>OZ012677.1:190142783-194942783 GCA_963942445.1 Argyra leucocephala
CAACTAAAAGAATTAATCCATTCGATAAGAATGTACAAAATAGCAATAATACGAATAAATGTTAGCAGTAGCATTTCAGCATCTGCGGAAGATGATAAAACAACAATTGCAAGCAATACAGTTACAGATACAACAACAAAATTTTCTTCAAGTAATGTCAATACAACATTTTCATCAGGTGATAGAACGAGTTCAGTCGATTATAAGTTTGCTGCTACTGATAATAAGACAAGAGATTATAGTACTGAAAATTCTTTTTTGCCGAGCATTAATAAAAGTTTCGATAAAACTGAAAGGGGTAAGCAAACATTTTAAATTTCATTTTAATATTGTTTTTTTTTTATTTGATTTTGTAAAATGTAATAATTTTAACATTTTGAATATATTATATACTCGTAAATATGTAGTAAATCAAAACATAATGTAGCGAAAACATAATTTTTGATTTTTTGTTAATAACGTTTCATATCGTCTAGAATCGGTGTTTTCCGGCAAGTGTTTTCCAATCAAACATTTTTTTACAATTTAGAATCGTTTAATTTGTAAGCATGTTTACTTCATTTTATATGTATTTGTACTTACTTATATGTATATATATTTTTATGGGTTGAAACGTTCTGCAATCAATAGAAAATATTAATGGTTTCTTTAAGCGAAATATGTCGGAGAAAGTAAGCGAAACAAAATTTCTATACTATTCATTTTACAATACATATTTCCAAAATTATTTCTTCAATTTATATGACTTTCAACATTTATATTGCATTTATTCATCTTAGTGTTGACCCGTACTAACGTACTAGCGTATAATATTTAAAACTTAAACGTACTAGCATATAATATTTGTCATACAAAGCAAGGGACTCTAACCCATCTGGTCCATAGTGAGTATACAATTTGAACATACTTTAATGACATAACATAGCTCAGTTTAATACTACGTTACGTACAGCAGATCGATTTTAAATGATTTTCGAATTTTAAAATATGATGCGAAGAGATTCAATCAGAATATAATTTGACAGTGACATTTACGAATCTTTGGTATCCCATATTGAATTCACAATTGAAATGGGATTCTTTTTTGGCAGTTAAGGCCAGTCATTATATTTACTCATTGGTTCAGTCCTAGGTGATTGATTGCAATTTCAAAATATTTATTCATTAAACCACCCTAAAAATATGCAATATATTTTTGAAAATTTTAAAGTTAAAAAAAATTTGAAAATAAAATATTTTTTGGTTCAGAAATTAATTAATATGTGCTAGGTATGTATGTACCTAGAATCTAGATAACAATTTATTTTTATATTTTATTAATCTTATCATTATAATAATAAAGACCAATATTTCGAAAGGAAGAAGGACCTGTAGCTGATCTGCAGATTTATCTGTAGGTCCACTGATAAATAAATAAATAAACTATTAATAATTTTATTATAAATTAATAAATTTTGTTGTATCAAGTATGTAATAACAAATTACTTTAAAGCATGCATTTTAATTAATTCAAATTCATGACTCTTATCTATTCAAGACTACTGGCATTCAAAGTTAAAAATCTAAATCAAAACTAATTTGTTTTTATATGTCAAATGATTAAAACTTTTTTACACAGCGAAATAAACTTCATATGTATGTATTTCTAACAAGCCAAGAGAATTGCATCAAACTAAACAGAATTTTTATAATATTACTTCTTAGGCTTATATTTGAATTATTAGAATTGAATACAAAATAAATAAAAATATTTCTAACAAAGTGAAATAAAATATCGTTTAAACCCAAACAATTTTTTTTCATCAAATAAATGGTACGAAAATAGAAAATAAATTTTTATATCTATTAAATATAAATAGGAAATAAACTGTATTATATATTATTTATGCATAGCCATACTCTTATATTTATCTCTTATTGTTTAATTTTTCTTGTGAAAAGTTAATTAGAGTAATAAATATAAGTTGAACATCAGTCTATTTGTAATAAATATATATTTTAATTTGCTTGAATTAAGCTGGAAATAAAATAAAATAAATCAGTCTTTACCAACTTATCTTGTATAGTATCCACAATTCGGAGTATTAGATTTGACTTCGTTGGTAATTTAACTCTATTATATAACATGTCTTGAATGTTTAATTAAATTTTTCAATAATTACTCATTACTCTTAATTTTGTTCTTGAACAATTTGATTTACCATTTTTGATCTTATTTTTTTCGATACTACGGTTAAAATTCTGTTTTTTTTTTTGTTTACATTTTTTAATCTGTCATTCTTATCACGTATATACACATTATATACATCTATATATTATATATTACTCATTTTATTATTAGTGCTTTGAAATATCTTACTATATATAAATTAAATTTTTGCCATTATATAATCAGAATTTATTAAAGTTTATATAAATTTCAAAAAAATAAAAATCGTTTATAGAGAAAATAGACTTACAATCTTTTTTTATTTACTGCAAATAATGCTCAATAATGATGACCGTTTGAAGTACAAGCATGGCTGACCGGCACACATCATATTTATTTGGGTGCACCTTTTTTCCAATTGCTGATAAAATTTAATAACTATATATTAAACAAAAATACCGGTTTTGAATTAATAGCCAAAAAGTTGAACAATTTTTTTGATGATTCCAGAAAATTTAAAATAATTTTTTTTGACATTTTGGCTGTTAATACAGTATAGATACCGGGTTTTCTAATCTAAATTTTAATTTCGTTTTTTTTTTTTTAATATAATTCCCATGGTTCGTATAATATCCCCATATTCCTAAACTTCAAATGATCCAACAATAATTTGATCCGATTAAAATGTTTTTTTTTATTCATTATTTGATATTTTGTTTTTCTTCTTAATTTTAGGCAAACTTGAACGTAAACTTTCTGATGCTGATATTATATTTGGAGCTTCAGGAAAACAAGATGACATCGATATTATTTTTCAAAAGTAAAAAAAAAATTTTTTTTTTTTTAATTATAATTCAAGTATATATATTTAAAACATTTTTATTAATCAATACCATATTATATACTGCAGCAGTACAAACCAAATAAAGAAAAATGATAAAAATTAAATAAAGTTACAAAAAGCAAACAAACACACACACATACATATTTGGTAGTAATACTACATATCTTTTTAACAAAGATACCTCCGCTTATAGGCTACCAAAATATATATATATATGTATATATATATTATTATTTTATAATAACGAATTGAAATGCTAACATTTACAAAAACAAAATAAAAAATGTTTTCTTGTTATAATTAAAAAAAAAGCAAAAAAAGCCTTCCATTTTTTATTTTTTTTTTTTTTTTTGCATAATAAAACGAAATGTATAAATTGCGCTTTTGAACAACAAAATTAAATAAATAATATGAAGTCTGCTCAGAAATTAAAACTATTTACAAAAAAAAAAAATACATTTATTTAAACAAATACAAACACACACACAAAATTAATTAAACAAAACAAAAACAAAATATTCAATATGATATACCTAAATTATTTAATAAAAGAAAGTTAACAAATATAAGAAGGCAAAAATATACATATTCAACAATAAAGGCACACAAAATAATTATTTTAATATAAACAAAAAGAAAATCAGTAAAATAATATCGAAAATTAAGCAATAGCACATTATTTTTCAATTTAATATTATATAAATATAAAAAAATATACATATACCTAAAAAAATAAAAACAAAAAAAAAATAAAAAAAAAAATATAATAAAAATATTGAAACGTGCCATAAATTATTTAAATAATTAAAAAAAGAAAATTTCGAAAAAGGACATGAATGAAAATACATAGAAAATATCCTATAAAATAGTAAAATAGAGAGTGAATAAAGTTATTAATAGTTTATTAATTTATTAAGTAAATAATTTTTAAAATTTTAATTTTTAATATTAATTAAATCATTTTTTTTTTTATTTAATTTAAAATTTAAGTTATTAAAAACAAATCACAAAATAATAATTGTATAATAATTTTAAAATTTTTTGAATAATACCATTTATCTTATTTACTCTACTTTTCATTTTTTAACCACTGTTTAGGTATAGAACAGAAATTTCTTACTTAAAATAATTTAGTAATCAGTTTAGATACCGTATTTACATATGAATTCTATTTAAATAAACAAACAAATTTAATCGTTTTGCTATACGATCAACTGTTTATGTGATATTTAAATAATTTAAATTAAATTTGAAAATTGTTCCTTATAATCTAAGATATCCGCCAACCTTTTTCAATCTATTATGGACCTGAACCTATAATATCTCTGATGCTTTTTTTCTTATAAATCTAAAAAAAGTTTTCAATCTGTTGAATAGAACAATCTATTGAATATATTTTTAATCTGATCTTAGTTGTTCATGCTCGCTTACAATATAGTATATTTTATTGTGAAATTATTATTTTGTTCTGATAAGAAAAAAATTCTGTGTGGATGAATTTAACTTGAAATAAACAATACAAGCAACAGATCTTTCCCTACCTAAGTCTAACAATTAATTAATTTCTAAATAACTGCTTTATAGGGGATACGACAGAATGAATTTTAACAAATTTTCCAGAAATTTATTTACTTTTGAAAATATAGAAGAAAATAAAGTTTAAATTTATTGAATCATAATTCGGTATAGTGAGGTTTCCATAATTAAAAACCTCCTAAGTTCAAAGTAAATTGTAATTCATTGGATTATAATTCGGTTAAAACAGATTTTGTTAAACATATTTTTTTTTTTTGCGCATATCTATTGAATTAAACGACAATCAATGATGAATGATAATTTACAAAAATTGTAATATCTCTATACATCGTCTAACGTCAAAAATAAATTTATCCAATATCAATTCAAAGTGTTCATTAAAGTTAATTTTTCAATTCTGAAAGATCATCTTTTAAGAGAAAACAGAGTAAAAACAAATTATATCTTCATGTTATGTTAATAAAAATTGGTGCATATATGCGGGATTATAAAATAAATAAAAATATATAGAATTGTCCTTGTTTTTATGTCCATTGGTATTGTAAATTTAAATGTTTTATGTAATTGCTACCCTAAAACTAAAAACTGTTGTATGAATGCTAAAAAAAAATTAAAAAGTAGTGCTGGGACAATCAGTTCTCACATTATAGTAGAATATTTTTCTGAAAATTTAATGTATACCTTCAAACAAATGCTTCTAATAAATTTTTAAAATTAATATATAATTATTAAATTTTATGATTGTAACATTGTGAACATTGTTAAGGTTGTAGGAAAGTATATTTTTAATTAATATTATTATTATTATTATTTTTTTTTTCATTTTTATTATAATGAATTAATTTTATTAATTTAAATTCATATATATACATACCGAAAGTTACTAAATATTAATAATATTAAAATTATTTTATTATATATATTATTTAGAAAACAAATCAATATAAGAAAATAAAATAAAAATTAAATATTATTAAAATTTTTAATAATTTTTATTAATTATATCAAATTATTAATAAATTTTAAATTAAAGCTGTTCAATTACACATATCGTTCCCAAAAAGTTGTTGATTAATTGTTAATATATATTTTATTTTATTTTATTTTTTTTTCTCTTTTAAATACATACAAAATATTTTAATAAAATATAAAAATAAAATTTATTTTTATTTAAAAATTAAATAAAAAAATTCAAATAAATTAAGAACCACCGACATAATTTTGGAAAAACGTAGAAAAAAAATTTATTGTTAATATTAATTTAAAATGTATAATTCTGTTAAAATTTATTTATAAAATGTAAATTGCGGTTTTTGATAAATAACAAAAAATATAATTAAAAATGGGGTACAGAATTGTAAAAAAAATCAAAAAAATAAATCCAATAATTTATCAAATTTGTTATTATACCTAATAATTTTTAATTTAAATTTTAATTAATCCAATCTTAATTTTTTTAATAACAAAAAGAAAAATTTTGTAAATAAATTTCAAATTTCAAAGAAAAAACAAATATATTCTATATGTTAATTTTAATTACAAAATAAAATAATAAAATGGTTAAATTAATAAACCACCATTTAAATTGGTAATTTAATATTATACCAAAAAACTGAATACACCAAGAATTTTTACAAAAAATTAAAAAAATGGAAAATACTTAATTTTAAAGATATTAAAAGAAAATGGATCTGAACGAAATACCAAACGAAATTTTTAATTATAAAATTTTTATTAATTTCAAAATGAATATAAAATAAATGAAAAAAAAAACTTAAATATAAAGACAATAATTCGTACATTGATATCTAAAATAATATATATATATATATATGTATATTTTCAATTTAATTAAAATTAATATTCTTAACAATTTCTTTCAAAAAAATAAAATAAATAAATAAAAAAAAAAACACAAAAAAAAAATAATTTAACAAATTCAAAAACTATATTAAAAATTTATTTATTGCTATACAAAAATGTCTTAGAACTAGTGATTGATACTACTGAAAGTTTTAAGGAAATTGGAAAATATAGAAGAAAATAAAAATGTGTATCCGGGTTGGGTAAAACAAAAATCGTTTTCTTTTGCTGGATTTTTTCATTTTCAATGACGATTTCAATCGAATTTTGGTTTTTAAAATTTTATATCTCTATTTATTATTTTTACTTTTGGATTTTTTTTTCAAGTTAATTGTTTGCATTATTTATTCTATATCATTTCTCGAACACTATATCTGCTCATGTATCTTAACCTTGATTTACCAACTGAACTTCTATACTTGTTATGTGTTCGCGTTTCTAATATTTTACATTTCAAATGTTCATCAGTTTGAATACGTTTTAAACTTGGCAAATGTAAATAACTTTGATTCTTTGTATGCATTGTAAAGTTCTTGATTCGGTTTGAAATCCATTTTACAAATGAAAACAAATCTGATTTCAATATTATAATTAGTTTATGTATCAAAAATTGTCAAAGTTCTCCGTCTTCTCCTTCCATTCTCCTTCTATTCAGACTTAGTAAAATAAAAATGTCTTTAAAAAAAACTGAATAAAGATGTTAGATATAGATTTAATATATTAATAGCTTATTCTTCTGTTGTCCATATCGGAATTGTTTTAACAGGTTATAATAACTTTAACTCAACACAATTAATCTAAGAGTATAATTCCAAAAATCCAGTATCGTATATAAAAACAAATCACTTAAAAATGTCCTGTAAATAGAATGTTTGATTCTAGAATATAACATGCCACTAATGCTTGATAATTTTTTATCCTTCATATTTATTTCTCATAAAAAAAAACTTTCTAAAATATTGATCATTTAGTTCACAGACACTTTGTATACACAAACACACACACACAAAACAAAAATTTAAATACAAAATGATATTATAAATTAAATAATAATAATTATAGAAAATTTATAAATATGGGAAGGCAAAATAAGAAAATTTAAATTAAAAGTATTATGATGAAATCAATTATTTACTATTATTATTATTATTACCTATTATTAATTAGTATATTATTATTATTATTATGTATATATTAGCTAAATTATGAGCACAAATTATTATTATTATTATTATAATTCTATATTCTAATTATTGCAATTATCTTAATTAATATAACTAAACCAAATTATAAAAATAAAATAAAACAAAAGGAAAATATATAAAATATATTAATTGTAACAAAACAAAAATATACCAACATTATTACGTTGATATAATATATATACATACTTTCATAATATATATTATACATATATACATACCTATTTTAAAATCCTTATTATTGCATTATTATTATTATTCGTATATATATTTACAATTCGTATGCTTAGATATTCAAAACCAAAAAAAAAAAACCAAATTATTAATTAAAAAGTAATTTTGCTTAAATTAAATTTAAAAAAAAAAAACAAAATTAAATTAAAACTAAAAACAAAAAAAAAATATTATACAATAAAATACATAATTATAAATAAATAATAATATATAATTAAAAAATTCGAAAAAAAATAAACAATTTGTACTCGTATAGAAAATTTATAAATATACAAAAAATATAAATGCATAAAAATAAATAAAAAAAAAAAAAAATAATATTATTAATTTTTAATTTTATATATTTATTATGTATATTAATTTTTTTTTTTTTAATTTCATTTATTTTTTCAGAAATAAATTAAAATAAATAATTTATTAATTTTGAGAATTTAGAAATCCAAAAAACCTATATTTAAATCTTCTAATGATATTTTGAAGAAAAAAAAAGAGTACATTTTTTAATGTTGGTAGATTAAAGTGATTGTTTAAAACAGAAATTAAACTAGGATATAGGTTTATTGTGATATCATCAGGGTCAAGAATTTTTTTCGTCTATTCATTTAAGTTATTGTAAGTTTCCTATCATTAGCATCTCTCCTGTTAATCCTCGCTCGTGCATAGAATATCAAAAAACTTCCTGAATTTTGTTCAAATAGTTCACAACAAATTTCTTATGGAAAAACTTATAGTTGGTATATTGATAAAATTAATATCGGTTATAAAACTAACAGTTTTTTAAAATGTAATTAAAATGTTTTAAACCCTCTTTGATAGAACCAGTTCAAATAATGTAAATTGTATACTTAATATACAAGCTGGTTTTTACTAAAATTATTAATTTAACATATTTCAACTTAATCTTATTACATGTATATGGTATATAGTCAATGTTTTTAGATAAGTACACCTAAATTGTAGATTAGGTTAGATTTTAAGTGAAGGTTAGTCCCAAATTTCCCTTCAATATATAGATCTAGTCTATATTTCATTAGTCCATTGTTACAATAGTGAAACACTTAACAGTGAAGACAAATACCTAAATCCACGATTGAGTACAATATATAATGTCTCAGCTGAGCAAATGTAACCAAATTAATAGAAAATGCTTTATTTAAGAACAAAACTGAGATTAAAATTTGAATAGAATTTTCATCGTAAGTATATATACTTCTGTACATATGTACTTCTAATTTGATTAATACAAATATTATTAAAAATAAGTAAATTTTTCTAAAAAGACTGTTTAGAATAAAACAAATGAAATTATTTGCATTTTAGCATGCTGTGTAATATATAGTCTTGTAAATTTGTTTGTTTTAAGGACTTCTTCTCCATTTGTACAACTTAACTTCGGTTGTCCGCAACCAATTTACTTCTTGTTATGTGAATGTGATGCTATATATCATCTATGTTGAATTAATATATTGAATGGTATTTGCTCCTGAATCTGTAATATATTTGAATAAATATAAAATGTGTCATACCCCGCCTACACCTCATGGTTTGATGATAACTAAAAAGTGGTATGACGTACTATAACACCAGTTGTAAAATAAATGTACAAACAATAAGACGTATTTTAATAAAAATAAATAAGATCAAAGAGATAATACAAAATGAATGCATCTATGAATGTTCATCTCAAATTATGAACTCTCTGTTCCATGATGCCGCTTTTTTCAATTTGCTATACTGAATATTCTGTAATCATGAGATACATAAAAATCTATGAGCTTTAAAACTTGAATTTATTTCATATAAATTATAAAATAAATATTTAAATATTATTTATTATATAAATTCAAAATATCGATAGCTCTCGATATTATTTCATAATTTTTAAAATTCTAAAATGTTTTTAAATTTTAGTTGACTAATTACAATTGGTCAGTATGTAGTGTATTATGTCTGATGTCTGTATTATTATATATAGTATAGTGGCTGAAGTAAGTTTTAAAAACTAATTAATTATAAATAAATTAAAATTAATTAGTATCATTGATTAGAAATAATTAGAATTAAACTTAATCAATGATATTATATATTATTTAAATTGATTTAATTTATTTAATTGAATTTTAGTTAATTTCATTGGATTTTAATTGAATTTTTAATGAAATTTGATTAACTGAACAAATCTAAATATATTAATATAAATATATAATATATGTATATATTTTTTGAAAATGGGTGGATTTATATTTACACTTCGGCCTTAAATTCATTTTTGTAATAGTTTAGTTGTTTCTTATCAGAATTTTTTTCTAAGTCCTTTTAAAAAAATATTTTTACATTTAAATGATGATTTTATTCGCTTGGGAATTATTTAATATAAAATTTGTTATAATAATTGAAAGGCTTTTGAAACCGAATTCAGTAATTCGTGTTTTTATAATATGTTAAGTTTTTAACTTCTAGTACAAGTTGTTTTGTGATTTTTTTTTTGTTTTTAGGTAGTCGATTAGCAACTTTATAATTAATTAAAATTCATAAAAATCTCTTCTAAGATATATGGACTACTTTTCAGAATACATAATTTATATTTTGAATAGTTTTAAAATAAAAATATGTTAGACAAGGTAAATAGTAACTAATGTGGCACACTTAAGCCATAGATGTTGCAATTTTCCAAAAATTATACAGTACAATATAATCTGTATAAATTTTTAACCGCTCTATAAACAATACTCAAATTTATAATTCATTTTTACTTTTGATTCTTTAAAATATAACAGAATTTAATTCATTAAAGCAAAATAATAATATTTTTAAAAGAAAAATTATTTCCATCAAAATTTAGTTTTGTTCATCTTTTTTTCTTCTTCTTCTTTTAGTGTAGAACGTATGATGTTTATTGTCTTCTTCATAATTATCAAAAATTAAATTAAAATAAAATAGTTTTGATCATTTGTTTATTTTTTGTAAAATAGGTTGAATGCATGTTTGCAGTTAGATTATCATATAAATTTACATAAAAATGAAAACAAAAGTACTTGCTATAAAATCTAGTTATTCTATTTCATTCACAGTTACACATTGTTATTTAAAACTTATCAAAATATTTTTTTAACTCAATTAGTAAAAAATTCTATTTTAATAAAGTTTTGTTAAATGTTTTTTTCTATTTCATAATTTTTTGTTTCTATTTTTAACAACTTTTTTTTTACATTTTCCAATTTTATTAAGTTGTTGTATGTCGTTATCTTTTCGTTTTATATTAATTTTTGTTATTCAATTTAAATTTAAATTTACATTCAGCTTATTAGCAATACAAATTTTATGCTGCAAATACGGCTGTAGGATATTTTGCAGTACAATTGTTGAAGTAATAATTACATGTTTTTATTCATTGTTCTTGCAAAAACATAGAGTGCATTAGTGCAATTGCACTTCTAAGTTAGAGCTGCAAACATGAATTCAATAACAATACTCTTTTAAAAAAAATTTCAAATTATTAAAATTTATTTAAAAACAAGAAAAAAAACTATAAATGTGAATAAAAGTATTATAAGAAATATTTAAAAACAACTTTTAGATAAAAGCAAGGCAAAATACTCAAAATTATAATAAAAGTTTTCATTCACTGGATTGCAATGATATTCTACATTTTACTATATTTAATTATATAATTATTATATATCATAATAATTGTAAAATTTGTTTCACATCGAGGTTTCGTTATAGAACTAAAATAGAACCGATTTTCAAAATGCATTTTATTTAAAGCATCCAATATGAAAAATGTTATTATTTTTACACATTATTTATTTTTTTTCTAGTAAATTCCATCTTTTAGCTAGAAATTATTATTATAGTTATAGAAAATTATCTTACCCTGCTTTTTAAAAATTTCGCTTTAAATATTATTAAATTAAACTAAAAAAAAAAAAAATTATTAAAAATTAAATTAATTAAATAAATCAAAAAAAACAAATAGATAAAAATCGAATTCATTAATAATATGAAATTTATAAATAAAATATACATAATTATATATAATATATAAATAATTAGTATATAATATCTTAGGAAAAACAAAAAATCTCACTCAATAACTTTATATAAATGAAATTAAATTAAATTCACCACAAATACAAAAAAAAAAAAAAAAATCAAACACACATACTAACTGTTCTAAATTTTTAATGTATGTAATAGCAAAAATATCAAATAAAATAATGTATATGTATTATGTTGAGGTCGTTGTTAATAATATTACCTCTTAATATTAATCCACCAAAAAAAATATATTATATATATATATATATATATATATATATATATCTATATATATATATTATATATTGCATTAAATAATCGTAAAATAGTGAAATGATAACAAAAAAAAAAATAATAAATAAAAAAACTGTATTTATTGTTAAAATCAGACAAACCAAAATTTAAAAAAATAAAAACTAAATAAATAATTAAAAAAATAAATATATAAATCTATATATTAATATTATTAATATATATTATTATATACATACACTTATTATTATTATTATTAATGTTGTGAAAAAAAAGTTAATAAGTTATAAATAAAACTTTTCAAATTTAAATTGAAATTTTCATATTGACTTTTCTTTTTCTTTCCTTATTTCTATCTCTTTCTTTTTGTTTAGTTCATACTGATCATATCGATCAACATATATTTCAACATATACCGAAAATTATATTCTATTTGCAATTTAACGAAATTTCCATGAAGACAAAATCACCAAAAGCATTGTCTCCAAAGACAAAATTCGCGAAAACAAAATCCTCAAATACAAAATTCCCAAGTCCCTGTTGGATACAAAAAGGAGGAAATATCTGCATTGGAGGGTTTAGTCCTTGGTGATTATATCTTTTGATATTTTGTCTTCCGAGAATTTTGTAATATAAATAAAATACTACCAATTACGGGGTTGGTGACTAATTCTGGAAAAAGGAGATATCCTCATCACTTTATCCAACAGTGGCTATGCATAAAAGCAATTTATATAAATATTCTGTAAAAGGAGTAGAACTTTGATTTTGAATCTAACTCTAAAATCTCTCCTGCCTCAGAATTTCGCTCAAAGTGCCGTACATAAAGTGAAATGGGTAAAAGCAATAACAAGAACCGTTATTTGTGGATTTAGTCACCAACCCACCAATTACTGATACAGTTTAAGATATTTACATTATTTTTGTAATTTTGAAAGTTACTACTAACTTCGGAAATCGGGCATTGGCTCAACAATGAAAATTATTACAAAATACTAATAATACCAAGTTCAACAATATTGTTATAAAAAAAAACAAATAAACTCTAGAAGTATACTACCTCCATCTCAAATTAGCACAACATAATCCCAGAGAATTTCCCTTGTTCCTTACAAAAGTAAAAGTGGCAGAAGAATGTGAAAGTGAAAAAAAGAGATAACTGCTCGAAAGGAAATTCTACCTCTTTCATCAGAGAAGACAACAGTTCAACATAAAACCAGAACCTGAAAACCGTGTACTTCAAACGGAAAATTTTGTGGCGATTCAATCTTCACAGACCTTCACATCAGAACAAATAGTCCCATTTAACAACGGACTAAATTATGCGATGCCCAATGAAACTGATGTCAAACAACTTATTGTAGAAGCATGGATCAACGTATACTCCCCAACGCTACCCATTACAACAGAAGAAAAATAATCAAAAGTCATTTAAGAAAATATGGCGAATGGCAATAAAAATAAAAACGTCAACAGAAAAGAGAAAAAACTTATCTGAGATATTAAGAAAAACCAAGTATACTATGTCAAGACTGACAAAGGCAACACAATGGTAATGTTAATGCAATAGAAAAAATGATTTAACCTTCAGAAAAGATTGCTACAAGCGATTGAAGGGTGGTCCAATGCAAAACCCCCTCTCTCCATTCATCAATGAAATTTTCATGGCCAAAATAGAGTCAAAGGTCAGAGAAAGATCAACTACCGTTCTTAGTTTTATTATTAATCAAAACTAGAGATCTACAGAAAGCCTACGGATCGTAACATAATCATCCAGACCACCTCGAACCACTTCTATCAATATAAGATAGCATTTTTCAATCAAATAATCCATCGAATGTAAACCCTTCCTATCTTCCAGAAAGTTTTTTGAGAGGGTTTGCTCAATCTGTCATATTTTCGGAGTTGTAGTGGAAATTAGTTAGATATTATTTTTCTAATCCGAATTTCTTTAACCCCCTGTAGCTCAGATCAAATTTAAAATCATTTTTTTCTTAAAAAATTTCAAGTATCATACATTTAAAGAATTTACTTCGGAACGTTATACCACCCTGTACAATCGAATACAATTGAAAACAATTGTTGGTGACCACAAATCAAATCACGGAAATTTAGATATAAATATTGACAAAAAAAATCCATAAATTCAAAATCCATAAAATTGTGGCAAAATCAACCCTGAAAAGAGGAAATATCCTCTGTTTTGTATCCAACAGCAGCTACGCATACAAATGATTTAGGTAAATATTCTGGGAAAAATTTAATATTTTAGCTAAAGCATTTAAAATTATCAAACCTCGCTTTGGATGTGACTGGCGAGATTTCGATACGCTCCCGTTGATAAGCCAGAAATTTGATAAAATAAATAACACGAAAATAAACATTGTAGTAAAAATATGTAGTAAAAACTTGCAGTACCTTAGATAATAAAGTTAAATGAATAAAAGCAATAACAAGCATAGTGTTTTGTGATTTTTTTTTTGTCTTTTTTTTATGGTAAAAATCATTATGGATTTAGCATTTTGTGGGTTTGTGAACTAACCCTCACATTTCACAAAAAATATTAATAATTTCGACTTTGAATTGAATTGGAATTATAATTACATTTTCATTTTGCGCTTCAAGTCAAAAATATTTTTTTTTTTTAAATTCTGTTAGAATACAATTGAAACTCACTGTACATAATTAAATCAAATTTCCTAATATTAGTTCTAAATTAATCAAATTAATTTGTTACTAATTTTATAATTACATAAGTAATTTTCTAAACATTTTGAACATTTAATTTAATTATGTGGTAGTGGTGGTTTCAAGTATTTCTTAGTAATTTTGAAATATTGTACAATTTTATTTCGATTTAAAAATCAAGATGAAGAAACGTTTTTGGAAAACCACGTATATAGAAAAAAAAAAACAATAATAGAAATTATGTGTTTTGTTTTAAACTTAATTTTACATTTTTATTTTTAGATTCATATGGGTTTTATTAAATATATTAGTGTTAGGACTTCTAGTGTACATATTAGAGAGAGCTTGGTTGGATTTCTCTTCAAAACCATTGATAACAGTTTTGAATGATCCTCTATATCCAATTAGAGATACAAATTTTCCAATTGTTACATTATGTTCTAGTAATCGATTATCAAAAAAAGCTGTTAAGGAATATGCAACTGAATTGTAATTTCATTCAAATATATACTACAACCACTAACTATTATTAAGATTTTACATTATTTATTTTATTTAAATACACATGCAGGGCATCAAGAGATCCTGAAAATGGAAATGTATCAAATTTTATGGAAAAATTAAAAATGCTTAGCTATTTATATAGCATAAGTTCAATTGATGGTGTTGATGATAATGAATTATTAACATTTGAAAAATATTTAGAAGATTCCGATAACAATGATAGAAGATATTTTGATTCTTATGAAATATTTAATAGGGTAAAAAAAAATATATTATTTAATAATTAAAAATTAAATTTAAAATCATAATTAAAATTTCATATAAAATATATAGTTGACTCCAAAATGTGAAGATTTATTAGTAAGTTGTGAAATTGGTGGTGAACGTATACAATGTGAAAAAATTATTAAAACACAAAATTCAGAATATGGTGAATGTTGTACTTTTAATATTAGTAATCACAAAACTGTCACAAGCATTAGGTAAAAATATTTTATTAATTGTAAATTGAAAATATAAAAACTATAATTATTTTAATAATTTAGGGAAGTTTTTAAAGAAGATTATTTATTTCGGAGTTCAGACACCGGTTTAACACTTATTATTAATACTACCAAAGATGATAATTTTTACACATTATTTAATACATTAGATCATATGGTAAGTTAAATATTTATGATTTTCAGATTTTTTAATTTTAGTTTTTGTCTAAGTAGAAATCTAATATTTTATATAGGTCTAAAATATATTGTTTTGTGTTGAGGGGCTCAGAACCAAAGTGGCTTAACCCACAAAAAATTTTTATCGATAAAAAATACATTTTAAATTTTTTTTTATTATTTTCATAAAATATTAATTATGAATGTGGGTACGAAAATATAGATGTGTTCTTAATTTTTCAAGCTCTTTACACAATACAAGAAAGTCAAAGAACTAAAAAATTAAAAATAATTTGTGAATTAAGCCGCTTTAAATTTAAAAAATATAAAATAATGTTGTTCTTTTTTTACAATAAATTTAAGAAAAGGTTCATAAATATTCATATCACAAAATAGTTTTGTCTTCTGACTCACTAAAAACCATTTATTCCACATCATTTTTTTTCGGTTCCCAAACAATTATATAAAGAATCCTACAAAGATAGAAGATGTCGCGCCTTAAATCGAGGATAGCTGACAAATTACTTCGAGGTGTGTCTGGGAGTAAATCAGGTCGGTATTTTGTCACCCATATCGTTTTTAGTAGTAATAGATGACATAATGACTACTACTGTGGGTGCAAACGAGAGCAACGGTATCCAGTCCTTTCGTACGTATCAGCCACTTAGATTACGCCGCCGATGTGTGTTTATTGTCACATACAAATGAATGTTTGAACGATATGTGCCAAAAACTGTATGACACTGGAAAAAGTGCGAATCTAAAAGTCGATTCAGCTAAAACCAAAATCATGCGCACAACTCACATATCACAACATCTGATCCTCTATGAAGAAACGCGAATCGAAGAAATGAATACGTTTTAGCCGAAGGAATTACCCAGCAAAGAACGTGGTCATTTTTTCAGCAATTGAAGAGGTTAGTCGCAGATAGGAACCAATGGAAAGATTTTATTTCCGCCCTATGCCCCACCGATGGGGTTACACAACATTGATGATGATGATGAAACAATTATAGAAAAAATGATGCGATGGTGGTACAAAATTCAATAATTTTTTTTATTTCTCTGTAGATAACTTTTTCCATTTGGATAGAAAATATTTCTGAAATATCTGGATAGGACATTCATCTGTTTTTAGTATTCAAAATTGAAATTGGAACTTCATTTCTGCATGAATATTTGAAAAAAAAAGTTAAGGGTTGTGTTGACTCATATTTTAGGCAGCAAAATTTGAGCCAATTGATTTTACCATTGTTAACATATTTTTTTCATCAAAAACAAATCCCTATAAGTATAAAATCACCAGAAACAAAGTTCTCGAAGTTTTGTTTTCCGTACAACCTCTTTTGGGTGTTTCATTTTCAGATTCAAAGTTTTATTTTTCCTGAGTTAGAAAAAATATTTGCGTAGTCGCTTTTGGATACAAAAAAAGATATTCTCCATCGGGTCTTGGTCTTTGGGAATTTTGTTTTTTGGGATATTGTCTTGCAGATTTTGGGATAGGGATTTTTGGATAAGGATATTTGGAAAGGTATTTATTGGGGATTGGCGATTACGATGAGTTTAGTTCTCGGTAAACATTTGCAGAGAACATTCTTAATATCTTACTTGCATCAAGACTCTTATACACTTGAAAATTATCAGTACTGATAAGTTCTTTTCTATTGTTATTGAAAAAAACTGATGACAGTATAGTATTTGATTAGTTACTGCTTCTTCTATAAATTTCCTGAAAGTTTTACAGGACCTTACTTTATGCCAGCTTAAGCCTATTTATGAACAAAATTAGATATAAATTAAATTTTTCAAATGTTTACATAAAATTATCATTGTAGTTGTTAGAATCGTACAGTTGTAGTACAACTCAATTTCAAAATTTCGGATCAGCAAAAATTAGTTTGTCTAGAAATGTGTTGTCTATAATAGTATACACAGATAGAAGTCAACCATGCATTGAACAATAGCTAAGATTAAAATGAATAGCAAATTGTATGTGAGAGAGAGCTCAAACAGATCTAGATTAATGTTTGAAAATGCATATATAAATTTTGAAATGTCATTTTTTTTCCCCGTCTTATATGGTTGAAACCCAAAAACCCACTGTGGTTAATTGGGCTAATAAAATCTAATCTAATCTAATCTGTATACGGTTGACATTTTATAAACATAGAACTATGGAATGCCATTCTGAAATTTGAAAGTTCTTTAAGCCCAGCTACATACAGCTTCTAAGTTTCAAATAGACCGAACTTATCCTACGATTTGTTTTGTTAGCTATCATGCAAAACTCGGTTGACTAATCTTTATATGAAACAACATTTTCTATACAAAAAAATATTAACATTATTACACCAATCTCTTTCATTAAAAGGCCCCTAAAAATATAAATAAATATTATAACATATGCTTTTGATTATTAAAAAATTAAACGACACTGATATAGATAATTTATATATATAGATACCTAAATAAACACTTTTTTGACCTATTTTCATTAACTAATTAAGGTCAACATTAAGAATATTCAATTGCACGAATTATTTTAGTATATAATATGCGTAATGTGTATATTATATACAAAAAAGAAAAATTAAGGTTGGGAATTGTCATTTATGTAATTACACTTATACCCACTGTAATTTTCATATTATGCTATCTTTCTATTTCTACCCTATATTTCTAATGACAAGGTTAACTTTTCCTAATCAGACAAATTATTATTACTATTACAGAAATATTACTCTTAAGTTTATTTTGTACTGTATGTACTGTATTAAATAATTTAATATGTTAGAATAAAAAACAAAAATTATCTTGCTCTTCTTAAAGTGTTATGATACAATGACATGTAATAGTTATGAGATATTTTATTAATTAATAACAAAAATATCGTTATGAACTTGAACTATTTAGCAAGAACAAATGTTACAACAATGTATATAATAGTAAAATATTGTATGACAATTGGCAGTTTTAATAATTTAAATGAGAAAAAAACAAATTTTTTCACCTTAATTTTATTTTTATTATATAGATTTGTAAAAGTTTATTAGATAAAAAGCGTATATGATGACTTTTAAAGTGAAAAATGTTATATATTGTATATGTATTACATATTTATTAATAACATGTTAATAGATGATATTAATAAATTGAAAATGACCATGAGCATATCATGAGCCATTACATGAATTTATTGTTGAATTTTTTTCTATAGCAGACTCATTTGTATTTTTTGATTCTATATAATAATAAATGGTTCTATGTATGCGAAATGGTATGAGCTATTGTACTCACTGCAATCATCAACATGTATTGATAAGCATAGTAATTGATGAGTAAAGTAATGAGCAATGTAATGAGCAAGTCACATACCCATTGATGAGCTAGGTAATGTACTAAAATAATCAATAATGTATGAACATAGGTAATGTGTATACCAATAAAACTGTTAATGAATTTTTCAGTAAATAGTATTTACGATGAGTGCTTAGATTAGTTTAGTAAAAAAACAAACTCATCAACTCATTAGCTTTAAATATGTTTTAGGAATCGTATATATAAAAATCACACAAATTTTCACATTTAGAATAACTAAGACTATGATAGTTTGTAGAATAATAATTTAAGGAATTCTGTATCCTTGATGTAAAAAAATTATTTATTATAAATTTTATTTATTTATAAATAATAAATTTTGCTGAAACCATAATGAAATTACAATATCATTTACATATATCGTCACAATAGTAATATCGTTAGATTCTGTGCTACATCTTTTGAAATACATGCAATTGCCATACTTCGACTGTTCAAAATTAAATTCCTATAATCGCCTGTCAATTGTTTTATACCATTGTCTAGTTGCTTGCTTTAGCCCATATAAGGCTCTATTAAGACGGCAAACCTTATTTATTTGCATTTACTGGATCAATAAATCCTTGTGGTTGATCCATATAAATGGTTTCTTCTAAATCTCTATTCAAAAACGCTGAAAACATATCTAATTGACAATGTTTTAAATCATGCTGCACAGATACAGTATACAATAAATGAAGTGAACTTTGGCGAATTTCTCGAGCGTAAATATCCACATAATCTACTTTATATTGTTGTGTATATCCTTTAGAAAAATATCTGGCTTTTCTTATTTCGATAGTCTCATTTTAGTAATATTATGCCGCATTCATATCAATTACATACTTCCCAATAATTTTTACTTCATATTGATTTCCGATGTGATATCTCAAAATTTTCAACTCGATTCTAATCCATTTCAACCTGATTTATTAACCCATTTATTTCAAAAATTCAACAGTCTTTTATAAACTGTATTGTGCTCCATTAAATTTAATCAATTTTTTAAATCTGGGATACAAATACAATCCCAAACATCTTTCATTAAAGTTGTCTGGAAAAATGTGGTTTTGAATCAAAAAACAAAAATTTATTAAAAACCAAAAACAATTTAAAGTTCAGATCACAAAAAGAAATTATGAAGAATCTCATAAAAATTATCGTTGTGCAAAACATGTTATATTAGATACAAAGAAGAGAGGTACCATAAAACCAATATATTATGAATATGTATACTGTGTTATTAATTTCCTTTCTTTTATTATATTATTCCACATGAATATTATTGTATATTATAGCCTAGCTAATTCAAAACGAAAAAATTAAAAACAAATAAATCCATAACATGGTTTTATACCGCATACTTATAATATACTTCTACCACCCCTATATCATTCATTAAATAAATACTAAAAAAAAAATCTGCATATTTTTTATGTACATTCTTTTGACTAAATAATATAACTAAGGTGTGTTGCGTTATGCCCTTCCTTTTCTTTTAAAAGTTAGAAGAAAATTCATAGCAAATATTTTGAGTATTCATTTTAAGTACATAAATTTCTTATATTTAAAATAATTAAAGGATGACATCAAGAAGTGTTCAATTTCTGATGAATATAACTCAAAAAAATAATTATGTTGAATAACAGCTTTTACTTTTAACAGGGATTTCAAAAAGGCATCTATCATTCTATTAAAATGCATATACCTCAATAATTGAAATCAAATGAGTATATATATTAAAAATTGAATTTCACTATAATACCACCTATATTTGATCATATTTTAATATATGTATCATATATTCAAACGTATTATATGTCATTATGATTATTGTGATACCAAATTTATATCCTATCCTATATTTGTTCCACACTAGCTCGACAACATTGATTCATCTATACTCGCCCACTCCTCATAAAAAATCGTACTCAGTTATAAATTGTTTTCCATCATTTCAATTTATATTGGCACTATATAATGTTTTTTTAAAAGATTTATCTTAGACAACAACCGCATATTTTATCTTATATTATTTATATACTAATTTTGTTTTTGTCTGAAGCCTTTTATAAAAACAACAATGAAAAAAGAGTTTATTATGAATGAAAGAATGAGAATTGAGAGAATAAATCGATGAATTTTATGGAATAACGGGAGTAAGTGTAGGCAGAAGAAAAATGTAGTGAGAAAATCATATTAATGCATTATGATGAAATACTAGTTTTCTATTAAAAATATTTATAACCATATTTAACCATCTATTAATAACCATAACACAAGAGATAAATCAAAATATTTTCTATCTCTGTTTACAACCCAAGAGTCATCAAACAAACAAAATAGTTTGACTTTACATTGTTGTTGGTGTTTTGAGTTGTAAATTACATACTTTTTTAAACTGCTCCCAAACTTTACTGTATTATCAATGGTATTATCCTAGTATGTATATAATAATTTATTTTTAAAATTTTTGTATGTCAAGATGCTTGTGTGAAATTTTAAATTGAAAAAATATTAAATTTCGCTACGTCTCCTTTTAAATATCTAACATTTAAAATAATAATAAATTTAAAATCGGTTCTGATATGCAGAATATGTAGAAATGGTTCTGATATTTGCACCGTACTTTTACAATTCACGGGTTAAATATAATGATGGTATAAAATTTTATTTCGTAAAAATAATGCTTATTCATATATGACTACTTCAATTCGTAGATATATTCGAGCTCACCGAAATCCAAAATAATTAAAATTGATGTTTTGAATCACAAAATGATTAAAAATCCAAAAAACACTAAAAATATTTAAACTTTTTGGTCTTATAACAAATAATTCAAAGAAGACAGCCTACAACCGTTGGATGACGTTTTCGAAAAAAATAAAAATATAAGTGTGAATAAAATTAATTCTTAGCTTTAATAGACCACCGCATACATCGAACAAAATAACTAGAATTAGAATTTATTTCACGTAGCATTCTAGTAATTGGCTCGAATCTACCATATTCATGAGAGTGGAAGGGAATGTGGAACAACTCAACGGTTTTAAGATAATTCCGATCTTTCAACCAAATAACTAACCTACCTACCATAAAGGAAAATTATTTTAATTTCAATTTATTTCCTTCTTATTCCGCAGTCCACTTCTGGATGCATGCGTGATTTGCTACTTATGAAGTTTTATATAATTTTAATGAATTAAACATCAAATATGAAACAATTTTTGTTTTATGCTGCATTATATAAAAATCGCGTTTATTTAGACTGTAAAATAAATCAAAAATTTTGAATTAATTTTATTAATTAAAATATTGTACAAAAAACTGATAAAATCTCTTTATTGTGTATAATAAAAGAAATATTTGTTTGTATTTCTTTATTGACAGTTCATAGTACGATCCAATTTTAAAATTTATTTTAATTTTATTATTTTTTTTTTTTTATGTTTTTATATGACATATTACAAGGAAATTAATTTTATTTGAAAATCACAAATGTTTTTTAATTTCATGTCGAAAATTATTTTATGTTAATTTTTAACGGAATCATTATAATAAATTGATGAAGAAAAAAAAATAATAATTTTATTTTAATTTTTTATTTTTCTTTTTTCTTTTTATAACCGCACGAAAATTTTCCATTTTCTTTGTTTTTTGTTTTTTTTTGTCTATACTGAATTTGATATTTTGTTTGAAATGTATTTGATTTTAATGATTTTAATGAAATTAAAAAAAAATGTTTTTTGTTCTTTAGCTAACGGTCAGATGATAGAATATTTCTATTGTTCGAGTATGTAATACGATATGTCAAATTACGGTATGTGTTGACAAGGTTGCATTTTTACTTGTAAAATCAACTTTCATTTCCCGCAATATCATTATTAAAAATCTGTACGGTTTACGCTCATTCAATTTATTTAAAATCAGTAAATCATAGGACTAATTATATAGCAAATATGAATAGAATACTGATTATAGGTAACAAACATAAATTCAAAATTGACTTTTATTTTATCAAAACATTACCAAAAACCAAAATTATACAATCGCTATTTTTAGGATATTGATTTTTTTTTGTTGTTTTATTAAAGTGTATGTAATTGTTGATTCAATTTTAATTTTAATTAATTTTAATTTGCAATTTTAATTTCAGTATTGTAAACTGTTTGTGCTAAGCACTATAAATAAATAAACATGTAAATAAATAAACACTGACAATTTGTATACTGTAAGTATACTTTAACTTATCAAACATTGTTAACTTACAACTTCCAATAACTGCATTCAAAATTATTAATAATGAAAATAAAAAACCATTTCCTTTAAAAATAGAAAAATAGATATCCACACTCATAATACCAGAAATAAATCAAAATATTTTCTATCTCTCTTTAGAACTCAATCATAATAAAAGAAAAACAGAATAGTTTGAACATTTCTTTTAGAGTATATAATAATGTTTCAGTACAATCTCAAAATGTTTTAACAAAATAATTGTATTAGAAACTAATACTTTTAATCAATTTAATAAACCTAATCAAATTAAACGATGTACAAAATATTGTATAAAAATAAAAGTAAATTATTATTTATTGTCTAGGTACTAAAAATAAAAATAATAATTAATAGTGTTTATAAATAGTACAGTAAATTATAAATTTTATTTGAATTAGATTATAAACAATGTCAATTTCTATAAATTTTATAAAATGTAAATTATAAGATATTACGAAAGTATGATAGTATCATAATAAAAGAAAAAATAAATAAATAAAAAAAATATATTAAGATACAGAATAAAGTAAAATATTTTAGAAAAATATAAATTTAACAACATTTAAATAAAACTAAAAATGAAAATATAAAAATGATAATTCAATAGGTATATCAAAAATACAATTAATGTGTGAAACATGTCTACAAACTCTTAGAATAGAAACTCTTGCAGCAGAATTCATTGATGGGCGTATTAAAGTATGCCTTATTAGCAATAAAAAGCGAATTTCCACAAGGATATTATTTTAATATTAATAATAAAAGTTAATACATTTTGAAAGATATCTCAACGATCTATCAAAATCAAGTTTTCTATAAATATACATATTAAAAAGGATATATAGTGGATATGACATATTGTTGAAAATACAGACATATTTTATTATATTATTACAGACAACATTTAAATAATTTATAAATTTGTAGTGCAGAGTACACTTAAAACCATCAGAGATATTTCTAATTATATATTCAGCGTTGGATTAAACTCTTACTGATTAGACTACAGAGAAATTCAATAGCGGTATTAAGATCTAATACAGAATGTTATAGAACGTAACTATCATATTCGTATTATAATAGTACTTAGATCGATTTAATGCACAACAAACAATTTTCTGGAAAAACTGATAATTAAAAAAATAATATATTATACTTTGTGCTAATTATAATTAGAGTTTTCCGACCACCAATAGCTTGATTTAATTAATTTGTCCTTATATGGTATAAACATTTCAAATTTTCTCCGTTTATATTACCCGGGTTATAAACAATAGCTTTACCGCCTATTATAATGTTATAATAGAGAGACATGATTACGGTTTTGAATATAACCATTTTTATTTAAAAATATAAAATCAGAATCAGGTCAGAAGCTATGAAGCCCGTGAGCAAGGTCTTTTTGATGTACTCCCTCAACAATTTTCTCGAAAAGCTGTTACATACATATATTTTGAGTACAGCTAATGCCATATTTTTGCATTTTAAATTTTTTAGATATTATGGTCTAAAATAGTTTGTAATGAGACTTATCAGCTTCCAAAAATAACCTACAAAATGTCTTTAATGCTTTGAATTACTCTATACTACCCAAAATATGTTCAATTTTGTTTTTAATTTTTATTTATTGTTTTCTATTCTATATTTACAAAATCCAGGAAAAAAGTTTACAAAACTAGATTAAATACTTGTACAAATATTAACATGTAAAAAGAAATATAATTTTTTTTTTCTCAATTTTGCTGTTAATTTTGATTAGAGTGGAAATTATAATTTTTACAGTTTCAATTTCCATTTTTCTTTAATTGCAAAAAGAAATTGTTAACAAAAATTCATTCAAAATTTTTTTGTTTTTCATTCATTCAAAAATTTATTTTCATTTAATTATATAGCTTAACACTTAAAGATTAACTGAGATTACGACTAACTCTAAGGTGCAATAAGGTTACTATAAATTAGTTGTTTAATCACCAATAATCTCTATAATCTAACATATCCTTAAAAGGGATACATGTTTCATATTTTAAGCTGTTAATCTGAATATCATTAGGATCATTATCTCCTTTGGTGCATGTAGCCCGTCTACTATAATGAAATAGTAGCGGTAGGTTTGATAGATAGATAAAAAATGCTATAAACCCCGATTTTAATGTTCTTTTTATATATACTTTTATAACATATATATGTATTATTTTGGTAGAATATATAGCGATATTAAACCATTTTCGGGGAAAAAAAAATAAAAATTCAAACTGTTGTTTTAAAAAATAATATTTTTTTTCGGATCCTATTAACAATTTAACGTAACCCAACTATTTCCATTTTATTTATATATTTCCATATCACTTTTTGTTTCGAAATCTTTCTTTTTTCTGATACGATCTTCAACTATTTTGAATTACATATACTTTAAAACAAAATTCTAAAATTAAAATGGTTCATATTTCCTAAAAGTCTGTTCTAATTTACTAAAACACGATTGTTAACCAAATACTTCAATTAAAAATTTCCTCCTTGAACCCATTTTATAATATCAAATACATACAGTCATATTTATACATCTTAATAATTATAAATTTTTCAAAGAAAACTTAAATTTAAAATTAATATCCACATGTATGGATACATATATGTATATATGTACATTCTGCGAAGACATACCACTGTTAATGTCAATCGGAATATTTTTCTTAAATAATTATTTTTTTTTATTCTTGTTTTTTGTTGTACTTTTTTATTTCTAACTTATGTAGGAAAACAATTTTATTTTGGTTTTTATTATGATTTATTTCTATAATTTTAGATTCATATCTACACGACAAATAGATATGACGATGGTTCGTCAGGTGGAATAATAGAAAAATTTGTAGCACCTGGTGAGGAAACATTTATTGGTATTATACCAAGATATTTAGTAAGTGATGATGAAGTTCAAAAATATGGAACAGAAAGGGTATGTTTTATGATATTTTTCTATGTTATATATGGTTGTTATATGTATATATATTTTGTTTAAATATTACAGTACAGTACAGTAGAGTCACAACAATTTAAATTTAAAAAAATTGAGTAAAAAAATATAACTTGTTATCTTACAGGATTTTCAGCCTTTAATGATTGAAAACAAAAAAATCTTTGATACTTGAAATCTGAAACCAAAATTTGAACTGATAGCTAATGAAATCTTTGATGTCTAAAATATTCACCTTTGTAGATTATTATTGTTCAGATTCAGTAATGAAGTCTGAATGCCTATATTTTAATATTATAAACTATAAATAACGTTGGTCGATTTTTGGTCGATTTTTATAACTCACAGATGTTCTATTGACATCTTCTAATAAGTTATAAAATCAATCAAAATGAAAATAGGAGTTGTATGTATAGGTAGTCTAACACTAAAAATACCTACTGATGAGTTCTAATAGTGTTATGATGAACGAAACAATTTCCTAAACATATTTTGTTTGTTAATTCAAATTATAATAATAATATTTATAGATACAATGGTGACATAAAACGTCTATGTACCAATATTAATTAATAAATTGAACTTGTTCTTTTTATTAAAAGTAAATGTAAGGGTTGTGATGTAAAGGTTTTAAAAAATTTATATTTATATAAATTTATTTTGTGATAAATAACGTACTTAGTTCTACTGCTTAGTTCTATTTTATTTAGTATTTATGGTTAACTATACTAGATTTAGAATGCGTATGGTTAAATCTTTGATTGTTATTTAATAAAGTGGTACGATTGAGATGACAATTTATAAACCCTTTTTTCTCTTTCCAATTACACTATTCAGGACATAGTGACAATAAAGTAAAAAAAAGTAAGATAATAAGAAAAATTTAAATTAAATTCATTAATTGTAGCTCAATTCAAAATCATTAAGTCACCTCTCATCAAATAATCATCTTTTGCTCATGGTTCTTTATATCTCGCTTTGACTTCATTTACAATTTTCTTAAATGCGAATCTGTCTCGATTGACTGCCTTTAATTTACTGATGTTAAATTTAAAATCAACATCTAGCTACACTGTTTAACAATGGTGATCTGTGATCTCAATCATTCTTTTCATATGCTATGCTGATTAATATTCAGAATTATTTTTGATAGGTTCCTATCTTTCTTATAATCACATATCAACATAATTCTTTCGGTATAACAAGCAATATAGACCACATTCGGTCTAATTTTATATTCTTTTCATTTTGCAAAATTCAAAATATTATTTTATTGATTAAAAATCATTGTATTTGAAAAAGGTACGGTACAAATATCTGAACCATTTCAAATTAGTTTATTCTATTTCATTATGATTCTTTTGAATGATAAATAAATAAAAGGAGACATGGCGAATTCAAATATTTTTTCGAATTTTTTTAATTTTTAATAATAAGTTTTGATTTCAAATTTATGGCCAATGTATAAGTCATTTTAACATATAAAAATGTTCATTTATTAAAATGCTGCAACAACACACCCGATTTGTGTTTTTTTATGTTCTTGACAGTAACGAGATCACCATTTCGTCCTTAATTAAGTACAGCACTGCAAGTTTATACTACAATATCTACAATGTTTTTTGAGCATTTATTTATCAAATTACTGTCCTATCAACCTATTTTTATACGAACTAAGACTAAGCCTTCTTAAATAGAATAGCCCTATTTTATTTAAGTTGGTACCAGATTATACTCTCAATTATATTTTATTTGCCATTTTATTTTATGCCAATGACAAAAGGTACTGGAACAGATCGAAAAACCCATAAAGCCTTTTTTTGTTTAATCGAGAATCAAATCTAGGACATTTCGGTTGAAAGTCAGGCACTGTACATACCTTGTGCAATACCAAGCATGTTATTTTAATATGTTTTTTATTTTTTGAATTAAATTATTACGTATATAAGGTTGTTGTTTAAGATAAATCAATAAAAAAGCAATTTTAGATATTATCCACGATAAATTGAAATGATGGAATACAATTAATAACCAAATATTCAATACGATTTTTTATCAAACATTCTTGAATTTTGAGTAATAGTAGCGAATACTAGTATCTTTTTAAATTATTTTCAATAAATTAATTGTTATTCATAGATTCATTATAGAATCTATATATAAAGATTAGATTCTTAACAATGCGAGATAATCATTTAATACCAATTGTCACTATGTCCGTCAGGCTTATTGTAACATCCAGATAACATTCTCTATCTATAGTATTTGTTATGTTTGATCTTTAAATGAATTTGGAAATACTTTTGTAATCCATAAATAGTTTATATTATTCCTGATTTATCAGTGAATTTGGAGATATTTTTTAATGAATAAATTCCTTTCGAAGTTGTTAGACAATACATCACCTTCACGTTTATTCAAAATATGTTGCAACATTTCTTTTACTTCAGCACATATAGTCTGCTGAACATTATCTTACATACTTAACCTTAATTAGTGATTTATCTAGTTTGTACGGATGTTTATTGATTTGGCATTGACCTTCAAGAAAGTTTGTTATAATCAATGTTCCCTCTAAGCTGCTAAAAATCATTCGCGCACTGGTTTTCAAAATCCGCGCACTTGTTTTTTTTTTAATTTTTAGAAATATTGTTACAAAATTATTTATATCCCTATACAAAGTATACAACATATTTAAAAAAAAATTAAAAAAACATATTCAAAATTTTGAAAATAAAACCCCATGAAAAAAAAACTTAGTTACTTTCATTTTTTTGTTGTTATTTTTTCTTTTCTCTTTCGTTTGTGTTAAAGAAATGTATATGAATGGACCCATAAAACAAAAACAATTTCTCTTTAAGAAAAACAATTCTCAGTTGATTGAAATAAAAAGGGGAAAGATTTTGTACATAAATTATTATATAATGTAAAGCCGCACACGCATCTACTATCAAAGGATATCCATTAATAAGAAAATGCACTGGAATAAAATTTTATAACTTGTCAATTTTTGGTGTAGCAGCACGACTTCGACATGAAATTAAGCATTTATCTGAAAAACATTACGTAGCCCACAAAGAAGATTTTGCCATAGATGATGCTTGGAGACAGGTCTCGATCATGCAGGATATCGAAACACTTTTGAGGACAGTTTACACTATATTTCACCGATCGTCTATAAGGAAAGAACAATTTCAAGAAATGGCTATTTTAATAGAATGTGATGCACTAGCGTTTCGACCACTCAATGAAGTAAGATGACTTTCTAGACACTTTGCCGTGAAAGCTTTAATTCGAAATTATGATACCCTAATTGACTACTGCACCGAAAAGGTCCAAAATTTTAATGATCCTATATTAGCAAATATTGTTTGAAAATGCTTAAAAATTCACAATACCATGTTACAATAATAATTTTAAATGAAGTTTTATGCGACCTTGCTGCACTAACCAAATTATTTCAAAGAAGTGGTTTAACATCATTGGAAGCTCTTCAGTTTGCAAAAGGAACTATAAATAAACTGAAAAGTCAGTATTTGAGTGATGTAGTATATTGGAGTGATGATGTCAAGAAATTTTAGCTCTATCAAACAATGACGTTGATACATCTGCAATTATTCAATTTATTGAACTTTTATGTAAACACTTGGAGAGTAGGTTCCCTGAAGAAGATTTTATAGAGTGGTATGCATTCGATCCTGGTGCAAATAGCAAACACTACTAACTTTGAATTTGGGAAAGAAAGTGTTCTAAAGTTAGTACGAAAATATTCTATGTTTATTCCCAATTTTAATAACACTGCAGCAGAGACGATATGTCAGCAATATACCACATTAAAATTTATTGTGACCGAAAAATACAAAGCTGGTTCAATTCAAACATTCACGGACTTGGTGAATTTCGTTTTAAAAGATGACCAATTCAATGAACTGAAATTTTTACTAGACATTAGCTCAACATTTCTAGCATCAAGTTGCGATTGTGAACGTGGATTCAGTTTAATGAATTCTATAAAACCTAAATCTAGAAATAGAATTGAAATTAATCATTTGGACTGCTTGATGCGAATAAAACCACATTTATTGTCTCAAAAAAATATAGATTTAGATGAAGTTTATCAGTATTGGGCTAATGAAAACGACAGACGTGAAAAAATGCCGTAGTGGACGTTCCATCATTTAATATTATATATTTTCTTTTATAAATCCAAATAATTAAATTTAAAAAGAATATTATAAGATAAGTATGTACATTATGAAATGTAAATTGAATAAATAAATGAAGTATTAATATGCATTAATTACTAAGTCGATATGTAGCTTTAGCTATAAATATGAATTATATACGAAAAAATGAATTACATATATAATAAATTAAATATTTAATTTTTGTTTTAATTAATTTTTATGCAAATTTTCCGCTCGCTAAATCTTGTTCTGTAAATTTACTGCTCACGCCGCACATTTTCCGCTCAGATATCTAAAAAATTAGAGGGAACGTTGGTTATAATATGCCAAAAATGTATATTCAATTCTATTTAATATATTCAAAAAAAAAAATTTATATTTTTAACATTAACATTAAATTTAGAGAAAATGTCTATTCAAAAAAGAAGTACCAAATAATATGGGAATAAATTATGGCTTAAATAAATGTTTAACAGAATGTCGTATAAATAGTATAAAAATACTTTGCAATTGTATTCCATTTTATTATTATGATGAACAAGCATTTCAATTTGAACGAAATAAAGATAATAAAATACAATTTTGTACATTACAACATGTTTCATGTTTGGACAAATACAGATGTAAGTATATATATAAATAAAAAATATTATCTATACAAGTAAATAAAATACTTATTTATTTAGTTAGCCAACAGATCAATTAGGTTTTGAACTCATCATCGTCCTTCATTTTTATTTTACCGCTCACGAGCGACATCTCTCCTCTCTAGTTTTAGGTATATTGCATATAGCAATTGTTTCATGTCCGCCGCTAATATTTCATATCTCTAACGAAGATTTGGTCTACACCTTTTTTTTTGAGTCGATTTAAAATAATTTGGCTTTTAACCAATTATATTCAAAATGATTTTTTTATTAAATTTTTGTTTTTACTTCATATTAAATTTTTCAATAACAGTTAAATGGATCAATGTTGTTACTGAGAGAATCAAAAGTAAAGAATTAGAAAAAGAAATGGAAGATTCATTATTTTGTCCTCAATGTTTCCCATTATGTGCTGTTTCGCAATTGAGAGCATCCATAACAAGTTTACCAATACGTCAAAGTATGATGAAAACTGAATTTCTTAGGTAAAAAAATATTTATTCTTTATTAAATTAATATATGTTTATTATTAATATAAAATCTATTTTTTTAAATTATTATCTTTAGAAATATTTCTAATGTTAATGATTTGAGCATACTTAGAGTTTTCTATAAAGAAAGCTCAGCAAAATGTTATCAACAAACTTTAAGAAATTTTTGGTTTGAAATATTTAGTGAGTATATTTTTAAATAAAATAATATTACATTTCAAATTTATTTCAATTATTATATTATTAGGAGAAATAAAAATTTTTTAAACTGTATTTAATTAGTTTAAAGTATTTAAATGTATCTTTGTGCTACCCTATGAATTGGGGTCAAATTATTTTTAATTCTTTATACTTTTGCTATCTTAATCCAGCTGAGCTTCTCTTTGGAACTCATAGATTACTTCAAGTCTATCAAAGAAAACTCACCTTACAATTACAACAATATTTGGTCGCTTTAGTACAACAACTACATATATTTCACTTTATATGCTCAATTTTCAAATTCAACTTTTAATAATTTTTGCTTTAATAAAAAAAAACCAATGAGTCTAGACTATGTAGTAGATATATAATAGTTTTATGCTCTTTCACATATCTAAGCATTCTGTGCCGTTCACTTGAGTCCAAGGCTTTTAGTATCGTTCTTACTAATAATATCGATCAACAATTTGATTTGGTTTAACCGTCAATATCATACCTATATCATTCTATTTAATCTGTAAATTGAAAAAAAAACGGTACAAATACCTGCACCATTTCACAACCGATTTTCATAATTATTCTTTTGGATGGATAGCTAAATCAAATAAGTTTTCAAATCTTCTTAATTTTCAATTAGAAATTTCAATTTAAAATTTTACCCCATGTATAAGTTATTTTAATTTTTTTTTTTGAATAAGTTATTACGTATGTGGTTGTTGTCTCAGTTAAATCAATAAACAAAATAAAATATAGCACCAGTCCAAAGATAAATTGAAATGATGGAAAACAATAATTCGCAATGAAATTGAGTATGAGTTTTTATCAAACTTCCTCTAATATCGAGGAGTGGACGAATATTAGTTTTATTTTAAAATAAACATTAAAACTGCTTTCGCTTCTGCCAATTGCGAAATGTTAGTTTGTATATGTTAAAAGGCTGATAAATTATTTTCCTATAAATAATGATTTAATTTTAGCCTAACAAAAATAAATAATATTTGTGCAAGTAGTAGTATCTACATATATACCAATGATATTAATAATACTAGCAGAAAATTAAGTTATGATAAAATTTTGCCTATACACAAATCAACGAAATTATGTCAAGCGTACCACAGGACAGCGTTCTAGGTCCTATTTTATACCTCATTTATACTGTCGACTTACCAACAACAAATGATAGACAACCACCGCCACTTTCGCTGATGATACGGAGATTCTGCAACACAGCATAAATAAAATTCAGCAATGGCTAAAGAAGTGAAGAATCAGAGTGAATGGAGCAAAAGCAACAGATTTCACATTTTCTCTGAAGAGAACAACTTATTCGACGGTGGTGCTAAATAACGAAGTAGTTCTGGGCATGCATTTGAATAAAAGACTTACATGGAAAATCCATATTCAAAAGAAAAGAAAACAACTTAGGTTGAAATTAAATAAAATGTCTCAGATGATTAGTCGCAACTCACCAATGTCGCTAGAAAACAAACTTCTGATATATAAAGCTATTTTAAAGCTGATATGAACTTACAGAATTCAAATGTGGGGAGTAGCCAGCAATTGAAATATTACAGCCATTCCAATCAAAAGTATTAAGACTAATAGCACGCGCACAATGGTTCATATGTAACGATATTTTACATCAAGACCTACAGATGAAAACCATAAAGGAGCAAGTCAGAAGTGCAAACTGCAAATATCAAACAAGATTAGATTGTTATTCAAATACCCTAGCCAACAACTTGTTGGTATCAAATGGTGCTAAACAACTTAAAAGCCTCACAATATTCTGTAACTACCCAACAGTAACTAACAGAGTATATAACTAGATTGTCATGAATAACTTACCATTTGGTTTTTTATCCACAAGTTATTATACATATGTTGATTACATATATATAAATATCATACAAATTACTGATTGTCTCCATTAGAGACAGATTGTACAGTTTACAAAGGAAATAAGAATAAAATTGCTTGCTTGTTTCTGTAACATCAGTATACTTGACAATCGATTATCTCTTTTTAGATAATGTGATGCAACTGTAATAATACTTCTAAGAAAAAACGTATAGAGAGACAAATATCAGTGCTGACATACGTTTACCTGATTAAACACAATAAATATTCAGAAAATTAAGAAATCAAATATTTCGTAAAATTATGAACAATCATTAACCGCATCGAACTAAAATTTTAGCTTAATGATCTCTCTAATACTAACTAATTAAAAGATATCAATCTCTTTGGCTTTAAATCGATTTTTTTGTCTTACTTTGTAACGCAACAAGGCTTCTCGTCATCCTTATTTTTTTGAATCATTAAATTTTTCGCATTGCAGATAATAAGCCAACTGTTACAATTTTATTTACTGTCGTTCGTGTGACCTATCACTTAGTAGAAAAAAGAAATTTTATTATCCACGAGACTTGAACCCGGACCAATTGTCGAATTTTATTTTATCCCTCCTCCCTCCCCGCATCATCCCTTTTCTTATCACATTATCTTAACTTCTGCAAATGACATTCAATTGAATTATTTGTGGTCTACTTTTGATATTTTAATAACAACTTTAATTTAGCCCACAAGTTAAATTATAATGTTTTAATTAGAACACGATTATTAAATATTGAAAAAAAAAAAATAATAATTTATTAATTATTTCCTCGAAAAATAACTCTTTTAAACTTTTTTCAAATTAAAATTATATGTTCGAATAAATATCCCTTATATATACATACATACATAGTTATTTGCATACGTCATAATATGTTAAAACAATATTGTTTAACTACGCAACGATATTTTTATTTTAACCTTTTCTATATCAGTAAAATAACGCAAAAATTTACTATTTTTTGGTAGTTATTACTTTTAATCACACAACTATAAAATAATTTTTAAAAAAAAAATAAGTGTCACAATACGAATATTATTGTGAATTTACCCCAACTTCAAAACAACAAAATTATTATACAAAACTATAAAAGAAAATAAAAATCGTATAAAATTGTCCAATTCAGTGTTGTAGTCATAAAAAAAGAACGATATGAATAAATTGTTGCCAAAAAGGTGAAAGAATTATTGTTTGTTATATTAACAAGTTAACAAAGTTACTTTTATTGTATATAAATTCGACAGCTACGTTTTCACGAATCGCTTTCCTATTTGTTATTTTTTCTTTCTATTTTTTTTTGTTTTGTTTTGTTTGTTGTTTTTTTTTCTAACAAGGCTATTAATCTTAAAAATCCTAAAATTCTCATAAATATTTACTACATTTCTTTTCTCTATTTTAATTTTTTTTATATTGTCCTGTTTTATTATTATAGGTTATTTTCAAAAAAAAATATATATATATACATAATATATACATTATATATATATGTATATCCTATCCTTAAAATAGTTAACCTTTCTGGTTTGCGTGATTTAAATATTTTTTGGAACAAACAAAAAAAAAATAAAAATAAAAACAAAAATCAACTCAATCTCAAAATGTTAAAAGATATAGAGTTGAAATGAATTCATTTGAAACAAGGATTACCATATTTCGTCGTCCTTGTAAAAATCTACACCAACAACGACAATGACAACAATGAAAAACAAAAAAAAAAGGAATTATAATCAGAAAAAACCATATATATATATATATATATATTTGTACATATACTTAAATATAATATGTACTTGATTATAATAATGACAAGTAAAGACAATGACAATGAACTAGCTAAAAGAATGGCAAATATTATGAAGTTCCTCTCCTCACCAGCAAGTGAAAGAAATATGACTTGTGTTATTTAAAAAGCTTATGTACATTCTGTATTGTTGTAAAAGATGGCACGTGTACCTTTGTTATATGTCATAAAATTTCTTCTTCATTTCAGTTTATTGGCTTGTGCTTGAGCCTGTTTGTAACCATATTACACATCTTGAGATGTAGAAGTCAAACTGTTTTGGTTGATTTGTCTGGTTGATAATTATTTCTACAGTCACCCAATATCATCTGGGACAAATGTTCATACCAGGTTATTTTTTTTTTCTTTTTTTTTTTTTTTTATAAACAGTCAAAGCGTTAGGTATGAAAATGTTCATTCTATGTTCTACTTCTGATCAACCTGACCTCACCAAATGTATATTGCATATTCTTCCCAGTTTTGGTTGTTTGATATTCTATCTGTAATGGTGAAACCAGAAATATTTCCTAACGTTTTCATTTCTGATATAGTACGATTAGATTTTTATTAGCCACTTAATCTCGGGGGGGTTTTGAGTCAATATAGTACAAAAAATGGTTTTTGTTTTACTGGTATCAGCTGTGGCTTCTGCTGCATATATTATAACTGGAAAAATATAATATTTTATATACTTTGAACTTAGCCTTGTTGTTCATGGATTTTGTAATTTAAAATGTTTCAATTAAAATTAATAATATTCAATTCAATTCAAATGATACTATTTTACAACACCCAGATATTCTCGTTAATTTGTAGATCTAATTTTGACTTTCTTGTTTTAAATTTTGTAAATATTTCCACTACTAGATTGAACGACATTATTTTATTCTATCATCTAGTCATTCACAGCTCTAGTTTGCATTAAATGGTTTCCTTGCTTCCATCAATTGTTTTCGTTTATTTTTTTTTTGTTTTTATATATGGTATCGAAACAATGGGATAAACTGCTAATATTTTCTTACTACCGAACCACGATGTAAAAATTTTTGTAAGATGTTTTCACTTTCGGAAATTGTAACCACATCAGCTGATGCTTAACAAACGATTTTAATTTCTTCTAAATTTGTTCTGAAACATTTTTAATGCTTGTTATTATTTCATCCATAACCAATTTGAATAGTAGCCTTAACGAGTCACCTTGTCGTATTCTAATGGAAATTTTGATTTCGTCAGATAAGTCTGTTTCCAACAAGTATTTTTGGTTTTAATATTGCAATGTCTTTACCATTCTTATAAAGTCTTAAAGTTAAATGTCGCTCAAACACTTTGATTACATCAATACAGGACACATACGCTGGCATATCGAATTATATTGCTTATTCTACTATTTGTTACATAACAAATATGGCATCCGAAATTTTATTAGTTATTATTAGGCTGCCTGCAGTTATAACAATACGAAAAATTAATACGTAAAATTTTTGCAGTGGACACAATAATTTTCATTTAAAGTTGTAGGAATGGTACAACATGTTAAATAACAAATTCAGAATTCAGAAAAAAATCCTATTTTATCATATAAATTTTTTGAGCTTATATACTTCCATTGTCACTTTTCTAAGGATGAAGCATATTTCAGAGGTTTACTCTTCTAGAGGGTTTTCAATTCAAATTTTCTTCTTCTGTGCGGTTGGTTATTGTAACAGTCTTCTGCCTTTAAAGGTAATTTCTCATCCGTTCTATGTAACTTTTGTGACTTCGAGACACTTCAGATTCGATGAATGATAAGGTAATGATTCACTGCCCAGTAATTTATCTCGAACAGCACCAAATGCAAATCAAAAACCCAATGCAAGTTAAATATATTTAAAATTGTCTAGAGGGAGGTATATTTTTATTTTTTTTTATTTTTTTTATAAACAGCCAAACGTTAGGATGTAACCTTTTGTAATTACGTACCGCTTGGATGGAATAGAACAGGATAGGAAGAAAGAACAAAGTTTATTGAAGGAATTGATAGGAAGTTGCCGAATGAAGTTATACACTATGTGGTGTTATTTGAATGTGTGAATCTATAGAGTGGATGTGATTCCATATTCGTGAAGTCTGGACTATGAACAAATTTCCCTAGCCTGTTTTGTGCCATCTCTAGGTATTTCTACTGTTTAGGGAATAGCATCTGTGGCTCCTCTTGTTTAACGATGGAACTGTTAACTGATGAAGCAAGTGTCATATAATGGGATTTTCGATGCATGCATTTTTATATGAGCATTTTCTTTACGTTTAAAGAAAAAATACCATTCCTAAGCTTTCTGAGGCTTTAGATGAACTTTTAATTTTTTGGAAAATTGCTTGAACTGAATTTATCATAACTGGAATATGCATTCAATTTTTTAATCAGATATACTAGTTATATTAATTGTGTTAAAATTCTGTAAAAGCATGTTCGAGTGTTCATTCAATTATTTAACCGTTGTTTAAAAACAATTATTAGGTTTTAGTAGACACATTGTCAAAAAGAACAAAATAAGTGAGCTCTTAATGCTCAATAATAGGTTCAGTGATTGTGATATAATCAAAATTTATCTAATAGAATATAATTCTGATTCAGATCACCCCCAATAGTGGTTATTTCGTAAATATTTTTTAATTATTCATATGTTCTATATATGTATATTATTTTATTCATAATTTGAATAATTGGCAACCCTATTCAAATATGGAGTTACATTTTGATTTAATACAATTTTGTTTAAATAAATATTCCTTATAAATTTGTGGATTGATCTTATATAGAAAAATAATTGGAATGCAAAAATATATATAAAAAAAATTATATTAGAAACTTTGCCGACATGTTTTAATTTTGATTTTTGTTTTTTTTTTTTAATTTTTATTTTAGGTACAATTGGAGGAATTTGTGGATTAATGACTGGTTTGTCATTAGGTGCATTATGCCAAATTATATATTTTATAATAATAGCTTGTAAAAAAATTTACTTAATTTCAATAACATAGATTTAAAATGGTTTCTGCTTTTTTTTTTTTTTTTTTTTTGGGAATAAAAATATTATAAATAAAATTTCCATTTCATGTTGATGTAACTTTGATATATTTCTTTGTTTTTTCTTGTGTATTATAATTATAAGTTGCTTTGATTGTTCGTTGACATTGAATAAATTATTTAAAATAAAAATAAATTAAAACATGTTCTTATTTTGTATACATGTTCTTATTTTACACAATATTAAAAATTAAAACTAGGTAAAACAAAAGAATACCACCATTACCAACATACATATATGTATCTGCACCAGTGTTTTAGTTAATTAAATTTTAAGGAGTGTATTTCTGTAGTTAATTCGTGTAAGGTTAATTAACAAAGAAAATTAATTGTATTAATGAAATATTAAAATTTTAAAACAGAGACACGTTCATTAATATAATATGTAAAGTAATCAACAATTTTTCTGCTCAATAATAGACGTTACTACGTATACACAACGTATAAGCACAGGGGCGCCGTGGATTGAGGGGTTACAACTTTACGGTGCAGTTGTTAGTCACATTTTCACATTACAAAACAATGCAAAAAAGAAGTTATTTTCAAAAAAAACAAATTATTTTTTTTTAATTTGAAAAATTTTTCCGATAGGCCTCTGGTTGAAAATAATCGATTATATTTTCTTAAACTCTGTCGGCAAGTAATTAATAAATTATATTTTTATAACTAACCCTAATCTCATAGAAGACATAATTGTGTTATTTCCATACAGTTGTTATTTTCCCACGAAAATTGTAAATTCCAAATTTTTTTGCTAGAGCAGATGCAGTTAAAGCACTTAAATTAGGCTACGAGTCTTTTAAAAAATTTAAAGAAATTTTCTTAATGATGATGATAAAAAACCAGTTGAAAAACTAAAGGTCCAGAGGCTGTTAAAACAACTTAATTTTCTTGAAACCGGTATAATGGTATCATTTAGGTATGATATATTAAATGCAATTAATCGGGCAAATAAAATACTTCAAAAAGTTGACATTAACATTGAAGTAGGTGTTAAACTATATAACAGTTTATATGAATATTTGTAGAGTAAACGAAATTTAAAATCTTACGATTTATATGAAAAAGAGGGAATTTTAATCACTGGCTGCAAAGATTTTAAAACAGCTAGACCACATAAAAGAAAAAAACAATTCGACGAAAGCACTACACCAGAGCATTTTTTTTTTTAGGGAATCGAATTTTCGCATAAATTCATATTACGTAATTCTCGATAAACTTCTCCTAGAAATAAATAAAAGAAAATGTAGTTATGACGAAATTCATTTAAAATTCGGATTTTTATTCGATTTAAAAAATTTAGAAGACACAAAAATCAGGGAAAAGGCTTCTCAATTATGTGAAATATACAAGTATGATCTAGGCAACAGTTTAATTGAAGAATTTGTATATTTTAAAAATTTTACTGTCCATACTGATATTCAAAATTCACAATCGCAAATTTTATTAAAAACTATAATTGATTCCAATATCGAATCAACTTTTTCAAACATAGAAATTGCACTAAGAATATTTTTGAGTATAGGATTAACTATACTCAAGATTTAAACATTCCCACAGTAAACGACATTGATAAAAATTACTTGGGTTCTTTCACCAAAAATATATATCAAAAACTGCGACTAACTTCTACGAATTCAGATGAAATTAAAACAATAATTGATTCTTTAAAACCAGGAGCTGCTACGGGATATGATAGTATTTCAGCAAAATTAATAAAAAAATTCAATAGTCAATTGATACCAACTCTGGTAAAATTAATAAATACTTCTATGGAAAATTCAGTTTTTCCAACTTCACTTAAAGTGGCTAATGTTATTCCAATACATCAAGGAGGTGATACAACAGATTTATCTAATTATAGACCTATTTCTGTACTAAACTCCTTTTCAAAAATCTTTGAAAAAGTTGTGAAAAACAGACTTATAGATTTTATTAAAAACAATGGTGTCTTAAATAAAGAACAATATGGTTTTGAAGAAAGATCAAATACGACGGCTGCCTGTCTAGCGCTCACTGATTTTATCTCTAAAAGCATAGATAAAAAACAATATACTGGATGTTTATTTATCGACCTACAAAAGGCATTTGACTGTGTTGATCATGATGTACTTCTGTTTAAATTATCGCTATTAAAGTTCAATGAAAATCAAATAAAATTTTTTAAATCTTACCTTACCAATAGAAAACCACAGGTTCATTGCAACAACGTGTATAGTAGCTTAGAAACTATAAAACAAGGGGTACCACAGGGATCCATCTTGGGGCCTGATATTTTTAAAATTTATATCGATGACATCACCATGCTAAACCTTAATGGAATCATCCAACTTTATGCGGATGATGCTGTTATTAAGTACTCCTGCAATACCGAGGAAGATCTAAAAAACTCGATCGTAAATGACTTAAATTGATGAATGGCTACAAAAAAATAGGATGAGATTAAATGTTAGGAAAACAAAAATATTGCTTTTCAGTAATAAACACTATAATTTCGTAAATATAACACACAAAAATGAAACCATAGAAATAGTAAAAACTTTCAATTACCTAGGATTAATTATTGACAATAGAATGAAATGGCGACAACATATTGATTATGTAATTAAAAAAATCACTCCTTACATTTTTATTTTAAGAAGGCTGAGGAAATATATTAATACCAATACCCTTTATACAATATACTCTTCATACATATCCTCTAATATTATATACCTAAATCCCATTTGTAGTAACGCTCCACAAACATACCTCAAACAGTTGGATGTCATACATAAAAAAGCTATTAAAATTATTAATTTCTTTCCACCAAGATATCCTACGGAATTATTATATAGTGAACGATACATAAGTTTGAATAACATATGTAAACGTGAAATGTACTATCTTGCATACAAAATTATAAACAATATGATTAAAGACACATTTTTACTCAATCGGAATATAGACATACATAGCCATAACACTAGGAATCGCTCGAATTTTTATCTTTCATTGTTTAGATCAGATATACAAAAAACAAACTGCGTATACAACAGTTTAAGCATTTTTAACACTCTACCGGACGACCTAAAAAATATAAATTCATACAGTTTACTTAAAAGGAAAATCGAAAACTTACAGCTTACCATACAGCTTAGGCTAAGGTCTGAATCCTTCTATATATTAATATTTCCTCCAATAATGAATAATTCAATGATAAAATATTGTTATACAAATATACATTATTTATATAACATTATTTTTTGTTAATAAAGAAAAAAAAAAAAAAAAAAACTAACTGTTCAGGCGAAAGATCGTTTTATTCCTTGGAAAAACAAAAATTTAATAATTTAAGTATACTAGCCATTGAGTCTCAGTTTTTTGCAAATACTGACTGTGAAGAAATAATTGATAGTTTTGCGAGACAGAAATCTAGGAAGAAAATTATAGTATAACCTTTATTTTTTCATTATTATTATTTTAATAATTTAATTTTTTTATTTTAATAATTTTATTTAATGTTATGTTTGATTGGTTTTTTTTATTTAAAAAAAAAAAACATTAGCCTATTGAATTTTTGTGCGCTAATGTTAATTTAATGCAATATTATTTTTCATAATGTTTTGTTTATTGTTAACCTATTGATTTGTTGATTTATTTCAATAATTAATATATGTGAATGTAACATATATATATATAATATTATTAATAAAAATAATATATTTTTGCAAAACAGTGTTATTTTAGGGCGCATAATAGTTTTTAGCACAGGTGAGAAAAAATACTAAAGACACATGATAGCTACGAGAAAGCTTCAAGCACGCTTCAAGATCATGTATTGTATATGACAATTGTATACAAAAATTTACTTATACTTAACTTGAAGATTTTAACTAAATACACAGCTTGAAAGCTTGAGAACTTGACTTGACATTTAATGTCAAAAATTTACTTTAAAATTATTTAATGTGAAAACTTTCAAAGTTTTGTTTAATATTTAGAGTGGATTTAAAAAATATAAGAATTAAAAGTTTTAATAAATGAAAAAATTTAATTTGATATTTTGTGTTTTGTTTAATCTTTAAATATATAGAAAATTTTACAAATCTTAGGCATCAAAATTTATGTCACCAAAAATACATATGTCAAACTCAAGTTATATTTTCAAGCTGACAGTCAATCAAGCTGATTGGAATCAAACACACAGCTTGAAATTTCAAGAAGAATTCGAGTCAAATATACTCAAGCTATCATGTATACGTAGTAAGTACGTTACTAATATTTTTCAAATTAAGCCATTGGTATACGTATAGAGAATTCATTCTGAAAGACTTATTTCAATTTTTGAAAATTACCTATTAAGTTGTTCTTAGAATACATACATATATGGTAACAAGAAGGAAAATTATTTTAAAATCACTTTTTAAAATATATTTTGTAGATTTTATTAAGCCCATTTTCAGAAAATAAAGAAATGTTAATACTCCAGCCAAAAGAATCTTCGGACCCAGACTCGAAGATACAAGAAGACGGGACAGACCAAGCCATTGTTGGAGAGACGAAGTATCGGCATATATGAAACAATTTCTTTCGTATGGAGGACATTGATGAGTCAGTCCCAGGACCTACATGGTCTATTGGTCACCTAAGTAAATAAGTAAAAAACATTAAGCTTTTTTAATTGACAAATACTAAATTGAACTAAACGTAATATTATGATAAAAAATTTGATGAATATATACATTACCACAACATAAAATATTTGAAATAAAATTAAAGTATGGCCCAACAATAGTATAGTTTTCTTGATTTAAAAAATAATAATAAAATTAAAAACTGTAGGTATGCTTCACTAAATTTAATTAATATCGTGATCAATTTCGGTAGTTATACCATATTAGAAGACTGATCATGAGTTCGAATATTTCACCTATAGCCTATACAGCATATTTGATCAAAGATATCATAAGACAATACATGAGATTTAAGATTACACAAACTATGACGTAAATAATCACTATACTATACATACTCAATATTATGAAAACTATACCAAATTATGAAATAAAAGAAATTTCGTTGTTAATTACAATATAATATAAATATATTATATATTATATAATATAATAATATATAATACATAATACATAGCATGTATTATACATATACATAAAACAATACCATATCATTGCTTATATACATTGAATACTCCAAAAAATATAGATAAAGATTTTTTATAACTGATTTCTAGCATCAAGTATTAATCTTAAAAATGCATAACGATGAATTTATCAATAAAGATAATTATTGTACTAGTATATAACCATGTCATTAGTAGATATACGTTTTGACAAAATTCAAAGTTATAAGAAACTGAAGTCTGTATTCATGTTAATTAATAGATAGCAATGAAACAAAACCAGCAATGAAACAAAACAATTTAAAATTGTTGCCAAGCTCAGCCTGAATTACATTTAAATGATCAAGTTCATATAAATTGAAAGTTGGATTTAGAATAAGCTGGCATTTAATCCTCAAACTCGTTTAGGGACATACACCAGGATCAAATTTTTGGTTAAAAATAAAGTCTAAAAAAATAATCACCAGAACAATTTGAAAAAAAATATCTCGAAATACAATTAAAAACTTGAAAATGTCATTTTCAAAATTATAATAAGATATAACCACATAACTATCATTATTATACAGGTAACAAACCTTTTAGAGTTATAGAGAAAACGCTTTCTTCAATCAAAATTTTTCTCTATTGTTTCTATTATTTTAATACATTCTTCGCATCATCTGAGATTATATTCTATATTAAAATGACATTAACATAAACATTAAATTTATTAATCATTAAAATTTATTAGAAAACTCAGAAACCAGACCATTTAAGAGTTAATGATTATTTAATTTTTACTATACCTTAAGCCTAATCCTAATGTAAAATTTTCTTCATGTCCGCTTCATACTCCAGCTTTGGAAAAAAATGACTTTTCTTTAATGACTTACATATATGCATTGTCGACTGATAAGTGATGAATATATTATTCTGTGAAATTAATTTGAATTGCAGTTTAGTAATTTATTTAATTATTTACTCAACAAATCATACAAGTAAGAGTTAAGACTTAGTCTTTTTAAATATGTACAAGCTTAGTTTACAAATTTATAAAGAATCACTGAAGTAAAATGGAAATATGCTATTGAAAAACTCTCCATATACAGCTATTTTTTTACATATAAAATTAGTAGATAGATATACCAAAATAAAAATTTATTATATATTTATTATAGATTGTTAATATGACAAAAACTCTGCGAAAAAAGCAATTAAATTGATCAGTTCATTTCATAGTTTTGAAATTGCAAAACAAAATATTCTCAATGGTTGTAGTATATAACTAATCAATGTAGCCGAACTCAGTTATACTGTAATATAGTGCAATACTTAAAAAATCTGACATTATTTTTCATCCTACCGTTTTTCCAGTAACAGAATTGTTTTTTCTTTCTTTTTTTTTACCTAATTTTTCACATACAGACTTTTTGAAGACACACGACTTCCATAAACCTTCTCCATCATACACTCTTGTACGTCAATTGTTTGACTTCCGCTCATATTTTTCCACTTTTATGAATCCCAATTGTTGACACAAGTCTTCTTGCATTTCTATTACCCTATAGATTCCACTCCAGTAATTATCAGAGTGACAACATTTTAAACTTAACAAATTTTGTTTTCAATAATCAATTTTTACAATGATTACATATTAATACTGTATTTAACAGCCAAATTATATAATACTATACTACTAATCTGGTATAGAATAAAGTTTTAATTTGTATTTTATTTTTGGAAATAAATTTTCCATATTACAATTTAAAAGAAAACAATTTCCAGCCCTCCAATATAAATAAATATATACAATATATACAATATTGAAATTTTAAAATTTATTTTTAAATTTTTATTTACACATCATTAGTATATAATATAAGCTAAAAATAAAATCTATATACATAATATATATTGATATATTTTTATATAAAAAAAAAAAAAACTATTTATATAATATATAAAATACGTACATGTACATGCTTATAGATGATTTAAAATTAAAATTAATTTCCTGCAGTAATTATAAATAAATTAAACTTAAACACAAAAAAAAAAAAACAAAATCAAAAATTTAAAAAAAAACTAAACTTATTAAAAAATAAAATCAAATCAAGAAAATCAACAATAATAATTTTCCAATTTATTTTAAAATTTTTGTAATAAAATCAAACATACATATTATATACGTATGAACTTGTTCATCCATAAATATAATATTACTTTTACATTCATATATATAGAGGTGGGTATATGTGTACATGGTACATTAAATAAATTTCATTAATAATAACTTTAATTCATTACTTATATGCCTTTTTAAAAAATTTAATAGACCGATGTGTTGCAATGCGATAAAAATTCCATTTAATAAATTAACTGTAAACAAACATATTTATATACATATTAATAAACAAATATAAGAAATAAATATAACCAAAAAAAAAAAAAAAAACAATACAATAATAATAAATAATTTCTATATAATCTTATACTGAGCCTATATATAAATCTAAATTCATGTATATATACATCAAAAAGTGAAAATTCGAAAATTATTTCACAGTTCTTTTTTGTTTTTGTTTTGTTATTATTATTATTTTTCCTTTTTTTTTTTTTTTCATTCTCCTTTTTATAACAGAAATCTAAAGAAAATCTTAACCATTATTAATTAGAGAAATAATTGCTTTTAGTTTCTTCCCTTCATTAATACAAATGAGTAGAAGTATTTCTTGAGACCTTCTTTCAATGTGATGAAATCGAAAAAAAAAAATTAAAATTAAAAAATAGCGAAATAACAAAGACGCGAATTAAAGTCGCAACTGTAGGATATTAATTTGAAAAGCTTGTAAATTATTGATATAAAAATTTGAATTGCAACCTGCGGACAAAATTATTAAAATAACACAAAATGATAAAGTCTATTATATTAGTCACATCAATTGAAATGATGCAGTCAGTCATTTTTTGATAGTTGGATAACCTTTCAGTTATCCATGAAATATTTGGTTAGATTATTAACCCCTGAAATATAAAACTATTTAGTTCAAATAACTCATTATTTGATATTATATCAATAGGTATTATCAATTACAAGAATCCTTCACGTGAACTTAATTTTTATTTAATCCATATTTTACCGTTAATTCAGTTTTGTAACTGTCAAAAGTAAAATGCGTAATAAGGTTTAATATTAATGGCTGATATTAATTAAGATTTGTTAGTCTAACTACTAATTTAAATTAATTTTTTTAAAGTATATACCTATATGTAATAATATTTTATATATAATTGATAATAAATTAATAATAGAGTACATTATAATTACTAATATATTTTTGATTTCTCTATTAACGCGACGAATAATATTTATTGTTATTTAATATTATAATAAAAACACAAGATTATATTTTAAAATATATATTACGCCTTATTTATAATTTTCTAAATATTTAACAGAAAGCGTTTACTTCATCGTTTATATCAAAATTTGGAATACTCCAATTTAATCAAAAGATTATATTTCAATACTCACAAATGAAAGTGTATAATAAATGTTATCTGACAGTTTCCTGTCATTAAGAAAATAAACTAATAACAAATTAATATCTTGTCATATTAGATGTCAAATATAAAGTTCATATACATTACTCGCATTTTATTCATTTTATTTAAAATTATTCAACGCGTAAATTTTATTTTAGATGTATGTTAACCTCATTAGATTTGATTTTACCCAGGACATGTAAAAATTTATTGAGACTAGTTATATAAACATGTGAATGAGCACTTGCTTGCTTTAATCCTAAATTTTATAGTAGAGTACATATTACATATTAAAGAACATTTTTTTTTTTAGCCTTAGTTGTTAAAAACATTATTGCTAAATATAATAAATTGAAATATAGATATAAAAAGATATCATATAGATATAAAATAAATCATAGATATAAAAAGTCATAGACCAATTTCATAAAAGAGTCATAGAACAATTGCTTTTGTTTTTTGTTTCGATTGGCCTTGGTTAGCCTTAATTGCTAAAAACATTATTGCTAAATATAATAAATTGATATATATATAAAAAAAGATATCATAGATATAAAATAAGTCATAGATATTAAAAGTCATAGACCAATTGCATAAAAGAGGCCAAAGCTCAATTTGGGTTGTAGTGTCATTGGAAAAAAAGTTAGTTCCACTGTGCAACAACAAAATATTCTGTTTTGTTGCATATTTAGACAACGCAATGAATTTGGAATTGAAAATGCATGAAATTGTTATTCAACTATTTCATTGGGACGAGAAATTTATATGCAATGTACAAGTACCAAAGAAATTTACTGTCATTTTACACTTACAGTTAAAATATATATACGCTACAGTTACATTTTGAACAGTTGCACTTAAATTTTAATTTAAATCTAATTTTAGTTAGTAGATAGAACAAATATAATAATAACTAAGTGAATCTCGTTTTCTAAATCTGTTTCGAATTCAGTATTCGAAACTATTAGAAATCAAAGCGGTTGACATGCAGGTGTTGATTCAGAATTATTGCAAGGATGTTCAAAAAAATGTATTTTCATTTTCATAGACTATTCGAGATCGTCCTTGATTAAGTTGAATATTACAAGCTCTGGGGGAGAAAAAATAATTCTAAAAAGCTCCAGAATAAATCCGAAAAAGCTAAATAAAGATCTCAAATTATATTTACTAATAAACAATCAAAAAAATAAAAATGTCGTATTTAGACTCAAATTTCCGGAAATTCGAAATTTTAAATGTATAAATTTGTTCTACAAAGAAAGTTTGTCTGGGTAAATTTAATTTGGCAGGAAACAAATATCATGCCTATCCTCCTTCTTTCCTAATTTTTCCTTTTCCTTCCTAATCAAACGCACCAATTGGTGCAAAAGGTCTCCATCATACCGTTTTGATTATGTATAAAAAAAAATTGCGTGCAAAATATTGGGCATTGAACTGAAAAAAAAAACATAATCTGATAAGATTTGTGCATTCATATAGCCTTACATAATAACAACAATCTGAAGTCAGTATAGTCAGAATTTCAATAGAAGAAGGATATTGCATATATTAACAACAGTAGACTTATATACCTAAATAACATTATAGTTGCACGCTAGAGCTAGAAAAATATTTTACAACCAATTTGGCTGAACATGAGAGGCAGTAATTTCATTCAACAAGTGCTTACATTATAGTAATTTCTATAATCGGTACAATTACAATTGACAAATGAAAGGTTATAGAACAATAAAATTCTATTAAATGTAGAACAAATTATAAACGTTTAAACAATTCTATTATGTACTCTTTGATTGGAATAATAAATAAAAAAAAAACCAAGACGTAATTGATCCTTTGCATAGCACATAAAATTTGCCTATTGTTGTATTTATTTTATTTTTTGTTAATTTATTAAGTTTAACACTAAAACTATTACGTCATTATATTGTCCTATTTGATATATCTATATATACAGTTATATTAAGTTATTTACAAAGAATAAGAATATAATAATATACATATATATACATATATATTTATTATGGAAATATCAAACTAAGACCTCACACAAGAAATAAAAATGTGTGTCGGGATTTGGTGTTATTTTTTTATTTTTATTGTTATAAGGACCTCCGCTGACTAGTAAAAATAAAGGTACTATATATATATGTTTACATATACTTGAATTAATTATTTTCGTGTTTAGGACTAAAAAAAAATTTTTTTTTTATTTTTGTAATTTTTTTTTATTTTTGTAATTTTTTTTTATTTTTGTAATTTTTTTTTTTTTTTGCAAAAATAATATTATTTACAGAATGAAATAAAAAATACATGCTACAAATTGTGATTATTTGGTAAATTTTTGTTAATGCATGAGAAAATATATTTAACAATAATTATTATTATTATTAATTTAAAATATACATATGTAGTTCTTGGAAGAATTCATTTGAGAATTGTATGTAGAACATGTTATAGAAAAAGACGAAGAAATTACATTCGAAATGTATCGGGAGCAGATTTAGAGCGTTGAAACGACAAGGTAACTAGAAAATGTAGATTCAAATATAATTTATAATAATAGATTAATTTATATTATGTGTACTTCACAACTTTGAAGCTAATTATTATATTGAAAAGTAAAAATATACCAGCATAGATGAGAAATAGCGATGATACAACTGGGTTTCAAGTGGAAGGTCAAAACGAAAAGAATGACTTGTTATAAATGTCTATTTTCAGCCTTTTATGAATTGATAAAGTTTTTTGCCTACATCAGAAAAGAACCACATAATATAAATAATATACATATGTTTATATGTAAAAAAAGTATGTTAAAAAATAGTCTTTAAGGTAATTTACGTTCTTTACCGAAGCAAAAATAAATATAATTCTAGATCACTTCATTAACTTCTCCTCAATAAAAAATCATTTAAAGCTCATTTATTCAAAAATGAACTGTAAAATAACATACAAAAGTATTTGAAATTCGATTATTTATATTTTTCTTCTCCCAATTGACAAAATTTATACAAACTTACTTAATTTATTTCTAATCTTTTCTTATTCTGGAACTGGAATAGAAAATATATAGTGATTGAATAAAATTCAAGACGATTAAAATTTTGCAATGATACAAAGAGAACACCATCATCAGATCTTACAGTTGAAAGCTCTTTTGTTTAATTTATTGTTCTATGTTTTACCTTATAGAACACAATAATTGTAGCAAATACAAAATTTCATAAATTCTACGATGAAAGGACACGTTATACGCATATACACGTATAACAACACTATATTTTTGTACTTATATTCTGTTCGATTTGTTTCGGATTGCAGCATGTACACCAACTCCCCAGGATTATACTTGTGCTAGTCCAATTTTTAGTGTTACACGTTTTTATTGTTATAAAATTTTAACGCATTGTTTAACAGAACGTAAAACAAAAACAACATAACATTTTTAACACTTTTTGACTATAATAACGCCCAATTTGCTGCAATGTTAAAACAAAACAGTTATTTTTTTAAATTTCTTTCTATCTTGCTAATATTATTTTACAATGATTTTCTATAGATCAGATCATTCATCGGACTAATTTTTGGGACATATAGAATACATGTAGTTTCTTCAAAGACTGTATACACACATTATTTATACTATATCTTTGGTTTCCTGCAAAGCTCTTTTAAATAAATCTATTTATTTTAAGTACATCAAAATTATGAAAATTTATTAAATTTACTAAAATATTCATTATTATAAAATTAAAATTTAATAAAAATTTAATTACTTTAGAAATTCATTGAATATTTTAGTAAACAGGACTTTATCCAAATTGTTGAGAATAGTGTTATATTAGTACAATACAACATATAATAGATTATATTACATATTCTGTGATCTTTAATAATACCTAACACAATTTTTATATATATATATACATTAATTATTATATCTATACAAGTATACTATTGCTATAAATTCAATATATTATATATAATTTATGTACATAATATTAAAATAATTTTAATTTATATTTATGTACAGTTATTATTGTTATTAAAATTTAATATTAAAATTAAAAAAAATTATAATTCAAATTTTATGGGAAAAATTGAGGTTAGAAATTTCAAATTTATTAACATTAAAAAAATAAATAATATTAATTATATCATGTATATAGTATAGTGTATACTTGTATAGTGTATTCACCAATAATGGATTTTTTCAAACGTACGAGTATTATTTAGCTTATGAAATTTTTATACGTTTATAAATTAATTTCCGAATAATAAAATATTGTTTAAAAAAATAATATAAAAATCATTAAATTAATTTGGGTATAAGGTAAAAAAATAATCATAAATTATATTACTGGAAAAATAGTCACAAGAATATTGAAGAAGTGATTAGTCTTCTTGAATTATACTTATTATATATATTGAACAGACTCAATCATACATATATATAGAATCTTATTGGTTTCTATTCTAAAATATTTTTTACCTGCCTTTTTTATTTTAAAATTATTTAATTTTTGACTTCTTCCAACATAACCTTAAGTATCTGAACCTGAGTAGTATACATCAGTAACATAATTTAAACTTTAATTTTTAAAATATTCTTTAATCATGCAATCAGAACTATCAATCAATCAAATTAAATCAAATAACAATTAATTAATAATCATTAAAATAAAATATGAACAATAAACAAAAAAAAATAGTTTCTTTAAACTAAAAAAAAAAATACAAACAATGTATGTTAATTTTAAAATAAATGATGTCAAAATTCTGATGAGTATCAATAATCAGAAGACATGCCAAAATGTTAGAGTACAATAATTTTAGTGTATATGTATTACAATAAATACAAGAATACACGAATACTGAAATTTGAAATTCTGCTTAAAATTTCGGAATTTAAAAAAAAGTGAGATTTAAGTGTTCGTATTATAATCGGAGTCACAAGTAGCAACTTGTTATTCTAGTTGCGGTTTGGATTGGATAGATATGAAATCTGGTGAATTGGATAGATTTGTGTACTTGTACTTTATTTATAATTTATAATTTTTAATTTTTAATTTTTAATTCTTAATTTTTAATTTTTAATTTTTAATTTTTAATTTTTAATTTTTAATTTTTAATTTTTAATTTTTAATTTTTAATTTTTAATTTTTAATTTTTAATTTTTAATTTTTAATTTTTAATTTTTAATTTTTAATTTTTAATTTTTAATTTTTAATTTTTAATTTTTAATTTTTAATTTTTAATTTTTAATTTTTAATTTTTAATTTTTAATTTTTAATTTTTAATTTTTAATTTTCAATTTTTAATTTTTAATTTTTAAAAAAATAATTTAAATTAAATTCCTAGGAGACTATGTATCATTAAGGCTATATACATTTTCGATAGTTTTTTCTAGAACTAGATGGATGGTATAACTATTCATTATCTATATCGAAATCAGTTTCAGGATTTGTTTATAAAGTTTAATTTTGTGTTTAGTACTATCAAGACAGAATATTTAACAATAACTCCTATGGCTATTAGCCAGTACAATTTTCTAAATAGGATTTTTAACTTCTCATTCTTGTATTTGATGTTAGCTTTGTAGCTGGACGTCATCAAGTTATTTGACAGTATTTGTATAAGATATTTCTTAACCATTTATTATATGTATGTAGGTATACTGGGATTTAATTTTTTGTTATTTGTGAAATTAATGAATGTACCCACCTATATCCACTGACTTTACTTCATTTGATTTTAGGCTCCATCCTTTTGTGTATGCTTCCTTAGCTTTTAATTATAATTAACTTCAATTTTTCTTTGGATACATTATTATTTTATATATACTTATTATACTAAGAAAATTAAAACCTAAATTAATTTATAACTAAAAATTAGTTCGAAATTATATAGAACCAATGACTTTACATAAGACATCCAATCCAGAATTCCGGAGTAAACATTTTTGTAATGATACAAAATATATGAGTTTTATTAAATAGCGAGTCGATATCTATATTGATAGAAAATAGTACAGCCAAAATCAAAAAGTGTTGCATATAACAAAATCGTTAAAAACACTTGCTTTACGATATGATTCCATATATTACTGCATATCCTATACATATATGCATATATATAGTCATCGATAGAACTTTATCATGAAAATTTTTATAGACAGTTTTATAAATATAAAATTAGTACCAAAGCAAAAAATATTAACCTATTTTCTTCCAAAAATCACTAGGACCAGATCACTTTACAAACTAATAAGAAAGATAGATAGTCTTAGTCACGATAATTAAGTGAATGTAGGTAGATCAGATGATTTTTTGTTACTCTTAATTTTTTATTTCAATAATTTTCTGCTCATTTTCTTCTATAAAAAACTGAATGATTGAGTTACACGCTGGGTGGCGCAGTAGGTAGAGCGCCTGCCTTTCAACCGAAAGGTCCCGGATTCGATTCCCGATGAAGCAAAAAAAAAAAAAATGCTTCATTGGTTTTTCGAGCTGGTCTAGTACCCTTTGTCATTGGGATATAATAAATGACAAAAAATAATTGAGAGTATATATAATCTGGTAACAAATTAAATAAAATGAAACTATTCTATTTAAGAAGGCTTAGTTCCTGACAATAGTAGTAGTTTTCCACATTTAATGAGTAGATAAGCCAGTAATTTGTTAAAATAAATACTCGAATTATTGTAGATGTTGTAGTGTAAAATTGCAGTACCGCACTTAATTAAGCACGAAAAGCACGATTCTACCTAAGTTACTGTCAAGATCATAAAACAAAAAAAAAACTGTTTTTCATAGATAAATTGCGCTTTAGATTGCACACAATTTATTTTTGGCATGTAACAATTCGTAGAATTAGAAGTAAGTTCCATAAATAACCTCTCTTAAGTAATTGGGGAAGCTTTAAAAGTTTTTAAGTGATATAATTTAAAAATATAAACAAAAAACACAAACAAACCCGTTTAATATTAACTTTTTTAATATTCCAATAGTGAGCTTGTGATCAATGTTTATATCCATATTTAATTGATAAAAAAAAAAAAATTTAAAAAATCAAAAATAGAATTAAAAATGATCGTTCAACATATGGATTAAAAAATAAATTTCGTGCAATAAATATAAATTTGTATTTTTATTAATTAATAATTCTATTGATGTATCACAAAAATAAAAATATATAAAATTATTTTATTTCATTATAATTATACATATTTAAAAGAGAAAAATTATAATTTTAATATGGGCTTTTTTTTTTATTTAATTGTATTAAAATTTCATTAGCAAAAATTTAAAATAAAAAATAAATAAAAATTACTTTTTATTTTAATTAATTTATTAACTCAACTGAATGCATAATTAATTAGATTTAGAATTTTTTCATATTATATAGAATTCATCAACGCACATTTTTTTATATTTTTTACTCGTAAAAAAAAATAAAATAAAACAAAAAAAAATCAGAAAATTAATTCCAAAGTAGTTCAGTAATTTTAACGGACTTTGTCAGCAATTCGTCTCCATATTTCTTATTTTAATTTATATTAATATATAATTTGCATACATATATCTATATATATATATCAAATATAAATATGTACACATATATAATTTCTTTTTTTTTTTTTTTTTGTAAAATTTTGACCTTAGAATGTTATAAAGAATAAACAATAAAACAAAAACAATAACAAATAACAATATATAAAACATCAACTAAACTAACTCAAACTATAAATAAAGGTATGCAAAACTTTCAACATGCGCTCTTCAAAACTTCTTTCAATCCAATATTTTACATACTTAACTTAACTTTGATTTAAACTATTAAAACGGGTTTCTTTTAAAACAACAAAAATAATATTACTTTTTTTTGTCTTTTTTTTCTTATTCTTATTATTTTTTTTTAGTTAGTTTTTTTAGTTACTCCTTTTAAAAATAGTAAATTAAATCAAATTTCAAAAGTTGTTGAGCTGTTAAACAAATCAAAAGCGGAATTTAAAACATTTTATCGGAAAATTCATTTTGTTTTTTTTTCTGTATTAAATAAAAATTTGGTAAAAAAAAAAAACAAAAATCAAATATAAAACACTTCAGATATTCGTGCAAAATATAATTTAAATTAAAAACAAAAAAATAAACAAAATATTTAAAAAATAATTTAAAGAAATTAAAAACGAAATTTAAATAGAAGTTAATAAATTTATTTTGATAAAAAAAAAAAATTTGAAAAACAATTAAAAAATGCAACCTTTAAAAAGATTTGCACAATGTGGCAGTTTAACAATGTTATTTGCAGTATTTATAATACTATTTGGAGTCAGTTCGACGGCATTAACAACATTTGGTAAAACAAATCCAAATTTACAGCAACCAACACAAGCTCCAATCGGTATGTGTAATTATTTTATTTAATTTATTTTAATGTTTTTATTTCATCTCATCATCATCATCATCATCAGTGTCTCATGTAACCGCAGTGGATCATTTGAAGCATGACCTAGAAAAACTTCTGCCTTAATTTATATTAATGTTTTGATTTCATTATCATTATTATCATCACTGTGTCTCCTGTAACCCCAACGGATCATGTGAAGCATGACCTTAAAAAAATTTATTCCATCATTTCCTATCTGCATCGATTCTATGCATTTGCAGCCACTTTTTGTGTTAAATATTTTTTTAAGATGGAAAAAAAAATTCATCCATCATCTTACGCATAGGCTCTTCATATTTGCAGCTACTTTCTTTATTGGTTCTTTATTTTTTTCGGTTAATACTATATTATCTCCTATGAACCATTTCTTATTTAAATAACACCATTTTAATTTTCATTTTTTGTTTTTCTCTTCGTTTAATTTTCTTTTGTTTTTTTTTTTTTGTATATTTTTCAAAATCAAATGACATTAGATAATAACGGAAATTTTACATTTCCGTTTTATATAAATCATGTTTAAATAATTTTTTTTTTCTTAAGGACTTTTATACATAATACGACTACACTAACTTGAATGCAACTTGTGATATTCGAATCTGATTAACATCTGATTTACGTGTTGTAGTGTTAAATTTTATATAGGTATAAACAAAAAGTAACAACACGATAAATTAACTCATGAAATAAATTTAAATTTAAAATGAAATTGAAATAGAATAAGTAAATAAAATAGCTTTTTCCGTTGGGATAATGTATAGTAGTCGTATGTGTTATATTCTAGGATATTTTAATTTTTTATTTGGTAAATAAACAATAAAAATTATTTCTGGATCTTATAGTCGTTAAGACAGTGTTGTCAAGTATTATAATTGTTATTAATTTTCTTTTGTATTATTTAATTAATTTTAGAAATTTTCATTTTGTTTTGTTTTACTTTATTAGTTTTTAACCTTGATACATATATATATTTAAGTAGTTTGACAAGTTCAATTTTATTTATAGGGATTATTAAAAGTATCTATATAAGTAATATTAATTGTAATTTATTATAAAAAAGTTATAATTCTAGTTTTTTAGTTTTATTTTTTTAACTTAGAAATTATTATATTTGAATAATGTTTTTCTATTACGTATATATATAAAAGGGTGTTAATCTGATAAGTCATTGCTATGTTATGCCTTTGATTAAAGCTTTATTATTATTTAAATAATTTGACAGGTTTCCGTTCATTAATAATTATTTTAATATTTAATTGTATATATCGATATTTCGGAAGCAAAATACTTCTTTCATCAGTTCGTGTGACCAACTATATTCCTTTAATTCTATTTTTTCCATTTTATATCCTAATCCCTACCAGCCACCTATTTTACCTGTATTTTGCAAATTATTTTATTAATTTAAATAGCGATGAGTACCCATTCTCTAAATCATTATTCAATCTGTTATATACCTGTTCCCTCGAAATTTCTAAACTTTCGTATGTGCCTAGTTTGCTTATTTTATGTACCTCCTTTATTGATGATAAATTAGTTTTAGCAATTTTATGCTGTTTGCCGACCTAAAATTACTCTCTTACTTCTCTTAGAGGTACTCTCTTAATGTTACTAATTCGGCGTACCTTAAATGTTCTTGGAATCACACCGTAATTAGCCGTTTTGATTGCCCTATATACAATTTTGAATAATTTTGACCCAGAACATGGGAAGAAGTTTTTTTCTGCTAGTTGTTAGAAATTCCAAATTATGTTTTTTGAATATTTTTTTGAGCTTCTCAGTTAATGTTGAGTGAGTTACGCAAATCCTTCTAGGGTTTGCATAGGTTCTAATGACATTAAACCATTGCATAGGTTCTAATGATTTCGGAAATATTTGGATTCAAAGATATTTATTTATTTATGTAGCAGTGGATCTACATATAAATCGGAGGTATACACGAGTTTTGAGCCCGTGCAACTCTGTATAGTTTAATTACTATATATTCGAACACTTTACCACTCGTCTACGGAGGCCACTTCAAAGATATTTTAATGTCTTTTTTTCTTTGTCAATAAGATCATCTGAAACCATCTGTCTATAGTAACAATTAATATTGAAACTTCTATTTAAATTTTATTACCAACTACAAAATTCAAGCTCTAAGTAAATCTTAATTCTGTAGGTTTGCAGTTCTTTCTTCAAATTCAAAAACAAAATTTTTTTAGTTTTAGTTTTTTCCAAATAACGGGTTTTTTTACACCGAAATATTTTTGAATACCATTATCTACGAAGCCGTTTGAGTGGCGGATGCAGCAATCCCATATTCAAATTTTTACTTACTAATCAAGCTCTATATAATGGCATTTAGCAAGTAACTCAGATTAACACTTGGTATTGTTATAATCATATAATTTAGCAATAAACCAATATTATATAATATGAGATAGGTATAGGTACTAATCAAAGGTGTCCTGTAGAAAATTGCTTTTGCGACATTGTACATTGTTATATAAAATAAAATTGTAAAGCATTTACAATTTAACAATTTTTGGAATAACTGAACTTTAATTTAGTTTTTTATAGTGAGATTTTCTATATTATTTTCATCAACCATATTGCTATATGGTACGTACTGGTACTATCTAAATTTGCCACCATGATATCTAGACTGCGAATTTGCAATTTGTTCATTGAAATATATTTCAAAGAAGTCACGATTTAATCTTTGCCTTATATATTGTTTTTTTTTTTAACGTTCTTGACAGTAACTTAGGTAGAATCACCTTTTCGTGCTTAATTAAGTACGGTACTGCAATTTTATATTTATATCTACAATATTTTGAGTATTTATTTAACAAATTACTGGCTCTACTCATTAAATGTGGAAAGCTACTGCTGTTGTTATTGTCAGCAACTAAGCCTTCTTAAATAGCTTCATTTTATTTAATTTGTTACCAGATTTTACTCTCAATTATTTTTTGTCATTTATTTTATCACAATGACAAAGAGTCCTGGACCAGGTCATGTGGTATACCTTTCGTTAAAGCGTAAAATCTTAGCATTTCATTTATTTTCAGTTCACATAGTAAAAGGGTAAATTAATACGGAAGCAAATTCGTTTATCCAATTTTATTAATCTCTATTGCCAAGTTCCGAACTTTGTAAATTCTTGTATAAAGGTATATGTTATTTTGTAGTTTAGGGTTCCAAAAATCGTGTTTGCAACAATCATATAGCAATTTTCAATATTCTGTAACATAAAATAATTATGTTATTATGTAATATGATCTCCGATCAATTATTTGTAGAAAATCAAATGTGTCCCAAAATAATTTTTATGATGTTCTTTGATTAAGGTTCTTTCGTCACTTATCTTTGGAAAACAGATTGAACTTAACTTTTTCATTTAATCAGGCTAGTTTTAAATTTTTATTTTACTATATTTAATATTTTTTGTTTTTATAAATTTTTAAGTTAAGTCTTAAATATTTAAAGTAAGTCAGCTTTTGGTTTTGATAAAATAAAGTCTTTTATTATTATTATTATTATATTAGACTATATCGATGGTGTAGCGCTGATTCTGATTATTAAATTCTGATTATGCCACATGCTATTTTAAAAACGCCTGTTTTCCATCGTGTAAATATCGAAGACATTCAATATATAGTTTCCAAGATATAGACTATAGAGTGTTAAAATAGGATAAGTGTTCATTTTAATACAAGTACTTACTATGAATATATTAAGCCTAAAAAAAGGTGTTTACTAATCCAACACAAATATGCTAAGTGCTCACTTGGAATATTAACATTATAAAAAATTACATAATAGTCTAACACAAATATACCAAATGCTTACATAGAATATGAGAGCTAATGAATAATTATGCTAAGTGCCAAATTTTCAAGTCAATAAATTAAGCTAAGTGTAAAACCTGTTACAGAAAATACAAAATTTAAAAAAAAAAATCATTTAATCGTAAAAGCTATTTTTGGTTATTATTTGAGAACAGAGTACAAAAAAAAAGTTGTTATAGTTTTCTAACTAAAACAGTACGCTTTTGGCAAGCTAACAAACTTTTAAATTATGATTTCGCGACTTAGCATTAGTGTGTTCTAACCCATCGATATACACTTTTATTCTGACTGGAGGAATAAGTTAACAATAATGCTCCAAAACGATATTATTAAAATCGTTAAAAGACTGTCTTTTAAGCTGAATGAAAAAAAAAATAGGACACATAAATTTTACCTACATATAAAAACTTGAAAGATCAGCTCACCGTTTCTATTAATGTTAGTGAGAAAGCTAGGAATAAGAAAGTTAAGTATTTAGGTATGACATGATACTCAGACTAAATTTATTTTTTTATATAATTTTTTTATTTTTTATTTGATTTTGTTTTTTTTAGTGATAAATATTTAATTTATTAATTAAAACTCGATTAATTAGTGAAATCAAATTGATCTTTTAATTAATAAAAATATTTTTTTAATTTTAAATTAAAAAAAAAACAATTTTTTTAATTTAAAAAACATCAGTTATTGTATTGGTATAGGAAAAAATTGGGGTTTTTCCAAATACTACAATAATAAGTATTGATTTAAGTTCTAAAACCTGTTTGAGTACATGATGATATTCAAATTGTGAATGACATCGCTAAAACTCATATTTAATCTATTCAAAGGTACCAAAACAAACTGCTGATTAATATTGTTATTGGTTTCAGATATATAATCATAATATAGTGACGTACAACACGATCTAAATATTGATCAGATGGCAGAAATAAAATGTTTTGTAATATCAAAAAATATTACTTCAAATAGTCAGTATCGAGGCGCGTTAGTTCTTGAAAAACAACAAGATAAAATGAAAACAGAAGGAAAATCAAAACCATAGAACTGGTGCCATACAACTGGAAAATTAATAATGAAATAATGTGAATTAAATAAAACGATAAATTATTTAGAAAAATTTTGTTTTATAAAATGAAAATTAAATTTTTATTTTAGTCTTTAAATATTATTTTTAAAGAACCAGTTTAGTACTATTGCTTGGTCAATATTAGGTATTTATAAAAGGGAAAGTTTGTTCGTCCACAATTTTATATAGATATAGAGTTCTAAAATTTTGCAAAGTTGTTCATGATTAAAAAAAAACTTTATAATAGTATTTTATAATGTTGTCAGATGACTGGTTCGGATAGCTGACATGCAACCTAACATACACCATATCTGCAAATTTGTCCTTAGAAAGTTTATCAAAAATGAACAAACCTTTTTCTTACCGTTTTTCTATAGACTTGCAAAATTTCTAATTGGGTAACTTTTTAAATTAAATAGCTACGTATTTTACCGTTTTCCACAATTTGGACTAGTTTTGGTAGCTCTCATATAATTCCCAGCACCCATCAAGAATATTTCAAAAACCAAGGGCGCTACAGGCTTGCAAATTTCGAATTGGGTAACTTTTTAAAAATAAATAACTACGTATTTTACCGTTTTCCACAATTTGGACTGGTTTTGGTAGCTCTCATATAATTCCCAGCACCCATCAAGAATATTTCAAAAACCAAGGGCGCTACAGGCTTGCAAATTTCTAATTGGGTAACTTTTTAAAAATAAATAATTACGTATTTTACCGTTTAGCAAAATTTGGTCTGGTTTTGGTAGTGTTCATATACAACACCCATCAAGAATATTACAAAAACTAAAGGTGTTATACACTTGAAACTATCTAAAGAAAAAGAAAAAAAAGAAAATGAAGCTATTAGCTAGCCAACGGAATCTTTAAATTTCACAATGTTTTTGACATTGCTTCCAGTCCTTTCCATTTCCAGTCCATTGAATTCCAGTCCTCGTAAGCTATACAATACAAAAATAATAATAAAGTAAAAATATAAAAGTATTACATCCTTGGATTATTGAAAGAAGCACAAATTCAAACAAATTCAAGCCTACTACAAATTTTGAATTGAACCCATGTGCTTAAATATCTGTTATAGAGGTTTTAAAATATTTTTCAGAAATCATTTTTTGAAATTTGGTTCATAAATAAAACTTTATTGAAGTAAATTTTATACAATTTGTGTTGAACCCGGTCAACGTCGTGTAACTTTGCTATAATACATTGATAACAAGAAAAAAAAAATATCATGTCACATTATAATCACTTGAGTACATAAAAATAAATTTCACGCAAAATTTCTGTAAATCTATCCAAAAAACAAATATTTGCCCACATAATTATTGAAAATTGTTATACATTTTATTGACCTATAACCTATATATAAAATATTATTGAGTATTGCCTTTTTTTCTATTATAATAATATACACCCTGTACTTCTAAATTCTTAAATTTAATTTTTGGTAATCAAATTTGGTATAATCAACACTAACACAATTGAAATAAATAATTAACAATTATTCAATACAAGATGGGGTCAATTTTATATAATTTCCTAATTTTATATTATTATTATTAATTAGATGTGCTTTTGTTTTAAAATTAAGAAAATTAGGCTATTTGATTTAATGGTTTCGTTACAGAAGTTTATTTAATTTTCTTTTTAGTTTTATTTATAAATGTTTTATAATAATATGAACCTTTAACACGAAATTCTATTTTGATGTTGGGCGAACATTAGTTCACCGAATATACATGGAAAATAAAATATTCAAATTAAAGGAAGTTAAGTATAAGAATAAAGATGATAATATTTTTTTTTGATATCTTCAAATCTTAATTATACTAAATACATTTCTTTATGAATACTTTATGTAAAATACTTGATATAATTATACGCAGGGTCGGTTCTTCTATAGGTACAAGTTGTACAATTGCACACAGGACGCTTGATAATAAAATATTAATATTCCATTATACAAAATCAGATTATCTTACAGAAAAAACTATTTGTTGTATATTCTTTAAAAATAGTATGCTCAAGCTTTGTCTAATTTTCAAAGTAAATATTGAAGCCATGTTGTGCAAATTTTTAAAATTAAAACTCCATTAAAATAGGCTACCTCATTGGGTAACGGGCTTGCAGCTTTTCTACTTAAAATAATTTTTCAAAATTGCGCAGGGCGTTAAATCTGATAGGACCCGACTCTGTCCCTATAGTGCAGCTTCTATTTTCTCTAAATCCTGATTTTCTTTTCTAATACTGCTTTCTATATATGCTGAAAAAAAAAATCTCAAACGAATAAAAATTTGAAAAAAAAAATTTGAAAAGCAAAAATCTTGGAAAAAAATATATTGAAAAAAAAAATCACGAATTTCAAATCTCGAATTCGAGATTTTTTAATAACATTTATTTACAGAATAAAATCGTTTTCCAATTATAATCTAAGCAAGTTGAAAAAAAAAATCCAAATAAATATATTCGAAAAAGTAATTATTTAAACGTTAAATATAAAAATAGTTAGAGGGAATTAAAGAGTAGGATTCAAAAGAGGCCAATCGAAATATTACAGGGTATTCCTTTTACTAGAATATTTATGCAAGTGTATATGCAAGACCCTGAACTTGGAAAGACTTTAGAGTTGGACTCAAAATAAGGATATTCTCTACTTCCAGAATATTTACCTTAATTATTTTTATGCGTAGCCGCTGTTGATATCTACCATAATTATTTTGAAAGTTTGGAAATTGAAAATTTGGATTTTAATATTTGGATTTTGAAAATTGGATTTTAAAATTTGGCCTTTCACACAGATCAAGAAATTTCACAATTTCTGTCAGTAATAACGGAAAGTAGTTTCGTATATTTTCGGAAACTTTTACGGAATATTTTTAAAATTTGCAGTGTCCGAATCAATAATGATTAGGGTCGTATGAAAGTAGATAAATAAAATTAAAACAAAAATTATTTTAAATTAACATGCGAGTATATTTTCCCTTGTTTGACATTTTTTTCTTCAATATTTTGTTTTTCAAAATTATAAATTGACTTTATTGACAGTATTGACTTAAGTGAATTTAGACGCCAAATTGTCAAACTGATGTAATGAGTCCTTAATGCCATAATCGTTAACCGATACTTTGCAGAACTTAATGCGACGTCATGAGGTACCTTTTTGCAAAATTTCAAAAAATTCGCTTAAGATAGGTTTTAGTCTCTATGTATACCCAATATTTTTTATTCGAGATTTTTTTTCGAGATTTTCTTCATTCGAGATTTTTTTTTCGAGATATATTTTTTTCGAGATTTTCGATAGTTTGAGATTTTTTTTCAAGATATCGGGTGTGACCCTCTATTATATGGATGACTAATGCTAGTATTTTGTTGGCTGAATTAAGTATTGTTATTCCCCTCCAGTTACTACATATGCTAGGGTCACCGTTCTTAGGAATTTTTACTATGTTTCTGTTATACGAATGTTAAATTCAAAACTATTTAAATTTAAAAATTTAAAAAAACATAAAAGCTACAAAACCAATAGTACAATTTTTTTAACTTAATCAGTTCTACTTTACTTACGATTGGTGCGGAGATTATACATACTGTAACGATGATATTGATATTATAATTTAAATGTATAGTCAATAAAAAATTTAAAAGAAGTTACGACCCACCTCCTTAAGCTAATAAATTAATTCCCACCTATGCAAAAATTTGAAAATTCACCTACGCAAAAACGTATTATAACAGTGTGATGCAGAAACACCCTATATATAATACAAATATTTTTGAGGATGCATTTAATATAATAATAAATCATTAATTTAATAGAGTAATTAAAATTTTAAATCTAATTTATAACTAAATTATACTTTTAGACATACATAATTTTAATACATCAAATTTATTTACATTTAACGATTAAAATTATTGTCGAAATAGAAACAAAGAAAATATTTTCTAATATTTTATAACAGAATATAAACTATAAAGTAGTAAAATAAATAAATTTATTTCTTTTTTGTTGTTGTTGTTTTGTTTTTATTGTAAAAACACTGTTGCTCTAATAATCCTTTATACTATGTATATACTACATAATATTTTATTTCTAACATAGTATATTATATTATTTATATGAGCATGTATAATTAAAGAATATCTATCAAACAATAACAAATGAAACCAAAGCAACTTTTGTTTTAAAAACTATTAAAAAAAATATATATACATATACATTTGTATGAAATTGACCTAGTATTTTAAAAATGGAATTTAACCTTCTGAATTTTTTTTTTTTTTTTGGTTTTATTCACATGAACTTATCAATAAAAGCGAAAAATTAAAATAACTATCAAATTTTAACTATACCACACAATTGTTTTGTTTTTAACCCTCCTGTCATTAATCAACTACATTTTACAATATAGTTAGTACATAGATTAAATTCAATATATAACAACTTTATAGTTAAAGGATTTAAGGATAATAAAAATAAAATGAAGGTAATTCTTCTTGACCTTATAAAAAAATAAAAAAAAAAAATAAAAAATAAAAATCGAAAAAAAAAGTTTAAAAAAAAATGTTTTCTTATTCAAATCTGCTCTAATAAAATTGTTTAGATTTGCATATTTCGATTTTCGTTGTTTAGGTAATTACTAGGAATTATAATGAATTGATTTAATCTAAAATGTTAGCCTAAGAATTTGTTTAAGTAAAATTTTAAATTTTGTATAGATTTTATTAGCATGAATGTATATATATACATAACTATTTTTACAACATCCCATTTTTGAAATCAAAATTTTAGAATTCAAAACTTAATAATACCTACACCTACACATTTGATTTAGAATACATAGACTTAGTTATTTTAATCAATGATAGCACACCATATTTTTTATGGTTTTAAAAAGTTGGACTTAGATTATTTTTTTAAATTCATAATTAATAAAAATTTAGTACCATTTTTTTTTTAAATCATAAAAATTTCTTAGTATTACCACCAATTAAGAATAATAAACATTCTTAATCAATTTTTATTGCCAATTTTAGAATTTTAATCTTTTATTTTCTTACTTCAACAGAATTTGTCAAATACAATCTATTGAAAGCCAATAAAAAAAAGAAAATTGTGATTTATGGAACAATTCATATCATTTTTATTTAATTTTTTTTGTTAATATTAAAAAAAGGTTCTGTTATCTCGGTGTTCCGCTCGTACCGCATAAAATATTCCGCAAACCTAAATCCGATACACAGTTTACTACAACCGAGGCTGTATATCGCTTGAATACCCACCGCTTTTCGTCATGTTTCATGAAATTTTATCAATTGGTTGATCCTTTGGCAGATATTGGTGATAAAATCATAAGCTCAAACCTGACAGGAACGGCACTAACGAATTAAAACGAAAATATTCCACTATTTTCAACAATTATACAAATTTTAATCTAACGCTAAAAACCAGGTTTTTTTTAAACGTTTTTATGCATAATCTTTGGTTGGATGTATGAATCTTTATTTTTTTCATAACATTTTGTTTACTTGTTTTTTATTCGTAACGTTCAACATAACTGTTGAATAATAAGAGAGGGAGTATCTGTTTTTTGTACAAATTTTAAATCTTTCAGAGTTAATGGTCCAGTTAAAGTCCATGACTTACATTAAATGAAAAAAGAAAAAAATTAGGCCACGGAATTCATTTATATTCTGAATTATCTAAACACTTCAGTATTTCCTTCCGATTTTCTTTCTCGGTATAATATACTTAAATCGAAACGTTAATCAAAATCGTTTGTCACTGGACAATCACTGTACTTGAAGAAGAAAATTGGTATATGATCATTTTTAATATCCATGTACATGCGGAAGGAGAAAAAATTGTGTGTATAGGCTTTTTCATAAACGCAGTATAACGTGACATTTACGTTATATATGGCTGACTTATAGTAATATGATTTTAGTTTATGACGGTAACACTATGCAATAATTTACTTATGAACACGCATTTTAAAATTTAGTTTTCATTAGTTTTAATTTTGTTTACAATTTCAAATTAATTTTGTTGCAAATTTAAAATAAATAAATAATACCTACAATAAAAATGTAGCAATTTATTTTGATAATACCTTGTCCTTCACACTATCGGCAATTTTAAAAATTTAAACAGCTATAAAAAGCAATATTGACAAGAGAAAAACTTGTGTGCAGTATGAAATTTCATAATGCTTAGCTGGTTTTGTTTTACTGATGAATTTTGTGTCATATATGAATGTTGCAATGTAGCTTATGAACTGTGTATAAATCAATTATGAATCATTTAAATGTATAAATCATTTATGAACACATGACGAGATTAATGTATAGCATTATGTGTTTGTGAAAAGGCCTTGTCTTTGGTGTTGACGCTAGCCTATAAGTGTTAATTATACAAACACCCTATTATCACATATCAAATTTTTAATTTATTCATGCAAACACCCTGTAAAACATATTAGAATAAGAGTACCTATTTAAGACTGAGTTATATATATTTTTTTGTTTCATATACAGCACAATGTAGTAGTATCACAGAAAAGATAAAATAAATTTTGTTAAGTCACTTTATAATAATTAAAACTAACTGCACCGTAATACTTTTCCTTTTCATTTCCGTTTTTCATTTGTCTATGTTTTCATTTTATTTTATCATTTTTAATTAATTATCTGTTATTTTTCTCAACTGAAACTATATACACTGCTAATGCAAAAAACTTTAAAATGTGAAAAATTATCTTAAGAATAAAATAAAAATTTAGAGATTTATTTTCGAATATTGAATTAACGGTAAGTTTAAGAGCTATTAAATTTTTTATTTATATAAATTTATAACTAAAGAGAAAACTAAAACGTCTAATTTATATAAAGTTCAATTTTTCGACCTTCTTTTTTAATGCTATAACTAAAAATGATCAAATTTATAATACATTATTACAAGTATTCAACAATACAATCAATGTTCGTAATTATTTAAGAACGAAAACAAAAAAAAAAAACAAAAAAAAAATTTATCGACAAATTAAACAATCGGTTAGAAACTTATGTTTAAACAAATTGTTAGCAATTATTTGAGTTCATTAAATGTAACTTGTAAAAAAAAAACATAAAAAAAACAAACTATCATACCATTGAATGCTAAGAACAAAATGTATATACATATAGAAGTATTATTAAGTTTTTCAAAAACAAAAAAAAATTATACACTATAAATATGGACACCCTTTCATTTTTAAAATAAAGAAAATTAAAACAAAAACTATTTTATATTTAAATTTTTGAAAATCAAAAATAAAATATTCAGCTCTATTTTATAACTAGCAAAGTTACCCGACGTTGTCCGGGTCGAACACAAAATGGCTCTCTCTAACCCTACTGAATATGGTAGATTCGAGCCAATCACTAGAATGCTCCGTGAAGTAAATCCTAACTCTAGTTCTTTTGATCGTCAACTAAGTGTTTTAACTATTAAAAAACGATTACGTCTTAATGAACGTTCAACTGAGACTAACTAACAACTGTTGTTCTTTTTAGCTTTGATACTTTCGGCCTAGCTTTTGGAAGTGTTTTTAATAAATGTATAGCTATTACCATAGGTATTAACTTAAGACTTTTACCCTTCTACAAACAGCATGTATCTGGTTTAGTTTATTTTTAGATTTTTCTAATCAAAGGTGGCGGTGATTTACTAACCCTGCTGAATGATGAGTTATTGATGAAGGCTTGCTTCATATTATTACAATTAAATGAAGCAAGCCTTCGTCTAGTAATAGACGTCTGATGTGCTTGCTCTAAGCATAAATCTGACAGTATAAAATGTATAGAATTTAATAAAGTTTGATCTATGAAGTGAATTAAAAAAAATTGGTTTATCAAAAATATTCTAATTTATTTTTTTTCACCACGATAACAAAATCACCAATACTACAACTTAAAGTAAAGCACTGGAGTCGGTAGCCATCAACTCAAAAACCGTGTTGGCCTGTCGCATTTTTTTTGGACGAACTAGCGAATAGGTTCAACATATTATTACGATGGGTGCCAGGACACAGTGATATTCCGGGTAACTGCATGGCAGATCTACTTGCTAGAGAGGGTACTATATTAGAACTCCTTCCGGAAAGGAGCAACCTGGGTGCACCTCTTGCCACCTGTAATTTATTGCTTCGAAATTATGCAATAAAAGCTTCAAACTTCAGATGGTCAGTACCAGACTGCAACATCACCAAGCAAATCTGGCCTATGTTGAATCTGAAGCGATCCCTTAACCTACTAACCATGAAAAGATGTGACATTAGCACCATGGTAGGGGTCATTACGGGTCATTGTCTGATTGGTAAACATGCCAGAAGACTGGGACTCCCCTCAAATGACTTCTGCAGAACTTGTAGAGAGGTGGAGGAGGATGAAACTGTCCAACATCTACTCTGTTTCTGCCCTGGTCTCTACCATAAAAGGAAAACCCATTTAGGAGCCTTCTTTCTGGACTTGCTGGGCGATCTTGAAAGCACTGGTATCAAAAACCTCCGCGGCTTCGTTAAAAGCTCAAATTGGTTCATCGAGTAGAGTATTACGCGAGGAAAGTTCCCGTGGTATCACAATGGACCTCACCGGTCTAAGTGTGTCGATGTACTGTCGGCAGCCACTACTACCTACCTACCTACCTACAACTTAAAGTACAATTAGTCTTTATAAACACTATTTCGGATTTTTCCTGTTGGAGTATAAACAAACACCTGTCTTGTTGTTCCTATCCGTGATCATCCCACATATAGTTACTATAGAAAAAACAATTTTCTTTCAGTTGTATACCAAAAAATTTTGTCTCTGCAATTTGTTAATGAATATGATAAATTTTTTTTACAATAGTTGAAAATAGAAATTGAAACTTAACTGTTAAAATTATTAAGCTTCATACTTAAACCAAAAATGATAATAAAATTAACAAAACAAAAAAAACAATATATATTATTTTATATGTTAATCAGTGTATTAGAATTTAATCTAGTTTTGTAAACTTTTTTCTGGATACTGTACATAGAAGAAATAATAATAAATAAAAGAAAAAAAAAAGTTAATGAACATGGCCAAACTTAATCTCACCGGAAATTGTAAGCTTTTAAACTCAAATGGTACTTCTAATAATATTAGCGATATTCTAGGAATAAAGGTGTATATGATAAATAAAGAAACTCCGTTGGGTAGTTCATTTTCACTGGTAACTGTATCTGTCGATTTGTAAATACATGGAGCCTCGAAGTCCTCGGGGAAGTTTGATCAAAAAATCGTATTCAATATTTCATTATGAATAATAATGGTTTTCCATAATTTCAATTTATCGTGGACACTATGGTTTTTTTTTATTTATCTTAAACAACAACCTCATAAGGTGTAATAATTTATTTAAATAAAAAAAAAAATTAAATTTAAATCGTGGATGTTGTTGCAGCAACTTAATAAATTACAATTTTTGTATGTATACATATGGGTTGAAATTTTAAATTGAAATTTTTAATTGGAAATTAATAATATTTTAAAAACTGTTTGAATTCGCAACGTCTCCTTTTCTGCTCTTCTCCTCTATGATTTAAAAGAATAATAATCACCCATATTTTTGAAGACTTATCGCGTTAGTGATGAAAACATGTCTAAATAAATTTGTTTTTCTGACATTTGTAAAAAATTTCGTTATGTTGACTACCAACATAACTATATTTTTAATAAGTCTTCTAGAAATACAGATTTACTTAGACGTGGAAATGGGTGAATTTTTCATCACTAACGCGATGAGTCTTCAAGAATATGGGTGTATAACAATCGGTTTAGAATTGGTTCAGATATTTGTATCGTACTTTTTTTAATTTATATCAAATATAATGATTTTTTTGTTGTTGCATTTTGTTATTGATGCTACTTTTGTCATCTTCGTCTTCTCAACGACTAAAGTAGTTGAAAGTTGAAAAATGTAATTTACTCTAGCACAAACATTATGTACTGTAGCACAAACATTATTAGGTAGAGATTAGCAAGCAAGTGGCTATGAGTCATCTTATCTTTTGTTAACAAACGGTTAAAACAAAACAAATTTGGTCAATTTCTTCAATGCGTTCCTTTAGTAGCATAATATGAGATTGGCTAACATAAACTGTTGATTCTAGTATGCAATTCACTTATTGTATAAATTGGTGTTTAATTGGTTGTGGTGTAAAATGGTGGTGGTGTTAATTGGTTTTTACTGCATTTTTACAATCTAAATACAATTAAAAGCCACTATAAACCTTTTATAATTTCACTTATAAGCTAATAAAATTAATTTCATTAATTTGACATTTTTTTTAACTAAAATTTGGAAAAAAAATTATTCTATAAATATGTATACCAATATACATATCTGTAGATTTTTTCTAACTGTACTTAACATTTCTTGAAAAATTTTTCATATTTATAAATTACTTAATTTAATTGATTAACTCTTTAAAAATAAATTAATTGAAATTAAAACAAAAAAAATTCCCCTAATTTTCATTAAAATTCTAACTAGAATTGAATAAAATTTTTAAATGAAAATCAATTAAAAAAAAAAACTTAAAATCAAAACATAATAAAAAGGAAATTTTTATTTGTTAATAAATAATTTTACATAGGTATGTTTTGTAAACAAGAAAAACAAAATTTTTTTTTCTGGATTCATTAAGTTAAAATTTAAATAAAAAATTAAATAAAAAAAAAACAAACAAAAACAGAAATGAAGTAAAAAAAATTTAAATTAGAAAATTAGAGAAATGCTTATTCAAAAACTGCTGTTGATGACTGCCACTTCCTTTTTATTCAAATGGAGTACATGTTTTTTTCTTTTAAATTTTCATTTATTTTTTTTTGTGAAGTAACTAATAAAAATAACTTCACGACATTATACAAAAAAAAAAAACATTTTTTTTTTTAGGAATAAATTTTAATATACATAATAATAATGTATATACATAATAGGGGACTATAAAAGAAAATGACCTATTGCACTTTAAATAATATTTACCTTAAACCTAATAATGCCGGTATTAAAGATACTGTTAAGTACATATATATATTTCATGCATATTTGTAAGGATACATTTATATAAATATATAGTAAATAAATACATATAATTATGTACGTAGTCAAATATAAAATTTTATGTGGATATACACAGTACACACACAGGATGATTCGTTTTAAAATGTAAAATTCTAGAGTTAGATTATATTTGGAGTATATTTTGGTCAAAAAAATATTCTAGAAATTTTTTAATTTGACTTGGGCTACCTGGGATTAAAGAAAATCGGATCAGAAAATTAATAATCTGAAACCAATATCAACTATACAGTTTTGAAGATATATAATATGGAGCTATGTGTTTTTTAAAATTTATTAAAGTTGATGTGCCTAACTAACGGTATTGAGTGTATATCAGATTTACTGTTTTGGTGTAATGGCTACTTAAACTTAAAATTTGTAGAGTAAAGAACTGAATTTTTTGTGAAATACGTTGATTTACTCAGAAAAATCAGCAAACATGTTTTGCTTTTATTAATTATTTTGTTGCACTGAACCTTGAACATGTACAATTTCGCAACACACAACTTTAATGCCAAACTTACTGTCTCTCGAATAAAATCATATTTGTATTTTAATATTTTTAATACTGTTCAATAATTCTGACTTTTGATCAATAAAATAAAGTTGTTACAATATTCAATCCTCAGTTTTTAGATATGACTTAATCTGAGAAACTGCAAGTCTAAAATGACAGTTGTGTATGGTAAAAATATAGAAAATAGTTCAATGCATCAAAATGAATAAAAAAAAAAAATGTAAGCTTGATTTTTCCTAGATGATCAATGTTATTCCCAAAAATTTGAGTTTACTATATTAAAAGTTTAAGTTTGGGAAATTATTATTTTTAGGCAAAAACGGTAAGTCTGATGCAAAACCTCTTTACCGTTAGTTAGGTTAAAGGTGGGTTTTAGCTGGCTAATATTTTAAAATCGTCAATATTTTGTTGGCTCTAAAAAATGAGATAACATGAAATGAACTTTTTTGTATGAGAACTCAATATGCGTACGACAAGAACAGTAAATATCATTTACTGAGGATATTTTCACAAATATTAGGGATATTTTCACAAATATGGGAGATATTTAAAAAAAAAAATAGCATATTATACTTTGAAAAAGTATATTTTTAAATTCCTTTAAAAAATTATCAAATTAAATCGAACCACCCTGTAAAATAAATACATATTATAATCAAATATAAAATGTTATATATATATATATATATTAGTCCCATAGACGTCTAAAAACTATAATATTATACAGTGAAAGAACCATCAAAAAAAATTATTTTTTAATGGAAGAGTTTCCTTGATGAGTTGAATCCTTGAATTAATTAATTTTTGGTGTTATTATTTATTTTACTGTTACTGTTACTAGCCAAAGTACAATTGCAAAGGTCAAGAAAAATCTATATTCATATTTTAAATTATATTTTCGTTAAAATGATTACATCATATTATTTTACATACCTATATACATATATAGTATAGTTTTACATACTCCGCATTTTATGAAAACGTGTAATAAAATAAAATTAAACTTGCTGCTTCGATATAAATAGCTGGTAATAGAAAAGTTAAGATGTCTTGCAAATCATGTTGTGTCACCATTAACCATTAAGGACAATCTTGATAACAGGATGTAACAATGTCAAATTCAAATACATATACATATATTGTTCTATATTGTACATGTACATACATATATATGAATATTTCTACGTTAGACTTTTTTTTTATTTAATTCCAAATACAACATAATATACATTTACATAATAATGTATTATGTATTAACGTATTATTTTTAATTTACTTGATAAAGAAATCCTTCAATATTGAAATTACGTCATTAAAAAAAAAAAATTCAAAATTTCGTTATAGGTACGTAACGGAAAATTTGATTTTGGAAATTTTTCAATATTGAAAATTTTATTCACAATATACCTATATACGTTGCAAAGTATATTATATACACATCAGTGACATAAATTTGTTTGATAGTACATATATATTACAATTAATTTAAGTTATTGTATTATTATTGTAAATTTTATGTGTCAGTCATAAAATGATCATAAAACTAATATATTTTTGCTTTCATTACAAAAAATTTTAGTCCGGATTGGATGTCTTATGTATATATAGTCATTGATATAGATCTCTCTTAATACTTGAATAAGTTAACAATACTTGGAAAACGTATGCTCAGTAGGGGCAGATGAAAGGAGATGTTGGATATAGGGTAAAAAAAAGTATCTTTCAAGTTTATAGAGCCATTTATACATAACTATTTATATAAGTTTATAGAGCCATATAAATTATGTAAGTAAGAAGTAAATTAATTACTTCTTGTTAAAGCATCAGTTAAATCATTATCAGATGTCCCATAAATTGAAATTTTTAACTATGTTTTTAATTTTTAACTAGGTTCAAGTTTCTAAGCTTTAATTATGAAAAAACATTATTTTTATTTCTGGTGTCTCTTCAATTTTTTTATTTCTTGTGACATTAGTTTGGTCATTGAAATTAGTTGTCACCATTTATTTATTTATTTAACAAAAATTAATTGTCATCGTTATAATCACTTTACAGACAATACCCAAATAACATATCAGACTGTCACTTAACAGGTAGGTAGGTCACTTAACAATTATTATCATTATCTTTATAGAATACCACTCCCTATTGGTTATGTTATTGAAATATCTTAAAGTACATACATCGAGCATATCATAATTTATTAATTAAATATTTATAATAAAATATGAATCTTTTTTTATTAATAATAATTTTTAATAAATTCAAAATTTATTTTATATTACAGCTAAAGGTCGCGATTGTGTTACTCATGCAGATTGTTTAACAATTGAAGGTACAAGTTGTGTTAGAGATACAATTGATGGAAAGCCAAGATGTCTTTGCGGAGATAATATAGCTCCAATCAATGGAAAATGTACAGCTTCTAGAAAAGGTAATATTATTATAACAATTTTAGAATTTATTTAGATGAAATATAATTTTTAACTATAGTTTTATGTATCTACCTTAAGTACAGAGTTTATGTTGAAAATATTCACATAATAGAAGCCAAATTAATAGTTTTATTATTTTCAGAGTTACAAAATTTTTATTTTGTAAAACTCTTTTTACTTACTTATAAAATAATATGTTAGCGCCTGATTTATCATTGTTTTCTTTTATTATCAATCTCGAGTAATTTCTCTTCGTTTAGAGACTCGAACGAAATTGTTTTGAAAAGACTTGATCTACCCCAATACTTCGTAATACTTTATAATAATCATACTACATACTACGAGTATTATCATGTATTACAACATTTTCCCTATTCTTCTCAAATACAATTTGAATCCTATATTTTTTATACAGAACCATATATACATAGAGTATTCACACAGAAGAAAAAATGTTAGACAATTTTATTGATTTGAAATTTCGTAAAAATATGACCGTATGATATATAATTTCTGAAAGAACCGTATTTAATATGAATTGTTGTTATTGAACAGAGGAGACGAACAGAAAAATTATGCATCTTAATAAACGTTATTTTTTTTCTAGAATGATAGAGTTTTGAATTGAAATAAAACAAGACATGTAAATTAATCTTAAAACCATTTTTTTTTGTTTAAAATATTATTTTATCACATTAGTATACGAGTATGATCACCACGATTAGTTCTAATAAATTGCATTCGATTAGTCCAATTTTGGACAAACTTTCAATATCTTGTTTCCAAAATAAAACGAGTTATATTAATTTAAATCAAATCAATAATTGATGCTGGATCATCAATATAAAACAGTGACTTTAAATATACTTACATGGAAAATAGTTCAATATGACGTTAAATCACATTAAACCTCTTTGAGGCCAATTAACTGAATCATTTCATTAAATAATGTTGTCAAAAAATGTTACCTTCAATAAATTAATTGTTTACGTCGCTGTATGAAACGTAGCACACAATCTAGCTAGAAAACCAGAAGATTTCAAAAGTGATTTTGAAGTAAAACGGTAAATCAGTAACAATTAACACTGATATTAATATTCATCCGATGTCATTTTTGAAGAAGTAAGAAGCCAATGATGCCTACATCATGTAAACCATACGAAACAATACATTTCATGGTGTAATCAAACCAGGTGAACATCTCAAAAATTATTCTATTTCCATATACGTCAATTTTGTTTGTTCACTTGAGATCTTGATGCAATTACACCTTATATGGGTGTTGACTGTATATCAAGATGATTATGAAAAAAATTGCACGTAGTATAGACAAGTAAAGACCAACTTCTTGAGAACGACAACTAATAAACAAATGCAAATTGTTATTAACATTTTATTCACACGCTTAAAGCACCGATATTTTCTTCTATCACGTCACGAAAGTTCATTTTGTTGTTATTCTTGTATCGTGTGATTTCAATATTTTTCGAAATTTATTAATAAACTCGACGAATAAGTTGTCAGATAATCGGTTGATGTTTTTGCATAATAAATTTCACGAAATGCTCTATGACTTTGTCGAATTGGTTGGAACATTGATTTTGAACTTTGAAACATTTTGAATATAAAATTGAACAATTTATCATAAATTTCCACTGATGTGTTGGGTAGTGGAAGTGTAATTTTTACCGTGTTAACTTTGTCAAATTCTACTAAACAAAAATGTGAAATGAAAATAGATGTTCATTCATCATCAGTTAGATAACAGTTATCTGTATAGAAATTTGTAATCAGTTTAAAAAAAAGCAACCTTTATGTGCAACTATTTAAAGGTCTTTTAAAAGTTAGCCCTTTGCTAGTCAAAATATTTTATACTTACCATTTCTTATTACTTTCTTTATACTTACCATTTCTCATTATAGTTTAAAATTATATACAATATTCAGATGTTACTAGCTATTTAGTCCCGGCGTAACATTCGCCGATCCAGCATTAAAAAAATATTTCATTCCGCTTCATTTAAATATTTAACTCAAAACAAAGTTTTCTATTTCCGGTAAAACAATTCATTTTTCTTTTTTTCGTTCAATTTAAAAATAACATTTTTCTTAGATTATAGGATATTTTTATCTTTATCTAACGTTCTTCCTTTTTATTGCCTCCGTGAAGTCGCTGATGTACAACTGTCCATTCTAGTTTAAAATTTATTTTGCATACAACGGACACAACATGTGTAGATGAGGAAGATATGGTAGTTTTGTAATATCAGCATCAATTGAAGAAATTGTTAACACTGACCTTGATATGTTCTCTGTAATATCTTATTTCTGGTGTTTTACCTATAAGAAAGATATTTAGCAACTCTAGTGAATTTTTAAAGGTGGCGAAGCAAGATTTACCACAATGACAATAATGTGAATATTTTGTTTTCTTTTTGTCAATATTTTGCTTTACAAAATAAACATTCATTTGAACTTGAAGATGTGCCTGCATTGGTCAATTAGAAACATTTCGAGGTAGGTAATTCAAAGACACAAACCAGGGAAACTTAAAATATTTTATATAATTTTATATTTTACGGTAATTTCAATTGTTTTGATGACTTTAAAAAATACTTCTAATTTGAAAAGGGTTTATATTTTATTGATTTTATAATGTTTTGCTGTTCAGATGATATTATTTTATTAAATATATAGTTTTCTTATATGGGTTTAGAACTTGGATATGTTTTTTTTTTTTTTCTATAAGTGATTTATTTGAAAGATGGGCACAAAAATTAGTACTTTTAATATTTTTTATTTGTTAATCGCGGTAATTTTTCGCGGTAATTATTTAAAAAAGCTTCGCATTTAAATTTTTGGGTTTCTGTCACTGCTTTTTGATTTAATTCATCGAGGTGGAAAGTTTATTTACAGACATTAATTATATTAGCGTATTAATATACATATTAGATTAGTTTGTTTCTTGAGGATCTTTTAAATGGAATATTATTTAGAGTAGGAGTGAGCTGTAACCACTATATTTTTTATTTAATATAATTTTTAATGAAAACAAATATAATTAATAAAATCATTAAAAACTAATTATTATTTATGGTTAAAATAGCAGCAAAATATTAGAGACATATTATTTAGCATAAAAATTAGTTAATTAAATAATTTATCATTTTTTGTAATTTGATTTATTTGAAGAACAAAACTTGTATATTCAGGAATAACCAATTGGGCTTGCTTAATTTAAATATCATAGAATAAATTCGAAAATGTATTCGCATCACGAATCATGATATGCAAAAAAGTAATTTCTAATATTGCTAATCTTTTAAATTTAATAAAATTGATTAGCTATTTATTATCTATGAAATTTCTTTTCTTAAAAATTTAATCAAAAAATACTAATTTTTTTCCTAGTCTATTATTTTATTTTTCTTCAAACTAACACAAATCTAAAATTCTAATTAACAATAATGCATCAGAAAATTCATTTTATGCATCATGAAATTTAGTGATGCATGATGCTGATGTATTTTCGAATTTACCGATAGTTTCATTTTTACTATGGTGGCTAAATTACAAAATTGAACAGAATTGAAAAAGTTTTTCTTCTTTTTTTAAGATATCCTATATATATGTACATATGTATGTCCCAGTGTTCTTGTTTGCTAGCATAAATCTAAATTATCTATTGAAGCCGTTCTTACAAGCTAACTTTGTGTCTAATATAACTTCAACCTAAAGCTAACCTAGCCTATTCAAATGTCCTGTATCGTTGTAGCACAATAAAAATATAAGTGGCTGATAAAATTATTATGTTTATGTATGTATATATGCATGTGTATGTGCATGTGTATTGTTATATTTTGAATTTTTATTGCTTAGAGGTTGCAATTTTTACAACCAGGTGCGTCTGTAACGATCATTGTTAGTCTGAAACGATCATTGTTATATATGACAATAATTTTTCTTCCGATCAATGAGTATTGAAAATTGATCAGTGAAAAGTTTTAATCAATGATGAGATGATATTTTTTCTTGAAATCACATTAATTATCAAATCTTGTTGATGGAAAACAAAAACTTTAACTCAAATTTAAACCTAACATATTATAATATATCTTACATATTATTATACTAATTTTGTTTGTGTCTGAAGCCTTTTATAACAGCAACAATAATAATGAGAGAATGAAAATTGAGCGAATAAATCAATTTTTTAAATATATTATGGTCTATGAAAGTAGGTATAGATAGAAGTAAAATGTAGTGAAAAAATAATATTAATGCATTATGTATGATGAGAGATGATACATATTTACTTTACATATTGTCGTTGGTGTTTTGAGTTGTAATGTGCATACTTTTTTAAACTGCACCCAAACTTAACAACGGCATTATACTAGTAACTTAATATTACTTTTTTTATTTTAAGGTCTAAATCACATGTGCAAACAAGTATTTGATTGCGATGAATATATGATATGTGAAGAAGTTAAAATACCAGAAAACAGTAACAATGGAACAGTATATAAAGTTTGTAAATGTGATGAAGACAATGAACATTACGAGAATAAAGAAGATAATACATGTGGTAAAGGTATTTATCCAGTTTTTTTCCTTAATAATAATAATAAATGTTTAAAATTAAAAAAAAAAAAATATTTTTTAATAAATTAATTATTTATTTTAGGTGCAATAATTCGTCAAAATTACGTTTTGTTAATAAGCGTAATGGCCTTAATCTTCAAATGCAGATAAATTTCACTTTTAAATTTTTCAATCACCTAAATATTTCTCATCATTATTATACTATATATATTTCATGAAATTTTGAGTTAAGCTAAATCAAAACAAAAATTAGAATGTAGAACTCTTCTCAGTGTATAAAAAAAAAAAAATGTAATAAATGTAAGTAATTTGTATATCACCAAAGGAAAGAAGGATAGAATTGAAAAGAAGCTCCAAAGTTCACTTAAATTTTAAAATATTTTTTTTCTGTTGTTTTTTTTTTGTTTTTTTTTTTGTTATTTTAAATATTATAATAATTAATTATGCTTTTCTGTTATTTTAATAAAAAAATAAAAATCTTATTCTTGTTTTAATTATAATTTATCCTTAGTTTGTTGTTAAAACAAGCTAATCAACAATTCTGCAATTAAAACAAAAAAATAATTTTTATATCCAAAACGCAACTCTAACAAGTTATAAACTCTGTTTTTTAAATTTTTATTTATTTAATAATTAACTGGGAGGGGGGAAAATAATAATAAAAATAAAAATTAGTTTGAGTTTCTTCGTACCAAATTCAATTTTTTTGTTTTTTAATATTGATTTAATGTTTAATAAAGATATGAGGGGATGTAAATATCATTCAAGACAAACGATCAGATTTGGTGGGGTTTATCATTTTGTATAATTTACAATTATAAGCTATTGTTACAGTTTTTTGCCATCTTGGGGTTTTCACTATATAGAAATTTGCATCTTCTTTTATTTCACGTTGGAACGGTTTAAGATGGCAATGCTTTGATTTCTTCATACTGAACATATGCTCACACCTATGATATAAAAAAGGAAAATGTTTCTACTGTATAATGATGACGAAAACAGTTAAGGGTTTTAAACGCGTTCAGCATAGCCTAAGACTGAAAGTGAAATACCAGCCCAAATATGGGAATTATATTCCATTTCATGAAAAACATTTAAAAATTATTTTTTATACTTCATAGGAAAGACCGTTAATATAATATAAAGATACACAAAAGTAGTTTGGTCATATATGAATATCAGAATTGATGTGGATAATATAATTTATACATTTTTACAATTTTACTATTTCATATTAAAACATAAACAAACACATCCCATTAAAGAAACAAGAATTAAAAATAGAGAAAAATATAACGGTATATTAACGGTCTTTGTACATAAATGTCAAAAATATGAACCTATGGTGATGCATGAAATAATTTTGTGATGAATTTAAATTAATTTACTTATTCGATTGGACTTGGACATAAATCCCCAGCCAAAAAAAATTCCTTTAAGGATGTGAAACAACTTTAGTTCTATAAAACGATATTCGTACATAAAGAATATATTATTTATGTTACGAATTTAGAACACTCTCCAATCCTAGGAATAACATTGTAAAATTTTTTGACATATAATAAAGTATATGTATAAAATTTGTTTAGAGTTTAATGGCACTTATCAATCTTATCAGAATTATGTATGTAATTTGAATTTTAACTCAACTATGAAGATTTTAATAAATACTAATAACAAAGATGCCAGAAGCAGAAGTTGAATTCGAATTGGGTTTCAGTGTCATTGAAGAAAATGCAGACTTGTAGACTTGCAAACTTCTTCAGTCGAGTACAAAACACTTCTTCAGTCGAGTACAAAACACTGAAGAAGTCTGCAAGTAGTAGACGAAATACGCTTATCTGTATGATAAGCATATCAGTAAAATTAAAAGGAAAATATTTGATTATTTTCACTATTATAAAATGTAGTATCTTCTATAACGTATTATATACAACAAAAGTAGCTATTATATGTTTATATTCAGGTTTTTTCTGCATAATTAAATCAGTTTGCAAGCATGTTGCAACTATTTATGTTGTATATAGTTCATTATGGAACATGCTAGATTGTAACTAAAAATCTAATACGACATTTTCGATGTCACCCACTCTTATACAGGAAGTCATTAAATTTTATCTACTTATTTCGTTTTATGATTTTAATTAAAAAAAAAATTTTTTATTATTTTATTTTATTTACTTTCTAGCTATAACATATAAATTTAGTTTAAGTTTTGAACTGATATGTTTTGGATGCAAAATATTTTAAAATTAGAATCCATGTCAGAACTTAGAAATTTTATATTTTAGTCACAGATAGTTTTATGTATCTTATATATGAAATTATGAATATAATTTTATATATGAAATTACTTCTCCGTGTTTTAATCTTAAAATATTATAAAGAGTGCAATGAATTGCTATTAAAATTATTCAGGTAATAAAATTTAAAAGATATAATTTTTTGGCTAAAAATAAAAACTGGCAATAATTTTACAAATTTTAATGTTTATCTTTATTATTATCGAATCTATTTCGAATACTAGTCTGCACTGATTCTTTTTTATTTACATATTTTTTTATTACTTTGACTAATAAAGTGTTAAAGTTAGAGACCAATTAATTTCTTTTAATCACTTTATAATTTCAAATTAAGTGTGAATTGCGTAACCTTTATTATTATCATCGTTATAATATTAAACTCTTATTCAATTTGATTTGTTTTATTTGCTAATTTGGTTTTTTTGTTTTTTGTGGCAGTAATCTTTCAGCATGAAAGCTTTTTTTTATCTTAAATAAATTTTAAAATTTTAAAAATATGAATTTTTGTAATATAACGTTTTGAACGAACTTAGTAAATTATTTTTGGTACAGGTAAAAAAAAGTTTCTAGAAATCATTCGAATTGTTTGTGTAAATGATTTTTATAGTCTTTGATTTATTTTAAAAAGATGTACATACATACTACTAACACCGGAAACAAGAACATATGCCTTAAGTACCATTCAATTGATGTGTGATTAGTTTATCAAAATAAACAATTTTTCTGTAAAGTTTGATAAAATACTAAAAATATTTACTTTTCAGTTACTTAATACCTCATAGTTGACAGGAGTATTTTAAATTTTTGTTTTTCTTTTTTTTTTTTTGTTAATTATTTAACATTTTTTCTAATCTAAATAATATTTTAAAATTCAGTTCGTGTTCAAAAGTGGTTTTTAGAAGACGTGACACTTTCCTTTGAATTAAACAATTTTTGTACGTTCCTATCTTATTCAATTTGAAAACATTGAATACGAATATAAATTGAAAAAAAGTATGTGCAACCAAACAATTGAAATTAAAATGGATTTTAATAAAGTTTTTATTCCATATATATTTTAGAATTGAATAAAAATTTATATTTTTATTATTAATCGAATATATAATATAATAAATTATAGGAATTATATTTTGCAAAGAAAATGAAATGATATTCGTCTTCAGATAGGATTCGTCTTCAATAAATTGAATTAAGTAAAATAAATTTTAAATAATATAGTAAAATATTAACAATACAACTTGTTATTGGAATTTAGAATTTCCAAATTAAACGTTTCATTAAATAACATAAATTTATTAGTCAAAAATATAATAATATGATTTAATCTAGTTTTAAATATTTTAATATGTATTATCAATGTTCTTTATTAACATGGTAAATATTATCAAATATATAGTGACTTAAAATATATAAAATGTATAACATAAAAAATATATAACACTATAAGTATATGTATATATATATATATATATATATACATATACTCATATTTGATAAAGACATCGTACGATTCAAGTCTCAAAAACTGGATATCAAATTATAAAAATAAAGTGAGAAAATTTCTAAGTAACTAATTAAGTCAAAAAGTACAAAAAAAATGATAAATTATTTAAATATAACCTGTTTCTATCTACTTAACGCGAAATTAAATTTAAACGTTCCTTGTCATATTAATAAAAATTTAAAATAAATTTCCTGAATCATAGTCCTGAAATATAAAAAATGGTATTACATTTTATATTTTTAAAAGCAGTAAAAAACAAGAACACAATTTTTAATTTATTTTTCAAAATAAATTTTTATTAGTTTTGTTAAAGCAGTGAAAAATATTGTCTAACAATTAAAATTAACTGAAGTTTTTTGAGTTTCACTCTATGTATGAAATACATAAATATTTATTGAAAATATGAACATATTAAATAATAAAAATAATTAAGAAAAAACACAAACAAACAAACCATTTTAAAGTTTTTAGTTTACTTTTTTTTTTTTGTTTATAATATATATATATGTTATATATGTATATATATCACCTATACAAATTTATTTTTATATTTTTGATGATATTCACTACCACCAGATAAAGATGTTGCACTTGGACGCATAAGACTTGAGCCAAATTCAGGACCAAAATTTCTTGACATACTATATTTCCAAGGTGATGAGGCAAGTGATGAATGAAGCCTAATTTTTTTAATAAAATATTTTACTTTAAATATCTTATAATATTAATTAAAAATATAATCTTATTACCTGGAAGTTGGATCTCGAGTCCAACTAAGCTGACTACTAGGTTTAATATTGCTTAGAATTCTTGAATTCTGATAATTTGTTAATTCATTGTTTATATTCAGTCGATTAGTTAATGCTCGCACCTAAAATTATTGTTTAGTTCAAACGTAAATAAATGATATAACAAATAAAATAGTTTCATAGTATTACTCTTTGTAAAAGTGTAGAGAAAAGATTTTCTGCAGTTAAAATCTCAAAACCATCATCGTCATCTTCTTCTCCAGAACTTTGCGAATCACTATATTGAGGCTTGGGTTTTGAAAATTGTGATTCGAAATTTCTTAAAATACATAATAAAAAAATATAATTTTAAATTTAATTATTTTTAAAATTTAATTAATAACAACCTTAAATGTCTCGAACTAATTGCAGATTGTAGACTACTGTTTGTATTAGAATGTATACTACTTTTAGATGCATTTGATGTGCTCAAACTGACGTTTTTCGGTGTTATATACCCACCACCTTCCATTGCTATGGGTATTATAAATTCTCTTGGACTTTTTCTTATGGCCTGTGATGAAGAAGTGACTGATGTTATACCTACTGACGAATCATTTGATGACTGGGATTCATATCTATTTATAATTAATATAAATTTTTCATTATTTTCTATTATACGTTCGTTATGTAATTTAGTTTAAAATCTTAAAATTAAATTACCTAGGTGTAGTAATTAATTTCTTGGAATTATGTAATTTCGTAGAGAATGGGAAGCGATTGGATTCAATTGATGGTGATGATGGTCCTACACTAGAAGCTCTTGATAGATATTTATTAATAGAATTACTTTTACTGAAAGACTGCATTACTGGAGGACTTCGTAAATCGGGAAGTTGATGTTGCATTTCAGTTGCATAAAGCATCGGTTGTTCAGCGACTGGTGGTGGAGGTGGATTATCCATTTTCAATTGAATTTCTGCTTTTGCTGTTTTCCGTCTAGGAAGCGTTGCTGATTTTAATGTTATTTCCGCTTTAGATGTTTTGATGTCATCACATAATGGAACTTGATGGATTAAGACTTCTAAAATTCAAAATTAAATTAAATTACAACGTAAGGAAAACATTTTATTTTTTTATTATTACCTGGTGACATTTTTGGCGAAGAAATTGCATTTCCTATTACTTCGCGAGCAGTTCGTAATTTCCTTTCTCGTTCGTTTTCAAAATCAGTTGAACTAGATAAATGAACAGATGATTCCTGTTTAGCTTGATTTAAAAGAGCAATTGAATTCTGCATAGATTTTTTCGCTTCCAGTAATGATAAACTAGATAATGAATTTTGAGGACTAAAGGATGTTTTTGATAAAGGTGGTGACGATTCATTATTAATATTAGATCTTGGCAAAGTCGATTCATATTCTATATTTTTATTGAGCTCATTAGGAGTTTCCGATTTTTCAATTTTCATTTTATCTATTGAATGAATAAAATCATTCATATTTTGTTTATTTTCTGCAATTTTTCTCAATGTATCAGATTCCGGTCTAATTGGAATTTTATTTTGACTATTCCTAAAACTGAGATTTTCGAATTTCGCAGCAGTTTCTAATGTTTTTGATAATCTTCTTTCATTATTCAATTCAGGCAAACTTGTTTTTCTCATAGGTCCATATGCACTATTATTTTCCATTTTATCAGGACTAGCTTTATATAACTCGGAAACAAGATCTGCAGTTTTATGTTTATTTACGAATTTTTTAATAATTTTAGCTGAATTCGTTTTTGATTGTGAATCATCTCTAGCAATATTATTTTCAATTTTTTCATTTTCTTGTGGAATTTCCATTTTCTGTGGCGTTACAGCATTCGCTTCAGAGGTCTCCATTTGATAACGTTGTTCTTCGGTTAATACAGCTCCAGCTTCTGTACTTTCTTTATTTAATGATACACTTGATGCCTTCGATGGTTTTTCTTTTTTAGTCATACTTTGATTTACTTGATCTGTTGAAAGTGTTGATGATAATTTACGTTTAGTTTGTAAAATTTCTGGCATATTAGGTATTGTGCGATTTGGTGATGGCATTAAAGCTTCTTCACCGCATGTTGCAACCATTTCAAGTATTTTTCTTTCGGCTTCAGAATTTACAACTTCGGGTACGCTTCCAACAGAAAGGCTTCTGTTAACTTTATCGGAAGATTTAGAAGATTCAGCATTAGGAACAACTAATTGATCAGCTGTTACATTTGTTGGAGATAGTGACAATAGAACATCTAATCGTACTGGAGTTTGATTTGCTAAAGCTTCAGCTAATTCCAAACATGATTCATCATAACCTGTATTAACCCACCTAAAGGAAAAGGTATATAATTATGCATACATAAATATATACAGAAAAGGTAAATTTACCAATGATTACAAATTTGTTCAATATTTGCTCTTTGTTGAGGACAAACAGTTAACATTTCCCTAATTAAACTGGATGCTTTAGAAGGATTTTTAGGTTCATAATAATCTCCTTGGCTGATTTGTTTGACTAATCTTTTAAAATTAGAGCCATCAAATGGCATTGAACCATAAACTAATGTATATAATAAAACCCCTAATGACCAACAATCAACTTCTGGACCTTCATATGGTGTACCCTTAACAATTTCGGGAGAGGCATAAAGTGGTGAACCACAAAATGTTGTTAAACATTTGTGGTTATCAAAAAGATTTGAAAGACCAAAGTCTGCGATCTGCAAATACAATATAGTATTCATTAAAATTTTAATATGACGTTATTAACCTACTATGAAATAAAACAATTATCTAAATTCAACCGGATTAGATTACAGTAAACAAACTAATTAAGGTATTTAATTTGTTAGAATTTATTTTTTATTCAATTTTTAAGCAAATACAGAGTTAAAGTGGAATTATTATGCCATTTATCATATTTGTTTTTATACAGCGAAAGAAAATTTAATATAATATTAGTTAAAATTATTAGTAAACTTTAAAACTTTCTTGCTAAGGGTTACTAGGTTTGTTATAAAACTTTATAAATATTTGTTAAATTTCAAACATTATTTCATTTATTTGCATTATATATTTTTTAAATTATATGCAAACTAACCAACGCAATTTAATAGATAAACACACATTAAAGAATCTGCACATGAATGTTGCTGTTAGTCAAAGCAGTTTAAAAAAAATCAGTTAAATAATAAAAGTTACGAAAGATTAAGTAAAATTAAAAAAAAAAAAAAAACATCCAATCATTAACATCCAATTCTTTTTTTTCTAACTTAAACATCATTTTAAATTTAATATAAATAAAATATATATAATTTATTAATAATAATACCTTGGCATTTCCGTTTTCATCAAGTAAAATGTTTTCTAATTTTAAATCTCTATGACATATTTTATGTTTATGGCAATAATATACAGCTGTTGCTATTTGTCTAAATATTCTTCTGGCTTCATCTTCAGTTAAAACTTTTCTTTCAGATAAATAATCGTATAGCTCACCGCCAGCAGCAAACTCCATAACTAAAACCATTTTTTCTCTATTTTCAAAAACTTCATAAATATGTATAATATTTGGATGTTGAACTGAGCTCATAATTTGAACTTCACGACGAATTCTTATTAAATCAGCTTCAGCTTCAATTTTACATTTTTTGATAGTTTTTATTGCAACTTCTTGACCAGTTTCTTTGTTTATACCCAATTGAACTTTACCATAAGTTCCTTGACCTAATTTCTTAATAATATCAAATCTAAAAAGTAAAACAAAAACTTTTTAACAAATTAACATAATGTACTTAAATTTATTAAATTAATTATTCAATATTTTTAGTGATGGAGGTCTGGGTAAGAAAAATTTGAATGAGCTATTATAACAAATACAATTGCTGTGCATAAAGCATAAAGAAGTAATCATAATAAATTGTAAGTACATATGTACTAAGTTTTTAATTAATAATATTATCAAAACTTTATTTTTATTTTAAAACAATATAAATTTTGTTCCGAGCTTGAGGTCATTGATCATATAAAGTACAAAAATGTGAACATTATTGATATTATCATTCCACCACATTAAAATGATTCATGAGAAACCTCTTACCTTTGCCTTAGCTTTTTTCTGTGATTATTCATTTTAACATTTCCAGTATTACTAACACCACTCATTATATTATCAATTTGATTTTGTGGAACACCAGATGGATGTAATGATTTAGCCATGTTTACTTCATCAACTACCATCTTTTAACTAAAAAATAATAAAATAAACAAAATATAAATAATATAATATGGATTATCTATAGTATATGGGTTTTATATAGGGGTCAAATAAAAATTAAATATTCGAATAAAAATCTAAAAAATAATTTTAAAAAAATAAACAAAAATAGTACATAAATAGGTACTTAATACTTATTAAAAGTATATGTGTTATACACACCACATATGTACATTAGGTATACATAAACTTTATAGTTTATATTTCTTTTCTCAAGGACAATAAAATAAAATATTGTTTAGATAATTTTAATAACAGCTATTAATCGAAGAATTACGCTTAAATGATATTATATTTAAACATATAAGATATAAGTATATTCTAAAATTGACGCACTTGTTCAAATCTTCAAGATAAAATTATAATTCATTTGTGTAATGACCTAGTTACATATATTTTTTATTGGAAATTGGAAAATTGATTTATATTAGAATTTTTAGTTTATTTTAGAATACAGTTTAGATTATATCCTGATAAAATTTTTAATATCATTCTAATTACAGTCATAATTTAATTTGAAATTTTCAAATTTATGTATTAAATCATTGATTAAATATTCCTAAGTATATGTATGTACTTAATTTCATATCAAAAATAATTTAAAAAATGATTTAGCATTTAAAAGTTGACTAAAATAGATTTGATTTGCAAAGATTTTATGGAAACGAATTGTTTTCAAAATCCAGACATTTTTCCCTCAATTATCATTCTTCCGAAAAGTTATTTTTATTATGAAAAAAATGCTTCTCTATGTTTTCATTAATTTGAAGGAAACATCTGTTTTTATTAACAAAAACAAAATAGTTTCACTTTTTTTTATATTATATACATATATATATATATAATATTGTGCCAAAAACTTTTTTATATATAAGTATTAAGTTCTGGCGTGCGGCTAAATACGCTCGTAATAATAAATTGAAGAACAATTTTTAAGTATATTTTTGTACAAAATTTTTCACATGATTTAAATTTTAAAAAGTTTTAACTAAAATAAAAAAAAATAATTTTTTAATTGATCAAAATACAAGACATAAGCTACATAATTAATACAAATTAATTCAAAAATACTGCCTTTTTAAATATGTAAATACAAATAAATATAATTATTTAGAAACAAAGCCTTAAATAAATCATTCATTAATTAATATCAAATGTAGTTTAGTTTAATATATACATAAAGTATTTATAATTGAAAAACCACGGTATTTACAGATAGAACAGTTGTTTCAAAATATGAATTGAATCCTACTGAATGTATTTATACTGATTAATGTACTTGAACTAACTATTAATTTAAATTATACTGATCATGAAGGCAAATAATGCACTAAATTAGGCATATATAAGAAAATAATAGGGTAAAAGTAAAACAGCAAAATAATGGTCCGTAAAATTAAAATTATTGATTAAGAAAAATTAAATTAAAAAAAAGCATCAATATTATTAGTTTCCAAATTTATTCTACAATTTTCGAAATAAGTATTTATGTACATATATATGTATATACTTTTCGTGTAACTAATTGAAATATTTTAATTTGATTTAGAATATTCTCGATAAAAAATATCAAACTGAATTACTAATGGAAATTCTTAGAAATTTAGAGTTATTGATTAATGTTTTTAACAACTAATTTACTCAAAAGAATATAACTACTACACTTCTAGTGAATAAAATTCGTCATAAAGAAAATTTTTTAAGAAAAAAAATTAAAATATGTAGGTTAATGAATAACTTAAATAACACGATAACTTACATACATAACATACATAATTTTTAAAATTTTTCATGATTTTGGAAATTTCATCCAAATTTTCTTTTAGACTTAATTTTTATATGATCTAGAATTAAAACATAAAATCTTAAAAATCAAAACTTTATTTATATAACATAACTTTATATTACCATTTTTGTTTCAAAATAACTTTATAAAATTGAATAGTTATTATAGCCTATACCGTAGGTAGGTAAATATATTTTTTTCTTCGATACTTAGGTGAATTATTATTTTAAACTATTTACATATTTTTTTTTTTCTTAATTCGTCACTACTATAATATTTTAAATAAAAATACATAATTTGAGTTACAATACAATACAATTCAGTTAACAGTAGAATGTATTGGGAAAAATATTTTCTTTTCAATCGTATTTCTATAGAAAAAATTAAGTATGAGCTTAAATCAAATGAAAAAAATCACTAAATATAAAAAAAAACTACCATTTTCAACGCCTACAAATATTTCATGCACATGTACAAGTATTAAAAATTTCTGGTGAAATAAATTGTATACATCCAAAAATATTTAATGTTTAAAAATCCATGTGATTTAAAAAATATTAAAATCTGAAAAATAATAAAAAAAATTTTTACTCAAAATCAAAAATACTCACCTAAATTTTTTCTTTTGTTTTATTTACGATAAATTGTTTTAAGTTAAGTTCAAATTTAGCTTTTAGATATAGGAAAAAAAATGTTAACTCTTTTTTTCGAGTTTTTTGTTTTGTATTTAATAAATTAACACAACTGCATATTTTAATAATCTTTTAGCATGAAATCAACAGTGAAATCTTTTTCTTTTTAACGCCAACACAATTTACATGTACGTATAGTTTGATTATACGTAGGAATTTATCCCTACTATGTTTAACAATTAGATCACTTCTCTGTTTATGAAAGCAAAATATAGATGTATATTTGATGAAAATTTAATTTAATTTAAATATAATAAATATATGTTTTAAGTCAATGGGGTCCTTAATATTATAAATTAATAAGGTCATTATTTTCTTTATTAAAAAAATAATTAATAATAATATTAATGTTATATTCCAGTACAAGTTATTTTTAAAATTGAAAATATGTGTGTAAAAAACAGTTTATGTTATATATTTATTCAACTAGCGCTTTGAAATATATTACATAATTAAATTTTATTTATTCCAAATACATAATTTATACATATATTAAAGATATGTACATATATATATTTATATGTGTAAATATATATAGACAAATATACATTGAATCAATTAGAAATTTAGTTTTAAATTTATAAAAATATTAGGATCTATTATCGTATTTATCTAAACATATAAAAACTTTAAATATGTACGTTTTATATATATATATATAGACATATATATAATATATCAAAAGATAAATTATCTATATATATTATGCAGAATATATAATATATGTATGTATATATAATTATTTTCGTATCTAAATATAATTTATAGGTATATAAGCGAAGTTGCACATATTTCAATGATGAACCAAAAATATCATGTACATACTATTATATTTCAATTTGATTTAATTAAAAAAAAATTATAACTACTTTATATTTAATATTAAAAAATTATTTCCAATTTTATAAATAATAACTTTATTTTTATTTTGCTATATACTTTTACTTTTCTTTTTTAGAAACGAAAATCACCAATTCACATTCTTTTATAAACCAACGTCAAAATGAACCTAAAAAAATATAATTTTTGAAGTTTTTGGTTGAAATTAATATATTTTGACATTTGCGGCGCATGAACAAATTTGCCATCAAAAATAGTGTACTGGGTAGTATGGAACTTTACAAAACTATTTTGGAACAACACATATATTTCGTATAATAAATTTAAAAAAATATATAGAAATTAAGAGCATTAAAAAATTTAACAATTTTCTGAGCGTTTTCTTTAAGTCAAAATGTGTGTTGACCTGGTAAAAGTCCAGTTCTGACCACACTATCTTCATTCTATTCTCAAAAATATTTTGCCCGCATTCTCCATATTTTTGACCAAGCAACTTATTTCTGTTCATTTCTCGAATAAATATTGGACCGAAAATAATTGAGACAATCAGGCAACATAATAAAAATAGGTAAAAACTAAACAAATAAAAATTTAAATATCAATAAATTCAGATATATGAAATTGATACTATACTATACTATATTATTACAAATACTACGTTCATAATACACGTGTGTCATTCATTAGATTCACTGGCCTCTATTCCATAAGTAAGACGATATGGTTAAAACTTGCATCAACATTCTTATCTCTTTCCTCTACCTCTCCTTTTATTATAAATTAGAAATGTCAAAAATAACAACATTTAACAACATCAACATCAACGAATTAGAATTAAATGGAAGTGGCTATCCCATACAAAAATACAAACATTTTGTCCATATTTTTTTAGTACTTCTCTTTCTGTTTGGTTTCCAATTGTCAAAAAAAAAATTTTTTCAGTATTAGGCCAATATAGTTTTTTTAAGTAGAAAATTAGTAAAATCTTTGAGTATGAATAAAATAAAAGGTATCAAAATATAATCTTAATAAAAATAACAATGTTTTTTCAATTTAAACTTTCTTTTACTTTATTACCGTATTCTATTATTACACAGAAAAGTATTGCTGTTAAATTATTTGAAAAAAAAAAAATCATTCATGTTTCTGAAATATTGAAAATGTAGCAGTAGTGTGTAATATATGGATATATGAAATTTTCAAAAAGTACGAACACTAGCAATGAAGTAGGCAAAAATAAAATTTGTTATTGTCAAATAAATATTAAAAAAAGTCAATAAAATTTTTGATTTTTATTATAAATTGTTAAAAAATTACAAATTTTAAGGAAAAATGGAACGTAAAAGGAAGATTTGTATCATTCCAGGCTGTAAGTCTCATTTGGAAAAAGAAAATTACGTGTCTTTACATATTTAAGTATTATATTTTACATCTTTTGAATTTTTAAAAACTAGAAAGCGCTGTATTTCTCATATTTTTTTCATATATGTATTAATAATAAATTTTGATTAATTTATCCATTATTGTTAGATATTTTTACTCATCATATTTTTAAAAAAAATTTAAGTCAAAATACATACAAATTGAGGCATATTAAATTCTGAGCACTATCCTGTTTATTTATCAAAATAATTTCCATTAAAAAGAGAGAAAATATATTGAACGTCTATTTCTGTTTTTTGACAATCGGAAATACCAAAGAAAGAGAGGAATATACCCAAAACATTGGACACTTTTTTGTATGGATAGCCACTTCCATTTAATTCTAATTCGTTGATCAACATTTAAAAACCTTGTATTCACAAATTAATCTTCTCAAGAGATTTTTATTACCATATGACAGAGAAACTTGTCATCGGGTTGTGACAAATGCAAAAGCAGTGTAGGAAACATAAAAACTAAAATATATAATTCATTCTTTCCATTTATGAAATGAAGAGAGTCCATATGCATATTTATTTTGAAGTATAAAATGTGAAAATGTTACATTTTAAAATGCTAAATTTTTTATCGAGAATAAAATTCGCCACCAGTTTTGACCTTAAAAAATAACAGAATTTTACAGAAAAAAGTTAAATTTGGATGGGTTTACAGGACAATGGTAAACTTTGTTGATTGAGCTAAATTTGTATGGCTATTTTTGGTATCACTGCTGAAAATTTTTCGTTTTTATACTGCCGCTAAAAATTTTTATTTACCATAGCATTGCTAATTTAACACCCTTGTAAATGCAGCAATTAAATTTTAAATTATTTTGGAGTTAATTTTGAATGATTTTGAATGATTTTGAATAATTTTTAATTATTTTTAAAATTTTATTCGTATATACGAAATGCGGCGTCTCTATTTTTATAAGTTTAGATAAATTTTCAAACGGACCCTTATTGCAAATGTAAACGACTTCATAGAAATTTATCACGTTTTGTGGAAAATGATTCTTCAGCTATTAACCTATTTGACGTTTTAATTCATATGGCAATAACGTGAAATTAGCAAAAAAATTTTAAATCAAATTGACATTGGCAAGAAAAACGTTCCTTGTTGTTCTTTTGAAAAGTGAAAATAATGGCGGCCGAGCACGCACAATTTCAACAAGTTTTAAATTCATTACTTTCAACAGATAATGATGTCAGATCACAAGCAGAGGTATTTATAATAATATAATTTTTATAAATAATTAGTTTTATATCAAAATTTTCTTAAAATAAAGTGTTGAGAACAGAATTTATAAATTGTACCGGACTCGTTTATTACATGTGTCATGTGGAATAAGAGTTTTTGAAATGTGAAATTAAGCGCCTAAACATTAGGTCTTCACTTTTTGAATATTAAATTTTACATGTTTTTGATTCTATGTAACAGAAAAACTTAAATTTAATATTTGTTAAAACAAGATTGATCATTTCAAAAGAGGTAGAAAACGTGTAACCTAAACCTACAGCTGAACATACAATTTATATACATATAAGTATGTATAAATATGTACATACCTACACTTTGATTATTCATCCTTCTGAAAATGACTATACTTTAATTCCATATTTAAAAGGAAAAACAAAAAAGATATTTTCTAATTTTTGTTGTAGGTCCAATAATCTAGTATGTATGTATATAGAAAAAACCAATATTAAATTAAAAAAATTGAAATTAAATTTTTCTCAATAAAGTTACATATTTTTAAAAAATATATGTTTTAATTATTTTTAAGAATTAGAATTACATATTTTTCTAGGGTGAGACTATAAAATTCATATTAATTAAGTCGTCAATATCAAATTCAATCTATAAATAGCAAAAAAAAAAAACTATGTAATATAATACTTATATAAAAATCCATTGCCTTGAACATGAAAAATTATTTGTAATTATACAAATTTCACTTTTCTTAAGTGCGAACAACTAATCTTAAGAAAGAAAAAAAGTGAAATGTTATTGAAACCTAAAAATATTTCGAAAGTATCAGTCAATAATGAATTAGAAAATAAAGAAGAAATGAATGTGCTATTTTAGCTTATTTTACATGTACATAATTTTCTAAATTCAATATTGTAAAACTATTTTTGATAAAAAATTTCCTATGTATTGATTGTATATTAAAGGTTTTATTTGTAAGATACGATTTTGTTCTTAACTGTTTGGGTCAAGTTTTTCTATCTACATTATGTGTTTGAAATTGTGCAATTTTATTAAAAATATGAAAATTTTCCCTAAGGTTTCGTACTTTAATGTACCTACCTACCTCTAAACTTAAAAATTAAGGTACGAAATGGAAATTTGCCTGTTAATATGCAACAATATTAATTTTCATCTGATCTATTAATTGAAAATTTCAGAATTAATAATCTAGTTAAGTTTTTCATTTAAAAGCTCTTATTTATTTATTTATACAAATATGTATGTATAAAATATGTACAATTGAAAATATTCAAAATTTACAAGTAAAAAACAAAATACATCATATTTTTCTTTGTACATTTTATGGAATAATTTAGGAAACATATAACAACCTATCCAGGGATGTGAAAGTGACCCAACTGCTGGCAGCTCTATTAAATGGACAAATGTCCGAAGAATGCCGAAGCATGGCTGCTGTGCTTTTGCGACGTCTTTTTACAACAGACTTTTTGGAATTTTATAATGAGGTGATTTATATGGAGATTAAATGCTAAATTTTAATAATTTTAAAATATATTTTTGAATTTTATTTTTCTAGCTACCAAATGAAGGTAAAGGACAGTTATTACAACAAATTTTAATGTCTGTGCAACAAGATATAACACCTAGCTTAAGACGTAAAATTTGTGAAGTTGTAGCTGAAGCTGTAAGAAATTTAGTTGATGAAGACGGTAATAATAAGTGGGAGGGCTTTTTGAATTTTCTATTTCAATGTGCAAATTCAACATCACCGCCTTTACAAGAATCTGCGTTGAGAATTTTTGCTTCAGTACCAGGTGTATTTGGTAACCAAGAAGCAGTTTATTTGGATCAAATAAAGCAAATGTTGGGAAAATGTTTAAGTAATAATTTACCAACAGAAGTTAGATTCCAAGCAGTGCGAGCTATCGGAGCATTTATTTTATTACATGAAAAAGACTCTATGGTATTAAAACATTTTTCAGATTTATTACCAATTATGATAATGGTTATTGCTGAAAGTATGGAAAAACAAGATGACCAAAGCTTAATTAAACTTCTTATTGATATGACTGAAAGTTGTCCCAAATTTTTGAGACCACAACTTGAAGTAATTTTTGAAATTTGTATGAAAGCTTTCAGTAGCAACGATGTTGAAGATCAATGGCGTCATTTAGTTTTAGAAGTTATGGTTTCTTTATCAGAAAATGCATCTGCTATGGTACGAAAAAAGGCTCAAAAATATATAATAGCATTGATTCCATTGATTTTGCAAATGATGACAGATTTAGATGAAGATGAAAATTGGTCAACATCGGATGTTGTTGCTAATGAAGACAACAGTGATAATAATGTAATTGCGGAATCATCATTAGATCGATTAGCTTGTGGGCTAGGTGGAAAAACCGTTCTTCCATTTATTGTTAATACAATTCCTTCGATGCTGGCAAACCCAGATTGGAAACAAAGATATGCTGCCCTAATGGCCATATCCGCTACTGGAGAAGGATGCCATAAGCAAATGGAGCTGATTCTTGATGATATAATGAATGGTGTTTTAAATTTCTTAAGAGACCCACATCCAAGAGTTCGATACGCTGCATGTAATGCAATTGGACAAATGTCAACAGATTTTGCCCCTATTTTCGAAAAAAAATTTCATGAACAAGTTATACCTGGCTTATTAAGTTTATTTGATGATGTTCAGAATCCTCGAGTTCAAGCACATGCTGGTGCAGCTTTAGTTAACTTTAGCGAAGATTGTCCAAAAAATATATTAACACGCTATTTAGATGGAATAATGGTAAAACTGGAGGGAATTTTGAATGCAAAGTTTAAAGAATTGATAGAAACTGGAAATAAATTGGTGCTAGAACAAGTAGTAACAACAATAGCATCAGTGGCCGATACATGTGAAAAAGAATTTGCAGTTTATTATGATCGTTTTATTCCATGTTTGAAATATATTATACAGAATGCTAATGCGGAAGAATTAAGAATGTTACGTGGTAAGACTATTGAATGTGTGAGTTTAATTGGTTTGGCAGTAGGAAGGGATAAGTTCATTAATGATGCAAGTGAAGTTATGAATATGCTCTTAAAAACTCATACGGAAGGTGATTTGCCAGATGATGATCCTCAAACATCATATTTAATATCAGCGTGGGCAAGAATGTGTAAAATTTTAGGTAAACAATTTGAGCAATATCTACCTTTAGTAATGGGTCCTGTAATGAGAACAGCTGCTATAAAACCAGAAGTAGCTTTGCTTGATAATGAAGAAGTTGAAGATATTGAAGGCACCGTTGATTGGTCTTTTATCAATTTGGGTGAACAACAAAATTTTGCTATACGTACTGCAGGTATGGAAGATAAAGCTTCAGCTTGTGAAATGTTAGTATGTTATGCCAGAGAATTAAAGGAAGGATTTGCTGATTATTGTGAAGAGGTTGTTCAACTTATGGTACCTATGTTGAGATTCTATTTTCATGATGTGGTTCGTTCAGCAGCGGCAGAATCTCTACCATATCTATTGGATTGTGCCAAAATTAAAGGTCCGCAGTACTTAGAAGGAATGTGGAATTATATTTGCCCCGAATTACTGAAAGCAATTAGTATAGAACCTGAACCTGATGTTCAATCTGAATTATTGCAGTCATTGGCAAGATGTATCAAAACATTAGGACCTAATTGTCTATCTGAAGATGCAATGAAGGAAGTGCTTAAATTAATTTCAAAATGTATGACAGAACATTTTGAAAAAGCTGATAAAAGAGCACAAGCACGCAATGAAGAAGATTATGACGATGGTGTTGAAGAAGCACTCGCTGAAGAAGATGATACTGACACATACATACTATCGAAAATTGCTGATATTATTCATGCTTTATTTATGACTTATAAAACAAATTTCCTTCCATACTTTGATCAGATTGTTCCCCACTTCCTAAAACTATTAGATCCAGTACGATCATGCTCAGATAAACAATGGGGCTTATGTATATTCGATGATTTAATAGGTAAGCAAATTAAAATAATAAATTTAAGATAATTTTTTTTTAAATTTTATTTTTTAATTTTATTTTTTAATTTAAAGAATTTAGTGGGCCACTTTGTGCCCAGTATCAACAGCTTTTTATACCAAGTATGATACAATATGTAACAGATAAATCACCTGAAGTACGCCAAGCAGCTTGTTATGGATGCGGTGTTCTAGGACAGGTATAGCAATACATATTAAATTTAAAAAAATTTCAAAATAAAAATAAAATAAAAATGTTTAGTTTGGTGGAGAACAATTTGCAGTAACATGCGCCCAAGCAATACCAGTTTTGGTGCAAGTAATTACAACAGAAAAAAGTCGTGATCTTGAAAATATTAGCCCTACAGAAAATGCTATTTCAGCAGTCACAAAAATATTAAAATATAATAGTTCTGCCTTGCAAAATATTAATGAAATTATTAATTTATGGTAAGAATATTTTTTTTTTTTTTTTTTTTTTTTTTTTTTGCCTTTTACTTCTCATATTCATATTTAAATTTAATTTTTATTTTATTATTTAAATATATTAGGTTTTCATGGTTACCAGTTGTTGAAGATGATGAAGAAGCAGTTCATGTATATGGATATTTATGCGATTTAATTCAATCAAATAATGCTATTATTTTGGGTAATAATAATTCAAATTTACCTCAAATTGTTACCGTTATTGCTGAAGCATTTAGCGTGGGTGTAATTAAAGTAATGTGTGAAGAAGGAGCACGTATGATAAATATAGTAAAGCAAATTGAATCAAACCCTGAAGTGTTTCAGGCATGTGTTTCAGTACTAAGGCCTGATCAGAAAGCAGCTCTCGAAGAAGCTTATCGAGAACATAGAAAAATGACAGAAATAATAACGCTTGCTAAATAAATGTCAGTGCTTTATTATACGTCCTTTATTTTCTATAATTAATAGTCAATATATTTCAATATAAATTTTAAAAATGATTTTTGTTTTATATCATTTAAAAAAAATTTCTTTTTTTATTAAATTTTTTTTCTAAATCCTTTCTTTTCTTATATTTTAATTTCATTTAAGCGATCATTTTGTTTTTCTGTTACAAAATGTTTTTATTTTGAAAATAGAAATTTAGTACTTTCGTAGTAGTACCAATTTAGTACCAATTTGGTAAACAATGTTATTCCATTAAAATATTTTTTTGGAAAAGTGATTTAAGTAAGTTATCGTATCGTGCAAAAAAAAAAAAATAAACAAATCAAAAAAAAAATTTTATTTGCAAAAAATATTTCATTTCAATAAATCGTTTAAAGAGTTCGATTATAATATTTATTATTTTAGATTTGAAATTAGGGCGCTTAATAAAAATGAAAAGGCTACTGGTTGGCAAGTGAAAGTCTTATTTTTAATATTATTTTTAAATATTTTAAATTACATATTTTCTTTTTTAACATCAAAAAAAGAAAACAAAAGAGTCCCTTATACTTCAAAAAACAGAAAAATGTATATATGAGTAGAATAAATAAATTTGCAAAATAAAATAATAACGAATCATAAACTTTTGATGCAAATGAAACGACATTTATATAAACGAAAATAAATTTAAAATAAAAAAATGTAAACATTTTTAAAATGTATACCTATATTCCAATGTACATTGTATTAAGCGTCTTTTTATAGATGTGTCTTTAAATATTGTAAAATAAACGAAATATAAAAAATATAATTTATATAAAAGTCAAAATGAAAATTAAAAAAAAAAAAAACTAAAGACTAAAATTCTCGTTAATTCAATAATAGTCTTCCTTTAAGTTTTTTCTTATAATTTTCAAGTTACATACAAAATTGTTATAAAATTTCTTGTTTAAAACATTTTTAAAAAATCCAAATATTCGTCCCGTGTATAGACATATGTAATTTAGTTTTTCGTTGTATTAAAGTGATTGCTATATAAAAGCAAATGTATGTTTTTTAATGAAGAAAATTTATGATCTCATGTTTTATTTAATAGGTAAATAATAAATTATTTGTCAATATCATTGACTGAAAAATATTCATCATCTGAGAGAAATTTTAATGATATTTAAATATTAGTAAATTAACGAAAATAAAATGTTTGTATATAATCCAATATAATTAAAGTAAAATGACAAATAATTTTTTTTATATAATTCAAATTTGTCAATACGAATTTTAAAAAATTTAATTATTGAAACTGGACGAATACTAAGTGTTAACTTCCTCTAACAAAAAGAAAATTTAAAGAATAACTTGAAAATTGTATTATTGAGGGACCATAAAAATGATAATTGTTAAAAATAAGAAAAGATTTTAATTGTTATTTAGAGATGGATGATGAATCTTTAAAAAAAAAATTTTTTTTTTAAATGAATTAAAATAAATTTAATAAAAAAAAAAATCTCGAAAATGTTATAAATTATCTCGTAATATTTAAATTTCAATATTAAGGATTTTGCATCACAAATTTTATAAAAAAAAAAAAAAACAAAATAACAAAAGCAAGCAAATCATATTTGCTAAAACAGAGTAATGCATTTGTCTCCTACTTTATTTTAATTTTAAAGTAATGTAATTATATATTTTTGAGTTTTTCATTGTAATTTTGTAAAGCGAAGTACATAACTTGATAAAAAAAAACAAATAAACTATTTTTTGGTAAACAAAAAGAAAAGAAAAAAAAGCTTTTTTTTTCTTAATTAAAATTATGATTTATGATGCTTATGAAGATGATATTAAATAAAATGATTAAATAATTTCAAAAGTTTTGTAAATTTTATTTTCTAAAATTTATCTTTCACTTGTCAGTTTTTTTAATGAATATTCAGGTAACAACTGGTTAGAATTCGGTATTATTCAAATTTGTACATTGTATTTCGATATTTTCGGTAAGTAGTGAGTATCGATGCTAATGGTTTAAGACAATAATATATAAGATTAAGAAATCTAATCGATAATTTGATTTATGTAGGCACATATACAGTACATTTTCTACCAAGAGATATACCGCCATCTGGCATAATGGGACGCATGTAGAGTGGGAGATGTGGAAATTGCTTTTTAAGCACAATGTGTGTGCCCGACTGAAAGAATAAGAAAAGCAAACATCTAGAAAAAGCTACTTTTCAGAAGTAAAAGGGAAAAAAATCGGCTGGAATCCTATTAGTAGTTCAGTTTATTCTGATTTCTGAAAAAGTGAGACGTAGAACATTTTAAGATTAAAAATTTTTGGTTTTCAAAAATCAATGAAATGTATTTTAACCGTTGCAGTTGTTTTATATTTATTGCGTTTTTTCAGAACAAGTGATCAAAATGGCTTTTTCCCAGTTATTTCTAACAAAAACGGAAACCTTTTTTTGTCTTGAATAAAAGAAATTTATTTTGCTCTCAACCTTCAAACATTTATGAATTACGGAGTAGGATTTGTATGCAAACATTTTTGATTAGTAGTCCACATAACTACCTTGACTATCAATGACTATATAAAATAAACACAGGTAACAAAATATTTTTGCTTTCATTACAAAATTTTTTACTCTGGATTGAATGTCTTATGTTATATAGTCATTGCCCATAGGCAACTATTTAATTAAAATTTGTTTCTGCAGAGGATTGTTAAACTGGTACTACATCGCTTACCTCAAATTTCACTATTGTAAATTAAATTATTCAGAAACATTAATTAAGGTAAAACAATCGAATTTTGTAATATTTAAGGAATAATTTATAATGTAAAAAAAAAATAATAAAATTTATACCATATATTAACTATAATTTAATAAAAATACCCACATTTCGAAAGGAAAAATGACCTATAAGTTGGTCTGTGGGATCCACTGTTAAATATAAATAAATAAATAAAATAAAGCATTCAATATGTTTTAGGCAAATTTGTATATTTTTTCTTAAATTTTCGAACACTTATTATTTTATACACCTATATTTTAAAAAATTTTTTTTACATACATATACATGTACATTACAAGATTATAATGTATAAAATTTTAATATTAAAAGTTAATCTAGTTAGTATTTTATAATTTTGAATCACTATATTTTGCTTAAAAATCAATTTAAAGATCAATTTTAAAATCGATCTGATCGATTAGAATGAATGGTTGAACCACCACTAGTATATCCTTTGTTTGCCATATCTCTGGCTTGCAGAGAATATCTTGATCCATATTGACTTCCATGCCAACTTCTATATGGATCATATTCTTCAATTATTGATGGATCTTTCTCAATAATCTAAAACCCAAAATTAATAGTGTTAAAATAAAGTTGATAATAATTAAAAATGATTTAATTTGAAGAAAAAAAAAAAATTAAATATTACCTCAGTGCGAGCACAACTACATGTCATTGCTGTACATAAGAATATGTTCATTAATAACATTATTAAAAATAATACACCAATTGCAATCGCTAACCAAAGTAACCATTTTGGACGAATTCCACCTTCTGAACAAACTTCCGCGCTTACTATTTTATAAATTTTAAATTAATTAATAATTATTTCATTTATTTTTTAATATTTTAAAAAAGTTACTCACCTAACTTTTCAGTTGGATCTAAAACATAAACTGTTGTTGCTCCTAATAACATTGCATCACTATTTTCTTTTACTTGAGGTGTTTTTGTACCACTGCCACCAATACCAGCTATAGCTATATCTTTACAATTTGGTTCTTCAAAACAACTTTCTTCACATGAAGAGACATCACATTGCAAGTGAACTTCAGAATCTTTGGAAAAAGATAATTTTGAAAATTAAAAATGTAAAAATTAATAGCAAAAGCTAAACTACGAAATGGACATACATACATAAATTATTCTTGAAAACTAAAAAGAATATACATATTTAGATCAGAACCATTAAGTTATTTTACATAGGTATATATTGATTGGCCGGGTTGATTGGTAAGATCAATCTTACTTATTTCCTTACTTACTTTTACTTTTACAATTTTAAACTAACCAATTTAAAATTGATTAGAATGGAAATTTAAAAAAAAAGTCTGTATTCATGATCTCCTATATTCTGATATAACTAAGAATGAACATACATAATGTATATTATAGATTAAGATCAATAAGGAAGTTGAGCAATTTTTTTTTTTACTTATTAAAAACTGAACTGATATTCTCTAAATGTGAATAATTTTCAACAGTCTGTATTTTCATTTTTATTATATGGAATTTGAAATTATCAGTAATAAAAATTGCTCATAAAGAAAAAATTAAAAAATATTTTTCAATATATCTAGGTATGTATAATCATTTAAAAACTAAATTAACAATGCAAAAAAGGAAAAAAATTATTTTGAATTTTACGATATTAATTTCATTACGAATCTATAATGAAAAAAATATTTGGTCGAATTTTAAAGAATATAATGATAATATAATAATAATTATTTTCAATAATAAGTACGGCATTAATCAGTTTTCTACTGACGGTATTGGTGTAAAATCGATCAAAATATTAATTAAATTTTGAAAAAAGGTTTACATTGATACATTTTTTTCATAATTGATCAGAAATGAAGAATATTTTTAAATTGGACTTTAAAATTCTATACGGTTTTAATCCAAATTCTCTGAAAATTCTACTGTTTTAATTCAAATATTTTGATTATTAATACCTTCTGGAAATTTAAACATAGATCTAATATAGGCATCTGCTGACTTTCCATCACTATTTGGTTTGAATTTTGATATAACTGATTCAATAGGACAACTATAAAGATTTTTTAAAATAAAATTAATTACATTGAATAAAATTTTTATATAATTTTTTAAATTAATTTTATATTTACCCATCGTTATCAATCAAAGGTAAACTAGAATTTTTTTTATCGAATGCAAAACAATTTGTTACACGAATTCCATTTGTTTCTAAAAAAAAAAAAAAGAGTATCAATAAAAAAACAAAATATTAAAATAATTAAATTTTATTTACTTTTAGGTTCCAAAATTTCTGCTCTCAAACTATAATCATGTCCATTAATAGCTTCCCTAATTGGACGTTCATTTTTAATTAATTTCAGTAATACTTGTGAGTTGCTACTTCTATAAATAAAAATATTTTTTTTTTTTGTTTTGTTTTAATAAACGATGGCCTTTAATATTAATTTATTTATTTATTTATTTTTAAATATTTATGTGCTTAGAATAAATTACCTTGAATATGCTGCTCTACCGCATGTTATCACATAAAATTTATCATCAGCTAATTCTAGTGTCCTATGTACACGAACAGCTAACTGTATTGAACGTTCTTGAGAATGCTTAATTAAAAAATGAGTTAAATTAATAAATTATTATGTATTTTAAAATTAATTATAAAATATAAATTAATATTTATGTTGCACAAATTTGCGATGTTTAAAATACTTACATGATCATTTGTATTACTTTGTACAAAAACACCACAGAAATCCGGTAATGTTGGTGTAGAAACTAAATTTATGGTAAGATTTGCAGCTTGTGATCCATTACCATATACCATACATTTTGGTGTTCTATAATCTCTTGCATGAATTACACCTGTATAGGGCATATTCATTTCAGCTCTTATACTCATTGTACTACCCTTACATGTTGCTGTTATATGTGGACTGAATTCAGCTGTTGGTTCTTGACAGAGAGCCTATATTATGAATTGTATTATTAATTATATGTGATTGCAATTAAATTTTAATTTGTAATTTTTATTTTTTTTTTATATTTTTAAATTTATTTTCCACTCTAATCTAATTTTTCTATTAATAACAATATATTTACAAGAGTTAAAAAGTGTAATTCAATTATTATAGACTAGTCAATTTTTGCGATTTGAATCCTTAAATTTCAATTATGGTGTAATTGTTTTTCAATTATTGTGTAATTATGGTGTAATTGTTAATTTAAACCGTGCTCAGGTCATCGATTTTGTTAAATGTTGTTCGAAGAAGAAGTAAGAATTGTATTAGGACTTGTATTAGGAAAATCATTCTATGAAACAAGATTGCAAGCTGTTCGATTTAATTAAATTATGTAATCTAGAAGGGTTACTCTTTGTATTGGACTATATTTTGATATCCGATTTTGATACATCAGATTTATTGAAAAATTTCGATCTAGACATACCTTTTTGAGGCTTGATCACATAATTTGTTGCATCTTCAATATCATAGAACAAAATTGTTTTAAAAATTAATCGGTTTAAAGATGCTTTGCTACGCTATTCTTTGATTGCAGTTGATATTAAGATGGTTCTTTTTTTAATTTTTATTTTATTTTATTTAATTTTATTCATAATTTAATAATACTATAATAATATATATATGTAAATATAGTTATATACGATAATAATATAACACTTTATCATTTGGCTGGTAATGTGCATTTTACTGTGTAAGTCCATGTCCTGATAATGGCACAGTATTACTTATATTTCAATTATTTATAATATCATATCAATTTCTTTTTTTTATTTAATTCTAAATTTTAATTTTAATTATAGAAAGCAAAATATAATTGTTTTTTTTTTTGCATAAATACAAATTTTTCTTTTGCAAAATTTTCATTGATTTGGCATCGTGTCGGGTAAAATCTTTTTTACCTCCTCTTTTTTTATCTAATTCAGATTTTTGAAAATCTCATCATTTTTTTTTACTTTTTTTTTACAATTACCCAAAAAACATTTTGATGATGGCTTAAATAAAATGTTTAAAATTTCAATATTACTTTTATTTTGTGGCCTCGGTAGTCGGTAGTCGAGGTGGTAAAGCGCTCGAGTATAAAAATGTAACGAATGAGGAGCACGGGTTCAAACACCGTGAGATTTTTTTTTTTAAATGGTGAAAATGTAATTTTTAATACAACCGGGATTCAAATATATAATAGTTAAATATATACAAATATTTAAATTAAAAACTAAATATATCACAAATAATTACTATATATTTTAATAAAGGGCACATTTCGAAAAGGAAAGAACCTACAAGTTGGCTTGCAGATTAATTTATCTGTAAAAATAAATATTTTTATTTATTTTAATCAATTTTTAATTTATCTACAACTTCGTACTTTTTTTTCAAATAGAAGAAAATCATCAAGAGAGCCTTCTACTTCTGTTCTATGTGCTGTGTGTGAAGAACGAAGTGAAGTACTGTGCCGATTTCACCGCACTAAAAACTCCCATCCTTTTGTTACAATTAAAACTTACCTTTATGACTAACCATTAATACAATTTTGACTCTATTACTTCAGATATCTTTCATCAAACAAAATTCTATTAGCAATTATTGTAAGATTAAAGATTTTATCCTAACACAGTTCGAACGGTTTCGTCTGTTTAAGTATTCTAACAAAATTTTGACTCGATATTGACATGATGTTGAGAGAATCGACTTTTATGGCATATAGGTATAGCCAATTTTTTTATTTCATCTTTTATGAGAGGAACCCTGAAATACTTATGAATATCAGAATTGCGAACAAACCATGGGGTATTAACAATACTTCGCAATACTTTGTTTTGGAACGTTTGGATAGTTTAAATATGTATAGTTGTTTAGCACAACCCCATATTTGAATACCGTTTGCCCAGACTGGCTTTAATATCTGATTGTAGATCAAAAATTTGTTATACGTCGAAAGCGTAGATGTTCGCCCAATTAGCCAATACAATAATGTTTGTTTTTCAGATCGAGTTCTAGTTTTTTTTTCTTGACGTGTTCTTTCCATCTAAGCTTTGTGTCAAGCGTCATACGAAAATATTTTGATATGGTATGATGACATTGTTTAATCTTACTGGAATTTACGACTCAATTTTTTTATTGGTAAAGTTAACGTGCTGGATTTTGTTTCATTCAGTTTAATTCTCCACCTTTAGCACCAAGCGGAGATTATGTTATTGGCAATAAATTGCAACAAATTTATTTGTAGCTTCATTTATATTTTTACCGACTGATAATATAGCCGTGTCATCTGCAAAAATAGATACCGTCGCATTTTCTACCTCTGGAATATCACTAGTGTATAGTAAATACAGTATGGGGCCCAGTATATTACCTTGTGGTACTCCTACGTTAATATTGTGTAGAGCAGAGTAATCTTCTCCTTGTTTAATTTGAAAAATAATCGATTCGATCAGTTTGACATATGCTTCGGGGAACAAGCGATGTAGCTTTTCGATAAGCACTTTATGCCATACTTTTTCGAAGGCTTGCACAACATCAAGAAACACGCTGAAGAGCAGATGCATTTTCCTTCAAATGTTTTTTCGGTGACGTTAGTTATTTTATGGACTTGTTCGACAGTTGAATGTTGTTTTCTAAATCCAAATTGATGATTTGGTATAATGTTTCCGGTTTCAATCAGATGTTGCATTCATACAAGAAGTAGTTTTTCAAACAACTTAGAGATTAGTGGTAACAATGAAATAGGTCTGTAGGACTTGGCTTCGTTTGGGGGTTTTAATGGCTTATGAATCATGATATTCTCAGCAATTTTCCATATATTCGACACAAATTGAGTACTGTATTCATTATTTTAGTTATAACTATTAAATCTTTTGGTAGTAGTTTCTTTAAGATATCAGCTGTGATCAAATCGAATCCTGGAGCTTTCTTTGATTTTAAGCTTTTAATTTCTTTTATAATTTTCTTCTAAAAAGCGTTATTTGCCCGTGTACTTGGATATTTTCTACCAGATTTACATCTGTATCAGATTCTGTATAATTTAGGATGAATGTTTCATAGAGGGTATCAACGAAAGTATCAGTTTTTTCCTTATAGCTATGCACCCACGTTCCACGCCCAATTTCGTACAAAGTATTTTAATTTTTTTTAGTATTAAACATTTAAGTTTTTAAACAACCTTTTTATTTATTTTTGATAATCAGATTTGTTTTAAGTAATATATTTAATTTATTAATTAAAAGCCGAATTTTCTTTCACTAATAATTTTTCGGAAACAACTTATTTCTTTCATCAGTGCTAACTAACATTTTTATAGCTTGTTTTTAGAGTGCTTAAAATCAATTTTGTGAGATCTAAATATCTCGGTCTTATAACAATCAATAAATAAATAAATCTAAAATTTTTCAAAATGTCCTCTTCGTGTATCTCTATACTTTTATAATACTTCTTCTTGAATATGAAAATCAACTAACCAGATATGATATTGCACAATATTACCTACATATACTAATATTTTTTAATTAATCAGGTATTTACGAAAATTTATTTTTACCAGTTCAATGCAAAATGCCGACCATATAATGCAATGGTTATCAACCCGTATATTAAAAATTTTGCTGGTTTAGTTAAGTTTACTTTAATCTGTACATAACATTATGGTAAATAATATATAAATATAGTACATATTCATTTTCAATTTTATACAAAATTTTAATTAAAGCGAATCTAACCAGTTTTTTTATATTAAAATTGAAATTTGTTTGTTTTTAAGCTGATTTTAAGAGGATTTATTTTTTGTTCAAATAAAAGTTGATCAATAAATTGTAATTGTACCATAAAAATTACTTCTTAGTCAATATAAGCGTAAAATAAAATAGATTTTTGGTATTTTTTTAAAATATCTCAATAAAACACAGTGAGTGAAGTGAACACACAAGTCATCAAATCAACAAAGTGTATTATTGTTAAATACTTTGCTTCCCATAGAATGTACAAGTCTACATTTGATATCTACAACTGCCACATACGAGTATACACCATATTTACAACATCAGTTCAAATTATTTTACAACCGTCATTGATTTTTGTTACGATCATATAACTAAATTTTTTAGTGATTTACTTGTGGTTTTTTATAAATAGAATTCATAATAAAACTTATTATTGTATTGTAAACATTTTTTTCATGAAAACTAAATAAAAAAAAATTTTTTTTCAATAAAAACAGTTTGAAAATGTAAATGTCATTTTAGACTTGCGAATAAGTACGAATAATCTACGTCATCACGCCCACAAACATTTTTTTTTATTTTTCTTTAAAATAATATCCAAAAATTGTAAAATGGGCCCACTTTAAAAGGTCCATAGTTGATGAACATGTTATCAAACTTTGGTGTATCAGGTGTCACTAAAAAAGCTTTTTTTTTTTTTACCACACACTGTCATAACAAGAACAATAGAAAATATTATATTACTTTTGCTAGTCATACATAATGTTGTTATCGAATAATTTGTGAAAATTAAGAAAAATGTTGGATATATATGTATAGGCTCTTTAGAATTGATGCAATTTTTGAAGATGAAAATATTTAATACTAATAGTAAAAGAAAAATAATTTGAACAAAAGAATGACTTTAGAAAGCTTTAAAATATTTTAATACAAATTTATTAAGCAAACTGAAAGAAAAACGTGCATCATTCCATCGATGTTGTTGTTTATTGGGTTGAGTTGTGTAAGAGACAACTCAACTAAATACTGCTGGGAATCGGAATCGGAAGCACCCATTAATTCTATAATTATTTCCTTTTGAAGTCTTTGAAATTCAAATAAAAATAATGAATAGCTATGTGGCAAATATTAACATGAACGAACATGTTTGTCAAAAATGTTGACTCCTCTCACAAAAAACAAATTTTTTTATATTCATCATAAATCCGCATATCATACGTTTCATCACATCACACCATCAAACATATCAGAACCAAATTGGAATGATAACTCCGGCCACAACATTTGATGCAGTCTTTCATATTTTAGTCAATCAACTATTTAGTCAAACACCCGATATTTTAATGTGTTAAATGACTGGATCAATTAACACATTAAAATACCGGGTGTTCCAGAGCATGCGTATCAGCTTTTTAAAAGAAGAAAATTTATTAATTAAATCGAGGGTGCTCTAATGATTGGTGATATTTTCAACTTCCGGAAAGGACCACAAATAGGTTTTTTAAGACCAAAAATCGCCGAAATGTGTCGAAACCGAGATTTTCAAATGGGATGGTACTTTTTTTATGCATATTCAGATTCTACGTCAAAGATAAAAAACTTTTGTTAAGTAATTTTTTTATTTTTTTTTATTTTAAACTTTGTTGGTACCCAAAACTGAGATAAAAAAATATGCTAATTAGAAAAACAAATTTATTTATAAAAATGATTATTATTAATTTGGTTTATCAAAAGATGAAATTTGGATGATGGATGAATGGATGCTTTATTTTTATTAATTTTAAAGAAAAATAATGAGAAAACAAAACAAAAATTTTTTAACATAAGCTTGTTATTTTTTATCGTAGAATCCGAATTTGCATATTTCATTTGAAAATCTCGATTTCGGCCAATTTTAAGCTTACCTTTTCCGGTCCTTCCCGGAACTTGAAAATATCACCAATCGATAGAGAGCACCTTCGATTTAGTTAATAAAATATTTTTTAAATTTTAAAATAACGGCTCCTTCCCCTCTTAAAATGCTGATACGCATGCTCTGGAACACCCGGTATAATAACATATTTTTCATCTATGAATCTCTTTATCGTTTGGTTATTAGTTGAAAATTGTATATTGTCAATTTACATATATATTACATTTTTATATATATTTTATTTACTACATATTACAATCAATGTTATTACATATCAAATTTGAAATTTAGAATACCATTTTTAATTAGACTTTGTTTTTATTTTTGAACAATTGCTTACAAAAAAATAAACAATAAAACAATTAAAAAAAACTTTATAATAGTTAATTTTGAATTAAAAGTCAGCACCTCTTGCATGTTGCATGAATTAATTATTATATGTGGATCTGGCTTTTAGTTTTCATTTTTTTTTTGCGTAATAATAATAAATTTTTTAAAAATGAAAAATGCAAGATTTATGCTTCAGAAAATTTTAATATTTTATTACAAATTCTAAAAAAATATATATTCTTTTATTTTAAGAAAAATAAAATAAAAAATAATTAAACTACTAAACTGCTTGTTAAAATTATTATTTATACAGGGTGGGTGCAAAAAAAATGTTGATATTGTATTAATTTTTATACATACATATATAAATAATTGATCAATATGATATAGGTATGTAATAATTAGTATAATCACATGTACATATTTATATACATATGTATATACCTATATATATATTTTTTTTTAATTTGTTTAATTGTTTGTACAAAGGTTATGACGATAAAATAAAACCAGTGATGGCACTTGGTATAAATTTTCATTTTTGGTGCTTCTTATATGAATGCTTTCTTCCAAAAAATGTATATTCGACCAGATTTTGATTTCAGGAACTTCTATAGTATTTTAATAATATTTATTCAGATCTTCAATTTATTTATTTTATTACAGATGACTAACCAGGCTTTTTTTTATATGTATATTGTTTACTTCATTATTGTATCAGATGGCATATAATTTTTAAATCCCAAACCTAACTACAAAAATTTATATAAAAATAAGAAATATTCAATTAACCTTACAAGGCAGGAACAAAACTCGAACATTTGAAAATCTTCGATGCAATTTAAATTTTTAAAAAAGAGGATAATAAAACAATTTTAGAATTTCCGGATGTAACATTTAAGATGATGTGCAGTATGTCATAGAGTTGAAAAATAATAATGGTTACCATTGTGTAATTCTAAATTTTACGATTTGATAGATTCAAATCAGTAAATTTATATTCATAGCAAATTAGTAAATTTTTATTCAAAGCTATATAAATTCCTCAATTTATTTATTCAATCTTGTATATTAATTTTTTCCTCAATTAGTCACATTTCTAAGTGGAAAATTGCGTCTTCATACCATTGTATATGGATTATAGAAGCTTTTAGCACATTTTAAAACCACACTACTTAATATAAATATTTTATTTATATGTATTTGGTTTGGAATTTATTTTAAATATTTTATGTTCAGAATATTTCATATAACGCAGAAGAATTTTTAATTTAAATATTTTATTAAATAAATATTAGAAAATAGATAAATAAATAACAAAAATAAATAAAAAAATAAAAAAGAATTAAATTTTGTTTGAGAAAACACAAAAATTTTTTTTTTACAAATACATATGTAACTACATAATTATATCTGCATAATTCTAAAAGATGAATTATTTTATTTTTATATTTTAAAATTTTCTAAAAAAAAAGGTGCTAAATAATTTTGTTTATAGAGGTATGTATAAGTGCTAAATAACTCTTGTAAAATTCATTACAAAATATGTCTTTTGATTAACCATTACGTAATCTAATGACTTACACCTCTAAAATACTATACTATATAATACAATAACTACTATAATTGAAAAGAGTCCTACACTGATATCTGAAATATGTTCAGAATCCAAAATAGTGATTACAAAATAATATTCATTAATATGGCATAACCAAAGACCGTTAATATGGTGCAACTATAAAATATTGATATTTTTTGATTAGAAATACTTTTTTCATTTTAATAAAAAGAATTGGAATATAAATCCTGACAGATCGTCTAAGTAGTACCGTACGTAGTACATTGATAGATTCAAGACATTCGAAGGTAGTAGATACTAAAGGGTTGGTTGATTTTGTTAATCTAACGATCGTATTTAGGATTGTGTTGAATTCTCTCTAAAGAATCGCACTTCTGCTACTCCCCCTCCTAGAGTGCAGAACTAAATTCATTGAAGAACTGAATAATTTAGATACTATATTTGCTTCTACTTATACATTTAGGAAGTTTCTACGGGTCACCCCGGATATCTGGAAAAAAAATCTCGAACTAACAAAAATCTCGAATTAAAATGTTTGGGTATAGTTCAAAATAAAAAATATATAAATATTTTGTAAAAGGCAAATCCTGAACCCTGATTTTGTAACCAACAATAAAATCTCCACTAATTGAAGATCTTGCATATACATATAACATTCATTTTCTGTAAATACGCTCTATTATAGTTGCAAAACGATTTTATTTTGTAAATAAATGTAAAAAACTCGAATTCGAAATTTGAAATTCGTGATTTATTTTTTTAATATATTTTTTTCCAGATTTTTGACTATTCGATATTTTTTGTTCGAGAATTATGTTAGTTCGAGATTTTTTTTTTTAGATAATGGAGTGTTCCCAGTTTTCACATTAGTTCAAAAATTATTTCTTTTCTGTTCTTGTACATGCAAAGTAGTTTCAACATTCTTTCTCTATAGATTTTTTAGCCCGTAATAATAGCAAGTAGACTTTGTATGTACTTACCTAAAGTTTAAGGTAGAGCCTTATTTAGCAAAAAAAAATATTCATTTTTTCTACATCTCTTTATAATTTATTCAGAATTTATCCATACATTTAAGCGAACCAATCATTCCCATTTTTGTAGCTCTTTGCAAAGCTTTTTTTTTATGTCCTTGACAGTAACTTAGATAGAATCACCTTTTCGTGCTTAATTAAGTATACGGTACTGCAAGTTTATACTACAATATCTACAATATTTTGAGTATTTATTTATCAAATTACTTGCAACTCATTAAATGTGGAAAAGTACTGCTAAAATTGTCAGGAACTAAGCCTTCTTAAATAGTAAAGCTGCTCAATTTTATTTAAGCTGTGCCAGATTATTCTCTTAACTATTTTTTGTTATTCATTTTGTTCCGACAAAGTGTACCAGGACCTGAAAACTTATAAAGCATTTTTTTACTTTTTAATTCATCGAGAATCGAACCTAGGACCTTCCGGTTGAAAGGCAGGCGCTCTACCTACTGAGACAATCAGCGTGCAACAGCGTGCAGTTTATATTTGCATATACGTTTATAATTTGCTGTTGATTATTTTTATATCCCCCTTTTATTATTTAATCCGAATCTGTTGTTACCATCTATCTATACAAGAATGATGGCTAGAAATTCAACAACAAAGTATGACTTAATTAGATTCTTCAAAGAAGTGCTCCAATGCATTCAATATTATTTACTCAATGCTTTTATAATTTGCCCTGTACTGATATTTGTAAGTTATACAGAATATGTATTTTCGTTTTCTATTATCATTTATTTTTATAAATTGTCATCGAAGCGCATTCAGAAGTATGAAAAAATGTAATTTAAAAATTAAAAATTTTCTAAGAAAAAATTAAAATTATTTAATTTTTTCATCCATAAATATTTAAAGTCTAGAATTATACAAATTTTATTTTATTATAAAATGCCACTCATTTAAAAATTCTTATCTTTTCTTTTTTTTAATTTTACTTTTACTTATTTTTATTTTTTTTTTTTAACTTCCATAACTAGTATATGGATATTATTTTATTAGTTATTTATTAGTGAAAAAGAGATCAACCAAATATGTCGATGAAAAATTAAAAAAAAAAAAAAAAAAAAAAACAAAAAAAAGGCAAATCGTGCATATAAAATTTTATATTATTTTTTTTTTTTTTCTTATACATGCTTATTAGCATAATTATATTTATTTACTTATATATTATATTCCTAATAAAGTCTAGTAGTAGTTCATACATATATAGTAATAATGTATTATATAATCATACGTAATAATTTATTCAAATTCCAACATATGTTTCCGTAAAAATAATAATAAAAAGAAAAACAAAAGCAATAACAACAATAATAACAACAAGTTTGTTAAGTATTGGGCGGTTAAATTTTAAAAGAAAGTAAAATTAGTTATTTTTTTTTTTTAAAGAAATTATCTTTAATATGATCGATAGTTAGTTAGTTTTTTTGTAAATTGTGAAGAAAATATTGTTTTTTGTTTTAATTAATTTATTATCTTTATTAAGTGTGATTTCCACCTTTATAGACAAATTTATTAATCAATCAATCAATCTATAAGTTTCAATATTTTCGAATAATTCGCAGTAACTATATAGATTTTAGTTATCTCATTTGTATATAGATAAAATAATGATTTTTTTAATTTAAAATTTAATTGTATACTGGAATTGTACACAATATTTTGAAATTTCACTTTTTTTCAAAGATTGTAGAAGATAAATGATTGTATTGAATTTTAAAATATATTCGATGTAAAAATTTATGTTAACACTTTTACTATCTATAACGTTCCTGTCGAAATTTCATTAAAGATTAGCATCTTATCAAACATTACACATCTTCTTAACAATATTAGCCTAGTTTTCGTAGACCCGGAAAATGGTAGAGAATATCCTTGTATTCATAAATGTGCAGGTTTGCATTTATCTGTCAATCTGAATAATCTGAATATATATATATATAAAAACACTTGCCAAATTTTCTAAATGCTGTTCATAAATTCAAATTCAAAGTCTATACTGGGCATCAAATTGACAGAATTCATTTTTGGTATACATGCATAAATGTAGAATATCAGTAATTAATGTAGATATAGGTAAAATATAGGTAGTTGGAGTTTGTTTTCATTATTGCAAAGTACGCCAATTGGTGCAAACTTGTTGTCAATCTGCAGCATTTATGAAAACACCCTATGTTTAATGTCCTTAAATATTTCATTAAAATAAAAATAAATACATATACGAATCAAAATATTAATTTTTAAAATTTATCTCAATCAAAATCATTAAATTTACGACGAACATATAAAATTATTTATTTATTAAAAGAAAAAATTACAAATTGAATTTACATTTTTCTTATACTAATCATATATAGCATCTGAGTCCTTAGTAGATAACCGATAAAAAGTATTATCGGTTATATAAGTATCTTGTATTAAGAAATATTCAAATTCACTTAACGATTATAATTTTCATATAACTAAATGAATAAGAAGTAACTATATAATGAATGAATCTACAAAATATGAATTTAAAAGTAAAGAAGGTGGATTAATATTGCAATTTTGTTTAAGCAATGTTTTGTTCTAATATCAATTTGGATTGGAATGATCCCATGAGTTACACTATTAGTTAGCATAATTTGTTTTTATATTTGCTATCATAATATTTGTCAAAATATATTGTTGTTGTTGTCGGCATGTTAAGAATAATCCATTTTGAAGATTTAAAGATAATAACATATTATGTATATAAAAAAAAGAATTAGAAAGCTTAAAAAAGTTCTTATTATAATTAAGGACAGTAAAAAAGTCTCATATTATATGTATTATAATCTTTAAATCTTCAATATGGATTATTAAAAGTGGATATTTAATTTATCCACAAGCACCATCAGGAAAATATAAACCATTTGTAAAATGTTTAGTTTTTATTTCGTAGAAAAATAAATTTGTTTAACAATGAATGTAAAAATTAAATACTCTAATCTAATTGTTCGGCTTGTTCTCAAAAACATTAAATGATATCCCGATAGCTTAATCAAAACATTTACATTTTGTTATATTCGTATTTCTTTATATTCATTTTGATTTTAACTCAGTTAAGATTTATTGAAAAATTCAAATTCAAATTCATATAAAAAATTTAGATCGAAAATGTTTACAGATTCTAGAGTATATCTTGTCATTGTCCTGCAAATCTGGCAATGGGAATAGGGCGTCATATTTTCTATACCTACCTAATTATTTGTATCGGTTTACTACAACCTGTTTACTTTTGTTCCAATTGTACAATTAAGTCTCATACTTCTGTTAAAACATAAATTAATTTGGCACTTTTTTAATGTTTGAAAATATGGTGAATCCATTATAAGTACATTATAAGGACAACATACACCTATTTTTGAAAATATTATCAGAATTTTCATCTGAAGTAGTAACTAGATGAATTTGATAATATCAATAATATTATATCTTATAAACTGAACCACAAAATCTTAATTGTTGAACGAGTGTCATATTCATCTAACACTACTGGTCTGGAACTAAACTAATCAGTATCAATAATTATTATTATACAGAACTTACATTGTTGTTAAGTAAGAAGTAATTAAGCTAAAATGTTGATGGTATAGCCATGCATTTTCATCATAAATATCAATTCAACCCTTGCACCACTTTTAAACATTTTTGATAAAATTTTCATTGAAATAGGAAATACATTAGAGCTTTAACTATTACAATCAAATAACATTTCTAACATAACGATTAACGATTCGATCAAAATCAAATCAAGAATTACATAATAGGCAAAATTTTAAGTCAATCTATAGTTTTAAATGCAATTAGTTATATACTGATTTACAATTTAGTAAAAGAAAATTTTATAAAAATCTAACCTTTTCTAAATTTTGTAGATCAAGTTATGCCAAACAAATTGTGATCATATTGTGCACTTTACGAAATTATTTACACACTTACTTATGTACCTATAATTAATTTTCATGTAAATTTTTCAAATTACAATATAATATTACAAATTAAAGTAAAGCTGATCTAAACAAAATTTTATCGAGATTGAATTAATTTAATCAAAATTAATTCATTTAATATTTGAAAGGAACATATTTTCATATTAATTCGTGAACAATTATATAGGATGGGGATTTAATCAAAATTAATTTATTCAATATTTTGAAATAAACAATATAGTTAGTCAATATTACTATAAATTAAAAATAAAATAATAATTTATTCTATTCAAATTTTATAATTGTAAAATACATATTTATAAATAATAAATTTAAGACATCATTTTTATTTTTGGGATTTAATCATCACAAATCATTATTTGTAAATTGAATGTTGATAAAAATAAAATAATTTTATTTTGTAATTGAATTGATTGCATATGAGAAAGAAATTACGTTTTTGTAATAATTATTAGAAATTATCTGTTTTTATATTTACCAGAACACCAAAAAAATAATATGTTCAAATATTTTTAAGAAAGTCAAAATCTGTAATAGTAATTAATGTTTTCCGGGAAATGTTATCTAATTATCTCCTTATTATTTATCAATCGTAATTATTTATTTTCCCTGCCTTTGAACAATTTATTTTTTGTTATGAAGCATATTTTTAAGGTGGTCAAATAATGTATTTAAATTATTTATTATTTATTTATTAAATGAAAAACGAAGTAAAAATTAATTTATATTTTTTTGTACACTAAAAATCTGTATTTAATATATTTTTGTTTACAATTTTTTTTATTGTTATTTCACCAATTTTAAGTAATTTTTTGTACGATATGTAATATTTGTAAATAATTTACATATTCATACTTAACTATAATGTTTTTCAGAAAAAATTAATATATAAAAATATTGTCCATGTAATAGTAAATAATGTTTTGTTATGAGAAAGCTCCAGGTAACTATATTGATTATTGAGACATTTGATTTTTATAAATAATCAAATACATATACATCAATCAAAAATCAAAAGACTTCAATGCCTGAAGCATTTGTGACTAAAATTATAATAAATATTTCCTGTACATTATAAGACTGTTCAATCTAAATTTAATGCTGCAGGGAGGAATTTTATTTAAAATACAGTATGTTGAATAAATGATGACAAATCGAATCAAATTAAATAGAATTAAGGGTTAACGCTGTAATAGAGAATAGAAAAAAAGCTTTTCTTAAAAAGGGTATTGATAAATTAAAAAAAAAAAAATACAAATTTGAAACATATCTATGTAGGGTATTGATTAATTAGAATACCTTGCCTAACAGCAGTTCAATCACTTTTTGAGTGATAAACCATGTAAAAAAAATTCAGTGGGTCAAAAGTGACTGCTAAGTAATGGTACGATTAATAGGCAGTCATATTTTTTGTTTTTTTATTTTGTTTAGTTTGTAATGTTAATTTTGACAGCTCTACGTATTTGATCAATATACGCTCAAAGTTATTGCTCAAATTTACTAATAATAATTCTTTCTGAAAGCACTAAGTCCGTATAAATGTATGACATAATATTTGTGTATGAATAATTGTCTGCAATTATCGAGTACGTATTTATGACATATCTAATATTTATATCTAAACAATTACTGATAGTTACCGTGAGATGTTCAAAACGTTAATTGATTAAATTAATATGAATTATTATAATACCTACAATAAACTGAAAGTGGTCTAATTGCAGATATACATTTCAATATGTAACATATCATCATCATAACTATAGTTATCCTATAAAAACTACGATTGTTCTGACATACATATATTACATACATAATTTTATGTAATTATTTATTTCGCCCTTATTTATAAATATGTATGTATGTATACATATGAATAAAAAATACATTATAAATGGCATTATTAAAATAAATTCTTTAAATAACTAAGTATGTAATCAAAAAGAATTTATGGTATTTAAATAAAGTATGTATGTATGTAGGCATATGTATCTAAACAAACTTTTATTGACAAAATTGTTCTTTTTTTCTGTTTTATTGTTATATAATTATATGTATATATATATATATATATTCAAATATTTGATTTATAATTAAATATTTGCAAAAAATGGAGATACGCCCTCTCAGTTTGGCATTGAGTTTAAATAAAATTTAAAATAATAAAAAAATCAATAAGGTGGGTTGATGCGAAGGTAAAAAAAAAAGTCGAAAAAAGTCAAAAACAAAAATGAATATTTAAAAATATTTAATTTCTTGTTGAAGAATAAATAAAAAATTCTATTTTAATATTTTAATCTCATCAGACTGCATTTTATTTAAAATGTAGTTTTCTAGCTCATGAAACAGTTTTTTTATTATTATTTTTTTGTATTATATAGATTCCCGTTTTTATTAGAGGAAAATAGGACAACAAGTTTTATAGTTTTAAATAGAATTAATGGCTCAACACGTTCATATCTAGGTATTCAAGTTTTTTTTTACAGAGATTTTTCATTGATAAAAAAAAAACACGATTCGATTATAGGTACATATAGTTACATAAATAAAATTGAATACATCTAGTTAATCTTTAAATAAATACATATGTATAAAAAAAAATATACCATATTACATTTTTTTGTATATATAAGTATATAAGTATACATAATGTACAATTTTTATTTGCAACAATTTTATAGTGATTTATAATGAACTAATAACTAAAGGTATTTGAGTAGAATTTTTAAAAAAGTTTCATAGAATTTTTATTACTCATTAATTCTTACCTTTTCTATTGAAAAATAAAAAATTAAACATAATATTTGAATAAATATTTGATATTGCGTCATGACTCATGTAAAAATTTCAAGTTTTTTTTTTCTATTTTATATATATCTATATATGTTATTTTGCGTTGAAATCTTTTGTTTGTTTTCACAGAATATATAATTTTTTTTTTAATATGTATGTATTTCCTTTCGTTTTTATTCTAGAATTAAAATATCACAAATTAAACATTAATAATAATTTTATTGTAAATTTTCACACAAATATTAAATAAAATATTAATTTTATTAACAAACTTTTTAATAATTTACATTAATTCAATTTATATTTTTTTCTCAATTAAATTTTAGACACTCACTTTACCACCTTAATTGTATTCGAATTCGATCATTGCTAAAAAGTAACTAAACTAATTTAACTCAACTCAACCATTTGTGATGTGATCTGTGCTGCTCATTCCAATTTGAAAGCTATCTTACATAGTGAGTGATTTTGATTTTTTTGTTGTTTTGGTGGAAATAAATTATGCACATATTTGATGCAATACACTCATTTATTTATACTCATATTCAATTATTTAAGATAAATTTTTGTTATATGGAGAATAAATATTAACATCATTGCTAATACATCGTGCTAAAAAATTACTAGATACATTAGGGACGGGGCGGTTTTTCATATAAAATTTATTTAGAATAAGAAATAGAAGAATTTGTAAATTTTTAGAAACAATTTTGTTGGGCAACTTTAGTGCCCAAACAAATTTATATTTGAGATTTGAACTGAATAAATAAATAAATAAAATAAATGAATAAATATGAAGAAAATTTATTTTAAAATATGTAAAAAGAAATGAATTCGTATTTTTAACAATTATAATTAATCTAATTTGAAAACAAAAATTTAATTTTTAATAACTCTTGCTCGCATAATTTTGTGTTTTTAAATACTGGATTTCAATCGAAAAATAAATAGGGTAACTTAATATTGTGTATGGTGATGAATAAGTGGACAGCCAAAAACTATTTCAATGTATCACTGTTGTTTCAGTAAATAAGAACCATTTACGTTCGATACCAGTACGATGAAGTTCGAATGCTCCTGTTTTATTTAATTGTATGTATAATATACCATGGAGTAAATATGTCCATACTCATATTTTTAAACAACAACAAATAAAATTCAAATTGATAGACTCTAATCATATAGATCATCTAATCATTTTAAACTTTGCTATTATTTCAATTTTCAGTTTTAATATAAAATTAGTTCAGTAGAATTCCAATATTTCATCCCAGTTAAATATACAAAAACCCAATTATTTATCACTTTAAGCCGAAAGCCTCTGCAACTAGTGCTTATAAAATTGGTCGTAATTTAAATTATGGTCAATTCAATAATAATGATAATATTTATCACTTTTTATTTCACATTAATTTTTGTTATCCTAGTAGCTAAATTTTGTTTGACACAAATTCATACTCCCAACTCCAATTATGACTCTTCTATTCTGATACAAAATTAAAATAATTTAAAAAAATACGTATATAGATAGATATATGTATTTTGTTAGCCGTAAATTAAAAGCCGTTACCAAAAACTAACTTTCAACTTTACTAATTATTAATTTATTAGGGCTTAGAAGAACATATGTATTTAAAAAATAAATTGCGATTAAAATGTATTTCTTTCGAAAATTATTTTAGTTTTACCCACCAATCAGTGATTATTTGATACGCCTTTGAGTTGCGAAACTGTCAATATGACAACTCATTTTAATTTATTTGACGTATTCAAATAATTTGACGTGTGGTAATCATTGCGCCGTGTTCGCGATTCGCTTTCAGTAAATTTCATTTACAAAGTATGGAAAACCAAGTGGTTAGTTATTTTTTTTTTTTCGAAAATTTTTAAAATAATATATTAAATTACATATATTTTAGATTGCTAGTGCTTTGAAAGATTTACCTAATCGGGTTTTGAATTCAAATCCGGAGGAAAGATGCAAAATATTTCAAAATGTATCCGGAGTTCTGGAAAATCCAGGTTATATTATTTTGACTATAATAATAGGTGTAATACTAATGATATACTTATATGTGTATATACTTTTTTTTACCATTAGATATGAATACTACCATTGTAAATGGTATTTGTAAAGTAATTGGGACAACATTATTAAAATATAAAGATCCAGAATCACAACGATATGTGACAAATTTAATAACAGAGTTAATGAAAGTTCATCCAACGTGGACTGTAAATCATTTTACAAAAGTTTTAAATAACCTTATTAATAAAGAATTGAAAAGTTCTCCAAAAGGATTAAAACCCAGTGTTATTGCTTTGGGTTGGACTGTAATATTATTGAAAAATGCTAAAAATGATATAGAAAAAACCGAATTATTTAAAATAATTGAAATTCAGTCCATTTTATATGAAATAATATTGGGAGGTACTATTCAAATTGCAGTTGAAAAGGCAGAGCAGTTATTATTTGATTGTTGGAGTAATCAAGAAATTCTTCGATCGCAAATCAATTTACTTTTGGAAAAAGAAGCAACTAGTAATATTACTTTTTTCATTATGTTGACAATAAAATGTGAAAAAGAAAAATTTAATAGCATCAGCCAACTTAATGAGAACCGTAATAAAATTTTGGATTACTATTTAAAAGGATTTATATCAGCAAAGAAAAAACCTCCACCAAAATCTATTAAAATTTGCAAAACGTTTCTAAATAATTTAACCGAGTCTGAATTTAAAGACTCAGTTTTACCAGCTCTACAAAGATCAATGTTGAGAAATCCAGAAATAATTTTAGAAAATATATCTGTAATAATATCTGAGATTCAATTCGATATAAGTGATTTTTGTTCAAGTTTAGCAAAAGCTCTTGTTCCATATTTATATGCAAAAGAAGAAACTCCAAGAAAGGACTCGCTTGATGCTTTAAGTAGTATAACAATTAAATGTTCTAAAATTGATACTATTTTAGATATATTAAAAAGTTGTTTTGAAGCATTGAACAGATCTTCAGATAAAATTACTGTTGCTGAATATCGTATTAACATTTTTAAGGTAAATAATTGTAATTTAAAAAAATATACAAAGAAAAAAAACGAAAATATATTATTTGTTATTTGTAGGCTATTGGAAATTTGAGTGTTAATTCAGTGTCAGCTCTAGAAGTTGTGAAAATAATTCCAACAGTAATAGAACTATTTGAAAAAGCATTAGAAACTGAAATTCAAGAAAAAGTTGCTATATTAGCATTAGAAATGTTTAGTTTGTGGGCTCTTCTGTTTGAAGGAGAACTACCAGATCAAATTATAAAGATATTTAAAAAGGGAATGGAATCTAAAAATTCAACACAATCTATAAGAATTGCATATCTTCAATGGTTAATTGCTTGTCTTGAAAATGGCCGTCTAAAAAAGGATACAGATGTAACTGCCTTATTAATAACTTATATAGAAAAAGCCACGCAAGCAAATGCCCAAATTGCTAATTTATACGAAGGTGTTTGTTGCTCATGTATTATTTTACGCATTAAAACAGATTTGAATGAAACAAATCACAATCTATTCTTTAATTTGATTTTGGATATGGACAAAAACATATTTGTATCAGAGAAATTTGTTATTACTGCACCTGCAGAGGCTTTATGTAATATTACATTAATGGCTGAAATATTATTAACACATCATTATGATAAAATTAAAGGTAGTTTAGAGCCTTTATTCAAAGCTATTATGTATGGTATTGTTTCACCAATGAAAAAAGTTAGAACATATTGTCTTAAATCACTTACAAATGTTAAAAAGAATTCAGAAACTTTTAAAGTTGATTTTTCCAGAGAAATATTAAAATTGCTCACAGCGCATATTCAGTCAGCTAAAATTAACAATGAAAATGAAAATACTGATGATAGTAGTAATGATGTATTTGGTGATGCTATCAAAGTATTATGTACTTTTGATGAGATTTCTATAACTGATGCTTATGCGATTGGTATACAAGCTATACTTTCTGCCCATCATAATACAATAATACGTAATAATAATAATTTCTGGGAAAATATCATAAAAAATTTTGATATTGAACCAAAACATTTTATAGCAGTTAATTATAAGAATCTACAAATAATTTTAATTGATCAATTCAAACCAGAAGATATGTATTGTAGTGCTATTGAAACTATTTGTCGAGTTTGTCCTCAATTAATTTTACATAAAATTGTTGATAAAGTCGTAACTGATTTTAGTGACTTCAATTTAATAAATATATCACAAGATGAATATCTTACGTATTTAATGCCTGATGGTGAATTATATGACAAATCTGTAATTCCAAATAGTACAGATATATATAGTCATGTAGGGTTGAAAAGAGAAAATAAAGTTTATAGCTATAAAGAACAATTGGAGGAACTTCAATTGAGGAAAGAATTAGATGAAAAACGTAGAAAAGAAGGAAAAGTCAAACCTGTAAAACTTACACCTAAACAAATTGAAGCAATTAAAGCTCAAACGGAAAAAGAAAATTTGATAAAACAGAAATTGAAACTGCTAAATGAAAAGCTTAATAATTCAATTGCTTTACTAAAAGCTGCATGTAAAGGTTCTACTTTCATTTCCGCATATTTTTCAAAAATACTTACTACGGTATTGAAATTAATGTCTTCACCCCTAGCTGCTGAGCCTTGCAAAAATCTTTTTTATGAATTACGAACCTTTTGTTTTAGTAACAATTTAGAGGAATTAGGAACAGAAATCAGTATCGCAATTATAAGATTATGCAATCCATTTTGCAACTTGGATGATAAATGGTTGGAACCAGATTTGAACGATTATATTTCCAGTGTATTAGTTAAATTAAATTCGTATTTTGAACATTTAGATAAGAAAAATAATTCCCGTGATTCATATTTTACAGCTTCTTCATTTTGTTACACTTTTGAATTACTTAAAAGATCCCTAGTAACCACTGCTATATCAAACAATGATGAACTCTTATTATGTGGTATTAAATTTATTGAACTTCATGCCCAACTTAAAGGTGAAACTTTAACTGGTGAAATAACTGACTTAAGGCATCCGAATTTTATGCCAAGATTTGAAATGTTCAATCTCTTACTTGACTTAATAAGAAAACACCGAGGAAGAATTCAAACTCAAGCAGTATCAGCTTTATTAGAAGTGGCAAATATTAGTTCAGGACGTGATTATTGTTCAAAAGCTTCAGTAAAAGAATTTGAATTATTTTTGCGTTCATTGCAGCAGAGTTCACAAGCTGTTCGAGATGTTTCATTAAGAGCCTTAATTATTATATCAAATAATTTAAAAACAATTGAATTAAATGACGAATTTAAATTGGAATTAATTCGTCGATTTTGGATTGCAAAACATGATATCTGCGATGAAAATAAAATTTTGGCAGATGAATTATGGGAGAAAACCGAATTTAAAGTTCCTACAGAAATTTATAAGGAATTTATTTATGATGTTTTACATCCAGAATTGTGTATTCAAAAAGCTGCATCAACGGCATATGTTTCTTTATTAAAAGAAGATCCGTCATTAACTAAATCAGTTTTAAATCAACTACTCGAGTACTATCACGAGAAATTAGAATATTTACCTGCAGTTTTGGATCAATTTGATAGAGAAATAGAACCTGCAAAAGGTATTGGTTTATTTTTTAGTTTTATAAATTATGTTTTTTCATAAATTGACCATTTTTTTTTATTTTAAGATCAATGGGAAGCTAGACGTGGTATCGCATTAGCTATTTCTCAAATAGCTCAATTTTTAACATTGGATGATGTCGACTGTACTATGAATTTTATGGTGTCCTACGGTTTAAGTGATCGTGAAGATATTGTACATAAGCAAATGTTAGCTGCTGCTTTGTGTATAGTTGATTTTCATGGTAAGGCAACCATAAATAAACTTCTACCCGTTTTTGAAAAACTATTGGATCAAGCACCAAATTCATCTGATTATGATAATGTACGTCAAGCAGTTGTAATTTTAATGGGATCATTAGCTAGGCATTTGGAAAAAGATGATGTTAGAATTCAACCAATAGTTAAAAGGCTGTTAGCTGCTTTGTCAACACCATCAGAGCAAGTTCAAGAATCGGTTTCGAACTGCTTACCGCATTTAATGTATTCAATTAAAGATGAAGCCCCAGCAATTATCAAAAAACTATTGCAGCAATTAGTCAAATCAGATAAATTTGCAGAAAGACGTGGTGCAGCTTATGGTCTAGCCGGTATGGTCAAAGGATTAGGTATTTTGTCTTTGAAACAATATGATATAATGCCGAAATTGACCACTTATATACAAGAGAAAAAACATTATAAATATCGTGAAGGTGCTTTATTTGCATTTGAAATGCTTTGTATCACATTGGGACGTCTTTTTGAACCATATATTGTTCATGTTATTCCATACCTTCTTCAATGTTTTGGTGATTCTTCACAATACGTTCGTGAAGCGGCTGATGAAACAGCTAAAGTAGTAATGGGTAAATTATCCGCGCATGGTGTAAAATTAATTTTGCCTTCGCTATTGAAGGCACTTGATGAAGATTCTTGGAGAACTAAAACCGCTTCTGTTGAACTTTTAGGAGCCATGGCCTATTGTGCTCCTAAGCAGTTATCTTCATGTTTACCAAGTATTGTACCAAAACTAATAGAAGTTTTAGGTGATTCACATACGAAAGTACAAGAAGCAGGAGCTGATGCCTTAAAAGTTATTGGATCGGTTATTAAGAATCCAGAGATTCAAGCTATTGTACCAGTACTACTTAAAGCTTTAGAAGATCCATCTAAAAATACTTCTGCATGTTTATGTAATCTACTTCAAACTAAGTTTGTTCATTTTATTGACGCACCTTCGTTGGCTTTAATAATGCCGGTTGTACAAAGAGCATTTATGGATCGTTCAACTGAAACAAGAAAAATGGCATCACAAATTATTGGAAATATGTATTCTTTAACAGACCAAAAAGACTTAGCTCCATATTTGCCAAGTATTATTCCAGGATTGAAAGCATCTCTATTAGATCCAGTACCAGAAGTTCGGGCTGTTTCTGCTCGTGCTTTGGGTGCTATGGTTCGTGGAATGGGTGAATCATCATTTGATGATTTATTGCCTTGGCTAATGCAAACTTTAACATCAGAAACAAGCAGTGTAGATAGAAGTGGTGCAGCACAAGGCTTATCTGAAGTTGTTGCTGGTTTAGGTGTAGAGAAAATGCATAAGTTAATGCCAGAAATAATTTCGACAGCTGAGAGATCCGACATTGCACCACACGTTAAGGACGGCTATATAATGATGTTCATTTATATGCCAGGAGCTTTTCAAGATGAATTTACACCATATATTGGTCAAATTATTAACCCAATTTTGAAAGCTCTAGCTGATGAAAATGAATATGTTCGTGAAACAGCTTTAAAAGCTGGTCAAAGAATAGTTAATATGTATGCTGAAACTGCAGTTACTTTACTTTTACCCGAACTCGAAAAGGGTTTGTTTGATGAGAATTGGAGAATTCGTTACAGCTCTGTTCAGCTGTTGGGTGACTTATTATATCGTATTTCTGGAGTTTCCGGTAAAATGACCACTGAAACTGCTAGTGAAGATGATAACTTTGGCACTGAACAATCCCATTCAGCTATCATTCACTTTTTGGGACCAGAACGAAGAAATAGAGTTTTGGCTGGATTATATATGGGACGAAGTGACGTATCGCTGTTAGTAAGGTAAGCTATATTGAACAATTTAATTGATTACAAAATAAGTAAAAGAATATATTTTAAACTTTAGACAAAGCAGTTTACATATCTGGAAGCTTGTTGTAACCAACACTCCAAGAACTCTAAGAGAAATTCTTCCCACACTTTTTAATTTGTTGTTAGGTTGTTTAGCTAGTACAAGCTATGATAAACGTCAAGTTGGTATGTATAAATAAAATAATATTAATTGCAAATACTTTATAGTCTTCCTTTTTTACAGCCGCTCGTACCTTAGGTGACTTAGTAAGAAAATTGGGTGAACGAGTTTTGCCAGAAATTATACCAATTTTAGAACGTGGATTGAATTCTGATCAATCTGATCAAAGACAAGGTGTTTGTATTGGTTTATCTGAAATAATGACGTCAACATCAAAAGAAATGGTTTTGACTTTCGTTGATAGTTTAGTTCCCACTGTAAGGAAAGCACTGTCGGATCCATTGCCTGAAGTTCGATGTGCTGCTGCAAAAACATTTGATTCATTACATGCAACAGTTGGCTCTAAAGCACTTGATGACATTTTACCTTTCATGTTGGATAACTTATCTAATCCAGATGCTATGATTGCCAGTAATACTTTGGATGGATTACGACAAGTTATGTCAATCAAATCAAAAGTTGTACTACCATATTTAGTTCCACAATTGACTGCACCACCAGTTAATATAAAGGCTCTTTCTATATTGGTCTCTGTAGCAGGTGATGCTGTTACAAAATATTTACCAAAAATTTTACCAGCTTTATTGGATGCATTGTCGAATGCTCATGGAACATCTGAAGAGAGTATTCAGTTGGAATATTGTCAAACTGTAATATTATCAGTAAATGATGAAGCTGGAGTTCGTATTATTGTAGATACTTTAATGAATTTCACAAAATCTGAAAAATTCGAGACCAAAAAATCTGCTGCCACTCTTTTATCTGTATTTTGTATTTATACACAAAGCGATTATTCTCAATATGTTTCACAATTATTAAGAACTTTATTAAGATTATTGGGAGATTCAGATCGTGATATTTTACAAAAAGCGTGGGAAGCATTAAACGCTGTTATCAAAAACTTAGAACCATCTGAACAAATCACACATGTCATGGATGTTCGTCATGCAGTACGATTTGCTGCTAGTGAACTGAATGGTGCCGAATTACCTGGATTTTGTTTACCAAAAGGTATCACACCTTTGCTTCCTGTATTCAGAGAGGCTATTTTAAATGGTTTACCAGAAGAAAAAGAAAGTGCAGCTCAAGGTTTAGGTGAAATAATTTCATTGACTAGTCCACAATCTCTTCAACCTTCTGTGGTTCATATTACCGGTCCATTAATTAGGATTTTGGTAATTATTTTCAAAATAAAATTTTACAATACAAATAATTAAATTAATTTAATTTTATAGGGCGACAGGTTTAATTCTGATGTAAAAGCTGCAGTTTTAGAAACACTCGCTATCTTATTAAGAAAAGTTGGAATTATGTTGAAACAATTTCTTCCCCAATTACAAACAACATTTTTGAAAGCTTTACATGATAGCAGTAGATCTGTAAGACTAAAGGCAGGACAGGCTCTTGCTGAATTAATAAACATTCATTTAAGACCGGATCCCTTATTTATTGAAATTCATAATGGAATAAAAAATTATGATGATACAGCTATACGCGATACTATGTTACAAGCGTTACGTGGTGTAATTACATTCGGTGGAGATAAAATGTCAGAAACTTTACGTAAACAAATTCATGGAACTTTGGTGTCAATGTTAAATCATAATGAAGAAACAACTAGAAATGCAATTGGTGGTTGCTTAGGTGCTTTGTGTAAATATCTTCCATCGGATGATGTTGATGACACATTAAAAAATCATATTTTAAATGAATCTGATGATTTCGCTTTAAAACATGGTAGAACTGTAGCATTATATGTTGCACTCAAGGAAAGTCCTGATAGTGTTTATATTCCTACATTCCAACAGAAAATGTCACAAGTAATAATAACTTGTATAACATCTGATAAAGTACCAATAGCTAGCAATGGTATTCGTTCTTTTGCATATTTATTAAAATATTGTCTAACTAAAAATGAAACTATACCGCAGAATATTTTAAGCACATTTGTTCGGGCAATGAATCATGAAAGTAATGAAATTAAACAATTAGTAGCTAAAACTTGTAGTTTCTTAGCAAAATCGATTGATAGTATACCAGTTGAAATTCTTAAAGTAATTATTCCAATGCTTGTAAATGGTACTAAAGAAAAAAATGTTTATGTTAAATGTAATTCAGAAATTGCTTTGGTAGCTGTCTTAAGATTGAGATCGGGAGATGAAGTTTTCCAAAATTGTTTACAAATTATGGATGCCGGTGCACGCGATTCCTTAAATGAAGTTGTTATTAAAGTTTTACGTAAAGTAATATTACAACCAACCGGAAAGGATGAAGAGTATGATACAACGCTAATTGCGTAAAAATTTAATTGAATTTCAATTATGTTTTTTTCTAAATTAAATAATAAAAATAGTTATCAAGTGTATGAAATTTGTTTTCTTTTAATGTAATTCAGATGTTTAAGTAAAATATTATTAATAAATATTTATTTAATTACATTTTTTTTAAATAAAATTTCACATTTAAAAAGTAAATTGAACAAATAAAAATTTAATTTAATCATCTTTCATACAATCTTCACTTTTTATATTAAATCCTTCCAGAACATCAGACATTTTATCAATTTTTTTTTCAGTGCGGGCAAACATTTTCTTTTTCCTTTTTTGAAGTCTCTTGATGTTTTTGTTGATTGTTTGGTTACCTTCAAATAAAAAGAAACTCATAAGAATTTAATTACCCAAAAACCAGTTTGTATATTGAAACTTACCTTCCAAAAGAGCTAAGGGTTCAATTTTGATATCATCTTCTAAATTATTTTTGTTAACGTTCGTAGTTTTGGTAATTTGATAACTGCTTGTTTCAGGTACTAAAAAAGTAGGTTCACTTGCAATTGGTTTTTCTTCAAACAATTTTAAAACTTTTTCAATATCATCTTCAATTTCTTCCATAGCAACGTCGTGTCCTTCGTTACCTCCATTACTAATAATTCTGGAAGATATGTGTGTAGTAGTGGATTCCTCTGGTGGTTCAGTGCAATAACGAATTTTTCCTGAATTCCAATCATTAAGCAAGCATCTTGCTGCACTTTCAACATCAGGTGATCCACCTGAAAATTTACCTAAAAAATGTTTGTGAGTAATATTTTTACAAATTGCAAGTAAATAAGAAAATACCCATTTTTAAAGCTTTTATAGAGAGAAATTCTTCAAAAGAAGAATAATCTGGAATTCCATACATGGTGCAAAAATATTCTTTACTAGCTCTTTTTAAAATATTTTGTGCAAATGGAATAGGATCTTTAATATCGCTAACATTTTGACCATTTTGATATACACTACATAATGATTCACCATTAGGAAATATTATACCAGGAGAATCAAGTAACATTACTTTTTTATCTATTTGAATTTTTTGTAGAGACCTGTAAAGAATCAAAATATTTATTTAAAAACTTCATAAATAAAATTTAATTTTCTTCTTACCTTGTTACTCCTGGCTTACATCCAATGGCACAACGTTTTCCTCTTGCTAAAGAATTTATAATAGAACTTTTACCAACATTTGGTATACCAACAACTCCAACAGTAATTTTAACACCGGCACCTTTATGACGAAAATATTTTCCTAACATTGACATTAAAAGATCTGTACCAAAACTAACTGAATTTTGCAAATATTTTTCATCTTTAATAGATTTAAAACTTTTTGAGCCCAAATTGTAATTTTGTTTTTGAGTTGATGATTTAAATGGTACGGCTGGATGAATACTTTTGAAATATTTAAGCCATTTTCTTAGATTTTCAGTTGTCACTAAATCAGCTTTATTTAAAACTATAATAATTGGTTTTTGTTCTCGGTTATCATTTATAGTTTTTAGAATATCTGCACATCTTGTACCTAAAGGATCTCTAAAATATTTATTTGAAGGTTTTTTAATAATTGATCTTTCTAAAAATTTAATTTTAACTATACCTTGCATCTAAAACTTCTAGTAGAATATCTGCCTGGTCTACTACTTTTCTAAATTCCTTATTGAATACTTTACATGAATTATCCTTGATTGCCTAATTGAATTTGTTTTTTTTTTTTATTTTATTGTAGAAATTATTGGAAATGTGTAGGAATTTACCTGTTTTATTTCACTAAATTGATTAAGTTGTATGTAATCGGGATTCTCTTTAACATCTTCAATAGAATTCATTTGAAGTTTCAATACGCTTTTTGGTGATTTAGTTTGAGTTTCATTTTTAATTTTAAAATTCTTTCTTTTAATTGTAAATTTTTCAAATTCTTTATTTTGTTTTTTATTTTGACCTCTTTGTCCTGTTTTCGTACGTTTTCCCATTTTATTACGGTTCAAAAATAATCACCAAAACCAAAATAATAGAAAATAAAATGACTATAATTGTCAAAATCGAAAATGATTTTGTTTAATGTTTATTTACATCTGGATAAAACGTGCTCCTCAAACTGACATTTGGTAATGGTCGTCTGATTGAAGTAAAAAGATGTCAACTATTTTGAGTTTTCCAAAGGAAATTTATATATTTAAAATATAGATGGCGCAAGCAAAATTAAGTGGATATAAATATGTAAAAAAAAATATTTTAAATTGCGTGCTGAAAGAATTTGGACAATTTTTTTAAACTTAGACGTAAGAGTGGTAGAACGTTGTTAAATATACGAAGTAGTAGAAAATAACGTTGTAATTTTAAGTTCTGCTATTTTAACACTATGTAAATATATCTACGTTTACATACATATATTGCTCAAATACCTAATGCTAAATGATGAATTAATTAGTCGAATTCGAATGAGTTATTTTGGGTTTATTTATTTTTTCTTTTTTTTTTGTCGAACCTTGGGATCCAATATCAAATAATAAATAGGTTTCAGTTTTTTTTCTCCAAACGTTTTGCCAAATGTTGCATCAAAAATTTTATTTCTAGTAATATTTTAAAAATTTACCGATTCGATTTTTACCGATCCGAGTGTTGCGTTCTCAGCAGGTACTTAAAAATATAAAAAACGAACGATTTTTCTACTCCAATAGAAACACCGTTTTCAAAAATATTTATGAATTTATACTATTGTATTAATGTAAATATTTCGTACATTCAATAACATACTATACATGCATATATTGATATCTAATTGCGTAGATGAGTTACGAGACCTAATTACATTGCTAGATCCCAAATTGTTCCAATACAAATAATTCGTTTAAAAATTAAGTATGGCTCGTGATTCACGAGTTGAAACCTTCCGCCATTATGCGGCAATTTTACTTATTAATACATCCATAGGGGTAGAAATGTTCGTCATCAGATACAGGTTTAGAGTAGTACAGTTTTGAGATAGAAAATAAAGTGATTGTATTTCTAACGTACATACATACACACACATGTGTAATGCCTATATTTATGTATTTACAATTTACCTACATACATATATATGCTTGCTTTGCGCGTAGGTTTTATAAAAACTAAGAAGTAGGTTACAAAAGGAGTCATGAGAAGGAGTCATGTGATATAAGAAAGGATTCGAACATCTCAATTTAGAAAAAGTACCTATATGAATTCAGCAATGTTAAATGGTTAAATCAAGAGTAAAAACAATATTAACAACACTAAAAACAACTTATAAAGATAACTAGTAATGATGGTCTCATATCTCTAGTTTTAGTAATCCGTTAGTTCTATGGAAAAAAACTTTCTTCTTTGTTCAAAAATACATAAATACATAATAATATGTACATATCTACATACAGTATAACTTCAAAAATATTGAACTCTTTTAGGACTCAAACTTACAATTTAAATCTAAATACAAATTGTTTCTAAAAATAATTTTTCCAATTGCCTACTTTCTATTCATTTTAGAAAATTTTAAGTTTTTCACGAAAACATTAATAACAACATTTTGATTGTTTTTCTATATTCTGTTATATAGAATAAACCTTTTGCTCCTTTGAATTAAAAATTTTCTACTTTTAGTTGTTACCTACACCAAAATATTTTTTTTTATTTACGTATTTACAACAAAAATTTGCGATATAGAATATAGAGAGGAAATAGAAAAACAAATTTTATTTTATTTTATTTTTTTTTTTTTTTTTCAAATTGAAACTTTAAATTTTGATCACGTTTTAGCGTTATGACATGTAACATTTTTTTTAGAGTAACATCTGTCAGTAAATATGTACAAAACAAAAAACAAAAAAATTGTAAAGGTGAGTATAGAATTTTTGTTTTTACATATTATAGGTATATAAATTTTTTGTGCGTTTTTTTTTTTTAAATATTAACAAAATATCTATGAAAGGTGAAAAACATGTGTTACAACATAGCTGTTATTTTACATTTTTTATTTTAGTAAAGGACATTTTTAGTCCTTTTCCTACAAATACAAAAAAAAAAAAAAATACAATGAATTTTCTTCGGTGGTGGGTGTGGTAGTCATAGGTTGGGCTTAACTATAAGAATTTTAAAATTATTTCTTTAAAATGTTTGCGTTGAAGAGATTTTTTTAATATTTATTGTGTCCTATGTCTATCAATAATATCAGAACATTGGATGTCAGTTTTGGAAAATATTATTCTTATATACAACATTTTTTAAAGTTAGATGACATCAGTTATATTTATTTTTCTTACTATGACCCATTCGCACTTTACTTATACATGTTAACTTTCTCTTATTTGATATTATGTTATTAATATCATCTGTCTATTATCAATAATGATTATACCAAAATACTTAATTGGCCAGAACATAGACGTCCATTACTTATAAGACTTAAAGTAAGATTGCAGTGGAAAACATTGTTCAATTGATACTCGATAATTTCGACAAATCTAAAATTTGAACTCGAACTGAGTATATTTTTCAGAGAAGTCCTACTAGACGAATGTTGCATATAAAGAAAACGGTACTATAGCTGAAAACTGTATCCACACCTCTAAAATACTATTTTTTCATAAATTTTTATTTTGGTAGCATCATTTTTTTTCAAAACTTTAAGCCCTTATAAATCCGTAATTGTGGCTGCTTTGAAAATTTAACGCCTATCCTTCAGTCTTTCAAAACATTGCTGATTCGCATTCGCATGGCATCGCATTCAAACTGGCTGAAATTCGGTAAATTTGTCGAATCGGTGACTTTGTTAACTCAAAGACTGTGATGGACTTCTGCATTTCTCTCAACGAAACGGTGAATTGTGAATTCTCAATTTAGTGAATTGGTTCAAAATTCGTCTATTTGGATTATCAAGCGGCAAACCAGCAAATCAGATGAGTTTGATACGACTAGTATAGTCTTGGAGATTCTTTCTGGAATGAGCAATCAAAGTTTTTGATCGTAGGTAGTCCAGGATGCAATGTATCCAAAATCATTTAGCCCATACTGGACCATGAATGGTACCTCAATCTACTATCATCAACGAATTATATAGAAATCAATACATAGACAAGCATGCCAAAAAAATGTTTGGGCTACTCATAAATGATTTTGTAGAGCAATGAAGAGATGAAGATGATGATGGAAACAATCCTATATTTTCCGAGTCTCTTTCATATTAATTCACATCAAAAGAAAATTGCATTTTCATGGTATACATTCTGATTTCAAAGCTATGAGGTTCCATGTTCCAAATCAAATAAAAATGCTAAGCAACCTGCAAACATAAAACGTAGAAAAATATTATATTTTGGTTATGTGGTGGATGGGGAGGGGATGTAAAAATACCAACTCCTTCAACTATCGGTGCAGATAAAAATCAAAGACACGATAAGAAGTGTTAGAAAAAAATGGAAACGTACCTATATCATTGTTACGATATTGAGACAAAAATTTTTGAAGTGGACTGACTACATTTTAAAGTATGACTTTTTAAGCTGTTAATTGAATCAAAAGGCTAAAATTTACGTCACGTTAGCAATTAAAGATTAATATAGCAGGTTTTTATTCTTGGGTAGTAGGTATATATTATATATATTTGGGTTATCAAGCAGCAAATTAGATGAACTTGCTAGGACTAGTATAACCTTGGAGATTCTTTCAAAAAGGAGCAATCAAAGCTTTAGATCGTAGGTTGTCTAGGATGCAATGTACCCAAACTCATTTGGCTCATACTGGATCATAAACGGTACCTCAACCTAATATGATCAACAAAATTATAAAATCAATATAGGCCAAAGGTTTGGGCTATTCTTAAATGATTTTGTAGAGCCGTGAAGAGATGAAGAAAATGATGATGGAAATCCTATATTTTTCGAGTCTCTGTCATATATATATATATATATATATATACAATTATGATTTCAAAAATCTATACGCCCTACGGCATATAACCGTGAGCATTCACTAGGTAGTTTACAGTTAGTAGATATGCATGAAAGAGAGAGAGAGAAACATAAATATATTTTGTCTTTTTAAAGTTTGCATATGTACGCATATAAAAATTAAAATTAAATTAAAAAAGAAAAGTTAAAATTAAAAATCGCAATTTAAATAACCACAAAAATTTTAATAACGGTAATATTTTCTTTCTTAAGTGTCTTTAAATCAATTTAAGTTGATAAAAATTTCATTTTTTTTATTATTTTTTAAAGGAAAAATATATTTACATTATATAATATAGTCCTTCGTTATAGGTATATATATACATATATTTATATATAATATATTATATATATATAAACATAAAGCTATAAACATGTATACGAATTGTGTTTATGCTAAGTTTATGTGATTTATATTATATACAATAAAATTTATTATACTTTCTTTTATTTTTATATATCAATCAGAAAATTCTTTATTTTTATTTTATAAATAAATTTGTATATATGTATATATTATATATATACATATAAAAAAATCCTTACAAATTTTTTTGTATTTAAGCTCATATTAGAAGCTTATACAGAATATACCTACCTAATTTAAAAATTTACATAAATTTGTTTGAAATTTCAATTATATTTTATAAAGTTGATTTTCGTTGTAATATCACACGAATCGGTATGGTGGGGCGTGGGGTAGTATGACTATGATATGATGGCATATATTTTTATAAGATAATTTATTATTTATATTTAAAACTTAATTGTAAACATATAGCAAAAAACTTAAATTTTATTATTGTCATCTAATTGAAGCTCAATGTTGTATTTCTTCCTGACACTAGATACACTCTTTTGGGGCAGACAATACTTAAATTTTACATAAAAAAATGTATAGAAAATTAAAATTTAATAATATTAACATTATTTTCAATTTTACAATTTTAAAGATCCTAATATACATACATTTTGTATAGAACCATTTCTGTTATCGGATCTATTTTGTGGAAATTTTTTGGTCGAAATTTTGATAGCTGAGAATTAAAAATAAATTTGAAAATTCAAATTCTTAGATTAAATTTTCTATGTTGATATTGTGTACCTACATGTTTTTGGAAATTTTTAGTATTCTATTATATCACTGAAAAAATACAATATTTTTTTCCATTAGCATTGAATTTTTCAAAATCATTATCATATTACATACTACAAAATATACCTACTAGAGATTTGGTTAAACACAATAAAAGGGTTCATTTTAACTTTTTTTCAGTATTATAACATGATTTAATTTAACCATATCGATTAGTGACCTTCCTTTTTTTTTTACAGGTGCCATATATTAGTTTTAATAATTTCTAATTTTCGATACATATTAAAAATTACATAGGTAGGTACCTATACCAACTCTTTTAATTCGCTTTCTTTCTTTACTCTATAATTTAATGCAATCTACATATAATTCACAATTATGTACACATCATGTGATGAATTTGTTACTATCTTATATATATACATAGTACATACCTATTACATATATGTAGCCATGACCAAAAAAGATTCAAGTAAATATTAAACCTAATATATATATTCCTATATATAATATATATACATATTTGGTATATAAAATTTGTAATATACATTTTTTCCAATCGGTGTGTTATTCATAAAAAAAAATTAATTTAAAACTGTCATACATTATAAAAATTAAAAAAAAAATATTAAATTCAAGCTTTAAGTACCTACTTTGAAAGCTCTCAATTTCTTATAAAATAATTTTTTTAAAAACATTAAAAAAAAACATAATTTTTTTAATAAAAAATAAAATAAAATAAAAATTCCAGTCCGTTCGACTTTTCTATAAAATAAATTTTTCTAAAAGTTAGATAAACAAAAAAAAAAAAAATTTAAATTAAGAAAATGAAATAAATAAAAAACAAAGTTAGTATTTATGTATATCGTATATGTATATGTATATATATATGTGAATAAAGCATTTATAAAACAAAAAAAAGTTAACTAAAGCCTGAAATAAAACTTATAATTTGCAACAAGAACATATATATATATATATATATATATATATATATATATATAATTGAATACTCATTCATTCTACATTCATGCAGTCTATAATAAGATATAAGATATATAACTTCTGTTTAAGAGATTAGTTCATATCAATACACCTCCGAAATAAATTTTTTTTTTCTGGTTATTGGGACCTAACCAAAAGTATAAGTATACGAATACGCTTTTGCTAAGCGTATTTTGAATTTTAAGATTTGGTATTCTGTAACGTGAAACAAACAATTTATATATAATTTTGGTAGGTACTGCGTGTTTTTTTTTGTTTGTATATAACCAAAACACTAGATGGGGACATTTAATACCGATTAGTACGTTTGGCTAGGGAGGGAAAGAAAACTTCGGAAAGGAGGACAATTTCGTATATACGTCTTGAATTTGTATGAACCATAAATATAGAATTAATCGTGTTTCGGCAACATAAGATACATAATTCCGTTCCCACTTTCGGGATTTTGAAAATATAAATAAATTTCTATAAATTGTCTTCTGGTATAGATTTCTACAGTCCATGGATGCTTATACACATACTGCTCTTCATCTTTCACGATTGAAGCGTTTAAGTGGAAGTAAAACATATTTAATTTCCACTGAGTATATGTGCCTGTGCCTACGACATATTTATATGAAAAAGGGAGAGATGATGACGATATGATGTTGATCAAAAATAGCAAGATGAGCGGTGCAATTGTGTCATTGATAAGACTAATCTTTTGTGATTGCCTTTTGTCAGTGTCATTGATAAGACGGCCGTTTTTAGACTATAACAATAAAAATGTGAAAATCCATGTTGGGTCGTATGAAAGTCCATATTGGGTTGTATTTTTTTTTTAAATAAATTATCAAGTGTATAAAAATATTTGTGTGACAAAAATTTAAGTGAAAAGAGGATTTGATAATGTTTATCTCCGAATAAAGTTTGTATAGGTTCCTATTACGCTAAGCGTTTTTTAAAATTTGACAAACTTTTTCAGTTTTTAATTTTATAAAATCTTAACCAGCTAAAGCGAACCATAAATGTTTGACTTGCATTATTAAAAAATGGTATGATAAAATTAATTATTCTTAATAGAATTTTGTTTTTTGAGTTTTGGTGGCTAACTAAATCTTCTGGTGGGTTAACTGACTTCGATTACGATCGAAACTTTCTTCACTTGTACATTTTTTTTATATCTGCTTATATATCATCTCTCCTCTCCATCACGAAGGTTTTTTCGGTCCATCCCACGACGATACGTTTCCTACAGTTTGGTTTTGAAGATTTGTTGGGACATTTTCATCGATTTGCTCTACATGTCCCAGCTAGTGAATACCTTTACCTGCGTCCTAATTTATTTTTTTTTCCTTTTGTGTTGGCTTATGTCAAACATAAACAACAAACGTTATATGGAGGAGAAGTTTAAACCCCTTACGACAGATATTGGACCGTAAAATGAATTATTGGGTTTAACCGTTTAACTATACTAAAAACTAAATATGTATTTTAACTATAATATATTATATTAAGTCGTAATATGTATACAATCATAATGTAGGTATACGCATTTCGAGTGAGTAATTTTTTAGCACTGCACCAGAAATTCACTTGCAATGGAAATATCACAGGAACAAAAAAAAATTACATTCATTTTATAAATAAATTCTATCGCAAATCCGTATACCTAACTAACTCTATATAATATAATATATTCCATCGCATATATTTAATATATAAAGCAATTCAATACACACTTGTACCTTATACAATTTATTTACACATCTAAACATATTCATTGTACCTATATATATATATGTATATATTTTTGTACGGTATTTTTTGATAAAATTTTCAAACAAAATTAAAAAACAACGACAAATATTTTTATTTTATTTTTATTATTTTTTGTTTTTTCTTTATCAAAATTATTTAAAAAATTTATTTTACTTTATTTTTTATTGCATGAACTCTTCAAAATCTTAACAAACACATTTATTTTAGCATATATTCATTTGTATATTTATAATTATATATATAAATATATATATCATATTATATATATATATATTTATATACCTAAATCATATATATATTTAATAATATAATATTAATTTTACTATCATCATAAATTGTCCAAGTTTAATACAAACAAATTACTCTACAAAAAACTAAACATGAAATCTTAAAAGCATAGAAGCAACCAACCAATAGCTATAATGGAGACTTATTTTATTCTTTTATTTTACTTGCGAATGTATTTAATAAATATGGATATTTTATACATCTAATACATTTGCTCCACCTATTTGCGCATATTCCATATTGAAAATTTTGAATTTACTTATCAAAAGAGAAGGGAGGAACTTTGATATTAGAAGAAGTCTTTTAGAATAAAATATAAAAATAAATAAAAAAAAAATTAAAAAAAATTTAACAAAAAAAAAAAGAACTGTTAAATCAAATCAGTCAGTATTGTTAAGACTGTTGAACGGTATTGTTGGTGTATTCTTGCATTTAACATTCAAAAATATTTCGTTAACATTTTTTTTTTAAATGGAAATTAAATTAAATTAATTTTATTTATAAAATAAATAAACAAGGAAATTTAAATAAATTTAATTTATTAAAAATTATTAAAATTTAATATTGTTAGTGTTGCCAGTAATATATCTATATAATAAAATTATCACAAAAATAAAATAAAAATTATAACAAACTATTCAATATGTGAAAACTGAAGGCGGGATTATATTGTTTTATAAAGAAATTGGGTATACATGGATTGTTTTAGTTGTGTGTACAAACATAACCTAGTAAAATACAAAAACAAATAAATAGTAAAATACAAAAACAACAATTAGAAAATAATGTAACTTATATTATATATATGCAAAAACAAAAATAAAAAATCAATTGTGATCGTGTTTTTGTTTTTATAGTGACATGTTCTTCTTTCTCATTCACGCTAAAAACAAATTTTAGTTGAATAAATTTAAAAAAAAATCAAAAATTCAATCGTATGTGTGGATAGCCAGTAACTGTAACTATTATGACTTAATTGTTAATTGTCATACAACTTTGTCATTAAGAATGGGTATGAACGAATGTGGAACCTAGGTATTTCAAATTGAATAACTTTGCAAAAATATGTTCCAAAAATTTGCAATGTTATTAGGCACTAGATTTTGTTTTATTTTTCTTCGCTGAAATCATATAGAATTTCAATATAGCTCGGTTTTTGATTCCAAAACTGTGATTTCGGTTTTTTCAAACTACTACTAACAATCACAAAGAAGTGGATTAGTCTACTGTTCTAATTAGAGTGCTATTCTACCTCTAGAGTTTTTGCAAAAATTGTTGGATTGCATTTTTTGTTTGTGATGCTCCTAGTATACTTGGTTAGGTACGTAGTAGTGGCTGCCGACAAAAGAATTCAGACCATTTGTGTCACTTCAATTTGTCTCATTCACTTCACTTATCAGATTTCTCTTCAGTTTATACAATAGACCCAGGTATCATACCCTGTCAAAGTCCTGACTAATGTCCGACTAAATTGTAGCGTATAACTTTTATTGTCACATCAGATTATTTCAATTCCACTTGATATCAATTGTGATATACCACGTGAACCCGACTCCTACCAATTAGAGGGTGTATTTAGAGCTTCGCCAATAATTTTTTTACCAGAATAACACCTTCCACAACATACTATTGTTATACAAATTTTTATAAGTCATTTACGAGTTCAAAACGTTGTTACTTAACTTGTAGAAAAATTTCTGATTTGTGTTTTCTGAATGATTTTTAACTGAATGGAACAATTTACCATTTTAAAAATTGTTGAGGCTGCAACACTCTTTTAAGACTATTATTTTTCAGAGATCTGATTGACTCTAACTCTCTATACCTAATTACTATATGGTCTATGACCTGTTTATACACTGATCCATTATACCTATAGGTACATTTTTTTTTATTAATGGGGAGTTGTGTAAAGGCGACCTCTTAAAATGTATTGTACTTCGTTGTTTATCTTAGAATTGTAGGTCCATATGCCCTTGATGAACGTTATTTTAAACCATTCCTTTCCTTGTTTTTTTTTTTAAAGCTTGAATAACTGTAATTACTTTTGATCAAAGTATTGGGGCATGACATATTTTCAATAATCTTTTATAGCAACATTTAGAAACTCCGATAGCTCAGACTCACGAATAGAGCGGATGAATAAAAATATTTCACCCAAGAAAATATTTAAAGCAGAACAAACTTTAATTAAAGATAAAGATATAGTTTTGAAACATGCTCGGTTTCGAATCTTCAATTGAAGAGAACCCGCTCGGGAAGGGCAACAAATAGAAACCAAGGATAAATCAACCTTTTATACATATGATATCAACAATTGTCACACTGAAAATTTGGGATAGGAAGAGAATATTTTCACCCAGTATAAGAAAACCTATTCAATTCAATATCAATTGTGTGTCCTCTTTGCCATTCGATTTCATTTATTTTTAAATATATTATTGTTATCATAATAAAAATAAAATTCTATTGTTTCATTAAATTAATTAAATATCTTCGATGTTACAAACACCATTATCAGAATGTTGTTTTCTAGGTTTTAATAGGTAGGTATATACCAATACAGTGTGGCTCAGGTGAAAATTAAAATCATTGATTCTAGGTTTTACCTGGCCAATACTGCATATTCGTTAAAATGTATTGTTCATATAGGTATGTTCTTTTATATACTGTTATATATATTAAGTCCTTTTCACTGAATTTTATGCAATGTCATTCTCAAAGATTTGGCGATGCAAATTTTGTCACATCAGTCTCTTTCAGTATAGGTACTGTTTCGGCTATACTAACCTCTTTATTGTCCATATAGGTCCACACAGCTATCAATTAATGACATTTTTTGTATATTGTTGTAGTCATCGGATACTATATGCACGAAAGGCTTGACTGTCTAAAATAATTTTAATATTTGTAAATCATAGTTTATTTTTTATTGAAAATGTAAACTACAATTACAGTTTCGAATTGGAATGGAATCTAATTCAAATGTTTTTGTTTGTTTTGAAGTAAAAAATTTAAATAGGAAAATCTAATATACATTTGTATATTTAATATAAATATATATATATTTATCAAATCTAAATACACAAGTGTATTTGTGTACGCAGTTACATTTTAAATATAAACTATAGCTATATATAAAATAATATATGTATATTATATAGTTTGCATCATGACCATAAACTACTGCTGCAACTATTTCATTTGTTATTAAATTTTTTGTATTTTGTTATTGTTTTTGTAGTTGTTCCTTTTTATATCAATTTTCTATAATTCTGCAAAACTACATTCAAATTCGAATTAAATACAAACAAAAAAGAAGGAGTTACTCTTTTGTAGAGAAATTGGAATAGTTTTTTTTATTTTTTAGTGTGTGAATGAAATATGAATGGACGTGTATATTAAAACATTGTAAAACTCCTATTCTTATATGAATTGAAAAAAAGTGGAGATATTTTTTGTTGTTGTTTTTGTTTGTTTGGTTTTTTTTTGTTTTTTGTTGACAAATAACTTTTGTGTAAATTTATGTATTGTTTTTCTTTTCTTTTCATTATTATTTGTTTTATATATAATATAGGATATACATATATATATTATGCAGGTGTATATAGATATGTAAAATATATATATATATATATATGTAAAGTATGTGCATATAAAAGTTTACGAAAAACTATAGTATTGTTTTTGTTTTTAAACTAAAAAAGTGATTTGATTTGTTATACAATATAACTGTATATTCTTTGAAAACAACAGAAAATATAGAAAGAAAAAAAAGAAAAAAAAAAAGGAAAACAAGTGATAAAAATTGTGAAAAACTAAAATAAAATCTTTTGTTTTTTTTTTTGTTATTTATTTTTTATTTCGTTGCTTCAAACATACAGGATGTGTGTCTAACGGTAAAATAGTGCTTTTTTAGTTTTTGTCACATACCTACTCTATACTATACTTATATGATATTTGTTTATTTTTTGTGTCGTTCCAATCATTATACATAAATAATTTATCGTTAAAGTGCTATATTCAATATAATATACCGAGTCTAAATAAATAAATAAAACGATTTAATTAAATTAATTAGCAAAAAAAAATATAATAATAAAAAATTAAAATAAATTAACAAAAAAAATATAATAATAAAAAAATAATTAAATAAATTAAAATAAAAAAAAAAAAGATTTTTAATAATATTAACAATTAGTTTTAAGGATATAATACTCTTGTTTTTAATTATAAAATAAAAATATATTATTATTATAAGTGCAATAAATTAAAATTTAATTTAAAAATTATATTATTTAATTATATTAATACTAATAAGCATAAAAAAAATAAATTGATAATACCTAAATTAATAAACATTTTTATTTACAAAAAGGATATATATATATATAATATTTATAAATACATAAAAATAATATAATGTACAGTTAATATTTTGACACCTATAAAAATTATTATTGTGTTTCATAGTTATATATAATTACAATTAATTATTGATTAATTTTAATTACTTTAAGTATAATATATACTTATATGTAAAATTATATATACCAATTATATATAGGTATATATTGGGAATAGTCAATATTTTGGATAAAATGATGGTGATGATACGATGATGATTATGATGTGGGAATAAATAATTTATAAAAAATAAGGTTGGTAAAAAAAAAATATATTTCAATATAGTACTTTATTAGATATAACATAAGTATAGGTATATATAGTCAAATATAGAAATAAAAAATTGGTGTTCCTAATAAATTCTTACAATAAATAAACTAAGAAAATAGAATGGTGTAAAAATTGAGTAATGCATCAATAATATGGTATGGGCTTTTTCGGAAATACATACTGCACTGCAATTTTTAATTTAAAATTGCAGACAATTTTTACGCATACTTTGCAATATGCGCCGACTACTAAATTGACTTTTGAAGCTTAATAAAAGTTCCGCAAGAACTAAATTATCAATTAAAAAATTGCATTCAACATTATTTCATAAAAATAATCAATTTTGCGTATTTTTATTAAATTGGAATAATTTTTTAATGATTAATTAATTTATTATTATTTTTTAATGTAACATATTATATTAAAAATTAGGTAAATATAATTTGAATGAAACAAAAAATGTCTTTCACAATCTGAAATAATTTTAAATTTGTAAGCAAAATTTGAATACTGCATCAAAAAATCAAAGCAATTGCATCAAATATTCTTCAGGATTAAATTGTACCTACACATTGCCAATACTTTTTTTTTTTAATTGGGGGTTCAATCAAACCGCGACCTCTGAAAATCTATTGTACTTCTCCGCTTATCTCAAAATTATAGGTTTATGTCTTTGATAAACGCTATTATTCTTCTGATGTCAATTTCAGAATTAGGCGATGTGTATTCCTGGAAATATTTTTACGAGGCGCATCGCAAATAATCATAGAATATTAGAGGAAACAGAATCTTTATCTGTCTATACTCGATCTACCAATCTTGAACAGATGCTTTTTGAATGGGCCATGACTTGTGATAAACCATTTCAATGAACATCATGTTTTTACAGTTAATTTTAATATTTTTGTTGACGTACATATACTTAAAACATTAATAAACTTAATTATTTTTGTGTCAAATAAAAAAAATTTCATTATATATTTATCATTGTCAAGGTAATATATGTAGCTCAAACTATGATAAAATAAGATATTTTTGTCTAGTTTGTATTTAAGATTCAGTAACTTAATCCAAATGAGTAAAACAGATAATGCATAAAACATCAGTGTTTATATAAAATCATATAGATAGCCTGACAAGTAATCAGATGACTATGTCCGCATAACTATTAAAGTCGGTCGATTATTCCATCTATACAACCAAATCATATGGCAATTCCAAAAAAATTTCGTCCTAAAATTAATACAATACATATTTCTGGTGCAAGAGTCCTGTTTTGTTCTGACTTCTGTTGATTCAAAAAATTTGTCATTGTAGTGTTAGTCAAATTTTATATTAGCGTTAAGATTCAATATAAGTTTTTTTATTTTTATAGAATTTTATAAAATAATTAAAATTTAAAGTGCTCATTGCCCCATTTAGCTTGTTTCAAATTCAACGTTTATAAATTTGAAAAACAAACTCTTTCACTCACTTTTTTAGACACTTTCCATATACAAGATGGTTTTGAATTAAGTATTTAATGATATTAATTGATGTCCTATATGTATATTTCAGCCATTTTGTGTATGGTATTTTTTTTTATTTAGAAAAAACATTTATTTTAGATTAAAACAATTTTCCAGTCATATTTGATTTTCTAAAAATTGTTTTGTGCAGTTATGGTTATTGCACTAATGGTCGTTTGAAGTAAATTTATTTTTGTATAATAATCGAAGATATCTTGGCCTATTTCTAACATTTATTAACCATTATAGCGAAGGTCATTAAGTTAAATTAGCAACTAGGAATCGAATACGATGGAAATGTCAAGTGGAAGCCCTATGCTCCCAAGAGGAGTAAGCAAAAAAAAATATAGCGAAGGTCTTTAGTTGATTCTAGCATTTATTAGCCATCATCATAGCGCTTCAATATCATCATGAATACCTAAAAATGTATGACTGGTATGACAAGGCAGTATAGTCTTGAATCAAATGTTTGTATTTCGATTTTTAATGTTAATATTTTTTAATAAGTACTTATAAGAATAGGTAATATAATATATATTATATATATATATATATATATATATGATATATGTATATATAAGGTTACATATCATATATTTCATTTCAGTTAATATGGCTGGTATTAAATTAACAGTTGTATTTCCACAAAGTGATTTTTCATCTTTTTAAATTTAATTATTACAGTTAATTTTTATTTTTTCTTTATGTTGATCCACAAAAATTCGGGATTAGGTCACAACCGATATAATATACTGCATATTGCACCAGGGCGATATTTCTTGCATTGTTTCTTATATTTATGACTTAATCAAAGTGTAAAGTTTTGTTTGATGGATAGATAACCATCTAAAATTTTGATACCAGCTAATTTACAGGACCTTCCATTTTTTATATTTCTTTCATTTACTATATATATATGCATGAAGATGCATTTTGCTTTTGATTATAAAAAATAACTTAAATAACAGATCATGATAATTTTTTTTTATTTTTGCAATTTCTTAAGTATATATAAATATATATATATATATATATTATTTTATAATGAAATATATGATCCGTCGCTAAGAAAATTAATTAAAACAAAAATATTTAAAAATAATATTTTGATTTACTGATAAAAGCTAAAACCCTATTATATAACACTTTGTAAAACATGCCGACAATTTATCAGATACAATGTTCCTTTGATCATTCTTTATGTATTCTACATACCTATTTAAATTTATATGTATATACATAAATGACTCAAAATATTTAACAGCTCAGCGGGAAATTAATGATGAGATTTTCAATAATGATGAACTAATCATCTGAATCTCAATGGTGTAAGGTCAAATATAAATTTGATGGGAATGTAAAAATGTTTTTTTTTAAATAATGAAAAATTATATTTTTTGTGTATTTTAATGAAAAAAAGTTGATTGAGTCAGGTTGGTGCTGTTCTAACTGTATCATGGTGATGGTATCGTCTTAAAGGGCTAGGTTTATTAAAAATTATTTTGTAAAATATGTACTTCGAATATAATTAATTAAGAATACAAAAGCCTATAGCCCTGGCAGCTAGTGCTTGTAAATCACTATTGTAAATAATTTAAACTATGTTCAATAAAAAATAATAAGAATAAGAATTCAACGGTCCCAATGTAGATTAGTTTGGTCAACGGTCCAAATGTAGATTTTAAGATTCAACGGTCCAAATGTAGATTATAAGATTCAACGGTCCCAATGTAGATGACATTAGAACTGTTATATTCTTTTCATCAATTTATGGCAGTTAATAATGGGCAGTTATTCTAGCCTAGTATATACTTTGACTAAATTTACTTTTTTGTATATAATTTTAATTTTATTATTCATGCTTTAGTTCACCTATAGCTTTTGGACATCTCTATATATGAAAATAAATATGCTTGAAAATGTTTATCTTTAATTCTTTGAAAGAAGTTCAACTTTATGCAAAATCAAATGTTCATATCTATTTCATTTTGATCAGAGCTTCCTCCTTTTTATATTGTAATACTCAATAAACCTGAACTATATAGTACAGGCGTTTTTAACATTTTTTTTTTTAAACACTATCCAAACACTAAGAAAGGATTTCTTTATACAAAATTATTGTAGGTTTGGGTGAGGAGAATACGGATGTGGAGGGAAATAGGATGGTAGAGGATAATTCGTAGGTAAGTTGGAGATGAACCTGAAGAGATTATGTGAACAATTTGTATACAATTTTCATGTAGATTGTGATATTTGATGCTTTCTTCTAGCCTAATAATGTTTAGGACTATAAATTACAATATTTTATGCTAACCATTCTTAATACTGTCAGATATTTTTTAAAGAAATTTTAAAGCAAGCAAATCAAACGTCTGTTATAAAAGAACGCTTGCATCACGTTGCTAAGCGGTGAGATCATCATCCAGTGGGTTATAATATCCATCACAATTTATAGTAACTATAATGTTAGTAAGAGATAAAAATAAATAGTTAACATGCTATAGTTAGCAGAAAGTTAAAAGGATTAAGGATGAATTCAAATACAAAAAGAAAGTATGAAAAAGATCAAATAACGATTTATCGATTATACAGCTTTAATTTTAAGCTTCTTTTACTATAGATTAGTATCAATACAAGCTGCTCTCGAGTTAGATTCATGTAACATTCCAGACACAGGTTCAAATTTATCGTAGTCAGTACTATGGTTAGCAATATTAAACAGGTCAACGGAACGTAAATTACGCTAATTCTCTCTAAAAGTTATTAAATCTCTAATTTTAGGTACCAGGATATTCCCAGCAATATTTTGGTGGATAAACGTAATATCAGCCACCAATCGACGTTTGTTGCAGACATTTCAGGTCTATCTAAATTGAGTTTTGAATGTAAAACGATAGCATTAGTTTGAAATATAGATTTTTTTTAAATTTTGGTGGAACAATTTTTTTTTCACAATTTTGGTAAGCTTTGAAGAGCTTATTTCACTTTGCATATGTAGAGAAATGCATTATTTCTCATATTTTAAGGTATAACAATTCATAATTTTTTTATATTATTTTTACATATTTGTACATATATGTATCTACCTTATATATATATATATATATATATATATATATATATATATATATATATACATTGTATTCATATACATAAATGATGTATAGATAATTAATTTATACTTTATTTTTTGTTCAATAGTTTGTTTTTTACAACTTGAAAATAAATTTTGATTTTGTATCCTTGGCTCTGCAAATTTTAGTGCATCGGTATGTGTCAAGGTGTCTACTATCAGTTAATTATTTCCATCAATTTTGTTGCTACCCGGACATTGTGAAAATGTGTATGCTGATTTTACCATTTTTGTTTAAATTTTAGTTTTGATTTTACTGGTGGGTTCTTGGACTGTGCTATCCTGATAAAAAATAAAAGCTTATTCTTTACATTTTGTAAAACATGCCGACAATTTATCAGATACAATGTTCTTTTGATGTTTCTTGATGTATTCTATATATACATATTTAAATTTATATATAGACAAAAATTATTATTATTTTCTTATATTAAGTTTTCTGTAAGAATTCCAAGTTTTTAATGTCACCGTCATTTTTACTTAATATATAGAACTTTTTTTAAATAAATTTTGGTGAGACAATTTTTTCACAATTTTTCTAAGCTTTGAACATACTTTTAATTATAAGAAAATTGTTTTATCTATATATATATGAAATTATTTTTTTGCTTATATAAGTTTTCCAGTGTACGATCTGCGTGGAGAATCGAAATTCTTTGGTATAACAATGAATATCCTTATGGTCTAAGTGTACCGACTGGGGCAGCCACTTCTACGTACCTACCTGTACCATACCTATGATCTCAGTTTTCCAAATGAGCTAACTTTGACATATTATTCAAAAACACATTACATTTTTTAAATTTAAAGTTGCAAAGAAAAGAATAAAACTCGATTGGGGTTATAAAAAAATCAAACAACAATTTTAGAAGTTCTTTGAAGGTATCAGCATAACTTACGGTACTGTAGCGTATCACAATCGTTAATTTAACAAACCGTGTTTTTTTACTATCATTATGTAGTAGTACTTTAACAACCATACTCCACCTGAACCACTTGAAATTTTTCAGAAGTAAATTAACTTGATTGAAGTTTGTTAGGATGACGGTGACCACTATAACTTTTAAATATTCTCTGGAGATAATATATTTATTTTTTTTTTATCTAAAAGAATTTGATTTAACTTCCTCAATAATTTAAAAATTACTGGAATTACTAACAAAAAATAGAAAAACAAAAAAAATCAATGTCAGAACAATGTGAATGTACCAGTTTCGTTTAAAACTATAATAAATCATTCATATATAAAAATTCACATTCTCATAAAATTGAGAATTGCGTGACTTTTGGAAATAAAATAATTTAGAAATTCTAACCAAAAATGGAAGAAGATTTTTTTATATCTATAATATAAAGACATTCGAATTTCACATATACCTATTTAAAAATATTTAATAATTAATAACTTAAATCATATAGATTTTGTTTTTTATTTATAATCCAATCTTGATGATTAAAATTAAAATGGTGAAATTAAATTTGAACAGATAAATAAAATCTTATTGTATATTTTTGTCGAAAAATATAGCTCTAATCAGTCACTATTTTTTTCTTCTATATTTTAGGTATTCTATATTATTCTACATTAAAGTCGGTAACTCTATTTAATAACTTATACCTACATATATGTATGTAGTATTTCGTCAATATATGCTAATATCTATATATCAGACCAATTTTAGGTTATAGACTAATAACGTTGGTATAGCGAAGTATTGATGAGGGAATTGTTTGGTAATAACTATAATATATAAGTAAAAATGGAACTAAGCTATATTCAAGATAGCCTAGTTTCTGATAATAGCAATTTTCGACATTTATTTAGTTGATAATACCAGAAAATTAATAAATATACCGGGTGTTCCACACCATGCGTATTAGCTTTTTAAGAGGGGAAGGAGCCGTTATTTTAAAATTTAGAAAAAAGTTTGTTAACTAAATCGACGGTGCTCTATCGATTGGTGGTATTTTCAACTTTCGGAAAGGACTGCAAATCTGTTTTTTAAGATCAAAAATCGCCGAAATTGGCCGAAATCGAGATTTTTAAATGGGAAGTGGTACTTTTTAATGCAAATTCGGATTCTACATCAAAAAATAAGAAACTTTTGTAAAGTAAAATTTTTTTTTTTTTTTTTTTTTAAACTTTGTAGGAACCCAAAACTGAGATAAAAAATATGATAACATGAAATGCAAATTAATTTATAAAAATGATTATCATTAATTTTAGTTTACCAAAGGAAAATAGTGAACATTTTTGTTTTACTGTTATTAATTTTGAAGAAAAATACTAAAAAAACAAAAAAAAAATCATTTAGCATAATTTCCTTATTTTTTGTCGTAGAATCTGAATTTTCGTTAAAAAATACCCCTTCCCATTTAAAAATCTCGATTTCGGCCAATTTCGGCGATTTTTGATCTTAAAAAACAGATTTGCAGTCCTTTCCGAAAGTTGAAAATACCACCAATCGATAGAGCACCGTCGATTTAGTTAACAAACTTTTTTCTAAATTTTAAAATAATGGCTCCTTCCCCTATTAAAAAGCTGATACGCATGGTCTGGAACACCCGGTATATACTCAAAAAACATATTACAATTAAGCTCCAATTTATATGTTTCTACCGAATTTTCGCAAATCATCAACATTATCATCATTTTTTGGATCGACTTTTACAGCTCGGGGTGAGATTTGACCTCGTTTACAATATTCCTTCATTCTGCTCTATCTTGTGTAATTGTCCTCCATCCGTTGAATCCAATCTTTCGACAGTTGTCCTCGATTTCGTCCAACCATCTTGATCTTTGTTTATCTATTGCTCTATAGTCTATAGTATTGTATGGTACTGCGTCTAATATTTTTTGTGACATTTTTTGTTCATTCATCTTCACCTGATCACGTATGGTACTGCGTCTAATATTTTTTGTGTAATTTTTTGTCATATTAGCCTTTGTGCTTTAATATATTTTATAATATGTTGTGTCCATCAATAAGTGCTTCTAGTACCTCATTTCATCTTATTTGATATTCACCATAGTCATTTATGTTGGGATCAAATCAATTTTTCTCAGTATTCTACTTTTGAATACTTTAAAATTTTTTCGTCAGTAATTGTCATTGTCCAGTCTACTGCTACCACAGTTAGCTTCTCTGCAGCAGTGGACATCCAGAATAAATGATAATCGTCTTTCATTTATTATAACATGGTCAACTTGGTTTGTTCTTTCACAGCCAGGTATTTTTCAGGTATTTCTGTCGACATTTTTATGTGCAAAATTGATGCTTGCAATTAAACAATAACATTTTCATTTTCGTAAATAAAATTATTTAATACTTGTCTTCCATAATTTAGAATGTCTTTAAGTTAATTATTAGGAAATTTCATTCTTTGATTTTTACAAAGTGGATTAGAAAACTGATCTTTTAATATAATATCGACTCGTATATAGTGCTTGTAAATTCGAATTCTTGCCAATATTATTATTTTATTTCGTTAGTTGTTGGCAGTTAGTTATAGTCATTTGAATTTTTGAATTTACTCTAATCGCTAAAAATAAAGTCCTATATTTACGAAGGTCTAGTTAGTTACTCAAAATAGCTTCAATTTCCTTCATTCAAATTAGAGTTGATAGTTGACATTCATTTTACATAATGTATATACAAATTGTGCTGCTGCATTTGATATACTTTTTTATTTTCAGCCTATATGTATGTGTACAATTCATAAAAATGATAGTACCGTATTTAGATTGCAAAAAGTTGGACATCATATCCTCCAGATGTTACTGGACATCATGTTATACAATTACTGGACATCAGTATTAAAAAAATAATTTTATAACAGTAAAAATAATTTCTGTATTGTGATAAAATAATTTTCAATTCAAATAGAAATTTCCTTTATAGACTTGTGGTTCACACAACACGTCTCTGAGCCTTATATGTTTAAAATAACTCTGTTGTGTATATTTTTTACAATTAAATTTAAAAAAAGTTATTCATATTTATGGTTGGTGATATATTTCTCTACTAATAAGCTGTAACACTCTTTTTCGGAAATATAATTTTCTTTGAAAATTGTTTTTCTATGACTTTTTTTTTATAGATTTTCCAACATGTTGAGGACACTGTTTCTATATTGTACAAAGCATAATTAAATTTTACTATAATGTATATTATTTAGTTTTTGTTGGACTATTCATCAAAATTTTCATTGTTGGTCTTTGAAGTCTAAATTTTTTGATTTCATAATTTTGGGACACAACTTTGTGTTTGTTCGTGACTACATGTTATGTTTGATAATTTGCACATGAGTTTAGGGGTGGTAATTTAAACTCAATAAAAATACTATAGTCGAATGAACATTTCTTATAAGTTAAACATTATTTTCTAATTATAATTAAATAAGTACTTAGAAGGTTTATGAAGCTGGACTTAATCTCTACTAATTTGTGATTTTCTTCAGAAGTTTTAGTTTATATGAAATTTGATTGTTTACTATTGTACCACTTTACATATCAATCACTTTTTTTAAATGCATTTAAGTTGTAATTTTTTGTTTTTTTCATTATTTCATTTATTATATATTATTAAATACAATTCATTACAATTATAGTAAATTAATTAAAACTAAAATTCAAAACTTAAAAATAGAAAATAAACAAATATAATAATAGTACAAAATTAAAAGCATCTCAAAATGTGTATAATTCAAAATGTGTATTATTCAAATAATATGTATTATTATTCATCACTTAAGTGTATATATTATCCAGTCTAGACTATGAACACATTGTATTTAACATTTAATTGCTTAAGATGAAATCTTGAATTTTTTGGGCCAACATATACCGGCAATCGATCAACAAAAGTGCTCATACCATCACGCTTACTTAATAAAATTTAATGTTTTTTAACAGTAAACATATGTGCAGGGATCTGGCATGGATAATAACTGCCCATTGTTAAGAAAAGTAAAGAATCATCTTTATATAGAATGGATCTACCGATAAATATGTTAAAGACATCAGAATATGTGAAATAGAGGAATAATCTATTGAACATCTGCTTTGTGAATTCGAGACCTTCTCTCGTATGATACTTTCCGATTTGGGCAGAGTGTTCCTAAACAGTGTGAGTTACTTATAGTATACCACAAAACAACGTCACGACTTTATTTACAAAATCGGGGATCCTTTGGTACTCAGATTGTTAATTTCCGTTGGAATAAGGGTATAATCATAATAAGTCAATTTGCGACTATGGTAATTTGAGACCCTACCCGTTCACATGAATTTAATATAATCTAATTAATTGATTAAAATGGGGGACAGTTAGAATTCTTTTCGAATATGGCATGATGGCATTAGTACTTTTGTTTATCGATTGCCGGTATATTGGCCCAAAAGTAGCTTATCTGCTTTAACTGCTTAAAATCTGAACTTAAGCAGTTAAATGATAAGTACAATGCTTAGTCTAGACTGGATATTTGCTACTTATTCTATATGGTATCTCTATGAATTTTTCCCACTAATTTCTATTAATGCTTTTATATATATATAAATATATGTATATTTTATTGTTTGTTCTGTAAAGTGTCTGTTCCACATATTCTTGCATAACGCACATCAATAAATTTAATAAAAATTTTATTTATTTTCCCAATAGCACTAATATTTTGTTTACATTTTTTTTGTTTTTTTGTTTTTATGTTCTTGACAGTAACTTAGGTAGATCAGCTTTCGTGCTTAATTAAGTATGGTACTGCAAGTTCATACTACAATATCTACAATGATTTTTGAATAATTTATTTACAAAATTTCTTATCAACTCATTAAATATGGAAAACTACTATACTACTGTCAGGAACTAAAAGCCTTCTTATAAATATAGAATAGCTCCATTTTATAATATAAATATACTCCATTTTATTTAAGTTGTTATACTCTCATATTAATATCTCAATTATTTTTTGTGATTTATTTTATCCCAATGACAAAGGGTATTGGTCTATACAGAAAAATCCATAGTCTGAACCCCCAGCATGCTCCTGACATTCTGATTTTTTATTTCGATTCGATTCCTACGTATTATAAGCGAATTAATTGTTGGATCAGCTTTTTGTGGGCGAATAATTGGCATTAAATTAGTTGAAATTACCATATAGCTTATTTTATAGGTGGCATTTTGCATGCTGTATTGTTTTGCGATTGTGGTGAAAATGAACAGAAGCTTTTGAATATATTTTTGTAATCATCAATGGCTCAAAATTATGATTTTTTTTTAAATAAACCTATTCTATCTATCCATAATACATGATTAATTTATTTTTATTTTTTTTTTGCTTTAACTCAAAGTTCACTTAACTTTCTTCTAAAAATTAATCAAGTTTTTTTTTGTTTTTCAGTTTTTATTTTTGTATTATTAAAATCTATTCTAAAAACTGTGGTTTAAAAATAAAATTAGTTGTTTTTGTAATTCTGAAGTTGGGACTACTTGTTTTACACCCAACTTGCAACAAGTAAACCTTTTCAATATTTTGTATGTTGTTACCTATAAATTTTAAATAAAAAAAATATATATACATATTTTTAAGAAAACCAATCAATATGAGTATAAAGTATGTATGAAATTTAATAGAATATTCTAAAAAAAAAAAAAAAAAAAAATTAGTTTTCATTATTGAATTGTCAGATTCGCGGTTTTTTAATTTTTTGTTATTTTATTTTTCCTTTCAAATGATTAATGTTTCTTTTGAATTGAGTTATTAATTGCGATTTTTACTGTCTGCTGTGGTTTTATATGTTTTTTTTTAATTTTTTTCCTTAAATTTTTTTCTTGCAAATTCTCTCAATAAGTGCAATTTGGGTATAGAAAGGTTAAATAACAACTTGTGAACAAATTTAATTTAGAAAAAAAAAAAATTATCAAAAAAATTAAAAATTGAGCAAAAAATAAACTTTTTATCTAATTTTTTCTCGTATTTCAGTATTTACAGAGATGGGAACTAATGCATTATTTTTTTACAATTAACGTGTTCTTCCTCAGGGCTGTCCGTTTTGATATGTTACACAGTAAAACAAGTCCTCAGAATTTAGGGGCACCAAAAATAATTTTTTTGTAACAAAATATTTTATTATATTTTTTTTTTTTAAAATGTTTTGGTATGAAAATTAATTAAGAGTAATGCATTACATATAAATGCATTACCAAAAATAATTCAAATTATTTGAATTTCTTTTGAATTAGAAAATAATTGGAATAAATAATTCAAGTAATTAAATGAATGAAAATATCACAAATATTTGGTCAAATACGAAATTATATTAATTATTTGACCAATTCTTTGTTTAAGGTTTATTAAAAAAATTAATTGTAAATACCAAAATTTGTTCGTTTTTTTAAACGTTTAATACAATTATATACTATACAACTTGTACTATACTGTATACTATATAATTTATACTATACAACTAAACAGCATATAAATCCAATCACATTTCACTATCAATGCTGGTGTCCCTTAAGGCTCAGTTTTTTCTCCAACATTATTTATAATATTTATGATCCACGATTTCAAACCATATTTACAGCTTTTCTGGCACCCAGTACCAGCCTATGGTATCTAGATAAGGTGCAAAAGTGAGCCATCAAAATTATCAATCATGGAGACGATGTTACATAAGACCTAATATCATTAAATTATCGCCGTAATGTAGGAGCAGCCAGTCTTTTCATTGATATGTGTTGGGGTAATTGCTCTGACGAAATAAAAAATATTAAACTATAGAATACCCTACCATCTTTTGTGCTCCCATAAACATATAAGTTAGAAGTTTTCAAGAGACAGGTAAATAAATATCTTTTAACATGTAGTGACGCACCCGGTACGTTGATATCAGTTTGTTGGGAATTAATAAGTGTCGATAAGGTGGTATTAACGTATATACCCATAAATTTTTGTTTACATACTCTTCTATTCTATTCGAATGCTTTTATATCCTTTTATAATTACAACTTACACAATGCAGCACATGAGGGTCTTCCTGTTGTGAGTTGAAATCTTCTCAGGGCGAAACGAATAAAATTTTTTTTAACTTTTTCAATTCTTACTATACTTGGATATTGTAATAAAATGTAATTCCAACTAATTTTACCGTATTCTGAAATTTGTCTTACCAATAGATATATATATATAGACGTTATGTCTCTCCAAGTGTATACGGATCCAAATCCAAGACTCCGAGAATCGATAGAGTTTCACTTTATAAAATCTAGCATTTTATTAGTCTTTTTGCTGTTATGCAATCTACATTTACCTGGTCTTTGAAGGAAAATTTTTAATCAAAATAAATGCTCCAATATTTTATATTATTTGATCTAAATGTAATAGGTGGCAATTTACTAAAATAAAACTTCACTTATTATATAGTATAGTTCTAAACCATTTTTCAGACACCAGTCATAAAATGTATTCAAGTCGTAAAACTTCACTTATTATATAGTTTAGTTCTAAACCATTTTTTAGACACCAGTCATAAAATGTATTCAAGTCGTAAAACTTCACTTATTATATAGTTTAGTTCTAAACCATTTTTTAGAAACCAGTCATAAAATGTATTCAAGTCGTAAAACTTCACTTATTATATAGTTTAGTTCTAAACCATTTTTTAGACACCAGTCATAAAATGTATTCAAGTCGTAAAACTTCACTTATTATATAGTTTAGTTCTAAACCATTTTTTAGACACCAGTTATAAAATGTATTCAAGTCGTAAAACTTCACTTATTATATAGTTTAGTTCTAAACCATTTTTTAGACACCTTTCATAAAATGTATTCAAGTCGTAAAACTTCACTTATTATATAGTTTTGTTCTAAACCATTTTTTAGACACCTGTCATATTGCACTATGCATTAGTTTTAAATATAATGTATTATTTTAATGAATTATAGTTTAAAAATATCGTAATTCAAAATATCTATTTTGATGCATTGTTAAAAAAATTAATGCATTTTATCTAACTATAATAATACGAAAAATAATGCAATCACTGTCAGTTTAGAAACGTTCAAAAACCGATAAGAGTGAAGAGAAAGAATTCTAAATAACTTCTAATTCTACTATTTTTTGTCTTAATTCATAAAAGACCGAAATAAAAAGATTAAAAGTATATAAAATCAAAAATATTAAAATTCAGTTAAAACAAAAACAATTATCAAAAATTTGATCAAAACGCGTAAAGTTAGAAAAGATAAAAACAATTTTGAGATAAACGAATTTTCTCATTAAATCAGAAATTTTCGCTTTCAATTTAGAAAGTTTAAAAATATATTTCATAATATTATGTATAGCTATATATCTATTATTAGTCAATTAAAAATAATTAACAAAATTTTTTTTTTTCAAAATATAAGAAACTAATTTGGAATTAATTAGTTTTGTGGGTAAAAATGAAAGAAAAAGAGACTTCATCATACCTACTATTGTATGCATGTTGGTGTATTTGTGACGGGCGGTCAATGATTCTTAGAATAATTTGTTGATTGCATTTTTTGTTTTTGATTTTCACACTGATTTACTATATAGTTTTAGTTTTTTATATAGTATGCATCTATTCATTCATCATTGGTCCTGTATTGTTCTTCAAGGTCACACAGATCATTAACCATATAGTATATGCATATTAGAATGAATCAGTTTTTACATTTAAATTTAAAGCGAAAATATTCTAAACGAACTTTTTTATATTTATGAGTCTAAAATTAATTTTAATATATTGAAAAGTTGTGATTCTAAGACTTTATTATGATGCAAGCAAATCTAATATTTTTCTTAAATACATACTTTAATTTTTTTTTTATAATTTTTTAATATATTTACAATTTTCTAATTTCTAATGTACAAATTTTTAAAGTTATTGACATTCAATTTTTAAAATCTATTGCTTTTATTGGAAAATTTTTAATTTGATAAAAAAATATATATTCTATATATATAGGCTGAAATGGTATATAGTTGTATGTATACACAAAGTTGGTTGGGAAAGGTGGATATAAAAAAAAACCAGGAGAAATTAAGATAGAAACTTTCGAAAGGAAGATAATTAGAAATATATTTGGTGTCATATAAGGCAGCCCGTATCGAAAACAAAATTTAAACATTTCAAATAGGATGGTTATGTTATCAGAGCGGACAGTGAAAGATCTATGTGTTAAATTTTAATGAGCAGCGGCAAGGTGGTAAGCGGAATAGGTAAATGAAGAGTAAGGAGGTGTTTTTTATTTTAGAATGGGCTAAGTTAGGTCGAGCAAGAGACAGAGCGCCTGTCTGTCAACCGAAAAGTCCCTGGTTCAATGCCCGACGAAGCAAAACCTTATTTCTTTTTTCACTTGTATCGCTTGTTTCGTCTTCAATATTGAATTATTATCATAATTTTCAATTATGATTAATTCTTAGTAACTTACTATGATACTGATGTGTTGAAATGGCAAACAATATGTAAAATAGTTAACATGTTCGTTATTTTCAATACATATATAGCTTTCTCTGGGTTCAGAATTGAAAAATGTAGTAATATAATTTATTATTATCTGAATTTGGCGTTAAATCTCAATTTGGCGCACTGTTCTCTGCAGTATAATTAATTACTCTTTTAGGCTTAAATCTTTATAGCACAAAAATTCATAATGAAGTTTTGCTTGATTAAAGAAATACAAAGTTGAAGAATAATTGTTTTTTGTATAGTTTAGGTATAGATTTACCCTTTCACAAATTAAATATGCTGTACTGTAATTCACTATACATATAGTGAAACAATTAATGCTTTACGAGTATGCATATTTATATCAATCATCAGATAGATGAACTACAACTAAATATGGAATAGGTACTACAACTATTATCAGGATCTAAAATCTTCTTAAATAGAGCTCCAACTTATTTAATTGAATGCTTTAAATTGCTGAAATAAATAAATATCAGATAGTATTTAACATATTTTAAACGTTCATTCTCTGAGCCCAATTTTAATGTGTGGCCTTCTGACAACTATATAGTTAGATGACATAACCACTATAGACAATATCGCTCCGGATTTCTGATTATTTTCGATTAACAAACATTATTGAACTGATAAACCATAAATTGTTATAGAGACCGCAGTTGGGCTCAGTTTTAACAACTATATATTTTAGAACTTACAATTTTATTAATTTATTTATACAATTATATATATATATATATATATATATATAGTTTAATTCATATAATTTTTTATATATATAGTTATATAAAATTCTAAATATAGTTAACCTAGACCTTGCATATAATTTGCACATTTATTTAATTTAATGTTTTATTTTATTTTCTGATTTTCTTTTATTTTTCCTTAAATTGTATGTATATACATATATACACAACAACGCACACTTATATACATATATTTTGTTAAAGTTAATGATGTTTGAAAACCAGATAGATATATTTCATTACTTGTATAATTTAACTATATTACAAATGACTCTATTTATTTTAATGATAAACTTTAAAATCATACTGTCGCCGTCGCCGCCGCCGCCATATTTATTAGTTTTGACATTGACCATTTTTCCAACAGTTAATGATCTAATTTTTCTTTCCGTAGTAAATTTTTATGGTAATTTTCTGTTCATAGGTTATGTTTTTCATTTTCATTTATATATCTTGATTTTTATATTTTTTATTTGTTTGTTTTCTTTATAACGCATATTTATTTTACATAATTAAAAAAAAATTGTATTTTTAAATTTTTTATATTTTAAAAAAGTCAAGGTCAATAAATTTAGAAATTTTGTATGTGAATAATTTAAAGATTATAAAATTTTAATAATTTGAAAATTTAGAATGTGAGACCATGCAGACTAGACCAGACCGTATGTGAGCTTTAATTTTGTCTAAATTTTAATTTATTTTTTTTAACACAATTTTTTTTAAATAAATTTACTTCTTCGCAGAGTTGGTGATACTTTGAAGTATTTTAAATATGTATAGGAAATTTTTTTACGATTTTTAAAGTAATATTAATTGGTTGCTTACTAAAAAATTAAGTAATTTAAATGTGGAAAACTGCATCTATTTTGTAGTAGAGTAACTCCTTTCCCATAAATAGTAAAAAATTTAATTTTATTAGTGAATATATAGGTATAACAAATTAAATTCAGAACTAATTTTAAGAGAAGAATAAAAAAAAACGTAAAGCTATGCATATGTGTAACTATTTTGGAATCTAAAGGTGGGTTTTAGCTGGTGAAAATTTTGAGTTTGAAAATATTTTGTTGACTCTAAAAAGGGATTGAATTGACTTTATTTTATATGAGAGTTCAATGTGTACGATAAAAACAGTAAATATCATTTACTGGAGATATTTAATTCATGACATGGGATATTTTCACACTACATTTGGGATATTTTCACTGTATTTGGGATAATTTCATGCTAGATTGGAGTATTTTAATTTTAAATTAATTACAATAGTGGCTCATAGCCTTATGATAGGCATTGTAGAAACATTAAGTCTATATATACGAATTCATTCTTATCAATTAAAATAAACAACAATTTCAAAATAAGCTAAAGTGCATATAAAAAAAGAAAAATTTATATAAAATCAAAGAATAATGTAAGAAAATTTAAATAAAACAAAAAAAAGTCCCAAATAAAAAAGATGAGTTTAAATTACAATTGAAAATACAAAAAAGTAAATTACAATGTTTACCAAAAATGTTTAATAGGCAAAGATTATTCAATTCAATTTTATCTTATAAACACCCATATTCTGTTAGACCCATCTCGCGAGATCGCGTGTGAATATCTCTGACGAGATAGTTTTGTATTCTGTTAGACATTTGACGAGACGAGATAGCCATTCTTTATCTCTTCAAAAATTGTAAACGATAGAGTATCTCATCAAAGTATTTTGTGTTTTTTTATCAAAAAATTGAATTAAATATGTAAATAAATTGAATATATAAAATAGTTAAGTAAAGATTAATAAACAATTTTTCATTATTTTTTTTGCATTATTATTAAAATTGTGTTTTTGTTTTGAAAAAAAAAACCATCTTTACTATTACTGTTTTACTACTGTTTCTGTACTAAACTAAAAAATATTTAAAACATAAATATATTTATATTTATTTTTCATTAAAAAAATATTTTAAAACTAAGCCCTACTAATATTTTCCAAAAATTTTATAAACCATATTTTGTTTATATACCAAATAATTTTGGTTGACAGTAAAAAATGATCAGTACTACGAACAAATAAAATGTTCTATCGCGCCGCTTACAGTGTCTAACAGAAAGGCATATTCAGCGAGACGAGACGAGATGAATTTTTTCTTCTAAGAGAATATGGGTGAATAATTATAATTTCCAAGAAACCAGGCAGGCGACATTATATGTATATTCTATCAATTATTTTTTATAGGTATTAATATTACGTAAACTTTATTCTCATTAGAATTGAAGCTAGCCAGTCAGTACAAACAGCTAAAAGAATTTCAATTTTGGGATCATGGCTGTATTCTAATATCGTTTCTATATCTTATTGTGTTGAATCTATGGCCATTTCTTTGAATTGAGGTGATGCTATAGGTCCTATATTAATTCAGATCTTATAAAGACTAGAAGATTATTTAAAATCTTATTGGTAGAATATTATTTTCTGAATATAATCTATATGTACTATACAGCAATGGCATGTTCAAAACATTTTTTAATAATTTGTTTTGGGAAACTTGCAGTTTGTGATACTATTATTGCAGCCGCATATACTTGTGCCATATGAATGTTGCGAATGGCCAAGAGCATAATACATTTTTAACTTCGTTTCGGTTGGTAGTTTTTTTTAAAATTTAAATAAAAATTAATTTAACTAGCTTAGTTTATTCTCTAGGTGATTGATATGGGCTTGCTAACTTAATCTGTTATCTAAAATTAAAATAACTCCTAAAAATCTAATTTCATTAATTTCATTTAAAAAAAGTGTTGCCGATTCAAATATTTAAAATTATCTATGCTTCTTCTAGGTAATTTCAAATTAATAATTTTTGTGTTTGAAGAGTTTAAATCAGGGATAGTGTCTTAACATCCAGCAACACTTTTTTAACAATTTTTTGAGTAAATGTAAATAAATATAAAATAATATTTGGGATAATTATTGCAATATAACAATGTTTCAGTGCAAAATAAATAAATTTCCCAATTAGAAAATTATTTTGATCTTCCTTTTTAGAGCCAACAAAATATTTTCGCACTTAAAATGTTTAGCAGCTAAAATCCCCCCATAATACATATATATCAATTATTTATTTATTTATTAAGCTCAAACTTCATTACAATAATTATTTTATTTTTTATTTTTTTGTTTTTATAATACAACATAACACATTCAATTTACAAATTAAAATTATATCTAACTTAGAACTAGTTAAATACATTGAAATAAATTGCACACATATTTTAATTACTACAGATTACTTATATAATTTAAGTTTTTGAGTCTGTTTCGAAAGTGTGAAGTCAATATAGTTTATGTGTTTATTATCAATTAGTAACATTCTATGAATTGGCTCATAATTGCCATAATTGGTCCTATGGAAACTTAATGTAAAGAAGTTTGTATTTCGTAGGCGATTATTTGAATTAATGTTGATGTTATTCAAAATCTGAGGAGAAGCAATGTTTCATTTAATAATTTCAGTAAGAAAAATAACATTCGCCACTTCTGGTCTTAATATCAAAGTTTTCAAATGAATTAAGTTCAATCTATGCTCATATGGAGGTAAAATTAATGGATTTGACCATTGGAAATTACGCAAAGCAAATCTTAAAATTTTTTTTTGCACTGCTTCAATCCTGTTAATATGAACATCATAGAAAGGTGACCAAACTTGACTAGCATACTCCAAATTTGGTCTAACGGGACTAGAATACAAAGATTTGAGAACATAGGGATCGTTAAATTCCTTTGACCAACGTTTAACAAAACCTTGCATAGAATTAGCTTTATTGATAATATTACAAAAATGTGATTTAAAGTTAAGCTTGTCGTCAAAGTAAACCCCTAAGTCTTTAATTGAGCTCGTTTTGGAAAGGCTAATACCATTTAACGAATAATTAAAACAAACCGGATTACGTCGACGTGTGTAACACATAAGTGCACATTTATTCACATTTAATTCACATTTAAAAGAATATTATTAGCTGTACACCATTTAAAGAAGTTATCTAAATCGCCTTGTAGGAGTAAAGCGTCTTCTAAAGAAGTAATTTTTTTTAAAATTTTCATGTCATCCACGTAAATTTTCAGTTCACTATTAAATACTAAACAGACATCATTAACCCAAATTATAAAAAAAGCGGTCCTAAATGACTGCCTTGTGGGACTCCTGAATTAGCATAAAAAGACTTAGAAGTATTTTTTCTAAATAAAATACTATAAGATCTATCGGTTAGATATGATTTAACCCATTTCAGAAAGAATTCTGGGAAACCAAGTATCCTTTATTTTAGAAGTATTATTGCATGTGGTAAAACATAATCGGTATAGATAACATCCGTTTGAAAATCTGCTTCCATATTTCTCGTAAAAGTTGAAACTGATTCAACAAGATTAGTATAACTGTGGATTTTTGATCCACAAATCCATGTTGGTTGTGAACTAAAAAAAAAAAAACTAAAGATATGAGAACTATATCTACCATGAATAAACACTACAGATTTTAATTAGATCTACATTTTTTGTCTTGGGACTCTTTTTGAGATTCAGTGAACTAACTCATTAATTGGGATTTGATTTGAGATAAGTATACATTTTAACTGAACTGGCGAAATTTGAATGTGTATTAAAAATGTATCTGTTATGAATGTTGATTCTATATAAATCTTTTGATAGAATTTTCCTATATATGATTCGTTACTAAGCACATAAATAAGAAAAAGAAAAACATAAAAAAAATTAAAATTGCAACCGATGAGTTATTTTTTCACATAATATCAATTTATTATTTTTAAATTGACTTCATTCTAACCTCAATTTTTTGTTAATTTAGAAATATTTAGACTATCTCTTTGTAATTATTTTGTTATTAGTTTCTAAAATGTAGTATAGTTTATAATTTTGATATTAGTAGGTACATATATAATTTATTTTTTTAGAAATTATTATGTACTTAAATCAATTAAATATTATTTATTAATAAATTTTATTATTTTGGTTTAATTTAAAATGTCCTAGAAAAAAACAATTTTAATAAAATTTCCTCATAATTAAAATTTATTTTAAAATATTCCAAACATGTTTAAAAAATTATTCTATATACATATATTTTTTTTTTAAATATTTTCAGATTAAATTGTCAAAAAGTGATATGAATACATAAAATTTAACATATGATACAAACCAGCCATATTATATATATATAATTTATTTGATTTATATATATATACATTTATATATATATATATAAATATACATACATATATTTTAAATAATTTTTAAAAAATATAATTATTAAAAAATTTTATGTTTAACAATATGCAAGAAGTTTGTAATAGTATTGAATCAATACCTGTTGGGCCACAGATTAAATCTGAAGCTGCTGCATATATATCATTGCATGCAGCAGCAGTAGCACAACAAACTGTATCACAAACAGCAAATACATCATCTGTTGTTTTAACAACAAATAATAATATAAATGCACAACAAAATAATAAAATTAGTGGAAAAATCTGTGATAAAAAATCAATCAGTGATACTTCATCATATTGGATGGCACCAGAAAGTGGTTTTATTAATTCCCAACCATCAATGGCCGAATTTTTAGATCATTTAAGTCCAGCTAGCTCAAAAATATCTGATTCTGGTGCATATCAATCAACAATATCAACGGATAATATAGATTCAGTGCCAGAATATCCATGGATGAAAGAAAAGAAAACATCAAAAAAAAATAATAGTCAAGGTAAGTTATATTTCACTGTAAATGTTACATATATAGGTATTTTTAATTATATATCTAGATTAAATTTAGTTTTGGAATGTGATAATATATTTTGTGAATATAATATATTATATATAAACTATACTCCAGGAATAAAATACTATATAGAGTTACTATAGTATATTTTATAAATTTATTAAAAAATAAAAAAAAAATACTTAAGATAAATCAAGTAATGATTTCTAAGATGAATCAATTATTTAATTAGCTATATATTAACATTTATTTGCTCACAATAAATAAATTCACAAATTTGTAATTTTATATTACAAATTAGGTTTTAAGATGAAAGAAAGTCCTCCTTGCTAAAATTTCCATATTTCTGTCGTATGTGTATAATGTACATATAATTGGATTTGGCTACTTATTATTATTGTGAAGGAAAAATATTTTTCATCTTTTGTCAAGAGTTGGTTTTATATCAAGAAAGTGCAACATAAGAACTAAACTAGTATCACTATCGAAATTTCCTATTCAGCTTTGAACTTTGAACATTGTTATAGGATTAAGGGTATAGTAACTTAAATACCAACATTATAAAAAATTTGATAGTATTTACGTATTTTTTTGATTGACACTATATATTCAGACAGCATGTAGGCTATTATTTTTGTTTTTTTTTTTACAATTTCAAGACTATGTGATTAACACTATACTGCTTTTACTGTTTTATAGCTATATCATTATTTTATTGTTTAATTATTTCAATGTGAACTATACTATACATTTTTTCAAGTTTTTTTTTTTTCAATTTGTCCTATTTAGGACAATATACAAAATATATATTTGACTAAAAATTACAAAACATGTATGTGGAGCATCCAATGATGATCCAAATAAAAAAAAATTGAAAACATTGGTTTACTACGTCCGGTATATTTGAATCCGGGATCTTCTAATTTGTATAATTATATGGGTATACAATCATTACGTCATATCGATTGACCTGGGTTTTATTTAACATCGTTTTCTATTATATTCGACTTAAAAATTTGGAAAATGTTTGACTGAATCATCGTTACTATTTTTGCTATATTGGATAACTATAACAAAGTTAGTATTTTTTACATCTTCAAATTATATTTTATTATTTATTATAGCAATTAAACTGATACTGGTATTAAAAAATAAAATCAATAAAATTTAGTTCTACGTCAAAGCCATTATAATATATAAATAGAGTATACAAGACACCAATAAAATACTATATATATAAGAAAATAATTGACGATCTATTTTTCATTGACTGGATATAAAAATAAATAAAAAAAAAAAAAACAAAAAACAAAATTAATAATCTATAGATTTCTCCAAGGAGTAAAAAAGGGTAAAAAATTTAAATTAGTTATAGTAAAATAAATTATATGTACGTAGTATATTTATAGTAAATTAAACCAACACAATTATTTTTTTTTTCAACAATTAAAAATTAATATTTAATATTTTCACTTAGTACAGTGAAACCTTCAAAAATTGGTTGTTTTCGATTTTTTGTTTAAGTGTACGAGTGTTAGATAATTTCAATGTGTTACCGAAAGTAAACTTGACAGATTTTATTGTAATCCAAAAATTAAAACGCTATAAATGTGTAACGGTTTTTTATGATGGCTTTTTTATTCACAATGAGGTTAATATATACTTGACAAAAAGTGCAGTTGATGACTGTCTTGTGAAATTACAATTTAATGAATAAATTTTATTCATTAAATTGTAATTTCAATATTAATTTTTTTTTTAAATTACTCTTGGAGTACGTTATTGCATTCTTGAATGTATTTTGTTATACTTCATAATTGTACCAAACAAATTGCGTTGAGTATCCGATTTTCCAGCAATATTTTCGATGAATTTGCAGATTATTATATATGAGTTATATGGTTTAATACAATATGTGGTGAATTAACTTGATCTCATAGTCATATATATATAAATAAATTTATTCAAGATGTCCATACTGATTAAAGCGATATTTTTCTTATACCAATCGTCAACAGTTCAAGCTATATGGATTCGTATTTATACACCTTTATTATATATTTAGGTATCGTTCGAAAACTAATATTTGGTTTAACTTTATAATAACTTATATAATTTTGTTGTGAACACTTTTACAGTGTATATCTGTACAAAATCATAGATTCAAATTGGTTTGGTTATGGGCTTATATATCAGTATTTTATTTAACAGTGTTATTTGAAATATCAGTCGATGAACCAGTATATATGAGTACACTCCTGAATAAAGTATATATTTGAATGAAACCATTTTATATATACATATTACTTTCTCCAACTTCAGAATCTATTTGAAAACCAATAGGTATATATATATATATATATATATAATTGATGTATATTATGCTACATGTTGTTCACGAAAATAAAAGAACCATTTTTTAAATTTAAGATGAAATTTTTATGTATTTAGATTTTTTTCATTACTTTGAATTTTCATTTGCCAACGAAAATACAGAAATTATTAAAATTTCTACTATATAAATATAGTGTTATAACAAAAGTCCAATTGTATCTTAATATTATAGTTATTATATATTATAAAAAGTATCATCCTACACAATTTTTTAAAATATTATTTTTATACAGTGGGTCGCCACATTACAACCCACTGTCTCATTTTATCTTCAAAACATTTTGCTCTTTAAAATAATAATTTTGCTTTTGAAATCTTATACGAATTATAAATTCTCTTTTTTGCGCTTTTCAATTTTTATTTTCATTTCGTTTTCTTATCCGCCCGTATGCATCTAAGTTGGAAAAATAGAAATATATCCAGATGAGATTTTTTGTTATTATATATTCTTTGTTATAACTTATTTAAAATAAGATTTTTAATCAATAAATTATTAAAAAATAGGAGTGTTTTAGTTCATCAAAGAGTCTAACACCAAAGATAATTTACAAATAGATGTGGCAATTTATAAAAATTTTTTTTTTTAAAATTCCCTAATTTGTTTTTTTATATTATAGCCAAAACTTAGGTTTTGAACCTTTAAGTACTTGCGTACCGTTGACTATTTGAAAAAGGAAAGGATAGTTAGAGGAAAGGAAAGAAAAAGGAAGAAGAAAAGTTTTGTGGGAAAGAGCGAACAATGTTGTCCTTCCCTCATTGGGAATGCTTCGATTGGGACGCGATGAAATACAGGGTTAATTTCATCATTCTTTTAAGATATTATTTTAAGATATTATAAGTGAGACATCTGTGAGTTATAAAAATCAACCAAAAACAAAAATAAAGAAATTATTAAAATTTATTAAACTGGATTTTGATATTGACCCATTTTGATATTGAATTCAGATTATTATGTATATACATATACATAATAAACATATACATAATAAACGCCAGAATTCATTGTGTAATGTAGGAATATTTGTATCATTCGCAAAAGTTGGCTATAGTTTAAGAAAAATCAACAATATTCAATAGATGTAGTATTGCTCTTAAGAACGCTTTCCTGAGGTATTTTTCTACTGACTTGATTTTTATAAATATTGGACCTTTGCTACTAAAGAACATTACTTTGAAATACTCCTAAGTTAGTTTTATTAAGATTTGAAGCAAAATATTACTCTTTGACAATGTTATGTGAATATTGAAATATTAACTTGATTATCATTATCATCATCAATGTCATGAAATACAAGTAGTTGATATAATTAACCCTATAGAATATTGAAGGACTTATTTGCATATAGAATTTAGCCAGAATGGAACAGTTCAATTTATATACATATACATATGGGCAATATATATCACCAAATAAAGCAAATGTACTCAATATTAGCTCAAGTTCAATAAACAAAATTTTGTGCAATTTCAATATTCAATCCTAAAGAAAAAAAATACAAAAACAAGAAAAAAATGGAAAAAAAAAACTATTCAAATTTACCAAAAACAATTATTAATCAAATCTTGGAAACTTTTATATATGTATGTATATATATACAACACAAAAATGACTTATTATTAATATTATTATTTTTATTATTATTATTACTATTGTTGTACAAAAAAAAAAAACAACAAAAATAGAAAAAGGTTCAGCGCCAGTCCTTGAACTGTTCATTTTTGAAATTTTGAAGAAAAATGAACATTTCGTCAGTCGAAAAAATTAAACAAAAAATAAAAAACAAAAGCAAAACAAATTTATTGATTATGTTATGGGGTATGTAGCAAAAGGTGTGTAATTTCATTTCCTTCTTTATTTTCAAGTAAAATTAATAGAAATTATTAGAAATTTTTGTTTTATTTTTTAATTCTTAACAAATAATTATTATATTTTTTTGTTTTTTATGTTTATTATTATTTTTTGTTTTTTATTTACGTAATTAATCAAAAGCGACGAAAAAATATTTGTGGCGCCTATAAAAAAAAAACCAAAATAATATAAACGGGATGTATATACATCAGAAAAACAAAATGTATAGCAACAAAATGTATATATACATAATTATATAAGTAATATGGTTTGAAACAATTGTAGGTTTTTTCGTATTGGTTTTTTTTTTTTTTTTGAGTAGACCACTATACCAAATTTACCAATTTAAAAAAATAAAAGTTTTTTTTTATTATTTCTACAATATGGTAGGTAGTATATTGCTATGGGTATAAATAAAAAAAATAAAAACAAAGAAAAAAAAAAAATTACCCATATTAAACCAGAAAAAGGAATAATAAAAACTAAATAAAAAAAACAAAAAGCGGGTTACTTTGAAATACACTAAAAAAAAAAAACAAATCAACACAAAAAACGTATTATTTGCGATCATTTGTAATAATTTTTCATTCTATATTCTCTAGTCCGACATTTCATATAAATAATATACATGCATATATAAATATATATATAGGTACGAGTGAGTATGTACAATGCATTGATACAATAAAGGTCGGTATAAAATATTTTACAAGAATTATATTTGTAAAAAAAAACAAAAAAAAAAAAAAGTGAGAGAGCGTTGATAGACAGACGTCTTAAAATTCATTTGTTTTGCGTCCCAGAATAAATTAAATGATTTTGGAACAAATAATTTTTGTATATATATGTATATTGCATTTTATTCGTTTTGGTTTGAATTTTACTCACCTCTTATTTCACATAAAACTTATTATACAAACATACATACATAAATATATGTTCATACTAAATAATCATTTATTATTATTTGTTAAATTTATTATTTTTGTATATATATAGTTTCTATTCTATTTATTATTTATTACAACCTGTTATTTAGATTCATTTGTCAAAATGACGGACTCAATTTTTTTTTTTATTATTGTTTTTCTTTGGTTTATTCTCTGTTTAAAATTTGTTTTTTAATTTTTTTATTTCTGTTTTTGTTTTTTTTTTTTTTTTAATTTTGACAGGCTGACTTTAGTTTTTTCCCATATATGTGTATATGCATGGACAGTTTTTGATGGACCAAACAATAAAAAAAATGGAAAAAACAAAATACAGGAATTGAATTTTCTTTCTATAAATTTCCCATATGTGGTACACACACACACATCATGCATACATATAGGTAAATTGCATGCATATATATATAATGCATGAAATACCTTGTTAAAATGAATTTTCGTTTTATTATTGTTTTTGTCTGTTTTATTAAATTGAGAATGGTAATGATAATGAATGTATAGGTATGTGTATGCATAATAATGCTAAAGGAAGTGGCAAACTTATTAATTCTGGACGCAAACGGATTTCTAATAAATTTTTAAATTTTAATCTGGTAAGAGGAACATGGTACACTTTTATTTTTGAATTAAATAAAGAGCCTTCGTGCTTGTTCTAAAACAACTGTTTCTAGGCAATAGTTCCAAACAATATTGAGAAGATTATGTTAGATTAGATTATGTTTTGGGTTGATGATAGGTTATTATGACCTCATATCAGAATCACAATCGTAAATAGGAGATTACTTATTTGACGTAAGTATTCAAAAGCTTATTAATATTTAATTCATAGCTTATTACATGTTGGATGTATCATCTAAAAAAATTAGAAATTTTATTTTTAACTCGTTAATGTAAAATTCGCGTCACGGAACTGAACACAAAAAATTCATTGCATTTTCAATATATTGTACTTATGTATATAAAAGTTGACGAAAATCTGAGATAGAAATAATCGGAATTAATGCATTTTCTTGAAACACAAAAAAAATTAATAATTACATAAATGCAAGTAAAGTATTGTAAAAATGTTAGCGAAATTACTAAATGCAATATATGCAAGCTAAATATGGTATAGGTACTAAGTCAAATATTAAATTTAATTTATAATTGGAGTCTAGAAAATATGGATTTATAGTTTGTACAAGTTCAAAGAAAATATTAATCACTTTATTCGCAATATTTCTTTTCCAATACAAATAGATAGATAGATAGATGTAGATCATAATATTTATATGTTTTCAAAGTTATATAAATGTCATCTAATGTATTGGTACGCTAATAATGTCTGTAAAACTTTCCACCTCGGTGAATCAAAGCAAAAAGCAGTGACAGGAACCCAAAAATTTAAATGGGAATATGTACCACAGTAAATGATTAATTTGAAAAATTGGCCCCAAAATTAGTAATTGTTATTTTTTTGTTATTTTTCAATCGGTAATTTTTAGCGGTATTATTTAGGAAAATCGGTAATTTTTTTCGGTAATATTTTGAAAAGTCTGTAATTTTGCGGTAATATTTAAAAAAAAACGGTTATTTTTTTCGATAATATTTTGAAAATATAAAACCGATAATATTACCGAAAAAATTACCGATTCAGAAATAGAAAAAAAAATTAAAAAATACCAATTTTTGTGCCAATCTTTCAAATAAATCATTTATAGAAAAGCATATTCAAGTTATAAACCTATATAAGAAAACTATATATTTAATACAAGAACCAAATAAGATCATCTGAATAAATATAGCAGAACATCATAAAATCAATAAAATATGAAGCTTGTTCAAAATATGTAGAGTTATTTAAACGACCAGTACTCTTTGAATTAAATTCAGCAATGTAGTGAACCACAAGTGAACTATAACTATAACAATATAATGTAAAATAATGAAAAATAGAACAAATAAAAGATGGTTCAAAAATTTAAAATCAATTTTTCGTGCTCGTAATTTGTAAGACAAGAGACAAGCCTTATAACATATTTTTTTTTCTTTATTAATTCAATAATTTTACAATATAATAATTCAATTTATATACTTACAAAATAAGCATATTATAATAACATAGAATAGAATATAAGCATATAGTATTATAGTATAAGTACAAAAAATTTACTAATATAGGTAGGCAAAAAATTTAGGTAAATAAGGTAATAAGGTAAAAATAGGTAATTTTATGATCTATGATATATTTTATGATATATTAAAATACTATGATTAAATTCCGTAAAATGTTGCCTTCCAATTACGTCATTCATTGTAGAATAATAGCTATTAGAAATAAGTGACCATTCCAGTTGCTTCTTATGGAATGATAACTTGAATATTTTAGAAATTAGTTCACTTTAATTGTAATCCTTAATATTTTGAAAAAAATTTTCCCAAAATATTTTTATCTACAATATTCGTTGGATTCATTTAACATTTATAGACAATCGCCACTGCTTATGTGTATTATATTATTAACATATAATATTTTCATTCAAACATTCTAGTAGGTTCAATTAAAATAACCTGCATCTATGAAACAATAAAAAATTAAATTGCAATTTTTGAATAATTTGATACGGATATTCAGATTGCAATCTATTTATGTATATATATATTATATACATATATATATTCACTTATGCTTATATTAATTATTGTAATAATAGTTTTAGGGAGTTGAAATTAATTAAGTAAAATAAAAAAATTAAAAAACAACTAGATATAGAAGCGGGTGGGTTCAAATAAATTTTAAAATTGGAAAAAAAATAATTGTATAGGTACTAGCAATTTTAATACCCTTTGAAAAGAAATATCCACTCTTCTTATAGTACATAGTGATGTTTATGAATAAGTATTTCATCGCTATGTGGTGCGAAATACATTTATATAACATTTATATGGATGACGCTATACTGGGTGGACCGAAATTTATTTCATGAAGCAAATAAGTGAGGTATTGAGCAAATTTAAGATATTCCAAAAACAAGTAGAAAATTTTACTGGGTCCATAACCTGTGTTACTAAATAAACACTGTTATAAATGATTAACAAAGTGAAAAAAACAAGTGTTGCAAAAGTTATACAATACCAAAAATATATTTTTAATCACTATTCAAATAGTTATGTTTTCGTTATATAGGTAGAGGTAATATTTCTGTAAATTTTCATGTTTTCTGATAAGTTAAAAATAAAATTTAAAACTTTTATCGAAACAAAATTAGCACCCTAAAAAGTAGAAATAAAATGGATGGTGGTCAGTCCTGACATTTTAATATAAAAGTATATATAATAAAGATTAAAAACACCAGGTATGTTTGACGAATTGCTGTCACAGCCCTCTGATGATGGTGAAATAACCGAAATCGATTAAGATAATTAATAAAAAAAATATGGTGAAACATACCTACCGTTTTTAATCTTAATTTTTAATAATGTTTCACATAGATTCGACAGCATATTCTATATAAAATATGTTTTTTAGTTATTTTAAAAATTTGTTAAACTTTACAAAGTACATTTCTTTTTGCTTGTTTGTCTCGGAATAAGTGTTAATACTTAATAGATATTTAATGTTTTGTTCTGCTCAGAATGTGGGCTTGGACAATCAAATAAAATCATATAAAAAGAGTTTAATATATAAACAAACTTAGCTCTATACCGATTTTAGAAGTTTTTAACTCGGTTCTACTGTACTTTTAATAACATTTCTTTACACATATATATGCAGTGTGTATTTTTAAAAAGATTATTTAAAAAAAAAAAAAATACTTTCAGAGTATCAATCTTTTGAATATAGAAATTTTTTAAAAATTCTACAATGATCAGAGTTTTAATTAATTACCATACATTTTTCAAATACTTTCATATTCTTATTAACTAAATAAAATTTTTAAAATAGAATGCTAACTCTTTAAAATTTTAACCATATAATTTATAAATATTTTAAATAACATTTAAAGGTTTAGAGAAGGCGTGAGAACATGCGTAAATAATTTTTTTTAACAATTTTATTTTTTTTTGTACAGAACTACAATAAAATAAAATACACATTTACCTATATATAGTTGCATTAGGTACTGCTTGAAAATAAAAAAATAAAATAAACAAAACATAACACCTGGCGAGCGATTAAATTGTAATAGTATAAAGGTAAAGTAATATTAATAAATTTCGTTGTAGGTACAATTTTTTAAATTCAAAATTTTTTACTTTTCATCCTTTGACTTGTGCCAACTTCTTTATATTACTCTCTTTCTTTTAAATTGATCACAATACAGAATTCATTTTATTTTATATTGTTATGAATCAGCATATTTTATATACATATTATAATAATAGGTGTTTACATATTTTTGTAACATCGATGTAATATAGATTAAAATTTGAAATTAATTATAAAGATCTTATTTGAAAAGGTAAACAATTTAATTGATGATTTTTGTAAACACAATCTGGTTCAAAATCTGAATTATTATGACAGAAAATACTGAATTCAATATTACAGATACAGAGGCTAGATATACAGATCAGATAATCTGAATTGAGAAAACAAAATAAAAATTTTTTATAAATAGTTATTCATATTATTATGGCATATCATTATTATGGTACTGTTATTTGGTATTGAACCTATGAAAATCTTAATTTTAACTTGAAAAAATAAAAATAATATTTTTTTTTACTATGCCAGGCTTACCGTATTATGTATTACACTATTTTTTTGTTTATTTTAATTTTTTATCTCAAAAAGAGCTAAAAGTTCTACCGATATTTTTTTTCAGTAAAGCTACATATGTATATATTTAAAAAAAATAAGAACAACAGCCTGTGACATTTTTTGGGGATTCTGAGGGAGATGTTATATCGGCGTAGGACCTAATGACCATACCATAAGAATAGCTGAAATCGGTATGAACAAAAATATATCTTTAATGGCGCATCTTATCCTTTAAGGACGAAAAGTATATCTTTGTTGTTTTGATGTTTTTGTAGAAAAGCAGTTATATCTGCTTATATATTAAATATATATATATATATATATATATATATATATATATATATTGAGCTGTATATTCTAGAAAGATAATGGTCTGGAGCATATTTTAACATTAATTTGATGATGATTGGTACTGCCATTATGGAGATATTGTAGTTCAAAGTAGAAAATTTTGGAAAAAAAAAATCAATCTTTATTTTCTTTCTTGAAAACCGAAATTCTCAATATTTTTTTTTTTTTTTCTTTATTAATTTTAATTATAATATTACATTTCAAATTGTTTATAATTTTTTAAATTAAATTAAATTTATTCATCTTAGCGATTGCTGTGTGATCAAATTATTAGGTTTACAAGAATTATTTATTACAAGAATTTTTACAGACTTATAAAATAATTATATTTATAGCCTATTATTATTATTATTATTACTATTATTATTAATTTTTTTATTATTATTAAGTACAATCGTTACTATTATTGTTTATTATGGATTTAAAATATATTTTTTGATTTGTTTTTTAAATATCCGAATTTCGTTTATTTCTTTGAGCGCGTTTGGTAAATCGTTAAATTGTTTGAGACAACTATATAAACAATTATTATCTCTATTATTTATTTTACCATAAAACCTCCCCATATTTATATACTGTTAGAAAGGTAGCTTTTTCTTCTATTACTCATCATACACACTTTATGTCTACGTCGAATAGTTTAGAATATAAGCATTTATTAAAAGAAGGTGTTTTTTTACTCTCTTTAACTATAGGAATGTGTTTCTTACGAAATTACAATCTTCCGAAGTAAATGTTACACAAGCTTGTGACGATTAGGTCATTAGGTCCTTCGCCGATACAAAATCTCCCTCAGAAGAGCCATAATTTTAATTATAGTAAATAAAGAAATAATAATAATTAAAAAAGCCGTTCTCAACATATTGCAACACCATCATGTGTGTTTAAACTAACGGAACCGGCTATTTAGTATATTAATAATTTTTTTATGTATACTCTTTTCCCCAATTTTTCTCAAAATCCCAGCTATTCTTCAAGTTTTTGTAATTAGATTATTAACATGACTATTCCAACTTAGTTGTTCATCTAAAATCACCTCAAGATATATATTTGTATTTGTTGACTTTCTCCAATTTATTACCATCATAATACACATAAACAAATTGATGTTTTTAGATTTCATTAATATAAGTTTTATTAACATTTACTGTAAGCTTATATAGATTCATCTAGTTATGCCTCGTACGGATAACACCATCCATCATTTTGCAGCTAAGTTCGAGTAGTTTTGTTACAGAGAAAACTAGCACAATATATTCTGCATATTTCCATTTAATTTTATTCCCGAAAAACTGCTTATAGCAAGAAAACATACTCAGATACTAGTGTTAGGGAACTCTCCTGAATAACACTAAAATTAGCTTGTCATTGATGTAGCTTTTTATTCCATTACATTCCGTAAACTTTTCAGATTGATTAAAACGTCCGTTCAAGACGAAGATGATTCGTTCAAGAAGTTCACAAAGCTTGGTTACAATATTATATGAGATCTACAAGTTGAAATACTTTTTTTCAATAACGTTACTCTTAAACTCCTATAATATGTATTAAAGTTCTTCCAGCTCTTGTTAAATTGTATTAGAAGGTTCAACTTTCAATATTTGGGTATAATTTTTCAATTATTTATTTCAAGATATTATATTTAAACTCAACATATAGATCAACTCAACAAAATACATGGAAATATAAAATTCACTATGGAAAGGGAAAAAAACAACGAAATACCATTTCTAGACATAAAAATAATACATAATGATGGAACCATAGAATTTGATATCTACAGAAAAAACACTACTACCCAACGAACCATCCCCACTGAGTCAAATCACCCACATGGACAAAAAATGGCAGCATACCATACGATGGTCAACAGATTGGTAAATATACCATTATCAAAGACTAACTTTGAAAAGGAAAGGCACTACATAAAAGACACGGCTAGGAAAAATGGATATAATGAAGACATCATAGACCTAATGATAAGGAAGAAACTGCACCGCATCGAACGCAATAACATGACGAGTTTGTTTCAACAAAATAAGGATACCGAAAAACCTAGAAGGATTTGCGTAACGCACTCAACATTCACCGATAAGTTTAAGAAAATGTTCAAGAAACACAATCTGGAACTAGTAACAACTAGCAGAAGTCTAAAAATGAGCAGTATACTTGGATCAGCAAAGGATAAAAAGGAGATGGAAGAAGTCAACGGCATCTATAAAATATCATGCCACAACTGTTCAAAAGTATATATAGGGCAATCAAAACGGTTAATTACGGTGAGATTCCAAGAACATTTAAGGGAAGCTGAATTAGCAAGAATAAGAGGTACTACGAATTTTAGGTCGGCAATTGCTAAACACATAATAGAGGAACACCATAAAATTGATAAAACCAATTTATCATCAATAAAGGAGGTACACAAAACAAGCAAACTAGACACATATGAGAGTTTAGCAATTTCGAGGGTACAGGTAGATGATAGATTGAATAATGATTTAGGGAATGGATATTCACCGCTATTTAAATTAATAAAATAATTGGAAAAAGTACAGGTAAAATAGATAGCTAGTATGGAGGGAATAGGATATAAGAAGGGAAAAAATAATGAATTAATGTATACAGTTAGTCACAAGCACTGATGAAGGAAGTATGTTGCTTCCGAAATATCGATATTTGCAATCAAATATTAAAAACTATTAGTGAACGGAAACCTGACAACAATTTAATTATTTAATTTAAACTTAATTTGAGCTTTTTTACATTTCATATATACAGAGTTAAAATGTATACTTTGAATTTATAAAACTGAAATATTTAATAGTTTCTTAAAATCAGTTAATCAGCTCTCAGAAATCAGTTTAGTGACCGTGACATCGTAAATTAATCGACAACTTCGCTAACATATTGACGTATGATCTTAAATGTCAAAAAAAAATTGTTTACATTGTCTCATGATCGGTAATTAGTTTTACAGTGTATCCGCGACTCATTTTCACGACACGGGCTGTTAAATTATGTATCCGAAAATTTGTTGATACACATCAGTATAGTTTGGTACAGTTATGTTGAATTTTTTTTTATTAATCAAGCAATAAGTTTAAAAATTAAAGAAAAATAGGAAAAAATTTTACTTTGTGTTTCAAAAATAAATTTAAAAATGTTTTTTTTTTATTTTAATTTATTTTAATTTTAATAGGAAATGGGACTCACGAAAAGATGCTTTTATTAATATAAAGCACAAAGAAAATTTCTCTTAAAATTTTTTTTACGAAACTATCCATATTAAATCTCCATATATAATCTTTCACAAATATATTCAATTCAAATATTTTAAAAATTTATCCACAACAGTATAATATTTTGACATTTGATTTGACGTTTATTTCAGAGACAATGTGTTTAGAGTGATCGGAATTGTAAGCAAAGTACATTGTGTCGCCAACACAATATTGTCAGTTCAGAAAAATTGACATATTGTATTTGTATGTACATTGCATTAGGTTGAAATTATTTGCATACATTTCCGATGTCACCGTGAAGAAATCAAAAAAGAGTAATTATAATTTTGTTAAAAAAAAAAAAACAAAAAAATAAATTTCTTCAGTTTTATTCAGTCCATTCATGTTCATATATTTCAATATTTTTTCAAATCAAAGGTTCGAATTTCAAAATAAGAAATATAAAAAATTTTATGGATTTATGCACGTGCATTATTTCTTTGTTTGGATTTTTATTTGTATTGAAAAGAGTACTAAAACAGTAGGTACCTATATATTTTTAAATTTATATTTTATTAATTTAATTTTTTTGATTTCGTTAATTTTGTCTGTTTTTATTTATCAGTCATATATATAAATATAATGAGAGAGCGGGTTGTAATGTGGCGACCCACTAAATAAAAATAATATTTTAAAATTTGTGTTAAATGAGGCTTCTTTTTATTATATGTTCTTTGCTTTAAGGTATAGCTCAGTCTTAGTGGAAGTTGGCTTTTGTTGTTGACTTTTTGATGTTGACTTTTGTTGCTTTTGTTTGATGCCACTACATGAATGATTTATTTATTGTTGGATTGTTATTTTAAAGGTTTACTTGCTTAAAACCTATGCCAGAGTCAACCTATAATGATCTTAATATTACTTGGGAAGGTCTTGTACTGATTCTGAAGTCAGATTCTAGTTAAAACTGGACAGCTGAAGAGATCGTAAAAGTTGATAGGAATGTCTAACTTGGCTGGATGAATTTGTAATGGTGGTCCATTGACCTATATGCTACCCTTTTTAGAATTACCGATATGATTGACATCATGCTAATACATACCATCAGAAATTCGGATATCTTAAGTCACCCAGAATTAATTTTAAATACATAATTAATATTAAAGTAAATATTAAATAAAAATAAGTTGGCCTTATCGGCTTTAATTTCTGAATGAATAGAGTTTTCTATTTTAGTTGTTAATTTACTATGTTAGTTATTTTTAATAAAGCCCTTGAGGTGTTTATCACTTTAATAATTAATTATTCATTTTTCTCATAATGGATTAAAAATAAAATTCCTGTTGCAACAATTTGCAACAATTATCACGATTATTAAAATGTAAAATATTTAATGTAGAAATTTTTATTAATAATGTTCCATAACATTTATTAATTGCTTTAAATTAATGAAATAATTTATATACCATTCCCTTGTAGAATTTATTTAATTATCATAGAGAAATTTACTTATTTTCACACTTATTTTCTCAGCTAAAAAGATAATTAATCATAAAACACCCAAACTATTTATTTACAAAATGAATACACCTCAATTAACTTAAATGCAAATTAAATTGTTTTAATGTTTTTCTTGAATAAATATATATATACATTTTTTTGCAATTTAAATGTGTGTGTTGAGTGGATTATCTAACAATTTTCAGAATTAATATATTGGTTCTAAAATATACAAAACTTTAGAAAATTCACATTAGATATGGTTTTAAATAAATTTTATAGATTAGCCTTTCAAAAATTTGTAATTTTATTTAAGTGAATAAAAGTTACAGAAATATAGTGCTGGGAAATTCTTAATTTTGAAAAATGGAATCAAAATACTCGTTTTTGTGCAATAAATGAAGCATTGTATGAAAATAGGGGCAAACAATGTAATTTTAGTTTTTTTGATCATTGATATTTTTTGTGAATTGGTCAAAAATGCAGTGCATATGTTTTTCTTTCACTTTGGACTAACATTAATATTTAACTTAGTTAGTATGTATATCGAAAACCTTGAAAAAAAATTATTCCTAATTCTATATATTGTCTAACATATTTCCGGAATATTTTATTTTCACTTAGTACTACACTGCATATTGCATTGTCGTCTAAATAAATATACAGACATCATATGTTTACCAAATTTCATTATTTGCTAATAACATTTTTTAAATAACCATCATTAATAAAATCATTTTGACAATATTTTTCATAAGTATTGTCATAATATTAAATCAAAATTGAATACAAATACATATATGTATAGACATTAACATTATTGTATAAAAGTGTTTTTATTGTTATTAATACATTTAAATATAAAGTGGTTATCATTTTTAAAGAAGTAAAACAAAACAAAATTAATATATTTAAATCACTTCAATAAATGAACATTTCATTTGAATTGAATTTTCATTTTACTTTTCGTACTTGCATGGTAGTAGATATACTGTCAATATTTCCCCCCCAAATAGAAAACAAACAACATTGTAGTGTTACAGAACATTATAAGAGAGAGTTTTTCTTTGCTACTATTAGGTAGTTCTTTTATTACAATTGAATATTAAATATATATTAATATATACTGATGGGCTGCTTAAATCTGTCCACTGGATATATATATACATGTATGTATATATATATGTATATATACGGAACACATTGAACTAATGTGCCTTTTTACGGTGTAAAACAATTCAAGCTGTGATAAAGACAAATGATTTTTCATAAAAAAAATAAAATAAAAACAAAATAATAATAATAAAAAAAGAAAAATAGAAAAAAAAGAGAGAGTGGAAAATAACACAAGTGGTTAAGGTAATAAAAGAATCTTTTTATTTAAAAGTTGTAGAAATAATATTGAAAATTTTAATTTTTTCTTCTTCTTTTTTTTTGTTATTATTTTTTAGGACAAATTTGAAGTTGCAATTTAATGAGGAAAAATACGGTATTAATTTATTTTTATATATATAAATATTTACATAAATATGGTTGTAAACACCTTGAATATCATTTTAGAATTTAGAATGAGAAAATAAAGTTTTAAGGCAATTTTGAAAAGTATACATTAAAGTTTACAATTTCTTATTATTCTTACATACATATATTAATATCATTATTTATGTATATCATCAAATAATTTATGCTTTTCACTTCCTCTTCAGCATAGATCAGATAGTATACGTCTGAAATTGTCAGTACAGTTTTTTGTAATAATTAGTCTGCTTTTGATCAAATGTTTCATTTGATTATAGTCTAATATTCATTCCAGCTATCCATTCAAATTGTGAAAATTATACTTGTACATGTACATAATATCGTGTTCTTTTTTTTAAGCTACCTGAGTCCATCTTGATCTACCGTAACACAACACTTTTATTTATTTATTTATTTAGTCAAGATATCAGTTAACCTGAACAGTCAAACTTTCACGGGTTTTTCCCTTCGGCCTATTATTTTGAATCGTCATTTATTTTATCCCAATGATACAGGGCATTGGGTTATGTCGCATTTTAGCATTTTTCTTTAATTGTGAATCGAAACTGGGATCTTTCCGTTGAAAGGCAGAGTTTCTGTTTACTGCTTGGCCCAGCATGTTAGAATACAACACAAACATCAACTGGATCATCCCTTATTCTCCCAGTGGTCCATCCAAAATCAGTGACAAATCAGTGGATACCCTGAAAAATAGCGTTTAAGATTACTGTCAAGTTGTCAAACATATCTATTTAATTATTACACATCTATATGAAAATAATTTTTATCAAATTTTTTTCTTACGCCTCTTGGGAGCATAGGGCTTCCACTTGACATTTCCAATGTACCCGATTTCTAGCTGCTATACTATGGTACCTTCATTTCTATTTTGTTCTTACTTCAACAAAATCTACCAGATTTTGAAAAAAATTTTTACCAGGTTTCCCATACGTATATTTTGTATTGCCAAATTTTGCTAGATTTTGTAGACGATTTTATTTACATCTTCCTCAAAATCTTCATAAATTTATTTGAGCTAGGTTTTCAGTTAATTCAGAACATTAATTTTTAAGTTTGTTTGACTTCTTTAATATTGATTTTTAATTTAAAAAAAATTGATAATCGTGTTTATTTTTAAAAAGAGATAATAGAATTGAAAATAGAAATTGAAATTGAACATTGATTTGAAAATGGTATAAAAAAATATTTCAAGTTAAAATAAGTGTAATTTAAAAATAAAAAAATAGAGTGGACCAAGAGCTAAATATGATAAAAATAACTTAAATCCGTTTTTATCATATTTTGATAACACATTTATTGTTTACAAGAATATGAAATAGAATTCATGTATTCACTTTTAATAATTGCAGGTGTACTAAATTGTTATTTATGATATGAAAAAAGTATAGAAATAATAAGAATCTAACAATTTTGTAGCAAAATATGTTTTTTGGTTATTTAATTTTTATTATTATGTATAATTAAGTCTTATGTACATTTGTATGGAAATAAATAGATAAATAAATTTTTAAGCACTTAAGAAAATTTGTTTTAACTGTACTCTATTCTTTAAAACATTTCAATTTTTCAAGCTAGTCAAAACTATTTTATTATATCCTAATTGTTGGATATTTTATTATAAAATTAAATTTATTAAAACATTTGTTATAGGTTATGTTATGTACATATATGAGGAACTTGAAAAACATTTTTGTAACAATTTTAATAACAAAAACAAAAAAATAACAAAAAATACAATTTTTAATTAGAAGGAAAAATCTTTAATGAAAATTTTAATTACAATCACCTGTTGTTTGTTTTTTTGGGTGTGTAATTTTTTTTTAATTTCAGAAAATCTTAAATTATTCTCATTTTATTATTTTGCAAAGTTTGGATTAGTTTTAAATATTCAAAGGGACTTTTACTTGAATGCACATAAATTGTTTTGTTAGAATTTTTAAAATTTTGATATGGAAATTGTGTAAAGTTTGAATGATTTGTTTTTTGAAAAGTAGGTCTTACAAGTATGAATTATATGTATGGAATAGGGCAATATTTAAATCTGACAATGATTTTTACCAATCAAAGCCTGCTACCATCCTTAATAACAAAAATCACAATGATTGTTACTTTATATTTTAATATTTTTAATTTTAAATAATTTTCAATAAAACAAAGTTATTTCTCAGTACCATACTCAAAAATTTATACAATACATCATTAAAATAACTGTAAGCAAAATATGGTGATTATGAGTGAATATTTTGAGCTATATTAAAAATAGATCACAGTGAATAAATTACAAAGAAGAAGGTAAATAAAGAGTTGATAGGTAATTATTTACAACTAAACTCAGATTTTTAAGACATTAATCGATTTGATATTTAACAATATATGTTAATACAATCAATTAATACGCTTAATTTTACTACACCTTTTCTAATTGTGACCTTTGTGAAGTAATAAATTTCAATTCTGATTTAGTAATTTGTTATTCAAAAGTATTCGGTTACAGGGACTGCTGTTTCTGTATTACAAATGACTATTCTTGTATTTGACTACACCTATCTATAATAAGACAAACATTTATGGACCTGCGCAGTAAGCACTTTCTCATTTTATCTCGCTTCTTCTTAATGAACTCTTAATATGTAAATAAGTTTTATATACAACAGAAATGCCCATGCGTGGTTGAAAAAAATTCTATTTGATTTTATAATATTCAAACTTTTAAATAAAATATACGCATTTTGTGTCATTCAACATCTTATTTATTTGTATACATAATTAATTGAAATTTATTCTATATTATTAAGTAACTGATGTCTCAAATTATTGTTTTCTATATTTTGGTCATTTATTGTAATCATATAGTTTTGGTTAAAAATATGTATATGTAATAATTACTTATACTCTTTAATTACAAAAATATTTTATTTTTAGTAATTTTATCCATTAAATATCACTTACTATAGAGAATATTTTGAAAAAAAACAGAATATGAGGGAGCAGTGTTTTTTTCTTGAGTATGAGAAGTCTATGTCAGTACGTAAATTACTATTCTTTTAAAAACTTTAAATTTGGCTTCAACTGGAATTATAATTACTCAACAGGGGCCCCTAGTATGAATTATAATATTATGTATTTTGAATTTTGTTATTTTTAAATGTATACTAAGTAAATTTAATTGTATTTTAATTATTATATGAAATGTAATACTAAATTGTAAACTGTTTGAGCTAAACAGTATAAATAAATAAATAAATAAATAAATAAATAAATAATTGAATATCTGTAAATTGCAGTTGCAAGAGTAGTAAAAGGATTTTATCACAAAGTGCTAATTAATACAAATTTCGAAAAATTCCCTTGTAAAGTTGAATTTCTTCAATATTTTAACGAGTTTTAGGAATGCAAGATATTATACGAAAATTATATGATAAAACTGTTTTACAAATAAGTTAACAATTTTCAAGTGCAATGCTTTTAAGGTTTCGAAAATTAATACGTCAAACTAACTCTTTCTAGATTATCTAGATCTTAGACCATTTAAGAGAAGGTCTACAACATGATTTAAATTATCAACGGTATATAAAAAATTATTATAAATTTGAATACTATATCACATAGACTAAGAGAATATTGTATTAATGGACTAATAACTGATATCACAGTGCACACAAACTTAAAATTAGAGAAATCAATAGCCATAGAGCATGAAAAGACATTAAGGAGAAGGAGAGTCTGAATGAAGGAGACAGATAGCATTAATAAGACAGATTAATAGACGTTAAGGAGACATCTGTAGACGTATAGTTTGTAATTGAACTGTATGGTTCATATAGTTGGAATATTAACATAAGCTTAAATTAGTTAAATCCTGTCTCAAGAAATCTATTCAAATAACATAATTTTTCTTTAAATATTTTTACCTATTCTTTTCAAACCACACTTACCAGATTTGTGATATTTATACAGATCTCAATTCATAAAATAAATTCATATACTTAAGAAATCTGTACAAACAACATTATTTTTTTTATATAAAAACAACATTCTTTCTAATAAACGAAATCATTTATTGTTTTAATATTCATTATTATCAATTTGTAAAAAAAAAAAAAAAAAAATACATTAAATTTTATTGGAAGGATATGAACCAAAAATGTCCTTTAAATTTTCTTTTGTTATTCAATCACACAATGAATAACATAAAATTTATCATAAATGCGGCTAACTTGTTTTCATTTTTTTTATACCAGATTCATCACACTTTTGTATAATTTTTTAAACATTTTTATAGAAATAAAAATTTGCTTTTTTAACAAATCATCATTAATGGCTGGAGGTGAAATTACAAGAAGGATATTTATGTATGTATATATATATATATATACAATTACAGACCATTTCATTATGATGTATATATATGTTGAATGTATTATAGACAGTTTTTGTTATTTTATTTAAGGACACTGTTTTGAAAAATTTCAGTTCCGTTTCAAAATTTAACCCACAAAAATAGGCATAATAAAAAAATAAAAAAAAAAAAATAAAAAAATAATAAAAAAAAAATTAAAATCATTAATCAAATCGTTTGCATCTATATTAAAGACTCCGTTTTTAAATTTTTGCTTTTATAATGAGTCATATTATCTATGGTATATCTTTATACCTTTTAGAATTTTGTTTTTACATATATATGTATTAATATGTTAATGTATACGTGTATAAATATTATTGGATTTTTATTTATTGATATGACAGTTTAGGTAGGACTAAAGGTTTTTAAAATCAAAATTTTTAGGATGAATTTATTAAATTTAATTTTTTAACTTGGGTGTAATGCTCTTACCATAACATTCGAGTCACTAACTTTTTTATGTGATATGCCTATATTATTTTCATACCTAACGCTTAACTATTATTCACTTCTTAATTATCTTCATGTTTACTCATATTTAAAGTTTTAAGCATGTTTAACTTTAATCACGAAGATAAACACTTTCTCATCCCTATTTTTATGTTATATCGTAATTTTTATCGTATTTTTTGATTTTGTGCAGCCCTGATAATGATACTTTTCAAGTTGCAACATTAACAAATGCGCCTTTGTAGATTGGTCTTTGTAAATTGGCCTTTGCAGATTGGTATTTGCACTGCCTGTTGAGTGTATATTAGTATTTTTAATATGTAAGCTGAGACTTTGTCTTATAGCATGTTCCCATTGTGTTTAAATTACGCGTCTTAACTGTGGTTGAAAAAAAGTGTTCGTAGTATAGTTAATCATAATTAAATTTGATGTTTTGTTTTTACCTCACTTTTGCTGTCACAACAAAAAATATGGAAAGAATATTTTTGCCATATTGGCAAATTATATAAACCCAAGAATTATGAATAATGAATAAATTTAAAATCGTTTTTGAATTATTTTTTAATTAAAAAATATTTAGAATCATTTTTAATCTATAATATTTATTTATTTATTTATACTGTTTAGTACAAACAGTTTACAAACATATTTTGAATCTTATCAATTTTTTTTTTAGATATAAGTTGATTTTAATTAATTTTGTTTACATTTTTACTTGTTTGAAACTTCAAAAAAAGCATTGTCAGGATTGCATAAAAATAACAAAATAATACGATAAATTACGATATAATATAAAATCAGGGTTATGAACGTAAATTTAAAATATTTTAAGTTTGATTTATTTTTTAACTACAGTGTATTATTAGTATATTATAAAAAAAATACACTTTATGATTAGAAACTTAATCCTAGTTAACTCGATAAATGTCAACATGTCATTATCGTGATTAACTTTTTGTCTACTCACACAAAAGATTTAAATGGCTTTAGTGTTAATCACACGAATATAAACACGTTCAATCTCAACCCTGTTTTTATGTTATATCGTAATTTTGTATAGTATTTTTTAATTTGGTGCATCCTTGACAATTAGTACGTATACATGATTGCTTCAAGTAAGTTGTTTCTCATAAATTCCTGTTTTTTAAAGTTATCTCTAAACAGTATTTTACTAATCGTTTTTTCTTTCATCACGTTGTTAGATTTTATTTTGTAACCCTTGAAGCAGTTATACTCACAATATCATTATCACTTAGATTCACATTTAAAATGTGATTTTATATCAGGAAGCTTCAACATCATGTATACGCTAGTTTTTTGAATCTCAAGTCAATCACAAAAATGCACTTACTTGACTTGAAAATTTTAATCGAATACACAGCTTGAGAGCTTGAGTTGACATTTAATGTTAAAAGTTTTTTTAATATTTAGAGTGAATTTAAAAAATAAAAGATTTAAAAGAGTAAAAAAATTAAAAAAATTTAATTGTTTTGGTTAATCTTTAAATTTATATAAAGTTTTACAAGTTTTAGGCATCAAAATTTATGTTAAGCTGACAGCTACTCAAGCTGATCAATCGAATACAGTTTGAAATTTCAAGAAGAATTTAAGTCAAGTACTTAAACTATCATGTATACGTAGTAAATGACATTTTTCAAGTTCTAACCTTGTAACACAAACAAATGTGCCTCTGTACATTGGTATTTTCATTGCCTGTTGTTTTACATTGGTATTTTTAATGCAAGCTTAAACCTTGTGTCTTATACGAGCTGATGATGTTATCACTTCACATGATTTGACTTTTGTTTCTTTTTTATATTTTTTTTATATTTTATTTAATGTAACTAATTTTTTTTATATATTGCCAGTACCGTGCGGCAATATACTATACTTAAAGTTTAATGTTAATAATGAGTAATTTCGAGTATATGTATTTAAATTTCGTGGCATATCAGCTAATTATAAATGGGGGATTTTTTCATTATTATTAGGACTTTGGGCTTCATAAAATTTTATTTTAATCTATTTGAAAGTTATAATCTTACTTAACTAATCTTATCAGATATCTTTATTTTAGGAATAACGAAAATGTATTTTTGTTTTATTCTTTTAACTATGTAAGTCTTGATTATGAGGTTCGTGGACAATCAAACTTATTTCATTGTGACCCAATATTATCTAATTTTCTTTAAATCACTCACTCACTAACTTATCTTTTTATATTCAAAGTAATTTAATTTACAACTGCACCACAAAGTTCATATCCAAATAAATATGTATAGGTGAATTTTGTTGTTGAGTTCTAAAATTTATTGTTTCTGAATTTAAAATTTGAGTATCAGATGGAGATATCGAAATAAAATCTTTGTATAGTGTCCAGAAGATTTAAAAATTTGTAACTAATATGGGATATTCTTAAGAAGGGAATTCGGGTGTATATATATATACATATATATACTGTGTGTATTTTATACAAAATAGAGTAGCAAAATCATTCAAAATGACTTAACAGTTCTTTTATTATTTTAATAGAATTTTCATTTTTTTGTTTTATTTTGTTTTTTGTTTTGTTCGTGGTTCTGATGTAATAAAACACGACTTCCCCATCGTGTTTATTTGTTTATAGTCGCGTATTCAGTTTTTTGTTTATTGTTATTCTTCGTCTTTGTTTAGTAAAGGAGAGGAAAAACTACCCTTCTTTCATATAAATTTTTGTTTTGTTTTTTGTTTTTTTTTTTTAAATTTAAAAAACCACATGTAATGTGCTGATTTGTTTTTTTTTTGTATTTTTTAATAGAATTTTTTTTTTTGAACAATTTTCTGAATTAAAAATATTATAATAATAATAAAATGAAAAACGACCATAAAGCACGATAAAGGATGTTAAATAAAAAGTAAAAATAAAAAAACAAAATAAACCGTTACTTTCTTTTTTTTGAGACAGAAAAAAACAACAACAACATTAAACAGCATTAAAACGACCTGCCGCACACATTTGAATTAAAAATTGAGTTAATGATGTGTATACTTAAGATTTAAATTTTGGGTTTAACTTTAAAAACGAACGTGTTTGTTGTTGTTGTTTTTTTTTCAATACTAAAGCATATTTTAAGGAGTTCCATTTTATAATTTTTTTTTTGTATGGAGGGTTTAAAGTCTTAAAGACTAAATATTATGAGTACTTGGAATTTAATAAAGCAGTTTATTTATGATTTACATAATAAGTGCTCATTTGATTATCTGAAATTATTTTTATTTTTTTTATTTTTTGTTTTCTTGTTCTTGCACCATATATTTATGAGTATATGGTTTTGTGTGAACATGAGCTGCTTCCTTTTATCGCGATTCTTAATTTTTTTCCTTTTAACTTTGCAGCTTTGTGTGAACCTGTGAACTTTGCAGTTTTTTACTAATTGGTTCCATGTACCACAGTCCTTAATATGTTCTTTTTCTTATAGTTTTGCAGCTTTGTGAGAAATTTACTTTGTCAGTGCTAATTGGTTTTGCACATCAATATTCGTAATCATGCTTTTTTCCCATTTTTTGTTTTTTTCATAATCAACCAAAGCGTTAAGATCGAATCAGATAGGATCGAATAGGATCGGATCGAATTGAATCGGATCGAATCGGATTGAAATAGAATCGAATTACAATCAACCTTTAGTAATTATTACGTAATCCAAAATATCCACTTAGTTAGGATAAAGGATAGAATAAAATAAACTATAGAAAAGATTTTCCTTAAACTTCTGTAATATACTTAAATTGTATGTTGGATGTGGAAACATAGCCGGGGGAATATGATTCCGGATTCTTGAAGTTCGAACTATAAACGAATTTCCGTAACCGGTTTTATGCTATCTTGGTTATCATGCGAACAGTGTATAGAGATGGGTGATATCTAAAAACTCAATCAGATGTAATTTGGTGATCGGAAATTAACTCATCGAATAAGTTATAAGGTTCAAATATCTTGGTGTTGAAAGACCGCAACAAAAGTTCAAACAGTTAAAAGCCTAATTATTCTTAGGCTAATTATGCGACATGTTATGGTAAAATAAGAATATCAATATGGTGATCAAGACTAAGATTTATAAAAAATATGTAAGACATAATCTACACCTTATGAGTGCGAGTGCAGGACAGTTGAATCAGTTATAAAAAAAGAAATAAGAAAAACTGAAATGTGTTGTTTAAGACGAGTAGCAAAGAGAGTTTTAAAGACACCATGTTCGTAAAAAGGATGTAAACAAAAAATTATAATATCCAAGATCTAGTACTATGGGAAAAATTCCAGTAAACAGGACAAACGGATAAAGGGAACATATAAAAATAAAATAAATTAAAAAAAGATATATGTAATAGCTTGTGTAATAACTAATCCACACATGCTGCAGGAGAGTGCCTAATATAGCTCTTTCAAGGCTGAGACTCAGGCTGTTGGAATCGCACTACATATAATCCTCTGCAAGATAAAAACCTCAAACTTATTGTCCTCTATCAAAAGAGTCGACTAAGTTGAGGGAGGAGGAAAAGAACCTCAAAGGCCTACATAACGATCCTGACATATTAGGGCCATTTCAAGAAAAAAAAATAAAACAGTTTATAAATCTGCATCAGTGATCATCGACAAACAAAATGAATGTTGAAACGATAGTTGCAATGTTGATGGAACTCCCATTACCAAGAAGATACAGTTTCAGTTCCACACTAAAAGGCAGTGTTGACAACAGAACCTTAGTGATCACGGAAATGATGGATGCAGTGTTGGAGTTCAATGTATCAATAAAATGCAGTCCCACTGTTCAAGCACGATATCACTAGTTCAAGCACGATTCTAGAGCTAATCAAGATTAAATTAATTGCATTTCTTTAATTTTACACCCATCTCAGATACATTTTTATAATTTTGTTGGAAATGCTAAAATATTCTACATAGCGTGATTGCAAGATTTTCTATTGGAAACAGCACCAAAATTTACTCAACTGCACTGTTAAAATTTACTCATTAACTTTTTAACTCTTACAATAATTTACTAATTCTGTATTGTATATTTGAGAAAAGTTTACTAGATTTAATGACATAGAAAGAAAGCTTATCTAAAAGTGTCAGAATATACCTCAATATTAGAGTTACTCTCTTTAAACGTCTTTAATATTTCTTTCACTCTCTAAATCATTATCCTTTTTGTTTTCTCTTTTTCGTAAACTCTTTTTTTCATATTGCATTTTCATATCAACATTCTTAGCTATTTAAAATCGCTAATTATTATTATCCAACCGAATAGGTAAAGTTGTAATTTTTGAAACGAACTTTTAAAAACAAAACCATATGTCAAATTTGAAACACTTTTTATCTACTATTTTTTTAATTTTAAGAGAACTTCATTAAACACGGAAATTTAAAAAAAAAACTTAACTATAGTTACAAGGATAAAACGTATTCTTTTTAAGTAAATGTTAATTATCTTGGTAAACTTTGTTTAATTAGCTTAAATTTCTAAAACAAAAAAAAAAAAAAAAAAATTAAAAAAGAAAAAAAATTCAATTTAAAAATGGCAAAAAAAAAAAATTAATAAATTTTATGTTGAATCAGAAGAATATTCTTTATATTGAATCTATATAGAGAATCCTTTAAAACAGTAAAATTTCATATTATAGGCATTAAAAAAAATTACCAGACATTTTAACTTATACATATACGTTTGTACACAATATGCTAATGCGATGACTTTACGCAGGATGTTTTTAATTGTTGTCTCTTTAAGGATTTCGTTTTTATTTTTTTTTATCTTAAAAGTTTTTTTTTCCAGTTCTTTTGTTTTTAACCAAACGATTTTTTAGTTTAGTTAGTAATTCTTCTTGATGATGCTAAAGGACTGTAACAGTAGAGTAGTCCATTTGGAAGAAATAAACTTAAATACAGCGAAGAAAAAGGGTTCTCTCTGATGCGTTCTCTGATAATTTTTTTGAAAAAAAGTTTATTTAAAAAAAAAATATTTAATGTCTCTTTTAATATATAGTTCTATCTCTTTCTTACTATTTAGATTTCTATAAAAATAATATGAAAATATATACTTTTAAATTAGACTATAATATATAAATGGTTTATAATTTTAGATTTATCACTTCATGGGATTTCCGGTATATGTATTAGTAAAAGTGTTTATTTCTGTAATTGGACTGATAATTCTGATTGTTTGTCTGTCTGTTTATTGTTTTCAATTTATTTATTTCTTTTGATTGTTTAAATGTTCAATGTTCAATTTCAATATTAAATGTTCAATGTATACTGACAAAAGAAAATTTTCCAGGAGCGCATTAGGAAATAAATATTATCACTGTTATTGACTTCTGAAGAGATGCTTAAAAATTTACGCATGGCAATAAGTCCAATTTATAGACTAACCGGATTCATAAAAATCGCATGATAAAACGTTATCGCTCCAAGTTAAAATCGGTCTTCTTATTCTTAGATCCAATCTCAATTCCATTTCTAATTAATTCCCGTATTAGTTATTAAATTTTAAGTGAGAGCTCCCTCCAGATTCATAATATCAGCACGGTCTCAAGGTCTGCTCTACTAACACTAAACCCTATCATAGTCCTGCACAGCCCTATAAAATTTAACATTATCGTCTACTGACATTATATATTGACATTTTGTTCTATAGAACATTACTACTAAAACAATTGTTGCTTCGAAAATTTTTAAATTTACAAACTAGAAAATTTACATTATAGACAATTTATATTACGTTGTAATTATTCTCTCGTTGACTTTCAATACAATGTTGTTATATGATGGTAAATAATATTTTGAAATCGATCTGTTATTTTTGAAAATCTAATTCTGAATAGAAAGAAGGGGAAATAAAATTTTAATTTTTCATAACTGATGATTGAATATGAAATTTAAGGATATAAATACACATATAAAAAATTATTTATTTAATCCTTAAAGTTTAGCAGTTATACAATAATATTTAAATTTACAATAAAAATTGTAAAGATAATTTTTTCAATGATTTTTATTAAGAAAATATTTTAATAAGTTTTATTGTTGTTAGAGTGAATTAAAATAAATTTGAATATTTTTAAATTTAACGGTTTTGCTAAATTTAATTTTTTTTTAAAAATAAAAACTTTTAGAATTTGTTTAAAAAATATTTTTTGTATTTACTCGTAATTGAATGTAATTACAAAATTCTGAATGATTTTGAAATACTTTTTTAATGAGTTGACCATGAAATTCCTGTTGTTTTAATGTTAAGAAAAGAAGGAGCAGACCAAAAGATTAATTCTATTTTATTATATTTTGATATAATTTGCCTTGGGTCGCTCTAACATCAACGAATCAATATCGATATTTTCATTCCCAAATCAATCATTATTTTTGAAAATGTAAATATTAAAATCTGTGAAATATTAAGATTTAATAGAGAAGAGAACAAGATATAATATTTCGTGAAAAAAATATGTTTGGGAATTTTAAATATAGAAAATAGAAGTATTTTGCATCATATTCAGATCTATATATACTCGTAATATTGTTTAATATATAGATTCATCCAAACATGACCAGAACTTAACTAGTATCATAGAATTTCAACCATAAACTTTAGAATAATAAAATACAAAATTGAGCCATTAAAACCAAAATGATGCTGATCTTAAACATTAGTTGGGTTTTTTTAGCTGAACAATCTATACTCAAACTTGCACAAAATTGATCCCAACCACGGTGGGTCTACTTTCATATAAAATATTGGTTTGACGTTAGTTAAACTCATTTCTCCCATCGCAAGGGCGGTTTTAATTCAATTTTAATTTCAATACTTTGAACAAATTAATAAAAAACCATTTTTGAAAACTAATAATCGTTATTTATTTCTTTTAGTTTTTGATATTTGTTTTCAGGTAAAAAACTAGTAAACAAATACTAAATATGAAATATCTATCCATGTAAAAAAAATATCAGTTAGTTTGAGTCACCAAACGCAATAAGAAGTGATGGCGCCATTGAATTTAATAATTAAGAATCAAAATAAAAATTTAGATCTTCGAGACCATCTCCAACACAACAGCTGCTTGTCTTAAGTTTAACTAATTTCATTTCTATCTAGTATACTGAGATGAGAAAAAAATAGTTGCGTGTATGTTCCTAGATTTGCAGAATGCTTTCGATCATGTGTAGATCATGAAATTCTTTTACACAAATTTTATTTTATGAATTTTACAGAATCGAAAGCAAGCTCGTCGGCTTGGTAACCCTTTTAAAATGATAAAGAAGGTAGTTCTTCAAGGGTCTATTTTGGGACCAAATTTATTCAAAATTTACATTAATGATAGAACAAAAAAAGATCTAAGGGGTTCCTCTACGCGGATGATGCTATTTTGAAATGTGCCGTGGACCGTAAAGAGGAGTTAAAGTCTGCAATTTAGGAAGATCTGGTATACTCATAAATGTTTGGCTTACCAAACATCGTCTATCATTAAAAATACCAAAAAGACAAAGATAATCATTTTTGAAAATAAAAGAATTTGTAATCCATCATTCCTTATGTTCTGTCATTGATATAGTACCAACATTCAACTAACTTGGATTAATACTGGACAAGAAACAGAAATGGAAATATCATGTTGAACATGTAATAAAAAAAAATTCTCCTAATATTTTCATACTTAAGAGATTACGCAATTATTTTACACCCGATATCGAATATAGTCTATACCCGTTCCTATATCGAATATAGTCTATTTTAATTCAATATGGAGCAGAGCACCATAAATTACTTTGGAAAGGTTAAATGTCGCTAATAAGAAAACAATCAAAATTATTCACAAGTACTCAGTTATGTTCCCCATAGTAATCAATTGTACAACGAACAATATTTGAGTCTGAAAAACATTTTCAGCAGTTTACTTCTTTTTGCAACTACTAAACTCTCCCTCTAACAATAATGCATAACAACTGAATCATAATTTAATGAAATCACTTTAAAAAAAAATCATTATTTCTAAATGGAAGAATTAATTTCATTAAATTTAAAAATAAAAATCATTATTTGATTGTCTCTAAAATTAATTAAGTTCCCAAAATATAAATAAAATTAGGTCAAATTAAATTGTTTCCATTTTTTTTTTTTAAATTTCAATTTAAGATTATAGGATTTCAAAATTTAAAAATAAAAAACCCTCACATATCTTTCAAAGTATGGTGATCAATTAACTTCCTTTTTTTTTAGTCTTTATTTAATTCAATAGAATCTCAATTTATGAAATTTAATTCAATTTGCGTCTAATTCTTTTATTAAGAAAATTTCTATATTATTATTTTCAAGTCAGTAGGAGAACCAAGGTGTATGGGGATATATTCAATGAATAAAAGAAAGAGAGATTATTCTAATGTTATCCTCTAATAGAGTAGTAGTGATGAAGGCAAACAACTTATATATATACATATACATATATATATTTATATTTCTCCAAATTATTCCTTTTTAAGTGGGTTTAAATGGTTATAGCTTTTCATAAATTAGTTATAAAAACAAAACGAATAAAAAAAAAACAATAAAAAAAAACAACAAAAAATGAACAAATTTTCTTTAAACCGCGAACAATGTAACAACAGGGAGTTGGGGGTAAAATATGATATCTTTGAGTGCGGATAAATATTTAAGTATACAATATAAAAAAAAAAATATACAATAAAAATGAAGTAGAAAAAATAAAGGAAAAAAAAATTGACACAAAAAACGGATTACAATAAAGACCATTCAATTAAGTGCCTAAATCTATTTAAACAATTTTTTTTATCTTAAAATTTTTGAATTTTGGTTTTTTTTTATACACTTTTCAAATTTGAAAAAAAATTCTTCTTGCAAATTTAATAAATTTTCACACCAATGAAAGACTGTCCAAAATGTAGGTTGGCTGATTTGAGAACATGAAAATAGATTTTGTTTAGCTTTTTTTTACCATTTACTCCTGCTTTTACGGACTTTGCCAGTAACTCTGAACTTTTTTCTCTTTTTCCATCTTAACAGAATTTATTGAATCTTTCTAAAGGAAAATGACAATAATTTATAACAATAGTGACCTTTATGGCTTATTAAAATTTCAACCAATCCATTTCTACCAGTCCATTGATTTGACACTTCATATTTGCTCTTTCATTCCAATTTTCTGCCTTACATTACTCTTAGCGATTTTCTTTTTAACCGGCTGGTTATTGGAATGTTTTGTAAGTCTCTTGTCATAGGGTTAAGGTGTTGGAACAGTCTGTGTGCATATCTGTGTTTACATTTTTCCAGTTCTGCTGTAAACATGGGTGTATTAAAATCTTTATGTATAGATTAATATTTCTAAGGTACCAAGGGGCCTGGGTTATGGTATATAAATTTTTTTATTGCATTCTTTGAATATTTTCGATGTTACTATTAGAAGCAGTTCTCCATAGCTTATACCCATAGGACAAGATTGGTTTCATAATGACTTTTTATAGCAATACTTTGTGTTCCAGATCTAGTGTAGAATTTTTCCCGATAAGTCGATAAATGTTGTTCGTCTTGAATTTTAGTTGCTCTTTTTTTGCGGTGATATACTCTTCTTCCAAATTAGACTTTTTTCTAGGTGTATTCCCCAGGTATTTAACCTCGTTAGCTTGTGGAATAGATTATCCGATTTATATCTACTGGTGAGTATAATCCCTTCTTTAACAAGAAAGTCACATGTACACTTTTACTGTCATTATGACCTTCATTTTCCACTTATAGAGCGATTACTGTATCTACTGCAAATATTCTTGCAGATTTATAGATGCTGTATGTGAGTGACGAGATATATGCTGTATGTATGTGATGAGAACATATAGATGCTGAACGTATAGTATAGATGCTGTATGTATGTGATGAGAACATTTTGTCTTCAAGTCCTTGTTTTATTTGGGCAGTTATTCTATGTATGTGTTCGATCGTGCTAATGTTCAGCTTGAAAACCAAATTGGTGCAGATGAATCACTCCATCGTTTTTACTTGCGGCATCATTTTATGTACCATAATTTTTTCAAATACTTTTTATATTATAGGAAATAGACTGATGATTCTATATGAGTTGACTTTTGTTGGATCTTTTCCTGGTTTTAATATCATTATAATTACAGACTGCTTCCACAATAATGGAAAATAACTTATTCTGAAGATAGCATTGAAAAATTGTGTAATAAGTTTAAAAGCTGCGCATGGGACTTCTTGAAGCATTCTATCTGAAATATCATCGTAGCCTTCTGCTTTTTTAGGGTTTATTTTTTTGTTGTTTGTAGATTCAACTAACTGCGAATTAATTCTACAACATAGTCTTGCTGGTATATTCTGATTTCTAGCTGGTAGTAATTCGCATGAAGTGGTTATGTTATCTGGCGTGTCCTGATGGACTGCAAAGGCTTCTGCTTTTGCACTGTCACTTTTCGCTTACTCTCCACTATTTAATCTGATTGAAGGGTCATGTTGTCAACGCTTTTTTAGATTTTTTACCTGAAAATATAAAAATAGATTTTGTTTAGCAATTAAAATAAATATTGTAATTGTTATTGTTAGGTAGAATTTTTATTTGGTATAATTATGATGAAATAATAAAAAAACCTAATGTTTGATATATTTTTATTTCTCTGGGATTTTAAATAGATCTTGCGCTTATGAACTAACTAACTATTTAACTACGAAGAATAAATAATGTTATATTGTTATTATGTAAATATTCTATAGGTACCATCTTGAGTTTTACTTTTTTCGAATGGGAGTTCTATGTAGACGCATCCTTTCCAGATTTATTGTACTTTCCCGTTTGTTATCTTTGTTATATTAAAATTGCCGGTCTATATGGCTTTGATAAATACTATTATTGGCTTAATGTCAATTTCAGAATTATTCAATGTTCATTCCTGGAAATATTTATGTCTTTTGCAAGCTGTGACGTCGCAAACAGATATAGAATATGAGTGGGGGATTCTTCAAAGCAGAATCTGCATCTGCCTTTTTTGGACTTACACCAATATTGAACTTGTGTTTTACTTATAGACTTATATAGATCGTTCTAGTAAATTGACTAGTCTTTTTGAATCTAACAGCCAAAATTTTATATAAAGTGTTGAGAACTGCTATTCCTCTTCCGTTTTCCCTCTCTGAAACAATCATATATCTTTTAATTTTTCAGCAATCACCAAATGTTGTTATGTAAAATATTCGATTCATAGTCAACTCTAATTTAGAATGTCCTTTTTTAATGTCCTTTTTAAATTTAAATTTTTTTTTTTTATTTTTTTTTTATTAGTTTACTTCTGCCTTTTCAGTTGTTTGCATGAAATATTAAAAAAAAAAAAAACGTTAAAAAAATATTTGATAAAAAAAATCGATTTTTACAGTTATTTAAGACGTTTTGTGATTAAATTTTTATTTTTTATTTTCTTATGTTTATGGTATTTTTTTTTTTATTTTTTCTTTCTGTTCCAAAGAATGTAATGAAATTAAAAATTATAGCTTTTCCTCAACATTATATATATATATATATATACAAAAATATAGAAAAGGAAAGCAATTTTACCTCGCCTTTTTAAAATTTTAGGTTTGGCATTTTGGTTTGAACATTTCAAACATTCACGGTGCTCTCTAAGTGAGTGTTGTGAAAAAACATTGCACCACAAATATTTTTCCACGTTTATTTTTTTTTTGTAGTTGTGGTTTTTTTTTTCTAAAAAATTTTTCAAGATAAAGAAAAAAAGTAGGAGGAAACTTGTCCTATGCTTCCTCCTTTGACTGGCACGATATTATCTCGTTTTTTATTTTTTATTTTAAAATTTTCACTAAAAAAAAAAAGAAAAGAATTGAAGAAAAATTAAAAAGGACTAAAAACTAAATGAATAAAAGTGGGATATAGGATAGATAGGATAGCATATTTATAGTATAAAGAAAGAATGTTTTGAGAAATAGAATTATATCTACACTTTTAAGATGAAAATGGAATCAAATGGGGTATTAAGAAAAAATAAAGCGGTTGAATAAAAAAAAAAAACAAAGAAAAAATTGTCGTGTAATTCGGAAACAGAGGATTTCGTTTTTATGCTTTTGTTTTTCTTTTTTTTTTTTTTAAGTTCGCGTAGAATCTTTTTATCTCTAATTTGTGAAGAATTTATATTTTTTTTTTATTATTATTATAATTTTGGTTTTGGTTTTCCTATTATTTACTTGAGTCATTGCTTAAGGCGGCATCACGGTGGAATATTGTGGAAAAAAGGACAAGAATAATAATCATAAAAAAAATACTAAAATAAGGAGCAGCTTTAATTTAAATTTCATTAAAAAAAAATATATTTGAAAAATTAATGTAAGAAAATTTATAGAGATAATTTATTTCAGCTCAATTCGAATTCGTCCGTTTATTCAAAACTATATCTGTAATTAAATTATAAACCATTTATTTTTTATTAAATAACATTTTACAGTCATCATCAGATTGAAATAAAACTACACGGTCACGTAATATTTGTTGTCGCTATAATTTTCTTTTGCAAATCGATATTTTGATGATAGCTGCCGACAGTTTTCTATTCTTTTGTAATGCTTAAGAGCTGTTAAAATTTTTTTTATCATCGTTTTATTGACATAGTCGTCCGTATTATTTTGTGCCTGGCGTATTTTTAAGTTGAATTTATAAGTTTTATATCCATTTAATAGAATTTTATTATACTTGTTTCATATTGTGATATACTTCACCAACGATAGCTTACATTGGTCAACGATTTTTCTAGCCTGTTGAATTGTTTATTGACTTGAAATGTTCAGTAAAGAAATTGGTTGTGTCTTGTGCTATGCATTTCCTCTTTTTTGATTTACAAATAGTATAACAAATCTCATAACCATCAGAAGTTTCTTAGCTTTCCAGCCAGCTTATCAATATTAGTATAATTGATTAGTTAAAAATCTTCGTTCATTTATTCCTAAATATGATAAAATACAACGACAATAAGAACCAAAAGAACAATAATTTTATAATTTATTTTTTTGTATTTTCCCAAATAGAATAAATTATCCCTATGTTATTTTATATCACAAGATATAGATTTATTTCCGTGTATTTTAAATATAAAAAAAATTAGAAATTGCCATTATGTTAGATTATTCGACAAAATCTAAAGCACAATACAACCAACATCAGTGCAATGTTTACGCGAACTCAGCAATAAAGCTACTTCCAAACTACATCGTGAAAATGGTTTGATTAGTGAGTAGGTACAACAAAATAAATAACAAATGACCAATTCATAATAATATTAATATACTACAGCAAAACATCCAAAGATTAAAATAACATAACATTAACCATAAATAATCCCATAATTGAACGAGTCTCAAGTTTTAAGTATCTAGGATTAAATGAAAACTGGAAAATATAGAAATAAAATTCCGAATCGAATGTGCTCGTAGCAGTTTTGTGCAATATAAAAAAATTTCTATGTAACCGTGATATCAATATCAAAACAAAAATTCGGTTCGTTAAATGCTATACGTGTAGTCGATACTTCTCTATGGTTGAAAGCGTGTACATAGAAAAGAACGACCATAAATAAGCTTGAAGCATTTGAAATGTATGTATACGGTAGAATACTGAATAAATCTGGGATATATAAATCCAGTGAACAAGAGTGAGGTTCTAAGTAGAATACGTAGAGATCGTGAGTTGTTATTAACAATCAAACGCATAAAAACAACTTATCTGGGTCATATAATGCGAAATTACAAATATCATCTTATGCAACTGATTATGCAAGGTAAAATTGAAGGCAGAAAATAAATATCATGGCTAAGAAACATGAGACAATGGACGGGCCTCCAAACGGTGGGAGAACTAATGCACGCAGGATAGAGAGAGATTCAGAAATGTAATCGCAGGCCTTCAGTAGTGAATATGCAGCTGAAGAAGAAGTATTGTAATTTCCTAAATGAAATTCGAAAAAAATACCGTTATTAAAAAAAAAGGAATAAAATGTGAAAAATGCTTAACTTGAATGGCTTAAAACCCTATAGAATCTAGAAAACCTAAAATTGTGGAATCTTGTTTGAAACCTTATTCTTTAAACCGGATTCTGATTGTAAACTTATTCAATTTATAAAAAGCTAAAAATTGATTTTAAGTCTTCATATCTTAAAAAGCTTTCTAGTATGAACCCAATTTATATGAGAAATTTGTTTTTAGTATAACAGATTTTATTATTGGTCTATATTTTTCATCATTGCCTGCAAATCATCCCATGGGGCATTAGGACGGATAATAGGTTGGTTCGTTTTTACATGGCGAAATTGTAATTGAATCCTATTCCTATACAAATTCACCAATTGTTTAACTTCTTCAACTTGTAAACCTGAATGTAATAACAATCACCCTGTATATCTTAAAATATCGTAATGCAATCCTAGACTTAATTATGTCCCAAAAATAAATTTAAAAAAAAAAAGAACAAATGTCAAGAAAGTAAATTAAAAACATTTATTTACAATTCTTATTGCGGTATAATTCTTTGCTATTACAGTTTAAAAAAAAAAAATTGGTTGTTGTTATTTTGCAATTGCAATGCAAAAAAAAAAAATTTAAGATTTTCCTAAAATTAAACGACGGATACTTTTATTTCCTTGTTTTATTTTTTTGTTTGTTTGTTTATAAGTGCGTATTTACGATAGTGTGATAGAGGAAATAAAATGAAAATCCAAAATAGAAAAATTTTCACCATGATATTTATAGTGTCTGAGGGTGACTTGTACTTTAAATATTTTTTTTTTTTTTTTAATTCTAATATAAATGAATAAACAAAAAAAAAAAACAAAAACAATTTTTAAGGATAAATATTAAATGGTTACTTTTTGTATACATTTATTTATAATTATATACAATATACTTGTATACGAATATTTTTGTACATAAATTGTGTGTTGTTGTTGTTGTTGTTGGTGGTTATTTTAGAAAATAAATTCTGTGCAATTTACTTTCAAATTGTTTCTTAAAATTATTAAAAAAAAAAAAAATAAATAAATTTTTTAATGTTCTGGTTATGAGGTTATAAATAAACATAAACATGAAAAAAATTTACGATTAGAGGAAAGGTGGCATTTATATAAGTAAGGTTTTGATAATTGATTTTTATATTGTGGTACTAAGATTTTGAGAACTCATATTCTTACTTTGCCCAAAATGATGCTATATAGTAGTATGGGATGGCGACTTTACATTTTTTATGTTTCCTGTAACTGCTGATGACAATTTTTATTTGAAAAAGTTACATTAAAACCATCAAGGGAATCTTCAAATTAATACCCTATTTGTGGTCTTACAAACATTTTTTTATATTTAGAAGAAGAACGAATTAATTGGAAATAATTCAACGTTCAAAGAACATAATGCAGTTTTATAATATTAACAATAACATATAATTTTTTCTATTTGTAATGAAAATATTTTATTACAAAAAATTATTAGAAACTATTTCGAAATGTCACACTTACATAATTCTTAAAAATGAAAATCTACAATGCAGTTATTTCAAAGCAGTCAAACGATTATGATTTGATTGTTTTGCATATTTAGTGGAAAAAAAAAACAAAAATACAAAAATATTTTGGTTGAATTTTATAACTCACAGAGGTCTTATTGACATATTGTAATAAGTTATAAAGTCAATCAAATTAAAAATTAGGATTTGTATAGGTAGTCTAACACTATAAATACCTACTGATGAGTTCTAGTAGTGTTATGATGAACGAAACAATTCCTAAAAATAATTTTGTTTGTTAACAAAAATATATTTTGGTTATCGAAGACTGCCGCCCTTAAGCCCAACTCCCATTTTATTGGAACTTTATTTTCTCTGACTATTCATTTTACTGACTGATTGTCGGGAATAGCTAGTTATTATGAAATTAATAAAATCGAAAATAGTATTGTTGCTATTCAGAGCTCTATCACTGAAAATAGAATTAATAAAACACTGTTATTACATAAACCAACTGTAATTTTCAACTATAATTTATTTATTTATTTATTTTTTATTATTAACCAATTTTACAAATACAATTAGTTGTTTTGTTAGCCTTTTCTTCTCGATGGGTCAAGTTCTTTAAATTTCATATTTGTTTGTTAAGTAACTTAATTTATAAATAAAAATAAAATTTCTATCTAATGGTCATTTCTATTGCTAGAAATAATTCTTTTAATAATATGTTGATAATTTGTATATTTGTGAATACTGTCACAGATTTACCATCAGAGCAATGAGTTAGTCTTTTGTCAACTCATATATACTAACTATATACATTTTAGAAAATAATAAGAATAACCGTTAACTCTCTGTTCTATAATATATCCACCACTCCTATATTTCTATTGTGCCCTGGTCTCTACCATAAAAGGAAAACCCATTTAGGAGCCTTCTTTCTGGACCCGCTGGGTGATCTTGAAAGCACTGGTATTAAAAACCTCCGCGGCTTCGTTAAAAGCTCAAATTGGTTCAGCGAGTAGGGTATTACGCGAGGAAAGTTCCCGTGGTATCACAATGGACCTCACCGGTCTAAGTGTGTCGAAGTTTTCGGCAACCACTACTACCTACCTACCTACCATATTTCCTTGACAGCATACCATATTATAGTCATTTACAGCACAAAATTTATCACCTGTAATTATAATGATCAAAATCTTGGACCAACACGATCCTTGAAATTGTCATTAGACAATGTTTTCAATTCAATTACACATAATTCATTGCTTGAAATTTCTTTTGCAGGTGTTTTTCCCCAACCAAAGATTCGTCCTTTAATTCCTTCAAGAATATATTATAATTCGCAACTGTCTCCTAATTAACGCATAGGTACTGCAGTATTTTCCGTTAATTTAACTTTTTTGCCCGAAAGTATTCTTATCGGTATTAAGTAGATTGTTCAAAATAGTTCTAAATTGATATTTTTTATTCCGAATTTTTTTTAGAACAATTTTGGACAACTTTTGTTATTGTTGTTTTTCCTTTCAATTTTGACAGTTAAACAAAGAAATTTGAGAGTAAGCTAAAATTGGAACAAAAAAGTTAAAAAAAGATCCAAAAAAGTTTTCAGTAGATTTTTCAGTTCTAACAAGTAGTCCTAAAGTGTTTGACATTTAAATGTCATTGTTCAAAAGAGTTTTATCCGATTCTGTTCTAAATCTATTGAAAAAACTTATATTTCTGAAATAAATTTCCATTTCCTAAAATTTCGATACTATACTTCTGCAATTTATTGGAAAATAGAATATTACCTCATTTTACTTTTGAACGGAATTAAACATATTTTAGGCAAATTTTTTACAATCTGAGATCTTAATGATCATTAATTATCGTATTCTATTTTTGGCATAAAAAAAAAAATTATTTTATTATTATTTACATTATCACACTAAAAGGTGCTTATTATTGGAAAGATAATAAAAATATAACAATATTTAAACTTGTAAGTCAAAGTAAAACAAAAACAAAAAGATAATTTTAAAACCATGTGAATATTAAATTTTCTCTATATGACCAGACAGCTTTTTGCTAGGTCTTTATTTTTAAATCTATTAATAATTATTACATTAGAAATTTGTTAAAATCTTTTTTATTTAAATAATTTAATATAAAACATGTTCTTAGTTAGTTTTTAAGTAATAGTTGAAAATTCAAGAAAAAATAAAATAAAAACTGTCGTCTAGAAAAATAAAACTGTATTTTCACTGAAATATTTTAATGAAAAGACAAAAATAATTGTTTAAAGCTAGATCCACGAATGTTACTCCCGGAATAGCTAGTATTATTTTAAAAGTTATATCCTCACTTTAATGTTAGACTTCTTATGTATAATTTATTGCTATACTGATTTCATTGGGACCATTGTACAATCGATGAAGTCTCTCAAATTTTCAATTACCTATTGATTTGTACAATTATATTTTTTTTCTGATACAAAACATTTTTTTAGATTTAACCGAGCTATACTTATAATAAATTTGCAAACTGAAATTCTGAAACTGGTTCAGCTGAGGAATCACATAATTTATCTATAATTGATCACATAATTTATTTATATATATTGAGTCAGAATTGAAATTGTGCAGATTCTTTATAGTTACAATTTTTATTATATAGAAAAAAATAAAAATTATAAATCTTTTATATATATACCCAAGAGATGTTAATAACGCGGTTCCTTCGTTTTGGAAATAAATCGTTTTTTCCATATAAATTTTTTGTTTTAGTACGCTAACTTTATTTTATTATTTTTTTTAATTAGGACGTAGTCACTTAATTGCTTTCAATATTAAAGTAGAGAATAATTGAATCAAAAAAGCAACAATAATATCAAATAACTAAATATTTGATTCATATAAAATCATTTCTGAAAACAACCATTTCTGTACAATTGCATAGGGGAGCCACTAGTATTATATTATAAAATTTTAAGTGGTAAAATGTTAAAGTAAATTAACTATAACTATAGTCTACAATATTCTTAAATGAAAAAAACTAATTATATTTCCAAAATATATTCAAACATTGACATAATTTTAATTTACAGATAAATTTATTATTTAAAACTATTGTTTTACAATTGCAATTTTCCACCATTCTAATAACAATAGTCGATAACAATAGAAAATTAAAATTAATTATTCAAGTAGGTAATAACAAAACAAAAAAAAAAATAATGTTAACTAATTAATAGTGATAATTATATTTAGATAATTTTCTTCCTTAATCCTAATTTCACTATTGTTAAAATGATTTCAAGTCCGGTAATTTAATCCGGAAATTAAAATATTTTAATACGGTGTAAATTCTAAACTTATGAAAATACCTTTTGTATATTCAATATTTTATTCCTTGAATATTAATATTTACTTTAATATAACAAGATATATTTTATAGATTAATAGGTATATAAGCTTTTTTTATTGAGTTCATTATTTTATTTACAATAGTTGTTATACAAATTATGATTTACAAATATACTGATGGCGCTTCCTTAATACCATCCTTAGGAGGTCAAAATTAAGACCTAAGGGAATTTTTAAGCCATATTTTACATATATATATGTATACATATAATTTTTTTTGTATTTATTCTCAAGATATTTGACATTTGAAATTTTATAGATTATCCTTGTGGTCCTTTTACCACCTCTTTTTTTATACCATTTATAATTTTTGGGAGATTGATTTATTGTATATTGTACTGTTATTATTATTGTGATGGTATTATTGTAACAATCAAAAGTGAGTTCCTTTGACAATTTAAACAAAACATCACTGACAAATTATGTAAGTGATCCTTCATTTTGAGGTAAATTTATATATATATATATGTGTGTAAGAATGATTGTATTTATTATAATATAATCATGGATTTTTGATAAGTTCAAAAGTTTATGGTATAAAAGGTAAGTATTGTATAAAAAAAATAATAATAATAAAATAATTTTATGGTCTTTGGTTTGTGTTCTAACGATAAACATGATAAAAAAAAAATAACATAAAATCAGTTCCGTATTCTATAATAATCCATCAGTCAAGAGGATGAAATTGTTAAGAAAGCATAAAACTAGAATTCGTTTTTATACATGTGCATATGTACATACATATATGAAAATTTAATGTTATTTTATAATACAGGTAAGCTTCGGTATATATCCTTGTTGAAAAAAGAAATAGTTTAATTTATGTATATCGTTAAGCTATACAGGGTGTTCAAAATATCTATTCCAGTGAAAATCTGATTTTTGTTAAGATTTTAGTTCTCTCAACTTTTTAAAGCCTTACTTGTTTGAGTATTACTTTGTTTTAAAATTATCCAATTTACCGTCATGGTCAAACTATCCAATTTGATTGTAATAGACTTCATATTATCAAATGACATATAATAAAAAGAAGTCTCATCCCGTACATATTTTTAAAATATTATTTTTATATAGCGGGTCGCCACATTACAACCCGCTATCTCATTTTATCTTCAAAACAATTTGTTCTTTAAAACAATATTTTGGTTCTTCAAACCTTAACGAATTATACTATTGACAAACATGCAATGTCGATATTATGATATCAATATTCTAATATTCTCTATATCATAATATCAAAAGTACTATGCAAGACACAAACGTATTATTCATATTTCATATTATGACATGTAAAATGGAAGATAAAAATTAAAAAAATTTTTTAAATTATATTTCAATTTTGCCCTTTTCTTTTATTTTTTTTTCCTTTTTAATTTGATTTAACAATAAAACAAAATAAATTTTTTAAACAAATTTTTGTTTCATTTTTAAAATAAGTCAAATCAATTGTTTTTTAGTACTAAAACTAAAAATGTTTGATGTGCTTGCCATCAGAGTGCTCTGATGAACAATATTACCGTGTTAAAATACTAATATTATACATTTATTATGCTTTTGTTCGGAATTTCAATACTACGTTTATATTTCAATAATATTTATTAATATCATGATATTAGATGACAGACATGTAGCGATATCATGATGTCAGCAATATTACAATATGTATCGATATTACATGTCTGTCTATAGTATTATCTACTTACGAATATGATATGGATATACATAGCTACATACATAAATAATAATAAAATATTAGAAATTCAGAATATCAATGTAGGTACAATAGTATTGATATAAGTATGTAGTTATACAATAATAGATTAAAAATAACCAAAGCAAAAAAAATTCTTTGCCGAAAATTCAAAAATATACCTACTTATCAGTATACTTTTCAATACAAATACAAATCCATATTATGCAAGCGCATATATTCATTGCCGATCGTATGTGTTTAAATTTTTTTTATATTTCTTGTTTTGAACCTTTGATTTGAAAAAATATCGTATCTACATGGATGAACGGAATGAATACTGTTGTGTAGTTCTATACAGACGCGACATCTTCAAATCTATTGTATACCTACTTCTTCGAATCGCAAGTCTATGTCCTTGATGAATGCTATTATTGTTTTTATGAACTGATTATATGCAAATATAATTATTGATTCTGAAATATGTGTCTTTGCTATATTTTTGACAGAAAGTTTAAAAAATCAAAATATCATTCTAGAGTCATTATTTCCATTCGCTGGTCAAAGAATTCATATCTGAAAAATAATTTTCAATTTACGATATAAATCCAAAATAAATCAAAAAATCGTACATCGAGAGCTTCCTGTTTATACATGTAAACTTATGTACAAATAATTTCCCATCAACTATTCTAAAAAAAAACATTGTTTTTTTGTAAAATTATTTTGTTGCGTAAATAAAAATTTAACAAAAAAAAAAAACACCCGATTTGTTACCCCCTCCTGAAGAAAATCGTTTATTTTTTGCAACAAATTCAAAAATTCTCTTAAACTCATGATGATGTATTAGTTAAAAAATGTAAGGTCGTTCAACATAACAAACTGAAAATATCAGAAACAAAATAAAAACAAAACAATAAAAAAATAACTAAAAACTATATGTCTACATCTTTATTTCAGGGATAAATGATTCCACTTAAAGAGCAGAGCGTTTTAATACTTCGAATAAAAAAATAAAACAAAAAAAAAGGTCAAGTCAAGAGTGATGAATGACATTTTGTACAGGAGATATATATACATACATATTTAAAAAAAATTGTAAACATGAGTCATGGGATATATAGGACTATATTCAGTTAACTATATATATATACTCGTATATGTGATCCTTGTAGATAGGTAAATAGAAAAAAGTTCATCATGTATGTCTACTTTGCAGTTGACATTAAAGTTTAAATGATTATGCCAAACTATATTAACATATCAAGTACAGAGAGCTATATTTTAATTTGGGGCAATCCATTATTTTAATTTGAAAAATAGTGCATTTTCGAATATTTCCTTTTTTTTATAAAAGTTGAAGAATCACATAAGGGATACTGTAAATAAAATGCATTAAAAATTCATGAGTTATTAAGATAAAAAATGCCTTTGTACAGAAGAGCAGTGACTAGATGTTGATACAATATAGGAATAGATGTAAATTTACATTTTAACATGATGAAAAGTAGTGAAAAATGTCAGATTGGAAGACGTAATACATTTCGGACTAAATCGAATCAAGTTCGAAATTCACATGTTCTGTGTTGTTGGGAAAAAGTGCAAGTACAACGTGTACATTAATATGTTATACAAAATTATTATACATTTTTACTTTGATTTTTTAATAAATCTTATAATAAATTGAATTAAATACTCAACACGATCTCTAATAGCTCTCATGAAATCATGAATAAATAAAAATAAATAAATAATTAATGTGTAAGTATTATGAATATATTTAACTATATATACGAACATACACATACATTAAAATTAGATTACATTAGATTATTGTTATTAAGGTTAAGTTCTAGCTCCACATAACCCCAGCCGAAAATGGACTTACTTGATTATCCGCAGAAATGGAATCATGCACGTATGCATCCCTAATGATGTCTGATTAAATAATTTCACGCTGGATATTTTTCAATGATATGTTGAGTATCTAATACCATTGTTCGACGAACGTTCATATATATACATTCATTTAACTAAATGAAAATATACCAAAATGGGCGTTCCATGCAAATTTTATTTTATAAAATTGATGATTATTTCAGGCAAATCGGGGATAGAGTTGAGAATACGAAAACCCAATAGTACGACTATTCAAAGAAACTGGTGAATTAGACAACAGGTTGTATAGAGAATATAAAAATAATCGAGCATTTTTAAACGATATGTGGACTTCAAACATTATCCAAGTGTGTCATCAGAATGAATTCAAAAAATTGTTTTGTGTAGTAAAATAGATAGAATCCAATGAGATATTGTTGAGCGATAAAACAAAAATTAACAATCTGCAGTATAAAAATTAAGTTAAAAAAACATAAATTTTGAATTGGTTTAAAATTTTAGATTATATTTTATTTTAAAAAAAAATTAAAAATGATTGAAAACGAGAATGTAAAAGATTTATAGCGAGATTTATAGCCCAATGCATTATTAGATAATTGCAGATTGCCCATTAAATTTTCGCGATATACTTAAGTAAATAAAATATATTTGATATAGGCATAATATTATTTTGTTTTCATAAAATTTGTTTTTTATGTTTTTACTGATGTTTTTTATTTTTGCTTTTTATAGAAAAATCAACATTTAAATATTTTTTTAATTTTTATAAATTATTTAAAAATTTTTATTTTTCATCGGTACATATTTAAGCAAAACATAAAAGAAATATGTAAAGTTAAAATTATTGTCAATAGTATTGAATAAAAATAGGTCGAGTCGATTGAAGGACTAAAATGATAATATATATTATGAAAATATGTATATATATATATTTGAATGTGTGTGAAAGGGTAAAACTATATAAAATAAAACATTTTGTCATATTGTGCAGACAATTTTGATAGAATGTGAATGTGATCAATCATTCAATTTAATTTTTAACTGTTTAATAATTTTTTATATTTAAAACAAAATAAAAAAAATTATGGTAAAATTAATTTTTTTACATATTTAATACTAATTTTGAATTGAATGTAGTTTATGTTAAATATTTACTTAATTATTATTTAAAATAAAATTATTAAATATAAATTAATTTATTTTTTAAACTTAATTTATCTAAAATTGAATGAATTTGAACGTGTTTATGTAAAATAATAATTTGGCACCTTATCACATTTATTAACTGTTGTATATATAAAATCATGAGTTATTAAACTAAAATATATACAAATATACCTCTGGTATATTATTCTGGTACTTACTAGTCTTCATAGAAATTAGCTTACGTTCAGCCAGCCCCAAGTGTGACACAAGCAATCCCTTTAATTATCGCGCAATTAATTTGACTTCAGTATTATCAAAAGTGATAGAAACTATCATTAACTTTCAAATTTTAAAAAAATACCTACGGAGCAACAGTCTTATAAATGACTGCCAATATAGCTTTAGTTCGAAAAGGTAAGTTGTTGACCTTTTGACCTTCAGGACAGAAAAATGGCACCGACGCATATAGAAAAATACGGTGAAGCCACAAGCTATAGCCCTATATATATCCAAAGGTTGTGATCGCGTCTGGCATGCTTCATTACTGAAAAAACTATAGAAGAAATTGGACAGGGAAACATTTTCAATACGTGGATGGAACCGTGTTATCTAAACGAAATATAAATTTAGTAAAAAAACCACACTAAATTATAGTGAGAAATATAATATAATATATTTCATATTTTTGTATTTGACGTAAATAAATACTACGGTACTAATCTTGAAATTCCTTGAAGACACAAATTAATATTTCAATTAACTAATATTCTATATAAAATCACTCAAATCTCTCATCACTATAGGTTATTGAAAGTAGAAATTGGTTTGGTTTTTATAACTCACAGATAATTTGTTTTAAACCTACATTTGAGTTGTCAAAGTAATTAAAATTCAAACCAAAAGAGTTGTCTAAAGTAGTTCAACAAAACAGTACCTACTAATTAGTTCCAGTAGAGTTGGATCTTTATACATTTCTCTAATTTTTTTAGAACACTCTTTCAATTTAATACTCAAAATGTTTAGAAAATTTTGTATTTTCAAATATTTAATTTGAATATATATTTCAAATAGTTTGATGTCATAAATTATGGTTACGAACTTTTAACAAAACTTATAAAGGAATAAAAATTTCATTCAACTTTCAATTATTGATTTTAAAATTTCTGAACATTTGTGTTGGCGGAAATATTCGTTTGCTGTATTTCTCAACTATGTACATTGATATTTCATTAACCGCGTCTTCTATCTATACAAAAACACAACAAATTTAAAAATAAATTAAAATTTTGAAAATCTATGCAAAGTCTTATATGTCATACAAATTATATATATACTTAACTTATATATATATATATACGTATATGTATTTTAAACTCCACTAAATCTTTTTCCTATTCTAAATCATGCCTTTTAGTTTTTAATTATAAATCCCCATCCCATCCGATATTCCGGTCATTCATCAATTATTAATATACAATCTGATTGCCTTTTATGTGGCCTCTATATATATTAACTGCTTTTCTAATATTTAACACTTTTAACACTTTAGATATATATATAATAAATTTCTTAATTTTATTTCAAAGCATTTCACTATTAACTCTATATGTGTACATACAAATATTCTAAAAATCAAATTGCAATAACTCATTTCGAACCATAACCCAACCAAAAAAAGGAAAACAACTCTGCCTACACATTACATTAGTAGTGTTGTACATGTCTACATATAATATGTAGGTATAAGTACATTTGACAAGAAATTTAAGACAAGAAAAATTAAAACCACAAAATTAAAAAAAAAAAAAAACAAAAACAAATTTTATAAGTATCAGTTGAAGTGAAAATGAGTGTATCCCATAAAAATGTTCAGAAATAGAGAAAAACAAGAAATCCTTATATACATTTTACGGTGTTATTAACACTCACCGGTTATAAGTGCGTCGTCCTATCTACAAGGATCTCCTCTTTTTTTTGTTTTGTTTTTCATTTATATTAATATTATCTCAATAGTATATTGTACATATATATCTATATATATATATATATATATATATATATATATATATATATATATATATATATATATATATATATTTTTCTATTATTGCTATTGTTGTTATTGTTTTGGTGTTGTTGGGGTTTGTTATATTGTTAATTTGATTCAAACCAAAATTTATGGCATTTTCACACCATATCCGAGGAAAAAATTCATATATATATATATATATATATATATATATTTTTGTTAGATTTTATAAGAGTTGTGAAATTTGTTAGGTTAGGGCGGCAGTTCATTGTTGAATGAATCAATTGAGAATATAATATTTTTGTACCTTAAAAAAATATAGAAAATAAAGAATAGAAAAATTTTATGGGTTTGGTATTTTCAGTTTATTTTTTTCTTTTTTTACATCTTTCCTTTTGGATCCGTTCCTGTAGTTCGTTTATTTATTTTTAGATTTTCGGTTCTTTTCGTTGTAGCTCGTATTTGAAAATTTGAAATTTTTCTATGTGGCCTTTTCTATTAAGATAAAATTTTAAAATGTATAATGGGTCTATTATACATATATATATATGTATATGTATATATATATATTTATATTTTATTAAAATATAAATTGCATATATATATACATATAGGTATAAAGATTACAAAAATATAATTGTGTGTGTGTGTGTGTGTGTATAAGAATTTTTAAATTGAACACTGGGATCATGTATTTTCTAAGAGAACTTCCTTTTTGACTATTTTATGGCCCCTGAGATATGAATGACTATAAATAAGTTAACTTTACAATATTTTATATTATATATATTATGTATATATATATATATAGTTCATCAGAAAATTTAAGGTTAGATAAGAAAAAAACAAGTAGAAATTTCTCAATTTAAGAGTGTCGAACACATAATTTTTGTTTGTTGTATCCTGTGCTGTGGCAGGATACGTTTTTATACTTGAAATTTATTTGTTTTTGATATATATAAAATATACATATATATATTTCTTTTTTTTTCTTTTCACAAAGAGGAGTGGAGATTTTTTGAAATACCTGTATACGTCTTTTTCTTCTATTGATAGGTGTTGTATCCATTGGCTGGCTAATATACAAAATTTTGTTGAGAAATTTTTCCGACCTTTAAATTAATGGTTATCGAAAGTTAGTTAGGATTTTTTGATTAGGAAGAGGAGTAATGGAATTTTCCTTTATAGGAATAAATATAATATATAAAGTATATATATATACACAAAAGTAATGCAAAAGATAAGAGATTGTTTGGGAAAATATCTATATAAATAAAGCCATAAATTGAATAAATGTGAGATTATTGCACAATGGCAATGGTGTGGTTTTTTTCACGTTTTTTTTTTTGTTATTATTTTTTTTTGTTTTTAATTTGTTTTTTTTTTTTTTTAAGAAATTGGTTGAATTGAAGATTGCATTTTTTCATAATACAATAAATTAAATTTACAACTGAATAAAAATTTCATAGATAAAGAATGGAAATATATGTACATAATTTAATAGTGTATTTGAAAATGTGATTTAAATTAGAGAATTGGAGAGAAAATAAATTTTTTATTTGATTTTTGAAAATCGATTAAAATATATATATTTTTTTTATATTTTAATATATGAAAATTTATTTCATTTTTAAAGAATTTTTTTAAATTAAATTTTATTTTTATGAAAATGGGAAAAATATGTAATGTTACTGGAAAAAATTTTAATACTAAAATTTCAAATTAAAATGTTGGTAACTTTGGAAAAGATACGTGGATGATATTTTTGTTATAATAAAGAATATAGACTTAGAACCAACACTCTTGCTGCGTTCATTCCGGTACTAAATTAGCAATGCTAAGCTAAATTGACATTTGTGGCAATGGCATGAATACAACATTTTTTTTAGCATTACTAGCTAAAATAGCAACACAAATTTAGCTCAGTTACAGCCAGGCCATAACAGAGGGTTGGGCCATGAGGGCCATTTGGTTCAGGCCCTGAGCTGTGAAAAGGCCTCCATGAATTTCCTAATTTCTAGGTTTCATAGAATTGCTCAGTAAGTATGATCTAGTTTTATACGAGCATGTAAAAAATGTTCGTGAGTCACAAGACAAGCATATTTATCAGCAAGGAAAATTTATACAAAGAAAAATTATTGAATAAATTCTTGATTCTAAATATTTTTCCATTATTGTGGATGCGACACCAGACTGCTCACACCAAGAACAAACTTGTCTTGTTATTCGATATGTAAAAATAATGAATAATGCATCGTATTTAATTGAGGAAAGATTTATTTCATTTGATTCATTTACAGAAAAAAGAGGAATCGAAATCGCTACACGAATTATTGAAAATTTTGGCCTTGATTTCAATTTATGCTTTGGGCAAGCATAGTAATGGTGATAATATATAATAATTTTATACATATACATATTCTATCATTTTCTTAGCAGCAGTCCTAGAAAGTGGGAGATTTTAAAGAAATATATAGATGTGTCACTTCATATACAATATCAACAACAAGATGGTCTGCTCGAATTGATGTTGTTAAACCACTTTTCAATAATCAGAAAAATATTCTGGCTGCTTTAGAGGAGTGTAAGTCACTAAGCCTTTCACCGCACGCACGTACCGAATTTCAGTAAATTTTTCAACATTTGGATACATTTGAATGTATTCTTTTGACAACAATATGGCTTGAAATATTAACGTTATTGCAACAAATTAATTTAATTATAGAAGCACGCAATGCAACACTTGACGTCGAAATGGAAAATATTAACAATCTTATTGCAAGGATGAAGATAAAACGTGAAGAGTGGGACAGATTACTCTTAAGTTTAAAAGAGTTCAAACTCGTCATATCACATCACAGTTTAATGCTGAAAAACATTTATTGAGTTCATGTTTTTATATACATTATTGATTCAGTTATTTCAGGCTTGATACGTCGCTTTGAGCCTTTACGCAAAATTTGTCAGAATTTTAGATTCCTTTGGACTTTTCAAGTTTTATCAGACGAGGAAATAAAATCGAGAACAAAGGAAATTTCAAATGGAATATGTGATGAAATGGTATTTTTTAAAAATATTTTTGAGGTAAACTTTGATATAAAATCATTTTCATCTACAGCGTGGTTGCTGCTAAACATTTTAAAAAAAACCTAATTGGATTGTTTCCCAATATATCAAAGGGCTTTAAGAATATTTTTAAGTCTACCCGCCTCCGTTTTCCATTTTTAAGTCTACCAGCCTCATATTTTTTATTGGCCTGGGCCCCCTCTCAGCTCGGCAAAGCCTTGGTTACACCTAAAAACTTTTATACTGCTGTATATAAATTTATGTAAAAATACTAAAAAATAAATAATAAAACTGCAAATAATGGTTTCATCATTGTCCTGTAACCCCATCCGTTGGGCCATAGGGCGGAGCAAATAATAGTTTATTATTTAATTTTTTCGAATTTAATACTAAAATTATGAATGGTAAAATTAATACTTCAACCATCTTTGGCTTTGAGTTATAAATTGTTAAATTGAACATTTTTATTGTATGTGCTCAGAAAGAAAATAATTAATTGAGTTGAAGTTATTTTAGGAATTTAGTTGCTATTAAATCGTAAGTCAATAGCCCTTATAGATATAACGTATACTATAGTTACTTATCTAGTAATACTTTTTATTATTTTTAAATATATGTATATAGTTGAAAAAGATTAAAAAAATAAATATTCTAAAATAGCCTATTGATTTACACTAATTTAAGTTACAATATTAATAATGTAAATGAATAAATATAAAAATATAAAAATAAAAACTAAATCGTATTTAGGTTGATGGATAATTATTATTGAAAGTACAAAACACATTTCTATTAATTTATTTATTTTTTTCTTTACTTTCGTACACTGAGCAAAAAAATATGTTTGGCTCAACTATAAAATTAAAGAACAATAATATGGTTGGAAAATATAGTTACATTAACCATATTACTTCATGTAACTATGGGTTTTATATAAAGTTAAAAAGTTTTTTATATGGTTAAATGAAATATAATATGGTTGCAACAAAAATAGTTCATAGCTCACACAACAATATTATTATCTTCACAAACATAATTATGTTTGCAGCAATATTATTTATAATTGAAATAAAAATAATTATGTTTGGAGTAAACATATTATATAGTTACTTTCTACAAGACGATATTTTGTTCTCAACTATAATTTTGTTGTTTTAAATATGATTCAATAATATATTATGTTAAAAATAAATATAATATGGTTGAATGAAAAATATTTATGTTTACACCAAATATAATTTATAGTAGGTTCAATAATAATATTATTCTCACAAACTTGAATTATGGTTGCAGCAACATTAATTTTAATTGAAACAAAAATAAATATGATTGAAGTAAATATATTATATTTGAAATAAAAGCATAGTATAGTTAATTTCGAGAGGATTATATTTTTCTGTCAATTATAATAAATAAATGTCCAATAAATATCAAATTTTGTTAAATTGGTGCTGTCTACATCAGCTACATAACTTTTAAATTTATCATCTTCAGCTGCTGATGACTGTAAAAAATAAAAAATAAAAACATAAGTATATTGTAATAGTTAATATTACCTGCAAATTAAAAAGTACTTATATTATAGTATCTGACAAGAGATTCTAAAGAAAGTCTCAACTTTCGTAATATATTGCCATAATAATAAGAAACTGTTTGATTGAACAGATTATTAAATAATTATAATTTAACTAACCTGTATAGTTTCCTTTTATTAGTTTTTCAATAGTTCGTCTTAACTTAGATTATTTATTCTGTTTTGTTATTATTTTAATAACTAACTATTTCAACTTATATTGAAATATTTCCTCTCACAACATTTTATCCAGTTTTTCATAAGGTACACTTTATTGTCTATCAACATCTAGATAAGAAATTAGTGGTAAGCTTAGAAATTGTTGTGATGAAATGTATGCAAACACTTACCAATTTATATCCATCAGCTAAGAATTTTTACATTAGGTACGCTAATATTTTAAAACACGTTTTAACTTGGCAAACAACAACAGCAGACTGAATATTCAAGTATTTTTTTTATTTTTGAAGCATTTTATTTTAACGCCAACTATAATATGATTACTTCAACCATAATATTATAGTTACTTTAATTATAATATGATTACTTCAACCATAATATGATTATTTCAAACATATGAGATGATTACTTCAATCATAAGGCAACTATAACATGATTGCTTCGATCATAATATGATTAGTATTACTACAATTATTTCTTTAACCAAAATATGTTTGTTACAACTAGTGGATTATGAGCTTCTTAACCATATTATGATATCCACAACTATAATATTTTTGTAAGCAATATAATTTACAGTTGATTTACATTTTTTTAAATATAGTAGTTGTAGCAACCATAATTTATTACAGCGTATAGGTATATATTTAGATTAACTATAATATTTTTAACACAAATATAATATGTTTCTATCAACCCTGGTTATATTCCTCATTAACATATCATATGTTTGTTTTAACTATATTTAACATAATAAGTTTAAAGTATATTTCTCGTAACCATTGGATAAACATATTATTTCTCTTAGTGTATAACTATAAAAACTACTACAATATTTAATACAATATATACAAAAATAAATTCAATAAAGAATTGTTATATAAGGGAACAGTTAGTAAACCTATTTGTTTAAAAATATATAATAAACAGGGTTTAACATCACTTTAAAGACAAAACAAATAGTAAAAAATAGTTACAATAAACTAAATTCAATAATGTCAAAAACTATAATATAATAGGTATAACATAAAATAATAGTGATTAAAAAAACGGCTGATAAGGCTATTAAAAAAATTAAGAAAATAAAGTCAAATTTACAGTAATTGGTGTTAGATATAAACATCACTAAAAAATGTAAAATTTAATAAGAAAAGAATAAGTTAGAAAAAATAATTCAAAAAACTTAAAGTAAAAAATTAAAAATTTGAAAATTAAAAACTAAAAATTAAAAGTTAAAAATTAAGGATTATTAAAAAAATTGAAAAAATAAATTTAAGGTAAATAAAAAAAAATTATAAAGATGAAAGAATTAAAATAAGACATGTAAGAAGAATAAGAAGATATCACGAGTAAAAAAATATATGCTTGCGCACACCATTTCGTAAATTTAACAACGATTCAATTTCATCATAATTCAAGTCAAATAACTAAAGTTTTAAGTTTTTTAATAAACCATTAAATTAACCGCTCAGATTTAATATCAGCTGGTAAAAGTTGTTGTATATATGAGTGATATATTGAATTGTGCAATATGAAATCAAGGGATCCTTAACATAATTCATATTATTTATCCTAAGGTTGTAGCTTAAGATCTTCTAATAAATGAGCACCCACAAAGAATAACAAATAATTTAGCGTAAGACTAGAGGATAAACAATTTTTTTTTTAACAATAATCTGACAGTATGTTTCTAAGAGATTAGTAAAGGGTAAATTTTATTAAAGTACGCACCACCCCAACATGATAAACCTCATTTGAGTTTGGAATCAAAAATAGCTAAATATACTATTTTAAGTAGTTTTGTAGAACAATAGTTGTAGCTAAGTTGATAAATTTGTAGTATAGATTTATTCAAATAATTTCATAACAAGTGTGTGTTCTAACCAGTTAAGTTTGTGATCTATATTAATTCCTAAATACTTAAATGTATTTACTTTATCAATTTTAAAATACTTAGAGCCATAATCCAAATCCTTATTATATAGCAAGATATTGTTAAGCTGAAATTTAGTACATTCAAAAGAGTAATAATACAAGCCACAATCATCTCGAACCGCTTCTGTTAAGCTAAATATAGCATGTATTTAGTTTTAGGACTAATAAGTAAACTATGGCAGTTAGAACCATTTCTTTAACAAATCCAGATCATATTCAATAACAGAAATAACATTGAATAAATTTTTATATAATTTAGTTTAGACAAATTTAACCTTGATTTTATTTTAAAAAAAAATACAACCTTGATTTAGCCTTGTAAAAAACTATATACAAAATTAAAATAGGGAATTTATTTGAATTTCAACAAAAAAAAAAAAGATAACCTTAAATTATTAATCTTGATATAGAAACTAATGATTTGATTCCTAATATATATATAAATAAAATAATTCAAGTTCATTTTTATTTTAATGAATATCCTTAGTATACGTGTACCCAATTATAAGAGATTAATTATTAACAATTCCAGATAAAAATATCAATTTCATAATGGAAAAAGTGAGTAAATCTATATAGTTTTAATATTGAGAATATAATTAAGTATGTATATATTATATCATATATATATATATATTTATTTTTTAATTCACAATATTTATATTTTTGGTATATCTGTATATCAAAATTAATTAATCTATCTATTAAATTTTGTTAAACAAAAAATCAAAATAAGAATTGTATAGAGTCATTAGCAATTCTCTTAAAAAAAAAAAAAACAAAAAAAAAAAGAGTTCGGTTAAAAAAAAAACAAAATAGGAAACAATACATGTTTAACTTGGCGGAAAAACTCTATCAAAGTAATTGTAATAATAAAATAATTTAAATGTAATAACTTTAATAAGTATAATAATATTGTTCCTAAATATTCAAATTATTAATCTACTTATTTAAAAAAATTATTCAATTACATATTCATGTGTATATGTACAGTGCAGTTCAAAATTATAGGATGATGTATAGATAGAAAATATTTTTATGAAAAAATTATTTTGTTGTTATGTTTGATGTTGTTCAATAGTTGTCTAACGCTTAAAGAGTTGTTTCTGTTTTTATTTAGACAAAGTAATGGTATCATAGAGTCAATAAGATTAAGATAAAGTATGCGAAATATTAGTAAAATATTTCTTTATATCTGTCTTTAGAAAATTTCGAAATTATATTCAGATTGGAAGGTATGTAGTGGGTAATGAGAGTCTAAATACAGAAGTTCATACGATAAAAGAATTTTTAAAATTCGTAGTTCCGGTTTGAATATAGAATTTACTAGAGATTAGTGAGAATGGATTTAATGAAATCGATGTTAAGTGAAATCAAATTAGCATTCATTATTGTATATATATATATATATATATTCATCAATTCATCGTCAATGTCCTGCAACTCCATCCGTGGGGCATACGGTGAATATTCATTCAATATAATATATATTATATATATTCATCAATTAGCTTCTTTAAAATATTTATTTACGATTTAATATTTGACTTTGCTTATCTTGAAACTTTCTATTTAAAGATACATCGAAACAGAATCTTTTATTTGAGACAATTTAACATATGTTATTTACAAAATTCTATTTTTTAATATTGAATTATACAAAATTGTATAATTCAATACAATTTTTTTAAATGTTTTGAAACGTATTTTCTAATGATGTCTAATAAATCAAATTTAATTGATAATTAACATGGGCTTAATCTGCATATTGCAAATAAGTTTCAATTTTAGTTATTGGTTAACCTTAATTAATTTTCAATGCAAGCTTTAACTTGCCAGTTATTATCTCTTTAAATCATTCAAATTTAAGATAGGTAGTATTTGTATGGTTTTCGTTCCAAATTATTTACCAATGGATGGCTCATAACCTAGCTAGTGACTTTTACATAGATATACCTACACTGCTGGTTAATAGATATACCTGGTGTATAATGTATGTAAAAAAAAAAAACAAAAAATTTATGTATATGGATTTTTTTTTGTATTAGAGTGAATGCCAAATACATAACAATGCAAATGTTTAATAGAACGGACAAAACTATTGTAGTTCAAATTAAAAAACAAATACAAAGGATAATTTCATTTTTCAAAAATCAATGTATGATTTGGACTAGTCCATAAGTACTTTTATATACATGTTTTGTAAATATAAATCTTTATTTTTTGAATGTAATATTTTTTTAATATAATAATACATTGTTTGTATGTACTTATATAGATCTTTTTAATTTTTTATTTGTTTGTTTCTTGAATTTCGATAAGAATAATTGCATTGAATATTTATTTGTAGAAGAATAAGAAAACATAAAATCAATAAGAGTAATTTCACAGAAATTTATTGGTATGTTCAGTTTGTTAATTTAAAAATTATAAGACAGTTTTTGGGATTTTTCGATGCTGAACCCAACTGGTCAATTAGAACAAGTCGTTGCTACTTAATACGTTGCCAAATCAATACATTGAAAATAAATCTGTTAATATCCTCTGATAAAATACCTATAAAATTCCATAATCAAAAGTCAAACAGAAATCGTTCTTCCATTTTTCTATAAAATTATAGAACTATCTATTTTCTATATTTCCACAGATGCCGTATATATTAGTGGCGAACTTTTTACTAAACAAATAAATAAATATTTTTATAAATAATAAATTTTGAACATTATTCCATTTTATAGTTGTAATATTTTGACATTTTGAAAGCAAGATGTGGGACATAATCATTTTTATCATTTAACTGAATACAGTTTAATAGTTACTGATTGTTAAAATCTATAAACAAATGATATTGAAAATACCTTCTAATACTTATCGTCAACTACATAACATAGTATTTTTTTTTCTTTATTTCAATCTTATAAACTAATGAATAATTCAATGTAACTTATATGTAAAAATAAAAATAAATGAATATTACTTAGCTATTTAAACTTATTATACTAAAGAACTAATTTTATTTAGTTAATTACGTAAAAACAAAATTAAACAAAAATAAAAGAATTTATGAAATTGTAATTTGTACAATTCAGTTTGCAAAATAAAAGTAAATAACATTAGTGATATTGTATTTGGAATTTTAAATTTATATTATATTAAAAACATTGCATGAAATTAGTTAAATTACTTTTTTTTTAAGACCTAGCCGAAGCTGTCTGGTCACCATAATTTCTTAAGGTACCGGCATTTTGAATTAAAAGTTATAAATTTACTAAATAAAAAAAATTAAAAAAATCAAAAGATCTAAGCTCGGAGAGAGAACAAAAACAAAAAAAGATAAGGAAAATAACTATTGTATTTTAAAAATATAGCATGTTACATCTAACTCATATTGTACTTTGCTTATTATATTTTATATTATACATCTCTCCTTCTATCACACTACAATATGCAAAGTATTTATATGTATTTTTTAAATATGCAATTGAACTTATTTTTGTCATTCTTTAATAAACTCTCACAAAATGAATAACACCTACATTATTTCTCTACTATATTCTACAATTAAATGTTTCGTCGACGAATTATTATAATGCAAAAAATGTGAGGTAAATTTTGGTTCGTTTTCCAGCTTAACTTACTATCCTTAACTCTAAAACAAACACTTTAATGAAATATTTTTTTTACTATTATGTATTTCGGACAGCACTGTGACTTAATAATAAAACATAAAACTATTTACGTATAAAAAGAAAAGAAAAAAAAACACAAAAATGACATTTTAAAATTGAAAACAAAACTTTTGGAATCCCCCAAATATAATATTTTAACGCCACACTTTTAATTTAATAATTTTATAGTATTGCTAGTTATACAAATAAATAAATTACAGTGTCATCATTCTAAGTGTATATTGTTTTTCCATTTAATTGAAATGTAATGTAATTTTTATGTTGCCTAAAAAAACAAAAATCTTTTTTATTTATTAAATTACCTATACGCATACCATATATATATATATATGTATATAGTATATTATTTTTAGACAGGCAATTTAATTTGATTATAGGTTTAAAATAATGTTAGACCTGTGTAATTGGGTATGTAGTTTTTTAAGAGTAACGAACAGGAAAAAACTTATTTTTTTGTTGTATTTAGAAACTTGTAAGCTAAGAAATAATAATTTTTTAAGTTAAATAAATCGATTTGAAGTTTTCTTTAAATAAGTTTAAATAAAATATATACTTGTAAAAAATAAATTATATTTGATAAATAAATAATGAGTTGTAAAATTGGTTATAAAGTTTAGTATTAATGAATAAGTATGATTTATAAAATTTAAATTAATGTTTAATAGTTTTGATAGCCTAATAAATAGGTTCCAGAGCAATGAAAAACAAGATGTTATAAAATCTTGATGTCTTAAAATATATAGTTTAAACTAATTCTTTATAATATTCTTATTTGTATAATGCGCTAGTAATTGTATTGCAGGGATTACGAAGTCTTGATGTCTCATTAGCAGAAAAATGTATAGCTTAAACAAATTCTAAATTCTTAGTTGTAGTATACATTTACGTACTTCCTATGATTTTAGAAGGGCTGGCGCAATGGCATCTCCTAATATAATAAAAAACTACTTCTAATATAGTTTAGAATAAATTTCATCAAATTTTAGTAAGCCAAAAACATGCACAGTAGGGTTGATTTTCAAAAAGGGACATCTAACTCGCCAGTTTCGAATTTTTTGTACAGAGGTAGACTCATCCTATATAAGAAATTATTTATTCAAAAGTCTAAAAAAGTGTTTGTTAGATCCCCTGGTGCTTACATTTTGCGAGCTAACTCTATAGTCGATTTGTAGTTATTTCTAACCATAAATGAACTCATTCTGCAATATTTATGATGAAATTGTACCGAGAGTATACAATAAGTAGCGAGTATCGAGTATATACAATGTTCTTATAGCAATTGCGGGAGTTGTTATAATGGTATTTTCCACAAGTGATACAGCAATGTTTTTATAAATCTGAAAGTGCGTAATCCTATATTAAGAGTTAAAGTGTTGTTATAAGAATATAATTGCTGGAATAGCAGTAGTGGTGTTATTATTTTACTGTATTCCTATAATGTTACTAATAAACTTACTGTAGCTTTTAGATAAATATTTTGCGACGGCCATTATACAAACGAGGTAAATTTTTTTTACATAATCAAAAACTGAAAATTTTTATTTTGCATTCTTTTCGCAAAAATATCATTTTTACTTAAAAGAATAATTATTTAAATATCAAATTTGATGTTATGCATTAATTAACATACATTATTAAATATTTTAAAGATGCAATTTAAAAATATATTTTCTTTTATTTATTTAAAAATTGGTTATTTTTGGAGGGTATTGTATTTTTTCGAATTATTTTTATAATAAATGTCAATGAAATTTCATTCCCAGCCAAATTTTGCATTTTGGTCACAATAATTATAAATATTAATACAATTATTTTTGACCGAAAAATATTATTTATTAGTAAGATGTTTTTTATAATCTTAACTAATATCTATCTCCCTTTCTCAGGAAATAAATATAAACTCCATAAAATTATTATTTGAAAATAAAAAATAATACCTTTCTCACTCTCGCATAACATAAATTATTATTCAAAATAATCATTTTAAAATAAAAACATATACATTAATACATGTATACTAATCCTATAACAATATTACAGCACTTGCTCCGGTGCCTTATAGCATTCTCCATTTTAGTGCTATAACGTACTTATAACCTTTCGCAGCATTTGCGGAGCACTCAAATTAACACTAATAGTGTTATAAGAGTGCGCAAGATTCTTTTTTCTTGCAGTTTTTTAGTATCTAAGCTATATTTTTTGTACTTTTAGAATTATAAGGATTAAAATAGGGATTCAAATAAAATATAAATTTAATGTAAATCTAATAACTGCGGTTTCCAGTTCATTCTAATTCTTATTGCATATCTAAATTAATATTTGCCGATACTGCATCTCCCCTACGAATGGTGTGATCTCTTTCGACAATGGGTTTTCCAGGAGCTTAAATTCTAAGATTTAATAAATGTGAAAAACGATGTGACAATGAAAAATTTGTAAACTCCAGTAACTGAAAAAGAAAATGTCTTTATTATGAATTCAATTGCCTGTGAGTTCTTTTACGATGCAAATACAGTACAGAACAAAATATAAAGAAAATATGTATTTGAATAATTATGATACCTCTATGTGTTAACAAAATGTTAAGAGAGACAACCTAGATTTGTAGATTATGAAAAAATATAAAAATCTCTTTCTAGTCTAATTTCTGAATTTTTCAACCAACTGTGTATACCCTATATTAGATATACATCAATAAATGTAATAATATTAAATAAGTAAAAATACAAAATTACTAATATTTTGTACATAGTTATTTATTTATCAATTAATTTTATTTGTTCAACTCAATTTCCCAAATTTCGAATTTTTGGCACGTTTTTTTTACTTTAATTCAAATAATACTTACGTACACCAATTAAAAATGAAAATTGAAAACTTTCAACATATAATTTTCATGAGGGCTTAAATTATTTCATAACTATATAATAAAATATTTTTATAATATAAACTCTGGATAAATTTTCTATTGGTAAAAGTTTAAAATTATGTTGTTCACGTTTTATTTACTACCTGTTGCTGTTAGCATTAAAAACAAAATGTTTTATAAAATATATTAGAAAAACGTGGGAAAGAGCTTAAAGCTAATTAGGTTTTCGAAAAAATTTTATTTAGAAAATGAGCGCAACAAAATTAAGTGAATTTTTTTCTTTAAAAGAAATTAAATTAAATTTTCTATAATTTATATTTATTTTAGTGTAGGTGTATTTTTTTTTTAATTATGTGTGGAAAACTGAGAACTGATATATTGTTTATAAATTATGACATTATATTTAAACATTTTAATTTTAAATTATTATTTCAATGATTTCCTGTATATTTATTTATTTACAAAGTGTATAACTATGATCTAGGGAATTATTAATTTAATTATATAATCAGGAAATATCGTTATCGAGTCGTGATTGAGATTTCGATTTGATTGTTTGCGAATTTAGACATTGCAAATATTTGTATTGTTAATGAAAATGGAGTTGTAATAGATGCATTGAAAATATAGCTCTTCTATATACATACTGATGATAATGCACTAGAATACGAATAATTTTTCTTATTCTTATTTTGCAATTCACCTCTAAATGCACATGTATGTGTGATATACATTTGAAATTTTTAACTTTCGAAATATTTAATATATTTTTTTATTCTTTATTTATCTGTGTTCACTTACAATTTTAATAATTCAAAAATAGTTACAAATTAATTCAATATAATAAGTAAATTGAATAACAATTTTAAAGTTGTAATTTTGACACACATTGTACATAAGAGTTTTATGACCGTAGCCGAAGCTGTCTGGTCTTATAATTTATTAATAATATAAAAATTCCATATTGTTTGACAATAGTTTTTTTTTTTTAATATAAAATAATTACAATCAGTTAGAAATTCATTAAAAATTTACATTAATTCAAATATATTTATAAATTGCACATTTAAACATTAAGAAATTCGACGATTTTTTTTTTGTATTGACAGAAATTATCAATTGACTTAATATTACCAGGTATATCATTAAAAATTTTTAAACAAATGTAGAGACAGTTTGTCTTTTGACGGTTTGTTTTGAACAGTGATAGATAAAAATTGCATTTGTTTCGGGTGTTATAATTATGCACATCTTTGCAAAATGAAATAATGCTTAATTTGATTAAATATAATTGCAATTTTAGTTGCAATATAATAACCAATACACATCAGGAATATTTCAAAAACTAAATATGTAATAGACCTGACCTGAACATTTGATATTAGGTACCTACCGTTTTTAGAAATTCGGACTAGTTTGGGTAGTAAGTTTTATATATTTTGTGTTGGACCTGGACAACGTCGACTGATTTTGCTATAGTATGTTATATAAATTAATTTCGGTTGTTCGGTTTTATCATCAGATCAGAAGACATTGTTGTCTGAAATTTTTGGGTTGTTGTTGTTGTTACTTTTTTTTCGTACACAAATAATTGCTGTTGCTGTTTAATAAAAATAAAAATTTTTCCTGTATAAATCTAACGATCACGATAACTGCTGTTTTTTTCATTAAACTATATAATATCCTGGTATATAATATATTAATTATAGTAATTAATATTAAGCACCACGGGCATTGATGGGTTAAATAATTTCGTTTTTTTTTTTGGTTTTTTCTTGATTTTTTATAACCACTGATTTCTTAGAAATATTTAAATTTTAGACAAGTAATTCCCGAAATGGTCAATACCCTTCGTACGGCAATAATCCTGACAGAAAAAGTGACTTAAACGTGTGCTCCACCAAAGAAATGTTATTAATAATATATTAAAAAAGACTACACTGAAACCAACTGAGTGATGATAGCTGACTTGATTAATACCATTCATTCTCTGTTTTAATGTTGAGTACAACTTCTTTCTTCGCAATATGTAAAATCGTTGCAAATTGAACGGGTATCAAATTTTTACTCACTACAATTCTATTTTTATAATTAAGTTATTGCTTTACTAACAATTAGTTTATCATTAGTTCTTTTTTTGTTTTTTTAAATGTGATAAATACCGTGATTAACCACGAATGTCTTAAGTGTAGGGATTCTAAATATTTGAAAAAAATTATTTAATTTTATCTCTGTGTTCAACTATTTTGTTTTTTAATGTAATATTAAAATTGCAATAATGAGCTGTGTGTAATTTAAAACAGCACTAACCTAGTACTTAAAATAAAACGATTGCTTTGATGGTTGGGACTGTTGTAAGACTGTAAGCACGTCCTATACAGCAGAAATAGCTTTTGAATACAACTCTAACAATAGAAGTGGGAACAAAGTTCAGATGAAACTGATAACACTTTTAGGCTTCCTGGGCCATGAAGAACCAAGAACAAGATCTATAGAAAACAATTGCCATATAGATTTAGATAAATTTCTTTATGATTTGGATATCAATTATTTAATATAAAGCTTGCAACAATTTAGAATATTTTAGCACAGCGAGGCCTCCAACAATTTAAATAATTTTGCCACAGTGTTGTGATTTTATATCAGTAATGACTTCAATGTTAATGTAGTTGCAACTGATATGTGAAGTTGATGGCTTGGGTAGAATAATTTATTTTCGATTTTTGACTTAAGCCATAGAAATGGTACATTAACATCAAACTCGTTTTTATGCTAGCTAAAATAAGACTTATACTGTGGAATATTGCAATATGTGGTACTTATTCTATAGATTAAAAAATTCTAAATTTCAAAATTCTGTATTTTTAAAATTTGAATTACAAAATTCTTACATAGTTAAGAAATTTTGATTTTTTAATTTAGCAAATTTAAAAATAATCCAGAACTTCGTAAGATATATCTATTAAAGAAATTTAAATTGTGTAGGATATTTTCAAATATTTGCTATCAATATTAAATTTTTTACTTACTCATTGTTTTTTTTTTTTAAATTTTTCACTCAAAATTATTCTCATTATAATTTTACTTAAAAATAAAGTTTGTCAAATGTGATTTTTAATGCTGGTGAATTCAATTTCATCTTTTTTTTTTTACATATCATTTACAGGTTGTGTCGTCTTTTCATCATGGTACTCTAATAAATGATTCTACATGAATAAGTTTTTTATTTTTCATTTTTCATTTTTTTAATGAAATTATCACCCTTATATCATAATATTTGTATAGATTATAGAATATAATAGATTTGAATATAAAAATTGCACACTCAACTTATTCTTATTTTAATAAATTTTAAAGAATCCCATATTAAAAATAAAATAAAAATGAAAAAATTTAAAAAAAAAAAAGATCAAATCTATAAAAATATCTATACTTTTAAAAATGAATTCATTTTATATCTTGTGTAAAATATGTTAAAAGTTTTCTTATTTTGTTGTGTTAGAAAAACATGACACACATATTTCATCCTTGCATACATTTTTTTTCTATATATGCAAGGATAAGAATCTCCTGGAATACTGAGATCGGATACATAAATTTTCACATGTAAATTATTATTATTTTTGTTGTTGTACAAAATTGTATATGTGTATTTAACTATGAGAATTAATAAAAATCCTTGAATACATTTATTTTAAATTCCATTTCATGCTCCTTGTATTAAAATTTAATACTCTTGTAATGATTTTTAAAATCTCATCCATGAACCATGCTTGAAACTGAAAATTAAAATGTGTACAATAAAAAGGTAGTTGATGGATTCATTTAATTCCTAGCTAATTGGTAAGTTGAATAATTAGAAATGCAATATTATAAATTTATTATATGGCGAATACAACAATAGATATTTTATCATTCTACGGTAAAATAAAGCGTTTTATTCTGTGTTTTAAAGAGCTTTGTGCTATTCTAATATTTATGCTTCATTACAGCTTATTTCGATCAAAGAATAAGTTGATATTTAGAATAGAAAATAATTTGTCATTTGTCAGAAAATGATTTTATAAGAAGTAGAAAAGTTTAAGTAAAGTAAGCAGACAAAATTACATTCATGATTTAACCAAAATCACAATCACATTTGCAATCAAAATTTGTATACACGACTTTGAAGTGAATATCATAAAAAATGCATTAAAATTATCAAGGAATAAATTTTATCTAACAAAATTTTATGCAATGTCTATAATTTATTGAAACGAAGTATTTATCGAACTCCTGATCACCTGAGTAATCCTGAGTAATAATGCTATAATACTAATAATGCGTTAAAATATCAATTAAACTCTACTATTCTATTTTTTTTATATTTAATTAAATTAAATTATATTAAATTATATTAAATTCTATTCCATTCTATTCTATTCTATTCTATTCTATTCTATTATATTCTATTCTACTATATTCTATTCTATTCTATTCTATTCTATTCTATCATATTCTATTATATTATATTCTATTCTACTCTATTCTATTCTATTTTATTCTATTCTATTCTATTTCGTTTATAGTCTTTTATAATTTTGTTTATGTCTGTATTTTGTTATGTCTTTTATATTCTATTCTATTAAATTCTATTCTATTCTATTCTATTCTATTCTATTCTATTCTATTCTATTCTATTCTATTCTATTCTATTCTATTCTATTCTATTCTATTCTATTCTATTCTATTCTATTCTATTCTATTCTATTCTATTCTATTCTATTATATTCTATTATATTCTGTTCTATTCTATTCTACTCTATTCTATTCTATTCTATTCTATTTTCTTCTATTCTATTTCGTTTATAGTCTTTTATAATTTTGTTTATGTCTGTACTTTGTTATGTCTTTTATAATTCTGTTTATCCTAACCTGTCTATACTATCCTGTTTTTTTAATCCTGGCTGAAATTTGTGAAGATGCTTATTCCATTCTTTTGGCTAAAAAAACAAATAAACTTCAAATATCCAAACTTCATGGCTACTATTATTTTGCCCTATACTAGGCTGCATTTTTGTAAATAACTAAACCAAAATGTTTTGGTGTAGTGACAAAATGTTTGAAGCCGAATAACAGCTAAATGATTGATATTAGACATCTGCCTAGAATTTTTAATATGCTTTATAGTGAAATAACTAAACTCAAATTTATTTTAATAGTAACTAAATTTTTAAAGTGCTAACATAACAGCTAAATAATTAATACTGAACCTCCCCAACATCTTGTTACAATTTTTCGTTTGTTTCTACCCTTCAATCACCTCTGACTTCATGATTCAATGTTTACGAGACACAAATATAGAAATATAGAAAAACTTCAGACAAAATCACTATATTTGAATAGTGAAGGTCATAAGGCCGTTGGCGATTATATCAATTAAAAAAAAAATCTCATTTGTTATTACATGTTTTTTTGACAAATTTTGGTACTGACAAAATTTTTGGAATGTCGAAATGTCAAATTATGAATGTAAAGTATGATAATGTAAAATTTTAACGGTAAAAGACGCCGTTATGAAATATAGTAATATAAATGTAAATATATGGTATATGGTGATAATAAATTGATGTACACATTTCTATTTCTATATAGCATAAATATTCGCCAGGTGTCTAAAAATAATGTATTGAAGCTTTAGGTCAGAAGTATTAAATGTTAAATTATGGGATAATAGACTGTAAAAATAACCATAAAAGATTGAAAAAATAATGTTCGATTGGACACATATAACAGAAACTAGAAAGCATAATGCAAGCAATTAGTTACAACCTGCAAGACAAATAAATGCTGAAGTTGAATAAACGGGTAAAATCTAACTCGAAATCGTGAATCTCGGACAAACTCCAGTTAGATACAAGTGTATTACGGACTATAATAATACCCATAATGGATCAATATAAAACGAAAAGAAAAAAATGTATTAAAAATGTAGGATCTAATTAAGCATAATACAGGCAATAAGCTACAAGCTACAACCTACAAAACAACCAAATGCTAAAGATGAATAAATGTAAAATAAAGGTAAAATTTAACTCGAAATCGAGAAGCTATAGATCAAACTTTAATTAGAAGTAAAGCAAACTTATTATGGAATACAAATGTTCCATAAGAGATCGATAAAAACAAAAATCAAAAAAATATATTAAAAACGTAGGATCAAATTAATAATATCATATAATCAAAATAAATACACGTATTAAAAAAAAGCAAAAGCAAAACAAAAAAACAAAAACAACAAATCCAAAATATTAAAATTTTTCAGCAAAATTTTTACTTTTATTTAACAAAGACATAATTTATTGTCGCGAAATCACGTGTCAACCGCGCAATTCACCCCTGTAAATATTGTTTCCGTTAACAGAAAATGATACATGACTTTTGAGTTTTTCTCAATACCTATGTATGCAGCTTCTTGTACATTATATTATGTAATAGTAGTAGGTTTTAGAAGAAAAGTTTGGGTGAAAATCTGTTTATAAGAAGTTACCATTACACCATACAATTTTGGGAGACGGTCTTTTTGTCGAAAAAAAAATATTGAAAATAATTGTCGAAAAAAAATGTTGAAAACAAAATGTCAAATAGGAAAAAATGTTCAACTCGGTGCTTGAAAAAATAAATATCGAGCTTGCATTTTTGTCGGAAAAAAAAATATTGAAAATAATTGTCGAACAAAAAATTTTTAAACAAAATTTCGAATAGGAAAAAAATGTTGAAAACCCGGTTGTTGAACAAACAAATTTCGAATTTCAATATGGAAAATAAAATTTTCGACATTTTTTTGTAAAAAGGTATATTTTAGAGTTAGTTACACAAATCAGGTTCTTTCATTCACAAAATATGTACCTAAAAAAAATATGAGTTTCAATAATATGTTTAGCGGAAGTTTGGTCGCGACAACACCGACAACATTTACTGTTATAAGTGCCTTGTTGTTTAAATGTAAATGGAAAAAATATAAATAGAATAAGTTGTAATCAACAAGAGTTGGATTTAAAATATTACAGTGTCATATTATATGCAAGATTTCGAATTCAGAGACACCATCGAGTTGAATTCAAAATAAGGTTGTTCTCTATTTCCAGAACATGTGTATGTATATGTATATGCAAGTTTGTCAATTAGGTGGGATCTTATAGTTGGTTACAAAATCAAGATTATTCGCCTTTTACAGAATTTTTATAATTATATTTGTATGTGAGATTTTCAATTAGAAGGGATTTTTGAGTTGAATTCAAAATCAGGGTTATATTCCCAGAATATATCAAATTAAAGGTTGCGAATGTCCAAATGTTGAATGTACAACATTTTGCTAAATGTTTTTTTGTTAAATGTCAATTTTGTTAAATTTATTTTTATTAAGTGCCCATTTTGTTAAATGTTAAATTTTCTTAAGTGTCCAGTTGCTAAATAAAATTTGCAGAGTGTGCCGTAGGCCCTAGAATATAACTCCACAATGAAATAACTTGATAAAATTTTTCAACAATTTTTTTTTCAATATTTTGTTTTTCAACATTTTTAATTCGACATTTTATTTTTCAACAAATCGACCCCACACCCTACAATTTTATATTCTATAACTTTTGAATGGGTTTGGAATAACAAGAAAACATTCAAATGTTTATTTTGACAGTTGGTATTTACATATGTATGTATATTTATCTACATATATATATTATATGTTTATATAAATAATAACTGTTGTGATTTATAAATAAAAATGTTACATGGTTTACTATTTACAACGATATGCGCTGTTAATTTTGTCGTATATATCTATAGTAGACGTCCCCTTTTATTTCCAACTTAGAAGTTTGTTTCTATATTCGTTCTGACTAAAATAAATGAATCAAGATGAATAAAGGAGGAAGAAGAAAAATGAAGAGGAACAAGCAAAAACAAAACAAAAAATGAACAACTCTTGGGATCTATTACTGTTATACTTAAATAGCGGAAACACATTTTTTTATGTTTTAGTTATTGTTATCTTTATCACTCTATGATAATGTTATACTTACCTTTTAAAGAACAAAAAAAAATCTTCATTGGGGTCACACTGAATACACAGTAGGAGTTAAAAAACAAAACAAAAAATATGCATATGAGAATTAGAATGAGTATTGAAGTAAGGGATTCAAAGTGAATGGAATTAACAATTTATCAAATCAAATGTTAAATAATATTACAATTGTATAAATGTATATTGGTGAAATTGTTGCAAATATATTAAAAGATTTCGGTTCATTTTACGATATAGGCTGCAAATTTCAAATTCATTGACAAATTTTATGTTTACTAAAATTGTTTTAAAATGAACATTTTATGTTTATGTTATAATGGTTATGTAATTCATTTGAGAATTTTTACAAATGCTGAGGCTATTAGTAAAGATTAAAATTAATTACGAATTTTATGATGTGCAAATTTAATATATCCTGTGGGATGAATCTATTAAATGGTAAAAATGAGAATAATAAAATGTTGAGCAAAATTAATTTTAGTTATGTTATACATATATGTATGGCTCTCTAAACCTATATTATATTAGAGACTTGATATAAGTTACAATTAATTATACTATTGATTGAGGTAACTTCTATAGTTTACTTATAGTCCTTTAGCGAGACAATTTGCACATTTCACATTGTCCTCCAGTTTTTTCTTGGGACAGTTTGATAAAGAATTCTTAAGCCTATTTAACATACATCCAATCTCTATTGCTCATGTATGATAATAGTTTTGACATCAGATACATTGAGGAATATCAATTTTGTATTTTTTTTTTTTTGGTCCACATTGAACTATACTGAATAAAGAAGGTGTTCTTAATCTTTTAGATCGTCTTATAGAAGCAAAAAATTGTGGATTCCTGGAAATCAAAGTTCCTGCAAATCAAACAACTATGCTCATGGCAAAACCCTCGGTCTAGAAAACTAAAACTGTTCTAAGTTTTAATAGGAAATATCAGATGCGTATCATAGCCGGGATAATAACAGGCCCATACCTAGTAAAGAAGCTAATTTTTATAAAACGGGCCTAATCGAAAACAACTTGTGCAGAATATGTGAAATAGAGGAGTAATCTATTGAACATCTGCTCTGTGAATGCGAAGGGCTAACTCGTTAGGTTGGTAACAGCGTTAAGTAAAATCACAAAATAAATTTCGATGCAATCGTTTAAGTTAATTTGAGAAAAGTTTTGGTATAGCAGAAAAAAATTTAATATAACCACTAAACTTAATATAAACCGTTACATTTTTCTACGGAATATTTGACATGTAGATTTGATCATATTATAACGAATTTAGTTGGTGTAGCTAGAAATAAAAATACAAATAAATGCAGGAGTTCAGATCAATTAACATGATAAGTACTGAATCCAAGATTTTAGAAAAATTAGTGTATGCTCAACTAGAAAAGTATTTAGATGAACGTAATTTCATTTTTGAACATCAAAGCCAGGGTTTCGTAAGAAGCATATATAGTTGTGAAAACTTAGTAAACTTGATATTTTCTAATCGAGAATGACGGTAAATGACAAAAAATAGTATGAGCTGGTTTTCTGAATTTGAGTAGAACATTTGAAACAATTGATAGGCATATATTCTAATGAAGAAGTTAAAAAACTCTATGGTGTACGAAATATTGAGTGCGATTGATTGGTTTTCCTCGTATTTAACTAATAAGAAACAAAAATTTAAGATTAATGCTGCAGTATCAAATTCGATTGGGCGTTTTATTATTATATTTTACATAAATGAAATGGAAAAAGCAGTTGGTAACACTAACACTTATATATTATTTACTGATGATGTCCTAAGATTAATAATGATTTAGGGAAACTTGACTTATGGCTTGACCTTTAATGGTAATTTGGATAGTAGCTTATGAATATAGAAAAATGAAGCACAATATGGTACAAAATTTTACGTTTTATGAAATGTATTCAATTCCCGACTAAATTTTTTTCGTAATGATAATGCAAAAAAACTATAATGTTTTATAATTTACTATTTGAAATGCAAAATGAAATTGATTTTATTGAATTTAAATTTAGAGCAACTAAATATGTTAAAAATAATTTTAATTAGATATATTTGTACTAAATTGTATGTTTAGTTATATATATTGTAAATAAAATAGCTGTTTTAAGCTAAATATAAAAAAAAGTTATTATATTATGTGCAATATATTAGGCCAATAAATTAAAGCGATTTTCTCAATTTTGAAAATTTATAAAATTATAGAATTCGATGGTAACAATATCTCATTTTTCGCTTATGTCGACCGATTATAGTTTTTATTGGGAAAGATTTAAATTGAACAGAGATTTAATAGTCATAATACAGAATGAGAATATGATATTCGCTTTCATTATTTCAATTTTGGCTTAAACTACTTATTTATTTTATTTCGTTTGATACACATTTTAATATATTATTTCAATTTGTATGTATTACCATCTTTCCATTAGAATAGACTGCCATACCATAAAAATACCATGTTAAAAGAATAACACCATGTTTTTAGCGTAAATTAAAACCTTATGTGATAGTTGATATTTTGTTATTTTTAATTCGATCACAAATAAATAAGTCAAAGAAATTAATTTGTTATATTTTGAATTAACAAAATAATTCGTAAATTGAAACATTTTTGATTCTAATCGATCTTTGAAAAAATTATGTAAATTTACATAATATGGACGAAATTAACCTATTCCATTGACGCAGATTGGTAATAATCTTTAGAATGATAAACTCATAAATTTTATTGGCAACTCAATGGAAAAAGTGATACAATAGACCATGGCCAGATGTTTCGATGTCTTATGCTGGCAGATATTTTGATTTAATGTTAAAACAATACGACTATATTACACATTAAAAAAAAAATGTGTATATTTTATTCTTTTTACAATTCTTTACAAATTTTTCACAGTCTAAGGAAATAAGAAAAAAAAAATTTGGAAAAAAATTATTCTTTTGAACAGAAAAAAACGACCACCCAAAAATTTATTTCTATAATTCATTTTTTACGTGTGTACATCACAAATCCGGATTGTTTTAATTTTAATTTTTTTTTTCCAATAATAAAATATAAGAAGCGAAAACAAAAAGATAAAAAAAAAAACTAACCATTTTGATTTCTTCAGATGACACATAATTACAGTGACTTCCTGATGTTTAAAATACATTAGTCAGACATAATAATTGCAAAATTTATGTGGTTATTAAATTATTGTGACTATAATTTACCAATTTAGGTGCAAAATAATTAATTTTTTATTATTGTTTTTATTTTTTTTTTTTTTGTTTTTTTGATATTTCAAAATAATTAATTATAAAAATATTTTTTGTTTTATTTTTTTTTTTTAATAAACATCATCCGTAAATAAATCAACATTAAAGATTATCAAAAAAGTTCTTTCAAAAATTAAAATTTCAAAAATTAACGATAATATAAGTTATGTTATTGTCAAAATAATTTGACAGATGTTTACAATGAAAAGAAAAAAAAAATCATAAAAAATATTATTAATAAATAAAATATTTCAAATCATCATTATAATAATTGAAAGTTTATTATATACTTATAATTTAGATAATATATATGTATAAAACCCGGTTTACAAAAAAATGTCGTTTATTTATTTTAGAACATTGATTAATTTTTATGTTGTTCTAAAATGATTGTTGAAAATTTATTAACAAATAAGACTGAAATAATTTTAGATCTTTTATAGTCTGTTGGTATTTTGAATGAATATAATGCAGAAGAAAGATATATTATTTTAAAAATTGTGGCCTATAATAGACCCCCATTTATCATCATTACAAGTCAACAACAAGAAGAATTCCAGTCTGTTTGGCGGATGTGAGCCACTTGCAATTGGATTAGTTAAAACAATTACCTTAAAAATTCGAAATATTTTTTGCAGAACCTTCTCTTACTCTTCTCTCATGTATAATTATCAACTCATGACATTTTCTTTTAAATATTGTTTTCATTATTTTTCAGCATTCTTCCATAAAAACCAAAAGACGTCACAATTAACACAATGATATACAAGTTATAACGGATAACTGTCTTATTGGCATACATGCTAGAAGGTTTGGAAACCTGTTGAGATGATGAAAAGAATGAAACTGTACTACACTTGCTCTACATCTTCCCCAGCCTATTTGCCTCATTGACGTCACCACTTCATTAAACATTCAAGTAGTTTTGTATGCAGAAAATTTCAATTGTAAATGGACCTCATTGCACTAAATCTGTCGGTGAACATTCGCAGCCACTACCTATCCTATTTAAAAACTCAACTAACTTTTGCTATTTAAAATTAATTTTTTTTAAATTTATCTTTCTTCCCTTGTTAAAATCCATTTTTAAAATTTTCTTTTAAATCGCATTTTATAAATATAAATTTTCTGAAATGATATTTATTACATTAACAATTCATTTTCTTTTAAAACTCACTTCAGATTGCATATTAAGAAAATATAGAATGAAAGTATATTATCTGTATGACTGTGTAGAATAAAGGGGTTATAATCATTTACATTGCAACGATAAATTTTTTTTTTATAAAATATAAAAATCGTTTTATTCCATTGTTATGACCTGTTTTTTTATACCTCAAGGATATTTCTAATTCCTAATGGGTAAATCGAGTAAAATAAAATAATAAATTATTTTGCTCCAGAATTCAGTTTACAAAAATATTACAGAATTTTTCAATATCTAAGAGTTTATAGTTGAATACTTAGGAAAATTCTGACAATCAACAGGAAAAATTCACATCGCATAGGAACTGAGAGAGCCTCAATAACTGTACATAATCTATTACCGATTAGAATTAATGGCATTTAAATTTCGGGTATTGGATGTTTTATTGATTTTATGATATTTTACTGTTCTTATTTGGATGATTTTACTCGGTTCTTGTATTAAATATATGGGTTTAGAACTTGAATAATTTTTCTGTAAATGATTTATTTGATAGTCGAGCATAAAAATTAGTATGAACACTTTTTAATTTTTTTATTTCTTAAGCTGTAGTATTTTGCGCTAATATTTTGCAAAAAATTCACATTCAAATTTTTAGGTTGCTGTCACTGCTTTATGCTTTAATTCACCAAAATGGAAAGTTTAATTATTATAAAATATAAACAAAAATTGAAATTAGATAAATTTTAAGACTCAAGATTTTTCCTTTGACTAAAGGATGATTCTGAAGCAAATATTATACCCAAGTGACGGACCAAGTAACTATATCTTAAATATGCTACCCAGGTGTTAGCAGCTTTCCTAAAATATTTATCTTCAATGGCGCATATTATTCTTAATGGGCTAAAAGGACATTTGAAAGCATCCTTGTTGTTTTAATATTTTTCTATATAAACCGTTATATTTATTGATCTATATATATATATATATACATATATTTAATATTTTCGGAAAACTGATATATTGTCACTTACTCCTACGCGGGTACAATATTTGTTTCAGAAGATCCAAAAATTCATTTCAAAAACACATTTTGTGTGTCCAAATTTTGATATTCTTACTTGAGAGTTGTGCTGACAATTATCAAAAATTCAGTATAAAATAGCTGTATTTAGATTTAGATTATTACTATATAACGGTTCTAGTATACCATTAAAGAATATCAGATATCCTTAAGGACTCAGAGACTAAATAACAAACACGGGTTATTAAAATAAGCTCATTTGCGGCTGAGGTAATATAAGGGACATTTTCCCTCCCAAAATTCACAATCTAATCTAATCTAATGTAAACCAAACTCGATTGATCGTAATAGCCATTTAATCTAGATTGCCCATATAATTTTAAAAAATTTAAAAAAAACTTATCATAATTTTTCTAAAAAATATGGTCAATTAATAAAATTCTCCCATTACAGTAGAATTTCCATTTTTGTTTTTTTAAATTATAAAAACAATAATAATAATAAAAATAATGGTTAACGAATATTAAACAGACTGTTCCGATAAGATAAAACATAAAGTAAAAGTTTCTTCTCAAGACTTGGATAATCACGATAAAGACACAAAAAAAAATACCCAAACTCCTATTAATTTTAAGCGAAAAAGTTATGTATTAAAAAAAAAACTCTTCTAAGGACATTGAGTCGAAATGAAAAAAAAAAACAAAAAAATAGAGTAAAGTTTTGTTATGTCCATTGAATTTTAGAAAACTTTGCTATCACAATATTTATTTTATTTATTTTATGTATATGGAATATCAAGTCAAGTTATTTACTTCATCAATGATGATATCCTTTATAAAGGACTCTTTGATTTTCATTTCATTTTTTTTTTGCTCTAAATATGTTCGAAGTTTTTAACTAAGAAAAAAAATATTGTGTCCTCTAAAATATCCTGAAGCAAAAAGAAATGTTTTTTTTTAACTAGAAATATTCTAATTGTGGAACAAGTGCCATCAATTTGTTTATTTTTAAGTTTTAAATTGCTATTTTTTTTCCAGTACACGGATGAAGTTTCAACTTTGTATATTTTTTTATCTTTAACAAAGTTAATTTAAGAAGATGATCATGACGTAAGATGATATTGTTTAAAAATAATTTTTAGGTGTATTTAATCTTTTATTAACTATTTTTGTGTAAAAAAAAAATATGTTACAAAAAATGAGCTTTGAATGAACCTTGATGAATTATAAATGACTGTCTGAATGGAATTAGTTCATTGCTATTTGTTGGAGTATATATTTGAGATATTAGCGGAGGAATAAGCGCGCTTTGAATAGTATTGTAGATTTAGAAAAAGATGAATGAAGAAAGTAGTTTTTCTATGCTTTCTGTATATAGTGACGCCAGGTGTTATTAACTGAGAGATTATTGTCCGAACAGATTAAAGAAAACAGTGAAAAAGTATTAGAAAACCACGAAAAATTTAAACTCTATATACTAAATTGAATTTAATCTAATAGACATATATATAAAAATGTTATATTCAATTGTATATATAAATAAAAAGTGCAGGTTAAATGTATAGAAAACAAATTATTAATATTTAAATTATTCCTATATATAGAAGCGCTAAATAAATTTAAATCTGCTACAAAATAAATAAAATGTGATTTTAAAATTAATTTTGGTTAAACCCTACACCTATACAGATTGCATAACATATACATAATTAAAACACTATTGTTTTGTATTTTTTTCGTATAATAATTTAAATTTGACAGTCAAAGAATCAAACAGGCATTTCCATCGTAGATTTCAATTTTACAATGGCAGCATTTTAAAACACTTTCGATCTAATTTTCATCGAAATACATAATGGCACTAACAATTACAATCGAATAACTCTAACGATAACGATGAACGATTCGTTGAAAGTCGATCAAAATACATAATAGACACCTAAGTTAAATAGAATGGAGTAGAATATTATTTAAGTTGTAGTTCCGGATAATAGCAGTGGCTTGCCATATTTGACATTTATTAACTACACAACATTAATTTCACTCGGGAATATTCAGGAGGACATATTTCCCACTGTAGTTTAGTTTTGATGAACTTATTTTCCACCGAATCATAAATAAATAGACACCAAAAACTGAAACAAGGAAAAATTACATGTAGATATACCTTTAGGGGCTTGTGACACTTTTGAATTGTTAAAAGTCCCTACGTAACACATTTAAAAATCGCTCCGAATTCAGAATTTATACCTCGTAATAATACATTATATAAATACAGGTGTTATGTCCTCTGTAGAGATGGCAGACGGATGCTCCGTGTACTTCAATTTTGTGGACTTATTTCTCACTTGAGTGGAGTAAATTCCTATGTTTAGTTAATGTTATGTGGACTTAATTACCCATTGACATTGATACACACTAGTAAATTCACAAATTAATATTCAAAAAACATCTTGTTCGAGATTATATAAATTAATTACAGTAGCTTATAGTGTACTATATTTTAGCTATTAAAGGATAGAATAATTGTAAATAATAGAACACATTTTAACGTTTTCTATTTAAATGTATACGATTCTTGCATTTCCAAACAATCTGGCGTGATCCACAAATTGTTTTTGAGAATTTATAGCCTTTGCCAATTCTTCTTGAACTTTTTCCAACTGGGGTAAGACCAGGTAATTCACGATGCTTGTGAACAACTTTGCAAATCCAATTTAGGATCACGACGACTTGCATTATGATAATGGATATCAATTAAACTAGCAAATATAAAAAATAGCAAATATTAATTAATACTGTTTTAGAACAAATGGAAAATATATATTATCCTGCATTTCTAGAAAGCTGCCTCTAAATTCACAAAATCAACTACAAATAATAAGAGCGATTCTAGATTATGGTTTTAGTAATAAGTTATGTTTAAGTTAGTTTTGTAAGTTTTGAGATAAAAAAAATTGATTAAAAAGGTGTTGTTACGCTTGGCAGTTTTTCTTTCAAAAAAATTTACCTGGTTTGTCAGAGGAACTCATTCTTTTTAAGAGGAGAAGGAGCCGCTATTTTAAGATGTCAAAAAAAATTATAAACTGAATCGATCACACTCTATCAATTGATGATATTTTCAACTTAATAAGACAAATTTTTAATTAATAAGACCGAATTTGTATAAAAAAAACTACATTTTCCCATCATTTGAAAAAGTCGATTTCGACGATTTTCTGGTCTAAAAAACCCATTTTCGGTCCTTCCCGATAATTGTAAATAACGATAGAACATCTCGATTCAGTTTGTAATTCTTTTTTAAATTTTAAGATAACGGGTCCGTCATCTCCTCAAATGATGAAACGCATGCTCTTCAGGTTAGTCTAAGTAAGTTATAAATCATATAGGTTCAAATATATTAGTATAAGCTCTTCTTAAAGTAAATTATAGAAATGGAAAAAAATTTAATGAAATTAAGGTATATTAAATAAATATTAATAAATAAAATAATATAATTAATTTAAATAAATTAATATAATATTTCATTATTTTTCACAATTCCAATAAATTGTTAGACTATTATATATATAGTATTTCAATATGTACTGCTACTTAACCGTGTAATGCTATTTTCGCATATTAATATTTCGTGCTTTGTATTGTGAATTAGCATCGATGTAATGAGAAATTCATTTAAAAACTATATATTAAGGCATTTTTTGTACTATACATATTACAGTTTGGCGTATTTGTTAAACGCGGTACTGATACATTTCACATTTGCATAATTGCATATATTGAATTTTTAGGCGGTTAGGCTCTAAAAATCTAATCTGTTACAAAGAGAGAATATTCTCGGTTTAAGGATCTAGTTCTCCAATAGACCTCATATTGAACCTCAATTGACCTCAGAGTGTTTTTCTGATTTTTTCACCCATCTTTTAACTTCAACACTTCATTTTAGAGAATGTTTTAGTATTCTATGTAATTTTATTATATAATCAAGATTTCTATAGTTTGATAAATTATACTGTGTGTGTGTCTTTCAAATTGAAAAATGATGAAATTAATTGAACTAGACAGTGTAAAATACCTAGATATCACCTTTGATAAAAGACTACTTTCCGAAAGCATACTTCTATCATTATTGAGAAGATAAATAACAATGTCCTCGCACGTTATATTTTATATATTATATCAATAGAAAATCCATTTTATCACTTATCAACGGAAAATAACCTAATATAAAGTAAGGTTATTTTTCAGCCAATAACCAGTCTGGGCAAATTGTGCATCTATAATAAAATATAACAAATTGCGCAAAATAAACTCATAAAGCTTGTATTCAATCTTCCCAGCTGCTTTCCAATAAATAAGCTGCATAACAATGAATACAGTTTTAAAAAAAAATTGCATATATCTAACTGAAAACTTCAACTCTGAATTGTTCATGCCAGAAAATCTTCTGATTAAAAATTTATATCAGATTAATGAATTAGGTTAGTTAGATTTGCAGTTTTTAAATTAGATACTGTTCAAGTTTAGCTCTTTATAAAACAAAAAATATTTAAAAAAAAAAGGTTTTATTTTCATTTTCCTTTAAAAAATGTTTGTATAAAAGAAATACTGTTAAAAGAAAACAAATATCTCATATTGGATATATAGTAAAGATATTATGTATATGTATCTACATAATAAATAATTTGGTAAAGAATTTGAACAACTTATGGACCATAATAAATAAATGATAGTTTTAATGAACTCTCAATATCTGTCATACTCTCTTAAAAATTTATCTTTCAAAAATACTGTGTAATTTTTTTTCCATTGTTTGTGTGACAGTTCAATTATTGCTAGAACCTATTATATAAACTGCAGTTAAATCTATCTTCTACTAAACACCTTTTACACACGGAATGGATCTATAGTTGTAGTATTTAATAAAAGTACTATACTACTTATATATATAATACTATATTGGACTGGCCATACATGTTAATACAATACCAATGAACTATACTAAACCACATAAAATTAAAGTTAGCATTTCAGTGATATACCTAGAGCATTCTTAGTTGAATATGGTAGTGATGGATTTAAATTTTTTACAACTGAATAATATATTTTTTTATTTATTTATTTACTGTATTCGGATTCGATATACTAGTGAGATTATTAGTCTCTATAATTTGTATAATCTAAGTAAATGTACAGGATATAAGAATACTAAAATTCAAAGAAAATTTCAAAAATAACAGCAAAACAAACTAAATTTACAAATTATAATAAAACTACAGTTAAAATAAAATACTTAATACTTAACTATAAATATGAGGATAAAATTCAACGTGTCAAAACACAATTACAGGTGGTTTCAATATTTGTATACAAACTCTAAAAATACTCGAAGTATAGTGTACTAAACAATTGATGCGTTTTACAGCCATATGGGATATTATCAAACAAAAACAGGCAAATGTTTTAATCTACTTTTATGACGAGGGATATTTATATTGAGAGCTATCTCGGACTCCTACCGAAATCTAGTTTATTATAAATATAAGAAGGAAGTCTGGCACACCACATTAAAAAAAAACATATACATATTAAAAATTTAAATAATTATAAAATGTGCAGTCTAGAATACACTTAAGACATCAGATCCTGTGGCATATCTGCAACGATTTGTGACATACTTGATGGTACATGCTTTCAATATAATATTAAGTCTGAAGCCGAAGTATGATTCACATTTCAAATAAATTTAAATTATATTATTACAAGTACGTCAACCTAAATCCCAATAGGTCATTAAACGTAAAAAAAATAAAATAGAAAATTCAAAAAAATTGTATTTATAAATTCCCAAACATTTTATTTATCATAATAATATAATTAATAACCCTTAAATAGTTAACCCTTTATATACGGACATTTTGTGCCATTTAAAATTGCATTTAATATTTGCAATTTAACAAGAAAAATTTTATATAAGCTTCAGTCCCTCCTTAAAATTTTCTTTTTTAAGAAAAATTATAACAAAAACAAAAAAAAGAGCAATCCTACTCTACTTTTACTAACATTACTTATATACTATTCTACTATTATTCAAATCTTTAAGAGTATAAAAATTTATTTTTTTATTTTGTAATATTTTTTAGAAAATCCAGAGTAAACAAGAAGTTAAAAAAAAAGAAAAACAAAAAAATTACTTAACAATAACAAAAGATACAAAAGAAGTATCAAAAGTATTTTACCTCTGGGTCTGTTTTTTAAGCAAAAAAAAAAAAATTAAAATTTTCTGGTGCTGTTTTTTTTTTTAATGTTTTTTAAATCTCCATTCAAATAAAATCATTTTTTATTTATTTATTTAAAAAAAAAAAAGACTGATTTTTTTTATATATTCTTTTTATTTAAAAAAAAAAAATTTCCTGAACGGCTTAAGACTTTAGTTGTGACTTTCTTTTAATGATTAATGGTTTTCCCGACATTTCATACATTATACAAATTTTTTTTATTTTTGGTTATTTTCATTTTTTTTTTTTTTTTTTTGTATAGTGGAGACTGGAGAATTGGATTGTATATATATATATATTATATATATATATTGGTATTATTTTTCATCATTTTTAAACTTCTTCGTCTCCTGTCAAAATTATATTCTTTTTGAGTGATGCGCGTTGCTACCATATATACATAAGTAAACTTCTTATGAGCTTATGTCAATGCTCCTGTGGTGCATATGATCTTTTGTGTATTTTTTTTTAAAAAAAGAAAAAAAAAACATTTTCTTTCATCACTTGACTTTTAATAAATTATTAATTGTTATAATTTTCAATTTTTTTCTTGTTTTTGTTGTTGTTTTTTTTTTTTACATTATTTCCACAAACAATAAATCCTGTGATATTAAAATCACCTTTTCTTTTAATCAATACAAGAAGAGGTGCATGCATGAAATTGTTTTCAAAATAGATTTTACAATAATTCCAATACACTACTTTTGACTTTAAAATAGAAATGGTCAAATGATTCTGTATAAAAGGGTTAAACAAACATTTTTATGTATGTGTATGTAGAGGATTTGATAGCGGACCACAATTAATGAAAAAATGTTTGTACTAAAAATTTATTTTTGGTTTGGAAAATCAAATTCGAGACATAGAGATAATAAATAACGGTTTTTGATTCATATGATGCACTAAAAAGATCCAAAAACTCGATCATACAATTCAGAATATCCACGTCTGGTGGTCGTGCCTGAATGCATCAAGTTATGTAGAATTTGTTTTATATAAAAACACTGAAATTGTAATAAAGGGTGTTGAGCCAGTCTTTTCTACCTATCGAAGTGTTTTGAGCTAGTGTCAACGTGTGGTCTATAAGTATATAGTATAAGATATTTTAATCCAAAGAGACTAATTTATTATTGGATATATTAAATGATCTTTCATACTTGTTGCATAAAATGTAAACTGTTCCGGTGACAATTGTATCATTTCATTCTCTAGAGTTTTACAATTAAAAATATTTCTAATTGTTATTATGGAGATAATCATAGACTATAACATCGTCGTGTTCTAGGTATAAATTATAAAAAAATATTTCTTCTCTAAGTGTATAGGCACCATTTTATCATTTACAACATATTTATTTTGTTTTAGTTAGTAGTTAACACTATAAAATCGATATCTTTGGCAGTTACTAATAAAAAAATTAATTCTAATTTTATTTGTAATTAATAACAAATAATAAAAATAATTAATATTTCCTACTCTTTCAAATTCGATGAAATTTGACAAAAAATATTACTCAACATTTCCTTATAAATTGTTTTCCATCATTTCAATTTATTTTTGGCACTATACATATAATTTTTTTTATTGATTTATCTTAGACAGCAACCGCATATGTAAAAAATAAAAAAATTTAAATTTAATTCTTGCGATGGTTGAGTTGTGGCAATTTGATAAATTAAAATTGTTGTATTCTAAAACTACTTATGCATGGGGTGAAATTATAAATTGAAATTTCTAATAGAAAATTAAAAAAAAGTGAAAAAATATTTAGTTTCGCTACGTCTCCTTTTAAATTATCTATCATTCAAATGAATAAAAATGAAAATCAGATTTGAAATGGTTCAAATAATTGTCCCATACTTTTTTTTATTTTAATTTATAATGATGGTAAATATTGCCTGAGAGTAGACTTAAGATAAGACACAAAACGGAATATTGGAATCAGACCGATTTATAATTGAGTAAAGTTTTAATTTGAATGAAACTGAGAAAATGAGATGAATTTGTCATTATTCACAATAATTTTCAAAAACTAATAATAACTCAAAAAATGGAAAATTAAGATACAAAATCAAAATTCAGAATTGAAATTAGATTAAATAGAAAGCCATAACATATTGGAATGCAATACTAACAGAAGACTAAAATAGGAGAAAATAATTTTGATCAATACAAGTTTCTATGTATTTTATTTTTAATATAATTTAAATCTATCAATTTACAATTTCTGGAAGGTGAATAAAATTTCAATTTAATATTTTCAACTATTCATTTTTAGTTTGATTTCATGCTAAAATTTTCCTGAATGTTTTTTACTAGATTCTCAGGAATGTTGTTGAATAATACAATATAGCATTCCGAATATAAAAACATTAATTGTGAGGCATTGATTTGAATTTGTCTTATTGAATCTAAATTAATTGCGTTTCATTTGATTCACCTGGAGGTCTGATAATGATATTCGATTACTTATACGACTTTTAATCTATATTTTATATTATCGAATTCGTCTTACTTTGCTATTCATTAAACTTCACCTTTAAGTGTTCAGTGCTACAATTTAAAAAAATTTAAATTAACTGTTCATGGAAATAAGATTATAATATAGCTATGTTTTTTAAATTTTACAAACTTTAATTTTAGTTCTTCTTCGAACTCTGAAATTAACTTTATTTGAATTCCTATAGTGATCAGCCCCCATCATAGTTCATGTTTGTATATACGAAATATGCTATAAGTTATATGTATATATAACTATATAATATTTAATTGTTCAAACAAATGTCAAATGATTGTCTAGACTCTTGAATATGGATTGACTAATTGACTAAATTTATTTTTGTGAAGAAACATTATTCACATTTATACTGATGGGTTATAAATAAGACTTGATAGTAAATTTAATTTTATTCATCGAAATTTTAAACATTCAATTGTTTAACAATATATATTTTTATTTATTTATTTACATATTTATTACAAAGCTCATGCAGATTATTTATATAGTAACTAATCCAGTTAATTCATATAACTTTGTCAACTACAATTGTTGTGGTTATTTTATATGAACAAAATATATGATAGATATAACTAAACCAGTTTATAAGAAAATTCGAAATCATTCTTTACTCTCTCAAGTCTCAATTGATGGTAATCCTTATTGGCTGACACTGAACGCAATCCGATTATTTTACACTGGCAGATCCTCATACATCTATATTCAATTTAATTTGATTTGTAGCCAAATAATTTTGTTTTGTAAACTATTTGTGCTAAGCATCAGTCTAAATAAATAATAAACAATAATAAAATACAAACTAGACATAAATAAACTAAAATAAACGCAAAAAAAATATATTGAGTCCGCTCTGTTCACACAAATGTATGGGTTTAGTATTTTTTATAATTTCATATGTCATTTTATGTGTTCATATCTGTCTGAAATTAGGAATATTTTCTATGTTTAACACATAACCAGAAATATTATAGCATATAATTAATTAATTCATTTTCATTTACTTTTAAACTTATTCTAACATACACCTATTTTAGAACCGTTTTGTTTTAATATTACCAAATAACCTTTGAGCTTTTGTAAAGTTTATTATTCATAATATTAAAAATAATTAATCATCACCGACGACAAATATCTATGCAACGTATATAAAAAAAATCAAATATCGGGCCATAGTTTGTGCACATCTGCTTTGGAAGATCACGAAGACCTACACTATACAATATTATATATGTAAAATGTAATTCTTATAATAAAAATTAAAAGGAATAATTTTTAATTGTGAAGAAATTTGTCATAAATATAAGGTGAATCGTGATGCTCATCAGATTTTCATTGATTCTTTCAGGTGTTGATTTTTCATTCAGATTTAAAAAAAAAACAAATAATAATAAAAAAAATGAATGAAATTTTTTTTTTATTTTCTATTTTGTATATTGTTGATGAAAATTAATGATGATAAAATTATATAAAATTTTCAATATTTCAATTTTTAATATAAATTTTTGTCACAAAGCCAAAAAAATTTTGATTTTATCAACCAAATTTGAATATTTTAGAATTTTTTTTAAATTGTAGATGAAATATTATTTATATATATTTTAATTAAAGTGCATATGGCTCTGAATCGAACTCAAATTTATTATCTGAATCTAAAATTATATTTATCATCAATTGCAGTAGCAAATAAGTGTCCTCATCATTATATTAGATCTGTAAATTGAAAAAATTACCGCAAAAATATCTGAATCATTTCACATCCTGGATTTAAATTAGGTTTTATATATTAGCATAAAAATAATTGATTAAAGGTTTTTACTTGCCATATTTTTCTAAACAAATTAAATTTATTCTAAATAAATAAGTCAGACGAAATAAGTACAAATCGAAGGTTTAAATATAAGCTCTTACAATATATGAAATTAAACATATTGTACAAATACATCAAGACAATAAAAAGAAAATAAATATAAAAAATCATTTCACAACCAATTTTGATTATTATTCTTTTATTTAATTTTTAATATTTCCCATTTAAAAAATTTATATTCATATAAATTTATTTTATCAAAATTTCACCCCGTGTGTAAGTAATTTTAACATACAAAATTTTTAATTTATCAAATTGCCGCAACCCACTCACCCATCGCCAGAATTAAATTTAATTTTTTTTAAATTTTTTTTAAATTTGTGGTCTATGTTAAATCAATAAACAAATTAAATGTAAAAACAAGTATAAAATGATAAAAAACAATAATTCATAATGAAATTGAATAAGATTTTTTTTATCAAACTTCATCGAGGAGCGGACAAGAACTAGTTCGTTCTGCTTATAGAACTTTGTTGAATATCTAGAAAGTATAGTACAATTTCTTTGTATTGTTTAATCCTTGAATTCTGATAAATTAAAATTGTGTGAATCAAAACGTAAATGCTATAATTCTAAGTACCACGGCACTAGCATAATAGTCTAACTCACTATTTAATGCTTGACCTTGTATACATATTATCTATATATACATTGTACGCATCAGCTGGCTTATACTTAATTTAATTAATTTTTCTTTAAATTAGATTGACTTAAATTTAGTGGCTCGTTTTTTAATTCAAATAACGTTTACAATTGTCAGGTTTATTTAATAATATCTCTCATGTTTCGTAGACTGTTCTTTCCCAAATATTTCAATCAATTTAAATATAATTTTCTGTACATATATATATTCAAGTTCTTTATAAGTAAAATAATCTTATATTATTGCCAACTTTTCATACTTTTCATATAAAAAGTGTTCTTCTATAATTTTAGTGCGAAATTTTACACTCAGAATTATAGTTTTGAAGTTCGTCGCTATTAAAAATCCGACTAATAGTCGCTAAAGGTTTAATCAATTGTTTTGTTTTTATTTTTCTTTTGTTTCTGTTTTATCTGTTGCGTATGGACGTTAGAAATTTTAACTTTATCTGCTACATGTCGATACAAATATTAATTTGATGGTATACTATTATTGGACCACTGACTTTGTTTTATTAAAATAGATTAATATGAGACTGCCGATATAATATTAAAATCTATTAACACGAAACGTCTGTGATATTTTTAGTTTACTAAAAGGATAATACAAAAGACAAAATGTTTATATGAAAATTAATTGTCAAATTTTCTATCTTCAAAATTTTATCATTTTTGTAATATTTTTAATAAAAAAAACTTTTTCAATCGATATTAATGACAAGTTTTTATTAAATTACAACATTTGGTTGTAATAATCCAGTTTGTTATTTTGTTATGAAACGCCTATACCTTTGTTTGTTTTTAATAAAAAAAAAATTAACTAAAAACGTCCAGTGTCCTAATTTAGGTTCTTTTTTGAATTCAGAACGTTTGTTTTAAATAAAATATTTATATAGAAAAACTTTTAATTTGCCTTTCATCTATATAATTATTGTCACCTGTTGTAAATCACCATAATATTTATAATGTTAATTTTGGTAAATTTTTTATAAGAAATAAATGGATTTGGTTATTGAAAAAAATTGGGACATAGAATAAATTTCACTATAATTAAAAAGTTTTAAAAATTAAATTAATATAATCTAAAACTTTCGTGTGACCATAATAATGACCTACTTATATACATAGGTATAGATTAGAACTGATATAATAATATTGATAGAAGAGTTAAATAAAATATCTTAGAAATATTATGAAATGCAATTTATACGGTAACATCGAAAATTCAGTATTATAGTTTTAACTACAATGTAGTATGTTCCATAACGTGCTTTGTATAGCTTAATACTAAAATGTTTATATTGTGTTTCGTTTTTCGTATAATCAAAGTGATATACAAACATTTTGGAATTATTTACATTGTATATAGTTCGTTCTGGAACATATTAGATTATAGTTAAAACTCACCCTAATTTGCGATTGGACTCAATGTATAATTGTTTTAATACGGTTGGTTAATCACAATAAGCCTAATTATTTTCGCTCTAGTGATACTGGGATTAGATTCTTATCATATATATATAAATCTAATCTAATTCTAGATTATATTTTTCTATTTCTATAATACATATAATATCTAAATGAAAATCTCTACCCAAAATGCATAACATAATAAACTGTTTAAATGACTGTTTCTCTAAAAATATGTTCCAATTTTCTATTTGAGCCCAGTCCCTACATTTCTATTGTAACTAAATTGTTTTAAAAAATAAGTCATATATCCCAATTTTTCGACTAAATTGCTTCTCTTGAACATTTCACTTTTTCGACTTAAGATGTTATGCCTTTTATGTGAACAGAAATATATTTGATTAGGAATATTCAGAATAGGCAAAGCTTCAATGTACATAGTCTTCTTTGTATGCAAAAACCAAAAGAAAATTACATTTATCTGAAACTTTTGTATTATATCATTTTTCACCCGATGTTTTTAGAGACTTATGGTAAGCTTAAAAAAATATTTCTGTATAGATTTTATGAATGAATGATATTTAACAGAAAAATATGAATTTCGTATGTTACCGACCAATTTACTTCTTTTTATTTATTTATTCCTAAATCACAAGTTTGGCTTTAGAAACAAACATGTAACGATATATAGAACACCTCAAAGAGTAGTTGAAAAAATAATAATAATAAAAATTGATTAAAAATATTAATCAGCAGCATTTCTAGACATTATCCAATCATTCAATAAGATCTGGCATGATGGCCTGCTATTTATATTAAAACAAAAACTACCACATAACTACTATCAGCTAATTAAAGCATATTTAACTAACAGCCAATTCATAGAAATATTTAATGAAAAATTTTTCAAATGGACCGCAAAGTAGCGTATTTGGACCCGTTCTAAGTGTATTATTTACTGTTGATTTACCAACAAGATACCATCATGGTGGGTAAAATTTTGCAGACGATAGAGCAATTCTTGCTTCAAGTATATTCCCTCAAATGGCATCCTTTAAACTTCAGAGAAAATTAGGTGACAAAAATAACTGGTTAAAGAAGGGGAGAGTTAAAACAATCGAATTCAAATCTGTTCACATTATAATTTTACTACTAGGAAAGAAATATGCCCACCATTAGTTAAAGTCAACAAGAATACGTTACTAAATGAGGATTCAGTATACTTGGGGCTTCACTTGAACAAGGAATTAACAAGGAGGAAGTATATCAAAACCAAAAGTAAACATTTACGCTTGAAATTTTCCAACTTTTATACTTTTATTGGCAAATTGGCGGGAAATCGCAACAAACTCTTTTACAAAAGTATACTTGGTTTTACGGTATCAAGCTGTGGGGTACGACAAGCAATTTAAAAATTGAAATTATAGAATGTTTTCAAACAAAGGTCATTACAGCGATAATCAATGTGCCTTGGTATGTTTGGAACTTAGTCATTAGAAATGACTTACAAGTAAGGTTATAGTATAAAATATGAAATAACTGCTTCAACTAAAAGATATTGAGTTCGGTTATGATATGACCCAAATCCACTGGTAGAAAATGGTGAGATGATGATATAACTTAATGATGTCAGATATAAACTGTATAAGTCCAAGAAGTATTTTTGCTGAAATGTGTACCCTCAGAAATCAATATACCAATATTTAAAATTGTATATACATTTTTATATATACATTTACCGAATATTTATTACAGGTTTTTCTTTTTGTTAAAATAAAATTTCTAAATATTATGATAGGCTGTAAATAAACGTAGAAATTATAAAAAAATAAAAAAAAAATAAAAAAAAATTAGTTAGCGTATGGGTGTTGTATACATGAATTCTGACAAACTAATTTATAAGTGCTATACAATCAATGTTGGGTTAAAAATGACTTCAATATACTTACCTACACGTTATATGAATTAATTGGATAGCCCGAGCAGATATGCTCCATTTTTTACAAATATTACCAGCTCTTAAGTTATGTTAATAATTTCTTTGAATGCATCTCATTCTGGTATCAGTTGACCAATACAATAATTTCCCTACGCCGAATGTACAATATCCATGACATTTGTCTGCTATACCAATACTTTTAATCTTTTCTTTGAAATAAAAAACCATATAGGCTAAAGTTGAAATCAAAAGAAAAAATATATAAACAAAATGTAGAAAGAGAATATTATTTTAAAGTCGTTTGATAACAAATTCGTGCTTTACAGCAACATGTTGCTAACAATTTTTTTTATTAATGAATCTTACAAACAACATAAAATCAATATATTTGTATATATATATAAAATATACTACCAACTACATACTTCATTTAATTTTTCTTCAAAACTATTTATCCACTGGTGTGTGGCAACAAACAGAAGTCAGATCTTAAAAATGATTCTTAACATATTATTTATGAATGCTGTGATAACCCATACTCAAAAGTTTACATTATTGCAACATTGTAAGAAAAAAAAACAAAAACAAAAAAATTTAGAAAACTTTAAAACTTCCTGTTTCCTCTTGAAATGAATTTAAATCAAAATTGAAGGGTTCTTTTTAGAGTTTTTGGGTTTCTGCATGCCTGATCCATGTGAATAAATAAGTTGAATTCCAATGCGTTCTCAATATTTAGTTTAGTTTTTTGAACTTATCATAATTTTTTTCTTTGGTACATTTTTTACTTTAAATCTACACTTAGGTACTTTAGATATTGAAATCAGGAATTTTTCAATCTGTCTCCACAGCTATTGGTAAAATCATTTTTATACTATACTTTACTATACTTCTGTTGAGAAAAACTGGGGTAGGAAAAAAATTTGCATTAAGAAATCATTTTTCTAAATTTGTTGTTGTTGTTTTTTTTCTTGTTTTTTTCGAATCTAAAGGTAAAACGCTATTTTAAATTTTGTTGTTGTTATTGTTATTGATGCTAAAACTGCTGGTTAAGTTGAATTCGTGAAAAAGGATGAAAAGAATGGCAAAATAATAGAAAAAAAAATTTGTGTGTGTTTTTTTTTAATGCATGACAGTTTAATACCAACTGCGTTTAATGTATTTTGAATGCAAAATACAAAAAAAAAAAAATTGCTTCGAATTCTCTTAGAATCTCTTAGAACAAACAGGATTTTAAAACATTTTGTGGTGATCATTTTTTGCCCTTCAATTATGTTTTGCGGCACATTGTATAGAATATCATCCAGAAAATAAAACAAATTTTCAAATTTAGAAATAAGGTGAAAAAATTGTAAAATAAATCAGTTGGGCCTGTAGTTAAGTAAATTTTACTGGCTGATTTGATATAATTTTTCTATGACCCAGGTTGCTGATAAGTCAAAAATGAATAGCTTATAAATAAACAAATAAAATACATTTTAATTTATAACATTACCCTAAAGCCGATATGAACTTGTGGAATCCAGCTACAGGGAATTGCCAGCAATCGAATATTGAAATTTCAGTCGAAGGCATTAAGACTAATAACAGGAGCACTATGAGTCGTAAATATTTGATATTTTGCATTGAGACCTACAGATGAAAACCATAAAAGAGGAAATAGAAATGCGAGCTGAAAATACCAAATAAATTAACTTCTCATCCAAATAGACTTATTGGTTTCAAATAGTGTTAATGGACTTAAATGTAACAACTATTTAAAAGATATCTGTCAACAAATTCATAAAGGTCCCACAATACGATAGAGTATAATTAGATCGTCGTAAACCTTATCTAATTATCTGATCTATAATGTGTTAATCAGGTGATATTGATATGTGTACCTGCTGGAAATATTTGTATCTATTGTGAGCTATACGTAGAAGATCAGGAAAGAGAAGCATTCATCTTTCCATAAGCAGAATTTTCATTTATCTGTTTTGGACTTACCAATTTTAAACAGATACTTTTATCATCATGAATAGTTAACTATTGGGGTTTCTTCATTCGCTAGCCATTTTTTCCTTGCTTATATATATATAAAAGTAGACATACTAACTACAGAATGTCTCCATCAAAGACAGATTCATAGAAAAATAAAAATTTGGAAATTGGTGTATAGAAAATTTATGGAAAATAATTCGATCATCATTGTTTTGTAGTCTCATCCGTGGGGTATAGGACGGAATTTGTTAATTATAAAAACAAGTTTTATACAAAAATATACGTAACGTTAAGTACGAAAATTAAAGTAGCGTTTCGTTAACCAATAGTGTTGGTGCTTATCAGTAAGTATATAGTAAGTGGAACTTATCAGTAAGTATAGTAATGTTGGACTATACCTACTGTATACAGTGCATAGCTTTGTTTTAAAACTCATATATATGTATATAGATTTATCAGAAATCAATATGTGAGTTATAAAAACCAAATCAAATTCCCACATAATATTTGTCGTCAAGTATGAAATTAATTTATTAATTTCTATAAATTAAATTTAGTTTTTTACTATAATTTTAAATTTTGGAAGTTAATAAGAATAACTGTTATGACTGATACTGACAATAATATTTACAGAATGTACCGGATGTTCCAGAGCATGCGTATCAGCTTTGTAAGAGGGGAAGCGGTTGTTTTACAATTAAATAAAAAATTATTTTCTAAATAAAGGGTGCTCTATCGATTGGTGATATTTGCAACTTAGGAGAAGGGCGTGAAATTGGTTTTTTTTCGAATTCTATGTTTTTGTATGTACAACTTCGGATTCTAAATTTTTTTCCAAATATGAAATATATAGCAGTCAGATGCTATAATCAAATATTATATAATATGTAAAGTGCTAAAACCAAATATTATTAAATTTTTACCTAAATCCCGTTTATTAAACATATAACTGTAATATGTGGTAACAAATTAAATAAAATGAAACTATTCTATTTGAGAATGCTTATTTCCTGACAATAGCAGTACTTTTCCACCTTTAATGAGTAGATACGCCAGTAATTTGTTAATTAAATATGTACTCGATATTGCAGTACCGTACTTAATTAAGCACGAAAAGGTGATTTTACCTAATTTACTGTAAAAATAACATAACTTTTTACCTCCCTATACATCAGTATAGTCATCTGTTTGCTATTTCATATGTAGACTTAAACTTAAAATACTCCAGCCAATAGAATCTTTGAATTCAAACGCCAAGATACAACTTCGGAGTAGACCAAAACTTCATTGGAGAGTCAAAGTATAGTCAGATATGGAATAATTTCGTATCTTCACTTTGAGAGAAGCCGACCGTCACCAACAAAAATGTAGGATGTTGATGAGTCAAGCCCATCAAGATCTATACATGGTATATGTTTGTCACCTACGTAAGTAAGTAATTAAACCTAAACAAACCTTTTTTTAAAATAAATAAATGTAAATTTTAAAAATTTGGCAATATAATTTATAAATCTAACTTCTAACAAGTTGACTAAATAATTTTTTCTTCACATGTACTTCCCCAATCATCTTTGGTTCTATATAATTCAATGCTCCTACTCCACCACTGCATAGTTTATTTTTCATATATGTACACTGTATAGGTTGTATATCATACTTGTTATAAATTAGCTTGCACATATAGCACTCCTAATCACACAGAATATATTATATTTTGCCAATACACTATACATTTTTCGAATTACACTAAAGGTTGTTCTCCACTGTCCTTACTTTTATATTCTTTATCCATCAACATCATCGTCAGTTCAATTCTGAATATATGCCACCATTAAATTCATCGTTTATTCATTTTCCATCAAAAAGAGATCGGTTTCAGAAATTAGGGTGGAAACCTTGCAAGAATCAACAAAAACAACAACAACAACAATAAGTAAAGAAAACTTAAATTCAATTAAAGAATTTCTTTTTGTCCTTATGAAAATTTATATTTTTTTTTTATTAATATTTATTTTAAAGCACCACTCCTGTATTTTACTAAAAATACGCGAGGATAACGCGAATTTTTCATTCTAAAAATTTATTAAAAAAAAAAAAAAAAAAAAAATCAAAAATAGCAAAAATATTTGGAATTGCTTTCGATATCGTTTGGATTATTTGCATTTTTTTCTTATTAAAATGGTTAGGTGAGGTGCTATATATATATAATATTTGTATATATATATATATATATATATATATTATATACTAGTTAGTTATTTTGAAAATGTGAAAATAATGATACAGGATATAGCAATGGAAGGGAAATTCGAATATTAGTACTAAAAAGTATGTGTTTTTTTTGTGTTTGTCAATTTTTGTTATTTTTAATTTAATTGTCTGTAAAATTAAATTTAAAAATTTTATGACTTAAATTGAATTTAATTTTGACATTAAAATTAATTATTTTGAATTATTTGAAAATAGTTAGCAAACACTTTGTTTTGAGTGGTGAGATGGACTTCTATATATCTTCTTTGAGTAGAATGAATACAGCAACATCTTTATACAAATTCGGGCAGAATTTAATTACAAATACTGGGTTGATAGTACAAACCATATCCATAGGTTCTGGATTCGATTTATAATTTGGCTACTAGAAGTGAACAATTTTGCAAGCAATTCTTATGTCCTAACAATCAAATTTTATAACCAAAAAATTAAATGCCTATTAATATACATATTTTCATTCTTAGAGTCGTCCCAGAATTTATCTGCTTCAAAATTAATAAAATTAAAAAAATAGAAATAAATTAAGCTAAAGATGAGTATGTAAAGAAGAATGCCATCTCATATGAGAATGTAAATTGAGGTGTTATACAAATGCAATTAATTTTAAGAAAAAATACTGTGCACATGATATCTCGTGGACCGAGTCGAGTGTATTGATATGCCGAATATACTCAAAATTACATGTTGGGAAATCATCAATGTTAAAGTTGAACGATTGAAAAAAATAACTCGTCGATAGAATTGCCCGAAAATTTATGTAATAGAAAAATGGGAATATTACTGTATAAGTAAAAATTTGTACATACCGCACCTAATAAAGACTAGAGTTATTTAGTAATGATTGTAATGTAGATTTGTCGTATAAATCAATGAAAAATGTAAATATGTACATAAACTCTATATACTCATTAACACATAGGGGCAAATATATCTAACGTACGGTAAGACACGCCAATAAGAATAATATTTTTTGTTTATCTAAAAGACGAAACGAATATCCAAGCATGTAAGGAATTTTTGCAAAATACATGAATTTTTTGCCGTATGAATAGGTACCAATCAATATACGGCATACAGCAAAAATTAAAGTAATCAAAAATTGAGAATATGCGGCAAGGCATATTACTGAAATATCTCGTAAGCTAATCGTAATAACGCTACTTTAAGAATCTCGTAATACTCAGTCAACGCATACCAATACTCAGATAGATTGATTGGTTTTTTATTATTAATAAATTAATGTTATTCCATTAGTATTCTAATCCATTTCAGTTAAAAGAACAAACGTATAGCTAACTCAAGTACCTAGTTATGGTAATTGATAATATTATTGGTATTGTGGTATCATAGGATTTTGTCATAAATTGTACATACATATAAATTGATTCAAATGAAAATATTGAAAAATATAAACCCGTTTAGGCATAGTTTAGGCATTTTTAGTTTAGGCATTTGTCAAATAGCTAGTAAGGGTCCAGTTTATCGTTATGGATCCACATGTGGTATATTGTTGTGGGAACAATTAATAATATGACTTCCAGCCCTCCATAAAACTAACTAACACCACCAATCATGAATTTAAATGCTTTCATAATTAATAATTTTAATTTATTCGATTAATTTTAAATTTTTCCACTAAAATTGAAAAATTTACCGTATAATTGTATATATATATACACATTAAAATTAAATTTTCATTTTAAATATTTATAAAAAACATATTTTTTTTTTTTAAATCACGGCAGCAAACAACAATGAATGTGCGAAAACTCTTTAAAACAACTAAAAAATAACAACAAAATAAAAAATAATAATTTTTCAAAAAATCTACGAACCGTATATTTAAAATTACAATTTAATGGGAATATATTAATTTTTGTTACATCCTTTTTTAGGTAATCCTTAAAATACACACTGTTGCCTCAAAACAAAACAAAACAACAACAAATAAAAAAAAAATATTTATTTAAAATTACCTCAATGTGTATTCTCAGGCCAGAATGTAAAAACGTTCGGAGTATATGTACAATGAATTTTATATAATGCATATTCAAAATATGGTATACACCACAGAATGAATCTTGTCGCCGCATATTTCAACATAACAAAAATATTTTCATAAAATGTTCAGTTTTTTTTTTTGTACTTCTTGTTTTTAAAAACTGAGGCATAGATAACTGAAATTAAAATATTAATCGGCATAACGAATAGGATTTGCCTACCGTTTCAGTTTTCTTTTTTTTTGTTTAAATATTAAAGAATAAAATATAGAGAACAAACTTAGAATGGTAAAAACGAACCAAAAACCATTTGGTAACCACATTTGTTGTCGTTGTCTCTCTCATCGGTTATCTTAATTATTTTGAAATTATCTTAGAAATTCGGAAATTTACCTTCAAAAATATTTTTTGTTTTTGTTTTTTTTTAATTTTAAATAAACCAAAAAATGTTCATGCAATGTTAAAAATATATGAAAAAAACAAAGGGGGTTAAAAAAACTGGGTTGAATATAATAATTTTAAAAATTTATAAATTATGACTTATTGCAATTTGGGTTTTTGCATTTAAAAACAAATTAAGAAATTTGGAATTGGTTTTGTATATATATGCATGAATTTTGTAAATTTTTAATGAAAATTAAAATAAATTGTCAAGTTATTTATTTGAATTGGTTCCACATAAAAACCAGATCGGTTTTTAGTTATTTTTATTGTTTGGTGGGTGGTTAAAGGACAACAAATATTAATTTTTAAAATATGTTATCCTTCATTAGAATGATTTTCACGTAATGTGTGTAACCCAATTATTTGGGTATAAGTTGGACATTTATGCTATGCTGAAGTATCATGTGAAAGACAATTGTGTCGTTTTAATGCCGTGACTCCAATTTATTTTTTGTTTTTACTTCTAAGTTTATTTACAATCACAATATCTTAAAAATTTTAACATAAACTTCAAATAGATATATATTTTACATTTTTAAATAGTGTATTGCCTTGTGAAGGTATATACATTTCAAGAACAAATATATTCCTAGGATTTACATTTTATTTTACAACATTAAGTAATAAGCCTAGATAGAAGGTCCGCTGTTGAGAAGCGTGTTAATCCTCTGTGTTGACTACCTGGTTATCTCATCAGTAGATTTGGCTGGTTTCTTAGCCGGGTTCAAAATATTTTAGCTGAAACAGTTCCTCTTTCACAGATCTAACAGTTCAGATTTTAAAGTTTAAATATAAAAATCAAACAATTTAGAAATTTAAAAGTTAAAGAAGTTCGATTCAAAATTTGAAAATAAAAATTAATAAATTAAAAAACAATTTACAAATTAGTTTTAAAGGAGTTCAATTATTTGATTGATGTATGTATTAAACGTATATATATATATATCGAATAATGGTTATATGCTTGTAAATAAATAAATAAAAAAAAATATTCAAAATATTAAATAATTCTAATTTTGATAATAAAAATAAATAATAACAACAATAGAGGGCCGAAAAGAATATTTAATGTGGCACGAGATGTATAAGAAAATCTATATATAGAAATACTAACCAAAAGATGGCTGGATAACATCGAAAATTACACTCGAATACTGCAATCCAGAAACTAGAAAACAGTTGCTTTTGATAAAAACAGCTGGAGAGACTTATAGGTCAATCGTGTTTGTCCCAGCTATCAGTTTTTATTTATTTGTTTACAGGTTTAATTCAAGCGAGAAAGTTAGTACTTTAAGAAAAAATTAGCAACTATCAGAATATTGATGATAAAGAGATGAGATCAGAATTATCTAAAAGGAATATAAAAGCTTCTTTAGGGTGGTTTTTGGAGATAGTGAAAGCAACACGATTCTTATACTTGTTACCCATAATCAACATTATATGGATAGGTTTGTTCATTCCATATAGTTGGTTCGATTAATCGATAAATCGTTTAGCAGAACGAAAGCGATTAGTAATATTAATCTGGGCTAAGTTTGAAATATATGGGGAGTCTAATATTTCTTTTAACTATATCTCAGCTATATATTAATGAAGATGACATCGGCAATTTCGCGTATATTTTCCTTCGATTAGCAGCAAGATGAATTAATTTCAACCTATGTTCATATTGCGGCAAAATTAAGGCGTCGGACATCTGAAGGTGACGTTGTGTGAATCTTAAGAAATTTTTTATAGGATTACCTCAATCCTATGCTTATGAATTTCATAATATGGCGACAATACCTGACTGGCATACTCTCTCGGTCAAAATTTTTTAGATTGCATATTAATTATAGTATAGTTATTAAGTTTATAAGTCATATATTTAAAAGACACTTTCAAAATAAAAATAAAAATGTAGCCAGACACCTACGGCTAAGGGTCTATAGAATATTGTTTCAAAATTCGTCAAATTTAATTAAAATTATTTATTAAAATTTTTTTATATAAAAAGTAAAAAGTATTGTAAATTTTGAATTTAGAAATAAATAAATAAATAAAGTAAACAAAAAAAAACAAGACATGTAAAAAGGGACTTTAGAATATATTATGGATCTTTAAATTCACTAAACAAATCTTTTACAAAACTTAACATTGAATTAGCTTTATTGATAACATTCCTATTTAAATTTATACGTATACGTAATTTAAATTTATAATTTGAGAGTATAATCTAGTAACAAATTAATTAAAATGAAACTGTTCTATTTAAGAAGGCTTAGTTTCTGATAGTAGCAGTAGTTGTTCCATATTTAATGAGTAGAGCCAGTAATTTGTTAAATAAATACTTGAAACATTGTAGATATTGTCGTGTAAAATTGCAGCACTGTACTTAATGAAGCACGAAAAGGTGATTCCTACCTAAGTTACTGTCATGAACGTACAAAAAAAAAATATGAGTTTATCATCAAAAGTGACACTTAAATATTTTATAGAGTTAACAACTTCTAATCCTTGTCCGTTAAGAAAATAGTTATTTCAAAAGTGGTGTAGAAATTATCAATGTCAGTTTTGAGTAAGAACGAATCATTTGGTGAAGAAACTTTATTAAAAATTTTCATGTCATCAGCATGTCCTGAACTTTACTATGTTTGGCTCTTCTGAAGAAGATGTTGTATCCGCGTATCTGTTGGAAAGGTTTCTTACTTTATACTTTATGTCTATATCGAATAGTTTAGAAGATATAAACATTTATTTAAAAAAAATGGTTGTCTTTTTCTATATAAAACTATACAGGAATGTGCCTTTTACGAAGTAACAATGAAGTAAATGTAATACCTAATACATCAACAGATATAATGGTTTATATACAATAACATCAAAACAATAAGGATACTTTCAAATGTCCTTTTCGTCCTTAAAGGATAAGGTGCGCCATTAAGGATATATTTTCGGAAAGCTATAGGAACACCAGGTATCCTTGAGATGTAGTCATTAGATCCCCTTACTTTTAATTACTGATGTAACATCATTTATGGAGATTATAAATAATAGGGGACCTTTAAAAATAAATTTACAAAAAAAATGCATATAGAGATAATTTTAAAACTGTCAAATAATATTAATTTAGTTATAAAAAAATTTTCGACGACTTAAAGACAAAAACAGAAAAACTAATCAAAATTAGAACGGGAAATTCGATTAACAATTTTTCATATGAAATAATTTTTGTTTTATGAATTAATTTTTAATTGGGTTTATTTTTTTTTTTTTTTATTTTAATATGAATTAATCCTATATTTTCTATAAATTGATGGTTTGTGAAATAGACTGTTAGTTTGATTTAATCATAATATTTAATTAACTTCTTTTTAATTTTATTTATATTTAATTTACACTTTTATTTTGTATTTTATTACGCAAAACTATAAACAAACAAATTAATTTTAAACTTTCAGTTAATGAATCAGCTGATTTTGAAAATGTCAAATTATCAGTATTCACGATAGTAATTTTTTTCAGTAAATTTATCAGTATGTATCAATATTCGTACCACGATTACATTTCTGATAAATTTTTTCAGTTATCAGTTTATGATAAACTGACAACCACGATTGACCATAGTTAATGAAGAAGACCAAGACACTCTATATGAACTGTGTCACAAGAAGAAGAAGAATAATAAAAAAAATAATAATAAATAATAAAAATTAATAACACAGAATTCTTCCTGATGGTCTAACAAACGAGATTGATCAAGATATTAATTAAATTTAGTGAAACATATGTAATGTATATAGGTTTTTATATTTTTATTGTTATTTAGAAAAATTTCACCTAGACCTTAGAGTATATTCTATAATAATATTTTAAATTTTACAAATCTCATATCTTATAATCTCATCTTATACACACTTTTATACAAAATTTTTGTGCCCCTTTTCTCTGTACAAAAAAAAAATTAAAGTTTAAAAATTATAAAGTTTTCAAGTCAAATTTATATTCAAGAAGTTTAACTTTTAATGCATATATACCTTTTATATATACCTTTCCAAATAAATTTCATATAAATATTGAGTAAAGTGGATCAAATATATTCTAGAACTCCAAAATTATTTTTCTTCTTATAATTCGAATCGAATAAACTATATTCTTCTAAGTTAGACCAAATTTAAGTTGCTTGTTTTTATTGATAATATGCTCTCTCCAATTTAAAACAAAAATAACAAAAATAAAAAATATTTCTAATAGATAAAAATTGGAAAATATACAATGCTAAAAACTGCGTAAACAAACTCAGTACGTACAGAACAAGATTGTAAAAATAATATGAGCAAAAAAATTATGCTAAAGCACCTAAAAAGTGCTTCAAAAAAGCAATTTCTATATCTTAAACAAATTACAAGGACCAAATATGAACAATCTTAAGTGTCAGAAACTAAAATTTTGTTATATAGTTACCAATATATTTTAATAACAGAGTTTATGATTATGTAAGTCCATTCCAACAAATGATTACATTTTACATATCTTATTCCATAGCAACAAGAAGCTCTTTGAACACTATATGCCAAATTGGAAATACATACATCCAAACGGTCTCGATTATAGTAAAAACAAGGTCTTAGAAACATATAGAGGTCTATTTAAATACATAATGGTACACATAGATGATGCTATACTGCTCGGCAAATGTTACAATTTTTATTTTCTATACCAGACATCTGTTATAGTTGATTTGAGCATATCTACATTTGACACTATAGAAATAATAAAAAAATCTTGATCTAACAAAGTCTCTCGCTTCTTCACTGTACTACCAAACCATAAAAAAATAAAAAAAAACTTTATCTAAAGACAATTTCTTTACTTCTAAAGATAGTGAGAAAAAAAATCCTAAATAACATTTTTAAAAAAATATGTTGAATAACTTTAAATTGCAGTTTTATTGAACATTGAAACAAAAAACAAAACAAAAAAAAAGCACATCATCAAAACAAAAAACAATAATAACCGAATTTTTATGAATAAAGTTGAGTAAATCGTTCAACATTAACTGTAATATGTGAACTATGCCGCCCCTCTTATATATGTTATAATACATATAATGGTATCTTTCACAGCATGAAATTGAAAAATTATGCATAAATGACAACCATATGTGAAAAAAAGTAAAAAAAAAAACAAAAAGCAATGACTAAAGTTAAGCACTTGTGAAACATATTTACTCAATATAACGGTATATTGTTTATTATATATTAGATGTTATGTATATACATTAAATATGAAAAAAAAGTTTGTCCAGATTTTGCTCTTATATTCATATACAAACATTTATCCATGCCATGCATGCTTATGAATTTTCTATTTGTATCTCTTTCTAACATTTCAGTGGAGGTTTTGGAGAGGCAAAAAACAAAAACAAAAGAAAAAATTTAGAGATACTCTCATATAAATATTTATTTTTGGAAGGTGTGGAGATTTTTCAAATAAAATTTTCTTTGATAATTTTTTTTTTCTTCTCAGTTTTAGGCTGGTCCGTTATTATTATTTACATTGGACACAAAAACACACGCACACATATGTTAAATTGAAAATAAAATTCATTTTGAATTAATTTAGATTTATTGGTTATTAAATTAAATTAGGTAGGTATATATACAAACATCACATATTCAATCATATATACATATATTAAATATATGTACATATTTATAAGGAATAATTTTGGTATGTTACAAATAGGATATTAATAAGGATAATTTGTCGAAAGATGTCGAAATAATTTAATTTTATTGGAAATCTTTAAATATTAATATTAAATGTCCAAGTTAAAATTAGGGACATTATATGTAACTTTTTTTTTGCAATTTATTGTAAAAATACATATAGTGATGTGATTTTAAGTTATGATGTGCGACCCTTACCAATATTATTTCGAGCACTGTAAATTTTAAAAACATTTCATTTTGATTTGAGAATTTTTTAACATACTTATTCAGACTGTTTCAATGCAAGTTATTACAATTATTTGACAGCTTGGATTATTAACAACATTTTATATATAGGAAAAAATATTTGACATTATTAAAAATCAAAAATTTTATTCAATAAAGCTATTTTTAAGTGCACAATAATTACGGTCATTTTTAAATAATTTTATATATAAATTTATTAACAAATTTGAGTGTCCGAATTAATAATAATTACAGGGTTTGTAATATACAATAGGACTTATACATCATAGTTATGTATAGGCTTATGTTTATAAATTAGAAAAATAAATTAATATCAAAATGTATATTTTATATGTAAATTTCAAGAAATAATTAAATATGATATACCTAAATATATGGTTGAAAATTCAACTTTTCTTACATTACTAGGGGCATCTATTGGTTAATTGTAATTCAAGTTAAAGCCAAATTTAATGTTCTAACAGAATACGGGTTTGCATGGACTGATATAGATTTTTCGTTATTTCAACCAGTTAACACATCTGTTTTAATAAAAGTCTTTGAAATTGATATGGTTTGTAAACATATAAATGCTCTTCAATTACCATGCCCTTTCCAGCTATTCCCTATATTAAGTTCAAATAATTTAGTCAGGTATAATTTTATTTTTGTTCAAATTTGGAATGGTATAATAAAAACTAAAATTAATTATATTTTATTTTATAAAGCTTATCCCAACTAATCTTAATCCTTAATCCATGCTTAAATTAACCAAATCTAATACAATAATGCCTCATTATTGATCTCAATTTATATTTTCCAACCACCAGGAATTTATTTTACTTTATAAATAGTAGAAAGTCGAACAAATGTCTTATACGACCTTTGTGACGTAGAATGACTAATTTTAAGTTACGAGGTGATCTACCAAATACTAGATTATCATTTAAATATTCTGACAATAAATTTAGCATAATTTTTTTTATAAAACAAAGGTAACTTGTACTTATACGTCTGTTGTTTGCAAAACGTGTACATGCATTAAATAGATTTTTTAGAGTATTGTACTGTTCTACACTCATGCCGGAGTAAACAACATCGCAATATATAGAAAATGTGGTATTATAAGTGATTGTATTCGTTTTTTCTTAATCCAATTGTTCAGATAGAATTTAATTTAATCAAAAAGCCGTAATTTCCGTAAGTTAGAGTAGACCTATGTTGGAAATATGATTAATGTGATCTCGGCAAGTTAAAGTATTATTGAAAATCACCCCTAGATTTTTAGCCTTCTCAGCATATTGAATAACTTCTTCATTCATTTTGATTTTAGGCAAATTTGATGTATATATATAAAATATGATCATTGATGCATGTGATATCGATTCATTTAATATTATGCCATTATTATTTACAGACCAAAATAAAATTGCATCCAGATCATCATTAATTTTTGTTATATATATATCTATTGATATTAGCAATGGATCCACTAATATACAATTGAACATCATCAGTAGTCACATGATTTCGATAAAAAAAAGTGGTAAATCGTTAATGTATGAGGCTAAAAAGAAGAGGCCCCAATAATTATCCAGGTGGTACCCGTCATTTGGTAATTAAATAATCAGACATAACTTTGTTAATATAAACAAATTGCTTCCTATCAATTAAATAATTATTTATGAGAAGAGCAGCACATGTATCAAAATTGAACTGGGTTCTTAGTGTGTGACAAAGCGGTTCATGGTTGGCACAATCAAGTGCCTTTGAGAAGGCTAATATATTTATATATATATTTATTATAATAATAATTTAGGTACTCTGTTTCCGATTTACGATATTTATTTATACAAACTCTAATACATTCCATTTCTATCAATTTTTATATCTCTATATACTCGTGCAATTCAATCTACTCCGTATTTTATACCCCCCTATATTATATTCTTAAGTACATGATTGTGGTTTATTATGTGTTATTATTATGTAAAAAATTATACTTTAAAGCTTCACACATCATTTTATATATGTATTATGAAAATAGTTCCCAGTTTTGCCCCATTTTTTGTACAAAAAATTAAAAAAATTTTAAATTCTCGTTTTTTACATTAAAAGTTATTAGAAGTATTGTGTATTAAAATTTGCGAGTAAGTTCTTTTTAAAACTATAAGTACCTATATAATTTGTAAAAAACTTAAAGATATCAACTAACATATTTATAATAGATATAATATGTAGTGTTAGAGTTTAGGAAACCTATTTAAGAATAAATTAAAATTCTAACAATGTGCAAATTTTGTCCTTTTTATTTTTTTCTTCTCCGAATTAGAATGCAACCTCAAATGATTTTATGGTCAGATCAAATTACATGTCAACAAAGGTTAGGCCATTATAATATGCCCACAAAAGTTTAACTATATTAATTTCATTAAAAATAAAAATATATATGTTTATATACATATATATAAAAAATTTAGAATCATAAATAAAATCTTAAATTTTTTTTTTTGTTCTTCTTTTTTTCTTCTTTGAATAATGTATTTTACGTTCTTAAAATACACACTCTCTTTTTTTTTAACTTCCTTTTTAAAATTGTAAAAAGATATACACAAACTTTGTTTTACAACATAAAAAATATTAACACCAACCAACTCAACCGCATTATAAGTAATTTCTTATCCTTAAATTTCCTACCACAAATGTATACACACATTCACATATAATTACAAATTTAGCATTCCAAAAACAATAATAAAAAAAAATTTTTGTTTTACCCACTTTAGAAGAATTGTTTCCTTTTCGACATTAAGAAATAAAAAAAAAAAAAATAAAAAAGATAATTTATAAAATCTAAAGTAAAAAAAAAAGGAGGGCAACAAAAAAGGAATTCTAATTTTTGCAGAAACTGCAAATCCGTAAAAATGTTTTTACTAAATGACCATTTTCTTAAATAATTTCTTTTTCACACCAATGTCCTATTTTTGTACACAACATTGCAAGTCAAATACGTGTAATATAACAGTGATGGCCAAAATTAAATTAATAAATATGTTTGCAATTTGTTATTAAGCCGAGCGAGAATGTCATATTGCTAGTGATAATTGGCATAAGTGCATATAGTGACTTTCATCTACACATATACTTAACTCTATTTTCTGTCATTATATACATTTTTGTTTTTTATTGTAGAGGTTATAATGGTTTCAATTTTTAAAAGAATTCAAACACTTTTCGGTGGCAATAATGTAACGTTAGCCTTCGGTAGCAAATATGAGACATTGCCAGCATCGCATTTTACATGCAAAAATCATTTTTCTCAAAGATGGTCAGTCTTTTACGAATTTTCAAAGTGTAGTAAATTATTTGTCTAACTTATTTTCACTTTTACTTATTTCAATTTGAATTTTAAAATCGCCATTACTACTGAAAAGTTTTATACTGTGCTAACAAGTATATTGTTAGCACAGTTTTAACTCCAAATTATTTTCCTGTCACAATAAAATTCTTCATTCTCATTATGACAGCAAACTAAACTTTGTATATATGGTTGACTTCCAAAATACAGTATAAAAATTTTTAATACAGTTTAAATATAGTTCCGTTTAGAGCTTTTATAACCACTTTATTGTAAAATATATACTAAAACTTTTGCTACATTTTGGAATACCATTTTGACAATATAAATACACACATTTACATTTTGACGTTTCAATTATAATTTTGTGTTTTTGTAATACAAATCGTTAAAAATCTGACTTTTTGTTTATCTTTCAATAAATTTATTTTTGGTTTAACTTTCATTACATGACAATTTAATATAGCCAGATCTCCATAGGTCAGAATTTTCGGCGGAAAAATATATTTTATAAACATATTTTGCTACAATTTGCCAATAAACTACTTTTTCCGCCGAAAATATATGTGCTAACCTATAACTTAGTTAATTCTGGTAACTTTATCTATGACATGTATACAAAATATAGATTAAATTTTTCGCTATACACACTCTACTCTTATTTTACGTTTCCACTATATATTTCAAACATTTTTGAATAAATGTACAAAGCTTTTGATATAAATTTTGGAATATGTTACATTGTAAATTTTACAGTTTTACTGCATTTTGGAAGTTAAAACACGGTATCCAATAATATATGCTTACAATTGTTTCGCTTCAGGCGTCGTACGTAGGATTCAAGGGTCGTATGGTAGCAATGCAAAAAAAATTAATTAGTAATACAGTAATAAAATTAAATGCAAGTAAAATTATATTAAAAAGTATGAACTTAATTAAAATGCACTTTTGCATACATTTTACATTAATTTTATATTATTATTGCATATTCATGTGATTGTTCTAACACGTATTAGGAAAATTAAAATTGATTTATAATACACAATTCTACCAGACAGCTTAGGCTAGGTCTTAAACATATATTTTTACATTTTAAATTAATTAGGATATAATATGAATCTGAATCTAAACTACTTTCTTTTATCTTTTTATTAAATCAAATATAAATATTCTCTATACTTAAGATCATGTTACTATTAGATTTAATAATAGATTTAATAATAGATTTAATAATAAAATTGAACTTTATCCTATAAATAATTGAATAAGATTATAATTATAACAAAATTTGTATTTTACTCGTTTGAAATAATAAAGAAAAAAAAAATAGGATGTTGTTTTCATAATTTTAATAACTTTTATCACATTTGAGGTGTTTGTGTATTGTGTTGCTTTGTGTTTTGTTTGAATTCAAGCCTTTCAAATTTGGTTGAGATACTTTCTTTGTTACAATACTATTATATAATACACTCAACAATCGATATTTAACCAGAAATCAACTTAACACCACATTAGACTTGCTTAAATACTGCTTTTGGCTTAGACTATATGGATTTAAATATATAGGTTTAAATTTACGACACACTGGCGACACAATATAATATATAAGCAACCATCAGTCTTATTTCAGAAACCATTAAAAAATATAGCCTTTTTTATTCCAAAAATTCATATTTTCACAATTTTATAAAACTAAAAAAGTTAATCTCTAATTATGAAAATTCCTCATTATTGAGTCCTATTACTTATATGATCAACTAAAAATTAATTTTTAGTTATTTCACGTTCTTTGGTTTTTTTGTATATATGTTGTCAAGTTGTCACTATATTGTATGATTGTATGTGAATAATGCTAACTGGACGATTTTTTGAAAGAGTTTATTTATACATATACACTACATAATATAACTTTATTTCAATACAACCGATAACCTTATGAGATGTGTGATAAATGTCTAACGACCACAGATCACATTGAAATATAAATGTCTATAAAAAATAATTTATAATCTAATCTAATGTTAGTGCTTACCACTGCTCAACAGAGTCCTTTTTGCCTTATTTGCTGTAACATTTAGGATAATTAGTTAGTTCAGATTATCATGTAATATCAGAATATATTTTAAATAATACACAATAGCAATTTGTACAATGTTAACATCACAGCATTATATAGGATTTTCCATTTTCAAAACAAAATTGGAAGTTGAAATCATGTTTATATCAAGAATGATTTTGAAATAATTTTAATTAATTTATTTATTTTTTTTATTTATTTTCAATTATCTTTGCCTAAATAGATTATTGGTTTGGTTATGTAATCGACTACAGTATAGATTAGTGTTGGTTCGTATCCAGATTTTGTTTTTTATTCAAGTCAAAAGCCATATACGACTAGTATTTAATTACCTTCCCTTAATTTGTATTACTCGTTACTCAAAATATTAATTTTAACAACTCTTTTTAATAATTAAATTTTATTGGAAAACTTTAAACATAATTCAAACTTCATTCAAACGAAGCCTATTCGTCAATTCTTGAACATCACTGTAACTTTTCTAATATCTATCTTAATATGTGGACAGGAAATAAAAGGTATATAATTTTTTCATTATTTATTATTTATATACCACCATCAACATATACCCAAGACACCATCCAAGGAGCATACAAAAAAAAAATTACTATAGATGATGATGATAAAAATGAGAGAGATGGCAACAATTATTTTTTTGAACATTAGTATAAGAAATTTTTAGAAAAGTCTCAAAAGGCTTTAAACATGTGGTCAATCCTTTCACATAAAGGACATTCGGTGTGTTAAGTGGTTTTCGAAAATGTCAAAAAGGTTAGTTGTTCTTATGGACCACAAAATAATGAATGGGTTTTCTTTTTTTTTTCTTTTTATGTTTTATGTACCGTTATTATGGACTTACAGTATTTTTCATTCTAAAGGGTATACATATATATATATATGTATAAAAAATTAATTTGGTTTTTTGTTTTAGTTCATTTCTTTCATCCTGATGCGATAACATTTAACAGAGTAAAACTTTATAGTAATACAAGGAACTTCATTTTATCTTTTTTTTATTATTATTATTTTTTTTTGAATACTTGAATCTTTGAGTCAATTTGTTTGTTATATTTGGGTATTTTTTTTTCTTTTTCTTTGTTTTTATAGTTGTTATCTGTTGTAGCTTTATGGATTAGTTTTAATTCAATTTACCTCAGTATCTCTTCCTAATATATAGCACAAAAAAACTGTTTTTGTTTTTTTTTTTGTTTTTCTTATTTTTTGTAATAGATAAATATAAGTTTTCCAATAATTAAGATATATTATTCTAAAAATAAAAATCAATCTGTCTTATTTTGACGTCTATGAAGTTGTATATATACTTTATAATATTATGAAGAATCTTGTTTTTCTATAATGGGAATTAATGCAATATACCCCATCAGGCTTATGTGACATTGAATGCGAATTATAACCCTTTTCTAATATTCTTATTTGTAACCCTTTAATTTTAAAGTTAAAGAATTAAAATTGAGATTATACCAAAAAATATTAATTTATTGGATATGGATATAAAATTTTCAAGTTTAAAAAAAAGGGTTATTAATTCGAAGAAACGAAGTATATAGATACATATCGTGTTTGGATTTTAATTTTTTTTTATAAAATTAGAGTCTGTTGTTTCAAGATGACAATGAAGTGTTGAATAACTTTTAGAGTATGAAATAATTTTCATAATTAATTTATACAAAGTTAAAAACAAATTTCGATTAGGAGTCTATCTATTTTGTGTGTTGAATATTCAATATGATAAATGTGAGTATATATATATATATATATATATATATATATATACTTGTTATGTAATGTTGGAAATAATACTGAAGAATCCTTTGTGTCGTTATAGGCAAATTTTTCTATACCATATATATATCGGGTGCATATGCCCAAGCCCACTTAGTTATATTTATTCCAGTGCTTGATGATTAGAAAATTTTCGAATTCATCAAATTTCGTTGTTGAATAAATCACAGCTTTGTTGTATAGAAATAAATTTCAATATTTTCGAATGTAAAAACTCGATCGTCGATTCATCAAATTTGCTCTAGAACGAGTAGGTAAAGAAGCTCACACTTTTATTGGAGCGATCGATGAGTATAAAAACAACTTTAGATCTCTAAATGAACATAATTAGCTCGTAATCAAATAAATTCGCTCGTAATCATACAATTTACACTGAATATACTAAAATATTACGATAAAAGAACCAAGATATTAAAAAATGTAATGCTTAGAAGAGAAATAAGTAACTGCTCAACCTAAATAAGAGCGTACGACGTATGGCGTTGGCGTATAGATATTGACATATGTAAATTCAGAAAATCTCAATACGTATCACACTAACGCATGTAAATTCTACACGCCAACGCTATACGTCGTACGCTCTTATTTAGGTTGAGCAGTAAGAGTGTATAAAAGATATACAAAGAGAGTGAATGATTAAAAAAATGAGTGAAAATTATTTTGGGAAGAGGGTTCTACTTTCATTTCATAAGATGTTACGAGGTCTTTTATAGTTTTTGTTTAGTTTTTTGAAATCATTACCATATTATTGATAGCATATTCCGATTAAATAAAACTTTTTTCAAAATAAATTAAACTAAAAAAAAAATATAAATAAAATTTATTAAAAAAAAGTTAAATTTAATTCATTTATGAAAACTAAAAAAGAAAATGCTATAATGAAAAATATAGATATATAGGTATATATAATACATAAATAATTAAAAAATATAAATAAGTGGTGAAAATTTCAGTTCTGATGGAAGTTCGGACTACTAACAACTTGACCAAGAATATTTAGATCAGTCAAATTCAATACGAGAGCAAAGTTCCCAATGAGGACGAAGAAGAATTAGAAAACACTAAAACACAACCAAAGATAAAAAACTACTTTTCCTAAAATGATATATCAAGAAAGCAAAACGATTACTGAATCTGCTGCTCTGACATCAATAAATATATGATAAATATAATAAAACTGTATATTAAGTCAATACAAAAAAAAATTGATGAAGTGTTTGTGGAAAAAAACGTGGTGCAACGGATATTGGCTTTATTTTAAAATTTTTACCACTGTATTATCAATGCTTAATCCGATATAAAAGGCATTTTCCAAAATAAAAGTATATGCACGTAGAGTGTTAGGCGATCCTGAAAATGAGCATGTAATTAACCAAAGTTTTAATCAGTTGACATCAACAGATTGTTCCAATTGGGTAATAAATAGACATGGTGTTTAAGATCCCACACAATCTGCAGAGGGACAACCATTACATCAAATAAAACCGCAAGGACAAAGCTTGTGTTTGTTAAGGCATAATATTGAATAAACCTATATGTTTTCGTTATAATATTTATAATTTTTTTACTTTAGTTTTTATAAATGAATTAAATTTTATATTTTTTTTTAATATTATACAAAAATACAAATAACATTCTATTTTAGTTTAATCGAAAAAAAGAGTCTTTTTTTTTATGTGCTTGACAGTAATTTAGGTAGAATCACCTTTTCGTGCTTAATCAAATACGATACTGCAATTTTACACTACAATCTACAATATTTCGAGTATTTATTTAACAAATTACTGGCTTATTAAATGTGGAAAACTACTACTATTGTCAGGAACTAAGCCTTCTTAAATAGAATAGCTTCATTTTATTTAAGTTGTTACCAGATTATACTCTCAATTATTTTTGTCATTTTTTTTATCCCTATGACAAATGGTACTGGACCAGGTCGAAAAACCGACAAATAATTTTTTTGCTTCATCGAGAATCGAACCTGGGACTCTTCGGTTGAAAGGCAGGTGGTCTACCTACTGCTCCACCCAGCGTGTCGGAGTAAGAACTTGCTACATAATAATATACACTAAAGTTCAGTGAATTTTTATCAGTCAGTGTTTTTCTTTCTCTATATAAACCTTAAATAATATATTAGTCCTAATACAGATTAAACTAAAGTAATAGAAAATGGAAATTGGATTCACACCATGCTAGAAAAATTCATTAAATATAACAAGAATATCAAATTTCGGAAGAAAATTGACATTCATCCATATACTGTAGAGTTTAAAAAAAAAAAAAAAACATATTTAACAATATAATATTATATGTACATGTATAGGTACTATCGACAATATAATCTTGTTCAAATAATTTTGGTTACCAAATATACTTTTACATGTAATTTCTGTGTCTATATTAATTAAAAAAAACATAACCATAATATAGGTTTAATAATAAAACTCATCTAAAATTAATATTTAATTTTTTTTTCACAAAATAAAATCAAACATGTCCTTTTGCTTTACAATCTAAAATATACACTAACAAGAATTACAACAACAACATTACTAACATCTATTTCTCTAATAAATGCTACTTGTTACTATATAATTTCCATCAAAATAACTACATGAAAATAAATAAAAACACGAAAAATTAGACTTACTATTTACAAAAAAAAAAACATAATGTTTGACCTAAAATTATGCAAATTACAACATGCACTTAACCAATCCTTTTACATGCTTACAACCATTTTTTTTTTTTTGTATTTATATGACGACAACGGCTATATGTAAATTATTTTCCTCGAAACAATAATTTTGTTAAAACAAAAAAAAAACATGGAGAATTTAGGTATTAAGGGTATTTAAAGATATATATATACAATTACAATATATATATTATAATATACCTAAATATATACAATTGCTTAGTAATCTAATTCCCTTAAGGAATTAATACCTATGAATGATTGTGCCTAAATACGTTTGTTTGTAAGTAAAATACAAAAAAAAAAAAAAAAAACCTTTGGCAAAATAAAAAAATAAAAATACACGTTTTAATGCTAACTATACTCACCAGTTTAGTTTTATTTTTTATTTGTCGATTATTTGAAAATTCAACTATTGCATGCATGTTTTAACAACATTGAAACAAAAACAACAAAAAAAAAAAAAAATTAAATTCCATAAAAATAACAAAAACAAAAAACCCAAACAAAACTTTTGATTTTGAAGTCCGTCTGTTAAAATAACCAAAGGCTGTTAAGCTAACCAATAGCTCAAAAAAAACAAAATAAAAAAAATAAAAAAACAATTTCCAATGCCGCCATATGAAAATTCTCTCTGGTGTTCAACTCAACCTTCTTTTTCTTAAAATTTCAACTCTATTTGAATGGAGCCGCACACATCAAGTGATGTGTTTCGTTGTTGATATTTTTTTTGTTTTTGCTGTTGTTGTTGCTTTCAACAAGGTTTTTTGTTGTCTTGTTGCTTGTTTTTTAATTTTTTTCTTTTGTTCTTATTTTTTTTTTGTTTTTTTTTTTTGTATTTTGTTTTATTGTAGGTATTAAAAGAAAGAACACCAATCATGTAATTATGAAAAAAAAATGAAAAAAAAAAATTTAAAAAAAAGTACATGGCATGTATAAAATGTATCCGCCATTATATATATGTATATATGTATAAATATTTCTACCTATAAATATATACAATTATATAAAGTAAAAATTATCCAGATATTTTGTTATTTTCTACTTTTCTTTGGAATATTTTCAATAAAAAAAAAAAATAAATAAATTGGAGGAATTAGAGGAAAACTGTATTTGGTCATGACAACAAAAAGGAGAGATCTGGACATTCGTTATTTTGTTGTATATAATTGTATATAATAACAAATGTGTTATATTCGATGAAATTAATCTCTCTGAATTCAATTTATGAGTTCAGGCTCCACACAGCAATAGAAAACCAGACAAGCGTCAAGATATTTCTCAGACAAAGCTTAACTCTCAAATTTACTGGAAGTATAACCAACCTTAATAAGCTCAGTATTTTCCACTAATTAACAAAAAAAATTCTGCTGACTCCTATAGAACAATATTTTTTGCAATAAATCATTCAATTAATAATTTCGTTTTTTGGAACAATACTTAAGGTAGACGTTTAAAGACGAATTATTGGTAACGAAAATAGATTAAAAGTATTTGAAAGAAAAATGCTAAGAAAATTATTTGACCTAAAAATAAATGACGAGGGCTAATCCTAAATCAGACGAAACGAGGAACTATAGTTTCAATAATTAAAATAAGCCAAGTTTTCCAAATTTGTAAAGCCACACATAGTCTAAGATGCGGGAAGGATATTTGAAAGTTAAAATGTATACAGTTATAAAGCCTGCAAAACTGCAAAATATTTAACGTGGTTCTGTTAAATATAATAGCAAAAGATAAACTAAGATCAACTGAAAAGGCTTATGTTTAATTTAATTTAATAATTAATAATAAATTTGTGGATGGTGCAGGTGTGCAAATATTATTGTGCACATATTAGGGCCTTTCATGAACACATACTGCAAAAACAAAATACTGCAGAATTTGTTTTTTTACAGTTTCGTGTAAATAAAACTGTAATTAAATAAAAACAGCACCACAACTGATTGTCTAATATGCTCTGTCTATTATATATTTTTGCAGTTTTCCTGCTAAGTTAGAAATGTTTATGAACGAATTTCATTTTTTGGATGTCAATATAGTCAATATTGCCAACATTGCTTGTTTATTAATATTGCTTAACCATCTATTATTGGTGGGGTGATGGTGTGAAAATCAATTTTTCTACATTTACAGTTAAAATAGTGTTTACAGTGCAGTTAAAAATTTATAATTTCAATATACTTTATTATTACCTGAATATTTCAAAGTATTATTTTTTTTCCATTAAAACTGGATATGGTAATTTTACTCTGTATAAAATTTAATCGAAATCGGACGAGAGAACTTTCCAAAACTATATATAGTCCATACCAGAAAAATTATATACTATTACATTATAAACGAAAAAATAAATTTAAAATTATTATATTTTAGGTGAAATAAATTTATATATATATATATAGTGCTATAATTAAAATCAACGAACAGATATTATAAAAATAAAAAAAATAATAAAAAAAAAAAAAATAAATAAAAATAAAAAACCTGTACAATGACGACGGCCATGTTAAAAACTAAAATTATATCTTTGAACAATTCATTTTTTTAACTTTGTTCTTATTTTTTTTTTCATTCATTTAATTTCCAATGTTTGAAGTTGTTTTGTGGAATGAAGATGGCTACAATTATTTACTAAAATATAAATATATATATAATATGTATATAGCCTGCGATTATTTCGAAAAAAAAAATGAAATTCGAATTTATAACGATAAAAAAATATGTTAAGATTATTTTATTTTGACATGCAACATAAGGGTGTAATTTATATATATTTAAATATATATATATATATATATATATATATATAATATAATGTACATATTTATAAGTTAAATGTGAAATTAAAAAAACGAATATTAATTTTAACTAAAAGTTATTCTTAAAGGGGACTCTTTCATTTTTGTGTTTTCTTTTGGACCGATACAATTTTCTGGATACACAAAACATAACCTAAAATTATAAAGAATTTTCATAAACTAAAAAATATAATTAAAAAATAAACAATAAACATTTTTTTTTTAAATTTAATAATATGATATGCATTAAGGTATATAATGTATTAAAATGAATAATTTAATATTTAAATGAAAATTAATTTATTATTTTTTTTTTTTTTTTATTTTAATTAAAATTTAATTTAATTAACCGTTATTCTAAGATATAGATTGTGTCTTTAGTTTTTGATAATTTCTTTCATCTAAATCTACGGTTTCGGTCTATGTAGAATTCATTCATTTCTTATACGTATTCATTTCTAATGTAATCCGATTTGACGCTTTTAATGGCTTGATTTATTATGCTTGAATTTCATCTGCTCGTTCTTCTTTTTGTTGGTTTTTGGTTTGGTTTTTAAAAATATTATTCTTTTGAATAACATAATGATATTTTTGCGTTTTGTTGTATGGAACTGATTTCAATATTTAACTCTACTGTCACCTTGCATTTACTTGTTAGCCATTCATTTGACAGTTATTTAACCGGTTCGATCCACTTTCTATATTTGTGTCTGATTGTGACACATGATGATCATGATAATTTTTATTTAACTTTTAAGTATAATTAATTAAATCAAATGTACAGGTGAACTTTATGCAGAAAAATTTGACTACTTGCTCTTAAATTTGTAAACAACGAACTCGATCTAACCAAAAATCTAATTTTTTATAAACAAATTTTGAAATTTCAAAAACACAAAAATTTGTTCGTCGTGATTGTGTCTCCAAGGGCGAATTTTGGTTATTCGTCACTCGTCACTCGTCATTCGTCGTAATTGTGTTTTCGACATTAAATTAAAAATGTTTATGTCAAAAGTTAACAATTCTACAAAATTTATTGTTTGAATAGTGAATTAATGTCAGACAAAATCGTATTATTTTTTTTATTATTTTACATATTTTAAAGTTAGTACAAAATTAGGCTTTTCATCGAGTTCGTCATTAAGAAACTGTTATCGAATCAAATCGAGAATTTTGAGTTCAATCTTATAGAGTCAGTTCGATGGTATATATATGGCTGAATTTTATACACTTACTAATTTACTGTATAATATTTGCATTGAATATTTGTAATTTTGTATCTCTGTCAGTGTTGTCTTTAGCATAATTTTTTACGTGATTATCACGAGGAAATCGATGCCTTTACTTATGAATTTAATTAAGATATAAAATTCATATTTGAGACAAGCACAAAATACTGAAATCATAAAAATCAAACCTATATACATTAAATTTTAAAGCGTTAGGCCGACTCTAAACGTCTTCAGGCCGAACGCTTGTTTTATAAATTTATCAATTTTATTTTGATGCTTTTGTTATCATATCTTTTTCATATTTTTGTCAGGATCGAATACATTATATTTGAGTAGATTTCACGATTATCATTTATTTATTTATTTTTTTATCGTTACATTTTTTTGTCAGCAGACTGTCGGATTTAGATAATATATTATACATCTATATTTTTTTTTAGCTATATATAGTTACTATATTTGATATTGGACTCGATAATTGATAAAACTATTATTCTAATTAATGCGAATCTTATGCTAGGCACTCACAAGGCATTTTCATTTTTTAATTCAATTATTTTTAAATTTATGGATATAATTTTGTTTTATTTATTATTTAATTTAATAAATTTAATGTATTTAAAATTAAACTGAAGCGCATTTAGGTATATTAAAGCCATCATCAGTTAATTTGTTGAATAGAAGTTTTAAAATATAACTGAACATACAATAATTTAATAGATAAGGTTTTAAAGCTAAACAAAACATTATTTTTCAAGTAAGTGGAGTGGCTTTAAATATGTATCTTAACAAATGTTTACATCGTTAAAGTCTATATAGATTCAATATTTTGGGTTTTGATACTAATTTTAGTCAGAAATTATAAGGTTAAATGCTATCAAATACTTATCAACCAAATAGCATTGCAAACAGTGTTAATATAATTTTTTTTTACTTTTAATATTTTAATTTTGCTTCCCAACATTTTGAAAGTATATTTAATAGCAATTTCTTAATTCGAAAATCTTAAAAAAAACCTTTTGATAATTAAAAAACAATCATTTTCATCTTTTATCTAATTAGTTTTTTGATTTTATATAGGTTAACGGTACTAAAATAAAGAATTTCGATAATCAACAATTATTTATGGTATACATATCTTCTAAAGGGTTAATAGTAGACCCATCATACTCAATAACCACCCAATAACTCAATAATACTAGCTCAATGATTGCTATCGGTTCACCATCTACAATGTGTGTGAATTATATAATGAGATATGAAATATCAATGAATTATAACACACATTCTGATGCTTATATCAATTGAAACCATCAGCGATAAATTTTCTTAGAAAAGTAATGCGTGTATAATTATCCGACAAAACGTCATATCACAAATCAGAACGTGAGAAATTTAATTTAAAAAATCACCATTAAAACCTATATATTTTTAGATTTTAGATTTTATTTAAGTTTTTATTTCATTTATTACAATTCTTAAATACTAAAAATGTATAGCTTAAACACTAAAATATGCAAAAAAAAAATGGATTTAAAGGACGAAAGTGAACGATTAATCAAAATATTAAATCATTACAACACAATTCATACAGAACTATACTATAACCTATACTATACTTAAATAAAGTGGAAAAAATGTAAATTCCTAGCACCATTAAAAAAAAAACAAATCTCTAAATGAATGTCATTATAGAACGAAATCTATATATAATAAGAAAATATAACGTTATTAAAAAATTAAATTTAATGGCATCAAAAGTGCATCAACATTGAAATTGATTTGAAAAATATGGAAATTTGACCTTTCAGTATTTAAACACCCAACCACAAAACCTTATGGTCATTTCTTGAGACCCCCCCCCCCCCCCCCCTAAATTAATTTTATATTAATTTCCATTTTAAAAAATTCAAAAACTGGCGTCGTATTTGAAGACTTCTATAAAAATAAAATAAAATAAAATAAAACATATTAAATTGAATATTTTTAGTAACATATATATACATATAGAAAGTAATAAAATGATATCATGACGGTTTTACATTACTGCAAAAATAAAACAAAAAAAAAACAATTTAATTTATAGTTGCAGCATAGTACGCCATATTTGTTTACATATCACCAGCCATCTGCTGGAAAATAATGGAAAATTGCATTTTTTTTATATACAGAATTTTATAATGACTTTAAACATGCATTTTATATTTATTCTATGAAAAAAAGAAAAATAAAAAAAAACAAAAAAAAAAACTGAGAATTTTAATATAAAAAATTTTTAAGAATTTTATTTAATTATATTTAATTTTTCCCTATTTAATTAAATTAAATTTTCTTAAACTAAAATATAATGTAATTTATGTTCAAAAGAACATATTATATATATATACACCTGACAATTTTCTTTTAATATGTATTACATAATATAGCTATAGTATATATACATATATTCAATTATATTAAATTAGTTTTATTACATCTAAAAAAAATTTAAATTTGAAATTAAATTTTTTATAAAATGAATGATTTTAAATTCGTTTGCGTGACTTGACTTTTATTATATGTACATACAGTCATTCAGATTTTTAATTTATGTTATTATATACATATTTAGTCAATAAACCGACGGTGATGATTTTTTAGGTCTTCAATTTGAATTTCAGTACATTTTCTCACTTTTGTGTAGACCCAATCTGTTTTGATATATGCCCTCTGAGGTATACTATTAACATTTATCTCTTCAATGAAAGTTATTTTTTAAATATACAATATTTATTTTAATTTGTACTTTTATTTTTTGCATAAAAACTAATTATTTTTGTCAATTGTAAACTACATCAAAAACTAAAATTTATTTTACTATATATTTTACATATTTCAGAAAATAATAAAACCTGTATGAGCCAACAGTTTTGTATGATACTATACCCACCCACTGCCATATATTTATAATCAAAATATATTGTACCTTAATTTTCTTAAAATGTAGTGTGTGCTACTTTTTATAAGCAGAATATGGTACTGTGGAGACAAGCCAAACGGCACATTACAAATTGACTCAAATTGACAATTTGTTTGACAAAAATATTCTATCGTGTAATATTGATTCGAAGGTAGTAAATCGACGTCCGCAATCATGGTCTCTATAAGCGATTGATATATTAGGTACCGGAATAGAAAAATTATTTTTATTAACTTCCAATTTAGTTGATCAGTCAATTATTTTTTATTAAAATACAATTCAATACAATATACAAGATTTGATTCTATTTTTGTTCACAACATTTCGTTACAACAAAAATTTGACAATTATATATTACACTAATAACCCTGTATCCATGTAAAATCTATGATATATTTCAAATAGTTTTACAAAATCGAGGCAATTTTAAAGAATATACTTAATGACATTTTGTATACATCAAAAATCACCACAAATTCGACAACTATAAGAACTGACATGCGTACCAGATGCAAACTGTGATCTGTCTTCACTATAACAATTACTGTTCTAAGCATTAATTTTTCTGCTTCTCGATTTTCACTTTCAATTTACCTGAATATATATTACAGTATCTTATCTTATGCCAAATTGGAGTTAACCTGTATGTTGGTAGTCCTATAGAAATAATAATAATAACAGTAATAATAATAATAAATAATAAAACCCGGTTAATGAAGCCCTTATTACGAAGTTCAGTTTTCATCAATCGAATGGCAACTGAAAAATTTTGTCAATTGAGATTTTATTTGGTATTGTGAAGTGATACTGACAAAATTTTGTTATATTGAGAATACTGAAAATTTACGTTTTTTGACAGTTAACATTTTAAATTTGTTGCTAGTTTTAAAGTTTTTTTTAGAAAAAAAATAATTATTTAAATTAAATTGTTTTATTAATAAAACACAAATATTTCGTCAATCGAATTTTTGCATGATAATTTATCTGGTTAACTAAATTTTATTCCTGTAAGTTTTCATAATTTTACTAACAAAAAGAATTTTCCTTCATACAATCTATTTTGTCACGCTAAAATTTACAAGTCAAGAAAATAGTTTTAAAATGTCAAAAAAAATTTACTCTAACTGGCATTTACAATAGCAATTTTTGTTAGTACATATTCAAAATTTATCAGTATTTTGTTGACAACTGATATTTACAATACTGATTTCGAATATCTGCTGACACTTCTTAGATATTTACTGAAAACTGACAATTTACAATAAGTGATCAAAATAATGTATTACATAGGCGATGATTGTATCGTATCACCTATACGCTGGTATCAATATAAGTAGAAATTTTAATATTTTTATGAATATTTACTATTTTTTTATAATACAGTTAAATAATTATATGTATATATAGCCTTAAAATTATTTGCGTCCAATAACCGTCGGCAAAATTTTGTATTTGATTATAACAAAATCAATTAAAATTAGTTGATATCAATTATCCACAATTATGTGTGTTATTTCGTCCGTCCTGATGATTCAAACAGGAAGAGTGCTCTTTCTCTACTTTTCGTAATAATGCTTCAAATGAAATTCAATAATCAAGGTCATTAAATTACAATGTATATGTATTGTCATTAAGTATGCTGCTAATAATATATAACCATAACGTAGTATTCAACAAAAATTTAATAAAATTAAAATAATTTCATTTTTTATTTCAATAAAATTGAATCGGAAAAGTATTACATTATTCTGAAAAAAATAACACCTAGCTCTTTTAAAATTTTTAAACTTTACACTTAAATTTAAAAAAATTCATACTGTTGTATTTCATACAAACTGTCAAAGTTTTATATACAGCTGGGCTTTTCTTGTATTTTTATTTAAAATGACTTTCTTCTCTTCTTTATATATTAACATTGAAACGTAAATATAGTTCTATACTAACATATGTATACACTATACATCTATCTATATATATATATATATATATAAAATTATATATTTATATGTTCACATATAAAAGTTATCATTTAATATAAAATGTTAAGCGATATACGAACTGAAAATAACAAATTGTTCATAGCTGCCGTTGCTGTTTTGATTCCTTACATTTGTAACCGTTCATGTAACCAAAATCATACTCGTATGTATATATAGAAAAAATCTCATCTTTTTCATCATAATCGTCTACAAATTTCTACAGCACTTGGAGGAATTATTTAGGATGTATAATTTTCTCTCTTTTTTTCTTCATTTATGTTTTTGTTTTTTTTTTCGTTTTCAAAAAATCATTTATCATTTTAAATTCCTTAAATGGACAAAAATCATGTATTATAAGGATTTTTTTTTTTTTTTTTTTTTTTTTTTTAAGATTACAACAAATATTTTACAACAGAGATGGAAAACCTTTTTTAATATGTTAGGTTCAATTGAATGGTTAAATTTGAGAGCAATAATAAGATTGGCATAAATTAATAAATCATTGTTACTATGACTAGTGTTATGTCAGTTAGGGTAAACTATACGTAAATAGTGTTGTCCTAAATACGTGGAGATGTCAAAATCTACAAATTCATTTCTAAGTCTCGGATTAAAAGGTCTAAGAATATATAATGAACATATACCTATAGTAGGGTTTTAGATGTATATACTAGAGTTTGGTTTTAAATATATAAAGAAAATAATTTATTGATACTTATTTGTTTTTACATATATAAATAAGATGTAGACATAATTTTTGGACCCATTATTTTCTGTAAAGAAAATATAAAGGTTAAAAATATGGTAAAAATAAGTGAATAATATTTTTGTGTACATATTTCATCAAAATCATGATCAGGGTTAGGTTTGAAAAGCTATGAATAACATGTAAATACAGTAGGTAACAGATTAATTTCGCATATTTATATGGTTCAAAGTAAGCTAGTTTAATTTTTTACCTACTATTTAGTCCTATTTAGTTTTAGTATTAAAATTGTATTAAGTATAGTTATTATGCCAGCAATTACAGCAGTGTCAAATATTATTCGTTCATTTTTTTTTATTTAAACAATTTATGTATTGAATTCTAATATCTTGTAGTTTATAAATATTTGGAATTTAATATATACAATTAAATTTAATTATTGATATAAATAAGATAAAACAAAGAAATAAAATGATAAAAACAAATCTATTAGAATATAAAAACAAATCTATAATTTTATAATTTTTTTCTTAAAAAGTTAGTATCCTAGTTATAATCCTATTAAAATTTAAATCAATGACTGAAGCGAAATGATTGAATAGAATTTGCGAATCAACTATACAAGTACAGAAAAACCGTTGTTAGTCCCAATGTAGAGAAAAGAGCTATGAAATCACGTACCGGAACATAAATATATAAGCCAAGAGCAATCAGTTTTAGCTGTGAAAAAAAATTCGTTTCAAAACATAACATTTGTAATATTACGTATTACTTCAAAACTAATACAAAATTTCGTAAGTGCTAATATGATATAATAAATTTTCGCAGGCAAAATCTTATCATACTGTTTTGTAACAGATTCGATCTGATATAGTGGCCCGTATTCTGATAGTCATCTCACAAAAACGATAATGATGAATCTCATATCATTTTAATGACCTTTTCTGATTCCGATAGTCGCAAAAAATTATATGATATTTTATTGTAATGAACTGGCAGCAGCATTTTAAATTTTTAGTTATTTTTATGTATGTGTTTAAATATTTTTTGTTTGGTAAATGGCATTTGAGTTTAAAAATAAATATGTTTTGATGAAAAATAAAAGTAAATATCTACGAATTAGCGAAAAACAATGTCCCTATACTACTAGCCCGGCGTCTGAGAAAGCAACTTGAAAAATGTAATATTATTTTCATATAAACTTTGTCTTTTGTATATCAGATTTAATCGAATATCAGGGACCTTATTTTGCTTTATGAATAACCTGTTTATTATGATATTATATTATTTATCTAAATTGGTAAAATTTACAAAAAATACAAAAACATTTTCATTAATAATTTTCAATTTAAAAAAAAATTCTTATTATCCAACGTTGAACCTACTTCTATCAAATTATAATGACCATTGAAATTAACTTAATATTTTTAATAGTGATATAACTGTACATTGATCAGTTATATCAATAAAATTTTTAATACGAAATTAAAATTGCATGTAAATTGTTGTTGTTTGTTATTTTTTATACGAACAAATCCTTTGACAGTTTTGTATTCAATTTTTGGTATTAAATTTTACAAAATATTTTTGTTTGGGTTAATTGTGTTTTTCTCAAATTTTATTTTTTTAAAAAAAAAGTTTACACAAAAGAAAAACAAAATTTAAAATGAAATGGTAATTCGGTATATTTCGGAAAAATCATCGTGTGCCTAGGCTAGAAAGTATAGAGTCATTGGTGAAAAATATAAGCATTTTAAAAGTTGAAATATATTATGAAAGTGTTAAAAAATATAAAATGAAATGTAAAATAAATAAAAATTGTTTGCTTTTATTTAGTTTTCTATATAAGACAAATTATTCAAATTAATTTGCTGAATATAAAATTTAAATAACCAAAATAAATATTAAAAAATTGTTAAATTTCAAAATGACAATAATTTGACGTTTTTCCGACTATACTCATAAAAAGTAACTATATCGAAATTGGCTTGTTTTAATTTTTCATGATTATCGTAGTTTTTTACGATTATCGAAATCGAAAAATTTGTATTTCATAAAAAATCATTATCAAAATATGGTAAATTATTCTGAATATAATCAATCATATTCTTTATACCCACAGATTATCACAGCTATGAACGTGCTTGAGAAATAAGTTAAAATCCACACGTGAATTGATGTAGTATAGTAGCGATGAATTACTGAGGCTGCCTCGCCCCTTAAAACTACAACTACACTATAACTAATGTGTAGAATAAAATGTTATTACTTTAAGGTTAAGGATTGTAAAATGATATGGGATGAAAACTGGACTTAAAAAAGCCTAAATTCGCACTTCAATTTTAATTTTAAATCTTAATAAAACGTAAAAGACTAAACTAAAAAAAAAACTTCACACATGATGTTCTTCACTTCTGCTTTACAGATTTAAACGTTTATATTTTGATTTTTGTAGAACTTTGATGATGAGTAGAAAAATATGTACTATAAATGGAATTGGCTTAATTTTAAATATTAGAATTTTGTGCACAATTAACAATACACATATTCATTTATAACATATATATATACATTATATATATACCATACATTCATACATATGGATATGTGTATAAACAACTTAATTTCCTCATTTACACACCCTTATGTTTGAAAACACAATTTTCACGCAGTGTTTTTTTTTTTTTTTGTTTTTGTTTTTCTTCTCATTTGGTTTTATATTTTTTTGTTCACTTTTACTAAAATTCTAATCATTTATCATTTCTACGATTATGTGGTTGAATCCTTAGCTGAAATGATATAGCTTTATAGATAATATTCTACATATTACTTATAATAATGTAGATAGATATGTAGATAGGATAAACCATATTCGTATATAAGAAACAGTAGGATATTTACACCACCACTGTTTTATTTTGCCAATTTCTTATTATAAGTTTTTTTTTATGGTTAATAATAGTAAGGTGTCTTATTTTCTTTTATAGTTTTTTTTTTTTAAATAAAAGTTAAATAATTTGTAGACATTAACATTAGACAATAATAAACGAAAAAGAAGATAACTATAATATTTTTTTTTGACTATATTACGGGTTATCTCGAATGGTTGAATATTAATTAGAAGTGCTGTTTAAGAAGAGAAGTGATGAAATTATCATTAATTGTGAAAATATAATATTAAAATTAAAATGAGGCCATAATTCAAGTTGTTGGATCATCGAAATGAAGATGAATAACATTCAAGCCAGATACTGACATATAACCAAATAATATATATAGCTACTATTGATGTATGGAATTCACATGATTTTACAATCAAAAGCAACAAAAAAACAATGCAAAACTTTAAGAATAAAATCCTGTAAATATCAAATAATTTACGGGATGTCGACCTCCCAAGCGATAAAAAAAATTTTCTTTAAAGCACAAATTAAACTACTGTTGTAGCCCTGGATATTTAAAAAGCCTTTGATCGAGTCTGGCATAGTGCTCTTTTATCCAAGTGCCAAGCTATATGTCTGGGTTCTGTTTTTACAAAATTTTTTGACTGAAAATTTCCTCTCGAATCGTTCGATTCATGTCTTAGTTGACGGATTCATATCCGGACAATATCCTATATTAATGCTGGTTTTCCACAAGGATCAGTTCTTTCACTTATACTCTCTTTTTGATATTTATCAATGATTTTCTGATAGCACTCTAGTAGTGTTCTTCGATTATCTTCGAAAATCACATGCTACAATACTAAACGTAACATCATTGTCAGCACGCTTAACCATTACTTAGCCATTATTTTCTACTGCGGAAAAAGTAATAGAGTTGAGTTTAACACCTCCAAAACTGAAAGTTGTTTAGTCTTGCGAAAAACTATTCCATTTGACCCCGTACACGTATACGTATTCAGCGAAACGAACACTTGAACAATCATGCATGCAAACAAGAAAATGAAATGGAATAACGATATATTTGACATTGTCAAAAATGCCATAAAATGTCTGTGTTTTTAAAGTCGCTGAAAAACGAATTTTTCTTTCCACCACATGCTAAATATCTATATAAACATTCCTCAATTAGTCCAAGCTGTATTAATTCTTGTAAAAAGTCATAGTTTTAAACCCAATCTTTAGCTTAACTAAAAAAAAATAACCACATACTCCAATTTCATAACATGTTGAAACTTTGAAACTACTGGATCACAGAGATCTGCTCTGAAGTCTGAGAAAGAAGTCAAACAATTTAAGTTGATCGAAGATAAGTTAACAAAAATGATTGTCTCCATAACTTACCAACTCATCCTTGTTTCAACTTAATTGATATTGTACTCAATAAATATTGTATACTCAACTAATATTGTACAGAACTCAACTCAATTTCATTCTCAATTATCAATTTAATTAATATTGTACAGAAAAATTGATTGGCTAAAATAACTAAGCACAATAAAAAAAAATGGGTTAATTTGAGATTGAAATTTGGATTGGGTAAAATCCTTGAAAGAAAGAATAAACTTGGTGATTGGTTGGTAAAATTACAGTTCTATTTTGATAAATTTGTCTTCTATTATCACATCATTATCGTTTTTGATACATGAAGACTAGATGCTTACAGGAAGTGCAGAAACGAGACGTAAATATATCATCTACTAATCCTACTACACCATTATTTACTAATTCTATACCACACCATTAACCTGTAAATTGCAACAGTTGTACCGTACAAATATCTGAATAAATATATGATAGATATTTAAAAGGAGACGTAGCGAAACTAATTCAAAAATTTTAATTTTCAATAAGAAATTTCAATTTCACTCGAACCCGATGTATAAATATACATATATATACATTTCAACATAGAAAATTTTTTAATTTATCAAATTGCCGCAATTCATCAAAGTAATGAGTTTCTACTTTTCCTCGTCAGAATTTAATTAAATTTTTTTAAAAATAAATTAGGACATATTTGGTTGTTGGCTAAGATGAATCAATAAAAAAATTATATAATGCTAAGAATACAGTTCATAATGAAATTGAGGCTATTTTTTTATCAAACTGCCTCGAATTTCGACAGGTGGGCGAAGACTATAGTCACATTAATCTACAGAGATCTATATATCAATCTTCTAAATAGACTGTATCGAAATATTGTTTCCATTACTATATCCCAATTTTTAAAATTTACCACTCAAAACTATTAAAATAGCTTAAAATTTAGAAGTCAAACTTTTTAGAAAATGAAAAAAATATTTTACATTAGAAAAATCTGTAAAACTTGATTTTTGCAACGAAACAGTCTTGTAAAGTTTTCAGTGACAGGAAATTTCAGATTAAAATTCCCCAAAAACAAAACTTGTGTTACTTAAACAAATTTACACAACACCAACATTTATGTTGTATACTTAAAGATATTTACTACATTCAAATAATAATTGTGATTTTACAATTTCATTCTTTGGTCCTTTTAATACCATCAACAAAAACAACAACAAAATTCAAAAGAAAGGTGCAAAAAAACTCATATGTGGTGATGTAACAATTGTAGATACACCCATACAAACACTGTAAGTGGTACTAATAAGGGATGAACAATTTTCATTTAATTTATAACTGAAGACTTGAAATATAAATGTGTTACAATATTTTAGTAAGTAACAGCAGGAGATGGAGTAAAAGTAACACTTATTTAAGTGCTTAACTTGCTCATTAATTCACATTTAATAATTTTTGTGTCTTTGTTTTGGGTGCTTTTTTTTTGTATTTTTTTTTTGAAGATTTTTATCTGTTTTTATAATAAATGAATGAATTGTTTTATTTTTTTTTTGTATTTTGTGAATTCTAAATGAAAATTAAGAATCATGGATTTTTAGTAAGGGTATAGGTATGTATAAATGTGCGAAAATATTTGAAATTCTTTTAATCAAATTAGAGATTGTGTATTGCAGTGGATCATTATTGGCTTACATGTGGCCTAGTGTTGGGAAAGTAACGTGAAGCTGCTTATTTAACGCTGTCTTTGAAACTAAACTATACGTATAAACCGAACTAGATAAGTTGTAAAACTATAGTAAAATATGATTCAGACTATCAATATTTGTACACACAAGGGTATATAGAGCACTAGACCAAATGTGAGTGCATAACGATCTTCTGATATACAAGATATGTACCGACATATTTAGACCTTACCCAAAACTAATAAACCAAACTACAACAAAGTCAAATACAACAAAACACGTGCCCCAAATCCAATATGAACATTCGATATTTGAAGGCTTTGGTGTACTATCACGAAATGAAATTATCAATATACAGCAAGTATTTTATGTGGAAAACTACCATGTACTTCAAGTGTAACTTTATTTACTTACTTAGGTAGCCAACGGAGCATGTCCTGGTCTTGGGTCTGACTCATCATCGTCCTCAATTTTTGCCGATTATAGACGACTTCTCTTCAGTTGAATATATGAAATTGTTTTTTGTCTGCCGATATTTCGTCTCTTCCACGAAGATTTGGTCTGCTCTGACGCCTTGTATCTTCGGGTCTGTATTCGGAATATTTTCATTTATCCCCTTTAGGTATGTCGAGCCACTATAATATGTTGACTTTAGTAATATAGTGTCATATACGTAGTCACTATATTAAAATTTATAGTTTATAAATTTTAATATAGTGACTACGTCTACTTCATTATACACCTCATACAGTTCGATATATCTTACATCTTCCGCTCCTAAACTCTATCGTAATTTTCAGGACCATATAGTATTAGGAATAAGTGAAGAGTAACTTCATCTATGCATAATAGCATAGTTAAATTTTAATCTATAGTTTTATAACCAAAATTGTATTGCTTTTGTATTATTGTATTAATTTTAGGCAAGTCATCTTTAAATCTTGCGAGAGCATATACCTATAGTTATCATTAGAATCAACTGCTTTTTGAGTTATCTACCGGCAGGTTGGACTGATGAATTAATGAAATTAGGAGAGTTTTTGAAAATAGATTGCTCCAGCAATAATCATACCTATCTCTTGTACGAAATTAGGATACTTATGAGGGGGTAACGATGTATATAGTTTAAAAATCATCTGGAAAATATCTATTTAAATATAAGTCATATTGATTGAAACACTGTACCGATTCAGCATTTTGTTATTAACTTTTTTAATTCAATTTCAATTTAACTTGAACCGAAATTTGAATTTTTGTACGCAATAGAATGCAGCTGATAGAATGGCTTTAAAATACAGTGAAATGAATATTTACATATATATTTACGAGAGGGTAAAATGACAAGACAGTATTTAAATTATATATAATCAATATTTTATTGTCATGAAAGTGCATTAAACGATCTGCATGTGCTCAATATTATTGTATAATAGTATAATTGTACTTAATATCAGCGCTCAATAACATTGATCGTCAGTGGGTTATTTATATTCGTACTATGCCCCACGGAAGTGGTTACAGGACAATGATGATTTTTCATATTGACATACATTGCACAATTTACTACGTGAATCAAAATCTGTTTTGACAATTTTTATTGATATTTTTAACAGTTAAATAAACACTATTATGCAATAATATTGTTTATTTATGTTGAACGTCAATGTACGTCACATAAGAAATTAAAATTCGAAAAATAGTCAAAAACCCTTTTTTTGGATTTTTTTTTTGTTTGTTTTTAAATAGAAAATAATTTTAGTGAATATGTGAAAATTTGATAACTTGACATTTTCATACATGTGTGTACATACAAACATACCTATATTACATTACGTAAAGATATTTGGTGAAATATATATATATATTTTCAGTATTTGGAGGATTTTTAATTTAAGGTGTGTTAAACATGGAAATTAAATGAATTGAAATATTTCTTTTTTCATTTTTTGTTATTTTTTTCTTCTAATTTTGCAATGTAAGAAAAACCCAAAATACCCTTGTATAGATGTCACAATATACATGTTAAATTGTCAAGATAAAAGAAAGAAAGTTATTAATATTCTTTGTCTCTACTGTTTTTTTTTCTACATTGTTTATTTTGTTGGCTCCTTGGGGCTTGTTATATAATAATTAAGAAAATAAAAAGAACAAAAAATATGCAATTATATCAAGGATACGCGTCAAAAATTTGTACTCATATATACATCAGTATTATTTTTATTCCATATACATATAAAGAATAAATTCTATTAACAAATTTCTATTATATAGTCATTATATGAAAATTAATCTTGATGATTTTTTATTAAAATAATTAACTAGATTAAAGACATGATAATAATTATTATATTTATTTAGTAGATGTAGGTTAGGTATATATATATATACTATATAGTAATTTATAAGTTAAAATAATATATTTAAGATAAGAGAAATGACAAGAAAATTGCTGTTGATCTTGTTTAATTAAATTCAATATTAAATTTAAAATAAAAAAATGTATAACATTGAAGGACATCACCAAAAACGTCCTATATACTTTTGGATATCTAAAAAAGTGTTAAAAATATTTTTGTGGATTATCTGGAAATTTATCAATTAAGTAAAATAATATAAATGTCTTATAATTATACATGACTTGTTAATAGAGTCATCATGAATTCAAATACTTATCTTCGAATTATTTATTTATTATTTATTATATTGCATGTTTACAAAATAAAATTATTATATATTTTTGCTACAAATCAAAATAAAATTGAAAATTAAAATTGAACAAACAATTACAAAAAAATCAACAAAACAAAATAAAAGAATAGCAATATTAAAAAAAAAACAATTGTATAATTTTTATTTTTGAAAATGTTTTGATGGTGTAAAATCAAGGTTGAATTGATGTTTGTTAACTATAATAAGGATTCTATTAATAGGTTCATATTTGCCATAATTAGTCCTATGATTATTGATTTTAAAAAAATTGAATGAGTTTAGAAGACGTTGCCGATTTCTAATAATGATATTACTGGAAATGTACATTGATTTTGCATTGTCCTTTATAATCTCTGTAATGAAAATAACATTAGAAATCTGACGTTAAAAATTATACAGAAATGTATACACAGATCAATTGATACCTTTGCTCATATGGTATTAAAATAATAGTATTAGACAAGACAAGACAAATGGCGTAAGGCGAATTTAAGAAAATTTTGTGCCGGCCTAAGAACATTAGGGATCTGAAAATTTATTTGTCTAATGTGTAACAAAACTCAATATATGGATTATGGAATTAGCTTTATTTATAATAATGTTATATAGCATGGTTTCAGACCAAACCGAAGCTGTGTTGACCAGTCAAATACTTTACGGGTCATAGTTGAACAATCAGTAGAATGGAATGCCCCACTATATCTACTATTCATAGATTTTAAGAAAGCATTCGACACAGTCAAGAGATGCGCAATATGGAGAACACTTACAAAGAAGGGAGTTCCTGAAAAAATCAGCAACATCATTAAAGCGATGTATAAAGATCCAGAGACAACAGTTCAACACAGAGGTAACATCAGTGATCCATTCTACACCAATATAGGAGTTTGACAAGGATGTCCACTATCACCACTTCTCTTCAACACAATACTAGACGACATTCTAAGAAAAGTTTGCACTGAAATAAACGGCATAGAATGGGATCTCTTCGGCAACTTAGAAGACTTAGATTACGCAGATGATGTATGCCTCATATCAAGAAATCAAAGGGACCTACAGAACAAAGTCAACAAATTACAGGAAGAAGCAAAAAAATCGGGACTGGAATTGAATGTCGAGAAAACAATGAGGACAAACAATAGTTATAGTGAGCCAATAACAGTGAGTGGACAACAGATAGAATACGTAGAAGAATTCAACTACCTGGGGAGCATTATAACATCAAGAGGAGGTGCAACAGAAGATGTCAACAGCCGTATAAATAAGGCAAGAAGAACATTTGGGAGCCTAATGAAGATATGGCGGAGCAACCAAATATTGAGAGCAACAAAGCTAACAATATTCAGAGCATGTGTTAAGTCAACATTAATACATGGCAGTGAAACATGGCTCACTTCGGTCAGAATTCAAACAGAAGCTACAAGTATTCATCAACAAGTGCTTGAGAATTATATGCAGAATATTCTGGCCGACAAGAATTAGCAACGAGGATTTATGGATGATAAATGGAGAAAAACCGATCAACAGGCAGATAAATAGGAAAAAATGGAAATGGATAGGTCATATACTAAGGAAATCAGAAAGTGATATAGCAAGAAGAGCTCTAGAGTGGAATCCACAAGGACAAAGGAGACCCGGCAGACTATACAACACATGGAGACGCACAGTCGATCAAGTATTAACAATCAACAATTATACCTGGGACGATATTAAGGAAGCAGTACTCAACAGAGAGAAATGGAGGTTCACTATCGAAGCCCTCTGCTACCACGAGGAGTAATAGGAAAAAAAAAAACACATATATAATATATATATATATATATATATATAATAATTTTTATATGATAAAAGCTACGATAAGAATCAAAATACTCTCCTATTATCTTTCATTGAGATAACTCTAGGTAGACTAATACCATCTAAGATATTATAATTAAAAGAAATCGGGCTTAAACAACGTGTACAAGATAAGTGTCCATTTATTTACATTAAATAAAAGATTATTATTAACACACCAGTTGTTAAAGTTAAGGTAATTTTGCATAAGGATAGCGTCGTAGTTAGACGTAATTTTTTTAAAGATTTTCATATCGTTGAAATTGAAGCTTACAATTAAAAAGGTCTTAAGTAACATCATTTACAGATGAAACAAAAGGACCAAAGCGACTTCCTTGAGGAACACCAAAATTAGCTTCGAAAGGTTCTGCAATAGTGTTTTTAAATATGACATTATACGAGCGTTCATTTAGGTAAGAATAGTATCCATTTAAGGAAAAATTCTGGAAAGCCATATTTTTTAAGTTTCAGTAATGTGATATTCGGAAGTAGGTCGAATTCTTTCTAAAATCAATATAAACAAAATCAGTTTGTTTGGAAATACAATCAAAATCAAACATTTGAAGAAGATCCATCAAAATTTCTAAGCCCATCTATATACCACTTCCTCCAATAATTCCCATAATAATCAATTGATTTTAAAGATTGATTGAAATAAAATCTTATTTAAATAATTTAAGTAACAACATCATCATTCAGACCCACATTGGAAGATTATTTCTGAATAACATTTATTCTAAATCACTTGCCTAAAGAACTTTTTTTCGAACTTGATTTAAATTTTCACTTTTGAGAAAAGGCCTATTTGGAACCGAAAACTTATTGATATAAATATAATAAATATAAGTATGAAAAAAATTATAGCATGGACTATCGTCATATTTTTAAGACCTTCCAGCTTTTCAAATCTTATAATATGATACGATAAATTATGATTGCTTCGCTTTACTTACTTAAATAGCCTGATTTTGTTAAAAATTAAAGTCACAAATCAAAAATTTGGTTGAATCCTGATCCACATTTCTGAGCACAATGGTAGCTGAGCACAATGATATACGCACTTAATTCAAGCATTTTTTGGCCATTCATCGGTTTAAATATCTGAGAAACGAGAACAACAGTTTTGTCCCTTTACAGCTAACTGCTGGGTGTTCCGGTAGCTACAAATGGCCACCGCAAATAGCTAATAAATAAATTTAAATTCCACTATACAAATAAATTGATTAATTTAATGTGCAGTATTAAATATTCTACACTTTTATATAACAAACATCCTTTAAATAATGATGTACAGTCCAGTTCGACAATATAGCTTCAGTAAAAAGAATTAAAGCTAAAAATTCTAATCATTGTAAATTTTTCCTATATAGAAAAATATTTTAAAGTTAATTTTTTTTTCTTTTTATAATATTTTTTATATCAAAATATAAAAACCGACAGGATAATTTTCCATTTGAAATCTTTATCAAATATTTTTGTTTTGTTTTTTATTTTTCCTGTTTCAAAATATAATTTTTATATACAGATTCATTCAGTGAGAAAAATCGCCATGTCATTTTTAAATCATCAATAGTCGAATATTTCAATCTAAATATGAAAATGATGATTATTTCATTTTTAACTATTTAATATGTATATATATATATATATGTTATACAGGATTTGTCGTGTATAATATGTACATGTACATATGTATAAACAGTGAAGGAAATTTAAATAGTTGTACATAGAATGTAATTTTTTTTTGTAATTGTTTGCTTGAATAACGTTTGAATAAAGTTCAGAGTATAAATATATATTTTTATTTAATTTAATAATCTAACAGTAAATGATTAAATCGTAAGTGGGTAAGGGTTGCGTTCTTCTTTTAGTGCAATTCGATTTTAAATATTTGTCATAAATTAACTTGTTGTTTGGTCATATGATTAATAGGTATAGATAACTGGAAGTATTAGTCATCTATTATGGTTAATAGGTATAGATAACTGGAAGTATTAGTCATAGTATTAGTCATCTTATATATTAGTTATCTTATATATATCACTCGATGGACCAATTTGTTCTTGTTGGTTGTTTAAAAGATTACTCATCCAAATTTAGTATACTAAGTCGAACCTGTGAGGATTTTTGATTGCAGTTTAGGGTCAACTAGATCACTAATTTTGCTGACCGCAATAAACTCTTGCTATTGATTGGGAACGTTCTACTTAGGAATTAGAGCCGGACTTATATATATATCACTCGATGGACCTATTTGTTGTTGTTGGTTGTTTAAAAGATTACTCATCTAAATTTAGAACAAAATCGAACGAACCTGTGAGGATTTTTGATTGCAGTTTAGGGTCAATTAAATCACTAATTTTGCTGACCGCAATAAACCCTTGCTATTGATTGGAAACGTTCTACCTAGGAATTAGAGTCGGACTTTATCTTAGTCTGGTAAAACAAGGTAAGCTCTTGCTGTTGAATAAAGAAGACTCAACCTAGAGATTAGAGTCAGACTATATCTAGAGGCTGGCAATAGGTTAAATCAAAAATCCAAAATATTCACTCTAGAATCCAAAATATTGCCGCAATAAGCCTTTGTTATTGATTGAGAAGATATTGGATTTGAACTCTGTTGGTCAAATGTTTCTGCTTGGCTTACATCAGTCAAAAAATAATTTAATTTTTGTTTTAACAAAAAAAATTTTGCTCGAAAGGTGTATTCGCCACTTTTTAATTCTTATATACCTATTTTAACGTATGCTAATCAACGGATGTTGTTGAACTAGGTTTTGACAACATAAAAAAAACAACCACTTTCGTACTAGTAAACTCAAATGACATATTGGTCTAGATCATTCTAAAAGTATGCAATAATATAGCGAACTAATTGAAATTTTAAATTATAGAATTCAGTTTCATTTTATGACCATTTTAATTTCCTTTATTGTATCAAAGGTATATGTTGTCTATATAGAGAGATCGAAATAATAACGCAATGGAATATAATAACGCAATTGCTGATTCATTTTCATCTCTGCAGTATCTACAAAAATCATTTCTTTTCTTATTTTGTTGTTGTTGTTGCAAAAATTTTTGAAAGCTCATCATAAATTGAAAAGTAAATATATATACATATAATATATATATATATTATTTTTTTATTTTATAAAATATATATTTTAAGTTTGTATATACATAAATATTTCATCAGAATCAGAGATCAGACAATAAAAATTATTTTATTTTTATTTTATTATTCTGATATGATTGTTTGATTGTTGTTATTACATAAATACTATTATCTTTTCTTCCAACAATGATAAACCATTTAAATATTTCTAAAACATTGGGGGCTGATTTCTAAATTATATTCTATAGTAATGTATAGACATTTTTAATTAATTATTTACTTTTTATTAATTCTGATATTGAACTAATGATTATTTGAAACAATAAACGTTGGTGGTGTTCCAAATGATTTTTTTTTGTTTTAATTTCAATTTCATCCTCTATGAATCCTTTTTGCTTATAAATATTTATAGAAATTTTGAATTTAATTTCAGTTTTAGGTTCAACTGTGAAATCATAATTGAAAATAATATGAAGTTTGAGTCAGAGTTAAAATAGTAAATTATTTGTATCAGAAATACTGCCTCAGTTGTTGTTGTTGTTGATCTGCGTCAGAGTCGGAAATACCCCAATATGAAACAATTCCAATACAAAATTATATATAGCATAAATCTTATAAATAAAATTTAAATAAAAAAATATATATATATACCTATATGAGAAACAAAGTATAGATATAAATAAATTAAGCTGCTATATACATGACCTGTGAGCCCCTACTTCTTTGATTATAAAACCAAAAAAGAAATATTAATTCCTTAAAAGTCGAATTTAACTTATTATTCTTCTCTTATTTAGTTCTTTTATTATATTGTCACTCTCTTACTATTTTATACTGGTTCCCACTATTTTATTCTGATTCCCTATATTGGTTTGATATTGAAATCAAAGCAATAACAGCGTTCATGTCATCAAGGACATAGACCTACAGTTCTATAAGATAATAAACGGGAAAATACAATAGATCTTAAGAGATCACGCCTTACCTAGAACTCCCCATTAATAATAAAAAAAACACTAATAAAGCTATACATGTTTTTGTCTGTCATCATCATTTGCTGGTACTATACAGGTCAGTCTTCTGATCTATCTTACTTAGTTACTTTCTGGTCGCTGTAGAACTTGAAGCTGTGAGCTGAGTATGACCAATAACCTCATAAACAAATTTTTTTATCATTTATTGTAAATGGTCTAGTCAGTGCAGATATAATGATTAAATTTTTTGGCTAGTCCATCTCGCTAAGCAGCTGATATAATCCGATGTAATATCTTCTCCTCCAAACCCCTTCGTTAAATACAGGACCATAAATTCGACGAAAATTTTTCTTTCTGATCTGTCTTAGGCAAGTATATTCCATCCGTTAATATACCAGGTTTCGTCTCACCACTTTGGGCTTAGTTGACCTTTTGCTCTGAGCATCATATTGTAAACGTTCTGTATTAACAGTGAAAATAGTCGAATATTTTCCTTTTAATTTTACTGATATGCTTATCATACAGATACGCGTATTTCGTCTACTACTTGCAGACTTCTTCAGTGTTTTGTACTCGACTCTGTATTAATTTATTTTTTAAGGACGCGGTATTTTTTATTTCAGTGTTCAACTTTAATTTTATACGCCGAAAAAAGGAATAGCTTTAGTAGCCTAAATGCGTAACGGTTGTTTAGAAGTAAATGAGGTATAATGAAATGAAATGAAGTATAAACAACGATATTAGATTGAGATGGATCTACTATGGATCTACATACTTCCAACAATACAATATTCAAATTTTAAACGGAGTTAAAATACTTAATATTGCTAATAAGATAAAAAAAAAAAATAAAAAAACACAACAAATAAAAAAATTACTACTGCTTATGATGGTGAAGTTGAAATTCGTAAAGGTAACCCACATTATAGCAACCATAATCTATCTAATTATAATCTATCCGATCAATCTTAACACTTACTATCACTTCAGACTTCAGTTCATATTTAGTAGAGATTCATAATCATATTGTTCTGAAGCCCTAATGATGGATATATTCCTAATGGGGTATAGTACGGTATATAGAGAGCTAAAATATTAGTTATTTAGTCCAGCCAATTTACAAAAGTCTATATCGATATATTTGTAAGCAGAAATAACCTCTAATTAATTGAGTACATATCATGATTTATTTCAAATATTATTTTAGGTTCTAGATTTTTTTATAAATTTAAAATTTTTAACAAAAAAAAAAATTAAAACGAAAAACAAAAAATAAAAATTTACTTTAAAGAAAATGAATCCTATTTCAAGGACAATTCCAATGCATATCAATATATATCGATTAAATTCAAGGGAAATTTTGTAATATATATTTTTTTTTTTATTTATTTATACAAAAAGGATGCATTTCAATACACCATCACTAGAATGAAAATCAATCTTTGTTACAAATACGGATTACGATTATGATGTCCTTATTGAGCCTTATTTCTTTATTTTATTTATTTGAATTTTGCCTTTCTAATTTCCTTCTAAAACGCAAAATAAAATAACAAAAAAACAAAAACAAAGCAAAATATAGAAAACAAAGAATAAGAAAGAACAGGAATATTAAAAGGAGGTGTTCGTCTGGTGAACGAACGTATGTGAAACGAATTTAGTTTTTTTCCTTAGGGAAAATATTAACTAAGAACATATGACATTCTATAGAAGAATTTTTATTTATGAGAATATATACATATATATTTATATATATATTATATATGTATATATATATATATATAAACAGCGAGAAAATTTCAGACATTAATGTAAATATTATTGGAAATTCATATTTAAATATACATAAATAATATATATATATATATATATATATATATATATATATATATATACGGCATGAATAATATGTAAATGTGTATGTATGTATAAGGCTGTACCAAAGAAATGCGAATATATAAATTCCTCCCTTTAGTTCTGGTTTTAATGTATCCACCTCCTGTCAATCAAATAAATATTCAGTAGGGTTTTTTTTGTTTTTTTAAATCTAAAATCTGAATGGGTTGTACAAAAGAAAAACAAAACAAAAAAAAACAACAACAACATCCTTTGTATGTACATTTATAATTTAAAGAGAGAAAAATAAAAAAGATTTCCTTTAAAAAAAAAATTTTGTTGAATCCTTCTTGTCTTATGTTGCTTTGGTTGCTCCTTAGGATGCTCAATATAGCTCAATGAATTTAATAAGTTTTGTTAAATATGTGGTATGTGTGTGATTTGTGAAGATAAATTGTATTCAATCATTTCATTTTAATGTTGTTATTGTTGTTGTTGTTGTTGTTTTTTGGTTTCAGGTTATATACGTTTAAAGGTGAAATTATACGTTTAAACAGAAAATTAAAGAAAACCTTTCATGTTTTGCAAATTTTATTAATTTATTGAATTTCTCTTTAAGAAAATAATGAAATTTTATTTTTATTAAATATAAGGGAATAAAATTAGGTTTTGTTGCAGTATTCAACAAGTTGTATGAATTTTTATTTTCAAATTGAAGGGAATTTTTAAAATTAAGTAAAGTAGAATACACCTTAACCTCAGATACTCGTATATCATAAATTTCAATACATACATGAAAATTAGATATTTGTGATTATATAGAAACTAGGATACTTTTACATTAAATTAAATTTCATAGCTTGTCTATTAATTAAAATTTAACTTATAGTAATTGGAATTCGACATTATTTTTAATGTATAAGATAACAAAGCTCTAAAATATAAAGATAACGAGACTCTTAGATCTGATCCAGCAACTTACCATTCTTCTTTTTAATTCCGTTTCCCGCCTATTGTTTTTGGTTTGTCTTCGGAATTTTTTTTTCCATAATACTCCAAATTATTTCAATAGGATTAAGAATTGCACTGTAAGGAGGCCATTTCATAGCGTGTGTGTGCAGTTATCATTTAAGTACTTTGTCACCTACAAAAGTAGAAATAAAACCAGACTTAATAAAATTCTAGAACATTTTTAGCATGAATTTTATTCAAAATTTTTAAATAGTTAAATAAAAAATTAATATGTATTTTTTCGCCGTGTGTTCTGGAGCATTATTTTGTTGAAAAATGAACCTTTTAGTTGCACCAAATAATTCCAAAACTGATGGTTTCAAGTAACTTTCCGTGATATCAATGTATACATCTGCAATTACTTTTGAGTTTACAAATGCCAGCTCACCTAAACCACTTCTACTGAAGCAGTCCCAAATCATTAGACCTTTGGTTTTGTTTTATACTTCTTGAATGCACGTCATCACCGCATTATCCGCATTTTCAATGCACCAGTATCCAACATGGATATTGAATTTGAGCTCATCAAGAAGCACCACGAGACTTCACTTTACTTTAGTCCAGTTCGAGTGTTCCCGCGCTAAATGAAGCCGAAAAAGTTTTGAAGTTGCGCCTTTAGAATAGGCTTTTGTATTGGTTGACATGCTACAAAACCTGCTTATAATAGCCTCCTTCTTCGAATAGTTGATGTGATGTTGATGTTACGGTTCCTCCTGCTTTGACAATGTCTGCTCGCAGTTTTGTGGATGTTCTAAATCTATTCCGCTTGAAATTAAGTACCAGAAATTTATCTTCTATACTATATCTACTTCTACTCTATCTGTATTCCCAGTAATTTACATCGATCTGTATTCTCAGTAATTTACATTTTTTAATGAGGTCGACAGCAGATAATCTCCCACATTCTACTCTCTGACCAATATCACGTGTTGACTGAGCTCTCCTTCCATAAAGCGATTATGTACAATGCTTTTTCACCATTAATTAATTTTAACATTATTTTACGCTTCTTGGTTTTTATCTACACAACTTTTTTAATTATTTATCACTAATGAACTGTTATTTTGCAAAAAGCTGGAAAGATGCTACAGTTATATGCATTCCAAAAACCAACAAACCTATAAATGAGATTAGTAGTTATCGTCCAATTAGCCTACTAAGTTCGATCGGAAAAGTCTTTCAAAAGGGACTCCAAATTAGGGTGCAAAACTTTGTCGAAAACAATCAAATTTTACCCAATGAACAATTCGGTTTTCGACCTGAACACTCTGCTGATCACCAACTAGTACGTATAACGAAATATATCAGAGAAAAATTTGAAGAAAAGAAGTCTGTGGGTATTTTAATTTGTGATATAGAAAAAGCTTTCGACTCTGTATGGCACGACGGTTTGATCTACAAACTACATTTTCTGCAGTTTCCCCTATACTCAATCAAAATAATTAAAAATTTTCTATATAATAGAACTTTCTGTGTCAAAATCATTGACACTCACTCTTCAAAATTTCAGTTGCCAGCAGGCGTGCCCCAAGGATCAATTCTAAGTCCTATCCTGTACAATATTTTTATATCTGACATTATCATCCCAGATTCATGTTACATTGGTTTGTTTGCCGATGATAACAGCCTGTATAGTACTGATGCAGTCATTATGCAAAATTTGGAAAGCGGGTTCAATACTCTTCACCAATACTATTACAAATGGAAAATTAAGATCAACGCTTCTAAAACTGCCGCAACGCAAAACAACGCTTCTTCTCAAGGAAAAGAAAACCATGTAATTTGCTCCAACCACAGTAGGTTAAGGTTTCTGCTTGGAAAAATGGTACTGTTATCGAATGAAGTTCTAGAATTAAATATCTAGGAATTATCCTAGATCCAAAACTTACTTTCGGACCCCTCATTGAGGATAAAATAAAAAAAAACTTAATTTTAATTAAATCTCTCTATGGTTTAATAAACAGAAGATCTTCCCTATCTATACAAAATAAAACTTTGATTTTTAAATCAATATTCCAAAGTTTATATTTATATGGATCCCCAATATGGGGAGATTGTGCCAATTGCCACAAAAAAAAATTACAAATTACGCAAAACAAGCTTCTAAAAATGATCTTAAATCTTCCATGGTATCATAGCACGACGGATATACACTTGAAATCAAAAAGTCTGCCGATAGCTGATAAAATTACAAACAGACAAACAAAATTCAACAACAAGTGCGAATACTCAAGTAATTACTTAGTTCGGAGTCTGGTTAATTATTGATGATTGACAGGCTGCGCTTGTGTAGTTTTACTATTTGTACCGTTCGCTTTTAAGCTAAAGTCATAGTTATAGTGATAGTTATAGTTTCCTAAGTTTTTTTTTTAATTTTAGTTCTAAGTTAGTGTTTAAATGAAAATAAAAATAATCGAAAAGGTTTTTTTCTCCAATTTTCCTTTTGTTCAAGTAAAAGTATTTTGTAATCTATAATTAAGCAGGCAATGTAGTAATATGTAAAAAAATGTAAATTGTAGTTGATAAGATGATTTAATCTAAGCTCTAAATTAATATAAGTCGATAATGTCAGTATATGTTAACTATATTTTGGAATGAATAAACAAAAATTAAATTATCACTAATGAAAACTTTCTCCTAAAAACTAATTTATAGTTGCATAATTATATCTGAGTTGTACAAAACAACTAAAAATCGGTGAAGGAGCTAAAAATACTACCTGTATGTGCATTCGATCCGACGGTTGTACCTTTTATAAATAATTTTTATTTTATTCTTATTAAAAATCATTATACCCATGCGTACAAGCGTATGAAATTAATTGATTTACAAATTAATACAAAAAATATTTTGGTGCCCATTTAATTTATCGAAGGTTATTTATTTGCATTTAAGATAAGAAATTTTGTAAGACGAAAGGTCTTGTAAAACGAAATTATCACTCCATACCGATAAACTGATTTTTATGTTTATAATATCTATATTATTTATATATACGAGTATACCGGATAATACCGGCGTGATATCGGCGAATTTTGAGTTTATAAAACCCATTTGCGGTCCTTCGCGGAAGTTGAAAATACCATTAATTCATGGCAATCTCCAATCCCAATCCCTTTTAAAAAGCTGATACGCATGCTCTGGGCTTCTCGGTATGATACAGAGGGAGAAAATATATTTAATTTTGTATAGTAGAAATTTCCCTTGATGTGGGAACATAGCTTAATCTTTTCTAATTGCATAAGATATTAAAAATAAAAATTTATCTCATCTATGTTCAATGAATTTTGATTATATTTTCAAATCATTTAAATTTTAGTTGTAAGTTTTTTGACTTAACTTATCGATTATAGGTATATAAATTATATAAATTCGAATCTATATATATTTTCGAATATATTTTATATACACATATATATTTAAAATGCATTGAAATTAATTTTGATTAATTTATTATTAAATTTTATTTAAAATTTGTTTTTTTACAGCTGAATTTGTTCAAGAAAATGGTTTACCTAGAAGACTGCGAACCGCATATACAAATACCCAATTGCTTGAACTAGAAAAAGAATTTCATTTTAATAAATATTTATGTAGACCGAGAAGAATTGAAATTGCTGCTAGTTTAGATCTTACAGAAAGACAAGTAAGTATATAAATATATACATAATTTACTTATATATATATATACATATATATAATAAGGATTACAAGAAATATAGAATATTATATTGTAAGTATATAATTATGTAAATTTTTTCTTTTACATCATCGGAGACATAAGTGTAAGATTAAATGTTGTGGAAAATATTTACTTTATTTATTTAAAAAGTTGTAATTTTACTTGAAAATTCCAAGAACTTACAAAACTATTGTGTAAAGTTGTAATATGCATTTTGTGAATTTTACTTGAAATCGTTTTTATTATGTAGAAATGATTAGTGCTGGGTTTGGAATTTATTAGGTATATTTTTGTTTTTGCGTTGTTAATTTAGTTTTATTTAGACATCCCCAAAATTCTTGGATTGAAAATTTACTATCACGACATTGTAAAGAACCGTCTGTGAACCGATATTGGAAATGATTCAATTTTATTCTTACTCGGTGTTTTCAAACTTCAAGTTTCCACAACAATATAAATCATTTAACGAAACTAATTTTTAACCCAATATAGACATAATAGAAAACTTGACTTTGCAGAATACGACTATGATGTAAACATTGCAATTCGACTGATTCTGAGTTCTCATGTAATTAGCTGTCTAAATATTTCCCTATATTTAATTAGTAGCAGATATGGTTATTCAGATATGGTTATATCAAATATGGTTCCGTTAATATGGTGTATTGTCAATATTTTGTGCATACTGGATTGTTCATGTTTTGTACTAAACTGCATCAGGTTGTCGCTTTTTTGTACATACTAGTACAATTTTTTTACTAGTTGTAAGTTTTTTTTCAATATTCATATTTAAACCAAGATTATTGTTGTATAAATATTGATATTTTTTACCATTTAAAACTATTTGCTACTGTTAGGGTCATATCAGATATCACTTCATCTAATATTGTTTATATTTATATACGATCTAGTTTTATTCCGACGTCAATGTTACTATTTGTGATCCCATAGCAAATCCCTTCTCAATATGTTGAACAATAGTGATCAAAGAAACAAAATACATTCATGTTTTGTCATTCACTGCATTATTTGAAATCTTGAATGTTAATATAAATTTTCTCTGCAGAATTCATACGAATTTGTGTTGTTGAACTCTATCGAACATATAGAGTTCAACAACACGCATATAAAAAATAAGTTAATAGTTAAAAAGAGTTTTCTGGCTCCACTCTTATATTTTTACTCTATAACAGCGATATCTTAAAGTTATTAGAAGATACAACGAATGCAACCTTTGCAGACGTTGCAGCTGTTATTAGCGACTGGCAACAATAACCTTGCAAATTTTAATCAATACAAAACTGAACCGATAAATCGTAATTTTAAATGTGAAATCAAAATTGATCAATTTGACCATTGTTGATTCACTTCTAACCATTGTTGATTTGTTTTAAGCGACTATTGATTCACATTGTTGCCATAAAATTTAAAACATGTTAGATATAAAGTTATTAGCCAGTGATCTGGTAACTTCACCATATTAACTTTAATTGTGAAACTTTAACATGGAAACTTCATCTCATGCATCAAAGACGAAGGCTTACAACAATTTCAGGAAGGCTTAAATATATTCTGGCAAAGCGATAAATCGTAATTCTAAATGTGAATTCAAAATTGATCATTTTGACCATTGTTGATTCACTTCTAACCATTGTTGATTTGTTTTAAGCGACTATTGATTCACATTGTTGCCATAAAATTTAAAACATGTTAGATATAAGGTTATTAGCCAGTGATCTGGTAACTTCACCATATTAACTTTAATTGTGAAACTTTAACATGGAAACTTCATCTCATGCATCAAAGACGAAGGCTTACAACAATTTCAGGAAGGCTTAAATATTCTGGGAAAGCGAATAAATCAAAAAATATGCTCTGGAATGACCATATTTTCGATATTGCGAAGAGCACCGCAAAATGTTTGGGTTTTTTTTTTTAAATCGGTGCAGTGCATATTTTTTCAAAGGATTTCATTAATATCTATAAAGCGTATGTAGGCTAAGATGGAATATAATTTACACATCTATGGACGGGTGCCTCAAAAATTTCTCTTAACGTTTTTGCAATTCGCCTCATAGATGATGTAAATGTACCATCAACACTTGGTCAGCGACGAATCGTCAGAACACCAACTCTATGTTATATATAGATATCTTGTGGGAGTAGGCATATGCTCTGAAGAATGAAAATCACTATAGGAACACGACAGACTACAAATTACCACTCCTATATACTGTGGAAATGTCAAGATGGTTCAACACTGATTATGAAAATTCATTTATACTTAGAACTTCTAGAATGTAGAATCGCATTCCACTTCAAGCATTGTCAACAAGGGATAGTTTTTATGTGTTTGCTTTACAAGCATTCAAAGTGAACATATAGTTTGCAACCCCTCTGAATTTTTTTTATTTTTTTCTCTAACTACCACCTTTTTTTCCAAAAGCTATAACGGTACGAAAGTATAAAGGTTTTTCTGACCTAAGTTTTGACTAATAATTTAAAAAAAAAAAATAAGATTTTATATGTATAAAAATATGTCTTTTGATATGTTTGCGATTGTATTTTATTAGTCCTTCAATAGTCCTGCCCTTGATGACTTTGTATTGAAAAGTTGAATTTTGTCTTAAATATTTTGACTCAATGATGGTGCAGCCACATAAGTAATTAATTTCATATTAATATATCTCCAGGTAAAATTATTTTAAGTTCAATAGTCTGGGGGTTAACATATTTAAAAGTTGCTCCAATATGTTGTTTTAGTTCTTAATGTATTTTATTAATTCATTGTGAACTGAAGGAATGCGGGTAAATTATTTTCGATTACTTGATTTGGCACGAACTAACTACATTTACTATAGATCTTTAATCGTTGAATGATCTCCATAGTTGAATGCCATAAATGAAAATTGGTTTAAGTATGGAATTGTACAACAACATTTTGTTATCTAAAGAGAGTTGTGGTTTTCTTCCTATGAGCCAATACATTATTTTCCACTTTCTTTTCTATAGTCAACTTGATTTCGCCAGTTTAATCGTTTATCTAAGTGTATATCGTAGGTATTTGACATCATTTTTTATTTATTTATTTATAACAGTGGGATCTGCAGATACATCTGCAGTTCAACTACAGGTCCTTTTCACTTTCGAAATGTGGGAATATTGTTTTATTGACATGTTGGGAATATTGTTTTCACTTTTTGGGGATATTGTTTTATTTAATGAAACTGGCGGGCAATGTATGCAATTTAAATAAAATGACGATGTTTTTCCTCAATGTGAAATTTATATGTCTGGATTTTAATTCGTTTAGACTTGCATTTGTGAAGCCATTCTTGTAATAGATTTAAATGTTGCTGCAATATGTGAGTGGACTAAATATGAATCATTTTCGAAATCATAATCGGAGTGCCATTTGGAAAAATGGCCACTTTAACTTCATTAGTATATGGCATAACAGTTATTTATAATATAAATACAGCGTGTTGTTCTGTCGAGAATAATTATCTCTAAACTTAAAAAATTAAATTTCAATTTTACTAAAAACAATTTCAAAGAACGCCATTTTTTTTTTTATTTTCAATTTACTCTGTTTATTTTTAATAACTTTCTTTTTTTTTACAATAACTTAAATCGAAATAAATAAAAAAAAAATACAACTTTTTTAATTTAATTTTATTGTTAATTTTTGTTTTTCTATTTCTCTTTTCTTTTTTTTTTTGTATATTTTTAGGTAAAAGTTTGGTTTCAAAATAGACGAATGAAACACAAACGACAAACATTATCAAAAACTGATGATGAAGATAACAAGGATAGTTTAAAAGGTGATGATAACAATCCGTCTGATAGCAGTAAGTCCAAAAAAAAAAACAAAAAAAATCATAAAAACAGAAAGCATAAAACATATAAAAAGGAAAAAAAAAATGAAACAAGGAAAATTCAAAATATTTTCAGTTTTTCCGAGAAAATTTTTATTTTTTCTTTTAAATATGAGAAATAGAAAAAAAATTTCCCGTTTTTATTGTAATTTTCTTTTTTTGTTTCTATTGTTGTTCTTTTTGAAGTTAAATGCCTTAATGCTTGGCATCATATCCTATCTTATAAAAATTTTTCCAATAAAAAAAAGAGCATTTTCGATATTTTTTTTTTTTTTTTTTTTTTTTTTTTTGGTACAATTTTATGCCAAGAATGTAAAAGACAGAAAATATATCAATCACTGTCAGATTTGAGTGAAAGTATCATATCCCCTATATATCCTCACACAAACATTCAAATATATATATGTATGAATATGTATGATGTATATATATATGGATACATATTTGTCTATATAACTTCAATATTTTGCCTATGTTTTTTTTACCTACCTATCAAAACAAAAAGAAAATAAAAAAAAAAAAAACAATATACAAATTTTAATTTAAGTTTTCTTTCTTTCTTTTTTTTTTGTTCGTTTTTTCACTCACTCTTTTTTCTCTTTTTTTTTTCTTCTAATGTATATCCAATATATAGATTCAAATTCAAAAAAATCATGCCAAGGATGTGAACTACCATCAGATGATATACCAGATTCAACATCAAATTCTCGTGGGCATAATAACAATACACCAAGTGCTGCTAACAATAATCCGCGTACAAGAAATTGTAATTTTTTTTTTTTATCTTTTATATAATATATACATTATATATATATATATCTATAATTACTTTAATATATATATAAGAGTAAAAACTTTTTTTAAAATTAAAAATAATATTTATATGTATACATTTTTATATATATATATATAGCGACACCTACATCATCTTTAGAATTGGGAAGCACTACTAGTCGTACAGGAACAAATATTATTACTGCCGATTCAAGTGTTGTATCTAGTGTCAGTTTAGATGATGAAGATGAAAAATTTTCAGAAAAAGAAAAAGATTTAGATGAGCATAATGTAAGTATATATATTATATATATATATATATATTTTTATAGAAATCATAATAATTTTAAAAATATGTAACTTGCTAATTAAAAATTAAAAATTGTGTAGACTATGTATAGAGTTGTAGAGAGGAGAAATATAGAGAAGAAAAATTGAAGTTTCTTATTAGAGCAAAATAAAGACGATGGTATAGAGTAGGATAGAATAAAAAAAAACTATTTGATACAACATAATTAACTTTGATGTTTTTGACAATTTTTGATACAAAATTTTTATTTCATTGTAATTGTAATTTATAAGCCGATAGCCCTTTCAGTGCTTATAAATCACTATATTGTGTACAAATATAAAAATAATAATAATATTTTCATAAACCAGACTAGTATTCTAAAGTCTTAATATTTGGTTTTATTACTTCATAAATATATAATATAGGATTTATTTATGAAAAATATTAAGGACATACATACAATTCAAAATCCCTAATCAGAGATACAACGATCAAACCAAAATAATTAATTGATTATCAGATTTTTATTTTACTTTGATTATTATATTCTGATGATACTCAAATATTTATTAGTGGACTGATTACTAATGTCATTACCTTAATTGTTAAAATGAACAATGATCTTCATGCTACATATATTATTTTGGACTAAAATTAATGGGCTAAAGTTTAATGCATCTAAATCGCAAGCAATGATTATTTATTCTAAAGAAGTTGATATATCTATAATATTACCCCAAATCAAAATGGATAAATTAGCAATTCCATATATACACTAAAGCTAAAAATTTATGAGTGATTTTTAATAATACCCTAACGTGGAATAATCCCTTCCCTGGCTTAATCGGCTGGAGCACATCAGAAATGTGATTATATAATGTGTTAAAAAATATAGCAAAAATATTATATAGAATTTATAATCAATAAAAAAACAAAACTTGAAATGACCACATTGATAATACACCTAAAACGGTATACTGTATTTTAAGATTTATAACTTTTATATAGGAAAAAAATTAAATTGCTAAAAATTTGTCATTATGATAATTAGGTACAAACTGGCGTAAAAATTATCACATTAGTGATGTTTCCAATGTAATATTATAGGTGTTACACTAAGGTGCCTATTACACATCATTCTTTTCATCAATCTTTTCGTCCATATATTGACAATATATTGATGAAAAGAATGATGACCGATTATACATCAATCATGCACTCATCAATCTTTTTATCCAAATTTTGATATTTTGCAAGGACATACTGTGGAAGTGTTCTGAATATATTGATAATTTTGAAACATATATGAATATTGAAAATATAATTTCGGGAGTAATGTTTTTGACTTCGGTTTAAATTGAATTTTTAAAGTGAATGTTGTGTATAAAAAGCAACAAATTATTTTTTTGCACATTTGAAATATATATCCATTGTTTTTTTTACAATAATTGCTATAATTATTAAAATTAAAATAAAAATTATTCTTTTTAGAATTACATCACAAATTAATATTATAACCTTATCTGAACATTCCCAAAAAATAATTTCTGAACATTCCCCAAAAAGCCACTTTTTTAATTCCGCTGATTTTGACAGCATGATTGATGGGAATTTTGACTGCATGATTGATGACAATAGAAACACCATCAATCATTTCTCACCAATCAACGGTCAACGGTCAACAATATATTGACCAATGGTTGACCATTGATTGATGTGTAATAGGGCCTTAAGTAACCTTTTGAAAGCAAGGTATATTGTTGTTATGAAAAGGATCATGTGCCATCATACCTTTCTGAAAAAGTAACTTCTGTTGGATCGATAAGAAATATATGTATTTAATAGTTCCTCGTCACATCAGGAATCGATGAAAATACCTATCTTACTTTGTTTGAACTATACTATTCTTTGGAACTCCATTTTGTGGGTTAATAACATTAACAGGGTGACTGAGCTCAGCAGAGATTACTTTAGAAATCATGACTATAGAGGCATGCAAATTTATTATTTCAGTTCATATATTGATATACATATATATATTATCAATGAAGTATGTAAATTTTTGTATATATATAGCATTGATTATAGCATTAATATATATATATAGCATATATTTTTCACAATAGGTCTCATTAACTGACTTATTAGCTAATTATCATAAATATGTCATTTTACTACGAGCACAAGAACCATTGATTTTCTTTATGAATATTTTTACTTATATAAAATAGAAAATATTGTCTATTTGGTGGTAACTAAAATAAAAATGAAGAAGTAATAATATTTACGAAGGCTTGATTACGGTAAATCAATTGATATTCACTTGGTAAATAATGAACAACAAATTGAATGATTGTTAGTATGCCAAAAATTAAATTTAAGAGTTATCAGGGACAAAGTGCTTATTTTATTAAAAAAATTAAAAAAATTAACTATGGTCTATTCCATAATATTGACATGTGACAAAATCATATAGGTCGCGGCAACTGTCAAATATTTGCTTTAAAATAAAATTGACACAATTGTAAATATTGTCAATTCCAATTCATAAATAAATGTTAAATCTACAAAATTTGTTTATTATTTACAAAATTGTTATAATTGTCAGACAATTGGTGACATACAAATTTAAATATGTAAAAAAAATAATATTATGTCTTAAGGTAAAAATGTATGTACTTACAACTGTCCACTTCCAGTGTCGCGTAGATATTTCCAATCTTTTTTTAGAGATGGTACATGGCTTTTATTGCGAAGGCTTTTTCTATACAATTTCTTTAATGCGTGAAAATATATTACTAAATTTTTTTTTTATAATAATTATTTAAATACGTACAGTCAAGCATTAAAAAATATTTCTTTCCTCTTCATTTAAATAATATTTAACATTATTAATAAAGTTTTCTAATACCGCAATACAATTAATTTTTTTCAGTCGAATTGAATTATATAAATCGAATTGATCAATTTAAGGCTATAACATTTTTGTTATATAGAGCATTTTTGTCTTTCTGTAATCTTTCTTTTAGTAAGGTACTTACCTACTTTATTTTTTGTGTAATTTCAATTGTTTTGAAAAAGCTTCAAATTTTATTGATTTTATAATGTTTTGCTATTAGTTAGATGATCTTATTTAGTTCTTGTATTAAATATATGATTTTCCTATATGGGTTGAGAACTAGGTTGTATTTGTCTATATATGATTATTTATTTGAAAGATAGTCATGCACAAAAATTAGTACCTAGATACTTTTTAATTTTTTTATTTCTTAATTGGTAACTTTTTTGCGGTAATATTTTGAAACAGCTTCACATTTAAATTTTTGGGTACCTGTCACTACGTTTTGAATTTAATTCACCGAGGTGTGAAGTTTTACAGACATTATTGGCATATAATTAATATATTAGATGGCCTTGCTTTTAACGTTGATTATATATTTATATATAAAATAATAAATATGTTGTTTTTAATAAAAAATGTTGTCAACAAATATAAAATTACAAAATGGACATGAGAAGTTTATAAAATTTATAATTTACAAAATGGAAATTATCATTGCATATTTTGTAATTCAACTTATTTTATTTATTTATTTATATATTAAAATTTATTACAATTAAAATTTTAATAAATTCATTTTTTATTAAGCTCCTAGCTGCTTGCGCTATCGACTTTTGTATAATTTATAATTTACAAAATTACTTTTTTTTTTGGCGTGGATTGGTGAGAATCTTCATATAGACACAATGAGCCCCGTAGCTTCCATTGTGTGTCAGATTTTTGAGATTTACAAAATTATGATAAAAAAATTAATTTAATTGATAATTTATAAAATTTTATCACCCGTCAATTTTTGTATAAAAAAATGTCAGACAATTGCGACAATTTTGATATCAAATTGTTGCCCGTCAATATATATGAAATAGGCCACAGGTATATGGTATATCTAATAGTAAATTACATTTTTTTTTCTCCTATACGACCTGATATAAAAATTTTAATTCTAAAAGAATTTTTAATGAAATTTTTAAAATTTTAATTTAATTTTTACATAAATAGAACAATGCACAAAAAAAATGTCGGTTTTATACAGGAAACAAAATTGCAATATTAAATAAATGAAAAAAAATGAATTAGATAGAAAAAAAGTTATGTTGTACATATATATATTATATATGTATTGTATATATATATACATCATACCTTTAAACTTAACTTGTTTCAATAAGTTTATACCGGATTAAAGTTCCATTTAATTATTGATTATAATATTGTAAGTCATGATGATATTTAACACGTTAAAGTTCCTGACAATGCAATTATTGCATTTTTTAATTTTTTTTTTTTTAAATAAAATTTTGCAAAGTCATTCTTTATTTAATTAATTTGAAGATGAATTGCATCTTTAATAAAAAAATACTTACAATTCATAAAAATAAAAATTTTAATTTCTATTTTTCTAATGTCGTTTATAAAAATTTTAAGTTTAATTTTTTTTCATAAAATTTTAATATGATGTAAAATCTGAGTGAATCTATTATTTTTATCAAAAGCATTTAAAAATATGTATATTATACATATAGTAATCTTATAATATTATGAGTTGTTCAATTAGAAATTTGTCTATATGAAATTAAGCCAGTTGAACCGCAATAGTTGATGATATATCAACTGGGGACTGTGACGAAATTATCGAATATCGAAAAATATCGATTATTCGTTTTTTTCCCCACATACATACTTGAAATCCCGATCAATCTATATTTTTTATCCCGATTTTTCAAATATTTTTTTGTGTTAATTTTTCTTCAAATATGATATTACATTTTAATTTTTAACATGGATTAAAATTACGATAAAAAAATGTATGCAAGCATTTTACGTATGCTATATAACTATCTTAGACTATCTTTATCTATATCTATTAATTAGCTGACATTTGACAGCTCTCCTTTAGTTTCATCTAAATAAATTTGAAATTTTTCATGAAAAACTAATGCACTAACACTGACTATAAAACAAAACATACAGCGCAAATCAAACATATGCAAATGTCAAATTGCCTAACGAAATTGACATAGATTTTTGTCAAAGCATATGTCGAGCTAAAAAAATATTTCTTAGAAAAACAAACAACAAAAAGAAATTACATATTATGTCGAATTCGGTTTAAATGGAATTTATTTAACATAAGAAATCCCTACTTAACGAAAATTTAACGAATTGTCAGATTCAACTTAATTGCCGCATATGTTGATTGTGGACATTTTCAATATATGGCATATCACATATGCAATGACATATGTAGTTCTATGTCATTATAGTGTAACTATTAAAGCCTTAGAGCGTGTGCCTGTAGTGTGCTTGTGTACTTGGTCTTAAAATTTAAATTTTAAGTTTGATTTTAGTTTTATACCTGTAAAGAATAAATTTCAACGTAATCAAACCAAACTTAACCTAATAGAATTTCGCGATCCGTACATTATTAAAGCCCTTTGTATTACATTTCTTCGGCCTAACTTGGAATATGCTAGCCAGGTATGGTCCCCATACTATGATGTTCATATTCAGAGAATCGAAGCAATTCAAAGAAAATTCTTGAGGTTTGCCTTGCGTAATCTTCCTTGGGAAGACCCAATTCGTCTACCACCTTATGAACATCGACTCAATTTAATTCATCTTGATACCTTGCCAAAAAGGAGAGACATTGCTGATATAACCTTCATTGTTCAAACTGTCAAAGGTAATATATTATCTCCTTATATTTCTAATAAAATCAATATTAACACAAGTTCTCGACTTCGATCCGTAAACCTTTTCACTGTGTTTCATCATAGGACAAATTATGGAAGATATGAACCTATTAATAGAATGATAATATTGGGAAATAAATATATGACATTAATTGATCTCTCTCTTTCAAAGACCGATTTAAAAAAGCAACTCGATCAACGATTGAAATAACTTACATTCCCTCTCACACCATCTGAACACCTATACACATCTTTTAGTTCTTAAGATTTTATGTTAATGAATTTAATTGTATTAATTTTTAAATTTTTAAATGAATTATAATATTTTGTTTAATTTTATATTTAAGTAAATATTTTTGTAACTGCTTGATTTAAGCTTGAAATAAATAAATATATTTTTTTATCTGTCAAAAAAAACTTAAATAGTTGAGAATTGCTTCAGATTTTTATAGATAGCAGAAATATCGGAAAAATCAATGAATCGATCTTTTTTAGGCGATATATCAAGTGTATACGATATTTTCGTAAAAGTACTCTTTCGATATATCATATTGATTTTTTTTGCCTTTGTTCCCACCCTAGCGGACAATTAAAAAATGGAAATTCTGTTTACAAGCCATCATTTGAGTATCGGTGACATCGTAAATAACATCTTACAAAATATCTTAAAAAACATTTCAATATGATATAAAGTAAAAAAAACTAAGTTGTCAATGTTATCCGTAACATAAGTTCGCCAACATTGTGTAATGAGAGCTTTCTGAGACATTGAGTTTTTATTTATTTGTAATCAAGCAAAATTACCAGAATGTTTTTATTAACACTGTACAATATTGGGTTCTTAAAATTTTTTGTAAACACATATACCTGTCAAACCCTTCGCGAAGACATCGTCAAGAGCAATTGTGATCCTGAAGTCAATGCCTCAAGCTTTTGTGAGCTTTTGTATACATTTAAGATCATGGTGGACGTTGTATTCAACTTTATGTTGAGACATTTACAAAAATAATATGAAAAATCAGTTAATCATAGATATTTTCATCTATGTTCATCCTAAACATGATAGTCTCAGTAAAACGACTTTCAAGCGGAAGCACAAAATTATTATTAATTTATTTAATTATTAAAGAAGTAACCCAAAAGAGCCTAATGCCTCCATACAAGGTGTATCTAATTACATTTATAAATAATTCAAACAACAAAGGCAAATAAACGTTCAAATTAACAACAATTAAGAATTAAAGTTATAAAAGATAATCCTGATTTATGTAATGGAATTAAACGAAGATAATAGTGGTTTTTATAAACAAGCAATTTTGGCAATATTGACAAGTATTTCGTTCATAAATAAATTGTTGCAAACGAAGTTTGTAATTCATAAATTATATTAGATACAGACAGTAGATACAGACATTATGCCAATCAGTTGTATTTCTGTTTTTATTTATTACACAAAACTGTAAATGTACAAAATTCAAATTTTAACAACTCTGTAAAACAAAACAAAATTTTCTGCAGTATTTTGTTTTTGCAGTTTGGGTTTATGAAAAGCCCTAATACAAATCAAATCATTTTTAAATGTCAAACTAGACCTTACGTTCGTTGGAGATAAATGAAATTGGTACTCTTGAAACAAATATTAGTTTAGAAATGGTTAGAAGATTTCCAGGAGCCATTAAAGCAAAAAAGAGAATGGTAAAATAAGTTCAAGAAAAAATTACATGATCATTAGCGCCGGGATACGTATAAATATACTTATAAATATACATACATATATACATACCTAAAGTATATTTAATCAAATTAACTTACTGCAGTAAATTAAAAGATTAACAAGCTTGAATCATATAGATTTAGATTTATAACATAAATTTAAAAATGTTATATTAATATTTAAAATCGAATCATCGAGCACATGTTTTAAATACAATTAATTATACATTCAAAATGGATTTTTCATAAAATTAAATAATTAAATTTTTTGTGTTTTTGTTAAATATCCATTAAGCAGTGTATCATTGCAAACAGCTTTTAATAATTTTAATATGTATTATAAAACAGTACCAACATTCCTTATGGATATTTACAGCGAAAATAGATTGCGCTGTCAATCTCTTGTATACGAATCTTATACATACAATTGAACTATTATTGTATGTAATTTTAATTCTAAATAAATTAAAAATAATAATTTATTGTTTTGTTATTATTATTATTATTTTTATTATTATTAAAAAAAAATGTATAATTTTTTATTTCAAATTATTTGATTAATTTACAATCAGGTATACTTTGTTCGGGAATGAAGGAGCTTTTTAATAAAGAAGTTAATATATTTTGTGCTTGCACCTGAATTTTTAACACATGACAACTTACTGTCATTATTAACTTAATAATTTGTGTTCATTAAAATTGATTTTATTATTTTTTTTTTTTACTAATTTTTCAATAATTATGAATTAATGTATATAAAGTGGCAATTATTTCTTTTATTTCTCAAAATAATAAAAAAAAATTTATTAGAGATGATTTTGCATTTTATTTGTGTATATATACAAAATAATTATAATTATTATTAGAAATTGAAATAAATTATTACTAAAGATTACAGAGATTGTTTAAATCAAAAATGAAAGTGTAGAAAAATTTATAAACAAAAAATGTCAATTTCATTGATTGTAATTTTGACGGTAAAGTTCTATAGCAGCAGCATTAGTTTTCATTAGCATCAGCAGTATATAAAAGAATTGCTATATCGAAACATAACTATGATAGAAACAAGAACATTCAGTACACCGTCAGATCCTGGTCAAATATTTAAAAGTGCAAAAAATGTAATAAAGGAGATACGAAGTCATATCAGTCAACTGTAGGTTCACTATATCATATCTCAGCATTACAACTAGACCAGACATTAGCCTTGTATAGTTGGAAGATAATCTCAGACAATTTAGGCAAGCGATAGTATTGATAAAAATCTTTTTCGGGATGTAATGGGAACACTATTGAGATAGGAGTCAAAGAAACAACTGTCGGTTGCACTTAGTAATATACAGAAGCTTTATCTAATTAGCTTATTTATTCTATTAGCTTATCTTGTCTATTAGCCTGTTTAATTGCTTTAGTAACTAAACAGGCAATTTAACAAAATTATTTATTACAACTTCATTTTGAAAATATTGTCAGAAATTCAATTATCCATACATGGCGATAACTTAAGTATTATTAAATTAGTTCAAAATCCTGTATATCACTTAGTAAACTCGATATCAAATTACACCATGTCAAAAATTTATTTAACAAGAACTACATTCAATTCAAATATATATCAACAGGAACAAACAAAATGTTGCCCGATATTTATACCAAAACATTGGAAAACACTCAACATGGAAAATTAATTGAATTACTTTGACCGAAACAGATTTGAGAAGTGATGTTGTTGATCTAAAAAATAAAACAGTTAAATACACTTGCATACGGCCCTGTGAAAACAATTAAAGAACAAATCCAGAAACACATATTCATACCTATAGAATAAACTGTTGTTGATTTAATGTATTCTTATTCTCACTGTAAATGTTTTAAATGTATTTTTAATATTTTAGTCCTATTAGAAACGTGTTTATTAGAAGTTGAATCTTTAATCTTGAATAAAAGCTATTTGAATATCTATCAAATAAAAAGTCGATATGAAAGTTCTGCAAAACATTTTCAATATACATACTGTGCTATTAATACAATGCAAATGACAGTTACAGAGAAATGATACCAAATCAAGAAATAATTGCTCCAATAAATGTCTAGAAATCTAATTGTCAATAGAATATTTGGAATATGTCTATATAAATCAATTCTAATGAGAATTTTTTTCTCCAATGCCTAATAGATTCTCATTAGAATCTCATTCTATAAAATTTTCAACATTAATTACTCATAAGACTCAGAATCGAATGTTGACTGAATCTGATGTTTCAATTAGTATTTTGTCCACCAACACTACTGGAAATCATTAGTAAAGGTACTGTCGTGACTACCAAGACATTTCCTAAGTAGGTGGAATTTACTATTTCTATAAAAAATGTTAGAACTAGGTTGTGCCATTATGATCAACTCAATTGACATAGTTTGGTCAACACAATGGACATAGTGCCATCTAGACTAATGCAGTTTAAAAATATAATAATGACTCTTAAGTAAAGTAGGTATTAAATATGTTAAAATTATATTAGATTAAAACTAGCTATGTAATTTTCATAATTTTGAATAGGTACAAATAAAAATTATAAAAATAAGAAATTTATAGAACAGAAGGGAATAGAAATTTTTTAATTAAGACTTGCAAACCAAAAATCTATATATTTTTAAGATATATTAAATTTTCAATCAAATTCTTTTTATTTTACTATATCAAAATTTAAAAAATATATATACCTATATTATATAAACATATATCTATAAAATTAAAAAAAAATCAACAAGAATATTTTTTTATTCCAGGCAATGAAAAACGAAGTGGTTTCAACCTCATCAAAAACATCATTTTCCAAATATGAGGTATTTCGTAAAGATTTCATTGATGTACCACCACAAACACCACCAAATAAAATTCCAACACCACATTTACAAAATTCTATACCAATAACTGGTACACCAATAATAAATAAAAATTCTTCAGCAAATTCACCAACATGCCATATCAAAAGGACCAACAATTCAAATTCAACAAATAATTTTATGAAAAATAATAACAACAACAACACTAATAATACTGTAGATTTAATTCCACATCAGAATAATATAGAATTTACAACTTCATCATCATCATCATCAGGTGGATATTATTCAAATATAAAACATCATAATTTTAATAATCATCATCAACATGAATATTATAAACGTGAACCAGAATTTACATCATCGCATTATTATAAACTTATTAATAATAATAACAATAATAATAATAATAATAATAATACAAATAATAATCAAGGACAATGTGAATTTCCAGTTCCAATTCCAAAACCAGAATTGGGTACTATATCATCATATACATTTAATAATACAAAATCAACTGGTAATAACGGTATTGGTGGTATTATTGGTGGTAATAGTAATAGTGGTATTGCTGGTAGTGGAAATTCTAATGCTGCTAATGCTGTTGAAATTAATTCCAGATCATATCAAATAAATTATCATGGTCCAAATGCACAAAATTATTATCCAAATTCACATGAACCAAATTGTAATACCCAATACAATAACCAATTGTATCATAATCATGATAATCAAATTCATGCAGCAGTTGGCAATGCTGCTGGAGTAAATTGTTATTATGATGCTAAAAATCAAAATAATTACTATGAAGGTTCAACAATGAATGAATATCAACATTGTGTTGATTATCAACATGAAGCTGGAAATTTTATGACAGGTTAGTTATTGGTTTGTGTATTAGATAAATAATAATTATGTTGTTGAATTATGATTTTTGAGTAAGAATACAAATTACAAATATTGGATAAAGAATTGAGTATTGAATATATTTGAATTGGTGAAGTTTTTTGTTGACTTGAAAATTTAATGAATTAAATTATTGGATTTGGATAAATTTTAAATATTTGCTCAATTTTTGTTTATTTATTTTGAATGAAGTTTTTTTTTCTAAAAATGTTGCTGAATTGAAATATTGTTGTTTTTAAAATGTTGCTTAAAAAGTTGTGTTATTCAAAATTTTGTTAGGATATTTTTGAAATTATTGTTATCAGAAATTTTCAATTTTTGTTGTGATGGTATTTAATATTTTCCAGTTCGAAGGAATAATCAGGATTTGATAAATTTTTTGATTATGTAAATGTAGTAAGGTTTTAGAAGCAAAATAAATAGAAATTGAAATGAGTTTGTAATTTACTCAAAAAATGTTGATTAAACTTCAGTTATTGCAGCTCCAATTTGTAATAAATAATGAAAATGTAGGTATTCGGTATACCTATATGTAAATTAAAATCTAAAATGAAAAATGGTAATAAATTATAAAAATTTTATTATATATTATATAAAAATGTTAAATGAAAATATATCTAGAGATTTTGTTTTTAATTAGATCTATTTTTATTTCGTTCTTTTAAGTTAAGACTTTGTTTTTTACATAAATTTATTATCCTTATAGATTGCTTAGATAAATATTTACTATTCAAGTTTTTGAATTTTATTTAATTTTTAGAACCCATAAATATATATTTACATATCCGAGAAATATAGATAATTTAATGCTTGTAATTGTAATTTTTAGCTTTGTTAGCTTTTTAAAATTGAGTTTTAAATATATATATATATTTTATATAGGATATTTTTTTTTTATGAAATATTGAAATAAATTGTGTCTAAAACATCTAAAACTAATGCTTTTATATACGATAATTGTAGAGACTAATCGTCTCATGTATATTGAATTGAATAAAATTTAATTGAATTATTAATTTAACTGAAAAAATATTTATATACGAGTATATAGTATTATTCTTCTTATATAACTATCTTTATTTTACTGTAAGTTTAATTCTTAGGTATATTTGTTTGTTTACAGATTTTTATTTTTTATCTTCATTCAGATCGATTTACATAATTGGTATAGATATAGAGATATATATAATCTGAATCCTTAAGTATTATTGATTTGATGATTATCACTCGGGACAATCTATAGGTTTATATTAAAGATCGATTTTTTGATATATTAGCGATATAGGATAACCTAGCTAATGTATTATTATTATAAAACTATTACACCAATTTTTGCTTAATTTCAATATTTATCATCCAAACAGGATAATCCAATCTATATTTTTGATTATTACACTGGTATATATCGGTATTAAATATTCTTCATTCCTGCTGTTCATACAGTACCTCATTAGTTTTGTTGTAGTTTCATTTATCATATGAGTTTTAGTTTTTATAAATGCTCTATAGTCTAATATAATAAAGTTTTAATCAAATATTATCATTAATGTCCTGCCTGCCTATAACATAAGTGGAGCAGAACCAAATATAAATTACCAAATTAAATCACAAAACTATAAAACTATATAAACCAAAAAAAAAGAGTGATACGAAAACTAATGATTAGATTGTTAATAAAAAATAGTTAAAAAATACCCTTGATATGGTTAACAAATATCGCATGTTTTCTGTTAAGTCATTTTCATTCTCATACTGGCATAAACATAATATGTAAGCATATATGCATTAGTCTGTACATGGATTTAAAAACCACTTCAACTCTTCATATTAAGTTCTTCTGGCGTATATAAATCTGGTTATAAAATAATCTCAATACAAAAATAGCTCTAACTAAACAAAATTTTTACTGTTCTTCATTAATTTTATACTTTAAAAAAAATATATTTTATATAAAAATTTTTTAATTAATTTGATAATAATAAAATACATTATATATTTTTTTAGGCAATAATACAAATGAATACATCAATTATTATGATGAACAACATTTACCACAACATGATAATAATATGCATCATCATATTCAAACTAATCAATATAATACAGCGGCAGCTGCAGCTGCAGCCGCAGCAGCAGCACATCGTTCACATTATCTTGCTAATACAAATTTAATAAATGGGCCCAATCATCAACATCATCATCATCATCAACAGCATTCATCTGCAGCTACATCTAATCCAAATCCATCTGAAGCTGTCGTTGAGCCAGCAACCGATTTTAATTTCTTAAGTAGTTTAGCAAATGATTTTGTTCCCGAATATTATCAATTAAGTTAGTAGAATTCAACTTTTCAATGTTAATTTTTATTATTATACATTATTATTATTAATTATTATCATTATTATTATTGAATATTATTAATCTATATATAATATATGAAATATACATTATAGAAATAAAATTTAGGTTTATTATATTATATAATAGAAATATCAAAAAATGTATGTTTGTAACTGTATATACATACAAAAAAAATAAAAAAAATAAATTTAAAAGTATTAGTAAAAAAAAAAATTAAAAAAAAAAAAAACAACAAAAAATAAAATTTAACAAAGTGTTTATGTAAATAATTTTCTAATAACCTTAAGTCGGTTAAAATAATTATATTAAAATTAAAAACAAACAAAAATTTAATCTTTATCATTATATTAAAAAAAAAAATAAATAAAAAAAATTAATTATATATAAAATAATAATTAATAATTAACTAATAATAAAGGAAAAGGATTAATCGAATGTGACAAACTTTTATTTATCTTCTTGTGTGTATGAAATTGAAATGAGTGACTTTTTTTGATATATTTTTAATCTATTTCGTACTTCAGGGCCTTGTAAATAGCTCGAATGCATTGTAATTTTTAAGTAATTTTTAAATTTATTTTAATTTCGTAAAACCAGTAAAATTCTTATCAAAGCAAATAAAATTGATTACAGCTTACAATTGTTATTCTACCAATTGTACCGTATCATACCACCTATCATCTATACTAAAATAGACCAATTTTTATTTCCCACTGGATTTGAACTATGTGTTTCCATACTACACACACTTGCTTTGTTTTTTAATACATTTGATCTATACTGGATTTGACCTAGTGCTTGCTATTCATCTATCAATTATGCTTGAAAGAGATTTCTACAACAAGCTCACGGCCAGTCTTCTTAAATTTCTTTACTAATTCGCTTGTTTTTTTTATACATTTTATCTTCTAATGGAATTTAACAATTAATTTAATTTGGTTAGTATATTATTCGTTCCTAATAGAAATATTTTAATTTAATTATTCATTTTTTATTAGCACACTATTTTTTAAAACAGCATATCTCAAAATTTTTTCATTAACAGAAAGAATGAAACTATTATGGTAGTTTAAAATTAGGTAGTTTCTTTGATTGGAAAAACTAAGTGATTAAGATGGTATGATTAGGTCATAAACATAAGAACTAGGTACATTTAAAAAAAAAAAATAACCAAAATGAGTGTTTCAAAATGTCGTTTAAGTATTACCAAATCATATGGATATCATTAAAAACTCATCGATGAGATCAAATCAAGGTGGAAACCATGTTAAAAATTTAGATTCAGACAACATTCAGAATACATCGGTACTATGTTAACAATAGTAACTAAGAAATTAAAATAGAATAGGTACCTGAAGGTCTATACGAAACTTAATTCATTATTGTTCATCAATGTACTCATTAATGTATGAAAATTTTCACCTTGAACTTTCTCTAGCTAAAATATTTGTTATTTATTTATTATTTATTTTATTTTACTTATATCCTGTTCACAACACTCTATAACATGTTATCAGCGATTAACGATAAGCATGTATAATGTATAATATTTATAACATGCATGTATAACATTTATACAGCGATTAACTATAAATATGATGTAATAACTAGAAATTTTGTATATGTAAATGAATTTGTCAAGTAGAAAATGTTTTCCGGGAAAACACAAAAAATTAAAGGGTTGTCTTTGAAAATTAAACATATTTAGATTTTTCGATTATATAATGTTATTTTTTTGCCAACTCTAGCCGAAAAAATATTGTCATATTGATTTGAAATAATTGGCTTAGTTATCTTTTATAAACAAAAAAGGATAAAAATAAAATTTTCAATTTAAAATTTTTCTATTATAAAGGTAAAATAAAAAAATATTTTAACATAGATTTAAAAGTCAAATGAAAACTAATTATCCGTATATAGTGTGATCGCCAATTTCTACAGCTAGTTATCCGAGTTTGATGTTTTACACTGGTGGTGTGAATAGTATATTAGTATATGCCCAGCTAAATAATAGATCTCTTTTCCGACATTCATTACTTTAATAATAGTTCTAATTATTTAGACTCACTATAAAATCAAACATCAAATTTTCGTCAGAACAATAATTTTTTTCTTTTGATATTTTTTCAGCTCTTATAAAATTCTTTACTAGTTTTAAATTTTCTTTACTAAGTTTTCATTATGCAACAGTTCATTAGCTGAGTGCATATAACGTACAGAAATAAATTTGAAATACATCGAAACATTCTCTGTATAATCTTATGAGGGATACAAACCTTAGGAGATTGAAAAGTAAAATCCAATGCGACTAGTAAAATTATATAATAAGTATTGAAGTGCTCACATATGATACTTAGATTAAGCCAGTATAGTACACACAATTATTTAATATGAAATGGCAGAAAAACATTAAATTTTAGTACATAGCTTCAAAAAATATAACTCATAGATGAATTAAATATCAATAGATTAGATATACACACAATATTCAAAATGGAGTTAAGTCTTGTTTTCAATCTATTATGGATTCGACAATTATCTTTAACATAGGTTAAGTAAAAATACAAACAGTTCATAATCTTGTAAAATGAACACCATTGATTTCAAATATGTGCATTTGAAATTTGGAAATTTCCTTTAAAACTATCTGAAATGACATCAATATTAAAACATCACAATAAAATTGAGGTGGTGAAATTTTACACAAATTTTTTTTATAATTTCTTTTCTTATTGCAGATGGCTTTTTGTGTTGTTTTTTTTTCAATTGTTTTTATTTTTTTTTTTTTACCAACACACATTGTTTTATTGCCTGAGTACCATTTTGCTCTATATGCCATAAAATTAGTTTTGAATAAATAAAATGGAAAAAATTCAAATAAAATATTTAAAAATATTTATACTAAAAACAAGATTTGATAAGATTTTAGAGTGATCACCCCATTACCTGGAAAAAAAAATCTCGAAAGAACAAAAATCTGGAAAAAAAACTCTGGAAAGCAAAAATCTTGAAAAAAAATATATTGACAAAAAAAATCACGATTTTCAAATCTCGAATTCGAGATTTTTTAATAACATTTATTTACATAATAAAATCGTTTTCCAATTATAATATAAGCAAATTGAAAAGAAAATCCAAATAAATATATTGGAAAAAGTAATTATTTAAAAGTTAAATATAAAAATAATTAGAGGGAATTAAAGAGTAGGATTCAAAATAAGCCAATCAAAATATTACAGGGTATTTCTTTCACTAGAATATTTATGCAAGTGTATATGCAAGATCCTGAACTTGGAAAGACTTTAGAGTTGGACTCAAAATAAGGATATTCTCTATTTCCAGAATATTTATCTTAATTATTTTTATGCGTAGCCGCTGTTGGATGCAAAAAAGGGGATATAACCCTTTTTCCAGAATATCTACCATAATTACTTTGGAAGTTTGGAAATTGAAAGTTTGGATTTTAATATTTGAATTTTGAAAGTTGGATTTTAAAATTTGGCTTTTCATACAGATCTAGAAATTTCATAATTTCTGTCAGTAATAACGGAAAGTAGCTTTGTATAATTTTTGAAACAAAACAAAAATTATTTTAAATTAACATACGATTATATTTTACCTTATTCGACATTTTTTTCTTCAACATTTTGTTTTTCAATATTAAAAATTGACTTTATTTACTTAAGTGAACTTAGACGCCAAATTATCAAAGTGACGTAATGAATCCTTAATGCCATAATCGCCAACCGATACTTTGCAGAACTTAATTCGACGTCATGACGTGCCTTTTTGCAAAATTTTTGCAAAAAATTTGGTTAAGATAGTTTTTCGTATGTATACCCTATGTACATATATCCAATATTTTTTATTCGAGATTTTTTTTTTGAGATTTTTGTTAGTTCGAGATTTTTTTTTCAAGATATCGGGGGTGACCCGATTTTAGAACCTCAAGTAACCTTTAGTAAATGAATTTAGGGAATAACTAGTTTGTCTGTCTTTAAGACATATATATAGTTTTAATTCTGTCTATAGTTTTTTTTGTCTGTAGGAGATTATATAAGCTTGTAAATGCAGATCTGGCTTCATTTGCAGTTACATTTCCATCTCTCATTTGTCATCTATACCAATCTAAACTAGGGTTGATTACACAATTATCTCTTTTAACATCATATCTTCTAGACCTGTCATACACACTGGTCCTGGTGTATCTCCCTCTCTCATTTTTCTGCTACCAAATTTAAAACACACAATTTATTTACTTCTTTTTTGTTCATAAATTCTAGAATTAACTTTTTGTATTTTTAATTAGATAAATTGGATTGGAACGAGTGATGTTTTTGAGTATATTTATTTATTAATTTTTAGGTATATCAACTATAATTGTCGTCATCTTATAACCACTCGTCATCGTCATCTTATACCGCTACAGTTCTGGGTGAGCTTTAGCCTTCATCACATTACTCCTCCTCCAAAAGGGTCAATCTTGCGCTGCTTGTTTCAAATTTCGTATTTGTATAAGTCTTGGGCATCATTTTGAACATTGTCTTCCAATCTTCTCATTGGTCTTCCCCTACCACGACTATACTCTCGGGCTTTCTATTTAACACCACCACCTGTTTTCGAGTTTCATACATTCTAATTACACGGCAATCTTAGTGTTTGGACCTTTGCAAACCTTACAATGTCTTCATTCTTAATTATATATTATTAATTTGTTATTTCTAATAATATATTCTTCATTTTCTAATATTTTTGAGCCTAGTATTTTTCGGAGAATTTTTCTTTCAGATATACGTAGGCTGCTCTCCTCGACTTCATTCATGCAGACCATGAATGGTATCCATACGTCTGGATGCAAGGTATCCATACGTCTTTACGAGCCGTATTAGAGTTTTATATATCGCCATCTTTGCTTTTCATTTTGATTGTATAGCAAATTTTTGTTATTATTTATTTTTTTATTTCTTTATTTCAATCTACTTACAGACTTTGCTTATAAAATATTAAAAACTAAAATACGACAAAATTAGAAATAGAAAACAAAAATTCAGTTATTATTGTAGTATAGTATATTTTTTTCCAGCCTAAATTTTGTTATTAATGCGGTACTGCATACCAGCTCACTATTTTCGTTTTTTATTTCTATTCCGAGGTACATGTGAAACTTGTAAGTCCTTCAAAACTGTACTGTTCGATTATTATTATTTCTTTTAATATTAGGCCAAAATAATGGGATAAGCACCCTAACTGCCTTCGCAGAATTTAAGCCATATTATAAGATGAAGAAAAAGAAGGATAGTAAAGAGTAATAATAAAAAAATTATATTCTGATAACTCCTTATTTGCTCTTTTCTTGACATTTTTACAATTACCACTATTGTGAGAAACTAGGCCGACCTTTTTCGTTGTTCCATTTTATTTAAGTTATTACCAAAATATATTCTCATTACGTTCCGATAAAATTTCATTATGTTATGAGGTTATGACTAATGAAAGAAAAGTTTAATTCAACATGAGCTTACCATGAGCGAATTTCGAATCCAAGACCTTCTGATTAGTCTTATGACATAACTACTACATCATATATTGATTGGACAAATTGGGTTGGTTACAATATCAGCCAGTTTGATAGAATTATATTAATCAGATTAAATCAGTGTTACAGGATACAGCACTTGAAAATGAAAATAACAAAATTTGATAAAAGAGTATGCGACGAATTAGTTAGAGAAACATATGTACATTACATACCCATTTGAATCCCTATTTCATTTCCTTATCTCATTATCTGTATAGCAACCTTTTCGAAGACTTACAACTTCAAAAACAAAATACATCGCTTATGAAAATTAATTCCAAAAGAATTGTTTCGATGTATAGGTACATATTATAAATTTCTTCGAGTTCGAACGGTTCAACCAGGTTCAACAAATATAAACAAATATCAACAAATATCCAGGAACGTCATCAACTTATTCATATAGAGTTACCACCTAAAATATAAAACAAAAAAATGGCATATGAAACAAAATAATATTCTGGTGATACTATGTATAATTGTGATAACACATCACATACACAGCTATATACAATATCCTAATTTTTATTTTTTTATTATATTCTGTTTTTTTTTTTTTTATAATGGCGTAGCATTTAATTCAATTTTTTTTTTTTTAGTTTTTCTTTTTATTTGGAAATTTTATTAATTTATAAACCAAATAATATTACTGAATATAATATATATATGTATAAGTAGTCATAGAATATTTTTATTAAAATGTTGTAACATGTATATTTTTAAGGCGACAAAAACAAAAACATAAATAAAAATTAGAAAAAAAAATTTTTCCTTTTATTTTCAGGGTTGAGTTGAATGTATTCTGAATCTTTTATTAGGTATCTATGATATGTATTTTGGACATGGTGGTGTACAATACTGATGTTGGGTTCTCTTAACAAAAGAGAGTGAAAACAATAATAATAATAACTGGCATTTGTATATATCTACATATATAGAAAATTCGGGTATATATATATATATATATATATATATATATATATATATATATATATTTATTATTATATTATAAATGAATAAGCCTTCAAAATTTTTATTCCAAAGGGATAGAAGAAAATTTATTATATTTTTTTGTGATATTGCTTTTGGTTCCCAAAAAAAAAAAACCAAAAAAGTAAAAAACAAAAAAAACCAAATAAAAACATTTCAATTTTTTGTATAATATTAAAATATATTATATACATACATACATATACATATAATATATATGTATATATATGAATGTGTATATGCGCCTAGTTTTTATATTTTATTCAATGGACATTTCACCAGAATCGATCAGTCTTCCTGTCATTTATACTTAAGCCCATTTCAGCAAATAGTCTTGATGTGTTTAATTCATATCAAGTGGACTTGTCAAATGGAAAATGGAAACCATCGATTTTTTGTTTATTTTTATTTTTCTTTTATTTTATTTTATATATTATTTTATTATTTTGTATAAGATATTCCTGATGGGTTCTGATGGAATATATATATATATATATATATATACAGGGATGTTCTTCTTTACAAAAGGAATTACACACATAAGTCCCATATGCTTAAATTTTTTTGTTTTCGTTTTTTTTAACATTCCTTTTATGTAATACATGATGAGGATGTAAATATAATATGAATATGTATACACTATATATATATATATTGATATAGAAAGGATATATGTAGAAAATTTGTTCACATACATATATCTCTATATGTTAATTTAACTACGTCAAACTATGTATATATACATATATATAACTAGACATATAGTTTGAAATGAAAAACTTAAGTGTGTTAAATTGATTTTAGGTATAGAAACTTTACACTACACACAATGTAGAATTAATTTTTTTTTGTTTTTTTTTTTTATAAAGGATGTTTTTTTTTGTCGGTGCCTAGAAGTATAAACGATTTTATGATAGAGATCTTTATTTTATTTATTATATTATAATTTTTTTTTTTTTAATTTTAATATATTGATAGATACCTTAAAATCCCAGGATATTTGAAAATTCTATTCATATAAGGTAGGTATGTAGTATTATATATATATATTTTTATGTATGGCGGTTGACGAATTTTCTAAAAAAAGAAAACGATGACAGTTTTTTACACTAATTATAATTTCATCTCAATTCCCTAAGGGGATCCATTTATATTATGTACATTTATAATATAAATAATGAAAATAAGGACATGATTTTTTGTTAATAAATAAATTCTTTCAAGTTCAGATATATTTTGCAAAAATTTTTAAAATTTAATAATTTTTATAAACTTTTTGAAATGATAATCTTCTGATCTGTATATATGTATATATATATATATATATGTAATATATATAGTTTTTTATGACAACAATTGTTCTTTCTATTTGAAATGTCAATAAATATGAAAATAATAAACTAAAATAATATTATCCAAAAATTAGCAGAAAAATGCAGTTGGGAAAATGTAGGACGTACCCAAATACCCACATTGGTCCTACCACCAATGTACTTAAACACCAAATTGTGTGCTATACAGTCTTATCAAATAATATGGAAGAATATGTTTCACCGTTCAATCTATATTTCTGCAATGGCTGTCTAACGTCTACTTATGTTAATTATAATATCGAACCATCTTAACTATCACAAAAGGAAAATACTTACATCAGTTTTATCCAGTATAGACACAGATTTTGTGTATAACAATATCTCATCTGTAAATAATAATATTGCAACAGTATCTAGTATAGTTATTGAAAAATTACATCACAGAGAGAAAATTCATCATCAAATACAAAAGCTACTTCTCATTTGTACATCCAATTCAAGCTGGAATCCCTATACTTCCACTGCTATACTTATTATTGTATACGTCACATATGCCAACCAACAATCAAACGACCATTTCTACTTTTGCAGACTATACAGCAAATTTAACTTCTAACTCGTGTCCCAAAAAACCTTTAACATATGCTTCCAATCATTTAGAAGAAATAGAAAAATGGCTAAATCTATATGGAGAATCAAAGATAATGAAACGAAAAGATCCCACATAACATTTATACTAAGAAAGGAAACATATCTTCCTGCTAAGATAAATAATAAAATTATACTACAACACAATGATGTCAAATATCTCGGAATGAATTTGGACCGAAGTCTTGAATGGAGAAAACACATTGAAACAAAAATAACTCAAATGAAACTAAAAACCAACAAAATGAGTTGGCTCTTGAATTAAAAGATTAAACTAAAATTAGGAATAATAAAGTCAATTTGGACTTATGGATTACAATACTACTATGGGGAACGGCAATATTTCCTCGAATATAGAAACAAATAAAAAGAGTTCAATGCAAAATATTAAGAGACATAACGGCTACACCATAATATGTAAAAAATGGTAACATACGCAAATATTTAAATATCCCTACGATAGAAGAAGAGATAGATAGAATTGGAAGAAAATACACATCAAACCTGGGAAATCATCCCAACTCAATAGCAAGAAATCTATTATTTGACATTGGCCACCACCGATTAAATAGAAAAAATGTGCTAAACAATCAAATAAGACAATAAAACTGTAATATAAAGCTAATGATCTAGCAATGGCAGGGTCATTAATTAAAGTTATAGATTATAAGATTTGAAAACAAATTGTTAGTTTCTATATAAAAGAAAGGAAAAACAGAAAAAAAGTATCTAGTAAAATATTTTGCTTCCTTTTTATTATGCTCTAAACTTGTAGAAAGCATAATTCATCAAAAATATGATAAATAAATTTACATATATATATATATATATATATATATATCATATTTATTTATCATATCTCACCTTCACGCGGTGACTCCCTCTGACCACTAGTAATCGTCACCAACGATCGTGTTCTAACTAACCCTTGTATAGTAGGCAAAGTAGTAGAACAACGGTGAACGTACCAACCAAAGGCGGATCTTACACGTCCAGTAATGACCCATATTTTCATATATTGAATTTAAGAATCTTTTCTGTAACCATGGTATATGCAATATCTGTATCTCCTCGTTGGAACGACTGCAAAATATGTCAGTACTTACATTGATCTGTAAATAAGAAAATTAAACTGACCTTTGAGCTTTGGTCTTATCATTCATATCTCAAAAAAATCCAAAGAATCAAGCAATTGACAACATTTCATTAAACATGACAACAAACAATATGTCTCCCAGAGGTAATCACGACATCCAATTATTGCTTGAATTCTGCAAAAAAACAAAATTAAATAATAAGTAGATGCAAGCTCATAGAGCAGACTGTAGGAAGATGGTAGGCATATATGCGCTTACTTGTAATAACCACATGAATAAGCAAATGTGTAGACTAGCACTAAGTTACGACTCAATCTGTAGACACTGTCTAGAAGTGGAAAAAACCTTCACATATGTTGTAGGAGAGTGCCTAGCTCTTTCAAAGCTGAGACTCAGTCTGTTGGAAACGCATTGTACCCAATGAAGGCTGCTAATGTTATGTTTCAATGCATATACTTTGCTTCCTTTACTTCGTTTCTATTGTCAAAGTATTAACAAAAAAAGGGAAGAGAACAAAATAAGGTGATATTTCAATGTTTATATGATGGAGGCAAACTCAACTCCATGTTAAAAAAAAATAATGATATCAGTTAAACCCGTCGCCGTATAGGTATAGCTCAGCGTATGGATGAAAAGTTGAATTTGTTGGGTTTTTTGATGTAAAATAACGTTTGAGTTAAAAAAAATGTTTAGGTTTTGGTGGTTACAAAATATTGTTATGACATTATGTATAGGTACAAAACTGAAACAAAATATTTTTTATAATAAATTAAAAGCTATTAAAAATTTAACAACTTTCTTTAAAAGAACCATTTTCATTTTCATACTTTTATTTCGGTTCATATTGGATTTTTCTAAGGCATTTAACACTGTTAATCATAATCTATTCTATTATATATAGCAAACTGTCACCGTATTTTATATTTCATTCATCTACTCTTTAACTTAATTAAAAAGTATTTTCTTAATCGTTCTCAATTTATGTATTCCAATGAATCCACCTCTGATCAGCTTTAAATTGGATATTGTGTCCCACAAATCTTTATATTAATGTCCCTACTATTCAGTGTTGTATTTATCAATGATATTCCAGACTGCTGAAATGACATTCATTGTTGTCAATCTATTGCTCATCAGGTTACAAATTACATAGCAAAATTGAATGTTGAGCTTGAAGCTGTTTTTCAATGGACTGCACCAAATCAACTCATGCTGAATCCTGCTAAATCTCAAGCTATTGTAATACATTTTAAAGATATACTCTATAACTTCCCACTTCTAATACTGGATAAAAATAATATTCCATTTCTTAATCATGCTAAAAATTTGGATGCTGTATATTTAATAAAACATTCGGCGGTGGCTCCATCATTTATATACTATATATTAAGTAAGCTTTGGAAGTTTTCTACTCTTAATCCACTAAGAACTACAACTAGAAATTGGTTCAGTCATTAACCTGTCACACTTTTTGTATTACAAATTGTGTTGTAGTTTGCTCTTCGATGAGTTCTAACGATATTTGTAGATTTTAAAACCACCTGTAATTGTGTTTTGATATATTGAGTTTCATTATTTCATATTTTATGCACAATAAATTATGCACAATAGTGATTTACTAACTGCCAGACCTATCGTGTGTATTCTTGTTTTAGTGATCTTATCTATATCATATTCTATACACTATACAATTACTTATAATATACAAATTGTAGAGACTAATTGTCTCATTGTATTATCGAATTGAGTAAATAAATTAATTTTGATACAAAAGATATGAGAGAAGTGAAATTGAGTTTCAGGATCGTCGAGGTTATAGAACAATTTATCTGCGCAATTGAAAACCTCCAGTAATCTGATGAGTTTTAAACGGAAGTATAGGTATTTGTATTACATTTATTTTACAAAACAGAATAAATATAGACTACGAAAACAAAAATTCTTCAACTAATTATCTTCACAAACCAAATGTATTAAAACAATTCAATAATTTTATATTCAAATTTAACCCGTTCCAGATGGTAAAAATGTTTTACATTTTAAAATAAAACCAGTCATTGATTATAGTTAAAAAAAAACAAAGAAAAACATAGTGAAAACATAGTGGAGAGATTATAATTCTAAAATAATGAATTAAACATGTAAACAAACATTATTTAAAAAAACTGTTCTGATCCTTTTACTTACCTTTGCATAAAAAATGTATTCTAAATTTTTTTTTATTTTAAGAAAAATTATGAAATAATAGAAAATGTAAACATTGACAACACCCACAAAAATTAAACAAAAATTGTATTTTTATGTACAGTAGAACTTCTTTATAATGACTTGGGATATATTTTTTTGTCTCATTAAGTTTTAACATTCGCCTATAGTGATCAACAAAAATGATAAAAATTTTGCATTTTAAAATAATTCGGCTTTCCGGTGTTAACTTTTCAAAATTTTATGATATTTGATTTTAAAAACTTCAAAATATTCATATTCGTCAGCTCTTATCATGTAATAAATAAATAAATACATGAGTTATAGTCTAGTATTCTTTTCAGCTGTTTTTAGTTGTTTTCTATATAAGCAGTTTTTTTTATACATATGTATATATAAATAATATAATAACCATGCAGTTCCGCTAATATTTAACTTATATTTACTTAATAAAGGCTCAATTGTTGTTCTTAACACCCTTATTTAAAATTTGTTGATAATTTTCATTTGATTTTACTCTTAATATATGTTTTTTTTCTATGTTTAGTCTTTGATATGTATTTTAACGTTTCCATTATAATTATATTATATAATGGTTTAAAGATTCGATTTCGATATTTTATGTCTAATTTTCTGTTAAGTTGAAGGATAAGGATGACTCCAAAGTACTTTAATCATTATTGGTTGTATTGAAATTGCTTTAATTTTGTAGATGACTTAAGATGACATTTTTTGGGGGAAAAAACATATTTAGAAAGTCTATGTTCAAGTAGTATATCTATCGTTAATTTTTTAAGTTTGAAACTATAATTTGTTTGATTTTTTAATATGTTTTTTAAAGCTGATGTTAAAGTAAAATTTTCTATCATTTTGAATAGGTATTATTTACTTCAACAGTAGCTTTTTTTTAAATATTTCATATATATTTCATATTTTAAATGAATAATATCATCGAAGAAACTATTATATAATAACCGACAAATACTAAGGAGAAATTGTATTAATTCCACGAATATACAAACATTCCGTCAGATATGACATTTAAAATTAAACGTATTTAATTTCCAGCTTGTTTAGCAATGACAATAAATAAATCGCAAGTTCAATCGCTACAAGTATGTGGGGTAAATTTTTAAAAATTACTGTTTCTCCCATGGCCAATTTTACGTAGGATATTCACGTGTTCGTGCTGCTAAGCCTTCGGTATTATTTATATTTGCACACGACGAAAAAACAAAAAAAAATTGTTTACCAAAAAGCATTGCAATAGAATAACAACATATTTTAGGGTTTAAAACTTTCTAATCATTTAAAATTCAAAATATATAGTTATTATCATGTGTTTTAATAAAGAACATTAGAATTAATTTGTACGATATTTGATTAAACAAACAAAGTTTACTTTAATTCACTTCCTCTGTGTAGTTATGAGTGTGCTGCGTGTAATACGAACGTTTTTTTCAACTGAGTGTAGCAAAGCGCACCGGGTGCACTGCTAGTTTAAAATATTCTCAGGACAAAGCTTTAACATTGGCCAAGTTTAACCCTTTGCTTCACAGAAAGCCATATATGAATTTTTGAAATATTTATGAAATTTGGATATGTTATAACAACTACATAGCCAAACTTAATCATTTTTTTTTTTTGAGAAAAACATATTGGCACCGTATGATGTAAAGGGTTAAAAATCATTTCTAATAAAGTCATAGTAATTTATTTCATTGATTTTCATAAGAAGAAGTTATAAAACAAAATTTTATTTGGTTTAAATAAAAAATTGTAATTTAAAGATACTAAATTATACTTACTTCATAATAAAATAGTTTGACTGTATTATATACTTGTCATACTGATATAAGGGATAATACCAGGATATACCTTAATTTTGAGGTTAGATAAGATAATATACAACCTGCTGTGAATTGTAAAAGACAATTTCCTTCATTTTAAGACACATTGTATAATTCTAAGAAGTTAATTGAATAGATTAGCATTCTAAGGGTTGTATATGAATATTAGAATACAAAAAATAAAAAACAAACAAAACATTTAAAAAATTTTATTTAAATTTTTAAAAAAATGTCTATATATAAAAAACATTATTTGGAATCACACTGTTTAACTTGCATTAGGGATTAAAAATCCAAATAACTGTCATATTTTTTCGAAAAAAAAAAAATAAAAAAAAATATAAAAATTGACATTTTATTTAGAATTTAATAAAAAATAAGTAAAAAAAACGAAAAATAATTTGCGTAAATGTGAAAAGGGTATATATACAATATACTATGATATATGTATATCTAAATTAAATCTATACAATGATGAAGGTGAAGAATTATTTTTCTTAATCTGAAATACTTGACAAAACACAAGTATAATCCTCAGGTTTTAGCATTGTTTATGTAAATTGCATTACAATTAAAATTTTAACTATAGGTAAGGTACGTACGACTAGAAATCTTTGATAAGGGTATTAAAATTGAATTTAAAATAAATTAATTTTTTGGAAAATTATACAATTTAGAAAGCTTTAAATAAATTAAGTGATAGATTAAATTATGTGTATATTTTGTGATGAATATCAAATAGAGTAAAATTATAATTGTATAAAATTTTATTCTGAGGATTTCGAAGTGATTTATTTAAAAAAATTTTAGAAAACTATTTTGTATAAATAATAATTTTAAATATATATTTGGTATTAAATAATTAAATAGAAAGCAAAATGAATCAATTAAAATTTTTGTGGTAAACAAAATATTGTTACATGTAATTCGTACAAATGCCATCTCTATATACACAAATGTAAATATGTATATAGATATAATCACATATGATTGTAAAAAAAAACTTTGATTACAGTTACAGCTATATTTGCATTTAAAAGATTAACTAGAATTTAAGTATTGGTTCACTATAAATTTGGATTTTGAATTTAACAACAATAATAAAAAAAATTGATAAAAAAAAAGAAAAAAGAATTAAAAAAAATAAGTAGCAATAAAGAAAAATTAAAACAAAGAAATTTTATTTCTCGAATTTTAAAACTATATGTATATATATACAAGTCCTTTTTAATAATATTTACGAAGGGTTGTTTTTTAAAAACTATAAATTAAGTTTTATGTCGATTGATTTACACCTTTATTACCCTGATATTATAATATTATATAATGTATGCATAATATCAGTTGATTCACACCATTATTTGTATCAGTTGGTTTACATCGGTTGATTTACAGCTTTACTACACCGAACTTACGCCTGCAATTCATTACACATATCTTTAACATTTCAGTTATTTTATATATATAGCTATCGATGTAAGTGAGCCATTTTGAAGACAAAGATAAAAACTTGACAAAATGTCTTCATATCCCAATATCTCCGAAACCGTTGGATTGGATGCAATGATCTCATAAAAAAAAAAATATTTATACTAATGAAGCTAAGCTTTAAGCGATGGCATATCAGTATGTATAACAAAGCAATAGCGAAATTTAAGCTCTGTATATGTATATATATATTTGTTATAATAATAAAAAATATTTTTATTGCCTTAATGTATTTGTACAATATGTTTAATTTCATATATTGTAGTTCTATATATTTTAAGAGCTTATATTATTACTAGATCATTTACATTTTTTATTTTTACTTATTTAGACTAACCTGACACTTAATTATTTAAAATAAATTTAATTTGTAAAGGACAAAATGGCAAGTAAAAATCTTTAATTAATTAGTTTTACGAAAATATAAAACCTAATTTAAACCTAAAGCTTATACCTAACGTCTATTTACTAAAACGATCTTAAATAAACCTTAATCTACTATCGGAATTGTGTAGCAGCTTTCAAAAAAGGCAGGTGCTGTTTTTTGTATTTGTTCTAAAAAAAAATAGTGTTAGTGATGTTTGCTAATAAGTGCAATCTGTTTGTATAGAAATATAGTAAGATCAAGAATGAGTATAATGATAGTAAAATTTGGACTTGTATAATCGGTATCTAATACAATTCAAAATGTTATTAAATAAATATAATATTAATTATTTTATAAAAAATTCTATATCAAATTCATTACAATAATGTATTTTATCAAAATTATACACAATTATCACCATCATATCATCAACTTTTAGCGTTACATCGCGGTCTTGGACTTAGCCTTCTTCGTAATTCGTCTCCATTTCACAATTATAATAAGAGTAATGGTAAAAAAAATTAAAATAGTACAAACAGATTACAGCGTTCCAATACATAACTTATTGTTAGTTATATATATATATATGTTATGTCGAGGTACTAAAATTAGGTGCAAAATTTACAGAATATTATTATGCCATGTAGTAGGCAAAACGCCTACAAAGATATACCAAATTAATAAACTTATACAAATTTAAATCTACTTAATAGCGATTTTTAGAAAAAAGAAAAATTAAAATTAGAAATTGGAAATCACTAGCTAAGTAAAGCTACACAATTTAAACTTGAAACTTTGACTTACAACTGTATTATTTAAATAATTTTATATGATGTTTAAACGTATGGACTTAAAATATTAGAGGCTTTAAATCAAAATATTGTATCTAGGAATCAGATGTATCAGAGCAGATGATAACAATTTGACTCCATTATATATAAATGAAATAAAAGTCAGAGTCTTTGTAAACATTAATTTTATATATTTTTTTAATCATGCGATTAAATATTAATTATATATATGATGTGTAGGCATGTGATGTGTACATATAGGCTGAAAATATTAGAGAGAAATTATTATTGGTATTTAGACAAGTAAGTTGATTGTCATTATAATTATTAATTATTTATTGGTATATATAAACAACTTATATGTAGAAAAACAGAAATCAATAATTTACTGATTTTATGATGAAATATAACAAATGTTATAGATTTAAAACTCCGCGTAATGAATTGAAATCATTTCGTAAAATATTTTACTTCAAATACTTGAAATCGTAACAACGTATACGAAATTTAATCAGATTATAAAGAACATATGGTCATTACTGGCTACCAGAGATAGGGATTTTGCATTATTTTTTTTTTTATACATTATTTTTCGTAATTATTAATTAAATACAAGGAATTAATTTTGTAACAATGCATTAAAATAATTATTTTAAATTTTTTTTATAAACTAATTCATTAAAGTAATTCAATATATTTAAAAATAATGCATTACATTATTTGCATGCATTACATAAATTAATTTTACACATTTTTTATTTACAATTTTACTGCAACGTTGTATACATTTTAACGTTGCATACATTTTAATGTCAGGTTACAATAATGTTAAAACATATTATTATAAACACCAAATTCGGTACAAAAATTTTAACAATTTATACGTTCAATGTGTTATTTAAATATTGAAATATAAAATAAATATTGTTGCTATTTTGCTATTTTAAAAATGATTTTTTTATCAAATTCTTAACTAAAAATTTTAAAATCAATTGTTTTTTAGAACATTTTTTGCCATTCCATATTACTTTATTTAAATTAGAATTTTACATGTATATACAGTCAAATTGTAAATCTTAATTTTCACTAATATATATATACTTACATAATTGAAGACCCAGGCTATGATGTCGTCTCTTAATCAGATTTGCTACTTTATTGAAATTTCACTCTATTATGATCCATCTAATTATATTATATTTTTTATCATAATATGTACAGTGAGCAGGTCCACGTCCGTTTTGTATTGTATAAACCAGCTGATTTATATACATCATACATGATATTTTACCTTGATTACTTTTAAATAATATACCTATAATAATATATTTTGGTGCATTCAAGTAAAATTTCTATTAAAATTTATAAGCCGATAGCCCAAGTAGCTAGAGTTTACAAAAAAATTACCTATAAATATAATATAATAAATAAATAAAAACAATTAATTTTGCATAATGGATATATGTTGTGCATTTTCCGTGCAAAAAAAAATAATTCTATTTATTAATTTATATTTTTTATATTATTATATTATTATACATTTAAATAACAAAATATATTTCATTATTTCAATATCTTACAACTTAATTATCTTCTTTTTTTTATTTTGTTTATACCATTAAATTTTCTTATGTACCTACCTACATAAAAATAATATTAAAATCTGTATTTATATACAACATATTATATAATTTGGAAATTTAGAATGATAGCCTAATAATACGGATCCACCAATCGATGGAATTAAATTTCAATATTCAAATTTAAATATGCAAATATTGACTTTAATTTGAAATTGTGTAAATTTAGTTAGATTGTAATATATCCATACATTTATACCAAACTTCATTTTGAAATTAGTTAGATATTTTAATTTATATATTTATGTACCTATATGCATAAGTTATTAAGTATATTCCGGAATAAACGTTTGTACATATTATATAGGTATGTATTTATACATAAATCGATTATGTATATACAATTAGATTAGAATATTTTTTGTATTTAATAACAAAAATTAAAAAAAAAATTAAAAACATTTTGTAAACGTTTTTCATTTTATTAATTTTTTTGCTTTTTTTTTAACCTTTTTCAAGATTATAGAGTCTTGTCGTGCTTCAGAAATAAAAGAAAAAAAAATAAAATAAGACAAAATCATTAAAAAAATAAAAATAAAATAGAAAACAAAATGTCAAATTCTCTTTTAAAATAGTGTTGTTGTAACATATTTTGATGTCTATATTTCTACACAAAAGTTGAAAACTTTATTTTGTTTCTAAATTTTTTTTTTAAATATATATTTTTGTAGACGTAAACATTTATTGAATTTATGTTGTACTAAACTAAACTCTTGGTATGATGGTTTTTAAAAGACACTATACACTTTTTTTTTTATTTTTTTTTTTACATGGCTTGGCTATATCCGAAAGGAGTGGCCTTAAATGTTAAATGTCTTCATAATTACCCATAGTTATATATATAAAAAAAAATTACAAATAAAAGTATGTATTCCATATATGTATGGATATATGTATATTTATATTGCATGTATATAAAAAAAAAAAACATCCACATGATGTTCAAATCATTGTAGAAAGTTAAAATTGACAGGAATTATTTATATTTTTTTTTTATTTATTCTTTGTCAGTCAATCAAAAATATTATTTTTTTATTGGTTTTTTTTTTAATGTTAGTTCCATTCCCGAAATAAAGTTGTAAAAATGGAATTTTTGAGTGACTGAATTTTTGAAATGAAGTTTAAATAAAAACAAAAATGTATAGTCTAAATTGAATGAAGACCTCCTTAAAATAAAAACGGAGTAGGTATAACTTACAAAACTATAATACTAAACGGTATGTATATGTAAAACTATGGTGATTGGTGACATAGCACACGATTATTTTGTTAATTGTTAATTTTTGTAGGTCTAAAAGCAATTTTGGTTTAATTATATGAATTCTATAATTAATTTATTATTAACAAAATCAATCAAATTTTACCTTCTGTGATAGGGCTATGAAATTTACCATTATGATTTATTTCTCTATAATTGATAATATTTTTTGGACAAATAAATGAATTATCTTCAAAAAATATTATATAATAATGAGTTATTAAGTGGTAGCGGTATGTTAAAATAGTTCGGGGTGCGGGTGGTTATATTCACCTTCAACGGCTTCAATACTTTGTTTTGTACTGTAATATTTTTCCAATTTTTACAACTTACGGTGTTATGACAACTATATTGGCTTTGATTATATATTTACCTATATAAGCAAATTTAATTTCAAATTCAATAATTATTTTGCTGGTATTTAATACAAAGTCCCTCTAATTCAATACAAATAATACATTTAACGTAATCCAACGTAAGTAAAAATTGGAAGTGACTATATTTAAGAATTTAAGGAAGACTTTGGGAAAACAATTAACACTATATAGGAATGTTTATTGCAATTTGTTTAGATTCTATGACCATACAATATTATAAGTCATAACTTAATATATGAATAATTCTTTTACAGCTAAGTTTAAATTTACATATACGATATACCTATATATATATATGCATAAAAATGCACATTTTTACATAAATTATTTCTTTAATAAGCTCTATTCTTTTGTAACAATGCCTTCAATTAGAATTGTTTACATATTAAAAAAATTTATTATGAGAAGTTCTAAATTTGTAGATATTAAAAATTACTTTTTAATCACCCTGTATATCGAAATGATGTCATACAAGAAAAATTAGAAAACTAGAAATATAAATACTATAGGCCAAGGAAAAATCTATCTAAAAAGGTTTATGGGACCCCACAGTCCAACATTTATATTTTTTTAGAAAATTGAACACTCTTCAAAGCTATTGTCATTATTTTCCATTTCATGTAAAATTTTACACATATATTTCAAGTATTTGAAGGCAGGTTAATTTATCACAGTACCATCGAAATAATATATTATATACCTAGTATATTTTTGTAGTACACTAGTACCTATTATAATGTATCTTCCATTCTTTTAGAGCTAATAAATATATTGCACAAGTAAGTAAGTATGTATGTATAAAATATATTATGATCAAAGGTAAAGAAAGGGGATTAATACAAAAGCAAACAAAAACATTAATTTTTTTCCTTCCGTATATTGTCATGCCGTTCCGTGACGAGCTAATCTTGTAATTCTTTTTTTTTTTTTTTTTTTCTTTATTTTCAAGCCAAAAAAAAACAAAAAAAAAATATTCTTTCTATTATTCTCATATATTAATATGTAAGTAAAAAAAAACTGTTACATAAGAGAGAAAGAGATAAACAATAATAAAACTGACATGGCACTCATTTTATTCATTCGTTCATTCGTCTTTCATTTAAATCCAATATAAAAGAAAATGAAATAGAAAATGAAAAGTGAAAAAGTATGATAAATATTGAATACTGGATTTTCTTGTATATGCCCAATATAAAACCATTTAAAATAAAAAAAAACAAGGCGGAGCTAAAATGAATGTTTTCATTTGGTTTTCATATTCATTCAAAAAAAACAATTTTTTATAACCATTTTAGTATTGAGTTAAAACGTATTCGATAAAGACGTTAAATAAATGACGGAATCGGAAAATTAAACAATTTTTTGGAAATATAATTTTAATGTGTGTGTGTGTTGGTGTGTATCAATATTTAAATCTTACGGAAAAAAGAAAATATCAGTGAAAATTTTTAATTACTGAAAAAAAATATTATAATATTATTTAAAATTAAATTTATTTATACATATATGAATGTACATATTTTTAAAGTTAATGAGTTATAAAGTTCCTAAAAAAAAGAAAAACAAAAGAAATAAAAAATTAGTAATATAGTGTTGTTAAATTTTATTTTGTTTATATTTTATTTTCTATATATATATATATATATTTATAAATTGGTATACCAAAATCAAAAAAAACCAATGGTTGCCGTAAACGATATGCTTAGTGTTGAAATGTATCAAAACACTTATCACGGTGTAACAAATAGTTCTGATAGATATAAATACTATCAACCACCATCAAATCATCATCATTTTCATCATCATCATTATAATTTAGGATTAAATTCAGCACATCATCATCATCATCATCCTAATACAACTCCACCAATATCAATTGGTGCAACAGCAACAAATCATCATCATCATCAACAACAACAACAACAGCACCCACAACAATACCATAGAATAATAAATAAAAATGAGATTAATTCCTATCAGATGTATACAACAAATTCAACGCCACATCATCATCATCCGCATCCGCATCCGCATCATCAACAGCAGCAACATAATTTAAATGATCCTAGTCATTATACAACAACAACAACAAATGATTGTATTAATAATCAAATTGTTGGTAGTTTATCAGCAACAACAGCATCGGTATCACCAGGCACATTAAATCCATTATTTCCACATTCTAATATGCATAATTCATCAACATCAACAACATCATCATCATCAATAATTGAATGTTCTAAATTAAATGCAAATCATCAATCTGTGGCGACAGCAGCAGCAGTAGCAGCTGCATATCCATCAATTGTACACTATTATGATGATGATAATTTACATTTATATTATGGAACACAAACAACATCAGCAACATCAACACCACCTACTATTATGGAACAACAACAACAACAACACTTAAATGCTCAAAATAATCTTAATATTAATGAACCAGAAATTATTAGCTTAGAAAATGGATTAAGTTATACAAACTTAGATTGTAATTATAGTCAAACATATAATATTAATAATCCAGACAATCCATATTATGATGGACCTGAAGATATAAAACATTCATTACATATGTCACATATTGGACAAATTGATTATATGACACGTGAGTATATATATAATATTATTTATTTAATAATTTAGTATAGATACCTATACTCTTGTTTTTTTTGTTGATGTTATTTATTTCATAAATAATCAACAAAAATTAATTAATTAAGTTGGGAATATCATCATGATAATAATAATAATAAAAAAAAACACTCGATAAGACATAGAAAGTTTTTTATATACCTGAATACATGTATATATATATTATAATATGATATTTATCATAATATAATTTCAGATGATATTCCACCAAATCATTTAGACTTGTCAAAAAGTTTACAAAATCAAAAACAATTACCAGAAAATATTAATTGTATGGATTTACCAAATATTGGGATCGGTAATAAAACATCAGATAATCATAATAGTAATAATCAACAAAGTATATTAACATATAAATGGATGCAATTGAAACGTAATGTGCCAAAACCTCAAAGTAAGTTGATATAAAACAAAATTATTTAATTTTATTTCTCATCGTTTTGTTGTTATGATCATGCCCGCCTTGATCCATGTTTGTTTTCATAAATATATTTCGAATATATGTATACCTATATATAAATATTATACTGATGGATGAGTATAGTACTATTAAATATTATTTGGCTCAGTTTTAATATATAAATATTTGTGGAAATACCAATCAATACGATATTTAAGTGATAATAAAATTTTGCGAACGATGAACCGATATAGATCAAACCGAAACACAAATTAATAAAATATATTTTATTTAAAAGAATTGACATTTTTCGTGGCTTGTGCTTCAGTTATTAATTTTTATCTGTTATTTTGAATAAACGGGTAAATTTAATTCTAATTCAATTCTCTTCGGACATATCAGCTAATCGCTATCTTATTGTAAAAATTCAAAAGTTTATAGATTGCGTAATAATGCATATATAGGTACATAATATGATTGAAATTAATTAACATGTTTTTTTGTTTTGTTTAACTTGACTATGCTAGCAATACTTTATATAAATATATAATTACTCTAATAGCAGCATAATAATATATCTTAGTTTAATTTATTAATGTGCTTCCATAAATAGTGTTCGCTGTTTTAATAACCTCACGTTGTTTAATATACTCTGAGTGATGCAAATGCAATATACGTATAGAATATAGAATGCCCGTTTTCAAACAAAAGGCCCGATTAAATCAAAATGATTTATGGGGTTTTTGATCAGCGTCCAATATTCTTTGCCATTTTGGTATAAAATAAATAACAAAAAAATAATTAATATAATATCCATAATTCGTTAACAACTTAAATAAAATGGAACTACTTTATTTAAAGAGGTTTAGTTTCTAACAATAATAATATTTTCAGCATTTATATATAAATAAATAAATACTCGAATAACATTACATGTTCCCACTTTATGAAACACAAATTACAGTACCTATGCCTTACTTAATAAAAGAGGTAATTCTACCTATAAGGTACTGGTCAAAATAAAACTCTTACTCTTCCTCGAAGCAATTGTCACCCATCACAGCCATGCAGCTTGGATTTGCTTTCGTCTGAAAATATTACCTGCTCCTTAATTTTTCTCTGTCCAAGAAAAGAGTTATATTGCTAATGCTCATGCAAGTCTATTGTGCCTATGTGTTAGCTTCAACTTAAGCTTCTTGATTGGACACTGTGAATATTTAATCTTTATTTCAATAGCCTACATCGTACCAAATTGTATAAAATGGTGATTCCTCTTGCTTTATACAAAATATTTGAAATATTTGTTGACGTTTTGAACCGATTTTTTAAAAAAAAATTTGAAGTGGTGCTTGACGAGCGTTGTTTTACGAAGTCGTCCTGATCTTTTATAGTCCTATGAATAACACCAATTTGACTATATTTTTTTTCAAAATATAAACTACTGTTCTTTTAGAACAATACAGTCTTTTAGCGGAATAATTGCATTTTTTACTTGCAGACTTCAACTGCTCATTTTTTTGCACACCAATATATGTTACATTTTATTTATTATTTATTTGTATATAGAGCCCAGCATCTTCAATTATATATATATATAATATTCATACAGCTAGTGAAAATATTGCTAATGAAAGTAAAAATGCTATTATAACTAAACGCATACCAAAACTATGCCCAACAATGTGTTCTAACTCAACTTGTGACTAATATTTTATTTTTTTTTGGTTTTAGTTTTTTCTTTCAATTTTTTATTTTTATTTTTTGCATTTTTTTTATATATAAGTTATATATATATTTTTTATATTTTATATATATATATATATATATATATTAAAAATAAAACTAAATTTAAAACTATAAAGTTGGCAGTAAAACATTTGAATAAAATTAATCTTAATAACTGATGCTGAGGTGAACGTAACTTCCGTCTCGGAAAAATATTTGATCATATATGTTTTTTCAAGTTAGATATACAATTTCAAAAAATATTTAATATATATACTTTATATAATAATATTTATATACATAAAAAATTAAATTATTCTCAGCCATCTTTAATTTTTTGTTCATTGTTTGTGAATCTGACCAACTCTCTGAATAGTAGAATTCACTCATCCAGATTGATTTTTTAAAATATCAAGATTTTGTCAATAAATTTTTCTAAAATACAAATTTTAGAACTTAACTCATCTCCTTATGATAATTTTTGTGTTTTATTTAAGAATTAAGTTAGGTAATGAAGTTAGTTTAATTAAAGTAGATATTAATTTGTTCTTAAATTGGTGTGACGTTTATCGATTAAAATTGAACGTGGAGAAATCAGCTACACTCGTCGTATTTTTTCCTATACCTACATAGTTTCGAATTACACTCTTGATAATATAAGGTTATCAAGAGAGTTAGTTGCTTTAATGATCTCGGGGTCATGGTTTGATAATAAATTATCATTTAAACAACATTTCAACTTTATCAACAATAAAGCAAATTCAATACTAATAGTTAATTTTTAATTAACTAAATAACTTAATGACCCTTATGTATAATTAAATCTCTATTTACTTTTTTAGTTCAAATCTAGCTAGCCCAGTAATGGTAACCGAACTATGTCGACCATATCAATATATAGAATTGAAGCTATTCAGAAAAAGTTCCTTAGATTTGCTTTACGAAACCTTCCTTGGTTTGATCCTATATTGGTACAGATACAGACTAAAGCTTTTACATTTAAACATTCTTGATTCCAGAAGAATAGTTGATGGCACCGTACCTATTTACTACATTATAATGATTAATTCTGGGTGAAATCGATTCACTAATTATCAAAGATAAAATCAATCATTATCTTATATTAGCAAACGTTTTCGTTCTGAAAATATATTAAACGTTGCTCATCATCGTATACAAATGTTAATAAGTTCGAACCTATTAACATAATATTTTTCTTAGTTAACAGATAATATAGAGACAACTTTCATATTTTTATGAATAAGAAAACAGTTTAAAATTAATTTATTTTTTTTGTTACCATCATAACCTCCTTCTTATTTTCATCATAAATAAGTAAAAATTATTGGAATCCATATTAAAAAATTATGATAGTATTAATTTTTTTTTATATTTAAATTAAAAATTATGTTTGTTGTTCTAATATTAATTTTTCTTCTAATTTTCAAAAATATGTTTTGTAATATGCTTGTTATATTATAATAAAATAAAATAATAATTAAAAAATAAATTAAATGATTATGAATTAACTAACCTATATTGAATCGCTAAGCACTAATTACAAAGCAGATATACACTAGAAAAAAAAATGTTGTTATTCTCAAGAAAATTAATTTAAAATAGTTGAGAGCCTCTGTTTTATTTACAATTATGAATTTTTGTTTTGTACAGAGAATAAGAAAAATTTTATTTAATTATTTATTTATATTTACATTAATTTATTACCATTAAAATTACAATAAATTTATTTGTTAGCTCTAGCTACTTCCAGCTATCGGCTTAAATAAGAAAAATATTTACGATTACATATAAGAAAAAATGCAAAATAATCATTATTCCTATACAGTCTTATGTGAATTCAATTGATTTCAAAATATGACTTTAATGTCTTCAGTGTGTAATTTAAAAAATAATTTCCCATACAATTGAAATGCAAACAGAAAAACAATGTGTAATCTGGAATCCATGCAAATATCAAATCTAAGAATTGAAAAATTAAAACATATCTGTATGAAATGAACACTAAATTTAGAACGTTTCCCTTGAATTCAAAGAATAGAAAATTATACAAAAAAAGAAAAGTAAAATAAAAAATATTAGAAAAATAATAACAAAATAGTAAAAAAACAACTCCATTTAATTTAAATTTAATAATTTATTCATTTTTATTTTTGAATTGTTGAAGTATCACATAAGATTTAATCAGATCTGATAGTTAACAGCTAACTTTGTTGCATGTTAATAATTTAAAGCTGTTGTTTTGAATTAGTTATTTTAATTATTATTTAAATAAGTGAGTGTTAACTTGTGAGAACGTTGGAAAACTTGAAAATATTTTTTTTTTTTTTTAAATAACACAAAATTTATTTATTTATTTTGGACTAAATTCTAAATGGCAATTTTTTCTATATAGCATTTGCAAGTCAAATTGAGGTTTTTTCTTATATACAACTTAATTAATTCTAAAATGTTTAAATATATAATTAAAGCAATATGCAAGCATTTACATTGTATATAATTCGTATATAAACTATAAACACCAATCACCAATATATGAAAATCTTACAAGTATAATACAAAACAAAGCAATCAAAAACCTATTTGGTTTAAATTACAGGACGTCTACAAATGAAATACATAAAAAAATTAAAATCTTGAAGCTAATTGATATGAAAAACATGATTCAAATTGCACATATGCATAATATATATAACTAACATCAAATCCAACATCAATTTGATTCATAATCATGATATTCACAATTATAATACGAGAAATACTAATCAAATCCGATTTCATGCTGCCTTACACCTCAAGCCTATATATAATGAATTCAGGAATCGATGCTTACAATAATCTGCGCAACATAATAACGAATCCCAATAGTTTTTCAACAAGAACATTGAAAAATTAAATCAAAAATATGTATTTAGAGAGTTATGACTAATATTAAAATTTAAATTTCTTTTGTTAAATAATTTCTAAATACTAATTAAGTCCTGTTTTGAATTTTTCTTATTTTCATATTATTTATTTAAATACTATATTATTTTTCTTTTCTTCTAAATCACTTGAATTGAATATATTATATTTGAATTGTATTATATGTACCTATAAGTACTACTACATTTATAAATCTTTTTTTTAAATTTCTTAATTTACCAAACTCTGTACGAGCTAGAAAGCTCCTTTTGAGATAATTGAATAAAAATAGAAATATTAGATTGTAGTTACAACTCAAATACTGATGTATTTTCGATGTTAGCAATTTTCAGGTATATTTGCTAAATCAATTCAGATTTTTACTAAATACGGCTTTTTTTGTAAATTCAGATTTCTTTTATTACAAACTTAGATATATACCTACATAATAACTATAGAGTCGAAAAATTTTCAAAATTGTTTCTATTCACAAATAGAAGAAAAATAACATTCGTTGATCAATGTGCATCTACAGTTGAGAAAATCGAAGTCTGAATCGAAAAAGGCATTAGGAGCACGAGTTATTAGTCTTTCAATATGGCCAATATAGAAATGTCAGTCTTATTGCCGCAATGATTAATTAGCGTATTGTACATTATTTATAGCTTAATTGCGGCTGGTATTATTACTGACTATGTATTTCAAAATGGAAATTATATAATATTATTAGGATTTTCTAATTCTGAAAGATTTTGTCTTTTTATTAGAGAACTACAAGAAAAATTATCAGAATTAGGGATGGAAGACAGTTTACTTATAATGGGTCCAGAATGTACAAAATACCTTAATTTCGCGAATTTGTAAAATTTACTTCTGAATTGAACCTACTGTTTCTTTCACCTTATTTTCACATGTTAAGCCCAATCGAAAATACTTTTTCCCAAATAAAATCATTTGTAAGAAGATCTTAAGCACATCAGAGCCAGGTGAGCATGATTTGCTGTATAGATTAAGGAGTTATTTCCATAAGTTCTATTGATTGTAACAATTCGATTTTAATATGATATAATGAAAATTGGCGTATAGCTGTTGTAGGAGAAAAAATTTTATTAATTAAGTATATAAGATATTTCAAAATATTAATTAAAAAACATTTTCTGAAAACATCAGTATTATTTTTTCCCTAATTTGTAATTTTAAATCATTTTTTTATTATTAATGCAAATAAATGTTTTTTTTTGTTTTATTATTAAACTTGATTAAAATAAAAAAAAAATTTGATTTTTAAAAAAAAACGATGAATTTATTTAGTAAATATTTGAATTGATTTACCAAATACCTGAATATATTTAGAAATAACCTCAATTTGACTAGCAACAAAAGAAATAGGAATAAAGCGATTGAAAGAAATAGTAACATATAGCTTTAGATATTGCAAAAAAAAAGTGAATTTCATTCTTTCAATTGCTGTAATTTATTAATGGTGTGCTAAGCTAATTTTTATTGTAATTTTTAATAAAATAATGGCTAATGAGAGACATCATATAGTGCCTCTTCTATTTAAAAAGTATATGAGATAGTATTTTAAAGCTTATTCGACATTACTTACTTTTCTGTTATAAGAAAAGAATGCTAATTTCAGTAGTTCTTTCAACTAAATATACGGCGTTGAAGATAATTGGCAATAGTATCGTATATTAATAGTACGATTTAATCCGCTATAGTTCTATACAACAGCTTTAGGTGTTAAAACAAACCATTCGTTTGTTGTAACAACCCAGAGAGTAGTTCTAATCGAATTACATTTTTGAGAACGAAAATTATTCAGTTCTAATAGCAATAATTAGATATAGGTATATAGATTATGTAAATAATTATTTGACCGAATGAACATTTTCGGACAGTGTTGTTTTTAAAGAGCTCAAAAAACATAATTTAGAAAATATTAAAAAAAAATTTTTGTATTTAAATGTTAATATTTTTTAATAAAAAAATTTGAATTTAAATTGCAAATTAATTTAAAAACTAATTATTTGAATGTATTCGATCCTAAATCCGAACTGAACTCATAATTTCTAAGCTTCGAAATTTATTCAATTTATTGTGGGTATCAATTTTAAAATTATTTCATAAAATTAAAATTGAAGCTATAAAACTAATAAGACAACTTACATAATTGAAATTTGTAGAATCGCACTAATTATACATTCATTATATTTTCTGCTAGATGTATAAACTACACACACCATAATTTATGTTATATGTACATAAATAAATAAATAGTTACATATTAAAATTTAATTTATTGAAATATTATTGTTTTACAATAACACTTTGCAACCATATTAAAATATAGTTATGAGATTGCATTATTTTTAACAAGCTTATTTTAATATAAAAATAATATGTATAATGAAATATATATAAAATATATATAAAAAAAATAGTAATATAAAGATAGCAAATTACTTATTTATTTTTACTGAACTAAATGACCTTCCCTCCATATTAGCATGTTCATATTAACATGTCTCATCTTGTCTAGTTCAAAAAATCAACATTTTTATAGAAATGTTATAGAACATTTTTTATATTAAAAAAGGTGCAACTGTAATAGAGATTTACAAATATCCAATGAAAAAAGATGTTTATAATAATATTTAGAAAATTTAATAACAAATTAATGGCCATATTTATAGAATAATATAAATAAAGAAATGTAAATAAATAAGTATTTTAACTATGACTATAATATATAGCTATAATAAAATAAATTGTAGAATAGTATATTAACTGAGTGTAAAACTGGATACAATTTACTTACTATAATATACAAAACTAGACTCGGTTTGGAATTAAGATAAAAAATAAAGTTTTTAATTTATAAAAATAAAAATATGAAAAACCTATAACAATTATATTCAAATTAAAAATTTTGAACACTGTAATTTTAATTATAAGTGTAGTAAAAATTGATTTGCGGTGGGACCACTAATATATTATAATAATAATTAATAATAGTAGTAATAATAATAATTATAATAAATAATAATAATAATATTAAATAATTATAATAATAATATTAGTAATATTATAATAATAATAATAATAATAATAATAGTAATAATAAATAATGATAATGCTTTATTTTCGTCCACAATCTTAAAACTGTTATATCTACAGTTTATTCAAAATTTTTGATGTATTTCGTAATTAACACAATTCAAAATATTTAACAAAAAATAGAAAACAATTCTGTTCTAAATTATAGAAATTAATACTTAAAAATTATATTTCTAATAAAATAAGTGATATACAAAATATTATTTGCTAATATAATAAAATTCCGCCCTATGCCCCACGGATGGGGTTACAGGAAATTGATGATGATGATGATGATGAATATAACAAAATAACAAAATTGAATATACAATATAGTGAAACCTATAGATTCAAAATTTGTTGTAATATCTATGTATTATAAATGTATTAATATCTATAACTTAATATGTATTAATAATAAGGTAAATCCATTATTTGGAACTGAAAATCAATTTTTGACACTTATAATCTAACAAAAGAGTATCGGAATATACCTGATGTTAATTAACTGTATAAATAACAAATTTTGAAAAAGTCGAACTCTCTAATCAAATACAAAGCTGAAAAAAATTCAAAGTATTCAGGTATAAGTACACTTAAAATATTTTTAAATATACATATAGGTACTTAAAGTAGATATTTATTTTCGGAACATTTAATTCATAAAATTTCTAAATTGTATATTATATTGTATACCTAAATATATGCACATAGTAAAATCAACTTTGTGACCTAGAGACGTACAAAGAATAAAATAATTATAATCCTAAAATATATATTTAACTGTACATATATACTTGTTTTGATATAAACAAAATATTAAACTTTAAAAATAAATTTTAAGCAACCAAATTACTAATTCAAAAGAGGAGTGTGATTGGGGAACAACGGATCGAATTACACAACATCTAATCTTATCTATACAACATATATACATATACATATTTTCGTTTTTTTTTTTTTAAGAATGTTATATACATACATATATTTAAATATATGTCAACATTTTGACTAATTTATTGATTATTATATGTCTAAATTGTTTTTTTTTTTTATTCCTATCAAGATTGATAACATCACAGGTCTAATTAACGATCATTTAAAAATTAAAGAATATAAAGTAAATTTTGTATGTATTTGTATAACACAATACAACAACAATTTATATAATAGTCATTAGGCATGTTCCGTTTCCGTCGGTCTTTGCGAATTTATAAACTCTATACCTATATAATTATATTAAAATAGTATAGTATTAGAAATTATACATCCAAATACCTATATTATATAATTTCTGATATTTTTATAAAATTCATATTATATATTAATTAATCTATTTTAAAATTTGGAGAAGTATTTTAATTATAATTTATGATTTTTTAAATTGAAAGTCGTTTTCTTTATTGGTGCCTTTTAGTTTGACTACATATTAGGGTATCATATTTACATAAATTTATCTATCTCCGGTTATCAAGAAAATGTTTACAAAGATTTTTCTAGTTGATACAACTATTTATTTCAACTATTATTAAACTAATTTGTAATATCAAAAAGTCGACTTCTGCTTAAGAACGGCTTTTTCCGGTAACATGAAGTATAGTTGTGGGAAACAGAAATTGCTCTTTCATTATACTAAGTTTAAGTAAAAGAGTTACTTGTGACGAGCAGAGTAGTAAAATTTACAAAATATTTTAAGAACATTTTGCTATGTTTAGTTTTTTATGCAATTATAATTTTGTATACTAAATAAGAATAAGTATGTATTAATAAAAACAATGTTCGCAATTATAGAATTAATAAACAATTTGCTTATTATATCCTTTGTTCAAATTTAATTATGTATAAGTTATTGTTATGTAAAAATTATGTATTAAGAATATTATATAATATATATATATGTATTATATAATATATATATATGTACTTTACATCAAAACAGTCAACTTTTTTAGAACTGTTTATTTATTAATTTAATTATTATATAATGTCGTATTTTCACATATATGCGATCGGGGTTAAAATACCACCATTATAAGACTGAAAAAAAATTTGATTTAATTTAAAGACCATCATATTTTTAATTATCGTTATTTTAGTTATCAACAATAACATTATGTACAACATATTATAAAGCTGACAGAGTAAATAATTAATATTATCGTAAATATAAAATAAATGTCTTCTTTTTTCTTAATTTTCAATTATTTTACAATAACAGAATGAGGAGCACCCCGATATCTTGAAAAACAAAAAAAATATATTGAATCATGAAAATTCTTAAAAAAAAGCGTGGAAAAAAAATTCTTAAATTTTAATTTTAGAATACAATTTTTTCACTAAAAACAAATTTTTAATTTTATATATTCGTAATACCAAAAAATATAAACTTAAGAAAAAATAATAATTCAGTTATTTTATATTTTCTTTTCTGAAAATTAAAACATTGCAGTCTGTAAAAACAGATACAATATACTAAAAAAAACACACTGGTTAGTGCCGTATGTAGAGCGTAGAAGAGAGCAAGAGAGAGAGCGTACGTAGAGCGTATGTGGAGCGAAAAAAAAAAAAAATATATATACTGGGTGTACCAGAGCATGCGTATCAGCTTTTTAAGAAGAGAAGGAGCCGTTATTTTAAAATTTAAAGAATAGTTTGTTAACCAAATCGAGGGTGCTCTATCGATTGGTGGTATTTTCAACTTCCGGAAAGGACCGCAAATCGTTTTTTGAAGACCAAAAATCGTCGAAACTGGCCGAAATCGAGATTTTCAAATGGGAAGGGGTACTTTTTTATGTAAATTCGGATTCTACGTCAAAAAATAAATCACTTTTGTAAAGTAAATTTTTTTTTGTTTGTTTTTGTTTAAACTTTACAGGAACCGAAAACTATGATAAAAAATATGATAACATGAAAAACAAATTAATTTATAAAAATTATTATCATTGATTTTAGTTTACCAAAGGAAAATATTGAGCATTTTTGTTTTACTGTTATTAATTTTAAAGAAAAATACTAAGAAAACAAAAAAAACCATTTACCATTATTTTCTTATTTTTTATCGTAGAATCCAAATTTGCATAAAAAAGTACCCCTTCCCAATTGAAAATCTCGATTTCGGCCAGTTTCGGTGAATTTTTTTAAATTTTGAAATAACGGCTTCTCCTTCCTCTCCTAAAAAGCTGATACGGATGCTCTGGACCACCTGGTATATGCTCAATATCCATTTCTTTCTAAATTTTTAAAAAATTGGTGCTGTTTGCAGAAGCTTTACTGTGTTAGAGTTTAGCTACAAAAGAAGGCTTTGTCTAAAAAGTTGTGAAACTATAAAGTTTATAGAAGCACAATTACGGGTAGAACGAACAGACGTAAAAAAAATCTAATAATTGCACTATAACTAAATCCTTAATTTTCAATTCGGTAAGAAACCGATTCTTAATTCTTAGGTCATCGACAGTTTTTTGCAAGACTATGCTATACCTATCTAATTTGTATTTTTTTAAAGCTACTAAGTTATTTTTAGGATTCAATCATTTAATCAATCAAACCAATCATTTAAAATTGAGACTTTAGCCGTAGCTGTATGGAGATATTGGATCTTATATGTATATTAAAATATATAATATAAAAATTTACTCTAAAATTTAATATTAAAAAAAAAAAAAAAAAAAAAATATTTCTGTTTTTCTTTCTATTATTATTGTTTTTCTTTTTTTTTCATTTCTAAATCTGAAATCACTAACCTTTTTTCATTCCATTTGCCTTTTCCTTTTCATACATTCGACCATATTTGATCCGAAGTTGAATGTGAAGTTTCGTAAGAAGTAAACATTTTACTGAATTAGGGTTTTAGTTTGATATCCAAGGATTATCTTTGGATATTCAATTCAGAAGATGTTCCTATATGGTTATACAACCATCATCACTACTCAACCCAATATTTTCATTATAGTTTTGAAATTTATTACGAGAGGCTTTTGACGAGATCTTATTTACTTCGCAATCCTTGTAACCCAGTAAGAAAACGTACAAATATCAATTTGGTATAATATGTTTATTTAATTTTTAATACCATCACGATCAGATTCAATATGAAATTTGTAATAAATCAGATTCTGTTTCAATCAATATAAAGAATTTTAAACACAGAATTATAATTTCAATCAAATTTTTACAACTATACTTTATTATTTTCTTTTTCCTTTTTACATTTTTCCGTTATCGAGTTCTTAGAATTAATCATCTAATTAAAAAATAACTTTACACGACTTCTTCAATTGAATAATATCTCAATTTTGTCTCATCAGGCCACCGCTGTTCATTTTTTCTGTTAATTAGCAAATATTTTTTTTAATTATTACATTTATTCCAACATTTTTTAGATTCCTGAAAATTTTTTCTTCAGTTATAATTTGTTGATATTTTATATTTTCAATCACCAAAGGGAATATGAAATAAACATTAATATAATTCGTCGATGAATCATTATTTCATTCAAGTTGTCAAGTTTCAATATTTTGAAGTTTCAAGTCGATTATAAAGAATTTAAAATTTTGTTCTATAGTTTATATTTGCTGGTCAATGAAATCTAAAACTATAATATAATAGTAATAATAATTATTAATATTATATATGTAGGTAAATTTGGTTTTCTAATATATAATATATATATATACATATATATGTATACTGAATTTTATTTTTTGGAACGATAAAAGACAAAATAAATCTGGTAAAGCTTTGCTTTCGTGTAGTTGTAGTGTATTCGACTGAAAAAAAGTTTGATTATAGGACCGTTCCCGTACTTTTCTGGCAAAAACTTGCAAATGAGAGAAAATAAAAAAAAAAAATAAAAAAAAATAAAAAAAAGTTAAAGAACTCTCATCTGCAAGTAAAAGTACTGGAACGTAATTCTTGTAAAAACTTGCAGCTGTCAAACAGCTGACAAGCAATCTGACATTCTGAAATTAATTTAATTATAAACAATCATTTTGAATTTCCGGAGGTGTTTTTTTTTAAAGAATTGTAATTAAACTTAAACGAAATGGCAGCGGAAGATATAAAAAATATATATTACTAAGTAGCGATTCGGATTACATTTTTTTAGTGAAAGCAAAACTGAAGAGTTAAGGAATGTAATTCTAAAGCAAGTGCTGTTGGAGAACTTTTTACATAAAAAGAAAATTGCATTCGAAACTATTTGGAAAAAATAGTTCCAGGTTATTGTGAAGAGGAATTTGTAAGACATTTTCGTGTAGGCAAAAATGTTTTCAAATATTTATATGAAGAACTGCAAACATTTGAAAGTTTTGCAAACCTACGTGCAGATAAAAAATGTAGCTCAGAAAAACATATAGCTGTATTTCTATGGTTTGCGGGTCATGAAGCTTGCTGTTATAGAGACTTAGCTGACGATTTATCCTTATCAAGTGTATCCGTATTATTAAATTAAATTATACATATATTACAATAATAAAGAATTATGAAATTTATCCTCCACTAAATTATATTTTTCATTTTTTTTAATAAATTTCATTTAAAAAACAAAATTTTGCATAACAGACACATATGAGAAATTACAAAAGTAAATAAAAACATAACCTAACAAATACAACAACAACAAAAACAACAACAAAAATTTAAAGAATAAGTTTTTACAAGTTAAAATTTTACTTGCAAAAACTTATTCGAGAGAATGTTGTTGAACTATGTTGAACGAAGTTGAAAACATATGTTTTCTCTCGTTTTTAGAAAAAACTCTCAGTACAGGAACGGTTTCTGGTAAAAACTTGGAAAAACTTGGATAAGTTTTTACAAGATGTGCGTACGGGAACGGTCATTATATAATGGAAAGCAAAGTTCAGGTACTTTTTTTTTAGCAAAAACTTGCAAATGAGAGAAAAAAAAGTGAAAAAACTATCATCTGCGAGTAAAGTACAAGAACGCTTTACTTGTAAAAACTTGCATCTGCAAAACCTGACAGCTGTCAAAACTTATTTATATTTAATATAAAGATAAAAAATAATTTGAATTTACGGAGGTAAATTATACCTAATTTTTTTAATTGAATGTTAATATTAATTTTAAATGGTTAAATTATTTTCATTAATTTACCAATTTCAGCACAGACTCGTATCACAAAGGAAAATAAAATCATAACCTAAAAAAATACAACAAAATTTGATGATACATTTTTACAAATTGAAATTTAACTTGCAAAAATTCATTCGAGAGAATACTGCAATGATTTACTTGTACGACGGTTATATAATTGCTATGTATTTTGACTTAAATTTTGACATTTTATAGTTGTCATGTTACATTTGACAAAACTATTTTTTTTTATTTTTGTAATTTAAGTAAGGCGCTACACAACTAAAATTAGATTTGAACACTACTTGAATCGCTGTTGAAAGCGTAGAATTACATACATATAGTAGTTAGTTACATGTAGACTCATATGTTCTCTAAATATTGTTTTTTGCGCTGCATGCAAAATTCTGCACGTGTAATTGTATTATATAAGTTTTGGACAATGACAATTACCTGTCAAACACTGAAACATTTTAGAACCACTTAGAACAGAAAAATCGAATGAAAACTTTTCTTTATTTTTTTTAAATTTTTTTGAACTGTCAAAATTTGAATAAAAACAACAACAAAAGTTGTAGAAAACTGTTTTAAAAAAATTCAGAACAAAAAATATCAGTTTAGAACTGTTTTGCACAATCAAATGAACAGCGATCAGAACACTTTTGGACAAAAATGAACAGAAAAAGTATGTATTTTTACTCTAGAACATTCTAGAAGAGTTTACTGAACAATCCTATAGTTTCCTTCTCTTAAAACGTCGGTAGTGAAAAAGTAAATAAATCTTGGAGGTTATTCTTTCTGCTATATCATCTTGATCATCTAAGATATTTTGTAAGCATTAGCTTATATTGTTATACATATACACAAAATATTTCTATTCTATCTAAATAACTTTATAAAACACAAGATCAATTTTATACTGAAAATCTTACAAATATTTTATTAATTGCATGCAAGTCTTTTATTTTCTCTTATTTCAACCTAGAAAAAAAATAAAAACAAAAAAAATATGATCTTTAAAATTAAAGAAGGACAATATTTTATAAGCTAACAATATTATTTTATTATTATTATTGTATGACATTTATGTAAGCTACAAAAGTTAATTAAGATTACTCTACCAAAATGTCAAAAGATGTTTTCCACTTATTTTTTGTACAAAGGTACAAACACAATATTGGTAAAAGAATACTTTTTTTTTTTTTTTTTTTATTTTTTTATTTTATTATTTTTAAAAATTAAAACAAACAACTAAGAAATGGTTACCTTTTTGTTTGTGAATCAATTGATTAGATGACACTTTCAATTATTGTAAGACATTTACCAAAAAAAAAAAAAAACAAAAAAACAACAAAACAAAACAAAAAATACACACCTTGCTGTATATTGGATGACATTTAAAGAAATGTCATATGAAATAATCTACAACTTAGTTTCAACATCAAAATTATTGAAAATACGATGGTTGGTTTCTGGGTATTCTAAATATGAATGATATTCCTTATCAAAGAAACGTATTTGTTGTTGTTGTTTTTTTTTTTCAGTTCAGATCACCAGCTAAACATAAGAAGTTTAAAAAATTGAAAGGAAGAATATAATAATAAAAAAAAAATATTATAACATAATGTATACCATGTAATATGATAGTTATGTATAGAAGTAGACTGGTAAGATACAGTAAAGAACTAAAAAAATAAAAGACATAAGAAACAATTTCTTTAAATCATTTATGTTAACTTTGAAAATTTTGTTATGTTATGAGTTAATTCTTGATTTTCATGGAGGTCTGATGGCAGTGCCACATCTTAAATAAATATTTAAGTAATGATTTCTGTTAAATTTTGCCGTAATTTTTGTGTAATAACGAAAATATATAATAATATTCGAATAGCTGCAAGTGTTCCAGGCTAGCGCTAGATTTAAATTAAAGAAAAATGTTAATCTTGTTTGTTAAAAAAAAAATTAATCAATTTTTTTAGAATATTTAGACTTTTGATAAAATTATTTGACTGTTATTTGACTTGACCATGAATGACATCTGTTTCCACATTTGTGTTTAGTAAACTTTGACAAATTAAATCAGACAAAATCAATGTGCTGGTTAGAGTTAGAGATAAGATAATAATCTCGTAAAATAGTTACGTTAACAAACAAAAAATTTCCATATTGTGGTCCGGAGAGTCAAGAGGTTTACCAGGTTCCATTACAGCTTTCATGCTGGAGGTAGTTATTTCTTTAAAAAAAATTAGGCCGGAACGAATATTACTGTGAATTACGGGATGTAATATGTCCCCTAATATCACTGCAACCGCAAATGATGAGCTTATTGTTATAACCCGTGTTTGTAAGCTATAGTCTTTGAGTCATTAAGGATACCTGTTCTTGTGATAACACTGTAAGTCCATGATAAAGTGATTATTTTTTTCCAAATTTGCTTTAAATCGATCTGGAAAACTCTTCGTATCTGGGTTTCTGGAAGATGGTGTTGTATAATATGTTCTTTAAAAGTGTAAGATTAAAAACAATTTAACAATTCTAAAATGAAAGTTGATCTTTCCATCTATTAATTTTATTTCTTTATTTTATTTATTTTATTTATTTTATTTATTTTATTTATTTTATTTATTTTATTTATTTTATTTATTTTATTTATTTTATTTATTTTATTTATTTTATTTATTTTATTTATTTTATTTATTTTATTTATTTTATTTATTTTATTTATTTTATTTGTTTTATTTATTTTATTTATTTTATTTATTTATTTATTTCATTATGTACATATTGCGACGATAAGTTTCTACAAGAGTACCCCATGAAACATGTAAATTCATTGTACTTAAACTATACTAATATATGAAAGTTAACCGTAAAGCATGGTTGTTTAACAATTTAATTGACCAAAATATTTTAAAAACCAAAATATTTTAAAAACCAAAATACTTTAATTATTAAAATTTAAAAATTAATTGATATATGATTTTAAGATATATCTTGTATATACTAATTTTTTTGCTGTCTGAAGCCTTGAATATACAGCAAAGAATATCAACTAATTATATAACTACCACAATAATAATGAAATAACAGTTTATTATGAATGAAAAAATGAGAATTGAGAGAATAAATCATTTTTTTTAATGTATTATGGAAGTGGGTGTATCATAGAATGTAGTGAGAAATATTAATGTATTTATGATGAGAGATGATACATATATATTTACTTTATATTGTTGTTAGTGTTTTGTGTTAATAATTTAGTAATAAGCTTTATGGAAAAGTACAACAAATATCAATTCGAACCCAATTATAACAACTTTTTGAATAGCAAAGTTTTAAATTTTATTATTGTTTTTACTTCATTACTGCTAGAAGACTCTGAAGTAGAATTGAAAGCTTTTTGATAATATGTAGTATATAATAACATCTACTATACATAGTGGTATGTATATTCTTTTAAAGTGCACACAAAAAGCTATAGTTAAAAGTATACATACTAGTTTATTATATTATAATATATTCATATTATATTGTTATATAATCATCTAATCAAGATTATATAATCGTTTTTATAATATTATATAGTCATCTAATCAGTAAGCACCTTCTCATTTTATCTCTGTTCTCCTTAGTAGTAAGTTACTATTTTGTGAAAAATTTTAAATTTGCCTTCAACTTGAATTATAATTATTCAACAGGGGCCCCTAGTAGTTATTATAATAAATAATTTATCAATACCAAATTTGTATTAGTTCCAATTCTAGTATACACCAGTCTTCTATATTCAATATTTATTAATACCAAAATAACTTTTATACTTATTCTGTCATGTTATATCTTGGATCTTGCCATTATTATAATATAGAACCCTTTTATTGGGATTATTTTTAATTATTTTATTTGTTAGTTTTATAATTAATTTAAGTGTTCGTATTGTTCTGAAAGTAATAATTTGCATTTGAAATAAGCAAAAAAAAATTATTTTTTATCAATACATTATATCAAATCACTTATCATTTCTTTGATTATACGTGATCAACTAAGCTTAGAAAAACTTAAGCTGTTAAAAAAAGAAAACACGTTGAAAATAATGCATATACTATATTACTTATGCAGATAACAAAAAATCCATTAAAAATTTAAATTGTTACCACACATACATAATGATAACAATAATTTTTTTTTTCTTAATTGTTTTTTACTGATCCTTGAACTTAAAATATTAAGTTATACAGGAAATACTTTTCTTTGTACCCATATTTCCAATATGGAATAGATGGATTAATAAAAATAAAAAAAAAAATATTTTTTAATTAATGACACATATTTTTTATAAATCCGGAATTTTAAATGGGGGCAGTAAAATTTGGAATAAAATGTTCTACTGTTGGAATTCGATTAAATAACTGGTCAACAAAAAGCAATTATTCTTATATACTTATATACGATTTACACATACCACAAAATTGATCAAATAAATACTGGGATTGTAAATATCAGTATATTTATCAGTATATTCTATCATACATAACATAGATTATTTTATCCTTGAATCTTTAATAAAAAAATGTGTGATGGTGGTTTTATCATATCATATAAAGGTGAGATTTAGCTAGTAAACATTTTAAGTGTGAAAATATTTTGTTGGAAGAGGGGCTAGCTAAAACTAGCTAAAGCCTAACTTAATGAAAAACTAGAATTTGCTGCTTTAATCTGTCAAACTTACTATGAGCAAGAAAAACAAAACCCAAAAATTACAAAAATATATATACATCGAAGCAATGAAGTTAGTTTTAATTTGTAATTTATTTTTACTTAAATATAACTTTTTTTTAATTTACAAAAGTTTGCTGAAACTGTTAAGTGACAATGACAAAAAATTTACAAAGTATATTTTTAAAAACAGTCGCCTTATAAAATTCGAAATTAAAAAATTTGATGGGTTTTATTGATCTATCGAAAATTTTGTTCAAATTGCTGTGTTTTTCAGTTTTTACTGTTAACTATTTTCACAAAATAAACTAAAAATTTAATAATAATTATTTTTATGTTTGTGAGCTTTAAATTTTATTTTGAATAGTGTCTTAGTAGCAAAAATTATCTAAACAAAAACAGGTATCGATCATAAAATAACTAAATGATAAAATTTATTTGACAGATATATTGTGCTAGATTGTTTATCTATATTCCAAACTATGTATGTTAATGCTCAAAGTTTTTATGATTTTCGAAATTCGATGTAGTTGTATACAATTTCATTATGCTCCATTATATTGTTTTCCATCATTTCAATTTATTCTTGGCACTATATGATTTTTTTATTCATTTATCTTAGACAACAACCGTAAAAAATAATTTTAAAAAAAATAATAAACTTAAATTTAATTGTGAAGAGAAATAATTCTGATAAAAAATTTTGTAAATTAAAGTTTTTCTATGATAAAATGTCTGTTAATTAAATTGAAAATTAAAAACAATTGATAAAATATTTAGTTTCGCTACATCTCCTTTTAAATATCTATCACTTAAAAGAATAATAATGCAAATCATTTACATAGTTTTCGTAAGTTTGTTTTGAATTTCCACATTTGTAATTTATTCATTGTCAATGAATATCTTATCAACCTGACTAAGACTGAATTCGAACCTGAATTCGAAAATCCTTTTAACAATGGAATTCTAAAATTTTGCTCAAATCAACAGGTTTCAACCAGTGAAATATCTTGACCTATATATATTAACTTTATACTACTGACACATTAATGTTCAATATAAAGTCAAAATTCGTGTATTTTTCTTGCGACTAACCTCCTATCAAATCTCTTCAAGAGTTTGGACAGAATCGTTAAAACAGTACAATCGTTAATCAATCGTTAAAACAGTACAAAAAATAAACAGTAATACATGTGAGTATTTCCCACAAGTAAAATTTATTACACTAGGTTATAGGGATGGCTCAAATGAGCAAAAAATCCTGTTGATCGTTTTAGAAAAGGAATATATGTACATACCTTAAGTTCTTTTGGATTATTTTTGATTTTGTTTATATTTCAAAATCGTTTATTTACTCTTATACGTAACCAAAAAAATCGCAACCATAATAAAAAATAGACAACCAAAACTTCAAAATACAGGGAAAAATTCGGAATGATCAACACTCTAAGAAATATTATTATAAGATACCGTATGTCTTTTTTTTGAATAAACGAGCTCTAAATAATAATGTGGTTACGAACAGTTCGTTTTAGACTTCCACTATTGTATAGTTGTATGTAGTTATACATGTGATTACATTAAATTACAAAAAAAACCAAAATTAAAGAGTGAGAAATTTTGCTCATACAAATTTAAAATTTAAAACAAAAACTGAATACTGAACCTTTACAAACCTTATTTAGTATACTGTGATGATTGATATGATATTAACTTTATTTTACACAGAATTGATTGTAATAAATTTAATTGTAAAATTTATTAATAGTAAAATCAAATGTTCATTTACAAGAATTCAATTTAAAATTAAAAAAAAAAAAAAAATTCGGAAATAAAATTTATTTAATAATAGATCAAATTTATATTATTTGTATAGCTATATATTGTTACATGTGCATAATATATGTGTTGTAATTGAAATTCGTCTTAAACTTCCTATCAATTGTAATTGTATACATATATATTTAACTGAAAAATTTACAATAATTAATAAGTCAAGTCATTGATTCATAGAATGGGTGGATGAATATTATTTTATAACTTGAAATGAAATTTGTAATATAGAAATATAAAAAATGCACTAAATTATATAATTAAATTAATTCAAAGACAACTTTTAAAACACGAATATTGTATTTCTAAATAATAAATGTATATAAATAGACAAATTATACATATGGGTTTATATGCAGAGAATTTTTGTTATCAGTCAAGTTTTCTTTATCAAATTACTGAAACCGATTGAATTAACTAAATGTGTTTACTTGTATGCAATATAGGTTCAGACTCGTATGTATTTTTATTTTACTTTCTTACTATGTGAAATGACAAAAAATATATAATGTTATCATCACTTTCTTTAACTAATATACATTTCCTATAAAAGACGTATGTAAGTAAAAGAATAAAAAAAAATGACTTAAGGGTATAATTTTAAAACTATAAAATTAATGCAAGCAGCAAAAGAATACACCAGAATTGAATTTGAAGTTCAACTGGACTCGGTCAAGTACTCTCTGTGGAAGTACTCTAATTGAAGTACACTATTATAAATGCCATTGTTAATCTAGTATAGAGTTCGGGTGCAGTTTAAAAAAAATATGCACATTACATTACAACTCAAAACACCAACAACAATGTTAAGTAAATATGTATCATCTCTTTTCGTAATTCTTATCGTAATGTGTTAATATTATTGTCCAACTACATTTTACTTCTACCTATTCACCTAATTCAATAATACATTAAAAAAAAAATTGATTTATACTCTCAATTCTCATTCTTTCATTCATAATGAACTGTTTTTTCATTATTATTGTTGTTGTTATAAAAGGCTTCAGACAAAAACAAAATTAGTATAAATTATATTGAATATATAGAAGTTTATGCAAATCAGTATTATAAAATTGTTAATCTATATTACATGTTAAACTTTTTGTATATGAAGTTTGCTTTAGATGTTTGTTGTTATACCCAGCTATACAAATTTTAACCTTTTTATGCGCAATATATATAAAGCCAATGGTTTAAAAAAATTTTGGCGTTATTTTCATAAGTATTAACTCAAACTTACTTATATAATAAAATATGCATTTTATACTATCTAAGGGTATATAGGGCTTGTTTTTGAGGGTTGGGTTACATATGTAACCATTACATGCGAGAGGGTTAACCTAAAAATTTTACATATTAAAGTTGTACATTATACATGGTGAATATAATTGATCTGAGGCAAGGTTTTATTAAAATTGTTTACTTTTGTTTTTATTTTTATTATAGTCGGTTCGATTTGCTTCAAATGTTGTTGTTATTGTTACGTTATAAACTTTGTTATGGATGGACCTAATTCTGGATACGCAAAAAATTTATTCTTTATTAAAAACTAAACAAAATAAAATTAAATTAAATCTAAATTTGAATTTCTGACTTCTTGTAAGTTCATATTCTAAATCTAGATTAATAAAATTGACGAAATTATTTTAATAAAATAAATTAAAAAAGGGAAACATCCCAATTAACAACTAAAAATTTAGTAGATATATGTATATACATATATTTAGATTAATGTAAGATTTAGATTAGATTAGATTTATATTGAAACCATATTTAATTTTTTATTTCTATTGGTATTAATTAAGTAGAAATAAAATATGGAACAGAGAGATGGCCCACATCCTACCTGGAAAAGGGTCCTCAATTTTGACTGTACATTTATGTGCAGTTGAAATAATAAAATAAAATAAAATAAAATTAAATTTATTTTTGATGTCAAGTTACCCATAAATTGTTTGTCTACGTACAAATTTGAAGAAGTTAATAAGAGCTGTTCGTGCCCATATTGGATCGAAAGCTCACCTGCCATAGTTCGAATCAAATGTTTTTATATTAATTTAAATTTTTGATATATTTTATATTAATTTAAATTGAAGACAACTTAAAAGCATTGGTGGCAAAATTTGTCCTTTAAATAGCCACTTTTCAAATATTATTCAGATATAAAAAGTTTTTTAAAAAATTCTCATATTTTTTTTTTGTCTACAAGTGTATAAAAAACATCGTTGAAAACATTCAAGTCCTAGCATTATAACGCCTCACCTTATTTCTGTGACTGTCTCTTATTTATATATATATATGGTATGGTTATATAGAGGTACTTAGTTTCATATATAGTCTTGTCAGTTGTCACAATGTTGAATGATCAGACAACACATTATCTTCATTTTCTGGCATTCTTTTCCTCCTTGTTAGTTTCTTGTATTTTCGTTTTTTTTTTGTTTTTTTATTTTTCTTTTTTTTTCTTGTTATTATTATTATGATTTATATTTATTTTTACGTAAATATTTATATCAGCTTTCATTGCAATGATGAGACTTTATTTTGGATGATTCACGATAAATATATTTAAATGACGTTTGATTTTTTTACTGAATAATTAAGAAAAAAAAAAGAAAACTTAATTTATAAGAGCACCCGCTGCAGTTAAAAGATTATGAAAATCTTTTCAAATTTTGCAAATACCCTTTGTTATGTAATTGGAATTTTAAAATTCAATAAAAATATTGAAATTAATATTAAAAGCGTGAATCCTAGCTATATCGATTTTTAATTCACAAAAAAAAACGTAGTCAAAGTAAATTAATCAAAAGGTATACCTAATTTGTTTAAATTCTCATACAATTGTTTGAAAGACTGATGATTGAATGCTTATTGGTTTAAAAACTCATTAATAAGAAGCTTGTCCTATAAAATATAGTTATGAACTGTGAACTAATGCAATGGAATATAAAATTCGAAAATGTTCATTCTAGACCAATTCTAGACAATTCGGAATTTTACAATTGTAACTGAATTGATATAGAAGACATTAATTATATGTCATCCGTAGTGTAATGACCAAATGTTATAAATTTGTAGTTCCTATGAAATTAATATCGTCTACATTCATTTAATATAATAATATATACTATATGAGATGATTCGAGTGTATCCCAAAGTACCCCAATGTTGTTAGACCAACTTTGTATAATATATTCACACCTAAACTTTGCAATCAGTCAGGTATTGATTGCAAACTTGGTATGTAACACAGCTGTACAACTGAATAAAATGGAGCTAATGGTTGAAAAAATGTCCAATGAAGTCAGTATGTACATATCACTTTTACTTATACCTTAAATAAAAAAAAATCCCCAATAGCAAAAAAAATAATATAATATATACAATATACTAACATATGGGTGTCATGATCATGTAAACCATATGTATGGCTCTCAATTCTGTAATAAAAAATTTATTTTCAGTTCGTTGATTAGAGCACATTTTACTTTATATCAATGACCATGTATATACATAAGACATTCAATACAGAGTGAAATTTTTTGTAATGAAAGCAAAAATATTGGGTTTTCTTAAATACCGAGTCGACATTTATTATTAGAAAATAGTATCACGAAATCAAAAAGTGTTATAACAAAATCGTTATAATTCTTATAACTGTTATAAACACATATGTGTGTAATTATATATATAGTCATTGCTTATATTCATTGTTAGGCTTTTATATTTTGGATTATTTTAAATATACTCACTCATCTTTGTGTTTACTAACTGAATTAATTAAATTTCAGTCAGCTTTCTTTCAGAGTACTTCCTATCTATATAAAATTTTATAATTCTCTAGATTAACGCAGAATTGCTTTTTGATAATACCTATAGATCTATATTTTTAAGCAGTAGGCGTTTTTAAATCATACAATCAAACTTTGGAATTCATTTTCAACTTGTATCTGTTACTCAGTTCAGATTAGCACATTTAATGTACTGAAAATTGTCATTTTCAAAGTCAACAGGTTGAATAATGAGGCATTTAATTTAAATTTACTTATCTCTTACCCTTTACTCTGTGCTACCAATATTCTTATTATTATTATACAATTATAACAGTTATATATAATTATTTTTTATTATTTTTTAAATAAATTAAATTGTTTTTAGTTAATATTTTTGCGATTTTAATTGAGTTAACTTTGTTTTGTATAATTAATTTTCTTTATAAATTCTCTGGCAATAACCGAATAAGTCGAAATTTAAAAATTTTCAGGATAACCGTTTTAAAATTATCACAATTTTCAAATTTTTCTGTGGAAAAATTGGCTGGACATAAAAAGTCGAGTGTATGTTCACAATATTCCTGTTTATTGAAGTTAAAATTTTAAATATATTTGGTTGAATAATACTAGTTATTATAGTATGTGCAGTCAATATACAATATACAGTCTAGCTGATTTAAGCCAATAAATTAATGCAATTTTCTCACATTTGAAAATTCATAAATGTATTGGAATTTTTGTGGAAGCTATTTTTTTTTTTATAAATCATTTTTCGTTTTTTTCGACGTAAGTGGTTATAAATTATTGCCAGAGAGAGAGAATTTAAACTAAGTTTATACTTATTGTAAAACACTATAAATACAGCTTGTACAGTTTGTTGAGTAAATAAATAAATGCCAAATGTACTGTACCCATTACTAATGTTGCTGTTAGTGTTAGAGTTCTGTTATAAGATAATTATGCATAAAATTACTATAACCAGAGCTGTAAATAATTATTTTTTTTTTATAAATTTACAATAAGTTTAATAGTTTTTTAATTGATTTTACTTGATTTGATTTTAAAACAAACCAAAGCATCTTAATACATTATAGCAGATTATAATTTTGCCTTCAATCATTACTCATATTAACTTAAAAGTTGTTAAGATAAAATTACAAATTAAATTTTTTTTACAAGTTAAATTTTGAATTTTAAAATTTAAAGTAATTAATTATACTGTATATACATACTATTATTTCAAATGTATTTACTAATTTAACATTTTTAGGTCAGTAGTGTAAATTATAGCAAAACAGTGTTTACTTATATAAAAAAAATCAATTTGCTGACACTACCAGTAAATAAATTTTACTTAAATATTTACTGGTAGTGTCAGCGAATTAATTTTTTATAAGTAAACTGTTTTGCTATAATTTACACTTCTGACCTAAAAATGCTAAATAAGCAATATGATAATCATTATACAATAAAATAAAATATATAAAATGTTATATAAAAATATAATATATGCATATACATGTAAAATGTATTATTAAAACTTCATTTGTTAATTTATAAACCTTGAAAATTGTAAATTTGACTTTCCCAAACAACTTTTTATAATATTTTTTGTTGCTTTCTTGTCCGATATTTTTGCATGACCGCATTGAGCACGCTCTTTTTTCAAACATTATAATTTACATATACTCGTATGTATTTCAGCATGACCAAAATCATTAACAAAGTAAAAAAAAAAATTGGATTTCAAAATAACCTTGAATGTTAGATTTTATTCAAAAACTGACTAATATTATTACTAATATTTTCTTTCAAATTTTATTAATTCACCTATATACAATTAATTATGTTTCACAAACATTTTCGTATCTAGCATGTTTAAAATTGACTTAACTTTAATAAATTGGAATTCGAAAGATAGTTTTAAAAAAAAAGTTTTAATCGAGTTTGCAATTAAATTCTCTGAATTTTACAAGTTCGTGATTCATTTTATAAACTTCTTTACGATTGATACTAAGCGTTTTAGTCGAAAAAAGTTACGTTCATTAAATTCAAAAACAATGATAATGTTCGACCAATTCTCTATCTTTTTTTTATTTATATTCTGTAGCGCTTTTCAAATTAAAATAAACTAATTATAAGTATAGTAAGATTTGGGTGCAGTTTAAAAATGTATGCACATTACAACTCAAAACACCAAACAACAATATAAAGGAAATATATGTATCATTTCTTATCATTCATAATGCATTAATATTATTTGCTCACCATACATTTTACTACTACCTAAGTATACCTACACCTACTTCCATAATACATTAAATAAATAAAAAGTGATTTATTCTCTCAACTCTCATTCTTTCATTCATAATAAACTGTTTTTTCATTATTATTGTTATTTTAAAAGGCTTCAGACAAAAACAAAATTAGTATATATAAGATATTTTCTTTTATTAATTTACATGTTTGTGTTTGTGCACCACGGTATTATTTTGTGTAAGTGGATAAATGCATGTTCTACTGACCAACGTTTATTTCTACATTTTCAGTTTAGGCCTATCAATTTAGGCCTAACCTTTTTGTTTAATTTTATTTTTCACATCATATCAAAATATTTTTATATTTTAATGTATTAAGTATAGTTTTACAAAATTTAATATTTTTTAAAAGAAAAAATAATAAAACAGCTTACATAACAAAAAAATACAAAAAAAATGATTAAAAAAAATTAATATGCTGACACTTTAGTAAGTAAATTTTACTTAAAATAAATAAATTTGAAACAGAAATATGAATGCAATAAAATTAGTAAAATTTTGCAAAAATAAGCTAGCTCTTATTACATATCAGTACATAAATTACCACATATTCAGTATTGTTAAGTACGATTAACCTATTTACTTGCACAAAATAATACCGTGGTGCAGACACATCATGTGTATGTATTATACATATATATATATATAATAATTTTGTATTGAAATTAATAATAAATATAAAACTCTTAAAATTTAACTTTCAAAATATCGTTTTAATTACACAATACTTACCTTAATTATTTTTATGCATTTCCACTGTTTTGGATACAAAAAGGGGTATCTCCTTTTTTCGGAATTTTGGAAAAAAACTCTAAGCTATATAATTTACATTAAATAATTTAATTGTTGCCACGTTCAAACTTTTTATAGGCTAAAATAGTTTTAAGTTTGTATATTAAAGGCATATAATAAAAGTTGAATTAAAAAGGACCGCACTAGATCATGAGTGGATCCAGACAAGATCTCCCTACAATATACGAATTGAACCATTCTATTATATACATTTAGACCCATAGCAGACTTGTATTATCAAACAGAATTGTAACTTTGACAAATGACAAATCTGTCAAGATATCCTGAAAATGAAGAGATGTCTGTCAAGTTATTAAAACATATATGTACCCTCCCAACTTGTCTGTTATTATATACTTCTTACCTCATATCTTATGTAATCCAAAAATTATACTTACATCCATAAAGACTCAAGTTTCATTATAATTTGGTGCTTTATTATTCAATTCCCTTTAATATTTTATTTATTTTGTTTTTTTTTTCATCCTAATCCTAACTTTTAATTCCAGTCCAAAATAACTTTTAGCTATACTTACAAAGAAAACAGAAAATTAGTTTAGGACTGTTTATATACAAATATTATGTGCATTGTCATATATATTTATAACACTTTATTAATATATTAATAATCAAATTTTAACCTTTGATGTATGTATGGCTACGTAGGTATGTAATGTTATTCGATCCTAGAATATAGTTAATAAAAGACAGATCATTTAGAAAGAAGTGTGATTGACATTATTGAAAGACTAAACAAAATTATGAAATTTTATGTAAACAAAATTGTTATAGATATCTTTTCTTTTGCATATATATACATTATAATATTATGTATATAAAACGGTAGCAAACAGCGGTAAATTTATCTTTAAAGCGACATAAGTCCCCAATGTTAAGAAAATAAAACAGAAGAAGAAAATTCTGATATAAATTTATATCAATAAAAATAGTTTTTTTTTTATCATCATTTTTATCCACTCTATTGATTTAAATTTTATAACTGTATAGTTATATGTATTACAAAAAATTTTGAAAATACCGATTATTATAGGCAGTAAAGAAAAACAAATAAATAACTTACTTACATAATTATATACCCCATATACACATGTTTGTGTGGATATATAATATGTATGGTGTATATATAAAAATTAAATTTAATCGTTTATTTACATTTTAATGCTTCCAATGTTTATGCAATCACTTTCCCTTATCACAAATACTGGCGCCACTGATATATGAAACCATGATAATTCTAAATTGCATAATGTAAATATGTATGTATATAGAAAATATATTTTTGTTGATTCAATATAACTAATATGAATTCGTTGTAATGGGATTCTAAATGTTAATAAAGTAAATATTAAAGAAATTTAATATTAAATTTTACTTTAAATGAAAAAAAAAATTCAATTTTTATTTTTTTTTTTGTTTTATTAATAAATTAAAATAAGTAATTTTTTCTAGTAGAGTAGGGAAAGGAAAAAAACTATATAAGACAAATATTAGAAAAATGCAATTAATTTTAAATATCTATCTGCAACGACATATTCCAAGATTTCTATAAGTAAGTTTGATATCACATCAACATTCAAATTATCTTAGAAAAGTTACAGATAAATGCTGGAAAATCATCTAAATTAGTTAAAATATTAATATTGATAAAAATTGTTGTATACAATAAAATCTGTCCTGATTAAAAAATTATTTTTTTGTTTGCGTTTTTTCTTTTGAAGTCTGTATATTATGTTAAAGTAAACAATTCTGGTAGTGTGAGATAATCCTCTGATTATATGAGAGGACAATATGATGTCATAAGTGCAATTCAAAGTAATTTCTCTGAGATTAATTCAAGGAGCTCCTAATCAGTAACTAATCTAGACTGAATCAATAGAAGCTTCCAGTATTAGAAAAAGATGTCTGACAGTACAGATATTTTCTATGCCCCAGGTCTAACTGCTAAATCAAATTCTACTAATATTAACATTCTACTATTACAAAAAGATGGAACTTGGTTTTGGTGGTCGATGGCATGATTCTAGCAATGATAATGAGAATAAAGACTGACCGGCAACACAGAAGTTACCTGTAACTACTTTTATTGATTTAGTCCCAGAATTTGAACTGGGAAAATCCTGAAAGAGGTCCAATTAAAAAATATCGAATATGATCTTAGTATTTAGCTAGAAGTTCACTATCTATTAATCCGACGTCAAAAGGAGCTGACTAATAAAGCATCACCGACTGATTTACAGCTATTTAGTTTATCTTCATCAATGGAATTTTAATACGTCTGGAAATCAACAGATTTTTACAAGTTGGTCTGATAATATTACACAACAAAGTGCCGCTACATCAGAATTGTAGGCTGCGCTACAACTAAATAAAACATCACGGCTCGGTCTACCATCCGAATTAGGTGCTCATAAATCTGCTGTTGATATAGGTCAAATTGCAATAATAACGGTACTGGTGGTAATAATTCAAATAATTCCTCGAATTCTGGTAATAAAAAGGTTAGTTATGGCAAATGGTTGGATTGGAGCTGATTTGTCTGTTCGAGGTGCACCAAATAATCAATCAAGTTTATTTGAAGCCAATTCTAATTGCAATTCTACATATGACTATTATTAAAAAAAATAACTACTCAAATCGATTGTTGAACCAATGAATACTAATAATAATTACTTTATGTACGCAATATGGGCCGCTAATAAATTTCCATTTATATTTAAATCATCAGGAAATTACTTTATGCAAATATATGCAACTAGAAAAGAAGCTAAATAAAGCTCAAATGGCTTGAAATAATTGTTCTAACAATTTGTGCTAAAACATCGAACGATATTGAAGTTCAGAATATATTACAACACCCACCAGCTAAGAATATTATAATGATAATGGAAAACAGAGGCCAATCACAAGCCACAAAAGGTTAGTAGTAATGTTAGCGAAGTGCTAGTGCGAATAGTCAATCTGTATGGAGATCACAAAATCAACATAATCAACCAAGACTAGCAGAAACTGATGCTTGGAGTGGTACTGATGTAGTTACTAACGTATCAAATAACTTATGGACATCATCATTAGATAGATCAGTAAAATGTGGTACACACCATCGAATTTAAGAGCTCTTTTATGTTGGAGATCAATTAGAATTAAATTAAGTTTACTTAAATAAATAATTAAAATGAAAAAAAAAATATACAACAAAAGATGTAAATTAAGTTATTAGTAACAAGTGTATACCAATAATGTAAACAATTCGATTAAGTAAACAAAAATCACGATTTCTAAAAAACAAGTTTTTCTAAATTTAGATTTTTAATTTCGAAAAATTAACTTTTACCCAAAGAATTTAAAAAAGTGAAATTACGTTTCCGACCCGTTTTAAATTATACAACAATCAAATATTTATAAATACATTTATCATTAATCAATTGACCCAATGAAGCATGTGAAATGGTGACATAAGACGCTGCAGTATCTGAACGGAACTTGTCATCACAGTATACCTGATAGAGTACTCGAGTGGTTCTTGAACCTGTAATGATAAATCATAATATTGAATTTCTTCTTGGGTTATCGCGATGCTTCCTGTTAATTAAATGGTTTGCCATAAACCATGGTAAATACATCAATTATTGCTTGTGTATACAAATAAATGACCAAAACAAAATAACAAAGCAATTGGTGCATGTGGTGATATGTATATAGAAATTACATTTCAGTATAATTTTCTATTATATAGGATTTGAACCTCTTTGTATTTGAACCTCTCGTATAATCATGTGGGATTTGAACAAAAATAAATGAGTATCTGACCACACAGTTATCAACACAATAATTTAATTATATTATTATTATTTTTATATCATAACCTAATAATTGATATACGATGGCAGAAAAATACAATCCTACGATGTGGCAAGCACGAGTTCAAATCTCTTACGGGATAAATTTCGTCTTTTTTACTAGGTGACAAATGACGAAGGCGACACTAATTATAATAGAGTAGCAACAGTAGAATAATCAACTTTATAAAAATAATGATAATCGAAAAACTGAAACTTAATCTCACAACCAAAATATCTGAGTTATTCCGAAGCCCTATACTGCTAAGTGCAGTGAAAAGGATAAAAATGATTCTTTCTCTATTTTTAACAATTTCATTAAAAATTTACACCTTCTGTTGTGAAAGGGTTAAAATGAGTATCAGTCATTCTACGTCCATATACATATATACTAATTTTAACAAATTAATTATTCACATGTCCAGTTGTTATACATATATATGAATATAAGTATGTATCTATAGATATAGGTTATATGACAATTTTTGTACATCTTTATTTGATAATTTATAAAATAATCCTTTAAACCTGAACTAATGACGATTCACTTTGTAAAAACTCTTTTTAATATTCTTTTTTTGTATCCAGAGATATTTTTAATACAAATTTAATTAAATAAAAATTATTAAAGAAGAAGAAAAAAATATCTGAATGACATGAACAACAGGAACAATAACAAAAATAATATAATAAGGATATAAAGGAAGAAATATACATTTTTGTATACATATACATATTTGTTTATAATGTTTTGGATTATATATATGTATATTTATTTTTTCCAAGAGTCATCTTGTTTTGATTTAGTCAATTTGTTATAGCAATTTGTTTAATTAAAACAATAACACCACAAAAAAGTGGTGTTTCGAATCACAAATTGACCGTATAAAATTTGGTGTGAATTTGCAAAAAAAAACAACAAAACAGTGTTGTTTATTCAATGCATATTTTTTTTTTATATATACGTATACATATAATTATTTTTTGTAATTTGAGAAACCAAAAACAATTATTATCAATTCATAAAAAAATAATTTTAAAGTTTGTTGGCATTGGCACAAACAAATTGATTTTAATTTTCAATTAAAATTATTTGCGCGTCTTTTTTACCAACAATACAATTTGACTACATTTCGGTTGTTTTTTGTATAGTTTGTTTTTTTTTTTTTGTAGTTTTGATTCACATTTTATGAAATTAAAGAGTTATGTCGAAATGTTGTTTATCAGAATACTTGATGTATTGCAGAAGAGCTCATTAGATTGATCACGATTCATTACTAGGTTCGAATTATTAACAATTCCTAGGTTCGAATTATTAATAGTGCCAATTCCGGCACTTCGATCTGTTGAAAATAATTATTGTAATGGAATTGTACCCATATGAGGACGAAAAAGCAGTTAGCACAAACCCTTGTCTAAATTGAACCTTCCCTTATTTTTATTTCATCTAGCTAGAATTCAATTTATAAAATCCAACCTCGACCAACTGAATAAATGTATATATATAGTATACCTATATAAATAATATTTTTTCGATCCAAATTCAACATGAAGAACTTACAATTTTTTTGAACAATTTTACTTCCTTTCAATTTTACGATTTAAATATTAAAAGCGTCTTCTTTCACTGAGCTATAGACCTATAGTAAGATCCGAGCTATTGTATATTATAATTACTTTACTGGAAGCGTGCCATTTGCCTGTATTTCATATGCCTGATTTATTTCATTTGCCCGTATTTCATATGCCTAATGTATTTAATATGCCTGTATTAGCTATTCACATAATGATGTAAAATGACTAATGATGAACGAATATTTATATGCGAGATTCTGAGGTAGGAGACGTTTTAAAATTGGATTCAAAATAAAAATTCTACGCCTTTTTCTAGAATAAGTATATACGATATATCAAAATCATTTTTACGCGTAGCCGCTATGTTGAATAAAAAAAATAGGATATATATGAGTCGATTAAAATCAAAACCAGCGTCCAGCATTGTCCATTCCTGGTCAATTTTGAAATTAATATAATATGATTATGTTATGTTCCTTAGCAAAAAACCTATTATGTATTTACCATATTTAATTTATATCACAATAAGCAATGTCCGTCTACCGTCATTTTAATTGCTATTTCCGTTATTTGTCATTATATGTTGAATCAAAGGTTAGTTTGATTCTAGTTAAAAATTAATTATTTGTTGTAAAGAAGTGTTTTTTTTTTGCTTCATAAATGGATATTGAAGAGGTTACTCTTAGATCAAATTAGCATATAAAAATCACCGCGGCCCATGATAAAAAACATGATAATGCCAAAACTACCAGATCAATTACAGTCTATTACAGTTGTCAGTTTACTTATAACTTCACTATATGTCAAGGTACGTTAAAAAATCTCTTTTGGATCCAGTTGTAATGATTTTTTAAGATTTTCTCAAAAAACCATTTTGTGGACAATGCTGCTTTTGATTTTGATCGATCCCCAAATTCAAAATCCCAAAATACCAAAATATTAAAATCTAACTTCAATTCATTTAGTGTTTTCGAATTCAGATATTATCTCCTTTTTCTAGAATTTTTACTTAAATAATTTTTACAATTTTTTTATTTGAATTCGAAAACACACAATAAATGAATTGAAGTTAGATTTTAATATTTTGGTATTTTGGGATTTTGAATTTTGAGGTTTTCTATTTGATATTTTGAATTTGAGACTATGTGGCCAACTCATAAATTGTATATTTAAATACTTGCCGGCAAATAAAATATGTATACGGACAAATAACAAGCAGTCAAATGAAATACAGGACTGTAAAAGTAGCCCATAAAATAATATTTAATAAAATAACAAAAAATTAAAAAAGAAAGAGACTTAACCGAAAAATAAATACACTTTAATTGCAAAAATTTATAAAAAAATAACTCTACTAAAATCAAAATCAATAACTGAAGACGAGCGATTGAACCAAAACTCATGAATTAACTATATCTTATTTAATTTTCCGAGTTAAAATTTTATCATACAAATTTCAATTTCTTATCAAATCAATTTAATATTGTATAGAATCCTAAATATATTATATATGTATGTGTGGACTTATATACATACCAAAATATATACACAGTTCAGTTCGTGCACAAATTTCTTGACCTTTAATCGATTAAAATTTTCTTTTAACTTGTTTTGTATTATTTTATGTATATTTTCGTGTTTGTTATTATAAATGTAGGTATAGTTTTTAAAGGGTAAATAATAGTTAAATTATAATTTCAAATGATAAAGTTAAAGTTAAATTACTTAACTGTTTACTAACTATATTTACCATTTACTGTCAACTAAAAACCAAATACCTTATCATCTAATTTTTTGTTTTTATTTATTTTTATTATAAAAACAAAAATAACAAAACACATCAAAAAAATATATTGTGTATTAAAATATTTGTTATTATTATTATTATATTTTTGTTTTTATTTTCTTCCAGACCCAAAAAACTCGATTTCCTTGCATGACTGTCATATTAATGAAGTTGACACATTTCGAGGGATACCTGGACAGCAAAATAATCCAATGTTATTGCATAATTTAGGCAATAACAGTAATATAAATAATTCTGGAAGGACAAATTTTACAAATAAGCAGCTTACTGAATTAGAAAAAGAATTTCATTTTAACCGGTATTTAACTAGAGCACGTAGAATTGAAATTGCCAATTCTTTACAATTAAACGAAACTCAGGTGAGTAACTTTAACTAGTAGTTATTTTTATTTATTTATAAATATATATATTCTATGTATTTGCATACAATATGTATGTAATATACGTATGTATATCTAAATTAGTAATAAATAAATATATTAAATATTGCGTGAATTGTACATTGTCACATTGTATTTAACAGAAAATTCAGTTGTCGTTATAAACAAAAAAAAAAATTTTTTTTTTACGTTATTATAATAAATGTGTATATTATTTTAATGTACGTATATAATATAGGGTGTTTTTTTTAGAATGATAGAGCTTTCGATAGGGATAACTGTGATTTGACAGAAGATAGAAGCCATGTAGTTTTGACATTTCTGTTCAGTAAGCATTGACAAATTATCATGGAAAGACTCACGCCGCAACTACGTTTACAAATTGTTGAAATTTATTTTCAAAATCAGTGTTCTATTCGCCAAACTTATAGAGCACTTCGTGAAATTTATGGTTTACATAATTGTCCATCAGAGCATATTATTCGTCGAACTATCGATAGATTTCGGACAACATTTTCTCTACTCGATGCAACAACAACAACAAGACAAAGAACTGTTCGTACAAAAGAAAATATCGGTGCTGTAAGAGCTAGGGTTGATGAAGATCCAAATTTTATTGTCTATTCGTCGACATTCAGAATAAGTTGGACTGTGTGCAACCACCACATGGAAAATTTTACGTAAAGATCTTGGTCTACACCCATATAAGATTCAACTGGTTCAAGAACGAAAGCCACTTGACCATAATAAGCGTCGTTTGTTTGCGGATTGGGCCCTAGAACAGCTTCAAGTTGATCCACTTTTTATCGAACAATTGTGTTTAGTGATGAAGCTCATTTTTGGTTGTTAGGCTACGTAAACAAGCAAAACTTCCGTATATGGCGCGAAAAAAATCCTCAAGAAATTCTGCAGGTTTCATTGCATTCTGAAAAATGCACCGTATGGTGTGGTTTACACGCTGGAGGTATCATCGGTCCATATTTCTTTAAAAACGATGCTAAAGCAAATTTTACAGTGAATGGTGCTCATTACAGATAAATGATCAATGATTTTCCTTTTCGAAATTTGATTGGGATCGACCCGGAAGTGTTTTGGTTTCAACAATATGGTGCTACACCTCATACTGCTACGGCAACAATAGATTTAGTGAAATAGAGATTTGGGGATAACATTATTTCGAAAAATGGTCCAATTAATTGGCCTCCAAGATCATGCGCCATAACACCATTGGATTATTTTCTGTGGGGTTATGTGAAGTCATTGCTTTATGCTGATAAACCAGAAACAATAGATTCTTTGGAAGTCAACATAACCCGTGTTATTGATGAAATAAGGCCTGAATTACTCGAAAACAAAGGTCCAAAATTGGTCTGATCGAATGCGGTTCCTCAGAGCTAGTCGTGGTGGATATATGCCGGAAATTATTTTCAAAACATAAATGTCATAAAATTATCTTTCAAATAAAAAAAAATGTGTCTTCAATCTTAATTTAAAAGTGTGTTATTTCAATTTAAAGTTCTATCACTCTAAAAAAAAACACCCTTTATATGCATATAAAGTAACTTTACGTACAAAAACAATAATGTACAAACATACAAACATGCAAATGTTATTAAAAGAAATTATATTTTTTTTGTTTTTTATGACATACAAAAATATAAGTTTATACAATTAAATTATTAAATTATTTTTATTTTTTACCAAAAAAAATTTTTTTTTTTTATTTTACAGGTCAAAATATGGTTTCAAAATAGAAGAATGAAACAAAAGAAAAGAGCTAAAGAAGGTTGGATACCTGCTGATACTGTCAATCAATCAAATATGTCGGCTGTTGTTGCAACTGATGGTAAATCAAATACTTATCAGTTAACAAAGAGGGAAACTAGTACATCTGATAATAATATGCCACAAAATACCAGTGATTCTAATAATAAATAAAATAAGAAAAAAAAAAGCTTTGTACATTTATTTTAACAGAACATCAAAAATTGTCCTTTAAAATTTATTGAATATTATTTTTTATATAAAGTTTATTAATTATTTTTAAAATGCCCTTTTAAAATCTCCTTTAAATTACGTATGGTGTTAAGGATAGCTCAATAATTATTTACGTACACAATTTTGTAGTTGATATTAAAACTACAAGTGTTTGAATCAAATGGGTGTGGATCTATGTGTTGAAATACAAAATGTCGAATTAAAAATGTTGTATGCAAAAATTTAATTTTTTTATTTTCATATTTCGGATTTATTTCATTTTTTGTTGCTGAGTTATGTCCTAGAACCTACGGTACACTTTGTAACTGGACACGTAACAAAAGAATATTCAACAAAATGGATACTTAGCAAAAAGCAAAGAATATAATATAATACAAAAAAAAAACACATTCTAATGTGGGTCACTATAGACAGACCCACATATGAAAAAATTTTCAAGCTAAATTTATATGAAATAATAAGTCTTCTTGTAAAAAGATATTTAGCAAAATGGCTAATTAAATCTACACCTAACTAATTCAGGATCACTTACACACATAAGTATATATAAATATCCTGTAAAAGACAAATAACTCTGATTTTCATCAACTATAAAATCCTAATTCAGGATCTTTCATATACATATCCATATATACATTTTTGGAATAAAAGAATACTCTTATTTTTAATTCAACTCTAATCGTGAGTTCATATATAGTTTCAGAAAAAAAAATACGTCATGCATATATTTCTACCTGACAACTATGAACAAAAAACTTCCCAAGGCGAGTATAAATTTTTTTTGCAGTAAGTTTTCAAAATTTGTTTTGTCAGTTTTTATTAATTTTGCAAATTTAATGAAATTAGAAGCCACACGGTTTTAAATAGAAAAAAAAAGTTTGATAATTAATTTCAAGACAAATGTGGATTCTGGTTTGCGAATTTTATTACAGCATCCCATCAGCTATATTTATTTCTTTGAAATATAAATTTTATTTAGTTTATACATAAAATTATTTCTTAAAAATGTTTATACATATATTAAAATCTATAATTATAATAGAAAAGCATTTAAGGACCTGCGCAGTAAGCACCTTCTTCTCATTTTATGTTGCTTCTCCTTAATGAACTCTTAATATGTAATTAAGTTTTATACACAACAGAAATGCGCATACGGGTTGAAAAAATTTGAATTTGGTTTTATAATATTCAAACTTTTAAATAAATGCATTTGGTGTCATTCAACATCTTAATACATAATTTTAATACATAATTAAAGAAAATTTAAATAAATTTAATTTAAACTGTCTCAAATTATTGTTTTCTATATTCTGGTCATTTGTATTAATCATATAGTTTTGGTTAAAAATATGTATAAGTATATATAGATACCTCTTTAATTACAAAAATATTTTATTTTTAGTAATTTCATCCATTAAATGCCACTTACTATAGGGAATATGTCAAAACGAAACAGTATATATGAGGGAGAGGGAGCAGTATTTATGTTTCCTAAATAAAACTTACAAACCTCCAAATTTTTATGAAAACATAAGTGGTTTCCACTTCTAGTGAGAAGTCTATGTCAGTACGTAAATTACTGTTATTTTAAAGACTTTAAATTTCGCTTCAACTTGAATTAAAATTACTCAGCAGGGGCCCCTAGTAATTATATATTTTATAAAATACATTATATTTATTTTTTATTTCAATTTAATTTAATTTAAACTAAATACTTTAATTTTCTTACATGTTTTCTAAAGCCATTTTTTATTTCGAAACAAGCGTACTATAATAACTATTATTGTAGATGCAGTAAAATACATATGCTTAATCTGCATGACGCTGATGCAAAACAGAAAATTATGAAGACATACGCCCGCTAGTTTTGGTTTATTTTGAATCCAGCTTTTAAACTTCTTCAAATTATTTTTTTTACATATACATTTAAGCAACAAGGCACTTATGACAATGGGGGTTGTCGTCCCAAACATATTAATGAAACTTATATTTTGTTGTATGAGTATTTCGGTGAATGATAAAAGTTGATTTGTGTATGTGACTCTAAAATATACTATGTATTTTAAAAAATATGTCGGACAAATATTTTTTTAACATTGAAATCCGGCATTTTTTTCGAAGAACTGATCTTTCAACATTATTTTGTTCAACAATTTATTTTTCAACATTTTTTGCTATTCGACATTTTTTTTTCAACATTTTTTTTCGACAAAAAGACCGGCTCCCGCATCAAATATATTAAAACAAAAATATTATTGTAAATCATATAGTTGTTATGTTTATACATAACTTAGATCTATTCAATTATCTGTTATAATCTGTTGAGCTTAAAAAACCCTTTTCTGGTACTTCAATTATCACCCTCGATTTTGTTAATAATTTTTTTTTTAATTTTAAAATAACGGCTCCTCCCCCTCTTAAAGAGCTAATACGCATGCTCTGGACAACCCGGTATTAAACCTTAACTGAGCGCTTTTCTCTGGTAGAAATTATTGCTATGCATATCTATGCTATGTATTATCATTTATCTTTAAACTTGTATACATTTATCTTTAAACTTATCATAGCATAATTAAAAAATGATTGCAACATAAATAATAGTAAATACATACATAAATATGTATGTATGTTCATACTTAATAAACAGAACAATTAGGTATATTCCAAGAATGAATTTATTTCAGAAATTCATAAAAAATAAGAATTGAAGTTTCTTGTTTCTACATACTAATGTATTTATTTTGTTTTTTTTTTTGTTGTACGAAGTTTCTCATGTATTTTTCTCGTCTAGAATCATAATCGTTACACGTATTCAGTACATTTGTGCATTTCTGCAATATTAATAAAACCATACCCATGTGCAAGTACAATGCAAATTGCAAATGCAAATGCAAATGCAGTATGGATTTGTAAAACTAGAACAAATAGAAACTTGACTTTGACAGCCATAAGCCGGCTAGAGTAGTTAGGTGAGGTCTATTTAATATTGAGCATATAAATATCATGAATCATTGAGCAAAAAAGATATAATGCGGGTAGAAAAGTGGTAGAAATCTACCAAAATTTATGGGTGAGGGGACATTTCGGTAAGGGGTAAGCTAATATACCAAAATTTTAAATTTCTTGTACATTTTTGATGTTTAAATTTTTTTTCTGGGAATATGTCAGTGTCAAAATATTTTTATTATTTTTTATTCTCAAAAAAAGGAAAAAAAAGGAAATTGTTGTTGACAACGTAATTTTCGGATCGTATATTAATCAAATAAAAAAATATAAATTTTACAAATAATAATAATGTTGAATTGACACTAGAATAATAATAAAAATTTATTTGTTTATTTCTTTGCTAATAATTTCAATTGCGAACATTTTGATATTTCAATAATCTGACAGTGACAATGGCAGAAATCTACCAGTTTTTTTTTACCTATGAACATGATGGTAGATTTCTATCTCGTATTAACATGGGCATACATAGTAGTATATTCTACAGATGTTCTTTGTCGTCAGTAGGTTTTGGATCTGCAAATACCTGCTTTAATTTTGACAGTTTTGTGATCCAATAGACCCACACTTTAAATTTTGTATCAAATTTTCCATTAACTTTACGGACATTTATATTGTCAACTTTCTAATTTGAGAAAATGGAAAATAAATAAAGAAAGCATCAATAAATTGACTATAAAAAAAATAGTTTGAAAAATTTTTAATCACTTTTGACGATTCATTTTGTAAAATTTAACGTGTAGAAGTACTCAAAAAATAATTTTTTTTAAGGCTTCAACTTTTCCATCAAATTTATAAGAGATGACCATGGATAGTCACTTCCCATCATGTATTTATAATTCCTTGGTGCTGCCACGACGTCTCAAATTTTCTTTTATTAACCAAAAATTATGAAATAGTATTTAATGCAAACAAAAAAATTGTACAATAATAAAGTTTTTAATAATTGTCCATTTTTTAATTTTGGGGAAATTTTTTCAAACTTGTTTCCATTGTAGTCTTTTGATCATTTCAAAATTTCATATATCAAAATGAATCGATTTATGGTAACTTCAATTGTTTTGAAGGGTTACCCTAAATATAAAAATATCTGTAAAACGTCAAAGTTAAACTTATTTGAAATAACAAGAAAAAATAAACGTTGATAATACTTCGATTTTTTTTTTTTATTAAAAAAAAACTTAACATAAATTATAAAATTTATATAAAATTAAATCAAATATTAATTTGAGGTGAATATGGTTGTAAGTTTATAAACTGTATCAAATTATTTCATTACTTTTTTTTATACATGGCAATACTGTTACGTATACAATGTGCAAAATGAATATTCACTTATACCAATATGGCTGTCATATCTTCCGCCGTTTGAATATAGTTTGGTAGTTTTTTTAATAGTTATTGGACAGTTTTAAAAACATTTAAATTGATATTGAATTAAAATGATTTAGTTTAAAAGTGAATGGATCAAGTGGATTGCTGTGAAGATTTGTCATAAATATCGTAGCAGTCAAAAAATTTCAAAACATTTCTTTTATGTCAAATTTGTCAAAATAACCTCCAGTCCATTTTATGGTGATTTGATTCCTCGTTCTAATAACATCTTTAGCAAAGTTGTTGATAATATTCTTACATATTTTTATTGTTTTTTGCTATTAAAAAGTGAAACATTTTTATTTCTATATACATAAGTTAAATAATTAACTAGTATTGTAAATATGAATAGCACAGGAGCATTGCATCATAGTGCAGCGTCTAGTGAAGAAGTTCATTTTTTCATGAGAGACAAACAGTAAGTATTAGTTCTTATTTTTATTTTGATCACTTTGTTTTGTTTATATTTGATATTGCTATGTATTTACTAAAAAAAAAAAACTTTTAAACACAAAATTGAAAGAATTTTTTTTAAGAATAAGATTTTTAAGAAGAATTGAATAAAAAATTATGAATGAATCATCATTTCAAATTTTATTTTAAGAGTTTAGTAGTTTAAATCGACTTAAAATTTAAACTTATAACTAAGTTTTTAGAATCGAAAGATTAAGCAAATCTTTATATTTCAAATTTTAACCCAAAATAATTTCATGGCTGGTTGAATAACAAAATATTGTGCCTACCTTAATTTGTATTAGTTTCTATAGCAATAGTTTATTTTTATTATTTTATAACCGCCTTAATAAAATTTTAAAATAAAATTAATGTATTTGCAGTGCTTGGGAGAGCGCCATATCTTCATATAGTGGACCTGATCCTTTGGAAATGTGGTACAATTATATATGTTGGTATGATTACAACATTCATATGGACCCTGAAAACAAATTCAGGGAAACATTAGAAAAATGCTTATCATTATTTGAAAATGCTGATTATTATAAGCAAGATTTGAGAATGGTTAAATTGTGGGTTAAATATATAGACTTGCAACCAAATCCTTTAAATTTATATCAATTACTTTATCAACGAGGCATTGGAACGCAATGTAGTTGCTTTTACATCAGTTGGGCCCACTATTATGATTCAGCAAGTGCGTTTAAGCAAGCTGAATCCGTATACAATTTAGGATTTCAGGTAAAATGCAGGAGCATCAACATTTTTATTATATATTTTTTACAAAAGATTTATTAAATATTACAGGCTAAAGCAGAGCCATATATGGAATTACAAGAGGCTCATACTAAATTTAGACTGTCAGTTTCTCAAAGGATGTTATACAATGATAGTTCATCAAAAAAAAGAAGCGCAAATCATTTGTAATATTGTTTTCAATTTATAATTAGTAAGCTAAATAAAGAGATGTTTGTTTTTAGAAATGAACAGCGTCAACAAATAACAACTTTAAATCCTTCAAATAGTACATCTTCTAATTCAAATAAAAAAAGTAGAACAGAAATGCAAGAAAATTGTGCGGAAACAGGAGAATATCGAAACCATGTTGTTTCTCAACAACCGCAACCGCAACAGCAGCATCAACAACAGCAACAACCACAACAACAACAACAACAACAGCAACAACAGCCACAACAACAACAACCACAACAACAACAACAACCACAGCAGCAACAACAACAACAACCGCAACAACAATCGCAACAGCAACTGCAACAACCGCAACAACAACTTCAACAGCAACTGCAACAACCCCAACAACAACTGCAACAACCACAACAACAACTGCAACAACAACAGCAAAATCCAATTTCTCATCATTTGCAACAACAACTACAACAACAACAACAACTGCAGCAACAACAACAACATCAACAAACACTTCAAAATCATCAACAGATACAAAATCAACCGTCACCAGTACAACATCTTCAACAGATAACTCATCAACTTCATCAACAGCATTCAGTACCAAATGCACAGCAACCTCATATAAATTGCCAAAATTATCAACAAAATTCAAATACACAACAAAATCAACACATACATTATACAGCAAGCATTTATCAAAGAGAAAATCATGCATCGAATTACTACCCAGAAAGTAGCAGAGTACCACCTGAAACGTATTACAAAACAGAAAATAATAATGAACTGCGACCTGAATCCTCTAGTATTTATTCATACAATGAAAATTCAAATTTAGAAACAAATATTAACAATCAGTATATCTTACAAAATGTAAAAATTCCAGCAAATTTTGCTAGATATTCAAGAAACAATTATGAAATGTGGAAACCATTATTATTTCTTGAAGAACCATTTGATGAAAATAAAAGATGTATGTATCAAAAACATTTTGTTTATCCAGGAGATCAGAACGAATACAGTCCAGAAGAAATTCGATCTAAAATATGGTACAATAAAATAGAAGAAACAAAATGTGAAAATAAACCGGATACCCCTAAGGAAGAATTAGAAAAGAAAGAGATTACAACAAGCGAATATAATGAGTTTCCTACTCAAAATAATAATTTTTATGTTGGAGATTTAGAAGAACAAATAGAAGCTTCTACAATTCGATTTAGTATGGATAGCAATGGTGAAACTAAAAGTAAAACTTTAAAAATTAAATTTCGCAAAGATCCAGTTCAAAATTATAGTATTGATAATAATAATAAAGTATCTAATTATGAAGATTGTTTCAAACAATTTGAAGATGATAGATCAGGTAAAATTATAACATCTGTTATTATGTTGTTTAATCAATCAATTATTTCTATTAAATAGTTTTTTTTTTAATTTATGTATTTCATATTTTGTTTTTTAGAAGATAATTCTTATTACCAAAATTCGACACCAAAGGTGAAAAAAGTACGAAAACTCAAAATCAAAAATAATTATGATGATCCACAAGTCACAATAGAACAATCAAAAAAGAAAACCAAATCTAATAGAACTAAAAAAAGATTTGATGAAGCTAATTTATTACTTTCATTCGCTGGAAATACAAATTCAGTTGATGGTAATAGTTTAACAGAGAGTGAAAGCACATCCCAATGTGATGATACGTTAGTTTATAATGAGGACACTAATAACGATTTTAATTCAACATATAATGAAACTACTAGCAATATGTCTAATACGTCTACATCAGTTAAAAAACTAAGTAATACGAATACTGAACAGAATTTCAAAAATTTTAAACATCGTAGTATAAATGCAATACAAAATGAGGACTCTTTGAGTTCATATGAACAAAATAGTTTCTTTAGTTCTGAACACGACGAAGATGCTAAAAAGAAACGTTTAGATAAAGCTTTACAAACTATTGATACACATTTTGCTAAAACAGTTATTGATCCCTTTAGTTTTGAACTTTGTAAAGCATTCTTAACAAAAATTGATTTTCCACCAAGAAACGAAAATAATTGTAAAATTGTTAATACAATTGTGCCAAAAATTGGTAATTTGAAATATATTACACTTGCTGAGGTTAATTATAGTTTAGAAAAAGAAGTTGGTAAAGGTTCATATGGCTCAGTTTATAAAGCACTTAACATGGATACTGGTAATGTTGTAGCATTAAAATTTCAGCGACCTCCTAATAATTGGGAATTATATATTTGTATGGAAGTTAGGAAACGTATTAAATATCCTTATATAGTAAGTAAATCTTAATTTCCTTACATTTAATTCTAGAACAATTATCTACTTAATCAATTTATTAGCTCTCTGGTATCATGGAAGTTTCTACAGCTGTAATTGCACCAAATGCTAGTGTATTTGAAACAGAATTCTCTTCTTTTGGTTCTTTACTAGATGTTAACAATAAACTAAGACAGGCTACAAAAAAGGTAATTAAGTTTTTGAAATGTTTTTTGACAATTCTAAAATAAAATATTGTTTTTAGGTGATGCATGAGAGTTTAGTTATCCATTTCAGTTCTCAGATACTGGATATTATGGATCATTTGCATTCATGCAAAATAATTCATGCAGATATTAAACCCGATAATTTCTTGTTAATGAAAGCGTAAATTTATAATTTTCTTATTTTTTTCAAATAAGGTTAATTTATTTTTTTTTTAAATATTTTAGTCCAGCATCCGATACAATTTCTCTTCGTCTCATAGATTTTGGTTGTGCTATTGATATGAGTTTGTTCCCTGAATACACTCAGTTCAAAAAGGTTTATTTTGTTTATACTTTAATTTAAAAATGTATTCATATACTTGATTTAAATCAATTTAGGTTATCCAAACTGACGGTTTTACATGCACAGAAATGCAGGAAGGGAAACCATGGTCCTATCAAACAGATTATTATTGTATTGCTTGCACAGTTCATGTTATGCTATTTGGAGAATATATGCAAGTTGAAAAGAAATACAACGCTTGGGATATCAGACAAAAATTACCTAGGTAAAATTGAAAAAAGGAACATTGTTTTATTTTTTATTTAACTTTTTTACTTTATTTCTTAGGTACTTAAAAAAACATCTTTGGACGAATTTCTTTTCTAAAATGTTAAATATTCCCGATATTAAATGTTTACCTAGCTTAAGAGAACTAAATAATCAGATGAAAGCAGAGTGCTCAAAAATGGATTCTGAAATGCAATCTCAAATACGTGCGCTTTCAAATATCTTATATAGGCGTTAAAATTTTTAATTGAGTTCATTGTAAATAGTTACATAAATGTTTTAGTTTTGTAAAAATATTAAATGAAAGGTTTTTCTCTAAGAAAAAAATTATGTATGTTATTTTAATTTAAAAAAAATTAATAAAATTTATATTTAAATATTTAAAAATTTAAAAGCAATACAAATTATTTCATTTATTTGAGTAAGAAAAATTTTTTAAATGAAATTTAATTTTTATTTAAATCAAAATATTTTGTAGGAGATGAAATAAAATTAAAAACGATAAAAAACACTCACAATTAAAAATTAGAAGATTTTTTTTTTCATTTTAAAAAGCTGCTTTATTTTGTTTTTATTGAAACAAATATTAGCTTTATTTTGAAAACTTATTTTTAAAATAAGCTTATTTGTAGAATTCCTAAATGTATTCTTACTTTAAATATTTACTTAAAATCAAATACTATTTACTTAAAATTAATTTTTCTTAAAAAGTGATCCTTAAAACAATTTTTTTAGTTTTTAATCATTTCTTTTTTTTTTTATAAAAAATATATTTAAAAAAAAAAATTAAAGACAACAAATAATTTCACACGAAAAAAAAATCAATTATAAGACAAAATTAATATTATCGTTTACGATTTTTTCGATAACCTTTTCCATACCATCCAGCTTGAATTTCTGCTACTGCTTGTTTTCCTTTATTTAATTTAAATCGTTTATCAGTTATAAACTCTTTTAGAACAATATTATCCTCTTCGCTTGAATCATATGAATCGCAACATTCGCAAACAGTTTTTTTACCATTAGCAAATTTATTAAAACGAAATTCTGTTGTTATACTTTTATAAAATTGACAATTGAATTCTGCATAATGATTAAAACAAAAATCACAATCAGCTGCGCTTTTATTCATTCTAAATATTGGTATAATTGCCGAACTCCAAAAATTTATTTCAGGTGGTGGAGGTTTTATTATACTATGTAATCCTGAATATACATAATTTGATTCATAATAATTTGGTAATTTAATTTTATTACATAGTTGAACAAAATCAAATATACAAGTTTCAGTTTTTTCATTGGCAACAATTTTATCTGAATCTAAAATACCATCATTTTTATTAAATTCGTCAGTCTTTGTATATGGATTATAATTTACTAATAGAGGAGTTTTAACAAAATCTATTGCATTGGGAAACATACATCCTAAATAAATATCACATGGAAATTTTTCATCGGTTTCTTTTTTAGTATTAACTTGTGAAATATTCGATTCATATTTCAATATGGAATACTGAATATCTAAATTTTTTTTTTCGTCTTTGACTTGTCTATTTATATCACTTATAATTGATTTACTTTCTTTAATATCTATTGATTTATTTTCTTTAATATCTATTGATTTATTTTCTTCTTCTACTTTAACATTCATTTCGTTGCCATTTGTTTCTTTATAATCTATTAATTCAGTTTCTAATTTAATATTTATATTTTCAATACTGTTTGAATTACATTCTGAATCAGAAGAACTTTCATATTCTTTTAATAAATGCCTTGAGTTTAAATTAGTTTTAAGTTGTTTATTTTTTTGTGTTCGAATTAATGGTCTCTTTTTTAATAATAATCGTTTCTTTGAATCAGAGGCTTCATTACAACTATCTGAAAATAGAACTGATTTTAACATAGGTTGTGACACGGTATGAAGTTCTTCGTCAAAAAGTGGACTAGAATGATAAAATATGGGATCGTTTTCTCTACTGTATAATGGAACTGTAATATTTAAATGTTGCATAAGTAATTTCATAACTTGATCAACTTTTCCATTAATCTTAATATTAGCAAGTTTATCTTTTGATGTCCATTGTAAATTAACAATGCAAATTTTTGCACGTTTATTTTTTGGTCGATCCATTTGCCAAAGCCAATGATATTTTTTTAGAACTTTTAAACTAGATCCTAGACATAAAATTACATCGGCCTTTTCTGAATGTTTACATGCGTTTGACCAATTTAAGGGCCATTTTAAATTCCCTCTCTCTCCGAAATGAACAATCTAAAATCATATTTAGTTATATTAGAACATATTTGACATTCAATGTATAAAAACTTACTGTATCAATTAATGGTTTTAAGCAAAATCGACACCTTCTGTTGGTTTTATGATTAAAACGGGCGGTTAATTCGGTTGTATCAAATATCCTCCAATATTCTATGTTAGGTTTACAAAACTTACACACTTCAATATACATGTTACCATGAACTTCACTTAAGGAAATTTTGGGTAATCCAGATCGTAAATGAAGTCCATCGCAATTTTGTGAAATTACATGTTTCAACATTTTCCTTCTGTGAAGCTCATATAATGCCATGTGAGTATAAGTTGGATCTGATAATGATAAATCATATTTTCCGATTTCTTTTCCTTGTTGCAGTAAAGTCCAAATACCCTGACTACCTCTATAATCAGGAATTTTTGCAGATGTACTAATTCCAGCTCCAGTATAACATACTAAATGCTTAGCATTTGAAATTATTTCCGCCAATCTTTCTACCTTTCTTGCAATGACATCATATTCATCCTCCTTTTCGATTACACGATCTTTATATAATTTTACAAGCTCCTTGCGTCTACTTAATTTCTTAGTTAAATCTGAGTATGATTCTAAGTATTTTTTTTCTTCATCAGTTCGCGAAGCTTCTATTTTTTTTAAAATAGAAGAAACCTAAAATTATGACAGAATTGTTTAACGCATCGCCATGATATCACAAAATACTAACCTTTTTGGCTGATTCTTTATGCAATTTTTTTGGATTTTCTTCTTTTACAGGATTTACTTTATTTCTTGTTATATACAGCTTAACTGCTCTTCGTTCTTTTGTTTTAGTTTTAGACATATTCTTAATGGCATTAATAATGAATGTATACACAAAATATAAATTAAAATTTTTACTTAAAATTTGAATTTTGAAAAATACTATTGTTAATAAATATAATTATTTATTTAATAAGCACATCTTAAAGCACATTAATTATTAATTTACACCCACAATATATTTTTATTTTTATTTAAATAAATCGCTTCATTTATATTTATACAACAACACAAGCTTCACGTTCACTTTACATCAAAATCATAAACAAAACCGGAATACTGAGTATCAATTTCAACGACAAATTAACAATAATGTTGCTAAAAATATATTGAAGTAGGAGTTAGTTTTGTTTATAGAAAATATCACATTTATATTTTAAGCATTTAAGTAAATAAAATCATTAGCATTTATAATAAAATGTGATTGTTGTAATTATTTCAAACGAATTTGATTTTATGATTGTTATGGCTTGTTTTTATAAATAAAAATAAAAAAAATTTATAAATTCTATCTGAATCAAATTGTAAACATAAAATAAATTATGTTTTACTTTTCCTACATAATTTCTTATGCTATTGTAATGCCGCTAACGTAACCCACATATGATAATAATTGACATTTAAATTATAGACTGTTTTCGACTTTCGTTTTGTCATTGTTATATTAATTTTGATTTGGCGATTTTTATATTTTATTTTTTAACTTATACTTTTTAAGCAAAAATTCAATATTTTGAATGCATATTTGAGATTGAGATTTATTTAAAAATTGTAAATATACTAACTTCAAAATGTCACGACATAGAATAGTTCGTACAATGGATTATAGTGATGGTAAGAAATGCGAAAAATTAAAAATGCTCAAGTGGCATTTTCAATGTCCTAGGTTTTAAAGCTTGGGAGTTTCATAATATAACTAAATCATTTTTATTTAATTAGCACAACTCATTTTAAAATATAGTGAAAATTTACTCCCTATTTTATCTTCCATTTTAAATTAGTACGAACGGGCTAATGAAATGAATTCCTGCTGTAGTTCAGTTATTGATACATACGTACATATATATATATATATATATATGTATTTGTTATGTATCCATTTCTAAATATAAAAACTTTATTTGGAAAAAAATTTTTTAAATTTGTTCTCTATTTTTATAATCGTATCTAGCAAAATATTTCAATAATTTTCTTAATATCAATAAAATTTTAGATTACGATGGATATGATGATGTATATGGTCATTCAGTTGATGATGAAACTGGAATTTCGCCTACAGATGCATCACAGTGGATATATGATCGTGCTAAAGGACAGCAAAGTATTTCAGAATTCATAAAAACAAATCGAAATATTAAAGAAGAAGATGAAGGAGAAGAAGACGAAGATGAACAATCCATCTCTAATAAAGAAAAAAAACGCCGTGATTCCGAAAATTTTCAAATGCCAGTTCTTAATGATCTGGAAAAAATTAAATTAACATCTTGTATTGATGAAATACGCAATGTTGTTGGAGATACGTATTCAGATAAAAGGATTGTTGATGCAGTAATGCAATATAATTTTGATTATTGCACAGCTCTTGATTCTCTGTTAAACGATAATTTACAGAAAAAAACTGAAGAACCAATAATTAAAGGTGAGTTTACAATTATAAAATGAATAAAAATTTAAATTAATTTTTTTTTTCTTTTTATTATTTCATTTAATCTTTTGGTTACTGTTTGTTTTATTTGAAATATGGTAAGGTAAGATGTTAGTAATGTTGAAGATAAGACTGAAAAGTTTTCTAATATCAAATTAAATGATTTAATTAAAAGCAAATTAGGAAATACAGATAAAAAGTTTGTTTTACCGGCACTAAAAAAGACACAATTTAATATATCACAATTAAAACTTGGTTCAGAGTTACGTTTTAACAATCACGAAAAAATTAATACAAAAGAAAATAATGTTCAAATTGTTAGTAAAAAGTTAAAAGAATTAACTATAAATAAAGAGATAAATGTAGAAGATCAATGTAAATCGGATATTATTGATCTGACGCAAGCTCTTGGGCCTTCGACTTCATTAAAAATTGACAAAACTTTACATACAGATAACGATATATTTTTTATTCCATTTGCTGAATGTGATATTCCAAAAAGAAAGTCTAAATTCGTAAAAAAGGATTATCTAATGACTTATATTTTGTGCAAATCAAATTTTTCAAAAGTTATGAATTTGAGATTTCAGAAATGCCCAAATTCATATATAAGACATACATTCAAAATTAAAAACAGAATTACGCCTTTCAATTTCAATAAACCATCACCAGATGATCAACATTTTAGAAATTCTCAATTTAGAAGAAATAACATATAATATTTAATAATTTTTCAAATTGAAAGTTTTATTTTTATATGATTTTTTATTTTACATTTATGGACATTTAAATAAAAAAAATACCAAATATTTTTTTACAAAATTTTATTAAGATTTCTAATTATTGGAATTACATATTGTTCAAGTTTAAATTAAACTTAACAATTTTTTAGAAAAGACAAGTATTTTGTTTTCAATATTTAAGAAATAAAGCATAAAAAATACATAAAAAAACGAAGTTATAATATCTGTACGGTTCAAAAATATACAAACATTCTTATTTTATTTTCATAAACATTATTTCAAAATTTCAGTTATCATTCTTATAGATTAATATAAAAATCTGTTTAGATAAAGTATAAAAAAGAATAAAGAATAAAATTTAAATTTTACTCATATACATGTATTTTATTATTATTTTGTTAAAAAGTTAATTCAAAACTAATTTTTCGAATGGAAATTATAGAAAACTTAGATATCTCATTGTCACAAATTCGAGAAAAACAAGCTAGAACTTCAAACATAGCTCCAGTAACTGTAATCATTACACCACAAAATGATAAAAAAATTAAAAAAGGTTTCGATTTGGATGATGAAAAATCAGAAAGTTCTGGTAGAAATACTCCAGAAATTCAAGAGGAACAAAAAACATCATTCAATAAATTAAGTAAGGAACAGTTGCAGGAAAATGCTAGAAAATTGTTTGAAAAGGAAAGAGCAGGAGAAAAATCCCATTTACATATGGTTGTAATTGGGCATGTTGGTAAGACTTTCCGAGCATAATAAGTTATTGCATATTATGATGATTAAATATTTCATATTAGATGCTGGTAAAAGTACTTTAATGGGGCATTTACTCTATGATACTGGAAATGTATCTCAACGAATAATGAGCAAACATGAACATGAAAGTAAGAAAATTGGAAAACAAAGTTTTATGTATGCTTGGGTACTCGATGAAACTGGTGAAGAAAGATCAAGAGGAATTACTATGGATGTTGGAAGTTCAAAAATTGAAACAAAATCTAAAATAGTAATAAATATAAAATTTTAATACTTAAAATTATAATTTTATACATGAAGAAAATTAATTTAAATAAATAGGTAACATTATTAGATGCTCCTGGTCATAAAGACTTTATTCCAAATATGATTTCTGGTGCTTCCCAAGCAGATGTTGCATTACTTGTTGTAGATGCAACCAGAGGTGAATTTGAGACTGGTTTTGAGCAAGGTGGTCAAACTCGTGAACATGCTTTATTAGTAAGGTAAAATATTTCTAGAAAAATAAAAAAGTTATCAAAAAAAAAAATTAATAATAAATGTTTTTAAATATTAAGGTCTCTTGGTGTTACACATTTGGGCGTTGTAGTTAATAAACTTGATACTGTCGATTGGTCTCAAGAAAGATTTAATGAAATTGTTGGCAAATTGAAATCATTTTTAAAACAAGGTGGATTTAAAGAAAACGATGTAACATTTATTCCATGTTCCGGTTTAACAGGCGAAAATTTGGTTAATAAACCAACCGATACTAAATTAACAAGCTGGTACAATGGTCCAACTCTTTTAGATGTTATTGATAATTTTAAAATACCAGAAAAATCAATTGACAAACCTTTGCGAATGTCTATTTCAGACATATTTAAAGGTAATGGATCTAACTTTTGTTTATCTGGACGAATTGAATCTGGTTTCATTTGTATTAATGATAAAGTTTTAATTAATCCTGTTAAAGAAAATGGTAACATTAAAGGGATTTCAATTGATGAAATACCATATAATAGTGCTTTTGCTGGAGATCAGTGCTCTGTAACAATATCGGGCTTAGATGTTAGTAATATATGGGTAGGATGTGTAATATGCGATATACAAAATCCGATACCTATAACAAATCGAATTCAAGCTCGTATATTAATTTTTAATATAAAAGTTCCAATAACTATAGGTTATCCAGTAATTTTACATCATCAATCACTTATAGAACCTGCCACCATTTGTAAATTAACATCAATTGTACATAAAGCAACTGGAGAAATTATTAAAAAAAAACCAAGAGTGCTAACTAAAAATTCATGTGCTATTATTGAAATTGAAACAACAAAAGCAATTTGTGTAGAAAAATTTTCAGATTATAAAGAATTAGGAAGAATAACGTTACGTGTTGGTGGTGTAACAATAGCAGCTGGAACAATAATAAATTACTATTGAAATTATTATTATAATTATACATACGTAACACGTACATAAAAATATGTACGTATACATTAAATAATAATTTCAAATTTTGTAAATTTGTTTGCTATTTAATAATAAAATAATTTTTATTTTGTTAATTTTTTTTTATATGTATATGTATAAAATAAAAACGTTTGTATATTGGAACTATAAGTTACAGATATTTTTTATTATGTTTTAAATTTGGTAATAATTAACTCAACATATTAATACTATTGTTGAAAACTGGGGAATACTTTCAGATTTTTTGTTTAGTTTCTAATTTTGTTAATTCGTTGGGATATAGTAAGCTCAAGAGTTTTCTGAATAGAAAATGTTCAATATTAAATTATTTCTATTTGTTGCTTTTTTTGTTTTTGTCCATGAACGTTCTTCGAGGGGTATTTAACATTCTAAAATATGTACATATTTCAGTATAATTATAGAGTGCTTGTGAAATCTATCTTCAGATGAAATATCAACTTTTGTGAAAATTGAATGAACTAACGTTTATTTGAAGAATAAGTCAAATGGATTGAAAAAAATTGTTTTTTATTTTTAGATACATTATTAAACGTTAAATATTTTATTTTACATTCTTTTTTATATGTCCTAAGACAAACATTAATAAAATATGCCTTTTTTAATTTTAAAAACATTTTCTATTATTACCAGATACTAACGATTCTTGTAATTAAAAAAATGTTTAGGATAATATACAATATAAATAAAAATAGATTCGGATGAATTTAACAGATATTAAAAAATCTTTTAGATTAAAAAACATAACTAACAATTTAATTTACAAACTAAATAATCACCATAATATGAGTTGTCTTTTTTGGCTTCTAAAATCATTGCTGCGTTGTCAAATTAAATCTACTACTTTTAATAATTCGCGTTAATTTCAAGTTAAAGTCACAACATTGAAAAGTCTATTAATTTACATTAATAATTTGTCCACTTTGAATTGAAAAGAGAAAAATTATGAAAGAATGCCAATGTATCTTGATACAATTGATTTCCTCAAACTACATAGGTACATACATTATAATATTATGTATTTGATCCACCACAATTTTCTTTATCCGATTTCAAAATACATTATTTTTGGGGCAAATTATATTTGAATACCGATATTTATTTAAAGCCAACCTATTATGTATTATCTGTATTTAAAATGCGGCAAAACAAATGTACATACATACATCATTATACATATTTATTTATGCCTACCTTATTTTTGAAATGTTGGCGGTTATTTTTCAAGTTTTATACACATGAAAAGATTGATAAAGGTTTTTATTTTAACATTTAAAATTATAAATATTCAATTCAAAATTATTTATTATACAAGTTGAAAATGTATCATAATCTTAAGAAGAAAAAATCATTTTTTAAATTTAAAAGAAAGAAAAAAAAAATACATTTGAACATACATATTTAAAATATTTATATTGCATACCTACGTATGTACTACGTAAATACCTACTACATGTGTGCTGTTATTTTGGGACAGACTTTTTAATAACGATTTCATCTTAACAAAATTAAAAAAAAAAAAAAAACGAAAAAGGGTTGTTTTTTTTTTAATTTTTTACATTATTGTTTTTGTTTTTTTTTTTTTTAATTTTGTGTTTAAGATTTCAATGGAATGAATTTTATCCCATGAGAATGCCTATATATTTCTCAATGGGCACATATGCCCAGAACATAAAAAGTGAAATCAAAATTTAGCGGTTCGTTGCTCTATTTCAAATATATTTATTTCTTATTTGATTCTTCAGAAAAATACAAAATAAAAAAAAAAAAAACAAAAAAAAAATCAAAAAAAAAAAAACGCATATATATAGAGATTTTCCAACAGAAATTTCCTTTAAGAAAAACAACTTCTTATCATCAAGTGAATTTATAAAAAAAAAAAAAAAATTGTATTTCAAAGCTAGCTATAATCATGATAATCACTAGCAATAATGTTTTTGTAAATTCGTAAAAGGTAAAAATAAGTCTGTACCAAAATGGAAATTTATAAAAAACCGAAGCGGTTAGAAAACAATTTCCAAGTAATTTTGTTATTGCGGGCATAACATAAGTACATTTCTCTATACAGCATAATAAAATATATATATATATATATATATATATATTATATGTGTACATAAATTTGTGTATACATACATGATATTTATTTCTTTACTAAACAAATCTAGATTTCCTTTAGATTATCAATTCCTTTATTTTCATTTTTGTTATTTTCAATTGGTTAACATTCTTTCTTACATATTGGAAAATAATTTCAATTAGACGATGAAAACATAAATTTTCTTTTCTTTTGTTTTGTTTTTATTTTGTTTTTTTTTTATGCTTTTTTTGATTGTTTGTATGTTTCTTTTATAATACAGTACATTCAATAGAATTTACTTTAAAAAGCATCCTTTAAATATAAAATAAATAACAATACAAAAAAGAAAAACAAAAAAATAAAAAGAAATGAGAAAATAATAAAAATAAAAAAATGTCCTGCGCAAAAGAAAAGAGTACATACTCGCAATTGTTTCATACACAAAAGAAAAATAAGAAAGAAAAAAAAAACAATTTTAAGGTATCCTGGTAATATGTTATAATAATTCTTACTTTTTCTAGTTGAACAAATGCATACAGAGCTTCTGATATATACACAACATACAACAGTCAGTCAGTAGAAGGACAAACGAGAGAAAATTATAACCTGCCTGACTCTTGTATTCTGTACATATATATATATATATATATATGAAACCAATATAACGAATAACAAAATTTTGTAAGCTCTTGTTGATGTTGGAATCATTTTATAAACATTCTACAAAGGATATTACAAGAACAAGAGTGAATACTATAACAGGGATTTTTATATATTGGTTATTGTTAATAAATATTAGTACAGTATTATTTACTTTATTAGGGATACTACACTTGAATCATTTTTTCCGTTAAACGCAGATTTTAAATGTTCCTTAAATCTAGTTTGAAAACTTCTTCCAGTTTGTCCAATATATATATATATATATATATGTAATCACAATCATTACATTTTATTTGATAAACACCCGATTTACTGAAATTGTTCCTCGTAACGATTTTATTATTGATAGTTTATGCTTATATATGTTTTCATGACGTTTCTATTTTTAAACTGGTATCTGTAATAAAATTAAATCTCCTGTAATTAATTTCGGATTTTATCTCTTTGCAAAAATTGTACAATTTTTTAAATAAAAGTTTTCTATTTTTCTTGCTTATTATATTTTCGATTATGTTCCCCTCATATCCATTATTCTTCGCTATTGTGTTTATTATATTGAGCTGCTCATTATAATTTAATTTCGACATCGGAATATTCAATAGTCCACATAGCATAATCCTATGAACGTAGCTATATGGAAAGCGGACATTTTAGTATTGATTAGGATGGCAATAATGTGCTAGAATCACCACTTCTGAATATCTAGTGTCTTTTCTATAAATCTTGAAATGGAATTTTCTCTCTACGCGACTTATAGAAATGTCCAAAAAGTTGATACTATTATTTGATTCTTTGATTTCTTAAATTTTTGTTTTATTTTCACCATTCAAGAATTCGAAAAACTGATCTAATTGTCTGTCAGTTCCTATATAAAGACGCAAAACACATCATCTACATATCTATACTATTTTTGAACATTCTTCACTATTGGATTTGTAGATTCTAAGACTAACTCTTTCAAAGTCATCCATAAATATTTCAGCCAAAAACGGATTTGAAGCTGAACCCATTGGAAATCCTTATCGAATTGAAAATAGTTCTGTTCCAAACAAATGTTCAACAGGTTAATTATTTCGTTTTTAACAGGTGTAACCACATTACAATCATCCAACAAGTTTTGAATAATTATTTTTATTTACTTTATTGGTATAGATGTGAACAGGCTGTTAACATCAAACGTAACTAATATGGAACTCTGTGAAATAATCATATCCTTAATCTGTGAAACCAGATCTAGACTATTTTTAATACCAAACTTAGGCTTAAAATACAATATTTCCATTAGTAAGGAGTTCAAAAATTTGCTCAATTTATATGTGGGAGCTCCAATGTAAGACACTATTGGTTTTATAGAAATATCTAATTTATGCAGTTTGGGTAAACCACTTAAGACTGATGGTGTACTTGGATTCATATGGATTAATTTAAATTTGTCATTATCCTTTAGTACAAGATTACTTTTTTTAAGTGGTATCCTTTAAATTTAATTGGAATTTTGATGTCGGATCTTGTTTTAGTTTAATTTTTTTTATTTTTATTTTCAGTTTCTCTAAAAGAGCTGTTAGCTCTTACAGAGAGTGTAATAGTGTAATTAAGCTGTTACCCGAGATTAAATTATTGATTTTAATTACATAGTCGGTTCTGTTAAGTATTTTATTTATTTATTTACTTGTTTAACACAAACAGTTTGCAAAGAGAAAAAAAAAAAAAACTTATTAATAGAGAATTTATACAAACAAACAGTTTAACTTAAAATTAAGAAGTACAAACTAATATACTAATACTAAAGTTTAAAATTTTAAAACCATACACAATAAATTGTTTACAAAAAGTTTAACAATGATTAAAACAAAACATAAATTATATCTTAGTTATTAAGATAAAGATGTTGTTTTAGTAGATGTTTAGACATTGAAAAAATGTATGTGCCGTTTATATTTGTTTTCCATCATTAGCATCCTATGAATTGGCTCAAACATCCCATAGTTCGTTCTATGAAAAGAAAAGGAAAAAAGATTGGTAGATCAAAAACGGGGATTATCAATAACAACGATTTCATTTGAAATTAAAGACGATGTTATATTTCCTTTTACTACTTCAGTAATAAAAATAGCATCTCCAATTCCGCGTCTTAGTTGCAATAAACACATTTGAATAAGTTTAAGTCTATGTTCATAAAGGGGTAATAATAATGGGTCAGACCATGGAAGAAAACATAAGGCAAACCTTAAGAAATTTCTTTGAATAGATTCAATTCTAAGTTTGTGTACCTCATAAAAAGGCGACCATAAAAACTTGACTAGCGTATTCTAAATTTGGTGGTACGAGACAAGTATATAAAGATTTTATGATATACGGATCAGTAAATTCTTTCGACCATCGTTTAACAAAGCCTAACATTGAGTTGTAAATCTTTGATGGATTGAACTCTTGTCAAGGATTCACCATTAAGTGTGTACTTATACTTAAACGGATGAGAACGGCGAGTGTATGTAATTAGAGCACATTTATTAATGTTGAGTATAAGATTATTTCGAGTGCACCAAGCGAAAAAATTATCGAGGTCTTTTTGAAACAAAACTGAATCATCTTTGTTTTTTATTTTTTTGAAAATTTTCATATCGTCTGCATAAATTAGTAATTCACTATTACTAATGATAGATGCTACATCGTTGATTGTTATTGTGTTGTTATTGTGTTACCTTTATCTGCTTTTGATATATGATTAAATTTTCATCCTTCAATTTTTTACTAATTTCTATTAGTACTATAGTAAAATTTAATAGTCACATCGGGCTTACACTATAAAGAAAGGCATTTATCTGGCCTCCATAATAACTTTGAATAATATCAATATGCAAAAACAATAATTATATGTTGAATATTCACATAATACATTTAGAAAGAATGCTAAACTGACCTAAAATTGAAAATTATATACTTTAGAAATAACTGTCTACAAATCAAGATCTTACTCAAAAAAAATATATTCTAAAACATATCGGTTTTTAAATGAGCTTTCGATTTGCAGATATTCTAAAATAAGAGATAGTGTAGTGTCACACTTGTTTTTTGTCAAATCAATCAAAATTTTAATACAATTTAAAAATTGTATGGCGTATATAGTAAATAGCTAAGTATAACATCTACAAGCATCTTAACAAGCTTAAATTTTACACAAAAAACTTGGGATGCAAGATATTGAGATCTGATGGTTAGAGGTGGTCATATGAGCAAAGTAAGGAGCCGGTTGATATAAAAAAAAATATATCATATCATATAAAATATTTAAACTTTAACGGCAGATCTTGAATGAAATTTTTTTTTTATTTTTTAACTTTAAAAATTTATTTACAATCTGTTTATAAGTATATAAAAAAAAACTATTTTTAATATACTTTATTTTGTTTGTGAGTGGTTGTGGAATAATGCGGCTAAAATTTGCTACTAAAACTAAAATCCCAATGTAAATAAATATGTCACCAACTTGGTGTGAAAATATCAAACCAAATCAAAAGAATGTACCTAACATCATTTCTTGTTTTATCCCATATTTTGTGAAACACATACTATTATCATTAATTGACCAAAATTTAAATAATAGTCAATTATAAGTACCAGCATCAGAAGCTTTTGGCTTCATAAAATATAATTCTTATATATTTTCGCAAATTAATATTAAAAATTAATTTGTAATTTTTAATTAATTAATTTTAATTATAACCTGCACTATGTCCCACGGATGAGGTTACAGGACAGGACATGATTCATTATCATTAATTATAACCAGTAACATATTATATAATTTTTTTTATACTCGTTAGACAGCAGATCTTGTTATATAGTTGGGTTCTGTATCCAAAGCAGCCACAAATGGACTTCTGATTTTAGAACATTCATATAACTTTTTTTTTTTACAACCTTTAAGTTATTATAGTAACAATATTATTACATATTACAATAAATTATTACTACATTTAAACAGTACTTAAAAAGCAAGACCCGTGTGGATTTACAGGAATTAATATTTCTGCTCCTCTATGTTTTTATTTTATCCCACTAAATCGTAAGGTTTCAGCCTTTTCAGCCTTCTTATATCTTCTGTTCTATTTAATATCTCAATCGCTTTTGAATTGATATGTTAAACCAATCCATACAATTTAATAAAAAACAAATTATATCAAAATAATTAATATTTAAATATCATGAAGTATATATATATATATATTTTTGTTATTGGAAGCTGGTCATTTATTTTTAAAGACTCACAAGTGTAGCTTTTATTCATTCGACATACAGGGATAAGGTTTTCATTCTAAATTTGAGTAAAATGATCTTATTACCCATATTATTTTTAGTACCCATATTACCCATATTACCCATATTTTTATTTTGTATAATGGATAACACAATGACTACTACTTTGGTGAGTGTGAACGAGAGTAACGATATCCACTGGCGTTCTCTCGAACGCATTTTACTCAATTAGGTTGATGTGTGTTTAATTTCACATACGAATGGAGGTTTAACTTTAACTGATATGTGCCAAAAGCTGTATTATACTAGAAAAAGAATAAAAATCAATACAGCTAAAACCAAAATCATATGAATAACTCGCACATCAAAACATTGGAGAATCTGATGTTTCGATGTTCGACTTATGAAGAAACACGAGTCGAAGAGGTGAGTAAGTTCAATTATCTGGGCAGCATCATCGTGTCATCAGATGGAAGTGTCGATTTAGATATTAAAGCCCGCGTCAGCAAAGACTTTACTATTTTCAGGATGCTCTCAAAAATATGGCAGACAAACAATAACTATATCTCTATGCGCACTAAAATAACGATATTCAATTTAAGTGTTCAATCTGTTCTCTTATACACCGAAACATGGAAAATTTCATCAAAAAACTACAAGCTTATATCAATAGATGCCTGATGCGCTGCATTATAAACCTTCGTTGGCCAAAAACAAATAAAAAATAATTAAACGTGGAAATTTGATAGTCATACTCTGTGGAAAACTGACAAGTGTTAGTTGAAGCAAGTACCCAACAACTGAAGAAATTAGCCGTAGATAGGACATAATTGAAATATTTTATTTATGTCCTATACGCCCACGGATGGGGCTACAGGAAAATGATGAAAACACAAGAATTGAAATTAATTTTTTTTCCTTTGATTTAATTAGTTTTAAAATTTGTTAAGGACAGTTTTAAACAGCAAAATTTTTGTGAAATACTAAAAACAAGTTTTTTTTTTTTAGTATTGCTAATTTTTTTTTTGTTGCAAATGTGAACAAAAAATTAAAATACATACTAAATCGCCGTTATATTAGACATAGACACCTATACTTTTACTGCAGCTTTCATCTGTGCATTAAGCGTGCCCTTAAGGTCAATGTTACAAACACCGAAAAATATCGAATGTACAATGAAATTGTGATTGAAATGTCGATTTTAACGAAGGTTGTAAAACTTATAACAGCTCACAATATTTATTTAAGATAAAAGATTTCATGCATTAAAATAACAAAACAATCATTAAAACATTTATCGTATGTTGTACTACCTACTGTCCTATTGAATTTTTTAAAAATTAATTAAACATGTTGATGCCTCATCAAAACATATATATATATATATAGATTTATTAAGAGTTAAATTTGCAAACAGTATAAACTTATACAGTTTCATAAGAAATTACCACTTAAATCAAATCGAGTACTTTAAATAACTTCAATTTTCAAAGAGCCGATTTAAATAAAAAAATAATAATATAAAAACAAAGAAACAATTAAATGCCATTGTTATGGAAAATTTATATAATATCCTTAAGTGAATGTCCTAAACTCTACACCTTTATTTGTAAAAAAATTTTCTTTATGCCTTGTTCTCTTAACACACATCTATAAAATATATCTATTTGTATAATGTACAAATTGCATATACATATATATATATATATATAATATATATATATATAAATAATATAAAAATGATAATGTTGTATAATTTCTCTCTGCGCCGTTTTTCATCCCAAAAAAAAAAAAAAATAAATATAAATTTTCAATTTCAATATTAAATACTCTGGATGCGAGACGAACGAGGACCAAAAAAATAAAAAAAAAAGTGTTCAGAATAATGTACAAAATATTTTAGTATACCCTTAGTTAACTTTAGTTATCGAGAAATTTTCATTGCAAAGGTTTGAGAAAATTCATCTCTCATCCAAAAAAAAAAAAAAAACAAACAAAAAATTTATATTTTCTATATAAATATATATATATATATACATAATATATATGTATATATATATCTGTACATATATTAATAAATGTAAAATATCATAAAATTTTTATTTTTTTGTTCATCTTTTTAATTAAAATATAAAAATTTATCTTAAAAATTAATATTTAATAATTAACAAATAAAAAAAAAAACAAAACATTTTAATGAAATGAATTAAAAAAAAAAACAAGTGATTTGATATTTTAAAAATATTTATACATAATATTAAATATATATAAATCACGTGATAAATATTTAATTATAAAATTGTTAAGTTTAAAATAAAAAACAAAAAAAAAAATTAATTTTTTTTTGTTCCAAATTTTGTCAAAGGAATTAACACACAAAAATAAAAAAAAAAAGTAATATTGAAATATAAAATAAAAAAAAGTAAAATATTTTTGAAATAAGAAAATTGTATTTTCTTACATTATTGTATACCTACACAAATATACATATATATATATATATATATATAAAATTATTACGTGTAATATAATAAACATTTATAAATATATATATATACATATATATATATATAAATGTGGAAATGATAGTGAAACCTATAAAATGTTATTGGTACGGATTAGTTTTCAAATGTTTCATTCTATTTCATAATTTTTATTATATTTTTCTTATTATTATTATTATTATTGCTGTTATTATTATTGGAATATATAACTACATAATAATTATGATGTGTATTTAAAAAAAAAACACCAGATGGAATCTTTTTCACACCTTAACGAACAAATATAATTGCATCCTTACCAAAAAAAAAAATTATTTATAAGAAAATAGTGTTAATGATAATGATGAATGATGATGATGATGATGATGATGACATTTCAAATTAATTTTAATTTATTTATAAATTCTATTTTTTGTTTGTTTGTTTTATATTTAATTAATTAAAATTAATTTAAAAAAAACAAAATTAAAAATTTGAATTAAATACAAATTAAAAATTAATTTTCACCCTAATTTTTATCAAATTTTTCGTTAAGTTACACGATCATTTGATAACCATTTTTATTTTATTTTTCTTCAAGGACCCTCCTGCAATGGTATTAATAATGTTGTATAATTGTATAAATAATCCAAATTAAGCACAAACAATTTTCATAACATTCGAATATCAATTTTATTTATAATTAAAAAGTGAACGAAAGTAAAATAAGAGATTGTTTAAGTGTTTCGTTCAGCATTGGCAAACACTTTATCAAGTGAGAAATTAATTTATTAATTTCTAAATTCAACATAGTTTTTTTTATTTACTGTAATTTTAAAAGAATTTTTTTTAAATTATTTCAAAAGTGGTTTTAAGTTCAATTTCAAGAAGTTTAAGCAATTTACGTAAACGTAGACGTATAAAAGTTATCAAAATATCGTAGCCATTTAATTTTACATATTATTTTTTATACGTTTACGTATATATAATGACAACTTTACGTCTACGTTTACGTAAATTTTTCAAACTTTCCACACTATTATATTAACCTTTATGTATATTTTTGTACTATAATTTTATTTTTCTTTTATATACTGTGTCTAACATTACTGTTATTTGAAAGTCCAAAAGAGAAATTATATTTGCAAATTGAATTCAAAATAAAATGGCAGAAATTTTTATTATTTTAATTCATTGTTTTTAATTAATTTAGATGTGGTATTAACAAAACTTAATACGTCATATACGAACAAAACCAATCAGCAGCTCTAAACTAACCTATATTTTTTGTGATAAGTTGGTTAACCTGATAGAATTGACACTAACATATACGATTTTGTAGAATATTTTAAAATTATTTTTTTCACTTTTCTAATGTATTGGGGTTTTTTGTTTTTTTTTTTATGAAAAACATTTACAATTTGTAATATTAAAAATACTATCAACATTATTATGAGGTAAAAAAAACTAACATTTTTAAAATATTGAAAATGTCGTGGATGGACATAATATATGACAATGTTATAAAACAAGAAAGATAAATCATTTTTGTTGATTTTTTTGTTTTTAATCGAGTGTGTTTCATATATTAAATTCAATTTCTTTCTTACTTTTGATCCTTCCATGTTTGGGGTATTAGAATAATAATAGACCAGAATATTTACGAGAACTCAAACATTACAAAATGTGACAGTAACCTTTTTTGTATTTTTTTTTTTGTATTTCAATACTCTGACGTTAATTATGTTTATTAAAATTACGATTTTTATATATTCAAGTACATATACATACAATAACAATTAAGTGATAAATTAAATAGAATAGAACAACATAAAATTATTTTATAATGCAATTTTCAATTTCATTATTTAAAAGCTTCCGGGAAACAATATACAAAAGTTTGCATATAGAGAGAGAGAGAACGAACTATTTATGATTGAATCATAATTGATTAGAAAAACAACAATTCAAATAAAAATCAAATTAAAAAAAAATTAACTCATTTTTGTAAAATATACATTTTAATTTTTAAATATATACATTATTAATTTATAATTAATATACCTATGTATATATACATATAATTTCACTGAAAATAGAATATGTATTATTATGCATGCATATATATAAATGTATATAATTGTGTTTTCTTATCATTGTACACATACACACATTCTAATTTAATCAACTAATTTTGGAATTTTAATTTAATATTTTTATATTAATTCACCACATTATAAACTGAATGGTCGTTTAGTTTATAACCACTTCAGTATTTTACTTCATCATCATCATCATCATCATCATCATTGGCCTGCAACCTCTTCATTTTATTTACCTTACTATACGAGTAATATATGTACCTTATAAAATTTTCTTCTTTAATGGCGCCTGCAACCCCTACAAATGAATTTTGGCCTTCTCTCATATTCACCTTAATCCTTCTGTTATACTATTTGTATAATTCTTGCAAAGTATTAATAATTGTACATTTCCAGTTGTAATTAGATCTTGTTTGCTTTTATACTTGTTTTCTGTTTTTTTTTTTGCCGTCATTTCAATTTTATATGTGTGTACACACATGTTTATAAGTATATTTTTAGATGTTTTTAGGGTATTTAATTAATTACAAAATATTGTATAAATATAATAATAATCTTTACAAACATTCATTTATGTATATAAGTATGTACAAAATATACCTCTGATAAGGTAATATAACAGTATAAAAAACAAAAATAATACACCATAGTAACAAAACAGTTAAGTTTAGAAAAATTTAATTTCTTCTTTTCTATTCATTTTGGGACCATTTGGGAAAGTCTTAAAAAAACCAAAAAAAAAAAAATGTTTTTTTTTTGGAGAGTTTAAAATAAATTTAATAAAAAATTTATATATTAACTAATAAAAAGGATTTTTTTTGTTGTTGTTGTTTTTCTTTTGTTATGATTATTTTTTTTTTTTTATGTTTAACAAACAAACTATTAAAATAAAGCTGTAAACCTTTTTCTCTTGTTTATATTTGCTTTTGTTATTTTTTTTTTTTTTTTTTTGATAAAATTTTTATAGAAATTTCTACCTATATAAATTTATATGATTTTTTTCTATTTTTTTTTTTTTTTTTACTATAAATTTGTGATAAGATTTCCTTGATTTAAAAAACGACAAAAAAAAGAAAATTTGATTTTTTTTTTTCTTGTGTCCTTTTTAAATCAAGATATATGTATACACATACATTTATATATGTACCTATTATAAAACAATTGAACATTCATACATACATATGTATGTATGTATATATAAATATGTGATGTGGAAATGGATATAAACACATTTTGCATTTAAGGAACCGTTTTCTGTGTGAGCCTAGATGCAGACGAGATGAGATGCTTTATTTAATGTATGTTTCTATATTAATGTACCTACCTATATATTATACATTTACATATACATATATGTGTATATATTTTGTCTATAACTTTGAGTATCACGGGGCAAATAAAATAAGAAAAAGAAGAAAAATAATATGAAAATAAAGGAAAAATTACTCGTTTTACGTACAAAAATGAGAATTTTCCTTTTTTTTTTTTTATATTTTTTTGGTTTTTGCTACTTTAATTTTTTTTTATTGTAAGGACTATACTATACTAAAAGGACTAGATTTGATGTTCATATATATACATATATGTGTATTATTATATTTATTGTTTTTTATAAAATAAAGTGAAGCTGTATTTTCTGATATCCTTTTGTTATTTTTTATTATTATTATTATTTTTTTTTTCTATGTTTATGTCTTCGTCTTGGCTCTTTTTTGTTTGTTTGTTGCTGTTGTTATTGTTTTTTTCGATTTTGATTTCCCTGCATTAAATATGTACTTATTTTGAAGTGGAAAAATCTGAACTGAAAAGTCAATTGAAAATAAAGATTTTTTTTTTTTTTTTTTTTACATATTTATTGATCTTTACATACTATAATAATAAATTTTTTCTATATATATACAGATGTGTGTCTATATGTGTATGTGTGAATTTGCTTGTTTGCATGTGTGTGTGTGTGTGAAGGGATATTGAAAAATTAAAAAGAATACAAAATGAAAAAAGAAAAACAAAAAAAATAAAAAGAAAATAAGAGAAAATTGAAAGAAGGAAAAAATTAAATTAAAAAGAAATTCAGTGTATGTAAAGTGATTTGGTGGAGTGTTTAAAAAAGAAAGAATAAAAAATAAACAAACAAAAAAAAAGAAATATTAACAAATTAAAAAAAAAAAAAAACTGAATTATTATTTTTATATTATTTTCGTTTTTATTTATTTTTTTCTCATTTTAATTTTCTTGAAAAGTGTAAATTATATAAATGAAATCTATAGTTATACATATATATACATATATGTATATAAATTAAATAAATTGATAATTATTATTTATTTATTTTTTTGTTTTCAATATACAAAATATATTCTTGAGAACCTGATTAATTTTGTGTTTGAAAAAAAAACAAAAAAAAAAATCATTTTCTTTTTATTTTCCTACAACATTCAATTTACGGATTTAAGGCTGCTGATGCTGCTGCTGCTACTGCTGCTGCACAATATATATGTGTAAATATGTATGTATGCATTTATATGTGTGAATAAAAAATAAAAGAAAAAAATGAAATAAAACAGGAAAATTGAAAAAGAAAAATCTCTTTACTATCTATATAATATTATATATATATATATATATATATATGAACCTTATATATTTATTAATACATTATATGTACATGAGTATGTTAAGTTCGTTTCTTGTTTTTTTTTTTTTTTTTTTATTCATAAATTGATACTTTCTATACCTACATTATACTTATTTTAATTTATAATTGAATAAAGCAATAAAATAAAATAAAATATATAAAAAAAAATAAATAAATAAATAAATAACAAAATAAAAAAAAACTCTTAATTCAATTTGATTAAAGTATCCGTTTTAAAATTGAAAATTTAAATAAATATATACATACTTACGTGATTTTAAAAAACAAACTTTTTTTTTCAAATACAAATAATAAATATATTTTTGTGTTATTCTCTTTGTTTCTTTTTGTTTCATTTTTTTTTGTTTTTATTTTTTAAGTTTTCTAATTGAATTTTTAACTTTGACTTTTAAAAATTTCATTAAATTTTGTATTTTGAAATTTAAATTTTTTTTTTTGGCAATTTTCTATAATAATATAATGCAAAATATCCTTTGTAGTACAAAAAAAAAAAAAAACAAAAAAAAAATACCGTATATACTCTGAGTAGTAGTATATATCAAGTACAAAACAATAATTATTAAATGTTTTTAAATGTATATATATATACAGAGTTTAAATTTTTATTCTATTAAGTTGAAATCTTTGAAATCTTTGAAATTTTGAAACAATAAAATTATATTATTTAATTTTAAATTATGTAGATTTAAAAGATTTTGCTTTTGTATTTCTTTTTAATGTCTTGTTTACATTATATGGGTTTTTTTTTAGTATAGAACTGATGGTAAAGTTATTGGTAGATTCGTTGATATTCAAAAATTTAAATTATGTAGATGTATACACAGTAGTGTTTACAGATCACTTCTAAAATGTTAATATTATATTTAATTATTTTGTTTAATGTTATGGTTGAGAAATAAAATATACTACTCTATTGCAATAAAGTTGGACCCACCTTTAAACTTATCATCACAATAAAAAATTTTGTGTAGGTAATTTGTGTAGGTAATTCAAACTTATCATCCCAATGAAATGTTGTGTAGGTAATAATCTATAAATGATTTGACATCTACAGAGGTTTTGCGGGGGAAAAAAAACCGAGAAAATCATTATGCCCGTTGTGAAACGGATATCAAATACAAACAAGGTATGGGCCAACTATTTTGCAATAGAGTAGTATTAAATGGGTATATCGTTGATATGATTTAATTTCAATTATGAAAACTCTGTTGTCAAGAGGAAAAATAGAGAAATAATGTAGGTGGGTAAATTAAAAAAAAACTAATTTAGTGGTAATTATTTAAATAAATTAAAAAATAATTAAAAATGTAAATAATTTTTGAAATTGTCCGTATAAGGCCCACTGCTCTTTAGCTAAAGTAAATACCTATATTATGAATCAAAGACAGATTTATAAAAAAGCTTACCAGCTATATAAATTAGAACATTAAAATAACAAAATTTAAATAAATTTGATTTATTTTTTAATTTATTTTACTATTTTTTTATATCGTCTATTCAGAGCACAAACTTGTTAGGGGTCTCAAAAAAGCGCTTAATGTATTGAAGTATTTTTTTTTTAAGTATATTTTTTATAATACTTGTATTCAATTTTAAAAATGTAATTTTTGAGAAACAGGAGATGATGAAACCAGATGAAAGCAATTATGCTTTATAGGTTTTTCGACCTGGTCCAGTATCTTTTATTCTTCCAATTGGGATAAAATAATTGACAATAAAAAATAAAAGGCCTACATCTCGAAATGGAAAAAGGTTTGAATTTTGGCTGCATATGACCAAAATTTGGATAAACTCTTTTGACATACATATACCTAAACCTCGTTTAATTAGTAGCAGAAACATGTAGACAAATTTTTTACAGTTGTTTGATATTTTTTTAATGTCTGATAACAAGTCTATAACAACATTGTATTCGATTTGATTTAGTAAAACCTTTTTATTTTTGGTCTAATTTGATTTTAGACTCAGTTATTTTTACTGCTTACGACATCCACACATAAGGGAGCGCTTCAGGTTAAGCTTAGGCCAGATTTTCTTGATGATGTTGCAGTCTGGTCTAACTGACCATCTGAAGTTTGAAGTTTTTATTGCATCTTTGCGAAGCAATCAATTACAGGTAGTTATAGAGGTGCAACCAGATTGCTCTTTTCCGGAAGGATTTCTAATATAGTACCCTCTCTAGCAAGTTGATTGACCCGCAATATCACTGTGTCCTGGCATCCATCGTAACAATATGTTGAACCGATTCACTAGTTCGTCCAAAGAACTGCAATAGGCCAACACGGTTTTTGAGTTGATGGTTACCTAGTCGAGTGTTCTAATTGCGGCCTGACTGTCTGTGAGTATACAGATATTTCTAACAGATAATATGCTGGATCTCAGCCAGGCTGAAGCTTCTTTTATTGCCATCACCTCCGACTGAAAGACACTACAATGTCTTGAAGAATAAACTTTATTTAGGTATATTTTCCGAGTAGAATCCACCCCCCAATCTGTCAGTTAATTTTGAACCATCAGTGAAGAGGTGTACGTGTTCCTTGGTTAGAACCGTGCTTCTCTTCCAACTTTGCAACAGTGCAAAAATTTATTAAAATTTCTATTTTAACTGTCAATTTTTGTCATTCACACAGTTGCGAAATCAAAATTGAAAAATGTATACCTATTTAAGTGCGCACTGCATTTTTGATGTACGATAATTAGTCCGATACTAGGTCTAATTCGAATTTATAATATTGTGTATTTTGTAAAAAATTATTAAAGTTCATAAATTTTGAGATAAATATTTTGACCGCAAAAAGAAAATTCAGAATCTATTAAATATCAAACACGTCACAACCGGAAATAAAGCACAAAAAATTATATAGAAATACAAATTATACATACATACGTGTACGTACAATGCACTTGTATGTACGTACAAACCTAAAAATAATAAACACAATAGAAAAAAAGTTGTATGAAAAATTAGTTTTTCGCTTGGGGTATTTTTGACCCCTCTGTATAATATATAGATTACGTCAGTTGTTGTTTTGCTTATTTATTTTAATGGTCATTTGGTATACTTGAACTATTTGGGAATAAAAATACTCCTACAAAGAACAAATTTATTTTTGTGATGGTAAAAAACATTAGAGAAAGAATTCCTGGAAGGACAAATTTTCCTGATGGTTTTTTTTTGAATTTTAATACTGAAGTTATTTTAACCTTTAAACATAGACGGAAAGTATTAAAAAATTTTGATTTTTCAATATTAATAAAAAAAAATGAACATTTTTTTTTTTTTTTTTTTTAATAAAGAATAAAGTGTTACATATTATATCCCATTAAAAGGGTTTCATAGTGGACAGAGCAATTGTTTTGATAAAAAAAAAAGGTTTTTTTTATTTTTTTTTATATTTTTAAATAGCCAATGACCAAGCTTAGAATAAACAAACCTTTATACTTTCATATCGTTGGTTGGGAAAAAGAAAAATTATAGTTGTAGGAGAAAGTGAAAAAGAGAAGCAGAAGAAAAGTATCAACGGAGAGTTGCCAACTGTATTATGAAATGTTGAAAAGACTGTATAGAACAAATATTTTATATAAAAAATATGTGAATAAAAAATGGTGCAAATATACAGATTTTGTTATTACTTTTAATCAAGAATGTTTTGAAATGAATAAAGAGATGTCTTTGGAAGATCACCTAGAAATGTAAATTTAATTATTCCGTGTCCTTCTGGGCGACTAACACATTTGTCATTCTTTGTTAAGGATGTGATTTTGTGGAATTCACTGCCGAGTGCATATATTACATGTGATATGTTTGTCTTGGGCTGATTGTGGTGATTGATTGGGCATTGACAGTTAGAAAGCAAAATAATTGAAAAGAAGCGAGTAATTAATAAATTTTTAATTTAAAATTGATTTTATGTACATAGTATTTGAATAACTACCTTGAATTAGATTGACATTTAATTAATTAAAAACTAAAATTGGTACTGAATTATTAATATTCTTGTATATTACAAGTAAGCTGCAAATGTTTGGCTATATTTTGCTATTTTTTCAATTCCTACTTTTTATATACAATATATTTTGCTATTTTTTCAATTCCTACTTTTTATATACAATATTTGTAGAAAATATCATACGAGGTCCTTCTAATCTAATAAAAGAACCAATTGAAGAGGCTTAGAAGAGGTTATTGTATTTGGCACTGGCAGAAGGAGTAAGCGAATTGTTTATATTATGCGAAAATAGTTTTGGAAACAAAATAGTAGTTCTAGTAACCAAATCAAGTTTTTAAAAATTATGTCAGAACCGAATTTTTGACTAATGAAGTAAACTATAAACTATGATGCTGCTGCTCGTAAGCACGAATTTTTTTCTCTTTACATGGCAAAAATAGACATCAGCAAACTGAAGTTGTGTCATTAATATTTTGTCTAATGAGTAGTAAAAATATGTAATAATTTTTATAAATTTTTTACAATTTCTGTAAAATAGCTTGTGACTGCGGTATAAATTGTGTAAATGCTGGAAAATCTTTCTTTCCATCAAAACACTATAGGTGGGGTTTTCATACCGATTGGTTGGTTGGACTAGAGAAAGGAAAGGAAAATTAATAAAGGAGGAGGTGAAAAAGGAAAAAAAAAATAAACAACGAAGGACGGTGTTAATGTTCATCATATAGAATTGATCATGTTTGTGGAACACATAAGATGGAATTTGGTTCAATATTCGGGATATTCTGTTTATAAACGATTTCTATAACTTGCCTTTTGCCATCTAAGGATTTCTATGGTGTAAGGATGATCACATGCCGCCATTTCGTGTTTCACAAGGAAAGCGCTTAACTGGAGGTAATACGTATTTAATTTCCACTGAGCATGTGCCGATGCTTACGAGATATCTATAAAAAATGAAGAGAACTCCAACTATGCGACGATGACTTAGAGGGGGGAACATAAGCAGTGACACTTAGATCATTGATAAGGTGAACAACTCATTTTTGGATTTAATATAAAGTTTTAACGAATTACTAGAAGCGTCAGTCCGGAGTTTTATACTCCATTTTAGGTTTTATGAAATCTTTATAGATTTCCAAGAGGTTATAGGTGGAGAAGTAGGCCTTACAGCGACTAAAAAAACCTAAACATTTGTCTGGTGCTCTGAGAGTGATGTCGTTAATAATGTAAATATAATTTAACTTTAATTATTTTCTTAAATTCTAAACTTTAATTTTTACAAAATGGATGGCCCTTGTCCAAAAAACAGTACTTAATTTTTAATCGCAGATTTAAGGTGATAAAATGTAATAGAGTAAGAATTAGTAGTTATTGTAAAATAGTATAAAAACTTTTTCTTTTCATCACTCAAACAGAATGGTTGTTTTATTATATACTGCTCTGACTTTTTGAGTTAATAAACTTCGACTCTGGTTTTTAAGTTCCAATTAGTTATTACAACCAAATCATGACTTAATGAACTGGTCATGATATTTTTTTTTGGTTGATACAGCGATAAATGTAACTTCAGATTTTTTATGATCATGCCACTAGAGTGCTGTCGTCTGCAAATCTGTGGATTGGATTGAAAGTGGCTTGAAGCAAGTCATTTGTAAATATAAGGAGTAGCGTGGGCGAGACGAGCATTTATTTGAAATTAAAATTTGAATTGTATACGGTTCGAAAGGATACTTTCTATCTATTTTAGAAAGGTCTACAGGATTTACAGTCATAAAACAGTCTTTTGTAATACATCCTTTTGCATATACAATCTTTTGTGTATATATACAGTATATCTTATACAGTCTTTTTAGTAATACAGTTTATTTACTAGTACAGCGAAAAGCGTTATTTTGTACATACAGTCTTTTGTAATACAAGATTTTGTACCGATTCCCATTTTTGTCTATATACCTTGTAATTATAATATAAATTCTCATAAAATGATGTATTATAATATTTTTTAAATTGAACACTCATTTCATTTTCTAATTAATTGTGTTTTACAGAAAAATTATTTTCATGATAAAATTATAATTTTTGATTTGATCAAATTTTAAGATAATTAAAATTTTTTTTTTTTATGTTTCTAAAACAATTTAATACACATGTAGTATATGTACATATAGAAATAAAATTTAAATGTGATTAGGGTTTAATTTTATTTGATTAGATATTGTTAACAAAAGTGATTGTCCCGAGGACATTATTTAGATCAAGGTTTGTTCATTAATATATCCTTTGTTAGAATTTAAAATACTTTGTTGTGTAGGTATAAATTTCTTTTATTGTTTAATGCTCTTATAATTTACATATATATAAAAATCAAATTGAGCCTTGACCTCACTTAAAGGTTGGTTTTGGTTCCTTTAATATATAATATTTGTATTTCTTTTTTAAGTTTTCTTCAATACCACCTATTCAATACATACATTGATTTGTTTCGTTAGTTAAGATCAGAGACAAACAATATGAATATACTACACAATATTTATTATTATATTGAAGTGAAGCACAAACGAGGCAAATCAAATTATTTTGAAAAATATATAAATTAAAAGAAAATTTCTAAATTATAAGAATCAAAATGTATACGTGTATGAATGTGTGTGTAAGGATAATACAATCAAAAATATACATATTAAGTTTAATTATTATGTAGATAGTTGTATTTTATTTACAATTTGATTAGAAAGTGAAAATTTTGCAAAATTTCAGAATAATTTCTTTTCTATATAATGTATATGTATACAATATACATATATAACTTGGAAAATGTTAGCAATTTTAATTTTGTAATAAATTTTAAATAATGAATTTTATTTGTATCAAAGGTACTAAATTACATGAGACATAGGTATTATTTTTTTGTTTATCTGTTGATCATTCATTATCACAGATTAATCAACTAAGAATAATTGTTAGAGTTCATTTTGAGTTTGAAACGACAATCTTGACTATACTGGAAATCCATAAACATTAATGGTTTGGGCAATTATAATTTCAGTTTAAATATGTGGAGAAAGTTAAAAATTTTGATTCAACTTCTAAAAATAAATAATTGATTACTATTACTTGATAAACAATAATTGATTTCTACGTATTCAAAAAGGACATTTGAATACGTTTAACAATGAAAGGACATTTTACCTTTAACATTGGGTATATTTCAACTTAACTTAACATTTCTACTAGTAATAACCCTTCGTCGGGCGCGTTGTATCAAATTAATACATTAGATTTAGTTTTTGTTCTTTATTTTAATTTTTTTTTAATGATCAATACTCCTTTATTTATTTCTTAAATTTTACCATGTTTAATTGTGAATGTTTAATTTTACCATGTTGTCTAATAAAAAAAACCCCTAATTTGTGAATATTTCATTATATTTTATACAACCGAAAAAACAAACATAATTATATTTCAATTCATAAAAAAAAACTTAACAAAACATAAAAAAAAATATATTAATAGAATAAAAGATTATAATAAGGTAAATATTATATAGAATCTATATACCCATATTGACATGGCAGCAATCTTTGCATGAAAAAACTTGAATATGGTTCAAACAGATTGGTTTTTTACAATTCTGCAGTTATAGTCAGCTTTCTATTGTTTATATATAGGTCTGATACCTTTTCCTGTAATTTGAAGCAGAGTTTTCATTAATTTTATCATTTAGTTAATTCATAGGTTTATATTTATTGAGCCGACGTTGAAGATTCTAGTTCAAATTAGTCACAAGTAAATAAGGTAAAACTAGTTCAAGCGATAATTGAAAATTCACTACTTTTAAAAAAATAGTGGTATTCGGTAGGTCATTAGTTGGTACTAACTTTCGTTTAAGAATCGTAGAAAAAATTAATTCGGGTGTATTCATTTGATATACGCGTCCGACGAAGGGTTAATAAATATTCTAGATTTTTAGAATTGACTAAATTATAGATTTTTATATATTTAGACTTCCTGTATACCAATGATTAACTTTTGTTCCTACACTTAGCATTTGTTTCGCCGCTCTGGCTCTATCCAGTTTTTAACACCAAGTACATACTATAATAAGAAAATCTGTGTTCACTTTTTTTTTTTTGCTTTATTTGTAATTTGAAAGTTCATATACAATTCAGAGTATTAATGCAATGTTTAATTCTATAAAACTATTTAAATTTGTGTTATAAATTTTGTTTTAAGTGTGACCGTAGCATAGCCTGTCTGATCTTATAATTTTTAAAATTGGTTTTTTTTTTTTATAATTGTTTTTTATACTTGATACTTGATAACTGAAGTTTAGTTGATCTTTCCTGTGACATTCACATCAGTATCTGAATTTTATTTGTTCTGTTTATTTTATTATGATCTTCAATTGAATTGATATCATTCAACGTACGCAACAATTTTATTGCTATAAGACTCGACTTGCGCACTCTTATAACACTATTATAATATAAGCACTCTTATAGCAGTATATAGTGTTAATTTGAGTGCTCCGCAATTGTTACGAAACGTTATAAATACGTTATAGCATTAAAATGGAGAATCCTATAAGGCACCGGAGCAATTGCTATAATATTGTTATAGGATTAGTATACATATGTATTAGTGTATATATGTTTTTATTTTGAAATGAAATTCATTTGAAATAATATTTATGTTATGCGAAAGGAGTGAGAAAGGTATTATTTTTTATTTTATAATAATAATTTTATATTTATTTCATGAGAATGGGAGATTGATATTAATTACATATTTTTATATTTGTATGTAAATGATTTATAATATAAAAAATGTCTTCTAAAGAACATTCTTATAGCAATATTAATCACATTATTCCCATAAAAACATCATTATAGTATCTTTAGTGCTTATCGGTAGTCATATAGGAGTCTTATAGCACTAATTTTGTTTTTATATCAGTAAAATGTTACATGGGAGCCGTACTGGTGAATTCGATTGAATAATAATCGATTCCTCATTTTTCATTTGTACATTTTCAACCGGCGAATTCAATTTAATAACCATAACAAAAATTTTAAATAACCATTTTTAAATTAATTTTACATATGTAAAAGGTATTGTATTTCGTTATATTTTTTATTTGATTACATTTTTTAGAATGGGGACAAACAAAATTAGTCTTTCGATCAAATTCGTTGTTAAGAAATTCTTATCGAATCGAATCTAGTAATTTCGAATAATTTTATAGCGAATTAACCGATACGGTGTATTAACTTTTAATTATTGTATCAAATAAAAGTGAAATTTCCTTTCCTTTTGATATTTTAGAAGCAACATACTTTTTTCATTAAGAGGAATTCTTATATAAAGAATATTGAGCTCAGCAAGCACTTCTCATTATTGCCATTTTTGAGATTATATTATATAGCTCCTAAAACGTTTGATTCTGCTCTTACCTTCTTTAAAATTGGATATATAGAACTTTTTCATCATTTTGTAAAGACTTTAGACTTAGACCACACTCAAATTGATTTCTACTTTATATAGTTTAGTTTTAGCTAAGTTATAATTTTTGATCTTCATTTATAGTCTTCCATTTATTCCGGTATATTTTTAAATTTTTATTTTTTATTTTGAATATTATATTCTATCTTTTAAATAGGACTGACTATCCGTCAAAGAAGGTAAACTATTGTTTTGGTTATCTAAAATATAATTGTATATCTTGAGGGCTTTTCTAGGAATTCTATAACTAAAATACTATCATATTTAGCGAAAGTGTAAGAATTTAATATTGAATTATGTTTGATAATTAAATTTATTTATATGTATAGGGATATATATATCAAATTTAGCAATTAAAAGTCAAAATTCCTTACACTATAAAGGAAAGTACCTATACTGATGAAGGAAATAAGTTGCTTCCGAAATATCGATATAAAATAAAAAATTAAATTATTAGCGGGTGTTCCAGAGCATACGTATCAGCTTTTTAAGAGGGGAAGGAGCCGTTATTTTAAAATTAAATTTTTTTTTTAAATCGAGAGTGCGCTATCGATTGGTTATATATTTTAAAATTTCGGAAAGGACTGCAAAAGGGATTTTTAGCACCGAAATTCGCTGAATTTAACCGAAATCGAGATTTTAAAATGGGAAAAGATATACTTTTTTACACCCGGCCCGTTATATCTATTTATTTAGACTTTAATATGTTTAGATGCTTTGAAAAAACTACAACGATAACCCACTGTTCTTTTTCGATACATTATAGTGAGAATTACAAGTCTCTTCATTTATTTTGAAAACTGGTCAAGTATATTTTTGGGATTATCATTTTGTCATTCTTTATACCGGTTTTCCTGAATTTGACTGCACTGCTAGTAATTTCGTTTTTGGATACACAAATCGGATAGAAAATAATGTAGGATCACAAAGTGGTTTCTCTGGGTCACCAGCACAATGAACCCATTAATCCGATTCTTACTATACTCTTTGTATTCATCAGTAGTATTGTACAAATTGCTTTCCGTCGGTTAGCTAGCCAACTATTATTGTAAACATAAAGTATATAAGTACATTATCATCAATTGTATTTATGTAATTGTAATATAAATAAATTAATTATTAATCTAATTTAATCTATAATGTTCTATTAATTAAAAATATTTTTAAAATTATAAGAACTAATAAAACTCTTGGGAACTTAAAACAAAACTAACAAAATTCTCTTTATTGAAATTTATTTAAAAGTTATAAAACAGTTTGGGTACAGAGTGACTTTAAGAAATTTTCTTATATATGAGAAATATTTTCAATTAAGTTCAAACAAACAATAATTGTATAGATGGGAGTATTCACAACAACCCTTTAGGATTTTTTGGGCGAAAGGATAATTTAATAATTAAACATGTAAGTGTAATTTATCGTAGAATAAACAACGGATAACACAGAATACAAACCGAATAGTTTTTGGTCAACTACGGGATATATTTAAAAAAGATAAACCATTAAGTTTAAAACGAATAATATTTCACCATTTGTTCTATCTGTTGTTATATTATATAAGGCAGTAGAGCTTACATTGATCAGAAGGTTCACATTGATCAGTAGGTGGAAAAATTAATGTTGATGGGAATAGCAACAAGAAATAGAATTTCAAATATTATTCTAAGGAATATATAGAACTGATATCATATAGAGCTATATAAGGAAAGGTAATTGGAGATGGACAGGTCATATGTAGCCAAAAATTAATAATAACAGATATGGACAAAAAGTTAATAGAAACGAGACGAAAAGCAGGCAGAAGAAGCAGAAGAAACCCGCCAATTAGATGAAGTAAAATGATATAAATAAAATATCAATTAATTTAATATATTGTGCTTAAACTAGAGAAAGATGGAATGTTTTATCTACTATAATAACAGCATGTCTTTTATTTTTTTTTCTATCTACCCGTGTGTCGAGTTCTACTTACCTCACTGAACATGCAAGAATACGTCTGATGTGCTTACCAATACGTCTGATGTGCTTGCTGGAACCATTAAATCTGACAGTAATAAAAATAATGTTGGAGGAGCCCTATGTTATGCAATGAACTCTAACGGCTGATATTAATAATGATGATGATTGTGACCTCATAAACAAAAAATTAAATAGTAAACAAATCTTTAAAGACTTGTTTGAGAATTAAAAAATCTATTATCAATATTTTAGGGGTCCCATATATGCAATTTTTTGTTTCTCCTAACCTTATCAATTACCTCGACTTATTCGATTCGATTGATACACTTTGTATGACTGTATTTATATTAAAATTTTCATTAGAATTTGTAATTTAAGGAAAATTTATTTTATAATATTATCTAAATGTGATTTAGAATACATTTTACTATTTTAGAGCATTATTCCAATAATAAATAACAACAATTAATTTTATTTTTAGATTTAATATATTATATACATAAATTATATAAATTTAAATTTATATTTTATTTTATTATTTTTTTTTATTTATTTAAACAGGGAATTGAATAATTATTTCGGACCAAACAAATGTTTCAAAGGAATTTCAATATACCTATTAATGCAATAAGGAATTCAGTTGGAAATTTATATAATTCTATATATAAAAAAAATCTTTATGCTTAAATTTAATTAATTTTAGTATAGAGATCTATGATAATGAGAAAAAATCAAGTTATTTATTTTACGTTAATGTTTTTGGTTTCGGAATGTCATCAAACTTCCACACAATTTAATATAGGTAAGTTTTTCATATATAAATACATATACATATTATTATATTTTATATACATTACTTTATATATTTTGTTTTTTTTTTAAATAAATAAATTTGAATTTTCTTTAACAATAAAGTTATTTCATTTTATTATTTTATATGATATGGAATTCGATTTTTATTTATTTATCGTTAAAATCAAATCCGATTATCGGTAAATAATTATTTTTTTTTAATAAAAATTTAATTGTCGATCTCTAATTAAATTCTGATAATTTGTCAATTTAATTTAACAATTGTATATCTAATGGAATCCCATAATTCTTTCACATACAACTATTAAGTCTAGATTTTCATTTTATTCATTTGAAGATAAAAATCAACAGCTGCTAAAATTTCAATCAATCATATTATAATATTTTTTATTTCAAAAATGAAACAGAAGCCAGATTTTTAATTAAAATCCTGCAGAATGAAAAATTAAGTTTTCACAGGAGCAGAACTTTTTCTCATTCAGAATTTTTCTTCAAAATATTCTCGGTGTGTATTTTTTTTAAATATTTTGCAGAACAAAAGTTTGACAGTTCTGCTTTTCTCTATAATTTGTTTTTTTTTGTATTATTTTTAATAACAAATTATTATAATACATAATTTAGGATTAATTTTTAATTTCTATACAATCTAATATTCTGATTTTTCGCAATTTATATAATTTTGCATTTTAATTTTTTGAATTAAAAATCAATCAATTAAGAAATCAATTCTAAAGCTGTCAAATTTTAATTAGTTGAAAACTGTCATAGTTTGAATTGACAGCTTCGTATTTAATTCTGCAAAATTTTAAATTGAAAATTGAACTTTCCATTTCCATTTCCAGCTCATGTTTATAAATCTACCGCAGATCTGCCGCAGAAATCTACCTTCATATTCATACGTAAAAAGAACTGATAGTAGATTTCTGACATTGTTGCTGTCAAATTATTGAAATATTATCAAGATGGCCAATATGAAATTATTGACAAAGAAATAATTTTTTATTATTATTCTAATGAATAATATGATTTGTATAATTTATATATTGTTTATTTTATTAATATTTGATCCGAAAATTACGTTATCAATAATAGTTTCTTTGAACTTTGTGTATAAAATATAATAAAATTATTTTGACACTGACAGATATTACAAGAAAAAATTCAAACGTAAAAAATCTACCAAAAACTTTAAATTTGTTGTCAAAGTTGTCCTTTACCGAAATAACACCTCACCAACAAATTTTGGTATGAACATGCATATAGACAATAATACGAAGCTGTCAAATTTTGATTGTTTGGTATGTGGTTTGTTTGGTAAACTGTTCAAAATTTGAAGAACAAGGCCCTAAAACGTTCATGGAGTAAAAAATAACATTTTTTTGTGTTTCTTAGTTTCCGTTAATTGAATTTTTTTGTACAAGAGTGTACTGATCGATGTTCATTAGATTGTGCAAAACAGTTCTAAATTGATCCTTTTTTATGAATTTAATTTTTAAGAACAGTTGTGGACAACTTTTGTTCGTTGTTGTTGTTTTTTATTCAAATTTCGACATAATTAGAACAAAAAAGTTCAAATAAAAGATAAAAAAAGTGTTCATGAGATATTTCTGTGTGTTTAACAGTTAATTGCCATTTTCTAAAACTGTTCAGATTCTGTTCTAGATCTACTGCACAAACTTATTATGACAGCTGTACAGCAGATGAAATAAAGTGATCTGATAAGCGACCTTTATATAGAATATATTGTGAAGTCCAGTACACACTCTGTATTATAAATTAATGTTTGAATTGAATTTAAATAGAAATAAACTTGTTTTCTTCGATATTTCTTATATACGCAAAAATCTTTGACATTTACGCTCTCCATTGGTCATACCATCAATTGCAATTGCAAATCAATCAAATCTTAATTCATATTAAATCTTTATAAAATTATATTAAAAACTTTTTCTTGTTTTCCTTCTTTTTCTCTCTCACACTCTCAAATTCTTAATAATTTTGTTTTGTATGTAAATGTTTCTTTTGTAAATATAGAAAATCCCCACCTGAATTGAACAACAATTTTTATTATATTTTAATTTAACTTTTCATGTTATTATCATCTAAATAAAAAAATTGTAGTACCAATCTGTATAGACATGACGTTAGGACTACTGAGAGTAAATTCAATCCATCAATGTTCATGTAGTATTGCATCAACATTGTTATGTAATTTATATATGGACATATGGTAATACCAAAGATAATATTCAAATTACGTTAATATTATGCAGGATATTGTAGGAGTCGTTGGAAGTCTTTGACCGAGCCCGATTATAATACTATAGTTCTTATTATACTGTTTCAGTTTCGTTACTATAATTTTAGTTACTGTTGTATAGACTGTAAGTGTAGTTAACTGTAGTTACTCATTAGTTTTATGAATATTAGACAATTAATCCAATTTTGTTAAGTTGTAAATTTTTTCAGTTTGCAAAATATTTGCTTTATTAGTTGACAAGACAATGAGAGATTGGTGTAGTTTAGTGTTGAGAAAATGGAATTCAACAGAAACAATTTTTTCCCTATGAAGTATAAGAGCCACAATAAAAGTTAATGAGTCAGAAAAATATAACTGCTGCGATAGAAATCATAATGCTAATTTCTAAATTCTAAAAAAGTGGTTTTGAGTTCGGATTTTCACTCGAACATAAATTCGTAGGTATAGGCTTTTAGAAATTAAACCCATTGCTCTAGGATATTCCAAAAAAGAAACTCATACCATACACATTGGCTTTGATGTTCTTTGCATAGTTCTGTACATAGAATTGGGCATTTACATTTTTTAAATACTCAGTACTTCTACTTGTAGATATTTGTTGTGTTATTTGAAATTGAATATATTTTTGAAATTTAAGAGAATTGACAGCCGGGTTCGATGAAGAAACTTTTTATAACGTAAAAGAAATATTATTGTGAGGGAGAATAACGGAAGAAGATCTTAATACGTGGAATCGTAAAACAAATCGTTTTACGTAAATCGCCAATAAAGTTCATCTTATGTTTGTTATTTTTAAAAAACTAAAGCATACACGAGACAATTAGGATTTGATTGTGCGTTTTTACAGAGTTTAAAAATTGAATTGATGGTTAGTCTAAATGAATTTAGTCTTAATAAAAGTCCCAAAATATTCAAACCTTTGGTAAGCTGTTAAAGCCTAAAATGTTTCCTTTCGATTAATTTTTTGTATTAATAAAACAAAACAAAAACAAAATCTGCAACCATTTGAATCTGTGGACTAAATATAAAAAAAAAATAAAAGCAACAAATATGAAAAAGTTGTACAAATCTTCATAGAAAAAGAAGGACAATAATTAAAAATTTAAGAAAATAGAAAATAGTGTAAAAAGTTAAATTAATAGCCTAAAATAGAAGAAAAATGAAAATATTTCAAATTGAGTTAAAAGAGTAGTAAATATTATAATTTTTTATTATACCAATCTAAATTCTTCAACCACCCAATTTTGAAGAAAAATAACAAGTTTAAAACCAATTTTTTTTTTAAATATCAGTTACAAAATTTTTTAATATTACAGTTTTCTATAACGTTGTTTTCTTTCAATACGGAAAAATAATAGAAATCGAAAAAATCTGTTATTTTTTTTCTTTATTTCCACAATTTCTGCATACATTGTTGTGCTTAATATAATGTAGCATCTATCGCAAAATTGGGTCACTATTACATTAATGAAAGAATTGTCCAGTATGGAATCAATAAAAAATAAAAAATGATTGCGGCTTGTGAACGACATATTAACCACTAAGAGATTTATCAGTCAAGACAATAAATATATTTATTGTCTTTGGTTTTCTTATATCTAATACTTCAGTATATTATTTTTCATAACAAATCCCTCCTTCTGATGAATCCATACAATAGCCTACTGGGTATAATAAAAAATTATTTTACATATCTTAATATCAAATTAAAGCTGGGGGACGCAGTAGATAGAGCACTTCTCTTTCAGCCAAAACATCCCAGGTTAGATTCAAAGCAAAGAAAAAATGAATAAAATGCTTTTTGGGTTTTTTGACCGGGTCCAGTACAGCTTACCTTTTGTCTTTGGGATAAAAAAAAATAAAAATAATTTGGAGTGTTCAGTACGGTAACAACTTAAATAAAATGGAGCTATTATTAAGGCTTAGTTTCTGAAAATAGTACAGTATGTAGTTTGTCACATTTAATGAGTTGATAAACCAGTAATGTGATTTGAACGTTTAGTCGTATGAAAATTGATTTACCATGGCTAAATCGGCTTACTATAGTAAAATATCATATTATAAACTTACTGTGTCGTAGTTATTTAACTGTCAAGAACATAAAAAAAAAATAAATAAATTCTAATTTATTAAATACCAGCAAATTTTTATATTTACAAGTTTTTTTTTTCCCTTTTCAGAAAATCAACAAAATCTAGAATCAGAACCGGAATTTTTAGGATCTATAAATAACGTAACTTATCCAGCTGGACGAGAAGCAATTCTTGCATGTTCAGTACGTAATCTGGGAAAATATAAGGTAATTTTTTTTTTGTTTTTATCTACAATATAAAATTAATTTTCTTATTATTGTTGTTATTTTAATATGTATAGGTTGGATGGTTACGTGCTTCAGATCAAACTGTTTTAGCTTTACAAGGTAGAGTTGTTACACATAATTCTCGCATTAGTGTTGTTTTCGAGGATATGCATACATGGAAATTAAGAATAAGTAAATTAAGAGAAACTGATAGAGGTTGCTATATGTGTCAAATTAATACAAGTCCTATGAAGAAACAAGTTGGTTGTATAGATGTACAAGGTATATTTTAATATTTCTAATATTTTATTTGTTGTTACATATTTTATATATTTTTTTGCATGCAGTCTGATAATTAGAATATTATTTTTAATTTTTGTTGATTTTTTTTTTGATTTTTAGAAAAGTATAAAAACAGTTACCGATAACGGATTGGATTAAACCATTGGTTAATGAAGTATCAGACGTTATGGCAATTCATTTAAATTTCAATTGGGAAAATTCAATATTAATTCATATAAATATGTTTAAGATAGTTTTTTTTCGTGACTATGACCTTTGAAAGGGATTTAAAATAATTAAAATTTAATCTGTGCCTCATTTAGTTTTATTGTAAATTCAAATACAGCTGTCAATTTCGTGTTATTCTATACCTATTAAAGTTATTATAGCGGATTCCCGTTATACACGATAAGCGGTTATTATGTGTTTAGGTTAATTTCGAATATTTAATTTGCTACAATTTCGAAATATTTGAACATAACGTTTGATGATATAGTGATTTCAGTCAAAAATGGATACAAATTTCAATCAGAAATAAAAATGGATCTCAAACAAATATGTATCTTTGATTGAAAATAGTTTTCGCTCTTAATTGAAATTCCATGTCCTCCATCCCGACTCCAATATTAATCTTACAAATTTCTCCTACATTTTATATGTACATATATAAAAAATTTCTGTGGTAGAAATAATTATCATTACAAATATATTCGGAACCTGGAATATAGAAAAAAATTATTTCATATGCAAATTAGGTCATTCATTGTTTGTAGTTCATATAAACCATTGATTTAACATAATCCCAAATAAAAATATCCAATGAAGTTATATCACACGATCTTGGTGGTCAGATCGGCATTATTAAAGATTGATTACATGGTCATTAAACCTTTCTCTCAATAAATTCGTCATCGTAAGTTCAGGCCGAAATAATCTATTTAAAGCCACAAAAAATCAATACCTAATCATATTTCTGTAACGTTCCCCAATGACAGTAAGTGTCATGTATTTTCATTTTAAAAAAATACCATTCAATTTAGACCATAAAGTCACACCAAACTAGTAATTTTTGTGCATGTAAACATGTTTTATAATTAGCATGGTGGTCCAAAAGCTACAATTGTGCTTATTTAAAACCAAAAATAAGCTTCATTTTAATGTGCGAAACATAACTTAAATAGATTCATTATTTTTGTAATAAATTTCGAAAAAAAATTCTATACGTTGTGCAACTGTGTATTGTATCTTTTCATTGATGATTTATGAAACAATATAATAGCATAACAATTGTGACAATATAAAACAAAATAGTGAACAAAAATGTCATTTTGGCGGGAATTTAATAAAAAATGGTAGCTGCTTAAAGAATGGTATACTAATTTGATCACACAGTTTAGAATCAATTAAAGTTCAAAATCAGTATATGTCATATAGACTTCAGCAGATAGTGCTAGATGGATCAAAACCTCCTTTAATAGTATACATATATATAATTCAAATTTAATTTTTTTTTTCATTATTTTTCAACATTAAATATTCAAAATTCATCATCGGTTAACTTTATTGTGAACATTTATTTTTGAAATTACTAATTTATAATTTCCAGATTGTTGAATTATTATTTAATATTTTTTTTTATATTTTGTTTTTAATTTCTCTATTTGATATATGTATGTTGTATGAATTAAATTATGAATTTGTTTTTTGTATATGTTTTTATTTTTTACCCCGTATATCAATAATAAAAAAAATAATTTTTTAATTTTTTTAAATTAATCATTTTAATATTATTGAAAATTTGTAGATGTGAGCTGAATGAAACATTACACAATTTCTATGTATAAATCAACACACATATTATTTTAATATTGACATGTTAATTAATTTTATCACATTAATAAATATCAAAACACACATTGACCACATATAAAAATACACCAAAGTCAAAAAGCACACAACACATTTTTCAAAAAACAAAAAAAAAAACTAAAAACAAAAACAAAAAAAAAAATGGTAAAGAGCATGTTAACTATATATGCATGTACATACATTATAATAATACATAATATATAAAAAAAAAATAATAATTTATTTTTGCAATAATTAAAAAAAAAAAAAAAATCATTATTAATAATTTATTTATATGCAATTAATTTGAATTTTCTCATTGTTATTATAGTTCCCCCGGATATTGTAAATGAAGAATCATCAGCAGATTTAGCTGTACAAGAAGGTGAAGATGCAACATTAACATGTAAAGCAACTGGAAATCCATTACCAAGAATAACTTGGCGACGTGAAGACAACGATGTAATTTTAATTAGAAAACCAGGCACACGAGAATTGATAAAAGGTTTTTTTAAAAAATTTAGATTCACACTATGAAATTCCCATGTATTTATGTAGTACAATTTGTTAATTTTTTGTTTATTTTGTAGTTGATTCCTATAATGGATCATCATTAAGGTTATCAAGACTGGAACGAAGACAAATGGGAGCATATTTATGTATTGCATCAAATGATGTACCACCAGCTCAATCCAAACGAGTATCGTTAAGTGTTCATTGTAAGTTTTATTATATAAATACTTAAATGTAAATTTTTTAAATTATTAATTTTTTAATATTGTAGTTGCTCCAATGGTACATGCAGCTAGTCAATTATTAGGAGCACCACTTGGATCAGATGTTCAATTAGAATGTCAAGTTGAAGCATCACCAGCACCAGTTTCATATTGGTTAAAAGGTGGTAGAACATCAACTGTAACACAATATGGTGGTATAGGTAATAGTGGTCTTGAACCTAGTCAACCACGTCCTGAAATGTTACTTGATGGGTATGTTATTAAAATGGTTTTAATTAATTTTTTGAATTTTTCTTTTCTTTATAATAAATTTTAAAAATGTAATTATTATAGACCAAAATATGGAATTTCTGAACAAAGAGATGGATATAAAGGAGTAATGTTATTAGTTGTTAGATCATTTTCAGCTGCTGATGTTGGAACTTATCATTGTGTCAGTACTAATTCTTTAGGTCGTGCTGAAGGAACTTTAAGATTATATGGTAATAATAATTAACAATACTATTTATTTTAGTTCTGTATAATTTTGTACACAAGTGATCTACCGCGTAATTCTATACGCTACATTAAATTTGTTTTACTAAAGTAGGATTTCATAGTAGGGCATTTGCATAATCTAACGATTTTTAGCTCAATATAAAAAGTATATATACAATAGACTATCCAATTATTTCTGTAATGATTTGTGTTGTTTTCTAGATTACATTTTTCTGCCATTCTATCGATTAAGTCTATATAGAAAGATTCTGCTTCTTATGGTCCTAAGGCGTATTTTTTTTAGCTCAGAGCAGAGCATGAATTGTCAAAAAAATATTTGTATTTTTTCTTGTTCAGAGCGTTGGGAGGGAGGTTGAATTGAAATTCGTATTTATTTTCGCTCACAACGTGCTAATACGTGCTCGATATTAATTAACAGAGTGCGTACAGTGTTTGAATGTTAAAAGTCAAAAAGTATTTTTTATATTTAAAATAAAATGGATGAAACAGTTACGCTAGTAGCTGTGATGATGAATACGTCTTAATATTTGAAAATAAATATTTTTGATGGTAAATTATTTTAAATAAAATATTTTTTGATTATTTCATTTTGGTGTTTAAGAGGAGTACAAAATCAACACTCTTTTTAGTAGATTTCATTAAAAGAAGTTATTCGATTGTTATTAATAATCAGATTTGTTTTTAGTGATATATTTAGATTTATGGAATAAAATATAATATCGATATTTGCCAAATAAATACAAATGATTAGTGAAAGGAAACTCGACTTTTATTCCATAAATCTAAGTTATTCTAGTTCTATCGTACTTTTATCGAGCTAACGATAAACGCGTTCAGAGAATTGCATTGACCTAAAAAAAACTCGTCATACGAATGATATATTTAAAAATGAACATATGAAATGACTTTTTTAAATGTCTTAACAAAATAAATAAAATGTTTAAATAAATTTAAAAATTGACTCTTCTAGAAATGTTGATTTAAAGGTTCAGAAACGGTTTGTTCAGATTTTCTGTCTAAGTGATTCTAAAATGTTTGACAGTTAATTGTGATTGTCCAAAATCGTTCTGTCTGATTCTGTTCTAGATATATTGAACAAACTTAATATTTATGAAAACACATTAATTTGTAAAGAAGCATACAACAGACTTTTCTTCTTTTAGCTTTCCGTTTTACTTAAATTAGTTTGGTGTATGACTTTATGGTTTGAAGGTGGACTGTTTTTTTTTTAAAATGAAAATTACTGTTTTTTTAGATATTGTTATGTTACTCCTTTGCGTGCATAAGGCTTCGATATAACTCGGATCCATCGTGATCCAAAAACTGTATTACAGTTTCTTCAAAGCAAAACAGCTTCATTAGGTAGCTGATCAGACTATACTATACTTTATTGTTATTAAATAGTGTTGTACGAGATAGCTATCCTTTAGAATCTTTAGATAAAAAGATGAATTTTATCTCTTAACCATATCTTATCTTTATCTCCGCAGGAAGTTGAACACTTCCTTACCACATCACTGGATTAAATTTTGTTTCTGTTAGTTATTTTTAAACACATATATGTATGCATAGTCCAAACATATAAGTACATAAGTAGGTTTATTAGAATTAAGTATTTTGTATACGCACGTTCTAAAACAAATATATTTGATTTATTGCTAGTCTTGATTCCCTCTTTAAACATATTTTATGCATTTCACAATGTGATTTTTGATTCATTGATTACTTTAAAAATATATTTCTTTATAGAAATTAAGCTACACCCGGGCGCATCATCTTCTCATGATGAACATTCAAATATAATTGGAGGTATATATGATTAAATTAAAAACTCATTTTTTCAACCCTACATACTTAGACTAATTTCATACTAATAATATCCATATAATATTTTAGGATTATCAGCATCAAGAGGCAGAAGCAATTTCAATTCATCATCAACAAAAACCAATTTCAACAAATTTGAATTATTTTTAATTTACAATTCAATTTTGCTGATTTGTAAAATCTTACTTTCAACAAGCTGATGATTACCAATTGTACAATAAATTCAATTTAAAAATACATAATTTAAAAAAAAAATTAAAAAATTAAAAAAAAAACAAAAAAAAAAAACATCCAAAAAAATAAATACAGAAAATTTAAAATAAAAAATAAAAGAAAAGAAAACTTATCATTAAAATATTTAAGTATTAATTAATAAGTAAAATGCAATGCTGATAAAAATGAATGAAAAAAAAAGAAGATAACCTATAATTTAAAATTATGCCCACTTAGTAGCAAAACCAAAGGTAAAAAAAAGAGAAATAAAATGTTAAAAAAATGCTTGTAATCTATTAAGGTGAAATATGCAATTTTTCATTAAAAAGTTATTAAGTAAGATATTAAAAATAAAATTAAATACGAAATAAATATGTATATGAAGTTTTATTTAATTACTTGCAATCACTAGTTGAAATTCGAACCTTAGAAATTTTTTTAATGAAACTACCACTCATATTCGAATTCGAATCTAATGTCTAAGTAGGTGAATTCGCTGACATTCAATCATGATTAGCGAAGCGGGCTTAATAAGCATATACTCGATATTTTGTTAAATGAAAAACATTGGTGACTTACGTTAATATTAATTAGCAAAAACAGAATTGTTTACTTTACCTGTCAAAATTCTTAATTTTCGATTGACAGTTAGCAATGATTACGACGACGAATAATTTTATTCGTTAATAAAATATTCGATTTACATATTCGCTTCGATTGATATTCGATTCGAGAATCATGACAGGGATATACATATAATTTAGGTTAACTATTATTTTATATATAGGGTGTCAATCTAATTAGTGCACTGTTATACGCTATTAAAAGGTTTAACTTTTTATATGCAGTATTCATTGCGATATATTTTTAGGACCAAAAAAATTTGTAAAATAATTGTGTTAATTTGCAAAGATGATAATTATAATTTTAAATGTAGAAACTAAAATGTCAAAATTTAAATTTGAAAGAATATGAAAGCGAAAAAAGAGTTATTGAATCACAGGGTGAAATCAAAAATTAAACAAAGCGGCAGTGTTTAACAATTTAGCATATGCTAAATATAACCTGAATTGTTAAACACTGCCACAGTAATGCAAAATTCGAAAATTGTTGGATAAAATATGAAAATATAAGAGATAAAATATCGTAACAAAATTCTATATGTATTAAAATTCTGAAATTATAAACTAATTTAATTCTTAGAATACAAAATTCTGAGGTAATACAGAAAATAAAAAAAAAAAATTTTCCCTTTTTTTGGAAGCTAAAAATTTCGAAGGGAATTCAGAATTGTTATTTCACATAGTGTTATTATTCGTATCACCTGTTGTTTAGTTAAAGCAAGTTAAAGCGACGAATTTCGTACCTCATAATAGACTTCTTTTGTTTTTTTTTCCATTCATCATGAATTCAGAATGGTCATACATAAAATATTATAGTTTACAAGAGGATAATTTTCTGTGGGAAAAATAAAATAAATAAAAATTCCATTGTTTAAAATTAAATAACAATTACACTTTATTTTTTTTTGTAATTTTGAATAAGACATAATATCATATATAATATATATATATTATTTGTATAATTTTAAATATATATATATATATATGTATAAGGTATATTATAATATATTAATTTTGGTTGCCAATATATATACGTAGTAAAATTTGTTCAAAAATTTAAACTTTTTTATTTTATTTTTTATTAGAATATTATGTACCATCTATTTACAAAATGGTAGCAATATGAACTTATTGTTATTATTTGTTAAAATAATGGTGTTTTCTTTTCAAGTGGTTGGTTATATTTTTATAAATTTAAAATTTAATAATTTATTTTATTTTTTTTTATGCTTATTTATGTTTTATAAAAGATTTTAATTTTTAGTTGAATATAAAACAATCTACTCACTTGATTTAATAATATATATAAGTTTAGGGATTTATTTAAAATAGTTTTAATAATGCTTTTGTTTTTTTTTATTTTTATTTAAATATAAAAGTTTGGGTTATTTAAGTTTAGATAGTTTTAAAAAAAAATTTTTTATTTTTATTATAGGATAATTGGGATTTGAACAACTCTAGGTTATTCAAGTTATCAAATTTAATATATTATTATATATTATGTTAAAAGTATATTTCTTTATAATGAATAATTATTTAGAGATAAACATCGAATATATGTATATAAATATTTCAATTAAATAATATAATTTTACAAAAATCTTTTCATTTTTGATTATATTTTAAATCGTTTTTTGGGGGGTAGACTAAAATAAATAATGCGTGTAAGAGGAAGAGAATGAAATGTATAAATAAAATTTTATTTCGTCATTTCTATTATTGAATTGTAAAAATATTAATTTTTAATTTTTACTTTAAAATACAAAACCAATCATAAAATTAAATATTTTTTTGTTTTAATTTAATAAGTCTATAAACAATTTAGTCAAGTTTACAATTCAAATTATACAATTAATTTAAAATTTAATTGTGATTTTCTCTAATTTTATTATTTTTTTACAATTCAATTTAAAATCTGACAGACTCACTCTTTTTTAATTAAAATAATATTTCATTCTGTAAAATTTATTTATCTAATTTAATTTAGCTAAAAAACAAAATATTTTAATTTTTTGAAAAAAAAAATTTTTAAAAAAAAAATAAAGCTTAAATTATAAGTAAAAATTAATTTTCAACTGAGTTTTTTTAGTCGCAGATAACATATTACATTTTGATTAATTATAAGAAAAATTTTTGCAAAGTAATTAATCGAATTCATATTTATAGGTTTAAACATAAATTTATGAATTTAAATTTTATAAAAAGATTTATTTTTTTTTTTTAATTTTCGATGGTAGTATCAACCTAGTTAATTAATTTTAAGCAACATTAATAATACTTTAATTAATTAAAATAATAAAGAATTGATATATTATTTTTCTACAACTTGAAATACTTGATTGAAAATCAACTCTTAAAGCTTAAATTAATAAAATTCTGTTTTTATTTCATTTATATTAGCGAGCTATGTATAATAATAAAATTTAATATGAAAAAAAAAACAATTAAAAATTTACAAATAAAATAAAATAATAATAGAAAATACAACAAAATAATATTCAATTTTAAACTTAAAAAAAATTCAATGTAGACGGCAGATAATTTTAATATTTTTTTTTTTTTGTTTTATTAAATTTATTTTATATATTATATATTTATTATTAATTCATTACATTTCTCCATTTACTTCACTTTCCTTTCATATTTTATAATTAAAAAGTTATATACTTATCTTTTAAATGATTATTTTAAATTTTACGTAACTACTATGAGGTGATTTTTAAATAAATATATTAATTTATAATTTTTTTTTTTTTTTAATATTTTATATTTATAATTATTTTATTTATTTAAGTAAAAAAAAAAAAAAAAAAAAAAAATGGTATATTTTGAATTGTTCTTGGCTCATAAAGAATTTAAATTCAATAAATTTCTTGTGTTAACCATTCATAACTTATAAAGTTTCTGTATTAATCTTAAAAATGTATGTTTATTGCGAAAAAAAAATGATTGAAATTTATGCAAATGATGAATCTCCATTTAATGTTCTATTAACTGCTGCTGATGATGGTGATGTAACTGTTATTCTATAATATGAAATTATATTAAAGTAAAATTTTATTAATATAATTTAAGTAAATATAACTTACTTTGGACTATTGCTTTCAGATTTTTCTTTTAATACTACTTTTGTTTCATTACCACCGACACCATTCAAAATTGAAGACTTCTTATTGTGACTTATTTTAATTTTTTCTTCTAAATCGCTCACAGATACATCGGATGAATCACTTTCACTACAACAAAAAAAATTTAATAATATAGTTATATACAAAATAATATATTAATTATTTTAATTTACCTCTCTGTAACATCATCATCGCCTTCTTCCATTGCTTGTTGTAAATCAGCTATTCTTTGTAATGCCAAACGTAAATCATTTCTTAATGAAACACATTCAGCTTCCAATGTTTCGATTTTTTTTTCTAAATCTTTACGTTTACCAGCACTATCTTGTTCACGATTTGATATCGTATGGAATTCTTCACGTAATTCTCTAAGACCTTTTTGAGCTTTTTTAACATTATCTTGAGCTGTCATTTCTCTTATTCTTGATTGTGCTAAATCATTTTGAATTTTTTCTAATGCATCTTTATGGCGATTTGCTTGAATTTCTAAACGGGTTTTTGTTGCTTGTTCTAATTCTAAGCGTGATTCTAATTCTTTGGTTCTTAATTCCAGTCTATTAAAAAAAAAGTTGAAAAAAAAAAAAATATAATTTAAGTAAATTTTGTTTCTTTTCAACATTTTAATAATTGATAAATTATAATAAAATAGTAAATGTACCGCTTTGATTGCACTGCTGCCGTTGGGTCACTCATATTTTCCACATTTTCTAAGCGGGTTGTTAATTCAGCAACTTGTTCTTTAAGAGCATTTCTTTCACCTTCCAATTCAGACATTTTAATTTCATATTCTGACATTGCTGTTTGTTCATTATTTAATTGTTTAACTGAAGCACTGTATTTTTTCATTAATTCAGCCATTTCTTCTTCATTTTCTTCAATTTGTGCTTGTAATTCAGTACGATCACGATTTGCTATTGTTGATTTATCTTCAGCATCTTGTTTGGCACGTTGTGCTTCATCTAATAATGTTTGAATATCTTGTAATTCAGATTCAGCTGTATGTCTAGCTTTAACAGCTATTGCTCGTGCTGCTTCAGCATCTTCCAATTGATTACGCAATTGTCGAATAATTGTTTTACCAGGTGAATCTGCTTTCAATCTTTCTAATTGAGCATGAGCATCTTTCAACAAAGCTTTATATTTTTTAAGTTCACGTTTTAATTTTTGATTCATTGCTTCCTCAGCTTGACGATCATGACGATCTTGATCTTCAGCAAACTGTAAACGTCTTTCTAATTCATGTTTTTCACGTAAAAGTAATGTTCTTTCTTCATGTTCGGTTTCAAGTTGACATTCAAGAGCTAAAAAAAAAAATTATAAAACATTTTATATTTAATTATTGACATTATATTATGTTTTTATATATTTGTATAATATTAATAATATTACCTTTAATTTTTTTATAAGCACTACCACGAGCTTCTTCTAATTCATCATCGCGTTGTTGAGCTTCGCGACGTGCGTCTTTTCGCATTGTTTCCATTGTCATTTCTAATCTTAATTTAGCCTGTTCTAATAATTGCACTTGACCGGCCATTTCATCCAATTCTTCTTCTTGCTCCTTAAGACGACGTTCCAAATCCATTTTAGAACGTCGTAATTGAGCAACTTCTTCTTCAGTTCCCCCACTGAATGTCATTTCTTCGAGTTCTCGTTGTAAAGCGATTAATTTCTCCTCCTTGAGTTCAAGCTCAAGACGAGTATCCTATATTTTAAAATATTAAATTTGGTTTTTGTAATAATTTCTTTTTTGAAATAACAGTAATTTTATTTTGTTATATTTACCGCTAAATTTTGTTCAAGTGTGAACTTTTCAGCAATAAGTACGTCCTTTTCTCTTGCAAGACGATCTTTTGCCTGTCTTTCTTGTCTAGCAGCATCCTACAAATAATAAATATTATGTATAATTGTGTAATTATTATTATAAGTATATAGTCATTAGTCATATTTTGATATTTACAGTTTTAAAACTGAATTATCTATATTTTAAAATATTAAAACAAAGTTATTAATAATTTATAATGGATAAGAAAAATTATTTTTTCATTTTGTATTCTCATTTTCTACTTTCTCAATTACTATTTCAATATTACGAATTGAATGATATACAATATATACATACTATAATAGTTATATATTCCATATTTTAATAAATTATCATAAAAAATTTTATATAAAATTTTTTAATATAAGCACATAATAATGATTATGGCACAAGTACAGTAACTTATAATAACAATAACTATAATACAAATTACAGATTAGTATACACTGACTATACTATACACGTCTGATCAATTTGGTATTAAAAACATTAAGAATATTTTAGTATAACATTCAAATATAAATATGTATGTACATAAGTATAATATCAAAATACATCAATTCTCTATTTAAACCGAATGTGTTTTATTTACTTGCTTCTATTTTTTAACGTTTTTTATTTGTTTTTGTTTTTGCAATTAATAATAGAAATTCAAGTTCACATAACCTCAAATTATGTGATTTTTTGTTTTGTTTAAAATTTCTTTCGTAATTTTTATATTCGACCGCTACTTTTATTCATGTAAATACATATATACATATATATATTTATATTAATTTTTTATATGTAACTATTCTTATTCACAATTAATATTCACAATTACAATATCAAAACAAATTCTGTTCTCTTCCAAATTTAATTTAATTTCTAGCAACGTGGATATATAGTTAAGAAAGTTCAGTATGATATTATGTAGAGTTAAAAGATTTCACTAATTTATGATGAAAGACGAATAGTATATTGTTATAAGACAGTGTAGTTCAACTTTCGTAATAAAGTGAAACTGATCAATATACATACAAAAAAGCCATTTTTGATTTGTTTTAAAGCACTTATTTTGAATTAACTTAACCTTAAAATATTAAACTGTTACACATTTCAATCAAACAAATTAACAAAATTTAATTTTAATAAAAATTGTATAGTAGTTTTTGCAAGTAGATCTTCTTGTTATCACGATATTGCATAAATGACAAATGTTCAACTATATATATATATTTTAATTTAAACCTACTTTCATTAAACAACCCAAATTATAAGAGAAAATTGTAACTTTTGAAAAATTTAGTATTTATTGAATTAAAATATGATTTTTAAAGTTTTATAACCTTAAAAAATATAATAATTTTTTTAACATTAATATACCTACAACAAACGAAAATTTAAATCTTAACTACTGTCTAATGTTTATGAAATTAATTTTCACTCTAATTGAAATTAAAATATCTTTTTTATAAATTAAATAAATAATTTAATAACAACAAAAAATAAAAATATTTAAAATTTTGATTTCTCTTTTTTTTCTGTATTTTTATGTTTTTTTTTTTTTTTTAATAATTTCTAAATTAAATATAATTACACGATTTATATTTACAAAATTTTATCTTATTTGCTTTACGATACTGACGACACCTGTTCAAATATTATTAAAAAAAAATAAAACAGAAAAATAAAAACTAATTTAATTCAATTTTTAAGGTATTGTTTTTTATTGTTGTTTTCCTTTTTTTTTTTGTTTTTTTTTGTACCTAAGAAATTTTTTTAATATTTATGTAGGTAAAATTTAGAAAAAGAAATCGTGATAACATGTTTTTTTTTTAAAAATTACAAAATTTACACTAAAAAAAAAATACATTTAAAATATAATTTTTTTTAAATAATAACAGTAAACTAAGTATTAATAACAGTAAAGGAAAAATATATATAGGTACATAATTAATTTTCTCACCTGTAATGCTTGACATTCCGAATCGAATTTCCTTTGTTTTTTTTCTAATAAATTATTGCGACCGTTTTGCTCTTCTAATAACATTCGAAGATCGTTCATTTCATTTGTCATTTTTTGTGCTTTACGTTTCCATTGACCAACGACCTGTCGTTGTTCTTCAACTTCCTCATATGCATCAGCCAACTAAAATATATATAAAAAAAAATAAATAAATAAAATATATATAAACAATTATAATGACAATAGCTATGTATAATAATCATATATATATATAATTATCTATGAATATATTTATGTAGATAATATATATATATATATATATGTATATAGTGTATACAATAGTTTCCATACTAAAATCTATTAAAGTCAAGAGTTATATTGTTGTTAATTTGTATTTTGTATGTTTATTTGCTTGTTTGTTTATTCTGTGATATAATTTGGTAATGTTTCTTAGAAATTATAAGAAAATATAGAAGGAAAAAAAAATACATACTTATTTACAAGATAAAAATATGTATATAAAAAAAAAGAAAGCTATTGCTTAACTCCTGAACTGAAAGACTCGGACTAACTTTGCCTATCTTATATTAAAAAAACAAAACAAAAACAAACAAAAAAAAAAAATAACAATGAAACCAAATCAGTCTTGATATTCGTTATAGAAGTACAGTATCCATCTAGATACAAAACATGAATACCGAACAAGCAAGTAAAGAAACCTCAAAATAGGCATATAAAAAATTCTACGCTTGAAAAAAACAAAAAGATAAAAAAAAAATAACACAAGATGAAAATTGTATCTTAGAGCCAGTTGCCAATAGAAATAGTTATCATTGCCATCTAAATAAATTATGTACATAGTTTCATTTGTACAGAGAGCGTTTTACAGCTATGTCAACTTTAAAATTTTAGTTTTTTGACAAATTTTGAATTTTTTGATTTTACATTTAATTGGTTTATATTTGGTTTATTAGGAGAATTTAAATCTATTTAAGCAATTTCAAGTTACATATACTTATTGATTCAACAATACCAATCTAATAAAACAAACGAAAGAACAATTCAACAATACCAACCTAACAAAACAATTGCAAGAACAATTGGATAGGACATATTGTTATAATAGAAAAAACTTGTCCGGCAAGAATGATTTTTTAATCAGTTGGAAAGAATTATTCCAGACTTCAATGACTATAAAGAACAGCTGGCAATAGAAAGCAATACGAAAGCGTAAGTGAACATTTTTTTCAGTTGACCAAAGATTTGTCAGTCCCGTCGCACCATCTAAGTAAGTAAGTAAACAAATTAAGATACAGAGTAAATTAGGTCGGTCGTAATTTATTTTCAGCTTTTAATCCTTTCACTAAAATTACGAATATATTAGCTATCATATAATTCATAAGTATGTGGTAAATGACGTTTATTATAGCCATCATAACTTTTAATTCATTCTAATCTAATTTTTTTCCGCTTAAGATAGCTATCACTTTATACAAGCATATAACATAATCAAATCAGACTTAATGTCACAATGGAACTCATTTATTATTTCAAAACGTCCCACATAAGAAAGATATTTTATAATGTGGGGAAATTGTAGATCGTTCCATTTTTCGTTGAATTATCAATATTTTTAATATTTTAAGACTTAAAATATTTATGCTGTCACATATCAAATATTTTTTCGTTCAATTTTAGCTTTAAGAATTTTGACAGATCGAAATTTAAAATTTATCAATATTAGCAAAGGGTCTGTTGTCCTTTTAATTATTGTATACAGGTAATTTTATCTTTGTTTATATATTAATTTGATCCATAAATACTTGCATATATTCTGAGAAACACATTAAATAACAAAAAAGTAAATTTAGATGTAAATACTAAATATTTAAAGCAAACGAAACGTCAAAAAATTGTATGAAAAATTAAAATGTCAAAAATTTTCAGTGCATTTTTTGAAGTTATCTTTATTTCAGATGAAAATGTTAAAATGCAACATTAATGTCCGAAGATTGAACGGAAAATTTAATACAAAATGGAATGTATGGCAAGACTCTTACACCTATTTTCATGTGATTTATTGATAGTGTATTTTCTATAACAGTTTTATTTTACCTGTCAGTTAAAGTGTAAAAACCATCTATTACAATGTATTTAACTGTTATACAAACATTTTAATTGCATTTAGTTGATTTTACAAATCGTATTGATCCTCCCAAACCTTTTTCATTTTTTTTTAATTATGAGTAAATCATCAATAAAGGATTTTATAAATATATTTTCGATATGTAAACATTGTAAAAGTAAACAAACAACAGAACAGTCAAATTTAAAATTCAATTTTATAATTTTCATATTACAAAACATTTTTTTTTTTTAAGAATGCGTTAACACAAAAAAAAAACAAATCAGATCAGAGTTCAAAGATACAAGTTTGTCAGCGTGTGTTGACTTGCATATTAATATCGTTCTCCTTCTTCCTCCTCTACACTTCATTTATTTTTTAACTTTTCTTTTTCTTTTTTTTTTTAATTCTTGTTTTAAAGAAAAACCAAAAATATGAAAAAAATGTGAGAACTAAACAATTGTGGAATAAAAAAAAAAAAGAAAAGTAAGAACAAGAGCAAAAACAAAATATTGAACTCTCCTTTATGAAAAAAAAAAAAACAAAAATTGTGTACGTTGCGTTGCTGTTTAGAGAGATACAAAATAAGTGTAGAACAGATTACATTTTTATAACCATTTGTATACGCATATAAAGTCAATTCATGTTTACATTTTGTAATAAGAATGTTTAACATTCCCCGATAGTGTTATAAAAATTCCTTTAAGTCTAGTTTCACTGAGACATAATATGATCAGACTTAAGTTAGAAATAAAAGATAGGCAGAAAAAGATAATGCGAGGCAGAGTAAGAACCTTTTACAAAGAAAAACATACTGATAAGGAAATTAAAATACATTTTTTTTTTACTTTTTTCAAGATTCAATTGAACAATAATAATAAATAAAAATTCAAAAATGGAAATTGATTGTTATATAGATTTAATATTATGTATTTAGAGTGAAATTGTGCAAATACATACTAACAAATTTATAAGAAAAAAATAATAATGATAAACGTTAAATAACAATTATTCAAGTTCGGATTATTACCTATAGGTAATTAATAACAATTTGTCATCACTTGGGAATATGTAATGATTTATCATTAATATTAAATTAGATGTACAAGGTGTCATTAGTATAACAATTTAATAGTACATGTAAAAATTGATCAAGGTATTATCAGTACGAAATTGTTGATCAAAACATTCCATATCTTGAAGATAGGTTATTTTATATTTTATCAGTAACTTAGATATAAATATCTTTCCGTATACATTAAGTACAGTGTTGTAATTTATTATACGTAAAATGGAACAATTTATGATTTACAAGTATTTCTTTATTATTTTCATAATAATAAAATGTGGAAAACTATTACTATTATCAGGAACTTGGCTAATTGGTATATTTCCATTTTATTTTATGTCATTACCAAATTATACTCTCAACCAATTTTAGGAGATTTTATTATTTTAGGAATAATGAAACAAAAAAATCTGCTGATTAGTAGTCATATGACATAACTATAGTACATCATGTCGATTGTAAAACTATTTTTTTAATTGGAATATAAATCACTCTTCGGTTTTAATTTTAATGTTTGTTCACGTTTAACGTTTATGCTATTCAATTTATTTAAAATTAACGTAATGACATTTAATAGAATATATTAATTTATAAGTGCGTTTTTTTAATGATTTATATCTTTTCTATATATGTATGTATAGATAGTAGATACTAATCTGAAAGTGATGATGATATTATGATAATTATAAGTAATAACTTTTTATTGATTATTAACCGTTTACAAACTCATTTTCATGCTGACCTGAACTCTTCGTAATGGTACATAATATATGTATTGACTATTGATTTATATACAAAATCAGAAATTTGAATTAATTTTAGGATTTAATTCATGAATTATTTAAATTGTGTAAACTAATAATAATTATTAATTATATTCTAGAAACCTATTATGTATTTAAATCGATGGTTATCGAATTATATAATTGCATCTATTATATTGAAAGCATGATGGCAATTTTGTATTTCCATCAAAACTCTATTGAAAGAATACATACATACAAATGTTCTGCCACTGTTAAATTGATATTTACGATGAATAAACATGTAACATATGTTTTTGTTTTTGCTTAGTTCATAATAAAAGCAAATAAAAAAGAAACAAAAATAAATAAAAAATATAATGTAATTAAGAAAATGTATATCAAATTATTATAAACAAAATTATTCCATAATACTTCACTTTTATTCATAATACACTGGGTGGCGCAATAGGTAAAAAGCCTTCTTTTTCAACCAAAAAATTCCAGATTCGATTCCGAATGGAAGTAAATTTTTTTATAATATTTTCGACTTAGTCGACTACCGTAATTGGGATAAATAAAAAAAACTATAAATATGTTTACATCCCGAAACGAAAAAGGGCTTGAAAATCTGGATATTAAAATTCAGGTGAAGTATTTAATAGATTCTTATAATAGGTAAAACAAAAAAACGTTCAAAAACTTTTATCAGTGTTAAAAACTGTCAAACCTATTTTGATGGTGAAATTTTGATCAATCAGTTTTAACGATTTGATTGACAATATTTCTGAACAACATCGAAATACATAATTACTATTTTGCAATTTGACAGTTCAGCGATCACAAATATATATCGATATCGAAATATATAATTGACATTTTAAATTCACTAATGAATGAATACTGGTGTACCACCATCAAAAAAGCCTTTATATTCGTCCGTAAAAAGATACATTTTTACTACACCCTAAATGTTCAGTAGTACTTCAGAATCATATTTCTCATAAAATTTTAAAGTGTTTCAGGAATGGTATTCATATTATGCAATAATGTATATGATTTATAGATGTTCTCAATTGAGCAAAATCTATCAGATTTTGAAATTGCAGATTTAAGTGTCCACACTACGTTTAAATGATTTTTTTTGACGTTTACTTGACAGTAGAATTTGTTTTATTTGTTTACAACACAAAATTTACTTTTTGTAAAGAAAAATCTTGTAGATTTTGATGTAGATTTGAATTTTTTTCAAAATCTGGTAGTTTAGGAACCTGCTATTAGAATGAATAAGAATGTAATTGGAATCTCTTGATTGGCATAGTTACATTTGACAAATTTATGGTTCTCTATTTGATGAAGGATATCCCAGCAAATAATATCAGTAATCAGTAAATAAAAATAATTAAACAAATGTTTTATAAAAATTGAAGTTTGTTTTTTTTTTTTTAAATTAGTGTTGGGGTTTTTGCCATCATATTTTTTTTTATTTTACAAGCTAATCCGAATATTTTAAGATATTAACAAATATTTTTGAAATGAATTTCAGTTAAAGTTGGAACATTTTTCCATTAATTTTCGATTCAAAAATTAATAACATTTAAACAATCTTTTACACGATCATCTTGCAAGCTTAGTCTAACATTGTAAACAATAATTAAAACCAGTAGAGTAGAACTAATAGAACTAGAAACTATGCCTGGAATACAAATATTATTGTTAAAAATATTAACGTGAATACAACGTAATAAATATTAGTAGATACAATAAGAAAATGTTATTATACGTTCCTGTTTTGATATATTCAATTCGTATGTAAATAGATTTACTTTTAGTTAATTCAATCGTTCGTAAAATCTTCGTTCAATTATTTTCATACTATTCACTTTCATTTTTAGAAATTTCATTTTTCAAATAATTTTTAAATTCGCAACACAAATCACCTTTACAATATAGATAACTATACTATTCGTATTTGTATATTATAGAATAATAATAAAATAACTAATAATTGCAAACTTTAAATTAACTATACATATACAAATGAAATTATTTTCATTGTGTTCTAATTAGCGTTTCAAATTACCAAAGAGTTTTTTGTTTGATTATCGATCAAAAATGATCAATTGAAAATACCTTAATTTAATTTAAATAATAATAATAAAAATAATTTTTTTAAACTTACTTTTTTCTCCAATTGTTTTTTCAATGCAATCAATTGTTCTAAATCATGTTCATGTTGTGTTTGTAATCTACGTTTTGTAAATTCTAATTCTCTAGCAACACGTTCATATTTTAATTTGTATACACCACCACCAGAATCTTCACCATCACCATCTTCATCTTCAGATATACCATTTAAATCTGATTTGGCACATATTAATTCCATTTCTAATTTTTCTGATTGTTCTTGTAAATTTTTTATTTTTGTTTGGGATTCTTGTAATTCTTTTTCTAGTTTTAAACGTTCAGCTGTTTCACCTTCTAAACGTTCACTAGATATATTTGATGCTGATCTTTCTTCTGCTAAATCAACTGTCATCTCTGATAGCTATTAAATGAATAATAGAAATAGTGCAAAAAAAAAAAAACAAAAAAAAAAAATAGTACAAAAAGAAAAATTGTTGAAGGAATAGGGTATAGTATAGAAAAAAGAAAAATAGAGAGAAAAAAAAAACAGAAAAAGAAAATTAATATTAATAAAAATATTATTTTTTTTTATTTATTTTATAAAATAATTAATGCATGAAAATTTTTTTTTATATTTTAAATTAATAAATTTTATAAAAGAAAATATGTATATATATATATAGTTTATTGTATTATCTCTTTTGAGCAATTGCTTTTTTATTGTTATTATTATGGTGCTGCATATGTGCAATTTATGAATTTTTAAGGTTTCCAGATTGTTAGTGTATTTTTTTTTTTTTTACATATATTATATACTGTACATTATATTCATATATAAATTATATATAATTTAATTGCATATTAATATCAATGACTTAACTTTTTTTTTTTATTTATAGACATTATAATAATGATAAAAAGAGTTTACAATAATAGAATTATTTGTAAATATTACAATTACTATTGATGAATGTGAATTGGAAGAAAATTTGAAAATTTTTAATTCAAAGCAAATCATAGCTATACACTCTGAGAAAAAATTTATAATAATTAATTTAAGAGAAAAGTTAATAATAAATGCATTTTAATAAAATAATATGTAGCATTTATAATTAGATGCCTATTAACTATACCTATATAATATATATACATATATATATTATTAAAAATGGTAATAAGTCACTTTTTAGTTATACATGTCAAATAAAAAATTCCAAAATAAAAATGGAAATTTGAAATTATTATTATGTTTGAATTTTTATATATTCAGTTGACTTCGTTTATTTGTGACTATACTCTTGGAATCCTAATTGATATTTTTTATGAGAAAAATATTTTTTTTTAATATATACAAACTACAAAATTGATTCACAGTTTTGATGAAATAAGAGTAATTAAATAGAACTGAAATGTTGAAAGAATGTCAAATAAATGACTGGAAATATTTAATTTCGTTAATTGAAAAAATAAATAAATAAAAATAATTCGGCAAATAAATCGTTTAAAAATTTGTATATAATTTTTCAACTTCTGACTCACTAAATTTTTAATGAAATTAAAAAAAAAAAAAAAAATAAAATATCTAATAAAATATGCAAATTGATTTAGGAGAGTTTTAACTTTTTTCTTTTTATATCAGCCTTTCATCATTTTAATTGATAAATAGAAAATATATTCCAATTAATAAAATTTGTATCCATTTAAGGCTAGAAAAAATTATTCCCTATGATAGGGTCCTAACAGTGTTTATAGAGAACCAAAATTAAAATTAAACATTTTTTCAATTAAAAAAAATTTTTAAGATCAAGAATTCAACTTGTATAAAATGCTTATCCAGTACTTGACTATGATGGTAGTAAAAATTTGACACTAATTCAGGCAACAGGAAAAAAAATTATACAAGTTCGAAAAAACATTTTTAAGGTACATAACGAGTTCAATTAATGAAAATAATTATTGAAAAAAAATACAAACATGAAGTGAAGAAAGTAAGAACAATAAGAATTCTAGGACAAGGTCCAAAATTCCGGGACGTAAAATTTTAATTGATTTTTTTTTCTTTCTTTCACCATTTCACCAAAATGATGAAACTTTACAAAATTGGTTAAGAGTATAATTTTGTAATGGTAGGTAAATGCCTGAGTCGGTATACTTAGATCCACGAGGTCCATTGTGGTACCACAAAATATAATTTTGTTATAACTTAAATAAAATGGAGAAGACCAAAATCGATATAATCGTAGTACAGTTTTCCATTTCAATAGTTGATATCCCACAAAATCGAAAAATTTACTGCCCCAACTTGATTAACACACATTCTGTATGAGTAAATGTTCTTTTTGAGAATAAAAAATTAATAAATAAAATGTTGTAAATTGCAGTTCTTTATACATACAAAAAGATAATTCTACCAACGGTACTGACAATAATATAAAAAAAAAAATTAAAAAAATCAGAACTATTAAAGTTTGTAAGACTCAAAAGACAACAATGACTGAGGAAATTGAATTTGATTTGGATTTCGAATCGAATTTATAAGAGATCCTTTACGATCATGAAAATAGACGAATTGGATGACCTCCACAGATTTGATATAATGCGATCACAGCTGATGCGTCTTCATTGCTCAATAATAATAAAATGTTTGTATCCATTAAATTTTTTTTTTTTAAATTAATCTATTTATCTATCAATATCCGGTTTATTGTAATTTGAAATATAATTTTAAGTGTGACATAATATATTTTTAATTTGAAAAAATAATGAGATTCTAATAAGAGTAGTTTAATATATTTAAAAAAAAATAAAACTAAATATTGTATGTGTACATGGTGTGGAATTATCACCTCAGACACTTACTGGGATCCCGTGGTATCACAATAGACCTTAATATGGTCTAAGTGTGTTGGCGTATTGTCAGTAGCCCCTACTACCTACCTATCTATCTACTTACTGGGATTAGCATAAAAACGATAGATTTTCTTTTTTAATTTTTATATATTATAGAAAACTAAATATATTTATTTTTATAATATGACAACACCCACAAAATAATAACATTTAAAATGAATTAATGAAAAATCTAACTTTATAATATTACATTTACACACCTGATTCGTTTTCAAAACAGTTATCGTTTTTAATTTTTTATTTGTTTTGACATTTTTCAAAATATTTAAAAAATTTTCTACAAAAATTATTTTAATAATATTGACAATATTATTGATGAGTTTAGTAATCATTTCGATATTTCTTTTTTAATTAAAATTTTTAAAATAATTTAATTAATCATTACTAATTTATTAATTGTTACTAAATACTCAATGAGTAGATTAAATTTTTAGTATAGATATTTAATATGTAATAAAATGAGAAATTTGAGAATGTAATTTATTCCAATTTCAATATAAAATTACAATTAAAATTATTTAATATTAATTTCTACTAAAAACTCATACAGTTTGATTTCAATTATTTTTATTTCAATATATTGCAATATAGTTTTTCTGTATGACTATATTTAATGAAATGTAGGATTAAATACAGTTTTACAAAAATTTATCAAAATATTTTGTAATATTTAATGTAAATTTTAAATAATTTTTTAGCACAATTTAATTTATGTTAAATCAATATGTATGTATAGGTATATTTATAATATTCTGTAAATCATGATGTTCTCTGTATGCCATACTGAACTAGTTACAGGAAAATGATATTTTAATTTGAAAATAGTCCTGGCAGTAGATAATGCTCAGGTGAATTAATTTAAATAAAAATAATAAATGATTTTTCAAAAAAGTTAACATGAAATTATTAAAATGAAATAAAAAATTTCAGTAATTCAAAATATTTTTATATTGAGTATTATACTATGCATAGAAGTATATAGGGCTAACACTCACTAAATCTGGCTTTAAATGAAATATTTTGTCCCATATTTACAATATAGAAAAAAAATTGAAATATTAAGTTCTTCAATGATCAAAGCGAAATATAGAAAATATAAAAAATATGAAAATTTTAAAATTCAAATAATTCGATATGAAATCAATGAAAGAGGATATGTATTTGATATAACCAATACACATTATTTTATAATTATATAAGAGTATGGTAAATAAATGGTTTTTGTAAAATAGTCCTGAAAAAATCTCATTTTCGGTTTTATACAAAACAGGTATTAAGAATATATTGAACATTTATCAGTTTCTGGTAAGCTTTAAATTTCAACATTATAAATTAAATAAAGTAATATGAAAAAAAAAGATTATGGTTAGTACCAATATTCTGTATGTAACCTAGTATTACAAAAAAAAATGTCTTGTCATATCAAAAATGATTATGAAATGTCTACTTAATGTCTTTAATTCAAATATATCAATCGAAAATCAATCAATAACAATTAATATGTACAATTTTAGGTGCATAAGTATACTTTTTCAAATCTATATAAATTAATAATTTATTTTTTTCTAAAAATTAATAAATCAATTAAATTTTTCGCAATTAGTATAAAAGAATTCTAAATAAAATACTTTTCTTTACATTGAGAATGTTCAGACCAATTATAAAAATAACAAAAAAATAATAAATTAATTATTATGAATCATAGAATTTTTGAAATTCACCTTTAATTATTTAATAAACGATTTCGAAAGTGTTGTAGACATTGCAAATGTAATATTTAATTAAATTTATGTATACGTAAATTACGATAGCAACAGGGGTATACAACTGAATTTATTAAGTAAGTAGATAAACTTAATAATCATGTATCTTAACATGTAATTATTTATTTCAACGGTTTATGCCTAAGAAGATAATTCTCATAAAAAAGCTATATAATATAGGTATACTATGTACGCAGGCACATCAATGCTAAAAACAGTTCAAAAGAACACGTTGCTCCACCTTGCATATCTTCGGAGCTGTAGTGAATATTTTTTGAACAATTTTTTTCCGATATTTTTTAACCCCTGTAGCCTCCATACCAAATGTAAAAAATACAGCTTAGCTAATGTATACAGACTAATATACAATATTAATGTGTATAGACTAATATACAATATTAATGTGTATAGACTAATATACAATATTAATGTATCTAGAGTAATATACAATATTAAGTTGATAAAATAATATAAATTTAAAAAAATATAAATAATCTAATCACATATTTTGAGTTTTAAAAATATTTTCATACTTATATGGTATATAATGTAAAGAGAGCTGTAAGGAAGGGAGTACTTATAGCATTACATTTGAAGTATCATTACAAAGTAATGGAATATAAATTCATTATCATTAGCAGTATACTTGTAATGCTATTTCAAAATAAAAAAAGGTAATTATCAAATAAATAAATAAATAAATTTAAATAAAGCATTATTTTGTTGAAGTACGAAGTATGTGGAAGAATTCTTGAAGTATTTCAGTTCTTTAGAAGTACATACCAGAGTTGGGAATTTTGAATTACTTTTTGTAATTATTAATTAGATACAATACATTAATTTCTTTCACGATGCATTAAATGCGTTAAACTAAATTATTAAAAAAATGCATTATATTAAAAAATAATGCATTATATATATATATATATATATATATATCATTACCAAAAATAATTTAAATTTAAGATTAAAAAAATATGTAAGTATTTTGTTTATATACATTGTACATATGTATCTTATTTTCATTATTCATACTTAATGTTATTTTTCAATTCAGAAGTATGTTGATTTATTTTTGGTAATGCATTGTATTGTATATAGTATGAAAATAATGCATTATTTTACAACTCTATGTGTACATACATACATACTCTATGTGTACATACAACATATATTATTCACATATGATCATTGATGTTTACATCTTATTGATTTTATGGCTTGTAATTTCCGATCGAAAATACCTAAGTTATCGGTTTATAATGCTCTAGAAGAGAAAATAAAGGTCGGTTTTAAGAAACCTTACTTACTTTTATCTTATCTTATATTTAGTTTTAATATTAATAACTAAAACAATGTGTTTTGACAGTAAACAATTCTTCAACATGAAATATATCTTAGTTTTGATCTTCCCTATTACACCTACTTCTAATATTCGTTGCCCTTAAACCACCCTGTATATAAATTTTTCAAAATTTCCAATTTGTATTAATTTTACTTTTACTTTGAATCAATAACAAAAGTAAAAATAATATTTGATATTACATAAAATATTGAATCTAATATTAATATAATATATAACATAACATAAGTAGCATAAAATATTGAGCCAGACATAAAGTCATACAAAATTTAAAAAAAAAATTTAAAAATTAACAAAATTATCATCATATGTTTTAAGATTTCAAACAATCAACTTGACATGTATGGCATGACTGGGTCAGAAAGTTTAAAAAATATTTTCTTATGTACACAATAGATCTCTAAGTGTTGTCAACCACTGTTATTGTTTTAAAAGTATTTGAGTACACATTTATCTTAAAAAATAAATAATTTTTAAAAATTAAAACATAAATTAAAAAATAGTGTGTAAGATTCATAAAATTGAAAAGAATCGCAGGTTGTACACCTTTCTATATTATATGGTGTAAAGAAGGAAAAATATTCTAAGAAAAAAAAAATATTTCCTTACATACTACATATTTCATTTTAAAACTACACCCATACAAAAACTAAATTTATTTTCTAATTTAAAAAATTTTCAATGAAATTGAAATATCCTTGACTTATCAACAGTTTTTTTTTCTATACTTTAAATGAAAACAATAATATTAAAAAGAAAATAATATAAGAGCCCGTTCATCATAATTCATTAATTTTCTTCTTTTTCGGTCTATTAATAGCTTTGACTCACGCCAAGGCTTTCCAAAAATAATTTTCATTCGTATATCTATGAAGTAAAATTGTTTTTTTTTTTTTTTTTTTTCCTTTTGATGATGATGATGAGTATTACACCTTTGAATTACATATTGTGTATAGAAAATATAAATAAATAATAAACTAAATTCTTAAGTAAGCATCCTACATTCAAATATACATTGGTTAGGTATATATACAAACATACATACATTATATTTTATACCACATGATTTATTTGTGTGCTAATCGGTACGTAATTTTAAATAGTACCTAGATTTTATGTGGAATATCAAATCGAATGAGACAGGGTAACAAAGATATAATTTTTAATAATTTCCCTTTTTAATTATATAATTTTTTTTGTTTGTATTTTTTGCTTTTGTACGTAGTTTTACGAATATAGTGTGATAAAAATACGAACTAAAAAATTGGAATAAAAAGCAAAAAAAAAAAAAACTTGGATTGCATTAATTAACGAATGACTTGAAGTGATGTTTTCACAAAAACATTTTTATTATTGTATGAGAAATTTATAGTGTGAGCATTTGTCAAAGGTAAGTTCTTTTTAAAGGTAATTATTTGTTAAAGGTGTTAAGATAAATGGCTAAATTACGATTTTTGAATTATGTTACGTTGGTTAATAAATTGACGTATTAATAATTTATCCTCCAGATTATCGAATGAGCCATTAACAAAACATCTTTACCGAATTCATTTCATTGTTAAAATTTTACCTGAACACTGAACTATTTTTATAACTGTTATCAAGCAAATGTAATTTTAGTGGGTTTATAGATTCCATTTGAAATAAATTGTTTACAGTATTAATTCAGGACTAAATAAATACTGTGTATAAAAAACTTATTCAATAATCAATTTCACGACTTAAAATTTTTGATTTTTTTTACTAAATTTGTAATTTTTGTACGATTTTGATTTATTAAATAAATTTAAAAACTCTAGCTAATCTTATATCTTATAAATATAAATGCTTGAACCATCTTGAACTTAATACAATTTCTTTAAATTTGTAAGTTGAACTTTGCAAAGGATATTATCGTATTAAAAAAATAAAATTATAAATTAATATTATTATTATTAAATTCTAAAGAGTAAAGAAGGTCTGCATAGATTATTATCCAGATGTACAATATTCTAATGTATATAATATTATAATAAGAAAATAACTAATTATGTTTATTAAAGTAAGCGTTTGGTAAATATCATTAATGAATGTTTTATGTTGTGTAAATTGAATTAAATCTAAAAAAAAAAAAAATTGTTTACTTTTGAAGAATAGTTTATGTTATCAATTGTAAACATCAATGTTCTATAAACAAAGTTAGAATATTTCAAACCATTGAATAAATTTAGATTACTAACCGTGTAACTATTTTAGATTACTAACTGTTTTAAGGCAACTTAAACTAGATGTCAGAGATGGGAATTTTGCATTATTTTTTAAATTAATTATTTTTTGTAATTATTAATTAGATACAATACATTAATTTTTCAACAATGCATTTTGATAATTACTTTAGAATTATATTTTTAAAATAATACATTATATTAAAAAATAATGCAGTACATTATAATGTACTATTAAAAATAATTCAAATTATTTGAACTTTTCAAATTATTTGAATTGCTTCAATTACCCTTGAAAAATCCCTAATTCGAAAATAATTCAAGTAATTCAATGAATTACTTTTTTAATTTAAAAGTAGTTCAAACAATTTCAATTAGTTTTAATAATGCATTGCATTCAATGTAATAAAACAATATATTATATTATGTAATGCATTATTTTTTAATGTGATGAATTTTTTTAATGTATTACTTTTAATTAATAATTCAAAAAATTAATTTTAATGCATTATATGAAACAAATAATGCATTATTTTAATTCATTACAAAATAATGTTAATATAAACGTAATTCATTATTCAAATAATGTATTAGCTCTCATCTCTGTTAGATGAAATGATGACTTAATGATAAATACAACTGTTTGTATTTAATGAATATTCAGTGACTTCATAAATTTCATTCGATAATCATTTGAGAATAAATTGCTATAAATTTCAAATTATTACCATAAATATTTTGTTAACAGGAGACAATAATCTTTATCAATGAATATAAAATAATATACTTGATGGCTTGATGAACATAAAATATTTGCGTTAATGAGCAATAATTAATTAATAATTTTAAAAATGCGCTTAAAATAAAAAAAAAAGTTAATTTTGTTTATTATACTTTGTCAAATGATGAAATATAGAAGCGATACTATAGTTGAAGACTATAAGACAAAATAAAATTTAATTAAGGAACAAAATGTAAGATAGGTCATACTGCGCAAAAGTTGAATCAAAAACAATTTGGTTCCTCAAAACTTAATGAAGATTGTGAGCTAGGAAAATGCTAATCCTGAGGTATTGGTAGCACCAACAGATATAAGTTTCATCTATTTCAGGACAAAAGTACTTAAGTCACAAATCGAAAACAAAGAAACAATTTTGTACCCTACTAAGTCATCAATTTCACATATCGGTTGTGTCTACATTATCTTTCAAGTCACTACTATGAAAAATCTTTTCATTAACCCGTTTGAATTTTGTAATTTTACTTAGAGCTTTATTTTTCCATTTTGTCAAGTACGTTATTTGACTTCAGTTTTTAAGGAGAAGCACTTTTGACGTTTATTTTTTCTAACTGTGTTATTTATTCTTGTTTATTCTTTTCTATTCTGTGTTATTTATAAAATTGGCAGCCCTTTGTATGAATGAAAACTATTTCATGTTTAGAGGGAAGTATTACAAAACCACAAAAGGCACAGCTATGGGAAATCCACTATCCCCTATATTGAGCGAAATCTTCATGAATTTTATAGAAGAAAGGATAGTAGAAGAAGGAATTATGCCCAGGATCTGGATGCGATATGTAGATGATATTATCGCAGTAGGGGAAAAAACCAAAATGGAAAGTTTACTTGTTAAACTCAATAACATCCATAACAACATAACTTTCACAATGGAAAATGAAAAAAATGGCGAAATTCCGTTCCTAGATATCAAATTAATTAGAAGGGAAGGAAAAATAAATTTTGATATCTATAGGAAAATTACGACAACTAAAAGAACTATCACTTCCGATTCAAACCACCCCCATGGACAAAAGATGGCAGCATATCATACAATGATTAACAGACTACTGACCACACCTTTATCAGAAGAAAACTTCAAAAAGGAAAAATTATATATTGAGGACACAGCAGAAGTAAATGGATTTATGAAAGAAAATGTTGAGAAAATAATAAAGAAGAAGATCCATAGAACTGAAATGGAAAATCTCTCAACTTTATTCGAACAAAACAAAAATATGGAGAAGCCAAAACGAATCTGTGTAGCACATTCCGCATACACAAAAAAATTTAGCAATATATTTAAGAAATACAACTTAAATGTAGTCACTACTAGCAGAAATCTCAAATTATGTAATCTGTTAGGATCTGCTAAAGATAAGAAAAGCATAGAAGAAGTAAGTGGTATATACAAAATATCATGCCAAGATTGCACAAAAACTTACATAGGACAATCCAAGAGGTTAATTACAGTTAGATTCCAGGAACATATGAGGGAAGCACAATTGGCGAGGAAAAGAAACTACACGAATTTTAGGTCAGCTGTAGCGCAGCATATAGTTGAAGAAGAACATCATATAAATAAGAATAGTTTAAAATTAATAAAAGAGGTAAACAAAAATAATAAACTAGATATGTATGAAAGCCTGGCAATATCTAGAGAACCTGTGAACAACAGACTTAATAATGATGTAGGTAGTGGATTCTCGCCATTATTTAGATTACTTTAAAATTAAAAATCAGGTTCAGGTAGAATTAAGATCATAAATACTAGAATAAGGGTTATTGTGTAAGACTAGTTTAAATGCAATAAATAATAATTATACAAAAAAAAAAAAAAAAAAAAAAAATTTAATAAATAAAACACTATAGATTAGGTAGCACTATTAAGGAATTACTATTGTTAACAAAATGAGCATATTATTGAGGGTTCAAATTATATAATTATATGTAAGGATTAGTGTAAATATTAATTAGTCGCAAAGCACTGATGAAGGAAGTAAGTTGCTTCCGAAATATCGATATTTGCAAAATAAATACAAATGATTAGTGAAAGGAAACTCGACTTTTATTCCATAAATCTATTTATTCTTACTAAATATTTTTCTGAAGAGTATATTTTATAATTTAATCTTAAATTTTTAAATAAAATCTAAAGTGTGTATTGTGTGTGAGTATGCACTTAGTGTCTTCGAAAAGAAAACTCTTATTAGAATATATGGTCCTGAAAAGGATGATGGGGTTTGGAGGAAATGGTATAATGCCGAGCTTTATAAGTTGTGAAGTGAAGTGGACGTAGTTACGAAAATAAAGTTAATAGGCAACAATGGTTTGGACACCTAGAAATTTTTGATTCTATCACGATTGCTGTTAATTTCTTAACAATTGTAATTCAATTTATTGAAATGAGAGGAAGGATATTTTCCAACCTTAGTTGAAATTTCAAATTGATGTTAAAAATGGAAATTTAAGAGACAGCTATTACGTAGTAACCGACTTAAAAAATTTCCCAAATTCGGTTGAAGTTTTGTAGCAAACCTTCCTAATTCAAAAAAATCATAAAAATTTTCTATTTCAAATTTAAAAAGAATGTTCCTGAATGTTCCTGAATTTTTTAAAAAATAAAAATAATGTTTTGCATTAAAGCTTTTTAATTGTCAAATGAGTATGAAAAAAACATTAGAGAAGGTGTTTTTAGATATCACCTATAATTAAAATTGAGTAGGATTCTCCAAAGAAAAATAAAAAAAGATTCCAAAACAATTAATTTATTATGTTGTGTATTTAAAATTAGACCCAATTTAAATACGCATATACAACTAAATTTTGACCGAATAAGAGTGGGTGAACAATTTTTTTTTTGTTTTGGTTTATTTAAGATTTAAAAAATTATGCTATTTATTATAAATTTAACCAAAACTAAATTATTAAATTATTTAAAAAAAAAACCATTCTCCCATATTATTTTTAAGTGATAAACGTAATAAAATTCTTTAATTTTTTTAAAACAAATAAATAAATATAAAAAATTCTTTAATAAAATATAATCGGTAGACAAAAATTTTAATGATACAAATTTTATATAAAATAATGAGATGTGAGAAAATTTTATTATACTGAAAAATAATTAAACTTTGATGGGGTTTAACAATGAGATTCAATCATTTACGAAATATTTGCTATTAAAAAAAAATGTCAAAAATAAATTAAGACGTCAAATTAAAAAAACCAAAAAATATTGCAAAAATTTATATAAATATAACAAAAGAATTAAAAAAAAAAAAAAATAATTAACACAAATTTAAAATGAGACCAACGACATTTACGTTGTTTTGAAAATACAGGCAATTACAGGTTTGCCAACATTAGAAGAAAGAATGATTTGATCCATATCTGATCCATATTAGGGTCTTTTCAAATGTCAATTTTGCGTTAAGGGTTTAATTTGTAAATTGCGTATTTTTCATTTCGTATTAACAACTGATATCTAACGTTTATTTAAATTTGAATTTGAATAAAATAATTTGATTATTTGTTATAATTTGAAAAAAATATATGGATCCAAAATTAAAGAGGATAAGATGCATGACCAAATAATGGTCATGCATAGAAGAAATCATACTTTTAAAATATATATATATATATATATATATATTTATATGAATTAATTGAAAAGGGTATTGAACTGGAAGTAAGTATCAATTTGTATATAACATGGTTGTAGTTTGCCAATTCGAATCACTATCCAAAGTGGTTCATTGCAGTAAATAACAAAATACAAACTGCCAAAACTTATTATAAAATTAAATTTTTATTCATTTTTTCTAGTTGTTATTTTTGTTATAATTTTTGTTGACATGACATTAACTGTCAACAATACGAAAATACGAAATTAGAATTAAATAGCTCTGAGGCATCTTATTTTTCTTTTATAAATTTACGATTTCGTATTTTATCATTCGTTCGTTTATAAAACTTCAATATGAAATGAGTAGCAAACTTTTTATCAAAATGAAGCAATTTGTTTTTGGTTCTTAGTATTAAAGTGTATAGCAAACAAGCGATATAAAAGAACTTAAATAATACAATTCGTAATTTTATGAAATTGCGTGACGAGCACTATTGATTTTTTCAGATAAAAAAATTACAGCTACAAGATATGAGCTTTGAAACAGTCAAAGTTTAGAGTTTTTTTAAATTGTTTTCATCGGCAAGAACTTTTTTGTCTAAAATGCTGCTAGATGTTTGGGTTACCTATACCTAAGCCGTTGTAATATTTAGTCTGACCAAAAATATTTTTTCAGTTTGATGAAAGTAGAACAAATGAAAAATTTACAATATTATTATGTATAAGAATACAACAATATATGCATTTATATATGTTTTTATACAATATGTCTTATAAAAAATATAGAAATTATTGAAGAAAGCAAATTTAGTAATGTGATTGACTTTCGCAATCACACAGAAGGACTCTAGTACTTAATTTCTTGACCAAGTGATAACCTAAAACAATCAACAACAGCAAATAGATCATTCGAGTTCGTACCTCAAAAGGACACAATTAAATGCTAAATGTTTTCGCAGAAGCAACTGAAATTATCACTCCACACAGTTCACAGTTCTACCATACAATATATATATATAATATATATATATATATATATATATATATCTTTTTTTTGTACATAGTCAAAACACTGGGTGAGACCTTTTATATCCATTTGGCTAGGAAGGGAAAGTAAAGTTAGGCAAGCAAAAGGGTAAAAAGGAAGGGAGACAATTACGAGCGAAGGTGCTAATGTCCGTTTTGGATTTATGTAGGTCATAAATATAGAATTGATCATGTTTTTGGAACACTTAAGATGGATTTTGGTTCCATTTTCATGATATTCTGTTTATAAACGAATATCCATATAACAAATTTCTCTTTTGCTATCTAGGGATTTTTACGGTGTAGGAATGAGCTTATGCTACCCTTTGTGTTTCACGGGGGAAGCACTTGTATACAGACTGATAAAAAAAATAACTGACAGTATAATATGGTAAGAAGTTAAATAAAATGGAACTGTTCTATTTACCTATAGTTTAATTCAAGCTATTTTTAAATGGTATCCAAAGCGTAATTTTCTTCTCAGAATATACGAAATATTTATAAATCTTATAAACGACCAAAGATGGATTACCAATCATGACCAGCACTTTAAGGTTCAAATTTGTTTTATTAAAAGACCCAAATTTAATGTCCTCCTTTATTCCATTTCAAAATCGTTGTACTGTTCGAGCACTCACCCTATTTTATAGATATGTCATAACTGAAGAAATTCCTCAGACGAATTTCAAGCAAGTGTGGCGAGACTGCAAGTGCTCACTGCTCTACAAAATGCAAATTTCTAAAGGGGTGTCGTAATTCAAATAAAAAATCTTTATTCTTTGGAATTTATTTTGGATTATCATACCCAACCCATTACTGAGTGGTTCACATACATCTCCACTAATCGTAGGAATGTTTTCCTTTCTGCGTTTTTTTCAATTCAAAATTTTAATTCATTTCACAAATTTTATTTTAATTACAATTCTTAATTAATTATTTATAGGTTAAAGTTCAGCTCAGATTTATTATTAAAAATTAAGAGTTAGTTATATGATAGAGAAAAATAGTTATATATATATATATATAGCATAGATCAAATATAATTATTTTTATAATAAAAATATTTAATAAAAACATAAAAAAAAAAATTAAGATTAATTATATACTAATTAATTTAAAATATGTATAAAAATAGAGGTTTAAGACCTAGCTTAAGCTGCCTGATCGAATTGAATATTATAAATCAATTTTTACCTTCTTCTAAAACTATACATTCTATATCTAACTTAAAAAAAGAAGCGTTCACAGTAACGTTTTTTTATTCGATGATTTTATTAAAAAAAAAAAATTTATTAAAGGTTTCACCAACATACAATATTGCTGTCAAAATTATTTTTAATTAAAATTGGCTGTCAAGGATTTTCAGGGGTGTGTACATATATGCGAACCTATTTGTACAAAAAAAAAAAATGTATTGCATGTCAACACAGAAAACTGGCAAACAATTTTTTTTTTTTAGATTTTAATTAAATTAAAAAAAAACATTTAAAAGTTCAATGAAAATCAAATTGTTGGAATCGAAACACTTTAAAAATATCAAAATACAAGAATAAAAAAAAAAATCAATAAATTATTTTAATTGGAACGGCCAATTATGACTTAATTAATCATAAATATGAAAATTTATTTTAAAAATTTTGTAATATATTTCTTATAAACACACATAAATTTTATTTAAGAATCAATAATTTTTTAATTATTTCAATAAATTTAAATGAAAAAAAGAATTAAAAAAAGAAATTTAGAAAATTTTTCCCCGAGTTTCAAGATGACAGCTGCTGCCAAAATTTCTTATGAAATAATTTTGTTCTAATTTCAAAATTTATGTGTTCAATAAATTGCAACACGAACAGGAAATTTTTTTCATTTTAATTAAATTTATTAAATAGACATCAAAATATTAAATTACAATATATTTGGTGGACATCTTGTGATGTTGAAATTATTATTAATGAAATTAAATTAAGTAGATATTAATTTTATTTTTGATTTTATATTACATCATTATTGGGTATGAGTAAAATATGATTTTATGTTTTAACATTTTGTGTCTACCACATGGGTTTTTATTTTTCCATTAGTCGTTACATGCTTATTGGAGAATATGTTGCAGTAAAAAAATGTTAAAAGAAGTTGAAGACAATAGGACAGTTGCCCCAGACAGGTCAAAATGGAAAATAATTGTGATAAAGAACAAGGCTAATACTCAGATACCAGAAAGCAACTGAGAGAGCAAAATGTAGAAATAATAAAATTACTGAAATAACACAAAGTATAGTTGAAATGACATAGAGTTTTTTTTCAATTGTATTTTACAGACTTTCAAACTCTATTAAAGTTTTTTTTAACAAGCCCAAAGACATAATTTGTTCTATTCGTATAGTAAAAAACATAAATAAATATTTGTTTATTGTAAAAAATTTATTTTTATTTTAAGTAAAAATCTTACTGTTGCAATTTACATTTAAAATAGTTTTTACCAACTGTAATAGGTTTCTGTTGTTGGTGTTATGATTCAAATGATGAATGTTCTGATGAAAATACTCAACATAGAACTACAGTGGTAGGCAATATTAATTACACACTTAATAAATTTTAACATTTTTTTTTGTTTTTCTTTTCTAAGGACGGAATTTACAAATGTGTTAAAAAAACTTTGGGAATCAATTTCACAGAGTGTTCTTAATTTAAATTTAAATTTTCGGCTGAAAAAAATCTCAAATGCTATGCTATGTCACCCAGCAAAAGTAATTACACATTTGGTTTCATATATAACCCAATACAATAATTTTTGAATCTAACAATTTCTAAAATTAAATACTACAAGCCAGACATAATAATTTCTAGTGAAAATTGGAAGATAGGTATATGTGAAAGTGACTACTCCAGTTATTTCTCGAAAGACAATTTGCAATAATTAAATAAATATTAAAATTTTAGCTATAAAGAGTTTTAACCTTTATTTAATTTTAATAATGTTTACTTAGATCCTACATCATTTTCTATAAAATATACAGAATTTGTAATCTCAAGTTATACCTTTTTGATGACGCAAGAATGACTTATTAGTTTGTAGTGGTTTGCTTTGGTGGTTTCTTAATTTAAGCTCAATTCTGGGGAAAATTTATATTTTGTGTAACCCAACAAAATTTTATAAAACGAAAGACGACAAAAAAGATTGAGTTAAACAAGCAATTTTGAAATTGTAAAATTTTGTTTTATTACTCGAAGAGGAGATCTCAGTTACGAATAAATTGAATGAAGTTAATAATAAGAATTTATAATGAGTGCAAAAATGTGACTTTAATCTAATCTTGCCTAACAGCCCCATACTTTGATATTATATGTCGTTTATAAAATGTAGAAACACCTGAATTTTTTTTATTTATTATCAGTGGGCTATAACTCAGCTATATTTATAGATTCTCTATGGTTCTATGTACCACCGCGATATACAGAGATCTATTATTCATCATCCTAATGCCAATTACTATTAATCTTACTATTATCATCTTAATGTCAAATTTATTATTACAAAGCTATTGTGTTGTTTGGCAAAATCAATCCATTACCATCCAATCCATACACCATCTATTCCAGATCATATTATATAATATCTGGAATAGACAATATATTTAGTCCTGATCCCAAAATAATATAACTCTTCTAGAAACAAAAATAGACAATTATAAAATCTATTCCCACTATTCATAACTTATTATTTCCCTCTCATTTTTAGGTCAGTAATGAGTTATTAACAGTTTGGCCATGAAAATTATTGCAAAATTATTTAATACTGATTTTATGAATTTTCAATAGTTTTCATAAAAATCAACCCCAAATAAAAATTCTTATAAAATTTCATAGAACTGGCAAAATATTTCAAGAAAATAAAATATAAAAAAAAAACAAAAACATTTTTTTTAGCCATTTTATCTTCAAGGTTGATTTGATGACACAATTGTTTTGTTGTTAGGTTTATTTTTTAAGAAAAGTAAAATTATGAACAAAAAAAAAAACAAAAACTAGAATAAAGAAAAAAATAATATTTCACAAATATTTAAATTTTAGCGATCTTGGCCTAAATTTTTCCTTTCAACCCACGGATTTGAAGAAAAAAAAAACAAATAAATGTTTAAAAGATAATTCGGCAAATTTTGTATTTACTTCTTTTCAACAGGTTTTCTATTTATCGAGAAAATGAATTTTTGGCTTTATCTATACTTAATTCAAATAAAGTGGTTGTTTGTTTTCTACAGATACAGGTTATTGATTTTGAGCGATAATAAAATTAATTTAAAATTTAAAAAAAAAGTAAAATTTGTGATAAAATTTTAAATAAATAACATTTTATTATTTTAAAAGAAAATTCCTATAGGATAATCAACTTTAATTGGGAAAAAAAAATCTAATTTGGAAAATTTAACTCAATTCTTTGTTCTATGTTTTGATAAGAAATAACTTTCATTTTGTTGTTGCTATCAACATTTTTGTTAACTATAAATAATTGTATAAAGCCTAAAAGTGAGAAATATCTCTAAAGGCGTTTTATGGTTGAGTTGTGGTCTTTTCTATGCTACATTTCTCTATATCAGAAACTATACTTGACAGTTTTGTTATATTGGGTATCATAATGCTGTTATAAGAATCAAACAATCTTAATCTAGGTCGTCCAGATGGTATTTTATCATGTGATTTTTTATAAAAAAAACCTTTCAGGTAAATCTGTACTCAAACATGTATTCCAAAAATGTCCTGCACATTAAAAATCTAGTTTTTTTATGCACCAGTAGCTCTAATTAGTATAATATAGATATATGCATGGCAAATAGTAATATAGATATGCATGTCCACCCTATATCCCACATATTACAGTACAACAATGATGATCATGCTTGTATATGAACATAGTATTGTAAAACTGGTCTTATTTTCTCTAAAGGGCACCTTATTTTATAACATAACTGAATTTATTGAATTTTTCTATAAATTCTACACAATAATTTGGTGGTACACAATTATTTTACCTTGAAAGATAATTTAAATTTTATAAATTACATACACGAAGGAAATCTAATCCATTGATTTGATCATTACGGTATTAGTCAAAAAACAAAAATTAATTTGTTAGTGAAAGAAAATTTGAGTTGTAATTGCTAAAAATCATGATACGGTTCACTTACTTATGCTGTTTTTACTAATTCATTATAACTGAAAGCTACTTTTTTTAATCTGGTAGGTTCTAGCTGCACATAACTAATTTTCTTGCCAGAGGGCTTGAAAGTTTACGAAATGTTTCTGTTTAAGAGCTAATCATGTATGAGTATTTAAGAGCTATACTGAAGAGTATTTTAAGAATAAAATGAACAATTTATGTTAATTGTTATTTATTAGTAACACCAATCATGAACAATTTTTCAAAATCCCAAATTTCTATAAAAGAATTTCTATATTTATACGATAGGTTTCAGTCAAATTTTTGATATGTATGTACATACATATTTTAAAATATATTTTTGGTTAAAAATATTTTTAAAAATTAAAATTAAAAATTGACATTTAAATGGATTAAAAATAATAATAGTAAAATAAAAACATTAAAACTGGCGTGTACTCAATTGTAAAACGGAAATTATTTAAATTTTTTTTAAATAAAATTCACATTTGCCATTACAATGTTAATAATGTAATTTTAAAAAATTTATGATATTTACAAAAAAATTTTAATTTAATTTTACAATACAAATTTTAAATTAATTTTAAAAATTAAATATTTAAACAGGGACGTATATATTTATTTTATTTTTTTTTGATTTATTTATTTCATTTCTCAAAAAGAGCTGCGTAGCTCGTATAGAGTATATATACATGTATGTGATTTAACATATCAAAAATAAAAGTATTCAAAAGTATTTAGTGCAACATAATTATAATTTAACAATTTAATATAATAAGAAAATATTGAAAATAAAGATTTTTTTTTTTTTTTTTTTTTTTTTTTTTTTTTTTTTTTTTTTTTTTTTTTTTAACATTTCAAATATAATTTCTATATTAAAATATAATATTCTACAATAAAAATTCTAATTTTAATAATTGGAAAAATACATTATTTTTCAAGTTTTTTTGAATTTCTTACTGGACATATTTTTTACACTCAATGGCAAATTATTATATAACATTATTGCTGTATTCATTATAGGTTCTATACCATTCAAATTAGCACCTGCATTGTATCGTAAATTATTATTGCTTCTGGTGTAGTGTTCATGTACGTCATTATTTGACACCAGATTGGTGTTTGTTTTTATTAAGTTATTCCTCATATTATGTATTTGATTCATTTGTATTAATTCTTTATAGTGTATTAATTTTAGTATTTCATATTTTTTATGAATATAATCAGTTGAGGTTCTGTGGCGCAGTTGAAATAGGTTTTTTATTGCCTTATGTTGAATTTTTTGAAGACTGTAGATATTTTGTGCTATGGAATAGACTATAGCAGTTAGAAATTTTTATTCTTTATGGAAGCCGTTTCCCAATTTTCCTAAATAGTCCAGCTATTCGTCTGGTCTTCAGAATTAATTCATTAACCTGTTTATTCCAGTTTAAATCTGCATCAACCCAAATACCTAGATATTTATATTCATACACTTTATTTATGATAATATTGTTATAATATATGGACATGTCTCCATTCTTAGATTTAACTATCAGATATTTTGTTTTATTAACATTTACCGTGAGCTTGTGTAAGGACATCCATTTGTGTATGTTTTGCATGTCTTGATTTATTCTTTCTTCCATTTCGTTAACATTATTTTCAGTGTACACAACAACTAAATCGTCAGCAAACAAAAACGGTTTTCCCAACAGATTCAGATTTGAAAATCCGCTTATATAGCATGAAAATAGTGCTTGATGAAATATGAATTACATTTAGCATTATTTAAGTGTATGCCCCACGCCCTATGTATTTTTCCATCCTAATATGCTCCACGATTGGGTTTACAGGACAATGATGATGATTATTTGCTTAAACAAATAACAATCAATTTTTTTATCCCTCTCATTAGAAACATAAAGAACCATTTTGCTCTCTCATTCAAAAGAAATATATATATTTGCCTAATTGTTGGGAGTAATATTTCAATAATTAAGTAAAAATTTAAATAAATCGTCAGAGTTTATTGTGTTGTTTTTACACTTGCTAAGATAATGTGATAAGTACTCTAATTACATATGCTGACTGCTGAAGTTTAATCTATATACAATAATTTCGTTTTTTTTACATTACAAGAGTAAAAAAATCATTTTCATAATAGCATGAGTCTAGTTTAATTTAATATGTTTAATACATTGTATTCTCAACAAATTTTAACTAATAAATGTATTCATAATTATGAAATAATTACTATAGCTATACAGAATATGACAATCAAGTATGACATATTTTCAATTGAATCTGTTAATCATCACAATATGAACCTATAGTCTATTTAAGCTAAAATATATCTTCTAACGGATAATTTTGTAAATCCAATTTTTTTAATATTCGATTTTAATTTAACTCAATTGTATTGCAAATTGTAAAACAAAAAGATTTCCGATTCCTGAAATGAGGCTTCACAAAATACAACAATACAGCACTGCTTTAAGTAATACCAAAATTTGAACGGACAATTTAAAAAAAAAATTAAACAATAAAAATTCACTTCCCTCCCCTTAAAGAGAATCACTTTAATTTGACAGGATACAACAAATGACCCATATATTGCAAATATTTTGAATAAAGTTCAATGATGTTAAAATTAAATTAAAAAAAAAAAAACAATTTAAATGAAATTAAATTGTTTTATGTTTTTAATTTTTTTTTTTTTTTTTTTATTTCACAATGATTTAAAAATTGGCACTCCTAATGATTGCGTTAAATTCAATGAAAATTTAATTTAAAAAAAATTGTCTTTTCTCTTTATTATTTATTAAGTAAAAATATTATGGCAGAAAAAAATATGAAAATGTCGACTAGAGTCAAGATTTCATGCAATTAATTTAATTTAAATTTTTTTTTTTTTGTTTTGTTAAATTTGAAATGGATACTAAAATTATTCAAATTTTAATTCATTTAATTTATTTCATTACTTAAAATTTCATAATTTCTATTTTGTTTAAATATTTTGAGTGGCGCCATCTTAAACGTAGTGGAATCAAAGGAAATAAAAAAAAAAAATAAAATTTTTAACATAACATTTAAAAAGTTGTAATTTAAAAACAAAAAAATTTCGAAATTAAAATATTTAATTGAAACAAGAAAAATAAAATATATTGTTGAGAATATGAATGTCAAATGGAATCGGATTGTATAAGTGAATCAAAATTAAATCATAAATTTCATTTGTTGAATTTAAAATTTTTAAAATAAATTCTAGTATAATTTAATTGCTTTTCGAATAAATTCTAATATTTCATTATCGTGTTATTATTTAGCACTACTGTCCAATTGTAATTCCAAAGTATGTAGCCAGTTGCATTTCATCAAATTTTTGACTTACAAATTACTACATCTGAATTTCAAATAATTTCTTACTTCTGAATTCTAACTGATTATTTTGAATTTCCAATGATTTCATCTGAGTTTGTAAAATAAAATAACCACATCTAAATTGGAAAGGACTACTTCTGTAGTACATTCTGCATTTCTAAATATAATCTTAATATTAGCATTTTTCACTTTCACTGCGTTTATGTTTAGCTTGAGTTAAATTAAAAAATGTTTGTTTGGAAAATGGAAATGGAAAGAAAACTCCTAAACAATGTTTGCATTCCTTTTACAGAATAAACAGTTTTTTTTTTTACTTTTTTATAATAATCCAATAATAATCCTTTTATATATAAACCCAAATCCTACTAACTAGCACAAAGATTTGGCATAACTTATTCTTTCAGTCTTTGAAAACGAGTAGACAACACAGATAAAACAAGGCAATAACAAAAAACTGACATTTACCAGCTACTTTCAATTATCTTAAATTGCTCTTTTGTATTCGTGCTAGAATTCGTGCATTAGAAGTCTGTAATGTAGTCTATTTCCAATAAAATTAATATTAATACTAATTTTCCACAACACTCTATTACCGGTCTCTCAGTAGTTCACCATAGGACTAATAATCCAATTATATGTGCAGAATTCGTAACAACGCTGCTTTAAACCTAACAATTTAATTTGTGAAGTACTTTGACAAAGACATTCTATTTGTTATATTACATTTAAATTTCACAAAATTGCTTTTTTTTTTTAGTTTTAGTACTGAACTACGCAGCGAAATCAGACATAAAGACTACTTGCTTCATCGAAATATACGGGCAAATTCGACAGAAGAAATGGAGTTGAAAACCTTACAACAACATCGCGAAACAATGTTTTGAATCTAATCCTTAGGGTACATTTCCGGGAAAAACATGGAGAAGCAAGTAGAAGCAAGTACCCAATAAAGAACGTGGCCACAGTTGAAGAGGTTAGCTGCAGATAGGAGACGATGAAAGTATTTTATTTCCGCCCTATGCCCCACAGATAGGGTTATAGGACAATTAAGATGATGTTGTAAATGGGAATTATATTTTATTTTTTATTTATTCTACGCCGGTTTGTTACAAAACGTGGATAATCGTAGAAAATTTACGTTTAATCTTAATTCGTTTTTCTCTTTTACAAAAATAGAATCAATTTCTCTTAAATAAAATCAATGTGATGAATTAAGCAATTTGTACTCTTACATCCTTATATCTCTACACCATGATTGATATTAAGAGAGGTACAAAGAATTAGATTATTTTACGGTAGGAATATAATTATATTTATTTCAATATTAAATATCTACAATAGAACCAAATTAAAATATTTATATTAAAAAAGCAAAATAATAAATTGTGTCATAATTGTTTCAATAATTTTTGGCATATTTCAATAAAATTTTCAGATTTATTTAAGAGTTGTTAAAATAAACATAAATAAATTAATTTTTAAAACTAAAATAAACCTATTAATTTTTAACACGAGTTGAGATTCTTTAAAAAAACAATTTCTTCTCCATTTGTTAATAATAAGTATATTTATTTGACAAAAAATAAAAATAAAAAAAAAATAATATGAAAACAAATCGGTTATTTGCCAATAATTTACTGAATGAATAAATTTTTGTTTTTGTATTCGTATATATTTTAATAATTATTATTGGCTTCTCTATTTATTTATTAAAATAATTACATATTGGCACCTTCTAAAATAATTATTCTACGCATTTGAAATTAAGAACTGTCAATTAATTAAGAATTTCGAATTTTCAACAACAACAGGATTAAATTAATTAATAAAAAAAAATATTTAAAAAATTGGACCTATTTATAGGAAGATCTTAATAGAATGCAATTTAAGAATAATTTTTTAACAAATATTTCAAAACATAAATTGAATAGACCCATCAGTAAACCCCATTGAGAACAGACCCATCTTATATTCTAAACAACACCTTCAAAAGCTCATAGTTTGTTTTTTAAACTAAGCAGCTTCACACATTTATTAAAAGAAAAAAAAAATCAAATGAATTTATTTTAAATTGTATTTAAATTGAAATGAATGATTTTTTGTGCAACTTACATTAATGAAGCGATGACTTCAGCAGCTCTCATTATCAAAATATATTTACAAAATAAGATATTTAAAAAAAAATTAGAAAAGAAAGAAAGCTTCTCAGCATAATCCGATATTTAAGGGTCACAAAATAATTATGAGAGATTAAGGCCAATAATAATAAAAAAAAAAAATTGGATACAAATATTTACCATATTAGTTTTAATCACCTCATCAATATCCTTTAATGTTTGTGCATCACTTTCATCATCATCATCATAATCATCTTCTTCTTCTAAAAATGATATTGATCTGGTTGTTGAACTTGCTCTAGACATAGATGGCATTCTATTTGTCATTTGAAAACCTTTCATTAATATATTTTGTGCACTTTTTGATCTACCCAAACGATATTCATCTGGATCCATACTACGTTGTTCTCTTTGACGTTCAATTAAACTAATTGTATCATCTGTACCACATACACTATTACGTTTACCAACCTGTTTCCATTCTTCCGTAACATGATCAGTTTTCTTTAAAAATTTTGCAATTTCTTCACTCAAACGATTTGATGCTGTACGAGGATCTTTATGTGATGGTAATGCATGAATACCCTGATGCATTGGTTGTTTATTACATCCCAAAACAAATTGTAAATTTGCATCAAATACAACTGGTGATTGTTCCAATTCATTAATTTCATGAAGGTTAGATGAATTTTCTTTTGAATATGTTTGAGGAAAAATACGTCTTGGCGTCATTGAACGTGAACAACGATCTGATGTTGTTAAACTCATACTACGTGAAAATGGACGATTAATAGAACGATTAGTACTACAACCACCAACAACACCACCAATACCAACACCACCACCACCACCACCTAATTTTAATGGTGGTTTACCAAGTGGTGCAGAAATTGGTGTTCTACTATTTGATATTGAAGATAAATTACTTGCTAATGACATCGGACTAGGTGAACGTGTCATAGAATTCGAAATTGATGATGGATCTGGAGATAGAAATCCTGTTGTTTCATGAATACTATGTCTATAGTTAAGTGGATTATTATTTGAAATTTTTGCCAAATTATTAATAGCAGTTGCTCTTGCCAATAATTCTGTATTTAAAATTGGTGCCGGTGTGTTTGGTATTTCAATTGGTTGTGCTTCAATACGACTTTTTTTACTTTTTTTCCCCGATGGCAATTTAATGGCTGATGGTGTTTTTGTAAAAACATTTGTAGGACGATTATTTATATATGATGAATCAAATTTGGATTCAACAGATGCCAAAATATCGGATGAAGATGGTAATTTTTTTAATGGATTTAATCCAATTCCAATTGGATTTGTTGTCATTGGTAATATTGGTGACATTCCTGTACCTATAATTGGATTAAAATCTGGTTGTGTTAGTGAGCTTGCTGGTGGTTTTACTGTATTGATAACAGATTGAGCTCTAACTCTTCTTACAATATCAGCTGCAGATGATGATCTTGATAAACAACCTTCTATTGGAGCTGGTGATTGTGATTGAGCACGAACACTTTGTGGAATACCAACAACTGATGAAGCTCTTGATGAACGATTATTCAAATAATTAGATTCGAATTTTTCTTCAACAGCAGCTAATATATCTGAAGAAGATGGTAATTTACGAAGTGATGAACCAAATTCTGGAGGTACTGAACCTCTATAATCATTCCTATCTATACTAAATGATCTTTCGAAATTATTATGATTGAGATCAGATGTTTTTGAAAAAGTTTTTGTAAAATCAGTATCTGATATTGGTGGAGTATGAATTGATGTTGGTGGTTGTGATTTAATAATTTTTGTTTCTTCTATTTTATTACACCCAGTAGTAGTAGTAGTAGTAGTGGTAGTAGTGCTTTTAGTAGTTTTAATAGCTTCTGGATCAGTTTTCGATGAAACTTTTTTTACTTTAATAATTTTCTTTTTAGGAACTAATGATGTGGCTGGTGTTATTTTAGGATCTTTACTCACTTCTGCTTGTACATCTGATGATGTAATTAATTTTGTAATTTTTAATTCTGAATTTGGATCATCATCGGGTGCTGCCAATTCAGCCGAAATTTTTTTAATAATTTTTTTCTTCTTTATTTTTCCTGATTCTTTTTTCTCAATACATTCCAATTGCTCATTCGATGAACTGGTAATATTTTTTACTTTAATTGTTTTTAATTTTGATACTGGAACTGATCTATTTTTATTATTTTCATTATTAACTGTCTCATCTTCAGCTACACTTTCTAAAGTATTTTTTTCTAATTTTTGTTTAGTTGAAATATTATCATCATGATCATCATCATCATCATCATCTTCTATTGAATCTGTTGAGTTCATGTGAAGTAATGCATGAAGATTTGAAGATGATGATTTTTTTGATAATTTAAAGGTACGAGTTAAGCCATTAATAGGACTATTATTAGAAATATTAGATATTGCATTCAAATCGTTAGACATATATTTGTTATTAACACAAGTTGAAGATTCTATAGTTGAGTCTACAGCAGCTAAAATATCAGATGTTTGGGATAATTTATATAATTGAAAACCTTCAGTTATTGAAAGTTTTGAGGAACTTAATGTATCATCAATTGATGTTTTTGTTGTAATTGTTTTTTGATTTTCAGTAGTGTAATTTATTTTTGAATCTACCATTGATAAAACATTTGTTGTTGATGAGGATGATGAAGAATCTTTAGTGGTTGTTTTATCAACTACTAAATCAATAATTGGATTTGATGTTGTTGTTAATGATGATGATTCACAATTATTATTTATATTATTATTAATTATATTATTGTTATCACAACAAAGTGAGGAATTTTTTAATTTTGTTGAAACTGCAGCTAATATATCGGCTGTTGTAGATAATTTTGAAATTTTAAAATCTGGACTATCTTTTATTTGTATATTAGCTGTAATTTTTGATTTTTTTCTAATTTGTACATGCGCTTCATTTGATGATAGTGGTGTTGGTACATTAGTTTTAATTTGATTTGATTGAACTAATGATTTTGATGATAATGTAGATGTGGATGATGGCGTTGATAATGATTCTATTTGTTTTGATTGTATTTCTTGTGTATTTAAATTTGTATTATTTATTGATGATGATGATGATTGTTCTATTGATAATTGATTTTGTGTATTTGATATGGTAGGTGTATCTGGTTGGGAAATGATTGGAATTGTTTCTAAATATTCTACATCAGGTGATGTTATACATTCTTCAATTTTTTGTGATTTTTGTTTTAAAGTTGATGATGGGGATGTTGATGTTGATGTTGATGATAATGATAATGGTGTTTTAAGTTTTAAATTATTAAAATTTTTCTTTTCATTTTTAATAGATTTTTCACCATTTTTTAATTTTGTTTTTAATTCACCATTTTTAATTGGTGATTTTTCTTTATCATTATTTATTCCAGCAGTCATATCACCACCACCATTCATTGTTATTTGTTTTGGTGGAGATGATGATGATGATGAATTTTTATTTAATTTTGTTACTATTTCATTTGTTTCATCTATTGTAGTTACATTATTCGATTGTTTTCTTCTAGGTATTTCAGATTTAACACTTTCTGTATCACTATTATCATCAATTGATTTTTGATTACCACCAAATCTATTATATGATATACGTTGACATGCTTTTACATCGGCATCATCAATCATTGGTGTTGTTGATCTTGATCTTAATGAACGTGTTGGTGTTGTTGAACGTGATCTTATAAAACCGGTAAAATTTTGTATTGGTGTAAAACCAAATGGTAGTTTATCTAATGCAGTTAATTTTTTTGATGGTAGTAATTTTGCTGTTAAATTTTTATTACCAACTGGTGGTTTTGCTACTGGTATTGATGGTGGTAATTGTTTTGTTACCGGTACTGATGGTGGTAATTGTTTTGTTACCGGTATTGATGGTGGTAATTGATTTTTAACATTAGATGTAGATGATGTTGTTGTCTTATTATTATCTGAATTTGTTGTCATTTTTATTAAATTATTGGTTTTATTTTTGCCAATGCCAATAATTGTATCAGTATTTGGTTTAATTGATTTAATTGTTGATGATGATGTTGATGTTGTTGTGGTCGGTGCTCTTCCGATTGCTGTTGATGGTGGATTTGGTGACATGCTTACAAAATTTTTTCGGAAATAGTAAATTTTCTTTTTTCTATTTTCATTTAATAATTTACAATAACAAAAAAAAAATAAAAAAAAATTTCCTGTTCTTTTTTTTGTTCTTTTTTTATTTTTATTTTTATTTTTGTAATGTTAATTTAAATTTATGCCGTTCTACTCTGTTGTTTAAGTATTACAACAACAATATGTCACAGTACATTTGATTTAATGTAATGTATGCCAATTCAACTAGTTTTTCTTTATTTTATTTCAATTTCTTGATTTCTTCTCTTGAGTTTCTTTTATTCGGTTTTTCTTTAATTTTTATATTTTTGTTTTTATATAAATTTGCAAATGATTTTTTTTTTTGTGTATTTATTCTTTTGATTTTTCAAACAATGCAATCCTCACATATGTATCATTTATGCTTTTCGATCGCATAAATTTTTTTTTTCTTGTGTGTTTTGGTAGGAATATAACAATTATACTAAAGATGCTATTATAGTATATTATAATAAATTAAATTTAGAGTAGAAGTAGAGTAGAGTAGAATGCTTGATGATAGAATTGTGGTGTTACAATATTAACGATGAAAAATATAATAACAATCAACAACAACAAACAAGAATAATAATAATAATAACAAAACAACAATATTACAAAAAAAAAAATAATAAATTAAATAAATAGTGTAAATAACAAGAAAAAAAATGGAAAACAAATAAAAAAACAATTTTTTTTTTTTTGAATATAAAGAGAAGAGCGGTTCGCGAGGTCGATAATTTAGCGGATAAAAATAGATTTATTTTCGAATTTTTAGTAACAAATTTTTTATTTTATATTTTTTTTATTAAATTTTGTCGGATTTATATTAATACTTTTTGATTTTGTTTTTTTTTTTTTTAATATAAAATTTATTTAAAACAAATTTTTTTTTTCTGTGAAGTAAATATGTAGTAATCAATTTTTTATTTTTTATTTTCTGCACTAGTTCCAAATTGAAATAATTGCATAAAAATATCACATTTCAATATTTCATTATTTTTTTTTTATTTTTAAAACTTGTAAAAATTTTTTCTTTATATACCACAGAATTTTTATTAAATTATAAGTAATAAAAAAAAAAACACAGAATTATCTAATATATATATTTATCTCCAAATAATTATTAAAAAAATAAACTTAAATAATTGAGAAAACTTTTTTTTTAATCCAAATTCGAATAAAGCTAAAGCGAAAAAAAACAACTAAAACAGTAAAAAAAAAACCAAATTTCAAACGGTTGAACGGCGATAATATCGCGCAACGCGTTTTTCTATTTCCACCGCTTGACTGTGACTGAGGAAAATTTTAATTTGGAGGCATTTTCTTTTTATTTAAAAAAAAAATTTTTATTTCATCAAATATTATGAGAACAAGTGCGTTTTCTTCTCTTTAATTTTTTTTTTTTTATAAATTCTGACCGAAATATAGACATATTTTCTATGTATAGATATTTGCTACTATATATATACTATATAATATATTATATCGGTATATTATATAGAACTGCACAAAATATGTGTATAAATTTAAGATTTTATTTATAACTATCTCTATATATATAATATAGTTTTATTTTTTCTCCTGTCTTTTCTTTTTTTCGTTTAGATTTTGGTGAATTTTAAAATTTACACAAGAAAAAATATTTTTTGTAAAATTTATTAAGAAATTTTCAATAAATTTTAATCAATTTATTATATAGAAATGGAAATTTAAAAATTTTGCTTACAATTAAAAATAGAGAAAAGCAAAGTGATGAGAATAAAAATGACGGTAGCATGGAAAATTTCAATTGGAAAGATTAACAGATGGAATATGTAAAATAGCGTCTGCTGATGTTACATGGTCTGCTTAATAACATACAGTAAAAGAGTTGAAGAATGCAAGAAGAGAGCAGTACTTGGAGGACTGCGGTCGATATATGTTACTTTTTTACACATATTTTTGGAATAACAAAAATTTAAATTATTCTTATTTTGTGTGAAATTTATAATGACAATAGAACTTGGATAATACCCACTGCAGTCTTAAACAATAAATGGCAAATTACTAATAATATGTTTTGTGAACATATGTAAATTTTTTAATAGTAAAAATAATTTTATGATTTTTACTAAGTTATTACGACTTATTTCATAAAAGAGACAAAAAAATTTACAATGGTGCAAAATAAATGAATTGTGAAATGAAGATGAAAATGGAAATGGTTGATCATATCCCGAACAACTGTTGTTCTTTTCCGCTTTGATACTTACCAGTTTGGCCTAACTTTTGGAAGTATTTTTAGTTTAGTTGTAGTTATCGACATAGGTATTAACCTATGATATTTACTTGTCTACGAACAGCATGTATCTGGTTTATTTTTTTAACATTTTTCTAATCAAAGGTGGAGGTGTTTTACTAACTATGGATCATACAATCAAATGAAGTAAGCTTTCGTCTAGTAAAAAACGTTTGATATGCTTAATCTAAGCATTAATCTGATAGTATATATACTGCTAAGACTATAGCAACACTTTTTTCGTGCACTTACCATTATTGTACAAGCTTCGAGCGCAGTTTTCAAGCAGTAAAAATAGAGGTCTTCCACACAATATCTGGCAAAAATCAATGCATCAAAATCAAGAAAAAAAATTACTTGGTCAGAGAGGAAGCAAAAATAATAGCCAAAAACAAAATTTTATTGGAGTTCTAAAATGAGACCAACGCTAACCTTACTTTTTGTTTGTCACACACTGCCCAAACACTAGAAAAGAATTTTTTTTTATACAAAATGATTGTAGGTTCGATAAAGGAGAAAAGTATTAGGAGGGAAATATGATGATAGAAAAAAATTGGTATAGGTAAGTTGGAGACGAACCTGAAGATGTTCTTTTTCCATATACAACAAATTTATTTTATACAAATATTAACAGTTATTTAAACTAATTCTAATAGTTAACGTTTTTCCTTTCTGATATGTGATGTTTCAAATTTTGTATTTTTATTCATCATTGCAGAATATTTGATTTGAAATTATAAAGTTTTAGATCCAGAATCAATTTGTTTGCATCAAAAATCTACAAAGCTAGAGAAAAATCATCAAAAAAAAAAAAAACATTTCTAAATTTTTTTAAACATTTTGTTTCACATGAGTAACACTATAAAGTATAAATTTCTTTTTATCTGTGATCGTTTTTAATTAAATTAGAAAATTAATTAAAAAATAATCATTTTTATAAACTATTTTCTTGTAGTGTATTCTTCCGTATAACAAAAATAATAATTTATCATAAATTAAACATCATTTGTAAATTATACTTACTACTCTTGTATAAATATTTTTCAATTTTATTGATTTTATCATAATAAATTAACAATATAAAAAATGTTTTCAAAATATAATAATAATTGTCAAAATATAAATTGCATGTACGAAATACATATACATATACATAATCCAATTAAAGATCTATGGATCAAAATATGATAGGAAATCATAAGATGAATTGTTACTACATCACGACCCATTAATTGACATAATACCATATATATATATATATTTGTATATGTATGTATATATATTTTTATAGAATACAAAACTTGAATAATTTATAGGATTGAAACTCATTAACCTATAAAATAATAATTCACAATTATTATTATCTCATGGATGGATATACATATTGTGAATTTTTATGTATATATACTCATATACATATATATGTACATATATATTCTTTTGGAAAGAAATTTCTTGGCGAATATTATAAAATATATAATTTTTCGAAATGGAAATTTACAAAATTAAATTTTTATTTCAAATTAAGTTTTAATTAACCCTTACACTGTACAGTAAGTTTAAAAACGATATCGAATGTATAAAAAATTGAATATAATCTACATTGTAGAGAAAAAATTTAGTTTATGTTTGCAAGAAATATTTCAAGCAATGTGAAAAATAGAATATAAGTAACTATCGAAATTTGTATGTCTATTTTATTTTTAACCTATTTTATGTGTACAAATTTACATACATTATATGTGATAATGCATATATTTATTTTGCACCAAATGTTTGACAAGTTGGTATAATTCAACAGGGTATTTTCATAAATGTTACAAACTGATAACAAGTTTGCCATAAGTTGGTGCACTTTGCAATAACGAATTACACATACTAAAAATTTATTCTGTCAAGTTCACAAGCAGTAGACTTTCAGTTTGCATTTATGAAAAAAATTCAAAAAATCTGACAATTGTTTTCATAAATTCAGAATGTACAGATTGACTGCAGGTTTGCATTTATAAAAACAACCAATATATTTACTTCGTCAATTTAACAAAAATATTTGTTAAGATACAATTTATTAATATTACTGCTTTAAATAGCATGAACGAGACCGAAAACATTCATTCTTAAATAAAAAACATCATTAAAGATTTAAATATAGAAAACAAAATAAAATTGATTGAAAGAAAGTAAATAAAATCTGAGGATATTCCGGCAAAGGACAGTATAAGGCAAAAAGACAGCATATTTCCTATTTTTTTTTTTTAAATTTAAAAATGGATAAAATTATATAGAAATCGATTATGACTACAGAATAAACCAAAACCGAATAAATTTTTTTTTTATATTCTTAGGATGCCATTTTAATGGGGCAAAGTGCAAATTATCATCAGAATTGTCATATAACTTCATTAAAATTCCACAATGGTATTGTGATATTTTTAAACCCCAATCAAGTGTTAAATGATGGTTAAAAACCTACCCATCAAACAAGTCGTCGGTTTTTTCGAAGTCGAAATTTAAATTGCAATAGAAATTGAATTGTAATCATAGCACGTTGAAACGAAAATAAAATATATAAAGTTAAATTAAAACAGTACCACTGTAATCCTACAAAACGATTCTAATTATTGAAATTTAATAATAATAGTATATGTAATCGATTTATTATAAATTATAAAACAAATTAGAAGCAGTAGGTACCTTATAAAGTTATTAGATATGTATTTGTTATATTTTATAAAATAAAATAAATAAATTGCGAGTGACGTCTAATTATTAATTAAATCTTCTAGTATATGTAATATTCTATTATAGCAAAGAATATTTGCTAAAATACGTGTGGGATTTTAACCCATTAGTTTGTCATTTGATACATTCTACAAATAACCCACTCGCCTACTGAGGCCATTTCATGTGTTTTGATTTTTATTTATTGGTATAATGTGATAAATAAATACTATGTAGTTGGAAAATATTATGAATTATTCTATAAAATTATTTAAATGCATTTGTAATCTCTCTGTTTATTATATAGATCATGTCAAACATTTAATTTTTGTTTTTTATTTTCTTATTACTTTTTTTTTACATTTATTTATAATGAGAAAATTCGGAAAAGCATAATCATAAAATTTTAAAGAACTAATTTGCTAATTAAAATTTTAGAATTGTATTAATTTAACAACTAACTAATCAATTTTATTAAATTTAAATGACCAACAAAATTTGAGAAATTACTTTTTTATATCATGAAATTTTATGATGCGTAATGCTCAGGCATATCCGAATTTACGCAATATTTGACAGCCGTTGCAATATACTTTAATTTCATTTATTTTATATGACATTTTCCATTATTGCAAATGTTAAATATATTTTTTGAAATTTGACAACATAACAGGTGGTGTTTGTAATTAGTTTTTGACGCATTTTGTAAATGCGTATCATATTGAAATTTTAAATATTTTAAATTTGTCCGTCCAACTGTTTTTATATAATGCATAGTCTATATGCATGTTCATACGGGTAGAAAAGTAGTAGAAATGTACGACTGCTAAACTGTGGTGAGGGGTGATTTCGTGTGGTGAAGGGTAAGCAATTATACAAAAATTTAAAATTTCTGGTAGATTTTTGACGTTTGAACGTTTTTTTTTTTTGTTAATATATGTCAGGTGTCAAAATATTTTTATTATTTTTTATACACAAAGTAGATTTTTGTTGACAACGTAGTTTTTGGATCGATTGTTAATAAAATAAAAAAATATAAATTATACAAATAATATTGTTCGATTTACATTAGAATAATAATAAAAAAATATTTCTTTACCAATAATTTCATATTCGGCCATCTTGATATTTCAATAAAGTGACAGCCACAATACCAGAAATCTACCAGTTTTTTTTTGACTTATACACATGATTTTTGCGGCAGCCTCGTATTTTTTTTTTTTTTTTGCTCTGGAAGCATAGGGCTTCTACCGTACTCGATTTCAAGCTGCTAATTTCACTTGTATTTCCTAGGCAATGTCTAATTTTATTTTTAATCTGTTTTGTACTGTCTAATTAGGGGATTGGCCTACTGTAGAAGAACACTTTGATAACTCTATCTGCGGCTACGTGGTAAGACGACGTCGTATTTTTCTGTAAGTTGTTGTTGCGATTTTCTCCGTCCTTGACGTTAAAATGCCTGACGTTACTATGTTTATTGGGTACGTCATGTCACATACTTTTGTCAGTTGTTGACAATTGTGTAATTATATTAGTGTTTGTTCAATATTATTTATTGTGTTATTTGGTTATTGTGTTGTATGAGATATATGAGTATTGGTATAGATATTGATATAGGTAATATTTTTAGTTATATAAAGTATTAATTATATTAATTATTTTTATTGATTACAAATTTTATATATAATATTTTGCTATATTTTTAGTTATATTTTATACCCCCCAAAGGAATCGAACCCGTGACTACCACATCGTAATTGAAATACATTTCTGTGCGTCAACCGATTAGGCCACGGAAGGGATAGCATAAACATGAACTATGGGATGAATTAACTGCTTTTAAACAGATTTGGCATACACAATTACATACAATAGTTTTTTGTTTAGAATTGTTATGGTAAATCTACTAATTTAAATGTGAAAATCAATAGTTTCTGTAACTATATGAATTGAATTATTAAATTTTTAGTATCAATTGATATTATAGGACAGTTAAATGAACTGATTTGAAGCAAATTTGATTATGAATGAGCAGATGAAGAGAATAGCGCTAATAAAATAATCAAATAAGTTAAATTAATTTTGATAAGTTGTACCATAATGTTAAACTTTAGTTAAAGGATTGTTTCGTTCACTAACAGCACTACTGGAATATCTTGTATAGTAGTGTTGAACACCTAGACAATTTTTAGTTTGATTTCGATTTGTTTAACAATTCATATATAGATTTAAAACAAATTCATATGTGAGCTGAAAAAACTAAAGAAAATTCCCACTTAGTAAAATAATTTAACAATTTTTAAATGGAACATAAATACTGAATCAAATGAATGAATGAGTTAAGTGACAGTTTTGGTTTTCAAGTGTCAGAAACTGCTCATCAATGATGTTTATGCGCTACGGTATTCTCTGGTATTATATGGTATTGTATACTATGATATACTTTGTATATTCAATCCAAAAAATGGTTAAGTGTACGAAACATTATTTCATATAGCAGAGCTCTTTCAACATTACCTTTACAGTAAACAAGTTTGTTCTAATTGAAGTCCCAATGACATTTATTGTGTAAAAAAGTTTAATGATATATAAAAATGTATTAAAACTTAAATTAGTTCATTCAAAATAACTCGATTTCTCCGATTATACCTAACTAGATATCTTAAAGATAATAATTATAAAACAGGTAATTCAAATTACGATACATATTTTTACAATTCTTTTTATTTTTATTCTATACTCATATTATTATGTATTAAATAAACGTCTGTCTATATATTATCTAATATAATTTTTGTTTTTATATCTTCCGGATTAAATAGCAATTTCGTAAGTTGAAGACGTAAAATCAAGTTGTTTTCTAATAATTTACAGCTATAATCTATATGTTAAAAAAATTGCATCAATTAAAATTATTTTTTATTTTTGTTATTATTTTTTTTTCGTCATTTTTATATACACATCATAAATAATATAAGAATTGTATAAAATCGATTTTTCGTTTGTAATATTTAAAAAGAAAATAAATATCAAAAAGAAATGACCAATTTTAGAGTAATAAACTTTGGAATTAAATTAAATGACTAAGTAAATAATAGTAGTCATCAAATTTTAGAAAATGATTCAAAACCAAAATTTTGGAATTAACGTTCAATTCCTAATATATACCTACCTCCTAATTTATAAATCAAGTGTAATTTCTATCTGCTTATCTAATGTTTAAAGTTAATAATATTATTAAAAAAATTTTTTTTATACATCTATAATAATTTTTACGATGTATAAAATATAATAGTGACGTTTTCGAATAAAATTCATATTTCGAGATATATTTCTGAATTTGGAACAAGCCAAAAAAACAAATTCGATTACGTATTCATATTAATATTTATATGTTTATTAAATTCTCAAATGGAGCGTAATCTAATGTACTAATGAAGAAGCAAAAAATAGTTCAGTATTTGCATTTTGTAGTATGTGTTATCAATGTTTTTGCCCTATACTCTACGGAAGCGGTTACATGAAAGCGATGATGATGAATATTATATTACACGCTAATTTAAATTGTAGCTAATGTCATTAAAATTATTTGGGAGTTACTCGGTTTGAATTTTTACTTGCCACTGCTACTACATTTCATGGTAAAAATGTTCAAGTTCAATGGAATACAAATTATTCATTAATATTGCGTTTTTTATAGTTGATAACTATTTGTTAACTATTAGTTTAGATTTTAAGTCGAATTTTTTTTATAGATTCATTATATTGAACCATAGGTTCTGCCAAGAGAATTTTCGCTATAACAAATGACAAAATATTGGTTTTTGTTTGTATGAAAATTTTGTATGAAGTATGAAGATTGAATGAAAATTCAAATTATCAGATTAAAAAGTACCTTAAATCAAATAATCTCGTTGAGAAAAGTAAAGTTCACCGAAGCGAATATATATATATGTTTTTTATAATGACAAGGTTTTGCACGTTGTTTTTAGATTAACCTATCCTGTGGTATTATGTTTGTACTCTACACCGGTTAGAATTTGTAATTGGTTTGTCTAACGTCTGGAGAATCGACTCGTTGCTTTTCTTTAATTGTTTCTAGCTTTAACTATCAATTTATCCATTATCCATAACTGTCTGATACTGATGTGCCGAAATTTTGTTAAATAAAACTACATAATTTTATTAGGAGTCTGAATTTAAAATTCAGATCTTTTAAAATGTGAATGTTTGTACGCGATATTGGGTTCAAGAAACTCTCATAATTTTTCCTAAATACCTATAGCTCAAAGCTTTCTATTTTATTTTTTGTTTTAAATAATAGAATAAATAAACAACAATCAAAAAAGATAAAAAAATTTCATTTGATAAAAAATTTAAAGTCATTAGAATTACCTATTAATTTAAAATATAATTCGTTTCACGAAACTAATTAATGATTTAGTTGAACTAGGATATGAAAAAAATGAAAACAAAAAATCATCCATCATTTAGTACTACTGGTTAACTAAACAATTGAATAAACTAATTCTATTATAATTTCTAAATCTAAAAATTGAAACTATGCGTATATGATATTTATATAAAAGATCAACTATCAACTATCAAAAAAAAAAAATTATTTAAAAATTTTGTTTATTATTTTTTTAATTCCTTGTCTTGTTTTGTGTGTTTGTTTTGTTTTATTTATTGGAAGATATCCAAATGAAATAAATCGAAAATTTATATAGAACCCACCCACAACCCACAAAACATTTAATAGAAATGTATACATATGTATATACGCAATAAGAATGTTTTTTTTTTTTGGTATTTAGTAGGACAAATGTGTTTTTATTATAGGACGCCTATATGTAGTGTTTTTTTTTTTTTTTTTTTTTTTTTTTTAATATTTTAAATATAAAAAATCATATTGGAGATTTTCATTTCACACAAAAAAAAAAAAACTAATCTTGTTTCCTGGCCGCTTCTGATTAATCGAAACATTATTATTAAAATTATGTTGAATGGTTGATACATGAACTATTTAAATTTTCTTAGTTTTTTTTTTTTTTTACTTTTTTACTTTTCGATTAATGAAATTTTTTTACAATTTAGAATGAATGTGGTTATTAACGTACAGGAGGGTCTCGCTATAAAACAGTACGTTCTGAAAAAAAGACTATTGAAAAAAGTTTTTTCTGAAATGTTTAAATTTTCTATCTATGGCCATATTGCCATATTGCCATATGTTTGTCTATCTAAAACCCGATAAAAAAAAATTAAAACGACATCATTTGGCATAAATATAATAGATTTTTATCGATCAGGGACATAATAGATTGGAAATTGTTTTTTATGATTTATAAAATATTGTATATCAAAATGGTTGTATAAAAATTAAAAATGGCTATCTGAAGTTGAAATCAATTTACTTGAATAGTCATCTCAAGTATACGAATCTTAATCATCCAGATTAATATAAAGATATAATTAATTAAATTTAATAAAGAGAAAGAAATACCAAAAATTTTATTATATTTGATCAGCGTTATTGATTCTATAACGCTAGATTCGTATTGAAAATTCGTACCGAATTTATTTTACTTCGTTACAAGCAAGTAGTTTCTTTTAAATTTTTTTTTTTTTAATTACAGACATTTTCAGTGTCCTAATGTAATAGATATCTTATTTGACTAAATAGAAACCAACAGATTAAATTTATTTTTATATTATTATTAAATATATATACGATAAATTGAAATTTTTGTCGATTTTTATAAGTCACAGATGTATGAATAAAATCTGGTATTAAATTATAAAATCAACCAAAATAAAAATATAGTACAGATAGTCTAACCACTATAAATACCGATTGATGAGTTCAAGTAGTATTATAATGAATGTAACACTATACCAAAAAAATAATTATTGTTATTTAAGCAAATTAACCAATAGAAACAGAAACTATTAGAAAAAAAATGTTTGTCACTCGAATGAAAATCTAATTAAACTTGATTAATAAAGAATGTCTGTTTAATATTAATTTCTACTAATTAAAATACATTTTCATGTATTTTTTAGATATTTAGATATATAAAAAATTATTTATTATACTCAAACATAATAATCAACCGTGTAGTTATTCAACATGGAACCAGAGTCCTTTCTAAACACCACTGATCATTATAATCACGGTCCTGAAACCCCATCAGTTCAAAACACCAGTGATAAGTATGTAAACTATAAATTAATTAAGTTTTAAGATTTCAGTACAGTTTTTCTCTATTTAGTCAATTATCGTCTAAATAAATTTTAACTTATTTTATTAACGTGTATTTTTCAATATTGACAATTTCGATAACTTGAAATTGTATTTTTTTTAAATTTATGCTCTTGACAGTAACTTAAGTAGAATCACATATTCGTGCTTAATTAAGTACGACACTGCAAGTTTATACTGCAATATTTCTGGTGTTTATTTATCAAATTACTGGCTTATAAATTTATTGAATGTGGAAACCTACTGTGCCACCTAGCGTGTTAATTCTTAACGTTGTTTTATGCTATTGTCAAGCTTAATAACCTCCCCTTTGCTCTGAAGAAAAGTAAAAAACCAAAAATGTAACCTTAATGAAGTTGAAAGACATCGAGAGTACGATAATCAGCTCTAATTCAACAAAATAAAAGAGATTATCATAATTGCAGTACTGCAAACGCAAAATATGCAAAATATTCAGTACTGTAATTATAATTGATTAAGTTTGTTTTAACTATACTCAAAAAATTGTAAAAGTAATGTAACTAGCTGATTGTACTGCCCTGTCAACTATCATTTTGCAGTTTTTAAATAGCGCAAGCAACGTTTCTGAACAAACTTATTTTACAACTTTTGTTTAAAAAAAAAATACTTTAGCAGTATTAGCAGTACTGCTTGTTTATTGTAAACATATTCGGATCAAATCGGATTTAAAAATATCACAAACCACGTATATCGAAACAATTCATATTGAAGGTCTTCTGTATATATATATATGTATATTTAAAATTAAAATGATATACCTAATTTATATTTTTTGATTTTTTTTAAATAAATTAAAAGGAAAGAATTGATTTTAAGGTTGTTAACTTATTTAATTGTTGAAAAAATTTTCAATTATAGAACATTATACTGTAAACATAATATTATATGAACAAAATCTATATAGCCAAAGTTTATTATAGTTTAAATTTTAAGATTCTTGACATGATGTAAATTATGTTTCCAAAATTAAATATCAAGTGGTTTACAATAATTATACAAATTTCCTGATGATTTGAAGTATATTTTATTAATTATAAAATTTATGAAATAAATTTTTTTTTATTAATTATAACAAAATTTTTGTATTATAATTAATTAAAAGTAAGAAATGCAATGAAATTTTTGTGAATTAAAAAAAAGTTTATTAGTATGCTTTTCAGTTCATTTATTTTATAATTGAAGTGCTTCGGTTTTAATTTCAATTAGAACTGACAATAGCAACCTTTGCATGGTATGTTGCAGGTCTCTGTTTTGTGTTGAAATATTTTTTGACTTCTGTGTTTATATTAAAACTATACCTTTTGTATGGTACAGAGGTGGTTGGAAAATAAAAATGATAAATGGTGTGGTGCTTAAGAGGATGGAAAATAATAGAGATGATTGATATAAAGCTATATATATATAATAAAAAATCAAAATTAACAAATTGCTTCAATTAATTGTCACAGGAAGAATAAAAGGCATCGGAAGATAACAGAGATTGAACTAATGAAGGTTAGAACAATGCATAAGGTTAAAACAATAATTCCGCGATAATAATTGAGGTCTTAACATCCAATACTGCTGAAAACATACCATTGTAGAATATTCTGAATGGGATCACTAAATCAGATATCCTTAAGGACTGAGATGGTTAATAGCTTTAATACGGGTAATTACAATAAACCCATTTGTGGCTGTGCGGTGATATAGGTGCCAGATCCTTTCCTGAAGTTACCTTATGTAATTTAATAATAATATAATCTGTTGTTTTCATACTATAAAATGACTAGAGATCCCTATTTATTAATTATAATTCAAGTTACAGCCAAATTCAATTTTAACAGAACCGGGATTATATTTTTCACTATATCAATGAATAGGTATAAAAAAAAGACCAATAATAATTTTGTTTACACTTTACTACGATACACATTACATTGTCTATACCAACCTAAGTACCTACCTACATTTAATAATGAAAATAAAGCTACATTTAATGATGAAAATAAAGCGTGGTGATTTATTTTCTCTCATTTTTGGTGAATAGATTGAATAATTTTGAGGTGAAATGTTGACAACTATTGTTGACTCTAATGTAAAATGTTGACTCTATTATAATATATGATAATTTTCTTAAACAGGTAACATTACAGTAATATTTTGGCAGAATCAACTTTGCTGCTGTTATATATATGTAATGTATGCATATACTATACATAGTTAAGTATAATTGGTATTAGTAAGTGATATTGTTGTAATTAAAAAAGTATTACGATTTTAGAATAAATAAACCCCTCTTTGATATAAGAGGTAAGTCACACAACATCTCATTTTTCAATATTACTTACCATGATGTATATGCATACGGTGACACAATAGTTCCTTTATTTTAAAACAATACGTGTTCAAATAAAATAAATATTTTACAATTTAAGCCAATATGTTTTGGGACTATGTATATCTATATATATATATATAGTATCTGCTCATAAAATAGAATGCATATATTCTCAGACATAATAATTCAATAAATAAATCAGTTATTTTGCTATTATAAACTGTTATCTCATTGTGAACTACAACAGCAACTTCCGAAAACTAAATTTTTTTTTTATTAAATAAATTTTTATTATTTAAATAACAATAAAAATGTTATTATTATAGTTCATATATATAATATCATAAATTAAAGTAAAAAATGTGACGTAACAATATTTTACGAATTTTTGGCTTAAATAATAAAAACGTAAAATAAAAACAAAAACAAAATGGCGTAGTTTTACTGAATAAATACATATACTTAAATACAAATAAGTAAAACGGAAGAAATAATAACAATAAATTTAAAATTTTGAAAATAATAATTATAAAAATAAAAATTGAAGAAAATTGGTATTTTATAAATATTTACTAAATTTAGGAAAAGTTTATATACATACACATAATCTAAAAGCTTATAATGCGGCGCTTCAATACAAAAGTAATTTTTTTTTGTTATTTGTTTTTATTTATGTCATTTAAAAATATATTATACTAAGAAGATAAACATTTTTTAAATATTTAAAAAATTTTAATAAAATATAAATCATTTTTTTTTTTTTATTAGTTTCTCTTGTGGAGAAAAAAATTTAATATCCTGATTATTCTGATACATAATTGAATTTGTTTTGATTTGTATTTTTTAATTTGATCTCTTTTTCTCAACGTGTTACTTTACAAAACTCGGATAGCCTAAACATCTTTTAAAACCAATTAAAAAAATAAAAATAAAAACAAAAACTAAAACTATAAAATGCATATGCACACGAATCACAAAATTACATAAAATACCACATTTTTGGTATCGAAAGCAGTTACCATCAATTGTCCGGCTTATTAAAATCGATGTAAAACTCACTTCCTCACTTTTTCAAGTGTTCAATATCTATAAAACATTTTTATATGACCCAAGATCGAATATTAATCATAGATTTAGGTTTGCGTTTCTCTTTCAACCTTATGGTATATTGATTGCTTTCAAAATCGCGCTATTCTGGGTCCAAATAGAATTTCATTCTATTTGAGATCATTATTGTACAGTTAGAAAATAAAAAAATGTGCTAAAATTTAAATAGAAAATATATAAAATTATTGAAGTACCATTATCATCATGTGGATGCTATCATTTCATCGCAGATTATATATGCGATCAATAGTACACCTTCATCTTATGTGTATCAAGCAATCAATTGAACCATAATTAAACCGTGGACTTAATTTTATTTATAATTTGATAAATTTAAATTTTAGAAATCTCAAACAAACTGTTAAGAAATTAAAATTTTGAAAATTTCTACCTTATTTTGTTGAATTATTTAAAAATTACAAATTTTAATTTAACAAAAATAAACTGTTATAAGGTGGGTACGTTAGTGGAAATGATCATTGTAATTCCTTCTAGAAAAATAATTGGCACTTAATTGTAATATTTTGATATCATGGCTCGAGTAATGTATTAGTTGTGAATGGTTCTGTATTAGCAGATCACTTTCCCACGGAAACGGAACTCAGTACTTGATTCACCCTTTGAAAAACTGCAATATCCGAGCTAAAATTGATTTTATTCGAAATTATAATGAAATATATCGAAATGAATTGAATATATTCTGTGTAACTAATATGAAATAAAATTGAGGGAGCGGTTTTAAAAGATAATCTGGAATATTAATTTTTTTTGTTAATTTCATTGCACCTATCTTAATAATTTTATAATAAATAAAATACAAGATATCAAGTATAAATTTTGATTTGAACGAGAGCTTGTGGAAGAGAGAAAATCCAATGATTTCTTCTTCTAAGTGAATATTAAATAATTCCATCATCTATAACCGAAATGGCTCGATCAAGAAACTACTGGAAAGACGTATCAAATATCATCAGAACTGTGGAGTCTAATAAACAAGTTTTTTTTTGTAAGTTTAAAATTATCTTTTTGACTGCATTTTTTATTCACAAAAAAACGTACACAAATTAGTGTAAACAAAAACCAAAAAAGAAAAAAAAAAAATCAAAAACTAAATTTTGATAATTAATGAAGCGAAGTTGTTTAAATTAGAATATAGTTGTAGTTCAAAGAATTGTTATTTTAAAAAAAAAAATCTAAAACGCATTAAATTTTTTAATTAATATTCTTAAATAGATCGTGTAAATTCAACTTAACCTCAATAGTTTTCTTCATTTATTTTTATAAAAAAAAAAAAAAACAAAAAAAAAAATCAAAAAACTTTGATGAAATTTTAAAGTTTAGTTAATTAAGAACTTCATTAAAATTTTATGATCCTTTCGATTTTCAGAAAATCATTTTTTTTTTTTTTTTTTTTTTTATTTATAGAATCAAGTTTAATAACGAAATCATTAATTTTTTTTTGGAAATTCATTTTACTTTAATAAAATTTTTACATAACAAAACAAAAATAATAAAAAAAAAAACTAGACACTGAAATTTTTTTTAATTACATACGGAAGGAGTAAATTTTATTTATTGTTTTTATTTTTGATTTTAGAATAGAATTTATGTTATACTCGTATATGTTGGTCCAAGTTGTAAATTTTCAATTGAAGGAGGGAAAACAATAATATTTTAAGAGCTGCTATACATGTAATGTACATATACAACAACACCAAAATGAACTAAATTTTAAAATCAAAATAGAAATAGAAAATAATAAAATTTTATTGTCGATTTTTGAATATATTATTTATTATTAAAATAATAAAAATATAAAATTAAAATATAAATAAATTTAGCAAACAACAAATTGACAGTCAAATTTGAAATATATAGTTTTTATGCGATACAGTCCAATTTGAAATATAAGTATGTAGCTTTTATGCAATTTTAATAACTTATTTGTTAAGTTTCATAAAAATTCATTTAATAGTAAAACAATTAGTTTTAACTATAAGCTAAACTATTTCATTTTATACACATATACGAATTTGAAACTATGTACTCCATTACATTACAATATCAAAATCTTATCCTCATCAAAGAATCATTCTATTCTAGAATTTAATATTTTAATAAATACACTTCTATCATAATAGACTAAAAAATTACGGCTGTCGTACTTATGTGGCGATAAATGCAATATTTTGGTATCACATTAGAACTTTTTTCGAATTATTCCGCCTAACATATTTGAAAATTTTGTGCTAGTTTTAAAACATAAAAGTATTATTAAAAGTAAATTGTTGTTAAGTTTTGTAAATTAAAATTAAAATATTAAAATTTTTGTTTTTTTGTTGTACCTAAATACAAAAACAAAATTTTGAAAAAAATTAAAATTAAACCTTTATAAATAAATAAATACAATTATGTAGGTATGTATTTTAATCTTATTTCACTTTTTAATGTTTTAATTTTATTAACTTGGTTTATGAAATTCAAAAATTGCAATCCAGAATGTAAACAAATACCGAATAGAGAATTCAAAAATTTGTACTAAAATTATACTAATATATAAGTGCTGTCGGTTAAATTTTTTCGTCGTATCATGTCAATTATGATACCAATTTCATATTCAAGTGACACGTTTATTCCCATGTAAATGGAAATCGCCTGGTCTATTATGATAGGGATTATAATTTCCTGATAACTGTTCATTCTATCATACAATTACAGTCATGTGCGAAATGCAATTAAAACTTACTTGTCAATAACTTACTGTCAAATTTACAAGGATTTTGAGACTCAGAAAAATATCAAGAATAATCTCTTTTTAATTTTATCATTATTAATTTAACTTAAAAATTTAGTTAAATAGTTTAATCAACTCATTTAATCTTAATAAATATTAATCACAAAAATATACTGTCCGAATCGGACGAAAACTATGGCTTAGAATAGAATCCAACATATGACTTGTTAGATGTTAGGTTATCTAAATATTTATTTTTACTATATCAATAGATTTGTAGTAACTATATGAATCTGTTCAAGGAATAGATAAAAATCCAATTTGTAGTATTGTAAGCACGAAAGTATCACTATATCAGCTATAGCTATACAGGTATTGTTCATTGCTACTTTCATCACATTTTCTATACGTATTTTTGTCTTCATTATCACAAATTCGTATGAATGAAATGCGATGGATATTTGTTGCGTGGTTAGTCGCCTGGTCGCTGATATCAGAAATATTTTAATTAATGCATCATTTTTTTATAAATTCATAGAATTAATTTTTTTTTTGTCTGTTTTTTTTTTCTCTAGAGAGAACTAGAAAAGGTTTGAAAATTATTTTTGTTATCATATATTAAAAAAACCATCGAGACAATATGACCCATAGGGACATATAATCCCACGTGTAATTTTTCTAATGAATCCTACTGGGATAATATAACCCAGGATAAAATTAGTCCCTTTTATCCTGGGATATATTAACATAGTACAAATAATATACGGACTAAAAATTACCAAGAATAAATTTTTTTGAGAGGTTTAAAATGATTTGATACTAAAATATAATAGTAATTAGAAAAAAAAAATCGGTAGTGAAAGGGTTAACGGTTTTTCAGATTATTGATTAATATTTCCAAATGAGAAAACTATAAAATATTGTTTTTTAGTGTGTTAGAATCTCATTATTGAATGTAACGATAATGATTTCTATATCTCACTTCGGAAATGTGAAACTAGAATCAAATAAGAAAATTTACACTAGTAGAAGAGAAAGAGACAGTTCTATCAATGATTGGTATTTAAAAATCCAAAGCATATCTTTGCTTTTATGCTATGTACTATTTTTTTTTGTTTTTAGCACAATATGTAGGGATAATTATGATAAATATTTCATAAACTATATGCGAAATATTTTCATTTTGTCAACTTTCGATATCAGCTGACAATCATGAAATGAAAGTGTTCAGAAAAAGAAATTTGATCTAAATGTCAACATATAATTTTAAATTTAAGTCTGATTAAATTTCAAATGTGCTACCACCCTGGTAATTTTTGTGAAATTATTATGTACATATTATGGGCCCATACTGGATCATAAACGCATAATACAAATAAAAAAATTATTTTTGAGGTTAATAGACAAACCTTGATTCTTAAATTTTTCCAAATTAATGTGATAATTAAATCTAAAATTATTGTGTTTTTATGATATAAATTAACAAAAAAAAAAAAAATAATAATAATAATGTAATTTGCATTAAAATAGATTTCAAATTTAAATTTTTAAAATTTTTTTTTAAAATTAGAAAATTAAAAATTTTATTTTTCCAAAATAATTTTCTAATTTTAGAATTATTTTAAATGAGAAAAATTAACTAAAATATTGACTTGAAAAGAATTTTTATTTCGTTTGTTTATGTACCTTTCATTTAATATTTTTGAAATCGTTAATTTTAATAAAAATTTGACCTTCTGTGACCAATATTTATGCATTGCAAATGTGTATACAATATAATGCATTAATTTTGTATTTGGAATGTAAATGTATTTATAATGTATTAATTTTGTATAATAAAATTATGAAATAAAATATGGACTTATAAAATTTATAATGAATTTTCTACTCGTAAATTTGAAAATTAATATGATTTTTACAAGATAATTGTTTGCATAAATAAATTGATATTTTTTGTTCTTGATTGATACTTTGTATTGGTATCATATTTTTTTTTTTTAAATTTTAGGCTTCAATTTTATTATAATGTACATTTTCAATATTAAAGAAAAATACTTTCAGTTAATTAAATTAAACGTTAAGAACGATAAGTTTTTTAAATGAAGATAATTTTATATACTTAACTAGATTTTGATCATTATTTTATCGCTGGAGATTATAATTTCATTGTTAGATATTATTCAAAAATACAAAAAGGTATGATAGCACAATAGATTTCCATAGGTCATGCTACTGCCTAGATTCTTTAAGTCGCTTCCTCCCTTGTTAGTATATAAAAAAAAATATAAAATCAAATAGATTGGATAAGATATTAACCTGTTGGTATAAAATTTGGGGTCTAAATAACTGTTTTTTCATAGAATTCTGATATTTTTCTAAATCAAATAATCTAAAAATAAAAAAATATTAAACAAATTAGTCGAATCATGGCATACATAACTAAATGTTTTTCCAGAAGCAATTGACAATAGTCAATTCTTATCTATCTGTCTATCAAATATTTGTAGAACATTATTTTAAATATCAATTAGACAATTAAAAATCACTATTAAAAATATTACATAAAATTTTTTTACCAAAATTGTAATGTTCTATAAGTCACTTATATTTAACTTAATTATAGTTTAATATTAAGAAATTCATCCGTCTTTTATATTAAAAATCTACCATCATCTTATTTAGGTATAGAAAAACTTTTCGAAAATATATTTGTCACTTTTTAATTTAGTAATAAAATAAAATTTATTTTTAAAAATAGAATTTGAAATCAAATCTCCGAAAATGTATATAATTATATAGGGTGTCTTTGATTCAATTATTTTATTTTTTATAGGTGGTCTAATATTATTATAAAATAAATACTTTGTAATTAACACTACAATGATGATCATTTTTGTTTGGGGTTGTGATAGGGGTTTTTTTTTATTGATTTATCTTAGACAACAACCGCATATGTAATAAATTTATTTGAAAAAAAAAAAAAATTAAATTTAAATTTAATTCCGGTGGGGAATAGAAGAAACTATGTACTTTGGTGAGTTATGGCAATTTGTGTATACGTACTTATACAGGGAGTGAAATTTTAAATTGAAATTCCTAATTGAAAATTAAAAAAATTTGAAAAAAATATTTAGTTTTGCTACGTCTCCTTTTAAATATTTACCATTTAAAGATATTACTAACTTATTTTGTTTTTTTTTTTACAGATTGATATAATGACTAGGAGCCCCTGTTGAGTAATTATAACTCAAGTTGAAGTCAAATTTAAAGTTCGTATGCGCATTTCTGCTGTATATACAACTTATTTACATATTAACAGTTCATTACGGAGAAGAGAGATAAAATAAGGTGTTTACGGTGCAGGTCCTTAAATGCTTGTCTATTATATTTATAGATTATAAATGAAGTAACTAATTACTACACAGTTAATGTGTATAGTATTATTTGACTAAAATTCACTTTTTTTACCCGACACTGAGAATCCTGTTCAAAAATTGTACATTGCTAGGACAAACGTACAGAGTGAGGTTTCTAAAACCATACCAAAAACATTGCAAATTCTCTTATCTCAAGGTATTTCCAAATTGATACGATTTTTTGCACATATTATGACAGTGCATTTTTTTTACAAAACACCCTATATATTGTAAATGTATATACGTATATAAGTATATGCATATTATAATTATTATTTGCTATACAGAAGAAATTTTGTTATCTTTTTTTAGAAAAAAAATTTTTTTTTTTTCTTTGGCTGATCTACATCTATATTTGTGAGTAGTAGCAGTTGTTCAATATTGTTGTTGTTGCACAAACCATGTAGACAAAATGTAATAATAATGCACAATCCATTAAAACATAATGTCATCTTATTCGAATTTTTTTTTTTATTTTTCTCTAATTTTATTTTGCTGTTTTTTGGTTTTTATTTTTATTTTTGTGGTTTTTTGCATTTGTATTTGGTGCCGATACATTTAAGGAACTTTTAAAATAGGCACATCAGACTTGTACATATAATGTTAATTGTATGACATTTATAGCCCATGCTACATACATGAAATTATTTCATGTATAATTTTCATTAAAATTTTTAATTTTATTAAATTAAAAAAAAATTGTTTTTTTTTTTTGTTTTTGTTTTATTCGAAATTAAATTAAATTTTTTTATTATACACGAAAATTGATTTCTATGTACATGACTGATTGAATACTAACTGTGTTAATCTTGTTTAGACAATTTAATTGAATGTATCTAGTTGTTATGTACATAATTTGAAAACTTTATAATATCAACTGGAACAGGGATATTTAAGTAGAAATGTTGACAGTAAAATCAGAAAAACTGTTAGAAAATTAAACTAAAGTTTATATTCAGGAAAATATAAAAGTAGCTTATCGGAGTTGTAACAACCTTAGTGAACGTAATGATATACAAAAAATTTTTAGATTAAAATTTTGTTAAATTCAACCAAAAATTTTTTGAGTTTATGATTGCTTGTTAAGAGTATGCCCCAGCACCTAGAGTGTCCCAGTTTCATCCCAGTGTTTTAACAGTTGTAAAAAAAATATAAAAGGGGAAAAATATAGATGAAAATTATATATTCGTCAAAGAATAGAAACCGGTCGAGTCTAATGCTCATGTAGAGCAATGAACACTAGGGTCAAATTAATATTCCTGGGCAATTCCAAGGAAGCGCAAAAATGCAAAAAAAGTTTGTTAATGAGACTTAAAAATATAAAAAAAAAATCTGAGTAATTATTATGCAAAAGAAAACGACATACTCACAAGTATGTTGCACAACAATAATAATGTTAAAAATAAAATCCTATTTAATCATACATACGAGAATTGTGTGAAAATTAAAAATTAAAAAAAATATTAACTAAATAATCTATAATTTAAATACAAATTATCAAAGACATAATTTGAAAAGAAAAAATAATTATCTGACCAATATAATATGTCTGAACATTTGTACATTTGTACATTATGATACAGTGGACATAGTGACAATTTCTACGTGGTGTAAAACTGACTATGAATATTCATTTCTAATCAAATATCAAATGATATTTCAGATAATACCTTTCCAAAATACCACAATCAATCCACACGTAACCTTCAAAAATTTAAGAATATAATATATCAACATATTCGATCTTAACATACTAACAGTAGAATATTTTACTTTCTTCAACCCCCCACTAGGCTAATCTATATACATTTTTATGACCTACTGCTGCAATCATAACACAAAAAGAAAAAGTAAAGAAATACTTAACATTTTTGGGTAATATAATCATCAGATTAGAATATGAAATAAAAGTAAAGATTAAAGCGAAAATTGATGATTCTAAACATCATAATTATCATCATCATTGTCCTGTAACTCCATCCGTTTGGTATAGAGCGAAAGATTCTAAACATGTATTTTATAAATATTGTTATATAACATTGAAACATGACTAGTCAATAACACCCAGTAATTGCAACTATATACAACAACAAGTGTTTTAGAACAATATGTAAAATAAGAATAGAAAGTGAAGATTATGACGAAACAACGAACAAAATCTTACTGAAAAGAGAATACAAATTGAATTGACCATTTATTAAGAAGCCCACAGAACTCCATGGTAAGAAAGGTTGAAAATAGAAGAAGTTCTGAAGGAAACCAAGAGTTGGTAAAACAAAAAAAAAAGTGACGTAGAGATAAGTATAAATAAAAAATATTGATGAAAGTGACAAACGGGTATACAATTCAAGGAAATAGAGTTGAGACAACAAATTGACAAAAACAACGGAAATAGAAAAAAAAATTAAATTTTATAATTGATACTTTTTGAGTTATGTATAACTCTTCCAATTTTTTTTTTTTTTTCCTATTTAAATGTAATTTTTCTTTATCAAATCAGATACTTTTATAAGCTTACATTTTTCTCATTTTACCAATACGACTGAAAGAAGTTTTTTTTTTCATAAAATAAAATACAAAAAAAAAACAATTTTTTTAAAACAATTTATAACAAGTCAAGTCATTTATAGCAAGTCATTTAAAATTTTGTAAATACGCGACGATTAAATACTTAAGGAAAAAAAAAACAAAAAAATTAAAAACAATATTTGTAATTTTATTATTTATGTATATAAAAATGTACATATTAATTATTTTATTATATAATTTTAAATATAGAAATATTTCAAAATTATTACACATCTTGCCAAACTCAAAACAAAAAAAAAAAAATTATTTTCTTTCAATGCAATTTTTTAATCATTCGCATTCTATTTCATTTACTTCTACTTTTGTTCAATTATTTTCGTATTTTATTGTTCTTTTGTTGTTTTTTTGTTTTTTTTTTTTTTTTTTTATTTTAAAAATCCAGTAGGTTTGCCAAATAAAACACTTCTATAAATCATTCAATTCTGTCGAAGCGGAACCCGTCACTTTTTCGTTATTATAAAATTTCACATTAACAAAAAGAAAAGCAAAGAAAAATTTTGTGTCCGTATTAAAATATTTTCAGCAGTTTTTAGTGACGTTGTAAATCTTGTCAGTATTTTGACAATTTTGATTTTTTGTTTTGTCAATTGTTTTATATACAAATATTTATAAAGCTCTGCTCCTCTTGATGCCCAATTATTTTATTTTTTTATTTTAATTTTTTACATAATTTTTGGTTCGGAAGTATATTATTACGCGAGCTGACAGACATAGTCAAAAAATAAAATAATACTATAAAAAAAAAAAAATAATACAAAAATAAAAAGAAAATTGAGCTGAAAGCGTGCTCTGCCACAAGTCCACATCATTAATTTTACTTTATTTTAAATAAAAAATTATTTTTTTTTTTAATAAATTTTACAATATGTACAATTTCATAATTATTATAATAAAATTGATTTTAAGTTTGTAATATTTTTCGAAGATGATAACATATTTAAATATGAATGAAATTCTGTAGAATGTAAATGGTATAAAAGTAATATGGTATATCATTTTATATTAATGTTTATCATTGAATAAACGTTATACTATCAAGTTACATCAGTATTTAAGTACATACTTGTACAATTTGTAAACTGATAATTAAAAAAAAAGAAAAAAAAAATGAAAAATGTAATAGAAAATAATTTACGTAGACCTAAATACGTACAACTGTCAAAATGTACATATTCTAATATTATAATCAACATAACATAAATAAAGTTGACATATCAAGCTAATCATAACCTTAAATAACTTAAAAGATAACCTAAAATTGTAATTTACAACTTTAAATCTCTATTATAATAAATTGACAACACATTAACACAATCTAATCATCTGTCAAAACTAAATATCATATCACAATTGTTTAAGTTGTGTTGCTTTGATATGTTGCTATTATTATTGGCAACATTTTCTTGTAATTATGCATATATTAAGAATATTTTTGTACTAAATATGTATGTACATTTATTAATGTGATTAAAAAGAAAATATCATATTTAAAAACTTTACTTTATATTTTGAGACAAAATTGGTCGCTTTGAATTCAATTTTTAGTTTAAATAGAAGAAACAATTGTTTTGATAAATAACTAATTACTATACAAAATTGTTCTTTATAATACCAAAATCTGATTATGTTATTATTGGATTGTGTTGTTTAGTACTAAAACCTGTTGCAATGAAGAATTAATTTAAATTCAGGCCTGTAAATACAAGACATTGGAACAAGCCAAACTTTCAATGGAGGGAAGATCATTGAAGAGATATTGGTATAAGTAAAAATATTTCGAATTAGAATCAGCAAAGCTGTTAGTTAAAACTAAATCCAACCAATTATAAACGGTTTGTACAACCGATGATAAAGAAGTTAGTAATGGTCTCTATTTTCTGATTATAAGTTGTCCAGAATCTCTTTAACCAATAAATTTAGTTCATTAATTCAAATTGATTTTAGAATAATATTATAAATAATTAAAAATTTATAAATAGGTGATGCTGATGAGTGATGAATTTTACTAGATTTGTTCCTATAATTTTAATTTCAAAATCGAAACAATAAATTTATAACTTTTTCTCATTATTTTGAAAAATTTAAATAAATATTCACACTATAGTATAACTTTGTAAATATTTTTTTTAAAATAATTGTATTAAAAACAAAAGATAAATTTATTTTTAATTTAAAAATAAAAAAAAATTTTAATTTTTTTTTTATTTTTTTTTTTGTTAAACAATTACATATTGCAATACTGAATTTCAATATAATAGTTTAATTTTAGAATTCAGTACGGGATATGTGATGTGGTATGTATGTATGTACTATTGAAATAATATTCAAATTATTGAATTTAATTTTTCGAAATATAGCTATTTCTTCAAAATGAAATCGACAGATAATTAATGACATTTCAAACAAAAAAAAAAAATTAACAAAAAATGTCAGAATATTCAAACATTCTTTCAGATAAGAATGAGATTTATATTTTAGAATTTATTAAGTACTCGTTATTAGAATAAAAATTCAACTTAAATAAAAATTTTATTAATCGGATTAAGATTTATGCATAAGGAAATTTTTAATCTTAATCCAAGCTTCCACCAGACAATAGGTCAATAGGAACGATAGTTATATTTTAAAAAAAAATTAATCACTAATCAGTATTAATCAATATTACTGAAATGGTCTTTTAAATTATTTTTATAGTGATGTAGGAAAAAATATTAAAGCTTTTAACTATTATATTTTACAAACTATATAGTCTTTTCTCAATTGAGTTTATTTGAAAAGTGTTCAACTATTATTATATAACTTTAGAATAAAATTAAATTAGTAAATCATATTTAAAAAGAAGTTAATTTTATTAACAAAATTACTTTGCTGTCAGATTTTGGTGCATGAATTCATTCAATTAAATTTTAAAATGTATTAGAGCTGTCCCTACAGAGTTTCATAGCATTTAAGTATAATTCATAACGCATAAAAAGAATTTTAAAATTCACAAATAAATTATATGTAATCAAATTTAATAAAAAAAAATAGTAAATTGAAAAGTTTGACGTTTCTAGTTTTTTTCTGAAGTGTATGACAGTTATTTTTCTGCAATGCATGTTTATACGAGTAGAAAAGTGGTAGAAATCTACCAAAATTTATTGGTGAGGCAGATTTCTGTAAGGGGTAAGCAAATTTACTAAAATAAAATTATAAATTTCTGGTAGATTGTTGACGTTTAAATTTTTTTTCTGGGAATATGTCAGTACCAAAATATTCTTATTATTTTTTATTCACAAAAAACAAAGAAATTGTTGGTAATAAAAAAATATAAATTATACAAATAATAATAATGTTGGATTGACACTAAAATAATAATAAAAATTTATTTATTTATAATTTGACAATAATTCCGATTCCGGCCATCTTGATATTTCAATAATTTGACAGCAACAATGGCAGAAATCTACCAGTTTTTTTTGACGTATGAACATGATGGTAGATTTTTGCCTAGTAAATAAACATGGTAGTTAACATTTTGCCTAGTTTATAAACATGGGCTTAAGAATTATACAAAAAGTTTATAATTTAAATTTGACTTAAATTTCATACACTATGGGTTAGTTTTCAGGTGAGTACTTAAGTTACACTTAAGTTTAAGTATCATTCGACACTTAAGCTCCACTTCAAAAAAATTGAGTTTTCTAGTTAAAACTTAAGTGTTGATTTTCAACTGTCATTTTCGGTTACTTGCAATGGTAGGCACTTGTTAAAATGCAATACAAGTGACAAATAAAGTGTAAATGTCAGAAAGATGTGTAAGAAAGGTTATCAAAATATTAAATTTTAACTGTAGCTTAAGCGGTCATTTTAAGTGCCGCTTAAGTATTGTTTTAAGTACCAACTGAAAAACACAATTTTTGATTTAAGTGTAGCTTAAGTTTGATTTGATACTTAAGTGTTCACCTGAAAACTGGCCCCATGACTATTGTAACGTATTTTTAATTTATTTGTTTTTTGTAATTTGAGTTGTCTAAATAATTGTGAAATTCACTTGATATTATTTATTAATATAAAATACATAATTATATTACAGATAATTCAATAAATGCGTACATTATAATTATTTATTTATTGGTTATATTAATTTGGTTATATAAATTGGTTACTATGGTTATATAAATTGGTTATATACTTTAAATATGTGTGTATTTGAAAATTGAAAATTGATTCTATAGTTTCAATGTGGTCAAAACCGTCAAATTTATTGTAAGATCACTTCATACACCATACAGATCTAATCTATATTCTATTGTTTTTGATAATCAGATTTGTTTTTAGTGATATGTTTAGATTTATGGAATAAAAGTCGAGTTTCCTTTCACTAATCATTTGTATTTATTTTGCAAATATCGATATTTCGGAAGCAACTTACTTCCTTCATCAGTGCTTTGCGACTCTCCTAAATTTCTATCCTAAATTTTTTATTGAATCTAAATAATTTTCAGTAAATTGGTTATAGTAAGGTGAATAAGCATACCTCGAATAAGGTGAATATACTTACATACTCACCGGTGATTGTGTATATTTTAAGTGATCTAACTAAGTGATTATGAATAATTTGTAAGCATAATTTCGAAGTTTGTTTGCAAATTTAATAAATTGATACAATTTTGGAAAAAATAATATTTATGCGTAATATACACTAGTTTGATTATTTTTGGAATAATTTATCTGAATAATATATATATAGAATTCAAATTCCAAATTAAAATTAAATCCAACCAATTATGATAGTATTCAGTATTTACCAATATTTTTGGTAATCATCGGTTACTAATCACAATCAGTGATTTAGCATGATCGCATTGTGTTTAAATTACGTTTTTTAACTACATATGGTTGAAAAAAGTATTTGCACCATACTTCACCATAGTTAAATTTGACGTTTCACTTTCTGTTCGCTTTTGCTATCACTTACAACAAAAAATATGGAGAGTATATTTTTGAAAACAAAAACTAATAAATTTAGAATCATTTCTTAATCATTTTTGAATTAAAAAAAATTAAAATCACTTATATATATTTTTTCGGTATGTACGAATGTATTTTAATAAATTTTGTTTATATTTTTACTTGTTTGAAACTTCGTAAATATCATTGTCATGTCAGAACTGCACAAAAATAAAAAAAATACGATAAAAATTACGATATAACATAAAAGCAGGATTGTGAACTTGAATTTAACAAATATAAGTGTGATTTACTTTATTAACTAGAATTAAAAGTATGATTAGTTTTATATGAAAAAAAAAATAAAAATAAATTACGTTTATACTATGATTAGGGACTTAATAAAATTTTTAAAGTAAAATCGATAGAAATTTCCATATAATTTCTAAGTAAATTAATAAATTTATTTTATAGTAACTTAATCATAGTTTACTCGGTATATGCTAACATAGCATAATACTGATGAAGAAGTATTAGCAGAAGTATATCGATGTTTTATATTTATAATTGCAATAAAAGTATTTTACTGAAAGGCCTCTTGATAACAATTAAAATATCACTAAAACTATTCGATTAATCATGTAAAATAAAAAATACACTCTAATTCAAATTTTGGAACGTAGTAGAGAATTATATATATATATATATATATTTTTTTAAATTTTTAAATCCTTTCAAATATTAATGATCCTTTATTGGTTAACTATACCTTGTTATAAATAATTTTTTTCATTAAATAAATTGTTGATTTACTTTTTTTATATCAAAATTTTTAATTAATTTAAAAAATTAAATATATTTTATTTATATATAAATAAAAAAAAAATATTCAATTACTCTTCGAGATAATACATTATAAATTAATTGCGTAAAATATAAATTAAAAAAAATAAATATAATAAAAAAATAAAACTTACTTTATTCTCTAATTTATCATTTTCAGTCTTCAATAAATTTCGATCATTTTCGATTTTTTCTAATTTTGTTCTTAAATTTTGTAATTCATCATTAGCAGTTTTAAGTTGTTCTTCTGTACGATGAACATTTAATAATGGTGTAACACGAACTAAAAGACGCCACCAAGGCCAATCACGCACAGCTAAGAATGCTCTTACATTTCGTTGAATGCATCGCACAGCCAATTCCTGAAATAAAATATAATAAAAAAAGAAATATATAAATGTATATATACATATTAATGTTTCTTCCATTCTCAACATTGACATAAAAAAATTTTAAACTTAAAAAACAATTTGAAAAAATTTAAAAAAAAAAACTAAAAACATTAATTAGAGTGTAAATTTAAAAAAAAAAAAGTTAAAAACAAAACTTAACTAAAAATACAAAAAAAAAAAAAAATTAAGGATTAACAAAAAATAATATAAACAATACTCACTTGAACTCTTCTATGTGAAACACGTCTTCTTGCTAAATAACCACGGGAATATGCTTGTAATTGAACAATTCTATCTGAAAGAAGTTCATCACGTTTTGCTTCCAATTGGCTAAGAACACCAGAACGGAAAAGTACCTAAATAAAAAACAATAATAATAATAATAACAATAAAAAAAAAACAATAATAAAATACAATTAAAGTTTTTGTTTACTTTATTTGCTTGCAAATAAAACAAAAACAACAATTGAATTATTGGTCTTGTTGGTGGGTAGCTGAATTTTTATTATTTCAAAAATCAATAAAAACTGAAAGAAACATCTGAAAATGACTAAAAATAAAAAATAGAAATAAAAAAATATCTTCATTTTTTGTTTCGCATTTGATTTTCTAAATAACTTAAAAAAATGAAAAAAAAAAATGATTTTAAAACATTTCAGATTTTAAACTTTTTAACGAATTTTCAATTAAATATTTTGACTGATTAACAATCAGAGACAAATAACTACTGTACGTATTTTTTAACAATACTAACCTATAGGTAAACAAATACAATGCAATACAAATTTGTTGAGGATATTTTGTAAGAATGGAAGAAAACAGTAAGGTTTTAAGTCTGACTATTGTGGTGCATGCAGCAGAAATAGATTGAAGCCTAGGTGAAAAAAAAGAGCGATAGGCAATTACAATACTTTTGAGTTACCACAACTATGTTATCCAATATAGAAAGCAATAAGAATATTTTTTAAGCAACCGGTGACTCTTGAGTTTTGTTGCGTTATATTTAAGAAGAAAAAAGATAATATAAACAAGAAAAAGAAGAAGAACAACAGCCAAAATGCTTAAATGTAAATTGTATATCTTTGTTTAATTTTTGATTACAGAATTTACCAACCGAAAGAGCAAAGTCTTAAGTCCCACAGATCGCGATTAATTTGTTTAAGGATTGAAAATTATTGAAACTCCTTATGTCCGACTACTTTTCATTTCCGACCACAACGTTATGTTATGGGATCATATTTCGATATGAATAGTGTTTTACACCCGATTTCGGTGTAAATTGACAAATTATTTATTTATTTATTCCCCGTAATATTTATAGTTGTTGCGGAGGAAATAAAAAAAATAAAAAAGAAGTAGCATTCGCCTTATCCTCGAAATTCGAGGAAGTTTGATAAAAATCGTACACATTATTTCATTATGAATTGTTTTCCATCATTTCAGTTTATCGTGGACGCTATATTATAATTGTTTTATTTTTTTTATTGATTTATCTTAAACAACAACCTTATACGCAATAATATTTTATTTAAAAAAAAAATTAATTTTTGAACAAAAAGTTTTGTATGTTAATATGACTTATACATGGTATGAAATTTTAAATTGACATTTTGTTTCTATTTGAAAATTAAAAAAAATTTAAAAAATATTTTGTTTCGCTACGTCTCTTTTTAAAATATCTATCATTTAAAAAGAATAATAATGAAAATCGGTTGTGAAATGGTTCTGATAATTGTACCTTCAATTTACAATACATATTAGATATAATGATGAGGGATCCGTTATAGATCCTGATTTGATATGTTTGACATTTGTAAAATAAAAAATAAAAAAATAACTATTTACTAGAACATTAACTATATATATATAATAATCAAAACCTTTCTATGATATCGTATTAATTCTAATTTTTGAACTTTGAACGGAAATGAAAAAAAATTGGAATCGAAAGTTAAAAATTGATCTTATGAAAGTGAACAGCAGATATACCATGTAATCCGAAGTGAGTAAGACGAAATTTACTTCACCACCAAATTTCATTGTTCAACAACAAATTTACGAAAATCGTTTTAAGAACAAACTTTATTGATAAACGAAGAAGCTTGTTTGTAAAACGAATTTCGTCTTACGAAAGTAGTATTTCGTGATATAAATCCAACGGCGTATAAGAGTAATAATCGGATTTCAGGCTAAAAATTATAGTATTGACTAAATCAAGAAATGTGTGGTTCTTCAAAAAGTAAAAAGTGTCTGAAATGGAACAAAATAAATATTGTTTTTTAAATTTTAGAGATTTTTTTTAATTGTGCAAAATAAATTCAATTTTAATTGTATATAACAGACACAGGTTCAAATTTTTTATGATTTATCTTGATCAATACAACAATTGAAAATTCTTTAAATAATTAGGCCAGCAAAAGGTTTATTTCGATATTAGGCAGCAGAATTGTTGTACACAAAGCTTAAAGCCTTAATATGAAGAAAAATTTCCACAGTTCCCATGAAATGAGCTGACGAATTATACATAACATTACTATTCACATTACCCTTAAGTCGCTCAATCTTTTATTTAGTATTACTTTACTTTCCATTTCAAATATTTGAAACCGTGCATGCATTTTTTTTTAATTACTAATTTACTATAGATGATATCTAAAATATAAATTTATATTAAGAAATCCAAGTTAGACCAAATTTTCATCTCCTACACCTTTCACCATAAATCACCGCAATTTGGATTATGCAACTTTTTTTCTTAAAATTTTTACATTATATTTTCAACGGATTAATCCCAAGACTTATTGGAGACACGTGAATGAAATAAGAGAAAATCTATACTAATAATATATTAAAATAATGATCTATCTTAATTTAGCAAAACTCAAATGTTGTAGCTCTCATATGTCCAAACAAAATTTTATTTGTATACAATATGATTATGGTATTTGATTCTATTGTTTGCAATATTGAAGTGGAGACATGCCATGACAAAACAGATGTTCTGAATTCAATATTTTCAGTAAGTTGAGAAATTTTTTTTGTTTTTTTTTGCTTATTACCAAATTCCAACATAATTACGTTTTTGAAACTATTAAATTCTAATTATGTTTCGAAATAAGAGAATAACAAAAATACCATCAGACAGTTTTCGTAAAACCACCCAAGTATTTCGTAAATACGTATTTGTTTTGTAAATTTAATTAAAATTGAATAATGACTGATTTTTAATTAAAATTGAAAATGAAATGGTAAAATATGTTATACAGATTGTATGATGTGAAATACTGCAAATCAGAGTAGCTACATACATAAACAATAAATCAATAACAATCAAGCTGCCGAAGTTGAAAATATGGAATGGAATAAATATGGAATATAGTAATGTACCACTGAAAAGCAATGTATGGCAAACCAAATTGAAAAAATTTGGTAGATTCCATATTTCAAAACAATACACAAATTTCCCCATATTCCAGAATGAACAGCATAATCCAACTTTGCTTGTACAATAGCTCCATTGAAATAAATAAATTGATATCGATTAATATCAAAAACAATGAATTGATAACGTTCAGGAATTCCAATAGTTTTTCTTCAGATATTTTATTTAAAAATTATTGACCCGGTCAATTATAAATCTTAATTTAATTTATGTACATTTTAAAGAAATTATTTAAATTTAAATAATTCATTGTTGTATTTTTATTTCTAAATTTCTTTCGTGTAAGACAAGCCTTCATTTTCAAATTTACATACTTTGTTTTTGATAAATAAACAATTCTTGACAATGAATGGTGATATTCCATATTTCGATGAAGGAGAAGGAGAAATATAAGAAAATTTCTTAATTGAAATTTATAAATTTTATTGAATTACATAGTTGGCACTACAGGGTATTAAACGTGAATTGTTTCTTAAAAAAAATAAAAACAAAAAAAAAAAATTTGTTCCATAAATGAATTATATTCGAATTGCATACGAAATTTTTAAATTTTAATTATAAAATAAGAAATCAGATATGAAATAATGAAAGTTTGATAATTTTTATAGGCTAAAAACAAATTGTTTTTATTTCATTTTATAATTTTATTTATTTTTTTCGAAATGAAGTGCATTCATACAATGAATTTGAAATTAAAAAAAAAATGTATATCAAATTTATTGAAAATTCTGTGATTAAGAAGAAAGTTTAAGAAGAAATAATTTCTCGTGGATAGGATTGGGAATTCAAATCGTATAGGTTTTCAATCAATTGGGAATTAATTTATGAAAATTGAATCACCGATCAGAGTAACAAATCATAAAAAATAATTAAAGATAAACTGAATGTTATCAATTAAAACTGAACATTGAACGTTATTAATTTCTTGTTTTTGATAGGTTTAATCGATATGAATTTATTTGTTTCAATGGCTCTATTATACAAACCAAGTTGGATTATACCAAAAAACATATAATAAAAAAAAATCTCATCCCATACAAATTTTTAAAATATATTTTTATATATCGGGTCGCCACATTAAAACCCACTCTCTCATTTTATCTTCAAATCAATTTGCTCTTTAAAATAACAATTTTGCTCTTCAAATTTGACACGAATTATCTACATATGAATATAATATGAATATACATAGCTACATAGTACATACCTAAATAATAATAAAATATTAGAATATCAATGTTAGGTACCCATGACCTCGAAAAAATTTCGCTGCGGTTTTAATACTGTATCTAAACATTGTTTAGATACAAATACATACAGCAATGTAAAAAAAAATACAAAGTATAATTTTGACATTGTTGATCATACTTTTGATTGCATTAACGTGCATGGTTAAAACAGCTAATTTATATTTTTTGTGTTTAAAAAGGTGGTGTGAATTAAAAAATTAATTTAAATATTTTTGATAATATTATATTAAATACTATAATTGATTTGCAAAGCTCATCTTTTGATCATAAAAATGTAAAAAAATAATGAATATGAATTTTTTTTACTTTAATTGTTTTTGTTTACTTTCTTAATGAATTTTATTGACGTATTAAAATTGTTACCAAAAAGAATTTTTCATCAAAAATTTAACTAAAAAGTACTAAAATTTCCTGAAATATACGCTTTTTGACATTTTTTCTAATTTCATTATATTTGGAAACCTCGATTGAAGTAGAAAAATATTGTAGTTAAAAATTGTATACTCAAAATTTTCGCTGCGCACTCTGTTGTTTCACTGGGGTATTTAAACCTATATCAAACATTTTTGATCTCAAAACATTGTAAATTTTTTTTTAAAACATTTTTGATCTTAGTAAATTGCTAATTTGACCATTCCACTGCATTTTTGATGTCACGGTACTATTTTATGTATTGATATAAGTATGTAGTTAAACATACAACAATAGAGTCAATGATAGAATCACAGAATCTAGAAACAATTAAAAAAATAATATCGTAATAAAAGAATAAAATATATATTCGTTAGACATTACAAATCGTGAACTGTCAGAAATTATTTAAATTGCTTGCTATTAAAAATGAAACTAAATGCCATTAATACGTAAATTAAATAAAAATATAAGTTTTAAACTGCAATAGAGCCAAAAAGGGGTAAAATTTACATTACAATAACGATCAAAGATTAATATTTTAAAAATTCACAGTTCACTACAATTTGACTTAAATTGATTGTGTGAGCTCCTAAAATTATTTTTGTTTTGATAAAAAATCATTATATTTTATTAATACATATTCTAGCTATACTTCAACAGAAGCCTGTACAGTACTGTTGAATACAAAAATTTGTCTGACCAAAAACAGCCTATGCAGAATATTGTGAAGTAGATGAAAAATCTTCCTCTCTGTAAGAATTTCATTCTTCGTAGATTTCGTCGCCTGAAAACAACATTTTCCGGACGATAGGACTTGGCCAAACCATTGAAAATTTCTTGAGTATAATTATTAAATTAGGCAATCTTATAGCGACTCATATGCATTCGTATTGCTACGGGTAATTACGATTAGTTGTTTTGTGATTGAAGTGATATGGAGCAAAATTCAAATTTAACTAAAATCTAATATAAGTGATTGTATCAACAATAGGTTGATGAAATATTAAAACATATTATTATCATGCTAAATTAATGACTATACAACAATAATGATAATTAAATGTGGCTATTCGACTAAGATAGCTTGAATAATCTAAATATTTTGTTTACTTACTCTTAAATATTTTGATATAAAACATGGAAATATATTTTAACATAATTTTTTATACCCCGTATTTTATAATGGATATATTACAGATTTCAATTCAGGATCATGACCTACAAAAATATTATATATAAGCTGCTTTGTATTTCAGAATTATATCAGTCTATTGATTTTAGTATACATAAATAGCAATAATACAATTTAACAGCATTTTAAGAAAATATTACTAGAATACCACGTCGAAAAATGAAATGACAAAAGTGCTAGAATAACAAAAAATCTGATTTGTTAAAATGAAAAGGACCTAAAAAAACAGAGACCTCAGAACTGAGCAAGTGTCACTGATGTCATTAGACGAAAAACTTCAAAAATGAATTCATTGAACACATTTTTGTAAAACTGTTAAATACTTTTTTGATTTATAATTTAAAATGGTATATGTATATAGTTGACAAAATGTATCATTAAAAATATATCCGAATATTGTAGAAAATGTATACTAAATCTAATTATACGGATGCATTTTTCAAGCTTACATTTCATTCACAATAAGCATTAATCCAATTGTCAATCTAGCCATTGTCAATCCAATTGTCAATCAAAGCATTCATCCAATTGTCAAAATAAATTTTTCAAGCTATTGTCAGTAACCCAGATAAATTCTGAACTTGAAGATTCTATATGTAAATTATAAAATTCAAGATTGATCCACATCCACAGCGGAAGCCATATATTTCGTTTATATATATTTATATATATTATGTATATAAAAGTTTACGTTCTTCAACCAAGAAGACTTCTTTCATATTTAATACGAAATTAATTCATAATTTGATTAAGAAACATGAAAAAAAATATTCTTTCACATTCCTCAAGGCACAGGGCAATTGTATGTATTAAATTAAACATTGAAATCAAATCAAAATTAAACATAATTGAGTGTATTTTACATATACAATTAATCAAAATATTTTCAATAAATTATAACTAAACAATTTATTTATTCACCCTAATGCAGGAAATTTTATTTTATTTATAAAATATAATTATTATTAATAATATAAAATAATATAAATAAAATAGATAAAAATTGAAATGTGAATAAACCGTGACAGGTACAAAACTTAGATTTGCATAAATTGTTTATATAGGTGCAACCATAATTTTTTCAATGTACATTGCTTTTTTTCTGTTTTTGTTTTTTTTTACCTTAGTACCATTATAGCACATAATTATTTTTAAATGCAAATAAATAAATTAATTATTAAATGTAAAAATAAAATTTTTATCTGATAAATTTTCAAGATAATAGACACTCAATAACACCCACAAATAAAATTTGTTACCGTTGACCCAATAACAGTATTTCAATTCTAATTAAAGAATTTTTCTTTTTAATTAATTGATTTTTTAAAAATAAAATCAATAATTATTGTTGGTAATTATCCAAAAATATTAATTTTATTTTTATTATTATATTTTTTAATTTATAACCACATTTATTTTGCAAAACGCCTTAACCTTGTATTTTTATTGGTAATAATAATGTCAACTGAAAGTTCAAAATTAGTTCAAATGAGATTATTGAATTGAACTTTAAATTAACTTAAGTTTAATTTGGTCTTGTTGGATGATTAAGAACTTAAATATTTTATTTAAACTTTCAATTAATATGTATATATTAATATCAAAATGTAGGTCTGAAAATAAAACAAAGTTTAAGAATGATTCAATTTGTTGTCTGAACATGATAAAAATGAATTACGAAATTTTTATAACTAAATCAAGAGATTTAAATTGATAACAGTAAAATATTTTTTATATCCTGTGTAGTATGACAGTGTATTTATACTATACCATAATCCCTAGGAGCACTGAAAAAATCGAATTCAACTGGCTGTGAAAATTTAACAATTTGAGAAAAATCCTATTCTTCCTCGAGGATACAGAAACAAAACAAAAAAGTAAATATGTGACAAATATTTATATTGTTACAGGTGAAACCTATTAGATATAACTATCAAGTATGTTAAAACTGTTGTTATCGATAAGTACTATTGAATTGTTTAAATTTAGATGGCGCTTATAATTTGAAAAAAAAAAACTAAAAAAGTGTATGTAAATATTATCAATATTTTGACATCATGACATATAATTAATTTTAATATATTTTATCGAATATGCTTTAGGCTTTAGGTGAAATTATTTTAAAATAATAAAATAAATTTTTTTAGTTTTGTTTCATTAAATTTATTCAAATACATTTTGATCGATTTCGGTTTTTACACCATCATTTAAAGATCAGTCTTAATTATAGAGCTTTTAATTTTATTAATTTTGGTTTTATGTTTATGAAATTTCGCAAATAATTTAAGTCATTATGTCAATGACATTTGAATATACCCAAATATTAATCATTTGACGTGAATTGTTTTCATAATTGCTGTCTTAAATAGTTGAACAAAAAAAAAACAGGGTTAATAGAATGAATCGTTCAAATTTAACCATTTTGAAATTTCAAAAAATTAATTTATAAAATGAAAATTGTGCAATCCGCTTCCCGTAAATCCCTATTTTGCCATTTTTTTTTTTTTCGTTTTTTTTGCTTACCTCAAATTCGTTCTTAATAAAATAATTAGAGTAATTAACTTGTATGTTATAAAAAGAAGATAGTTAATTTTGTTCTAGTTAATCTTTCAAAATTTTTTTCACCATTTCATGAATACTGTGCAGTAATATTCTTTTATTATTTTTGTTAGAAATTTAAATACATTCATATTTATTTTATAAATTTATAAAACTATGTCAATTGATCCTGGACAATGAAGATAAGATGATTTCAATTAATGTTAACGATAACAAGCTTAAAACTTAAATTTGTAAATTGAAATGACAGACAGATAGACAGAAATAAATACGAAAATAATAAAATAAATTATCTTATCAGATTTTAAAGTAAAGTATGTAAATTATTTTAATATTTATTATTTAAATTTATAAATTGAAAACTATATTGATTTAGTCTCTTATACAAGATAGCATGTTCTTCAATAGAATTGAAATTGTAATTCAAGTAAATTCTTAACTTAGTTTAATAAAAAAAAGTGTTAAAAATAAATTTCTCATTCATAGTGACATTACAACATTTTGTTCAGATGCAATAAATTATTTTTTTCTATATATATATATGTATATATATGTTACGGGGAATTCGATAAAGACGAAGATTATCAATAAATATCACTGAATTAATCCAATCCAATTTGTGAAAAAATACAACTATTATTCTGGTGAATAAAAAATAAACAAAAATAACAGAAAATTTGCAAAAATATTAAAATTTTTAAAAATTATATCTTTAAATAAATTCGAAATTACGTAAAATGTATTAGACTAAAAAGTAAATATCACAAGTTTGAACCTATATAAATATTTTTTAATTTTCAATTAAGTATTATATATAAGTTATTAAGCAATATAAGTTATTATATTGTCTAATAAATTATTCTTGACAACAAATAAATTCGTTTTAAGACTGTTAATTATATATCGAATTCTCCGTAACATATATATTCTGTAAGAATTGATTTGAATTGTTTGAAACTACAAAAGTCTCATAATATACAATATTGACCCAGACTTTTAATCCTTGAGAAAAAAAAAAGATTTACATAATATTGGCTACAATTGAATTTAAATTACCCTCCACTATAATTCAAATTAAATAAAATAAATATAAATTTAATTATGTGAAGCTTTCTAAATTCTAAATTGCTATTTATAAATTAATTTTAATTTTTGCAGGTTCAAAAAAATGCTACAGGATTGAATTATTATTATAGGAAAGCAATATAAAGGAAATTACAACAATATTATAAACACCCATTCAATTACTATATAAAGGAACGCAAGGGGTATTAAAGGGGAGTATTTTTTTTTTGTTTTAATAAATAAAAATAATTTTTAATTATTGTTTGTTTTTATATACAATTTTTATTAATTAATTATTTTTATAAAAATAAAATAAAAAAATTATTACAAAATAATTATTTGAAAAAAATATAATTATGCAATTTTTATAAACATAACCCAACTAAAGGTAAAATAATTATTTTTAAAATACAAGTTACATATTTATTTAATATATATATATATATATATAAATTGAATATTTAAGAAAAAACAACAACTTCTACTACTAATTAATGACTTTTTTTTTTTTGTTGATTATTCTAATTTTAAAATATGAATATAAAACAAAATATTAAGAACGTTATATATGTACATATATATATATATATATATTTATATATATATATATTATATTCTGGTTTATTTTTTTTTTTTAATTAACATTTAAAATTTTTAAAATTTACATTTTCTAAATAATAAAATGCAATATTTATTATTTAATAAATTGATTAACGAAAAATAATTATTAAAATTGTCAAACCCAAAAATAAAAAAATTTTGTGTTCTTTTACTTTTTTTCTGCAATTTTGGATAGATGGATATACATATTAAAAAAATTCCTTTACTCCTCTACATACATACATACATATAATAATTATATTGATTATACCCAAAGATTATATTATATTATATAAATACTATATATTTTATAATCTTTGATCTATACAAACTCAATAATTACCTCCTTACAAAATGTCGGATAAATTTCAACAGATGATGTAACATTTTTGACAGGTTTAACTTCAGCTACTTTTAATGTTTTGCAAGAAGTTGACTTGTCATTCTGGTTATTTAAATGAATACCGTTAATATTATTATTATTATTAATATTATTTTTATTAGTATTCATTAAAATAATATCATCATCATTACTACTACCACTACTACAACTGTATGCATGTCCATCAGATGTTGTTGAATCAATGTCAATTTCATCGATGTCATTATTATTTGTATCTAAATCAGAATTATTATTTTTGTTAAAATTATTTTTTTCAAATTTTTCTAATAATTCAGAAATTCTATTTGATTTTTTTAATATATTATTCTGACAATATGGTTGTTTTCTTCTATTATTATTATTATTATTGTTATTATCATTATCATTATTATTACCATAATTATTATTATTCCGATTATGTTGATTTGATGTTATAATTTCTGTTGTTGTTATTGGTGATGTTGGTGTTGTTGTTGGTGTTGTTGATATTATATTATCTTCAGGTTCATTTGATATATGTCCAGAGTCATCTGAATCTGAGTAATAAATAATTTTTGTTGATTTTGATTTAATACCATTTGTAGTTATTGTTGGTGTTGGTGGTATAATTTGTGGTTTTGTTTTTGTTAATGTATTTGTTGTTATAAGTGCTGTTGAATCATCATCATTATTATTATTATTTAATTTATGATAATTATTATTTTTATTATTTAATTTATATTCAGATTTTATATATGAATCATTATCTGAAAATGTATCAGCAATTTGTAAAGCTCGATGCATATTTGTTGATTTAACAAGTGATGCTAATGTTAAATCTGATGTCCCACCATACGGACATTTAACATTTACTTTTAAATCTAATATTTCATTTTCTAAAGATGGTGGTACTATTTCACATGGTTTAAATTTATTTAATTTATTATTAATAGTATTCTTATCATCATCATTTTGTTCTTCTTCTTTGTTTTCTATTCCATCTACTTCATCTATTTCTTCATTAATTTTTCTATTACATTCACTTTCAATTCTAATTGCAGAATTTTCAGTTCTAGAAATGTCTATAGATTTCATTTCATTTTTACAATTCTCTTCAGCTTCTTTATTATGAAATGTTGGAGATGGTGATGGTGATGGTGAAGAGTATGATGCAGATGATGAACGAGAATAATCTCGATAATAAATATTTTGTGGTGATGAAATTGAATTTGTTAAACTTCTGTTATGATCATTATTATGTAGTGTAGAATTTGTTGATAAAACTGATAAACTTCTAAATGTATTTTTATTTTCAAAACAATCATTTAATAAATTGTTATTGTATGGTTGTGGAGTTCTATTTAAAAAATCATTACCAATATTGTAATTATTGAAATGTTGAATTGTTTTACGAATATCGTTATTTTTCGAACTACATGGTATTACCACACCCACCGGCAATTTATTATTATTGTTACTGCTATTCATACTTATATTCATATTATTATTATTGTTATTATTATTATTATTGTTGTTGTTATTATTGGTGGTACCAATTTGTTCATTTGTTTGATTAGTTAAATTTATTGAATTTTGTAAATTATTTTTAAGGTTTACCTTTTTAGCAGGTTCGTTTGTCTCATTTTCTATTGGATTATTTTGCAAATTTTTATTGCTTTCAATTTTATTAGTAGATATTATGCCATTAGCATTACTAGAGGCTTTCTTTTCATTTAATTCAAATTCAATTAAAGATAAATTACGATCTAATTTTGTAACACTGCCAAAGGCTTCAACTTTTCTTAAAATTTCTTGACCTTTCTCAAGGCATTTATTAAGCAATAAATTACCATTTTCATTATTTTGTTGAACCTGTTGTTGTAGTTGTTGTTGGTGCTGTTGTTGTTGTTGTTGTTGTTTTTGTTGAATTCTTTTCATGTCATAAGTTGAAACTTTACACATGTCATGATGATTATTATTCATATTTTTATTATTATTATTATTGTTATTATTATTAATAAAATTCGTGCTAGTTAAATTATTATTGTTAGAGATTTTATTATTATTATTATTGTTATTATTATTATTATTGCAGTTTGTTGTTGACCTTAGATTATTTTTAATTTTAGATGTTGTATGAGAATTTTTTATACTACTCAAACATATTTCACTTTTGGCTGTTTTTAATAAAGACGGCGACGATGATGATGATGATGATGATGATAAAACTTTCGATTTTATATTTGGTGAAGCTAAAGATAATGATGCTGAATTTGTATATGAAATTGAAGATTTTTTAATAATATTTGTATGTGAATTTGATTTAGCTGATAATACTGAAGATCTTGGTGAATTGTAATAGCCTGAAACTGTTGATAATTTTAATGCTGATGACATATAATTTGATGTTAATGATTGTGACATATTATTTGAAGTAATTCCAATTTTATTTAAAGAATTTGGTGTTGATATAGCTGATGTCATACCAGTACGAAAACGTTTTGTATTCATTGTATTATTAACTGATTTACCAAAAACAGTATGAAATGGTTTCGTTTTAATAAATTTATTTGATAAAGGCATTGGTAATTTTTGTTGTTGTGTTGATTTTTGTTGTAATTTACATTTATCATTGAAATTTTTAACAAGTTTATTAACAGGTGGTAATGATTCTGTTAATACTTTACATTCATTTTCTAGCATTAAATCTGCTGATGTTCTTTTATTAATTTCAAATGTAGATTTTGATATTGAATAATTTTTTTTATTTATATTTAATTTTGATGATAATTTTTGTGATGATAATGATTGATTTGATATATTCAATGATGACGACATATTAATACTTTCAATACCAAAATTATCAACAAAACTATTACTACGACTATTTAATAAAACAGGAATTTTACTTCCACTTGATAATGTTCTTGAACAATTTAAACGTCCACGAGTTGATAGCTCTAATACACTTTTAGCTTTAGTTAATGTATGATTATTAATTAAAAATGATGGTTTACAAAATGATGGATTATTTAATATAGCTGATTTATTAGGTCCAGAATTTGTTTTACGTACAGGAAGTTTTCCAGTATAATCTTGTTTTAAATCAACTCTTTTAGGATAATCGCTTAAATTCCAAAGACTTAATGAAAAATTTTGTGTTTTAAATGAATTTGCAGTTGTTGTTGTTGTTGGTTGTTCTGAACCAAATGTAAGTGAACTTGGTTCAACACTTTTAGATTTAACTGGATCTGAATTAGTTTTTTTTAAAATGCACTTAGCTTCAATAATACTACAAGTTTTTGATTTTTGAAAAACTTTTTTCGGTGGTTTACGTTTTAATGGTAGTATATTTTGTTCTATTAAATTTTTATTATCTTTTATTTCAATATTATTTTTATAATTAATATTTTCATATGGATTATTTTCATCATTATCATTTTTATTTTGTGAAATTAAATTTAAATTTAAATTTAAATTTTCATATTCAGGATTTGTGGATTTTTTTAATATTAATTTATCTGAATTATCATTTTTTTCAATTTTTAAATTAGATTCATTATTATCATCAAATGATTTATTATCATCATTACTACTAAAATCTACAAGAATTCTATCAAAATTTTTTAATACAGCATTTAATTTTGCTTCATCATGAGCAACTTTTTCTAATTCTTCAAATATTTCATCTTCTAATGAAACATTCGAATCATTCATACTTAATTCACATTCATCATCTGAAGAATCATCAAATAAACTTTTATTATGTCCTTCTGGATTACTTGATATAATAATATTTTCATATGATGGCACTGTAATTTTTCCAATTTCTGGTTGTTGTTGTTGTTGTTGTTGTTGTTGTTGTTTTAATATCACTTTATTATCAACTTTTTCGTCAGTAGCTGATTTAATAGAATTTGTACTTAAATGATATATTAATGGTTGATCATCATCGTCTAATGAACGAAATTTTTCTTTTAATACTTCGATTGTATTTAATGATGGTGATGATGGTGATAATTTTAATTTAGCTTTATTTAAATATTTAAAATTTGTTTGTTGAATTTTCTTTTTAGTAAAATTCGTTTGTTTTGAATCGTTTGGAATATGATTTAATTGTGATGATGGTGTTAGATTGACTGATGTTAAACTACATGATTTGTTCGTTTTATTAAGTCTATTTTGAAGTTTTGATGGCATTCTATCTTCAATTTTATGACGCAATTTATTGTATAATTTATGTACACCTTTTGGTTCTACTACTTGATATTCACTGAAGCCAGACGATGCGGTACTTGATGTTGATGAAAGTAATGCATCTGTTGATTCTAAACTATTAGAAACTGGAGCACTTAATGGTCGTTGTTGATTTTTTAAATAGCTACCATTACTTATTGTTTTTGTAAGTTTTTTAAAATTAGATTTTCCGGAATTTTCCATCTCAGATATTTTTTTTTTTCTGTTTTTATATGTAACAGGAGTAATTTTATTAATTTTTAAAAAAATGATTTACTTTTTTTACACTCAAGTATCCCAAGTGGAAAATTTAATTTAAATTTATTTAAAACTTTTTTCTTTTTTCTTTTTTTTTGTTTTTTTTGCTTTTTTAGAACATATTAAATAACATGATCGTTTGACACCTTTAATTTACGATCTTTAATTTACGATATACAAAACCAAAAAATTCTCATTTGAATTATTTTACATTTTCTATTTTTATATATTCTAATTTTTAATTCTTATTTTTATAAATCATATTAATATCAAGTTATTTTGTAAATTTTAAATGCACTGCTTTAATAATAAAATAATAAAAAAAAAAAGAGAACCAAAAACTAAGACCGTAAAGCCTTTTTTTTCTATAGACAGTAAAAGTAGTTTTTTTTTTCTTCTTAACATAAAACCGCTCGTATTCTCCACCGTGTTTTATCTTTTTTTTTTTTTCTTGTAACGTCACTCGCGAAATCTTAATATTAACTGATCAACATGACTGTTACCTGCTACACCAAAAGTCTCTAGACCAAAAAGAAAAACCAAAAAATAATCATAACAACAAGAATAATAACATCAAAAAAGAAATGAGAATGAAACAAAAAGTAACTACCATCTAATGTAGGTAGCATGCAATACAAGTTTATATACATACTCAACTATACTTTTTGTACCAATGTTACTACGGTTTTTCATGAATTAAAAGTAAATATAAATCTCTATGTATATTATATAGTATAGTATATATTTAAATATTTATACTAATGTCTGTCTGTTAGATGCTATGAGTGTTTGTATATAGCAAGCAATATTCATTCATTTATTTATTCACTCATAATAATACAAAAGATTAACAGAGAGAGATTCAAATTATTGCTATTGCTTTGCTTGCTAAGCTATAGTCGTTTGAGCTTTGATTGAATCCATAGCGTCTCTCTTGTATTTCGGCATTAAATAAAAGAAATTCATTTAAAAGAAGGGAAAAGAGTATTTATTAAAAGAGAGTAACTATTATAATATTAGCTTAGTTAATGTTGGATTAGAAAAATTTTCATTAAGCCATTGAATCAGCGGATTAAATTCGAATATTGAGAAAATAACAATTTTCTGTATTAAAATTTTGTAAATTTCAATTGAGGTTTTTTATACATATTAAAATTTTATTTAAAAAAATAATAAACGAATACTATTTATATATAGTTAATGTTATGTAATTTTAATGTTACAATAAAATGTAGATATTTATTAACTGTTTACTGTTCAATATTGCAGATTGCTTTTAGAATCAAGTTTGCATTACAGATTTTCTAAAATAAATAACAGCAAAATTTTATGGGCCAATTCAAATGGTAGGTGGTGGTATCAAAAAGGCAAAACTGATGATTATCTTAATAGAAATTTCACGGAGTTGGCAATTTCTATCTACCAACCTATATTTTGAAATATCATTTTTTTCAATTTTTGAATTAGATTCATTATTTACATCAAATGATTTATTATCATCAACTTTTTAAAAATATTACCGTAAATTTATCGATTAAGAAATAAATCTGCCCATCTTTCAAATAAATCATTTATAAAAAAATATATCCAAGTTCTAAACCCATATAGGAAATCTATATATTTAATACACGAACCAAATAGCAAATATGTACCATAAAATGAGAAGTTTTTCCTAAATTCGAAGTATTCTAAAGTCATCAAAACAATTAGCCAAAAGTCATCAAAACAATTACCCTGGTTTGTGTATTTGAATTAGCCACCTCGAAATGTTCCTAATTGACCAATCCAAAATAATGACAAGCAGAAAAAAAAATATTCCTATTGTTGCCATGGTGGTAAAATCTTGCTTTCCCAAATTTAAAAATTCACTAGATTTGTTAAAAGTCCTAATTATAGGATAAACATCAGAAGCAAGATATTATAGAGGACACATCAAGGGCAATATTGACTATTTCTTCAATTTGTGCTGAAATTACAAAACTAACATCTTTTTCATCTCTAATGATGTCCCCATTGTATGCAAAAGAAAATTTTAAATCAGAATGGACAGTTGTACATCGCTAACGCAATGTAGTTAAAATTAGATAAAGAAAAAAATACCCTATGCAACAAAAATATTATACTTAAATTGGACAATATTCTAAGTAAAATTAATAGTTTAGCGGAAATAAAGTTAAATATTTAAAAGAAGCCGGGAATAGAACAATTTATCTACAATTTTTATTTGATACCGATAACGATGTGAGTTTAATCGATGACAATTTGTTGTTGGTTTTTACATATATAAAAAATTGTCACAAATGCACCTACTTATATATAGAACACCAAAAAACAAACAACAAACACACAACACATTTATTATTTAAATAAGCCTTATCAGACTTACTATAACAAATATTATTTAACAGATAAGGTTTAATATTTTTAGGAAAACTGGACTAAGTAAATAGTAATTTTATTTATTCTGAACTAAACAACAAAATTAAATAGGGAAGATTTTCAATTTATTTTGAAAAATTTATATGCAATACATTTTAAAGAATATATTTCAAGCATGAAAAATTTTAAATAAATTGAAATGTCTGAATCTTAAAATTTATGTTATTTAATTTTAAAATAATATTAGTGAATATTTAAATATATTTTGTAATCTTAATGATGTTATGATGGCTTAATTGTAATAATTAAAATAATTAACTTGTAAGAATTTCGAAATTCGTATATATAAGAAATAATAAAAGAGCATGTTAGGTGCGTCCTTTCGTTTACAAAATATATTGCGTGATGTTTCATAATAATTAAATGAAAACAATAAAAAAAAAAACATTTTTATATTTTTAAATAATAAATCAGGCTCATATAATTTACTCATAAGCAAAAAAAAAAAAAAATATTTACTAAGGAAGATAATTTGCTAAAAAATTGCTGTCTTTTTGCATAACGAAATTTAATTTTACTAATTACTTGTCATCAATTGCCACGTGCATAATTTACATATTCTTTAAAATTTGATATATTAATCATTAAAATAAAATTATTGTCTTATTCTATGGCACGAATTTAATGAATTTTATTATGAAAATGAAATGCGAATATGTATAAAGAAATTTAAACAATTCAACACGATGACCGAAATAATTGAAAGGCTTTCTTGGGTAGATTTAACTCAAAAGAACAGAGGAGCATAGTTTCATTAATTTTCTGAATTAGCGGATTTTTAGGCCAAGAACTGTTAATATCCTATATTTTTTTATTTTCATTAGTTTAAAACAGAAAATAATGTTTTTATTTTCCTCAGTTTGCAACAGGAGAGTTAAGTAGTTCACAATCACATTTTTCATTTTGCAGATTTTTAGTTCTGCGAAAAATTAAATAATTACGAATATAGACTCTTATTAAGTCTTGTAAGTTTATAATAAAAAAATTATATTGGAATAGAATTTCTAATTGTAATCTACTGCAAAAAAAAGTAGCATTACTATATAGTTTCTATATAATACTGAAATAAGTAATGTCTATATCTAATAGATATTTTCATAAACAAATACTGCAAAAACAAAATATTGCACATATTTTTTTTTTGTCACAAATTTGAATTTTATACCTTTACAGTTTTGTGTTATAAACAAAAACAACAACACAACTGATTGTCATGCTCTATCTATTATAATTTTACAGTTTTCCTGTCAAATTAAAAATATTTATGAACAAAATTTGTAACATTTTGTTGATGAACAAAATACATACTTGTCAATATAGGCAATTATTTTATTGCCCTTGATGTGTCCTCTATAATATCTTGCTGCTGCTGTTTATCCTATAAGAAGGATTTTTAGCAAATTTAGTGAATTTTTAAAGGTGGCAAAGCAAGATTTACCACCATGACATTAATAGGAATATTTTTTTTCTGCTTGTCATTATTTTGGATTGGTCAATTAGGAACATTTCGAGGTGGCTAATTAAAAGACACAAACCAGGGTAATTGTTTTGATGACTTTTGGCTAATTGTTTTGATGACTTTAGAATACTTCGAATTTAAGAAAAACTTCTCATTTTATTGATTTTATGATACATATTTGCTATTTGGTTCGTGTATTAAATATATAGTAGTTTTCCTATATGGGTTTAGAACTTGGATATATATTTTTATAAATGATTTATTTGAAAGATGGGCATATTTATTTCTTAATCGGTAAATTTGCGGTATTATTTTTAAAAAGTTGATGATGATAAATCATTTGATGTAAATAATGAATCTAATTTAAAAATTGAAAAAAATGATAATTAAAAATATAGGTTGGTAGATGGAAATTGCTATTCCGTGAAATTTCTATTAAGATAATCATCAGTTTTTGAAAGTCAATATAGGCAATATTGCCAATATTGCTTGTTTATGAAAACCACTAAGTACTATTATAAACTGTAGAAAATAGTTTGGCTAAACAATTCAACAATTAACAATAAAAAACATATTTGACATAAATGGCATTAGAGCCAAAACAATAAATGAAGTTTAAATAAAAAATAACAAAATAACAGCAACCTACGTTGACCGTGTATATCAGTTATATAGCGTTAGAACATAGAAAAAGCAAAAAATATACTGTACATGAGGAGGTAAAAATATTGACTATTATGCTTTCATCACAGACATAGAACCTTTCGGTTGAAGCTCATACACTCTAGCCTATTATGCCATATGCGTAAAAATGAATAAAGACCATCAAATTTAAACTCAACTCAATAAAAACAACACCAACTTTATAATTATTATAAATCCTTATAAAAATTACCTTCTATACACTAAATAAATACTATCTTTTATAAAATATTCGCAATCAATCACATCAAAATAAAAGTTTTTATTTAAAACAAGATTAATTGATTTTGATAAGATTTAATCCTATTTCGATTTATCTATCAATTAAATCAATTGAAATCTCATTTGAATTTCAAAAATTTTTCTTTTATAATTTGATGAAAATTTATTTCTGGAAAATTGAAAAAAAAAGCTATACACAAAAACATATTTAAAATTCTGTGCGTACATATATGGCAATTAAATTAAAATTTTATATGCCGCCTTCATTTTGCCAATTAACCACCCACCCCGGCTACTGACTGACATCCATATAAACTAACTCAAATACTATGTATTGATATATTTTTTTATGCATTTTATTATACTATATTTTAATCACTAAAATAATAAACTTTTCTATTTTAACTTTCTCATATTATAAAAAAAAATCACAAAAAAAAAAAAACATAAAAAAAATCAAAACCAAAAACCAATTTAAGTACTTTGGCATTAAAGAAATTGAAAGGAAAAACAATGAAATAAAATTTAAAATATACACGTTAACACCTCTGGCAAACCAAACCAATTTGAAATATGGAAAAAATATATATATACATTTTTTTATTATTCCTCGGTAATAAATATTAGTCATTGTATAATGTATATATTATATATATATATATATATGTATAATTAGCTGTCATTATAAAGTTCACCATTGTATATTAGTAGAAGTTCATGTTTGCATATAGTTTGGATAGGGTGTAGAACTCAAAATTTTAATTATTCTCTATTACTGTTAAATTTTGATCAGCCATTTTGTATTTGGCGCAAATGTCAGTAAATTGTGAAAATCGTTATCAAAACACTAGCCAAACCTTATATATTAATTTGCACGTTTAATGAGGATGAGAAAGGAAAGTTAGAAAAAGAGGAAGGTCGGAAGGAAGAAGGACAATATGTAGTAAAAATTTGTAGTACCAACATACTTAATTAAGCACGAAAAGGTAATTTAAGGTTATCTAATTCACTGTCAAGAACATAAACAAATATTAAAAATAAGATGGATAGGATAAGATGGATAGGAAGAAAAAAAATATTGTCATTTTCTTCAACAAAAATAAGTATGTATTGAGTTAGACTGATCAAAATCGGATCTACCTGAAGTAGCTGATCTACCCTGTGACTTTATTCTCACAAATATCTATTCGAGGGTCAGCAGAGAAAGCAGGATGATATACATTCTGTGATAGTTACTTTACCCACAAGCAAACAGTTTATTGATGAGATTGTATGCAATCAGAATATTGATTGATTTGCAAAAACGAATTGTCTAGTAGTCAATAGAATACCACTTTCCGTTCACCGTTATAATATTTCTGAATTTTTACATTGACTAATATATCTGAGCTATGATTGAAAATAAATTCACCAGTTATCAAAGGTTTTAATAAAATGAATTTATCTCAATACTACCGTTACATATTTGTACATCTTTAAGATTTATCTATTTTGGTTGTTAGTTATTATTCTTTATATTTATTTTTAGTTGATTTAAATTTTTTATTTACTCTCTGTTACATTAGTCTTGTTTTCATAAATGCAAACCTGCAGTCAATATGCATATTTTGAATTTATGAACACAATTGTCAGATTTCCTGAACGCTGTTCATAAATGTAGACCCAAGGTCTACTGGGCGTCAATTTGGCGAATAAATTTTTAGTATGCATAAATTTTTTGAAGTCATTGTCTTTGTTGTTTTGAGTACTTTAGTTTTTGTTTTGTTATTTAAAAAAAATTGTTATTTTCAAAATGTCAGTATTAATGAACAGAAACTTTGCAGAATTGTCAAGTAAATGTAGAATATAGGTAGAGTTTGTGTTCATTATTGCAAAGTACGCCAACTGGTGGCAAACTTGTTGTCAGTTTGCAGCATTTATGAATACACCCTAGGCTTCATTTAGTATTCCACATTTTTTTTTTTTTTTTTGCAATGACATTTGTATATAGTCCAGCACTTATGTCATCTGTTTAATAGCGGTCTTTGTCATTTCGTTAATAAGCTGCTATAGTTTTGGGCTGTCCAACCTTAATGATTCGTTCATCTATCACTCTTTAATCGCGCAGATTTCATTTTCTTCTTCTCAATTGACCTTTATTTTGCTTCTTTCTCTCGTAGTTTTAAATTAAAATTATAATATAAAATAATGGTTATCCGTTGAAACAATCAAACTTAAGTTATAACCTTTAACTGTAATAGTATTAAACCAGTGTATTTCAGTATTAAATGTTTTGTGTGTGTGTGCTATCCAGCTACGTTTTGCCAGTCTGACTGGTTGATGATAGTTTTGCAGTATTCCATTGCATGCTATTTTAACTATTCTTTGATAACTCATACGGCACATTATGATCATTTCAAGCTCTTACTCTATTTCGTATCCCCCTGATCACATCAAAATTGTTTCACTATTATTTTATTACATTGTTTGAAACTAGGTCTCTAATGTTGTATTCTGCAATATTTCTAAGTATTTTCATTTCTGCAATGTAAAAAATTATTTTAGTTTTGCTGATGGTTTGACTTACAGAAATTAAACATTTCATCAAATCAAACACTACCGATGAGTTCAAGTAGTGTTAAACACTCCTACAATAATATTTAATGAATTACTTATTTTTTCATTCATCGTTGGGAACACCCTTTACGAAAAATATAATATTAAAAAAAGCAAGAAATTTTCAGGTGCATGAGGGTTTATTATTATTATTATTATAATATGCATTCTACAGCATCTGCAGCATCTATATTTAATATGAAATGCATCATCTATATATATGAAATTTTGTAGTTTTGAAGTCTTGAAGTTCAATTATCATAATGAGTTACAACGAAACGTAACCAACCAACAAATCATTAAATTTTTATAATAATTACTTCATTTTTTAAAATTAATATGATTTTAGGCACCCCTCTGCCCCTCCTCCATTACATTATAACATATCATATGTATTTACATACACACAATATTAAATACGATACATTTTCTGAGGTTTATTATAGACAATATGAGATGTAATTTTAAATGGTTCAGACCACCATCATATTAGTTTTTTTTTTCTCTCTCTGTTATTTTAGAGTTACCGATCATGTTGTTCAAGAATTTAAATGGAAATTTTATGAAAAGATTTCTGGGTTTTTGTTTTCCTCAATTTTGGGGGAAAATAAAAAAAAAGCAGGAAATCAACGTGTGAATTAGTTTTTTTTAAATTTTATATTTTAGAATCCGATTTCTAAGGGAATCGATAATCAAAAAGAAAAATAGAAAAAAATAAATAAATTTGAAACTTTCTTGGAGGTCGTCGCTCAGTTTGAGATTAAAAAAAGATAATATTGAACAAGGAAATATCAAATCAGGAATCAAATTACTTAATTTATAAATACAATTTTATTAATACAAAAAAAAATGTAATTCAATTCATTTTGTATATATTTTGATGTTAGATGTCTAATGATAATTAATAAGATAATATGGCGACAAAGAAAATGTATTTTAAGTTAGTAGATTCTAATCAGTGGAAGAGAATTGATCTCCGGATAAGAATCGTGTAATATCAAGGGTTCTGTAATATACACTGTAGGTATGCAATAACAACCGTTGACTATTATTTGTGAAAAATTTAATTTTTATAAATATAGCATTAAAGCATAAGTTTGTCAACACAATTTCACATCTGAGTCGAAAATCTATACTCACAAAGTGAGTGGAAAAAATAAATGAACAGTAAACAATAAATAAAACATAAACCTCTGCAATGCTTTAAGTCATCCATATTGAACTCACCACTAAACGAAAACCTGATTAAAAATAAATTACTGTTGTCATCACAATTCAGTTCATCTTAATCAAATGTAAACAGTAAATCACACACACTACTCAATTTCAAAAGTTATATTGAAATAGCATAAACTACAGTTAAATATACAAAATTTGAAATTAACTGAGTTCGCTTGAGAGCAATAAATATAGGGTTCTAATAATTTAGTTTTTCAATTTAGATTACAAGCCTTTTATACCAAAATGTATATTTTGTACATGGAGGGGATCGGAACCAAGAAAATACTGCTACGGTTAATGGGGCTTTATTAAATGAAGTTATTAATATCCTTATTGAATATTTTAATACTATATGCGAGTAATATGATCCATTTTTGAGAACCCATTGGAATATGGATTATTTTAGTGATTAATTGGAATATGATTTAATATTCAAGAAAATGTAACAACAACTAAATGTTCATAGTCAACTGGCATAATTTCCGAAATAGACGAATTTCAATAATAAAATTTATAAAAAATACCAATATGAATCAAATCAATAAGGTGACGGCGGGAAATCATCAAAGTCTCTAGATAGGCATAGTTTAAAAACATAATATGTAAGGCTAGAGGCAGACATGCAATTTTTAATTTTGCAAATGTTTGATTGCACATTTGTCTACCATTGACTTATATGAAAGTATGCACATCTGCGACTTTCATAAAAACTAATAGAACACAATTGCGCAGTCAAACATTTGTAAAACTTAAAATTGCATGTCTGCGCCTAGTCATATTCAAATAGATGAATTCAGCAGCAAATATAGTAAATACACAAATCATATGTTGAACTGTTGAACTCAAATATGTAACGGGAAACGAGAGCATAAGCTAGAACAAAAACGCTTTCGCGTGCAACTGAAATTTAAAGTTTTCAGAAAAATTACAGAGACAGAAGGCATATAGCACCAAATAAAAATAAAAACTTGTAAAGTAAAAGATGGGATAAAGTAGACCACACCCACGAAGTGGTACTCTGGAATAAGCATGTCTCTAGAACTAATACAAATATGTCTGAAGACAAAAAAACAACATTATTTAGTCGCTTGAGATACCTATATTAGGATAAAATGTATTGCTATTACGCTAATTGTAAGTAGTATAAGAAAAATAACATAATGAAGACCGCATATAGCAAATTCGCGCATTCATAAGTATAGCAGTGGTACCATAACAGTGGTACCACATGGTATGATACTTGCGAACATTTTTGACGTTTATTTTACTTTTTTTATTCATTTGATAATTTATAAAAAAAAAATACAAATGTCAAAGTATCAATTTTAACCTTTAATCGCAAACGTGACGTAAATTTTATCGCTTTGATTCTATTACATCTTAAAAGTAATAATTTAAATGTAGTCCGCTTCAAAAAATTTTATAATATTTTTGTATAATTTACATTTTAGTTGCAATTATTAGTTTTTTAACAACTAAAATCATCTCAAAATCTTTAATAAAAATGCTGGGTAAAATTTACGTCACCTTTACGTAAATAAAAATCACCATAACGATTTAGAAGTTAAATATTTTCAATGGCAGCACAGTTTTGAGTTTTGCGTTTTTCTATGCGTTTACGTATCGTAAATCAAATGTACACATTTTTGCAATGCGTTTTTGTTACATGTAAAGGATCCTAGTGTTATTTCCCCGACTAAATAATCTTAACAAATCAAATATATCGAATGTATATCGAATAAATCTTATAATTAAATCGAATAGACATTACAAAAAACTGCATAATTAAATAAACAACAACAGACAACATAAAACACAGACTCATAAAACAGAATCACAAAGTCTAATAAACAAAGAAGAAGAGAAAAAAAAAATTAGAATTCGCTTAAAAGAATAACCGTGTAAAAAAGAAGGATGACTATAATTATTCCTGTTGCACCTCAAGCGATGATGTTCTTATAATAACTTTAAAAGAAAAAAAGGGAATAACAATTTTTTTTTTTATTTAATTTTAAAAAATATTAAAATCCATTTTGAATCTCAAATCGTTTTTACACAATACAAACTTAGAACCTCTAAGTCAGATAAAGTCAGATATTTTTTTCTTTTTTTAGTTTTTCAATAGGAAACCATTTTTAACATATTTTATACTTTTTTGATTTTTATGAGCCTTGTAAAATTTTGTTGTATTGAGTGGTTCGAATTATTCCAGCAATGAACTCATAAAAAAATTTCTTATTTTTTTGTTTTTTTTTTTTTACTTAGTAATTACATATTTTAAGTTTTTTTTTTTTACATTAAAACGAATTTTAAATAACTGGGTAGTAAATTATAACAACTAAATATAAATTAAGCAAAAAAAATTAATAATATTTCTATTTGTTGGAGATTTTGCAAAAATAAAATTACTTTTAATAAAAATAGTTAAAAAAAAAAAAATAAATGAAGAAATTCGATTTTAAAATTATAAAATACAGATATTTTAGTAACGTGCAAATTTGTAACGATTAATGAATTTATATCAATTTCAATTTGATACTCACTAATATTTAAGTTAACAAGTTTCAATTAAGCGACGTGATTTGAAACGAATTTTTAATATACACACACATAATAAGTGCGATTTTATGTGAATTAACAAATTACCATACAGATTATATACGTATATATATACTTTTATATAAGTCTATTACAAGTTTTGAATTTTTAATAATATTAAATTGCAGCACAGCACCACCAATCTATACATTTGAATTTGTTAGAAAAGATTGTTTTGCAGTACTATCACATAACTGATGCAAAATTTCAAATATATATATATAGGTACATATGTATTATATTTTTGAAGCTGATCTAAATTAAATATATGCGAATTCAATTATTCATGTATAAATTTTAAACTCTATGAGAACTGTTATTATATAACTTTAAAAATAATATATTACATCCTTGTAATAACAAACAATTGCAAGTACGTATATAATTTTGGATAAGTTAAAAATAAGAAGAACATAAAAAAATTATATTATGTATACATAATGCCATTTTAGAATATAGTTCAAAATTATTACAGTGAGTTTTCAAGAGCATGTAAGAGCTAAAATGACAAAAATAAAATAGATAACGACACTACTTTTTGGACTGTTGTTACACCACAAAAATTGATAACAATCTAAATAAATACTCTTAAAACAATACTCGTTCAAATCTTTTAACCCTCATTTTAACCCTTTCAGGACAGAAGTAGTAAATTTTGAATGAAAATGTTATTAAAGGATAATAATTTAATTGAATATTAATGGTAACTGGAATATTAACTGAGTTGTCAGGACATTCGCTTATAGAATATATCAATCAACAGAGAGATTGCAGATTTAAATCACACTACGATTGTAATTCACTTTTTTAAGGATAAAAAATTACTTAAAAGTAATTCTTTGTATACCTAAGCATCATAATATGCAATCACTTTGTGTTGTTTGTTATGTTACAGACCCGCATTCTGAGCGGAATACTGCAATTTAGAATAAGTATCTGCATCCTCTGATTTTATATGTACTTATTCTGAAGAAACAAAAAAAAAAAATAAAAAATCATTGTAACCTGATCAGGTGTAAATCCGATCAGATGAACACTAATTCAACCAATAAATGATGAAATTTAGATATTTCAATATTGAAATAACTGCATTTGAAGATATGAAAACTGAAACAAAGATTCAAACAGATCAGACAGTAGTGATTTTCATAAAAAAGCAATATTGGAAATATTGCTATATATTGACAAGTATTTTGTTTATGAACAAAATGTTGCAAATAAAGATTGTTCATAAATAAACATTTTTAACTAAGCATGAAAACTGCAAAATAGCGCATGACAATCAGTTGTGACAGTTAATTGTCAAACACTTTAGAACCACTTATAGAACAGAAAAATCTAATTGTTTGATCTTTTTTAACACAAAACTGCAAATGTAGGAAATGCAAATTTTAATAACTCCTGCAAAACAAAAAAAAAATTTTCCTGCAGTATTTTGTTTTTGCAATATGTGGTTATAAAAAGCCCTAGTATTTATAGTATTTTCAAAAGAAATTAATTTACTATTTTGTCTTTATACTAAGGAGAAAGGCATTATTGTATAGTCTTGAACCCGAAATGAAAATTCCTTTGATACGATTTAACCTGCTTCAATTAAGCTAATGTCATGATCATGTCTTTCAAATATGGTAATAATAGTATATAAGCAGTTTAAGATTTTGCAAATTTTATATACTAATTAAACCGAATATATACCGGAAAATATTGCAATTTATTCGTAGATGAAATACAAATGAATTTGTCATAACGCTACTTAAAAAAAAAAACAATTAAATTTAATTTTAAGTTAGATAAAATTTCCTGATCAGTTATAAACAAAGCTAAACCAGAAAATAAGCAAATAAACCAAAATAATCCACCTAAATTTACCAAATCATACAATTATATAGTTTATTATACTCATAAGTATACATATAATAATAAATTTAGATATATTCTTAACTTTTTTATACTAAAAAAAGTAAATTTAACAAAAAATAAGTCATAATAAATTAAATTTAAACTTAAACAATTGAATTTTTACTAATTCTTGGTTCTTTATTTCAAATAATTTGCCATAATTTGAAACGAAGATCAACTTATTCATCTATTCTATAATTGTATTGTATATATACAATTGTTTTTGTATAAAATTCTTTATATAGAAATAACATCTAATATTCGATTTTGTTTATCAATTTCTAAATTTGTCAATTCTTTTTATAAAAAAAAAAAAATTCTGTTTTAATCCACGCAAATCTTTTAAAAAAGCTTAACCAATTTAATTTTTGTTTCGCACCCACAGAACAATACTGTCGCAAGTCAAAAAATGCAAAAAAATAAGTTATATTACAAAATATCTTGATTTTAATATTTAAATTTTAGGCTAATGCAACAATCATAATTTAAAGAATTAATTGTTCTACATTAAAATTTACCTATTTTTTCGATTAAGCTTTTTAATGAAAATATGAGACGGATTTGTTTAGACTATATATGACTAAGTTTAAATACCTTTTTTTTGTGTTTGAAGTAGTTACGAGATTTTTAAATATATTCTAATTTAATGATTTGTGATGCTTTAATATTTTAAAATTAAGTATAGCTGTAAACTTAATTGTTAATAAATTAATGTGAAAATTTTAATTGTGGTACTGAATTTGATTAATATAATATTTATATAATATTTTTATAATATTACAAATGAAGACTAGCACAATTTACTTTGTGACAATATCATTTAAATTTAATCATTACAATTAATTATTATTTCCCCTTTATTTTGACACATAATTGTCACTTTGTTAAATGAAAAATTGCTACAATCCAAAATATTGAACTCATATTTGCAATCTTGTCAAAAATAAATATTTCAAAATGCGACAGTCTTCTTTCAGGTGTGTGATTTGACACAATAATATATACAAATGTAAAAGTATCTAATTAATAAAAAAAAATTAACAATGTGAATTGAAATTTCAAATTGCTCACTGTTATACCATTTTTGTATTCAAAATATTTTTCTATACAAAAATTGAATTGTATACATTTGTTTATTTTTTTCTATCTATTCAATTTTTTAAATAGAAATATTATTAAAAATGATTTAAATGTAAAATATTTTGACATATCAAAGTAATCATGAATATTGTGATCATCACTTTTTGAATATATTTTTTTGTAAATGTTATCTTGGAACAAAATAATGAATGACCATTTAAGATAATTTAATTTCACTCTATATTTAATAGCATATTTACATATTATATTAAATTAAATTATCATTATGAAAATTTTTTTTATAACATTTAAAAAAAATTAATTTAAAAATTTTCTAAAATTTAATTTAAAATTTTTGAATATCCGGATTTAAAAATACAAAATGAAATCGAAATTCAATTTCGATTTTATTCTATATTCAAAATTTAGAAAATATTAGGTGTGTTGATTATTAAAAAATTAAACATGAAAACTCAAGTCGATAATTTGACAATTTTTGATTTAATCTTACAGATATTGCTGTGCAAAATTATACATTTTTGCCAATTTAAAGTTTTCTATTTCCGTAAAATAATAATTTTTCTTTACATATCGTTCAATTTAAGCATAATATTTACACAGGATATTTATTACTTTCTCTAATCTCCTTGCTGTTTCTCAGTGGAGTCACCGATATACAGCTGTCTATTCTGGTTTAAAATTTTCTTTTGTATACAACGGGGACATCATATTATAGAGATGAAGAGGATGGTAGTTTTGTAATTTCAGCATCAATTGAAGAAATATATTGATATGTCCCTTGATATGTTCTCTATAATATCTTGCTTCTGGTGTTTTTTCTATAAGAAGGATTTTTAGCTATTCTAGTGAATCAAGACAAAATTTACCACCATGGCAACAATAGGGATATTTATTTTCTGCTTATCAATATTTGCTTTACAAAATAAACATTCATTTGAATTTTAAGATATGCCTGCATTGGTTAATTAGAAACATTTCGAGGTGGTTAATTCAAAGACACAAACCAGGGAAATTTAAAAAATTTCATTAGGCACCTATTTTATTTTTAAAGGTAATTTCAATTGTTTTGATTTTGAATTTTAATTTGATAAAGCTTCATATTTTATTGATTTTATGATGTTTTGCTATTTGGTTCTTGAATTAACAATATAGTTTTCCAATATGGGTTTAGAACTTGGATATATTTTTCTATAAATGATTTATTTGAAAGATGGGTACAAAAATTAGTACTTTTTAATTAAGATAATTTTTTACGTTAATATTTTGAAAAAACTACACATTTAAATTTTTTGGACTCCTGTCACAGCTGTTTTTTGCTTTAATTCGCCGAGGTGGAAAGTTTTACAGACATTATTACAGTGTATTAATATGTATTAAAGTATTTCTAAAGTTCGAATAAAATATTTTCAATTTGTTTATTAAATAAATAGATAATATAAGATATATATAAATATAGAGAGATAGCCCACATCCTACCTGGAAAAGGGCCCTAATTTTTGACTGTACATTTATGTACATTGAAATAATAAAATTAAATGAAATAAATTCTCAATTTCTGTAAGAAGGAAATCGTAGTAGTAAAATAAAAATAGAAGAAGCAGACCCCACGAATAAGAAAAAGAAACGATACTTATTTGTAATAAATATCACCTGCAAAATACTGTGATAACGACAAATACAAAATAAATAATTATGGTCTACAATCAAACCATAATAAAAAAAAAATGCAAATCATAACGAAAAAATAAATGTTGGTTGGTGCATTTCCTAGTCAATCCTCAGAAATTTGTATCGGTCAATTTTTGAGAATATTTCGATCAAGAGAAGCAAAATCTAGACAACCCATCTAGAGATGCAGATGCACTATAGATAGATAAAAAAAATAACACAAAAAAAATGTTGTAAAAAAAAAGTTCATTGTGCCGAAGACAAACCAAACTGTATTTAAATTTAATATTAGAAAACTAAGATATTTGTTATTATATAAATTATTTTTAAAACAAATTAATTTTAGAAATTTTTAGAAGAGGATGCTTACTTTTAAACATTAATAAAATATATTTTACATCTGTAATTATATTTTATATATATATATATATGTATATATACTTAAATATTTTTCCTTGTGGCATTACAAAGTTCAACCTATATCAATTTGTATTTTTATATTTATTTGTAAATTTAAAACCTAACCATACAACTGTTTCTGTTTTTTAGTTTTTTAATTTTTTAGTTTTAGTTTTAGATTTTTTTTTTTTTTTTGTTTTTTATTTATTATGATTATATGGAATTTATGAACTGAAGTGAAATAAACATTAAAATAAAAATAATATTTTTAAATCGTAAAACATCAATCAACTTAGAAAATATTTTTTTTTTTTTTAAATAAATCTTTTATTGTTACGTATACCACCCATTATATATGTATGAATGTATATGAATGAATGTATTTAAGTATGTATGTATATGCAAGAGTATAAATTACAGTCCAATCAATCTTAAACTTCTGTCATTTGGTGTTTTGTTTTTTTTTCTTTTATTTCTAAACTAGCATACCATTCCATAGTTAAAATTTTTACAATATTTTAAATAGAAAATTAGTTTTTTTTTTTTGTTTTTCTATGATCTAGTTTAATAATACTCTTACTACTTTAAGTTAATTGATTAAAAAAAATTCATCACTAGAAAGTTTTTTTTCTTGTCTTTTGATTTAACTTTAATTACATCATTAATGATTTGAGCGCCAGCTAACCAACAATCATTATTTTTCAAAACTAATAATACACTTTCATTCTTTATTAGTTTTATATTGGGATGATTTTAAATGATTTGATCATGGATTTGATCTGTTCAATATAATATAGTGGATAGTAGTACTAGTAGTGATCATCTTATTATATTCGATTAATAAATTATACAGTAGAATCGTGATAATTTGAATGAACATTTTTTTCTTTATATTATGTTGAAGATAATTAATTTTTTATGGCAATATAATATACGCTTCAATAACGTTTCGTAACAGTAGTTTTATTTTTATTTAATTTCTAATGATAATATTGTTTGTTATTGGTAGATGGATTAAAAATTTTATTTTAGACATACAGTAAAACTTCTGATAGTCAGAATTTTGTTGAAAGGTGGAAAAAAATATTTTCAATATTAAATTTAATAAATTTGTACTAAAATGATATTTTATCAATATAAGAATGAACTCAAACCCTTCTCTCTATAGTATACATTTCCAAAGCTGAGTCAGTAGAATGACATAAAAATGAAATCTAACCATGTGGTAAGCACGGGCTCAATTCCGTTAGATGATGATTACCTTCTCCTAGAATTCGTCTCTTCTACTAGAAGATATGTGGCGCAAGCAGACACTAAGTAGAACAGCAACAATAGATCAACTACTTTGTGAAAATATACCTATACTGAAACTGAAGCTAAGTCTCAGAACCACAATATATGACCTATAACAATGTGGCGAACTCATGTAAACTGATATCAAACATATAAACCGATATATATATATAACCGAATAACATATATATAACATATATAACCGAATGTGGCGAACAGTTAAAGCAGTCTATATTTCCAAAGGAAATGAAAGAATAAATGATAAATGCACTCCTAACGTTTTAAATAAACTGAAATAGCAATTCTTCAAATCAAACGTTTTCTCAGTTATTGCATATGAATGCGAATTATATAAAAATGACTAGAACAACCAAATATATCGCATATCTAGATATTTTTCAATAAATTTCGTAAATGGATTCTACGAATATTGTAGCTGGAAAATTGTTTTAACAAAGAATTGTGGGATTGAACTAGAATTTGAAAAAAGAATTAATATAATGAATGCTCAAGCGAAAGAAAATATAATTGTTTTCGACTACACATTTTACAGTCCAGCAAAAATTTTAGTGAATAGAAACCTTACAGATTGCGTGCGACTATTCAATTACATGAAACAGTATAATCTCAATCAAATTTTAATAGAATAGAGTAGAAACAATAAGTAAAAATTAAAGTGAGAAGACCACAAAACACATGTTGTACAACAACTCGGAAAGATGTCGAATCAACAATTAAATCAGGTTTAAAATAAAAACATTCGATTCTGATACAAAAACAAAGGATTTGTGGAACCAAAATGAGATATTAATAACATAAAAAAAATAATATAAAATTAAAACATTAGCTACATGCTTGCCAGAAATCGGACTCGGATTTGAATATAGATTTAAAATAGAATTTATTAGTTGTGTTAGTTGTGTTACATTACTGCCACTACAACTGCCTCTATGATCAAATATAATAACAACAAATCTAAATTCAAATTCAAATAAAAAACAATAGTGGATTTAGGTTGTTATTATTGATATTTATGTTAGGCCAAAATAATGGGATAAGCAACCTACCTACTACTATAAACTACCTTAGAAGAATTTTTAGCCATATAAAGATGAAGGAACAAAAAAAAGGAATAGTAAGGAATAATAAACAAAATTAGAAAAGAATATAAAAGAATTAGAATAGAATAGAAGAGTTGGTACAAGAATTTACGGACAGGTTAAAAGATATTTACCCGTCTCCTGAAAACTTCTAAGTTATATGTTCAACACAAAAGACGGTAAGATGCCCCATAGTTTAAAGTAAAGAATTATACAGTTCTGGTTCGAAAAGGTTCTACAACAAATTTGTGAGCGAGGGCTCCCCTGCGTAACACGCTGGAATAATTATATTTTGAGCATAATAATTTCTATTTCGTCAGAGCAATTACCCAACAGATATTTGTAAAGCAGAGTGACTGCTCCTACATTAAGGCGATGACTTAATGATGTTAGGTGTTGTGTAACATCTCCATAATTGATAATTTTTATGACTCGTTTTTATACCTTGTTTAGGTACTGTAGGCTGGTACAAATATGCCAGTTATTATCAAGTCGGCCGAATGTATACCTTATATATTAGGAGTTCGGAAGACGTAAATAATTCCCTACTTCTACTTAAGATTTCTAAACATTTTGCAAGATCCTTCGCGACAGAAGAAATGTGATCGTCCCACGATAGTTTGCTGCTATTATTCTAAACCCAAGTCAAAATACAATTTAACTCTATTTTTAAAAAAAATTGCACACTAATATGTTCTACAGTGTTCTATGCCATTTTATTATATATAATTTTAAAAAATTAAATTTTCATATTACCACGACATAACTGTATGTACATATATCTTTTAAGATAATATTTAACGTTTTAAACAATAAATACAAATGTTGTCTAAATCAACCTGAGATGAGGATTAGGATTGTAAACCGTAACAAAAATATTAATACTATACAAACAAAAAAAAAAAACACAAATTTTAAATCTAATATTTGGGCACTGGAATATAGCATAATAAAAAGAAAAAAATAAACTAAGGAGAGTATTAGTAACTGTAACAAGTTACCGTAATAATCGCCACGCCACGATATTTTTTTTCGCTTAACTATTTATGGAAAATGTACTTTTTTTTTTTTTGTTTCCTTTATTGACTTTTAACAATAACTAATTTGTAACGGCTGAAATAGAGCGCGGTTAGATTTTTCTTTTACAGATACGTTTTTTTTTTCTTTGTTTTTTTTTGCTTTTTCCTTTTTTATTAACTGGATTTGTTGAATTAAATTTGCCATAGAATTAAATTAGTTGAAATTAAAAACTCCTAAGTGCATGGTTAATTTATTTAATGAAGTTTTTTTTCTTGTTTTTGTTGTTGTTCTTTTTCTGTTATTATTATTATTATTATTTTTATAATGTTTTCAAAGGTTATATAGCTTTGTTTTACTGACCTAAAGACTCTTTTTAAATAAGTAAAAAAAAAATTGTATTTTTAAAATTTATAAATTTTATATAAAAAAATAAAAAAGAGGTTTGAGTTCACTGTCAATGCCCCAATCGACGGTTTTTATGAAAAGACAAAAATCGTGTTATTTTTTTAATGTTTTTTTAAATAATGTATAATAGTAGGTATACAAAATAATTTAATCTCAATTAAATTGATTGTAAGTACCTTTCATATCGGATTCAATTAAGCAAAAAAAAAAAAACATACACTTTAGAAGAGATTTTCTTATGAGCTCACGAATATGTTGAGTTTAGAATGGAATATTCTAATAATACTGTTATATCTACTTGTATACATTCTGAAGTATCAAATACAAATCGTATTAAAAAATTTAGTACAATTATTATTAAATATTCACGTAATATTGAAACTATGACTCTTAAAATTTTCGCATTAGTCATTTTCAAATTATTTTAACCAATGTGGCAGGTTATTAACTATTAAGAATTTTATAAATATAAATTTTGATATTAAGATTAGTACACTGGTATATAATATAGGTAAAACCGAAAACAAAGGTATGAAATGAAATATTGTAGAGAGTGCAGCTTCACAATATGTACCATCTATAATATATTTGAAATTGAAACATGATTGTCTAGAAAATTTTTCTCGTCAAAATTCGAGCTTTCGAATTATAACATTATCAATTCCTGAAATGTTTTTAGTGTGCAACCTCAAAATATGTACCATTATTTGTCGCGAGAAAATATAAATCTGCACAGAAAATGTAACCCTATCTAAATATGTGTAAAATTGATATATGATGATTGTCTATAGGTAAACTTTCTCGCACGTCGTTGATTTACCCGTCAGGGTCTATATTTTGATCAATTTGAAGGTTATGATTCTTATTTATTTATTGAATTATTCTACCAAAGTATTATTAAATACATTATTCTTCTTACTACACTTGATGTGTTTATTCTTTAAATTATTTATTTATTCAGGTAACACATAATAGCCTAATAGCTCGTATATTGGTAATATAAAATATAAATTTAAAATTGAGACAAACAATAAAGAAAAAAAAATTTAGTGCAAGTTAACAATAAAAACAAATTATAAAAGTTATTTCTGATTTATATGATGGAATTAATGTTAGATAACATACAAAAAAAGGGAAATAAGAATAAAAAGAAGCAAAAAAACAAAAATTAAGATAACATAATAGTGGTTTTGCATAAACAAGTAATATTACCAATATTGATTATATTAGGCGTTTTCGTTTATTAGTTCAGAGCAGAACACAAACTGTCAAAAACAAATTCGTGTTTTTTTTTTTTGCTCAGACCGTTCAGAGCGTGTTTTTTATGCGTTCAGAGCGCGTTCAGAGCGAACTCTATGTGCCCCATTTAAATTAACAGAGCACGTAGAGCGCTTGAATATTAAATATCAAAACGAGATGTTTATTTTAAAACAAAATAGATGACGCTACTATACAATAGTAAAAAAAGTAAACAAATTTAAAATTTAAAATAAATATCCACAGTGATTTTTACAATTTAAGAAATAATGGACGACAATATAAGCTGTGATAGTAAATAATTAATATTTAATCAAAAATAAATATTTTTTAGTTTAGACTTTTTGTAAATCTTAACTTTTGTAAATTTCAAAATTTAAAGTTTAAATTCAATATATTATGACAAATGACAATTTGAAACAACAATAAAATAAAAATGACAGTTTACTCAAATCGTGTTTTTTTTATTAAATCTGAGCGTTCGGAGCTTATCTGTTCATGCTCTGCTCAGAGCGTGCTCATTTAAGTCAGAGCGCGCTCAGATCTATGCTCTGAACTAAAAAATGAAAATGCCTATTGACAAGTATTTGGTTCATAAACAAAATGTTGCAAATGAAGTTTGTTCATAAACATTATTGTAGCTTGCAGGAAAACTGCAAAATTATAGTAGATAGCGCATGACAATCAGCTATGCTGCTGTTTATATTTATAACGCAAAACTGCAAATGTAGAAAATTCAAATTTTAATAACTCTGTAAAAAAAACAAAAATTTCTGCAGTATGTATTTGTTTATGAAAAGCCCTAATATGATTGAATTAGAATTGAAATTTAATTTAAACATTATCATACTTAAACATTAATATATATCTAACTGAATTTTTAATAGTTTAATAAGATAATGCGTTAATGTCCACTTGGAACAGTATTATAAAATTTGATTGACTATAGTTTATTATTTAATTATTATATCTTGACATCATACGTAGATTACTTGCTATTCTATTCTATGTTGTAGTTATAAATGTTTTTGTTAGTAAATTACAAGCTTTGTGGTACATTATATATTCTTTATTTGCATGTAATGTATTATTGTAATGTTTCGGGCCAAATTTCTACAGTCATACACTTTAAAGATTTTGTAGGTGTTCTACAAATACCTTCCCTAGATGGAAAAACATACGTTAGGATATTACACTGTTAAATAGACCGAAAAAGATATATTATAAATATCAGCTATTATTCGTATTTTCTTAATTAACTTATGTAGATGACAATTTCAATTTAAGTTCACATCAACAACAATACCTAAGTATTTACTTTTTCAGTTTGACATTTATTGTAGAAAATAGATAGATTTACATTTGTTTCTTTAATCACAATAAATTGAGTTTTTGTTACATTAACAATGGCATTAAAATATTAATAGTTATCATATCCTGATGGTTTATTTTCCTTTCCTAAATTATTCTCAGCATATATTACTACTAAGTCATCTGTGTGCATGAACTGATATATAATGAACATAAATAATGCTGATCCCAATGAAGAACTTTCTTGTATTACACCGTAGTCAATATTTTTGGAAATGTTTTTGATATCATCTGCGTACTGTTTTCTCTCCTTTTCAAATCAAATTGTGCTCCTTACCGATTATGCCAAATTCAAATAAAATTCTTAACAATATTTTCCTATCAATTGAATCGAAGTCATAGAATAACTTTAGCCAGCTCAAAGAACGCTAAAGCTGTTATTTGTTTTTATCAAATATGATATTTTGAGTGTATGTATTTGTATTAAAAACCATTATTAATTTATTATGTATATGAAAGTATCTTGTAATTTGACTAGAATTTTTCTGAGTATAGTAGATATTGAATATTGAATTATGGATTATAGGTAGGTGCCACTTAGAATATTTTTCTTTTTTATTGTTCCGTAACATCTATAGTTACTGCCTTACAAGCAGAGTGATTCTATAGCGATTTATTTAAATATTTTCACTCAATTCTGATTATTTATACAAATTTGAGAAGAAATATTTAATTGAAACTCCAGTAATTGATATATGTTTTTTCCCTGTGATAAAAGTTCAAATAAAAAAAATAATACGAAATAATGATTTAAATTTTGTTTAATCCATCAAAGCCGGCTCATAGATCCCGTCGTACAATCATTATGAAATTTTCTAAGAATGGTCATAGAGGTCATAGAAGTTACCTGGAAAAAATTTAAACCTCTAGCTTTTGCCACGCCTGAGATTTGGAATGGGTATTTAAATACCCAATCGGCGCTAGCCACATTTTATATAAATTTTTTAGTTTTTTTATTATATGACAAAATACATAATTGTTCTGTTGAAAGATTTAAAATGTTTTTTTAACTTTTTCACATTATCTCATGGTTTGAAGTTTGACCGTTGTGTTTTCAGGTTTTAGAAATTAAAAATTGAATTGATAAAGTTATACAGTTTCAAATGTAGTGTTATGTAAAACTAATTAGTAGGCTAAGATTTATATAATTCTGTTTAAATTACTATAATGTTCAACTTTTTGAGACATGGACCAATGTTCCATACAAAGCGGTACGACCGAAAAAATCGTAAGATAACAATTGACCATCCACTGGTCATTCATGAGTATAATAAACGGGTGGATGCTGCTGATCTGTTTGATATTGCTATAAACCATTATCGAATCAAAGTTCGTGGTAAAAAATGATATTGGCCATTGCTCACAAATGCATTTGATGCCGCAATAGTGAATTCATGGAAGTTTCATGTTTTCTGCGCAAGGTATGAAAGTGTGACTTCTATGGGTATAATTGATTAAATTAAATGTGATGGAAGCACTAGTAACACTACCACAAGTAGTCAGCCGTCCATGTGGGCGTGTATACTTGTTAATGCTCAACAAATGGAAAAACTCACAGATTGTGTCGACCATATAGTGGAAAAATGGCTAAACGCAGTCGTTGTAGACAATGCGGTATTAAAACACAATTTGGTTGCAAAAAGTGTTCGATTACTTTGCATCCCAAATGCTTTTTTGACTATCACAATGATGTACCACGAAACAAAATAAAAATTAGAAAGCGAGAAAGCGAAATAATTTTTAAAATTTAATTTTGCAATATTATTATTTAAATACTTTATTTTTTTAGATGTCTTCAAAAAAACACCGTGAATTGTTCCTTAATTTCATAAAAATATAAAAATTTTTTTCACTAATTTTTATAACAAAATTTTCATGCTTTAGACGGTTGGGTATTTAAATACCAATTAAGGTAAATCATCTCTAGAGACGAGGTAAGTACTCCAATCCAAAAACAATTTTTTTTATTAGATTAAGAAAGTTTGAGGCTAAGTGATCTTTAGAGACTTTTCCATTTTCCAATTTCCAAAAAACCACTTTTTATGCAAATTTTCGGGGTTTAAAAAATTCTTAGTTTTTGAGGCCCATTAACAACGACAGTTCTTGAGAATTTTGATTAGCTCACTGAGAACGAATTATGGTCCTGCCTTTTTTCTCTCTAATAAAATCAAAACTAGCTCAATATCTATTACCCAACGGCAGATATAGCTATTTTAATACACTAAGGTTTTTGGATATTTAAATACCCAATAGCCAGTAATGGGTTAATCGAAATTGCATTGTCAATAAATTCGAAAAGTGTTATCAAAATTTAAAAAATTTGAATAAATTCGCTAAAGTGTTAGAAATTCAAATTTCACAGGTTCAATTAACCACAAGTTCGTGTCCGGTTTTATATATTTTTTTTGTTTTTTTAAATCCAATCCTTTTTACTCAACTAAACGAACAAAATATTATGATGCTATTTTAATTCAAATGCGAATTTTTTCTTAACATTGACGACATTTTTGAATTCATTGACATTGATTTAATGCAAATTCGATTAAATAATAACAAACAATTCATTATCATCATAATCCAGTAAAATATTGAACAAAACAAAAAAGAAAAAAATAGTTAAAAAACTAGGTCGAAGAATTTATAACAAAAAAAAAGAAAAAGCAACTGTAACAATAACAACTTTATATCCTATAACCCTAACCTGAAAAGGTGCAACAATATTTATTCTCTTGATTATACTTGTTATTAAAAAAACAAAAAAAAAAAAAAAAAAAACATTGCTATATGAAGTATAGTTTATTTAATCTTTAACTGGAACTATACGACGGAAAGAAAAGCCGAATTTATCAAGTTTGACAGCTTCAACATTTATTTCTTTTATATTTTTGTTTAATAATTGAATGATATAAGGAAAGATTAAATAACAAGTTCAATAGCAACAGCAGCAACAACAAGAATCACAAAAAAAAAAAAAACAAAAATAAATCGATATCACTATTCATATAGTTACTCAAATTTAAATATACAGTAAATTTTAAAATTTGAATCCCCCTAACAAGTTATCATCATTCCAGACTTTATTTTCAAAATATTTTTTTAACTTTATTTTTAAATTTTTTTCAAATTTCAATCAACAAGAGAGTAACTTTCTTTTCCAGGAACAGCAAAAGTTAAATAAAAAATTAATAAAAAAAAAAAAACAAAAAAATTTCCCACAAGAGGTCAATAAATGTTGATGACGACGAAGAAGAAAATGAAATGAAAATTCAAAACAAGATTTTATGTTTTTTATTTTTTCTGTTTTTTTTTTGTTTTTTTTTCTACATTATAAATATTAGAAAATTAAATTTTTGAAAAAGAAAAAGACACCTTATGAATTATCTTTAACGCATCAATAATCCTAACTTTATTGCTAAATTTGCTACTTAATTTTTTTTTATATATAATATGTATATATTATATTCATATTAATAATAGTTACTAATGATAGTTAATAAAAAAAAAATTAATATTTTTGTTGTTGTTGTTGTTTTGTGTCAAGTAATATATAGCCAATAACCAATTAAATACTCATTATTGTGCGATTAAATCAAGCATCAAAACTGCAATAATAAATGTTGTGTGCAATTTTGAAATGAAGTTTTATAAATATGAATTTTGAAGTGGAAATCAGGGGAGACTAAATTCAAAATTTAAGCTTAAAGCTATATATAGTAGATTTTAGATTAGTTTTTAAAAGGATTGGGATTATAATCAAATTTTATCGCAACTGTAAGTGTACATATTGTGATTATCTGTAGCATTGTAGTATCGCATGTGAACTCTTAATAAATTACTTAGGGTAGGAAGTGGCTATGACAAAAGTGTTCACATAAAAATGCAAATATATTTGAAATTGACTTTATTTTCTTCTTGAAAAGGAAATATAGATAATTTGATTTTATTTCATTTGGCTTCATTTCATAGCACTAATTTTTCCAGAAATTTTTGGAATTAAACTATATAAAAAACTATCAATAAATATTTATTTAATTTTAATAATGTTTCACATAGAACCTATATATAGCATATATTCTATAAATTATATTAATATGTATATACATACATACATGTAAAAATAGGGGAGGGGATTTTGATTTGGCAAAAGTCAGAAAAATCATTTGGTTTTTTTTTTTAACTTATGTCATTTTTAATTTACCGAATTTATGACATTTGACACAATATGTGACATACAACTATAATTAAAATATGACAGACAGCATATGACAGACAGTTCGAAAGTTGAATTAAATCAAATTTATGTTGTTTTTAATTTTAGTAATTTTTTTCGAACTTAAGTCATATGTCATAAGTTCGACAATGTCAATCTATTATCATTTTTTGTATGTCGTTCGAGCTTATGACAGGGTGCCAAATTTATGTAAAAACAATATGTATAAAAGTTTGTACTTTTTGGTTAAATATGATTTTAAATTTCTACAGAATAACATACAAAACTAAGTGAAGACAAGAAAATTCTGGAAGGACTTTATAGATAAAGAATGTAGTTCGCTATAGTTGGATTCGAAAACCTAGTTTTGAACCGATCAAATTAAATTATTGAGATCAATTTCAACTGCCGTTCTAATGAAGAAAAATAATATGCAAAAACAGAAAATGTTGTAGGTATGTTCTTAAAATGTACGGTATGTAGTGTTCATTTAGTTGTCATTTTGAAGTTTCAAAGCTAATTTTTATAACCATCCGAAAAACATTAGAAAGTTTATATTCTCACAAAATTTTGCACATTAATTAATTTTTCATACACATCATACATTCAATGGTGATAAAATACATAATATATATATATATATATATATATACATTTTTTATTTATTTTTTTTGTCTATCCACAATTATAAGAAATTATACTAATGATTAAATAAACAAAAAATTAATATTAATTAATTTTAAATAAAATATAAGGACATGACTGGACTCCATATGATCAAGCACTTCTTATTAAAAAATTTAAAAAAATAATATGAAATTAAAACTTGATATTCGTGAGCGTATTTATTAATAACAGTACAAATTGCAATAAACCAAAATTTTTAAAATAATCAATCGTTAAAGAATGACATACTCAAAATAAATTCTTAGCTTAAAAATAAGAATTTAAAATGTATTCAATTCGAAGTTTAACCAACTTCAACCTGTCTCTTCAGCCCTGATTGCAATTCAATACACATATTCATATTTGCAAATGTTTAAATTACAATTGAAATTGAAAGGAGTTCTACTGGTCATCATCAATATTATCAATATCATAATCATAATCATCATCGTCATCGCCATCAATAATATTGCATTTTTTATTTTTGTTTTTTTTTTTTTTGTTTTGCTTCTTGAATTTTGCTGCAACATTGAATTGCAAAACAAAAAGGAAAATCAAAATTATTAAAAATGTTTTGCTGAGAGAGAGAAATAAAATAAAAAATAAAAATAAATATAAAAAAAAAAAAAAATGATAGTGAAAGCATTTTCCTTTTCTCCTGTGTCACGGCGACAATTTTTTTTTTTTATTTTTTTTTTCCTTCTTTAAATTTTCTACTTCTTTTCTGAATGAATTGAGTACAACTATTACATACGGTATAAACAAGTGCATAAATCTTTTTGAACAGTTAAAAAAAAAAAATAACCACCATAAAGGAAAAAGAAGTTAAAAATTATGTTTTCAAATTACATGTCTTCGAATTTTTTATAGTAAGTCTTTTAGTGGTTTAGGGGATCGTATATTAAAAATATATATTTTATTACAATAAGACTGGTTGGTCTGGGTTCAATTGTTTTTGATTGTTTCAATATATATATATATATATATATATATAATATATAATATATATATTATGTGTATATAATATGAGAGGAAAAAAGAAAGATAAAATTATGTATGGACCTACCTATATACATATATTTTTATTGTATTATTTTAAAAGAGTGTACTGAGTGAAGACTAAGACTTGTTGTTGTATAATTTTTTTTTCTTAAGATTGGATTTCAAGTTTTGATTTTTTATCTTTTCGTATTTTTTTTTTTTTTTTTTTTTTTTTGTAATGTTGCAGTAGGAAATTATTTGTTTTTTAATTATGTTTTTCTTTTATATATATATAATACGTATAATACATGTGTACAATATGTATATTGCAGTGATTTTGGTTTGAAACAAATAGAGTTTGTTAATTTAAAAAATCAATAAAATTAATAATTAATATGGAAGATTATATTCAATATAATTTTATATCCACTTATGTACTCAATTTAATGAATTTATTAATACTAATTTATAAAAATTAAAATGAGATTAATTTTTAACCGAATTTGATCGAAAAATTAAAATTGTCAAACCTACTTCATATTTCAAAAAGAGATTAAATTAAGACTTGCCATTGCAATATTGTATAGACAAGCAGTTATATCTGTCTTCGATTTGAACACACAAACCTCACCAATGGACCTCTCATGACATATTAACAAATTTTGTATAAGGTTCAATTACAATCACCATTCCACATACACTAAAAAACAATACCCCAACCTTGTAGCAACCATATAGTTCAAAACACAAATTCAACAGATATCCTCATTTATCCAACAGAAAAATTATAAAACTAATCTGGAAATTTTTAAAAGAAGTCAATCTACAAACCCAAATATAATGTGAATAAACAAACCATTATTACATCCAACACAAAAAGAAAAATAAACAAAACTACTACATTGTACATAATAGCTTTAGCAGCTAGTTTTATTATTGGTAAATAATTTTAAATAAATAATAATAATATAAGTAAGTTATAGTTACAATTATATTATTACTAATAATTCATCAAATTCGATAATTAGGTGCAGAACCTCTTCATTCAGTTGTATTTTGGTGTTCTTCAATTAAGACTGACAGTCTAAAAAGTTTAATAATTCAAGATAACTATATGATGAATTTTCAGTCTGTATTATCAAATTTGTTAAATAGTTAGTCAAATTTGTCAAATTTGTTAAATTGTAGAGCAATTTGGAATTATTCGAAATTAATTCGAATATGATATTTTAATAATTTGACACATTCTACGTAGTTTATTTATTAATGTTTTTTGTTTTTTAACTATAAATTGAAATTAGTAAAAGTTTTATCTACTATCTATGTGGTTATCGACTGTACGTTATTATTTAGTTGGACATAATTTCAAATTAAGCATTAGTTGTATCTACATATTATATATATATATATATATATATATATATATAAATATTATTCAGTATATAACAAAACTAATTTTTTTTTTTTTTGTTTTCTAACTTTCCTAAAAAGTTAATTTTTTACCATAACAACAATTTTTATTTTTTATTAAGCAAAAACAATTTTCCCAAATATGACACAGTTGACATATGTCTTGTCAAATTTTTGACGAAGAAAATTTGATAGTTTGACATATTTTTCTTTCTCTTCATAATGTGTTATTTTTTATTATTGTTTTTCCAACCATTTTTTAATCAAAAAATTAATATATCGATTATCGAGATATACAATCAACAGACATATTACATACTTTTTTAAATTTTAGTCAGGTATGAAACTATATAATAAAATAAATTACAATGCAGTATTTTTTACTGACTATTAGATTATTTATGAAAGTTTTGTTTAACAATAAAAAAATTAAATTAAAATGTTTAGATATTTTTATAAGAATAAATTTTTGATAATGTCTATACAATTTGATAATTTTGCTTGTATTGGTTGTAATGCTAGTATTACGACATTGTCCGCGTTTAACATAAAATGTGGTATAAAATTTATTTTAAAAATTTTTTATTGATGAACCGACTTCAAAAAAATTTTCATAACAGACATTTAAATGCTTCCAATTATTTTTTAATATCCAAATTCCAAATTATGTTAATGATGGTAACTAACTGAATATACACAAATTATTGTGATTAAAAAATACCGTGTTAACTACAGTAGAAAAGAGTTAAATGGCATTTACTCGAATTATAGTTTAATTTTGGAAAACGATAATATACGTGCTTGTTTTACTTTTAAGAGAGTGCTTGAGTACAAATTTTTAAGTTACGAAATTCAAAAATCTCGTTTCCAATTTTAATTTCTTTGAATTTTTTACATATTTTCTCATTTTTTTTTTTTTTGTTTTATGATTTTGACAGTAACTTAGGCTAACCTTTTCGTGTTTAATTAAGTACGATACTGCAATTTTACACTACAATATCTACAATAATTTGAGTATTTATTTTAACAAATTACTGGCTTATCTACTCATTAAATGTGGAAAACTGCTACTATTGTCAGGAACTAAGCCTTCTTAAATAGAATAGTTTCATTTTTATTTAATTTGTTACCAGATTAACTCTCAATTACTTTTTGTCATTTATTATATCCCAATGACAAAGGGTACTAGACCAGCTCGAAAAACCAATGAAGCATTTTTTTTTTTTTTGCTTCATCGGGAAACGAACCCGAGACCTTTCGGTTGAAAGGCAGGCGCTCTACCTACTGCATCACCCAGCGTGTAAAATTCTCCCATTTCTTTAAATCAGAACTTTGACATTCATTCAAACAGTACAGGCTCTAAATGTAAAAACATTTGGACACGACTAAAGAAACACTACAAAAACTTTTTATCACTTAGAAATTTGTTCCTCTCAATACAATTTCACAAACAAAAAAAAAATGTTTTAACTTTTCTATTTTGTATTATTTCTTTGTGGCAAATCAGACCATTTAATTATGTTTAACGTTTAACCGTGATTAACTTCTTAACTTCAAACATGTTTAACCTTAATCACGAACAGAAACACGTTCTCACCCCTACTTTTATGTTATATCGTAATTTTTATCGTATTTTTTTTAATTTATTGACTGTGACATTTTTGCAGTTTTAACAACACCAAATGTACAAAATAAACGTAAACAAATTTTAAAAATTGTATATTAATAGTAGTACATATATATAATTTTACTTTTCAACAGTTGTTTTTAATTTTAAAATTATTTTTCTTTTGTTTTGATAACTTTTTCATTAATAAGAAAATCAATTAAAACTATTTTTCTCAAGTGTTGTTTTTATTGAAGTATAAATTATTTTTATAAACATAATTTAAGTGTGATTTTTTTTTTTCATATAAAACTAATCATAATTGTATTATCGTAGTAAAAATAAATTACACTTAAATTATGTAAATTTACATTCACAGCCCTGTTTTTAGTTGTATCGTAAAATTTTATTGTAATTTTAAAATTGAGTTAAACATGGTTGACTGGTGTAATTGTAATGTGAGCAAAACAGTCGAGTACAAAACACTGAAGTAGTCATTAAATAGTCGAAATACACGTATCTGTATCATAACAATTTATGTTACTATATGTTATTTACATCAATTATACAAATTTTATAATAACGCTAATAAAATGAGTTTTTCTAAAAACAAAATTTATTCATCTTCTTTATTTAAAGATAAAAAAATATAATTTTACTACAAACAAATTTTGCATTATAATTATTTATTTAAATTGCTATATACAATATTAATTTAACTGTGTAAATTTGTGCAATATTATGTCAAAAATTTATAATACTTTAATTATTAATTCAAATGTCACAAAATGTCATTCAAAATCATCTCTCTTTCTCTCATTTATCAAATTACTGTGAATTACAAATTATTAATATTGATGTTTATTTGCAATATATATTTAACCGTACGTATACATTACGTACATTAATTATACATATATTGTGTCAAATCTTCAATTACCTAACAAATCATCCAATTTTGTATTCATTGTATATCAAATTACATAAAAACAAAACAAAACAAAACAAAAAAAAAAATTAGTATATTAAAAGTTTCAATGTCATATTATGACAGTTTTACAAAATATACCCTAGATAAAATGAAAAAAAAAAAATTAAATCACAAATTTCAGAGATATGATCTTACAAGACATAAACAAATTATCAATAGAAATAATGATGTAAATAAAGATGCTATAATAAAAATGATCATTAAAATGTAAAACATTTTTTTTTTTCTTCAAATAATATGCACTAATTATATATATAATTAGCATTTGAATTTAACACATTTGTTAAAAATTAGTTAGTCAGTATGCGCAGTATGTAATTATAAAAATAATAATAAAAAAAAATAACATCAGTTCTTGCATAGTTTTCTGTTTCACTTTTTTTTTTTTTTGGTTTTTTTTTTCTATGACAGTTAATTTTCAACTCCATTAAGAATTTACGCAATGTTTCATTTTCTATATTGTTTTTTTTTTTTTTTTTTTTCTTTAATTAAATAAATAACATAAAATTGCAATAATATATTGATTAGATTTCAGAAATGCAAAAGCGTGCCCGAATATGCTTTATAAAAAAAAAAAAAATTATAATATAATAAAACTTTCAAAAACTCAACGAATCTTAACATAACAATTTCAACTAACGAACCATATTTAAAATAATCGCGCATCAAAAAGAGAAACATATAAAAATGAAAAAAAAAAACATAAAACCAAGTTATCATGCCTGACGTAATTTCATTCTTCTCAGTTTTATTTATTTTTATTATTTTTATTTTTGATCTTGAACTTGGTCATTTCATTACAATATTATTAAAATTGTTGCATTTAAAAATGATGATGTTATAATTTAATGCATAATATTAAAAATAAATACAAATAAAATGACAACAATATAATTAAAATTTTTTAATTGAGGTTAGTTTTTGTAGTTAGTGCCAAAAAATAAACTAAACTTGACATAAAGTTTAATCGGTATTTCATAATTTGAACTAATTCTATACGATTTTTATTATGTATATTAAATAGTGTGCCTCATCATTTATGTCTCATCTACTATCAAAACAGAAAATTAGATTTTTTGGAGTTAGTATAAAGTTTTTAAAGAATAGTTTAAACCCAGAATTTATTAACTCTGTGGGTTGTTTAATACCAATTTTGGAAAAAAATCTGGTTTATTAACATTTAATTGTGATATTTTCAATAAAAGCTTAATTATTTAACAGTTTTGAGTTATGTTATGTTAAATAACCAAATTTAATGAGAATTTATGTAATAAATCGAAAAATACAAAAGCAATGTTGGAAAATGATCTTCTTCTTCGTCTTGTATTTTAAACCTCGGCTTAAGTTTATTTTGTTTATAATTTTTTTCAACTTTTTCAAAAAGTATAGTTTTCTACCACAAAAATTTTCTGTTAACAATTTAATTAAAAACAATTTCCTAAATATGATAATGTCAAATTTCCCTTAATATCTCTTGTCAAATTTTTGATGAAGAAAATTTGATAGTTTGACACATTTTTGTTTTTTTTCCCTAATGGGTATTGTTTTTTCTTGTTTTTTTTTTAAATTAATTTTTAATCAAAAATTGTCGATTATCGAGACGTTATATTGTCTGTATACGATATTGTAATTTATTAACTTAAAATGGAATGAGTTTTTAAAGTATTTTTTGAAGTATTAATTTTCTTGCATGTGAAATAACTAAATGTTATATTACTATTGTCAAAAAGTAGGCTTTCTTAAATATCACAGTTATATTTTACTTAAGTTAATTATATGAATGTGTTGATATTCTTATAAAATTTCATTGTTTCAATTAATAAAAGAAAACTTAAATTAAACATCCATGCCCTGAACGAAATTCGAACGCGAGATATTTTAATTAGTAGTCCGATGACATAAACATTACTCCATGCATGTCGGCAAATGGCATTTATTAGCATATATAAACATATTACGATGCATAGAGACCTCACGTTGGTTCTGCGACATGTTGTGTAATTTTTGGTAGAGGATTGTTTTGAGATATTCGGTAGAGCTAAATTTTATAGTGATTCCTTAATTCTTTCATTCGAGCGGGACACATAATATAGTATTTTTAATTAATTTAAAGTAAATGTTTATAATGTATGTATCGAATTATATATAAGCAACTCTACAAAAATCTCTATTATCATATACAGCCATATTCTCTTAGCCCCATCGTTGACGAGAAGAAAAAATTCATCTCGTCTCGTCTCGCTGAATATGCATTTTTGTTAGACACTGTAAGCGGCGCGATAGAACATTTTATTTTTTGGTAGTACTGATCCTTTTTTACTGTCAACCAAAATTATTGGTATATAAACAAAATATGGTTTATAAAATTTTTGGAAAGTATTAGTGGGGTTTAGTTTTAAAATATTTGTTAAATGAAAAATAAATATAAATTTTGTTTAAAATTTAAAATGAATATTGTCTTAAATATTTTTTAGTTTAGTATACATAAACAGTAGTAAAACAGTAATAGTAAAGATGGTTTTTTTTTTTTCAAAACAAAAACACAGTTTTAATAATGATGCAAAAAAAATAATTAAAAATTGTTTATTCATCTTTACTTAACCATTTTATCTATTCAATTTATTTATTTAATTCAATTTTTTAATAAAAAACACAAAATACTTTGACGAGATACTCTATCGCTTACAATTTTTGACGAGATAAAAAATGGCTACCTCGTCTCGTCAAAGGTCTAACAGAATACAAAATCGATCTCGCGAGATGGGTCTAACAGATATTCTGATAATGTGATAATAAGGGCATATATAAATCACAGCTAATTCAGAATAAAATTTGAGAAAGATTCTTTCTTGATTTGAAGAATATTCTAATTAAAAAAAATATAATGTGGAATGATTCACAAGGTAAGGAAGTGTTCAATTCTCTATTATTTTTATACTATAGAGATATTCTACAAGACTTTGAATATAATTCGATTTAAAAATATTATTAACTGTGCTCAGTGCGAATTAATAAAGAAAAAATAAATTGAACCAGATAATTCCGACAACATAATTTCAAAGGCGAAGTTTTCTAGGAACATAGTGATTGTTACAAATCAATAAAAATGTTGTAAGCTTCACTGCAAATTTGCAGAATGATTGAAATTAAATCAAAACATACGAATTAGCTTTCAATGGATCAGATATACCAGTATTTCATTTGCTTTTATTTACATGTACACTTTATGGGTTGGCTACGAAATATCAAATATAAAATACCAAAATTACAAAATTCGAAATCCCAAAATTAAAATACCAAAATTCTTAAATCCACTACGATTTAGTGTTTTTGAATTCAATCATAAAAATTATTTACGTAAATATTCCGGAAAAGTGAGATATCCATTGTTTTGTATCTAACAACGGCTATGCACAAAAATAATATGTATAAATATTCTGTAAAATGCGTAGAGCTTTGATTTTGAATCCAACTCTAAAATCTTTTATAGCTCAGAATATATACATATTATTATTACCTATATATATATTATAAGAAATATTTATTATATGCAGTATCCAATGGATATATTCAAACAAAATTCAGTCAAATTAAATACAGGCAAATGACATACTTGCAAATAAATGAAAATACAGGCATATGTCTCACTCCTGTCAAATATATTTCATAATCTAAGCTTCATTCCATTTTTCATTCTAAAAAAAAATAGTTAAATAAAAATTTGACATAATTTTTGACAAAATGTCATTAGTACCAGAAAATATATTATGTAGCTATATAAAAATAATTATTTAAATATAAAAATTTAAAATTAAATAAATTTAATTACTAACAATTAGTTTTAAGTTAAAAGATAAGTTCATGACGTCTATTTAATATTCAAGAAAGAAAGAATTATATAGGGATTAAATTTTTTTTTGTTATTCATATGACACAACTATATTGTTTTACCCGTATATACTTAAACACAAACATTTTGTATATTATATATTCAATAGCGGTAAAAATAAAAAAAAAAAAGTATTATAACTAAAAAAAGCAAAATACGAGAAAAATTTCACACGCAAATTTATTTTTCAAAAAACAAACAAACAAAAAAAAAATTAATGCGCAAATGTACTTTTCCACACGAAAAACTGTGAAAATAGCGCAAAATAAATTGTTTTCAATTGTAAAATGAAACCAAAGAAAATGTGAAAAAAAGTATAATGGGATCAAATTACATTATTTGAACATCCAACAATTATTATAATATACAATATACAACCCATCTTAAAACTTGATCTAAATTAAATGCAATGATGATGTTTACACCTCCATTTTTCACAAAATCTTTCTACATATGTATATATATATATATACAACCTATATCATCTATATTAGGTACTTATGTACATAAAATTCACATTCGATCTGTTTAAATTAAAACAAAAAAAAAAAAAAATTAATGTGATGTGCGGCTTAAAGAGCTTCATACTTGTACACAAAAAAAAAAACGAAAAAAAAGACTTGGGTCTGAGTTTGTCGTATCGGTGTTTTATTATAATTAACTTCTTTCTAGTACAGAGTGATTGCTTTGTACTTTAGAAAAAAAAAAATCAAGGTCATAACTTGAGAAAAGCTTTGAAAACAAAAAAAAAAGTTTTTTTTTTTTCTTCTTTCTTACAAGAATTTAGGCATGGGAACTAAGTCTAATAAATTAGAAGCAAAAAATAAAAAGATTTTTATCCGAAAATTTATCGAGTAGAATAATTATTTCTCTTTTATTGTAAATTGAGTTTTTTTCAAGGTTCTGAGAAATAAAAAATTAGATTTTTAGCTAAACAAAATTATGAAGAAAATTATTTGCAAATTGGATAGTAATTTACAGTTAGATAGGTGAGAATAATGCGGAAGGTGAGATTTTTTTTTTTATTTGTGTTTAGATGGATTCAATGATTGTTAATGAATTAATTTAAATGTTTAAAAGAAATTATTTCAGTTTTTAATTAATTTTGCAAAAATAAAAGCAAACAAAAACACATAAGAATTAAAATTAAATTAATACATCTTGAGATAAATTTAAAATCAAAATTAAATCAAAAAAACAAGGTTACTAACCTTCAATTATTTATTACATTTTTTGTTTTGAATTTAAGACAATTGAATTTTCTTTATTAAGGACTAAATATTATTATTCTTAAAATTTTGTATAATGTTTATTTAAATTATTGATAACTGGTAACTGTAGATAACTGTATTATTTACAGGAAAAAATCTGTATAAAATTATAGCGTTATATCTATCAGAAATTAATGAATTTTTACAGTTAGTCAGACCACGATTCAAAATTAAAACAAGCGGTAACCAACAAAAGCCCTAATGTATTGATGTATTTCGGGTGCCAGGCTTATAATAAAATTCCAGAAAACTGTATAAAATATAAAAAATTGCTAGAGAAATTTTTAACATCATTCTGAAAAGAAGTAATCTAGATACACACCTTTACACTGAGTAAGTATACATTCAGAAGAATGGGACTTCCTATAAATAAGTTTTGTAGAGACTGTATACAGATGAGAAAAGAGATAAAAATAGGTAGATAGGTAAAAGTGATTATTCCAGTTGTTTCTTGAAAACCAATTAGCACTTAATATTTTATAAGACACACAATGGTACGCTTCGACCAGCCTAGATAATCTAATAAAAATAAGGTATTAATTGAATAGTGTATAGTTTCCTTATTATATTTTAAATTTGTTTGTTTCTTATTTCCTAGTTTATTTATACCATATTTACCATTCCACCCTACGCCCTACTGATGGAATTGCAGGACAGTGATGATGATTATATTATCTACTATAATAGACTTATGATATAAATTTTTTAAATACATATATTTCTTAGTTATCTGATATTATTTAAAAGGTCTTATTATTTTTTTTTAATTTAACGCCTACAGACAATTTTAGTTTACAGAACTTTTTAAATCCAAATTTAAATTTTCAATTTCATCAGTATAGCTACACCTTCTTTTAATATAAATAAATACATTTAAAGTTTCTATATTCTATAATCAATTCATTCATTCTGAATTCAATTGACTTGATTTATCATTTAATAAATTGCAAACAATAAATTAAATCAAAGATCATAGAACTGCACTGTTACGGAAGACAAGCGAACTTATCAAGGTCGTGTAATCAATTCTACATTATGAAATATGATAGTATCAATAATCTTCCAACTCTCAACATTAAATATAGAATTTTTTAATAAGATTATTCCGCTTGTTGACGGAATTGTATAATTATGTATATATAATTAGAAAAACCCCAGACATGTCTTAAGGATACAGTCTCAACAAAATGTCGTAAATGTTTCCATTCATAATAAAATTTACGATCATTATAAAAATAAATTAAATAACTTTTATTAAAAATTACTATTTATTTTTTGATCAATTATTTTTATTTAAATGTAATCAATATATCAATCAATTAAAATATGTACATATATGTATAAAATTACATATGTACTTCCGTTTCAATTAAATTAATGAAATTACATACACATGACTTATATTATAACCAAAATAATATGATTACAATAGTTAAAATATGAATAAAATCACATTGCATCGAATATCTGTCCACATGATACATAATTTTACATGCATATTTATAAAAAATACAATCCCTTTTCCTCTTTCACATGTTTTTAAAGCATTCAAAAAAATAAAAAAATAAAATACGATTTAAATAATTTTCAAAACAAAAATTAAATAAATTCAATAAACTTTATTATAGACCTTTTTTTCTCTTTTTTACGATCTGTGTATGCAAATATTTTGTTTTTTTTATTTTTTATTTTTATTTTGTATAATTCAATATTTTAATATTCACAGTCAGTCAAAATTACGATGTATGGATTTCTTAAACAATAATAATAAAGAAAGAAAGAGAATTTCTATTGTTTATAATTTGTTTTAAACTGTCTTCATATTTTCACGTCATTTTCACCTTTCATTTTATACCTCATAAAAACAAAAAAAAAAAAAAAAATCCAAAAAAGCGACAAAACATCATAACTTAAAAAGACTATCGACTCTTTTGATGAGAAATAAAAACGAAAAATAGAAAGAAAAAATAAAATAACGAAGACTAATTGAGTTGCATATTAAAATTAATTTAAATAAGATAAAAATAATGCCGTAAATTAAATTGTCATAAATTTAAAAAAGTTTTGGCAAAATCATTTTACATAAACAACACTTTCTAAATGTAAAATTTTTTTAAATTATTTTTTAATACAGACATATCAGATCTACCAAATTTAGCAAATTAATGATTTGTATGTAGAATAAACAATTGGACCTTGATTATTTCCTCTGTTCTCTTAAATACAAAGTCATAAAGTATTTTACTTAATTTATCAAACACCCAAATTACCCAATTTGCTTAACTTAAATAATTACTGTAAAAGAGCAGATATTTCATAATACCTCTTTGCAGAATATGTTGCAGATTATTTCTGTGTAACAGAGCTCACTAACTATTGGTGTACACTTTTCAATTTTTTTATTCAGCAATTGTCAGAATGAGGAAATTTGACAGTTAAATTGCGCATTTTAATATTTGTTTACACGGCTTTACTCATACGAGGCAAAATTCTACCACAGTTTTTCTGCAGAAATTTACCTTCATGTTCATACGTAAAAAAAACGATAAATTTCTGCCATTGTTCCTGTCAAATTATTGAAATATCAAGATGGCTGAAAATGAAATTATTAGAAATTGGCAATTTTTGTTATTATTCTAATGTCAATTCAATAATTTGTATATTTTTTTTTTTTGTTTTTTTTATTAAAATTAGTTCCGAAAATTACATGACAGCTTCAAGTAAGCTTCAAGAAAGCTTCAACATCTTGTATACACAGTTTCTTCTTTCTCATAAAAATTTACTTACTTAACTGGAAAATTTCAACCAAATACTTGAGTTGACTATAGCTTGAGTTGACATTTATTGTCAAAAATTCTTGAAGTTTTGTTAATATTTAGAGTGAATTTAAACAAAAGAAGATTTGAAAGATTAAATACATAAAATAATTTTAATTTTATATTTTTAAATTTATAGACAATTTTACAAATTTTAGACGAAAATTTATGTCACCAAAAATATATATGTCAAACTCAAGCTATTTTGTAGCGGACAGCAACTCAAGCTGGTCAACCAAATACACAGCTTGAGATTTGAAAAAGAATTCAAGTCAAGTACTCAGGCTATCATGTATACGTAGTAATTGTCAATAACAATTTCCTTGCACTTTGTGCATAAAAAATAATAAAAATATTTTTGACATCGACATATTATGTTTTAAGAAAAAAATTCAAACGTCAAAAATTTGCCAGAAATTTTAAATTTTGTATGAACATGCATTTTAGAATTGAGTTTTAAGTTGTCAAAAAAAAACATTTATTGACACTTCAAAATTGCAATTCCACATTGTGCATATAATTTTGCACTATTGCACCCTTTCTAAATCAAAACTAAAATGAGAATACAAACTTCTTAAAAACTTTGCACAGATAAAAGTATGAACAAAAAAAAAAACTAAAGATTACGAAGTTCTACTTCTAATAGGGTGAAGCCGGCTTGTAGCAGATCAAAAAGATGTTGATGAATCAGAATTACAGGAAACCGCAATCATAATTTAATAAGATTAAGAACGCAACTATACAAGGACAATCATCTGCATCACACAACGGTACAAATAAAAACAGACTAATAAACTAATATCACATAACGAAATCTTATATGAGGAAGAATATTGGCATGTACAATCTTTTGTTTTGTAAATTTATATTTTCGTATTAAAACTACTTTAATATACAAATTTAAAAACATGAATTTTTAACGAAAAATTTCATACTAAAAAATTTTATCTATCAAAAATAATCACTTTTATAAATTCATGACTGAATTCACAACGTATTCACATATGTATATACAAAAAATCAATTACATCTTTTTTAAAAGGAAGGAAATGTATACACAACAAACAGTGAAATCAGTTGCAATCATTTTAAAATTCTTTTATTTTTCTTTTTTTTTTTTTTAACTTTATTATAAAATTCAAATCAGAGTCAATCACTCCACTATACTTAATACCCACCTAATTCTAGTAGATTTCTTTGAAAAAAAAAAAAATTACTCACGCAAATTAATAAATATTGCAAGTAACATTTGTATTCCAGTATCATCAGAGAACGCGCCTTATAACTTAGAAAACTTACCTATAATGGATGATTCGTTGTTTTGAACGTGTATAGACATTTGAAATGCTAATGTTTGGATATGATATTAGATTTAAAAAAAAAACGACTAACCCTAAAAATATTTTCAAAAAAATTAAAATCAACCAGGTACAGGTAGTTTATTATTATTGTTATTATTATTATTATTTAATTTTATAATAATCATGTCATTGAACTGTAAGTATATACACATTATATACATTATACATATTTATGGTTATTTAAAATAAAAAACATTATTGAAATATGCGTAATTTGACGGAATAGGTCAAAATTTTAATACTCAATACGCGGAAATTTCACTTTATTCAATTTTTTTTTTTTTTTTGCATTTATTTGTATACATCTATATATTTATGGACATACATAGTATACAAATATTTTTGTATAATTTTTTAATCATTTCTTGAATACTAAAGTATTATTAATATGAGAATAAAAATTATACTTACATTTACATATTAATAATGTAAAATTGGTATATAAAATTGTTAAAATATAGGTATAGTAGGTAAGTTAGGTATATTTACAATAACCTATTCGTATATTAAACAACAATCACACTCGTATATACATACATTTATATTGTATACTGATATGGAAATTAAATTGAAAAGAAAATTAACACGATTAATGGATTTTTATTACACATATTATTATATTGAAAGTAGCAGTAGCATAAAATTAAGTACTAAATTTAGGACATATTTATTTTTAAAAAAATAACAAAAACAAAATAAATAAAAATAAAAACATACGGAATATATTAACTAGGTGAAATTTTTTTTATTTTATTTTTTGAATTAGTTAAGTTTAGAAAATATTTTTTTTTTATTTTAGAGGTTAAATTAAATGTGGAATTCGGTGTTTATATGTTTATAAACAATAAACCCATGTAATTTAGAGAAAGGAAAAAAAAGTTAATTTTTAAAATTCTTCAATTTGAAGATGGATTTTAATTAGGAAAAAAATGTAAGTAATCCTTCGATACTATTTTCTTTTGTAGTTATTCAGTACAAATTATGGGATGAAACCACAAATTATTAATTGGTTTTCCAATAGTCATGATACAATTTAAAATGGTTAAACTGGCAGCACTGCGTATTATTTTTTGACATTTATTATGTCATTTGTGTTCAGTAGGTTATACTATTTAATCTTGAACAACTTGAACAACTTGATAATGATGAACATTTTTATCGAAAAATTTTATTCACTGGTGAAGATCAGCTTTGTTTATGTTTAATAATTGTAAAATTTGGAGTGCTGAAAATCTATACGAAACTATTTACATATATTACAGACATCATTACACCCAGATAAAGTCACTGTCTGGTGTGCAATTCATGCTGGTGGAATGATTAGTTCATATTTCTTTGAAGAAAATGGTCGAAGAGTAACAGTCACTGGAGAACGATACAGAATAATCTACAGAATATGTGTTTTTAACAAGACGGTGCTATCCGCCACACAGTCATCTTAACAATCGCTTTATTGTCAGTTAATTATCCTCCCAGGTCGTGTTATTTAACACCTTGTAATTTTTTTCTTTGGGGATAAGTTAAGTCACAAAAGTTTATGCTGATAATCCAACACTGTCTCTCTGAATAATTTATTTTTATTTTTTTTTAATTTTTTAATTGTATCATCCCTATTGGAAAGCTCTCTACAACCAATTTGTCAGACCTGTACAAATGTATGATGTCGTTGTGTTGTGTTATGGATGACAATACATAAAGCACCAACACGCAATCTTTCAGTTTAAGTTCATTAAACAGAATGCATAAGTGGAGTACTAACATTAACTTCTTCTGGAAATACTTGTCCATCTTAACACTCTATGGTAAAAAGATAGTAGCCAGAACCACCATAAGAGTTAAAACCAATTTTGCAGTTTCTTTCGTGGTTATTTCGTATAAAATACATTTAATTCTAAAAAATCTGAAATTTTGGGTTTAAATGCTTTTATTAATTATTTTATTTAATTTATTTTATCTAAAAAATTTAAGCCCAAAAGAAAATTTGTCACTGAATTCAGATATTTAACACAAAATGGTGAGATTAAAAATATACGATAAATCTTATCAGACCGATATTTTTGGGAGTTATTGGTTCTTATCAGATCGATCCAGAGGAAACTGGAAGGATAATACGGTACTATTTGAAACACTGATGGTTCCAAAGTGGATGACAGTGTAGAATCATTAATTTTGGAACCATCAGTGTAAAGATGTACACACTACACAGTTGGTTTCAAAATTAATTATATATGTGTTTTTCTAAATATTAGCATATTGTTCAGACTTCCAAAATACACTATACTGTGTTTTTTTCAGACGGAAGTGATGATAAAAGAAGCTTTAATGTAACTGAACTAATGTAATAAATATCTGCATTTTCATTGTTGCAACAGTAATTTAATCACTAGAATTGGTAACAGTTAATTAAAAGACAGTGATAGAATACCACAGTTGGTGAATCGGCTTAATAGTCGTCTATGTTGGGTGTCAAATTACTGTTACATTCGATCATGGAACTTAAAAACAGATTAATTCCCTATAAAGATAAGCTTTAGATATTCTTTAAGGAAAAAAATAATCTAGGTATACACCTCTAGGGATTTGCAATCTAATAATTTAAAAAAATGCAATCAGGCCTTATAGACAAAATATTTTATGCAAACTAAAAATTATTTGTACAACAGTACAAATGCAATATTATATTGCAATCATTTTAAAACTCAAAATATCAAAGAACTACTGAACCCAGTCTATATTAATTTAACATTATATCATTATTATTTTCCACAAGTAATCGATAAAATATCTATAGATTAATGTCTTCAATACAATATTATTCGGCATTGCATACGACATCTTCAATACAATATTATTCGACAAACTGACTTTTAAAGAGAATTTTGAGATCTCCATTATCCAACACTGATTGTAATTCATATCAGATTTATTCAATAATATAATCTTTACTCATGTTCTATATCACTTACATAACACAATAGTATCAAGTTTGAAATATTCCAACATCAATTTCAATAAAAAGGTGTTATAAAATGAAATTTTTGTTCCGGTACAAAATAAAATTGTTTATAAGTATACAAAAACTGTAAAGGAAACTTGTTTACTTGTCAGAAAACTTATTCCCATTTCTATTTCTAATTTGGAATTTATTAAAAGGAAAATAAAATAAAAAAAATATATGTATATGTAACATACTAATTCTCAACCTGATTTTCCAATTAGGAAATTGTAATTTTTCCTTTATTCCAATTTCCGCACATCAAATTGATAATAATTATGTACCATGTACATCTCATTTAATATATGATATGTATACATAAAATAATATCTAAAATTATTTTTAATATTTATATATATAGTTTACAATAATCCGGAAAATTAAAAGAAAACATTTTTTTTTTTCATAAAATTGGGAAAAAAACTTTGAAAAAAAAAAAAATGTCTATTGAAAAGAATCGAAAGACATGAAAGGTAACTTGCAAATACAACGCAATTTCCAGTAGTCATAAAATTAATTTAAAATCATTTTTTTTTTTTATTATAATTATTATAATTTATACTTTTTAAGGCACGGAATTGTAGAATAATTTTTTCTAGGAAAAAGGTTGAAGGTATGCAGAGATGTCAGTGACAGCATAATATATACAAACAATATCCAATTTAAACTGATTATAGGTTGCCTCTAAAATAAGTCAATACATTTATTAAAAGCTGTTAAGAAATTTATTTATTTTTTTCTGCAATTGTTTGATTTTAACAGGGTGTATAGATACGAATAACAACTAAAAATTATATAAGTATAAAAATGCAATATTAATATAATTTATATCAGGGGCGATTCGTCTAAGAGTAAATTTTATTCATGAACGATTAGAAAAATTAAAAAAAGTAAAAAAAAAAAATGTAGGTAATTCTAAGCTTCTAATATTTAGTGTTTCTTTAATATAATGATTAATGAATACATCTTATAGTTACTATAATATATGTATTACCATATATTATTTCATCGTGTCCATATTTGTAACATATAGATTTTGTTGCTTACTGTTTAATTACTTTACAAAATGTTATTATGATAATAATAAACAACTAAAAAAATTAAATTTAGCTAATTTAAGACAGCTTAAGGAAATTTAGACGTCCTTATGTTGCTTTGTCAATTATATACATGTAAATTGTATTGTATAAACACAATCAAAATACAAATATTGGAGAATTTCGTTAAGTTTCGTTAATTTTAGTTTATTTATGCCCTAACTATAATGACATTTACGTAAACGTCAAATTTCTTAACGAAGCTAACATAGTTACTTGTCAAAGCAAATGTCGACCCATAATTGACATAAAATCTTGATTTTGAATATGAGAATAAAAGATCTTAAATCTTGAAAGTTAAACTCATAGAATTTTATAAGGATAATAAATTAATAAAAGCTTACCAGTTTTTCCTAGTATTTCTTCTATTGTAGCCCATATTTGTTCTTTTAAATTTTTTTATCGTAAATTATGAAATTATGGAAAATTTCAGCTATTAAACATTCCTCAAAATATATTTTGTTCCATTTTACAAGTTTTAACAAACAATAATATTTTAAAAAAGTAACAATAATTTTAATAACTTTAACAATAAACTCCTATGAAAGCAAATTTACATATTATGTAAAATTCGGTTTGAATGTAATTTAACATAAGTATTCTATGTTTAACAAAAACTTAACGAATTGCCAAATTCAACATAATTGTCGCATAAGTCGATTGTGAGCAGTTACATGTTTTACTCATATACGGAATATGATATATGTCATGACATATGCGTAGCTATGTATGTAATTATAGTGAGCGCATTAATAAAAGTACTATTTCCTCCACACATTTTGTAGGGAAATTTGACATTTCAGTTTTACATAAAATTTTTAATTTCAAATGAAAATTAAATTATACATTTACTAGATAAATAGATTTAAAACTTAAATCATATTTCGAGAATTTTAATGAATATTTTGAATGTTTATAAAATAAAATGTTTAAAGAATTATTTTTTGTGTTTTTTTTTTGTTTTTATTATGCTTTGTATTAACAATTCATAAAAATCAAAATCAGTTTAGTTAAAGTCTATTATGGGAATTAGTTACATTAGCTAACTTAAATTCAGTATGGTTGGTCTTTTAATGTTAACAAAATTTAACTTGCAAATTTATTCAAATTAGTTTTGAATGTAAGACAACTCAACACAACTCAACTTATTGAAAGATCGAAAATGTGTAACTTTCTTTTGTTCAACATGCAAATGTAAAACTATAATAAATAACATATTTAAATCTATATAGTTTTTGTATTTCCTTTTATTTATGTATTCCTAATTATTATATTCTTATTCCGAAAATTCTTGAAATGAAATTCGTCCTCAAATAGGCTAGCAATAAGTGTTGAATTAGATTACTTAACATTGTCTACTGTGCGATTTAATAAATTAAAATACACTGTAAAACATGAAATAAACTTTGAATACTGAATTATACCGTATGTCAATCTGTTGCTCAAATATAACAACAAAAAAATATCTGTCTTTTTATATAATTTCAAGTATGTACATATAAACTAGTGGCTACTAAAAACAATTAATTTCAAAGTTAAAAATAATGAAAATATTTTAAGCATAATGATTTTAAATTATTAATTTCAACAGCAGGCATGCGATAATCATGCACAATAACCACAACAACATTTGATTAATTTCGATAAATTTATCATATTTACCAATACTTTTTAGTGATAATTGGCTTAGTATATTTATCAAATAATCGAATATACCTTTTGTTTTTATTTTCTTCACAATGTGACTTGACTGTCATTTTTGAAATTGCAGAATATCCTTTACGAACATTTTAACAATTATACAAACTTTACTTTAACGCTAAAATATAAAATAAGTTGTTTTAGATACCTATTGGTATATGTAATCTTTATATTTTATATTTTTCTACCAATTTTGAAAAATTTAAGTAGAAAAATAGTTAAAATTATTTTGAAATTATGAAAAAATTAAATTGCAAAATTTTGAACTCTCCTATCAAATTAAAATTAATTATATAAAGCCTACATGCACATACGTAATACATTATTGATAGCAATTACAGAATCTATAATGCAATAAAAATTTAATAATAAAAATTTTTAATTTTATTTTCTTTCACTCAATTTTGTTTGCTTTTTTTTTTTTGTAATTTCAATATTTATTAATCCAACTCCACCTTATTTTATAAAATAATCTCAATAAAGTATTGTAGGTTTAAGGTTTTAATTATATTTTATATATCCATATTATAATAGTACCATATATATATATATATATATATATATATATATATATATATATATACATATTATCTATGAACAAGTAATTTAACATAACTTCAAAGACAAAAACTACAAAAAATAAATATATATATATGTACATCTCAATTAATTGTAGGTATTAAGTATTTTAACGCCATTAAATGACCGAAACTCCCATAAAAATTTTTCCCTATATGATTTTCTAACTTTTCTAATAATTTTTATTTTGATTTTTTGTTTTTCTATTTTTTTTCTATAATTTTAATAGAAAATTGAGATTTGACAAGAAAAAAATAAATAAAAAATAAAATTTCTTAATAGTGAATCTATATATACGTATATGTATATATACAATAAGTTAGGAAAACACAATTGACAGCTTTGTACACTTGCTAACAACAAACGCTTGAGTATAACAAAAAAAAAATACTTTCACTTTAAATACACTTTAAGAGGTTTTAAAAATTTTTTTTTTATTTTTGTTTTTATTCTTCTTTAAAAAAATTTTTTTTAACTATCTTTTACGAGAATCATTAAAAAATTATTATATATTTTCTTTTTATTTTGGTAAAGGGAGATACGATCACAAAATTAAGTACACTACAAGACATAAAAATGAATTGTTCAAACGTAAAGCTTTTAAAGACAAGTTTCTTTTTATATTACGAGAGAAGAGGACTGAATTATCATGTTAATTCTCTTAAATGCCAATCAATTACGCAAATATAACAACAACAAAAAGAGATATATATAAATCTATACAATATTCAGAAGTTATATCGTCGATAAAATATTGCTTAACAATTATTAAGAAGAGTGTAAACAGTTATTTCTAATCACTATGTATACACAATTCACCATTAACGTTGAAAATCTGCTATACTATATTGCACATCTCACCTGGTATTTTCGATTGTTATTCTTTATTACACATATAATATCGCATTATTTATATATATTGGCATTATTCATGCCATATCAGTAATCAGATCTTTCACAAATCTAAAAGAACAACTAAAATGTCATCCACAAAATTAGTTTGTTTAGATAAAGTAGTATAAAACGTATGCTTAGCATTGATGCCAAAATAAAAGTCAAAAATAATTACATATTTACAATCAACAATAATTGATGTGACGGATAGCAATATTCGCTAATGAAATAACATTGCTCTACTGTACTGTGGATTCACAGTAATACGAAATAATCACCTACTATTCAACCTACTATGCAACAATATTCAAATCACATTCAAAAGTGGTTTTGAAAAATATAAAATAATAGTAAATCAGTTAAAATTCGACGTACATATATTATATTATTCATATTAAAACAAAATGTACTGTCCTGACATTAGTCTAATAACTTATATAGCCACTTATCAGTCGAAAACAAGATAATCTTATATAGTTTAATGCCGAGAGTTATATTAATAGATAAAATTCAATTGTGGAATACAACTCGAATTCAGTGGTTGTAAATTGTGTTGTTTATTAAATTCAATTGTGGTGAAATTCTCAAATCATCAAATTCTCGAAAATTTCCAGAAAAATGCTACTAACATATAGTGAATGCATCATAATTTGTGTTCAACCATATAATTGACAATGTCTATTTTTATAATGAATCAAAAAATGTCATTAAAATCAGAAGCAACAACAAACAAAAAACCCAATTTACTCACCTCTCTGTGGTGAAACATAGCCAGTATAAGTTAAATAACTAAATGTGTATGTATGTAATTTTTTTCTAATTTCGAAAAGTAACTTTAATATAGAATCTCATCTCAAATTGCAAAGTCAATCCAAAACGTGGATGATGAAATTGATAAATCACTTCAGTAAATCCCAAAGGAAAATCGTGACATGACTAATAATTAGAATGAATTCGAGTCATTGTATGTAGATTTAATTCGGAATAAATATATCGTTTAGTACATATTTGTGTCCCTCGGAATAATTTACCCGAGATATTTTCTATTTTCTCTATATCTATTTCTTTCAGAATGTGGGGGTACACGACCCAATTAAATTGTAAATTCCTAACTAACTAAACAGAACTAAAATGTCGACTTAAAATGTAAAACCTAATTGATTAGAATTTTAGTTTTGATTACAACAATTTTATTTGCAACTACAACACCATCATCTTTTGAAAGCAACAACAACTATAAAAATAATATATCAGAATGAACTGAATGTCAGGTTCACCATTTGTATCGCTTTTTTGTTTTTTTTTTTTGTTTTTTTCAATTCGAAGCGATTACAATTATTAATACAACATACTCGTGTGTCGTGTATAAATGATAGTAACTATGTGTACCTGTAATAAATTTATTTATTATATTCATATACATTTTTTTTTTTTTATATAGTAAAGTAAGTACTCTTTCTATAAAAGTAGGTGTAGAAGAAGAAAAATGAAAAAAAAAAAAAAAAAAATTAGTTATAAACATTCGGTAACTGTTATTTAAGTGAATTTTATGAGAAAAATTGCGCGATATTGTTGATTAAAAACCACAAAAAGTAAAATAATAATAAATGGCAACAAACATACAGGCAGGCAGAGGCAGTAAAAAATATTGAATCAACTTAACTGTTAAACTAAAGAGTTCTTCTTGTTTGTATATCTTTTGAAAATGTTTATTTTGTTATCGAAAAACAAGAGAACAAGATAAAAAAAAAAAATAAAAACAGTTGGGCTTGTCAAATTTAGGAAACTAACATTATATTGATGTTGATTTGATAAGTTTGTAATTGTTTAGCACCTCTTAAATCTGTATATAGAAGCAAAAAGGCAAAAAAAAACAACAAGATTAAGGAAACAAAATGATTTCTATGGAAGCTTATAAGAACTCCCAAAAATGGATTTTTTAATTAATGGGATAAATTTGTAACAATTATTTGATTAATTAGATTAGAAAGACGATAATTCGAGTACTAGTAGTTATTGGAAAAATAAGAGAAATAATCGAGGAGATTAGTTGTCCCAGAATAAACCTACACGGTTGAAAATTTAGGCATAAAAATTAATAGGTTTTTTCGTATAAACGTTATGTATATATATTTTCATATAAAATTAAAGTAATTTATTTACAATAAATTAAAATTAAAATGTCAGGAGTATTTTTAATAATAAATACTGGCAATAATTTTAAATTAGTGGAAGTACAAAAATTTAATGACGATTTTAATCAATTATGTTATAATGACTTTGTTGTAATTAATAGGCTTGAAAAATTAATTGAGAAGCATTAATCTTGTAAATATGTACTTATAATATTAAACTCATCCCTAAACACCATATTCTTATTCATTATCCGAATGTTATGGCAAAAATGTCCTCATTAAATCAATACTCTACAATGAGGTATGAATCGAAGCATCAATATTTTAAACAATTATCCAGATATTTAAAAAATTGTATAATTATATAGACTTAATCTATATAATAAAATTGTAATGCAAAATATTATAATATATAATGTTAAAATACAAAATATAAATAAGTTTTGGTAAATTGTTACTTGGAAGAAATTTTAAAAAATAAATAAATTTAAATACATACAACAATTTTTTACTTATTTTTATGAGATTCATCTTGGACAATGTTTTTCGTAAGTATTTTAATGATCCCACCTGAGACACATTGTATGCCATAAATTGTAATATGAAAAATAAGACCTTTTTCTTATTATTTTAATATAATTTTGGTATAAAAATCCAATAAATTCTTCATTATTATTTTAATAAGTTATTCTTATAAATATTAATATGAAATTAACTTATTAAATTAATAAAGATTGGCATATCCAATTCTAATAACTACAGTCATATAAATTTAATATGAAATGACTATAAACTTGATTCATACCTATAATAATATTAAATTAATATATTCCAAGATATAAAAACATTTAATATGTATAATATATTAAATTAATATATTGCTAAATATTAAATAATTTTGTCTTTATAAGTTATTAAATTAATCTAGAATACTTATTGATTTTAATACGTTCTCTATTTATTAATTTAATATGATTTTAGTCAGGATTTATATGAATAGGAAAAATTTATTAGTTTTATACCTAAATTTTTAACCGTGTAGGACAACTACAAAAAAAAACCATTTTTAAGAGTCTTTTTCTTGTCCACATTGTTGAAGCTGGAAAAATAAGAATTGAAAAGAATGTAAACACAAGATAAAACTGTACTATATGGCTTTACATTAAACAGTAAAACGTATTTCTCTCAATAAAAATGGTAAATAAATAAAAACAAAAACTAGATCAGAAAATGATGTACATATATTCGAAAAGATATGGTGTGTAATTCAGAATAAATCAATTGATACAAAATAAAATAATAAAAATCTAAATCCAAAAAATTAGATGGATTTGAATGGTTGTGGTTGTATTTACATGTTTTTAATATTTTGGTATAAAAATCCAATAAATTCTTCATTATTATTTTAATAAGTTATTCTTATAAATATTAATATGAAATTAACTTATTAAATTAATAAAGATTGGCATATCCAATTCTAATAACTACAGTCATATAAATTTAATATGAAATGACTATAAACTTGATTCATACCTATAATAATATTAAATTAATATATTCCAAGATATAAAAACATTTAATATGTATAATATATTAAATTAATATATTGCTAAATATTAAATAATTTTGTCTTTATAAGTTATTAAATTAATCTAGAATACTTATTGATTTTAATACGTTCTCTATTTATTAATTTAATATGATTTTAGTCAGGATTTATATGAATAGGAAAAATTTATTAGTTTTATACCTAAATTTTTAACCGTGTAGGACAACTACAAAAAAAAACCATTTTTAAGAGTCTTTTTCTTGTCCACATTGTTGAAGCTGGAAAAATAAGAATTGAAAAGAATGTAAACACAAGATAAAACTGTACTATATGGCTTTACATTAAACAGTAAAACGTATTTCTCTCAATAAAAATGGTAAATAAATAAAAACAAAAACTAGATCAGAAAATGATGTACATATATTCGAAAAGATATGGTGTGTAATTCAGAATAAATCAATTGATACAAAATAAAATAATAAAAATCTAAATCCAAAAAATTAGATGGATTTGAATGGTTGTGGTTGTATTTACATGTTTTTAATACCGATTTGTATTCTGGCAAAAACGCAATTAATATTAAAAAACAATAATCAGCAATATAGAGTCAAAATAATCGTATATAAAACATTTATTAGTGCAATTATTTCATACGCTCCGGGACCAATATGGTGTAACGTAAGCGCCAGCTTAATGCAAAATATCAAACAATTTTAACGAAAATGTATAAGAGCTAGTCCCTAACCTTCCTACACAGAAAACCCTAAACTGATCACAAACATTTCTTTTCAAATAAATATTTGTACCGTACAGCTAAAATACATAGAGTCGATAATTTTTTAATAAAATCAATCAGAAATAACTTTAACAGAGCTCTAAACACAAAAGAAAATTGTTATAACATCTAACATATATTACCATAATGAAGTGTATATTAAAAATTGTTTATATTGCATAGCATCCGAACATTTTATTTATCTGGATTCTAAGGGCTATATTAAAAACCACACATCCCTGTTATATCATTATAAAAGGCGGGCAAATGTAAGGCAATTGAATATGATCCTGATAATATTGAGACTCATTATTTAAAAGATGATAGGTCTATTACTGATAAAAATGAACATATCAACCGAAGTTATTGGTGGCTGAATAATATCTGAATTCGAGGCATTCGAAATTTTTTTTAATATCACAATACCAAATCGAAAAATCAAATTCATAATACATTTCGATATTTTTTATACAATATAAACCTTTTAAAAATTATTTGTAAAGTTAATTGTGAAAATTTTGTTTTTATTTATATATGAATAGTAAAGGCATTCGGATTCAAAGTTCCTGTTTTATTGTTAAACATTGTATTTTTTTTTATTTTTAATTTTTTTTTTAAATAGAGGAGGCTATTGTTTTCTTAACAGGGTTTTTAATGCAAACTTACTGTTATGGTGTTTTTAATACAATATTAATAAAGTAAGTATTTTTTTTTTTTATTATTTGTTATTTTTATCTTAAGTTTGAACAGTGTAAATTTTTTGTATAACCAATTAAAAATTAATTTGTTTCAATATTTTGTTAAATTATGATTATAAATATAATTAGATACACAAGTAAATATATATATAATATAAAAAAAAATTAAAAAGAATGATTCGCTTCAAATCAAAATTTTTATTCTATAGTAAGAAAAATTACAAAAGTTTCGCATTAGATTTTTACTATTATGGCCATTGGGATAATAGTTTTAAGTAACAAAAAAATAGGAAATGCAAACTGACATATTAATTAAATCTTTAAATTTAAGAACGGATTATTTTGCACTATAACAAATTGGAATAATAATGAAACTGTTTTTGTCTATGATTCATCTTATGTTATAGTGTCTCTACGGGAACAATTTGGTCTAAAAGTTAATAAGAAGAAAACAAATAAATGTTGTTGATAAATAAAAATAACAATCAACATCATATTGATTAAATTTTCATGGTGTCAACACCATCATATAATTTTAATGTAAATTTATGAGTTTACCTATACCTGTTCTTTGAAGAAGATTGAGGATTGAAGAAGAATAAACCTGATTGAAACACAGTTGATGATTTGATTTGTCAAAACTATTCGATGTTAAAAATTATCAGAATCGTGGAAACTACTCAAGGCAAGTGATTATACATTTAGCGTCTTCCAAAGAATTTTTTTTCCCAGTTAAATGGTCCTGAAAACTGCAAACTGTTTTCGGTGTAAAAAATATAATGCTGAAGTCAATGAACTGTACAATGAGGTTTGTTACGGACTCTTACATTACTGACTCGATTCGGTGAAAACAGTTTTTGAATGCAGGCTGGATTAAGAGACAAAAAATGTAGCAACAAAAACAAGAATACATGTGACCTTCAAAATATTGTCCGTTGCAGTCAAAATAGACGAAGAAACTGGAGATATCACGTAAATACAATGACAGAACGTCAACTGCCGAAGGTAGTAATGAATTGCCAAATCAATATCAAATTTGTCTAAAGAAGATCTCCGAAAATATGGTATGAATGCTGGACTGTTGTCATCACAAATGATGCAATGAGGATGCGATATGTATATTGAAAAAACTGAATGTCTAATTAAAGAAGGAGATTGGAAAATACAACACGCAAGAAAAATAACATGTTTTCAGATACAAAGGCCGAATGGAATAAAATATTCTAGCCAACAGAATATTCAAATGCAGATCCGTCGTACGAGGTAGACTAAATCTAAACCAAGACACGAAGAGAAAAATTTTAAAACTTATTTTATATTTTTTGTGAATTTTTAGAAAAAAATTAAAGGAAGAAAAATAATTAAAGTCTTTATTAATCAAAAGGAGCTGCAAATAGACAACCCCTCCCCCACTTTACGATTTCCTTGCTGCTTTTTCATTCAAACCTCCGGTTACCCGGTACAATAAATACAATCGGATTCAAGACATTGCAAAATTTGTATGAAGAACTCAAATAGCTGACATTTAAATTATCTTTTGTTGAGTTCAACCACCTTCTAATGTTTGAAAAATATTAACACCGTAAATAAATAAATTCATCCTGCATAATTCATTTGAATAAGTTTGTAATAAAAGAGTGAAATCCATTTTAATTTTTCCACAACAAACAAAAATTAATCAAAATAAATGTTCTGGAAATCAATTTACAGTTGGAAATATTCTCCTACACAAAGGTTTCTGGGTAAAGAACAATTCTAGTTAGACAACAAAAAAACAGTAAAGCACTTTTAATTAAATATAGTATTTTTAAAATTGTTATACTATGTATTGCCGTGGTTGCCATTGTATGGAATTACTATAGAAACCCACTTTTGGGGTAATATTGTGATGCAGCAACGAATAAGCTGAGACTACTGTTACTCACTCTTTAACTAACTAATTTTTTTTTTCCACAATAATTACAACAAAAAAAAATACAAAATTTTGCATTTGGTCAATTTCTTTTCTAATAAATAACTCTTTAATGAAATCTGAAAAAGAAAACAAAAACGACCACACAATATTAACTAAACAGAAATCGAAAATACAGAGATAGATCTATAGAAAAAAAAAATAAAGATAGAATTTCAAAAACAAACAAAAGTGAAATTAAAATCTTTAATGAATTCTACTCTACACATAAACGATATTTAGATATTGGATTAGCATATTTTTTTTTTATTATTATTATTATTTTATTTATTTGTTTGTCTTCGATTATTTAAATTTCACCTTAAAAATATTTATTTTTTCTTTTCGCTTTGTTTTTTTTGCTTTTCTGCAAAACGCATTCTCACAATAAACTCTTTTGTTAAAAAAAAAAAAAAAATATTGTTTATAAAACAATTTGGTGTATATAAAACCGCATGTGTCTTCCCTGAGGGTCATAATAATCAAACGAAAAAAATTAACATGACAGATGATAGACGTCAAAAATAAAACAAAAAATCAAATATTGTAAAGGAAATAATATTCGAATATGATTTTAATCATTTGAAAAATATGGGATGCGGTCATATTACTTAATCTCATTTTCGAATTATTACAGGCATGATTTTTTTTTAATAAGCCTGTATTTAATTAATTTATTTAAAAAAAAAATTATGTATATTGATTCCAAATAAATAGATATATTAAAACCAATTTACAGGAACATACATACACATACATAATTTATTTGTTTAATAATCACCATTTTGGAAATGAGGTTTTGAAATTTAATATAAGAAAAAAAAAAATTTGTTTTTATTTTTATGATGTAAAAAATAATTCAGTTTAGTACATTCAAATTTAATTTATAGTATTTATTAAAATCACTGCGGTAGTAAAAATCACTGTTAGCAAATGTCATTTTTAGTGCGATTAAATAATGACATTAAAAAAGCTTTCACAATTTGGAAAAAAAAAATTATTATAGGATTTGGAAAAAAAAAATTATTATAGGAAAAAAAACGAAGAGAAAAAATTTGCAAAATTAAAGAAATTAACTTGAAAACTAACTAAATTGAAATTAATTGTATAAAATGAACAGAGTGTATAGGACAATTTAAAGCAGAATGATTACGCTGCAGCTCTATGTTCTGTTCATCAAGATTGAAGTAACCACGACATTTAATTATTTTGATATCAAAGATCAACATTAACTACAAGAAAGGCTTTTTCATAAATGCAGTATGACGTGACAATTGTATTATACACAGCTGACTTATAATCATATGATTTTAGTTTATAACAGTCACACTACAATAATTTATTGACGTTTATGAACAATCATTTTAAAATTTATTTTTCATTTATTTTAATTTTGTTTACAATTTCAAATTAATTTTGTTGCAAATTTAAAAAAAAAAAATAATACCTACAATAAAAATGGAGCAATTTATTTTTTTTTAATACCTTATCTTTCAACCTCAGCCATTTTAAAAATTTAAACAATCTCTAAAAAACAAAACTGTCAAAATTTCACTTTTTCAATTTTTGTGCAGTATGAAATTTTATAATGCGTAGCTGACTTTATTTTGCTAATGAATTTTGTGTCATATGATTGTTGCTATGTTGTCTATGATTTGTAAACAAATGTATAAATCATTTATCATCACATGACGAGATTAATGTATTGCATTATGCATTTGTGAAAAGGCCTGAAGATACTATATACTGCTGATACTATACACTGTACAGTGTATAGACTAACAAGAAAATTAGAGAAATAAAGTTTCGTGCTTGAGCATAATTTTGTACTACCAACTAAGATGGGGGTCTAATGTAAGAAAAAAGAGGATAATACAAGATACTGTTGTAAATTGTTAACAGCCCGGTATATAACAAATGGTGTAGGTACAATATGTATACAAACAAATCGAGTAATAAAAAAATATGCCTAAAACATGTAATAAAAAATATATGTATAAAGATATGTAAATTCACTTCAATTGATTTTACACAATTAAAATTTAATACGTAGCCGACGGATGCACTTAAAATCTTAAAACACAAATTTTAAATTTTAAGTGATATTTTTTTGCAGTGAATCGATCAAGACAGCCCTTTACTTGCTGAAGTCAATTATAGACTATAATTCACATCTTTTATGAAAATATTTTTTTTTTATTTTAAATTTATTTTTACTATTTTAAAATTAATTAAAATATTTATTACCTCATAATTTGGAAAACATTAAATTGAACCCAGCCTTAATTTCAATTTTCGTTAATACATAAATGTTGATATTAATAATATAATTAAATTAATTGTAATTTTAAATTTCAGTAGGAGTTAAATTTCTTAATAAAATATTTTAATAATATAAAATTTAATAATAATATACTTATCAATTCTGATGTGAAGTATTTTATTTAATTCGATTGACAATTAAATGCGAAAAACTCGTGGTTTGTGAAAAATTAATATTAAATTTGGCCGATCATAATAATCCTATTAAAATTTAATAAATTAATAAAAATTTTGATTTGCACATTAAAACTTAAATGGTAGTTGGATAGGGCTTATTTACTAATACCAAAAAATAAAATAAAATTTATTAAATTCAAAGACTTTTATAAAATCAGTGGGATTTTCACTCTGAAATCAAAAATTATCTTTTCAGACAATTTTATCATAACATTTGGCTATAATATTATTGTAATGACATAATTATGTCATTGAATTAAAAATGTTTGAAAATAATTTAAAAATAAAATTTTATTATGTATGTATGTATGTGTATGTATGAATTTAATTAGTCTTAAATTAATTCTTAATAATTTTAAAAAGTTATAAAAATTTTATGATTAATAATTTTATTATAAACTTTTTCAATATTATAATTTAATTCATTTTGGAAATTCCAAATTCATTTGATTTAATAATTTTTATTTTTTAAATCGAATTCAATCAGAAAAAATATTCAAGTTTAGTTCAAAAGCAGATTTACATTAAGATTGGAAATCAATTAGAAATAGAAATCAAGTTTAATTTTTTTGTTTGTTTGTTTGTTTTAATTAAATTTAGTTCAAATTAAAGGTGTTTTAGATTTGGATTGTAATCACTGACGATTATTATTTGACGTATAATTTCAACTTTCATTAAGCTTTAGAAAAACCAATGGAAGTAGCAGGAGTATAAAATCTTTTTTACTTAATAGCTTAAATTATGCTGAAAACGGTTTGAATAGCAAAAATATTGAAGAAAAATAAAATATGTATAGACAACGTCATGAAATAAATTGAAAAAATTTACCTTAACAATATTCGAATAAGATTTTTTTCCATTTAAAAAATTTAAAAATTAGATCGAAAATTGACTAGGAAAATATTTGTTCACATTAAAAAAAAAATTAAGCGATTTAAACTAACCTTTAAAAGAAATACTTTTTCTAACCAAAATTTCATTTTAATGTTTTAACTAAAAGTTTAACTAAAATTTTGATTCTGTTTCTATAAAATATTTATTTTATTGATATAAGTCTGATGTACGGTTGTATCTATTTATTCTTATTTTAATCTATAAGCTATGAACACAAGTGGATTCTTAATTATTTTTTTTGTTTTAAGCTTTTATAGTTTATTTTCAATTAAAACTAATACCGCTGATAATATTTCAAGTACTTAGTATAATACACTGATTAAATAAATTAGGCGCAATTATATTTTAACATGACAATTAAGTAAATCAAAACTATATATATATTTTTTTTGGCTTATTTATTTATTTCGTTTAATTCTAACAAATTACAATAATTATTTTCTTTTTCTTTTAATATAAGATTGAAATTTAATAGAATCAAAATTTTAAAAACAATAAAAAGATTTTAAAAAAACAATAAAAATTTACAAAAGTTAACTACCTAATGGTTAGAGGGGTTATAGTTAGAAGGGTTCTGATTACAGAGGTATAGCCGATTCTTCAACACGTCTTTTCAGAGTGATAAGTCAATCACGTTCTTATATTTGTTCCCTATTATCATCATTCTGTGGATAGGCTCATTCATACCATAATTGGTTCTATGAAATACAAGTGTGAAAATATTAGGTGATCGGAGTCGAGTGTTATTGGAAATTCGGCCTCAATTCAATATAAATGGGGACGTAATATTCCCCTTCACTACTTGGATGTTGAAAAGAACATCAGCAACTTCACGCCTAGTTTTTAATGTAGCTAAATGTAGCAAATTTAATCTGTGTTCATATGGAGGCAGGACAAGTTGATTGGACCAAGTAAGGTGGCGAAGTGCATATCTTATGAAGTTCTTTTGAATAGCTTCTGTTCTTTTAATATGAGTTTCATAATAGGGTGACCAGACCTGACTAGCATATTCCAGTTGTGGCCTCACAAGACATGTATATAGGGATTTTAAGATATAAGGGTCATCAAATTCTTTAGACCATCGCTTTATAAAACCTAACATCGAGTTAGCCTTACTAATAATATTATTATAGTGGAATTTAAAAGACAGTTTTTCGTCGAAAGTGACACCTAAATCTTTGATCGACCTAACTATTTCAAGAACACATTAAGTGAATAGATATTTGAAAAGAAACTGGTACGCCTATGATAACTCATCACAACACATTTATTCGTATTAAGCATAAGGTTATTGCTACGGCACCATGCAAAGAAATTATCGAGATCATTTTGCAGTAAACTTGAGTCTCGAAGTGATGTGATTTTCTTAAAAATTTCCATGTCATCAGCATAAATTTGAACTTCACTATTTTTTATTACTGATACAACGTCATTAATAGAGATTATGAATAGAAGGGGACCTAGATGGTTTCCTTGAGGAACTCCTCAATTTGCTTCGAATGATGTTGACGTAGCTGCTCTGAATCGTACAGTATACTTTCGATTAGCCAAATAAGATTCAATCCATTTCACAAATGACGGTGGAAATCCAAGTTTAATTAATTTTAAGAGAATGACGCAATGTGGAAGAAGATCGAAGGCTTTACTAAAATCTGTATAGACGACATCAGTTTGAAAACCTTTTTCCATATTATTAATAAACTGAGTGGTACACTCAACCAGATTCGTGACTGTGGACTTGTTTTTGACAAACCCGTGCTGGTTTGGCATTAGAAAACAAGTGCAATGATGATATAGTTGATCAAAGAGAATTAATTCGAATAATTTAGGAATAGTGGACAATTTAGCGATTGGCCGATAGTTACTAACATCATTTTTGGAATTTTTTTATGCACTGGAATTATATAGGATTTTTTTCAATAAGAGGGAAAAACCCCTTTAGAAAGTGATAAATTGAAAATTTTCAGAATAATTTCTGGGACACCATCTGGGCCAGGGAATGTGTTATTGCCAAGTTTGTTCAAATAGTCTATAACGGCAACTTCGCTTAAGCAAAAAGTTGAGAATGTTGTCTTCGGATAATCATCAAGACGAGAAAATTCAGGTATTTTAGCATTAAAAAGAGAACTAGAATAGGAGTTTTCAAAGAAATCACGGAAAAATTGAGAAATAACCAACGGATTATTGCTACGGGAGTTTTTATATTGCATAAAACTAGGGTATTGATCGAACTTACGTTTAGTATTAATAAATCTCCAAAAGCTTTTAGGATTAGTTAGAGTATTAGATGACATATTCTATAAATAAATATTATAACTTTGTTCGACTAACAACTTGAATTGGTCAAAGAGAAGCTTAAAACTATTATAATCACTTTGGCTTTTGGATTTGACATATTTAGACCATGCTTTATTTTTCTTATTTCTTAGCTGTTTAATATCACGGGTGTTCACGAATCCCCAAAAAATCTAAGCCGTGATTATAACAGTAATCTCTGGTTACTCTGTTTAATGAATAAAACATGAACGAAAATACAACAATTAAGTAGCTCAAAATACAGTGTACTGCGACGTAAATAGCTATATTGAATATGGGAATAAAATCAGGTAAAACAAAAAATTAGTAAAGGTCAAATAATCAAGTTAACTTATAAACATCGCAATTTTAGATTAAAACTGACATATTCAAAATTTATAACTACACTATTTTGGGCTGTTAATTATATGACAATAATATATACAAAGTAGAAATTCTGCAGTCATTAGTTTCTGAATAATCGCAGATTTGAACTGATATATTTAAAATTATAGCTCATAAAATTTTTCAACTATACTTCCTGCATAAAAATAAAACTGTAAAAGTTGTAAAAATTGCAATTTATTTCCCAAAATCTAGTCACCATTTCTAAACACAAAGTTATATAATCACAAATGAGTCAGTTGTCTACTTTCACTAAAGATCTCCTTACAAAAAATATGTTGGTAAAAATTAGTATATTACAGCGTTCAACTTTTTAAATAACGCTTGCTGCGGTAGACTACAATATATATAAAATATATACAAAACAATGAATTTTCGTGCTATTATAACTTATTTTGACTTCTGACATAAAAATTCTTTTATATAAAATTAATTACAATGCTCTGAATTGATTAGAGCAAAAAAAAAAAATTTCCTTCGAGCCGGATTTGAACCAGCGACCTATGGATTTCTGTTGTTTTTTTATTTTAAATTAAACCATCTACAGTCCACCGCTCTACCAACTGAGCTATCGAAGGTTGATGATGAATTTAATAAAAATGCAAAATTCACTTAATTAAAATCATTGCTCAGTATTTATAAGATTTTTTTTTGTATTTTTTTTTTTTAAATGAATAAAAAATTTACAAAATTCTATTTAAAATGATAACAAGTAAAAATATTCAGCAACGAAAAAAAAAACACCAAGCAAGTGTTTTTATTGTCTCACAAATTTAATAATCAAAATTTTTCATTTTTTTTATTATTAAATTTTTTTTTTTGAAAATATTTCATAATATAATTTTTTTTTTTTATTTTTATTTTATAAAACTGCATGATCCAATCAATTTAATGATTGATTATTAATTATCGTGCCCGACAATTCAAAAAAATTTTCTTTAATTTCAAAATTCATTCTTTATTTTGATTATAAAAATAAATAAATTTTGATTTATTAATCATAGTGCACCTCTAAAACTTTTAATCTTATTGGATTACATTGGGGGGCTTATTTATTCATAGTAATTTCCTACTCAATTAAAATAAACATTTTTTGTAAAAAATAAAACCCTACAGGAAAGTTCACTTTAAGTTCAAGTACTAAATATATTAAAATTTCCAAAATACGCATTTGGTAATACGTAAATAGAAAAATAAAAAAAATAAAAATAATAATAATAAAAAAAAAACTACTTTAAAATCACCTTCAAAGTATTGAATTACCTTCCATATAATTTTTTGAACTTGAAAATATTAGTTAAAAATTATGAAATTAAAAATAACATTTTTTAATCATAATTTGAAATTTAACATAATAAACAAAAAAAATTTTTTTAATTAACAAATTTTTTTTTTTTTTTTTGCAATTCGAGTCCAATTAATTGTCTTGCATAAATACTTAGCCATATTTATTATGACTAAGTATTATAACAAAAATAAATTGTAATTTAAGATATGTGGAATTAATAAACAAATGAAAACAAATTAGTGATATTAAAGAGAGACAAATTCTTGAGAAAATATAAATCCACAAGAGGTAACGTGGTAGAAATGTATTTCTGAGAAATAATAAATACCTGTTTGCAGTTATGTAAAATGATTTCCTAGACCTTAAAAATTGAAATTAATATTATTTCTAAGAAGACAATTGAGTTTAATCCACAAAAGCCATGGTACATTAAATATAAAAGATCCAAATTGAGATATCAAAGATATCAAGATCCAAGTTGCCCCACGGATACAAGACAATGTGAATGATGATGAAATTGAGATAAATTTATATTTAATGAAGAATTTATAAGAATGAGAGTATAAAACAAGAGAAACTAACCGCCTAAAACAAATTGTGACATCCCTAAAAGAAAAATTGTTAATGTAGAGAAAAATTAAAATTTATTAATAATAAAACTAATGAAAACCTATACCCCGGTTTTAGTGATGTTAATAAAGTTAAATAGCAAATTTTTAGTAAATTGTAACATTAATATTTTTATGCTAAAAATGATCTCCCTCTCTTACAGTACTGCCGTAGTTTTGTATTAAAATTTCATGCACAATATATGACTTCAAGTCGTTGATTTGTAATTTTGTGTATGGAATATTTTTTTCTTTTAAAGTTAAGCCAAACATTAGGTTTCAAACGATACTTAATTTATACACGAATGTTCAGTTTGCACTATAGTTGAGGATTGGAGAAAGCAAAATTTAATTTTCATCAGTAAGGACATCTTGAATAAATTTGTAAATACTACTCATGAAGTATTTTATATTGTATGAGGGTATATTTTTGCATTGAGAATACACGTGTGTTTGAATATGGTTCCACATTCGAGCAAATTTTACTATATACAAACAAATTTCCATAGCCAGTTTTGAGCCACCTAGGAATTTATACTGTGTATTTATTTATTTATTTCATAAAATATCATGAGAGCTTAAAGCTCAAATAGAGTGTAACATATATAAATTAAAACTTAAATTTAGTCAAAATAATTAAACAAAACAATTATCAAGTTCAGTGCAAGTATAAAAATATCTTCATATACATATATAAGCCAATATATTCAAAATATAATATTATATTATAGGAATTAAAGAAAAAAAAAAATGAAAAAAACAAATTACAAAAGATAGTTTAGTTTATGAATTCAAAGTAAAATAATGATTCAACAACAATTATATATTAAAATAATTATATTCTAAAATTAATTTGAAATGCTCAATATTGTTCTATGTATAGATTTTTTAGATTTATTTTTAATTTTGACCGATTTTTCATAGAATCTGGTAATTAGTTGAAGGCAGAAGAAGCTATATTAATTATAGGTTCTAATCCTTTCAAATCTTAGATGGCTGGCTTATCTCGTATTATGGCTGTGTATGTCTACATTTCTAACTAGTTTTGTATTCGATTTTATGTTGCTTGTTCTTATACTGTTAATGTGTAGAATCTGGATCCTTCTCGGAGTCTTTTACTTTTAAGATCTTGTAATTCTTATGTATTGTGTCAGTTGGTGTTCTAGCATGAAGCATAAATAAATTTTTTATGGCTTTATTTTGAATGATTTGTAAATCATTTAGATTTTTTGTAAACGTATTGTCCCATACGCCAATACCATATGTTATCTTGCTATGGAAAAGACTGTAAAAAATAGATATTTTTGTAGTTTCAGGAACTCTAAATCTAATTTTTTTAAAAACGCCAGCTATTCTACGTGTTTTGGTTATAACATCATTTATATGCTCATTCCAATTCAAGTCTTCATCTATTATGATACCAAGATATTTGTATTTCGTTACTCGTTCTACAATTTGATTGTTGTATGTAACGGATATCGTCTTTCCTATGGCTTTAAACAACATAATTTTGGTTTTTGTAGTCTTGACTGTGAGTTTGTGTACACACATCCATTTGTACACATTTTTCATGTCCTCGTTTATTTTTAATCCTCGTTTATTATTAATTCCGAGAAACAAGATAGTCTTCAAGTGTAGGGGTGGATCCTTGAAGACTATCTTGTTTCTCGGAAGTAAATATTTTAGGCGTGGCATTAACGTTTTGTTTCGACTGAACCAGCAACTAAACCTACAAGATATCTATGAAATAAGGGGAAAGTGCTCCAACATTACGACAGATTTCAAATGGAACAAAGGAGTGGTACAAGTATTAGAGAGTGGTACGTCCCATTATGGTTGCCGATAAGACGAATGGCACGTTTTTAAATTTTGTCAAAACAAGTTAATGCGGTTAATGCGAATCAAGTAAAGCTAGAAATTTCCAAAATTCAATTTCTAATAAAATTTATTTATTATGTAAATAAAAACCAATTATTTATATTGTAAATTAATGAAATTGATCCAGAATTATCAAAATAAGTTTCTAAAACATAACGTGAAAAATTCTGTGAATTCAATTCTAGAACTGTATTTGCATAATCTCCTACAGGTCTAGAATGAAATTATTAAGTTTTTCAATTCTAGTTCGTTCTTATAATTCTTAACAAATTCTTATTTGTTTTCATATAGTTTTTAGTTAGAAATTCTTCTTGGTCAGGATATATTATGTACGTTAAACTTGTCTTTAGATATTATCCTTGACTATAATAGTCATTATTAACTATCATATGATTTTGACATTTCATATAACTAACTATAATATTCAAAACTCATAATCATCATTCGTGACAGCTAATGAATGACTATTAGAGTCAGGGGTATTCACTTCATATACACATCAGTATAATTTACTTTCATATAGAGCTTATAAAAATTAAGCCGCGTAAAATTAGTTTATAAAAATTAAGCCAAGTAGGTTTCAAAAATCAAATGAAATAATAATTGAATATACAGGGTGCTAATTTAATGAGTGCACTGTTATATACCATTCTTTAGAGCTTCTAAGGTTTGGAATGTTTTTTTCTTTAATTTCAGTATAATCTAATTTTTTTTTTAAGCACTAGGATAGGGTTTCTATATACAAAACTATTGTAGATTTGAGTAAGGTGGTTTTATGGCTGATATATGCCTTTAAATACCTTTTAAATAGAATTTGAAAATTTTCATCTCTTTTAGAATTGGAGATACAAATAATTTTGTTGACAAGATGTCTTTATGTCCAAATATCTTCGAAACCGGATATATGAAACAAAACAAATTTTATGCTTGGCTTTATTAAACGTTAAGCAAGAGAATTTGAAAATCCCTTAATTATTAAAATCTATTTATACATGCTTGATCAAACCTAATTTGGAATATGCCAGTCAAGTATGGAGCCCTTTTTACGGTCTCCATATAAATAGACTAGAATCGGTTAAAAAAAATTTCTTAGATTTGCTTTGCGTCTTCTTCCTAGGGATTACCCTTTAATAAACTTTGAGAATTGTTATTCTATGTTCATAGGAAAGGGTCATTCAAGGGTTATTAAAGAGTCAAAGTTATTACATCTCAATACTCTTGTATTAGTTGTATATGAACATTATTACATCTCAATATTCATGAAAAACGTCGCAAACTTGCTGATATAGTCTGATATAGTATTCCTAATTGAATTAAGTAAAGGCAATATTTCGTTTACTAAACTGTTTGCTAAACTTAATTTTCGTTCACATTTTAGACTAAAATTTACTAATATGTTTATTTTGCATTTTCATCAAACAATAATTATGGTAAATATGAACCAATTAACAAGATGATGTTTCTCTGTAAAACGTACAAATCACACATTAACATTTTCCTAACTAAACAATTATTAAAAAATAATCTGTATTTGTACGACTGAAATTTGTGGTATATTTTTTTTTTATCTGTCTTCTTAATTGAAGTTATTTTCATTTTTATTGTAAATGATTAAATATAAGATTTTTTAATTTTTGTTAACTTTATTAGGTATTAATTTTTTTCTTTTTTATTTTTGACTTGTTTATTTTTAGCTTTTAAATTAATTAAAAATAAATCATCGTAACTTGCTCGTAAATAAATAAATTAAACCGTTGGAGCTGATGCATCCAATCCCATATAAAAATTTAGAAGAACACTAAAAAATCTTTAAATATTGGAATATAAAAGTGGACTCATTAGATTAACACTCTGTTTTTTATGAAATTCTTAATTGAAAATATGTAGATAATGAATTTTTATTCAAAATTTTAATTTATAAAATTTCTCTAGAGACTAATGAACGAGATCAAATCTAATCTAAATTAATCAAATAACAAAAGAAGAATTTAAAACTTTCGTCTTACCCACCCCTAAATTCCAACTAATCACATATTTTATTTTCCATTTCGAAACAATACTAAATACTCTTATGTCTATATGCCTATATTAAAAGACAATCATATCGAATACTATTTTCGAATAAATATTCATAATTAATTAAATTACATATTTCATTTTATACCACAACAAAACACCTTACTTAATTTAATATCTATAATTACAATTATACAATATTAATATTTCTTATGTTGTGCATTCTCTTTTCTTAAAATAGAAATTCATTAAATTTCTTCTCCTCTATTTATTTAATCAAAAACAAATCATTTTATTTACAAATAAGGTCATCTTTAGTCTTCATATCATGAAATCTTTTTAATTCAAATTAAGAGATTTCAACAAAATAACAACAACAAAAAAAACTGTTGAAAACTTAGAGAATTAAAATACAAAAAAATAAAACAAAGCATCACTTAATAAAAAAGCATATAAAAATCCGAAAGCAAAACATGGAATACCAAAAAAAAAACTTCCAAGCCTAATCAACTCATCATCATCATCTTTTAACATAAAAAAAAAAAAAAAAAAAAAAAAAAACAACAAACCAGTTCGATTAATCAATAAATAGCGGGAAGAATTCAATTGATATTAAATCATTTTTTTGTTGTTGTTGTTATTATTTCTTGTGTTGTTGTCTTTCAATCAATAATCGCGCATATGGACACATGTATGTAATTTTAACGCTTAAAAGTGCCAGTCAAACCTATTCATTCATTTAACCAGACAAGCAGGCAGGCAGGCACCTATTGCATGGTGTGGTGGTGACCCTTTTTTTTGTAATGTTTCTTTCTTCAAAGTGTTTTTTTTTTTTTATATTTTGGTTTTTTGTTTTGTTAATTGTTATTGTTGAGTTTTTCTCTTTCACTGATATTTCATTTCTCATTTCTCTTTTTCATATTAATTGAGATTTTATCAAATCGATAAAATCTAATGAAGCGCATGAAAATTTTAAAATCAAGACACATTTTAGATATTCAAGTGCATATAAAATATTTAACGCACGCACAATCATAACGGAAATGATATTAGGGTAATAAAAAGAAAAATTTGCGGCGTCATATATAACTTCTTTACGTTTTCTGAAATACTTGAAATGTACAATAAATAGTGAGTGAGTACATACTGCCTTGATTGAATTTTAAAATTTACTGATATGAAAAGTTTCCAATTATGAATTTAAGATGGAAACATACAAATTATTAAAAAAAAAACTTCTTACGAAGATGTTCTGTTGAAAATTATGAAAAAACCGGATTTTAAAACTTCTTTTCTTGCTTTCAATTTAAATACACAAATGTCAAATTTCCTTATTAATTAAAATATTTTTTAATGTACAATATTTCTATAAAAATACAAACATTTTTAAGTTCTGACTGGCTAAAGTTTTGACAGTTGCAAATTCATCAAGTTAAACTGTACCCATACGCTTCATTTTGCTTTAAAATTTTTCATTAAATTTTGTGACATTTATGTTGTCATCTTATTTGAGAAAAAAATATATATATTTTGTTCAGTTGAGTTTTAAGAAAATGTCAAAAAATGTACTAACGTAAAAAAAAATTACCTCAAAATTTTCATGTCACTTTTTTGACATTAAACTTTTCATTCACTTTTTGACATTTCGTAATATTTTATTTATTATTAAAACGTTTGTTCAGTAGATTTAGAAAAGAATTGAACAGAATTGTTTTAACAATTAAAAGTCAATCACTTTATAGGCCCCATACACGATTAAATCTGTTTAAAAACTAGTTTCGCAACTAATATCTCTCTTCGCCACACACTAAGAAACTTTTGCTTAAATAAGCAGAGAAACTTCACTGTTTTTATAGTTAAGTCAAGACAAGATATAATTTAAAAAAATGGCACGTAAAGTTATTGCATTAATAATAATTGTAGAAATTTATAAAAAAAAAAAAAACGAAATGATTAGAAAATTGGTTACAAATATTTTGAAAAATATAAACTACTTCTAAATAACAAAAAAACATAAGCAGCTGATTTTATTTACATTTTGGTTTCAAAACTATACCATACACATTTAAACATATTCAGAAACTTACAACTCCGCCCATTAAAAATAAAAAAAATTTGATTTTGTAAACTGTTTAAGAAACTGTTTCCACACACGATTAAATTTCACAAGTTTCGAAACAAGTTTTTAAATAGATTTAAATGTGTATGGGACCTATTAGGGCTACATCATCATTTTAGACTGAACACTTTTTTAACTTTTTTGTTCTAATTTTTGTTTGCTCTCAAATTTCTTTGTTTAACTGTCAAAATAAAAAAAAGACAACAACATGACAATTTGTCCAAAACTGTTCTAAACAAAAATTCAGAACATAAAAGATCAATTTTTAATTTGAACTGTTTTGGACAATCTGCTGAACACGGATCAGAACACTTTTGGACACAAAAGTTCAATTCGAAAACACAAAAGTGTTTTTGTTTACTCTAGATCGTTTTAGAACAGTTTATGAATCCTAACAAACCTAATATTTATTTAATATGCCTTAATTTCATTATACAATATTTTTGTTATTTCTAATTTAAATTATTAAGAGCTTATATTATAATGGATTTCCCCCTATGACTTCTTATGATTTACTTAGACTAGTCTGAAATTTTCTATTTATAATACTTCCGTATTTACATTTTAACTTTTTTTTTTGTGTTTCTAAAGTTGGATTTTAGTTTACCAGCTATTCATTTTAAGTATGACAATATTTTTTGTTGTTTGAAGGATGTAAGTATTTATAGATAAAAACTTAAAATCACCTATCAATACTATATGAGGACTAAATGGACAATGGAAGTGCTCTGCAAATATTGTTAAATGTTAAATTTTAATACATGTCAAAAGGTTAGTAAAAGTTATCTATTGATAGATGTTTCAGGTTCTGACATAATAGAAGAATGAAAGGAACAGACACATATACTCAAATTCCTTTTTCTTTTTCAGTAGCTTACAAACTATCCTGAAATTCATCTTAGAGCTACATGAAAGATCAATGTAAAAAAAAATCTTGGAATTACCTAATTAAATATCGTTTTGTCCTGAATAGAAGGAAAATATCGAATAACAAAGCTTACAAAACGTGTTGTATCACTATATTTCATTATTTATCAATTGATACTGCATACTAGGATGTTTAAATACGTTCATACTGTTGAAAAATAAGCAAATTTCGATAATGGACTAAGTCATAAGTGAAAGTTATTAACCTTTTGGTGAATCGAATCAAATTAAAAATAATAATCAATATCGATTTTTTTTTTTTATTTGTGATGTTATATAGGTACAACTGTGGTCAACTTTTTCTTAATTCTTTTTTTTCTGATTTTTTTTTTCTTTTTTTTTGATAATATTGATTTGAGTTTTTGTATAGATATTTTTTTCCCTTTTGTTTTTCTCATTATCTTTATAGCGTTTAAAATTAAAACTAACTTGAACTTTAGCCTTTAATGTAGAGAATTCAACGTTTCAATTTCATAATCAAATATTGTATGTGTACAAGAGTAAAATGTTAGGTGAATGTGGAAAAGAAATGGGAAAATTAAAAAACAAAACAAAATAACACTAAAAAAAAAAAAATGAGTTGGCGTGGTCAGCTGTAGGATATCTATTTAAAAAGAAAGCAAGTATAATTATAGATACTTATTTACACATTACTAACAAGGTAATTTTTTTTTATAAATTAATGTATCTTGTTTTAAATTCCAAAAGGCTCAAATTCCGAAAGGGAAAAGGACTTATGGCTGGCCTGTATATTAACATATATACAGATCCGCCGGTGTAAATAAATCAATAAACAATAAAAAATTACAAAAATATTTGTTATAAAATGTTTTCAAAATTTTCATATGACGTTTTTGACAGTTCGGGTTTCGAATATATAAGTTAGTGTATTCAAATGTAATATAACGTTTCCGGTAATATTCAATCTTTTGGTCATAATTCTAATTGAAAATTCGCTGTAATATCACTCGTATTGACACAAACCATTTTTTAGAAAACTTTAGTGGGTTTCTAGCAAAAAGAAAACAAATTCTTAACCCCAAACTAGAGTGGAAAACGTGAAGTTGAATTAAAATGTCATTAAAAAAAAGTTGACTGTTTGTAGTTGTAGCAAATGAATTAGTTAGGTTAGGTTTAATCAATTATTTTTTTCTAAATATAATATAATTTACAATTCACATTGAGTGGTTATGCAATTCTGTGACATCAAAAGTTCTTTCCTTTTCTTAAAATATGGTATTCCTAACGTAAAATCAATTTTATGCTTAGCAGAAGAAATTTTTTTTTTTTGAAAAACAAAATTAAGCAAACAGGTGGATTTTTATTAATAGTTATTATTATGTGATTATTTTTTATATAAAAATTTATTTTTCATTTTTTTTTAGTTTTCATTTTTTGTAAGATTATTATTTTGAAAGCTTTTTTTTTCAATTTTAAAATAAGTTTTGCATATTTAACTTTATTGTTGTTTTTTTTTTGTCAAAGGAATCGGGTATTGAGGTCATGCCATGTCTGATAAAAATGTTGTTTTTATTTTGAAAAATTACTATTTAAAATACATATTTGGAAGTTTAATGAAAAACACTTGAACTAAATTCAGCTACCAATATATATATATATATATACAAAACCATATTTTTTTTTTTTACATAAGAAACGAAAAATAAAAATAATTTCACTTACTTGACTTGGCCCAATTCTATAAACTGATGGATCAATTTCATTTGATGTTAAAATACTCTCAACAGTTAAATCTTTAGAAGCTGCATCACCCAATAAACCAAATCTACGAACAAATTCTGATAAAGGAACAGTTTCAGGGAAGCCCAAACGATGAAGTCTAGCCGCTTCAAGAAGTTGTGAACCACGCAACTGCAATTTAAAAACAAATAAACAATTATTAATTAAAAATTTAGTATAATATAATAATAATATAAACATACCTGACTTCTTAATAGAGGAACATTAACCATTTCTTCACTATTACCTTGTAGAAGAAAATTATTTGGGGAAGAATTTAAAAATTGGCGTGTTGCAGCATTATGTTGTAATAAATAACAATGTACAAAATGCGTTCCGGTTCTTCTTAAAGTATCAATTATACCATCCACAGTAAATTTAACTTGTAACATTACAGAATTTCTTTTAACACCAGCTGATGTAAATGATCTACGTATACTTGATACTCGTCGCAATGATTGAGTACCTTCAAGACCTACAACAGATCCACAAAATACTATACCAGTGCCACGAGTTAAATTACCAACATACAGACGACTTATTTCATCTTTAGTACTATCTTGTAGAAGAGTTGCAGCATTTTTAACTGTTGGATGTTCTCGACTTGCTTTTAACCAACCACTTGTTGAATAAAGAACAGGATTTGTTCCCTGTAAATGTTGTAAAATAAATTGTTTTGTTCCTGCAGCTCTTCGTATAAGTTGTTGATGTTCACGATCTCCATAATGAGAAAATAATCTTTCAAGAAAAGTATCATCATTTGAATTAGGATACATAGATTCTTCATCAAGTAACCTACAAAAAAAAAAAAAAAACATCAGTTTTATTTTATTTAATTAATTTTTTTTTCAATTGATTATTACCATAATAGACCTCGTCTATCCTGTTCTCTTAAATCTCTTTGTGATGTTCTTACAACATGATTTTGTGGTGCTTTATCTATTAAAGAAACTAAAGGACCCGGATGAGTTTCTGGTAAGCCTTCACTTTCAATTTCAACCATTTCTTGGAAATAACGATCTCTTGGTGCAACTAAATTCATATGATGAAATAGAAGTTGAAGTCTTTCTTGTAAATAATTATGACGTAAATCAGATAATGTTGCTCCAATTTGAACTCCACAACTAGCTGGATTTTGAAAACCTGGTGAATCAACTAATAAAATTGATGCAATTGTATGCGCTGATGTACATATAGCTTTATTTAGCAAAGCAACAACAGCTGCCATTGCTTCAGTATACAATCCAACTACAAGACCCTCCAAATTTTCCCATGCTGTTTCAGGTGTTTCTGTTGGTGAACGTGCTGGGCTTGAGCTGCCAGGTGTTGATGTTGGAAATGCTGCTGCCAATAAATCTTCCATTGAAGCACCCAATAGTGATGCTGCTTTTCTTGCTGCCGATGGATTAGCAAATTGTATACGAGATGCTGGACCTGTACCAACTAATTAGTCAAAAAATTATTCAAAAGGTAAAATTAAAATTAAAAATTATATTATATTTACTTTTATTAACACCAGCAACTCCAAGATGATATATAGCTGCTAAAATATGCCAAACTCCTCGTATAGCTGACGGATCAATATTTAATGTTTCAAAAGCTTGAATAATTCTTGTAAATTCAGCAGCAGCTTTATGACGATCTTCTAATTTTTGTGATAATGATACAAATGGATTATTATCCTCTGGAGAAATATTCTCCAAATGTAATTCTTTTTGTAACATTCCTTCAGCTCCAGCCAATAAACGTGTTAATATATGAAAAGTATATTCATTTGGTAAACGTTTTCCAGCTCTAGCACGTTCTAATAACAGAACCTACAATGAAATATAATTTTTTCAATAATTTTGATTTGATTATAATTTGATTTAAAAAATTTAATTTTTAATACTCACTTGAATTGATGCTGATGCTATTTGGCCACTATGATCGAAATCAAGACTAAATATTTGTGTGAATCTTGTTGCATTTGTATTCAGGTATGTTCTTGTATTACCAAATGCCTCCAAAATATGTGTTATTGCATTAACTTTTTCTGATGTTAACAATTTATTGACTGAACCTTAATTATTTTATAATAAAAAATAAAATGGTTATTAAATTGAATTTGAATTGAAAATGAAATTTAATGTATGTGCATATGTATATATATAAATAAAGTAAATAAAAAATTACCAGCAGCCAGAGCTAAATAGTATAGCGCATGTCTAAAGCTTGTTGTTTTTCCAGAACCAGAACGTCCCATAAATATAATACTTTGATCACGACGTGTCTCTAGCATTGTTCTATATGCTGTTTGAGCATGAGAATAAATATGAGGTGGCATATCTTCTGGTTTACATCCACGAAACATTGATACAACCTAATCATAATAAATAGAATACATAATTATAAAGATTAATTGATAGAGCACATAATAATTACTTCTTTCTAATTGTGGAATGTTTTTATTTTGCAATTGTAGAGAAAACAAAATCAATAACGACGTACATATTTCCTAATCGATTGTAGGGTAAAGGTTTTTGTCCTCATTTTATCTATATTAGATACTAAATTAATTCATTTGCACTTGAAGTGCTTCCTAGGTTTACTCATATTTTTTTTTTTTTGTTTTCTTTTCAATTCCAACTCACAAGTATTTTTTTTAATATCGTTTTTCCGTTTTTCATTTTTATTTCTTTGGGTCAATTGGATTTTCATTTGATGAATTAAAAAATAACATAGAAAATTTTCTTTACACTATAATAATCCTAGATATATGCAACTTTCAAAAGTTGTTTACAAATTATATGAAATTATTGCGATGTTTCTCCCAAATATATGCAATTTTATTTGTTGCTGCAATAATGTTTAGTAATTTAATATTTACAGTACTGGCAAAATAAAATTGTGTTTTTGTAAATTTACAAACCTTTAGCATTTTTTGATGGAAATTCGCATTAACAACATAAAAGTAATATTAATTAGTAATCTTCGAGTTTTCTTTAAAATATAAACTATTTTAATTAGAAGTGTTATTTGTTCTGAATCAAAATATTTAGTTTAAGTTTAAAGCCGTTTGGCATGTGAATTTAAAATGGACTCTGAAATCGACTTTTGTCGAATAACGAAATGGAACAAAGTTAAGTTTTGCTAAAATAGTTCAGAACGAACATTTTCTGGCATTATTTACATTTTGTAAAAGAATTTTTTTTATCAACATTTACATTTTGTAGAAAAATATTTTCAAAATATAAAATTTAATTTTGTGAAAAGATGTGTTTATAAAAACATTTTGTCTTGTATCAAATTTTATTGATGAAAATTTGGATCATTGACTGGTAAAAGTAAATTTTATTAATGCAAATTTGAAATATTGACTGGTAAAATCAACTTTATTGATACAATTTAATGTTATAAATAGAAAAAAGAATAAGTTGTTTACAAACAAACAAAAAAAACTATTCAAATTATCATTAAAAATGTAATCTAACCTAGCCCAAGCAGGCTTTTCACACCTAATCCAAACAGGTTTTAATTAAATAATTTAATTGTTGCCAGGTTTCCGTTCACTAATAATTTGTAATATTTGATTGCAAATATCGATATTTCGGAAGCAACATACTTCCTTCACCAGTGCTTGCGACTAACTATATATCTTAATTCTTTTTTTAATAAACTTAATTCTATTTTTTAAGGTTTTGATAAGCTCCTAAAACAAAAAATATTACAATTTCTAAAAACATGACAAAGCCATAAAAAACCTACAGAGTATTCCGTATGTGTTGATCTTAATCTAAATAACAAAAAACTTAAGTTCTGACTAAAATGTCGGTAACCTATAAACTGGTAGCTTTGTTAACAAACGAAAACAAAAGCAAAAAAAAAAAAGTAGAAATTCGTAAATAAAAAATCTATCAAATAAAATATATAAAAACAATAAATATTTATTTTCCCATTTCAATTTCTACCTTAACTAAAGAGTTTATTGTCATTCTATAACTAATATTGATTTAAATACCTTTTTTTTTATCAGTAAATATACATAGAAAAACTTGAAAAAGCTCTTTATTTATATTTACTTTCATTAATAGTAGGTGAAAACATATTTAAAAAAAAAATTAAGATTTGTGACTGAAAACAATTAAAAACTCGTTGCTTCGCAAAAAAAAAAAACATATCCGTTGAACTGAAATACAATTTAAGAAATAACTAATTGTTATTCCAAATAAAACAAAAAAAAAAAATAAAAAAATTCTTACCTTTTCTGAATAAATATTCATTGGTGCCATTGGATTAACAACAACCAAAATAGGTCCAGCCTTAGTATGAATTAAATTACTTGCATAACGTTGTCTCAAACAATGTAATACAGAAGCTTCATTTAAATGTTTTAACTGGCATATATCCTCAACAATATCCAATGAAGTTGGATTACATTTTTCCAAATCATCTTCATCAACAAACATCTCTTCACCATTATGAAGTAATTTAATTTTAATTTTATTTGTTCCATTTTGATCAATTTGATTATCAGTTCCACTACCATTACCAATACCACCATCACCACCACTACCATCATCATTTTGTAATATTTGTGGAAAACGTTGTGCAGCTGTAAATCCACCACGATGTATTAACCATACTAATTCACCAATTACTTCATTTGCGATATCATCACTATTTTGTCGTGTCTGTAAATAATAAAAAAAAAACACAATAAAAATTAAAAAAACGTGTTTAGTTTAATATTAATTATATAATTTTTCTGTTTTTAAACATCTATTTGAAATTATTGACCTTGTAAATTTACAGATAATTAATGACAGACATTTGAAAATATTTAAAAAAAAATTCAAAGTTAAAATATGATGTCTTCTCTAAATAAATATGTATGTATATATGGAGGAAAAATGTTTTAAGAGATTGCAATTTTAGAATAACTAAACTGTACTAAGTTGTGAAAAAAAAAATAAAACCCTTTAAAAAATTTGTTCATACTGACATCAAGAACGCGATTCAAATTGATGGGATTTTGATAAGGCGAGATTTTTATTTGATGGGATTTTCATTATGGGTATTTCATTTTCATTTTTTAGTCGGCCTCAAATTATGTTTACAATACGTAAGATAAAAAAATTCATCTATTCTACTGGAGAATAGGAGGAGCGAATGATACTAGGTAGAATAAGAAACAGTAAACTATACAACTATTTTGGGAAAAATTTCATCATTTGAAGAAACTGGAAGCTCCCCATGCCATATACACCAAAAAAAACAATACAGGAATGTAAGACATAATCGATTATAAAAATAAAACCATCAATTTAAAATTGATTATTATTATAAAAATTGAAAAGTATATTTTGTTACGAATTAAATATATAGACAAATTATTTGTAGGCATTGTTTCGTTCATCATAACACTACTTGAACTATCAGTTGGTATTTATAGTGTTAGACTACACCTATACAACTCCTGATTTTTTTTTTTTTTGATTTTATAACTTATTAAAATATGTCATTAATATATCTGTGAGTTATAAAAATCGACCAAAATTTCAACGTATATAGTAAATATATAGTTAAAAACAAAATTTCTGATTTGAGTTGAAAAGACATAGATTGATCTAAACTCTGTATAAACGCTATCAACACTGTTGTTGTATGTAAACCCATATTTTCAAATAATAATAATAAATCAATAAATAAATATTTTATATTTTAGAAAATATTAAAAAAAAAAAAGTTAATTTTTAATGAATTCAGAGATTTTTTAGGAATGTCGTCCATTAGGTTTTTAACTGTTGTTTCTGTAATTTTATTTGTAGCTGCTACCCATTTTGAACGAAATTGTGATATCGTCTTGTTTACTGTTCTTCAGTTCTGCTTTTTTTAATGCCAGTATAACGTTCAATTGGGTGAAACTCCGGACAGTTTGATGGAACGCAGTATCTTGGTACAAAATGGATGTTGTTTTTTGTTGTATCATTCTTTAGCCATTCTATCATAATTGGACGTTGCTATGTCGAGCCAAATGGCCTTAGGTGTTTATTCAAACATTCTTCTGTGTAAATTTCTTAACTAATTGATCTTACTGTAATAAATGAAGCCTTTCTTTTACCGAATTTTAATTTCATTTTATATTTAAATTTATTAGCAACATTTCGCTCAAATTTAAGCCTGGGCCGGTAAAATACTGTTACATTTTTTTTTCGTACAGTCATTATGTAACAAAAAAAACTTCATAAAATTGACAAAAATATTTATCTCTTCCCTTTAAGAAAATCAGCTCACCGCAATCTAGTCTAAATTATATTTTGAAGATTCTAGTTTTAAGATCTGCAAACGACGTTCCAAGTTGTCAATGTAATGCTAAATATTCCTAATTAATTTACTCAAAAATTTCCAAAATCAGCTTTGAACAACACTATTAAAATTAAATTTTGTTTTAAACAATCAAACGTCATTATCTCCAACATAACATGTCATCGTATACAAATCAACGTTATTTATTTTTTTTTTTTGTGTTTTTTTAATAATTGATATACCAAACTCCTTTAGGGCTAAGCAATTAAATTTAATGATTTTTCATCAATATTAGACAAAAAGCTTCCGTAATCTTATTTTATTTTCTTTGAAATAAAATTAAAAAAAAAAAATGTGCTTTTTTGTTTCTTAAGAGGTTATGACCTTTCTTTACTTTATCACGTAAAAGTTATTAAAAACGAAACATTAACCAAAAAAAAAAAAAATCGAATTCAATCCAATATAACAACAAATTAAACATCGAATTACAATGTGCAAACAAAATTTTGTAAGCAAAAAAAAAAATAAAACAATTTAATTGGTAATTGTTTGTTCATTGAACACCCTCTATGGTATTTTGAAAAAAAAAAAATAATAATACTAGTATTGAATTAAATTCACCAAAAATAATAATCGCAAAAACAAGACAAGACCGCAGGTAATTTTTTTCAAAAAGCCAAAAATGAAGACTTCATGCAGTTAATTTTAGTAATTTACTTACCGCATCACATCTACATATCATAATGCATTGTATCTATCTATCTATCTACCTACAACCTACCTATAAATACACAAATCAATGCCATAAGTCCGTATACAAATTACAATAAAAACAACAACAAGAATAAGAAAAACAACGGCAACACCATATAATTATTTAATTGTAATTATTTATTATTATTTTTTTTCTGATCCGGTAAATAAAATATTTTTTTTTTAAGCAAATTACAGGATGTTTCATCCTGATTTTTTTTTTATTTTCAATAGTTGATAGCTTTTAATTATTAATAGTTTTGTTTATTTACCGTTGTTTTAAAATTTTTATTTGAATTTGTCAGTTCATTATGATGGGCAATTAAATGACAAAATAAATTAATAAATTTAATTAAAATAATGTAACATTAAAATCAGTATTGACGAGATGATAAGAGCGGCACAAGATAGAGATGAATTCAAAAATATAATTGTTGGAATCATATAACAACGATTGCGGACATTTGAAGTCGGGATGACCGTAGAAGAAGAATATAGGCGTGTTCGTAGTTGCAGTAAAACATGCGTCAGTGTCTTGCAGATTTTTTGCGCAGGCGCGCAGAAAATTGTTTAGCAATCATTCTTGTTCATAGAAGCAGCACATGCACAATGCGTTTATATATATAGTAATATTATATTATTATATATTTTTATATATATTTAATAAATTTTAATATATTTTATATATATTTTTTTAAATATATTTTATAAATAATTTTTTTAAATATATTTTTTTTAAAATATTTAATATATTTTAATATAATAGTATATAAATTACTTATATATTAAAATTATTATATATTTTTTTCAATATATTTAATTTATTATATTTATATTTATATATTATTATTATAAACACATTTACTTTATTTTAATAATTAATTTTTATTTTTTACTTAAATATTTTCTCACGATATTCTTATTTATTAAATGTTAAATGACATGCACTTCAAAAATCATTCTAAAGCAGGCGCACTAAAATATCTGCACAATCTGGCCGACGCTGACGCGACGCTGATTACTATGAACACAAGCGCCTGCTTTTCATCTGCGCAGAATTTTTGACGATATGCAACTACGAACAAAAAATCTTTTTTGTTGCGCAGGCGCGACCACTACGAACACGTCTTATATTATCAATGAAATTGAGAAATAAAAAAAAGTATCCAGAGGATAAAAAAAAAAAAAGTTTAATGTCAATCAGAGAGTTTTCAAATTTGCAAGTGAAATCAAAAGTTAATAATTATGATAGAAAATCTATAATCGGAAATGTCAAACTAAAATAAAATGCACATTTGCTGATCAAGCAACAAAGTGAAATTAACCAATGGGTCTGAAATCCACAGATCCATGGATCTGTTTACTGAACTGTGTGGTAAATGTACCGGTTAATGAAAATGGATCTGAAAAAATTCTAGATACATTTAATGACTTTTTATAGGTAAAAACAACAACAACAATTTTTATATTGAGTGTTGTGACGTCTACTGTAAGAAAAGTTAAATTTAAATCGCCATTATTTTTTGAATTAGTGTGAAAATTTAAATTCTTAAGGAAGATTTATGTACATAAAACTTAAATTAAGAGTTATAAAAAATAGATTATATGTATGATAATAAATATTATTCCATTCAAATTTAATTTATTTTTAAATGTACTCATTTTATTTTCCGGTGATGGCGCTAGTATTGCGGTAAATTTTTGTGGTGAATTGAGTTCAGTGGCCAGATATATGGTACATGGGTTCAAAATGGATTCCAGATCTACCGGTTAATGCTACTGAACGAACCCAATTACTACGTATATACATGATAGCTTGAGTACTTTACTTGAATTATTCTTGAAATTTCAAGCTGTGTATTCGAAGCTTGAGTGGTTGTCAGTCTGAAAATATCTTCAGTTTCACATATGTATTTTTGGTGACATAAATTTTAATGCCTAAAATTTGTAAAACTTTATATAAATTTAAAAATTAAACAAAACAATTACATTTTTTTAATTTGTTTACTCTTTTAAATCTTTTATTTTTTAAATTCATTATTTTATAAATATTAACAAAAGTTCATTTTTGACATAAAATATCAGAACAAGCTCTCAAGCTCGATTAAAATTTTCAAGTCAAGTAAGTAAGTTTTTGTGATTGACTTAAGTGAAGCTGATTTTAAGAAATTACCGTATACATGATGTTTCAGCGTACTTGAAGCTTACTTGAAGCTATCATGTATACAGGGTATACGTTTATGAAAATGCCTTTGTCTCAATTGCATTGCAAGTGTGATCGTTGTAGTTTAACTTTTAACGATTCATGTTTGTCGCCATTTTTTTTAGCAAAATAAAATTAAGAAATTTAATTTACTAAAATAAAAAAACCCACGCATGTATTACATCTGTTTACCAAGAAATCCTTACAAATATACGGACAAAAAACAAAAAAAAACAAATAGAAATAAAATAATGAAAATACTAAATGGAATTTATCAATATACAAAATACTTTGATAGCCAAACGCTAATTAATTTGAAAATTTAAAACTTCAATAAAACTGTTACAGCATCAAAAACTGTTTTTTTTATTTATACCTAACATGGTCTTGGTTTCACTCACTGTTATTTATACCTAACATGGTGTTGGTTTCACTCACTGTTACACTAGACTTCATGCATTTAAAAAAAATGTTTTGACGCAATTTCACAACCCGTAAATGACGTGCAGGTGAAATTTTCGATTCAATGATTTTTCGTTTCACTAAATAATCGATTACACAGTAAAAGTAGTCACACAAGATTGACATTAAAAATTAGATGGCTTAAATCAAACTGCTTAATCGGTTAGACTGCAAAATGCATTTGATCTTCCAATAGAAAATATTTCGTATTTCCATTTCTTTTTGAAATTTATTTTCTTTTACCGAATAATTTGATTTTGTAACTTGAATTATTTGATTTGATTTGCATATTGGTCTAACACATACAATGTTATATATATGAAAATAATATGAGAATGAAATTGATTTCTGATAAATAATCTATGTGTGGGTTCGTACAATAGCCCAATGGGGTAGGTCAACATAGTAACTTGTCATTTAACAGTCATTCAACCGATTTTAAGAAATTTTACTAAACAAATTTGTTTCGTTTCGATCTAAAATTATATCTGTGGGGTTATATTTTATAATTTTACAAATCAACTAGGTATAAAATAATTTTAATTCCAATATCTATTCTTCTAACATTTTGAATATCTATAGGTTAACACATCAAATCTAAGGTATTTATAACTTATTTTTTTCTTATATATCAAAATTTACCTACTCATACCTTTCGATGGAACGAATTAAATAAATTTATTTTCTATTCTTATAATTAATGAAACACCAGAAATACATCACTCTACTCTGTCATAATTAAATAAAAAAAGGAAAAAAAAAATTATACACGCCTTTCTAAAATTAAAGAAGCGCAAAAGTTTTTAATTAAATTCGAAAAATTGCACCAGAAATCCCAAATTGGTTTTCTTTTTTTCTTTTCGTTTTCGTTTTGCTCTTTACAATAATACCAAAATTAGAAGATTGTATCTCAGTGTGGCTCAATCAATTTATAATAAATGAAATTTACAATAAAAAAAAATAATAATATGTAATATGTACATACATACATACATAGACTACTTACTGTAAGATTTGAAATTTTCGTGAAACAATAAAATTTACATATAAAAAAAAAATGTTTTTGAATTGCAAAAATTACATGACATATCAACAAACATTGTACTTCAAAAAACAACAATACAAAATTTTTGCAAATTTAAATAAGCAACAAAACATACGTACTGGTATGTACTATAAAAACTATACAGTACAGTGTGATTCAAGAAATTGAAAAATGATGAAAGTTTATTGCTTTAAGGTATTTTACAAGCACACATAATAAGATTTTCATGACTTGACGATTAATTTTCATGAAAGCATAATTTGGTTTTTGTTTTTGTCTTTTTTTTTTTTCTTAAAGAATAGTTTTGAATTTGTTTTATTTTTTTTTATTATAGATTTTTATCTAAAGCTTTTTTTTTTTTGTTATTTTTCACCAACAAAAAAAAAACAACAATCAAAACAATTTTTGTTGATTAATTTGTTATGGAAAATATCCTCCATGGGTGAAGACAGATTGTAGCTTCTCTCTTTGAAAAAAAAAAAAAAAATAAAATAAAAATAATAAATTATTCAAAATAAATAATATTAAATTGTTGACTAAATGCACCAAACATTTTAAAATACCAAAAATACAACATATGAGTGTATATAGAAATGTTGTGATCAATAACAAATCGTAATATTTTAGTACTTTTTATTAAATTTTTTAGTACAAATTTTTACTGGTTGGCAGAAGTAAAAAAAAATAAATTTAGAATCATAAGTAGTGTTTAATACAATAATGATTTAAATTTTTATAATTATTTAAATAATAATAAATGATGGCCTAATAATTAGATACTACGATTGATAGTCTTATTATCATAACGATAATGTTCTTGTTAGGGTTGGTTCGGGAATCCCAAAGCAATCGAAATTTTTGTATGTCATGCTATATCCATATTGGTTTCGTGATGTATATTTGTTGTGATAATTTCATTGATTTAAAAACATTAGAAAAAATAAATAAAATCGCGTAATTATCACATCAACATGTACACGCTACGCTAAGATTGATTTGTGATGTCGTGATCATTGATTTTTATTTCAATTTTTAAATATTAAAATAGAAAATTTTAATGAGGAAGAAATTTTATTAATTTGTTATTTATAAGCAAAAAACTGGATTCATCCATTGTAATTGAAAATTTTAAATTATTTTATAGATATAGTGATAATTTATTTAGAGTTTTTGGAAAAATTAGTTCAATAAAAATGTGCGTAAGGACATAGAAATCCAATTATATGTGTAAAAGTCATCACTTCAGAGTATTTCAAAATATGAATCCAATTCGAACCTAATATTCGAAAAAATTTATTGTAAATAGATTACTTAGAGACTTTATTTATTTATAACATTCGAGCGTTAATTTCTTCTGTCTCCTCATTGGTTTTGTTGATTTGAATACACCAGGTATTTCAATCTGTTTATGCATCAACAATGCAATTTCGACCCTTTGCTGGATTACAACCAATTTTAGACATTTTTGGTCATGAATAACCAGTCTGATGCTGTTGGAATCCTTTTACCAGTTACAAGTTGCACTCTTTCGGTCTTTAGCAGTTTTTAAATAATCGGTTTAAATTTTTAATTCGTATAAAGTGTACTTGATTCAAAAACTTAAACTTTGGTATGAAATAACACAATTAAAATGACATCTTGTGATAAGGCAGAGGCATTGGAGATTATTAATTTCTGCAGAAGTAAAATTTCTAAAATTAATATATTATTTTGATATTAACACAGGTGCAATTTCAATCTTTAATATTTTTCTTAAACATTTAAATATCTAACTTCCAATCCTTCAGCATCTAATAACTTTATTTTCTTATAAGATTTTTTCCATAAATAACATTCAGTATGACCACTGCTAGTAATTGTGAGACTGCTTCTACATTTACAACAACGGAATACAAACTTGAACGCCGGTGCTGCAAGAAAACGACTTAGGTATTTAACCCTTCAGGGTTGTTCAAAAGAAGTAACCCTAAAACAATGCCAATTAAAAATAAAAGATCGACTTCCATATTAAAAAGTAATCGATCGGACGAAGTATCACTAAAAGGTAACCTTCCAAAAGAAGAGAGACCAGCTAACATTAGGGCTAAACCCATAAATAAGCCCAACAACCAAAACTATAACGATATGGTCGTAAAGGCCATCAACCTGGTAATAATTCCATCAGGATACTAAATACGAAATTATCGATTAAAAATATTGGCCAGGCTCAAGTGAACACAATAGACATGGTCATGAACCTGCCAATCGATGGCATTTGTTCAACTTTTCTAAACTGAGGCCAAGAAACGAACACCTCATTATCGGTTGCGCGGACGAAGAAATAGCATCTATATATAAATAAAGTATTTTACGTCTATATCCCATGTTGCTCAAGTGAAAGTAATAAAAAAATTATTAGGCGGCTAATGTTACAAAATTTATATTTTATATTTTAAATTTTATGTTTTATCAAATATGCTGTAAGCTCTAAGTGAAACATTTTTAAATAATACAAAAAATAGACACTCGAGGTTTGACTTAGTTTAATTAATATCTTAATCAGTTTTGCCTGTTACACCATCATCAGACAACTCATTTGATTCATTAGTCTTCTGATGATGGTTTAACAAACAAAATCGATCAAGACATTAATTCAACTCAGTGAAACACACCTAGAGTTTCTAATTTTGATTAATTACATTTCAAACAAATTTAAATAATAAAATTGTATTGAATAACCCTCAACAGACAGTCAGTAGGACAAAACTAATCAACTATACAGTATTAAAAAATCACCGAAAATAATTTCCACTTATAATTCATTATTTCATCTGTGTGTTTATATCAAAATCAATTTTTAAATCGCCTGATTCTGAATTTGATAAAATATTTATTCAAATTATTAAAATTAGGTTGTTTTTTTTTAATTTAAGAGAGTTGCACAGCTTAAGGAATGAAATTGAAATGAAAAATTATTTACATATTTTGTATAAATATAATCTAACAAAAAAATAATTGTTATAATTACAAAAATATAAAAATGAAATGTATTATGAAAATTTTTAGGCGCCATGCTATATTATATATATGTAATACAATGTATGTATTTCAAAATTAGAAAATATTTCGAAGAGAAATTTTACATTATATAAATTATGTAAATTAAATTAAAAAAAAAAAAAAAAAATGTTTAACAAGTAATTTTTTAAATATTTATTTTTTTAACAAATAAAAATTATATTTAATAAAACTTTAGTTGATATATAAAAAAATGTTGATATACAAAATTATCATGAAATTTCTCAAAGATTTTTATCATATGGTTTTAATACCTGAGATATAATCGAAACAAAAAAATAATTTTTAATACTCAAAAATATTTGTACTTAACAAAGTTTTACAAATTTTTTTAAAAATAGGTTGCATGTAAATCTATAAATGTACAAATCAAATGATTGGGTGTAAGTAAAAGTAAATTAATAGATTTAAAATGGTTTTAAGACAAATTCCATTGTAATTTCAAGGTCTGTAATAAAATAATAATACAGTTCTCGTAACATTAAATAGATCGAATTATTTGATAAATATATTTTAATTTTTATTCTACTATAGATAACTGACCGGCCACATGAGATAGTAATATTAAAACAGTGCGAATATAATAACAAAATTTTCATGAATTTTTCATTTTTACAATTATGGTTAGCAATAATCTTTAGATGTACATTGTTTTTACAAAACTTCTTTTTTTTTTTATTTATAAGCCTTATTTAGAATTACTATATCGCACTGAATTTTCTAAGCACTTAATCTTAAATTATATAACACTCTATACGATACGAGCTTTAACTCTCATGCATTCAAAAAATGAAATAACTAAATAAAATACAATCACAATTCTTTTACTGTCCAATATTCACTGTTTTGATTATTTTCTAGCCAGTAATTTTGTATTAATTTAGTATTTCGTATAATTTCAGAAGTGACTATGAAAACGTTTTTTAAATACATCGGAAATGTATCGACGACGTCGCCAATACAATGTGTCATGATCTGTAAAAACAAAAAGATTTGACATTATCTCATGATCGGAAATTCATTTGACAATGTATTTGCGACATATTTTCGCAATGTGGGATGTTAAATTGTGTATTCAAAAAATTCTCGATATCGAAGAATAATAGAATACACGCATACAAATGTCATTAGAAAATTTTGTTTTAAATTTTGTTCTTCAGTACGTGCTGTTATTTTATAAAGGAAAGATGCAATTTAAGTAAGTTTTGATTCAATCACAATTCTTTTACTGTCTTTTTATTTTATTTCTATCTAACTATTTTATTTTTACTATTATAATTTTAATTACTTTTATTTTTATTTACCAATTTATAAGTGATAAGAAATGGACACATTCCAGAAATATACTGCTTCTCACGATAAAATTGCAGCACGAATCAAGCTGCTTCAATGATTAAAGAAAAATTGCACATATTTATTTTGCATTGACAAGAAAGTAAAAAGCATATTATCATATGTCAAATGTCAAAAAACATATGATTTGACAATTATTTCAGAAATAATTGTGTAGAAAGTGACCAGAATTGTAAACAAAACACTTTGAGTTTTCGATACAATGTGGTAGAACTCATAAATTTTATATTTATGTTATTTTTATATTGTATCGGGTTGCAATATTTTTTACGACATTTCCAATATATATATTATATATTTTATTTACGTAAATGTTGTTTTAATAAGGCACTTCATGCAATTGCAAAGACGACTAGAATTTTTTTTTTAAATTCATTGTTTTTGTAATAAAAAAAAAAACTTGCTTTGATTTTATTAAAAATTTAAAAGCCTATAGTTTTTGTTTTTTAAAAAATAAGAATATAATATGGAGAATAAAATTAATTATTATAAACTGTCTTAACAATAAAAATATTACATACGTCAAACATCCAACAATTTTATTTTTCGTATTATACGAACAGCGACATTAACTGCTATCTCGAGTGGATGCCAGCGTAAATATTTGCTTTTTCTAATCACTCAAATTATATGAATTTGTTTTTGAAAAGATTTTATTTGATTTTGAGATGTATTTCATTGAAATGTAAATGGTAGTTTTGTATCAGTTAATAAATTCTAGTTTCGTATTACAAATCAATAATCACTGTCCCAGTTTAGTTTAACTTTAATAAAATTAAAAACAAAGAAATAACGTAATAAAATCAAATTTAGTATGGTACTATCAGAAATTTATATTTTGAAATTTTAAATATATTAGATAAATTCCAATTTTCAAATTAAAAAAACAACATACATATGATCCACATGAAACGTCAACAAAACCTTGATAATATTTCGCAAAGATGATCTTGCACCTATGAAGAAAAAGTAGCTGCTGATTTCGAAATACCGATATTTAACAAAAAAATAAGTTTAATTTAGTAAAATAAAATCATATTATTATCAATAAATTTCAATTTTAATTCTTCTTCTTTTGCCGATTTAATTCTGTGTGCCAACGATCTGATTATTAAATATTTACGATATAGTGATGACAAATTCTTCCCAACTATATTTTATATGGAACAAATTCACCTACTGTTCTTATTCCGATCAAATTTCTGATGTTGTACAGTCACGACATTATTGGCAATTTATTAGTTAAATTAAAAATTTAATCCGTTTAACAGATGTTCAATGATACGATTTAATACCATTGAATCCTTTGATATAAAAAAAAAATTCAAAAGACTTAAGCGAAAAACTTTTTTTTTTTTTTGTTCCTTGTATATAAATTCTATTTTTTGTTTGTTTTGTTTTTTGTAATTCATTGTGGAATTTGTGGAAATCAATTGAATTCATTACAAATGAATATCGAATAATCTGTGACAAGATATTTCAAAATTTAATATTTAATTTCAATATAATCAATACAGTAAAAAGCAAAAGATCTGATTTTCTCTGATTAATTTGAGAAAAAGAATTCTCAAGAAAAACCAATTTTTTTTGTTTTGATGAAATCAAATATAAAATCTAAATAAAAAGTGAAATAGTTGAAAAATGAGAAAAATAATATGTTTTTTTTAAATATTTGATTTCATCGCAAAAAAAAAAAAAATTATAATAATAGAAAAACAATACCTACTGGGCAATAATTTTTCCACTTTACTTTAATTTTTTTCTATCTACTCAAATTTTCTGCAATCTATTTTTGTTTTCTTTGTTTCTATTTTTTTTTTTTGCTTATAAAGAAAACGAAATCGTGATTTATCTGGGCTAAAATATATTTTAGTTTATTATTTGCCACCCAAAAACTAAGTCTAATAAACTTAAAAAAAAAAAAAAAAAAAAAAAAAAACAAGAGAAAAACATCAAAAATGATACTTGAAATCTCTTGAGATATCTTGGAACATACATTAGGTACCTACTTATAATCATAACTCTCCTTTTTATTTACAATAGCTATTATTACAATTGCTGTACAGTGAACAAAATTAAAATAAAATATCAGTGGTAAAAATTATTATAGGTATTAGCGATTAATCAGAGTCGGCAGATATGGTATAATCTGAATACTAATAAAAATATATTATAGGTTCGAATGGGAAGAGTTTTTTTTCATTATTCATTGAAATTAATTGGTAAATGCAATGTAGTTATCACTAAAATTAGGTTGGATTGTGTCTTGTTTAGGATAAATAATTGTAAAATAGAAAATTGCAAATGTACATTTAATGAATTTGTTGTTGTTATATTTGGTATCTGTTTTATGTTAAATTTTAATACTAAAAGTGATATTGTTTTTATATTAAATCGCTGATTTGTATGTTTCGTACTGGGACAAATAAAATGTAAAAACAATTATTTCTGTTGATAAATGTATCTGCTCTGAGATTGAATCATCAAGAAAATGTAATGAAATTTTAATGAAAATCCATTTTAATATGAAGAAATATCGCTTTGACATATACAACACTAACAGACACTTGAAATTTCGGCTATAGAAAATAGAGCAAATGTTTCAATAAACTATTGCGGCACCATCATGTGAGCGATTTATCAGTCTCTTTCCTTATTACCATAATGTAAAACACTTATGAAAGCTATTAAAATACAGAACAAACACAAACATTTTATTGAACCAAAAGTAAATCGTAATTATTTTTTAAAACAGAACACATTTGATTTGAAACGTAAAAATCGACTAAGAGATTTAGGATAAATTAAATGTGAATGACAGTAGCATCTTCTAATTTCAAACACGTAATTTGATATCATTCGGAAACAATGACACTTTCTTAGAACCTCAACAATTTGAAAATCATGTCAACCATGTCAATCACTTTTATGCAAGTGACAGTTATATGTAATTAAAGCAATTATCGCCCTTGATGTTTTGGAATTTTAAGGTAGCAGTAAATTTTTATATTCTACAATGCATTTTCGTATTTTAATATTTTTCTAATTAAAAGTGTTATTTCATTACGCCAAAAAAAAAAATTGATTTTTGAAATTGTTGATAATTGATTTTATTTTGTACGAACGAAGCAGCATACAAAAAAAAATTAAAAAAATACAATCACTTACAATAAGCAATGAGTATTCGAATTCATGACTTTTGCAAATTGCATCCAAATCGTTCTGGGAAAATGCCAATGTGATTGTACAATGTGAATAGATATAGTATATAGTGAATAGATTAGTCAGATATATTATAATTTTTTACCAAATTACTCTCAATTTCACAATAAAATACTTTAAACAGCTATCAAATTCAACTTTATAAGAAATTTAAAAAAATATTCACCACTGTATTATATATATATGTATGTTATATACACATATATTCATTATATATAATATATATATGTATGTTTTCCCATAAAACACCGTTAGTTATCAAAATCTTAAAATTTCTAAATATCACGAAAAAATTGAAAACTTTCGTGGCGATAAAGCCATAACAAATGAGTAGCTAAAGGGTACAATAAAAAAACCAAAACAATAACAAAAGAAAAAAAACAAAAAAAAAATAAGATTAATAATTTTGCCTTGTCTATTCCATTGTGTTGTTCTTATTAATATTATTATTATTGTTGTTATAATTTTGCTGTTATTTAAATTTAACATAAATATTTATAAAATGCGCAATGAAATTAAGCAAAAAAAAAAACAAAAACAAAACCTAATATAGCCTAACAAAATGTATTTAAAAAAAAAAACAAAATAAAAAAACGCATTTAATAAAGTGATTTCAATTCAAATGCAACACCAAGCAAAAGAAAAAAAAGTGACAATTTAAGAGATTCAAAAGTGAAAAACAGAAGTGAACACATGAATTTACGAAAAAGAGTGCCAAATCGATGGTAATTTATATGACTTCGATAATTCAATAATTTGATATATGATATGAGTACCGCTATGGGTTCTATATATATATGATATGAGAAGATTGCTATGGGTTCACTTATGGTCTAGAGTTATGACAACAATATTGCTTAATTCCAATTATCATCCTCTTTTAAATTATATTAAAAAAATGTATATCACATTTTCATAATATTATATAAATTCAATACTAAGTTTGGTTTTATAAAACGTTAGTCAAAGGAATTTAAACGGTACATATGTTTTCAAGTCCTTGTATTCGAGTTTCGTTACACTGGAGTATACCAGTCTAGTGATCACCTTTTATGATGTCCAAGCAGTGCAGAAAATTTTTTTAAGATTTGCTTTTGCGAAGTTTCTAATGGTCAAATTCATTTATCAATTTAACCTTATGAACAGAGACTAATCTTAATTCAATTGAAAATTTTTAAATTAAAACGAAAAGTGGCTGATACTATTTTTCCTTACTGAAATTATTAAAGTAAAAATGACCTCTCCGCTGATTCCGAATAATATTAACATTAATTTAAATAATCGCCTACGTAATACGCAATTATTTACATTAACTTTTCATAGACTTTACATTAACTTTTGATAATTGGTAATCAACACAGAAATTATATTGACTTCACACTTTCTAAAAGGACTCAAAAACTTAAATTATATTTAATCTGCAGTAATTAAAATATTTGTGCAATTTATTATGTGTTATGTGTAACAATATTTGTGTTTAAATTAGTTTTTATTTTTTTTCTTTATTTTGTTTTATAATTCATGTATATCAAATACGTAATAGATAATTAAATTTAGTGTTATTGATCATAACTTAGGTTTAAGCTGTCTGATCTTATTGTTTTTTGTATATAATTCAATTTAATTTAAATAAGCTAACGAGTTCTTATTAAGAAGACGAAAAGGAAAATTATAAAAAATTATTATATAAAAAAAAAAAACAAATTTGTAGATAAATTTATAATTGTCAAGTTAAATAGTTTTTCTTAATTATTACATTATAAGTCTTTAATTTTTTTTCACACCTGCTAACACAATTACAACAACAATATTGTTTCCATACGCTTTTTATCATAAATCATTATCATTACCATTACATTATTATAATAATTATAACATACTTTATTATTCCCTATTAATTTTGATTTATTGGGTTTTGATTTAATATATATATATTTTTATTTCATTTTTGAAAATTCTAATTGAATCAATTTGTTTCAATTTTATTGGAAGTTCATTATATAGCTTCAAGCATTTAAACAAACAATTATTTTCTGTTGTTGGTTTGTTCTAAATAATGATAAGTAAAAATTAGAACAATTTCTAGTGTTATGACTGTGTATATTTATCATTCTATTTAGAATAAAATTATGTTTAATGTTATTTTTTATAATTTTAAGTTAAAATTAAATTTTATTTGTAGATTGAATTTTTTTATTTTGTAATGTAAAACAAAACAAAACCAATAATTCCAAGTCTATGGGATAAACACCCTAACTGCTTTTACACAGAGATTTGGAATACACAATTACGTACAATAGCTTTTTTCTGTAGAATTTTTATGGTATATCTACTAATTTAAATGTGGAAAACTATATCTACTGTAGAGTACTTCGCCTTCATAATAGCATAGTTCCATTTTTTTTATTTTAAGTGATAACCCAAACTCTCAACTATTTATCATTTATTTTATCCCAATGATAAAGGGTACTGAACCAGGTCGAAAAATCCAGAAAACATTTTTTTTTTTTTTTGTTGCCTTCGTCGGGAATCGAACCTGGGACCTTTCGGTTGAAAGGCAGGCGCTCTACCTACTTCGCCACCCAGCGTTAAGCTAAACGAATAAATAAATAAATAAATTGTAAATTATTACTAATTCATTTGTTCACTTTTGATTAAATCACAAAAGTCTTCAATAGTTTCGGCTACCTAAGAAGATAATTATACACATGTGAAATAAATGTAGTAGATATTAATAGAGCTAATAATGTTAAGGAAGATGCCTATTAACTTACCTTACCACCTTTATTTTCGAATTTAAAAATATTAATAGAATGACTGAATTATTAGAACTGAAAATATCGTCGGATTAAAAACAAGACTATGGACAAAATATTAACGAATCTGTTTGATTAAATTGAAGATGACAACTAAACTGAATTTTATATACACATACACAAGAACGCCATTTTCTATTATTTTATTCTTTGATTTTAATTAAAAAAATTATGAATTGACCTATTAGTACTAAACTGGGAAATAAAATTAATGTTCTAAATATAACAAATTAATTATTTGTATATGTATTATTAATTTGTAACAAAATTAGAGATACAAAAGAAATACAATACAAATATTCCATTTTACAATTTACAAAAGAATCGTCTCCAACTTACCTTTCAATTCTCGTAATACAACTCCCCTTACCAAACCGACAATAATTTTATATAAATAAATCCTATCTATCTACTACTAAACCAGGATTAAAATTTTCTATACAATTTTCTATATATTTAAATCTATACGTTTAAATCATTTGACCATTGACAATAAATATTTCCTAACTAACTAAAAATAAGAAAAATTTTAATAATACTTTGGTATTATTTTACTATAAATAAAAAAAAAAAACCAAAAATGTCACAGACCGAAAAAATGTCCGCATTATTACATAGTTTTCCCACCACTGCAATATAAACAAATTTTCAATACACATTATTAATAATGGGAGTACAAAAGAAAATTATTTAAAACGATTAAAAGTCAAATTAATTTTTAAATATATGCAATTATTAAGTTATTTATAATTATTTGAAAATAAAAGCTGGTTAATTCCTTTTGGGAGGTCTATAAATTATTTGTATAAATTTAATTTAAATTTTTTTTTTAATTGTTAAATATTTCATTATTTTTTAGATAAAAATGTAAATTATTTTTATATCAGAATTTTAAGAGGATTCAAATTAAAAATCTATATTTATAAATCTGTATAATACTACCAAGTATTACAATTCTTTCGATATAACTACTTATGATTTCCCAAGTTAATTAATATTATATATACATAAGAATTATCGGATTTAAATTTAAATATATACCCTGAGGATGGATAAATGGCTGGACAAAAGCTATTCAACATAATGTTGGAAAGGGTGCCATAATTGTACCAATATTTAGAAAAGGGAATAAAGCTTAAAAACCTACAATTTTAAATTTAGTGTACTTAAGCTTTTTAAAATAATAATAGTGGAAGATATAATCAGTGAAAGAAAAGAATGGCAAGGATTAGATAGAACTAAAAAAAAAATATTTATAATATTCAACTACTCAGCTTATCTCTGTTTCGTCCACTTATCGAAAACGTTCGATAGGGTATATTTTAATATTGCTTAAGACATCGCAAAATATGTTTAAATTCAACAAAAATCAGGGATAAACTAGAAATATGGAAAAATATATAAAGTTAATCAAAGACGTTTTGAATGTGAATTTAATGATGTTTCCAGATCTCTCGCACTTGTACTTGATACTCGTACTTCGCATTTGCACTTTCTGATAATAATAATTTATCGCATTAATTTTCGTACTAAATTTTTAACCGGATTTAAAAGTTTATGACAGTACATTTGTGTTTTTACAAATATTATTGTTGTTTTACGATTTATTAATTAAAAAAAAGGAACCTAGAATTACTGGAGAAAAAAATAAAAAAGTAAAAATAAAAATTATTATGTTCTTAAATTAGCTATATTTGTTTTAAATTTTAAATAATTGTTTTGTTACACACTTACAGTTACGATATCTTAATAAATAGCCTTTCAATATTCATTTTAATTAATTTAAATTTTTATGTGCAATTTCTTTTAGTGCGATTTTTTGTGGATTTTGGTGTGGTAAAAAAAAGCATTAAATTCTGACAGGCAGTAAAGTGCGATTTGACAGGTTTAGTGCGAGAGGTCCAGAAACGCCCTAAAGATTAATTTCAATAAAATTATTGGACAAAAATCTCTTAATCATATTTAATTTATACATATACCTGAAAAAAACCTTCTAATAAAGGTATTGTAAAACTTGAAACTATACTAAACATATTTAATTTAAAATTCAAATTTTATGCAATTTATTAAATAAATAAAATAGTGCCTCGAGAGATAAAAACTTAATAATATAGCCTTAGATAGTAGGCAAAGAGAAGGTGAGGCTATTTCCGTTCTATGTCCAACTGTCCACACTGTTACACAACACTGATAATGATGATGATGAAAATCTAGAGAACTGAAGCTTATTCTAACTAAGAACAACAACAAAATATATTTCTAATCTACTACACATAATTCAATTTGATATTTCCTTTTAAAATACATAATTCAAATCTTCCAAATTATATTGAAAATTATTGTAAAATCGAAAAACGTGATTTATCATTTACAAAAATAAAAAAAAAAAATAAAAAACTCATTAATCTTGGGTATAACCACAAATTAAAAATTAAAAGTAAATATATTCAAATTTAAATTTTCATAAATATAATTTCAAATTTTCACTTTCACTCCTTAAAATTATCACGAAATTATCAGAAAAGATAAAAAAAAAAAAAATTCAAAAATTATCACTTATATGATTCCATCATAGTCACATTTTAGATTCATTGAAATTTACTTTGTTAGTAACCGCCGCTGCTGTCGCCTCACAGTAAATTTTCTAAAGTTAAATCGTTTTTTTTTTTTTTTTGAAAAATTAAATTTATTTAATTATAGCTTTTATTTTTTTTTTTTCCTAATTCTATAAATGGCAACACGTGCTACATTATACCATATTAAGTTATAAAAATATTAGCCTTGCATTCTTGATTTCATCAGGCTAGGCATACTATACTCAAAAATTAATGTTGTCAGTCTATTTTCGGTTTTAAATCTTTGAAACAAAAACCAAAATTGAATTTCCTGATTTTTTTTTTATTTTCAAAATTTAAATATTTTGAGAAAAATATAGAAAAGAAGAGAACTGGAATTAAGAAAAAAAAAAAAAAAAAAAAAATATTTTCGGTGAAAAATTGAAAATTTCCTTAAAAGAATCAATGAAAAATAAAGAAAGGAAAATTTAATGTTTATTTTTTTTTTAATTTTAACGCTTCTGTCGTGTTTTTTAATAGAAATACTTTTTGAATTGTCATGACAGTGTTTCTTATATGACAAATTTTACAAATTCTCATTCGTTTTATATATGAATGTATGTGTTTATAAAATAAAAGTGATTAAAAATATTTCAAGATTAATTAAAAAATTACTATAAATTCAATTTTAGTAAACAAGAGAATTGGAATTTCAACAGGAGCGTATTTAGAAGATAAGATGTTTCTTGATTTAATTTTAGAAAAAAAAAGTAAATTGGAACATAAACAATATCAAATAAATGATAACACGATCTTAATCGCAGAAAGATCATCTCATCATCGATTTTTGTTTTTGTTATACGTAGTCCAAACAAGAGGTGAAAAACTGTTATACTTGTTTTGTACCAAAATATTGAATTTGTGTAGGTCATAAGTAAAGAATTGTTCATACTTAAAGAATACATACAATGAAAATAGTCCTGTGCCACCTACGAATTTCGAAGATGTAGAGATAAGCACATTTCAACTCCACTTCTTTCACGAGAAAAGTTTTTGAATGGGAGTAGAATAGATTTTCCACTGAACATACAACCATATCATTGCCAACTATACCTACTTTTCATTATCGAACCCTTCATCTCTCCAATCAATAGAAATTCGGTTTACAAAAAAATATATAATTCTTAAATTCAGATTTATCCTAAACAGTATCTTAAAACATTTTTTTAAAAAATTAATTTGATTTTTACTTTCTTAAAAGTTTCATCTCTGATTTATTTCAATTTTATTTTTTTTATTTTTGAATATTTTACTTTGTCTAGATTTTATCTTTTACACTTTCATCACTGCAACACTCTTGTATCTATATTATTATGTATGTATGTACATATAAATAATTTGCTGGATTCCTCTTAAAAATAGAAATCACTTTTAGTTTTTCTTCTTCTTGCTTTGTTTTTTTTTTTTTTTTTGAGAATGAAACAAAAAATGTTTTGTTTTGATGAGTCTCTGAATGTGCAACAAACCGATATTTTCAAGTATTTTTAATAGATCAACTTTGATTTCCACATAAGTATGAAGTATATAAAATATTTGTTTTTTTTTTTTTGCTTGTTTTTAGATATAATTTTTTTTTTGTTTTTGTTTTTGAGAATTGCTCTGGTACCCTGGGTAAAGATTTTTTTTAGTGGCGCTTTCTATAATTTTTATTAGATATTTTGTTTGAAAGTGTCTTTGGTTTTTTGTGATTATTTTTATAATGTCGGTTTGGTAAAGTAAAAAAAAAAAATGTTTTGATATACGAATATACATATACTTATATTTAAAAAAATTATGTAAGTAGAGTCTGCATATAATTTTTATAATACCTAATTATTTTGAAAGTATTCTAAATTAATTTAATTTTAATAGGTTTATTGGGATAAGCACTAATCATTTTATTTCTATATTATTGGTTCGTCATATATATATACATATAATCTCCCACCTACGTTCCCAAAATTAATATTTTCCCTCCACTTTATTTAAAACAAAAGCCCTCATCTCCAATGGCGAAAAAAAACTATAATCAGTCTGTATATCAATGTGGGAAATCGTACTACTAGAAGTGCCTCTAGTAATTATTAAATTATAATTATTAAATATTAACTTGAACATATTTTTATATCTTAACTTGAATTAAATATTATGAATTATTTACTTTAACAATTTAATTAGTAATCATTGTGAATGGATTAAGCTTTAAACTGTACTCGTTCACTCATTTCTGGTTAATTAAAGAACTTTGAATTTCGAAACCAAAATTCTTACTTTTTTATAAAAGTTATTTAGGCAGGAGGTGCAACATTAAAGAAAGAGAATATCGTCTCGAGCAGCCATTAAAGGTAGATCTAAATTGTTACTAAAATTATTGAAATTGTATTTTGAATAAATTAAATTTGGACATTAAAACTGAAATTTTAATTCTCCAAAATTAATATACATTTCCAGTATTACATATACATAAATAAATCTTCTACAACTAACACGAACATTTTTCATTTACTATTGATAATTTTGATTTAATTAATTTTAATTAAAGAATTATATTTCTAGTTTACAAAATTATAGTGAAGTAAACAATAGGTCATACGGTATTTAAATTTTGGGATTAAAAAAAAAATTCAAACTTTCACCAAATTATAGAAGAATTTCAAACGAAGCTACATCAGACCAATTATTAATGCGTTTTAATGCGGTTAACTAGAAACTCATTAATTAGAAATGACTTATAAGTGACGACAGTAAAAAGAAAAATAACTGCATCAATTGAAAAATATTGAAACCACCGAAATCAATTCGTGCAAAAATTGTTGATATAGCCAAATTAGACGCACTAATACACCTTAGGTAACAACCTAAATCCATTTATGAAAAACCAAAATAATTCAGATCTCGTTGTAATTAAGCCAAAACTCCCGGCAAAGAATCGTTAAGTTTTACAAACATTAGGTAGTAAATATTTTATACATAAATGCACATTTTGGACTAAAAAAGTACAGTTTGAGCTTTTATACATAAATACATCGTTTGTCTTGGATTTCAAAAAAAAAAATGTATACGATATTTTCACAATCGCTTCCGTAACCTATAGTTGTTAAAACTATCCAATCAAAATTGTTCTCTATACTATATGCTACTAATTAAAGTGAATAAAAAGAAGACAAAGTGAAATATTTTGGCTTTCTTATTTTTATTAAACTAATATGTTTATATACAGATGAAATGTACATGTTCATAAAATTAAATGTATGTATAAGGAAGTATGTAATATATAGTAAATATATGGTACTTGTACAAGGAGGGTGTTTGCTGCTCCATTTAAAGTTCATTTTTTTGTTTTTCTGATGTAGTTCTTCTTTGATTTCCAAATTTAGAAATAAAATTAAATTTTTGATATTTTGTGTTTTGTAATCTGTCATGCTTGATTAGATTAATAGACTAAAATAGAAATTAACTTTTTGTTTTTTGGTTTTTCTTTTTTTGGAAATTTGTGAAATTTTACAGGAAAAAAAAGTTATTAGAGGGACCCTTTCTTTTTATAGTTGTTTTTTTTTATTTGTTCTATAAATCATTCAGAACTGTTTTAAAAAGTAAAAAGCGCCCAAAAATACAAAACGGAAATAATATTAAATGTTATTATATATATATATATTTTTTTTTGTACTTTATATTTTTGTAGGGAGGGGATTAGTAAATTATTTAAAATTTATGATTAGAAATGCGGGAAAACAAAATAATTTTCATTTATTTTGAGGTTTTTTTTTACATATTGAGAAATAAAATTTTCTAATAGTTATAGAGATGATTTAAAAAACAAAAATCAACAACATGAAAATTAATTTGAAACATAGATCTTCCAAAAACAAAAAATTATACATTTTAAAATATGAGCTGATGGATGATATATTTTATGAATAAGATTAATTTCTATTTTAAAATTATCATATATAAGAAAACTAATTAAAAACAAAAATGTATCTTATATCATTTATAAAAGATCTAAATGGAAATAAATGATAGTATTTCCGGTGATATAACGGCAGACTTATTAGAAATTTATAATATTTTCTATTGATGTTATACAGTTAATTTTTCAAAGTAAAAAACGTGTGGCAAAAAAATTTATTTATTGGAGTAAAAATAAAATTCTTATATATTTAATTAAAAATTAAAAAACATTTTGAATAACTACCCATTGAAATATAATAATATAGCAAAAACTCCACTGGGAATTCAAATTTACATAATATAATATTTTTTCTGAAAAAAACACAATTACATAAAACAATCTTATAGCATTTTATATAATTAATCTTTCACTGAGATATCGAATTTTAAATTAAGTGTAGGAAAAAATAAATTCAATTTTACAACTGAACTGAACTATCAACTTCATTTCAAAAACAAAATTGACATTTAGCTTAAGAACAGTTTTTTGACTACGTTCACATGTGTAAATTGGTTCACATGTGTAAATTAATTTAATTGATTAAAAAATTATGTAAATTACGATACATGTTATCAAAATATTTATACCCTATTGTTCTTCATGATAAATTCATGGAATTACAAGGTAACATAATAAACTGAGATTAAATAAAAATCAAGTAGAGTTTAGCCATATAAATTTTAACAAATTTATAATAAAATGAATAGAATATAGTAAATTTAGATAAAAGAACTTCTTGTAAAGCAGGCATGATTATTTCCAGTTAATTATTAAGAAAAAAATCGTTTACATATAGTTTTGTTTCAAATAATTATGTTGAAAAATAAATAAAAAATATTGAAAAAAATAAGGGACTGCAGAATTTTATTAATTTTAAAATTGCAAAATAAAATGATAACAAAAAAGAACGTTTTAACAAATTAATTAGCTTAAAAAATTAAAAAAAAAAGCAAATGACTAAATCAGTAAAATTTTAGTTTATTTAATATCCAAAGATAATATATATATATACAGCAATTAATTATCTTTGTTTAGACTAATTAATATGGATTTAAATTAAATATAATAATGATATATTTGAAGAATTTTCTATAAATAGATGAAACTAGATGAAACTATATCATCTATTTAATCATAAGCTGTAATCAGAAATGTCAGCTGCATACCAAATGATTTTGCAGTGTAACCTAAAACGCAACAAGCTAAAATCATTTAACTTTTATTGCAGGCTGCTTTTGCCAGCTAACCGAAAATGAAAAAAACAATAATCCTCTGACAAAAAATGTTATTTGCAAATCGTAACATCATACAAAAGTAATTGTACAGTTTTTAAAAGATGCAAAACTTTGGAAAATTAAAAGAAAATTATTTTAAAATAAATAAAAAATTGCTTTAGTGAGTACCCAGCTTCAATTAATAAAAAAAAAACCGTGCAAAAGATTTTTTTATTTTGATTTGGATTATTTTAAATTTTTTTTATAATTTTTTTTAATTTAATTGTCTGTAGTTTTCAATATTTCTTCAAAATTTTTTATTTATTTTAAAGTTTTTTGAACAATGTAAATAATTAATCACCAAAATGTCAAAAGCGCTGTAGGAAAAGTAAAAAAAAGTTTGCTTGCTTTAATCGTCAGATGGTTTCGAATCTGCAGCAATAGCGAAAATAAAAGTTTGTAATCTGAGACTCTCTGTAAAGTGTTTTTCACGCTCCAAGTGAATTTTTACAAAAGTTGAATTTCATGATAAAAATTTGACAACTAGAAATTCTCATTAAGTTTGAATGACGAATGAATAAAGTATTATAATTTTAACAATATTATTTAATATAATATAATACTTTATTTTCTAATGCCAGCAAGTTAAGAGATGAGTTCCAAAAATATTATTTTTATACTGAAATTCAGGTTTTATGAAAATCCGCTAGATGTCACGTTACAGAGTTTAAATCGTCATATTCTTAAATTTTGTAAATACTAATTGTTGACGTTTGATGCTATTGCATTTGACATTTCCGATTACAGCTATACAATGTACTTTTGTAATCAATAATACGTAGAATAATAACAATTTTAGAGTACAATTATATAATGCAAAATTTAATGAACTACAATTGTAGAAATTTTAATAAAAATATAGCAAATCTTTCATATACAAGACAATTAAATTCTTACAAAAATTCAAGTAAAAATAGCTCTCATTCCTGTTTATGAACATTAGACAAAAACTAAATAAAATTTTTCTTCTTCTTCTTCTGCTAATTACAATTGTAAAAGTTAAGTGATAACTTGGAGTATCTTTACTATGTCATCATCAAAAGTTTTCTACTATCCTAGAAGACCCATGAACACATTTTCCGTAAGTTATTACTTGACATTCACTCTCAAATTTAGCTATTACCTGCCACCGTATAATAAACTGTATACAATTTTTGAGTAAGGTAGCAAACAATTTTACGATTATAAAAACGAAAATTTTTGTTTTACAAACCTTAATTTTAGTTTTTATAAAAACTTGTTTTCCAGCGTTAGAGTAAAATTTTGGTATAACAGTGAAAATAGTCGAATATTTTCCTTTTGATTTTACTGATATGGTTATCATACAGATACGCGTATTTCGTCTACTACTTGCAGACTTCTTCAGTGTTTTGTACTCGAGAATTGTACAAATCGCACATTTGCTGCAAGAATGAAATTACTCCAAACTTGAAATTGACATAATCTCAAAAATTGTGACAAATTAATTTATTAAAGAAGGAACCAATTAAATATTTTAATATTGCATATAATATTCCTTCAATTGTGACCAGATATATAATTATGTTCCAAAGCTTTTAAATTCCATTTCCATAAAACTCCAAATTTCGAATTATGTCAGTGTTACAGTAAATGAACGATATAACCTGTCAGTTTCAGTTATATGAAACAATACACAAAATACCATGTATTGGTTTTCCATTTTACATAATAAAAATAATAATTTAAAATTATATATATAATTTATAATTATATAATTAGATTTTAACTCCCACTGATTTTAATAATATTTAACGAAAAATTAGATTTTTTTAAAAAAATAATTACATAAGTACCTATATAACAAAATACAATACACATTTCCATACAAAAAAATTACATATTCAGCATTCACAATTCAATCAAACCAATTTCCTAAACAAACAAAATGTAAAAATTTTCTTTACAAAAAAAAAACAACACAAACACAAAAAAAACTCATAAAGTTTCAATATAAAATATTTTATTGCAAATTTTGATTAGATTTATTGGAATTTAAGTGTAAATTTAACTACAATTTATTAATTTATTTACATAATGTTTGAAAATTTTATTTTTCCATAAAATTTAATTATGTGAAGTGAAACATGCAAAAATTTCATACAAAAAAAAAAACTAATTTTATGCTTCAAAATTATGACAATACTTGAGGTAACACCTTTTTTTCATTTTAAAACGTTACATGAATTTATTATATTATTAAATTCTTCGAATACTCTGACAAATAATACTGTCCTGAATTATTCAGACCTATTTATGTTTTAAATGCTAGACAATAAGTTGATTAAATATTCAACTCTTTGAACACAAACCCTTGCATACAGTCGAATTAATTTTATAAAACAAAAATTTATTCTGCTCCGTTCGATACCAAGAAATCATTGTGAAATTACATAACAGTAGAGATATTAGAGAGATAAAGTATGGACGGATAAATAAAAATTTCAAATTTCAGTAGTGCAGGACAACATTGCACCAAGGTCTGTAACGCTGAAGAAGAATAAGTACGTAAGTTATAAAATGAAAATAATAAAATTTTAAACTAATTTTAATAATCAAATTTTCAATATCAATTTCTAGAATCAATTATTGCAGTCTACAAATGATTAGGTACCCAAAAATTCAATGCATTTTTCCATTAAAATATTTTTTTTTGCCATTAAAATTTTTTTATTTCTATTAAATTAAATAGTAAAATATTATAAAAATTCCAACTATGAATAATAAAAAAATAAGACAAAAAATAGTATTATTAAATCTATATTTAGAACATACCAAAATAAAAAAAACAAAAATTCCAATAAATACTTAAATAAATCAATTAAAAAATACCAAATTGAAAAATTTACCAACCTAAAGTATAAAATTTAATTCTATAAAAAAAAAAAAAATTTCAAACTTATCTACTTAATTTTTATTGCTACTCTATATATATAACGTTGTAACCTCAAATAAGCACCAGTTTAAAAATAATAATAATAAGTATATATGTAGTACTAAATATAGGTGAAAATGTAATTCATTTGTATCGAAAGGTGCTAACACAACAACAAATTATTTCCTGTCTAGTCCAAAAAAGAATCTAAGATAAAAATAAAAAAAAAAAAAAAACAACAACAAATAAATAAAAGCAAAAACGAATGAACCTAGCAATTTATTGCTGTCGCATAAATTTTAACTAAATATGAACTTCAACAACAATTACCTCTAATAAGTTCTGAAACATGCACACATTCCACATATTGCAATAATAGAATACTATACACCAGTATAACCTATCATATTATTACATGAGGGAAACTAGAGGAGAGGGCAATAACAGATAATCTTATGTACATTACATACAATAATATATTTTTGCAAATATTTTTATGTAATTTGCATAAGAAAAATTTTAAAAGTTGTACAATATGGTAAATAATTTGAGATATATGGAAAAATACATGTTAGCATACATAATGTCTAATATTGATTGTATACCATATATTATTAAGTACTGTACATATAATGCATGGTGCCAAACAATTTTACATATTAATATAGTTGATATCGCAATTTTTTAATTCTTAAAGTAAATAAATTACTCAAGCTTTAAAATGTAAATTAAGCTTTAGAGTTTTTATCTTGCATAATTTAAATTAAAAAAAATTGGAAAAATTAAAGAAAAAAAAATTAAATGGCACTTTACAATTCAAAAACAGTTTAGATTGCGCATTAATTAATTTAAGTCAATTGTAGATATTTTTCACAAATTAAGTTTTTGCCAGTTTTTTTTTTTATTTTTTTTTTTTTTTTGTATTAAAAATATATTCATTTCAAAATTGATTAATTTGCCTGGTTACCAGTTGTTGATGTCTGTCCGTATCATCGTAAAACTCAAATTTCAATTATGAGTTTATTTTTTATATTATGACTCTCTTAATAATTGAATATTAACAATAATAATTTACATTAATTATAATTTAAATTGTGAATTATCATATTCAAGTGACAAAGCAAATTGAAATATTAATTAATTAATTTATTTAAAATAAATGGATGCAATTAGCAAAATGGATTTTACAAATATTTCGAACTGATTCAGTCTTAAATTTGAAATTTTTTTTAGATATAACTTATTCTTACGATTTCATCAATATATAAATATCTTAAATTGGTTTGGGTTATGTAAAAAGTATGGCAAAAGCAAAGCGTTCATAATTTTAGAGTGTACAAATTTTAAAAACGAAAACCTTTAATGCATAAAACTTCTAAAAAGTTAAATCTTGATCGAAATTCTATCTCTTGCAAACTATATAGTATGTTAATATGATTACATATTTTGTAATTGACATTAAATCAATTTAATACTATAATCTACTGTGTATTAACATACAAATGTATTGTATACTAAGTATTAAATTTGAAATTTTTTATATTTAATTATTTATTTATTTATTACATGTTTAATTAAAACAGTTACAATATGTTCTTAATCTAAATAAAAATTTATATATTTTGTACAAAGATTAAATTTTTATATTGTATATATACAATGGATCTTATATTGTATATACAATGGACCTTATAATTCTGTATATTCTGAAATGAGAAACGAATCAATTTTAAGGCTCATGTACAACATCAAAAATATTAGTGAATGCTTTGTAATGCATCACTAATTAAGACCTGAATATAACTACAATTTAATACAGAATGCATTATTTTGATAATAAATATAATAAAAAACTTGCATAATCACTCTCTCCAATATTTTTACCTATAGTTATAGGTTTTTTGGATGTAAGTCAAGTTCAATGATTCGATGAAGACTAAAGAAGATTTCCATTGAGGATTTATATTTCAGATTTAGCAATGTTTTAATATTTTGGTTAATGTATTGTACATGATAGAAGCATTCTTCAGTGGATATTTGACACATGGTTACGTAAATTGTCTATTTGTGTCTCACACTGTTGGGTATTCTGAGAATCAAATAATATGATATTTTATAAAATGACAGTATTATACATAGAACCATTTAAATTTATACTAAAGCTGTCAAAAACTTTAATTTTCTTTTTTTTTAACTTTATTTTACCCATTGTACAATCTTATAGTTACTTAGCCTAAATAAAGTTTACAAAAAATAGCTTTTGTGATATTCTTATTAACATGTATAGTAATAGTGTGCTTTTATGTTAATTTATGTTATATGGTTATTATTATTAATATTGTTGTTATTTAGTTATTAGTTTTAATTTACTTGATATCTATATGTACATATTGGAAAAAGCCTGGGGTGTAAAAATCAATATATTCTCGTATTGTTAAAGATAAAACTTAACCAACGTAAACCTACTAAGCTAACTAAATCTAACTAAAACTGCTTAGCCTAGTTAAAACTAGAAAAAAAATATGTATTATAATACTTAGTGGTAATTACACGTATTTTACAACCACCAATAGTATCTTTTCATAAATTTATCTTTGTCCGGTATAGACCCGTCATATTTCAAATTTTCTCCATTAATGTTGTCCGGGTTATATTCGATAGTTTTACATGAAGTCCGTCTAATATAGTGATATAGTGCAGGGACATGATTTTGGTTTTGAATATAACCATTATTATCCAAAAAGATAAATTGCAAATGTACTCTTCATTGTGGTAGAATATATGCGATATTAGACCATTTTCTGGAGTTTTGTCGATTCTAATTATGTTTGTTTCCTTTTACAAGTATTTATTAGAATAGTAATGCTTCAGTCCGAATCAGGCTTTCTATAAATATTGGTAAATACTCTTACATACTTTCTTTCAAATTTGCATAGTTTTTCAATTACGCTTGCATTGACGTTGTATCATATGGGTACCTCAAAAACTATAATTTTGATACATTATTATTATTTTAACATAAAATTTTTGTTGCATATCCGCCGGCTGATATTTATTTTATGATATATTTTCAGATGAGGAAAAAAAGATAAACTTTGCAAATGAAATTTCTATCTGTAAAAATTTGTAAAAGTTGGCTGTCAAATTTTCTATCAAATTTTTGTTGTTGTTTTAAATGTCAAGCAACGAATTTAAATAAAAAATAGTCTACCTAACCTGAAAACTTATTTATATAAGTGGTTTATTGACAAAAAAACCAAAACCAATAAAAATTATTTAATTTCAGAAAATTACTGTCTAGTTAAATTCCAAATTTAAAAAAATCTCATAACCATCAGTCAATAAGCAAGCTTTTGACATAAAAAAATTTTGCAAATATTTATGCAAATTTTCGGTATGCTTAAATATTATTTTCACTGTTCTCGCAGATATTTATGATCACGTGATTTTTACTCTCATTTTAAATTTTTGCAAATAAAAGTAAACATACAGACCTATTTAATTTTAAACTTATTTTTTCTCAATCATTATCTTTCACAAAATTTTCATTTTTTACAACTAAAATATAAAATCGCTTCTCAGAATACCATCAAAATCGAAACGTTGCGAAAAATACTGATAATTAAACTGTTTCGTTTCACAAAATACCAAAATAAATATTTTCGTTACATAACATATTTTTCACTACGCATCACAAAATAAGCTTCTCAGAATAAGGCCCCAACCAATATTTAGATTAAATAATTAATTACAACTATTTTTAAAAAAATATCAATTTCTTTGACAACTTATATTACGATTCAATTCATCTCCTATATAGATTTTCTAAGACACATACATACTAACAAGTATTGGTCGAGGCAATAAGTTAAACATCAAAATCACATGAATATTAAATTAAATTAAACAAACTTAAAGCATATTTACAGAAATCACTATGGCAAATATAATAATTATTAATAATATTTAAAAAAAAAAAAAAATGTTTAAAACATTATTTAAGCCTCATCTAAAATCCTGTATACATGTTTTAAGCTTTAAAGGAAAAAAATAAACACGTCTCGAGAATTTTGTTTGATATTTTTTTTTTATTATTATTTTAAATATATGAGTATCGCACTTAACTTGTAAATATTGAACTCGAGGTTAAAACTTAAAACTTGTAAAGTTTTTAACCATCTGACGGTAAATCATAAAAACATCAAATGATTTTTTTTTTTTTCTATGTTTAATATTAAAAACTTGTGTGAGGTCTTGTTAAACACGCCTCTCTTGTCTTTTAAACAACTGTTAATATTTACAAATTTTTCATTTATTTTTCTCTAATAAGATATGATACACGCATTTCTTCTCTTTATAAATTAATTGAAATAACCAGTGAAGTTTGTGATTAGATATATTTCAAATTAACATTAAATAGAAAAAATAAAAACAAAAATAAAGAAAACAAAAAACGCCATTTTAATTAAACTAAATGCATTTTAATTTTGAAGAGAACACCCAAATCAATAAGGTTGCGGCATAAATAAAAGGCGTTTTTATTATCTTTTTTTTTGTTGTTTTTTTTTTATAGAACAAGAATAATAATAATAATAAAAAAAATAATGTAAATAACTAGGATAGTAAATCAAAGCCTTATAAAGTTTATTATGACAAAAACTGACTTTGAAAAATTTATTTAAATGATTATAGAATCAAAATGTAATTTAAAAGTCTGAGTACAAAACATATATTGTTAATTTCTTAATGTTTAAAATATTTTTATTTATCTTTATTATAGGCTGAAGTCCAATGAAAACGACACGACATTGTCGTCTTAGATTGTCAATCGTATAGCGAGTCCAATGAATGCGACATTTTCATTTTATTTTCAAACAACAATTCAAAAATAACAAGAAAAACATTCACAATTTAGAACTGTCAAGATGAAATGTCGCAGTGTAACAACCCCAAATTTTGAATTTTGATCAAACTTTTGTCGCCGACTTTGTCGTGTCGTACAATTTGTTATGATGCCATTTAAACACATTTGTTCAAGACATGATTTGACATATTTTGTCAACGACAATGTCTAGTACCTAGTAAAGTCACTCGATGTTGACAATCGATGTCCGGGTTCAACAGAAAATGTATAAAATTTTTATATATGAACTGAATTTAAACAAATGGTTTCTAAAAAATATTCTAGAAGTTGCACCACAGATATCCAAACACATGCTAGGTTCAATCCGAAATCTTGTTGTAGGTTTGAATTTGTTTGAATTTGTGCTTAAATAACATAACAATATTTATGATTTTATTATTAATCTGGTATTGTATAGTTTTGACTGACTGAAATTTTTAGTAGAAGCATAATAATAAGATCTATTTTAGTTCTGACTCGTGAACAAAAAATCTTAAAAAGCTTTTACCAAGAGTTGCAGTTAGATGTTCTATGCAGTTGTAAATACAACTTTTTGTATACGATAAAGTATGATACGTATCTATACATCAAGCTAAATCTATACAATTAAAGTGTGACATTTAATCCCAATTAAGCGTTTAAATTTATTTTTTTAAAATATAGGGTGATTTTAAAATATTTTTTTTATTTTCAAGCTGTAACCAAACGTTATGATATACAAATCAATCAATAAAAAAAGGAAAATTAACATTCATTTTGCTATACATACTTACATAAATTATGTATTTAAATTAAAATATAAATTTTTTTTATATAAAATGAAACAAAACAAAAATAATCCGAATTCACTTGTATAAATAGTTTACAATTCTCCATTTTTAATAACTAAATTGTCAAATCGGATGATATGAAAATTATATGATTTATACTTTGCCACATTTAATAAATATGTTGTCAAATTTAATCGTATATATGAAAATTACCATACAATTTATTTGTATGACAAATGAATTAAATGGACGTATTTACACGTTCAAATCCCATCCAATTCAACTAAATTGTACAATTAAATCGAACGTGTAAATGCTAGTTAACATTCTTTGAAAATCAGAATAACTTTTAAATAATAAAAAAAAAAAACTAAACTACATTATTTATCTTGACTTCTTATAATTAAAAACAAAATATTTAATTATTCAAAAAAGTTGAGATTTTGTCCTAGTTTCAATTTCTAAAAAAAGAAAGTCGAAATTTTGTTATACACCTTAAGAATTAATATAGAAAAAAATACAAACTTATTTTAATTATCGACAATTTGAAAGATATATACACTACTCAATCAATTTAACACCCCATTATATCTACCTATCTCTTTCTATCTTATTTTTAATATTTAAGATTGTGTTTAATAAGAAATAGAAAATATTTCTATTGCTTGTATTTTAATTATTGAGTGCACAAATTAAGTTTAATGGGTTAAGTTTTAAGGCATTTTCTTTCATTTATTACAATATATATATATATATATATATATATATAATATAATATATTTACCACCTATCAATTTACATATAAGTATATAATTATAATAACAATAATAAATAGTTATAAAGTTGTTAAATAAAAAAACATTTAATAATATTCATATAATTATAAATTTGCAAATAAATGAATTTTAACATTTTCACATTATGTCAAACCATAAATTTAAAATCAAATAGAAAAAAAAAACAAACATGATTTTAACATTACTGACAATAGATGTCAGTAATTAAAAATTATTATTTTTTTTTTTTTTTTTTTGTAATTTTATATCAAATAAAAACATTTAAATTATACTATTTACATGCTACAAAATTATGCAAAGACATTATAAATAAAAAAAAAAATGAACATCGTATATATTTTATGAGTTGAAATAAGCAGTGTGCTCATATTCATGACTTGAATTTTGAAAATATTGTTTTATGACTATGACAAAAACAAAAATAAAATAAAAATAAAATAAATTAGTTACTTGAAGTAAAAATTATTTGGATATTAATATTATCACGGAAATGACATTAATAAAATGCAAAAAACAAGAACCTTCAAACTACACAAGGTGATTTTATAAATGTTTCAAAAAAACATTTTTTTTTTACTTACTTCCCTTAACTTCTATGTCTATTTGTAGGGATTGGTGTTGTAACAAGTTCTATATTTTGATTACAGTATTAATTTATATGTATATACTTAGAGTGTTAATTTAGATATTATGTCCAGCCAATGATAATATGCATGATAATCGTCTAGATGAATTAATAATTGTACATATTGTAAATTTTAATATAACTTTAAGGAGAAGATACAGAAAAAACAAAAACCCAAACTTTGCCTACAATTGTAGATTACAAATCGAAATTATCAATGCATAATAAAATTTGGATTTATCATCAGATATATGTACTATACAGGATTTTAGTCTGCACCATTGTATTCTTTTGAATGAGGTAATCGGACAGAAAAACGTTTATTCACCATAGTTTGGGCGCTGAAAATAGTTCATTGCAAATTTTTATTACAATATTTTCGTTACCATAGACACCATATAAAACTCAAATGAAATCAAATTGATTAACCCTTTAAAAAAACACACATTTAGTAAATTATAGATTTTCTAGCTTTTATTCAAGATTGTAAATTTAAAATTTTCGATTTTTTTGTTATGAAATTGTTAAATTTAGACATTTTTGAAAGAAAAAACAACGGGGACGGTTAAATAAATACCGAAGCGAACTTACTGACTATCAAACAGGGCTTAATCTGTGAAGTGAAATTCAAATATTAGTAAACAACCATTGTGTTATAGGACTGGTCAGTACAGATAATTATCGAATCTGTGGTGGTGTTGACTAGCAGAAGTTATCAATTAGATGCCATAGCATTGAACCGGCGCTCCAAAAAATTTTGAAAATCAATTGTTTAGAGGGGTAAAATATTTGATAGCTTAAAAAATTAATAATAGTGTACTCGTGTCATTTTCACGTAATGTTTTCATTTTTTCATAACATTTGAACTATAATTTAGAACGAAATAATGAATATAATATCCTGCTTTTTTTTTCTTTTTTCTTTTTCTTTATTGAATTCATAGACCTTATAACTTAACAATAATACCTTATTTACAATGGTAACTTATAAAAATAAATGTTGACCTCATTAACACAAGTATATAAAACCAATTAGGTGAAAATATGAAGTATTATATAGATCTTAGCATAAGCTGTATGGCCTTATCAGTTAAATTTAACTAAGTTAATCAGAAAAAAAGTTTGTTTTCTATGAGGACGTATAAAAAGTATAAAAAGTTGGTTCATAAAATTAACCAAATATATTATAATATAATATATAATTTTGAAAGTTGGAAAAAAGAATATAGTCAATCTCTCCAAAACCTGTTCTATTTAAAAATATCTTCTTCTCCTTTTATTTACCCTATTCATAGCTCAGTGACAATTAAAAACATTTAATTACAATCACTAAGTCTTATTTATTAAAAATTGCAAAAATCAATTCAGAAAATTTATAGTAAAGTAATAATCAATAGGATACTATAAATTAATCCTATAAAATGTTTTTCTTGAATTTAACTTCATTCATACCTAATAAATTCTAATATAAGCAATTTTAAAGATAAAAATCAATTTAAAATTCAATAAATGAAACAATAATAAATCAAATTTGAAATAGCGACATCTTGACAAATGTAAATTATAATCCATATAAGAAAAATAAAGTTAATTTAAAACTAAATAATTTAATTTAATAATTCTTGATTCTAATTTTTTTTTTATTTAATTCAATGACTCACATTTCTTTCATTGACACGAATAAAATTCTAATAAAAAAAGGGTTTTCAATTTGAAATCGTCTATGTATGGCTATATATTCTCTATATAAAATTCTATATTATTCCTACGTTAAAAAAAAACCTCCACAAAAGTTCAATCACTTTCTATGGATGTGTGTATTTTCAATATGTGTATGTACACTATAGTTCACTAGATTAGAAACAGGTACAACAAATTATATTAGTGACAAATTACTACACATATTAAAAAAGGATTTTGTGCTAATGAAAGGGAAATTAATTATTTTGTATTAAAATAATTAATATTAATAAGTGTAAAAAATAATTTTTACTAAAAACAGTAAAATGAAATAATATGTGGAAGAAGGAACAAAATGATCTGGTACACATGTTTAGTAAAAAAAATCGGAATATTTGACATATTGAATTTATTTATTTATTTTAAATTTTTTTTACAGTGGAGAGTTATATTTCGTGTGACTATATTTTATACATACAATATTATGTATAATAATTTTACAATTTTTTTTTTAAGACAATAATAAGTGACAAGTGGTATCTTATTTTGAAAATCAAAATACAAACCATAGTTATATAATATAAACTATTATTTATACAGGGTGGTCCGGCTTAGAGCAAAAAATTTAAGGGGTGATTCCTTGGAGTATTTTAGGAAAAAAATTGTTATAGAAGAGTGGTCTATCTTTAAATTTACCTGGGCTACTGAGGGTTAAAGAAAATTGGATTAGAAAAATTATGTCTAAAGAATATCCACTACAGTTCAGAAGAAATTGAAACTAGAGCAACATCTTCTTCATAGCTTTTTTTTAGAATTAATACACCTAATTAACGGTATATGTTGAATGAGTATCAGACTTACCGTTTTTGAATAATAACTGCATAAACTTAAAATTTTGCTTTTAAAAACTGAACTTACACAACTTTCATATCAGACTTGCCGTTTTTCAGGTAAAGTCATATTTAATATTTGGTTAACCCATGTTTTAGTAAGAAAAAAAATAACTGAGAGTTGAATATTGTAACAATTTTATTTTTTAGTCAAAATTAGTTAAAATTACTGAAATTAGTTAGGGTTAATGAAATTTTATATGACTTTACATGAAAAACGGCAAGTCTGATATGAAAGTTGTGTATGAAAAAGTTGTAGGGAATGATGCAGCGCATCAACACACTAAAAAAAAAATTAGCGAATTTTTTCGAGATAATCAACTTTTTTTACAAAATTTTCAGTTTTTAAAAGCAAAATTTAAGGTTTATGCAGTTATTATTCAAAAACGGTAAGTCTGATACTCATTCAACATATACCGTTAATTAGGTGTATTAATTCTAAAAAAAAGCTATCAAGAAGATATTGTTATAGTTTCAATTTCTTCTGAGCTGTAGTTGATATTCTTTAGACATAATTTTTCTAATCCGATTTTCTTTAACCCTCTGTAGCCCAGGTAAATTTAAAGATAGACCACTCTTCTAGAACAATTTTTTTCCTAAAATACTCCAAGGAATCACCCCTTAAAAACTTTTTGCTCTAAACCGGACCACCCTGTATAAAAGACCAGAGTTGTAATGTAAACGACGCTTTTTGATATTTTTTGTTTTTACTAAAAAAAAAAATATTTTTCCTTTCAATTATTTTTATATGATTTTTTGATTTTTAAATTTTTTCCTTTCAATTAAATTGTGAAAAAAAAAGAAAAATGGATGGAAAATAAATTATTAATTTGCTTTAAATTATAACAAAAAAGTGTTTCTACAAAAAAAATTTCTTGGGGCCACTGAGTGGTTATGTTCGAAAAAAAGTTCAGTATCTTTTTACTCGGGACCCGTTTTTAAACAAGCTGACTTACTAGTTTTGTAATATAAACTTAACATATTTACAAATTATAGTATAACGTATAATAAAAAATAAAAGTAAGTAAAATGTTGAGGATAGAATCAGAATGCCAGTAAAAAATTATGATTAACTATAATTTTGAATTAAATTTGTTATTATGCTTTTTTTTAGTAGCACTGCATTTAGAGATTTTAGTTGAATGTCTAAACTGTTATACAATTTGACAGCAGAATAAACTATTATACAAATTAAAACTAGAATTAAAATTTTCTGCTCCCCACTGGTGGGGTTACAGGATAATGATAATGAAATTGTCAAAGACACTACAAGAGCTAAAAAAATTTTATACCCAACTGACTAATAAGTAGTTTTTTTTTAGACAATTACGAAGAATAAATAAACAATTGATAACATAAGTCAAAACATTTATTAATATTAAGACTAACATTTCGAAAATTTAACAAAGCAAAATACATCCAGAACTACATCAATATCATTTTGTAATTATAAAAATTAAAAAATTATTTATTTTAAGTAGTTTTAAATTATGTCATAATCGTTCTTATCTACAAAGACCCAATAGCCAATACCATCTCCGTTTTAATTTTTACCTAATTCTAATCTATTGAACAACAGTGTACTTATATGTACATCGTACATATTAAAGTGTGTAGCAAAGTACGTAGTAAAATGCAAGACTAAAGTAGGAAGTTATCGTCTAAATATGGTAATCCATTAAAAAAAAAAAACATAAAAAAACAAAAAACTAAATGTCATTTATTAAAGAGAATTGCAGAAGTCCAATCAAAAAAGAAAAATAAAAACATTTTTTTTTTTTTTTTTTTTCAGAAGTCCAACAAAACAAAACCAATTCCAAATAAAAATAAAAATCATAAATAAATTATCAAACTATTAATAAATAAATAAATAACTAAAAGAAAAAAATGAATAATCCGCACATAATTATTGATAAAAAAAAAAACAACAAAGAAAAATAAAAAAAAAAAATAGATAAAAATTTTCTAACATTTATTAAATTGAAAATTAAATAAAAAAAAAATGTTTTTAAATATTTATATTATGAAGAATTTTATGAATTTTCATTGCTATTCAAGTTTTTAATGTCCCAGTGGTACAGATGACAAAATATTCAACTTCAAAATTGAAATATTAATTATTATACAATTCCTTCAAAAAAATGTATAACATAATTTTCGATTTTGACATTTATAATTTTTTTTTTATTTATTTTTCTAATAAAATTATTAATAAATATGAATACATAATTTTTTTTTAGTTTACATGCCAACAGTAATGTAATAGTTCGAATATTCTTCATGCTACTCAATTCTGTGGTCAAACAATTTTGAACTCAATTCACGAATACCAATGCATTTTATTTTTTCTAATTTTTTATTATACTTTTTTGATAACACTGATTCGGTATAGTTCGAATTTATAGTAACATTGAGGCTGTGGGATATCAATAAATAGTACATTTAATAGCATTTAAAAGTATTTTTGTTATCTGCAATCCCAGCGATCGTACTAAACAAAAACATAACTTTATACAATATCTAAACGCCGACCACCATATGATTTAATTAATCTGTATACAAATTATTCAGAATATTAAAAATAACAATCTATTGTAGAATAATTTAACTTTCATATTAATTCCATATGAGCTTGGTAATAGCCAAATTTTAGTTTTCCCAACTAATTTAAAGGATTAATGAAAAAAAAAACATTTTGAAACATCCTACAAACAGAATTCAAACATACGATTTTTGATTTGATAGCCAGATGACATAACCACATGTATTACAGCTTAAATAAACCATAACAATAATATTCGCATACTATAATTACATATGTCATAACATAACAGAGCTACATAATGTCATGACATGTGTGATATATGTCAACCACATGTAAATACCCATAATCGACATATGCGACAATTAAGTTGAATCTGACAATTCGTTAAATTTTCGTTAAACATAGAATTCTTATGTTAAAAAATTCCATCCAAATCGAATTTGACATTATGTAATTTCTTTTCGTTGTTGTTTTTTAGATAAATATTTTCTTACATTTCAATGTCATTATGGGTCGACATATGCTTTGACAAATATATATGTCAGCTTTGTTAGACAATTTGACATTTCCATATGTAGTTCTATGTCATTATAGTTAAAGTGCATAACATAAAAACTGCAAAATCGTAGTTGGCAGCATAATAGCTCCACTACTTTTATACATGTTTATATACATATATATTTAAGTAATTAACTAATGACAATTAAAATGACAGTAGTGCAAAGCAAGTATTATCATTGCTGCAATTTTTTGGAAAAAGCAAAAGCAAAAAATGAGATTCTCTGCAGACAACGCAGAAATGATAATACATACTTTCTACGTTTAGAAAAATGTCTCTGTGATATGTCAGTATAGGTATCAGTGAAAATAGAAATTTTTATTTCGGAGATACCTAACTTAGATTTGTACCACAAAATCTAATATTATATATATATAATTTAGTGTGTTGGTTTTTGCGTCTTTTGTTATTTTTTTAATAATTTCAATATGTATATATAATTCGTAAATTTTTTTTTTAATGCACACCTGCAAAACTTGATTATTAATTTTTTTCAAATATCTCAAAGAATTCTTTAACTATCATTTAACATACTAAAGGTGTATATTTTTTTGTTTTTTTCTACAAATGTTTAACTACCATTATTACTTTATTACTTAAAGTTAATATTTTGCATATCATGAACCTACTACACCTAATAACACCTATCCAAATATAAATATGTAAATACATAGATGCATATGTATATATTTTAAGTTATTAGTAAATCTTGTCGTGCCTCCACTTCACATATACAACGATAATAATAATAAAAAAAAAAATAAAAAAAAAAAAATATTTCACCCCGCAATCTGACATTTGCAATAGTAATTCTTTTTGCTGTATTAAAATTTCAATTTTTCAATTACTTATCTTCAGGTGAGTACAGGTAGAAAAAAAAATGAAAAAAAAAAAATAAATTTATAAAATTAAAAATTAAAATTAATATTCAATCATTTTGGATTAACAACATTAATCATCGCATTTGATTATAAGACGTGTTTTGAATTTTCAAAAAAAGAAAATAAATTAAAAATAAACTGAAAAGTATGTATAATAAATTAATTGAGATTTTTATTTTTTAATATTTTATAATGCTACTGAAAATCTTTATAAATACCTATATCTATTAGATATAAAATAATTTATTTTTTTTAAATAGTTTATCTAGATTTATGTAAAATAACGACAAAATACACCCTCGCCTTTTTCAATAAACCACATTTACAAATATTTTTTTGATAACTCAAAAGAAAAAAAAATGTATATAATTTTCAAAAGTCCTGTTAAATTTTTGTATTTAGTATGTATGTGTAAATATGATTATAAATATGACACCTGAATAGAAATAGAAACACAAACTGAATACAAGTAGGTACGTATTTATTCCTTTATCAAACATGATTTCTACGTCTACGTAGAAATTCAAAATCAGAGATGATAACAAATTTTAGCATAGTTAGGCTGAAATCAAAATTATAAACTTTGTGACGGAAAATCTTAATTTGAAATTGAAAAAAAAATATAGAAAGTAAATTATAAATCTAAATTTAAGACAAAATTATATATTTAAAAAAAATAATAATAAAAAATAAACTAAAAATAGTTAAATAAAAAATCTTAAATAATGATGGCTTGATAAGACCCAGGTGGTTGATAAGTTCACAATAAAGACCTTATAAATATACAATTAACAAAACGCCTGTATCAACTTCTGAATTTGAACTTTGATGTACATACCTTATTACATACTTTTGATTCTACTCATCTATACAATATCGCTTTGAAATTCAACATGAAATTTTTTTTATGAATAATTCTCTAAAATTAACCACCTTTCAGAAAATGATTGATAATAATAAAAAACTTTCTTAATTAAAATTCACTTTCTCCTAAAATCCACAAACCTATCCTATCCTTTTTACACAACCTATTTAAATAAATTAAATTTCTAATTTCCTTTGTGAACATTGAAATAAATACAAAAAAAAACTCACCTCAATAATATTTGTTATGCCAAATTACATTTAAATTCACACCCAAAACGTATTAATAATAATAAATTAAACCATATTTAGAATAAAAATATTTCTAATATATAATAAAAATACCCTCAATTTTAAATATACACTTAAAATGATCAAATTACAACAATAAAAAAAAAACAAAAAAAAAATCAAATTTTATAAACTCACCTCTTTTTTTATAACACCATCAAAATTTTTCAATAAACTTCTATCATTACGCAAATAAAATGATTTTTCATATAAAGTTTTCCATTCAACTGAATCTTTACGACGAAATGAACTACGAAAACGTGTTGTAAAACTTCCACTTCTAGTAAATTCACCACTTCCTAAATTATTACCAATTCCATTACCATTCATACTATTACCACCATTTCTGGTTGGACTTGGACTACAACTAAATTTTGATTTAGAAAATGCTCCTTGCCATGGTGGTTTTGGACTATTTTTACAACCATTTGTAAAACCATTTATTTGATTACCACCATTACTTAATAATCCATTCATTTGTTGTTGCTGTTGTTGTTGTTGTTGTTTATTTTTAGAGCTACTTGGAATTCTTAAACTTCTATTACGTTGAAAATTTGATATTGATTTTTTATCATTTTCACCACCCTCTGAATCTTTATCACCATCACTATATAAACGATTTCGTGGTTGTTTAATTAATTTAATTCCATTCTCATTAGATTTATCAATTTCATCAATTGTTGATACACCTGTTCGACTGCCATTTAATGATCCTGAAGAATTATTATCAAAACTATTATTTAAATTATTATTGATTTTACGTCGTGGCGGTATTAATGGTAATATATTGTTGTTGTTGTTGTTGTTGCTCATTGAGCGATCTGTTGAATTAGATCTTGAATTAGTATTCAATTTAAGTTTTTGTTGCTCATTAGAATTCCATGAAGAATTTTCAGATCCGCTGTCACTTATAGTCTCTGAACTAACACTATTTTTACGATGGGTACGTTGTTGACTATTTGATCGGCTATTTTGTTGTTGATGTTGTTGTTGTTGTTGTTGTAATTGAAATTGATGACTATGTTCATGACTGCTTTTTTTAATTGAAATTATTTTGGATTTTATTGTACCGCAAGCATGTGCCTTACCAGTACATCCACGATGAATTTCTGGTTTTAAATTTGCTATTAAATTGGGATTTGATGATAATGATGAAGGTTTTTGTGGTACAGCTGGTTTTACTGAGGATCTAAGCGATTGCTCAAATGTTTTTGGTAATAGAAACATTGACATTTTTAATTATTGTTGTTTTCTCTTTTTGCTTATTTTTATTTTTATTATATTTATTTTTAATGACACTTCAAAATTTAAAACACTTTTGGGTTCTTTATTTTTTGTTCTTTTTTTTTTTTTTATTCAATTAGAAAATTATTAAAAAATAATTATTTTACATTAAATATTTTATCGTTCACATTTTGTTAATTTATTTTTTTTTTTCTTCAATTATAGACACTATGAAAATAAATATATATATGTATATGAAATAAAAATTTAATAGATTCAAATATTGTAGATTATCATTTTTATACGAACAAAAATGTAACTACACATTATTATAAGGTAAGTAATACATATATGTATAATTATTACTCTGTTTTTAGGTTATAATTGGCCTCAATTGTTATATTGATTGTTTGTATTAACTTGTTAATTGCAACTTAATTAGTATTCAAAATGAATGACTGTTAATAATATTTCTTTTTCCTAGGTAGCATTTTAAGTTAGAATTAGTATAGTAATAAGAATTTCTATACAAAATGGATTAGAATTTTTTTATTTGTAGCTATCAAATTGTTGTTATTAAGAAAATGAATTAAAATTTTTTATATGAGCAATTAAGAAGAATGTATATGTAATATATTTTAATTAAGATGAAATCAATATTTCTCAAATTGCTGTAATTTTCTATAGACAATAATTATAGAGTGTAATAATTTTTTTATATTTTTTGTGTAAAATAGTGTTGTCGTGTAATTTCAATTTAAATCATTTATTTAACCAAATTTATATGCAAGTACATTTAATTTTACAGAGATCAGATCTTATATGAATTAATCTACCCAGCTGATTTTTTTATACACAACTATAATTTATTTATTTCTTTGTTCTATGATTTTTTGTTTTTAATATTGATTTGTGAGATGAAAATGGGATAACCCTCTCTATAGTGTTGTCGTGTATATTTTAGAAAAGACAATGAGTATCGTTATCTAATATAACAATTCCATTATAGATATATATTTTAGTAATATATAGTTTGTTTGCATTTATCTGGATGTTTGACAGAACGCTCCAATACAAATATAAATAGCTTTTGTCTGTTTTTTTTTTGAAACATAAAACAAATATTATATTTCAGTACCACGACGTTAAATATCAAAAATAATAAAAAGAAAACAAAGAACAGCAAATAAAATTTTGTTTTTTCATAGTTATGAAATTAAATTAACTATTTCAGACAACTATTTAACTATTACAAATTTTGTTGACGTTTTTGACATTAGCTACTTTGTTGGTTGCGTGATTACTGCAGCTCATTCTGTTCAAGAGGTTAGGGCATAGAAATAGTGCACCTTACTACAAATATTCGATTTCGATGGTAATTAAAAGCGTTCTAATAAAAAAATAAAGGTATGATAAATTGAAAAGTAAATACTTATTTTTCGTAAATTTGAAATGAAAACTCTAATGAAGAAAAGAAAAAGCTAGAATTTGTTACGAAGCTAGTATTTTAGTACCTAATTGCCATAATAATAAATTTCGAAAGAAAAAAGAAGGCTATTTCTTATAAGCAAAATTTTGTTTTTTACATCTTGTTCGCTCCACTTGGGATTATAGAGCTTCGACTTAGATATTGTGGTTCTGAGACAGTGCTTCATTTTTTAATCATCATTATTTTCACGAATTAAATATTATTTGACACAAAGTAGATAAGTAGAAGCAATTGATATTCTACCAGGTGTCGCTTGTGTTCCATATTAGATGAGTTTTATTTCCCAGGAAATTTGAATCCACAAATAAACAAATAGGTAAATAAAAAAACACACTAAATGCCCACAAACATTTTTTTGAAGCATTTTGTTCCAATACGTCATATCCGAAAAATTTTATTCATTTTTAATTAAAAAAAAACAACGGTAACACTATTCAATAGTATCAACAATTCAGTCAGTCAGTGTAAACAAATTTTTTTTTTTCATTTTCACCGACAAACAAAAAAACTTTATTAAGAATTTCTCCTGAAACGGAAATACTAAACACATTTATGTGTCACTTAAAATTATTTGGAAAGTTAATATCCAACAATTAAGTAATTTAAATACTCAAGATCAATGTAAGGGTATATTTAAAGAGAAAAAGCGGAAATAGAAAATGTAATCAACAATTTACAAGCTAAACTCTATGTAATATTCTTAGTTAATGTATATATTATAATATATATGTATACATTGTGATGCAACTATGATAGAAATTTCAGAATATTTTTAGTAACTTGAGTAGATTATTTGGAAAATATATTTGACAAAATTGATACATGACACAAAGATATAAAGATTAAAAATTAAATTTAAACACCTACGAAACAATATAAAAAGAATTTTTAGAGAAATTTTTTTTAAGAATTTAGATTTTTTTTTTTTTTACAGATTAACTAAGATTATAAGATTAAATCAAATTTGGTTGAAAGAATAAAACAATCTATTTGAAAGATTTTGAATCAAAATTAAATTTTTAACATTTGACGTCATTCAAAAATTACAAAATATACATATATTATGCACGTACATACACATGATACGTAAATAGATTATTTTTTTAACAAATTATATAAAATAATAATTTTATTTTAGAACTTCAACAAAGAGATTATCAATTGATTGGATTTCGTTTGAGAACATCAAATTTTTAATATTTATAACAAAAAAAAAGTTTTTGAATGCAATGCTCTCGGGGTACACAATCATTTAGAAGTCTTACAAAAACATCAGAAAAATTAAAGCTTTTTCACTTTAAATGCAATGTCACAGGTACACAATTCCTAAGAAGTTCTACAAGTGTCTAAAAAATTTTTTAAGAACGTGAATTGTACGTGACGTGACCTGAAAATGTCATTATTAAAAAGCGAATTCAAATTTGACACAATTGCAGTTGTTGTGTTTTTGATTTTGGATAATCTGATAATTTGAAGTATATTTTAAATATAAGTGCGTAGTTATGTTTTAATTTTATTAATTTTTCTATTATAATATTACAGCCCAACTGATCTTTTAAATTATCTTTCTTACAAATGTTCGTATCTTAACATTAGCAAACAAAATTTAAAATATTTCAACAAAGGTGATATAAATTTACTATTATAACCTATTACACATCAATACTTATCAATATAATGTCAATACGTCAATATATTGTCAAATGAATGACAAATTAATTGATGGTAGCTCTATTCTCAGCAATGTTCTCATTAATCTAGTGTCAAAATCAGCTGAGTTAAAAAAATTACTTCTATTTTGAGAATGTTCAAAAAATGTATTATTGTGATTTTATAATGTAATTCTAAATAGAACAATTTTTATATTAATTTTAATATTTATAGTAATAAAACAATTGACATATTATTGAAATGTGCACAAAAATATTTTTTGTTTTTTATACACAACATTTACCTTCAAAATTCAATTTGAATTGAAATCAAAAACATGTGTCCAGAAATTATATTTTCAATGGCATCAGTCATATATGTTTCAAAATTATCAATATATTCCGAAGACTTCCACAATATGTCATATCAAAATGTCAAAAAATTGATACAAAATTGATGAGTTCAACATTTGTCTGTAATAGCTCATCAATTTAAATTATCATAATATGAAAAATTAAATTGATGAAAACATTTATGTGTAATAGAAGTGTTAGTCTTTTCTCAATGGCTCCAAATAATAGATCTGGTTTTGAATACCATAATTTGAATATAAATTGATAATTAAATAACTACTAAATATCTATCCATATCTGATACATAGATCCTATTATTTCTAATTTAGACATTCTGTATTGTTTATTCTCAATTTAAAATTATATGTGAATAACATTCTAAATATATGTATCGTGTGTAATTGTTTCAAAAGAACGAAATCTCATAAACCAACTGCCATCAAAAGGTTACAGATTGATAACAGAAATTATTAATTCAATTTTTCACTACTGGAATTATTAAGTAAAAGATAACAGATAAAAAAGTGATAACAGAAATTCTAAAGATAATTTTCCTCATGCAAGTTATTAAGTACCTAACTGATAGTGATAATAAATAACAGATTGATAATAGAAATTATTAAAATAATTTTCATAGACAGAAATTATTGAAGTAAAAATTTTTCTTCGAGTAAAAAATAAACACAAAACTCTTTTTGCGCAGAATAAAATAATTTTAAAATTAAAAAAAAAAAACAAATTGTCAAATTTTATAAATTAATTTCATTTTTCTTTTATATTTTAACAGTTCTCAAATTACTAATCATCTTTTGTTAAAAAAAAAAAAAAACAATTAATTTACACAAAAATTATATACAAAAAAAAGCACAATTCGTTAATAAATTTCCACCTAATAGTAAAATTAATTTCAAACCTAAAAATACCTATACCTATAAAATTAAAAATAAATAATAAAATAAAAAACAAAGTTTACCGTTAAATTATAATTCATCTAATTATCATACCAAATCAAAACTTGTTATCTTAAAATAATAACAACAACAAAAAAAAATACAACCTAATAAAAAAAATCATAAACAATTTATAAAACAACTTTGTAATAGCTCCCTCCACCCATTTTTCAAATAAAATAAATTCAATCTCTTTAATCTATAAGTCTCTAAATTAAATATACTAATTTATAAATGTGTCAAATCTAATAATAATTGGATATTAAATTACTAGATGACAAAAAATTTGCATTTAAAAATATTTGCATAATCATCACCAACCACCTCACCTTATTTTTAGTTTTCTAAAATCATGCTGTTTTACTGTCAGCAAAAATGTTACTATGATCATCAAAAAAATTTATCTCAAATTTTTGAATTATAATAAAATAACCATCATCATTACTGATAACCAGAATAGTTAAGCTATCACAAAAAAAAAAAAAACAAGATAGAAAAAAAATAACCATTTTTTATTTTTAATATTGTTGTCCCCGAAAATCAAGATTGCAAATTAAGTTGTACCACATTAAAAATTAAAAAACAAATAATTTTTCAATTTAACGTTAATGAGAAGAATACAAAAAAAAAAAAAAGTTAAATTCAAAAAAAGTTAGTAAAATTCTTCATAACTCTAAATGATAAACAAAAAAAAAAAAAAAAAAACGACCAAAACCGATTTAAATTACCTTGACCTTGAGGATTTAACAACAACAGCAACAACAACAAAAATAAATTTAACTATGTATATTTCGGTGTTGACAAACGTTTAATTTGTTTTTTATGTTATTTTTTTTTTTTTCTTAATTTTTTAGCGGTTTTTTTTAAGTCATCTTTTAAAGATAAATAAGCATTAATGAATACGTATTACAAAAACCGCATATTTACTCTGTTAAAATTATATGGACAAAACTTACAACAAAAGTTAAAATAAATTGGGAAGGTAAAATGCAAACAAAATAAGTATTAAAAAAAAAAAATGAAGAGAAATACTTTTTGTTTATCTGGCTCTAACTTTTGACTAAAAAAAAAAAAAAAAAAAAAAATTAAACACACCCACTCCCAGTCTCATAAGATTTATATTTTGTCCTGAATATTTCAATAAATTTAAGTATTTGACTTATAAATAGGTATAGGTATAGAAAAACTTGACAGCTAACAGGATTGATACATTTGGTTTGAAAAATTTTATATAGTTAGATTTTGAAGCCAGTCGAAATGTACATGAGATACAATGGGCCTATCCTAAATAGAACCATATAAATTAGCAAAGACATATTTCAAAACGAAATATTGGTATGTTTTTTTTTCTACAATATTAGCAGTAGAATAATAACTGGCTTTGTTACTCCTAAGAGAATTACGAAAAAACAAAATATAATACAAACATTGACAGAAACCCATCAAATATCCCATATTTCATTGATGAAATAAAGGTGTTGTGTCTCAAACATGAAGCTCTGTGTAAAAGCAGTCTATTCATCCCATAGACTTGGAATTATATAAAAAACAAACTATACTCAAGTCAACAAACATACTGACATGGAGGTGACAATCAATGAAAAATATTAACAGGTTAAAACAAATCAAATCTTAACGAACTTGAATCCAATTTCTTACTCCTTACATATTACTAGGACATTCATGGTTTATAACAGGATTTACTACATTATTTGAAAAAATGTTGACATAGAAATTTATAAAAAAAAAAACTAATTATTAATCCTTTAAACTAATTATTATTGAGTCCATATGTTGACATTAGTTCAGTTTCCACAACTATTCTATTCAGAATCTTCATAACTACAATTCACGTTTCCACTTGTCTTCTTTGAATGATTTTATTTATTTATGTGTGTGTAAAAATTGAATTCATTTCGCAATCAAAATTATTCAAACAAGAACAAATACAGCGAATACATAAAATTTTTCTAACTTCTACTCCAAAATTTTTACTGATATTATCTATTTACGTACATATTTGTGTTTAAAGATCGTTCAGCACAAAAATTGTTGTTAAATATTCTCAGTTTCGAAAAGACAGAAAAACCCTTCTACAAATTGTGTTTAAGAGTGTATGAAACAGATACTAAAGTTGTATTGGAGAATGCTAGTTGAAGTATGCCCATTGTGAGTACATACAAAATACATTCCTTTTAGGCTGTGTTTGCATTCTTATATTCGAAATGTAACAGTTTTTAGGTTTGAATATTGTTTAACAATAAAATGTTAGTACACAATCAAATATTAAAGTATTATATTTAACTATATGCGATTTAGCTATGGAGACCGTATCAATCACAGGGATTCTATTCAATAAGAAAAATATTTATCTGCGAAACAAAAAAAGTTCTACCAACAGCATTTAAGAAATTTCACTCAGCATTTTTTTTTTCTTATATTTTAAATGATTTGGAAACATGGCTCGTGAAATAAAGAACAACATACCTAATTTAAGCTTTAACAAACAAATTTCTAAGGACTTACCAATAGCACTAGCACTTACCAATCATGAACTAATAGCAGTTTAGATCAAAAGACGTAAATAGAAGTGAATTACGCATACATTCAGTGGAACGGGATGTTTGTTACATAAGCAATAGATGCTTAATTAAGTATTTTTTTTATCTCTTTGACTATTCATAAAATAATGAAAAAATAAAATTTGATCGAAATATAATTTGGTATTAATTTAACTAATAATCAATTTGAAAACGTCTATCGCCCTGATAATAATAGTTATGATTTTCAATATTTACACCAGCAGTAACGTGTTCTTAATATAGATAAACGAAAAAAGGGTAATTCTACTTATTTACTAACAATATAATAAAAATGAGAGGTGGGGAAGAGAGATCAGTTTGGATGAGAACAGTGAACAATCAGATTAAAAGTATAGTACAAAAACGTAGACAAAAGTGAAATTATTGGAAAAAAATGAGATATATGTTGAAGTCTTATGCTTCCAAAAGAAAAAATATACATAATAATTTTACAAGTAAACACAGTTACGAAATATAAGAATAATTGATACATATTTACAGGAAATCCTTACTGGAGTAGTTAAATTGTTGAATTTCGTAAAAAATCATATCATTTCTTTGAGCTTTCTATGTGTAGCCAGCAATATTTAAGAGCAGATTTTGCTACACTTTTTGAATCCCAATAATTTGCCATTGTATGAACAACGGTAAATATCAGATATAGACAGGAATAGATAATTAAAAGTCACTACAAATAAAAATCAATATTTGATATGACTTTTTTGTTGTGATAACGGTAAGTTTTAGGTGGTAAAAATTTTAAGTGTGATTCATAATATTTTGTTGGCTCTAAAGAGGGAGATAACTTGGAGTGACATTATTTTATATGCGAACACAATGCATACGACAAGAACAGTAAATATTATTTACTGGGGATATTTATGCTTGACATTGGGATATTTTTCACACTTATTTGGGATATTATACATTGGTCAAGTGTAAATTTTTAAAATATCAGGAATAGTTTCTTTATACCGTAACACTTTTTAATTTTTTTTTTTTTGAGTAAATGTATACAAAAATAAAATATGTTTTTACATCATATGATTTTGACAGTTTAGTTATATTTCTTTGTATAAAATAAATTTCCCAAATAGAAATTAAAGAAATTCTTTGCAGCGATCTATTTTTTTTTTTTATGTGAAAATTCAGTAACCTATCTCTTTAGAGCCAACAAAATATTTATTAGCTAAAGTCTATCCTTAAAAATTCTTATCTATTCCGGCTAGAACAAACTGCATCACATTGTCTTATAAAAATTAAAATTCAATTTTATTTTTCTAAAAATTAAAAAAACATTATAAAAGTAAATTAAATTCTATACTAATCATTAAAAAAAAAAAATCCACAAGATTATACCAAAGATATTATTTATTCATTTAAAATAAACAGAACTTAGAAAAACAACATTTTTTGTTTTTTTTTTTGTTTTTTTTGTAGTCTGACATTCCAATTTAAATTGAAAAAATACAAAAAAAAAAAAAAATAAGGTTTGTGTCTCGCCTAAAATATGCAAAATTTATACATAGTTGAAATTAATAAGGAATAAATAAATTTAATTTTTTTTGTAATTTATTTTTTTTTTTTTTTAAATAATAATTCATATTTCAAATTTTATAATAAATTTTGACAAGATTATAGTTATGGTTGAATGCGTTGTTGCTCACCTGTGGTGTGGGTATAACATTGAATACCTTTTTTTTTTTGTTTTTTATTTTGTGAAAAAAATAACGGCAATATAACAATGTAATACAAAATTGAAATAAGTGTGACAAAAAAATGACACATAAAATCAATCAGATGTAAAAAAAAAAAAACGATAACAAATACAAAAATTGCATTGCAAATTGTTTTACATTGAAATTAAATTTATATAAGATTTAACTTCGAATTGAGTGCAAATATTTTTTTTTTTTTTTTAATTTGGATATTTGGTTAATAGTGACAAAATATATTGGTATTATTTAGAAAATAATGGATATCGATCAGGTGGAATTTTTTATTTCAAAAATCAATCGAAAATGTCCGTTTTAAATTGCCATAGAAATTTGAAATTGTAATTAATAAATTGTGTAACAAGATATGAGTAAGATATAAAGTATGTAGTAAGGTATTTTTACTGTTAAATTCAAATTAATACATTAATTTTTTTGTTTGTTTGTCTTGCCGAAAACCTTGTTGGCTGTTCTTGCAATCATATTTATTTTATTTTATATATTTTTATTTTAAATCAGATAGACAGTAAAGTTTTAAATGACACTTTTGTTGCAATCACAAATGTTTTTTTTTGTTAAATTTTTCAACTTAACAGTTTTTACTACCCTATCAATGATAATACCGAATTATGTTTAAAATATCCTACCTAGAAAATATAATAGAATTATTTTTTACGGTATTAAAAAATTATGACCTCCATATTTTATAATTATTGTATTTATTATTATTTATTACAGAACATCTATAAAATAATTATATTAGATAAATTTTTAAAATGAAAAAATATTTAAATAATGAAATTCAGATACAGATTAGTACAGTACCGTATTTTGTATCGTATTTTTTGTTTAGGTAGAATAAAATTATCAAAAGAGCTGTCAGAGATGAACTTTAAACGCAAACTAAAACCTCTAATTATTTTGTTAAAGTTAAAATGAGTTTTGGATATTTCGAAAACAACATACTTCCTTCATCAATGCTTGTAGACTAACTATCAAATTTATTAGTGAACGGAAACCTGGCAACTATTAAATTATTTAATTTAAACTATCACTAAAAATAAAAATCCGATTAATAAATTAAAAAATTAAAATGAGTGTTTAAAGACTGTTGTAAAGAATGGTTTAATACATTTTAGACTTTACAACTTTAAATTTTTTTTTTGACATATCAAAATCCAATTTTTGACAGTTAAATATAATTGACCTACCAAACAATTTCTGACAGTTAAATATAATTTGATCGTAAAATAATTCGAACGGTTATTTCGTTTAAATTGTTTAACAAAATTTGATTGTCAGGTAAGTATATAACAGGTATATAACTTCTGCAAGACACATTTTGAGGCTTGCAGCTTTTCTAATGAAGTTTTGATTGTCAGTTAAGAATTAAATTTGTACTACTTAGGAAAAATTTGTTTACTTAATTTTTTACAATCACTATGCATATCAATATTACGAACATATCAGAGTATGTATATTAAATTAATGTTTCGCAATATTTTGTTTTAAAATGTTTAGGGTAGTTTGAATACGAAGTTTTTAATACAATTCCATTTAATTGGCTACCGTACACTCAAATTGGCTTCAATATTTGATTGTAGATCAAAATTATATTACAAATAGAAAACAAGGATATGTGGTGATGTATGAAGAAGTTTAAGACTCAATTTGGGCTGTAGCTAATCAAAAACATATTATTACCAAAAAGGTACCTTATACTCATGATACATATACGTTTAAATAGAATTAATCTGCAAAACCACTGAATAGAATTGATTTTCCAAATTACATACAGTATATGTGTGGGTAACTTTGACCTAGGTTTTTGGATATATTTATAAACTTTATAATCATTAAAAAAACAATTTTTTAAATCACGAATATTTTTTTTATTCCTAATAAGGAACTGGGTTTTTTAATCAAAAAATATTTCTTACAATAAATTTAAATTTTTATTTTTGTTTATACTTATTTAAATGTAAAAAACAAAAAACAAACTACTTTCCTTGAAATATCTTATACCACAAAGTAGGTACACTGCATGATGAGTCCTCTATGCTTTAACAAGTGATAGTTCAGGTACACAGAAGTAGTATGTATAGTAAAAGAAGAAGGAAAACAATATACAAATAAAAACCTCGTATTTAAATTCGTACTTCCAAACAAACTAGAATGTCAATGCACAATTGTCAATCACATATTCTATGACAGCCGCAATAAAATACAATTTATCCATTGAAAACACTTTGTTTTGTTTTCTGAAATAGAATCTTATACTTATTATGTACATCTTTTTTTCTGTTTTTAGCCTTTGGTGTTATATTTATAGAATCCATTACAAATTCTTAAACTTATCCAAGGCTCTCATTGTTTCTCTTTTTTTAATTAATTTTTTTTTTTTTGTCTTATGCATATCCACACATTAAAAATAAACTATAAATAATACAAAAAAAAAATTATTTTCCAAGTACATACGTAAATGCAAAAAAGCATGAAATGACCATGTTAAATTGCTCCATATACCTAATCATCTTAACATAAAAAAAAAAATTAAAATAAAGTAAATTTACTAAAAACAAAAAAAAAAAAATAACAAAAACATTAGAAACAACTCCATTAAATATAATATATTATTATTCTTCTATTTTGATTTTAGAATAAAAATCTTAAATGTCCGCGTTTATTCCTTTCATCAAAATCAAAGCGCTAAAAAGATAAATTTCAAAATATCAAATATCAACTTTGTATAAAAACAAAAACAAAACATTTTCTTTTTCACTTTGCATCCCAATTAAAACTTTAACTCTAAGATTTAAAAAAAAACAACAAAAATAAAATAAAATGAGTAAAAAAAACTGTCATCCGTAGGTTACAAAATTTCAATCGATGTCTCCATCCTAAGTTAAAGAAATTTTAAACATAATTAGAGTTACCAGATTCAACTATTTTTATATTGGTTATGTCATTCGACTAATGACTTCGTGACAATTGTGGATTTGAACTGTGACCTGTGACTTTGTTGATGTAAAAAAATTATTTTCATTATTTAATGAAATTATTATGGAATAGGTACAATTTGATTCACACCCAACAATAGAATTAAAATAAAATTTAAAATATGTCAATTAAAATGACACTAGTATTCGTCCACTCTTCGAAATTCGAGAAAGTTTGATAAAAAGTCGTACTCAATTTTATTATGAATTGCTTTCCATCATTTCAATTTGATACTAAATAACTTTTATTTATAGGTTTATCTTAAACAAGAACCACATTTGTAATTATTTATTTAAAAAAATTGTTAAAATGCTAAGATGTATACACTGATACATATGGGGTAAAATTTTATATTGAAATTTATAATTGAAAATTAAAATTTTTTCTAAAAAATATTTAATTTCGCTACATCTCATTTTTAATATCTACTATTTAAAAGACTGATAATGAATGTCGGTTGTGAAATGGTTAAAATATATGTACCGTATTTTTTTCAATTTACAGATTAAATATAATCATTTAGTAGTTTATAAGATACATACAAAGCGGACAGAATCCAATCCAATTTAATTAAGTATTGCATTATTTAGTGTAAATTAAAGAAGGTGAAAAACAAAAACAAATACGTATACGACTTGATTATGAACAACATGTCAACAATAATAAATGATTTAATTATAATTTAAGACAATACCGCATAGATTCACACGATTATTCAACTCACATGTCCTCCTCTTAAAAACTAAATACTGTCACAAATATTGTCGTTTATTCGGGAAAAATTGTAATTAGTATGAATTAGATTTAGAGAATTTTAGAATAATAATTTTGTACACAAATAACATGCAATAAACAGTAAATTTGCCCACATTCCAAAAAAGAAAAGGACCCGAAATGGCATACATATGTCGGGTTACTATTATATGAATAAATATATATAGCAATTTAGATTTTAAAAATTGATCAGTACTGATAACAGTATAAGTCAATAAATGTAAATATTAATATTATAATTCTTCCTAATAATACGTTAAACGACAATGGTTGGAGTACTAACCGATAGCAGGCAACAATACTCAACACAAATAGTTTTAAAATAAATTTAACAGATCGTCATTATGGTATATTAGTTATGTTATCTGACCAGAAAATTGATGATGTTGTTTTCTATCATTTTTACTTCATTCAATTTAGATAAATTACCATTAAATATGATTATAATATTTGCGGGCACTATAATTAACCATTTCGGTAGCTTATGTCTCGTTATATTTGTATTGCAAGCTATTGTTCTTAATTAATACAAAAATCAAATTAATTTTCGCATTTGGGACTACTTCAAAATCATTTTCACACATTTCATCAAATGATTGAAAAATTCTATCAAGATAAATGGCAACTCTAATAATTTATTTATACATCCTAATAAATTTTTTCTATATTCATATGTATATATATAATTCTAAATCATGGCCATCATCATGACGCATTCATTCTTAGTGTACATATAAATATATATGTATAATATAATGTATTATATTCATTAAAATGTAATTATGACGCCTGATTATATTTTTTTTTCTTTTATTTCTTGTTTCGCTAATCCACCTTTTGGTATAACAAACAACCTAAAACTGGAAGTTGTTGAAATATCAGCATCTGAAAGATAAAATTAAAATTGTTTTTTCGTTTTTTTTTTTTTATTGCAAAAAACATTGAGTAAAGTCACATTAATTCAAAATAAGAAGTAATAAAAATGAAAAAAAAAGAAAAAAAATACTGAAAATTGAATTGAACCAATCTTCGAAGTTTCTTATGATTTTTCTTTTTTTTCTTCGCCCATTTCATTTGGTATTTGAAATGTGTAGGAGCTGCTATATACGTATTACGTATACATTAATTGTATCTATATAGTAACATAGATAGAAAAATAATGAATTTATCACTTCTTGTGCAATGTCTATAAGTGTAAATAACTTAGTAAGTAAGTATATATGTACATAATGTGTAACTAAGTATAATGTAAGTATGTTCGTAAATTATAATAGTTATAAGAGCTCAATTTAACATGAATAGAAAAATAAACAGTGTTTTACGAAATTATTTAATGAAGTACAAAATATTAGATTTAAGTTTTTCCAATTTACACAAACAATGTAACTATTGCCAAAACAAGTTAAATAATGGTATCTATTGTAAGTTGGGAATAGAACCAACAAAAATACACAACATATATTTATACACAATAAATCGTATGTTGACAGGAAAATACTAAAATGGACAAATTATGTATCACTGTATAATATTAAGTGAGAAATGTCAGTTGAAAGTTAACATTAATTCTATATTGTGTTCATATTATATTCAATAAAATTTTAATTTAAGTTTTATACTTTATATATTATTTTTTATACACTCTGTACGATAAATTATGGTCATTTTGAGTTTTGAATAAATATATAATATGAACAGCAGTAGAACTACACAAGAACTAACAATAGGAGATTATCAAAAACTAGATGGTTGAACATTATTAATAGAAAATAAGACACACCAATTCAATAATCAAAATAGAAAACTCCATGATCGATCATTTTGACACTTTAGAGCCAGAAGGGTGGACCTTAGATATGCTTATAATGATAAAGAGAAAATACCAAAATAATAAAGACAATTGAATAAAAAAATAACCAAAGAAAATGGCAATAACGGTTTTAAGTAACTGGCTATGTTAAAATGTGGTGTGTGGAGATGGCGAAAACATTAAGCAATATCAACAAAAATGATTTGACAACGAATCATTATACATATTAGTTAAATATTTTTAAATAATTTTAAGTGATTTATATTTGATAATAAATTTCAAAAAAAAAAAAAACAAAGTAATAGTTTAAACCCACTATTTTATTAAAATTAATTTAAAATTGTTAATTTAAAAGAAATAAAATTAAATAATAAAATTTCATTAATAAAGAAAGTATTTGTATCTTGTTTTTGTTTTGATTTTTTTCTTTTTATTTTATGGTAATCAAAAACACATTTTGACAATCTACTTTTATCTATTTTATTGACTTTTTTAACAAACAATTTTTCAAAAAACTATATAACTACATAATTTATTGTCCGCCTGTCAGTCATATTTATTATACTTATTATGTTAATCTTCCTGCGTATCAAAGTCCCAAAATCTTCATCCAACGCTCTACGTCTTTCGGAGATTTCAACCAATTACTCAATATAATATTCAATACCCAATATAATATTCAGCTAAGATGATGAGGAAATTTTCTTCACTGAACGGTTTTTTATTGTCAAAGATACCTACATATTCTGTAGTCCAATCAAAAACAATAAATTTATTCACTTAATATAATCTTCAACCGTCAAGAAGAATATTATTTAACAGAACTTTCCCATTTTTCGACATAGAATCCGAATTTGTATAAATAAATGCCTCTTCCTATTAGGAAATTTCGATTCCGGAATTTCCGGTCTAAACAACCAATTTCCGGTCCTTTCCGCAACTTGAAAATATCACCAATCGATAGAGCACCATCGATTTAATTAATAAATTTTTTTTTTTAATTTTAAAATAACAGCTCCTGCCCTCTTAAAAATCTGAACCGCATGCTCTGAAACACCCGGTATATAGAAAAATACAAACCGTAATTTTCGAATATACTTGAAGCTTCATTTTCTCGGTTTGTAAACTCTATAATCGAATGTTTAACCACTCGACTTACCAATACGTCTATCTTCCATCGATGAAATCAAGCTTTGATAAACCACACACAATATGGGAATACTTTTATATCAAATTTTGTTGAACATTAATAAATGACAATTGGTACAACGTTCTAATTATGAATTCATATTTCAAATAAATCAACGCAAAAACAATAAAGTCGTAAAAAAAACATAAATACAAATAGAAATTTTTATTTTAAAACACCATTTTTGAAAATTGTAAAATACTCCAACAAAAAAAAAAAAAAAACAAAAAAAGAAAAAAAAATTTTGAAATTTTTTAAATGAAAATTTTTTCCTTAACAAGATCATGATTATAAAACTGAGTAGAAAATGATTACCTTAGATAAAATTTTGATTAGGACTGTCATTAAACACATAAAATCAATTACATATCTATATACATATATAAAAACAGCCTATAATGAAAATATAAAATAAGGTAAAAAAAAAAAATGCATTTTTAAGGTGTCCCATTGCTTTTGAACCTTTTCTAAAACATTAAAATTATAAATTTCAAATTTTTGTTATATCTACGTTTTTTTTTTTTGTAATACTTCAATTTTGAAATAAAATATATAAAAATTGAATGAATTCCCATAAATTATCACTCATTTGGATTCAGTCAATATTTCGCGCCTCTTTAAAAACAAAAAAATAAAAAAAAAATTCACAAAAGTGAATAAAAAAAAGGTAGGCATTTTTCATCTTTAGCTAATAATTGACCATTACGAACGAACTAACTAAGAGTAAATTACAAGCTCTTTTATTTTTAGAGATAGTTATTATGTGCCTACTATGATTATTTAACAAAAGAAATATACCACTAACAAGAATCAATCGATGATCAACCTGATGTGTTTTGTTTTTTATTATTTTTTCGGTTTTGTTTTTTGTTTTTTTTTTTTTTTTTTTAATATCTATAATGTCTATAATGATTATTGACCTTGCATATGACGTCGAATTGTAATTTATTTACTTCCAATAAAACACCCAAGTAACAAACAAAAAAATAATAATAATAATAACAAAAAAATGTTGGTGTTTTTTTTCTACTTAAGCAGAAATTATACACTCTTAAGTGGTAACGGTACACTGATTGGTAAAAAAAAAATCAAAAAAAAATTTTAAAGACTTATAAATAATAAACAGTTTATTTGTTTGTTTTTTTACACGGAGAAACTCTTATACATTTTGAAGAAAAAAAAAAGTTAAGCTTAGAATTTGCAGAATTTGATCAAGTTTATATTAGAGAAAATCATACAACCGTGAAATATCTAACCTAGTTCTCTAACTGGAAGTGGTTTACAAACAATAAAATCCTATATGTAAGAAAATCGGAAACATTGATTCATATTTTTTTCATCCTTGTATAATTATAAAACATACTGTTTATACTATTTGTCTAGAATGTTCGTGGTTTATCGCCGGATTCACCAAATTCTTTTAAAAATAGCCCACCAAAATAGGAAATATCGATTCATATCATTTTTCAGACTCTTCGTACTTTTATAATTAGGCAAAATGCTTTTTATGCTCGTTACCTATAATTTTAGTGGTTTATAAAATGGAATCAACACATTTTTTTTTAAAATTTCAGTATAGAAGTTTAGAGAAATATTAATTAGCCTTTAAGACTAGTTTCAATTGTGTGGTACATGTTGTAGCTGATGTATTTAATAAGCTGTAACTACATGTATGTTTTCTCTTACAGCAGTTAACAGTTTTTTGGTTTCGCCATATTTTCAAATCCATATTATATACAACCTATTAATTTTATTACAGCTCTAGTGAGTTCGTTTGGCGAGTGATCCCATAAAACAACCAACAATACCAATTACAAATGTGTCATTACTACAGACGTGACATCAAAATGCCACAATTAAGTGCTAATTTCAAGAAACAATTGGAGTGCTCAATTTCACGTACCTGGAAGGGGTAACCTGGAAGGGATACCTTATATATACCGGGTGGTCCAGAGCATGCGTATCAGCTTTTTAAGAAGCAAAGGAGCCGTTATTTTAAAATTTAAGAAAAAGTTTGTTAACTAAAGTGAGGGTGCTCTATCGATTGGTGGTATTTTGAATTTCCGGAAAGAATCGTAAATCGGTTTTTTAAGACCAAAAATCGCCGAAACTGGCCGAAATCAAGATTTTCAAATGGGAAGGGGTACTTTTTAATGCAAATTCAGATTCTACGATAAATAACGGCTCCTTCCCCTCTTAAAAAACTGATACGCATGGTCTGGAACACCCGGTATAATGTAGTGTGTCACCGCAGAGCCAGAAAAATAATCGATCAATTAATAGTTTGTTTATTACTTATTTCCCTTGACGCAATTTGATCTACCTTTCGCATATTTAGATAGATTTATAGATATATTTTATTAGATAGATTTATATTCACAACAAATAAATCTTACTATAATTTTCCTAATATCAAGCAACGAAACGACCCCTAGTTTTTCTTACCAAACCAAAAATTTAACATAAACAGAATTAGTTACTAATGTTTTATACAAATAGTATACATTAACAATTATTATTCTATCTTAATATACCTTAACATATAAACAAAAAAAACCTAATATTTACAACGCATTATGTTCCATATTGTTCGCAAAAAAAAATTTACAATGTAGTCAGTTTCATATTACCTATAATATAAGTTTATGTAAATGTGTAAAAACCATCGAACAAATATATTCATTTTTTATAATATTTTCGTGCACAGCACTGCAAGAATATCAGAACTTTTAGATAGTTTTAAGTTACATTTTCAATTTTTTTGACATTTTTTGCAAAATTGGACTTTCGATAAAAAAAATTTTTTGTATTTAATTTAATATTTTTTCATTCGTATTCGTAACATGTTTTTTATGGTTTTTAAATAATTTTTATTATTACTCATAATAGGAATTAATTAAATTATTCAAAAAACTATTTTTAATTAACCCAAAACATCAATTTTCTTTCCACTGTAAACAAAATTCCAAATTGTGTTCCATAATGTAAAATTATTACTTTGTAATTTTTTTACTGTACATAGTAGGTAAATTAAAGATGATTTAAGGACCCTATTTTTTTACAATATGTAAACTACAGCTATTAAGGAAACTTTTCTACTAATTTTTGTTATATGGCTAATATTAAAACAAAAAAAACTACTTTAACTTTACTGTTTATGATTTTAATTTCAATATTTATGAATTTGATTAGCTCAGAACAGACTAATATACCTACAAATTGTTTGTAAAATTTGTACATTTTCATAGGAAATAATAGGTAGCTATGTAATTAGGCATTAACCAATCTGACAAACTAAACTTAAACAAAAATTAGATCCATTGTGGTATCACAAAAACTATCAAAGCAAATAAAAAAAAAAATTAAAAAATTATCGATATGACAATTTCAAAGTTTTCAATCTTTTATTCTATTTCTTATTATTTCTTCTGAGTAAATTTGAAATTTCTAAAACACAGTTTCCTCTTTTTTATGGCAAAATTGCATTTAGGACTAATTAAATTTTTTAATTTTTTATTATCAAAATTCCCATTATTTTTAATTAACATTAGCAAAAAATAAAAAACTCACATTCAATTATAAAATAATAACGATGATATTTAAGTCATTGCACAAATGAGTGACTGACTGACTAATTTTTATTGAAAATTTTATTTTTATTTTAATTAGAGAAAAATTGTGTCAAATCTCAAACTGAAATGTTATATGTAACATAACCCTAAATTGGATTTTTTGTTGTTTTTTTTTTTGTTTTTTTTTTTTTTCTTCAACTAAGTTTTATTATTTATTGTTATTATTATTATACTATTATGATAATCACTGATGTCGTGAGTTTAGTAACTTCTTGCATTATATATAAATATTTATATGTATATATATATATATATATATATATATATATATATATATATATATATATATATATATATATATATATATATATAACCTATGTATATTGTATAGATCTATTAAGTGCCCTTCAAATAATTTAAAAATAAAAAAAAAAAAAAACGAGAAACCTAAATTTTAAAAAATTATTATTGAGAAAATGCACAAAAAATAATCTTAGAAATGGATATACATATATATATATATATTGTTATGACTGTGTATATACACATGTATTAATAGTTTCTTTCAAAATAAAACCTAAATCAAAAATAGTGCTAAATACGATAGAAAATATTTAAAAATAAGAAATTTTCGTAATCGTAATCGTTTTTTATTTTGAAATATTACATTTTAAATGCATTTACAAGGGGTCCCTCCAATATACATAATAGTTTCAAATATCGACAAGAGTTTGATAAATATTATTTCATTACATATGAGTCACCCTTTCAATCAATACTTTTAAGGTGAGGTCAATTTTTCCTTGTTGTTCTAAAAATTAAGAGGTGTGTTTATTTTCTTAAATTGTTTTACCGATTGTATATCATAATTGACATTGTAATAGACCAATTCGATGAACTAGATTAAGATAGTTTGATGCTGTGACAGGTAATAGATTATTTTTATTTAATATAATAAACTAGTGAATATGCTTCCATGTGTACAAAAGTGGAGAAAGAGCAGACAGAGTATAGAAGTAGCTGGAAATTGTAGTGTCATCGAAAGAAGAAGAAATAAAATTTAAATTTAGTTTAGAATAAGTTGTTGTTGAAAATGTATAACTTTATATACAGATTATAGTCCACTCTAACCTGAAAATTTTCGAAGGGGTGTTTCTTTAGAGTATTTAAAAAAAACTAAAGCTAGGCTACAGACTTAGGTTAAAAAATTCATATTAAAAAAATAATGTCTAACAAATATCCATTACAGCTACGAAGATATGCAAGCCAATGTGTTTTTCAGAACTTTTTTTATAAAAAATCATATATCTAACGGTACTTATTGGGCGGATATCAAACTTAACGTTTTCGAATAACAACAAAATAATATCGGTTTGCAATGTACAATAAGAAAATGTTGTTCCTTTAATTTTTTAATTTATTAATCGAATTTTTGTTTTTAGTGACATTTTATACATTTTACCTAACAGTTTGGCAGGTACTAGTTCAGGTACAATATATAATTGTTAGAGATTAGGATACAAAAAGGGTGAAAAAGATGGGGAAAAATTACTTAGTCACAAGCACTGATGAAAGGAAGTATGTTGCTTTAGAAATATCGACATTTGCAATCAAATATGAAAATAAATAATAGTGAACGCGGAAACCTAAAAACAATTAAATTATAAATTTAAATAGAATTACGAACAATAGAATAAAAACTTTCAAAACAATCAATCAGTATATAATATCGAGACTCTCCTGTACGTACCTACATTAATATTGAACGATACTCGAATATGATTATAATATTATTATTTAAAATAGTGATGGGTACGAAGATTTGTCTATCTATATACAACATATATTTATCCGGCTTAATTTTTTAAAATAATAATAGATTATTTCTAATCTATTAAATAAACGAAAATATGTAAATAAATTTTGATGGGAAATGTACACATGTATTTACATAGATATTTATAAGATTTAAATGTATTTTGTAATATTAAAGTAATAATATGTAATAAAAATATACATAATTTTTTTAAAATGTAGGTTTAAAAATTATCAAATAAGTAATATGTATATTTTTATCTATAGATGCATTACATTAACAAACATACATATATAATTTTATTTGAAGATGAAAAAATCGTGCAATTCGTACAAATTGAAATCAATTAGGAAATGATTATTATTCAAATGTGTAATTTTTAAATCTATTAAATCTAGATTTACTAGTAAATTCAATTTTATATTGATATATTGTTGAGACAGCGTTAAATTCTATAATATTTATTAGTTTTTTTTATCGTGCGATCTAATTGAATAGATTGAAATTGGTGGTTTGAATAATTGGTATAAACATTGTTTACTAAACAATAATCAGTCACTGAGCAAGAGTACATTGTACCTATATATTTAGTATTAAAAGCAATTTATTGAAAACTAAAATCTTCTTCAAAAATATTTTAATAAACCTCTAAATAAGTTGAAGAGAGCATTGATTAAGAATTATTCTTAATTTCGGACTTTTATTATATATACATGAATTATTATGATTTTATATCAATTGGTTGGAGTATAAATTTATTTTTGAAGTATTCTAATATGAGTAAAATAGTTGGGCATGACAGTGTTTTGGTTCCTGTTATGTACAGCCTTATGTACCTATACGCAAGAAAACAACAAAACGTATTACTATTACAATATTTGTAGATGATACTGATATGCTTACCAACATAAGAGGGAAGAGGGATTCAGAGGGAAATAAATAAAATAAAATTAATTGAAAACAAGGTACTAATGAGGTGCTTTACTTAGTTACCTATCCATTGTTTTACAAGTTACTTTGGTTAAAGCAATGGACTGGTTCGAAAGCGGGAGCATCAAAATCAATGAAGAAAAAACAATAGAAGAGAATATAAAAAGTTAAATTTTGAAAAAGGTATAGTAAAAATTGGGTTATAAGTCGATATAAGCAATAAACAATCAAAACAAAATTTATGGAAAATAAATAAATTTATATCTAATAAGTATCAATTAAAGTAAATAATGTTTCAATAAAATAAATTGATGAAATAAATCGAATTATACACAAGATAGCAACAGAGGAAATAAAGTTTCAACAAACTGGCGATTTAAAAGATTTTCACAAATGGATTCAACTTTTTTAAGACTAGAAAATAGTTCAAAAAGCAATTTTTTGTATGTTATAGAGTATATAGACCTACATTCTTAACGAATTCATCTGTCTTAAATCTCGAATCAGTATTTCTAATTATTCAGAGGGAAATAAATAAAATAAAATAAACTGGTCTGAAAACTATAATAACTAATAGAATTAAATTCCACAAGTTCCACAATAACAACCATTATCAAAAAAAATTCAAATATTAAAAGAAAACACATCGAAGAAGTTTAAACTTTGCTTAGAAACAAAACTATATTCTTATTGTTGTTGCTTTTAAATATATTTCACATTAAAATTTGATTCAAATAGAAGCAGTGATGTATATTGTATCAGTATCAGTCCCTTTTTTTCATATTCATTTATGTATAAAAAAAAGTGAGTGAACGCCTAAAATAGATATTTATCACGTATTGAATTTTCAAGATCAATGGTTTTGTATTAATCGATATATTAACTATGTATGTAGGTACTGTCAAAAAGGGTGTTTTATAAAAACAAAAATACAAATCGGACACTGTTAAAGTAACTACATTTGTAATTTTAGCTAGACATTAAGGTTTCAAACAATACTTTTATACAAGCTTCGACTTTTACTATCATCATATATAATTCAAATTAATCAAATATTTGCATTTAATATTATTAACTTAATTCAGTATTCTTTATTTCTCAAATTATTCTTAAATTTTACAAAAACCAAGGAAATAAGAATAGATTCTTAAACAATCACAAAACAAAATTTTTGTACAAAACATTTTAAATAGTAATCTATTGTAACTTACTAAATTATTTAAGTCACTTCATTTTTGTTTCTTTTTTTTATAAAAATAAATTACAATAATCAACAAAATATATATATATATATTTTTTTTTGAAGAAAATTAAATTAACCTAATTTTATTATTTTTATGTTTTTTAAATTATCATATTTTATATCCTATACACAAGTATAGTTTAATAATGAATGCAGACCTAAATAATATAAGACAACGGAAATATTCAGTTATTGAATAAAATTTCTGCATATATAATTTTCTATTCATATTAATTCACCCCACAGGATAAGCTAAATATGCGTAAAAAATTGAAATAGTTAATAAAGATATGAAATTTTAATCGAAAAAATGAACAGTTTTGGTGTCATATAAGTTGTGAATATATCTTAGATTTGTGACAGTTCGAAATAAATTTTTTTTATATAAATTTTTGAACAATTCAAAATAATTATGTAGAGATAATCGACTGCCAAAAACGATTGCCAAAAGTGATTGCAATCTTTAAATGTGTGTGTTTTTTTTTTTTATTTAATGAATTCCAGTACAATATACAAATGTGTGAAAAAATTAATCTATCTAATTTATTAACAAAATTATTTAAAAAAAAACATCAATAATATATTTTGATAAACCTAATTGATCAAATTACAATTGAAAAGTGATTGATTGTATCAAAAGTAAATTGCATTGGCTTAATATGCGAAATTTTAACATTCCATTAATCAGCAATAGTTCCGAATAACTCTTGATTTTACCTACTATGAACATAAAATTTACTCAAAATTGACGAAGTGGTATTTTTACACCTGTTGCTGTCAAATGAATTTCCCGTAGGTATTCATCTAATAGGTTTTCAATATATCAATAGTGACTTTTGCAAAACTACAATAAAATCGAATATCCGAACCGAATTTTTTGCAAATTTTATCAGCTAATTTTGTTGTACTAAATAAAATTAATCTTATAAGCCATGAAATCCACAAGTTCCTAATAAAATTTAATGATATCTATTTTCGATTTTCTTTGTAACATTATAAACTGCCAATTCTGACAATGAGAGTTGTAAAGTCAAACATTAAACAGATAATTCAATAATTGATGGATAAGTAGTTTAACTATTTTTACTGAAAAAAAAATGTATTGTATTCCAAGCAAAATCTGAAGCAAAATCACTTTATTTACAAGTATTTTGTACTAAAACAATCAGATTGTATACTATTTTACTATTTAAAAATCAAAAATTCAAATGAAGAATATAATTATATCTGAATTAATAGTTCGAAACAATTTTTAATTAAAATTGTATGTACATATCAAAACTATATGTACATACATATGTAGATATTGAACTCTGAAAGAAATTTTCAATTGAGTCAAGAATTTTTTTACTTTTTTTTTTAATTATTTAATTCAATAATTATTATTGTATTTTCTTTTATTCATTATAGTTTATCATTAACACTTCAATTAATAATTCAATGCACTTTCTATATTCCTGAATAAATATACATCTAATTGTACAAACATAATATTTATATATATATATATATATATATATATATATATATATATATATACTCGTATGTATTATAAATAACCTCAAATTATAATTATTTATTACTATGTTATTATTACAGATCAATTTCACTTAAAATCAATCGAAATGTCAAATAATTCAAATTTATTCGATTCATTTAATATATATACATATATAATATGTACATATATCACTTCACTTTTTTCTTATAATTATTTATTATTATTCTTTTTGTATTATTGATATTTTTATTTTCTTAAATGATTAATAATGAAAGCCAACTCTATTCTAGAATTTTTTAATATTGCCTTCCATTATATAGATATACAATTATTTTCATTTTCATATATATATATATATATATATATCTGGTGTCAATATCTGGTTTATTTAACAAAACATAAAAAAAAAACACTAATTTAAAATCAAATAACGTTAAAATAACAGAAAATAAAAATGTACGTTAAATGATGATCACTTACAATAACAATAATAATAATATTTATAACGGTTTAATATCTTAATTCAAAAATAATATTTTCAAAAACAAAACAAATATTAAAATCGATACAAGCCAGAAGGAAAAAAAAAAATGAAAAATCGTATCACGACCGCAATCTAAACATCAACAATAACACCATCACCACAATACGAAAAAATGATGTAAAAACGGCGAACGGAATCGATAACAGAGAACATATGATGACTTTTCCTGCTTGCGCATAAATAAAACGGTATTTTTAATTTTTTTTTTTTATTTTCTTATTAATTTTCACGACGATAGAATCAAAGAAAAAAAAAAAACAAAAATAATTCACTACAACGACAGCGATAGTAAAACGAAGAAACTGATAGATACGATCGCCATCAATGTTATAAAGATACTGATTCAATGAATGAAGAAGCATAGAAAAATCAGCTGGAGTAATAAAGTCAAGCCAACTCTCCATTCAAACCAAAACATAATTTTTTTTATTTTTTTTTAACTTTTTTTCTTAGTTTTATATATTTTTTTTTTTTTTTTATTCTGTAATTATTTTACTCGTCTCGTGCTTACGAATTTGTATTGTACATAAATATAGAAAAAAAAATACAAAAAAAATTAATATAAAAAATACGATAGAAGTAAAACGTAACGCCAGTGCAGTTCAGTGCGGTACTATTTCTATTTTACTATTCTATTTAATTATATATGTTGTACGTATCTGTCATTTGTTTTGTTCTTCTAAAGAGTTTCGTGAGAAATTTAAAAAAATACCTTTGGTCTAATCAATTGTAAGGTAATTTTTGTAAAAATCATAAAATCTATATAAGTTACAATTTTGTTATACATAATGGTGGTTGTGTCGTCTGATTGGTAACTCGATATAGTAGTTGGTTCAGATCTCATTAGTGGATCTTGTAAAATATAAATAAACTAGAAGTATGATTTTAAGAAAACGATTTTACTCTATAATTGATGTAGTTTTCCACATTTAAATCATCAGTTAACATGTCAAAAACAATTCAAAGAAAATTAATTATGTATTAATATGTCCAAAGTGTAACGACAGAAGGAGCACGGGTTCAAACCCCGCGAGAATCGAAAAAATTTCCAAATGGTGAAAATTACTGAAAATGTAATTTTCAATACAATAACATCGGTTCAAATATAATTTAATAATTAATAAAAATATAATATAACTAATAAAAAAAATAATATAAATATATAATATACAAAAATATATGCAAAATAATTAATATAATTTAATAAAAAAGGCCCACATTTCGAAAGGGAAAAGGACCTATAAAGTTGGCCTACAGATTTATGTGTAGGATCAACTGTTAAAAATAAATAAATAAATATGTCCAAAGTCAACATTTTCCTGTGTGTACTCTCAAAAACCCTCTATAAAATTATTACAAATGGAAAGAAAATAAATTTGTAAAATAATTAGATTTCTTAGAGATCATTGTCAAGATTTCACAGATAAAAATCAAAATTTTCCTATACTGAAATATAACTAAAACTTATAATCCAAAACCTAAGCCTAATATTATGAAAAAATATTTATTATTTTTATTAAATCTAAATCTTTTCTCACAATCTACTACTACGTTAGAAAAGTTTGATTTTAGCATGGTGAAAAGAGTATAAACAGCAACTTACTTTGGCAATCACACCAGAGGATTTGAACTCCCTTGAAAAAACGGGTTTTTGCATGGCATATAGAGATAATGAAAAGACTAAACTATTCTGCATCTTCTCAGTTTGTCCTGTTCAAAATCCTAAAATAAAACCACATCGAATAGTTATTTTTATAAACTAGTTGATTGATCTGATATCAATATTAAAGATCTACATTGTTTTGTTAACTTGTTTAAAAGTTAGAATATTGTGATTAGCAACCAAGATAGGTATACCTACTTGTTAACGTCATCAACGGATAAAACACACTTAAGCTATTTTTCTGTTGTTTCTAAATTAATCCTTTAACTACTTTCCATGGTATGATTTACTTTTACTGATTTCGTATTTATATATTTATTTATTTATTTATTCAAATAACCTATAATGTGTATAAGATAAGGTATATATAATTTAATTACTATTATTTTATAATTGATACAATGACACAATTGAATCTAATGGGTTAAGCCTTAGGTTTAATGAAAACAACACGACATTGTCGTGCTAGATTGTCGACATAGAATGTCGCATAACAAGTGCAATGAATGCGACATTTTCATTTTCATTTTCAAACAACAATTAAACAAAAAAACAACAAGAAAACCATTTATCATTTGATGATTTAAAAATGTCAAAATGAAATGTCGTAGTGCGACAACGGCAAATCTTAAATTTTGATCAAACTTTTGTTGCTGGTTTTGTCAACACGTACTATTTGTTGTTATGCCATTTAAACAAATTTGTTCAAAACATAATTTGACGTATAATGCCGACAACTATGTCGTGTCGTTTTCATTGAACTTTAGGCTTTGGTTCTGGTATCTCTCCCAATTTTTAACATAAAAAATATAAATGAAGAAAAGAAAGGTGGAAGGGGAACAAACTCCCAATTATTACGCCACCACTGTACTTACTCAGATTTCTGTTTAAAAAATAGAAAAAATTATTTCAAAAAACTATCAAACAAACAAATCACTCAAATAATTATAAACGACATATTATAAACGAAAATTTAATTCTCTACTATTTTTCAAAAATATTTAATTCCAGCCAGGTTGAATAATAGAGCAACAAATGAGTAACTTACAAACGACGACAATCAGTAACAAAAAAAAAACAAAAAACAAAATAACAATAATATTTTTGTATTTGATTTTCTTTTTCACTTTTTTGTATTTCCGTCGTCGGGTAACCCCGCAACAATAAATCGGAAAACAAATTTCAAATAACAATAATAATAACAAAATGTAAAAATTGGAATGACAGAATTTAAAGCAATAAGAATGCAACAACAACAACAATATAAAAAAAAACATTTATACATAATAGTTCTCTTCGTTGAAGCTTGTTTGTTCTGTTTAAAACATAAACTGCTTGGCTCAAAGCTGCACTTTTTTTCACTGCACCTTTTTGTATTTTTTTTTTTTCTAAAATATGTTGTGTTGCCGTGTTGTTAGATTGTCGCACAGTTATTGTTATTTATTTTTATTTTTTTTTCACATTTTTGACTAGGTTATTCGTCATGCAACACACATTTTATAATAATATGATATGACCCCAAGAATTAATCTAAATGTTTTTTTTTTTTTTTTTTTTATTGTGTATGACTTGTTGAGTGAGAATATCGAAGAGAATGAATAAAAATAAAAATTGAGAAATCGGAGAAAAATCAAAAGGAAAACAAAAGAAATAATAAAATATGGGGGAAAGAATTATAGATGGGCATATCACGTTTATAATAAAAAATGATTTACCTGTAAACAGACATATACATATATACTAATACATATTACGTATATGTATAGAATTCCCTATTGGGTTTTCATTCAATAAAAGTTACGTTTTTTTTTTAAATTTGATTATTTTGGTTTTATTTTTCTTATGATATTATGTCTAATCCTATTAAATTTAATAATTTTAAATATCATATTTCATAAATAGTTTCGATTTATTTATTTTTGTTTTTTTTTTCGATTCTTTATGACATTTTTTTATTTTTGATTTTTTTTTAATACAGTGTGATTTAAATTTTTTCGAATATTGAAAATTCCCAAGAGTAATTGTAATAAATACTCTTGAAAATATGGATTGGATTTGTGTTTGGGTTCAATATATTAAATAAATTTTTATTTCATGTTACTCGAGATATTGTTAATCAAAACAAAACAATTCAAGTTTGTGATTTTAATAGTCTTATATTCATGATTTTAATTTTATTAACTAAAGATTTGACATCAGTAAAATAATTGGCATAAATAAGAAATATATGACTGGAGATCCAAATATGATGACATTTAAAATAAAATAAAAGTATGTAAAATGACAGTTAGGCCATAATAATATAATAACTAAAGACTTAGATTTGGCGTTAGTAAAAATTTAGAAAATAATTGGCATATAAATAAGAAATATATGACTGGAGATTACAAATATGACATTTAAAATAAAATAAAAGTATGTAAAATGACAGTTAGACCATATAATTTAATTTATTATGCTCGTTAATGCATTAAGCTATATTGTATATCTATGCATTAAGCTATATTGTATTCATTCAAATGGATGAAATAAACAAAATAATGTACAGAATTCATATGATCGAATATTTAAATATTCGAATATAGCATTCACTCAAGAAAATGAATTCGATACGGAAAATTTTTATAATAGTCAAATAATTGTACATACTAACAAAATCGACAATTTTTTGGGTTAAGAAATCTTTCACTTGATTTGTGAATCTAAAAATTAACTGTTCCTTAATTAACTGTTTGGAACGATTTATTAGTCAATTCTAACATTTTTTATAAAAAAATATTGACTGCATATTACAGAACTTTCCAAAAAACGAAATTTAAATCAAAAATCAATTCAAAATTTAGTCGGAAGTTCCACAAGGCTTAATTTACTATTTGCTAATACCGATTTACCACAAGCATTCAACACTTACTTGCATCAAACAAGGATAAGAATCTGACATCTAAATTCGAACAAGAACACTTAAACGAAATCGAACATGACGGCATGATGGCACATATGTAAAAATAAAGCCAATAAAATTAAATCTGAGTACCTTACATTCACTGACGAGATAAATATTTGGACGGATTACAGCCAATTCAAGAACACACGTTAAATTGGAATTGCCATTTACACAAAAATAATCTAATTTAGCACAAATTTTAGCAAAATGTATGGACTCGTCTGTAATAAACCACTAATAGAAAATAAAATGTAAGATCGTCAAATATTGATTTTGTGTGCAATGTTTTCAAAATAAAGTACTTGAAACTCTAGTTGATAAGTCATGGTAGCAATTTATATAATTCATAGTAATTAATCAGTTATTGAGGACTTTTTTCTGCCGTATGCCCTATTGACGGAGTTGCAAGACAATGGCAATTTGCAATTGTTAACGGATAGATGAAATTCACATCACTGACATATCCAAAAATATCGTGTCGTGATAGATTAAGTAGTCATTCCAACTAATGCACTTGTTACGGATGGTATACAATACATTCAAAACTTCAAAGACATTGTCAGTAAGCTTGCAAAAACTGAATAATTCTGTTTTTTTAGCTTAGGAAATTATAATTATTGTAGTGTAGTTGGTTACATGTAACTCTATAAGACGTTAATAAAATATATTTATGTAATAGTACAATTCAGATTGAAGAAAAAAAAAACAAAAAAAAATAATAATTCACACTAAAAAAAAATATTCTTAATCACTCTGTTTTCTATCAAATAGGATAACTATTTTCCTAATTTGTAATTATTCGTTTGAATTCTGTTTATTTTTTCTCTTTATGAAATCTGTAATAGTCTTTTGACACAATCTAGTTAAATTTTAAAATTCTTATACATTATCGTCACTGACAAAAATTTGTTTATTGAAATAAGACAGACAGAATAAGGGTGAATAATTTTGCAATCTCATAAAGAAGACTTAACCTCATTTAAAATATGCACTTGTAATAATGTATATAGTATTATATGATTATTAAATGGTAATTTTCAGTTGCTGAACAATATAGTCCATAATTGATTCATTTTTTAGTATATTTAGATAATATGAACACCTTTATAGTGATCTATTTTCCTAATATAACAATTATGGAAAATTTTTAAAATTGACATGACAATGTTTCAAAGTTGATCAAAGAAAAAAGATTAGAAAATTGAAAAATATTTATTTTCAATTAGTCATAAATGAGTCAATTCAGAAGAATAGCTAATAGATACAAATTAGAGGAAAAAAAAAATTGTAAAATTAATTAAGTTACAATTTGACTATGAAGTTGTAAGCCAAATGCCTTTACAACTATATAGTAGTGCTTATAATTGGTTATAATTTAAATTATGTCAAATTCAATAATACTAATTATAATAATGAATTTGAATATGTATATATATAGTAAGGGTATCAGATAATAAAGAAATATATAATTGAATGTTGTATTTTAAAAATTAAGGCTGAGCACAAAATGATTAGAATTATATATGATATTAGGGGAGAATTGCATAAAACAAAAAAAAATTTATAATGTTAAGTTGTTTGGAACGAATGAACTGTATAATCATAATATTGTAATGAAATGTCAATAAAATATATGTAAATGTACATAAAAATATTTAAATATTTTATTTGATGATATCATCAAATATATTCGAATTTAATTAACTAGAAATATCTAAATATTTATATCTAAACCCTGAATTGTATTATAAAGATTATATGGAAATCACTTCTGGAAATTGCAAAAAAAAAAAAAGATATATAAATAAAGATTATTTTAAAATGTTAATAGAACTTTAATCCAAAAATGTAAAGAACATTTTAAATTCAGTCTGTTAAGTATTCTAGGACATTATAGCTTTCATATTACTTTTGTAGTCCACTTTTAAATATGATAATTTTGCTTCAAAGTGGGATTTGTATTTTTTTTTCTTATTCAGTTTGTTCTTATTTGAATTTGGAAAACCTAAGTTATGTATGTGATCTGAAGTATATAATTGTGTGTTTGTGAAATATTTAAGTCTTTTAAATTCAAAAGCATTGTATTAAAAAAATCGCAAAAACCAATTGATCAGGTATTATTTTCAGGTTGTAAGATAACGTTCCATTAATCTGTGTAAAGTAACCATTTTTACACATTTTTGCATACAGCTACACTGCCTCTTTTTAATGTATATATAGATACAAAGGTTAATAACGATCTACTTTCCGCTAGGTGCTGAATAATTATTTAGTGTCATATTTATAATTTAAAGTTTGACATTGACATTTAAATAAACAAAAATTTAAATTAAAATATTTTTCAATGCTACGTAAATATTGATTTTTAAATATATGTACATATATAATTCTATATCCTTGCAAGTATTACAAATTTTTTATAATAAAATTACTTTTTTTTAATAAACTTTTAAGTGTATTCCAAAATTATTTTTAATAAATAAATTTCCAAAGAAGAATAAGTGTTTTTAGGTTATGTTTTGTTCAGGAGCATAAAATGAGCGTTCGTTTTATAATTTAGCTTCAACTAGTTTTACAGAACAGCTTCATTCTTGATCAGTTGTTTGTTCTTAATTGTATTGATAGGTTTGCCAATACATATTGAACGTTACAATTATAAACTAAGCGTACATGTTTTGACATTTCTAATATTTTTTTTTTATATTTTTTTTTTTTTTTTTTAATTTGACATTTGATCTTGAAAAAACAAAATAATCAACAATGATTACAAATTATTAACATTTTTTATCAAATCAAATTTATTAAGAAGGTCAACGAAAAATTATCATGTCAAAAACATCGTCTCAACTGTCAAGGAAACACCATAATATTAAATATATACTGTCAAAATCGAAAACTATTGTTTAATAATAGCAAATTATTTCTGGGATTAATTGGATGATATCAATTTGTTTTGTAATGAATATAGTTTCAAAAGTATGACACCCCACATGCCACACTGTAAATAAAACAACAATTGAGTTAGGAAAAACTAAAAAGTAAATATTTCAATGAATAATTTTCAGAAATAGAATTGTGACACCTAGATCGTGTAATTTGACATTTTTAGACTTTTTTCTTTGGAACTATTTAAAACCGTTGATTTTAAGCAAACTACATATATAAAAATAATCTAAAAAATAAAATAAGTCATGTCACAAATGAATAGCAAAACTGATTAATACGAAAAAAATCATGAAAATTCGGATTCAACAAATTCAATCACATTGTTGACATTTGAATAATGTTATATTCCATCAATTAATATCATTGAATATGATATGTCAAATCTACAATATATATATACGATTATATGCACAATATTAATATACACGATTATATATACAATATTAATAAATACAATTATATACACAATATTATATTATATATACAATTATGTATATTAAATACAATTATTGTATGTTATTATATATGTCATTTACGTTCGAACTATCATTGAAAAACTTTTTACAATCGAATTCAGTTTATTAATAAAATGTTTATCTCTATTTTTATTTTTATTCAGAAATTTTTGAAATCAAAGCATTCAAATAAAAACATATTAAGATGAACCAACAAACATGTCATATCAAATTACGTCTTAGCTACTAATAATAATAATTAACTAAATTAATTTGAAAGCCGAAACTATCTGCAGCTAGTGTTTATAAAATTGGTCATAATTTAAATTGTGGTCAATTCAATAATAGGGTGACTTCCAAAATACAGTATAAAAAGTTTAATACAATAATTCTACCATTTAAAAATTTTATAACCACTTCATTGTAAAATTTTGCTACATTTTAGAATACCTTTTTGACAATATAAATACAAGCATTCATTTTGACGTTTAAATTATAATTTTGTATTTTTGTAACAATATAAATCGTTAATAATCTGACTTTTTATTCATATTTCAATAAATTTAGTTTTGTTTTATCTTTCGTTACATGTAAATTTTACTAAATTGTAAAAGATCTTCTTAGGTCAGCACATATTTTCGGCGGAAAAATATATTTTATAAACATACACATACTTCGCTACAATTTGACAATAAACTTATTTTTCCGTCGAAAATATATGCTAACCTATAATTTAATTATTTCTGGTAGCTCTATGACATATACATATACAAAATGTAGTTCCAATTTTTTAACTACACAATCTGCTCTTATTTTACGTTTCCACTACGTATTTTCAACATTTTGGAATAGTGTACAAAGTCACGAGCTTTTGATATACATTTTGGAAAATATTACATTGTAAATTATACTGTGTCACTGCATTTTGGAAGTCACGGATAATAATAAATTAATTTGAAATATTCGAAATCTTTTTACCATTCGAAATTGGACATACATATTCAACTTCAACTTTTGAACATTTCGTTTAGTTGTACAGAACAACTTGTTTTTTTTTCTATTTATAGTTTAACATAATACAAAATACAAATTATAATATGTCAAACTTAAAACATTGAAATGTATGATTTCATACTATAAATTCTAATTCAGTTTACTTATCTTATATATATTGTCAATACAAATTTAAATTAATGTAAGTTGGTTTTTTTTTGTTTTTGTAAAATGCTAATACAATATAAGGACACGCATTCGTTTATCAAGAATCTTATCTACAGATAAACCAAAAAATCAAATTGTTTTAAAGAAAAATAACAAAGAAAAGAAAAAAAAAAATTGGCGAATTGAATGGGTAAAGTTAAAAAATAAAACAAAAACAAAAATATTAGAATTTGCAAATCAAGTCTTTTATTTTGAATTATTGGCATTTTCATAACATCTGTAGGAGTTCAAGCAATTATTTTTAATATCTTTAAACCTAACCTCAACAAACAGCATTCTTTTTGTTTCAGTTTTTTTTCTTTTTTGTTGTTTCTTTTTTTTGTTGTAGTGGTGGTTCTTTTTTACCTATATATGATTTTTTATATTTAGTGAAACAAAAATCACTCGCACACCCACTTTCAATTCATCATGACTGCCAATTGTTAGTCAAATTAATTCTAACCTCATTCCCAAAAGAGTTTTTTTTGTTTTGGTTTTTTTTTTTTTTTGTTTTGCTTTTTTGTTGTTACACTTAAAGAAAATATTTAGAAACTGAAATGAAATTCAACATAAGTCAACTGTTGTTTTTTTTTTACTGCTATTATTTTGCAAGAATGACGCGTGAAATTCATTTTAATTGCCATTAAATTGGAAAATCAAAATAAAGAGAACAATGAATGAATTAAGAAGAAAAATTAAGGAAAATAAAGAGTAAATTAACACTTTTTTCTATAGGTATATAAAAAAAAAATGTTTACATACAAATAATAAAAATAAAATAACAATAAAATGTGAAAATATGGTATAATTTTAAAGAAATTAATTCAATTTTTACATTAAAAGTGAATTTTGTTTTTTATATACAACATTCCAAAAAATTTGCAATTATCAATTGAGAGAAAATTTATAGATTAAATTTTAATGGAATTTTTTATTTTCTTTAACATTTTTATTAGTTATTCTAAGCATTTACATTTTTAAAATATTGTATTAAAACATTTCAAATAGGTTTTATGTATTAGATAATTTAATACATTATGTTTTATGTATTAGATTAAATTATAATGATAAATCAAATCAAATCGAACATATGAGAACATTGAAAATTAGAATTTTTAATGATGTTGACAAGAGATTATTTAAAAAAAAAAAAGAAATCGAAGTAGGTCGAACCTCGGTGAGAAAATTCAAATTGTAGAGAATCTTTCTAAAAATCGACAATAATAAAAACTAATGACTTAATCAACATACTTAAGTCAAACACGATACAATTTCAATAAATCGATCTCATCTACTGAATTAATACAGCTGAAAGACAAACAAAAAATAGGCCATAATTTTATAGATTTAATTTTAAAATATTTATAAATAAAAAATAACACTTTCAATTTCTATTCTAAATACTTGTATGGTCCAATAATCAATACAAATTTTATAAATAAGCTCCATTCATATTAAATTAATACGCAAATTGTACAATATTTCTAAATTACATTTCAAATTAAAATTAATTTATAATGTGAGAAAAATAACTCTTAAATGTGAAAATATGCAAATTTTTGTTATTTTGAAATTTAAACCAAAAATATTTACTCAGATAGAATTCGTCAATTGAGTTTAATAAAAAATTTTAATATTTGGAAATAATTAAAGAAAAAAAAAACGGCGAATAATCTAACAGCTTTAAATTACATTTCAAATAATCATAACAATTAAATAAAATTGAGATTAATATTTTTTACAAATAATGATCAGAGTACAACCATTACGATTCTAATCTTATTAGCAGAAACAGTTTTCTAGAATTCCAACTAATACTTTCTGGATGGTCTTATCCTATGTTCTTTAGAATTTACCTGAATTCTGATAATCATCTTACGCATGTTCTTATCTCAGTAATGAAAATGATCAGCCAAACGATGAAGTGTTATATTATCGTATATGATTATATATACACACAGACTATAGTAGTATTACCGACATGGTTTTATACTACACGAATGGGTGATATAACCATCCGTATATACCAATTAGCAATTAGAGATAAACATCAAACAGCTATAGGTAAATGAATATTGTATTTGGTCTGGTATAATCAATAACAAAAAACTTCAGTTAATATTTAATTTAAAATAACAATTTACAGACTGATATTGCTGAAAATACGGATTGTTGTTATCAGTTACGATGAACGTCAGTTTCCCTCCGATTTAGTTAAGTTATACGTTACCAATCATTTTGCTTGGTACGATTGAATGACCAAAGATCCAGTTGACTATATCAAACTATATATTATACTGAACTGAGATCTTATATACAATACCTGTCATTTATCTAATTGTCACCATTTAGTGTAAAACGACTGTATTCCCAACTCTTTTTTTAGTAGTAATTATTATTCAAAAATTCTAATCAAATTTCAACGTATCAGTATTAAATGCTAAGTGATAAATAACAAACCACAAAAATCAGTTTTTTCAACTCATATCAAAAACGATAATAAACCTAAAGTCAACTTCAATTTTCATATTCCATTCCATTATAAAAATCTAATATAAATAAAATTCAATTTATCAAAATAATAAACAAAAAATATGTATATATATTTTATTACAATTAATTTGAATTTAATTTCAGATTAAAAATATTAGCATATCAAACTTATGATAACACAAGAAACAGAGTTAAAAGCCATTTTAAGCCATCTTTCCATTTTCCATCATCAATGATGACCGCACACAATATTATTAAAATGAATTTGATGAAAATTAATGTGGTCAGAATTGAATGTATGGTTGTGTGACTGCATGAGCATACAAATTTTTTTTTTATGATAAATGATTAAATTTCTTTTATTTATTAGTTTTAATCAAAGATCATCACAATATGTTAAAGGGACACCCTTTTAGATTGTATACTCTTCGTATATTATGTAAATGTTTAAAAGATAGATTTTTAGAAATTTTAAAAAGAAAAAAAAATTGTTTAAACGTTTTTGAACTCGTAAAAAACAGAACAAACAAAAAAATAAATAGAAATACAAAAGAAAATAAATAAAATCGTTCATTTTTTTTTTTAAAACAAACAAAATTACAAAAACAAAAAAATAACAAATTTAATTTATGCAATGATGTCATCAAATCACACAATATCTTCTCTGTCCTCTCTCTGTCTTAATATTTTGATTGCATTTTAAACATATTCAAATACAAATTTACAAATATTTTTTTTCTTCATTTTCTTTTAAAATATTATTTTAAACTTTTGTTGATTTTTGATAATTTATCAATGCACCACATACAATTTGTTGCATTTGAATCAAACTAAGATTACAACCACAAAACTTGTAATACAATTAGGTGCATTTTAAAATAAAAAAATTACTTTAAGTGTAAGAGAATAGAAAATATAATTTTGGATTAAAGCTATATGAATGTAAAAGTAATAAATCGAAGCCAGACAATCAAAATATGTATGTCAATATTTTAATTATGGGCCAGGTCAGTTTATTTTAGATATTTAAGATTCTTAGCACTGTCACATTCTTTTAGTGAACCAAAATTGAGCAAATTTAAATGAAGCTATTATTCGATGCCTACCGTTGTTCCTTCACCTGCTCAAACATTGATTCAAAGTTTTTTAATGAGCAAAATGTCACTTGTTTTATTAGTGTTCTCTTTTCAAAGCAATGATTTAAAGTTATTTGCAACTTCTCCATATTCTATTCACCCTTTTAAGTTCTACAATGAACTCATAAAATATATGAAAATGATCTGTAATTGCAACTAACCATGCAACTATTTCAAAAAATAATGAACAGTGGACATATCCGAGAAGAAAAAAACATAACCATTCAGTTATACCGTTATTATAGAGGAATTATTCTGTAAATTACGATGATGAAAATATTTATTCAGTTTATTGGTTATCATCTCTCGAATCGAACTAATAAATAGTGTATGAAGAACTGCAACGATTTGTTAAGAACAGATGCACAACAGATCGACTTGGTAAAAACAAACAGAACCACTTTCATCATTTTAGACTTGAACACTTTATATTGACACTAAGAATATTAAATTTCCACTAAAAGTGGAAAAGTTGTTAGAAGCAGCCTATCTAAAAATTAATTAGGTTAAAATATATAAAATAGATGTGCGATCAGTAATAATATACACAACAGAATCTAACTATAGTTATAAAAAAAAATTTCGTACTAGTAGAAAATTAAAACATTTAGGAATATTGCAAAATACACGTTTAGAGATCAATTCAAAAACAATGAAATTATCATTTTACACTTTTGACATATTCGGGTGGATAACATATAGAATAAGAACTTTGAAAAAAAACTACTAATAGTACGTTTTCAAGCTCATGTTTATGGATAAACATGTTGTTTATGATAAACTGGTTGTTTACGTAGTGGTTTTCCCATACAAATTTGCTGAAAATCATAAACAAGTAGCGAGGTGTTTATATCATAAACCACTTCAAAAACATGTAACCCATCCATGAAATTTTGATTTTTTGTCGATTTTAAATTTTTTTTTGCATGACCCTTGATTTTTTTGTCATAAATTCATTTTGTCATTTGTAAAAAAAAAAAAAACAAAAACAAAAAGAAATCAAAATACCAAGAATAGATGAAATTATGTGAATTTGTGTGAAATTAGTTTAGCTTCAATTAATGATCATCAAAAAAAAGAAAAATCAAGTATAAATTCTCAATTATCATCAGCACGATTAATTGGAAAATCTTGTATAACTTTAATTGAAAAAAGTGAAGAAAAATTCTATGGAGTTATAGAAGTGATTGAGAAATTACAAGACTTACATGGAAAGTTAACAGAAGAATTAAAACAAAGGATATTGTAAAAGATGCATTTTTATTTTTAATTCACTTAATTTAATCAGTTTTATATATTAAAAATGTATAAATAATAAGGCTTTATATATAAGTAAAAAATTCAAATGGAAAAAGAGATAATAAATTAAAATGATGATTATTTTTTTTATATAATTATAAATTGAATATTTTTGTATTTCTTTTTTGAAAGATTCTCAGAACTAAATGTTGAAGTGAGTAAAGTGGGTATGGTAATAAACTAAAATGTGAATTATTTTATTTGTTTCTCTGATATTATCATTTTTTTTAAATCCTCCATATTTTTTTTTATTTTATTCATTTATCGTATGACCAATTATAATAGCTTAAGTTCTACTCAAAAATAATACAAAAAAAAATTTTATATAAACAGTAGTATAGTTTTATATAAACAATAAACAGCTGGTGGTTTTCCAAAAAAGCTTGTGAACACTTGACATTTGACTGGTTTACGAGCTAGTTGTTTATCCATAAACATGAGCTTGAAAACGTACTATAAGTGAAAAAATCTAGTAAGCCTCAAAACAAGTAGACAAAACCACCAAAAATGAAGCTTTACCAGTAGCTGCTACATCATAACTACTACATCATAGCTGTTATACATACTTAATTATGAACTAAATAAACAAGCATAAACCTAATACAAGAAAACAATACTGTTATAAACTGTTATATAGTATATGTATTTGAAAATATTTTAAATATAATTCATTTTCATTAAATATCCTTAATCAAAAAGATTTAACTATTAAAAAAAAATTAAAAAAAAACCGATGTCCAATAATTGTAGGGTTTTATTTTGATTGAATGAATTTTAAATAATTTCAAAGAAAGAAAAATAAAACAGTTCAATTCAATTATTTACATATTATAGATATTCATATACATAAAGCTATATATAATATACATGTATGTAAAAATATATACATGAAATTGACAACGATCCACAATTTTATTAAACTATATGTCCACTCGAAGTTTTCGATTCAAAACTATTTATTTATTTATTTTTTATTATTATTATTTTTCTTTTAATTCTTTTTAAACAACATCGAATAAATTTTAATAAAGAAAAAATGAAAATGAATGAACAACACAGAAGGAACTCACAAATTTATATTTATAAGCACAATAATATACACAATCGAGTTCGCCCACATTGATCTGAATCTGCGCCTCTCACATTAAGATCCAATCTAAAACATATTATAAAGTAATACAGTAAGTTGGTCTCTTGGTCACAATTTTTTTTTAATAAATTTTATTTTATATAAGGTTGAACTCGGCTGGAATCATAAAAATAATGAAATCACTCAGTAAGAGACCAGTACCAATGTATACCAACCAGTACCTTAATGAAATTATTATTTTTATTTTTTTGTTTTTTTTTTTGTTTTTTTTTTTTTATTATTGTGTTGTTACTGATATAATTGTATATCGCGCACCAACATTTAAATATGATGCAATTGATTTGGTCAACATGAGCACACAACAATTTGAATCCCAATGTTCAAAAAAAAAAAAAAAAAAAAAAATGTTAGCACCTTTACAAATTATAAAATCAAAAAAAAAAAATAACAACAAAGAAAATAGAGAAGAAAAAAATGTTGGTATATTTTGGTATAGTTGAGATAAAGGCAAGTAACCGCTGCTGGTTGTTGCTGCAGTACTTGTTGTTGTCCATCAATTACATTATCACAACAATTTTTTAACAAATTGAAGAAATTTTTCGGTTTTTTTTTTTTAACTGCATTTTTGTCTTTTTTTGTTATTTTTTTTTTAATTTGGTAAATGGTTTTGGATTCAGAAGCTAAAAGAGTTATCACACTTATTTTTAGCACTTTAGAAGTTCCTTAACTTATATACACTTATTTTAAATATTATACAATGAAATTGATTGGAAAAATTTTTCTTTTCTGTAATTTAGGTGACTTCACTTATTATAAAGTGAAGTGTTTTTCTTTTGTTTCAATCCCTGAAATCAATCACACTTTTTTTTTTTGTTTTTGTATGTTGATTGTCCTAAGAAAAGAAATCTTTTTGAAATGAGTTGATTGTGTTCTTTAAGTAAATACAATTTTTTTTTTTATTATTTTTATTTAATTTCGATTGTACATAGACAAAATTAAATTTTTGAATTGGTTTTGAACGCATATTTAAAAGGTGAAATTTTTTACAAAAGATTTAGTTTTGAATTTAATGCAGTTCACATTTAAACTATAATTCAATGGAGAGAGATGGCTATTCGTTTGAATGGTTTGCTAACCACTTTTAGTATACCGTAGATACTCTGAGGTTAGAATACAATTTTAAATCTTGTCCAGGATTTCGATTTTGCAATTTTTGACTAACTAATAACTGGTTACTGAATAGTTAGCTGACAAACAACAAAAAAACGAAACCTGGTCTTCCATGAGAATCCGATCAAACAAGTTACGGCCTACAAATGTCTTGATACCCATATAAGATCTTATATAAATACCTAGAAACCGTTATTAAAGTACAAGCAAACAAGGCCTCCCTAGGCCTCCTAGTTGGGTGCTTACGTAAAGTCATATTTAAGAACAAATATATGGTCACAGACAGCTAGATCAAAATCTATATAAAACATATGTTTTTCCCAGTCTTAGTAGAGTGCAAGGCTGACATAACGGAAACAAAACAGGTAATAAGATCTTGTTTTTTAGTTATAATTACATTTAATACAATCAAAATAACAATCATTTGTAAGCTCTAGCTACTTGGGCTATCGGCTTACAAAATAAAATATTTGATACAAATTTTCTGAAAAGCAATAGATGATGACCAAGATATGGTTCGTTATGCAAGAAAAAGAAGACCAAAGAGGCCAGAAAGAATGGGATCATATAGGATTGCGCATATTGTAAATGACAATTTTATAGGCTATAACTGATTGCATCCAAAGAGATGGAGAAAAGGTTGATCACATGAACAGATTCATTAAGTCGCAAATAAGGTAGGTACTGCTAAAAAAAAATACGTAGTCCTACTAAAAGAACCAAATCTAAAATGAATATAATTTATAATACGTTGTGTATAATACAAGATAAAATTTCCATCGGAATATAACAAGCAAGGCGATTCGTTAATCCCTTTACTATATTCAACCTATAATTATGAATTAAATATAAAAAAACGTTAAAGAGACTAGTTATGATCTCAGAACAAATAAAACAGAAATTAAAATCGTTTGTGACTCAGATGAAACGATTATAATTTCCAAAAATGAAAATAGCTTACAAAAATTACATCAATTTTGTTTAACAGCTGCAGAATACAACATAGTCATATTCGTACTTAAAGCAAAACTATTCTCTAAGCTAAAAAACACACCTATAAGATACAAACTAGCTGTCAATGACAAAAGAATAAAACAAATAATATCAATCACATACTTGGGAATATCTGCAAACATATCTGCAAACTAGCAAATATATACGAAAGCCAGAATCATATTAAAACAGCAGCCTGTATATCTGAATGTTTGAAATTTCAATAATAAATGAATAAGATCAGAGATGCACAAAGTAGTTCATCAGTCTACTGTTGCTATTATACTTAAAGTCGTTTTCGTCACCAATAGCCACCACTAATTTGGGCCATTCTACCGATTAGGCTATAGAAAGATTGTCCTCATACATATTAATATATTTTCCTTAAAGCAATCTACTTCTTTAACACTTTTGGGATTAAGTAACATATACATATACTACATAATGAATACACGATTGATTTCAAAGGAATTAAATAACGTGACTCATATTTTTTATTCAATATAAATACAAATGAAAAAAATAGTTCCGTATTTAATAAAAAAAAAAAAAAACAATGCATTACAATTAATTCAAATTTAGGGAAAGGCTTTTGTAATGAGATTCAAACTGTTATTATTTATATTAAATATTCTTATAACTAAATTGCAAAATAATTTATTTCAACAATAACATAAATTAAAATTCAAAATGCATCTTAAAGTAACTACAAAGAAATTCTATATTTAAAAGATATCTATTTCAATTAAATGGTCTGAGAAATAAATTATTAAAAATAAAAAAAAAAAAAAACAATAACAATAATAATTGTCTCAATTTATTGACAATTAAAATTTAAATTTAATTCAAAATACTTAATTATACAATTAGTATTAAATTTCATTTAGTTATACATAATAATAATAATAATAATATTGTATAACAAACCAATTAAATATACTGACCTATGAATAGAAATCAGTTAGACAACAACAACAACAACGTACATACATAAATGTCATATAATTCTATTGAAAGAGTCATAAAAAAATATATAGGATTGAATCATTAAATTACAATAAAAATAAATAGATAGATAGATCTATATACAGTGAATATATTCCTCCGTTCCACATTATTTTATTAATATTATTTAGAAACCACACATTATTATTATATATGTATGTACATATGTCTTTATATTTAGAATTTATTTTCTTCTTTTCTATGAATATTTGTTTTTTTTTTTTTTTCAATTCATAAAATAAATATTGTATATGCATAAAGATATTCTGTTGCTGCTGCTGCTGTTGACCTAAAGTTCAATGGACCCCACATCAATTTTTTTTTCTCTATTCATTTATTATTATTTCTTTTTTAATGGTTTTATTATGAAAATTTTAAAACATCTTTTTTGGATACCAAAGAAATAACTGAAAACAAAACTACATACATACATTACTACACACATATGGATTATATACATATGCTTCAAATGTATTTAGAATTATAATTTTACTATTTTTTATTACAATTGCAATTTTAAGTTTAAATTTCAATTTCAATTTCAAATGTTCAACTAATCATCATTTATGGGAAATTCATTATACATTAACGATTACAAATATATTTACATGAGATCTGGTTCATAATTTTATGTTAAGAAATAATTTGTTGCTTTTAGTTTTCTAATTTGGTATAGTCTAAAAAGAAATGTTAACAAGAAATTGAAACACAGAATTTGAAACATAATAGATTTGAATTATGTTTAAGTGTATTAAGCCCAAAGGGAAGAGAGGAAATGATAAATTATGATGAATAAAAAACTATCGGTGACATCGTAAATGTCTTAAAAAAACTTCAACCTGATATAATGTAAAAAACTAAGTTGTCAATGTTATCCGTAAAATAAGTTGGCAACATTGTGTAATTATGAGACATTGTGTTTTAATTCATTTATGATCAAGCAAAATTACCAGAAAGTTTTTATTATACCACTGCATAACATTGAGTTTTTAAAAATTTTTGTAAAACAAAATACCTGTCAAACCGGTTGCTACAGAGACATCGTCAACAACAATTGTGATCATGAATCAATGTCTCAAGCTTTTGTGAGCTTTTGTAGATATATAAGATCATGTGGACGTTGTTCTCAACTTTGTGTTGAGACATTTACGATGTCAAGGTATATTGACGTATGTCGTTATTACGTTGTTAATTGAAAATACGAAAATCTATGTTATACAGGGTGGTCCGGTTTAGAGAAAAAAGTTTTTAAGGGGTGATTCCTTGGAGTTTTTTTACAAAATTTTCAGTTTTTAAAAGCAAAATTTTAAGTTTATGCAGTTATTATTCAAAAACGGTAAGTCTGATACTCATTCAACATATACCGTAATTTAGGTGTATTAATTCTAAAAAAAAGCTATGAAGAAGATGTTGCTCTAGTTTCAATTTCTTCTGAGCTGTAGTTGATATTCTTTAGACATAATTTTTCTAATCCGATTTTCTTTAACCCTCTGTAGCCCAGGTATATTTAAAGATAGACCCCTCTTCTAGAACAATTTTTTTCCTAAAATACTCCAAGAAATCACCCCTTAAAAACTTTTTGCTCTAAACCGGACTACCCTGTATAGTAGGAGTAAAATAGTAGTAATAGTAAATGGTAACTGTGATTTTTTCCCCCCTGGCGAAATATCTGTCTCTGATAGAGCCATTCATAGAAATATAGTTAGCTTGGGAATGAGAAAACCCATTGGTTAACTTACTACATCCTGATTATATTTTATTAGATTGCTGGACCTTTTTCAGGTTATTTAACACATCTGTTAGGTAGTCAGTGAAATACTGTGGTGTTTAAAACAATTAGTATTATTTAGAGTTGTGTTGTGTATTTATTACAACCAGTTGTTTGCTAACTCATTTGTGAAGTTAGGGTGGATTTTGTCATCATGCACGAACGCCCGGACAATTTTATTTTACACTATGATTGAAACACAAAATACAATTAAAGAAAGTTGTTTACATTCGCGGATTTTATTTTTGTTAACAAAGTTACTGTTAACATTGTAATATTTGAAGAAATAGAGTATATCACTTTGCTTTTCTCTTAAAATATAAATAATATTATGATAGAAACAAAATACACTTATACTAAAAAACAAATAAATTACACTCCATGTATTTTCCTCAAAAAACATTTGAAATTCTATTATGTGAATTCGTTTACACAAAAATCGAGATAGCAATAAATATTTATCAAATAATTATATATCTGTCCTTTTCTTTTATTTCAGTCTTCAGCCAAAAATTAAAAATATTTTGAAGAAATTGGATGAGTAAATTGTCCGGAGAGTTTATTTTGTTAGAGTTTTGATTGGTTAAAAAAGTTGTCCGAACGTCCGTCCATCAAGTCCAATGTTAATTTGCGTTTATTGCTTTTTCTTCACTTCTATGTGTTTTCAGTTAGTCTTCAATTAAGTTGAATTCCCAGATATTTAACGGATTGTTTGAGGATGTTTCATTAATTTAACTGAATAGTTATGTTTCTTTGAAATGTAATATGAGTGCATTTTTATTCTTAAAAGTCTGAGACTAGAAATTTTTATAGATAGTTATCCCTATAGTTTCATCACACTAGATCCAGATCGTAAGATTTAAACATAGTCTGATATACTTTTTTAATTAATTAAAAAAAAAGCAAAACTACAAATTAAATCAGTTAAAGGAGTTAAATATTTTATGTCTGCATTATGTTGGATACATCAATACGTAATCTATTTAGATCCTAGTTTGAATTAATTAATTGTTATACAAAAGGAAACTCAACCTATTACTCCTCAATTCAATAATAATTTAAATGTATGTACTCAATAACAGCTGAGTACCTTTAGATACGATACGAATAGTAATTTAAAATTTAAAAGCATTCACTTTTTCATGGAATTTAATATAAACAAAAAAAAAAAAAATTATTTCACTCAAATTTGTGCCAATTTCCATTTATTTTTTTTTATTATTCACGCATTAAAGTTGATACTTTGCAAAAAAAATGAAAAATTATTCAATTTTTATTTTGACTAAAAATGACATAAAACTGAAGAAAACGATGTGAATATGTGATGTACATAAGTAATACTAGTCCACCACCACCACAAATCCACCAATCAATTTGTTAAAAATTAATTTTTTCCTTTAGACGATATTTATTATTTTTTTTGTTATTTTCTATATCATTTTCTTGATTATAGGACTAAAACATTCAAATTTTTGAATCCACTCAATTATAAGGAATTGAATGATTAAATGAATAGATGTATTGGGTAGGTAGGAGTATTCTCACACTCATATGTTTACCTGTTTAGCTAATGAACCCCAATTGTAATCAGTCCTAAAGAGAACTTGAAAAACTTAAATTGATTAAACTATACTAAATGCAGAATATAGAGAAATGATAAAAAACAGTTGAAAAAGTTGGTAAATACATCTTGGTTAGTTGGTTTAAAATTTGTATATCATAAATTGAATTAATGTAACAATGTTCTAATATTCGGTTGATTACTTATAAAAAAAAAATTATTCATTTTTTTATTTTTCTCATAACCTTTTAGGAAAAATTATTTATGTTAAAGTTAATATATGTATATCATATGACACGTACATACTTATCTATACATTTTAAGTTATTAATATATTATAATATATTCGAAAAATATGAAAAATATATGCATTATATACCATTTTTTGGCATAAAATCGCATCGCATATTAAAATGAAAGTTAACCTCATCATCTCTTTTATGAACTGAATATGGATGGAATTCATTAAAATAATGAGTTTTGTTTGTAATGCACATTTAGTATTGTCAAATATACAAAATTAATTTTCGTTTTTTTTTCTGTTTAAAATTAAATTTATGGGAATTTTTGTTTATTTTACAAATGAATATATACACTGTTGTTCATTGGATAAGAATCAACAGGTAAACAATTAATTGGAAGCATTTGAAATGTGTTTGATGGCGGTGTTCGCTAAGAATATCTTATGTAGACAGAATCACAAACATTGAAGTTCTATTAATGATAAAAAATAGCAGAGATTATGAAAAGTCATCAAAAGCAAAAGTACAAGATATTTGGATCATATATTGAGAAATCAAACTTACGAACGACTTAAATTAATTTTCGAAATAATTTAAAAATTGAAGATAAGTAAAGTATCGGTAGAAAACTAATGTTCTGGCATAAAAATATGAGAGAAACTGAATTGAGCTAAAAACAATTGTAAAATCTTCGAACCCAACTCTAATAATATTTTCCATTTTTAATTATGAATTTAGTATTATCTCAAAATGAAGCTGATCTATTAGTTACACAGATAAAGTTTCATACCGAGTCGTATTCAACTGTTATAGACAATTAAATTAGAATTTGATGATTATCTCTTCTTCAGAATTTGATGATTATGACTTTTCATAAACAGATACATACTGCAAAATAATATTTTTTTTGACAGATATTAACATTTGAATTTTCTACTTTTGCAGTTTTGTGTTATGAATATTAATAGCAACACAACTGATCGTCATGCGCATTAAAACAAAAAGCAGTGACCAGAAGCAAAAAATTTAAATGTGAAGCTTTTTCAAAATATTACCGCAAAAAAATAACCAATTAAAAAATAACATAAATACAAAATTAGTAATTTTTGTGCCCGACTGTTATTTAAATAAAGCATTTATAGAAAAACATATCAAAGTTCTAAACCCATATAGGGAAAATATATTATATTCAATACAAGAACCAAATATGATCATATGAATAATAGCAAAACATCATAAAATCAATAAAATATGAACCTTTTTTAAATTAGAAGTATTTTTGAAAGTTATCAAAACAATTGAAATTACCCAAAAAAAAAAATACTCATTAACAAATTTTAAATTTCCATGGTTTGTGTCTTTGAATTAGCCATCTCGAAATGTTTCTAATTGACCAAAGCAAACACATTTTCAAGTTTAAGTAAATGTAAAGCAAAATATTGACAAGCAGAAAAAAAATATTAAATATGACTTTACCTGAAAAACGGCAAGTCTGATATGAAAGTTGTGTAAGTTCAGCTTTTAAAAGCAAAATTTTAAGTTTATGCAGTTATTATTCAAAAACGGTAAGTCTGATACTCATTTAACATATACCGTTAATTAGGTGTATTAATTCTAAAAAAAAGAAGATGTTGCTCTAGTTTCAAGTTCTTCTGAGCTGTAGTTGATATTCTTTAGACATAATTTTTCTAATCCGATTTTCTTTAAACCTCTGTAGCCCAGGTAAATTTAAAGATAGACCACTCTTCTAGAACAATTTTTTTCCTAAAATACTCCAAGAAATCACCCCTTAAAAACTTTTTGCTCTAAACCGGACTACCCTGTATAGTAGGAGTAAAATAGTAGTAATAGTAAATGGTAACTGTGATTTTTTTCCCCCTGGCGAAATATCTGTCTCTGATAGAGCCATTCATAGAAATATAGTTAGCTTGGGAATGAGAAAACCCATTGGTTAACTTACTACATCCTGTTTATATTTTATTAGATTGCTGGACCTTTTTCAGGTTATTAAACACATCTGTTAGGTAGTCAGTGAAATACTGTGGTGTTTAAAACAATTAGTATTATTTAGAGTTGTGTTGTGTATTTATTACAACCAGTTGTTTGCTAACTCATTTGTGAAGTTAGGGTAGATTTTCTCATCATGGACCCAAAAAAAAAATACTCATTAATAAATTTAAATTTCCATGGTTTGTGTCTTTGAAATAGCCACCTCGAAATGTTTCTAATTGACCAAAGCAAACACATTTTCAGGTTTAAGTAAATGTAAAGCAAAATATTGACAAGCAGAAAAAAAATATTCCTGTTGTTGCCATGGTTGTAAATCTAGCTTTGCCAACTTTAAAAATTCACTAGATTTGCTAAAAATGCTTCTTATAGGAAAATAACCAGAAGCAAGAACAAAATACTCTATTTAACAAAAATGTTATGCTAAGAAATATTAATTGTTTTTACGGAAACAGAAAACTTTATTTTGAGTTATATAGTTAAATGGAGAAAGAAATATTTTTATAATGCTTGACCAGCGAATGTTACACCACGAATTACTAGTAAATAATAAAAATATATAAATCTCATTCCACCCCCTTGTAAAACAATCTCATCATTTTCAATTTCCCTGGAATGAAAAGCTTCAGCAAAAATCAATTTAACGGTAACAATCCATATACACCTTCATTTGTTCTTTATACATGTTTCTAATCTAGTGAACAGCAGTTTTACACATATGAATTGATCATAATAAGTAACTACACAAGATAAGTAAAAGTATTTCATATTGATAGTATATATAATGGTTGAATCTTTATAAAATTGAAATTAGTCTTTGAATCGTATTTTTATTATTATTATTTTTTTCTTATTGAAATTGAAAATATCATAAAATAGAAATATAACATACACAATAGTTAGGCCCTATTTGTTTGTTTGTTTGTGGTTGGTTGATCTTTTTTGTAAGAAATTTAATTGAATTTGTGTCAAACGTGAATTTGTGATAATAAAAAAAAATTGTTTTTCTAAAAAGTTTTAGCATGATTTTTAACTAAATTTAACCTTTTATGGAAATATGTTACTTAATACATTTTTAATTTTTTTTTTCTTCTTAATTCTAAATTTGAAGTAAATTGATCTTTAAAATTAATTTAATATTTCCTAACACATCATTTTGTATACATTTAGGTATAACAAAACAAATGAATTGCTAACATTAGTTTTGATTAATGAGAACAGATCATTGTGGTTTGAAAAAATTGTAAATAAAGAGTACATATAGAGAGGAGTGTTATATAAGAGTATGGGTGTGATTCTATTCTTTTATTTTTAAATAATTAGAATACAGAGTTCCTTAAATTATTGTCATATTACAGAATTATTAATATTTTTTTGTTTATCTATTCAGTTTGACAAAACTATAGTAGTCATCATTTCGGTACTACGAGACATTTGTTTTACAATTTTTTCATTTGATTTCATAAAATTAACTTATTGTAATATGAGTTATTTGTTCACTATCTTTTTTTACTTTAATGTTTTTAAAATTAATTCAGTATTTCAACATATTGTAGTACCTCTTTCTGTGCAATTGTGACTTATTATGCCTCTCTGTCGAGATTGGGATTGTCAATTTTGACCAAAATATCAAAATTGACAGAATATTATGATAAATGTCAATACATATTGTGCCTTCGTATTGTATAGACATTTTTACAATTTCTATTCAACTTTGAAATTTATGTGTACAATTGATCATCTGTTATTATTTCATACTATCTGCTGAGAGTAGTGTTTACTAGCTATCCAAATGTTAGAATACTTTTACTGGAAAAGATAAGATATGTTTACAAAATAAATGCTTGGTTGGTAAGCAAAATATAAAACTGGCTCCATGTAATGCATTTAATTAAAATTTTGCTCTCTTCTATTGCATGACATTCATTGTAATGTTAATTTTTCAATATTTGAGGGTATTGTTATTCCCCTAGTGGTATGGCGTATATTCAATTTGGCTTGATTATACTTTTGTATAGGAGTGTAATAGATAAAAGATAAAAAGAGAGAGCAAACACTAAACTCAGGACTCAAAAAACGTATTGTATTGAATAAAAAAATAAAATTTATCAAATCAGAGTATACCTTGATGATTTCTCTAATTTTCTCCTAAATTTTTTTTATTATTATTTCTTTATTTACGATAACTGAAAATGAGCACTAGTTGAGTAAAGACAAGGTATCATAAATTTTAAGAACACGATGATTTATTCAATTTTCAATAATATTTTTATAACTCTTTACATTTTATAATAAAAATTTCTTAACAATTTTATAATCAAAATGTCATTTAAAACAAATTCAAACATTTATGCACTGCATCAAAGTTATAAAATTAAAAAAAAAAATAACACAATATTTAAACAAATCGTAAACCGGAACTAAACAAACATTAATTAAATATATATAAAAACATTGTAAATGTCCTACTTTTAAATTTTTTTTTTTTTAAATACATAAATCAAAAATAACCACCAATTGTGAAAATGTTATCACTATTTTATTATCATTTCAAAAGTAATTAAAAAAAAAAAAACAATTTGAATTTTTATTTAAATTTGAATCTATGTGTGATGCATTAATCTTCAGTTCGCATCACACATTAAATTTCTAAAATGCATAATCATTAAAAACAAAGTTTAATTTTTATTATAGTGACATTTTTTAACTTATATTTAATTGTCAGAATAACAACTTGTTTTATTATTATTAAAACTTTAATATAATAAATTTCTATTAAAGTTTTACACATTTTGAATCATTGATGCTCTTACATTTTTTTTATAATGATTTCAAAAATTGATATCTGTTTAGTACAAATTTTTTTTAGAAAGTATTAGAAATTACATCTGTAAAACAATCAGATGATGTTTATTAATTAAGATTAATACAATTTAAAATAGGTTTTCATAATATTGATATGACATTTATAAATTTTGTACGAGTCACAGGTCTATTTCATAGATATTGACAAGAGAAAATTTTGTAAATTTATATGCAAGGCCGACAATTGTCAAATATTTGGTATAAACAAAAAATGACACAATTTTAAATATTGTCAATTACTATTTTATAAGCAAATGTAAAATCTACAAAATTTGTCAAGGTTTGTCACAGTACTTTCTATGTCAACCAAAACAACCTTTGATTTTTAAATTTTTAGAACTATAAATAAAATAGCCTTTAAATAAAATAATAGAACAAATAAAATAGTATTTTATTAACTTAACTAATCTTAAGAACAAATTTCAACTTCCTTTTTTATTTCCTTATAAATATTTATTATTAATTATTTAAATTGAAATTTATTCAATTTGTTTACACAATTTTAAATCAAATAATCAACAAATTATATTTTATTCCAACAAGTAGCTGTAAAAACATACCTCATATCATAATTTCAATATTTAATTTAAATAGTAATAATCAAAGACATTAAATGACATTAAATGTAGTATGTATGAAGATAAGTACATATATGTACACATACATTATTTAATGGTTTTGTAATAATAATAAAAAATTATTATTTATTTCGAAAAATCTATTCTAAGTACAAAAATAAATGTTTGTATACTAAATAAAGAGGAAAATCGTTTGCATTTTGTATCAACCAACCTTGGTATCAAACGATTTCTTATCATCTTATCATTTTTAAGTTTTCACATTCAATTCATATCAAACTTTTTTATATTTTTCATTGAACAAAAGTGAAAATAGTAATAATTGTTAAAAATCCTTTCATACATTTCTGAAAACAACAAAATGTATAAATGTATAAAAGTTTTATCAGGTTTTATTATACAAAATTTTTATCACCAAACAAAGTTGAAATAAAACAAACCATTTACAACTGTCCTACAAAAGAAAAACAATTGAAAACGAAACCAAATCATTCATAACTGTCCTACAAAAGAAAGGAACCCAAAACGACAGCGTATTAAACCAACTACAAAAGAAAATTTTATAAAGAAACAATTTAGTACACAGTACTAAACTGTAATAATTATCCCAAATTATTTCCTGAAATAATTGTTTTTGATATACAAAATGCTTATATCATCCAATACACAAACCTTTTAGTACATGATGATATTTTTTTATACAAGTATAACAATCGAAATATGTATATTAATATTTTTTATTATACTATTTTCTTCACGATTATACCATTTCATTATGCGTATACATTTATGCATAAATAAGAAATTTGATAGATATTAAATTTATTTTTGTTATACAAAATTTATAGTAACAAAACAATCATAACGATTTTAAAAAAAAAAATAAATTACTTACATCATGTTTAAAACGTTTGCTAGCGCTTCTCTTTAACGTATTACAATTAAATGCAGTTTGTTTGTCAACATCCTCAATTGATTCAGCACTATGGGGTAAACATCGTCGACTTAATTCAACAAGTTCGGGAATTGGTTGAACCTAAATTGAAAAATAACAAAATAAATTAAATTGTTAAATTAAAATTTTTTTTTAAATTTTGTTCACCTCTACTATAACTGTATCACCACTACTTTTGATTAATTCAATAACAGTTTCTCTTGTTAAATCACCTACCGGTTTACCATTTACTTTTAATAATCTATCACCTGGCAATAAACCAGTAACACCAGCACCTGGCTCAGCAAATATTACTGGCCTACATATTGGTGTCATCAAAGATTCTGTTCTATCTAAACACATTGCTTTTCTTAAACTAAAACCAAAATCAGTTCTAGGCGGTTTCTGTCGTTTAATTGTTAATTCACGTGGTGATGGTAATTTAACTAATTTAATAGGTGGTAATGGTAATATCATTTCTTCAAATGCATGTACCCTAGACCATCTATATATACCTTGTGATTCACCGATTGGACTTAAAGAAAATGGTGGTGTTGCAAATGATGAATTTGTTGTATCAGTTAAACTTTCTGCACTTGGTGATGGTGATGTCATTACATGTAAATTATTATATGATGAATGAGCTCGATGATTTAATTGTTGTTGTTGATGATGTTGATGAAGACCACCTTGTATCATTATACCATCTAATCCACCATCACTACGTAAACTTTCAGCAGATGTAAATGATGGATTATTACCTTGTTCGAAAAGCATTTCATTTTGTAATGTATTTCGTATTAGTACAACTCTTGAATCTGGTGATGTTGCTGTTACAATTTCTTCATGTATATTAGAAATACTTGACCTCGATCCTTTTAAAATACCACGTTTTGGTGGTTTGGGTGGTATTGGAGGTACATAGTTTGACTGAAAAATAATAAAATTAATTTATTTAGATTTTTTTTTTGTAATATTCATATTAACTATACTAAATTATTTATTTAAAATATTTCAGAGTAGTAATCACCAGAAGTAATCAGAGAAGAGGATGTGAAATATGAAACATAACACAACAATGTTTACTAATGACGTAATTCAAGATTGTGCTATCAAAATACTAGAATATGTTACAGTAACAAACGTATGTAAAAGCAATAGCATTCTATATAACAATAGCTAGATCAAGTAAATTATTTGTATGGAAAAAAAATATTTTAAAATAGGGTGACTAAAAGAACAGAAATTAATGTGGCTCAATAGAAAAGTAAATATAACTGTCATACAATTCTTAAATATTATTCTTTCTAAAATCTGAAATACACATTATCGTTTGTTGCACTTGCTTGTTAATTAATATTTCTTAGCACTTTTGAAAAATACGTTGGAATTCAGTTAGGTTGATAACCGAAACATATATGAATGCATGTTTATTTTAAAATATAGTTAAGCTGAATCGAAATTCATATTATTCCAAATTCATTCTATAAAAAATTGAGCTTTAGAAGACTAGACCACGGAAATTTATTTTCTTTTAAAACTTAATTTTTTTTAAAAAATCAAATCGAATTTAAAATAAATTTTCTGCTTTTTAAAAATTTATTAATTATATATTATTAAATTATTCACCTACATATAGAGGGCCATTTAACAGAAAAATTAAAAAACAAACATCAAAGAAATGCCGGAAACTCTTTTCATCATTAATTTTAATCCCCAATGCATTTCCATACATATTCAAACATATCAAGGTTACCATCCATACTTTAATTTAAGAACAAAATATTACTTGCGAAATTCTACCTTCAATAACAATTAGTGTAATTATAATTTATAACTATATTGTAATTTAATTTGTATTCAAACTTAAAATGTATTTCATTTAAAGAAGATTTAAATTTATAGTGTTCCAATACATCATATTAAGGTTGCAGTTATATCGATTCACGATAGACACAAAATTTTAATATAAAGTTAAAGGAATGGTAAAATATATTCCAAAAAACAAATTCAATTCTAAATTTTAACAATTTACGTTCAATATTTTATATAAAATCTATTTTATTAAACTGCTAAGACATAAACTGTTCATATAATATATTAATCCGGTACAAAACTGCTTCCGTATTTGGAGTTTGTTAATTATTTTATTGTTACCTCAAAATGATAAAATATATATTTGTATTTTTATAAATTCTTAACTTAAAATGTTTAAATTTGCAACAGAATTGGTTGTTTAGAACATTTTTTGCCATTCCCATAACTTCATATTAAATTTTTATAGTTTGCAAAAAAAAAATGTTAACGTATTGATTTTACGTATTGCTATAACTGCAGCATTATTTCAAATACTTTTGTCAATTTTGATGGAAATAAAGTTTGCAATCATAGAACAAGGGAAAAATGTAGATTGTACGAATACTTAATGAAGGGGGATATAATATATTGTCAGATCACTAGAAAAAGCTTGATTTTTTTTTTCTTTTTTTTGACAGTAGCTTATATAGAAATACCTTTTCGTACCTGGTAACTACAATGTTATTCGATTTATTAATTTTTCTATGGCATATCAACTAATTAATTGTGAAAAACTATTACTATTGTCATGAACTTAGCCTGTTTAAATATAGTAATTCCATTTTGTTTAAGTTGTTAACAGATTATTATATACATTTCAAACTTCTATGAACCTTTATATCTAAAACATTATATTAATACTAAATACTACTAAAAATATATTTTAAAATAAAATCAATTGTGATGAACTAGAATTTAATTCGTAATATTCGAAAAAATTACTATTTACCCAAAAGAATTTAAATCTCTTGATTTGTAATTTTCAATACTATTCATAACAGTAAATTGCTACATGTAAATATAAACAAATATTTTTAACCATTTTTTCATTGAAATCAATTTTAAATTTCTCTGATAGTTGGCAATCCTAATAGATATGAATATAAAATATAATTAAAAGAATCATTATACATGTACAATTTCAAAATGTCTCAACTTGTCAATAAAAGGGTGAATAAATTTTATTTTATAACGTTTCTATGAATAAAATAAACCGTCACTTTCAATAGAGGAACTTCTTAACAGATGGACATTTAGATGGTTATTATTTCACCCACATATTTAATACTGACTGGTTGTAGTATAAGAGTTTTCCTGTTATTACAGAGTTTCCTTTTATTTCCTAGAAAGTTTTGTTCATGATTACTGTTTCTATATATATATATATATAAATACTTACTAGTATAACGTATACATATATATATATCAGTATGAGTTCATTTACTGCAATTTTATGCACTGTTAACAAAAACTGTATACTTCGCAATTTCTTTATTTTTTTTTTTTTATATAAGTACATAATATAAAAACATATGTGCTAAATACAAAACAAAACAAAAAAAAATATATCACCAAGGTGAAATGAGCGTATCGAAGTTATTATAAAACAAAATATTAAAAATAATTTTCATAAATTACAAATGATTTATAGATTCAAGGAATTCATTTTAATTATGTTATTTTATATATTATAAGGTAATTCACATTCCTAACTTCTGTACTTGAATCATATCTTTAAACAGTTAGTTGTATGTAGCTATAATATATGTTATAAATAACAATTAAAAAAGAAAAATCCAGCGACTAGCGGTCAATATTAGAAAATATTGTTAGAGTAATAGAAATTTAAACGAACCAACCAAATTCATTCAAGTAGGTGGATGTATTTTATACATGAATAGTTAATTTTTTTCATATAAGGATTGGCAACTATCAGACTTATCACTCATGTGGCATTATTTCAAAATGATTTAATATGTAATGTAATAATTTCCAAATTTCGGACTGATTCTTTCCAAATTTCAGACCAAATTTCGAAATGATTTAATACGCAATGTAATAATTTTCTTATCTCTGACTGAATAGATCACAATAAAAATAGAAAAAAATTGGATTTTGTTACAGAAATCGAATATAGTTTAGTTGTAATGTAAGTGAAAAAACAAGTCAAAACAGCGAAAATAAACTTAATAAACTCTTGCGAAGAAATTTTTCTATAATACACTTTTAAAAATCTGGATAACAAATAGGAATTCAAAAATTACCCAAAACTCTACGGGCATAAATTTATTGTCCGTTCTTATGTTTTTAATCAAAACAATTTCTTGATAGATTAGATTAAGCTTATCAGAAATATGTACATTGCCAACTGTTAATGGTATAGTTGTGTAACATATATATATAATTTTGTTAACCTTGAACAAACTTTTGACATATGTATAACTAATTTATGTTCATATATAATTCTTCATTACTGATCTTGACATTGATTTCAATGACTATTCAAAATTTTCAAGTATTTTCTGTATTAGCAATTGCAATGGCCTAGGATTTATTATATCCACTCTTATGGCAAATTTTAAAATCTAAAATCATATCAAATAGTTACGTATTTTAAATTACTTGGAAATACTAAATACCTATGTACATATACGTATATATATATATATATACACTTATCCTTTTGTAAATATTTCATTTATTTCTTTTTATTTTTCGTAAAAAAAATATTATCCAGCTTGATAAACATTAAATAAAGTATAGAGTACATATACATATATATACATATCTATATATATAATATATATCTATATAATATACGTAAATATATATTTAGTGATAAAATTTATTTATTTATATTTTGATTAATTTAATTTTTATTTATTATATACCTTAGTATTATTTGCGGAATGTAATGAAGTTTCAGAGCTATCTGATTGTGGTATACCAGGCATATTACTATAATGACAATTATTTAATGATGGTGATTGATGTTGTGATATTGGTGTACCAAAACTACGATCAATAATAATTGCAGATGCTGTAATTTCTTCATTACCACGATCTAATTCAATACCACCACCACTATTATTACTTTCTGGCCTATCAATATCCAAATGAGCAAAAAATTCACTATAATCAGCTGTTATACCACTTGGTAATTTTTCTTTTTCTTTTCGTCTACCGCGTATTTTAAGAGATCTTCGAACCTGAAATTATAAAAAAAATAATAGTAAGTAGGTATATACATATGTATAATATTATAATATTTGTTTTATATTATTTATAAGTAATGTAGTAATTTTTTATGTTATTATTTTTGATAATAAATTGAACTAACTATTTTGTGTAAATAGTGCTGAAATTGTTTTATTTGAATTATTTATTAATTAATTTAAGTAGTTAAGTATATTTATATATGACAGTAGTTTCACTTAATTTTTTTACATTATGTACATAAATTATATATGACAATGCATGGTTAATTCAACAGTATTAAATTTAACAAAATGTATTAATTAATTATAAGAATAATTCTCATCTGGATGTGAAAAAAAACTTATCGATTTTTTAAAAATTCTTGTCCTCTAATAAACCTCTAATTCTAATTTCGCTATCAGAATCTGTGATAACTTATATATTTGGATATAAGTATTTTGGAAATTTTTTTTATCTATATTTATAAACTTATGAAAATTGGCACAGTTATTCACGATAAAAAAAATGACGCAGTACTTTAAAAAACTAACAAATGACAGATTCACGTAGCTGCCATACTCCTAGCATCAATCAGGAATGTTTCAAAAAGCAATTGTGTCACAGACATGAAAATTTATACATATAGATACTCTATCAAAAATAAACAAACACGTAATTTACAATTTGCCGAAATTCGGGCTGGTTCGGGTAGCTGCCATGAAACTCCCAGTGCCCATCAAGAATCTGAAAATTGCATGTAGTAACTCTTTCAAACATAAAAAAATACGATTGTTACCAATTTCGGAAATAACATTTGCAATAAGCTAATGAGTTGAACATAGCTTGGTGAAAGAAAAATTTCAGAAGACTTAAATAACGAAATTGAAATTGATCAGTACAACCATTCAAAGTATTAACGAGTTGACCAAAAAAGTATTTCAGAATTTTAGGAATCAGTATAAAAAATGTTCATAGCTATATGAATTGGTTATGCCAATTAGCTCCAAAAAATGTAACAATTCGTTTTATTAATCAGAAACTACTGCAGAGTACTCCAACTGTCCCTAAAGGGAGTACATATTTACAAATCGATAGATACAGTTACATATGAAAATGAACTACCCAATGGAGTTTCTTCATTCATTGTATTTGACAAAGTTTCATCCTTATCAATTGCAGTTAAAAGTAGCAGCTCCAATAATGCTTAACTACGAAATTTGATACAGCTAAAACTATGTTAATAGATTAATGATAAGAACATTGCATCCTCATTTTATTGAAGCATAAATTCAAACTGATTGGGGAAGAAGTGAACACTTTTATTCCTAGAATACCGCTAATATCATTAGAAGTACCGTTTGAGTTTACAATTTCCGATGAGATTAAGTCTTGCCATGTTCATTAACAAATTGCAGGGACAAACACTAAAAATGTTTAGTCTGCAACTGAAAAAAAATATATAATTTTTTTTAATTCGGTTTATAAATCAAACTTTATTGAATTAAATTTTACACATTTTGTGTTCGACCCGGACAATGTCGGGTAACTTTGCTAGTCAACTATAAAATGTAGATGGCAATATTTTTAAGAAAACAAAATTAAAAATAAAAACAATTGATTTATTAAAGTCGGAGACTGACGGCACCAAACCACAACTAATCATTTATTAAAATCCTTTTTTTGCTGATAAATATAAATCGTGAGATTTTAAGGAAAAGTAATAAAAAAATTAATATTTTACTAAAACATTTTGTTTTTCTGGAAAATGTAGTAATCCATAAAATTAAATATGCGAATAAATTATTTTTTTGTAATTTCTGAATTATGTTTTACTAGATTTTGTGTTTTACTCTTTTCTGGAGTTTGCATTTCTAGATTTTGCATATTTTGTATTCTATCAAATGTTTCTATCCTTTTCTTTCCTTTAATAATGCACTACAAATTAATTTATATTCACCCTATAAATAAACCTTAAAGCTCGTTAAAACAGTTTTACCCCAAATATTTTCTTCTCACCGATGACAGTTTATCAAAAGAGATTGCGATTAATTTTTAAACAGCACACCCCTATAACTAACTATATAGAATTTTAGGTAAAGTGTAGAAGGTAAAAACTCATTCCAAAAAATAGTACTATACCCATTTAAAGGTAGCACTTTCTTTTTTTTATATTTCAATATAAAATGCCCACTACTGAGCTTATTTATTTACTACTTATTTAACTTAAAACTTATATTAAGAGATATTAAAAGATAATAATAATAAAGATTAAGGTATATTTGCATTAATTTACATTTAAATATTTTCTAATAAATATTTTCAAGTTCTATAATCCAAAATGTAAAATTATAAATTCAATACTTATGCATACTTATTTATTTACAAAAAATAAAAAAAATAAAAACCAATGTGAAACAAAATCAAAGTTGTGTTGAGTCTCTAAATACATGTTAAGTATATGTATAGAATTCTGAATACATTAACCCAATAAATAAATAAATAAAAAAGAATAAAAGACAAAAGAAAAAAAAATATAGCTTTAAAGTTATTGTGTCAATGACCGTAACGTCGCTAATTATTTAGATCGGTCACCAACAATAACTAGACTTTTTCTTGCAATGCTTTATTCAATCATAGTCTGAGCATATTTTTTTAATTTTTTTTTTTTTTTTTTTTTTTTTATTTAGGTAATATACTTATATATATTATATGTGTTTAGGTATGGTTAAGTAGGCAGCGCCCTCTATAATAAAATTTTAATAGTATTATTAAGAACTAAGAAAATTAAATAAAAACTATACTTAGTTATTGAAAAAAGGTAAACTTTATGGCAGGGGTATACAACTAAATATTTAAATTTTTTAAAATTATTTTTAGAATTTTATACAGGTCTGACTTTAAAAAAAAAATAGCTGTTTTGCAAGTTTATTTCTTTAGTGGGGGAATAGTATTAAAATAAAATTACGATATTATGATGACAGACATTAGCGTAATATTTACGTAAAATTCATTATGACGGCTAAGGGTTATAGATACGAAATACCCGGTCGAAAATCCATAAGACAAACTCCTGAAATATAAAATCCCCAATTGAGATATTTTCTTTCTTTTATAACCAACAGAGGTTATATAAAACAAATTTTCGCCAACTCTGGAAAAGTAGAATTTCTTTTTTTATCCAACAAAGTCTACGTAAAAAAGAAAGATTGGGAATTTTTGTGATTTAGTGTGATTTTTTTTTTTTTGACAAATTTGTCTTTGGGTATTTTGGTTTACTGAGAATTTCGTCCTTGCGATTTTTTTTTTTTGAAATTTAGTCTAACTCCCGACAGTTAATAAAAATAAATGTTTTAAGGTATAAGTTTAATATTTTGCAATCAAAAGTCGAATTTAATTAATACAAATTTTTTTTTGAAAATATCGATATTTGGGAAGCAACTCACTTTCTTCAACAATGTATGCAAAGAAATTCATTTTTAACAACAAATATCACCAAAAAACAATTTGATTATCAAAAATAAATTTAATATAGTTAGTTACTTATTTTTTTTTTAAATATTCGCAAATAAAATGGAAACAATACTTAATTCATAATAAAAATATTAATAAAATAATAAGTATATACTTAAGACTATAATTTAAAACGCCATAAAAATGTAACAAACTTCAAAATACTAAAACTATCAAAATATACACATTATTATATTTTTAACAACAGTAAACTTTTATTTTGTTTAAACAAGCTTTCGAGGTCAAAATGATGTTTGAAAGAAGTAGTTACTTACTACTTCTTTCAAACATCATTTTGACCTCGAAAGCTTGTTTAAACAAAATAAATGTTTACTCACACAAAATACACTCATCAATTTAAATATATTTATATAAATCAAACGTCGAAAAACCAAGAAAAATTTGATTGACAACAATAGCCTAAGCAAAAGTGAATGCTCAACATAGAACGTGACAGCAACTACAAAGTTAATAGTAGATTGAAGTAGATATAAGGATGTTCATTTCCAGCCCATGCAAAGTGTTTACAGAACAATAGTGTTGATGATGATAGGACTTTTCATAAACACATACTGCAAAAAACAAAATACTGCAGGAAAAAAAATTGTTGAGAGTTATTTAAATTTGAATTTTCTGCATTTTTACAGTTTTGTGTTATAAATATAAAACAGCAGCACAACTGATTGTCATGCATTATTTTGCAGTTTTCATACTAAGTTAAAAATGTTTATGAACAAACTTCATACTTGTAACACTTTGTTTATGAACAAAATAACTACTTGTCAATATAAACAATATTACTTGTTTATGATAAACACTAATGAGTTAAGTCAGTTATACATAATTCAATTTTGTTATGTATAATAAAAAAAAATTTTTGTAACAATAACAGAGTCAAAGTTCTTCTTAGATTACAAGTTACATACCTCTGATTTTAGTATATATATAGTTATAATGTTTACTTATTATACCTAAAATTAAAAACAGGAAAAGGTATCAATAGAATAGAAAAAATAAATTTTCATTTTTATGTGGGCAAAATTATTATTAATTAGAAATTCGAACATAACCATATTTGTAATATTTGTACAAAAAACAAAAAAAAAAAAGCAAAAACAAATATTTTACTTAGATAGTTAGTTATAAACAAAAGAAAGCGAAACATAAAAAGAACAAAAAAAAAACAAAAAAAAAACGAAGAAATAAATTTTTAAATATAGGTATTAAGAAAAAGAAAATTGAATTTAAAAATTCGGAAATAGTTCCGAAAAGCTCCTTGATTTGGATTTTCTTCAAATTTGTAAATAAGGAAATTTCGAAATATTTAATGAACCTTTATGGAAAATCAGAGTGAAGTATTTTTCTTTAAAGGGTTAAATTTCTTGTTTGAAAATTTTATCAATACAATTAGATTAAAAATGTAAAGAAGAAGTTTGACTAAAATACTGTAACAAGCTAATCATTTTTTATATATTAAATATTTTTTACATATTTACATATAATATGCTTAGACAACTCTACATCTACTATATATTTCATACGTTAGTATTATGACATTTAATGATTAGTGTTAATTGAAAATTTGATAGATAGTTTAACTTAATTCAAAATATTTCTGACACTATAAGCACCACTACTAATAAAGCTTTTTAATGATTTGAAATGAAAAAAAAATCGTATTATTGAAATAATTAATATGTATGAAGCCAGTTATTTTACAAAAGATATTCAAAAAGATTGTTTTTCAATTTTTACCTACAAATTTACTGTACTTAGTTACAATTTTGTCGTTAATAAAATAATGTTGACGCTTTAAGTCATCAATATTTATTACTTCGTCATTGCAGTTTCAGAAATATTTTGAATTAAGTTTACTTAAATATCTACCAAATTTTCAATTTACATTTTTTTTTTTATATAATTCCAAGTCTATAGAATGAACTTTAACTGTTTTTACACACATTAATCAATGTAGTTAGTTAGTTATGTCATGGTTGCTCACTATCTAGGTATTAGGGAAATCGTACGTGAAAGTAAACAAAAAAACTTGTAAGAGTTTCTTTATTTACGTACATAATTATCATACATTTTCAAAGATTATTTTTACTCTTTAAAACACCCATATTTACCTCCAGAAAACTTTATACTTATAACTATTTCGCAAAGAAAAATTTTATGCAGAACGCAAAGTGTGTACAAATTTTATTCCACACTAACAGAGAGTAACAGATACCAGTATAAAGGAAAACTCATACAAAACTAAAAACTTCTTATTTGTTGTTGTTTTTTTTGTTTTTTTTCTTCTTCTGGTTTCTTATATCTTGTCTTTATACTTCTTTCAATCCATCATAAAAAATATAAAATGTAATTAAAACAATAGAAATAGCAATGCAAAAAAAAAAATAATTAGTAATAAAGTAATAAAATTAAATGCAAGTAAAATTATATTAAAAAGTATGAACTTAATTAAAATGCACTTTTGCATACATTTTACATTAATTCTATATTATTATTGTATATTCATGTGATCGTTCTAACACATATTAGGAAAATAAAAATTGATTTATAATACACAATTTGATTCCAAACAGCTTAGGCTAGGTCTTAAACATATATTTTTACATTTTAAATTAATTAGTATATAATGTTAATCTTATTCTAAACTACTTTCTTTTATCTTTTTTATATTTTTATTAAATCAAATATAAATATTCTCTATACTTAAGATCATGTTACTATTAGATTTAATAATAGATTTAATAATAAAATTGAACTTTATCTTATAAATATTTGAATTAGATTATAGTTATAACAAAATTTGTATTTTACTCGTTTGAAATAATAAAAAAAATTTCACCAAAATTATACCACTACAAAATAAAAATTATTTAAAATTTGAAGAAAATCTGTTGTACGTAGCTATTCGGAACTATTGCCAAAAATTCTTTTTCAGAATGCATAGAATATAATCTATTTACAGAAAAAAAGTGAAACTCAACGTAAATTTCAATAAACGAAATCAGTTTAGAGAAAATAAGTACATAAGTAATGAATCTTTTTCTGAGCACATTTGAGAAAAAAAAAATAAAAATAATTTTACGAAAATTGTTATGGTTTTTGTACATTAGAATTTATAGAACAGAAATTTTGAAAAAACTTATTAAATTGATTTTAATACATTTTATAATATTATCTCTTAATAATTTTATTAATCAAATAATTCTTAAAATATGGACATATTTAATTGATGGCCACAAAATGAACTGTCAAGTTGATGGATTAAACCATCTCCTATTTTAGAGTTTGTTAGATTTGAATTACAAACCGTAAAGGTCAAAATTTCCAACTAAATGATTGTAAATTTTGTTTAGGAAAATTAAATAAAATTCAATTGTATTTAAAAAAAAAAAAAAAAAAAAAAATTGATGGGCGCAGGAAAATTGTAAAAATAAAATGGCTACGACAATTATAATAATGATGACATAAAAAAAATATTTTAACTCAAGTTTTAAAAATATTAATTCAAGATTTGATAGATCATATTTTCTAATTCTTTATAGTTTATTTTATTTATTAATAATTCAAAATTGAATTAAGTAACTACTTATGAAACTAGTTATTAAATATTCCTAATGAAATTACAAAAAAAAATCTAACTAAAAAAGTAGTTCAAATAACGTTGACTATTAACTATTTATTAATGATTCGAAATTAAATACTTGAGATGCATATTCAATATTAAAAACATTCCTCTAATGACTTTTAATTATACCTACAAAATTTAACAAATCTAAATTGATGTTTTTTAATAATTAACAACTGACTTGAACTAATTTTACTTTATTTTAATATTAATTTTAATTTTACTTTATATTACTATTAATTTTAAATAAAATTCTATTAAGATCCAAAAAACTAAACAAATCTACAGAATTTAAATCTAATAAATAAGTATGCCTAATGTCTTACTCATTAGTTACTGATTTTTAAATTCATATTAATTACCTAGTTCAATACTAGTATTTTTTAATTTATTAATCGAATTTTTATTTTTAGTGATAGTTAATTCAAATTAGTGATATTAAAAATGATTAGTGAACGAAAACCTGGCAACAATAAAATTATTTAATAGTTACCAGTTATAGTTGGGATATCAATGTTGAACTAACAAAACAAACAAAAAACCAGTTATCATATACCTAAAGACACCTTATAGGAAAATATTTGAAAAAAAAAATATTAAAAAAATATACTTACTTAATACTAATGCCGATATTGCGATAGGGAATATAAATATAAACTAAAAACCATATTCGAAAAATTCACTCCCCCACAATGTTCATAGAACACGTTTCTAAGTACTATCCATAGACGCTTATCGCCATTAATTGGTTAATGAAGACATTATATAGAGACGAATAGTAGGTAAAAGTATCTACCGGTATTTATCGACAAACTTAGACCAATGGGATCAACTGTGGTAGAGATGTAGTTAATAGTTTAAATCAAATGACATCAAACTTCTGACAAATAATTAATGAATAGAACCATTAATACATAAAGTAATAATGTTACATAATAATTTAGCATTTTATAATGAATATAAGGAGGTATATATGGAATTCGAAAAAACCCGACAAAATATACGTATTACTGTTATGTTGTTAACTATACTTGTTAAATTAAAAAAATTTAATTACGTTTTGTAAGTTATTAATATAGTTGCACTGACTTTTCTTTTGATTAATACATATTTTATAATACTTATTTATGACAAGTAAAATCACATACATATATATATATACTTATATTACGTAAAAGTACCTATTTCCGCCCCTTAAGGAGAAGTTATGTTTATGTTCGAAAAATAAGACAAGTAAGTATATACAAGCTTTTTTTAATTTTTTTTGTTTTTTTAAATTACAATTAAATTATTTTATTTCGATTGTAATTAAATTTTTCCTAAAATAAATAATAAAATATTTAGATTAACAAAAAAAAATTGAATTGTACGCATTTTAGCTCGAGAATTTCAATCAAATCTAATTCCGCCCACATATATGTACCCAATTCCGTTTTTTTAACCTATTTGCGACTTGCGTGTACCAATTTACAATTTTATTAAAGAAATCCCTTTAAAATAAATAATAAGAGTAAAATTAATAATTATTTTTTTAAATAATTTACTAATGAAAATTAAAAATTTAATACTTATTACATACTAGTTATAATTTGTAATAAATAAATAATATTTGAGTAAAACTATTATATTTATTATCATTTAATATAAAACAGATAAATTTACTATTTATAAGCAATAAGTTGTTATAGATACTCTATAAGAGCTACATAGCTTTTTTCAAATAAAACAATAAGAACTTATAGTAAAAGTGGGTAATCGTGACCTAGTGGGTATTTGTGATCTAGTCAGCCTAAAATCGATTTAAAATGTATTTTCTAAAAGAATATTTTTTGGAATTTATTTCAAAAATTTAATTATTTTATTCTACTATACTTGTACTAGTACTTTAATATGATAATAGAAAATTTCGTGCCAAAAAAACAATTTGTCATTAAGCACCTTACTTTTTCTCGTAATTTCAGTTTCCATCAAGGTTTTGAAGTGAGAAATTGATAAAAATGTTTTTAATTTATAGCAAAAATTATCGAAAAATGTGATTATTTTGTAAATAAGCTGAGTAATTAAATAATTAAAAGCGGTCCGAATTATAAGCTATAATTTTTTTCTGTTGAGGTATTTGTGACCTGTAGATCACAATTAGAGTTTTGAAGTGAGTTTTTGTATAACCAAATAGTTAATTTTTTATTACTTTTTATAAATTTAAATTACTTTATTTGGAAAGTATTAAGTACTAGCTAAATAAAATTCAATTTGTGACCTACAATATGTTTCGATTAAAGCCTCATTTCGTCAAATTACTACAACGGTCACAAATTCAAGCATTATTGGAGCCGAATTACCCGCAAAATGTATCCGAATTACATGTTTCACATTGTAGTTGTTTTTTTGAATTAATTTAATTAATATATTTAATTTTATATTGGTCATGTCTATTTATTTACTGTAAATTAAAAAAGGGAATCATCGCTCATTTTGTGACCTACACAAAATTTAATAAAATAAGCTGAAAGTCATTAAACATTACAACGGTCATAATTATATTCAAAACGGTCACAAATATGCCACCTATCTTTTTATATAAAACAAAAAAATTTAAGAGCACGAAAAAAAATAAGTAGTATAAGTACTTATAGTATATTAATTTTATCATTTAAAAAGTCTCTATTTTGGTCCACAAGTCATGAATATAACAAAAAAACAAAGAGCAACAAATGGCTTAAAGAAAATTTTCCATCTGGAGCTAGAAGTGATTTATGGATAGCTTTAAAGGAAAAAATAAAGCTTTTGACAAAAGATAGAACAACAACAACAAATGAAATAACGACAACAAAAGCTCAAAATGGTTTTATTTGAAAAGAAGGGTAGAACATTAACATAACAAAAGTTCTTCAATAGAATCAGAATCCAAGATTAAAGGTAATTCATACGTCATTATGTAATACGAAAATGAATATTTCTCCGGTGATGTTTTAGAAACAAAAAACGATGAATATCAAGTCAAAGCTATGGTAATGAGCGGTCATAATTGGAAGTGGCCAGAACAAGATAATATATTGTGGCATAATATCGGTGACATTGTTAATAAAAATATTGAATCAGTTTTAGTCAATGCAAAATTCGCAGATCAATGAAAAAACTAAATTAAAATTAGATATAAGAATATTTTTTTCTGTTATGAACTTGTATTTATTTTTTGTTTAATTTATTTATAATTAAGTATTATTAACTCCAATTAATTCTTAATTATTTTTTTATGATTTTCACTATCTGAATTTATGTAATAATATGTTATACATTATGTTTTATTAAGTGATAAATATACCTATTAAAGTTTTTAGTTTAGTATTATTTTTCATAGTCACAAATACCAACACCAAATAGTCACAATTTGGAGCACCCTAGGTCACAAATTGGTGCGAGGCTGAAATTTTGAGTTTTTATGGAATTTAATTTTTTTTGTAGAAACTATTAATAAAAAGCCAAATAAATTACATTTTATTAGCAAAGAATTAAATAAAGTAAATTAAAATGATAGTTTAAGAAAGTTTTCTTGAAAATTGGATTTTTAGCGCATGGCAAAAGTCAGAATTTAGTTGACATAGGTCATCAATACCCACTTTTACTATATAAGGTAAAAGAAAATAGAGTTCACCGATTATCGATCATAAAACACGAAATGTTTAACTTTTATTAGATGAATTTTTGTTCCTGCTTATATTCATAAAGGCTTCATTCAAGGAACAATTTAAGATTATTTATATGGTTTTAGGACAGTAATGCCCTATAAATTAAATTAACACATTTTTTATAAATTTAAATAAATGTAGATCAAATATTTTGCAATAGACCCTGTAAAACTGTTTATGAATATTTGATGTCTGATTCATTTTTTCCAAAAGAATTTAAAATTCTGCATTGGGAAAGATTTAAAGACATTCCAAAAAAATATTTCAAAATTGATTTAAAAGAAAATAATAAATTTTAAAATAATTACATTATTTAGGTGTTTAACCACAGCTGTAATTTCATTCTCTGCGAAAATATAAATAAAAACAAAAACATACATATAAATAAAATTTAGTAGGTATTGAATATGTGCATGGAAATTAGAGTGTTTAAAATATTACACCATATGAGGAGCTAATAAAGGGTTGTAATAATCAATTCAGTTCTTTGTTTACTTAAATTTTCTCATTTGTTTATACATTTTTGTTTTTGAAAAATTTCATAACTAAATTTTTTTTTCGTATTTTGAAATATTTTTTGTTTAAATTTTCAACTATTTTTTTTTGTTTTCAGAATTTTGTTTTGAAATATTATTTGATCTTGTTCACAGAAATTCAATAATTTGTTTTTATGTAACCTGAGAATCTTTGGCTGATTCTTATCAGTTTCATATTTTAATTAATTATAAATTTTCAATTTATAAAATTACTTTCAAATTAACGTCAATAATATATTTAAGATAATTTAGTGTATTCACGAATAAGTGTAGATTGAAGGTGGAGTCTTACACTAGATGTAGAAGTGTTGAATTTTTATATGAAAAAATATTCTACAAGGCTTGTAGATTTTTACAAGACTCAAACCTATTGTACTTTTAGTATTGTAGACTGTATTTAGTTGCTATTGTACGTTGTAAGTTTGACATTTGTAAAGTCAATACATAAATATATATATGAAAAATGATTGAATTAAAAACAGGTAATTTTTTTAATAAAAAATTTAAATTGAATTATGACCCATGTTTTAGTAAGAAAAAAAATAACTGAGAGTTGAATATTGTAACAATTTTATTTTTTAGTCAAAATTAGTTAAAATTACTGAAATTAGTTAGGGTTAATGAACTTTTATATGACTTTACATGAAAAACGGCAAGTCTGATATGAAAGTTGTGTATGAAAAAGTTGTAGGGGATTATGTAGCGCAACACAATAGAAAAAAAAAAATTAGCGAATTTATTCGAGATAATCAACGTTCTTTACAAAATTTTCAGTTTTTAAAAGCAAAATTTAAGGTTTATGCAGTTATTATTCAAAAACGGTAAGTCTGATACTCATTCAACATATACCGTTAATTAGGTGTATTAATTCTAAAAAAAAAAGCTATGAAGAAGTTTTTACTCTAGTTTCAATTTCTTCTGAGCTGTAGTGAATATTCTTTAGACATAATTTTTCTAATCCGATATTCTTTAAATCTCTGTAGCCCAGGTAAATTTAAAGATAGACTCCTCTTCTAGAAAAATTTTTTTCCTAAAAAACTCCAAGGAATCACTCCTTAAAAACTTTTTGTTCTAAACCGGACTACCTGTATATAGGTATATATTCAAGAATACTTGAGCAAATAACAACTTAAATGAAGTTTTTGATTAATCTCTACATAACCTTAAGCTACTAGACTTACACAAAAGAACTTTCAACGTACATAAGTACCTAAGTAAGCATAAATATAAGGCATTTTTAATTTAGAAATAAATTAGCACTTTATATTGTTTTAAATTATAAGTAAGTACTCTCAATAACTATCCAATAATTATTTTAAATAATCGCTAAAACAAAACCAACTTTTACATTTTACAATTGAACATAACTACAAACTTCAGTTATATCAACACATATTCTAAAGAAATTTACGCCTGTATATTGCATGCTATACAGACATTACACTCCCATCATACAGAAAATTGATACCATCATCAATACAAATATAAAAATAATTTTCTTCAACTCACTTGTTTAATTTATTTGATGATTTTCATCATTTCAAATAATAAAAATTCTAAGAAACTTAATGCGTTCATCACATATGACCTGACCTTACAAATATTTAGTTAAATACTATTAGAGTTATTTAGTTGTATTGAATAAGTATTATGAAGAAATTACTCCTGCACTATTATTACATACAATGTCTTATACTTACTCTCTATCCCATTACGTCTATGTCATGACTTAATTGATGTCTCCGTTATTGTTTTTTGTTTTTCATTTTTCTGCATTAATTTCATTTCTTTTTTTTCTCAGCTTTATTTTATTTCTTTTTTTTTTTTGTTTATTATTACAGACAGTTAGGAATGCACTATGTTCATACATTTCAAATGAAAATAGATAGATACACATTTATACATACAACCATGCATATTTTATAAGGTCCTTTAGAATTAAATAAATTGCAAAAAAAAATATATAAGGTAAGCGAGTGTAAAATTGGCATGAATAAAATTTTATTCATGTTATTCGTTACTAAATCACTCATATTCTTGAAAACTCATGATGTCAGTGATGGAATATTGGATATAAAACGAAACATAACGAAATTTTGCACATGTCTTCCAAATGTCGACATGTCGTCTGAAATACAAATTTATTTAGACGTGGATGCGGGTTAATTTTTCATCACTGATGCGATGCGATTAGATTTCAAGAATATTGGTGGATTATTTACATAAATATATGTGCATGTGCTTATGAAAAATTAATGGCGCATTTTTTCTACTTTTTTTAGGCAATAATGGATCAAAATGAACTTTATACATAGTACCTAAAGTTTCTGTTGTTTTTGGGAAGTTTATTTCATGTTTAAGTGTTATGAAATACGCTTCTCGTATTCTATTGGTTTGAAAACAGAAATACAGTTGCTACAGAAGATAACAGAACAGTTTGTTTATGTTTTTTTTTGTTTTCAACAAAATAAATATACTACTCTATTGCAAAGAAGTTGGCCCCACCTTTAAACTTATATCATCACAATAAAAAATTTTGTGTAATTACCATCTACAAAAAACTTGATTTTATATCGCATCTACTGAGCTTTTGTGGGAAACATGAGAAAAAATGAGAAATCATTGTGTTAGTACTGAACTTTTTTGCAATAGAGTAGTAACTTTTGAATCAACAACTTCCACTAAAATCAATTAAGTAAGTAACTAATGAATGTTTAACCACTTTGATTAATTGTTTGAAAATTGTTAGATTATAATTGGGCAGTATTGATTAGTCAAGAAGTTGAATTAATACAGCACATTCGAAATGTTACATAGTGGTTGAAAGTAGATTACATAGTGGCTGAAAATAAATTACATAACTAGTGTTTGAAAATATGTTAGACAAATAGATGTTGAAAATAAATATTATATATACAGTTACCATAATTAATTAAAATTATATATCTAAAAAAAACTTTAATTATAGTTAATATCATGGTTACAATGTCAATCAGAATTAAAGAACAATTTAAGAATAAAATATAGTTTATATTTAAATATCTAGAAAAAATCGGATTCACAAAATTAACTAATACTTAAGTCATTTCTTAATTACGATTCCAAAAGAAGAATAACCTAAAAATATATATATATTTTTTTTTAAATTATAACATATGCCAATTAATTAACCAATTACCCTATATTATGTACGTATATAGTATTATGAATTAAGGGTTCTATGACCTTAACATTTTAGTTCTTTTCCATTTGTACATACTCACTTATGGTGAATTTTTAATGGAAAAAAATAATATACATATACACATATGCAGACTACAACAAGTTCACTTATACTAACTAAATTTAGATAGGAAAATCTCACCCTAACTACATGAAATTCACTAAACAATTAACAATGTTTACGGGAGCGTGTTTTTAAAAATGTGTAGATATTTGAGTGGAGTATACAAACTAAATTGTTCAAGGTGAGAATTTTGAACCAATTTTGATATTTGAAGGGTAGAGGTTACCTAAACAAAATAAAGTCGTTGATTTTTTTTTTTTTTTTTTGTTTGCGTTGGTGGTCAAAAAAGAAAGAATACGACCGGTAGAAAATAGTGAGATATGTGGTAAATATTTGAATGAAACATTTAAAATTGGTCAAATAAGTGGTGGATTTATATTTATATATATATATATGTGTGTAATGTGTAATGTATATTTTTTTTTGCACATTTTCACTATGTAGATATATATATATACTTACTCCCAATGGTACCATTCCCTTTTTTTCAGTTTTTTTTTCTATTTGAAAGTATTAAAAGTATTTCTCGTTTTGTATTTCTCTTTATTACTCTAGATCCGTATTAAATTTTTTGAGGATTTAAAAAAGGGTGCAGAAATTCGTATCCTTACTTAAATATAATTTTATGATACCAATTGTTTTTCTGTTATATCATTGTTTTTTTAAATTAAGTAGTTTACAATATTTGAAGTTAGAATCTCTGTATTCTTTTAAATTGTTATATTTTTTAATATAAAAGTTTTTTTTTTTTTATTATTACAAATAAATTATTTAAGGTTTATTTACTTACTGCAATAAATTTTTTCAATTACATATAATATTCAGAAAATCAAATTTTAAATTTAGAACTCATATGCTATCGTAAATCACTTTGAACTGTCGTATTATTACCAATTAAAAAGGTTTAGTTATAAAGATTAATATCAATAAAATTAGAATTACCAGAATATTAGGTAAAGTCGAAGAGTTACAGCCGTAAATTAAATAATGTAATAATTATTAAATTCTGCTTAACAGTAAAAAGCTTAGGACATTAATAGGTATACTGACAGATCGCTGTTTTCTCAATAAGCATAGTAAAAAATCTGGTACTAGTAACAATTGTCGAATTAGTGAGGGTCTTGATACAAAAGAAAACAACAAACATATTCTCTGTTATTTTCCAGGATTATAGAAAACTATAGGTTTAGGTGGATTAGCAAGCAAATTCAAATATCCTTCGCTTCCTCGTGTAATGAAAAAAAAATTTATGTTTTGAAACATTGTTTTCTTTAATTTCATTTTTAAAATTTTTAAGATAAAAAGTAAAAGTTTAGTTGATGTTGCAGAAAATCGCTATGGGTTCTATTTTGTGACAGTTATTATTCGGCACTGATGGAAAAATTACCCAAGATCAAAATATTTATATATCTACAAGCGAAATCTAAAAATTCAAATGTTGAAAAAATGTGACTTCCCAACGTTTATCCATAATATTATTAAATTAAATAAGTACACACAAACATCCACACAACACCTAAATATCGGTTTATAAATGTAAAATATGGACAATCACTTAAATAACAACAAAAAAAAAATATTTCACAAAATAGTTAAAATTGTAAAGTATCCAATTATTGTGTACGACAAAACCTTACGAATTAAAAAATTAATTGAAAGAACCGATGGTATCATCAAACAGCAAACAGAAAATTTTAAAACTGTTATAAGATAAACAAACTTAATTATTTTTATATAAATAACCGAAACTGAGGTTAAATCAACTTTTATACTATCTTATCGGTGTATACGATAAATATTATGGTGAATAACTAACTATAGAGGAAATATGAAACCTCCCATAAGAATGATTTGACGAAATTTAGAATTATGAGATGATCACACACACACAGTCTTGTCATTTTTGGCAAATATTTTTGTAAACAAATATTTGTAAAATCGATCCAAACTTATTGCTTCAATTATTTTTTTTTTTCTTATTCACCTATCCTAAATTTAATGTCCATAAATCGAAATTTTCTAAAAACTATTTGAATTTGTGTTTGATATTATTGTCAGGCTGTTCCTCTTTTATTCTATACGGCAGCAGAAAAATGCATAATAGTTATGTCATCAAGATTCAAATTTGATTTATAACATTGCATTTGTAAAAACGGTAGAATATAAATTGATTTGTCTGCCAAAAACTTGACTCTAAAAAAGTAAAAGTATACTTAATAGTTACAGTAAAAAAATATTATCTTCTACATAAGTAATTTTATGTGATTTATTTATTTTTTTATTTTTTTGACCTACATATTATTTAAGTATATATATTATATAATAAAATATAGTTATATATATATATATATATATATAAATATAAGATACACTGTTTGACTTTGAATAACTAAAAATATTTAAATACTAAAACATTTTTTACACATTTTGGATAAAAAAATTCACTTCTTCAGTGACACAATTCAAAGCTTGCAATTGTAATTAGGAACTTACCGGTTTTGATCAATACATATCACAAAAGCTTATACTAATTAATTAAATTCATTCGAAACTATAAATCTACTCTATATACTCTAAAATTACTTCCTGATATTTGATTTGATAGAATTTTTTAATTACTTACTTTTCGTACATAAAAAATGTTTAATAACAACTAAAATTATACTTAAGTAGAAGCCTCAAATTCTTATCAAAATAAGGTAGATGAAGTTATCAAAATGATAAAGATAATTTGACTTGGAAATGGTGTTTAATATCTATGTGCTTACTTCTATTGTTTATAACTGGATTGTTTGTGATATGTTGGGCACTGATGTTATCGTTGTAAAATGTAATTGGAATATTCGATCTGTACCCGATTTGATATAAGAGGGTTTTCAGATAAATTGCTTCTTTTCCAGATTCAATCAACGACATGTATGCGGCTTTGGCAGACAATAACGCCATGATTTTTTGACTCCAAACTTTACATGATATTGCGGAATTGGCTAATGTAAAAGCGTAACCCGTATAAGATTTTCGGTCGTCGACATTTGACACCCAATCAGCATCTGCATATATCTCATTATGTCATTACTGGATTTCTTGAAGTTTAGGCCAAAATTATTCGTTTTAATACCCACTTTGCTGCCGTCCAATGTGCAAAACCTGTTGTTACAATAACCAACCAGTGTTTATTCAGTAATACAATACTGAAAACTAATAATTAATAGCTATAGACAAGGTATGAGTAGATTAAATTAATAAAGAACTGCGAGAACAACAAACTTAGTTATATAAATTAACTGAAAATTTTATTTTATTGAATAAGTTAAGGTATAAGGTTTTCAAGAGCTATAGAAATTCGAATCAATTAAATGTTACTGTAATTTTTTTGTATACTTATATATATATATATGTAACTATATATATATATATATATGTATATTTGTATAATTCCAAATCTATGGAATGAAACAGATTTGGTCCTGAGACCTTGTATATATATATATATATGTATAATATATATATATATATATATATATATATATATATATATATATATATGTATAATATATATATATATATATATGTATAATTCCAAATCTATGGAATGAACACTCTGACTGCTTTTACACAGAGATTTGACATCAGATTTGGTCCTGAATCCAAATACTGCTGCTGAAATCATTCTGAGGTTTTATTTTCTACATTTCTGTTTATTGTTAACGGCATGTTCCGATGTGGTTTGCGTTTTCAATTGTAAAAAAATTACATAATTCCGGCTTCGTATTAAATTAAAATTTTCAATAGCTGCTGCTTTACTTTTCATCATGAACACACATTATGGATCTAAACTATATGTACATTTGTTTTAATATCTAGGTAATGAGATTACATCTTAAAGAAAACAGTGCATATTTTTCTAATAACTAGGAGTGTGTTAATTAAAAATTTACATATACATATGTAACTATATATACACAATACATAGTTAATTCAACGTTAAAAAAATTACATAACTAAGTATATAATTCTCGTTTTATGACTGGCCTAAAATTTTGAAAAGTTAATTTATAACCAGGTATAAGACCTATTGTCTAGGTCTATAATCTGTTTATAAATTTTTGTATTTATAACCAGATTATAGACCTAGACAATAGAAATTTTCTAATATCTAGGTAATCAACAAACCCGGATAATAATTAGATATTTACATAAATATATTTGTTTAGTTAGTAACAGAACGGTTAACTCAAGTACTTAATTACTTTCAATTTTAAAGCAAATGAATTAATTAAAATAAATTTAGCCATGTAAGTATATACATATACAATATATACATATATATATATTATATGTACTTTAGATACTTACTTAATTAATAATACAAAAAAATACTCGTAAACCACCATTCAATTCAATAATTTAAACTATCGTTTATATCTTTTTTTATTTCCAATTATTGCGATAACATTTAAGTATAGATTATATATTTTATGTACTTATACTTGCAACAATCAATAGATTGAAAAATGTTTTTTTTTCACAAAAAAAAATTTATAAAAAAAAATACAATTTTTTTATTATTCCCATTAAAATTCGCTTAAAAAGCTCACTTGTAAAAAAAAAATATATTATAGATAACTATATAACTATATACGTACGTATGTATTGTATTATGTATAAATTTATTTTTTTCAAAAGAAAACATTCTTGAATATCACGCAAACCCCTGTAATCAAAAGATAAGTAATCTGATTTCTTCATTCATAACTTATTCCAGAAAATGGTAAAAAAAATATGTATATTTGTATAAAAAGTAAACGAAGACGATCTAATTATAAAATTGAACTTTTTTAATTGAAATATACTCGCAAACTTTTTCACCATTAAACTTAAGACAATAATTGTAAGCTATAATAATTAATTTATTTACCTGACTATATATTATAATACATGAAAAACAGGTAAGAAAACGAAAACTAATTTTTAAAAAAAATCAAATACAAAGATAACTAACTACCCATCAAGAATATAAAAATTTGTGATCAAAAATTAAAGAAGAAAACAAATGATAGCCATCAAGGTGTAGTTTAATGTGATGAGTTAAGAATTTACCGTTTTTGATCAATATCACTAAAGCTTCTCTTGAATTTATTTATCAAAATAAGAAGAAAAAAAAAGTGTAGTTATAAGTATAAATTTACCTATCCTAAAATTCTTTCATGTACATTCATACTTGACTATAAATAAAATACTAAATGCGGTGGTTGATATTTTTTATATTATTTTTTATATCGCCATAACTATCTGAATACAAAGTAACTATTTTTCGTGCATAATTCTTTCTTTTCTCAATATAAAAATTTCGTCTTAGTCACCTCACCATTAATTCACAATTTTTAATGCATTTTTCGAATAGAGCGCGTATACAGGAGGAAGGGATATCTAATTGAATTCATCAAATTTTTTTTAATACTGAAAAAAATAAAAAGCAATAAAATCCATTTTAAAATATTTGTAATGAAGATCGTAGTGTAGTTAGTCAGTTAATAAATAACAATTAATATTCATTACAAATATGGGTGAAATTAAATTTGGAAAATATTATTATAATTCTGTGGCGATATAATATAACCGCTTAAGTCGACATAAGCTACAAATGCAATATTGTAACCATCGCATTCCAACTATGTGCAAAAATCTATCTTCCACAAAAATCCCCTGGTTTTTGTGAATTATCAAAATCAAGAAAATCGCATTATATATTTTATATTTAATACCAACAAGTCGATATAATAATATCAATTATTATCGGCACGCCAAATATTCTATAGAAAAATATAACAGCTCAAATTTAGCGGTTACTATTTAAATTTTATTCTGCTATATCAATTTTATAAAATTAATTTAAGCGATTGTGTTAATTTTGTGAATTTATCTTACCTAGAAATAAATAAGCTCTTATAATTTCATTTTGTTCTTGTATTATAAACAGCTTATTTTTGTTTTAATTTTTAACTATAATTTATGATTATTATTCAATCAAATATATTTAAAACTTTGAAATCAATAAAAATTAATATTGGTAACAAGCATTAGTCTTTTTATGTCTTCCCAATTGTTCACAGAATAATTTTAAAATGGTTATACTAAAAAGTTGAAAATTTCGACTTAAGCGGTTATAACACCACAGATATATTAACTTAATCTGTAAATTGAAAAAAAGTATGGTACACATATCTGAACCATTTCACAACCGATTTTCATTAATATTCTTTCAAATGATAGATATTTAAAAGGAGACGTGGCAAAATCAAATATTTTTTAATTTTTAATTATGAATTTTAATCTAAAACTTCGTTGCATGTATAGCTGTATACATACTCATGCATCTTAACATACCAAACTTTTAATTTATCAAATTGCCGTACAAACTCATCCATCATGTACAAAATTTCTTTTTTTTTCGCCAAAATTATATTTAAATTCAATTTTTTTTTAAATAAATTATTACATATGCGGTTGTTGTCTAAGATAAATCAATAAAAAAAATTATACAATGCCAAGAATAAATTAAAATGCCCGGAAAACAATTCATAATAAATATGAGTATAATTTCGTATAAAACTTACTCGAATTTTGAGGAGAGGACGAATATTTTGTTTTTATTTTGCAAATATTGTTAACACCACACCCCTATAATAAATAAGTTAATATGCTTTGCAGTTTTTCAATAAATGATATTATTTGACACTTAACCTAGACAAATGTTGAACCGATTCGTCATCTCGTTGAGATGTGGATGTGGTTATTCATTAATGTATTTAAAGTTGAGTTATCAGTGATTTGATTGCTGCTGCTAGTTGTAATACAGAAACAACGTTTCGGACTAAGTTTATAATCTTTTTAAACCTTTTTTTATAATCGGAGATTTGAGTTTTTCTGTTGCCAAAGAAAAAAATGGCCCAAATATATTTGAATTATATTTGAATTTAAATATTTCTGGCACAGTAGGAAGGTGACGTTTTCGTACGAAAATTTTACCTACTAATGAAGCTCGAAAAAAAGTTATATAGATTAACACTGTATAATTTTCAAATTTTTCATTTCAGTGAAATATTTAGTTAGGTGTGTTCAATAATCTGTTAATCATCGTAAGGTCGTATAATTTTTAGAATGCTTTTACATATAATTGATATTTAATATTTTGTATATTAACTTTGATTGTTTTCAATATTTTTTAACATTTCATATCGGTATCTCACAATTGGTTTTCATAAAATAAATTGCAATGTACAATGCTTCCAAAATTAATTGTTTTAGTTTAACTTGAACTTAACTAATTTTAGATTTTTATTTCTCATAATTTACAATAATTTAATAATTTCCGATATAAATTCCAAAATTATTATTATGAAATTTATTTGATAAGATTATTAAAAATTTTTCAATAGTTAAGTACAGATGATATGAAATACTCCAGTACTTACTTATCATAATTGAATAGCTTTTCTAAATATAGTTACTATTTTTGAAAATGGAAAATTGATACAATAAAAAAACAAATAATAACAAATTTTACATCACACTAATACACTGGAGTATATCATAATTTTTATACCAAATAATAATTAGCAAAACAATGAATATACTATGACAGATAAATTTCACACGGCGAAAGGAAATTTCTTAAAAAAATATAATAATAAAATAACAATAAAAAGAAAAAATTGCTATCAATATAGGTAACTAGGTAACTTTACATTAAAAAACATGAACAATAAAATTTCAAAAACAAAAAACAAAAAGAATTATTTTCCATCACCATGATGTAAAAGTGGTAACAGAGGTGCTATGATGTGCTGCAAGAAAGATAGGTAAAAAATAAAATAAATATATATTCACCGTCACGTCAAAGAATGAGACAACAGTTAAGAAGGTGTAACTTAAATTGATGACGTTAAAAGTACCGTTTCAAGTGGCAAATGAAGACGTGCAAGCTCATCTCTAGTACTAGTTTAAGAAGACACTTAATATTGTATTTTTTTTATTCTTATTTCTTTTTTGTTTTTGTTTTTGTTTTGAATTTGTTTTGTTAACATTGTATGTTTTGACGTTAAAAAAATATATAATAATAATCTCAGATTATTGCCTTACGATGTCGCATGTTGAATACAAATTTTTAACATTTCTCATAAAATGCAATGTAAATGTATATGTATAGCTATGTATGTGCAAGTATAGGGTATATATTGTACATAAGTACTACATATGTACTTAATTACTTAACTACATTTTAGTCATACTAAAGTAGATTTTTCAAGTTGTACATATGAAATTTTCAGTTCAAAGTACATTAGACTTCAAATTTAGAACTTGAATACATGGTGTTTTAAATGTATAAATACAAAAATTCTCAATTTTACTAACTACTTATGTAGTTACTATCATACAAGAAATTGTTATTCAAATTTATTATTAGATATTAACTGGATTACAAGCAATGAAAGAAAAATTCATCCATCCTCTGAGCACGATTTGATTCGATTTTTCGAAGATTTAACCTTCTGATTAGTAGTCAAATGATATAACCAATACACAATGTAGGTCAGCAAGATGATTCAAAGAATATATAAATATTTTAAAGTTTATTTATTAGAAGTTTATGAATAGAACTAATTTTTGAGAGACACACAAATGTACAAATAAAACAACCTCAGTAAGACAAGACAAAATTCATAAAAATCTAATCCTCAGACAAAATTTCTCAAAACAGAAATCGCAAAAAAAAATTTCGTAACCTTTGGATGATACAAAAAGGGAAATATTTCTCTTTTCCATAGTTTGGAAAAATTATATGCTGTTGGATACCACAAAAGAAAATATTTCTATTGAGGATTTGGTCATTGGAGATTTTGTCTTCGGATTAAAATTTTGAAACCCTATTACGAGAGGGAGTTCGTACTTTACCCCGATTTTTAAAGGAATCAATTATCCAGATAATTCTATGTAACTACTTACTTAGTTATGATTCTATATAAATCATAATTGGGCTTCAAAATATTAAAATGACAATTCAAAGATGTAACGAGTCGAAAATAAAACATAAAATTTTTTATCGCTTTTAGATTAGGACTTTTCTAAGTCGATCGTAAGAAATAGCGGTATTGCGTAAGCCAATCGAATTGAAAAAAGAGACGGTGTTATCAAATGATTTGAATTGAAACATTTTTACCATTAAACTTTCCATAATTATCACAATATTATTCACGAACTTACACTAAAATAAATAATGCCATCAACAAAAAATTCAAAAGTTAAGTACAAAAATTGCTATGATTTTTCAATCGAAAAAAATTATCAACAATAACAACTAGTCGAGACAAAAAAAAGTCGAATCACAATCGACATTCGCAATAAGATCCTTAGAAGACAAATTTATCAAATTGTCTTTCTTGTTAATTTTTGTGGTATATCACTATGCAAACACAGTGTAACTATAATAGTGAGTGATGTGTTATCGCTGTGTGCAAGCAATGTAAAATAAGTTAATCAAAAAATTATATCATTACTATTTTTTCAATATACTCGTAATATAGTGACGTAGAATAAAAGAAGGTTGTAGACCACTAGTTAGTTTATATAGGTACTATAAGTACATCAAATACAGTTAATAAAATTTATTTATAGTATCTAAGTCTTTTAATCACTATTATTTCGATTTTTTTTGATTCGATAAATATAATTTTAACATATAGTTACTTACATGAAAACAATGATAGTTGAAAATACTTATGTACTAAATTCCACTTCGTGACCTAATCGATTGGACCACAAAAATGTGTTTCAATCTTGATGTGGTAATCTCGGGTTTATTTCCCGTGAGAAGTATAAAATATAACAAAAAAATGTCAGGAATATAGTTAAGTATAACTTATTTTACGGATAACATTGACAACACAGGTTGAAGTTTTTTTTAAAGGCATTTACGATGTCACCGACAATAACTTAATACTAACATAACCTCTAATAATAATTACATCAAAAAGTGACATGATGAACCCGTTAAAACATAGTAACAGTAACGTCAGGCATCTTAAAGTCAGAGATAGATAAAACCGCAGCGACATCTTGCCGGATTATAACGTTGTTTTACCACGTTAGAAAGAGTTATAAAAGTGGACTTCTACAGTAAGTAAGCCAATGCTTTTCTTAGACAGTATAAAACAAATTAAAAATGAAAATAGACATTGCATCGGAAATAAAAATGATAACAAGTGAAAAACACCAGCTAGGAATCGAGTAGTTATGAAGGAAATGTCAAGTGGAAGTCCTACGCTGTCAAGAGGGGTAAGGAAAAAAAATGTACTAAAATTATTTTTTGGAGCAGGAACTGGTAGTTATAAGTAGTAAAAATTAGATATTTGGGTGAATATTTCAAAAGGTTGATATTCTGTGTCCGAGCAAGTTTTAATATAGAAAAATTTCAAAAACATTTAATTTATTTATGGTAAATGCTGCTCTAATAGCTACCCAATTTCGGACAATTAATATTTTATGATATATCAATCAGGTTATATCCGAAAATCTTATTTAAACAGCGAAAATGTCATTACCATGCTTGTCCTCACATCTACTTAGCTCTAAATAATTTCAATTATCTATCACAGCAGAAAATATATTATTAAAAGAAAAATTGTTTTTTTAAGTAAAGTTCATGTGTCCTCATGTTTTTCTGTAATTTCCGTGGCTATAATGTAAAGAGCAAAAAAAATATGTTAAGTTAAACGTTAATAATTTGATTACTCATTCAACGGTTATAAAGTAAAACTCTCAAAGTTAAATAAAAATATTTTGAGAAGCATAAAAGGATTTAGTTTCCCAAAATATTTTATAGCGGAAGGTAGTTCAAAATTTTGTTCTGTAATTTTGTAATTTCCGTAGGGCGTGTTATTTATTAATTTAATTAAATATTTTTAGAAAAATATATATTATTTTATGTATTAAGTTTGCAAGTTTATTTATTAACTACTTTTAAAATTAAATATCTATTTATTTAAATTTTGTTGCTCAAATACAGCTTAGTTGTCATTTCCGTGGTTTCCCGTGCGTTCATGGGAATTACAGCAAGCGCACGGAAAATACTCTTAAAGACTTTTCTAATTATGACTCCACGGAAGCAATTTGTAGAAAAAAATAGGTGGGTAACCAATATAAGAAACCGCAGAAAGAATAAAGCTTTGTTTAAAGAAAAAAAAAAGCACAATTCTTAGAACAAAGTATATCACCATCATCTCCTTTAAAGGAGCCATTAGTTGTGCCTGTATCTTCTGTTATGTAAAAAATATATTACATATTTGAGAAGGGATAACATTTTTGAAGTGGACCGACTTAAACTTCCTAATTTAGCACAACTCCCTGCAATATTCATACCTTTGATCCAGTTTGACGCATCCCAAATAAAAGTCTATTTGAATATGTTAAATAACAAAACATCCCCAGATCCCAATAATATTCCAGAGATAATTTTAAAAAAATATTCTGAATCACTCGCTTATCCACTGTCAATTTGATTTAATAAATCTCTTGAACACGGAATATTTCCACAATTTTGGAAATATGTCTATATCAAACCATTTCATAAGAAGGGTTCAAAAAATTATATCGTCCAATAGTTAAATCTGTCATGTTCAACGTTTAGCTGGCTTCCAGACTAAATGTTTAATTTATTAAACAAACAAGAAAGTTATTTCCCTTATTATATTGTAATTTTCGTCCAATAACTATATATTTGTCATTTCCGTGCCAAGTTGTCATTCCCGTGAAAACAAAAAGTCCTTAAAAATATTAAAATAAACTGTATGTTCCTAAGGACCTACTAATTATTGAGTCATCAAACAGAATAAACAAAAAAATATTTAAAATTGATTTTTCTAGCAATTTGGCATTTTGATGTCTGAAATATCAACCTTTTGAAATATTCACCCATTTATAGTTTGCAGGAATTTTTATACAGATGATAGTTAATTGATATACAAATTTTTGCAGTCTGTACCATGCTCTAATTATTAATCAGAAGATTAAAAGTTCGAACCCCACCCAGGGGATGATAACTGTCAAGCTGTTTTTAATTTTTTGTTTTGTATTACTTTTATTTAAATAAGGAGGTTTATATATATAATAAATATTTGTTGACCAACCAAAAAATGTAGTTTCTTAAAATTTATAATTAGTAAAGAATACTAAAAATTCAAAATCTTGGCTAAACCTTTTTATCTTTTCCACCAACAGATTTCATAGCATAGCAAATACTAATACTGTTTCCGAACAAATAGCAAAGATATCGCCTGCCTTTCTAGAGAGCTGTCTAAATTCAATAAATCTGTTAATAAGAGCGATTGTAGATTAAGCTTTTACCAATTAGGTTTTTTTTTTATAATTAAATTAGTTTTTAAGTTTTAGGATAAAAATAAATTGATCAAAAAAGTTTTTACTTGCCATTTTTCCTTAAAAAATATATATATATTATTAATAGAATAGTTCAGGTTAGTCTAAATAAATTAAAAGTCATATATGTGTAAATACATTAGTATAAGCTCTTAATTATTAAAATTAGAAATAAGGAAAATTGTAAAATGAAATTAAGGCATAATAAAATAATAATAAAAGCAAAAATTTATTGTATGTGATGGCGAAAACTCTGTCTATAAAGCAGTTAGGATGTCCATTCAATAATCTTGGAGCTATATATATACAAAAATAGTACTTAAGTAGTTATTGTTTGGGCTAGTGAAATTTAAATAAAAAAAAATGCATTATAACACTTAAGTACTTCCTTACTGGATTTATCAAAATAATATTCAAGATAATGAAAATAATTTATCTGGATTAAAGAGTGACAAATTCTTTTTTTATTATATTAATTTTTTTAATTTTACTCAATGGAACTTTCACATTTAATGACCCCACATATTGAATTCAAAGAAATTATATATTTAAGTAGTACCTAAAATATACAACTCCATAATATATATTTACATACGTATATATTTTTCAAATTGGAAAGAGCACCAATACTCATCCTAATCAACCATAACGAATTTTTATTATCTTTTAAATTGTATACACTTCTAAGAAGCAGACAATTTCTTTTGATGTGAGGTTAAGAATTTAAATTAAATTATTACTCATATTGACTATATATAACCATATATATATATATACTTACATATTAGCATTATAATAATATATTGGGATCACTACAATAAGAATTCAATAAATAAGAATGTTAATAGTTAAATGAAATAAAATATAGAAAAAAAAAAAAATCAAGGAGAAATATTTATGCTACTTACACTTAATTGTATTTTACTTTTATTCTTTAAATTTTATAAAAAAAAATAATTCTATACAACCTTAAAATATATAGTTACGCTGTTAATTTTTAAGCAAAGCAAAATTATTAAAAAATATTATTGAAAACAAAATATATATATTATATATATATATATATATATTATTTTTTTAATATTGCGAACGCATAATGAATTCAAAATAAAAAATAAAAAATTAAGTGAATTCTATAAAATATGGAAATTATAATATTGAATACAAAAAAAAATGTTAAATAAATACTAACCTACTTTTATTTATTTTCTTTTTGTTTGTTTTTTTTTTTATTTTTTGTTTCCTTGCTTTTTTCTAAGAAAACGGAGCGGATAGAAATCTTTGAAAAAAAGAGAATTTAAAACGAGAAAAAAAAACAAAATAATTAACCTGGTCATTGCTTAAATGTACTTTAGTTATGCCTTTTTATTCATTAATAAATTAACTATCTATTGAAATTTGAATATTCTCTACTAAAGTGTGATCACTGTGGAGCCATTAAAAACAAACAAAAAATTTTATACAAATTCTAAAAGTAAATAAAAATTAATTTAGATATCGTAAAAAACTTAACAAAAATATAAAAATTCTACATTAGGCATTAATTGTGACGAGAAGATGATCATACAAGACTGAATTTTAAATGAACAAAATCGCATTATTTAATTTAGACAACTACTTATATATTGAAAACGTATAGTTAATAAAAAAATGTCCAAACCGTTCCAAAATCTACCTGTGTAGACTAGCAAGGGAATAAAGCCACACTTAGAAAGCTTACTTATTAAAAAAATATTATGTAAATCTTTAATTTTCTAGGTTAATCAGTGTAAAACCTCTTGTAATTTGGGTAGGCTGTATACTGCTCGTTGTAATCAATTAGAGGTTTTTTTTTTTTTTTCCTGTTACTCCTCGTGGGAGCATAGGGCATCAACTTGCCTCCTCCATTGTTCTCTATTGTACTAATGGTCTTTATCTCCTCCCAAGTTCGTCCATATCTTATTACCTCAGAAGTCGCAGTCCGACGCCAGGTGTTGTTGGGTCTTCCTCGCCTTCTGCTCCCTTGGGGATTCCATTCTAGGGCCATTCTTGTTATATTATTTGATGGTTTTCTTAGAGTGTGTCCTATCCATCTCCATTTTCTTCGCTTAATTTGATGCATTATCGGTTCTTCACCTGTTATCTGCCATAAGTCCTTATTGTTGATGGTGTTTGGCCAGAATATTCTGCATATTCTTCTTTGGCATTTGTTCGCAAATACTTGAAGTTTTTGACTGATGTTATTTGTCGTCATCCAAGTTTCACTGCCATACATAAGTGTTGACATTACACATGCTTTGAATATTCTAATCTTTGTTTTTCTAGTTATTTGGCCATTCTTCCATATTGGACTTAGTTCACCGAACGCAGCTCTGGCCTTACGTAGTCTGTTGTTGACATCTGCTTCTGTACCTCCGTTTGTTGTTAGAATGTTACCTAGGTAAGAGAAGCTTTCCACATATTCGACTGTTTGACCTTCTATGGTTATGGTATTTGTTGTGTTGGTGTTATTTATCCTCATGGCCTTGGTTTTATCTATGTTAATTTCTAGCCCGACTCTGCGCGCTGCTTGCTGAAGTAGGTCTGCTTTATGTTGAACGTCGCAGAATCTATGCGCTAGCAGACATATATCATCCGCATAGTCAAGGTCCTCAAGTGTCCTTGAGAGATCCCACCTTATACCTCTTCCGGAAGAACCCGTTTCTTTCATTATTTCATCTATTACCAGCGTGAATAGAAGTGGTGACAGTGGACATCCTTGCCTTACTCCAGAATTTGTGGTGAATGTGTCGCTTACAATTAGATGTATTGACATTAAAAAAGTATTAAAAAGAGGAAGTTCAGAAGTAAATTTCAAGTATATAAAATAAATAAGTAACTACTTTGTCCAAATTCATGATACCGTCCACATGGATGGAAAGACGCACTTCATTAATTAAACAGTTCCCTGATTCCGTCCACTTTTATATTAAGTAATATAATCTAAGTTTTTAAAATAATTGAGTGGAAAAGTGCATTTTCGTAAGTTAACATGTAACTAATCTGTTAAAAAATACTGTTAAAGCTATCCATACCTTCTAATTCTTTAAAAATCGAATAAAATATTTTTTTTTACTTTTAAGCTATTTTTGCATTAAAAGTTTAGAAAAAAATCCCTGCTGACATAAAATCTCGGATTACAAATAAACTATTTGTCGTAAAATTTTAATTTTTTAACAAGAGATGAGCAATAGTTAGTAGTTATTATTTATTGAAATCAAAATTCGATTTGAACGATAAAAACCAAAAATACAACGAATTTATAAAGTGGTTGGAATCAGGATGGGAGACGGAAAAAGATGCCATTGCGTTAACACTTATATATGTACGTAAGTTATTTAATTAAATACAGTATTTAACTAACTACTAGCAATTTTGGATTAAAGAATACATAACATATATAGGGAAGAAAGCTGTATAGTGTAGCATATCATCATCGCCGATTCCCTCAGCCATAATTTGGTCGCAATAGCAAAAATTGTGTTTTAAAAAATAGAGTCGAGTTTAATACTTCAAAAACTCAGAACTGTCTGCAGACAAAATTTCCATTTTTAATCCTGATGTTTCATTTCAAAAAGATAAACTTCAGCCGTTTGAAAGCTGAAGCCCTTAAATCGGAAAATGATCTGGAATGACCATCATATATTCGATGTTGCAGAAAACACTTAATCGTTGTAATGTAAGGTCTATTTCTACTCCTGTCACCTCTTGAAAATCTATAAAGCTTTCATACGATCCAAAATGAAGTATAATTTTCACATATGAGCTTGCGCTTCTAACTTACTAAGCAATGCGTTAAAACATTTGGATTATGCGTTGAACACGAAGGGCAACATGTGCTCATCTCTATGTCGTAGAAATGGCCCTATAGATGACATAAGACAAATTATCGAAATTCGTTAATAGTTAACCTCAACATCCCAAATTCTTTCTTATCAAACGTTAGATAAGTGTTCAATTAAATATACTTAATGTATTACAATCTGGAAATTATCTTTAGAACTACATACATAATAAATTTTATATTTCTAGGTAGTAAAAGTAGAATAAAATTGAGCAAAAATATGGAAGTAAGTAAATTCATATTACGTATACAATTATTTTTTGCTTTAATTAGATAAATAAATTATTGATTTTTCTTTTAAAAAATTTAATTTAATTTTGAGTGATGATTCGATTTACTTATTATTAATTCGTTCAATTATATACCTATTTAGTTATTGACATTTAAAATAATTGTCATATAGTCAAAGAACTAATAATACTTAATTAAAATTCATAGTTAGTAAATACACGAGTATACTTCACTTAGAATATTTAAATTTATATAATTTTCAAAGACAATGTTGTAAATTAAATTACTTTTTATTTTATTTTATACTTATTATAATTGTAAATATGAAAATAAGTAACTACTTATGTCTAATGTTTAAAATATGAATATTTATGCATGTATTTAGTATAATTGTAAGTAGTTAACTCCTTAGATGTGTTTTCAATTATTTTTTATTTCAAATTTTGAAAAGTTAGTACCTACCTATAGATACTTAACTATATTTTTTCTAAAAACATTTCAAGTAAGTAACTACCTTCTGGAATTATATAATATCATATTTAATAAATATGATTATATTATATCTTATTTAATTTATTATACGTGTACATACTGTAATTATGATTATTTTAATACTGAATACCTATAATAACTAATTAGTGTAAAATCAATCAATACGCGTATGTATATAATTAAAAGAGTTTTTCTTGTTTATTAGTTATTTTGTTGTTGTACGTAGTCCTCTTGAGAGCATGAGACTTTTTCGTTGAATCGTTAAATTTCAATTGCAAAACAGATGATGTTCTACTACTGCGATTCTACATCGTCTTTAGTGGAAGAGGTACATTTTCTATCACGGAACTTGAACTTACCGTATCGTTGGATTAACTTTTATCATTTGCATGCATTTGCGCTGCTACGATAGATTAATAGCTTAAGAAATAAATTAAATCAAAATCATTTATAGTTAATAGTTAGATGCACAGTTTTTTTTTAAGACCAGAACAAAAGAATATAATATTAAAATATTGCTAACTATTTAAATAAATAAATTAAATTTTACATGTACAATAAAATGATGATATATAAATATTAAATAGATTTTTAAAAATACAAGGCTTCATTTAGTTGTAAATATATATCTATATATAGATATCAAGCCCAATTCATAATCTGTTTAGTTACAAAAATCATTATATTACCTAATAAGTATTTGAGATTTAATATTTTCAGGTATACACAACGCGAACTCCTGATTCGGAAATCGACCTAATCAAAACAAAAGTGTTTACCAAGGATATAGTATAGTTATAGAGCAACAATTATGAACAATCATACGGGGAAGTATAATAAATTTGAAAATGTCGCGTCTTTACAGAACACCTTAGTTTCATAAAAAATTTATTAGTTACAATTCCTGATATTTAATTTTAACTATAAGTAGTTAGTTGATTTAAACATTTATTATAATTTATAATGAAAGGTACTTAATAAGGTTGATTCAATATTCTAGGATAAAAATTCATACATATATATATATATATACGTATATATATATATGTACTTAGATAGTAGATATAAAAAAAGGTTTTTCCTTCTTAAACTTATTAAAGTATGTATATATATATGCATATACTAATGGGAATGTTGACAACATATTTGTTACATGTAAATTTTACGAATACTTTAATTAGTGAAAAAGCGAATATAGCAATAGGTTCTTGAATTTTGTTACATTGATCATAGACCTCAGATAAAAAAATTAAAGTGCAGATGGTTTCTTTAATTTTAAAGAAAACTACCCAGAAGGGCTACTTTTAGTTACAGGAACCGGACTTTCATTGTTCGGAACTTTAATTGTTACAGAAACCAGACTATTATCTAAAAAGAGTTAACATAATAGACCAAGGTAGGTACATATTTAGTTTTTAATTAATTCTTAGTTACTTATTGACTTTAATTATTTATCAAATTAATAATTTATTTTATTTATTTATTTATTAGAATTGATTTAATTTATTTCAAATTATTTATGTCCCAAAAATGAATTGTGTATAGTGTTTAGTGTACCTACTTCTTATTTTTAAATTTAACAGAACTAACTAGTTATATATACAACTACCTACTTACTACAAGATTCTTTTTTTTTTGCTTTCTATTTCAATTTTATGATTATTTTAAAATATTGTCATACCTAACTACTTAGTTATAATATAAGTAGTTAATACCTATTTAAAATAAAACTAAAGTAAAAGGCCAAAACAAAAAATAAATATACACAAACATGCATACACACGTATTTAACTAACATCATGTAAGTATATAACTACACATTTTATTTCTTTTCCATTGCAACTTTGAATTAAGTAATTATTTATATTTAAAAATACATAACTAGTATATATATCTAAAATAAATTAAATTATAAAATTAATTATAAAGTAATTAATAAAAACTGACTTCAGTTAAAACTCTTGCTAAAAAATATTAATACAAAAATCATAATAAACAAAAAAAATATTGATTTAGTTTTCAGGTGTCCTTGAAATTCATGTTAAACTTAACAAATATTCTAATCTAACCAACAAATAGTTATAACTAGTAATGATTTTACGATACTTAATATTACGTAATATTTAATAAATAATCCAATCTCACATTGGATTTCAAATTTCAATTAAACTCGTTTTATTTTTAAAATGAAAGTTTAATCATAAAAATATAAATAACTATATATATATGCATATGTATGTATGTACATATAAATATTCACTGTTATAATATATAGAATAAATTTGCATTCTTGTGGTTATAATTATATTTTTTGAATATACATATTTTTAAAATTAAATTTCCTGTTATTTAATCTTCATATTTTCAAAATTAATATCCCAATATTATAAATATCAATTTAAATAATATTTATATAAAAGGACTTTGAACCCATATTCATTTTGATAAGTAAGTACATACTGATATTGTTTATTGAACCTAAACCACAAATTATTGTTTACATCGTTTAAAAATCTAATTTTTAATAATATAAAATATATGTATACCTAAACAACATCAACAATTTATTTTTTTTTAATTAGTTATTAAAAAAGACCAAAACACCTAACGATGACAATATAAAAACCTAGACACTCAATCAATTAATTCATAAATTAAAACAAAAATCAATAGTCTACTCAACAAGTAGAAAGTAATTATTACGTATCCATCTAGATTAGATATTTATTGAACAATTTCATTTTTAATTTGATTAAAATCTTTAATTATGTGTTTCAGTAGATAATTTAATAGGCTTTGAGTAAAAATTGTATGTAGTTATTTATGTGTATAGCAAAAAAAAAACACAAAAATACATTACTTTAGTTATAGAAAATTTCTCTTACCTCATCAAGTCTTAATAATTCTTCAGTGCTCATACTACCAGAAACACCACCACTATTATTTGCTGAATTTTTAGCCTCTTTTCTTAATTTCTTTTCTCGTTTTCGTTTTTCTTTTTCATCTCGATCTGATTTTTCACGATCTCGTTCACTGACTCCAACACCTTTTTTCATAAAATTAAACATGGTGAATTCTATTAGATATCACCTTTAATATAACACTATAATTTTTTTTTTGGGGGGAAAAATTAACACAAAACACTTATTTTTCTTTTATCTATTAAAAACACTAGGGATTATATTTTTTTTTCTATATATCTCTTCTTTTTTTTCTATTAAATATTTTACAATTTAGATATTTCCTTTTGGATTATAGATATATTATACATATATAAATAAATACATATAATTATTTAAAATAAATTACTATGGGAAGAAAGAAAACAAGCGCCCATTCTTGCACCGTCAAAATAAATGCATCCAATAAATAGTAAAATAGTTATCGTCTGCAGAAAAATATTTTCTTTTCTTTTTTTTTCTTAAAAATATCGAATTTTCAATTTTCAATTTTCAAATTTTGAATTTTTAAGAATATTTATTTAAAAAAAAAAAATTTATCTTAAATCTCACTAAAACTTTAAAATTAAATTTTCTTATTCTAATTAAACTTTTTTATTTAACTCTTTTTAAATTCCTCATTTAAGTCTATTGATCTTTTATTTAAGTGTATCATCATACCACCACCCAATAAAATAGGCATAACACCACTTTTGGGTGCACCACAAAAGTTTATATTTTAGCTGACTTTTTAATTGCTTTCAATTTTCATTCACAAGGAAATTTTTAAATGAAATTTTTTACACTATATTTTGAATTCATGAATTAATAAAAACAAAATAATAAATAAATAATTTTTTTTTATAATTAATATATATGTTATAGTTGAATTTAATTAATATTTTTATAATTTAAATACAATAAAATAGCACTGATTTATTTTATAAAACTCGCATCTTCTCACGACATTTCTTGTTTTCGTTTCAGCTTAGACTGACAATTTAAAACTTTTGACATTTCATACAAATGTCAATCCGCCCAGATTTGAAAAATTTCCAGGCATATGGGAACGAAACATATTTATTGTTTGTTTACTGTTTCAATTTTGATGTTTTCCTATTAAAATAACAAAATTAATTATTGGTTTTAGAATGGATGGGTTTTGATGTTTAAATATAAATAATTTTTGTTATTTCTATAATTTGTTAATTAAATATTTAATTAATACAAATTTAAAATATTGATTAGTTATATTTTATTAAACAATGAAAACTACAATACAAATATTAGTAAGTATTTTTTAAATGCACTTTATTCCATTTTTTTTTTTTAACTTCAATTTGCCTATATCTACTCTATTATCTGAAAGATGGCGGCCTACACGATGAAATTATTTTCAATAAATTTCAATGTGGTGATTGATACCGTTAATATGTTTGTTGTTATAAATTTAAAAATAAATAATTTTTGTTATTATTTGATTATTACTACAAAATAAATCAATTAGGATTTAGAATATTTAGATGTATATAATTAAACGTAAATTAAAAACAAGAGATCATGTAAAAGAAGGCCATATTAAATACAAATATAATGATAATTAATATACAATTATAATTTTTGGTAAATTTATTAGATTTAAAGAACTTTTGTGAGTTCCGTAAATTTTTACTAAGTGTGTTTGCTTCCCAAACTTATTTATTAAAGAGATAAACATTAATTTCATCATTAGAAGTACTATGTACTACCTTGTTACATATACATATAATAAATTCATCTAATTATTTAGTTGATCGTTGTAAATTGTATTGTACTATAAATGTAAATGAATTGTTGGTATTTCTACAAAATAGTTTTCAAAAATAATAAAATAAATTAACTATGCAAATAATTTTATTTTTATTCCACAAATTATAACTAATCTATTAGATCAATTTTTCTTATTCTACAATTATCAATATTGGTATTTTGAAACAAATCTAACACCTAAAATGGCTTTTTATTAAAAAAAAAACAAAAAAGGAAAAACAATATGGAATCAATGTATGTAGTATAATATGTAACATTAGAGATATTCAAACATAATTGTAATGCAATATGTAAATTAAAATAAATACAAAGCAATTAGAACAGTTCATTATATTTTATATAATTAAATAATTACCTAATTCTTTCAAAATTATTAATTCAATTTTAGAATTCAATTAACATATAAATTTACCAGTTCAAAAGATATTATTATGAAACTTTCACTATTGAAATATTATAATGAAAACGCAAACTATATTTTCAATTGAATGGTATGTGAGTAATTTAACTACTATAATTTTGAATTTTTGCTCTTAATTTAATTATGTACATATGGGTATGTAATATGAAATTGCATTTTGTTAAAAGAAATGTTTATTTATATAAAAGCATTAAAGCACATATTTTATAATCGTTTAAGTGGAACCAGAGTATAACGAATTAAAGAATAAAATAATAATATGAATCAATAATTATTGAAAAATACAAATTTTAAACAATAAGATAAATAAGTAAACTGTTAAATAAAAAATACATTTAAAAAGATTTTGATGAAAATAATTTAACTATTAAACCGTAATCACTGTATAAGATAACAGAAATAAACTTAAAAATGACAATTTGTTTTGAATTATCATGTAACAATAATTTTACCCAATGCAGTTTTTCAAATCTGTTACAGTTTTTTATCTGTAATAGATAGACTTACCTACTTTTTTTTTATAGTTATATAGTTAGGCTTGTTAAAAATTGTTATTAGCCAGTTACTAAACAAAGTAAAAATAGTTATAAAAAGCTATTTTCATCCAGCCATCCTCTGTCATTTACCTTGTTTCACCAAATATATATGACTCTAAGATTTTTTGATCTTCTTTCACGTCCATCTGATGTACATCGCCATAATATACATAAAAATGCTCTTTTGAGGTGTGTAAAAAACCTTATCTATTTCTATATTTGTTTATTTCATTGCTCGAATATTTTCTATTGTTATTACGAATATATTATATCTTAAGAATATTATAACTGTGAATATCTAATAAATATATAATCACTTCTATATAAATATAGCACAAACACAATGTAGTGAATAAATTGTGTAGCTTGGTTTATAATGTACCTTACACCACTTACACTTAAATCATTTTTTTATCTCCAGAAAATATAAATATACGTTCTGAAACATAACTTTATTTGACACTTGTCTTTCTTAGAGTCATTAAATTTAAACAGCTTATCTGACATATTCCATAATGCTTCAGTAATGTTTCAGTAATCTTTGTGTGTTGTTGAAATGTTGTTTGAAGTAATTAGAGCAAAAAAAGTATATACGACGAATCGGTTACTGATCTAGAGTTGTAACTACATATTTGTTTACTAAACAAGTATTTACTTTATATCTAGAGGCGATTCTAAGCCAATGTTCTTCATATTCATCACGGAAATAGTAAGCATCATTGAAGATTTCAGAAATGATTAATTTGAAACTTCCTTGATTTTTGTGTCTTGCAATTAGCCAACTAAAAATATTTGTAATTGATTTCTAATTGAAAATAAATCAAAGATAAAACTAATTTATATATGTATTAATATATTTTTTTATTAATTTTTAATTGAAAATTTTTCATGTGGTATGAATGGAATTAGAATAAGAATTAGTTGAATCAGTTGATGATTTATTAGGATAAGAATAATAAAAATAAACTACTAACCCATACTAGTAAATATGTGGTTTTTTAAATATGTTAGAACAATTTGAATGAATTCATTTTGAAATAAGAATAATGTTTTGAATAATGAAAGAAAATTGTATCAGTCACTTTATTTTAATATAATACTATTAAAATATAAAATATAAAACAAAAATTTACTTTTATATTTCCGTAGGGGAAAAGGGTCTGTAGTTGGCCTGCAGATTTATCTGCAGGTCCACTGTTTAATAAATAAATAAATAAAACAAAAAATATAAATTTGATTAATTCAGATAACCTTTAAATTTTAAATATTTGAAGAATTTATTTAAATTTTTTTTTTTTTAAGTCCTCTTCTCTCCTTAAATATCATTTCATTATAAGTTTTGTTTCTAAAAAAATACCACTAAAGTCCCGAACAAAGCTTAAATTCAGTAAAAACTTTTAAATTTATTTTTTTAAGCTTTATAAATAGTTCAATACATAAATAGTGTGAATCTAAAGTACATATTTTTGTTATGATCTCTTGGTTCAAGCATTATTGCTAATTTAATCTTAATTTAAAGTTAAAAAAAAAAGCACAATGAAAAATCATATAAAATCTTGTACAAAAAGAGAGCATAAAATATAAAAAGAAAATCAAAAATTTAATATTTTTTTTTTCAGACATTGTGGGGACTAATTTTTTTTTTTTAAGTTTTGAATAAAAAAAATTCAGCTTTTTCTGGTTAACCGTTTTTATTTATTCAAATATAACTGTATAAAACAAAATGATGCTGTTACATCATTTTCAGATTGTGATCGACACGGGAACTGTTTACAGTGTTTACAAATCGATCATAAATTCGAAATAATTTATAAAAATTAATTTAAATAAAATTTAATTAAAGTGATTCAGTTAAAAAAAAAATAGTTTAATTTGAAAAAAATTTAATGTTAATTAAAAAAAAAAAATTGTTTTAATTTAATTAATTAATACTTTAAAAGTATAGTAGTTTTAATAAATAAATAATAATAAAACTAATTATAATTTCCCGACATGTCATCAGTAAAGTTATTTTTTATAATTCAAATATTACTTTGTTTCATGGTTTTTGGAAAAGAATTACGTACGTAAGGATAATCTCAAGTCTTCTTTTTTTATATTTTTAGTTTTTTTTTTTAATTTAATTTTATTTAATAAAATTTTGTTGGTCAATATATTGCGTAATTTAATAGTTTGATTTTTTTTTTGTTTTTTTTTTTTTAATATAAAACAATTTTAAAGTTGAAAATGTTTTATAACTGCAATTTACCTGTTTTCAAAAATAAATTACCTTCTTTTATTATGACGTGCAGACATGTGTATATTTATCATGTGTGTAAGTTAAAAGAAAATTGTGCAATAAAACTGTTATTTGATTGTGAAATTTAAAAAAGTGAAGTGGTATATTTATCATAATATATGTTCCAGTATGCCAATTATATTGAATGAAAATTTTGATAATGTGCCAATTTTTATATTTTAATAAATAATTGTAATATGGAATGTGCTCAAAAAGTAATCATGATTTGGAAGTGTTGTTACCCTAATATAAAGTCAATGTTTCATTATTTTTTATGTTATTATTATTTATTTATTATGTCATATTATACTGACATTGCTTAACGATGGTTTAACGACGATTATACTGTTTACCGGAGATCATGGTATCGGTTTACTAATATGTAAAGAAAATATTATTGATTAATTTAAAAAAAAATTATTTATTTTTTAATTTTTTAATCGGATTATTATTTTGAGTGATAATTTAAATTAAATAAGTTAGTTGTTGTCAGGTTTTAGAAATAGTGGCACTAGTGAAGGAAGTATATGTTGCTTCCGTAATATCGATATTTTCAATCAAATATTAAAAATTATGGAAACCTGAAAACCCGGCACAACAATTTAAAAAAGTTTCTATAACTGCTAAATATAATTTAATTTAGACAATGATCAGCGACCTGCTTCTTTAAATTACCACCATTTTCATTTTGAAACTATATATAGAAAAATAAATGAATTTTTCATCAACTCAAATATTAGAATTTATGAATAATATTTAATAATAATCGAATTAATATATGTAGTTAAAAATATATGTAGCTAAAAGCTTCTGAATTGATTGAACCTTGTTATTGTTGATTTTAATACCATATATTAATAGCATACAATTTAAGAATATTCAGAGTGTGAGCACAAAATCAGGTACCCTTAAGGACTCAGAGACTAACTAACAAACACGAGTTATCACAATTAGTCCATTTGCGACTGCAGAGGAACATATTTCCTCCCAAAATTCAGAATATAATCTAGTCTATTGTTGATTTTTATTTTTTTTTATACATGACAATCCCCCCAAAACACTATCTGGGGGAGTACTTTAATACTGATTGGAATCTTTGGCTAGGGTGGGAAAGCTAAATTAGGAAAGGAGGAGGATATGAAATGGAAGGAAATTGTTTTAGAAATCATTATATCCCAAGGAACTCAGTACTAGAGCCATACTGTGCGATCGAGAAAGTCAATCAGGTCAACAATTTTGCTTTTCGCAATAATTCCTATCGCTAATGCTGGAAGGAAAAGCTTTCAACAGTATAACTCAATCATTACAAAGAAGAGTAAAAATTTAAAGAACCGGGAAAAAAATTAAATAATTAACAAAATGTGAAAGGACAAATTTTTCTTTGAAGGAAAGTTCAAAATTATGAGAAAAAAAACGAAATTCTACAACCAGTTTTTTTTTTTTAAATAATTAACAATTAAATATTAATTGATTTTCAATATTAATAAAATTAAGACAAAGTAAATAAATGTATGTATATTTAATTTGCAAAGCTTCTCTCTCTCTCTCATTTTGATTAAATATTATTTTGTGATTTTTTATTTTAAATAATTTTGAAATTTTGTAAATATTTGAACTTGAACTACAAACCTTCATAAAAATATGTTTTTTTTTTTTTATTATTTATTTTGAATCTATCTATTTTATGTTTTTATGTAATAGATATTTATGTTAAAAATTAATCATCCATTACTTGCATATCTTTCACTTTCGAACACCTAGTTTTTATTTTTATTAATTTGAAGTGGTAATTAATTTTAATGATTTTCTAAAAAATCTTTTAACGAAAGTAAAATTGTATTTTATTTTTTGTTTTGTTTTTTTTTTTTTTGAATTTTTGTATACCGAATAAATTATGAATTTATTTACTCATACACTTATGTTGTACCATTATGTTGATTAAATGCACCGTAGTGAAATATACCAGTTTCTGCAGATTACAATACTGTGTTGATGAATATAATAAATATTTTCTTTTATAATTTACTGTACAGTAAAGTTATTTAGATTTTAAATCGGTTTTTTGTATGTTGGTATAGCTATGTACCTTACTTACATATTTCTTAAGGGATTTCGTAATGATGTGATTATTCTCGAAAAAAATTTTGTAGACATAATTTTTTTTTTTTAATGACATAAAAACATTTTTAATTTTTATTATTATGTACATATTTGTTTTTATAGTATAATATGTTACATTGCTCGAATAAGCAGGGTCTTTTTTTTTTGTGGAATTTTGTTAATATTTTGTAATCATTAAAAATGATTTGATTTGAAGGTTTTCAATTTGTAGAAAAATTTAATTCTATGATAGTTTATTGATTTTTATATTCAAAATTTTGTATTATAATATTATTAAAAGGTTAAAATTTTGAACAATGTAATTACCTATTTAATAATTTTTTTTTTTTTTTCTCCTATTACTCCGCGTGGTAGCATAGGGCTTCGATAGTGAACCTCCATTCCTCTCTGTTGAGTACTACTTCCTTAATATCGTCCCAGGTATAATTGTTGATTGTTAATTCTTGATCGATTGTGCGTCTCCATGTGTTGTATGGTCTGCCGGGTCTCCTTTGTCCTTGTGGATTCCACTCTAGAGCTCTTCTTGCTATATCACTTTCTGATTTCCTTAGTGTATGACCTATCCATTTCCATTTTTTCCTATTTATCTGTCTGTTGATAGGTTCTTCTCCAGTTATCATCCATAAATCCTCGTTGCTAATTCTTGCCGGCCAAAATATTCTGCATATAATTCTCAAGCACTTGTTGATGAATACTTGTAGCTTCTGTTTGATTCTGACCGAAGTGAGCCATGTTTCACTGCCATATATTAATGTTGACTTAACACATGCTCTGAATATTGTTAGCTTTGTTGTTCTCGATATTTGGTTGCTCCGCCATATCTTCTTTAGGCTCCCAAATGTTCTTCTTGCCTTATTTATACGGCTGTTGACATCTTCTGTTGCACCTCCTCTTGATGTTATAATGCTTCCCAGGTAGTTGAATTCTTCTACGTATTCTATCTGTTGTCCACTCACTGTTATTGGCTCACTATAACTGTTGTTTGTCCTCATTGCCTTGGTTTTCTCGATATTTAATTCCAGTCCCGATTTCTTTGCTTCTTCCTGTAATCTGTTGACTTTGTTCTGTAGGTCCCTATTTAATTATAGGAACACAAAAATGTTTTAATAATTGAAAGGAAATTCATAAAAGAATTAATGCCCTTTTATGATTCTCGAATCGAAGGTACTACAAGTAACTCAAATATTGAAATAATTGAATGTTTTCAGACAAAAGTATTGTGATCCATTGTAAACGCCCGCTGGTTTGTAAGAAATGACAGAATACGAGAAGATCTAAAGATTCCATCTGTTTCCATCTAACTTTCAAGTCAACAACATATCACTCAAGACTTCAAAATCAACCAAATGTGCTGATTCCACAACTTTTAATTACTCGGCAGACACGCAGACTAAAAAGATTCACGCGGCTGGAACTAAGTTGCAGATTTCCAAACAACTAGCCAAATAAATGAAGACTAGAAGAATAAATCATTGGATTTTCTCTCTTCCACAAGCCCTCTTTCAAATCAAAATTTATATACTTGATATCTTGTATTTTATTTATAAAATTATTAAATAATTGTAATGAAATTAACAAAAAATAAAAAAAAAAAAAATCGGGATCACATTTACGCGAACGTTCGACTAGCATATTCGTTTCGACTCATATTCGAGATAAGAGTGCACAAATGCTTACATTACAGACGGTATATATGATTTCAAGTCTCAATTATAATTTATAAAAGAAAATTTTATATAAATTTATTTTAGTTTTGTTCGTTATTTGAGGTCGTTGCTCTCAATTTAATTTGATTGAGTTATCTGGAGTTCTGATCAAACGTTTTTATTGTAGGTAGATTCATCAATGTCGCAATTATTTAAAAACAAATCATAATCTTTAAATTTTACAGAAATATGTATACATATATGTATAGGAGATATTCATTAAATTGTTCAGCCATGTATGTTAATTGTATTTGATCTAGAATATTGATTTTCTAGGATATACTATATAAGCATATCTTCAAGAAAACAGCGTAGTTATATATTTTTTTCTATTAACTTGGTTGTGTTCTATTAATTTGGCTAAAGACGTGGAGAATCACACTGAATGCAGCAAAATCACCTGAACAGAACAACTTGTCCGACGATGGAGGTAAATAACGAATTAGTTCCACAAAAAAAAAAAACAGTAAAGTACCTGGGCATGTATTTTGATAGAAGATTTATAATTGAAGGAAAATACAGATGCAAAAAGCAAAAGCAAACAACTAGAGTTGAAATTAAATAAAATTTATCGGATGATATTAGTCTCAACTAACCAATGTTGCTGGAAAACAAATTTCTGATTTCTAAAACTATTTTAAAATCGATATGGACTTACGGAATCCAACTATGGGGAGTAGCCAGCAACTCTAATATTGAAATATTACAGCGATTCCAAACAAAAATATTAAGACTAATATCACACTGCACACCATGGTTCGTAAGTAACGATATTTTGCATCAAGACCTACAGATGAAAACCATAAAGGAGAAAATCAGAAGTGCAAGCTGAAAATTCCAAATAAGATTAGATTCCAAATACCCTAGCAAACAACTTGTTGGTCTCAAATGATGCTAGTCGGCTTAAGCGTCACAACAGTCTGCAGCTACCCAATGAATACTAACAGAGTATTAACTAGATTGTCATGGATTAGATTTATCATTGGGTTTTTCATCCACAAGCCATTATATTTTGCTTACATATACAAATATTATATAAACTACTGAATGTCTCCATTAGAGACAGATTGTACATTTTACAAGGGAAATGAAAATAAAAAAACAAATTGATGGTGTCTGTTTATTTATTTATTTATTCGTTTGTTTATTTATTTAATAATATTATGTCAAAATATAAAAAAATCAAGCTAACCATTTTTAAGTTAAGCTTCAAATATTCCAGATTTCAATTAACAATATTTCCGTAGATTTAATTTATCTTATAATAGTTCTTGATACTTAAGTTCTATGTACAATGAATTTTATTTTCTATACTTTTTAAGGACTTCATTTTGTTTTGATAAAAGTATTTAAATGTAAGAGAAAAAAGTAATGAAAATTTTTATTTTTATATATTATTTTTTTTATATAAAAAATAGACATCTTATTGACATAGATTAAGATGAAAATCTTAAGATAACATCCTTTGTTTTGCTACTATATACATTATGTTTTTGTCATCATTCACTGTGTTCACACAGATAATGTGTGAACATCATTTTAAATGATAATCAGTCAGTATACAGTTTAAATGCAGCTCGAAATATTTGATTGACATTTTTCCAATAAATTTCCAATTATTCTTAAATTTTAAATAAAAATTTACTTTAATTTATTTTCAGCTCCTGACTTCGATAAATGCAAACGAGATTCTAATTTTGACAAATGTCTTGTGGATGCAGTAAATAAAGCTTTAGTATTTTTAAGAAATGGTAAGTACCCTTAATGATAATGTATATATATATATATATAATATATATATAGACTATATATATGCATTTCAATATATATTTAATTTCTAATAAATTTAATATCTATAAAGAAAACACTTATGTCAGGTTTGTTTGATCCATCATTATATAATTTCACAAAATCAAATCGTCTAAGTCAAATTAAAAGAGTTTATTTAGTTAAGTTTTTATATTATGATATTGCAGATCCTAATCAATAATTCATTTACTTATTGGATTTGAACATAGAAAAAAAAATTAAGTTCTCTGTAGGTTGTTATACATAAATACAATAAATAATTGAATTATAGCTAACACATAATAATCTGATTGATTAAATAATCATTTATGTTAACGATTTTCTGAATGTTATGATATCAACTTCTTTCTAATGACTGAAAAATTTTACGTTCTACTGTCTACTGTCAAGATTGACTTAGGTATATATGACTTAGGTATAAGCATATAAATTTTCGTGCTTAATTAAGTAGGTACTGCAAGCCTATACCAAAGACCATTAATTTATTAACGGTATTGGCTTATAGTACAATATTTTTACTACAATGTTTTTCGAGCATTTTTTTTTATCAAATAACTGGAATAGAATACTCCATTTTATTTAAATTGTTAACTGCGCGACCCAGCGTGCTGACTAACTAATGCTGGGAAAAATGTAGAGAAGATGTTTTTATATTTATACTCATGCCATTATTTTCAAAAGTTATTTGATTGTATGAAAGGAATTTTCTATACATTTTTTCACTTCAAATCAATATCCCCATATCAGAGTTAATTACTAAAATGAAGAGTTTTATAGCATCTTTACGATACATTTTTTTTTATATCAAATTTGAACCTTGTAATCCCATTTTAATGATTATTAAAACGTGTAAAAAATTTTTATTCATTTAAAAGTTTTTTTTTTAAAATTATTTTTGTATTCACATTGAATATGATTGAATATAGCTGGACACAATTATTAATTACTATTGAATATCTAATTAGTTTATCAATAGTATTAAAATGAAATTCTAATAATTAATAAATGAATTTTTAATTATTTTTGTTTAAAATGTAGCATTAAAAATACACTCTAAAGTATTATATATATATTGATGGGTTGAAGGTCATCGACTTAAACTTACCTATTTATGCATAACAAAACAATGCAAAATATGTTAACTGATTAAATAATATATTATTCATGATTATTATTATGTCTGAAATATGCGTAAGAGGAACAATAATTAAACATTTTTCGAATGTGAAAACCGATAAATTAAAAAAGTCTTTAAAAGAAAGAAAATACAAACATTTCCTTAATTCATGTATTAAATATTAATTAGTTTAGTTGTGAATTTGTGGACGTACTAGTGAATATAAATGGAATAAAATAAAAATATTCACACTTAAATTTATTATACCTTATTACATTTGTGCCAACAATAATGACAAAAAATTTAATTAATTTATGATACGATGCAATATCTATGTAAATGTGTGTAAGTATATTATAATTGAATAGTTAAGTCGTTAGGTTATGAATTGTTTTCAACCTACATATTTAGTACGAAATTTAGCAATAATAGAAAAAAGAAAATTTCAGCATAAATTATCGAATTTTATTTTAGAATAGGAAATTTCAAACCAAACTGGATGCAAATAAATGGTTTAAAATTAAAATATTAAAATTTGGCTCAATTTTTTTCATCTGAAATTTTTTTAAATTAAAGCAGATATTCACTGTTTTAAATATTGATCCAATTTTTTTTTTTTAAAGAGTAACAAATTTGTAAACGACTAGTAACAGCCTAATGAATGGCGATGGTTTATAAAAATTGCTGCCATTTGTAATTCAATTTTTTTATTCATTTTCTCAATAACTTTAATATTTTTTCTAAATACTTACCTTCAACAACCTATACCTAAAAGTTAGTTTAGAATAGAAGGACTTACCTATATATTTATCCATCACTGTCTTAACTATCACTAACTATCCACAGCGTCACTTTCCAACTACTGAACCGTTACCTACTTCACGTAATTGTGATTCCTCTTCATAATTTTGTGCTAGAAAATATTTTTTAATAATTTTTCCTGAATCCTAACTTTACAAGGATATTTATTTTTAGTTCTAGTTATTTTTGATATGTAACGTAATATTCGTTTGATTCCATGTCTCATTATATGTTAATAAAAAGGTTCTCAAAGGATATTCATTTTATAATAATATAATTTTATTATTTCCACTTCAATTCAATACAATATTTTTCTTAACAGGGACTACTGGTCCTAACTTATAAATGTATAGATAACTTTCCAAAATTTTTTGTTTAATCAATTTTAATATGATTTTCCTTTGACGAATTACTGAATCGGTTACCTACATTAATTTTTATATTCATATTCGTATTACTGGCCCAAACGCTTAAGACAACAGACCCTAATTTCGGGTGATAGGATTTATTTCTACCATGTTAATAAAAATTAAATTAAATTAAATATTCGTATTCTTTACTTACACAAGTAATAAAGAAGAGAATTTTGAATAAAACTACACAAATATTTATTTCAATTTTGTATAAATCCTAAATATGGAAACTGTTCATCCTGACGAAGAAACTGAACTTAATTCTTTAGCTTAGAGTCGTAAAATATTAATAGTCTCAAAATTTAAACAAAAATTCTGAACATACTTACGTTGTTACTTCCTACATATTCAATTTAAAAAGATTATCCTTCAAAAGATTATTCACACTTGATATACACTTAACACACTTGAGAAAAAAATGATGGTGACAAGTGAATAAATTTATCGTATTATGAATTGCCGAAAATGTACTATGTATTACAAAAAGAAAATATAAATAAGAAAATACACTTTGAAATACTCGTACTTCTCAAAATTCTTATACATATTTAGATTAATTTATTATTTTTGCTATACAAAAATTTATCCTATTAACAATAATAACAACAAATATTAAAGATATAAAATCTACTAGAATCTTATTGCCAAATGTAAAGAAAACTGATCTGATGATGGTGTAATAACCGAAATCAATTAAGATATTTAATAAAATTTGGAAACATATCTAGAGTTTTAATATTTATTTAATTTTTTGGTTATTAGTTATCATCACTAAAAATAAAGTGGGACTATGCTCTAAACAACTCTCTCTATACAATTGATATAGTTTTCCACATTCCACATTTGGTAGATATGGAGTAGTACATAAATCATAAAAATTCTAAATATTGTATGTAATTGTGTAAAAGTAGTTAGAGTTTCATTTCAATCCATCATAGACTTGGAATTATATATAAAAAAAAATGTTTATATTTATTAAGACACCTAGATATTATAAAAGTGTTTACTCCTTCAAAACTGTAGTCATATTTTACATACACACATATTTCATTTTGTTATATATTTGTTTTTAGTTTAGTTAATTTTTAATTCTACACTATAGAAGTTACTTTTTCTAGTGTCAAAAACTGTTCTTTTAAATCGTCAAAGGGTATATGGGGCTATAAGTGCACTATCGTGAACAATTTCTGGATGTTTAGAAGTGAAAATGGATCAGCTTAAACAGCATGAATCCATCTCAGTTTGGATTGTGCAGTTGGTCTATTTCAATGAATTTTTCCATAAAGGTGTTTTTGAGGTGTCCATCGTAGTCTATTGATTCTTATATACGTCTCCCTCTTAAACGAAAGTTTCTTCGATAGTCTTTACAACAATTTAATTAGTCAATAGTCAACAATTTCTCATAATTCCATTATTTACGATTACTATAATGGAAATAAAGTACAATTTGATAACCTTAGAAAGAACTGCTTCTTAAAAAAGAAGGAAATACTCGCCAAAAAAAAAAGAAAACTCTGTAAAGTTTAATCTTTAATGTTATTAAAATTTGTATGTACAAATCACCTAAATAGACATGTTGACATGTTATATGTATGTAATTAATTACTTTTACAGATTGAGACAGTGATTCAATAAACTTTAATTAAATTTTTTTACCAAGGTTATTAAGATTTAAAGGCAATGTACATGTATATATATGTTATTGCAAGTTTTATATAAAAACCATTTTATTTTTTTATTTTTTAATGATAATCATACACTTTTATAACCTTAAAGTGACCAATTTAAAAGTTAAAACGTAGTGTGGGTTAGTTTAGTTACATATTACATTACATTAGTTGATTTACCCAAAAATTCATAAATAAATAAATCTTGTCAAATATTAATTTAGAATAGAGGTCTGTCTAGTTACTACTGACAACAACAAAACAAAAAACAAAGGTAAATTGAAGTCGTTATCGTTTTAATTTTTGGTTAGTGGAAAATGGTTTGTGGCCAACCAATCTATTACGAAATAATTATGCGCTGTAGGCTTCTTACTACTTCCTTATAAAAATTCCTTTGTTTGTTTTTATTTTCATGTTTAATAATTATCTTTGATCATTTAATATTAATGATGGAAAGACAATTTTTATTCTACATAATGTATATATACTTAGATGTGCGATTAGATATATGTAGTACTCGTATGCTCTTCCAAAAAAACATCATTACATGGTCACTTTAATAACATACGTATACATAAAGTTAATGTAATTTTTCTGTAATTTATTTTAAATTGTATGCATTCGCTCGCTAACATAAGTCTGATGAATATAGATAGAGTAACAGCGTATAAGTACATAATTATGATACAACTTGTTTTCATTATAAAATGAGGAAGTGTTAAAATATCGAACATAACTATATTATACGTGATTTACCTATGGATATGTATATAATGTAAATATGTGTGTACGAATGAATGTTGGTTAATTAAAATCAGTTATTTTATCCATTTTTCCAAACGGAACTTATCTATAGATGATTTTTCTTCTGTAATAAGATGTAAGAATGAGGAAATTGTATATTTATGTATAAGTAAACGTGTGTATATAATAACCATGATAAGAATTGATTTTTTTTCGATTTTTATATAGAATTATGCCGTTGAAATGTAGAAGTACCATGTCTGTGACTACATAGAGGAAAATAGAATATTGTTTTGCATTAAGTTTTTAATATTTGTTTAGGTTTGTTTTAACACTGAAACACTTAAAAATGTTTTTATAAAAACTTGTTTTCTAGCGTTGGTGTAAAATTTTTGTATAATTGTTGAAAATAGTCGAATATTTTCCTTTTAATTTAATTTAATTTAAAAAAGGATATTCGACTATTTTCGACACTTACAAATAGCTGTTTTCATAAATGCTTGTAATATTTAGTGTAATGGACAGTAATATTTAGTGGTATTATACTACTTAAATAGCTTAGACTTAACTCTTATATATGATCCATTTTTTTTTAAAAGGAAATAAAAATATAAAACATTATGTACAAATTTTGACTTGCATAATAATGTATATATAAATTTCTGAATCACAATTGAAAAAGACTAGTAGAACGGTCGAACTGGTAGAACTCAATAAATTCATACCAAAGCTTTGATTAGACCTAGTCATATTGAAAATTAGAACAAAATAAATTATTGATGTTGTTATGTTCCTGTCAGTAATTTGGCCTTTTCGTACATTAAGTGCGATACTGCAGTTCTTAATACATAAAATAAACGTATATTTTTCAATATTTTTATTTATTTATTTACTTATATATGTATGTATGTAAATGTAGAAAACTTAGGTCTTCTAAAAATGGTATAGTTTGCTATTGTAATTGTATATTCGAATTTTTTGATATTCCATTCTGGTATTTAAATGATATAAACTAACGCAAGATCATCCATCAGTTTGAATTTCAATTTTATGAAATATGGCTTTTAATTATTTCTTGAAATTATTTGGGAATTTAATTTAGTTCATAATAATTACTAAATAACGTAGTAAAGAAGGCGAAGTTATTCTAAAAATGTGAACATAATATATGTGAATATTTTGGGCTATATTGGAAGAAAAAATGATAGCATAGGAAAAAAATATAGAATAAATTGTGAATAAAATCGTTTTAATTTTACAATCTAAAGTACGTATGTACATATTTACTTGTAATTTGTAAATAATCCTTTACAAAATTGTCTGTTATTGGGATTGAATATTATTTGATGATGTTTCGAGGATAATATACAAAAGTAAAAACAAAATTATGAGTCGGTGAAGAATCAATTTTCAACAACTTTGAATAATAGGTGGTGGTAGGAAATTTGTACTTTATTATTTTATGCAAATTATTTTATTATATTTGAAATCGTTAACTTTGATAAAAAATATTATTTTAAAATCGTCCAAATTATCTTCAATTTGCCGGATTGTATTGTATATTTTGATTATCCATTCAATATCTTTTAACTTAATTTTTTCCAAACTATCCTCCAAGGATAGAAGTTTTTTTTTTTAGTTCAAAAGCTATCGTTTTAATAAAAATTATTCAATTTTATAAAACTTTATAAGTCAAATAGTAACTCGGTAGCTAAAGTTAATTAAACAATTTTTTTTTTATTTATTGGATCTCTATTTATTTATATTTAAATATTTTTATTTTATAGGAAACAAGGAATTTGGAGTTCCATCTTTAGAACCATTAAAAATTAAAAGTATGACAATAAGTTCTGGCAATGCACCAATAAATTTAAAACAAAATTTCAAAAATGTTAAAGTGAATGATTTAGTTAGTACAAGTACAATAACAAGATATCGGTAAGATTTTTTATTTTTCATTTAAAATAAATAAAAAAAAATTTTTTTTTTACTTATAGTACAAAATTAGATAAACATTTAATTATTTGTGATAGTATGAGCAAAAAAATTGAAGTTATAGGTGATTATGAAATGTCTGGACGAATATTATTACTACCAATAACCGGTCATGGGCAAGTTAATATTACTTTGATTGATACTAAAATTGAACATCACTTAATTGGAGAACCATATACAAAAGATGGAGTACTATATAATAAATTAAAAGAATACAAAGTTATATTTAATCCAAAACGTGTTTATATGCATTTTGATAATTTGTTTGGTGATTGTAGATTATCTGAAGCAATGAATAGATTTTTAAATGAAAATTGGGAATTAGTTTTTAATGAATTAAAATCTGGCTATTCAGAAAGTTTCGGAAAAGTATTTAAAGAAATTACAAATAAAATTTTCACTAAAGTTCCAATGGATGATTTATTCCCAAGATGAAAATATCAATTTTAATCATTTAAATAATATTAAATGTGTGTTTTTGTAAATTATTCAAATAAATATTGTAAATAAATAAAAAAAAAATAAATAAATTTATATTATTTTACTTTTTAAATATGTATATTATTTTTTATATAAAAACCAAATAAATTATTTATTCATTTCCATCACTTTCGATAATATTTATTATACATACTTACCCTTAAAATATTATAACAGGATACATACATATATATGGAATGAACTTTAAGCAATAAAATTTAAAAAATATTATAGTTCCAGGAAAGTAAATTATTAATCATATTATCTCATTCTTCAAGAGATTTTCTAGTCTCATTACTTTTAATCACTATAAATTTAGAGTCATAGTTTCCCAATATTCTACAAAACATAAATGCATATGTAAAAAAATTCTTTGGCAAAATGTATTAATTGTAAAACTATAAATCTAAGACATTGTTCTTGAACTGAATATATTTTCCAAATATTTTTTTAGGAAGTTTTAAAACATGACAGAAATAAATAAGAATTTTGTCTTCAAAAATATTTCCCAAAAAAAAAACAGAAATTAGGAGAATTTATTAATAATATCAATAGATTATCAACTGTATTCAATGAATATAGCAAGAAATTAATCAAATAAATAAAGGAATATATTTGAAAAACAAAGAAAAAATTCGAAAAATTTATTAAGAATTTTCTGAAGTATATTTAGCTTTTGAAGAATTTTGCCAACATCACCTACTTCATCGACTACAACAAAATCCGAAAATGTAGTGAATTTTCTTGTATATTGAATTAAAGTGTGATAAATCGATATGATACACTAGAATCAATATACATACTACATAATATGTACATATATGGAATTTCTGAGTTCATAAAAAATAGAATATTTATAAAAACTTATTGTTTAGCGTTATAGTAAAATTTCAACAAATAGAATAATATAAATAGTTTAATACTGCAGCAGAATTAAATCACATCTAAGTTGTATTAATATAACAAATTAATAAAAAAAAATTACGATTTATTATTTCAAAATATAATATGAACTAAAATTAAGACAAAAAAAAGAGAATAATTGAATAAAAATATATTTAAAAAAATATATCTTTTTAATGGTATGTATTTACAATGAGAAAAGTATGACAACCAACGGAATCATCGTTTTTTTTTATCTAATTTTCAGTATATGTTATGTATTGAAAATTAATTTAAAATACATAGATATCATTTAAAATTAAAAACGAAAATTCAGTTAATTTATATTCAGATAAGTCAGAAATCAAAATAAAAACCCTTCATGAAAATGTGAATTTATATAAATACACATAATTATATTTAAAAAAAAATTAAATTTTTTTTTAAACTAAAATATTAAATTATTAGAAATGCTAAATAATTAATTTAATTAAAAATTTAAAAAAATTAATGTACATATATATAATAGATATACATATTTTCAGTTTATGAGATTGAGTCAAGTAATTAGATAAATTTAATTTTATACATTTTTAACATTTCCCCATATCTACTCTACATTAGTCTAAAAAAAAATAAATCACACTTCGTATATAGCCTATTTGGAAGCTTGAAAAAAATAATAATAAAAAAAAAAATAATCAATGTAAAATGTAAATGATTTATAAAAATGTATGAGAATAGGCACAAAAATATTGCAAAACAGCGCAAATGATTTTTATTTTAAATTTTGTAATTTTATTGTTTTCTTACTGTTCTTTATCAATTTTATTCATACGTTTTAATATTTTTTTTATATTTTATTTATATATATACATATATATATATATATATATATATATATATATATATATATATATATATATATATATATATATATATATATATATATATTTGTGTGTTATTTTTTTATCCGAAAATGAATGAATATTTTACAGAAAACTTATTTTGAATTTATATTTTATCATTAATTCATTATTCAAAATTATTATTCCTATAATTTTACATGAATTCAAAATTAAGATTTATTAATTTTTTTGTTTTAATATTATTTTCATGTAAACAATAATATATTTTGTATTAATATAGTTTATGAAAATATTTACTAAATTTTAATTGAATTCGTTTTTTTTTTTTTTCTAAATAATTTTGTTCTTACTATGCTTTTTGTTCAATTTACTCACAATTTTTATTTTGTTTTTTTTTTACTCTTCAATTTTAAATTTAAATTAAGCATTTATAATTAAATATTTATAGATAATTAAATTTTTGTTTTATTTTTAACCTTTTAAATAATTTTTTTTTTTTTTCTTTTTATTGAATTCAAATTTTATAAAGTTTACTCTCAGAAAAAGCGTACTTTACTTATTTAATATTACAAAAATAAAAAATAAAAAAATTACATTAATTTGATTATTAGAATGAACAAAGTAATGAAAAATTCATTGTAATAAATGTAAAAATAAATTTAATCAATTAATTTTTTTTTCTCAAATTATAAAAATTTTATTAAAAAAAAAAAAAAAAGAAAAATAAATAAAATTTGTTTTTTCAATATTAAAATTTTATTTAAATTCTACTTTTACTTTTGATTTAAATTGTATGATGATTCCTTTTCTTACAAAATTTTACACAATACTTTAAATATATCCTAAAATTCAATTATAAGAAAAAATACTTTAAAAATTTTTAAAATTAATAAAGTTGTTAAGATTAGTGTTGAATATACAAATTGATATTATTTTGAATTTAGAAATTTATTAAAAAGTAAATCTGATATAAAAAAAAATATATTTTATGTATGTATATAATTATTTTCTGGTTTATATTTTTGTTAATTAAATTATGCAAATTTATTTAGAAGTTTTGTTTTTATTATTTATTAATAATTTAGAGCAATTACTTAAGATTTTATCGTATGACATTATTTTGGCTGAAAATTTTTGTAAACTATTAATAAAATTTTTTTTATAATTTTTAGTTTACTTTAAAACAAGATTTTTGATATACATATTATATGTATAGCATTATTATGAATTTTAATTGATAAATTAAATTTGAAATTTCTATATTTTTTATTACCATAAATTAACTAATTTAATTTCTATTACAAAAGTTTTGGAAAAAAAAAATTATAATATATACTTATTATAAATAAAATTTATAATTTGCACAAAATTTTCATAAAATAATATTTTATTTTTTTATATTATTAATTTTTAACAAATAGAAGCAAAAACTAATAAAACTAAGAATTATTAATTAATTTTACAAAGCAATGAATATGCAAATAGCTTATTCGATTTATATTGAAATAGAAAATAACAAAAACGAAAATGTAAATGAATTTATATTAACTTGAATATAATGATTTTTATTTGTGATTATAAAAAGAAAATAATTTGAAAAATATATAAAAATAAATTATAGAATTTATCAAATCTTTTTGTATATTTATATATGTATATATATATATATATATTTATATATATATATTTATATAATATATACATATATATTCACGTATATGATTATTTATGTTATCAGATTTATACCTATATATATATATGTATATAGATTTAAGTTTTAATACATATATAGATCTACAAGTATTTTCTCTTTTCATTTTTGTTGATTTAGAAATCCCTTGCACTTTATTATAATTTTATTTATTTTTATATAATAAATTTATTGTGTTGTTTATTATTTTTTCAATTAAAAATGTAATTAATTTATTTATAAAATGAATTGTTATTATTTATTTTGTGTGTTATCAATTTAAATATATTTATCTTCTTTTTTTTAATTCATTAATTTTCATTTTTAACTTTTACAAGTCGGAAGGAGAAGTAGTAAAATGCAGTTACGAGTTTTCTTTTTGGCGCGTTTATTAACAACTTTTTCTTTTTCTTTATCTTTCTCTTTTGGTTTTTCGGCCGCGACGCCCTGGTTTCAGTTCTTTCTTGCTGTGTCTGCAGGTATAGGACGAGAAAAATTTGTTTGTTTTATTTTTTTTTAATTATTATTTTCGTTTCTATTAAAAATTATACAAAAATATTTTAAATTTAATATAGAATTGATTTTATAAATAAATATACATGAAATTTAAAAACAAAATTTAATATAAGTAGGTATATTTATTTCAAAGAGCCTTGCTATTCTATAGTCTATATATAGTTTTTTTTTTAAAATTAAGTAATTTGAAAATTAAAATAATTTAATTTTAAATATTTAATAATTATGTATTATAAAAATTATTAACAATCCATCCAAAGATTAGCAAAGCTCCATTTATATATTAAGAAATTAAATTCATATAATTTTTGTATGATTAATTTTATATTTTAATTACTTTTATATTGATTATATTTATATACAAAATAATTTATTTTGCTAATTTAAATATATTAATTCCTTATATAATCATGTTCAAATTTACAAATTTAAAATAAATCAAAACATAAAATAAAAAACAAAATAAAATGAACGACTTAACAATTAAAGTTCTAGTTGGCAAAAACAAGCGATGTTTTTTAAATAATACACTTATATAATTTCATTAATTTAAAAATTTCTGTTACATTATTTATGGATGTTTTTGACTTATTTGAATTACTTATATTATATAAATAAATTGTAAAAATTATTCTTTTAAATTATAATAAAAATTAAAAAAATTAAATAAAAACTTTTTCAGAGAGTAAAAAATGTATTTCCAATTTTATTTCAAAATAAAAAAAAAAGTCGTTTTAACGATAATTAATTTAAATGTTTATCATTTGCGCTTCTTGTTTATTTAATTTTATTCGATACAATTATATTACAAAACGATTTATTTCTTTTTAGAGATTAATTTTATTTTTCTTGTTGTATTTTATGTGTTAGTAAAAATTATGATTTAATGATTGATTTATAAATGACAAAAGAAAAGGGAATTTTTTTCATATTTCATATGGAAAATTTTATTAAAATTTATAAAAAAAGATTTATAAAGGTAAATACTTTACTTTTAATACATTCACATTACAAAATTTAATTAAAACTCATATAACTTTTGTAAAAAAAAAAAAATATATATATATAATATATTAGAACTACACTTTAAAATCTAATTTATATTATATGGTAGATGAAATATAAAAAAATTTGTATTAAAATTGATATTAAATAAAGTTTATATATAGAAAAATTTGTTGAAATTCAGAAAAATTATATCGATTTATAAGATAATAAGAAAAACAAAGCAGATGTTTCTTAATCAGAAGGCAAAACCAATAGAAACATATATACAAGAAGAATATGCAACATATATTGTATAGAGAATACAATATCCATATTTGACGGTATTCAATTTATTTTGAGTAGTTAGAGTCATTCCTAAAACAATCTAAAATTATTATTATTATTGAATTGACGATTGGCCAATTTTATAAGCACTAAAATTGAATATTAATTAAAGAATGACGAAACAATATTATAATCTCCCAAATATGATAATATTCTTAACAGGAATTTATATTTTATTAATAAATCACCGATAAAAATTTAAATGAATTATTATAAGCGGTGATAATCCATTCGAATTGGAAGTGTCTAAATTTGACTAAATTTAACAAGAAACAAATTTATGATTCTGGTTCCTTAAAAACATCCTTTTGACGTAAAACATATTTATCCAGTTTTTAGATCTTCAAACTTTATTTATTATTTATGATAAAGAATATTTGTAACACAATTTTACAAATAAAACAATTATGTGTAAGACAAAATATTTTTTCGAATTGTTAATTTTTAATTACAGAAGAGAATTAATTTTTTCATATTTGATTTATGCTAAAACTAAAGATAACTTGTTAAAAAATTGATAATTTCATAAAGTTCAGAAGTTTATAGAATAAGTTAATTTAATAAAAATTTGTCAAGAAAAAATAAAAGGTTTATGTTCTTTTCTAAAACCTTTGTAGTTTGTACCTCTATGTTAATTAATTAGTTAACCAATTAATAAGGAATGATACGGAATTTTAATCACACCTAAACTTCAACAATGAATCTTTAATAAAAGAACTCAAAATCAAGACTTATATGCGGGACTTAAAAATTGAAGATAAATGAAGGAGTATGATACCCTATTGACGAATACATTATGGGTGTAAGCTAGCGAAAAATATATTTTCAACAAACATTTTCTTATGGAAAAAATGAGAAAGTATATTTTTATAACTCAGAATTCGATTACAAATCCTCCCTACATTTCAACGACTTAATACTTGTTTATTTAAATTTTAATTTTCAAATGGAATTGCCTACTAAATAATGTAGTTAAACACTACGCTCTGAAATCCTTTGAAGGGTAAAAAAAAAGAAATATATAAAATAAGTATAATAAAATTACTTGAAATATTCAAAATAAGTTAGGAAAACAATGTAAAAAAAAAAAAACCTTTTTTTTAAATTTCACATTAATATAATGTAAAAGTGCATTAAATAAATTAATAAAATATTACATGCATTTGATAGATTAATATATTGAAAAGAACGAAAAACTATTAAATAGTGAATAAATTAGTGAAATTTCAGTATGTATGAAGAAGTTGAAATTAAAATTATCCTAATTAAGAAAAGAAATTTGTAAAATGAAAGCTTAATAAAATTCAAATAATGATAAAATAATTAAATTTTAAGTATAATTGTTATTTTTTTTTTTATAAATATTTATTTTTTTTTATGTAATAAAATTAATTGATTAGCACCAAATTAGATGCAACTAATATTTTGATAATATTCTAAAATTCTACACATTGTAAATTAAAATACATATATATATATATATACATGAAATTCGTTATAAGATTACTAACCTGACACATATTGAATATTTTCTATATAGTATATAAGCATGCTTGTAAATATATTTTAAATTATTTCCCCAAAATAATTTTAAACAAAGATTTAAATTTAAAAATATGAAAGTTATATGTATGACAAAAATGAAAACTATGTATTTATGTATCTATATAATATTATTAAAAATCTTAATATCAATGAAAATATTAATTTTTACCAGATACCATAAAATACTTGTATAGATTTTTGTAAACTTTTTTAATTAAAAAAAAAAAAAAAAAAAAATTAATTTTGAAAAACGAAAATGAGTTTTAGTTTTGAAAAATTAAATTTACATAAGTAATAATATTATTATTGTTGATGTGAAAAAGTTTTTATTTTTAACAAATTATGAAAAAAAAATATGTTCAAAATAATGAAAAACCAAAACCACTGTTACAAAATGTTATAATTTTTATTTATCAATATTTAAAATGTATATTTATACATTTAAAATATATTAAAACAAAATATGTAATGTAAATCAAAATTATAAATGTGAAAATATGTATGTATGTAAATTTCATGCTATTCTTAGTTACTTTAATGATATAAAAATGCAAAATGAAACACGATTTAAATTATCATTTACAAAACTTAATCATGTTATGAATGTTTAAAATTAAAAATCATTCTTATTTATATACACTTTATGTTTATAGATGTTTGTTTTCATTTGATTATATTATATATTAGAAGAAATATTGAAAAAGAAATTATTTTATTTTTTATATTTATATTATATTTCAATAGGTTATTTATAATTACAAGTGGATCTCGTAATACATACGTCACGATTGGTTTTACAAAATATATTTCTTTGGTTGTAGAATAATGGAGAAGTAATTATTTTTTTCGTTATTATTTATATATGTAAATGTAAGTAATAGTTATGTAACGTTTTGTACATTATTTTCAATGTTAAATGATCCTCATTCAAAATAAAATTGAAAAAATACACTAAAACTTCAAGAATTTTTCACAAGGTTCAATAACAATGAGAATGTATAAAAATTATTAAAAGAGAAATTAAAAAAGAATCCTAAAATTTAACAATTTAAATTAAGTAAGATTTATTTAGAAATTTGCATTATTATAAAATCGCATTACAATATAAAACGAAATAACATCTACATATATGTATATCGAGATCCTCCTTGTTAAAGATACTTTTAAATCAAATAAAATAATAGATTTGGATGAAAGTAACGCAATCAGTGGAATTCTGTCAACCGTTTTTACACATATGAGGAAGAATAAAAATAGTAACATTGCTGCAAGAGGCAGAGACAATGGTGACAAAACCGCAACATATAATGAAAAACCATTCACTATTGGAATTTTGACACAGGAATATATGGCTGTCCCAGGTTTTGTAGATTTTGATTATGTAATAGCAACACCTCTTGTTGATATGCTCACAGCATTTAAACTGGCTTATGACGAAGTTAGGTTGTCATGCTCAAAATGTAACATGAGAATAAACGGAGTAGTTGTTGAAAAGAAGATAGCATCATTCGGTTTAGCCAATGTACATATACCACTATTAACTGGGTTAACTTTTAAACCTGAAAGGAGGGGTGGATTGATGAAGGCTCAGGGTCCATTGACATTAGCAATAATGTTGGCGAATGAAAACAGGTATCAGGATAAGATAGCAAACGCGTTAAGGGAGTCAATAAAAATGCTACCAATGGCTGACCAAATAATCGACTGTTTGAAGCAAATGAAAAGTTCAAATGAAGGAGGCGCTTTATTTAAGTCATTAGCAGATGTCTTATTAATTTTAGGTTCAAGAAGTGCAAATAAGACATACTTCCCTTTAACTTTTATAGTTAAGACATTGATGAATGTTGGTCCTGACGAATTAAACTTTTCTGGGGTAAAGGGCCTTATGTTTTACCAAACACACAGTGACAAATACAAATGGGTGAAAAAATCAAAAGGAATTTCTGAGCACCTAGCACAAGTTGTTTTTCATTCCATATTTGGAACTTCTATAGAAGACCTTAGTGTATTGGGCCAAATAACTGATAGACATATATGGGTTAATAGAAAAGATTTAAACTCTGTGTTTGCAAAGGCTGATAGTGCAGCAAAAGTACAATTTACTCCAATTAAGTTTATATATTTCTCTCGTTTGGCTGTAGCTAACATGTTAAAGAATACGGGAACACTTCAGCCAATGTTGATAAATAAAATTGTCTTCGCTGGGAACAGGAAAAGACGGTACACTGATGCATTCAAAACATACTTAGAAACTGGTGTCAAAACAGCAGCATATGGCAGAGACACTATGTCACTTTCGTATGCATTGAATGCAATCAAAGACAATTACTCCAGCAACATTAGGAGAGGTGAATACACCGAGGCAGGTTCGTCTTCATGGTTCAAGATAGTATGAGGAAAGCTCGTAGAATGTGATTTTGTTGCAGAAGAGGAAAATGTTTATTTTTATGTATAAATTTTAAGAATCTCTTTTATAATTTTTTATATCTTTTCAACTTTTTATATTAAATTTAAATTAATTTACAATTTATTTTTTCTTTATACATTTATATACATTTTGTTTCTAAAATACAAAAGTACACACATAAAATACCTAGTAAAATATAAAGAAAAATATTTGATTAGAAAATTATGTTATTTCAAAACATCGTTTGTTAGTACCAACGTGTTATTAACTTTATTTTTTTTTTATATGGGTACAAATTCTCTTCATTATAAATTGCATTATTAATTAAATACACTAGTCAAATATCATTTCGAAACTAAATATTTCATTAATACTGAATTGTTTAGTACTTATATATATTATTATAAATAAATATATATATTATATTAAACCATTGTCATTGATAGGCAATAAAATAAAACATGAAATAAGAGCAATTTTTAAATTCTTAATTTAAAAATTTTTGATTTTGAATTAAAGACTCATTCCTATGCAAAACTTTGATGACAAAACTGAATATTTTTTAAATATCAATTGTGATACTCAAATGAATATTGATTTAAATGCCTCGTAAGCCATTTTATGAAATACACTTTTATATTACAAAAGACTGAAAAAAAACACTGCTGCGATAGACATCTTAGAATGTAATTAATTTAAAATTAATTAATTTTCAAATTAGTATAAATTAAATTTATTCCTTTTTTTTTATCAAAGGAATTATGTTTCAATGCAACAGTAGGTTCCTTGAAATTCATCAATTTTGAGACAAAAATTAATCACATAAGAAAGTAAAATTGTCAATTTTTGTTATTTTAAAATATTTCAATTTATAAATGAAATTTTTGAATTCTTGAAAAAGTAAAATAATTTCGAATTGAACTAAAAACCAATAAAAATTACACCAACACCAAAAATGATTAATGTATTTTTTTTTTAGTTTTCATAGTGTTAAGATGAGATTTAATTTTGTTAATCTGAAGAAGGATTATTTACTTTCAATTTAAATTAATTCAATTATTTTTTAAATACAAAATTTTCATTTTAGTACAATTATAGATTTTTATACATATATATGTATATATATATATATATATATATATATATTATCTAAACGCAGCTTATTAAAAAATTGTTAAAGTTGCATACATAAAGCGTTTAAAGATAAAGTAGAATTTTTATCGGCAAAAAAAAAATAAAATAAAAAAAACACTTAAAATACATAAGAGCAATAAAAATGTATTAGAAAGCAATATAAAAGTTTAGTTTAAAATCAATTATAAAAAATAAACTAAAACAAAACAATTTATTTAATATATTGCATTATTTATGATATTAAAAATATAAAAATATGCGCTTCAATAAACTTCGATTCTAATTAACAGTTCATATGTATTGCAATTTAAGAAATAAATCTTGTTAGTAATTAACTAGCTAATTAAATCAGAAGAAAATTCTATTATGTATTAATTACAGTTTCCTAATACCTAATTTATTTGTTTTATTAAATTTGCACTCCAATTAGTTCAGCAACAATTAACAATAAATCAATACATAATACTTATTATTTCCTATTATGAAATTATTCCTAAAATTTTAGCTAGAAAACCCTCATAAAATTTTAATTTAAAAAAAAAAAAGAATCAAAACAGACAGTTTATTCTCTTTTCTTGTTTTATAAGTTCTAGTCAAACTATGAATGTATGAATAATAATCATAAAACAAAAATGCAAATGCTTTTCTCATAATCACATAAGCATGGATTAGTGAACATGAAATTTTAGTTATTTTAATCTGAAATACAAAAGAATGAATATATGAGATGCTAAGTTTAAAACTTAGAAATAATTTGAAATATTTCAATGAAAAATGCTAACATAAAATTTGACATCATAATTTATTTAATAAGAAAATATATAAATAAAAATATATGTATATTTAAAAATGAAATTTAAAAAAGAAAAATACAAAAGAAGACAATAAAAATATATCAAAAAATTTTTTTTTTATATTTAATAAATTAAATATTTTGGTCAAATTTTTTGAAAAGTAAGTTTTCAATTCTTACAGTTTTAGACTATTAGATATTATTTGTGCAACGATGTATACATATATAAATTTCTTTCTTGGAGTCATAAGATTTGGTTATGCTATATACATCAAAAGACCCTGTTGATAAGGTATCATTTGTCACTTCGACAATGGGGGGGTTTTTTTTTGTTTTTGATTAAGTTCAATCTAACTTAATGACATATTGCACTGAAATAAATTTCACAAAGTTTATAGTTATCAAAACACAAAAAAAATCTAATGGTCGCAAACTATGTATTTAAATTTTTTGTAAAATTTAACTCACTTTTCACAATAATTCTCCCAAACCATTTTTAATTTTAAAAGACAAAAAAAAAAAAACAATTTAAAGTTTATCTATTCAAAACCTAAAGTATTATTTGAAAATTATCATTAATTTTTTATTTGGTGAATAAATTTTTCTATAATACCATATAAACAAAAAAAAAAATCAGAAGTTTTAAAAAATTTTTTTAATAAGATTTCGTACAATTTATTTATATTTATAAAGTTTCACTTAAATTGTTCGTTTTAAATTTACATCATATAATTAAGAAAATAAAAAATTGTAAATTCTTTGTTGAATTATTAAAAAGAATTATGAAAAAAAAAAAAAAAAAAAGGATCATTAAACTACTTTTTTATCATTTTTAATTTATTAAAGAATTTTCGTAAGAAAAAATTTAACATTTATAATTTAAGTTTAGAATTTATATTTAATTATTCTTTTTATATATTTTTGTTTTAATTTTAGATATATAATTGTCAGATATTCACAATAAATTACTTAAAATATGTAAATGTTGAAAAACTGTAGTAGTAATAGTAGTAGTAGTATTGGTAGTAGAGCAGATATAACAGACATTTTCAAATCATGTGTAATCTATTATATATATTCTATATATTTATGTTATATTTTAAACTTTTATTTTCTGCCTGTAAAGTAAAAAAAAAACCTCGGTTAGAACTGATTTAAAAAAAAATAAAAATAAAAAGTAATATTAAAACATAAAACAAATGAATAAAAATGTGAGACTATTAATATGACTAAAAAAAAGGAAATTTTTACATTTTCTCTTTTTAGTTGTTAATTTCTTTGCCGACATAAATTCTAAAATAATGCATTTATTAATTTCATTCGATTAAAAAATTTAAATATTTAAAAAAATATTTGTATATTATAGATTATTACATATATATATATATATATATATATGGCTATTATATATGTAAGTATGTATATATATATATATATATATATATAAATGTATTTTTGAATATAATTTAATATATTACATTATATTTTATATATATAAAAAAAAACATACATTCAAATGAAAATTAACTTATGTATACTGAGGTGCTGATATTGAAACTTAAAGTATAAGTAGAAAAGAAACTTAAATGAGATATTTACATAACACTAAGATACAAATTATCAAAGTTATTAAAATAAAATTAAAACAAATATTCAAAAAAATATACATTTCTGATATATCACAGAACTATAATTTTAAATAAATAAAAATTATTCGAACTCGAATTCGAAATATAGTCAGTTTTAATTAAAAAATGTATTTTTTTTTAATTAGAAAAACAAATCTTTATTAATTACTTCGTTTTTTTTTTGTTTTGAAGATTTAAATGTAAATAGATTTTTTTTTTAAATTATACTGTTTGAATTGTTATTTTGTAGCTACATGTCAATTCAGCACTTTTAAAAGGACTCATTTACATTTAATTATAAATTTATTTTATATGTTTTTCATTATTAATAAATAATAATGCAAATTATTTAATTTGAAACTCGTTATATCTTGGTTTCATGCTTCTTTTGTTTTATGAAAGATTTTTTTTTAAGTGTTTTTTGTAATTATAATTTAGTAATCAACGTGACTGAACAAACAAGTATATGTGTATAAAATATATATTATACATTAATTATATTAATGCAACCATACAATTATCAAGTATATGTAATTTTTTTTTTTAAATTTATATTTTATAAATATATTATATACTATTAGTTACAGTGTAAACATATATATATATATAAAAAAAAAACGGAAAAAAAATAACTCAAAATTTTCCTTACTTTTCAGATTAACAAAGCCAAATATTAAATTTTTACTACAACCGTAATTACAAAAAAAGACAAACTTTTTTTTTTTTTACTAAATGTTAATTAAAAAATTTTTTGCCTGAAAATAATTAGAAAATATAAAAATAAATATAATTTGATTTTCTCCTCATCTTCGAAATATATATAGATATATTTTATATATACATATACACATATAATTATATACATATATCTTAAGCCATTGTACATATTTGCATGAAAAACTATGTAAATATGTTCAGAGGCACGGTTAAAGTACTCAACATAGTAAGTTGTATTACAAATAATTAGATTAAACATAAAATATATTTTGTCTTATAAGAAATATACTAATATTTTTATGTATGTAATTATTTGTATGCAAACTTCAATTTTAAAATTATTTACATTAATATGTTTACTCTATTAATATTAGCAAATATATTTATAAACATACAATGCTTCAACTTTCTATAATATATACTTTAACTCTAAATTTATACGTAGATCATACATCTATATGCATATAATTATATAAATACATAATATGATAAACGGATCAAAATAGTGCGTTATATACATGTATATTTAATAATAATAATGAAGGAATTGAAATATTTAAATATTTTTTATTATTGTTTTCTTTTCATTAGTTTTTTTTTTCTTGAATTTAATTTCTCAAAGGAAAGAAATTATTAAAAATTGCAAATTTAAATTTACTGAATGAAATTAAAATTTAAAAAACCTAATAATAATTGTTTTTGAATGAAATAAAATTATGTTTTTTTTTATTTTAAATATGGTTTTTTAGTGATCGGGGTGGTCATGATGTCATCACTCCTTCCTTATCAATAGTTTATAAAAAACAAAAAATTTTAAATTCATAATTTAAATTTTTTTTAATAAATTATTTTAAGTAAATATTTTAATTATTTTACTTCAAGTGGCGCAATTTACAATTTTACTAAAATAAAAATTTAATTATTTAAAAACATGTTTGTGAAAAAAATAATATTTAAAACAGTTTAAGAGTTTCAATACAACTCTAATTATTGAAAAATAAAGAAATTAATCTTATAATTTCATAATTGCAAATAAATTTATTATTATTATTTTATTTTTTTTTTTTTTTGAAAATCCAAATAAAAATAATTTAATCATATAATCAATTCGAATTATTCTTTTAAAGTTCTATTTATTATAACTTTAAAATGTTGATGCATATATGAACTTTATATTTAATATTTAATTTTCTTTGTTAAGATCTCAATTTTGTTTCATTTACGTAAATGTTATCAATATCATAGTGAAAAAAGGAACAAATGAATGAATATTATGTTAAAACTATTTAAAAATGGTATTTTATCTTGCACCTAACCTAAATAAGGTTTTGTTTTACGGTGTTTAAAGTGCATTTTAATTTATATTTGTTAGTTATATAAAATATGTGAATATTTTACAAAAAAAAAAACTATCTGCTGTAATTGTTCAAACAAAATAAAACAGAATATATCTATCAGTAACACGTGTTGTGAAAATAAAGTGATAAATTGACAGAAATTTAAGTTAAATCAGAATTCTATTTTCCTATCCGATTATAAACACGATTGGTTTCCACATTACAATATCAGCAATCTTCTTTTGAGTATAAACAAAAATTTATCAACATACAGAAATAAGAAATAAAACGAAATAAATTTAAATTTTGTAAATATATATAGAAATCTTACTTAAAGATAATCTAAAATTGTTTAAAATGTAAATTAATGATAAAGTGGTGACAATAATATATAACAACAATATGTATAAGAAAAAGCAAGGGTTCGAAACAAAAAATTTAAGCAATTATTTAGAATTTTGGAATGTTTCTTTCTTTTTATATGAATTATTTAAAAAATAATAATCCGAACTGTTAGCTACAACATTTATGTGTGTGTTTAGTTAAATCATCTAAAATAAATGAGATTCAAAAATAATATATGTAACATGTAAGTTATTCGAGGAATGCTTTTGTTATCAATAAACATAACATATGAAAAATCTATGCATTTATTTTCCCTAAAATTAAGTTTCACCACTTTATCGAAATTTTTTTCTTTTATCAAACATAAATATAATTAAATAAATATATATACATATATATATACATATATATATATTATTTTAAATTGAATTAAACTTCAATAAAAGAGAATTGAACCTATTATTCTTTTAACATATAATGAGACTTAAACTTATCAATTTTTATTGTTTTAAATTCGATATTAATGTCTTAATGAAAAGAACTATTTGAAACTAATTTGATACTGTATTTAAATTTAACTATTTTATTTTTTTGATTAGATCTTAATTTTTGATTTTCGTATTTTATATTTCTTTATTAATTTTTTTTAAATTTATTCTTAATTTTTGAAATTGAGATTGTAATATACACTTTTATACTTAAATTAATTAATTATATATATATAATTTAATTTTGATAAGTTTTGTTTTCTTTCGACTTTTTAAATTTTTTTTATTTTAATATTTATGACTACTCTTCTAATATATGTATTTATATATGTATTTATATATATATATATAATTTTTTTATAAAAAAATGAAATATTGATTTCTTTTGTTGTGATTTTACTTGTAATGGTTGATAATTAGTTATAATTATATATTATAACTAATTTTCATATTTACATATATTTAATGATTGGTTAGAACTATATATAGTGATATATTTACGTATTTTTATTGTATATTAAACTTTTGTTATTTACTGTTTGAATGTCGACGATTTATATAAATATATAAAGATTGTAAATTTAATTTATACAACGATATTTAATTTATTATTTCGTGTTATTTAAAATGATTTTTTTTCAACTAGGTATGAATATATTGTGTAATAGTTATCATAACAAGAATATTTTCAATAGTAAGTTTTAAATTTTTAGCATTTTGTAGTAAATTTTTACCCAAAAATAAAAACAAAACAGGATTTTTAGATTAAAAATCGAACAGCCATTAGAAATTTTTAAAAATATTTTTAAAAACAACGAAAAAAAAACAAAAAAGTATATGTATAAAAACTTTAGTACTAATTAGACATTACATTTTTTAAGCCTTCACTTTTATCTTGTCAACAAACTGTAACGAATAGCAAAATGAGTTAAGTGAAGTTAATTTAAATATTATTTATTTTATTTTAGAATTAAATATCAAATATGATTCATAGAACAAACAAAATATTGATTAAGTGTACTATCGTTATAAATTTTATATAGTTCCAAACTAAACCAATTCAGGTAACTTTTAATTTGCTGTAATTGTCACATTTTATTAAAACAAGATAAAAATAATAACGAAAACTTAGATATCAAAACAGTTCTTAAGTTTTTTTTTTATTGAATAGCATTCAACTTGTAATTTCATTTGAAAGAAAAAAATTTATTCAATTTTTTATAAAAAATTTTCTTTAGTAAAAATAGTTTTTTTTTTTCAGAAAATTAATTTAACCGATATTATCAATATTTTAATTCTTAATTTTTACTATACATATAATATATATTAACTATTATTTTTTTTTCACTTTTATTTTTTTATTTGTAATTCACTTTCTTATAATTTTTATTTATTGATTTGAAATCTTTGTATATTTTTTTTATTTTTACTGTTTTTGTGTAGGACTTTAAAAAAATATAGATTCATTAGAAAATCAAAATAATAATAATAAATTTATTTCTTTTTATTTTTATTGTTTGCGCCACGAGGTGGAGTTAATGGCCGCCCCGAGCCACTAAAACCTGGGTAAACAAATCTACGTTTATCAGCTGGCTTCAATATCTGGAAGGAGCACATCAGAGTATCATCAACAGACATCATTGCACCTAAAATGAATTTAATAAGAAAAAAAATATATTAAAATTCAAAGAATCAATTAAAATAAAATATTTGATTTTCGATATCCAAAATTAAAATTTATTATGTATTATTATAAAAGAAAATTGTTTAAAAGAGTTTTAATAAAATTAAGTAATTTTTACTTCTTAGTTGTACACTATTATTTCCATACAAATCAAATGTGAAAGAATGTATATATATATATATATATATATATATCAATACAAGATATCATGTGAATGGATGTATATGTTTATATACAAAATATACATGTAAAAAAAAATAATTAAAAAATGTCAAGTATATCCACAAAATAATATTCAATATATTCAAGACAAATATCTATGAACAATAAGAAAAGATTGCACAGAAACAATAAGTTCTGCACACATATTCAAAGGAAAAATTGAGATAAAGTTCAATGTAATAAAAGCGAAAATGAACTTACCGGCATTGTCAAATTCACCACAATAATTTGGAGCTGAAAATAATGTAACTAGTTGTCGTTTTGCAAAGAATTCATAACCGTCCTCCACAACTTGATGAGCTCGACAAATTAAATCAAAATCATGTTTATGCAAAAATTTCCCAACAACCTAAAAAGTTATAAAAATGTTTAGTATGAATTAAAATTTATATTTTAAATTTAAATTATTATTTTTACGACACAATATTGTTGTTATAAAAGAAGTCTATTGATTAATAATATTTCTCAAATCAATGGTATTGCTTATCCATAATATTATATAATTTTTTTATTATTATTTATCCTTAAATTCTTCTTTAATGAAATTTAAACTATCACATAATTTTATAAAAATGAATAAATATTTGAGCAAATATGTTGCCAGAAAAATTATAATTTTAAAAATATAAATAACATGTAAAACAGAAAAAAATTCAAAAAAAAAACTATTTCCTTAAAATATTCATAAGAATTTTTTTAAAATTTTAAAATAAGAGTAAACAAAATATACATTATGTATATTACATATAAACTTTCGTTAACTTTAATTATCATTTAATTTCGATGTTTCGAAATTTAAATGATCTCATATTACTAATGGATGATTTATTATATAAATAGATATAACGTATCATTTTTATCTATTTATTTATAATTGAAATTTTTTTGCAAACCATCAGTTTTAATTTAATTCAATATTTTAAAAATATCTAACTTGTTTTTAAGTTGTTTAAGTGTACTAATTAAGATAATTAACATAAATTGCAGTATTCAATAGTGATGCAATTTTTCCTATTTAATTTCCTGTTAATGAAGAAGAATTTCTAAGAAAATAGAAAAAAATATCAAATAAATACATAATTCTTTCATTCTCAGAACTATATTATCCTTTTAATTTTTAATTTAATCTAATAAACTATTAGGATCTATTTCAGTTAATATTTTATTTAAAAATGTTGTTAAATTATGTTTTTTTTAATTAATTTGAAATTTTACGTATGTTTTGTTTTCATATAAATAATTATGTGTATATATATATAATTACTGTATATAAATATTTAATATTACTATAGTAAAGTTATTTTGAAAATTTAAAATAGTATGTATATTATGCCTACATACAAAATGAAGAATTTTTAATAAATTTTGATTTTATATATTGAATTTTTTTTTTTATTTTGAAATTTGTTTTAAATTGCGTATTGAAATAAAATATTGTTATATACATACTTATGTATAACTTTTTCTTTTAATACTTTTGTTTTGTAAATGTGTATATTTAAATTTATCTGATAAATATTAACCTATACAAATTTGTATATATATTATAATTATATACCTTAATAAAAAGAATTTAAAACTTTCCATAAACACACTTCATTTAAATGATATAATTTATATTTCTGACATATTTATTTATTTATTTTTTTTTCTAATTTACTTATTATGTGTATATGTATGTAGCTTTATATAAATATATATAAAAAAAACATTTAAATTAATTTGAATTAGTTCATTGACACATTGAAAATTTTAAAATTCGTTGTTTTCTTTTAATTGTTGTTTTATTTTCAATTTAAATTTATAGATAAAAATAAAAACTGTTTTGTTATAAAGTAAAGATTTTCTTCTAGTTTTAATGTAATTACAAGAAAAAAAAAATTGTTCCAAGGAAATACTTACTTCAGCTCCAAATGTAAAACTAACACCACGATCATTTTCTCCCCAACCCATTGTATCTTTATCAGGATCTGACCATAACAAGTCACATAATAAACCTTGATCTGGAACATCGGTTGGTCTCATAATGCGTCTAATTTGTTCCATTGATGTGAGATCAGGACTCAAACCACCATGACAACAGAAAATTTTTTCATCAACTAAATAATATAGCAATTATTGTATATTAAATTATATAAATACTTATATCTGCTCTCTTATGAAATTGTAATTTAAAAAATTAATTTAAAAAAAATTACATACCAATTGCTGCGACTGGCAAACAATTAAAACAGTCTGTAAAAGTTTTCCATAATTTAATGGTGTAACGTCTTTTACATTCATCATAAAAACTGTAAGAAATTTTTTTTTTTTTATTTAATTATTTAATGTTAAAAAAGTACATTATATTCATTATGAATTAAAATTAAACTGATAAAAAATGTTGTTATCATTAAATTTAAATTACAAAAACTAAAATTAAATTGATGCGGATCAAATTTGCGGATGATGCGGATGAAATTTTTTTTAGAACAAACTTTGACAATAATAAACATTTGTATAATTCTAGAGTGTATACATATAGTTTTAACGTGAATTGAATTTATTAAAATATATAATAAATTAAAACATTGACGAAACAAAAATTACATTAAGAAAAAAATATAAACATAATTTTGGTATCTATACAAGTATTTCACGTATTGGAGTAACATAACAAAAGAAAGTTATGAAGAAGATGCACAAAGAAGACTAAGGTGAGATTTGAAAAGAAGATATATAATATTAAGTATGAAGTATTTAATACTATGTATAACTACTATTCTTTTAAATAGTTAATTGAAACTAATATTAGATATAAGTTTTTTATAATTTCAAATTTAGTACAATTTGATATATTCTGAACTTAAATAAATAAAAATTAATAATGACAAAATAAAGTTAATTTAACAAATTTGAAAATGAAAAAATAATTTATACATAAAATCAGACACTTACCCATAAATTCTGTTTATACTAGCACATTCATGATTTCCTCTAAGTAAGAAAAAATTTTCTGCATATTTTATTTTATATGCCAATAATAAGCATATTGTTTCCAATGATTGTTTACCACGATCAACATAATCTCCCAAAAACAAATAATTTGATTCTGGTGGAAAACCTCCATATTCAAATAGACGCAATAAGTCATAATACTGTCCGTGAATGTCACCTAGAAAATATATAAGAATAAAATAACAAAATAAATAAAAAGAATAAATAATATACATAAATATCTACACACATATGTATATATAATATAATAATGTACAGTACATCAAAAATATATTTATTACAATATTTATTTAGGGTATTCAGTATATGAAAGTAAAATTGATTATACTAAAGTGTATCAATTATGTATACATGCATAATATATTATATTTACTATATAAGAGTAATAACAGAAACCAATTTAATATAAATGATCATCATGAATCGGTATTTGCACTGAGGTTGATTATTTTCTCTTTACTTTTTATTTTATTTTTTATTTATTCTTATTATTATTATGTATATCGATTTACTTTTTGTATTAAAAATTATTTTATTTTTATTATTCAAAAATAATATTAAATAACATATATATATATATATGTATATATATGTTTTATTGTATTTCTGCTTTAAATTTTTGAAAATTATAATTTTTTTTATTAGGTATGATTGGGCTGACTATTAATTGCACTAAATGTTAATAAATATATAACCACGTTTCGTAATATTACCGTCCAGAATCTAATATTCTATTTAATCTATTAAAATCTAAATACTAATATGAATACAAAATTTAATATCGATCAGTACAAATCTCATAAAAGCTGTTATTTATTCTTTTGAAATAAAGAATTTTTATGAATATTTCCAAAAACAGGTATAAATAACTCATTAAGTGTTTGTAAAAAAAACACTCATTGATAAACCATAAACGTAAATATAATATCACCTAGAGTAAATGATGAATAATTAATATTGCATATTTTACATACAATAAACTGAAAATAATAAATCATTGTTTACCTTTTATAACTAATATGTACCTATATGACTATAATCTGTAATTTATAATAAAGTTTTATATAACAGTACATATATACATACACGAGTATATCTAAAATAAAATTTTAATTAGTTAAGTTTAAATTTAACATTAAGAGAAAACGAACTGGTACACGATTTACAAATATGTATTTCAAAAATTTAAAGATGAACTTTATTTTATAAAAACGCATTTAACTACTTAGAAAAAAATTAAAAAATGATGAATAAATGAAAATAAAATTGCCAATATCTTATATTAATAGAACATTTAAAAATATTTATATATATAAAGATATTATATACATAACTAAAAATTTTCTGTTTACTAAAAAATTGCCAACCTTGACCTTAAACATTTAAAAATATGATTTAATTTTAATGAAGTGACTACTTTTTCGAGTGAAATTACATATTTGTAGTATATAAAAATGTATATTAGCTTTCTTAAATATAAAAAAAATGTTCATTAAATTTTTAGTTAAATTTTCCTTCTTTAAATTTTTATAAAATTTTTATATAATAAAATATTACAATATCAAAATTTATTTTTCTTTAGGCAAATTGATTGCTGGAAGTTTAGACAATTCAAAAACTAATCTGCTATGAGTTGAACATATGAAAAAAATATATGACTCTATTTTAGAAAACTTATAATTTTGTTTTTACTTAAAATCATTGTTAGATTGCAGTTATAGCGATTCGTAAACTGAATCTAGTTATTTCATTAAATCTTTATTATATTTTAAATGTTAAATTTAAATAAAATAACTAATTAAAACTTAAAATTTTTCTGTTGTAAAGGCAAGATTATTATAGGATTATTTATCTGTTAGTATTCGGGTGTTTTATTATTCGTATTACACTCTATTACACAAAATACAAAACCTTTATTTGATAAGGTATCATTTTTTAAGTATAAATTTCGACACTTTTGAAACAAATGTATGGTATGTACTTTGTATATATATCATTATAAAAAAAATTTTAGAAAAGGTTGTAAAACAAGACGATAACGATTTATCAAATTACGTAGATAAATGTATTTATTTTTTCTGTTATCACAATATTTTTGGCGATAAATAAAATGGTTACAAAAAATGTTAAAAATATGATAGTTTAACTCAAAATGTCAATTTAGCTATCATTTACATAATTGAAATATAATTGCACAAAATATTAATAAAAGATTCTTTTCAATGTACAAAGTAAATTGAATTTTAAAAAAATGTCAATAAATACGTACCACAAATTTTCAAAGGTGCTTCCAATTCTAAAAGGATTGGTTGTGATAGGAATATTTCCCGTGATTTCAAACATAATCCACGGATTTCACTTTCTGATAATTGGACATTTTTTCCAGGTCTTGCTCCTCTTACTGAAATTATGAAAATATTTTTATTACAAAATTAATAATTTGGGGGAAAAAAATACATGTAAATTCATAAAATACATTTATTATTTGAAATTAATTCCATCGTATTGTAAATTCATAAACTTTATCAAATAAATTATATGTAGGTACCTAAATGGTGGTATGTGCATGTTTTTTTATAAAAAAATTTATATAACTATGTGTACAAAAAGTATTGATAAATATAAATTGTTTAATGTCACTTTTATTATTTTATTTTTAATAAATTACCTTCTAAAAGTCGGGATATAATGCTATCAATATTTAACAACTCAGACATATTGAAATATGTGCCCGAAAAGTTTCAGAGAAAATGATGCTGCAATTTCTATTAAACGCAGACTGCTTATACTTCCACCCACTTGATTTTCTTATGGATTATTATAATTTTATTATTTATATTTTAAACACAAATTATCTATTTTTTTAATTTAGTTTTAAAATGGTATTTTATTAAGCACTTTAATTGTCATTGAATTTTAAGAGAGCGGCAACATTAAGATAATAAAAAAAACTTGTAGCTATATAGCGGCAAATTTATAAATTGGGTTTTAGTTTTTTGAAAAATTCAATTTACAATAAATAAAAAATATATATATTCACAGATTATTTAAAAATATTAAAAATTAAGAAAAATAGAAATAATTAAGGAAAAATTTTGATTGTATTTACTGGGAATATACTTATGTATATTTATTTTTCCTTTTTTTCTCAAAAAAAAAAAAATACTTGAAACACCCTTCAAAAAATTATTTTTCCACAATGGCTGCGATAATTTAACTACATACAAAAATTTAACTATCTACAGAATATTGTAAAATTCCTTCAGATAGTTCTAAAATTAATTTTGACCTTGTTTATCTTCAAAATTAATAAAGAAAATTTTTTCCTTAATTATTTTTACTTTTTTTTTTTTTAAATTATCTCTTTAAAATATCTTTTTTAAATTAACCATGATCAGACAACGCGATATAATTTTATGTACCTTGCTCAGCTTTTTTCTTATTAAAATAAAAAAAAAATTATTAGAAAACTAATTTATAAAACTTTTTTTCATAATAATTATACAAATAACTTAATAATAGTGAAATTTTCACAAAATGTTTAATAAATTCGGAAAAAATCCAACTTTTTTAATAATTTCACAAACCAAAGATTTTTTCCTGCCACTACTATATCAAAATGGAACCTTACTTCAACTTCAAAGCAATTTCATGGGAGACTAGAATAACTGGAGAGTTTTGGAAGCCATTTTTTAATTATGGGAAATATATAGTACAACGACGCATTTACCATTGGGCGTCTATTTGACGTTTTACTTATTGAATTTAGCAGTTTTAAGTATGAGGTCAAATGAATCTGGTGGGAAAAAAAAGCACTCATACAATACACAAAAGTACAAACATTTTCACCAATTTTTTTTTTGTATAAAAAAGTGTTATGATAAATTCGTTTCTCAAAAAAATGTATATGCACCGCTTTTTGCATTTTTTTTATTTTTGCGTTCATTTCTCCAAAAAATGTTGAACAAAAAAAAAAAATTCGTGTTGATTTCTAAAAATCTGCATTTAAATGTAACATGAACAATAATAACGAAAAAAATTAAAAAACAATAAAGAAAATAGCAAACGTTAATATGGCAAGTGAAATCTAAATAAAAATGTAAAAAAATGCAATAATTGGAACATATTTGATTAAAATACAGCTTTTGGGTACTTCTTCATTTATCTTCATCTGATGAAGATTTTTTTATTAATAAAAACAAAATTAAGTAAAAAAGGGTGTAGGAAACATGAAAAAAAATGTGGAGTTTTTTCTGTTCCTTTGTGAAATGAGTGCTGAATTCTGTATTTGGAAGGCAGAACTGTAAAAATGTTGTATTTAGAAACGAAATCACCATTAGGCAGCGTTAGGCCAATTAGTTTTGTTCTTAAAAGATATTTATTAAAAATTTTGAGTATGAATAAAATAAAAGGTATCAAAAAGTAAATAAAAATTTTTAAAAAAGTAAATAAAACAGTTTTTTTAAATTAAATGTTATTTTTTCTGTTCGAGGACTTTTTGTTCAAATTTTATATTGAAAAGTTAAAAGTATTTAATAAATAAAAAATTCATGTTTTTTTAAATATTGCACTTGTAGCAGCCAGCTTATGTGTATATTCAATTTTCAACCGTTTTATAGGCCCTATACACGACCAAATCTGTTTAAAAACTTGTTTCGAAACTAATTTCTCTCTTCAGCACACACTAAGAAACTTTTGCTTAAACAAGCAGAGAAACTTCACTTTTTATAGTTAAGTCAAGACAAGTTATAATTAAAAGGAAATGGCGGGTAAAAATCGCATTAATAATATTTGTAGAAATTAATAAAAAAAAAGTAAATGATTAAAAGATTGGTTACAAATACCTATTATGAAAAATATAATTTACTTCTAACAAAAAACATAAACAACTGATTTTAATCATACATATAAACATTTAAACATATTCAGAAACTTATGACTCCGCCCATTAAAAATCAAAAAATTTTGATTCTGTAAACTGTTTAAGAAACCATTTCGGAACAGCCCCAAACACGATTAAATTTCACAAGTTTCGAAACAAGTTTTAAAACTGATTTAAACTATTACAAAAATACAGAAAAGTACTAACCCTGATGAAAAAAAAAAAATGTTTCCTTGTAAAACATAAATAAATCAATAGAATATTCTATATCAGAGAATATAAATAGATATATCAAATAAAAAATAAAAATTTATAAATACATATATCAATAGAATTTTCTTTTTGATATAATTAAAAAGCATAAAGAAAAGAATGTCTCCAAAATATTTGTCACTCTTTTGTATAGTAGTCTCTTCCATTGTATTCTAGTTCTTTGCTGTAACGTAACGTAAACAAAGGAAGATGATTTGGTGTACTAATAACCAACTGTAGTAATAACCAAAACGTAATGTCACAATACAACCTTTGCTGTTTACATGCAAGGTTTACACAATTAACGATGTTTTCGTTATACATTAATATTAATATCAAAAAAATTTTAAAAATTTCAATCATAATAGAAAATTATTTATTGTTTTGTATTATTTTTCACGATGTTTTTGTATTTTAAATTATCCATAAAATCTTAACTATGGTCATTAGTGATGAATGATTTTTTTTATGGTGAACTCAAATTTTAATTTTTATTATGAATTATGAATTTTCTATATACTTTAGATATTAGACTCCTTAAATTTTAAAGAATTTGAAATGGCAGCACAATCAATCACTCGACTCGAACTACGTGAGGTATTCCTACAATCTGCATTATTTTTTTTTCTTTTTCACAATGAGATTTTGCTTTAAAATGTTGCAAAAGATGATGATCACGACGAAAACTTTTACGACAAATTTGACAATTATAAGGCCTAAAAATATATAAAAATTGTTCTGTATTTAATAAATTAGAGATAAAAATAATTTTTATGCTAAATTACCTTTCATCATTATGAATTCTCATGTGTCTTATCAAATGATTTCTTAATCCAAATTTTTTATTACAAACTGTACATTCATAAGAGTAATCCAAAGTATGCTGTCTAGAAAAATAAGAAATCAGATTTTAAGTTATTCTGAAAAAAAATATATATAATTAAATTTACTTTTCATGTAATTTTCTAGTACATTGTCTAGAGAATTTTTTTACACAATATCTACATTGATAGTATTTTCTTTCACCATTATGAATTAACATATGAGCACTTAAATAAGACTTATGTGCAAAATGTCGATCACAAACTCTAAAATTAATATAATACGGTTTCTTTTTTAATATTTTAATATAATAATTATATTTACTCGCATTTAAAATTTTTAATTCCAGTATGTAAATGTTTATGAAATTCAAATTGCTTTTGTTTTTTATAAGAATTACCACATACATCGCATATATAATTATTATTTAATTTTCTTTTTCCGTTTGATATTAATTCTATATTACAGCGAATATTTTCAACTTTTTTTCGCTCGATTTGTTTCTTTGCTTTAATATTCTGTTTTAAAATTCTCATCTCTGAACTATCCTTAGAATTTTTGTAAGGGTTTGTAAAGTACTTCAATGTATTTTGTTCTGAGTCTTCAGATATTATATTATCCTGCTGAGTTATACCTTGATTTTGTGTCAATAAATTTTTATTCATTTCTTCTTTGTAATCAACTTCAAACACTTTATTAACCGAATCTTCTTTACTATTATCTTCTTGTAAGTGAGTACTATCTTCTTCTGATAAAACATCGGTATTAAGCCTCTCGATAAATATAATATTAGAGTGCTGTCTTTTAAATTCGCTACTATGTTTATTCAAACTTAATTGTCTTATAATTTTATTACTTTTTCGACATAGTAAAATGAATCCAAAACATTGTAACAATTTTTTTTCGCATGAACTGCAAATTTCAGTTGCATATCTATAAAGTGGATCAACCTTGAAATGATGATAAATAAATCTTTTGAATATAATTAAAAGTAGTTTACCTCAATTCCGGTACATATATTAAATTGTTCTATATTTGAAAAAGTTTCACCATCTAATTTTGCAAATAATGAATTCCATTTTTCATTTTCTTCAGGAAATTTAAGACATGCCCTACAATTTGATTTTGTTAAATTAATCATTACTTTTTTTATTGAAGTTAATTTAATTTTCTATAGTTAACCAATTTATAATTCTTTACAGTATTTTTTAATATTTGTTTTTATTAATTTTTTATTAATTATTCACAATATACTTTAATGTCATCTGTTGAGCCCACAAAAAATTGACGAACGTGTTTGTGCCCAGTTTTTTATTTTACACATAACAATATAACATAATGTTCGTGCGAACAAAAACCAAACAGAAATAAAATTAAACTATGCCTAAAATAAGCTAACAGAACTTTTAAGAAATAAAAATAAAAAAAACCTTTAAAAAAATCGCTCTATTTTTCACGCATTGAATTGAATTATACATTACAAAAATTGTTCGTTCACATAATAGAAGGGTGAATGTGTTACACGAATACTATATTCGTACATCTATTGTGGACTTTAGAAATTCACAGTAACTGAAATTTTTATATTGCATGTTTACAGGGTTGATATTGTGATTTTGTGGCTGTTTCTTTATTGTTTTTTTGTTTATGTTTCGATTGTGTTCTGAAAATTTTAGGTACACCGTTAATTGTTACCGTATAAATAAATAGATTAATATAAAATCAGAAAACGATTGAGCCAAAACTTTTTTCTGAAAATGTATATGTAATAAGCAAATGTTTTCCCATATAAGAAATGAAAATTTAAAATTTGGGATTTCATAAACAATAATTTGCATTTCCAGGTATACTCTGTGCTGTGTAGCTCTGTGTAGGATATGGTAAGAAGTAATGGAATGATATTGTACCTGAGGAGTCTAACACGACACATATTACTATTTTTGTAAGACGTAATTCATTGTTAGAAAACGACGTTTATTCGTGACGAATTATTTCTTACGAAAGTAGGAATACGTCTTTGTCTCAACAACTTTTTACGATTTAAAAATTCATTTTATAATAATTGTATTGTATTTAATTTTTATTATAAGCTCTGTAAATTCTTGGTTTATTTTACAAATGAACAAATTTTAGTTTATCAGTGCATGCATATGTACAATTAATTAAAAAAATTATTTTTTTGAATTTAACATAATATAACATAATTGTTTTTATCATGAAAATTACAATCTAACTATATTTGAGAAAAATTAAACGCTAAAATTCAATTGTTATAAAATAAATTAATAAAATTTTACTTAAATTTGTGTAAATTTGGAAATATGTTCAAAAACACAAAAAATCAAAAGCTACAAATAACTAACACAAGTTTTGGAATAGTTCAATAAATTCATATTTTCAGAATTCTCTTTTCTTAATTCATAATTCATTTTAATTTAGTTTTACAAATATACACCAGAAATGTTTGCTGATAGTTTAAAAAAATCATTCAGTATTATAATGTTTGTATTGTATACAATTTTGTGTATTTACTAAAATTTTTGAATATTTTTCAACATAATTTAATTTATTTTTTTCCCAAAAGTGTATTTATTTGCTTATTTTGTTTTCCAATTTTAATATCAACATCTTCAATTTTATAGTTCATATTATCCAATAATTCATTTTGAGATTCAATTTCATTATGCATGCTTGAGGCTAAACCTTTTAATCGTGAAATACTGTGCGACATATCATCCAAATTACTCTCTAATCGTTCCTCAAAGAAATTTTTTGTACTTTGTGGCTTTATACTTTCGACTAAATCACCTCTAAGTCTATTTACTGGATGATTATTATAACGATCATCGAATGATGAGGTTGGTGATTGTGCTGGGAATGTTTGTTGTAGATTAACATTAGTGCTATGTTCAGAAATTTTGCTTTCACTTGGTGAATTCGTCATTCTACTACTTGGTGGAACATCATTTTTTCCTGATAAATAATTCTTCAAACCACCAAAAACACTTTTTAAACCATTTAAATGCTTTTGGCTAAAACGTAAAGTTGCATTAATTTCGTCAAGTTGACGATTACTTTTTTCTAATTGTTCACGTTGCTTTGCTAACTCAGTAGCTGTAGCTATTCCAACTCCTTCAGTTTCGTATAAAAGACCTACAAATTATACAAATTCCAATGTCATTAGTTTCTTTGTTGCTCATGTAATTTAAATTTACATACCCAAACTACGATCAGATGATTCTAAAGTTCTTTCTTCAATTGCCCTTCGTTTTTGCTCATAAACTTGTTTTTGTTGTTCGAAAGGGTTTGTTGATGGATTTCCTAAAGGAGAGTTGCTATTACGAGAGTTAGCCAAAAAAGTGTCATCGTCAATATCATCTTCAAAGAGATCATTAGGATCTACGATATACTGATGACCTGACATTGCAAAAATTATCAAAAATAACTTGCTTTATTATACAATATATATTAAATTGATTAACAACACGCAAAAATTTGATTAAAGTCTCTATATTCTATTTCTGTAAACTTTATTTTAATATTTAAAGGAATACTATAAAATATTCGCTCAATCTCCGCCCAACAATTAAAAATTTTTCCTTTCTTTTGTTAATCACAATTTTTCTAATGAAAAAAAAATTAAATTGACATTTAGATTAATTACGATTTACGATATTTAACTTTGGCGTAAAGTTAAAAGAAGAACTTCAAGATGAAAGGACACATGAAAATAAAGATGTCGCTGGCTCCAAAAGCAAAAAGTACAACATTTTATTAATTTGATGCTTTTGCTTTTATTTTACATTTGATTTCTACATATGTAAACAAATCATTAAAATTTATATTTTTAATTTATCAATTAATTAAATGATTGATCCGAAAATTTTATAACAAATTAGAATCAGAATACTTTTTATTAGTTTTATGGAAGATGGTGAATGTAATTGTAAACTCTTGTAGAGTTTGCCTAAATATAAAAATAGTCGAAAATGAAATTTGGAGATCAATTACTGAAATTGATGATTATGACAATAATTTAACTATCTCTGATAAAATACAATTGTTATCTGGAATGATAGTAAGCTTATGATTTTCTTGAAAATAATATTTAAAAAATGTTTCTTATTTATAGCCCAATATAGAGTCTGGATTAGCTCAATTAATTTGTCAACATTGTATTACAAATCTTAAAATTGCTTATGATTTCCAATTAGCATGTAGAAACAGTGAAAACGTAATTGAACATTTTTTAGCCCAACACAAAAACGTGAATTTACAAGGAGAAGGGTTATTTGAGAATAAAGTAATCAAGTGTGATTTAAGTAATGAGGAAGATTATGAAAAATCACGTCTATTGCATCAAGAATTATACAAAGAAGAAATTAAAGAAGTTCTTAATTTACAAAATATATTTCCAGAAATAAAAGGTTAAAAATTTGGTCCTTCAATATTTTGATACATATGAATTCTTTTACATTTTGTTATTTTTATTTACTAGTTGAAGTTGAAGGTACAGCTACCGATGAAAGTGATTTAGAAAGTATCAAAGATGAAGATTATGATGTTTACGAAGATTCTAATGGAGATAATTCCCAAAGTTCTAATGATCATGATAGTAGCTATCAGTTATTAGGACAATCCGTTACAAATACTAAAAAAAAATCTAAAAATAACACCGAAAGTACAAAAACTAAGAAAGGAAAAGTTTCAGTCCGGAAGTATTCCAAATTAAGTTCGCAAGAAAAAATTTTTGTTTGCGAACTATGTGGCAATGTATATAAAAAAAGAGCTTTGTTAACAGATCATATGAGATGGCATACTGGTTCAAAAGATTTTAAATGCGAGTAAGATAAATTGTAATTTTTAAAAAAATTCTTATGAAATCTTTATTATCTTGAAATTTAGAATATGTGGAAAAGCATTTTTATTAAATACTTATTTAGCACGTCATGTCAGAACTCATACAGGAATAAGAAATTATAAATGTAATTTTTGTAGCAGAACTTTTTATACAAACGGTTTGAAAAGAGCCCATGAAAAGTAAATTAGTTATGTAAAATTTAATATTTTATAAATAAAATACATTTCTTTTAATTAGGGTTCATACTGGTGAAAGGTGTTACAAATGCGAATTATGTGATCGCAAATTTTCGTATTCCCAATCTTTACAAAGGCATATGTTAGTTCATTCGGGTGTAAGTCATACTTTTATATATAATCATGTTTCATATTTTACATATTTATCTTATATTCACTAATAGTCTAATCACTAGTTACATTATATCACCAATGTAAATAATTTATATATAATTTATTAAAGGTCAAACCTCATAAATGTGAAGATTGCGGTAAAGAGTTTCGTCAAGAATCTCATTTAAAGCAACATATGGCAACAAATATTCATCAAAATAAGCAACAACATCAAAAACTAAGAGCTCGAGATATATTACAATATTCTACTGAATTATTCTAGTGAAAAATAAATGACTGTTTTCAACATAAAATTTTTTTATTAATAAATTTAAAAAATAAACTAAAATTATTACAATTGTATTAGTTTACAGCAACTAATTTCATAATTCTAAATCAAAAACATTCTTGTGATTCATACGATAAAATATCGAAGAAATTATCTATATCGTCATTTATATTAAGAATACCAGAGCCGAGATCTTCCAAGAGGTTTTTACGTTTTATATTTAATTTTTTTGCCAACATTTTAATATCTTGTTCACTATTTTTGTTTTTAATTTTGGTTATCAAATAATTAATATGTTTGCGTAAGGCCAGATCTATATTATGCACTTCACTCTGATGACAAGATATTTTATTTTCTGAATTTTGTTTAGGAATAACTGAATTTTTTTCTATATAACAAAAAAAATCATGCCATTTTATATTGATTTGGTCATTTACAACAAATGTCCCGATTTCCCAACTGCATTTGGCTGAAGGAATTTGTAGCTTTGTATGCATCTTTTTAATTATATCTTCAGGCACATAACCAGTTTTTCTGTTTTGGTTTTGTTCCAAAACTTCCGTAAGTTGTAGTGCAAAATAAATTTGTATGAATGATATACTAAAATATTTGCAAATTTTATAAAACTCGTAACGCATTCCTTTATAATAATTATTATCATCAATTAAAATTATATAATTTGCCATTTTGTTGATAAAACTTGTACTATTTAAAAAAATATCTGTTACTGCTGACTTTGATTTTATTGAATCAATTAAATTTTTTATTTCATATATTAACTTTGTTCTATTATTTTTGTACCTCTCCAAATTTTCCATTTTCACATATTCATCAAAGCAAATATGAACTACATTGAATTTTTCATTGTTTTTTATTATTTCTGTACAAAATGTAGTTTTACCAGCACCTGGTAGACCAATAAAGATAAGAACGTAAATTTTCGGCATATTAAAAGTATATTTTATTTATATATTATGAAGCAGATATAGTATCTGACTGCACTTGAGGAGGAACACTAGTTTGTTCTGAGAGTATCAACGGCTGATTCTTCTCAGATTCTTTTTCTTTTGATGCTAAAGTTGCTGATATTTTCGACTGTTGTTCTTGTGTTAAAGATTCAAGCTCAACCATGCGGCGTTGATTTATTTCAGTCTGTACTTCAACATAAACATTCATTACTCTTTGATTAACTCTAGCGAATTTTTGTAAGCATTTATCAACACATGAACTCTAAAATAACGAAATAGATACTTTAATTGAATAACTTTAAATATTTAATATATACCTCTTCGTCCGAAACAGCGCGGTTGTAAAAATTGTCTACGCAATGTGAAAAACATAGTTCTGTAATTTTATTGTAAAGTTGTAAGAAATCTTTAAACTGTAATTTAAAAAGTTTTGTATAATTAAATTAATAAAAAAAGGAAATAAAAATTACATTACGAATCTGTGCATCCATGTTTTTCAAAAATTTTCATTATTAAGATAAATCGTGTTATCGTCAAATGACAATTTAATTTAAGTCAAAAGTCAATAAATAATACTGTCCATACACCATATGTGAAACTTGATTGACGACTGAACAAAATCACATTTTTCAACTAAATTTATTTCAACTAAATTGTGGCAAATTATAAACTTGGGTTATCTTTTTCATTATTATTTAAAAAAATTTTTTTTGTAAAAATAATTAAGAAAATAAGTTAAATTTAATCAAAACCGATTTGAAACAATTGGGCCTAATTAGACGATGTTGCAATTGCATGATTTCTCTCTTTATCTTCAATTCCCTTCTCTAAAATTTAATGTTTATATGGAGACATTTTTATTGCGTCGTGTAGAAATTTTTTCATCAAAAAATTTTGTGCTTCACATGCTGTAAATTCACAAATATATATAAACAAAAATATAAATTAAAAAATAAAATTATATGATAATACGCGGATTGAATTTTTTATGTTTTTTCAGGGTTTGATTTGAGTTGCAGAAAAATAAAAATAATTTAAATATCGTTGATTTAGCAATAAAATAGAAATATTTTAAATTAGAGTTCCTTGAGTAATATTTTTATTTTGTAATTATAGTTCGATTGTTGTTTTTAAATTTTTCAAATTGAATTTCATGTATTTTTGCAGCGATCGTAAAACAATATTTTTGTTTGTTATATAGTAAGTATTTCTACTCTTATTAAAAAGAAAAATATAAAATGGCAAAATGTGTACATAAGGATAAAATCAACATTTTTTAACAAAAACAAAAAATTCGTTTTTTTGAACCAAAATTATGGAAATGGAAATGGACCCACCAATCACCATGGTGTAGAGTATAGACTGTAGTAGAGTACATCGGTATAGACTTTAGCAGTGCAAAGGATAAATATTTTGATATTTCAAATGTCTTAATTGACATTTTTCAACAATTTATCTTTCATTTCATGACAATTTAACTATTTAACAAAAATTAAAATATACATGTGCTACAGAACAGACAGCTACTTTAATTTCAAATCAATTTGTAATTTGTGAAATTTGATTGAATTTGAATATTGAAGAGATATTTTAATTTATTTCGCAATTTGTGTAAATAAATTTAAAATAACTAAAAGTGGAAAATGGGAAAAATTGTAAGTTTTTGTATTAAAATAAATTTATAAGTAGAAATATATTAAAGCTGTATGTTTCAGAAAAAAGTAAAAATTAGTTCAGCTAAAAGATCACAGCATCTAAAAGCCAAAAAGAGAAATTCAAAAATACAACTATCTCAAATTAAAGCGGAAAAATTAAAAAAGAAAGAATTAAGAAGCAATAAATTAGAAAAGCTCAGTTCAACCCAAGATAGGAAACCTAATAAAAATTTTAAACGCAAGAGGAAACTTGATGAACCCAAAACTCTTAATGAGAAGAATGACCTAAACGACGAAGAAATATTTGAAAATATTAGGGATGTCCTCGACGATGATGATGAAATTGATGACTATAATGAAGAATTTGGAAATAAACGTTCCAAATCATCTACCCTAAATAAGGAATATGATAACGAGTCTCTTGAAAAACAGTACACAAAAGAAAATTTAATAGCCCATGACAATTCTAAAATTGAAATTGATTTGCTTCCAATTAAAAATAAAGATGGAGAGATTATAACGAGAACAACACAAGTAGAGTATCAAAAACAAAAATATGAATATAATAAAGACCAAGTAGAAGAAATTGAAGTAAATGATCAAGAAGAAGAAGAAGAATTTGAAGATTCAGACGATGACATTGTAAATGACGATGGAATATCATCACAATTCAATATAGAAAATAAAAAATTTATTTCAACAGCAGATTTATTAATTCTTCGAGAACAAGAAATTGAAAAACAAAAATATCGAATTGGTATTATATGTTCTGGTATTTTAGAAAAACCAGAGGAAAAAATAAAGCACTTTAAAGTTTTGTTTAATTTAATGGAAGAACGAAATGAAAGTGGAGAATTGAATTTTTTTACGATTAGAAGATTAGCATGTATATCTATGGCAGAAATTTTTAAAGACATTCTGCCAGAATACAGAGTTGGCCAAATTGATCCTAAAATGACAACAATTAGAAAGACAACTTTGGAACGTGTTACATATGAAAACTCGTTACTACAACAATTTAAAAAGTATTTGACTAAATTGGAAAAAATTACAGCTTATGTTACTAAAAAAAGTAATACCAAAATTCCAAATAAAGAAAAGATGTGTGAAGTTGCAGTTATTTGTTTGTGTGAATTGTTATCATCTCATCCTTACTTTAATTATGTTCAAAATGTTGCACAATTATTGGTTTATATGTTAAATTGTAATTACAAAAATATAAGAGAAAGAGTAAATCAATGCTTTAAAAATTTATTTGAAACCGATAAACGGTTTGATATGACTTTTTTTGTAATTAGGAGAATTAATCATTTAATAAAAACAAGATCAAATAATGTACATACTGAAATGATAAGTTGCCTTCTATCATTGAAAATAAAAAACGTTAATTTGGATGCTGAAAGAGAAAGCGAACTTAAAGTTAAAAAATTACAAAATTTTAGGCAAAGATTATGGAATATGTCTAAAAAAGAAAGAAAGAGAGAAAAAAAGTTAAGAGAATTAAATAAAGAGCTTCAAGAAACGAATGCCGAAGAAAATAAACAGACTAAACAATATAAGTTGACAGAAATTACTAAAATGGTATTTACAATATATTTCAGAATTTTGAAAAATGATCCAAATTCTAAACTTATGAGTACTTGTCTTGAGGGATTGGCAGAGTGAGTTTAAAAAACCAAACTAACAAAATTTACATTTTTTAATTTTTTTTTTATTTTTAGATTTGCTCATATTATTAATTTAGATTTTTTTGCTGATTTGATCGAAGTTTTACATAGTTTATTGCGATCATCAAATTTGGGATACAGAGAAGAATTACATTGTATTGAGACAATTTTTGCTATTTTATCTGGCCAAGGCGAAGTTCTAAATATTGATCCAATACGATTTTATGGTCATTTGTATAGAAATCTTCTGTTAGTTGATGCTGGTCATTCTCATAATGATGCACTTATTATTTTAAGAATTCTTAATGATGTGTTAATAAAAAGACGGAGAAATATTTCGAGTTATAGACTCTTAGCGTTTGTTAAGCGATTATTAACACTTAGCCTTCAACTTCTACATAATGGGAGTCTCGGTTGTCTTGGGATTGTTAAATCTTTACTTCAATTATCATCGGCTTTAGATGTAATTATAGATACAGATTGCAGTGTTGGATCAGGAAAATTTGATCCTTGGTTGGATGATCCTGAATATTGTAATGCAAATTGTACATCTCTTTATGAAACTTCTTTATTAGTTCGTCATTACCATCCAACTGTTAGAAAATTTGCTCAATATATTGCTTCTGGAGCTTCTACATCAAGTAGTGATAGTTTACCACCGGAAATAGGAAAACTGTAAGTTTAATAATTATTTTTATATTAAATTAACTTATATTGAATTATTTTAAGGACTGTCGAAGAGTTGTATAAAAATTTTGATAGCTCTGAAATGGCTTTTAATCCTGAAATTCCAGTACCAAAGTTGTCTAATTCTAAAAAGGAAACAAAAACTTACAAGTTTGATTCAGAATTTGTGGAAAGTTGTAATACTGTCGTAGAAAATATATCTAAGAAAGAAATTAATTTTTATGAAATATTAAGCAAATAAAAAATAATATTTTAACTATAAATTGTTATTTCTTTTATTTTATGTTAAAATAATAATATTACATACATAATTTATCTAATCTCGTTAATACCTATTTACTTAAACAATTTTATAAAAAGTTAACTTTTAGCTGTGAACAAGCATAATGGAATTTAAAAGTTTTTATCTTAAATTTTGTACACAATAAGCTTTAACTCATGAAACAAATAATGAAACCTATATAATTATTAGTAAGTTTAGGTTATAAACGATTTTCTAGTTTTGTAAGAGCATCTTGGGCTTTCTCAATTACACTATATATGTATGGACGTTCCATTGGATTTAATCTCACCATAAACATTATAAGATCTTGCATATCCTGGTTTTAATGATTAGGAAATTAAAGAATATGAAATTTAAATGTTCACTTATTTAATTTTACCTGACTATATATAAAATCATCGGGAAAATTTATGTTGCCACTTAATACAGCAAGAGCTACACTATCACCTTTTTCATATATTATATCAAACGGGCACTTAAAAAAGCACATTGCATATAATACACACCCAAGACTCTATTAAAAATTAGAAATAAAAAACTAATTTTTTTCTAGTATATATACAATATGTACCCATATATCTGTTCTTTCATCAATCGTGCAATAACTTTGAACAGAAAATAACTCTGGAGCTCTATAAACAATTGAACATTTTTCTTCTGCTAAATCTTGAAGTCTTTGTGCATCTTGTTGACCACATACTTGAACTCGTGCTTCTGTTGCTGATCCTAAGTCAACTAAAACTGGTTCAAAAGATCCTGACAAACAAATATTTGCAGTCTTTAGATCTCTATGAGCTAAAGGATCCGGTTTAGCTTCATGAAGAGCTTTGACACCCTCACATATTCCTAGAAATATATTCAATATTTGTGATTCATTCATATAGTCTTTTGTTTTCGAACGGACATTTAAATAATCAGCCAGAGATCCATTTTTATAATAAGGCAAAACTATATATAAATGGCTAGTAGTGTTTAAAATAATGTCCGCCGTACCTAAAATTGGAGAAACAATAATATTTTTTTAGTTATCAATTAATTAAAAAATATACCCTTTAGCATATAGTCAATTACTTTTATTACATTTTCTGAATTAATTTTTCTGGAAATTTCAATTTCTCTCAAAGCAACATTTTGATCATCAATACTGTGACAGGATATTCGCTTTAAAGCGTGAAGTTTTTTTGTAATTGAGTTTTCGACTAAATCAATTAAACTGAATCCTCTAAAAGATCAAATTTATGTAAATAAATCTTTTTACATCACTAATTTTATTTTACCCTTCAGCTATTCTTTCTTTCACAATATATTTTGTTCCATTAATATTAATGTTTTCTTTAGTACACCAACATCCAGTTTTAAATATAATTGTCCATCCTAAACTATTCATTTTGAAATATATAATTTAATTTTAATTTAACACGACTAGAAATAGAAAATTTTATCTCACGTCACGTCACATATTTACAATCTATTTCAGTCTTTCAGACAGCTTTCTTATGTCAAATTTCATTTATTTTTAATTTGCGTAGCCACTTTTTGACATTTTTGCGTACCAACAAGAATTATTTGTTGGCTGCACTTGTACGTTTCATATGTAGGAAAAACAGGTACGAAGTACTCAACAAAAATTCACTCTTGAAATTAATATTAAAAATTTTACAAAACACTTTGAACTCTAGGCTCTGTCGATTATTTTCTTAAAGAATTACAAATTTTATTTTAAAATATAAATAACAATTCCAACGATATTATAAAAAAATCTTTTAAAGGTTATATTACAAATCAATTTAATTCCCGTTAACTTTATTTATATTGATATTTTTTGGTGTGTGGCAATGCTAGTGTTTCTTTATTTCAAATTTTAATTTTGCAATTTGTTTTGGAAGTGCTTTGCGTCTGCTTGCTTACATTTGTTTACTTTTTAATTAAAGGTCACAGACAGTCAAGTTATCACTGACTATTCACTTAATTCATAATTGACAATGGATAACGCACACTTTTTTGTTATTGTTTGGAAGTGATCTGATTATATTCTTATCAATTTTGATATCATCTTCATGTTAGAAAAATTATGACGGTTAACTTGATCATAATTATAAATTGATCATTGATTAATAATTAAATTGTTTGTAATGAAACGTTCAAAAGGTTTATGAAAAAAATTAAAATAAAAAATTAAGACAAATAGAAAAAATATGAGTGAATCAAGTGACAAAGTAAATTGTGATATATATCGAAATAAATGTTCAGAACATGATAAGAGTGATATACTTTATCTACGTAATAATAGGCGAATAAAACGAGGATGTTGTTTAGGACATCCAGAAAAAAGATGCATTGCTTTCTCAGGTATCGATGTTGATTCTGGAAAATTACTCTATATAACAGAATGGAATATTAAATACTCAGAAATTGAATCAAAATGCTCATCCAATTGCTTTTGGTTAGGTTATCCTAAATGTAATGGTCATAAAGTAGACGATTTTATTAACAGTGTCGAAAAACATGTATCAAATTTGTCTCAAATGCACCATAAAAATTTGATTTCTTATGAATGTGTGCTATGCTCTAAACGAACCGAAGAGTTAATAATATATCTTGTTCAGGAATTTGTGTTAGGTAATAATGTATTTAGTATTACGAAATCAATAGGTTGGTCAAACGAAGGTGTTAAAATAGTTGTAAAAGGAATTTTGAATGCTCTTATATTCCTTCACAACAATGGAATATCCTACAGTTATCTTTGTGATAAAAATATTTTTTTAGATAACTGTGGTCAAGTTAGATGCACGAATTTTTCATTAGTACCGCATTTGTTAGAACTAGTTACATATCAAAAACAAAAAATTGATGATTTCCCAGCCTTAGGAAATATTATAGAAAATTTAATGTTGTTATTACCTTACGATATACGACATTTTGTTGATAAGTAATTTTTTTAAGACTTTGTATTCCGTTATTGATAAATAAACAAAGTTGTTTTTTTTAAAGATGTAAATCGAACCGGACTTTATCCGCTTCAGAACTTTTAAATCACCCTTTTCTACGAAGATCATCAGGGCATCAGTTAACTTCGCTATCTAGAATTAAAACGGAGTTTGAAATTTTGCAATATCTTGAAAAGGGTGCTTTTGGAGACGTGTTAAAGGTAAATTCATTGAATGCATTTCCTTTGAATAATTAAAAAATTTTTAGGTCCGAAACATATTGGATAAAAAAGAATATGCTATTAAAAGAATACCTTTGTCAACTAAAAGTGAACAGCTGTATGAGAAAATGACACGAGAAGTTGAATTGTTGTCTCAACTCAATCACATAAACGTTGTTAGATACTTCAATAGTTGGATTGAAAATTCAACTTTAGCCGAATTAGATGATATTGTAGGTTTTCATTAATTTTAATTTATTAATAGTTCATTAAAAATAGTTTTTTTGATATGAATTTAAGAACAGTACTGCAAATGACGATGAAGCACAACAAGATGTTTGTATTGAAAATTTGACCAATTCCAAAGAGAATTCTTCAAGCATTTCAAATATAAATAACTCGGATTCTGGCGGGGTTGAATTCGTTAATTCTGATGGTAAAATAATAGTTTATGACGAAAACGAGATCTCGGAAGATGAAAACTCGCAATACAAAAATTCTTCAAAATTGTTTAGTCGGATAATGTATATTCAAATGGAGTTCTGCGAGAAATCAACTCTTCGTGAAGCAATCGACGATAACCTTTGCAAAAATATTGTTCGACTGTGGCAGTTATTCCGCGAGATTCTTGAAGGCTTATCGTACATTCACCAGCAAGGTATTATTCATCGTGACTTAAAGCCAGTTAACATATTTTTAGATTCACGAGACGAAATAAAAATAGGAGATTTTGGTCTGGCTACTACTAGTTTTTTGGCATTGCAATCGAAAGGTATTTGAATTTGTACTTATTAATATATGTAAAATTTATTGATTAATGTTTTAAGAACATACTAATTCAAATACCACAACGACTGATAATATAAATTATGGTACTGGAAAAGTTGGTACAACCTTATACGTTGCACCAGAGTTAACAGGAAATGCTTCAACATCTACTTATAACCAAAAGGTTGATATGTATACGTTAGGAATAATTCTATTTGAGATGAGCAATCCACCATATAGTACTGAGATGGAACGTATCGAAATAATAAAATCACTACGAAGGAAAGAAATTACTTTGCCTCCTAAAATGATAAATGATGCTTGGTATGAGCAAACGGAGGTACATGCATTCTTTCTTTAATAATTGTACATATTATTTAATTCTTTTTGATTGGATTTTTAAGATAATTCGCTGGTTACTTAGACATGAGCCCGACCAAAGACCTTCGGCTAAAGAACTTTTAAATTCTAATTTAATGCTGCAAGGAAATTTTAAGGCATATATAGCCAGTGAAGCCAATTTTAAATAGTAATTGTGATTATATAGATCAGTATGATTCATATATGTTCTGAAATTATTATAATGTTCAGAATACTTAAATTATTAATATGTTGCAAAATATCTAAAAAAATCGATACGAAATTAATAGTTCAACATTTATGTAATATAAATATTAATAAATTATAATATAATTTTATGATATAGTAAAACAAAAATGTTTTTCTTTGCTTATTCTTTTTTTTTTCAATTCAATAATTTTAAAAAATAAACAAATAAAAATAAAATCGAAAGCGTAGATTTATGGTGGTTTTCCTCTTGATGGACGAACGTCCGGACAAAGTTTTTAACCCAAAATATTTATTGCTATCTCGATTTATGAATGAACGCATTCACATATAGAATTTCAAATGTTTTTTAAGAAAAAGATATGAAGTGTATTTTTTTTGTTTTTTAGTATAAGATTATTTTGTTTCTAACAAATTATTTATATTTTAAGATAAAAGCAAAGCGCTATATTTTATTTTGTTTGATATTACAATGTTATTATCCATTATTACTCTTAACAAAATTTTTAATTTTTTTAATAAAAGTAATATCAACGCATGTAAACATATTTTCAAACGTCAACCTTTTTTGACTACATAACAAATGTCAGTCCTTCGCGCATTGAGAGGAAATCATAAAATTTTCTTTGATTGCTTTTGTGTTTCAATTATAGTGTAAAAAAAAATTGTCCGGACGGTCGTCCATCAAGAGGAAAACCACCTTTATTCACATGATGATTTCTAATATATGAATGTGAATGTAATGTACAAAGTACATACCTACGTAGTATATATTTACAAATAGAATTACATTTTTTTTTTGCTAAAAGTTTTTTTATGAAATTAAGTTTTTTTAAAAAAAATGGAAGAAAATCGCATGGAAATCGCACGCGTCAAGACGCGTGTGATAATCACAGATTTATGCATCCTAATACAAATCGTTAGCTATCGAAATACCACACGCCAATCAGTGCAAGTTATGAGCTGTTTTGTCAATACACCTCCTTTTTATTTGCACTTAATTTTTTATTTTAATTTTTTTTAAATACACAAATTTTTATTATTCAACATGTGTATTGCATTTTTATATTTACAATTTGATTCTTTTTTGTTTGTTTTTTCTATAGCACGTGCAAAATCGAAACTGAATTACTAAAATATGTGTATTCGCAAAAATCATCTACTACAAATATTTAATAAAAAATATAATAACACTGACAGTACTCGTGTAAAAATGTCCAATTTTTACGATCTTAATGCTTTATATTAAAAACACTAACAACAACCCAACACACCATATTATTATATCTGTCAATCTGTGCTATTTTTTTCTTGTTTCTACAATTCTTAATATGGTAAAAATCGCAAAAATGTCCTATCTCAATTCTGATCTTCATACGATTAAACTACTTTTGTGTAACTCTATAATATATTAACTGTCTTTGGCATCTTTGGTAAGACACTTATGAATTTATGATCAATCCATTTCATTTTGTTACCAAAAATAATTCCCAGAAATTTAAAAGAGGAGCCTTCAATAAATCTTAAAACAGTTTTTAGAATAGTTTATATTTTTGCGATAGATTTGATCGTACGGTACAACAATTTGTTTAAAAATTGTATTATCTGCTTGGTTTATTCTTATTTTAAAATTTAAGTGAAAAAAGTTTTTATTCTTTGTGCATGGTAAGTTCGAGTCGCTTAAATATTGGTAAACATAAAATAAATAGTGGATTGATGAGTCGGTTTAATACATCCTCGTGGAATATAGACCAATGTCATGATGCCTCAGTATTTACTATTTTCATATGATTATTGGAGCTATTGACAAACGTCATTTTTGTTTGGCATTAAATTCATATACATACATTATTTTATATCCATACAAATTTATAAATAAAAATTATAAATTTTAAAAAATAAAAACATTTTCTCAACTATCAAGATCAAATAATGGAAATAAGTATAGAATCTTGTAGAATTTGTTTACGAAATCCATTTTGCGTTGGTGAAAATGAAAGAGAGTCCTGGAAATCAGTTCTACTGGATGATGTAGACTTGGATCAAATTTCCTATGCAGAAAAGTATAATGTTTGTACAGGTATTAAGGTACTAATTAAAAAATTAAAAAATGTATTAAAATAATTAAAATTAAATATGAAGAAATATGTGCTTACTATTTAATTAGATATCAAAATCTTCAAAATTAGGACGAAAAATTTGTATGAAATGTTTACCGTTTTTGCGAAAAATGTATACATTTTTGAAAATATGCTTCAAAAGTGAAAAAATTCTTCAAAAACATATCGATAAAGAATTTGAAATAAAAATAGAACCTAAAACGGAACAAGTTTGGGATAATGATTACTTAGAAAATTATTCACCGCACCCTATTAAAATTGAATCATTTGAAATTGAAATTCCAAATAAAAAATCGAATAGAAAGGAGTTTTTTAATGTTATAGAATTACCTAGTATTGGTCAAAATGAGAATTGTATAAAAGAGAAAGAGGAAACTATAAATATTACAAATGCTCTGCAAACTTTCAGAGTGAAGGAAGAAGAATCTTATATATGTGAAATATGTGGTAATATATACAAGAAGAGGTAAAATTCAAAGAATTTTTATTTTGAAATTGTTTAATCGAATCAAAATCCTCTCAAGGTATCTTTTAGAAAAACATGTAACTACACATTCAAACAAAAAGAAATATGAATGCGAGTGAGTAATAATTTATCAATATTTTTTTTTTTATATTTTACTCAAAATATATGCATATGGATTTATAGAATTTGTGGTAAAGCTTTTTTACATCAGCAGTATTTATCAGCTCATGTAAGGAGACATAGTGGAGTAAAAAAATTTAATTGCAGCTTTTGCAGTAGAAAATTTTATACAAAGGGGAAACTAACTGAACATGAAAGGTTCGCTTCAACTCGTTTTATTTTAAATTCAAAGTTGATCATTTTAATTCACTTTTAGAGTTCATAGAGGTGAACGTATTCATAAATGTAAATATTGTGATAGTTCATTTTTTTATGGTCATAATTTGAAAAGACATCAACTCTGTCATTTAGGACTCAAACCGTATTTATGCAAACATTGTCATAAGACATTCCGAACGAAATCTAATTTAGATCAACATTTTAAAACTGATGTTCATAAGGATGTATCAACTCGAATATATTCGATTCTATCTCAGTAAAAAAACCGGAGTGTATGAATTACAAAAGCGTGACAAAATATATTGTGTTAATGAAAAAAATTTTTTTTGCTTAAATTTGTTTTTTTTTATTTAAACTACTTGTTTTTTTTTATTTAAATTGTTGTTCGTTTTTGTTAAAATTGTAAGTATATTCTTTATTTTTTATTTAAAGGTAGCTTAAGCTATAAGTCTTTTATAGCTTTAAAGGTATTGAAAATATGTATTATATATATATATATATATATATATATATATATATATATATATTATATACTTTTCTTTTCAGTGAAAACTTACAGCAATAAAATTCAATTAAATCGATTAGTTTAATTATTCGAGAACAGACAAATTATTATACAAAAAAAATCGGTTGACGACATATTTGTATTTAAATAATTATTTCACTTTGATATATTATTAAATAATTATTGCACTTTGAATAATTATTTCTAAAAAATTTTTAAATAAACTACAAATTTAAAATTTTAACTGTTAAAAATACGGTAATTTTCTCAGTATGTATTTATATAACAAAATTTTGTCAGTATCACTTCACAATACCAAATAAAATGTTTAATCGACAAAATTACTAGAAACAAGTCAATTTAATTGGTTATGTACATAAAAGAACTAGAAAAAAAAAATTCAAATTTAGTTTTTAAAGATTCAGTTTGTTGTTAAATGTTAAAAATTCTAAAAATTTAAACAACGAATTGAAAGTGTCAGCTAGAACTAGTTGAAAATCGACACAAGCGAGTCGGCGCTATCGGTGTCATGAAAGAGGCTTTAATTTTATAATGGAACTGTCATTTTTTGTTGAATTTTTGTTGTCAGTTAAATTTTTCAAAGTTTAACAATATTAATTTAGTATCTAATTTATAAAAATCAAACAAGTGAGTGAATTAAAAACTTGAATAAAAAATACTGATAATACTAATAAAAAATAACAAATATAACTAACTATACAAGGTAATTTTAAATTTTTTTTAGAATTTAAAATTTTGTTTCGTAATTTGAAAGATGTTAAAATAATTTTATTTTGATTTCATAAACAATATTTTTGTTTTCATAACAATCGTATTATTTTTTGAACAACTTCGCATTTGGATTGATAAGTCTCATACTCACACTATAAGTTTCTAACTTTAAACAGTCAAGCTCACTGCCACTACTATTTTGAAAATAAAAAAATAAATTGATATGTCAAATTTTGAAAACGCAACAGTAGAAATCGGAAAAACATTTTAATTTTAGTGATTGCTAAATGTAACCCTGTTACATGATAGATTCAAGAAGCTTCAAGAAAGCTTTAATATCATGTATACGCTAAGTTTCTTGAAATCAACTTCACTCAAACCAATCACAAAAATTTACTTACTTAACTTGAAAATTTTAAACGAATACGCAACTTGAGAGCTTAAAAACTTAAGTTGATATTTAATGTCAAAAATTGACGATAGTTTTGTTAATTTTTAGAGTGAATTTAAAAAATAGAAGATTTAAAAGAGTAAATAAATAAAAAAAAATTCAATTTTATATTATTATATTTTTTTATATCTTTAAATTTATAGAAAATTTGTCAAACTGTGTCAAACATTGTATTATTGGTCAATCGAATATTCGAATTGAAACAGCTTGAAATTTAAAGAAAAATTCAAGTCAAGTACTCAAGCTATCCGGTATACGTAGTAATAGATAAATATATATACTACAAAAATAATTTTTAAATAATTTTTATTGTATAAATTTAATAATTTAATATTGTCACATTTTGTCATGATTATGCTGATAAGAGTAGGAGAGTATAACCAGTAACCACAGATAAATAATATAGAGTGGTATGTATATCCTATTATTATATAGCCTTGCAATCAAACTTGCAATCAAACCATCATAGTAAATAAGACAGATCTAGATGTCATTTGTTTCAAATATAAATATGATTGCTATTGCTGAATGAATGGTGATTCCTGTGTTGTTGCATATGCATACGCCATAAGTACAAATAAAAATAAACATTGTTTTTGTATGCATTAATAAATAAAAATTTAAGATTTAAAAGACTTATTGCTAAAAGACAGTTTTTTAAATGAACTATAAAATGGAAATAAGTATAGAATCTTGTAGAATATGTTTGCGAAATCGATTTTGCATTGATAAAAATGAACGTTGGGAATCAGTTCTCCTGGATGATGTAGATTTGGATCAAATGACTTATAGAGAAAAGTATAATGCTTGTACAGGTATTCAGGTATTTATAACATGTATTACATACAATAAGTAAAATTAAATGTTGAAAAATATGTACGTACTATTTCATTAGGTATCAAAATCTTCAAAATTAGGACAGAAAATTTGTATGAGATGTTTGCCTTTTTTGAGAAAAATGTATACATTTTTGAAAATATGTTTAAAAAGTGAGAAAATTCTTCAAAATCATGTTTATAAAGAGTCAAATAACGAATATACCAACCAATCAATCAAGGAACTTGAAATAGTAGCTGTTAAAAAGGAAAACATTATTTGGGACCACGATTATTTAGAAAGTTATTATACGGAAACGGAATCTGTTCCTGTTGAAGTCGACACATTTAAAGTTGATATCCCTGACAAAGAATCGAAAGGAAAAGAGTTTTTTAATGCTACAGAATTATCTAGTAATGAAAATGAGAACTGTATGGAAAAGAAAATAGAATATAGCAATATTCTGAAAGTTAACAGAGTAAAAGAAGAAGATAATTGTATATGTGAAATATGTGGTAATATATACAAGAAAAGGTAAGATTGTAAGAATTTTGAATAAAAAATTTTCTAAGGAATTAAAATCTTTTAAGGTATCTTTTAGAAAAACATGTAACTACGCATTCAAAAGAAAAGAATTATAAATGCGAGTAAGTATCTTGTAAATGTCTTTTTAATTTTTTTTTACATAATATGTGCTTAGAATATGTGGCAAAGCGTTTTTACAACAGCAGTATTTATCAGATCATATGAGGAGACATAGCGGTGTTAAAAATCATAATTGCAGTTTTTGCACTAGAAAATTTTATACAAAAGGAAAACTAAAGGAGCATGTAAGGTTCGGTTAACTTTGCTTATTTCAATTTCTGAGTTTAGTAATCTTCAATCAATTTTTAGAACTCATACAGGGGATCGTATTTATAAATGTAGATATTGTGATAGTTCATTTTGCTATGCTCATAATTTGAAAAGGCATGAGCTCTGTCATACAGGATTAAAACCATATTTATGCAAACATTGTCAAAAAACATTTCGAACAAAATGTAACTTAGATCAACATTTTAGAACTGATGTTCATAAGGATAAATCAACTCGAATATATTCGATTCTATTTCAATAAATCTTTTGACGTGCATTATCTCCTATTCACACTAGGCTTTATAACATGTTATCAACGATTAACTAGTTACACAAGTAGAAAAATGTAGGCCATGAAAATAAATACAATGAAGTGGGAAAGAACCACACAACAGAAGGCCTGGAGAGTGGAGACGAAAAATTTCTATGGGAATACTGGATGCGGAAAAGATAAAAATCATTCTGAAGTTACCAAGTATATGTTTTAGGGACTTTTTACATTTCCTTAGTGTTAATACCAATTTCTATATGATATCCGAGCTCGATAACATGTTATACACTCGTAGTGTGAATAGGATATTATAGTTGTGTATATATTTCAAAATAAATTTTTTTTAGAATGTAAGTTTTGTAAATAATAAATTGAAAAGAAGAAGTTAAATAGAACTATGTATTTAAAATATTATTTCAACACTTATGAATCTAGAGATCATGTGTTCCAGATGTCTGAACCGAAATCATTGTCAATGTGATAGATACCATTTTTCTGAAAGCCAAAATGTTAAAAAAAAAAACAAAAAATTTAATAGTTTAGAAAGTTATATTCCAAATTTCTAAGGGTAACGACAAAAAATTCTAAAAATTTTTTGAGGTCGGGTGTGGGGGGCTGATTTTTCACGGTTTAAAATCGAGGTCCTTGATACGGGCCTATACATGTATGATACCAAGCTAATTTTGTGCCAGAAATTTGCAGGATTTTTTTGTTTGCTGAATCTTTTCGTATGGGATTTTGTTATCCACCCATGTATCGTTGTGATGAAGGGTGAAATCAAAAAATAAACACCGTGACATTTATCATATGCTGAATTGTTAAACATTGCCGCAGTATTTATTTTTTGATTTCACCCGAAGATACGTTTGAATTTAAAGTTAAGTGAATATTATTGAATGGCAGTACTATTATGTTGATAAGATGTTGCTCTACAAATAAAGTGTGCAACTTGTTGCTGAATGCTTGTCAACTTTAGTTTAGAATTTAATTTATTAAATTTGATTGATAAACAAGTGAATCTTTCTGTTGGATTAAGAAATTGCAAATTCTGGACGAAATTTGAACTGTTGCCTTTTTATTTAGAAATTAAGAATCATTTCATATTATATTTATTTTTTTTTTGTTCGATAATCAATGTGCTACACTCTCACATAACCATTGAGAAAATTGCATTTTGAAAATAAAGAAAATGTAGCGAAAATATTGACAATGGCGAAAGAAACAAATCGAGCACGGCAGTGTGAGGAATTGGAAGTTATTAAAGTAATTTTATATTGTATTAACAATATATTTGCTGAGTTTTTATCATTCTATATTTGGTTTTTCTAGTCTATTTATGGCATTGATGTGGAAGATCTTCGTGTGAAAAATGCGGGATGGAAGCCGTTAGATATTCGCATATTATTAACACCATCGAAAGGATCAGCCTGCTCTGAAGCGTATGTTCAAACAAAATTGCATATTATATGTTCTCATAAATACCCTAAAGTGTAAGTTTCAGTGTAAGTTAAATATTATCTAAAACTAATCGCTTCAATTATAGAATACCGAAAGTAAGTTTAGAAGAAACTAAAGGAATATCGGATTGTTTAATAGAGAGTTTAATGCAAGATTTAACAGAACAAGCTTCAAAACTTAAAGGGGAAGTTATGATTTTTGATTTAGCACAAACAGTTCAAACTTTTCTACATAAGCACAATAAACCTCCGAAAGGTAGTTTTTACGATGAAATGTTACAACAACGTAAAAAACGTGCACAAGAATTATTAACAAAACAATTGGAACAACAAGATCGCGAAAGGCAAAATTTACTAGAAGAAGTTGAGAAAAGAAAAGAATTATTTAAAACTGAAGCAAAACGACGTGAACCTAGAAGAAGTATGAGTGAAACAAGTCAACGGAATCATGCAACTTCAGATTCAGATAGCTCTGAGCATTCTAGTTCAATACCTCATCCTGGCGGCAATCATATATATCCAAATAAATGTTTTGAACATCGTAACAGTGATATGTTTTATTTCCATAAAAATGGTAGACAAATAAAACGAGGGTGCTGCTTAGGACATTCAGAAAAAGGATGTGTTGCTTTCTCAGGCATCGATATAGATTCTGGCAAATTACTTTATATAACAGAATGGAATATAAAATACTCCCAGATTGAATCAAAATGTCAATCAAACTGCTTTTGGTTTGGTGATCCTAAATGTAATGGCCATAAAGTAGACGATTTTATTAACAGTGTTGAAAAACACGTAACAAATTTGTCTCAAATGCACCATAAAAATGTGATATCTTATGAATGCGTGTTGTGCCTAAAACGAAAAGAAGGATTAATAATACATTTAGTTCAAGATTTTGTTCTAGGTAGTAATGTATTCAGTATTGCCAATTCAATAGGTTTGTGTACTGAAGGTGTAAGGATCGTTGCAAAAGGTATTCTGGATGCTCTCATATTTCTTCACAATCGTGGTATATCACATAGCTATCTTTATGATACAACAGTTTTTCTAGATAATTTTAGCCAAGTTAGGTGTACAGATTTTTCATTAGTACCACATTTACTAGAATTAATTTCAAATGAAAGACAAAAAGATGGAGATTTACCTGCTTTAGGAAATCTTATAGAAAATCTAATGCCTGCATTATCTTACGATATGAGAAATTTCGTTGATAAGTAAATATCTTTAATTTGATATTATATTGATAGATAAGTATATTATATTTTATTTTAGATGTAAATCTGATCGTACACTGTCAGCCTCTGAACTTTTAGATCACCCATTTTTGAGAAGGTCATTCAGCTTAGAGGAACATAAGGATTCTTTATTTAAAATTCAAGTTAATAAAAATAATTTTTTAGAAACCAATATAAAAAAAGAGAACAACATTCAATCGCATACTGCTGATCGTTCGTTAGTTCCGCTTTATTCTAATCAAACTATTTCGGTATCGCAATCTAGACTTAAGACTGAGTTTGAAATACTTCAATATCTTGGAAAAGGTGCTTTTGGAGATGTTTTAAAAGTAATTCTAATTTTGAGTAATAGGATTCAAAATTATAATTTTAAAATCATTTTAGGTGCGAAATATTTTAGATAACAGGGAATATGCAATCAAAAGAATTCCATTGCCTGCTAGAAGTAGACAGTTATATAAAAAAATGACAAGAGAAGTAGAATTGTTGTCTAGACTTAATCATGAGAATGTTGTAAGATACTTCAACAGTTGGATTGAAAATGCAACTTCAGCTGAGTTAGATGAAATCGTAAATTAAAAATTTAATAAATTACGTTATTTGTTTATTTGAATTAATTTATTTCAAGGATAAAGCTGGAAATGAAGATCATACAGGGCAAGATATTAAACCTTTATCACCATATCCTCCTGTAGAGTCAGAAGAAAGTTCTTCAAGTATGTGGAAAGGTTTTATGCCAAATATAGACGATTCAGATTCTGATGGAATTGAATTTGTTAATTCTGATGGTGAGGTTGTGGTTTACGATGAAAACGAGATATCTGATGATGAAAGTAAACGTCCTATTAATTCCCCGAAACCTCTTAGTCAAGTAATGTACATTCAAATGGAGTTCTGTGAAAAATCTACGCTTCGTCAAGCAATCGACGATAATCTGTACGAAAACACAGACAGACTATGGCGCTTATTTCGAGAAATTCTTGAAGGTATGTCTCATATTCATCAACAAGGCATTATTCATCGAGATTTGAAACCAGTCAATATTTTTTTGGATTCAAGAGATCAAATAAAGATTGGAGATTTTGGCCTTGCGACCACAAGTTTTTTGGCTTTACAATCAAATGGTATTTATATTTGATGTGCTATTTTATTAATTTTCTCAAGATTTATTTTGATAGAACATAATATTACACATAGTGCAATGAAAGATGATGGAACAAGTACTGGTACAGGAAAAGTTGGTACAACATTATATGTAGCTCCAGAATTGACTGGAAATGCATCTAAATCAACTTACAATCAAAAAGTTGATATGTATACCTTAGGAATTATTTTATTTGAAATGAGTAATCCACCATTTGATACAGGGATGGAACGAATTAAAACAATTATATCGTTACGTACTCAAGATATTACATTACCTGAGCAGATGATCAAAGATTCTCGTTATGAACAAAATGTTAAGGTACATTCTAAATACATTTGATTGTTATTAATTAAGATTTTATAAGAACCTAATTGATATTTAGGTTATTCGTTGGTTACTTAAACATGATCCTGGTCAACGACCTACCGCAGAAGAACTTTTGGTTTCAGATTTGATGCCGCCTGCGCAATTAGAAGCAAGTGAACTTCAGGAAATTGTAAGACATATGTTGGCAAATCCACAATCTAAAGGGTATAAGAATTTAGTTGCCAGATGTTTGCAACAGGAAAGTGATGATGTTTTGGAATTAACGTATCATTTGGGATTAATTTCAAATAACTCAGTTTTAGAATTCATCAAGGTATGAATGGCCCTAATTTTTTTCAATATTTAAAATTTTATTTATGTCGTTTTTAGGGGAAGGTTGTGAATTTGTTTAAAAAGCATGGAGCTGTTGAAATGAATACACCACTCTTAGCACCCTTATCAAAAAATATATATTCAAATTCTAATCCTGTAAAACTGATGACTCATTCTGGAAGCGTAGTAATTTTACCAAACGATTTGCATGTTTTATTTGCTCGGTATGTAGCAATGTCAGGAATAAATGTAATGAGAAGATATTCAATTGATCGTACATATCGTGAAAAAAAAGCTTTTAATTTTCATCCTAAACAAAATTATGAATGTGCTTTTGATATTATTACACCGAATCCTGGAAATTTTTTGGCAGACGCAGAATTGATTTACATAGCGTATGAAATTGCTTCTGAAATTCCTCGCTTGAAAGAAAAAAATTTATCAATTCGCATGAATCATACAAACTTACTAACGAGCATATTATTATATTGCAACGTTCCTAAAGATTTATACGGTCAGTTATTTGCTAATTATCTAGATTATATAGAAGGTCGTTTGTCGAAATTTCATTTCACTTCTGCTGTGGGAACTATTTTAGAGACATCAAAGACAAGTGCAACGGTACTCATCGATTTGTTATTAATTGAATTCGCGATAGGTGGACCCAGAGGATATTTTGACAGTTCAACTTTAAAAGTTCTTGTGAAAGGAAAAGGTGAGTCAACAACTCTGGCTAAAAATGCTATAAGAGAACTAGAAGCAGTTGTTTCTTTAGCACAAAGTTTAGGTGTTAATTGTCCGATTCATATATGTGCTGGCCTGCCAATAAGTTATGACAGGTAACATTGTACAATTTATTCAAAAAGTTATATCCTTTCATTGCTTAACTCCTTTTATTGCTTATTAATTTTTAGAGCTTGTTCAGGTGGAATTGTGTGGCAAATGATAGCTAATTTAAAACCAAATAGAACTCCTAAGCCTTCAGTTCTAGCAGTTGGTGAACGGTATGATACAATGTTATCTGAATTTCAACAACAGGCACATGGTTGCAATGTTAATATACCACATCGAGGAATTAGTGGAGCAGGATTTTCATTTTCGTTAGATAAATTAGCAGCTTCAATAGGCTCAGAACACAACGAATACTTTCGAACAATTGATGTAGTAATATGTGCATCAGGCGTCAAACCACCTTTGAAAGATGTTAGTTATATTTTACGTTTACTATGGTCAGCAGGAATAAGAAGTGGAGTAGTTGAATCACCTGGTTTTGATGAAGTGCAAGATTTAGCAAAAGATCTTGGAGCAGTTCATGTAATTTTATTAGGTGAAAATGGAGTACTTAGAGTAAGATCGTGGGATCGGGAACATTTTCAAGAACGTCACGTAACACGAGCAGAATTGGTTGGATATATTCAAAAATTATTAACACATGATAATTGTAATACAATCGATAATTCTTGGGCTCATCAAATAACTGAAAAATCTGTGACAACCAATTTAAATTCATATCCGGGTGTAAAAACGAAAGATTTTATCAATGGTTTTCCTAATGTCGAAGTAACTTTTTTAACACAGGAAAAAATGACTGCTAATATGAGAAAAAGATTTGAAAATCAGGTAAGATATTTATTATGAAATGGTTAATATTTTACTTAGTTTTATTTTAATAAACATCAGATTGCTTTGATACTTAAATGTTAGAATTATTATAATGTGAAGTATAAAAATTACCATTGAATTGAAATCTGTTAATTAATTTTAGGTAACTCAACAAATGCAAAGTACGCTTACAAAATTTGGTAGAAAAGAAAATGTTTTGGTAATGGTTGTTGATCTTTCGTCTTTAATTGTTAATGCAATTGTTGGTGCCATTAATCCTAGGGAATTATCCTCAAAAGAGACTGAAAAAGAAATTAGTTATATAACGGAAAGGTTCTGTTAATACTGTTGATTAATATTATTATGTTGATACTTATATATATACATATATCTATTTATAGATTTCCGAAACACAAAAGATATATATCTAATATTTTAGACGATGTGCTCGAGGCTATGTTAGTGAAGAAAAATGCCCCTATTATTGCATTATACAGTACAATAGACTCATGTTATCGCGTTATTATTTGATATCTCTATAACTGCACTCGTTTTGTTGAAATTTCAAATTCAAATTCAAATTATTCTTTTAGTTAAATAGTATGTATATTTTAGATTAGTAAGTAAAGAGAAATTAACTGACAAATTATTTTATGTTAATAGAAATTTACAACAACTTTGATTATGTAAATAATTTTTTTAAATTGTAAATTAAAGTAACAAATATGTATTTTTATAAATAAAATAAAATTTTGTATTAAATAGGAGAATTAAAAATGTGTTTCTATTTTTTTAGTATTAGAATATTATACATTATAATAATTATTGATTACATTTTTAAAAAAAATTATATTACTGACAAAAAAACTGATATGTTTATTCTTAATCAATGGACAATGATAACTATCATAATTATGTAATTTTACCAGCAATAGATAGTATAAATTCAACAAATTTTACTAATTACATGAAATAATAAAAAAACATATTTGTAGGTAAAATTATTAAAATTTTTATTGCAAAAAATTAAATATATGCATTTTTATGTTTATATTTATACATAATGTACATTTTAATATTTATGTACATGTATATCTAACTAAAATATTCATGGGTGTATATAACATGGACATGGTATATTTAAGCTTTATTTTACAATATGACAAATACGCAACCTCTTATGTAGAAAAAAGCCTCTGCATATCTAAATACGGCACTAAATAAATTTAAGTCTAAAGAGATTTTAATGTTTCCAACCAACAGATGAATTGTTATCGTTATTATGTGGATCATCCCAAATAACACCAGGTAAATCTATTGGATATGGTGCAGATGGTGTATTGTTGTTGCTTGCCGCCGGTGAGGTCGGATATTGTGCGTGTGGAACAGGTGAAGGTGATCTAGGATTACTCGGTGGATTAGGAGTAGGAAGATATGGATTCGGATTTATAGGTCTTTGTGGATACGGAGATGGATTTAAATTTGGGTTTGTTGGATATAATGAATTGGATGGTGATGTAGGATTATTGCCGCCTCCATTAGGATTCTGGCCTCCATTTGTTTGCTTACTGTTATTCATTTCATGAAATACTGGATATTTTGGTACAAAATCTTTATTGCTTATGTCATTATTTTTAAAATTATTTTTTTTGTCAACATCATCCTCTAAATTTGGTGGAGCTAAAATTTATTTAATTTAAAATTGTTATTAATTTAATTTCGTATTATAATAGGCTTAATCTATACCTATTGTTCCAATAATAGGAGCACCACCTGGTTGTCCAGTGATAACTTGCTCATTTTGTTCATTAATACTTGCATATAACGGTACCGTTCCTATAGTAAGAGGAAAGCTCATTTCAATGTTCTTATGTATACCAGAAAACTTGACAATAACTATAAGTGTGTATGTTACATGAATAATTGCACAAGTTTCTAAGGTAGATGGAACTGTTGAAGGTATTCTAAGAAAATCACTTATTTCTTTACTTTCCTGTTTCGGAACGCCTTCTACATGCTTATCACATATTTTAATATTATTTTCTCTATTTTTTGTTTGTGGAGTTCGAGAAGTGAATTTAATAGCTTTTACAAGTTTAATTTTTACATCAGAAACATCAGTTGTTGATTTATTATCAATATTTATTTTAAAATTAATTTTTTGACCTGGGGCATATCCTGAAAATGGAACTACAACTTTTATCAATATTGGGTCATTATTTCCGCAACATAAACCGCATAGAAAAGTTTTTTCTTCCTTTTTATCCATCGGCATCTTTACCATAAAATAAAACAAAAAATTTAGTAATTAAATAATGTATATAATATGTATGTTGTATTTGTATGTATTGAAAATATGTACCGAATAAGCTTGATTCAAATTTAAATCTAATGGTGACAAAACTGTAAAAGGTTGTTTAAAAACATTATCATAACGTAATGGACGATCAATTGTAGCCACAATTTCGTATTTTACTTGGCCATATGAACCATTTAGAGAAGAAGGAACATTTCCTGGAATAAATCCAGCAAAAGTAAATAGATATCGTCCAGCTGGAAGTTCTAATGAACCGGTACCGCTCTGTCCATAAACATAAATTTGTGAGTGTAAATAATGATCTGTAGATGAAAAAACTTCTTCGGAATCTTCAGTTTTTCCTTCATCATTTGTTCTTTGAACTTTTTCTGTCCAACGAACTTCAGCAAATCCATTTGTTGTAATGTGTATAGCTAAGTTTAAAAATTAGATAATAATTAAAGAATTATATTTTATATTGAAATGTTCACATTTGAATATGCATATGTATTTTAATTTTTTTTTATATCTCTGTATAACAAATGGGTAGTACTGACTGATAGCATTGATTATTATAAATATTAAATTATAAATTGCATAATTGGTGATCTGATCGACTTTATGAATCCCACAGAGTGGTTCTTTAGTACTGAGTTCGTTGAAAAATAACAAATCACTCACTGCGCCACCAAAAAGACACAATTAAATAACGAGGTTCTACCGATTATTGCTAGTTGAAAAAAATCCTAATTGGTTTTCCACGAGCAACTGGAATGGTAACTACCAACCATACATATTACCAATAGTCTTAGCCATTAATTCAATTTTTTATAATAGTAATAAATGCACAATACAATATGTGACAACGTCCAACATACATACTTATAATTATTATTAATGCACTGTCTGTATATTTTAATTTTTGACAAAGTTAAATCTCCTATATAGTAGTAATTAAAAGAATTTAGTTTTTTACTAATTAAAAATCAATTAAAGAAAAAATTTTAATTCAATTTAAAAAAAACACAATTTTTTAATAAAAAAAACGGTTTTAAAAATTTAGCAGCAGCAAAGGAAATCATTATTTCTGAATAATCTGACTAAAATATTGGTTACTACATAAATGATAATATACATATTATAATATACATATATACATATTAGTATTTCATCATACCGATGCCAACTCGTTCAAATGTTATTAACGGTTGACCCCGTAAATATATAATTATTCATTTTATTCGCACGCTACTGCCCGATATTTCTTTTTTACCTATGAATGACTACATTATTAATGGCATAAAAATCATTCTTCATTGAAATAGAAATGATGGGATATAAGTTAAAGAAGCCCAATTTGATTATTTGTCTCAAAAAATCAGCTGGTTTTGTGTAGCCTATTAAAACTTTTTTAAATTTCTTCTATTATTTAATTATTTTTATTTTATTTTATTAATAAGTTCATTTTATACTTAATTACTCTACAAAATCATGAGACCACCCAATTTAAAGCTATGGTCGTTAATTAAACTATTGTTATAAATTTTTATAAACTAAAAGCTCTAGATATATTGTCATATAATTGTTACTTATAAGAATTTTTGTGACCCATGTAATTCTAGTTGATTATATGTATTTAAATATTAATTTAATTTCACATCTTACATTTAAATTTGCTATTATGTATATACATATATATATACTTGTATGGTTAGATGTGTTGTAAACATAAGTGAAATTAAATTTTTGAAAATAATAAAGAAATATTTTTTTTCTCATCTATCAAATTGAATTAGCTAGAATCAAAATTAAATTTCATGAATTAAATTTTTAATCCCCAAAAATAATCTTTTTTTATTACAATAAAATTAAATGAATTTGCTATGGTGTTTTTTTAGACCCCGGTAATCACGAGGCTTGATTGTATCTTATTTATATGTATATATTTTTCCTGAATTTAGATTTATTTATTTTCAAATATCTTTTGTAAATAAAAATGAAGAAATTCCTTAAATATTTATTTCATATACTCATTATAATGTGCCTATGTGAATATAATTTGATATTATTGTTTAATTGTTAACCTGTATTTTTAATAGATAACTAATATTTTCAAATAAATATATCAACATTAATAATATTTTTTACATTTAAAGTATGCACAATGCACATGTCAACATTTTAAAATTATGTTTTCTTCTAACTTAAAATACAAATTTCTGGATTAAAAATAACCCAAGGATAATAATATAGAATATTGGATAAAACTGCTATTGCTATAATCATAGATTAAATAACTATATTGATAGATTGATATTTTAATCAAAGGCATTAAATGTATACATATAAAAATTGTTAATCTAAAATTCGATATTGACTGTTAAATACCTAGTTTCAAATTAAATTTTCTAATCAAATGTTTTTAATTGAAAATTGATTTTCTTCAGGATTAAAGATTAAAATTAATATAAATTAAATGAAAAAATTTATAAATCGTTTTAGTTTTATTAAATATTTTTGTAACGTCATCATTATGTAAATTACATATTATAATAAATTATTAAAAGATGATTTTTCAGTAATTGAAATTTACAAACCTAAATTCCTTTTGTTTAAAATTTAAAAATATTTGAAACGATTTCCGGCAGTTTTTTTTTTTTTTTTTTTCGTATAGTCTTATTAATCTATACAACAATACAATATGATATCAAAGAAGTATTTTCTTCTAAAACTGGATGAGTAAGATTTTAATTAAAATTTAATATGTACATTATTTTGTTTGTCTGTTGATTCCATCATTTAAGAATCATGCGTAAGCTTATATAGCTTCAATTTGTATTTTATGTACATATACATACAGTACAAATTACTTATTATGCGTGAAATACAAAAAACTATTAAAGTTCTCATAATTTGGTAATTATTTTTAATAAAAAATATTGACTATTTGGGAACTTATATATTTATTTTATACATATACATATATAATTTCCATACATACTTACATCTAATATTTTTCGGCCTTGTAGTTACTATTTCAACAGTTCCGGAAATATTTTGTCCAGCAAAGTAAACTCCACTAGGGTTATTATCAAATAATATTTTACAAGTTGTGGACATTTTTATTATAACTAAAAATCAAAATTTTATTATATACATAAAAGAATTAAAATGTAAAGTTAATAATGGATAAGCTTAAAAGAATAATTATTTAAATGTTGAGCAAAAATTGATATTTAAACCGTAGTAACTTAAACTATTAATTCAAATTAATACAACCGATCGTCAGTGTGGTTAAAAATCAACTGAATATTTTTCTTTTTTTTTTTTTTTGGATAATTTTTTGATGATTTAAAGAATTTTAAGATCGGCTTGAAATCGTAGAAGTGGAATACTTTGTACAAAATTTATCTGAGCTTGAGTTTAAATAAAAAAAAAAGAACAAACATGAATGTGGAGTAGAAATTAATTTGGATGATCAATTACGTTTGCTGAATGAACCCTGAACTGGTTATATTTAAGGTTTTAAAATCCGAAATTCTATTATTAATTCATGATGAAATAATCTTCATAGATCCAAATCTAAACGGTTACGATCTGTAGTTCGTAGGAATTAAGGCTCAATATAAAAAGTTATAGAATGATAATAATTTTGATATACTGAAAATTTGAAAATATTTTAAACGATCTTAGATTTTAGTGGTTACCTTTATTTGGAACTATTATTAAAAATCCATATACATATCACTCAAAATGAAGTAAAATCCATATTCTTGAACCAGCGTTTCTAAAATCTTCTGAAACTATCTTAATAAAGTAAGAAAGAGTGATATTTGCATGTACTATAGATAGATAATGTGAGTGAATGTGGACAGTCTTCTCTTTACTATAGAAATGAAATCGTCAGTTAAGTCATTAAAATATTGTATTGGATCTATTACATTTTCCAGCTTTTCGGCCCTCTTCTATTTAAAGTTCAACATTTTCATGAAATACGAATACTATAGTATGAGCAACATCCTGTTATGAAATTCGTAACTGATATCAATTTCAGTGTCGAAAATAATTAAATGTATTTTCTTTAATTAAACTAGCATGATTAATAACAGTTTCTGAGTGAGGTATAAGTGTATCTTCTAACTAATATATACCGTCGTGAATTATGTAAAAAGCAGTGAAGGAATTCCCAAAAATTGAATGGGAAGCTTTTTCAAAATATTACCGCAAAAAATTACCGATTGAGAAATAAAAAAAAATATTTGTGCCCGACTATCTTTAAAAAAAATCATTTGTAAAATATATCCAAGTTCTAAACCTTTTATATACCAAAATATATTCCAAATAATATTACATATCTGAATACATATAGCAAAACATCATATGAAATCAATAAAATATGACGGATTTTCAAATTAGAAGTATTTTTCAAAGTCAAACAATTGAAATTGGCCAAAAATTAAATTACCTATTAAATATTTTTAAATTTTCACTGTTTTGTATCTTTGAATTAACCATCTCGAAATGTATCTAATTGACCAATGCAAGCACATTTTCAAGTTCAAATAAAAGTTTATTTTGTAAAGCAAAATATTGACAACAAGAAAAAAATATTCCCATTGTTGTCATAGTGGAAAATCTTGTTTTGTCACCTCCTTTGAAATTTTTTTTAGATTTGTTAGCAAGATATTATAGGGAATATATCAAGGGCAATATTAATTATTTCTTCAATTGGTGCTGAAATTGCAGAACCACCATATTCTTGATCTCTACATTGTGTCTACTTTGTATGCAAAAGAAAATTGTAAGTCAGAATGGACAGTGTTGTGCATAGGTGAGTCCGCAAGAAGATTAGAGAAAGAAAAATATATCCTATGTAACCAAAATGTTATGTTTAAAGAGATAGAATCTTTTGAGTTAAATATTTAAGAGGAAAGAAATATTTTTTTATGCTTGACCGGACCAGAATGGCATTCCTTCTAATCTATCATCATTGGAATGCATGTATGTATTGAATTTGAAAAATATTTTGTTGTAATTTGAATTTAGAAATTTTCCAATTTCAAAAACGGTTCTTTAAAAATTTCCTGATGTTTAATTCGATATTCTTGATAATTTATTTTTTGATTCAAATTTGTACCATTTTACGGTAGATTTAATAAGCATAACAAGCTTTACCAGCTTTACAAGCATAATATTAAAAATTATCCAACTTAAATCGAAATTTATAACCTTCTCTTTACACCAAAAAAAGAAAACAAAAAAAAAAAAAAAAAATAAGAAAAATCTTTGAAAAAATTAATCTAATTGATCAAACCAACATGATCTCAGCCTTTTTTTTATTCTCAAATGAATACCTATACACTTTTAAGATATAATAATTTTCGAGGGATATTATTTACTGATGTATATAATATACTATATTATGTTCCTTTCGTGCATATACTCCTTTGATTGATTTTCTTTTCACCCATCTTTTCATCATCACTAAATGCTCTACATATTATATTATATTTGATTATATGTATGTACTTCTATATATATGTTCCGCGAACATATTAATTGTGTATATACCAAATAACTTATGTTTATTATCATATAAACTGGTTAGTATATATATATATGAATATGTTATATTCACCGGCTCTTAATTATATTATTTCATCAATGGAGCACCATTATATAACGCCCCATAACATAAATTATAAACTATGTATTATGATTATTGTTGTTGTTATTATTATTATTATTATTATTATTATTGTTGTCTATTCTATCTATCATTTAAAAGTTTCGTTACTCGCTTAGTCGCTTCCAGTAAATACGTATAATTATCGAAGGCCATAGGTTAAAAATGTTTCAAATTTTAATTTAAAAAAAAAAAAATGTAAAGTGTTGAATTTCCGCGCTATTATTTGAAGTTTATGTGTGTGTGTATGTATTCGGAAAAATTAATATAAAATTAAATGTTTTGTATATTAAAGTATGACGTAATGGTATCTATAAATATAGAACAATTATTACAAACAAATTATTGTACCTGGAAAAATTAATATTCAAATCTTGGTTTATATTGGGTATCTAAATAATTATTAGAGCATTTTAATTAGTATTGAAATTTGGTTTCAAAAATGATGGACAGGTTTTATGCAAATATTTTAGTTATTTTGTTTTTATTTATTTATCTTTTGCTTGTTTTTTTCATAAACAGAGCAATACATATTATAATATAACTGCTTACTGAAGGAGTATTTCAGTTTAGTGTTTGTTGTATTATTCTTTGTGAACACCAAATACATTGCGGTTGTGAACTTCCTATTGTGGAAAATAAAATTAAATATTTAATTGTAAACTGTAATGTAAATAGGACTGGTTATAAATGTAAGTAAAATCAAGCTAATTGATATCAATAAATCAGTTCTGTGACACTTGTTGCAGACTGATGATGATAATAAAGAGGAGGTAAGCCCTTTCTTTTATTTGGATAGCTCTATTAATGTAAAGATATTCCAATCATTTCAAATAAGCTGATTTCTTCAAATTAAAAATGTTGCCTCAGTTCGTTTATATAGTGGAAATGTGACATAAAGAACCAGTCCGATTTAATGAATGTTTGAGACGAATCCTAATGTATATTTTGGACAGAAAAAATTTTCTAACAAAGAACTGTGACAAGAATTGAAAGATACAGTATATATAGTTATTTAGATGAAGAAAATAATTTTTTTTTTTAATATATAATTGCAAGTCTATGGGATTAACACCCTAACTGCTTTTATACAGAGATTTGGTATTCATAATTACCTACATACATTTTTTTTTTTTTTAGAATTTATTTTTATGATCACTTAATTATGATTCTGTTTATGATATGAGAAAAAAATGTGGAAAAACTATATTTATTGTAGAAGTAGTCTTCATAATAAGCACAGTTCCATTTTATGTTTAGTGATAAGCAATATATTCTCAACTATACTTTTTATCATCTTTTATTTGATTGTAATAATGGTAAAGGGTATTGGACCACGTCGAAAAACCCATAAAAATCTTACCTTCGTAAAGGTAGGTGCTTTGTCTACTGCGACACCCAGTGTGTTTAATGGTCACACAATTTCGTAGGAGACCTGCAGGAGGCTTCCAGAATAAAAATCTAGAATGAAATCCGCAGAGTCAAAGAAAGAGTAGACAATTAAAAATAATATGTTACCAAAATTTAAAATGCTATATAAATTATAGTAACGTATCGGAAAACTTATGGTAAATTTCAGTGTTTGAATTTGAGTTTGTTGATGTGCTGTAGACCCACGAGGATCAGGTGGAAGAGATGATGATTTATTGTTATTTCTGTATATAATAACAAAGTTTTACCGACATTAGTACACTGCTTCTATATGGCATTACTTAGACTTTAAATAATAGGTGAAACTTTCTCATTAAACTTGGGTTAAAGCTTGAATGGTTTCTAACATAAAGGGGCTTGAAAGCAATTTATGTATTTTTCAAAAGTATTTATAAAAATGAATTGCATTACAACTCCGTTCCGTAGTGGGTTCAGACCAGTTTCTGTACTACATTATAGGATAATCTTTACCTCGTTTGGTAAATGCAAAAAAAATTTTGATTACAGAAAGCTTTTATTGATTTTTGGTATATTTTTGTCATAAATGTGAAGAGGTTGAGAACATTTGATATTGAATTTTTTATTTTTGTTAGTAAACGTAATATGAATAGATTTGAATTAATTTAATTTGATTTTTCATGTTTTTAGCCAGTTTTTTTTTTATATTTTTACAATACATATATACAAAATTAGGCAAGGATTTGGAATGAAAAAATGATGAGCAAATAATATAATCAAAATAAATAGTTTCAAATATTTCAAATGGATAAAAACAAATTTATTAAAAAAAACTAATTTCAAATTTTGAAATCACATTACCAGATCATTTCTAATTGAATAAATTTTAAAATTATTTGATAAAATTTTTTTAATAGCTATAGAGCTACTGTCTATTAGTAATTTAATTAAATTTTTTTCATAATTTAATTTATTTTCTATAATTCAAAATTTTTAAATATAAAATTTTTTTCTTGATCATAACCAAAAATGTCTTCATTAATCGGAATAACAACTCGTAATTTAGTAAAATGTCGTGCTTTTAATAAAAGGCTTGTTAGCAACTTAGTATTCAAAAAATCTATTCAAAATTCAAAATCTCAATCTTCATTATATAATCGTCAATTAGAGCAAGTAAAACAACAACGATTATTTTCAAGAAATGATAATTCTGTTAAAAATGAAGAAAATAATAATTGCAAAAAATTAGTTTGTAATACTAAAAAAATTAAATTTGAAAAGGAAATTATTCCAAAAGATGAGAGTAAATTAATTGGTGGATCTAAAAAATGTTTATTTAATGATCCGGAATGCTGTAGAGGTAATCGAATTAAAATAAAATTATTTAAAATAATTAAATTAAATATAAATTATGTATATATGTATGTATATTTTAGAAAAATGTCCAGATGCTAACATTAAATTAGATTGTTTGCACTATAAAATGAATGACAATAAAATTCAAAATTATCAAAAGACATGGATTGATTGTCCTACAATACAAATAATACCAAAACAAACTTGTAATCAATTCATAGAACCACAATTAAATTTGCCAATTAGATCTAAGAAAAAAGATGTTGTACTTAAAACTGCTTATAGTATGGCATCAGCAGATGCACAAAAATCATTAATGAATTGTAAAAAGAGAGTTAAGAATACAGCTTGTATTAAATTGAAAATGCCTGGATGCAAATCTGCAAGTGATCCGCCAAAATGTGTATCAGATAGAAAACCAAAAAATGTGAAAAAAATTAATTGCCCATATCCGGCTTATTCAGAGTGTGAAAAATCTAAAATTGAATTAAAAAATTTAGGTGAATGTGAGTGTTTAAAAGTAAGAACCATGTGTGACATTTATGCTATAGCTAAGAAAAAACGATTAAGAGTATCAGCATAGAATTATTGTAAACTAATAAAATATTTATAAATTTATGGTTATGTTCAGATACATAAAAATTAAAATATATAATTTTTTATAAAGTTAAATTATTTCTTTTAATAACCAAAAAAAACAATTTCCTCAATTTTAATGCTTGTGTCCCTATGTCGTTACTTATTTGAAACTGAAGAAGACTACTGAAATCACACAATCTTAGTATCACAATATCTGAGTTATACTTAAAACCCTGTATTTCCATGTGGAAACAAAAAGGATAAAACAAAATCTTTAAAACGTTGGATCATTAATCCAAGTTTCATGAGACAGTTTTAGCTACTAATGAAAATCAAAACAAGGTCATCACAGAACTGTACAGATGTGTGAAACACTTTGCACGTATACATATTTCTTATTATCTATTAATATTATATTTTTGTGTCACTATTTTACTAGTTTTTAAATTATGTAGTTATCTATTTATTACTGTAATAATTGTACATTGGGCCAATTTTATTTTTCTTATTCCGTATTACTTGCATTGTCAGTTTTCAGTAATTAAGATTCAATGAAATTCTTGAACTAACATCTTTGTTTTATCTTTGTAAGAAAAAACTCATACAAAAAATTAATTTAAAAAAAAAATGTTCTTCCATTTAATGGTATTATGGTCACTACATAAATTTATATACAATATTTATTGTATTATAATATAACTTCTACAAGTGTTATGTCTCTTTATCTATAATAAAGTTTTCGACAACTTTTTTTTTTTTGCAAAGTCTAATATATATGTATGAGATTTTATATATACTTTTGAAATATATAATGTAATAGTAAATATTTTATATACTGTTATTATTTTATAACTATTAAAGCTCATATAAATTCTAAATAGAAAAGCTTTCAATCTTTTAAAAAGCTAAAAACAAATTCTTTGTTTTGATATTAAAACCATATGTTTTCAATCATACGGGAATACAATTTTTGATATATCTACTATAAACATATACATTATTGTGTCTATATAACTTTATATATGCATATTTTTATTTTATAATATGTACCAATTTTATTGTTATATTTTGTACTGTTAGTATATAAAATATACATATATGAATACAAGAAATAAGTCATTTTGGGTACTTATAATATAAATAATTATAAAGAAAAAAAATAAATTAGTTAACCCACCCCAAACTAGTGTACAACATAATATTAAAAATCCTTTTTTATTTTGAAAATAATTTACAAATTTAATTTATTTTTTATAAATATAAATATTTTTAACAAAAAACAAAAATTTTGAAAATTTTCCTCAAGGGATGCAATGGTGGGCCAGTTATAAATATAAGTAATTGAACAGAATGTCAATGTATCTTTTTTTTTCAATTTTTGTTATTAAAATGTTATAAATTCCGTTAAATTAAGCTAAAAAAATTTTTGATATACCTAAATAATAGACATATAGATAAAGTATGACTATGAACTAAACCGGAAATATATCATATTTCAGATATAGAAAAAAAGGTATTTCTACCTAAGTTACTGTCAACAAGAACATAAAAACAAAATAGTTGCAAAAAGTTAAAAATGTACTTTAAATGTGTATAAAATTCTACTTGATTTCTCTACATTGTGATTTAGATACCAATATGTATTTAATTAGTAAGTTCAAAAGAGAGTGAACTTACTAACTTTTAGTTTTTAAGATTCGTTTTTAAGTTATTTATTGTATGATTAAAAGACAATCTTATGTACAATTGTTTAGAAATAGATTAAATAAATAATTAAATAAAGCTATAACAAGGAAGCTATCCGTCGTATAGACTAGACCAAACCACATGCGGATTTGATACTGAACTGATCTCCTACAATACAAACTGTTTCATTAATTACCTATTCCACGAGAAATCCCATAACAAATCTATAATATAAATAAAAATTTTCAAATCTTTGCGATATCTCTGAGGCATCGATAAATAAGTCAACAATCAGTTGAATGTAAAAAAATTATCGAATTTTGTATTGCATTTCTTTAATATTATCCTTATTTATATTTGGTTTTGAATATATGTATGTACATACACAATAATTTATGTAATGTGTTTCAAAAGTAGATCGATTTGGTGTTCCTAGAAGTAGGCAATTCAAAAATTATTTCGTTATTTTTGTATTTATATGTTTAATTATATTTTTTTTTACCGTTATTAACAAGGAAAATACTATTATTTAAATTTTATATTTATTTAATGAAGGGAGTTATGATATGATCAATATATTCGTTACTGTTAAATTATAATTATAGTTAATTAAATTTGCTTTGTTTTTATTTTTGTTTTTGTTTTTTTAAAAAAAACTTTTGATTTAATTTTCTTTTGAATATTCTCCACTTAAAGAAGACATGATGATCTCAGAGAAAAATCAAATAGTAAATTTTTGAATATAATTAAAAAAAAATAATTTGGTAGCGACAGAGTTTGAAATTAAAAATAGTAAATCTTTTCCTATCCTCAATCTTTCACTAGTTTTATATATAAAAAAAAAAACCCCAGCCTAATGTTTATCTCTTGTTGAAATGGAACGAGTAAATTGAAAATGATTAACATAAATACATATTAGTACAATGTAACTTATAAACGAAATACGAAAAGTATTACATTACAACATTTATTGAAAAAAAAACATTTACTCTTATATACTTACTATGTAGTATATTATTTATTTAAAAGGACTAAATATGTTTATGTGTCATCATGTTCATATACGCTCTATTTCATATAATCGTGAGTAGTTGTATCTACTAAACACAAATTATAATGTATGCATATGTAACTACTATTCGCACATTTAAGATTTCGTATATATCATATACATAATATGTACATATATATTTACATATTATATTTTTAATAATAGGTCATCAAAAAGAAAAAAAAGGAAAAATATGACGACAAATAATATGAAACATTTTAGTAGTATTTTTCCGTCTTCGTGGCGCCTATCGTAAGGATAATATCGGGTTGAACAAAAATCTATATAATAATTTGTAAAAAAATAAAAATAAATAAAATAAAAAAAAAATTAAAAAAAAATTTTGTTTTTTTTTGTTTTAGAATAAATGCATTAAATTAAATATAAAAAATCTTGTACGAAAATATATACCTATTATAAAATATGAATAAAATTTTATTGTAATATCTATCTATATAAAATAATATTTAAATTTTAAAAAAATTAAATAAATTTTCTAAAATATATAATAATATATATATATATATCGTTTTTAAATATTACCGAAAGGTTGTGAAAATATTTTTTTTTATTTGAAAAGATACAATACCTAATAATTAAAAAGAAAAAACAAAATTTATACCTATATGTATATGTATATAAATTTAATAAAAAAAATACAAAAAATTAGCATCATTATTATCAGATAAATTTTCTTAATTTTAAATATATTAAAAAAGTTACGTAAAAGGATACAAAGTTGTTTTGGTTATTTTCCTTTTTTTGCTTGTTTTGTTTTTTTTTTGTTTTATTTTATTCTTTATATGCTGATTAATGTGAATTAAAAAACTTAAAATTTTATCTTATTGATAAAAAATCTAATTTAATAAATATAAAATAAAAATAATACTTTAGATAGATTTTAAAAATTTATAATTTTAAATATTATAATAAAAATAATTAAATATTATAAAACATATTCATATTCATATTTATATATATGCCAATTGAGTGCCTTATATCATTTGAACATAATCCCCAAGGTGTTTATTATGCTGGACAAGAACTATCTGGTTCTGTGGATCTTTCAATTGATAGAACAAAGAGAATTAAAGGTAATCTTCTACAGCACAAAGAAAAATCATTGTTAATCATATGAAAGTACATGAAAACACATTAAATATAATATGTTACTGTAAAATAAAATTAATTAATTTATGTACACAAAAAATTCATATAATATAGATATACCTATGTGTATATAAATTATATTATACGTTATAATGATAATTAAATTAAACCTCATATTAACATTTTTAATATATTTGCTTAAATGTATTTATATACTTTACTACATTATACTATGTATACTAAACTCAATTATATTATATCTTATAATTATATTATTTAATTTAGTATATGCATGCATACCTATTATATAAAATTTTATATAAATAGATAAAATAATTATACCTGTATATACAATAAACATATATCAAAATAAGATCAATATATGATATTTTTCTGTTCATATATACAAATTACAATCTCACACGTGTTTGTATAGATATGAATATATTATATACTTATTAAATTATATAAGAAATTATTATATATATATTATATAGTTTCTGGCTCTATTTATATAGATATAAATAAGTTATTTTTATTTTATATAATATAGTATGCATTGAAATATGTATATAGAAAATTTGATTATTTCTATAAGCATGTGCATAATCGTGCTTATCAGAATTATACTTACATAGCTATGTACAATTTTTTTTTCAATTATCCTGCAACACTTTTTAATATATACAAACATACATACAATCAGACCATTTTATTCTACAGACTGTTTATTTGATATACATAATTCATTTTAGGATTTATTTTGATTTTAATTTCAAGTTTATAACACATATTTAGTATATATAATTCTTATAAAATAAATATAAGGATATAAAATTTATTCAACTCATTTACAAACATAAAGTGAATTAAATAAATTTTTAAAGCAAACCAAAACCCATAGTTAGTTATAATATTAAACTTAATTTAAATTGTTTTAAATCAATAATAATAGTAATAATAAAATTTTTAAATTTGTTTATTTAGTTATTGGTTTTTAACATAATTATACATAATTGAAAATTTGCTATATATGAATAATAAAGGTGAGGTCTGTATTATTGAATTTGTACAAATTACCACAACTTTTTTATTTGCATGCTCTTTAAAAATTTTTTAAGTATTGTTTTTATACAAAAAAAAAAAGACAAAAACAATATTTGATGCGGAAAGTTTTACAAGTCGGAATTTCACTTGCAAAGACTTATGCAAGAAAATTATTTGACGTCTTTACAAAAGAAACTGACAGTATTCGAGCGAATTATGTACTTGTAAAAAGTTGCAAAGGTTTTCCATTAACGTACGCGAACAGACAGAAACAAAAACAAACTAGCTAAAAATTAAGTAATTCCTATGAAATTCTCATAGTAATCAGTAACAATTTTAATTTTTAATTTTCCGTTTAAATATACTCTCTATCTTATGTTTATCTACTCTAATCGTTATTTTTAACTATCCTTTTTTTTTTAAATTGTAAACAATTTTTTTTATCAAATAATCAATTTAAGGACTTGTTGCATTCTTAATGAAAATTACTATTTTTTTTATTTTACTTATAAAAATAAAATAAATTACTTTAAATTGTAAACTATTTCCGTTTTGTGATAAAAGTATAGTGAAAAATATTTAAGGAAAAATGAAAATGCTTATTTCAATATACATACTGCCTAGGGTTTCTGAAAACTCGGGAAAATAAAATTCGGCGAATCCGAGTATTAAATTTCGAAATTCGTCGAACCCTTTGAATTCGTTAAATTTTTATTAAATGTAGTAAAAAAAATAGTTTTTATTAAAGTAATAAGTTCTGTTTAAATATTTGATTCAATTTAGTATTTTATTACATATAATATTAAACAAAAACAAAAATATATTTATTTTTTTTGTCGTAAGTAATAAAATTTTAAAAATAACGAATTTAAAGATTTATCAGATATTTTCGACCTTATTTTGGTGCAAAAATTGGAAGAAACAGAAAAAGCTCTTTCAGAGTCCGTTGAAGTAGGTTTAATTGAACATAGAGCGTTGAACAATTTTTTCAAATATATAGACAGTACTCAGTATAACTATACAGAGTAAATTCCTGTTTTAATTTGTCAAAATCAGTTTTCTCCATTGGTTCCTCATTCCCACTTTTTAATATTTGGCTTAGTTCCTCCTCAATAGTAATTTCTTTTTGTTGTTCAGGTTCAACTAAAACATCTACTTGCATATTAGATTCGTTTTCGTTTACTACTAAAGTCGGGTTAGCTTTAAATAATCTTTCCATTACATCTGTTGCTAAATTTATTGCTTGTTTTGATGGAACATTATTTGTATCCTTCAGGTATTTTAAAAGATTCATCAAATTTACATTTATGCGTTCATCAACACGCTTGGAAATATTAACCAATAATGCAGTGCTAATTTGAGTATTCACGAACTTAATAATGAAAATTATTTAAAAATTAAAATTTCAAAAATTTGTACAATATTAAAATTTTGGGAGTTTTCACTTGTTTACTATTAAGATATATGTACATTAATAATAAATGCAAATAATTAAAATGACTTGCATTGTTTTAATAAATTGGACGTCGCCTACTGGTATAATATTGGTACCTACAATATTTTTTGAGTTTTTGAATTTTTAAATTTTTAGATTCGGCACCGAACTTCGAATTCGAATTTTATATTGAAGGTTCGGCGAATTCCAGTTCGAGTAATTCGGTTTCAGAAACCCTAATACTGCCATTTTCCCTCCCATGTTAGTGAAATTTTTGGAATTTGTTGAGAACTTTTAATTTCAGCTTAACTTTCAGCAATTAATTTTTAAAAAATAAATAAATTTTTACTGTCGCTGAATTAAAATGTAAAAATAATTAATTTTTTATTTTATAAGGTTTTTGATATGTTGCAGATCTATCTTATGTTATTGATGTGTAAATATTCGAACTCTATCTATTATTATGTCGATGGTATAATTCAACTTAATATAGACAAAAAATATAATTTTGTTCTTTTAATTATACTAATAATATTAACTTAATGTTCACTCAAAATTTAAATGTTAGTGGTATATAATTTAGAAGATATATGATGATTAATAAAATAAAATAAAAAATATGTTAACTTATAACTCACCTATTTAGTTACCTATAAGTATGTACATATATGCATAAGTTAATAATTTTATTTTATTTTTCAGCTATTCATATAACAGTTAATGGTTTTGCTAAAATAAGATGGCTTAAAAAAGGTTATCCGCATAATAGTGAAAGAGGAGTATTTCGGGGATATCAATCATATTTGTCATCAAGATCCTATGTACTTGGTAATTCATCAGAAAATTCACCATCTATAGAATTATTGGCTGGAGAATATTCATATTCGTTTCATGTTGCATTACCTAATAATATACCAACATCATTTGATGGAAAATATGGTTATATTTTGTATGAAATTGTTGCTGCCATTGACCGTCCTGGACGTTGCACAAAAAATTTTCGTTTACCATTTACAGTTATACAACCAATGGATCTAAATATTGACCCAATATATAGAGTAATTATTGTACATATATCATTTATATATAAAGCTATAAAATAAATATAATATAAATTTAAAAAAATATATATATATATATTATTTAAGGTACCATTAGATGTATTCGATCAACAACAATTTTGGAGTTTTTGCTGTCCAACTGGACCATTATGTGTTAAATTTAATACAAGTTATAATGGATATGTACCTGGACAAAAAATATCATTTGTTCTATTTATTGAAAATGAATCTTCAATTGATTTTATTGATACAATTGTTGAATTGGGTCAAGAAGTTATATATGAAAGTCGAGAACCATTACACGATTATCGTATTGATAAAAGTCAAATAATATCGAAAAATTTTGGCATTATATTACGATGGAGTCGTAAAGTATTTCAAGGAAATTTATATTTACCATCAATACCTCCAACTAGTCTGATACCAGATTGTCCAATTAGTATACAATATGCGATTAAGATAATCATTAAACCACGTCATTTTCATCAAAAATTCAAAATGAAAGTTCCACTTACAATTGGAACAGTACCAATTTTAGATAGCTCACCAAATAATATTAGACGTAATAATTCACGTGTTATTTTAGAACAAGCTACAAATAATCGTCAATCGAATATATCGGAATCGCCAAATAATAATACTTTATTATCATCATCGGATAATGAGAGTCCACCCGAATATGTACCAATGAGTAAGTTTTTTTTTTTTTTTTAAATATAATAAACATTATTTTTTTTTAAATGTTTTTTTTTTTTTTTGTTTTTAATTAAATTCAGTACCGCCATCTTATCAAGAGGCAATAGCTTTGAGTCAAAAATTTATTGATGATACTGAGAATCCATTGGAAATTAATCAAAAAAGTAATCCAGGTTTTATACCAAGATATCCAGTTTATCAATCAAATGAAGAAGATTCATCTGAAGAATAAAAATAAGAGAAAAAAAAATAATATTAATTAAGTCTTTTGCACTTTTTATATTTTTAAAAAATATTTATATAACATAGCGGAAGAAATTTTTATTAAAAACAATATTCTATATTTCTAGCTTTAAAATTGTGATTTTAAAAACTATTTCATATATAATATAATAATAATATATACTTATATATTAGAAGTTAATTTTATTTAAAGTTTTTTCTCATTCTAAAATTTCCTTAACTAAAAAAAAAATACACTTTAAGAAATCTATAATTAAGTATGAATTAAAAGTTCAAGTTGATCTTTAATAAGAATTTGTTTTTTTTTTTTTTTTTTTTTTTTTTTATAATAATAAATATCTATCCATATATCTTAGAATTTATACATAGTCTATTTATATAGTATATTATGTTAGCTTGCTACTAGTACCATGAACATTATATCTTATTTTTTTTTACATTTAGTCTCGAGTTTTAGCGTCGAGTTCTAATACTATTTACTAAATTTTTGTCAGTATAGTATAAACAGAAATTTATATATAATTTCTGGTATAAACAAGTACTATGTATGTATGTGAAAATTGTACAATATTCATTATCTCAAAATGTTCGGGGCGGTGATTAAGTATGAGTATTAGGTTCAAGCAAAATTGTATTACATTATATTGTATCTAAGATCAGAGAAAATTGGGTTGGGTATAAAATTCATAATTTCAAAATCCGTAAAGCCGAAAGCTATAGTTTCATAATCTATATAAAATCAAAATTCATATAGCTTACAAAATTCGTAAGATCAATTTTTGAATTTTTTAAGATTCACGAATTCAAAATTCATATTTGAGAAAATCCATAATATCGATATCCATAAAAAATTTATATGGACTTTTTTCGAGCTAATAAAATAATTCATACAAAAAAAAAATCACGGTGATGACTCATCTAAATTCAGAAAATTTATTATAAAATACTTTTTTTATAAAATATTTAGATAAAGATTATGGAATAATTTGTGAAGGTATTTTTTCTGTTTACTAGGTTTGACTGGTTTTACTTTCAGCATATTCATTTATTTTTCAAATATTTTTTTCTTAATTTCAATCGTAATTCATTTATAACTAAACTTTTTATTTATTTATTTATTTTTATTAACTTCACCACTTCAACTTATTTATATTAAAATCTATACACCTTTGATTTGTACTTTTTTAGACTAACCTGAGTTAATTATTTAAAATATAATTTAATTTGTAAAGGAAATAAGGCAAAGTAAAACCTTTAAATAATTATAGGCTTATACTAATATGTAAAACCTAATTTAAACCTAACCTATAAGTTTAACTATGATTAATTAATTAGGGAATATTCAATTTGTTGCCAAATTGACGTAGAAGTAAAAGTAATACTACTAACTTGAAATTTAATCACACAATTGTCAATAAAACAATAATAATAATGTAGAATACGAATTTTAAAATTTGTGGATTCTGTAATTATATGGATTCTGAAATTTATGGATTGTAAAGTACGATTTTCGTAGCTAACCCCCTCGTAATACTATCGTTATTAGATTTACAACTCAATTTTTTTTTGCTAGTTTTTTAACATCTAGATATTTTTTTAAACCTAAACTTAAAATTAATTACTGAACCGGTCAGCTCAGAAAGATGGGTGTGATGACCACCATCGATCCTGATAAATAAAATCTTGACAAAATGTTTTATTAAAATAAAATATTTTTTTTTTTTCAAAATGTAAAATAATTATTATCAAATTTAAAACGGTCTACCGTAATTCTGTTTTATCAAAATCAAGTTTTTTTTAAATTGTGTTCGCGGACCTCTGTATATGCAAAGTAAAGCTTATGTTCTAAACAAGATTTTATTTTTCAAAATATCAGGGTGCTCCACCACAGAAAAATATATCCATATGTATATAAAATATATTTTTATTAATTTATATACATAAAATATTATACACGTAAATCACATGCACACATCCTTACATTAAAAATATCAAATAGCAATAACAGGGATAGTAGCTGTTCTTCCTTTTGAAAACATTTATCACTACTATGTTTTATTAGAAAAATATTATGTATATAATAAAATTTATTAATAAATATAATGAGTAATGAAAATGAGTAATGGAAAATTATTCCTTTAATATATTTTTTTTTTATATTTACCTATAATCTGACTTTCCATAATGCACAACACAATTAAAAATTTAAATTTAATTTTATAAATTTTAATTCATTATTCATATTTTCATTTGAAATACTTAGTCTAATCGTCTAATCTAATGAACAAATTATTTATTTATTTTAATTTGTAAGCTTAGGAATTTTACGTAACGTTTATGTTAAATATAGAAAAACGCATTAGTTAAGATGTATGTTGTAAATAATGATGTACCTACGATAAGTCCAGCATGTCTATTAAAGTTTTCTAAAATAAGTTCTTTTGATTAATTTACATATTAATTAATACACTTTAACTTTAATCAGTTATAGAATTATTTTATATATATATATATATATATTGAAAAATATTAATAAGTAAATATACAGTAAAGTCATAATAATGAGAACACTTTTAATATACCAAGAATAATACATGTTTTAGTTTTTGGATATACATACATATATGGGTTGTACGAAAAAAATTGATGATTTATTAAATTTTGTATTTTGAATAATGTTTGAAAGAAATATAGGGTTCATTCAATAACATGTGATTGCAATCCATCACAATCAAAAGTAATCCAAAATGTTCAAAATATCAATAGCCAACCAAAAATCTTTTCAAAAAATATCATTTACAATCACTTTTAATTCATTTTTCTTATTGAACATATTTTTGTGTTTTTGAAATTTTAAAAAACTTTTATTTGAATTTAAATTTTAAAAATGTTTTATTAAAACATTTTAAATTTTTTTTGCTCAAATATTTTTTTATAAAATTAATTTTTACCGAATATTTTGCATCAGAATAATTTTCAAATCTAAATTTTGACATTAAATTCTAATGAATGATTGTGATTTTACTTATGAACACAATCAAAACATATCAGAAAATATAATTTTTAATCACGTCTATTGAACAAAAAACAACAGTTTCAATCACAAATTTCTCCTCCCAATTATTGTAATTGGAAGTGATTGAAAATTTATTGAACAAAAAAATATGATTGCAATCAATTACAATCAAAAACTTTTTGTTATTAAATGAAGCTATAATTATAGTACATATTTTATTTTAACGAAAATTCGTTGAAACTTTAAGCCTGAAGGTATAACAATATGTACAACGAGTAATGTTTTTATGAATATTTTGGTTTATTTATTTATAGACTTTCTGAAATATGATGAACTAAAAATTATATGTGGCAAACTAGTTTTGAAAACCTATAAGAGTGAAGTTCAATATTATTTAAATTTTCTTTTAAAGTTTTACAATTGATTAAAATTATTATTACATATACTTATAACCATATATGTAAATTTACATATCTTTAAATTGAATTTACGTAATAACTGTGATATTAGTAAAAAATAAAATTATTTAAAAATAAAAGTAAGTAAAATATGTTTATTTATTTTCAAAGTTTATAAAATACTAAGAAAAGATGAATAAAATTTTAATAAAAATTATTAAGTGTTCAAGTTAATGTGATTTCACTGTATAGTAAGTAACAATATACAGGAGGATGTTCGATGTCAACTGAATAGTAGAAAATTAAAAATTGTTACACACAGAAAAACAATAAATTTTTGTTACATTCAAATAATTTGTTGACGACAGTGTTCGTCTACAAACATTTAAATGTTTGTCTGTGTTATAATTTTAATTTTAAATAATTAAGTAAATTATTGATTAAAAACATGTAATTTATAATTTCAAATTAAGTAAATAATGAGATAAATTACAAGTTAATGAATAAATTGAAAATTTAAGTTTCTGTTATTGACATTTATTGATAGGATTTCAGTTATATTTATTTTATTGATATATTATATATAATAAATTGAAAGCAAATCTAGTAGAGTAGAGTCATAAATTTCAATCGGATTTAGAAATAAATAAATAAATAGATAAATTATATTTTTCATATCTTTAAATAGAAAAAAATTGCAAATCTATAATTCGAAGAAAAAGTCTAGCTTTTATAATTTTCTACTTTTGTAGAATTGATCAACAACACTTCCGGCTAATGAAACATTGCTCTATATATGGGTAGAACACATAACACGCCTTAATGGTCTTGATTTAAAAAAAACACTTCTTTGCCACTATACATGATTTTTTTAATTTTTAAAATTTTCTTTTTATTTTACTCCCACTTAAGATAAATATATATATATATATATATCTATATATATATATATATATATTTATATATATATCTATATATATATATATATATATATATATATAAGATATGTATTTGGTGTTTAATTTAATTAATTAAATAATTTCCATATATTTTTACTGTAAAAAATTAACTTTATTTTTAATAATTTTCTATAATATTTTATACCTACATATAAATAAATTTCTAAGGATAATTAATAAATAATAGTACATATAAAATAAAATGAAAATAAAAATAAATTACAAAATAAAAAAAAGAATCAAAATTAACAAAAACAATTTAAAAACTTTAATATTAAAAAACATTTGATCAAAGTGCCATATTTATTAATAAATGTAACATTTTTGCACGAATATTTTGTAAGTGTATTTGTGATGTGTTATTTATTTTTCAAAAAACATACATATATAATAGTTATTATATAAAAATTTCTAATATGTCGAATAAAAAATAAATGCTTCAAAATTTAAATTAATTTTTAAGTTATTTGAAAACATACATTTATTATCTACATTCTATATTATTAATTAATTTTTTTTTTCTATTAAAAATTATGAATATATGTATTTTATGAATTATAAAACTTTTTAAATTTACATTTTCTTAGTGTCTTTATTGGTTTAAAATAAAAAAAAAAAAAAATGTATTAAATAAAATTAATTTCATTATCAAAAACTTTGAATAAACATGAATTTTCTTTTTTAAATTTTGGGGTTGGAGAATACAATGTGCGTGCATATTATCGTGATCTATGGTGACGTGATATAATTTTCTACTTGGAAGATTTTTATACAAACAAATAAATTATGGGTAATTCCATATTATGAATTGTAATACCTAAAAATTTTTGTCCAAAAAATATTTGTGTATGAAATGTTTTGATTTAGCAAAATTTTCCATCAGTTGTGTCACGTTAACAAAAATCAATATAGGTAAACATATTTTATGGGCGTAAATTGGAATGTGATATTAGAATAATATTTTGTTATAATTAATGATTTAGTCAAAATTAATTTTGTGTTAGATGTCGGGATAACCAACGTTAGATATTATTGGAAAATGTACAAACGAATTATAATACAAAAACATTAATATTTATTAATTATTATTGAAATTGATAGAATAATTAGCTTTGAATTTCACCAAAAATGCTTGTCATACACACCTTGATATCGTAAATACCTTAACACAAAGTTGAATACAACGTCTGCATGATCTAAAATGTGAACAAAAGCTTATAAAAGCTTGAAACATTGCCTCATGATCAAAATTGTTGTGGACGATGTATTTATGACCGGTTTGATAGATATTTTTGTGTATATAAAATTTTTTAAAACTCCAATGTTTTTTTTTGTAATGGTGAAGTTTTTATCTGTATATGAATGAGCTACGTTGTGATTAAAATCAAATTAAAAAAAAAATATAAAAAATATTTTCGAGGTTTTATAATTCACAATGTTCATCGTCATCGTCATCGTCAATTATAATATTTTTTAAAATAATGCAAGTCATATGATTAAATATTTAGCAAGGTTAATATTCTGCAGATGTATATGGTATAAAATTCTAAATTTTTGTTTTAGAAGATCAAAAGCTTTTTCTATATGTATCCGTAATGAACTCAGGATGGTATTCTAATGTGATTCTTCTAAAGAAATTAAGCCATTATTTTTGTAGAGCATTCATTAGATGGTTTAGACAAGGGGATAAGCTGTAAACTTATTGTAGAAATAGATATATGAGTATGTATAACATATCGTTTTTTTCTGTTTTTTTATAATTTAAGTAGTTTAATTAAATTTAAATCCTAAACACTTCTGTAATCATCAATCACTTGGTTTAAAATAAAAATTAATAAAAACTGATTGTATATTTTTCTTGATCACAAATGTATTAGAATACATTCCACAAAGGTCTCATTACACAATGTTGCCAACTTATTTTTAAGCATATAGTTGGCAACTTGGTTTTTAAACATTGGGTTCGTTCAGTAGCATTAATCGGTAGATCTGGAATCCATTTTGGATCCATGTACCATATATCTGGCCACTGAACGCAATTCACCACAAAAATTTACCGCAATATTAGCGCCATCACCGGAAAATATAATGAATACTTTTAAAAATAAATTAAATTTGAATGGAATAATATTTATTATCATACATATAATTTATTTTTTATATAACTCTTAATTTAATTTTATGTACATAAATCTTCCTTAAGAATTTAAATTTTCACACTAATTCAAAAAATAAAGGCGATTTAAATTTAACAACTTTCATAAAATAATATAAACATTTAATTTTTCTTACAGCAGATGTCACAACACTCAACATAAAAATTGTTGTTGTTGTTTTTACATATAAAAAGTCAGATCCATGATATGTGTGTAGATTTTTTTCAGATCCATTTTCATTAACCGCGATACATTAACCGGTACATTTGCCACATCGTTCAGTAAACAGATCCATGGATCTGTGGATTTCAGATCCATTGGTTAATTTCACTGAATGCTACCATTGTATCAGGCTTAAGTTTTGTTTTTAAAGACATTTACGATGTCAATGTCAGTCTACATGCGTCTCTACTTGCAAATTATCTTTATTGTTTTGTATTCGACTATGGATGGAAATCTAAAATCGCTTTACTGGGATTGGATTTGACCTTTTTCTGCAGCTGATTGGTTTACTGGCAATTGAGATAGCACTGATAGAGATTTGATTTATTATACTGTTATTATTTTTACCGTGGGAGTGATGAGCATATAAATTTCAATAATGAAGAATACATATATTGCCTTGGTTTTTATTCAAGAGTGAGTCGTTCTTATATTTTTCTTATTTATATATTTTATACTCTCTTAGATGATGTGTTCTGCTACTTTGATTTTGAACTGCATTAAATTTTTCTTTCTAGCTAGTTTGGCTTCTTTCATCAGATGTTATTTGTGTCGCATTTCAATGTTCCTCTTAGTTTGTTCTAAATAGATTTTTTTACAATGATTTCGACTGATCTTGTATATTCCCGATTTTGCCATCTGATTTGGGTTCTTAGTTGATCTTAGATAAAATTTTAACTGATTGGTGTTGCTGCTTTATACTACGTTCACAGTTACGTTTTAGTTTCGCTTTGAAAGAGGGGAAATCTCACTAAATTCCAGTACTACTCTTCTTTTCGGCTATTGATCAGTTAGTAAGGTTAGAAGTCTCTAACGAATAACAACAATTTTAAAGTCAAAGATATCCTATGATCCAAGACCAAGTTCCTCTTTAAGTGAAGACCCTTTATTACCTTTTATTGCTATTTTAATTCCGGCTCCTATCATTTACCGAAGCTATTACGCAATATTTAACATGAGCACGCTTTTAAAATTATTTTGTTTTCTTATTTTTTTTTTTTTAAAATCCTTCAGAATGTAATTTCCTATTTTACAATACTTCTTTAGAAATATCATATTTCTTGCATTCCATTTAAAGTTCATTACTTCACGTTTTTACATTTTTGAACTTGATGTATCTTGTAGTGACTATACTAACTACTATAATATAAATATTAACTATAATAACTATAACTACACTATAGTTAGGTACTTGGTATATTTTTTATTAGCTATTTTGGTTGTGTGTGTATTATTGTAAATTGTACAAGAAATAAAGTTCTCTGACTCTTATGTGATTTCTCTGCTCTCTTTATAAAGTTTATTTCTGCTCTACTGTGAACCTGAAGGTCTGAAATCAAAACTTGAAGAGAGTAAAGAAAGTAAATAGAAAAATATTTTATATAATAATAATTTATATAAATAAATTCATTAAAGCTTATAAAAATATTTCCAGATTTTCAAGTTCAAGTTATAATATTGTTCTCTCATTATTTTATAAGGGCATGGCATGGCATGTGGTTGTTTTGCTTGTGATGTGACTTGTTTTGTGAATACGCGATGTCTATTTTGCACTAGTGTGTGGAAAATTATTTTGTTTCCGCTTCAAAAATACATAGTATATAATTATCATTCCGCTTGTGCTAGTAAATAAATGTGTATTATCTATCAAAGTAAGATACATTATTATATTATTACAGAAAAGAGACAAAAATAAGGGAGAGCTTTTTAAATTTGAATTAGACAGTGCTGCCAGACTGGGAAAAATATTAATTACTCTAAGAGGATACACAATCTAAAATAAGTCAATTCTGTAAAATATTCTTTCGAATTGTACTTATTATAGAACCATTTGTTTATCTATGTTATTTCAAGAAAGATTGATTAGTTTGCTACTTAGAGAGACTCAAAATAGAATTTGATTCGTGAAATTCATTACGAAAAGTAATGTTGATGACAGTGTACAACCCTAAATAAAGCATGTTTCTGCAAAGTTTTGATTAACAGTTCATTATGATGTAAGAATATATTATGGAGCCTCTGTACATTGGTACTTTCAATGTCTGCTGTTTCAAAACTACTTGAGTGCACACTGTTACTTTTGGTACCCATTTAAAACTGTTTTAAAATTTTTGTGAACAATAAAGTAAACCCCTTATTGGTTATGTAGTGGTTATGTAATTTGAATCAAAAGTTCTCTTGTTTGAATCCCACTCAGAGAATGGATTTTTGATTACAAGATTTTTTTTTCTTAAAATAATGAAATTTTATATAACAGCATTTTATGGTGAGCCGTAATTTGACATTCACTTAAATAAAATGATAAATTATAGAACTATAATATTTAGTAATGTCTGATAGTAGTTTTCCACATTAATTTAACTAATTTATATATTAGAAAATTGATAAATAAATTACTTAGCAAATATTATTTGCTCAAAAGTCATGTACTTAATGTATAGGTAAAAGTAGTGTTACCTTAGCCACTGGCATTTATAGAATAAGGAAAAAACTTAATTAAATTATATAGTTAAAAATGTTAATTAATTGATCAAATCACTTAATTTAAGTTCAATTGTATAGAAAGAAAACTACAATCAAATTTAATTTTATTTTGCATAAAAATTGTGAGCCAGAAAATCAAATCAAAATATAACTTATCGGTTTAACAAATCAGTTAAAACTTAAAAACTTTAATTTGGCAACATTCTTCATATATTTTTTATTAGTATTGGTGAATTAAATTTCCTTTTAGTTTACCAAAAAACCAAATACCAAAGAGTCTGAAATACATAAGATAGCATCTTTAATTGCTGATAGATATAAAAAAACAAAATATTTTTGTTTGTTGAAAGAAAATAGAATGAAAATGAAATGAAAATTGAAGAATGTAGAGAGAAATGTGTAGAGAGAAAGAAAAGTTGTGAAAGAGACAAACCTAAAAGAGAGTTTATTTTTCTTTCAAATTTTATTTTACAAAATTGTTTATTTGATTCGAAAATTTGGAAAATATTGAAGTTAAGTTGGGGAGAGACGTGGAGTCAAATTTAAATCACTACTGGTGGGTTGGCTAGTCTACTAACACAATACTACAATATTACTTTTTTTTTTATGTTTTTCTTTAAATTTTAAACATTTTTCAAGTTCTCGCCATGACTTCATCAATGAGTAGAGTATTGTATTTGTGTAACAAATGAAATTTTGTATATATAAAAATTAGTTTATGTGAAGACGTTATGTTGTAAAGAAGTGTAGAAAAGTGGAATTTGTTTACATATTTTTATCAATTATATTTTTATTTTGTTTTTGTTTTGAATAATTTTACAAAGTTGAAAAAAAAAATTAGTATTTAAAAAAAAAAACAAAAAAGTGGAAATTACTTAGTACTTACTATATTATAGTATATTGTGCCTTTTTTTTATATATATCGATTAAATAAGTATATATATGTATATAGATATATAGTTATCTCAAATGGCCTTTTAATAGAAAAAAGAAAGATAAAGATTAATTAAAAATATCAATATTAATTTATACAATTTAACCCTTTGGATATATTTTAAATAAAAAGAATTTAATTTTATTAAAGAAAAAAACAAAAATGCCAAGTAATTGTATAATTCAATTTGATCATCCAAATGATGTTTACTATAGTGGACAAAATTTGAATGGTTTTATTAAATTGACAACACAATCCTCCAAGACTGTAAGAGGTAAGTTCAAATCTTTGTATATAATAATAATGTGTATTTTTTATGATGGTTTGAGTTGGTTTGTGGTTTTTGTTTTTGTATATTGCTTTTTTAATGCTTTTTTTGACGCCAAAATGTGACGGTTTATATTTTTATTATTTATCAGATCATTAATACTTCCGTTTACATTTCTTTTGTAATCTAAGATGATTTCATTTTATACAAAACGGTTTAATTTAAAGACACTTTATTTATTAATTAATTAAATCATTTTATGTTATATTTTTTTTTAAATATGTAATTAATAATAATTAATATGTAATAATTAATAATTAATATATAATATATAATCAAATTCAATATGCTGTTAAAATAATTTGTTTAATTATTAATTATTAATATATAAATAATGTAAATAATAAATTTTTAACTAATTAATATATAAGATGTATTTTTTTTAATGATATAGACCTGGATCAATAAAAAAACGACTACGAGATATTTTTTATTTCTTGCATTGATTTAAATTTTTTATTTTATGTTTAGAGTAAAACATAACTGTAAAAAAGTAAATTTAAAACTTTTCCATGTTCTGTATTATAGAGGTCTGAAGTCGGAATAAAACTGAATTAACGATTTGTATAAAAATTCAAAAAGCTCTGTGATTTGATCATATAATATAAATTGATCAAATAATATAAATATGACACAGATCAATTTATTATTATTATATATAATACAACTTATTAGACACAGATATTGTTAAATGACTTTTTTCATCCTATTTCACTCCACTTGAAAGTGGTATTCAGATTCGACATAGTTCAGATATAATATTATGGTTCTGAGACTTCAGTTTTAATTTATTTCAGTTATAATAATGTTTAAAAAGTTGTTGATTAGTGTACTTTTACTTCTACTTAATGTTGCGCCCAACTGTCATCAGCAAAAGAGATGGATTTTATCTCCCAATGTGTACTTTTGTTAAATATTTTTTTTTCCAGTCTACTGATTTGATTCCACAAATGGAAAAATTAAATAACTTACAGTTAATTAATAAAATAAATAATATAAATTAACTATATATGATTGATTAAAAATACTATAGTTATCACTTTTAATTAAAATATGATGGTAATTAAAATATTCATAAAATATTAGTTTTATATTGGTATAAAAAAAGTATAAATTATTGTTATTATTATTTGTAAAATATGAGTACGTATACGTACACTCCGGGTTCAATATATGTATATTATAGAAGCATCATGTATATTAAAATCAATTACAAAATGTTATTGAAATCAAAAGTTAGGAAGCAACAAGTGTAACTCTTATTGAAATTAAATGTTATTACATATAATATGTATGTATGAGCTATTCTTTATCAACAACAATATATACAGTAATACCTCGTTTAACATTATCCATTTTAACGCTATTCAAAATGTCTGTTGTAAAAATTTAATAAAAATTTTTTCTATATTTGTTTTTTGATCACGAATCGTGTACAAATATTTACTGTTATAAGATACAAATATGGTTTATTTAAATACAATTGAAAAAAATAAATGAAATTCGTGTTGATTTTTTTTATTCTGTTCTAAGCTTATTTTATAAAATATAATAACTTTATATATCGACAACTTAAATGAGGAGTTGTAATTTGTTTTTATTTGAGAAATATTTTGCAAATTTTTTTGTTGCATTTCAAATTGTTACAATTTCAATTTTTTAAGATTGAAATTATATTAAGGGTATTTATGACTAATTTTAGAAAAGTAGTAGGTCTGGATCTACAATGATTTATACAACAATTTCGTGAACACATTTGTGTACTTTCGATGTTGTGCTCGATGTAGAATTGTAACAGCGGTTTAATTATATTTGAATTTAATTTATAATTATGAAAATAAATTAATTTAAATTTTTTATTTAAAAAATTACCTCTGTTTTTATCTCAGCCATTTTCCAAATACAATATGTATTATTGACTTTCCAAATGTCAGACTTAAAAAGTACAATGGCTTCTAAAGTACAATAGATTTGAGTCTTGTAAAAATCTAAAAGTCTTGTAGAATATTTTTTTTTTATATAAAAAGTTTACAATGGCAATACACTTCTACATCTAGTACAAGACTACACCTTCAAATTACATCTAATATTATTTTAAAATGTTAATAGTTTATAAATCATATTTCATATTGTTTCACTACCACACTAGTAATACTATACTACAACTAGTTGTTATTGATATTAAAATTATGTCTATTATTTTAGTTTATTTAAATTAATTAAATTGTATTTATTTTCCACTGAAGATTCACAGAAATTGAACAAACGATTCAAATCTAGTTTAATGTGAGTTCGTTTAATATTAAGAAAATGTGGAATGCCTAACTACTTCACGTTAAACGGGGTATTACTGTACTTGTATACTATATTTGATTACTGTACTGTATTTCAACGGTCTACAAACTCATATAAATTCTATTGCTATTTCGACTAATCTCAAATTTTTTGTATAACATAAGTCTTTTTGTTTTATGATTCAGCTTAAATTAAATTAAATATCGTAAACAATAAGGGAATTATATAAAAAATATATATATATCATGAAAAATTAAGATCAAATTAAACCTTTAAATCAAATTGAAATGACAAAATATAAAAAAAAAAGTATAATAGAAGAAAAAACTTTATATTTTCTTTAAATTTATACGTCCTCGAACTTGTTGCAAAATAATTTATATTTAAAAAAAATCTTGATTTTTATTTCGAGGAAGTTTTGTTTCATCTTTTTTTTTTTGCTTTGTCTAATCACGATATTGTTACTTAAAAAGCTTGTATTTTTTTTTACTAAAGAAAAAAATTTTAACCATTCCGATGATTAACTGGAATTTTTTTAAGTAAAAATTCAATATTGTTGTTAAAAATTAATACCTAATTTAAATTCCATCTTTTTTTTTTGTTTATATTAATTTAAAGAACGTCATTCAATAATTAATTACATAATAATAAAAGTTCAATTTCATCTTTTTTTTTTTTATACATATATGTATTTAATTGAAGTTTTTAAATTTAAAGTTAAATCATAAAAAAATAATATAAAATTTTTAAAATATATTTTTTATAATAAAAATTTATAAAAAATTAAAATACAAATGAAAGAATAAAATAAAAATAAATTTAAATTCACCTGAAAAATTTTCATAATTTTTTTACTTTCTTCGGTTAAAAAAACTAAACCTGTTTACTGCAAAGATGTTGAATTTTTCATGTTTTTTTTTTGTTTTGTTGTTTTTTTTTATTGCTAAAGAAGATTTTTGATCATTTCTTAACTTTTATGGCGCATATAACCTACATAATATGTCTTTATATAGGAGATTTAAGTAAATAACTATACAGTTTTTTTTTATATAAGAATTTAAAATTTTAGAACAATTTTTTGTTTTAAAAATATTTTTTCGTCTGAGAATTGATTTATTCCATCCGCCATTCGGTACCATTTTGGTTAAATCGATTTTAAAGATTTAATGTGAAATAACTCGAAAACTTATAGTGGATGTTTTTTCTAGATAAAAGAAAATCAACTAAAGACTAAATTCATGCATCATTCTGTTTTCATCGGTGTAGAACGAAGTGGAGGACTGTGTCGACATCAGCGCACTAAAAAGTCCTATCTATGTTTTTTGTTAAAATAAAATTAGTTTTCTTTAGACTAACCATATTAATATAGTTTTGATTATATTACTTTAAATATCTTTGATCAGATTGAAAATATTGATAGATAAAATCCCTTCGTTTCGTTCATTGAATTCGTTAAACAAAGTTTTGATTGTGATATGTTGAGAAAGATGACTTTTATGGCGTACAGCCAATTTATTTTATTTCGTCTTTTATGATATGGTTTTTAGATCTATAAATATCAACATTGTGAACATATCAAGGATAATTTTTCTCTTGACAACACCACGTAAATGACAACATTTTTCAAAAAACGTTTTTTGCATTTTTTTTGGAATAAAATGCAGATACACAATTCTACATTCATAGAATTTTCAAATTATTAATAAAAAAACGTTAAAATGTCTATGAATGTAGAATAGTAAGTACGTCAGTGCATTTTTTATCTTGGCTATATGTTGGTACCTTTGTGCCCTCTTTTACTGCATTGTAATGCCGATACCTCGATGGCATATACTTAGATTTCAGCTTGAAAAACAGTGGGATATATGTCAAGTGCCATGCTAAATTTGATACTTGGTCCAAATACGCCGGCATCAGTTTTCTTGCCGTGTTTTGAGCAATCATTATACCATACTAAAACTCCTGGAATTAAGGCTCTTATTAAACCTTCGACTTCTTCCCCCTTAGGTATTAGTTCAGTGAAGAGCTTACGGCAATCAATTACTTTCGTCATATAGTATGACATTGCAATTGTTTCGGTTATTTTTATCCAATTCTTTGTATTTTAGTAAACTTAGCACATGCTTCCGTCTGTTCTACGACTTGTAAAGCCATACAGTCATCTGTCGAGATAATCTCTATGTTTTTCTGAACATACCTTGACTTGGCCTGTTAGCTTTTTTGTTAATGTAATCTATGTGAGGACCATGATAGTTTACTATCAAGTATTATTCCTAGGTGCTTTGTTTCCTTTAACATTACCTTTATTCGATAGTAAGTCCAATGAAGGTGGTTGGTAGTTTACTTTTCTTCGATAGGTAAAAAGGGTGTTGTTTATTTTCACTGATTCATCGATGATATGAAATTGTTAAGCACAACCACAACCCCATTTTTGAATATCGTATGCCCAGACTGACTGTAATATTTGATTGTAGGTCAAAATTTTGCTTTCTGTCAAAAGTATAGATGACACCCAATTAGCCAATAAGAATAAAAAACGTCGAAACGTTAAATTGACTCTCTTAAACCAGTCTAATTGATATATGAATAAAAAAAAATAGATTACAAATTCTGAAACCGTATCAACGGAAAATCTTTAAACCTCTTATTTAGTTGAAATTTTATAAAAATGGCGTATGTAATAAAATCATTCTATAGCGACGATTTATAATTCACTTTGCAGAGGACAAATTTTTTGGTTGATTTTTAAAAAAAAAATAAATTATTTTGCAAAGTTATTCATTTATGGATTTGTGTGACCTTTAACTTCGAAGTAGTTACAATAAAAATAATTTAATGTAACTAGATCTTTATAATATTGTGTAATATAAAAATAATATTTATTAATTTAAAATTTGATGTATAAGAAGGATGCTAAAAGTAATATAAATAGACTCATATTGTGTAATTCAAATTAATAAAATAGAACTCGCCACTGAAGTTGAAATAATTCAATTTAAAATTAAAGAAATTTTAGAAAACAAATTATTTTTTCAAGTTTTACCAAATAGTTTGTAATAGTTTTTAAACAATATATTTTCTTAATTTTTTGTAAAATCATAAAAAAGGGATTAAAGGTCTTTTGTATATTTTCACTACTTGAACGGGTGTATTTTCACTTATTTAATTCTACAACCAAATTTTAAGTATATAATTTATATAGTTAATAATTAAAAATCTGTATTTTCAAGCTTTCTAGTAATTAACAACTTTACTAACTTCAAAGATTTTTATCCCACAATAAAAACGAAAAAAATTTCATGTTTTAGATAAGAATTAATTTTTTTTTGTACTTAATCAAAATCATTTTTGGATTCTAGTGCTAGTGTTGTGGCGCATAGCATATTGTATCATCTTTTATTACTAGAAAATAATGACAAATTTTTTTTGTATATTTTCTTTATGTAAAAAATTAACTTTTAGAGTAGATTTTTAATATAAATGTAGAGTATACAAATATAGTATATTATAGAGTAGTGTAGAGTATACAAATATAGAATAAAAATTTAAACAAATATTTTACAATTAAATAATTAATTAAACCTAACCTTCTCCTTGGCTTATCAACTCCTTTTATTAGTCTTATAAAGCAACATTTTGAATATTTGGCCCTGTAAACTGTTTTTGTCTAATACTTGATGTACAGTACATTGCAGACGTTTTAACTTGATTTTTTGATTTCTAGCTTTTGAAAATCTTTAATAAATCGTAATGATTTTACCGTAGTTCATCTTTCACATCCATATATAATTACCGGTTCTTATATCCTTTACAGCTATATATGTAACGGGTTTTATGGTCGTTTTATATATTTTGAGTTTGTAAGATTGATCATCGTTTTTAAGAACTAATACAAAATAGAAAAAATTATTGTTAGCTTGAACTCTCCTTTGTACTGTTTTTAGAATTGATTTTAAACTTGTTTTTATATATTCAATTCAGAGATCCTACTTTATCCACGTTTTTATCATAATATTGAATCGAATTTTTAATTATTATAATTACTATAGATAAAGTAAAATATATTTCTAAATATTTTTATTGTTGTAAAGTTTCACCAAATTGATTTATTTTTAAATTGAAATCAGGATAAAAATTAAAACCAGTTAATATTAAATCAAATTATCGATTGTTGGAAACAACAAATTCATAAATCAAATTCTGGTTATTTGTAAAAAAAAAAAATAAATCAAAAATTTAAAGAAAAATAAATTTCAAGAGTTAATTATTAAAAATTTAAATTAAAAAAGCTTTTTTTTTTCTATTTTCTACCATTTTTATAATAAATATACGTAGTGATACGAAGTGATACTAAATATTCAAAAATTTAATTTAATTATTGTTTAAATAAAATTCTATTTTCTTTATTTAGATTGTATATATATTACAATACAATTAAACTAAATACTAACATGTGCTTTCTAAAAAAATGATATAGATAATAATTTTTATTATAGAAAAAAATTTGTGATCATAAAAAAGAATGAAAGCTTATTTGACCTACTCAATATTCATACCTATTCATACCTATTCAGTTTGAATAAAATCATGTTTATTTTTGTTACGTTGACTCTAAATATATGTGTATGTTATTTATTTACTACATTAATACAGCACATATTTTTTTTTATATGTACGTGATATCCAAAAATTTTAATTAGTATCGTATAATATATGTATTATAAAAATCAAAGAAAATAACACAAAGTAACTTTAACGGAAAAAGATAAGTATATACTTAATATGACGCTGCGAAATAAGTTCGATTGAAATAACTTCGATTTTTTAAAAGTGAAATAACTTCGATAAAATTAGATTTTTTTTTTATCGATGTTATTTCATTATATGAATTGTTAAAATTAAAAGTGAAATATTTTAATCGAATTTATTTCGCAACGCCACTTATTATACTCATTATTTTATACACTATCTATTTACACTCAAGTATGTATAGTTTATATACTATGTATATAGATAGTATATCATCGTGCTTTTATCTTCATTTTCACAGAAGTCATTAAAAAAAACATAATAATAATATGTAAAGTTCAAATGACCTAACAAAGTATATTTTAAAAACGAAAAACATATTTTTTATTAATTAACTAAAATAGCTCAAATTATTTTGTGAATAAGTGAATTCAGTGAATAATATTTATCATTGGATTTCATCAAATAAGTATAAAATAAATAATTTTGTTTAATAATCTAGAGGCCATGATCAAAAGCTCCATCCAATAAATAAAATTTTATACTTTTCCTAAAAATTAAAAATCCAGTTTTGTTACTCATTTCAAACCACACCAGCCCTAATTTTATCTATAATCTATAAAAAATAAATTAATAAAATAGTTATTTTAGTGACAGCATCGCATTTTCACCAAATTATTTTTTAAATTTTATTATTATAACAATAAGCTGGTTTTTTCGGATGTATATGCATATATACATACATGTATATATACTTCTCTGGTTTTTTTGGAAGTGCATTATAATATCAATTTTTATAATAGCTATTTGTGCAACAGATTGCATAAAAAATTTAACAGACAAATCCTACACAAAAATGCATTACAATTGTTGTGCGGAAGCCTGTTCGGGTGTGCTAAAATTTGAAATAAATTTTTCTTTTTAGAAAATTTTTGATCATTCTTCTAATTCTTAATTCTATATTAAATTTTCGCTTCAACAAAATTAAATTGTTACGTATTCATTTTAATGAAATTACAGTTCTAATTACTGAAGCAATAGTAGCGTTCAGTGGTATTAACCGGTGTATCTGAAATCAACAGTCTGTGGATCCATGGATCTGTTTACTGAACGGTGCGGTAAATGTACCGGTTAATGTACCAATAGGTAAAATGGATCTGGAAAAATTCTAGATTTGACTTTTTATATGTAAAAACAACAACAACATTTTTTAACTGCAAGAAAAATAAAATGTTAATATTTTTTTTATGAAAGTCGTAAATTTAAATCGGCATTATTTTTTGAATTAGTGTGAAAATTCTTGAGGAATATTTATATATAAATAAAAGTTAAATTAAGAGTTATAAAAAATAAATTGTAATGTATGTATAAAATAATGAACATTATTTCATTAAAATTTAATTTATTTTTATAAGTTTAGTGGTGAATTGCGTTCAATGAATAGATCCATAGTACATGGATCCAAAATTGATTCCAGATCTACTGGTTAATGCCACTAAACCCATCAACTGAATGTATCACACTCTGTATAATTTCTGATATAACATTAAGAAATTTATGTTATAATTCAAAATAATTGATATTTTTCTTCAATTTTCATTTTGTGTTTTTTTTTTAACTTTGTCTGAGGTCTTGACTTACTTTATCATATCAATATAAATATTTGAATCTATATTTGGTTTATATTAAAATATATTTTTGAAATAAGGCTTCAAATTAATAACAAAATGATATTAAAATTTTCAGTTTTATAAACCGAAATAGATTTAATGGTGTTATTCCGTGAAATATTATTTATCAGAGCCCTAAAAAATTAAATTTATAAAAATATTTTTTTTGAATATTTTTTATTAAATTATTATGCAAGCTGTATAATTCATTAAATTTTTAACCGGTACAATCTTTATTTAAATTCAGATGCTTGATAAAATTCAATCCAAGTAGTTATTGTTAAAGCATTTTTATAATTTTAATTATATTAAACAATATCTTGCATTTTTACATTGTAATAGTACTTGTAATAATAATAACTCAGCAAGAGAGAGAGAAATTGTTTACATATACTAAAATATTGTTTGGGTTAAAGACAAAAAAAAAAATTTGACATACTCGTACTATAATTTTTGTTAATTTCAACTTCTAAACTTCGTTAAAACCGGAATACATACATTTATATATATCAAATGTTTATTTATTTCTAGAGCTTCCTAAATACTACTATAATAATTTTCGGTTGTTACAACCTTCGAATTATTGTAGTTATTAATCTATAGCATTATTTAAGTGTTTTTAAGAGCCTTCTTATCCGTATGTTTTATTTAATTTTTTTAAAAATAATGTCGTTTTTTATTTTTTCATTTGGTATTTAAGTATTTTTTTTTTTTGATAACTTTAAGCTTTTAGTACAAAAATTAATTAAAATTTCATTTATAGTACATAATTAATTTTTTTTTTCCAACATTCATTACTTTAAATGTTCTAATTATTATGTACATATATATAAATTTATTGTATAAATACAGACGATTGAACAAGGTCATTCACATTAGAAATTCATATTAAAATATCCGTACATATTGACTATATCATTTACGTACAAATATTATTTAATAGATTTTTGTTTTGAAAATTCTAAAATTGTGGTATTTCCAGAGAATTACTCATACGCGCAACATATTTTTTGGTTATAGGTTTTGTATATTTGAATTCAATGTGATGAATAATAGTCGCTAATTTTGAATAAAAAGTTAATAGAATAATTTAGAAAAATAATTTAGGGTGGGACGATATATGTAATTTTTACATTATGTACTTTTCTAGGACTGTCACTTGAAACTACACGACCCACATCGATAAAGTTAAAAGTTGGTGTAAACCGATACGTTGTAGTAGTTATGTCATCTGATTTACAAATTAGAATTGTCATGTCATGGGCTCGAGTCCCACTCAGCACATGGGCGAAAGTTTTTCTAAGTTTAATTAGACTAAAATTGGGTAATAGTGCGGGTGCGATTGGTGTAAAATTTTGCCATTCCAAATACCATTTTAATGATCGTTTTGTATTTTTAAACATTTTGTTTAAACATTTTAAAATATTTTTGAACTAGAACAAGCGTTTTAATTGTACATTACAAGTATTATTTGTTTTGGCCAAGCAAAAAATTAAAGAAAAACCATATGGGGTATACTTAATGAATTATGAACAACTACTACCCATCATATTCATAGGTATACATCTTATCAAAAATTTCTGGAATGTGTCTGTGAACTATTTAAGTGAAAAACTGTCAGTTAGAGTGCTAGAATAACTGCCGCAATATATTTATCAAATACAGTGTATAGACAAAAGTGTATGGCTAATTATTCTTTGAAATTCAGAATACAATTTGGTTATTACTCAAACCTTAAATTAAAACGAAACTATTATCACTATTATGAAGGCGAATTTACTCTACAAGTACAAGTACAAGTACAAGTACAAGTACAGACGCAGTTTTACACATTTGATTTAATTGATATATCAAAAATTTAGAGAAGAAAATCCTATTGTATGTATTATTATATTATTATTGTTCCCACGTTATGTTTTTCTTTTCAAGTTATTGTTTTATGGTAACCCGGCAGGTGTTCTTTCGGCGACCGGGTCTTCTTGTGCCTTGTGGGTTCCATTCCAAGCTCATTCCGCGATGTTGTTTGATGGCTTTCTTAAGTGTGTGACCTATCCGTCTCCATTTAATACTGTCAGATTTATGCTTAGAGCAAGCACATCAGACGTCTATTACTAGACGAAGGCTTGCTTTATTTAATTGTGCAATAACTCATCATCCAGTAGGGTTAGTAAATCAAAGGTAATAACTTGATTACTCTGAGAGAAGTCATTCAGATTGTTAAAATAGAGTGAAGTCATTTCTTGAAAAAGTAGAGGAAAAAAAGGATGCAAAAAGATTCGCAATTAATAGTGTCGGATCATTAGAAGATCTTCCCAAATAATTTAAAGTTGCAGGATATCCATCAGTTTTACGTTTAGTATTGATAAATTCATGAAACTTTTTCGGATCAGAGAAAATACATTTCATTCTGATAAGATAAGACTTACAATTTCTGTCAAGTTCTCTATGGGTTATAAGACTTATAATTTACTTCTTCTAATTTGTTTCTCTATGGGTTCTTCGCCGGTTAGTATCCAGAGGTCCTTGTTGCTTATTGTGTTTGTACAGAATATTCGGCATATGCTATCCTTAGACATTTATTAATGAAGACTTGTAACTTCTGGTTGATAATAAAAAAACAAATTTATAAGCCTAAAATATATTTATAGAATTCAAAGTCAGAAGTTATCACGACAAAAAAGATACGAACCCGACTATATAATTTAGAAATATTTTCACTTACTTTTACTTCTCAAAATGTATTTCGTTTTTTCGTTTATTTTTCTTTCCACAAAATCCATAAAAAAAAGTTAGATTATTGTTATTACTAAAACTGTGTTTTGATTATTATCACAGTCGTTTAAAATAAAGGCATGTAATTCTTTCAAATTTACTTTGCATCAAACACAATAAATAAATGTACAAAGTAATTCTAGCAGATAAACTCTCTACCTATAGCTCTCTTTATTTATAAAACTCTCTACCAACAGCTCATATTTTTAAAATTATATGGTCCTTTATGATGTGTTTTAAATGTAAGTAAGCTTCGCTGCTCAGAATTAAATTCTTAATATATTCATTGTTTACAAAAACTAATTATATAATCAAACCAACACTTTTCACTTTGTTAGTTTTAGTTTTTGTAGGCAAGCAAAAACTATGTAAAGTATGTGGTTATGTACATGTTTATAATGATAAGTGTGTTTCTTTTATATTATTATGTACATATAAAATATTTTTTCAGTTATAGAATCTCTTTTTGAGTATTATTTAATTAACACTGAAATGCTACAATCTTTAGAATTTTCTGTAAATGTTGATTTGATTTGATTGAAAAGTTCTTGATATATAATCTGTATGTACCATGTGCACATTGAATTGATTTTGAATTGAAAAATAATTATTTTGGTATTATTTTATTAAACGAAATATTTTATGTTATCAACTTACTTGCCATTTGAATATTGTTGGAATATAGTTAATATTGTAGTTATGATAGTATACATGATAATATTTATTTATATTTAAAATATACATATATGAAATTGTGTGTGTATTTGTTCGTTTTTATCCATAAAGTATTTCTCATTTCCGGTTGACGTGCAGATTTAAAATTTTGCACAATTATCAGGCCTAAAACCAAAATCAACAGAAAACTCAAAATTTGTCAAAAGTGATCAAAGGGTCCAGCATTTTTCAATCTTCCTTTTATTATAACGTGAAACAATTTTCTAGTTTTCACTTTTGTCAACTTCCGTCCATAACAAGGACAAACTTTATCTACTTCGGGATTTGAACTAGATATTCTTATATCATTGAATTATTTCTTTGCTGCGCTCTCTATAGAATAGGTTATATAGAGAGATATCGATAAACTCAATTATGTTTCCATTACCATTTTTATGTGATCTAGATAATGAGACGATTAAACTTAATTAGCAATATCTAGATTAGACCAAACAATAGAAACATGTGATATAAGAATGTATTTATAAAGTCAAGTTCAGTACAAAATATTTTGAAAATTGTTGAGTGTAACTGAGCAGTTTTGTTTAATTTTATTAATTTAATATTTCGTGGTGAAATAATTTTATAAATTAAAAAATAAAATGCTATTAGTGTTAATTTTTTAACTTCCTAATATGTATACAAATTAACATTATTAAAACAAAATTAATTATAATTTGTTTAATTAAAAAATTAATAATTAAAATTAATTAAAAAATATATTTAATTTTATTTCCACAAAATAATAGTATGTGTGAATTATAAATTGATATATATATATATATATGTATGCATGATTTGATTTACTATTAAATACATTTATTTGCTCAATATATTAGTTTTGCACTTTATAAAATACACTTGCACCTGCACATTGTTAATGATTTATTGATGTTCCCTCTGTGTGATACTATCGTACTGTTTATAGTGAATTATTATTGTTCTGCATGCAATTATGAATTTATAAATTTATACTTTTTATTAATTTTTTCTTTAATTTTGATTTTGTACATTGAATTTTGCATGTTTTTGTAAATTATTGTAAAGTAGTATTCAATATTAAATATCCGTCTTAATTCAAAGTATTAAAAAAAAATACAAATGAGACTTACAATTTATTAAATACAAAAAAGACTAAGTATTAAATATCGAAATATGAAGATAATTGTAACATAATAACAGAATATCAAATTTTAATTTCAACAATTAAAATAGGTACATAACAATTTATTCAATATAGCCGTAAATTGTACATAATTATTACAAAACAAAAATCTTATGTACATAGAAAAACTTTTTTTTTTGTTTTGAATAAAATTTTGTTTTTAGGTGTTTATATTACAATAAATGGATATGCAAAAGTAAGATGGACTGAAAGAAGAAGTCGTACAGTTAATGGAAAAACTCAACATTATTCAGTAACGTATTCAGCTCGTGATCAATATTTAAATTCATGTACGTATATTATTGGTGCAGAAGGTGGTAATTCATTTGATTTAGCACCTGGAACATACGATCATACATTTTATTGTGCTTTGCCAAGGATCTTACCAACTTCAGTTGTTGGAAAACATGGTGAAATAAAATATGAAGTTATTGTTACAGTTGATCGACCATTTCGATTTGATAATGTATTTAAGCGGGGATTTACTGTAATACAAGAATTAGATTTAAATCTTGATCCTAGTTACAGGGTAATTCAAAAAAAATTTAATTTTTTTATAATTTTTGTATACATTGTTTTTTTTACTTTTTTCCTTTTGATATTTTAAAATAATTTTGCACTTAAAATATTATTGCACTTTTACATCTTTTTGTTTTTCAAATTATTTATGATAATTTTGTATTAAAATTTTTAAATATTCACTTATTCAATTTTAGGATATATATCATTTAATATTCATGCTTAATGTATAGTAAATAATACCTAAGTAAAATCAAAGATAGCAAATGTATATTTTCAATTATTGGTAAAATATTTGGTAAAATTATGAGAGTTAATTAAATGATAGTGAAGTATAGTAAAAAAAAAAAAATTAATTAAGTTAGTGTAGTTAAATTCATAGTTTGAATAGCTGATTAAAATATTTATTATAGATATATAGTTTTAAATTAATTAAAATAAAATAATAATTTGACAAAAAATAATTCTATCAGTTAATAATAATTAATTAAAATGTAGTTTTAAATTATTTAAATTATTTAACGAGTTGATAGGCCAGAAATTTGATTGTATATTTATCAACATCAAACAATTTAAAATATCAAGTAAATAAAAATTGCAATATAGTACTTGATCAAGTTCGAAGAGGTAAAAACTCTATACATATATAAGTTACTGTCAACAACATAAAAAGTAAAAAATAAATACATTAAGAGTATATTTATTTCGGGTTTAAGTATAGATTTAGCAAATTTAATATCAACGAATAAAAATTACAAACTGATTGGGAGAAATTCATAGAAATTAGATAGTGGTAACTTGCGCTAAACAAAATATAGAATACATTTATAATCCGGTTTCTTTATACAAAACAACAATTTCTTATTTCACAAAAATTCTGAGAACTATCAATTTATATTAGATTTCGAAGTTTTGATGAAAAAAAATATGATGGTAGATATACATTTTAGAATTTCTAAATATCAAATAACTATAAGGCTGCAGTTGTACTTAGTCGAAATGACTATAACTAAACTAAACTATCAGGATTTTTAGTAATAATGATAAAAAAGCATTGATGAAACATACAATTAACATGTATCAGAATGTTTAAAAAAATTTATATCGGAAATTATTAATTTCGAAATTTAATTTTCGGTTTAGAGAAAAATTACAAAAAATATCATTTTTTTTTGTCTATCATTGCATTTGCAAGCAGTCGCATTCTAAAAACATTACGTAAGTGTGTTTATTTAACATCATTATGAATCATAGCTGATAATCTAGTTTCATTCATTCAGCGTATTTTAAAATATTTTAGGAAGTTTTTTCAAATAGATAACTTGAATATTGTGCATATGCCATAATATTTTCGAAAAATCAAAAAATTCGAACTGATAACGATTTTTCTCTATAAGTTCATAAATATTACTGTAGGTATTTGATTAAAGAGCATAAGTAGTTTAACAAGATTTTATTCATCATCATTACCATTTGGTGATATTATACCATATAGGAGATACTACAACTCTTCCAGGTCACTGAATAAATCTTAATCTTTTTTAACATTTTCCTCCAGTCATTTCTATAGTTTGTTCTTTTTTTCATATTATATTCTGAGCCAAAGACCAACATATTAGTGCTCCTTTTCTTTTGTACCCATATGTATTATGATTAATCAGATACTATATGTCAATCAAATAAAAAAAATAAAATAAAAATAAATTTTATTCTACTCTTTTGATCCAACTTTGATTTTATCTCACTTCTGTAGCCTTTCGTCCGGTATTCTAATAATTATGTTCTGCCTATTTATCTTTTGTACTTGCCATGTACTAAGTAGATTTTTATTATGATTTAAAATTCAAAATGAAATTAGTTATTGAGTTTAATTTGGCCTCAAAACCATACATCCTATTTGTTTGTTCAAAAATATTCAATAATGAAATTTACTTCATTTAAATAGGTATGTGAATTTAAAATTAAAAATTATGAAATTTTCCGTTTAACATGAATATTATATAAAAACAAAATATTAATTATTAAAATATTTGTTATATGTAATTTTTTTGTACAGCGTTACGTACCGCTATAAATGGTCAATCATGTATTGAATAATAGATTGCGTTACATTGAACAAAAAATTGTATGGAAGGGGATATTTCGGTAGCAATCAATTTGTAACAATCAATCAATAAACCATTATTCTAGGCGTAGGCATGCAATTTTTAGTTTTGTAAATGTTTGATTCCACGTATGTGTTCCATTATTTTATATCATTATAGTGCTCTTCCATCGAAATTTACTACAACCGAAATTCTGTGTGTTTCTTACAAATCTATTGATAAATATAAATTTATTGATATATAAAAGAGATATCAAATATGCTTTAAAAAGTTATACTAATTTTTTTTTATGGTGATATGATGGCTTTCTATACTAAATAAAGATTATTTCGAAAACGAAAATACCACTGCAAAAACAATTGTATACGATACTCTTCTACACAATTTTTTGCTTAGTTTGATCTCAACTGTAACCTTATTCATGGTTGATCACTGAGACGGGGATGTCCTGTACATGTTATATTACCCTACTATTTCTATATATTATAATAATAAACAAACACGCGCAAAAATTTTTTTGTTTACGTTTTTTAATAATATAAAAAAACTCTACTTTTTTTTTGATACATAATTTATTACAATTTTTTATGAAAAGTTTAGATGGCTTTTTCAATAAATTCATTCTCATTATTTAAACTAGTTTCAAAAATTCATCTTCGGCGCTTTTTTTTTTATCACATACATTACCTGCCTTTATTTTGTTGATTAAAATAAAAAAAAAAAAAAAACAAACATTTTTTAAATGCTCGTACTTGGAATAAGGTATATTTTGCAAACTATTTTTCATATTCATATTAATAATACATTTTTTTTCAACAAAATGTATTTAAATTTCACTTTAGATAGCAAAAAAAGAAACAAAAAAAAAAAAATTAGAAAAAGAAAGAAAACATTTAAACATGACCTTGAAACTATTAAGATACATTCATTTACTATTATAAGTCAATAAATATAGATGAATTTTTTTTGTTACAAATCTTCATATATTTTAATTTTAAATTTTTTTTTTTTAATAAATAGGTATATCAGTTACTTTAACTGGTTACGGAAAAGTAAAATGGATTGAGAATAGAAGTCGTAAAAAAAATGGCAAAACTCAACACTATAGTTGTGTATATTCAGCATTTAGATCATATTTAAATTATCAAACTTTTATGTTAGGTTCCCTTGGTGGTGAACATTTTGAATTATTACCAGGAAGTTATGATCATACAATATCACATCAATTACCAATACAATTGCCTACATCACTTGTTGGACGTTATGGTGTTATTAAATATGAAATTGTTGTTATTATTGATCGTCCATTTCGTTATAATAATATATTTAAAAAAGCATTTACAATTATACAAGAACAAAATCTAAATTTAAATCCACATTGTAGGGTAAATATATACGATCATTATTAATTCCTAATAAGAATAGATTAATTTTGATATTTCTAAGTGTTGTTTCTCGAAAATCACATCATGACTCAAAATGCAATACCAATGTATTGATTAGATAGAATATTTTTTTTCAAAGTTCAAAGGTAGTAAAATTATTTCATATTTATCTACGGTAAATTACAAACATTAATTTTTTCTATTAGAACATTTTTAAATAGTTTCAGGTTGAAAAATTGATTTAATCAAATAAAATGTTGGTTGATAGAAGGATTTTTTAATTTAAAAATTTACGAAAACTAGATAAATAGATACCTATTCACTATTAAGATTATCTATTACGAGATAGATACCTATTTACGATCAAAATTAGATATCTATTTACGATTAAGTGTAAAGTATAAACTTGTATCGTATTAATTTGATCTGAAAATCCTTTAAAGGGTGATTCCTTTGTGTATTTTAGGAAAAAAACTGTTCTACACAGGGGATCTAAATGTTTACATTTTACCTATGTTACAGGAAGGTTAAAAAAAATCGAATTGAAAAAAATAATGTGTAATAAATATCCCCTACAGCTCTAAAAATATACAAGTTAGAACATTGTGTTTTTATTTTAAATATTGATGTAACCGTACTTTATGAATAGACTTACTACTTTTGATTAATAGCTGCCCAAACTTTTGGTATAAAAAACTTTAATTATATCGGAAAATTTTGCTAACATTTTTTTCCATTATTTATAATTATATTTTTGATTATTTTAGATGCATATTGAGATGTTACTGAGGTAAAGTCAAAAATTTTACTATTTCAATTACTTTACAAATTTTGACTTATTTTGATTAATAAAATATAATTGTGACAATATTCACCATACACGTTGTGTGGTGCAGTAGGTTAAACATCTGCTTTTCAACCGAAAAGGTTCTAAGTTCAATTCCTACTGAAGCAAAAAAATGTTGTATTGCTTTTTGGACGTGGTCCACTACCATTTATCATTGGGATAAAATAAATGACAAAAAATAACTGAGAGTATAATCTGGTAACAACTGAAATAAAATGTAGCTATGCTATTTAAGAAGGCTTAGTTCCTGACATTATGAATATATAGCAGTAAGTTTTCCCCCATTTAATTAGCTTATAAGGCAGTAATTTGATAAATAACTACTCGAAAAACATTTTAGTAAAATATGTAGTATAAACTTGCAGTACTATATTTAATTAAGCACGAAAAGGTAATTCTACCTAAGTTATTGTCAAGAACATAAAAACAAAAAAAAATCACTTTTTTTTTTCTTACTAAAATGTAGAAACGACAAGTCGGACTTATGCATTGTAAAAATTTAGAAGATTGTTCAATGCATCAAAATAATAAATAAAAATAAATTTAAGACAGCTCTGAAAAACAAATTAAGTACCTACATCTTGCAAATTTTTGGAGCTGGTTTGATATTTGTTACGGCATTATATTTCTTTATACCTTGTTTAACAACATTTTTTTTTCCTAAAGTACACCTTAAAGGATTTTCAGGCCAAACTGGACCACACTGTATAGTATAATAACAAAATTAAGTTAAAATATTTAAATTTTTGATTAATTTTAAGATAATGAAGTTACAATATTGTAATATCACAATACCGAATGTGTGACAACGTGTTAGATAATTATTTAATATTATAGATTTATTTATTTGTGGTAGACGTGTTATTTATACTTAATTATGAATCCCAATAATAATGTACAAATATGTATTTTATTGTTATTAAGACTAAATTATATATATAATAAAATAAAATTATTATCTATATTAAATTAAAAACGAAAAATATTAAAAACAATACAAAAGTGCAAATTTATGTTTATTTTAGATACTCGTATATTAAATATAATTTTAATTTTAAATTCCATGTTAACATAATAATACAAATATAAATATTTATTTTTTATTCTATTTTTTTTTAGATACCAAAAACTGCCCTAAATGAAAAAGAATTCTGCTGTACATGTTGTTGTTTTGGTGGTGCTGGAACTGTTACTACAAATTTTGTAACACCATTTAGTGGATATGCTCCTGGACAAAAAATTAAATTCTCATTATTAGTACGAAACGAATCAGCAAATGATTTGGAAGGATGTAAAGTGAAATTAGAGAAATGTATAACATTTGAATCAAGACATCCATCTGTTAAGCAAAGACATAGTAAATTTAAATTGGATACGAAATATTTTCCAGATATTAAGAGAAATTCAACAAAAAATTTTGAAGATACATTATTAATTCCATCAGTACCCCCATCAAGTATACTTAGTTCTGCTTGTGTTCGCATTGATTATACACTTTATGCCACCGTAATGACTGGTTGTTGTCATAGTAATATTGATTTATCAATTCCAATAATAATTGGTACAGTACCATTGGCAGAGAGTGCAACAAATTCAGCAAATGTTATAACAACACAACCTACAGCTCCAACAATATTGTCAGATGATACTGGTGATGGATCAGGATCTCCACCAGGTTATACAGTTGTTGGTATGTTTGATTTGGGTTGTTTTTTCGTTTTTTTTTTTTTTTTATAATTCGTCAATATAATATTTCTTTTTTTTTTTGCTATTTTAGCTCCACCATCATATGAAGATGCAATGGCATCACTTGAAAATTTCGTTGATGATGAAAAAGATGATAAACATCAAGAAGCTCCATTTGTGCCTAAATATCCAGTGTATTATAATTTTGCACAACCTCCACCTAGAACAGTTAATGGTCATTCCAGTAATACTAATTTAGAACCTCAACCTTCTTCTTCAACATATGGTTGGAATACACAATCTTAAAATTACTTAAAATTTTTATAAATATGTTTTTTTTTTTATATAAATAAAATAAAAATATATAATTTGTACAAGAATATTGTATAAGAATACAGAAATTCATAATTTTAATGAATATTTTAAGTACAATAATTAATTTACAAAAATTTGATATATATGCAATATAAATGTATGTAATGTATATTATGTGTTTTTCCTAAGTGCATACTTAAATAAACTTATTTTTGTTACAAATTACAATTTATTTTTAAATGCTTTTTATGTACTTTTGTATGATATAAATATTTACAATATTGATAATTCAAAATAAATGCTTAATTACAATAGTTTTTAACTCTATGATTTCATTAATTTCATCTATCATCATTATTTAATTAATAAAATTTGTTTTGTATATAAGTTTCCCAATGAAGTTTATAAACTTGAGCATGAGTCATTTTTGAACTTTGAAGGTTTAATATATCTATCATTGAGCTTAATTCCATACCCTTTTACACTAATAAACGAAAAATGTGTTTGTTTTTAAGACAGGTATGAAACATGTACTAAAGTTGTAGTGGAGAATACTAATGGAAACAAGCTGATTGGACATAGTAGAAGGTATAGAAGTCAAAGTTTAAACAGTATTCGTTTCATAGTATTACGACTACTTTTTCTCATAATATTACCGTTACATTATATTTAGTAAATAGTTTATTAAAATGATCTGTAAGCAAGTAAGATAGAGGTTGGCATATAGGTTTCAACTTGAAAAACAATGGAATATTTGCCAAGTGCCGCACTAAATTTGAGCAAATACGCCAATACCGGTTTTGTCCCCGATTTTTGAGCCTCAGTATACATCAGTACTGTAAGGTGCATTAAAAATTGTTCTGAGAATTTTAGTTTAAAATTATACAATGTTTAAATTATTTTTGTTACATTTAAAAATTCGACGCTATACATTTAGATCGGTTTTAAAACTAAAATAAAATGTAAAATTAAAATTTTTAAAATGTATTTTAACCAAACAAGACTAACCGCCTAAAAAATAAAATTGGGGATTGATTTTGAATATGTAGAACTGTGATAAATGAAGTTTGCTTGAACATGGTTAATTTGAAATATGGAAATCTGTAATATTTGGGGCTTAAAACAATTACGAACATTAACCAAGTGGTTGTTTTATTTCAATGTTCATAACAATAGAAAGTTAATATAAAAGCAAAGATATCAAATATATAATAAATATCCACAAAAGTTTAATTAATCCCAAATTATCAGTTCGTAATGGGTAAAACGAATAAATAACAAAACGATTTAACCAATGTATGTTTATTTACTGTCTTCGATTTAATGTTAAGATAAAAATTGAAATACAAACAAACAAAATTACAAGTTATTTATTTTCATTCCAAAATGATTGAACATTTTTGAGAACTACACTACAAAATTACTTACAAAGGTTAGAGTACAAAACGTTTAAGTTTTATCAAAGGTTAAATAAACAATAAAAAAATAAATTTAATTTAAAGCTTTGAATAAGAAAAATTAAATTAATATAGAAATTAAGAAAACAAACAGGGGCCCATATACATGTATATACATATACAAAAGACTAATTAACATTCCATGGTTCAATATAAAGATCAACATTTTTTAGTGTACTCATTTTTCTATTTTTATTCATAAAAAATTAAAAAAAAATTTGATATAATTATCAGTGATGCTGAGTAAGGGTTAATTTCTGTACGGTTAATATTTTAAGCTGTGAACATCAATATTAAAATTTTATTGCAGCGTTATTTTGTATTTCATTATGATATTATATGTTTCTACTGTAGATATCTTAAGAAAACGTTAGTAAATTAAAGATTGGAATATTGAATCATTTTTGTTTTTAAATATATTATAAAGTATGCTAATGTTAGAAAATTAAGAAATAAAAATGGTTACTGCACTAAATGAATTGTATAATCGCTCGAAAAAAAATTAAAATTCATTTATAACTCTTTAAATCTACTTAATTGTCTTACTAATTAATTCTAAAAACTAATTTTGATACACGGATACAACTGAGTGTTATGTTTTATTTTTCTGAGTGTTGTTCCATATATTCAATATTGTGGTGCTTTAGCGATTCCTTTATTAATTGAATGTAGGATTGTACATTTCTAAGTATTCTATATAGAGGAGTACAGCTGTGCTTGCTTATGATTTCAATGTTTTGTTATGCGAAATAGGATTGGTGGGTGGCCAATGTGCATCTTAGTTATACTGGGTCTTTTGTATTTATAGTCTCCCTGTTAGCCTTTCTATCTAAAGGAAGATAATTGATCCCAAATTTGTTGAATATTTTTTTTCCAAGTAGGCGGCGATAATGCATCTTGCGAAGGTATATGAGTGAAGCGGTGGTCTAATTAGCAGGCTTTTGGTAGGTATTTTGGCTTCCTAATCTACAAACTTTGTTGTCTTTTATTGTCTTTAATACCTACATGGCCTGGTATTCAACTTAGTATATATATGCTATCATTGTTTCAAATAATAATGTTTCTGATGTAGGTGGTCATTGTGGTTCACGTCGTGAATTGCTATGATGGTGTTGAGACTATCAGTTAATTTATTGTTAACTTTTGTGATCTGACTATGGCAGTAAGCCTGGTGTATTTTTAATAACAATCATCAACTAAAATATTAAATATAAAATTGACACTTATTAATATCGATAAACTATTTAAATACTTAATCCCAAGTGAACGAAGTATAAATACAAAATAACAAATTCTTTTATAAATTTTTCGAAACTTGATTCCTTTTAAGTGGCATTGTAATGATTCAAAATTACAATTAAATTTCTAAATTAAACAATTTAAATTTAAGCATTTTTCTTAGATGTGATAAGAGAAATTTTTAAAAATAATTTTTTTTTTTTTTTTTTTTTTCGATACATTAGATTAACTCTCACGTGTTATAATATATTTGTTTATTTATTTTGTATATATAATTAATAAATAACAAGATTTATACAATTACAAAAACCAAAATATATAAGACAAAACATTCCACACACACACACACATGTGTTTGTGGTCGTACAGACAAAAAATTTGTTTGTCTCTATATTATATTTCTTAATTCTCATATTCTTATATAGAAAACCAAAATCTCTAATAAAATTAAAGCTTTTTTCTATTTAAATTTTAAATATAGAAAAGCTTTTCGTAGTAAAAATTATTTCATCTTTATTTTCTATTCTATTTTAGTTTTTCAGTGGAATCGACAGTTTTTAACGTTTACGACGTTAACGTTGATGCAAATAAGTATGTTTTTTAACTTTTAATATATCGGTCGGTTTATTGACTTCGAACTGAAATAGAAAAACAAAAATATATCCATTAAGAATTAAAGAAACATTAAAGAAAAAAACATTTCAAAATAAGAAAATATTTATTTTATTTATTTATTTCTTATTTTATCTTTAAATAATTTTTATATTTAATATTATGCCTTCTGACTGTTTTATATTTTTTGATAATCCCGATGGTGTATTTTATAGTGGAACAAAGGTTAGTGGAAGAATTGAGTTGACAACAACTACTAGTAAACTAATTTGTGGTAAGAAAATAAGAAAAAAAAATAAATGATAAATTATAGTAAAATAATTAAAAAAAAAAAAAATTATAAAATAAACAAATATAGACAATTTTTAATTAATTAAAATATTTTTTAAAATAAATATTTTAGTATCTAAATAAGAATGTTTATAGTGCAATTTTACACGCAAAAATATGATTTTTTTTTTATTTTTTTTTTTAAATATGACGTCATTTTTATATTGTTATTGTTTTTGTATTTTCGACTACGATAAGATATACGTAATTATGTATGTACATATATATATAGATTTTTTTAAAAATATTTTTGTTTTATTTACCATTCCATCCATACATTATTGAGTATAAATTTCACGTAAAAATTATATACATTTATTTATATAAGATATATATATATTAACATTATGTACATACATATTGCATTTCCAGTTTGTTAATTGTTACCTGTAAACAAAAAATACAGGTGTGCTTTCTTGTTCAGTTCTTGGAGAACATTTCAATTAAGTTTGGTTTGTTAGTTGAGTTGAGATAAATTTTTATTTGTAAAAAGCATTGGTTTTATACTCGCTTGTATAAAATAGGTTATAAGATCTCAGAAATTTTTTAATTCATAAATAGAGAGATTTAATTATAAATTTTAGTAAGATATTTTAATAATTTTGAAATTAAATTAAAATTTTAATGGATATCTACATATATATTATATGCTTGCGTACGTAATACCAATACGTAAAAATATTTGATTTCATTAAAGTAATTAAATAAAAGAAAATCCTATGCAGACAGTCAGTTTCGAAATTATTAACACTACATTCATGGTTATAATTTTTTGATTTGATTTTATGTAAATTCTATGCTAATTTTTTCCTAATTTAATTTTTATTTTAAATATTATTAATTTAATAAACTTGTTTAGCTATACTTTGATTTCGTTCTCAAATTTCTGTCTAACTTAAAATGCAAATACATGACGTATGATATACAGTAATGTCTCGATTTGCAAATATTTTTTCAAATTACTTGAAAAACTATCAAAATATATTGAAATAAAAAATGTTTTAATCTAATTTCATTTACATTCATTCCTCATCCCTTCGCTTAATTAGATTAGAGTAAATTAGGTACTTTATAGGAGGGGATCTGATCCATACATCACTGCAGCCGCAAATTGGTTTATTGTGATTTGATTACCCTTATTAATTCTATTATTTGAGTCTTTAAGGATACCTGATTTAGTGATCACACTCAGGATATTCTTCAATAGTATGCTGGATAGGTTCCAATATTCGAGGGACGTTGTTGCGAGGCGTCGAAGTCTACTACGAGTGAGCCCTTCGTATTCACAGAGTAAATGCTCAATAGATTCTTCCTCTATTTCAAATATTCTATACAAATTGTTTTCGGTTAGACCAATTTTATAAAGAAGACACTGTGGTTTCAGATTCTACTACTTTTGTTGCAAAATTGCATTTAAAATGCTTTCAGGCGAATCTTCCTGCATTTGTTTCAAAATGACATTTAAAGGCAAGTGATTGAGAGATTTTGAAAAAATGAAAATAAAAATTATAAAGTTTTTTTTTGCAACCTGTTAAATCTGCTTCCTAAATCTGTAAATATTATTAGCAGATTTATTTTAGCTGATAAGTGATGCACTAATGCACTTGCCTGAAACTGCACATAGAATTTTTTTCTAGATAGTTTTCTATTATGAGAAAAATTAATCGCGAATTGAATTGAATTTCAATTTTCATTCCATCTGAGTGTTTGAGCGTTGGACTGCCAAGATCACCTTGTTATTATGGTCATCAATAGTTTTTGAATGAAGGTATGTTAAAAGTATTCTAATCATATATGTAATCTATTTGGCATTGATACAATAAAATAATATCAGATGCTTATTTTCACTAAAACTGTAATGAGCTTAAAAATATTGTTTTAAATTTCATACGTGCTCACTATACTATAAAAGGAATTTTCATAGCTTAATTCCTAGACTTATTGGTTAATTTGGCAGGTACCAACATTGAGAACCCTTTATCGTTTTATCCAAAGTTCGTATTGATTTAGAGAATATGCGGAGTAAAAATAGTTTGATTCCCGTGGCACCACAATGGTTCTCTCTATAGTCTAAGTATATACCAAGTTGGCAACCACTTCTCTACCAATACCTATACTTAGTCGTATGAACTAAAAGGAACTGCTTTTTTCTAGAAAAATTCAAGCATGTATTTATAATATGTATACCAAAAACATGTGCAAATTATTTTTAAACTTTTTTATTTATTTATTTTTCTTATTTACTTGTTTTTGTTTTTTATTTTTATGATGAAAGTAGATATTTCAAATAATAAAATAATTTTTTTTAAAACAAATAAATAAAAAAAAATTATAGAACGAATTAATGAATCATGTATGTGTATTAAGTCCTAGTATCAATAAATAATAATATGTAATTATCAAATTGAAATGGCGTAAATTATTTTTGAAACTGACTGTAAAAGGATATTCAAATAAATTTTAAAATATTTTAATATAATTTTTTTGTTAAATGAAAATTGATAATAAAAACTTAATTATGTATTCATAAATTGTACTGACTCAGAGCCAACACTCAGAGATTAAGAGACCATGACGAAATTTCAAATACCTAAGTTTACTTTATAATAAAAAAAAAAAAATAAAAAATTCCAGTTATAAAAAAAAAAAATAAATAAATAAAATTAATTTTCAGGAATTGTTGTTCATATAAAAGGCACTGGCAATGTTTGTTGGGAAAAAGAAGAATCTCATAAAGAAGATGGTAGAGATGTTACTAGTTTTGTTGAATATACAAATAATGAAACATATTTAACATATGAAAAATATGTATTAGGATCAAAATATTCTGATTTATTTCAATTGAGTCCAGGAAATTATAATTATACATTTGAATATGATTTACCTGTAAATTTACCATCATCGTTTACTGGAAAATATGGTGAAATAATTTATGAAATTACAGTAGAAATTGATCGATCTAATCATACATATAGTAATAAATTTACTCAAGGATTTACAGTAATTTATTCGCATGATTTGAATTTGAATCCGGAATATAGGGTAAATTGATTATTATATATTATGTAATAAATTAAAATGTATAACATACATACATACATATATATATTTTCAGCTTCCAAAATCAATTAGTGGTGAAGAACAATTTTCTTTTTGTAGCTGTTTATGTGGTAGAGGTAATGTAGAAGTTGAAATTATAATACCATATAATGGATTTGTAGCTGGACAAGATATTCCTTTTACAATAATCATATCAAATGATAGTACTTCGGATTTAGATGAAGGATCAAAAGTTGAACTTAAAAGAGAAGTAACATTTGAAAGTAAAACACCAGAAAATGAATTTAAACATCGTGATATTGTATTAGATACTAAAATTATTGGAGGTGTTTTAAGATTTTCAAAAAAAGAATTCAAAAATCTATTAGAAATTCCAACTACACCACCAACATCTCCAAAGAACTTAAGTTGTTGTATTAAAATTGAATATTTAATAAAAGTTCAAATTATAACAGCATGTTGTGCTGATAATATAGATTTGATTTTACCAATTATTATTGGAAGTCATCCATTAAATACTGATGGAATAGATCAAGTTATTACTTCACAACCAACTGCACCACGATGGGAAGATACTGCGGTTGGTTCATTAAGAAATTTAGATTTACCACCTGAATATAATACTATAGGTATATATACCTACGTTTATATTATTTTTTAATGTTAATTAAAGTTTTTTTTTTTTTTTTGTACAATTCGACTTTTTAATTGTTAAATTTAAAGTTTTTTGTTAAAAAAAAAATTAAATTTTTCTATTTTATTTTTTATAGGACCACCATCTTATGAAGATGCAAAAAAATTATCAGAAGATTTTGAAATGAGACAAAAAATGATGCATCATCAAGTTGAATATATTCCCAGATATCCAGTATTTTTTAGAAATAGAGAATCAGCTCCACCATACACTGATGATATTTGATATAAAATTTATAGTGAATATGATACTTATTTAGTTTAATATCAGTGATTTTTTATTTTATATTTTAATTTTTTTGTTAGACTTGATTAAAAAAAAATCTTAATTTAATTGTAATTTAAAATAGAATAATTAATTGAAAATATCAAAATTCTTTTCAGTCCATGTAAATTCGTATTCTATATTTTGTTAATTATTACTAATGATATTATGTACTACTGTAATTATATATATATAATGAGACTTACAATAATATTCGATGTGCCTGGCTATTTTTATTAATTAATCTTTGTTTTTTTTTCTTTTTTTTTATTATATTACATATTAATAGGTACTATTATAATATTGTTTACTTACTATTAATTAATTTTATATTGTGAAATTAATGCTTTAAAAGTGCAATCAGTAGCATAATATTCTACTTTTAATGAATATATATATTTATTGGGTCCAATGAAACTATAAATTGTGTGTTAGCTATACATATTTGAAATTTTTGAGTTGCTTGATGTTTTACTATTGATGATTTTTACTGTATCAGTTCCTATGTCACAAATAATAGTCAAAGAACTGAATATATGTAATATATAATATAATATACATACATATTAATAATAAAACTACATAAATAGGAGAAAAACTATAGTTATTAACATGTTTGTAAATATGTAAATACTTGAAAATTATTTATATACATAATATATATAGATAAGTTCTCTAAATATCATTGTAAAATTTACTCTAAAATGTTTTTATTATATATTTTATTGATGCTTAATTAATTTTTTTCTACCTCATTTTATCATACATACTATACTATTTAGGTAAATACGAATATTATATAATACAATTTTTGATGTAATTTTTTTTTTATTATATCCAAGTATATACATACTATACATGTAAAAAATATATTAAATAAAAAACAAAATAAAAAATAATTTTATTTTTTTTATTACTTAAGCCAGGTGTATTAAAATTATTTCTATATGTACTGAATATTTAAGTAAAAGGTATTTTCCCATATTAATGCACTATTATATGTCATTCGCTTAAACTTGTATTTTTAGGTAAAACTTTTCAATAGAATTTGAGTTAATGCTATGTAATGGTTATCGAAACTGAAATGAAATTTTTAACTTTTTGAAAATTGTATGTTGGTTTTTCCCAACCAATAGACATCTTAAATACAATAATGTTAAACAATATTGGTCGATTGAGCCTAGAATGGAACCCACAGGGTACAAGAAAATAACTTTCAAAGAACTCCTGGCAAATGATAATAAAACAAGAACTAGAAAAAGCGAACATATAACGTGAGAATAAACGAAAACAGCAGCTACCAATTGAGTATGATGGAAATACAAAGTGGAAGCCATATGCCAAATGCTTATCGTTTTTCAATTCAAAATTTGTTTTTACTAATTCATAATTTGTAATAAGTATTACAGAGCTCCTTTAAACTACATAATATCAGAAATTATATATAGTTACATATTATATTTCTATATATTACATAATGCATAATATTACAGAACTCAACTACTCTGTTTAGTTCAATCCCAATGTGTTTATACCGGGTATTTTATTAATAAAAAAAAAAAAAAACAAATTGTATTTGGTTTAAGATCACAAATAAATTTTAATTTTAATTTCATTCTATATAAATTATAATAATAAAAGATGATATCCAATAAAATAATAAGTATAACTCAAAATACCATAATTAGCTATTCAAATAATTTAAATAATTATTTTAAATCCATATTCCATTACTTTCATATTTTGGTGTGTCTATTTCATCTAAACTTGGTGCAATTGGATTAAAATTATATACAGGATATTTTGGTACATATTCTGGTGAATCACAAATTGGATGAGTTTCATTTTTAGATAAATTTACTTTATTCATATATATAGCTTCTTGATAAGATGGTGGACCTATAGAAAAAATGTTTTTTAAGTAAATTTTGTTTTTAAATTATGAATATAATTAATTTTAATTACTTATATGACAATCTTGTGCTATTGTTGGTATTGAATCAACTGGAATATTATCAATTACTGGTAAAGTATTATTATTACTAGTATTATTAACTGATCTTGATATTGTTGGTAAAGGCTGTTGAGTAACAATTTCTGCAAGTGGAATATTACCAATACTAATTGGAAATTTGATTATAGGACTCTTATGAAAACCATGTACTTTAATTTTAATGAGTAAATTATAAGAAATTTGTATAATTTTACATAAATTCATACAAGTTGGTGGTATTGCTGGTATTCGTATAAATTCTTGAAAAATTTTACTACTTTTCTGTTTAACTGGTTCAGTTTTCAATTCAACAATTGTTATTGATTCATTTTTATCCGATTTCAAATCATCACTATAATATTTTATTGATTTTATTAATGACATTTGTACATGTTCAATATTTATTTTCGTATTATTTTGAACACTAGTATAAACAATTATTGCTTGTCCTGGTACATATCCCAATTGTGGTAATTTAATTCTAATATCAAGTGGATTTGTTGTACATGGTCCACACCAATATTTTTCACTTGTTTGATATTCTGATGGTATCTATTTAAAAAAAAAAAAATTAAAAATGGAAATTATTCAATTTATTATGTTTTAATTGTATGTAATTAGAAATACAAATCATGAGAATGATGATTGGTGAGTGAGATATTCATGGACTTTTATTGAATGTATTAAATTTCTTTATTTTACTAATACATTATTGAGACCGACCTAGATTTAAATCAAGTTGTTTATCAACTGTCAAAACTGATACTTTGTAATTTAACCAGGTAAGTACCGTTATAATAATTAGATTTATTTTCTTTACTCTAAATATAATTTTAATTTAAGTTAATATAATTAATTCTTTTCTCTTCAAAACCATTTTAAAAAATCGAAAATTATAATTTCAATTTACCTAAGCATAATTTGAACTTTGTGCGAAGCCGCTGCGGAGTTAAAAAATTAAGGTAAAAACAAAAAAAAAATATTGTCATCGAATTTACTTTTTTTAATGGAATTCCACTTAATGCTTTGATTAAATTTTAAATAAAACTCATGACTTTAACTAAACTAATACTAGAAAGTTAATAATTTTTATTTACCCTTATAACTGCAGAATCATTACTATTTAAATCAACCATTTTTAATATTGTTATACCAACTGTATAAGTTTTATCGAATTTCCATGGTCGATCAAATATCACTTGAACTGAATAACGTATACTACCATGAGATCCTTCGAATGATGATGGTAATTGTGAAGGTAAAGCACAAGAAAAATTGAATGTTTGTATTCCAGGTTCTATTACAACAGTATTACCTTAATTGTGAATAATAATTGAAAAAAAAAAAAAATAATAAGCATTTATATAATTTGAAATTAATTAAAAAAAAAAACCTATGTCAGATCCAATTAAATACGTTAACGATGAAAGATAATCAATTTGTCCTGATTTATTTATAGTATCATCTCCACTTCCTTCAGTCCAATTTGTTTTAGCTCTTCCAAAAAATTTTATAGCAATTCCTATTTAAAAAAAAAAAAAATAATATTAACTATAAGTTCAATAAATTCAACTATCATGATAAAAACTTAAAATTGAAGCTTTTTTCTATTAATTTATTGTATTTTGATCATCTTTAAAAATTAAATGGAATTGATTATAAATATACCTAAGTATAGTTAATCACAAATGTTATTAATAAAAATGTCATAATTTTTTGTACGTTTTTTTGTAAATACTTTAATACGTTTCATTGTATTAAATTTTCTGGAAAATATAAATTTTCAAAATTCTGATTTCAAAAGATATGTACATACTCATATATATACATACATGTATTATGCGCTTTGCCTCATACATGAGAAATACAAGTACAGGACGTTCTCATAATTTAAATAATATGCCTTAGTTTGTATAGCTTGCAAACAGTATTCTAAGTTTTGTTATTTTTACTGAACGTATGCGATGTAGATACTTCATTTTGGTACGTTTACGATCGCACAGTCAGTCTAGAAAGTACAGACTCCTAAATAGGTTTTCTTTTTTATGATTGGATGCGGGGAAGACGCAAAAATAATACACGATTGTTTCATCCTATTCCTCATCTCTGTATAGGCTCTGCAAAAATTACTTGAGGAAACCCCAAGTCTTTTATGCATGCTTCTATATAAGGCGACCAAATAAATTAGGCTACATTACGAGTCATGTATTGAAAATGGAAAGCTCCAATTCTCTTTTTGTAAAGCAATTAATTAATTGTAGCAAAAAAAAGTTAACAGTTTTACAAATCGTGTTTAGAAATCAAAATTGACTGGCAAAGAATTGAATAATGATATAGAATTAATGAAAAAATTGTTTAACAAATCCAAATTTAAGAAAATTGGTTTTGACGAAAAGGAATTTGGAATAATTTTGATTATTAACTTTAATTAAAATTATTTTGATTTAAAATTATAAATAAATAATCTTATTTTTTTAAATATCTAACTCTCGGCTATTTATTAACTGTTATTTTACGATTTTGAATTTCTATAACTGAGAAATATATTTTTAGGTTCATATTCTAAAACAATTTTTTCCGTTGTGATGAGTTGAACTGGTTAGTATGAGTTAAATAATGAACTAATTAGGGTTCAATTAGTGTTGACATACTTATAAACAAATGAAATGCACTTAAATATTTTGAATTACAATTGTAATAATTTGTATCAAAATGTTCGGTCGTATAAATGTCGACTATAAGTCTGCTTCATGCAAAATATTCAAAAACTAAATGTTATGAAAGATATCTACACACCTCTCTGGTATTAAAATGAGCAAATGAAAATAAAAAAAATTAAATCAAATTCAAGATTGTCAATACTTATTTATTATTGATTACCTAGTCCCAATTTAATTATAATTGTTGTTTCCGCATATAAACAATATCATTTCAAAAGAAAAAACTTAATTATTTATTTGAAGATCATGTAAATATCTTATCTTACATATTTCCAAATAAAGGTGAGGTGAATAAATTTTGATTGAAAATAAAAATTTCCAAAAATTATAAAAAATGTAATATACCTTCTTACATATTTGTATTTATAAATTTAATTATGTATGTACATATATTACATTATGATAATTATACATTTTATTAATTTTTTTTATAATTAGATTTAATGTTGTTAATAATTATTATGATATTAAGTTAATCAGTTATGAAAAATTTGGTTGAGCTTATTACATTCAGTAATTTTTTTTTTGTTGATTTAAAATTTAGAAATTGAAAGTAACAATCCATTGGTATTGGCAGCAACAGCAATATTACTCATATCAGAAGCAGTACAATAAATAAATGAATAATCTTATCAAATTAAATGTTTAGTTAGTTTCTTGGATAGTGTAAACGTAAACATTATAATTACTATGATATTATTAAGGTATATAATATTTTTTAAAGTAATATTTATTGTTGAGGAGTAAAGAGAAACGTACGACAACTTTGTTAATGAACTTTTTATATTATGTCACCATGAGTTGTTATTTTATTTATATATAGTTTTTTTTAAATTATATTCTCAACTTTATTTGAGTTTCTTAATTACTAAATACTAATTATTTTTGTTTTATAAATATGAAATTTCGTAATGAAATTTTTAATTTGCTTTTCATTCTGTAATCAATACCATCTATTCGAATTACTAGTTGTTCGAAGTATCAAATCTTTATAATACCTTATGTATTTTAAAAAATATACCGGAAACATTTGATTGTGGGTAGGTTCATATGTGTGTATATATTATATATATTTGGCTGGACTGTGTTTGTACATTTGTGAATGATTCTAAGCTATCGAGCTATATAAGATATGTTTCGTTTATTGCTTCAATATTCATCTTATAAAATATTAGTTTTATATTATGTATACCATTATTCAAATATTTCACAGAAATCTAATGTAATTAATTTAAATTATTTAATATTTTTAAATGTATTAAATACCTCTAACGCTAGTTTGTTTATCCAATATAATTTCAACTTTTCCAGTAATTACACTTCCACTATAAAAAGTTCCTTCTGGACTATTATCAAAAAATATATGACACTTGATACCCATATTGTAAAAATTATTCCGAAATAAAAAGAAAAAATAAATATAATAAATTTTGAATTAACTTAACATAATAAGAGTACAAACAATACTGGCTGGGTAGTAATTATATTATTTTTATTCTAAAAAACCTGAATCATGATATCTTATCATATTGATAATATTCGCATTTGTTATCTTAAAAAGAATGTAAATTAACAACAACAAGAAATATTAATTAATAAATTAAGCTCCTTTGTGATGGATACCAACAAGCACAATATAAATACACTAAATTTTTTAAATTTCCATAATATTGAACATTGTACGTATATAGATATGTAATTATGCACGTAATAAGGTTGAGAATTTTTTCAGAATCTTGAAAATAATATCGATAAGTATACGTATTTAAATGCTTAAAAATATATTCAGTTGTATTGTTTCCGATAATTAATATGTGTATTAATTAATCTAACAAATATGCATGTGAACTATTGTAAAAGGGATTAAATAAAATAAAAAGCATTTAGAGGTATTTTCATTTGTCTATATATAGACTAATGTCTTAACAAAGTTAGATAAAATTTCATAATTTTAAAAGTTTGTTCAAAAAACTAATTTACCGAGCTTAATAAAAAGTCTAAATATTAAAATTATTTTTATAGAAGTAATCAAGGAACAAAATAAGTTATTTATGTCCACTATTTGGCCTACATAAAAGATAAGTTGATTATTGTCAAGGCAAGAAAAATAAATAAATAAAGTTAAAAAAAAAAAATTATTGAACAGGTTTATAAACTCTTAATTTTTTAATTTTCAAGTTTAATTATCGATTTAAAAATAGTTTTTGCATTGAAATTTTAATTATTATTGTTTTTTTTTTATTATTAATTAATAGTTATTATAACACGAAAAGAATAATGAATGAAATAAAAGAACAAAACTACGTACATGATTATTTTCCGTTTACAAAATATAATTTGAAATTTCCATCAAATAACGGTGTATAATTTATATGGTACAAAAATTGGTAAATAGATAGCTCTGATGAGACTTTATAACGTTGCTCGAGTAAGATCAACTTTTGACATTTGACAAATGAAATTGACATTTCCCATTAAGTGAAATCTATTTTAGTTAATTTGATGTTATATTATTTTTTGTGATTGATTTTTCTTACCAAAAAATTATTAATCTATTTATTATTACATAAAATTTGAATTAGTATCTAATTATAAAAATTTCTCTTCAAAATGAAGCGAAATTTTACAAGGATAGATCGTGTGGCACAAATGGTAAAAATTTTCAAATAAAAATTAAATATGTACATCCATATCCAAGTATGTACATAAAAAAAATGTTCATATAATTTTTTTTTTTTTTTTTTTTACAGACGATGCAAGAAGAACTCATTGCAAAAAAGAAATTAGAAATATTAGAAAAACAAAGGACGAAAGAAATTGGAAAGCAAATTGCTGCTGCACAAAAAAAGTAAAATAACAAACACTTTAGTGAGCTAAAAATATTAGAAAAATTTCTTTTATAAATTTAGTGTGATTTCGGCTATTACGTTGAAGACGGATGGAAGTGATGGTGAAGAAAACAAGGGAAGTGAAATAGAAGGTACAACAACAACAACAACAACTACTACAACTACTACTACTACTACTACGGCAACAGTAACGCCAACAGTTACAATGCATCCTCTAATAGCTGCAGCTAATATTCCCAAATTGCAAAATAATTTTTGCAATGATGGGTCTTTTTTCGAATATTATAAGAAAATTATTGAGCAAACAAAAATGGAGGAAGAGGCAAAAAAACAGGCTGAGGCTAAATTAAAAAATGATATAGTTAGTATAAATGAGGAAGAAATTAAATGTGAAAATGAGGTTATTGAATCTGAATTGTTTACGGAAGGTGGAAACGATGGTGAAGAAGAAAATAGTGAAATTAAAACGAACGTGTTAAACAGTATACTTGAAGATGATGAAAAAATGTAAGTTATAAGATAAATATTTATAATTAAATTATTTCTCAAATTAAATGATTGTAACATTAGTCATTTTTATTCATTAATTTTTAAACTATTTTCAATTAAAACGATAAATATCTTTTAGAATCAGTACTCCTGGAAGTGACAGTTTTAAGTGCGAGGAACAAGAACAAAGTAAAATAGATGAAGTAAAGACTGAACATATTGATAATACTAGTGTTAATAACCAAACATCACTTGTGCCCGCCATAAATTCATCAAGTCAGCCAGTATATCAACCTTCAACGTTTAACGAACCTTTAAAACAATATAATATGAAACCTGAAACTCAGCATTTTAATCAAAGTTTTCAACAAAATGCCCCACAAATGCCAGTAACAACCAGACATAGCTATTTACAAGGACCATATCCTGCTCAACTAACTAGTCAATCAAATGCTATGTCCATTCATATACCACAAACGTTTACTATGCCTCCCAATCCAACTTTTAACATAAATCTTCCACCTCCGATGATAAATTTTGCAATTCAACAAGCTACACCCCCACCACCACCTCCGCCTATGCCTGTTCTCTTACCATTACCGCAACCGGCACCAAATTTATTTCAAAATTCATATTCAAATCCTTCAATCTTTTTAATGCAACATCAAACGCCACCCCAAATTTCTATCCCATATCAACAACAACCTCAACAAATGCAATTACAACAACAACAACAACAACCACCACCAGTTCCAATGCTACAAAGTAATCAGTTGCAACAAGTAACTCAAATAACACAAGTACCGCAACCGCAAGTACCACACGTATCACAAATAACGCAAGCGCAAGTTGTAACTGAGCAATCACCAGTTCCTATACAGAGTTCAAGTGAATTATCTGAGGCTTCCCAATCACCTCCAATAGTAGAAACATTTCAACAATTTCAAGCAGACATAGAGCAATTACATTCTGTAATAATTGAAGATTCTCAAGATAATTCATCCAGAAATGATAATGAAGAAATTGAAGATATAATAAAATCAAGTCCAAGTTCTGAACAGGAAAGTTATCAATCAAGTCGATCAAATACAAATAGTCCTGTACTTGAAAAGGATAATAAAATCACAGGTTAGTCTTATTTAATATTTACCATATTTGAACTATGGTATAACAGTAAGAATAGTTCAGATGTCTTGATATTCTTGTTGTATTAGTTTTATTCTTGTTTTATGGTAAAATAGATTTTGTATAGTTTTTTCAGAAGACTCCAAACGAGTTGATCAAGCAAAGAGTTCGTTACCAACATCTTTACAATCATGTATCGATATGGTAGTCGAAAATGGCGATGCATTTGAAGATTTTTTACGTAGTAAAAAAGATGAAATTCATTCATCATTGTGGTAAACCAATATTTTATATAAAATATATGTACAAATACATAACATATTGGAAAATGATCAAAGTAAACTAGAACTCTTGAAAATTCTTAACATCAAATATCATTCTCATAGGAGTTTTTTACTTCAACTAGTAAAAGATATTTAAGTACATAGGGCAAAAATAACGAGATAGTTAAATGTTATGAATTTGAAAGAAATTAATAAAAAGTAATGTAAATAAATTACTTGATCCAAAAATTCATTTGAAAAAATTAAAACATATTATACAGTTTTGTAAATATTACCTGTATACGTGTATAATTCTAAAACATTATATAGTTATGTTATAACTTAAGTTTGTAAAAATTCTTTTTATACAATTCTTAATTCTAATCACCTATTAAATATTTGGTGTTTCATGTTGAAATATGAAATAATTTGTAATTATATTTATTGTTATTAGAAACTATGTTGTATAAAATTAATTTAAATTATACATTTATATATATATATAATTTAATGTACATTATTCAACGCATTTGGAAACAATTTCAACCTGAGCAACTGTTATTCACACAAATGAGAAGAACCAGTTTCAATGCAATTTATTTTCTTCCTGCTATATTTACTTTAAATTTTTTTTTTGTTCAAATAACGATGATATCCAATAATGAAAATGTTTCAAAATGTAACATATAATCCACTATAATCATAAATTCCCTATTTCTTTATTATAAACAGGTTTTTATTTGACGAGGAATCTGATGAATTTGGTATATATCGTCAAAGTATTTTAAAGGCTAGAGAAGAAATTAGTAAACGAAAACGTGACGCTATATATAAATCAAATGATGAAAAATACGATCCTGAGTCAGTATGTGATGATCGTGATGACAATGATTCTGATGATGAATATATGAAGGGAATGTTGAATCGTAATACAAATAATTTAAAACGTCGAATTGAAACTCGTTTAGAATTCGAGGAAGAGGAGCGACGACAAGCTGAAGAAGAACGAATAAAAAAACGTAAAAGTCGTTGGGGAGAAAAAATTGAATCTCCTACAGTACCAACTGTAACAGCCGTAGTTCAAACATCATTTGCAAATCAAAATAAACCAATGTTAAGTGGTATACAACGTACTGATCCGGCTTTGTTACAGTACGCTAAATTAAATTATGGTGGTATAAATTTAACTGAAGAAGAGTGGACTAAATGCGAAGAACATTTTAAGGTAAATTTACTGTATCAGGATATGATGAGAAAACGACGTGAAATTGATCAATTAGCTAAAAGCGGTAAGTTTAAGTATGAATACGATTCAGATGAGGATGTTGAAGGTGGAACATGGGAACATAAATTACGTATGGCTGAAATGGAAGCAACAGATGCTTGGGCACATGCATTAACAAAACAATCAGAAGGTAAACATCATATTGGAGATTTTTTACCACCAGAAGAACTAAAAAAATTTATGGAACAATATGAAGCAAAAAAAAATAATCGTCAACCTGATTTAAGTGATTACAAAGAATTCAAATTAAAACAAGATAATAAAGGTTTTCAAATGCTACAGAAATTAGGTTGGCAAGAAGGACAGGGATTAGGTGCTGGTGGCGAAGGCATTGTTGATCCAATTAATAAGTAAGTTTTAATTTTTTAATCAATATCAATTTTAATTTCAAATTATATTTGTATTTATTTAGCGTACTGCAAAAAATATCATAAACTTTATATAGCTTATATTAAAAAAAGCTAAATCTATTGTAAAACATCGATTATAAAACAATAATAATAATACTATTATAAAAATTATTAATAACACAGTTGTATTAAATGTAATTATCAAATTACATAAAAGAAAAAAAATATTCATTCGGTATATTTTGATATTTTAACAAAAACCTTCCATCATCAATTGCGTTTTTTTCAATTTTGATATTAATCATTGTAATGATTTTGCTTATTAAATTCAGGGCAACACAAAGAGAAGCAAATCAAGGTCTTGGTGCAAATAGTGCCTCGACCCCTGTTGACGGGGACAATGAATATGAAGCATATAGAAAAAGAATGATGTTAGCATATCGTTTTAGACCTAATCCTTTGGTAAGAATAATATTAAGTTTTTTCTTAAATATTTTAATTGAAATTAATATTTTCTCTTTTTAATTTTGTTTTTTTTTTTACAGAATAATCCAAGACGTGCTTATTATTAAATTTTATGATGGGAATGCAATTTTTATTTTATTTAAAATGCTTTAATAACTTCCATTATTAATTATTGTTCATAATATAATAGAATCAATAAAAATCGTAACATGTTAAATATATACATATATTAAATGTTTGATATCTCCTGAAATATGGTGTTTTTTTTATTTATTATTTTATAGTTTATGCAGAGTTAAGATTAAATAAATAATAGTCTTTTCAATTAATAAATTTATTATATTTAAATGCAAATTTTAATTATTATATTTTTATCTTTTATTTGAAAACTATTACGACAAAAAAGGTAAGATATAAAATGAAAAAGATCTTGAACATCATTCAAATTGTATTAATATGATTTAAATTGATTAAAACAAGCTCTAACCAATTCGAAGTTGATTTTTTGTTTTTGGAAAAAAAAAATGATTTTGAATGATATATTAGACGTTTCGCTACTTAGCACATTATTAATAATTAAGTTAAACTTTTATGTTTGTTTAGATTCCTAGAATTTTAAACACGTAAACAAAACTGTTGTTCTCGAATCGTTATGCAAAATTAATTAAAAGAGAATAATTTCTTAAGTAAAGTTTAGTGTAAACGTCCTTGAAATTTTAAATTAAAAAAATAACTGTTGCTTTAAATATATTAATTTTCAACTGCTTCTTAATTTCAATATTGAATAAATACACACATATATTATACGTAAATTGTGTTTTTTATGCAATGGATAAAATTCTGATTATTTTATTTCCTAATTTTAATTCTTCAATCTTTCTAAAATTTTAATATTTCAATCAATATCGTTTATTGACACTTTTTATTTTTGTTTCATATAATTGTTAAAACTTGTTCATTAATTAGATATATTTGTCCAATAATAGAACGCTAAAATCTTTTAAATTTAAATCTATATAGATGAAAAAATCAAAAATACAAAAGTTATATACATATATTTATATGGACATATTTGAAAAAAAAAAAGTGAAAATTGAAATCGTGATATATTATTCGTTAAAATTTGTTTAATTAAAAAATTAACATTTAAAACCTATTCCTTTAAGAAATGGCAAATTACGAAAAAAAATTTGGAGCGAAAATTGAAGCGAATTTTAAAATTTTTTATATTTCAATTAATTTCCCATCTTAAATAAAGGTATAAAAGCCAAATGTAAAAGCTTAATTGATCGCATTCTTAATATATTAATAAATTCCAAAAGAGTGCGTTAGATTCTAAGAAGAAAGTGTATTATACAATTTTTAATACAAAAAAAAAAAAAAAAATAAATTGATATAAAATATTAATTTTTGTTAACAAAGTTTTTAAAAAGAAAAAGCTTCTTTCACCTCTATATAAAATCAATTAAATTTCTTAGCAGTTATGGAAAATACTTCAATTCGCGAATAAACAACATAATGATCGCGACGGATATTTATTGATTAATTTTTAAAAAAATTAAAACATTTTTTTTTAATTCTGAATAGTTTCAAAAGAATTTCTTTAATAGAAATTAAAATTTCTCTAGAAATATTAATATAATAATACAAATATGTGAATTAAAAGTATTATAAATTTTTAAATAGAAAAAAAATTAAGTATTTAACAAAAACAATAATCTTAAATAATTTAAAACAATTGTTAATAATAGTGTTACATTTAATTTTATGATTTTAAATTAAGAACAAATTATTTTAATATTATATGTATTTAATTTTAAATATTTATTAATATATATTGATAATATATAATTTATTAATTTAATAAAAAAATTCAAAATAAAATGGAAAATAACGATCGTTTTAAAATTTCTAAAATCGAAAATGATTTTAGTACAATCAATGAAGATGGAACTGATACAGGTAATAAACAAGGAAAAGGAAAAGGTTTTGGTAATTTTGGTAGAAAAATATCAAAACCAATGCAAGAAAGAAAATTCAGTTTGGCTCAATTAACAAAGTAAGTATTTTTTTTTATGAAAAATCAGTGATTTGCAATTTTTTTATTCACAAACAATGAGAGAAATTACTTATCTAAATTTTATATTCTAAAATAGTTGTTAGTACACTTCTAACTCCAGGTTAATAATTTAATGAAACAATTTATCTAAAATTAATTGTCTAATTTGCAAATATTTTAGTTATTATTAAGTTTATGTTTCATAAAAATTAATATTTTATTGTTTTTTTTTTACTAATAATTCTCTATTAGTAAAATTTTATTACCGTTAAGCAATTACTATTTCATAAATTTACAAATAATTATTTATTACTTATAATTATTACTTATAATTATTCTAACTTATAGTAATTTACTAATTTTTATTTAGATTTCTTAATAAACTGAAAAATGTTTAGCTTAAAGTAATTATAATAACATTAATATTTATAAAAAAAAATAAAATAGATAGAAAAATTTATATTTTATTCGAAATTTATTTTATAACTGAAATTATAATATTTTATTTATGGTATACGTAATACTACAAATTAGTAGTTAAAAGATTATATTTAGGCTTCTTGAAATTACATTTAAATAGTTTAGAATTGTAAGCAAATATTTTTCAAACACCAAAATTTGAAGGAGTTCTTTCAATAGTGTACTGTAAAATGACAACAATGTAAATGTTAGAATAAAAATAAAACAGATTAACAATAATAAAGTAATTAATTGTTAGACACACTTAATTAGTGATTGTAAAAATTTGACTCTGTTACGGGTATTTTCATGTAGTAAGATCTTTTATGATCTAAACGTTATGATTTCTTAACCACTAGATCTATTTATCATCAAATTATTTATACGATTGATTGGTTGGTTAGTGTGGGATAACAAATTGAATTTAGTTCTCGTATTTAGGCCTTATTGTACTCTATTCCAGCGGTGTTACTTGTAGAATTCACCAGAATCAGTTGCAAAACCATCTAACACTTTTAATGTACCGAATTATGACATTTTACTTTTTTTAGTTTGTGAGAAGTAATTTTCAAAATTCTCTCTCTTGTCCTTTAGCTTGGACAGACACAAAGTACATGAAGAACTGTTTCCACTTCTTTGTATCTCCTAAAATGGTTATTTTCCACATACCAGTCAATCATGCTAAGGTTTAATTTTGCTAACAAATGAACAAAACATTTTAGTAGAAAGTACTAGAGTGAAGAGTGTTATATTCAATTTCTACTTTTCACTTTGATTCTTCAAAAAAATTTATATGATCAAGGAAATGTCGTGTATTATTCAAATATATTGCAGTTTAAAGATTTCACATCGGTTTTAGTTGTAAACCCACTTGTTATTTTCTGCTAAGTTTGTAAAACAAATAATAAAATACATAAAAACATAATATACAATATTTTAAATCAAAATTATAAGTCCTATATAAGTCTTCAAAGCTATCTGTTATCTGACTATCAGGCTCATTTATTTAATTCATAAACTTGTAATGTGATTTCAAATTTCGATTCTGGGCTCTCATCTCATTCTTCAATTGTATATATATTGTAAATACAATCCCTTAGAAAACCACTAAATGGAAAGTGAAATTTCCTAAGGTTTGACTTCAATTTAATAGAATTTAATACAAAAATTCATGTAAGATTGATATCTTAGTTCTCAATAATCCACAAAATCGTATCAGATTTTAATTTATTTTATTTAATTTAAATCGTTTTTTTTATTTGCCAATAGTACTCAAAACTTTAATAAAAAAGAATTTTAAAGGCAAATAATTTAAAGAGGGTTAACAGTAATAATCCCTTTGATTGCTATACATACATATTTTCTTGTATTTTGTTTAAATTTAACAACAACTTCCTATAATATAGATTAACTCATTATTAGTTAAGATACAAATTTTTTAATTTTTTTTACCTTGAAATTTATTAAACAAAAAAGAAATAAAAATGATTTTCGAATCAAAATTTTTTATATGTACATATAGAGTACACCCTTATATTGATAATTGATAATATTCACAATTTTAAAAAATAAATATGATAAAATTAATTTATGTACATATATCAATAATCAAATAATTAAAAAAACAATTTAATAAGTACATACAAATACTTACTATATAATTCATAGTTTTTGATTTAAAAATTTGAAGTGTCAATATTTTATTCCAAAATGGATCTTCAAATTATTATCAATTTTATACATTGCATTGGTTAAAAACACGATTATTTTGGAGATCTTAAATCAAATGATCTAATTTGAGGAATATTATTTATTTTTATAAATAAATTGATAGATAATAAATATAGACAAGAATCTTCAAATTGGACAAGTATACAAACTGTATTTGAAATAAAAAAAATACCACTTAAGAAGATTACAAATTTTCAAAATTTATTTAATTTTGTACTTATCGTCATAACCTGGTATATATTATAGAAACTATAAACCCTAACTACGTTTTAATTTAAATTTAAGAGCTTAGATTTCAGTTAGTTTAATTTGTGGACAAATGTTTATAATCTATAGATAGATTCACAGAAAAATATTAATAAATTGATTAGTTAATTGGAATAAGTGTTTTTATAAACTTAAATCAGCTATACATTTTCATGTAAATGAATCAAGCTTTATATTCTAATATTCATATAATAATTACAACATCGGTGCACTACTACAATTGTGCATATCTTTATTAATATAAAAAAACTTTCCAATAGAATTTGGGCTTATGCTCAAACGGTTTCTGATAGTTTAAAGTAAAGTTTTTATAAATTGAATCATAACTAGGGTCCAACCGCAAATCAATAGCAGTTAGTCTTTAGATCAGGATTCAAATAAGTTATTAACGTTTTAGGTTTTCAAGTAATCAATATGATGCTTTATAAAATCTCTAACTGTTTATTAATTTAAAAAAAAACGGTATTTTTCCAAATAATCTAACATGATGGTGAATTCCAATTTTTTAATATTTAAAATCTACAAGAATAAACCTTTAGTTAAATGTACTACCATGCATTACTAATCTATTGGTGATATCTACTGGTTTATTTATATATTACACAAATATTAATTGTAGAAACATTGTTTTTTTGATACCTACATTTTTTTATTAGTTGGAAAATACCATAATTTTTAATAAATATACAAAAATACCTAGTTTAAACCTCTACACACACCAGGAGAACCTAAAATGGTAGAAATTTGTTTTGTGCTAAGTGTATATGTGAAAATATTTATTGTGTAATGCTGGTAATGTTAATAACCGAAATTTTCTGTCAATGTTATCTTAGAATGTCCAAATTTACATAACCATCCATTCGAATTTACTTTTATGTAGACGTTTTTGTATTAACCATTTAGACTTTAGAGTCAGTAACTAGCATAAATTGAATATTGATCATTGATGACAGATAATCTGGCAAAATTTACTTTACCATTAATTTTTAAACCAAATTAAATATTTATATTTGAATCCGATACCAAAGACAATAAATCTAAATATATAATGATACACAAAAGTAGTTTGATCGTAAGATAACCATCAGAGTTGAGATAGGACATTTTTACGATTTTATTGCTTCATATTAAAAAAATAAAGAAATAAGCAATCACATATTTATTGTCAATTGATTTATTTTCATTGAAGATGAATTTCTTTGGTGATACTCACAAAAGATATAAATATTTCCAGTTATATATACACATATCGCCTGATTTTTAAATTAACATTACGGACATAATAACGTTTGTTAGGGACATAGACCTGCAATTTTAAACAATCAAACAGTGAAGTACAATAATTAAATAGACTTGAAAATATCTCATTTAAATAGAACTCCCCATTGTTAAATAAAATATTAAATATTATTATTAATGATAACTAAAACAATAATATTAAAAACAAAATTGCTATTAAAGTAGATCTGCTCTGTTTATTTGTGTATTGATCAATAATATCCCTTATTAATACTCTAAATTATATGCCTATATATTAATTTCAGCAGACAAATTTAATAAATTCCAGCCTTCATCATCATAAATTTTCTCATAACAACATTTTTGTTTTTTCAAATAAAAAGTAGATTTTAATGAGATTTTTCATACTGAAAAAAAAAAACAAAAACAAAAACATAAAAAAAAAACATAATTTTGTTAGTAAACATTGGAAAATTCGCTGCTAGTACCATTTTCTTCTTTAAAGTATGTATGTATGTACAAAAATTTAAACAGGAAAAATATATATGTATACATACATTTTTTCGGAAAAAAAAACAAAAATACCTGACACCAAATGATTTAAAATAATTGCAAAAACAAAATTTATTATATTTTCAATTACATTATGAATCATTTAGAAGTTTTAATTCGTAGAATGTAAATTTTCCAAATAATTTAAAATAAACTTATATACGTACATACCAGTAGTAGTACTATATATATGCACAGTTTCTGTGGCAGCATAATAATTGTATTTTTATCTTTTGAAAAAAAAAAAAACATGAAATGGAATAGGTTGTAGAATAGAAAATTTTTATTTATAAAGAAAAAAAAAAATCTACATATAATGAAAATTTAGAGGTGAAAAATAGCAGAGTAACGTGATGCAGAAATTTTTAAATTTAGAATCATAGATGTAAGATTTATGATGATAACTTCAAACACCAACAAATTTTGTATTCAAGTGATAAAGTTAAAATTATATATTATTTTTGTTATGTCTAAATGTAAATATTGTATACAACGGTTGAGTGTGCGAATACACTGAATTTTGACACAAAAGTGATTAAACTGTTAAAATACTTTATTGCAATATATTTAATTTAAATTTTTTGAAGGTCGGGCTGTTTATTTCTTTCTTTGTAAGTTATTTACAACAAAAACAAAAAGTTTACACAACAAGATGATAATTTTTATATTTAATATGGATTTTATTTGTTTTAGGTGAAAAATAATTGAAATTTATCAAAATAAAAGTTATTTATTTTCACAAAACCATTAACTTATGGTTTCGTCCTTTTAGGACATTCTTCAGAACTCACTTTTAATCCTTTACTATATAAATGACATTAAGTTACATTAACAAAAAGTTTTTTGTATTATCCTTCGTTTCATGATTTTTGGCATAGTTTTGCCATTTTATGAGACTGAAGTTAATAAAAGAATGTGGTGTGATTGTGGTTATACATCAGTTAACATTTGAATTAAAGATTTCTTAGACCTATAAAATAAAAAACACTAGATTACAACACTTTATTTAACTACTTAATAAAGAAATTTACAATCGAGATAGTGATATCAAAGTTTTAACTATTACGCCAGTGACGGTTATAAACGGTTAAAATTTAAATCTACATCTTGTTATTTATACAGAAAACGGTCATATTTAGGTACATAAAATATAAGTTAAACTGTTGTATTTTGTGTAATAATTGCACTCCATTTTGATATTGATTTTAAACAGTTAGTGTTTATTATTATTATTTCTTTATTTACTATAATTAAAATTACAATAAAAGTCAGCACAATAGCTACCAGGGTTATGGGCTTTATCACAATTATATATGTTTGTATTACAATTATATATGTTAGCAATATTTTGCACATTTTCCACCTTTTTTACTTGCTTGGGCGATGTGGGGGTCAAAATAAATATTTATTTTATATCTGTATTTTGGAGAAATAATTTTAAGCGATTGTTAGCTCAGTTGGTTAAGGCGTCATGTTAATATCACAAGATTTGTGAGTTCGATTCTCCTTTGAGTCAAATTATTTTTTTAAATGATTTTTTAGTTAATAAAAAAATATGGATTGATGGATAAAATTATGCTGAGGAATTCAAATGTTTATGCTCTATAGTATTGATACCATCATCATTTGTTGATAACTCTAACCACTCTGGATAACCCTTAACCTCGCTTACAATTTTTCTCTATTCTGCCCTATCTTGTGCAACTTTCTACCTTCCGTTAACTTCTACCTTTTGACAGTTGTCCTAGATTTCTTTCAGTCATCTTAATCTTGGTTTACATATTGCTCTACTATTGAACTGGGTTTAATATTGTACTTTTTGGCATCTTTTATTCATCCTCATTACATGTCTAGTATCGAAAGCATAGTATTGCAAATACCTACACAGTATTATTCATCTTTTTAACATTTTATATTAAATTCTCTGCCACCCATAAATTATAAATGTATAGTATTAATGTGATATCTTTGGTTATGTATAAGAAACCGTGCTTCCAGTTGTTTTATATCCTACGCACTCAGGCTTATTGTACTCGTTTGAAAAATAATAAAATAATTTTATTTCTGGTAAAAAAATTCACTGTCAATACTATAAGGCAAAAGTTAGGTCCATACTGATCGCAGAGATATTTTCTTTCCTCCGATCCACTGATAGTCCAAACAATAAATTTAATTTTTATTAATTAAAAGTCGAATTTTTTTTCACTAATAATTCGTTTTTATTTTGTAAATATTGACTAAGATCCTCTTGCTTGCGAAATTGATATCTGTATATTGCGAAATCGATATTTGTATATAGTAAAAATAAATTATTAGTGAAAGTAAATTCGACTTTTAATTATAAAGTTAAATATATCACTAAAAACAAACCTGATTATCAAAAATAATTATACATTTATGTTTAAAGATTTTACAATACAATATAAAAAAAATAAAAATATATCGATTCATTCATTATTTATACTACATTAATCCTGTTTTATTCGATACTTATATATAACACACATGTAGTGTAAACGTTATTTCATGAATATTATGTGATCAATACTATAAATTAAATAATATGTCTGCGATGGTATAATTTTTAATTCCTTTTTCTTTTTTTTTTAAAATAGTTCAAATGTTTCAAAAATGTGGTTCTGTCATATTTTAAAAATGTTAAAATCGATTATAGTTGATTAGTTTATTTTGTTAGAATAATTTCACTAAATTTAATTTTCTTTTCGATTTCATTTTGTATTTGTAATAATAATAATAATTTTTAATAAATTATTTAAATTTATATTTTATATTTGTGATTGTTTCAAAATTATTTAACTTTAGATACAAATATCTGTATTTGTTTAAATTTTTTTTTTGTTTTTGCAAAATTCTATAAATTTTTTTTAAAAATATTTTACTTATTTTATAATAAATATTTTTAATTAAAGAAGTGATATCGTCTTTTGTTGATTTGATGCAAAAATTTAAATCGAACGATTTCTTTCTTTGGTATAAAATATTTTTCGGAACTAATAAATGAAATAAGAAAAAAAAACATTTCATTGTTTAATAATAATTCATCCTATTGCAGTTTTATCTTTAAGATCTATTTATTGATAGTAAATATAATTTTTTTTAAATTTTTTCAACTTTCTCTGAACTTGCTATTTGCAATTCTCTTGTATGGATCATCTCTTGAATTATTATATATAATGTGGATTCCTTACACACTATAATTATAATAATTCAAATACATTTACGTTAGACTGCAAACATATTTTCAAACATTACATTTTTAAATTTTTGATTATATGATGAGTTTAAAGAAATCACTACTATAATCTGGGAAATTAATTTCTTTCCAAATTTTTTTGCAATTCCAACATTTTTTGAAATGAAGAGTAAAGCTGTGGTGATTCTATCCCAAATTATATTATTTCAGTAGCAATCGTTTTCCCTACGGGAAATAAATATTTATAATTGAAATTAAATCGATATATACCGTAATATCAAAAATGTTGTATTACAGTTTTAGCTACAATGTAGTATGTTCCATAACGTATCACAATGAACCAATTTCGGCTGTGGTGATAATGGTGACTGATTCCTTTCTGAAATTCTATCTGAGAATCTATCTATCTACCTATGTTCCATAACGTTGCTTGCTTTATACAACTTAATTAATTCTAAAATGTTTATATTCTGTTTCGTTTTTCGTAGTCAAAGCGATATACAAACATTTTGGAATTATGTATTTACATTGTAGATAGTTCATTATGGAACATACTAGATTGTAGATAAAACTGGTAATACTATACATTTGCGATGTTACGGATACTTTCAACTCAAATATATGTATATAACTACAACTTTATTCCATTTCTAAAATTTGTTCAGTTATTGTTTTATACTCCGACAATTAAATTCTTTAATTTTTTACTAAATTATATTTATCATTTTTTTGTTTACTTTCCTTTTTTTATTCAGAAATACGTCATTGTAGTTTTTATTCAATCCACTTATTAATTCAATTGATTTTCATATAAAGTTGAATATTATTTACTTTATTTATTAAAAATTATCATTAATTCAATGATTCAATACCAAGCTAATTGATCTGCTTAACAATAGTAATTGTTGCGTTATTATGCGAATAAACATTGTATAAAATTAATATTAATTAATTAAATTGTAATTCTTTGTTTTATTTGTATTACCAATATTACTATTTAGTATCGACTTATAATCATCATCCTTAATCCTTTAAGTAGCATTACAAGTGGTTGTTTTAAATACAATAATATATAAAGTTGTATAGTAATTGATAATAATGACGATAAGATTTATCCACTTATGATTTAAAAATAATTTAATTTTGAAACATTACTAGAAAACAAATATATATACAAATAAATTTAATAACAGTCATTTTTTCATAGGTTAATTGCGATTTTTTTTTAGAGAATGAAGGAACTAGTTTAATAAAAGAAATGAACATTTTTCTATTTTAACTAATTTTAATTTATTAGTATATTAAATTTAACATTAATTTTTGAATTATTTTTTATCTTTATATTTTTCATTCGAATTGATATAGTAAGGCTTTAGCATACCTCAGATATTGTAGTTCTGAGACTGCTCTTTCAATTTTAAATTACCGTTATTTTTCACAAAATAGTTTAATTGATTAGACTATTGTTGCTATTCTAGTTAATGTTGCTTCTGCAACATTTCGTTTAGTGAAATAAATTAAATTTTATCTCCAAGGGGATTTGATTGAACCCGTGCTTGCCACATAATGTTCAAAATCTGAAAACACAAAGAACTCAACAACTTCGAAATTAGTTTTGAAAATATTTTTTTTTTGTTTTCAATTTGTTCAGATTGTTCATTTGTTTTAAAAATTAATAATTAAAAGCTATTAGCTTTATTCTATCAAAAATAAAATATTTATTTATTTTTCTCTCTTAATCCAATAGATAATAAATAATTGATGATTTTGACTACTTTTACTTACTTTATAAAAATTACTTATTTAACCGGCAAATTTACTAATTTATTATTTTTATTGTTTAATTGAAATTATATTCAGAAGCAATCAACTGGAATGAATATTTTATTAAAACAGAAAATTAGAGTGGATCAACCATTTTTAATATATTTAATCAATAAAATAAGAAATAGTCACTTTTGTTGAAATCAAATAAGGAAATGTTATTAAATTTGTTAAGATCATAATTCAATAGTTATTTAAATTAAGCAAATTAAATCCTAGTTCCTGGTAAAAGCTTATATATAGCTTTTCACATTTAATTAGTTTATATTTATTTATTTATATGCAGCCAAATTTTCAGTTGTTTTCCCTTTCTAGATGTGAAACAATTATTTTTTTATTGTCATTTATTTTATGCTAATAATACAGGGTACTAGAGTTAGGTCGTAAAACCAATAAAACATTTTGTTTTCATCGAGAATTGTGCCTCAGTTGAAAGCGATCTATCTACAACGTCCGTGTCATTGAATTTGTTGATTTCGGCAAAATCATTCAAACATTATTTTTTATTTATTTAAATTTTATCTCAAAAAGAGCTAAAAGCTCGTACTGAATGTATTTTTTTTTCAACACAATATAAAGTATATGTATATATGAAAAATGAAACAATTAAGAACAGTATTCAGATACAAAATTAAAATATTAAAAACTAAATAATATAAATATAAGGGAAAGGGAAAAATAAATTTCAAGTTTAAATATAGGAATTGATATTATGTAATATTAATATTAACTATACTCATAAGTCATAAGTCCCAAAAGCGGAAACAGTAAAATATCTTGGACTACACCTTGACTCGCGTCTTAAATGGAAGCATCACGTTAACCAAAAAGCAATGTATATAAATTGGATAATATAGGGAAACAGTCTAAGCTCAGCTTATACTCCAAGTTGCAAGTATATAAAAGTATTATCAAATCTATATAGACTTACGGTATCCAACTGTGGTTATGCACAAAAACATCTATTTTATACAGCACTGCCAAAATAAATTTCTTAGAATTATCACGAATGCATATCGCTATGATTCAAACGAAGAAATGTAAAAATTAAAAAAAAATAGATAACGTAATTAGTGACTATGCCATTAAACATGAAAATCGATTGACTCAACATAGCAACCTTAAGATTACTAATTATTAAGATATTAGACCGATCTTACGATATAAGAAGGTTGAAAGGGCTAAAACCAAAAATACATATTTCTGTAATCCCACACAAGTTATATACTTATAAGAACATTTTAAAAATAGTAAAAATTTATTTAAATATAAAAATAAGATTTTACTATTTAATCTTAAATTAAAAAAAAAATTAAAAAATAAGTCATAATGGAAAAGATAATAACAGTAAAAATACCTTGTTCACAAACTTGTCCACAAATGTCTACCGTAGATTTTACATACTCTATTTATTTAACCCTATGACAAAAAACTGGTGAAATGGTGACAAAAAAAAAATTTAAAAAAAAAACAATTGAATTAAATTAAAAACATTGATTCTAGCATAAATTCTAAAATTCTTAGAGAAACTCACTTTTTTGACAAAATTAAAAAACAAAAAAAAAATAAAACTGACAGGAATGTTCTAATAGAATCAGCAAATATTTTTATGTTAAATAATATTAACAGTGTTATGCTAAGAAAATGACATATGTTTGTATTTGAAAATTACCACATTTTCTTAAAAAATACATATGTGTATTTTTTTTTTTTATTATTTGAGAATCATTTAAAAATCCACAAAAAATTTATTTGATTATTTAAAGTTATTTATTTTATTTTTTTTTTTCACAAATTAACACATATAAATATAAAAAAAAAATCGGTTAATTCGTGCCTTGTTGCGAATAAAAGTAATTGTCAATTTTACTGCTGTTAAAAAAATTTCATTTGTTTACACTTGAATTAAAATAAAATATTTTTTTTTTTTTTTCTGTGAACTTTAAATATTTTAAAAGTTTAATATAAAAATTTATAAAATAAAATGACATCATTTCGAGGATTTTAAAATTAAATTAATAAAAAAGCCAAAGCAATTACAAAGCATCATTGTTTCCTTTTTCTAGAAACCGAATAGGTACAATAATTATTAATTGTACAGTTGTTGTAATGATGAATTTCTTTTTAATCTATTTTACTATTTATTACCTTGTATTATAGTTTCTCTATAGAAATTAATTAAAAAATATGTTTTATTATTTTATTCGAGGGTCTTTCTTTTGATCCTAAATTATGTATGTATGTATTATGATGATTCGTAATGAGAAATTTTCATAATTCACATTTCTTTGTTCAATAACAAACTGTTTGGAAATGAAAATTTGACAGTTCTATTTGTAAATTCGTACTTAAAAAATATAATACATATTCACAATAGTACATACTTAGCTATTATAAAAATTTGGAAAAAAAATATTAAATTGATCAATTTTTAATGATTTCGGATAAGATTATAGACTCTGCAAATTTCAATTGAATAACGGTCTAATTGGAAAAATGTGTATTCAATGTACAGAACAACAACAAAAAAATATGTAAGATAACACTCTATACTAGGTGTGCAGTTGTACTTAATTATAAACCAAAATTTACTTAGAGTAGTTGTTAAATGATAATTAATTTTTAAAATTATTTATTAAAATTTTTTTTATTTATTTGTTTATTTACTGCCATGATACATATTCATAATTTTTTAACAATTCTAATTGTTACAATACCATATTGTATTTACACCCTATCATTATTTTTAATTATTATTATTAGGCTAGCTGACTAATTTAAATAATTATAATAATTACATTTGTAACTTAATGATTATATGAAAGGTTAATGATAAGACTTTTTAATATTTTTACGTCTGTCAGGTTGATCCCAACTCAAAAGCCTTTCATGGAATCCATCAAATCTAAAAAAAAAGTTCTGAAGAAGACATTCTCTAACTTGTATATCTTCGAAGCTGTAATTGATATTTGTTAGACATTATTTTTTATTCAATTTTCTTTAACCTCTTGTAGCCCAGGATAAATTATTAAATTTATTTTTAGGACAATTTTTTCTCTAAACTATTGCAAGGAATCACCGTTAAAGGATTAACAGATGGGACTGGAACATCTAGAGTATAAAAGTGTATACATCATGTAAATGATAAAAAAAAGTAAAAAATGCTAAATCAATAAAACTGGGTGTTTTTAGTTCTTTTATGTTTATTATCTACAAAGAATGTCTATTACAATAAGAAGTCAAACTCGGATATGAATTTTTGCTAACACACCCATACATTTACATATTTAAAAAAAAAATTGTTAGAAATAAACGGTATTAAGAATTGTACGAAAGAGATGAAATATAGTAAACAAAAAGGTGTAGCAAAATTAGTAAGATGAAATTCAAATAGAAATGTTTGAAAATAATAATTTTGTCGTATTATGTTGAAACAATTTATCGTAGGGATTCCGTTAAAAAAAGTAAATTTAAATAAAGATTATAAAAATTTTAAACTTTTATTTATTAATTAAAAATTAAATTTTAATATAAAAAAAATTACCTTTTATTCTCTGTAGGAAATTGATAAAACTTCCTTTCCGGTTTTCACAATATTACACGTTAAACATCTATAATTATGTTTACCACCCAGGATAATTATATTACCCATATTATCAGTTTAAATTTTAAATCACAAAAAACTTGGTTTAAAATTTCAATATAAAATTTTTAGATTTGTCCGAACTTTTTATCTCACTATGTAGTTAACAAATAATCAGGATTCAGGATGCATATAAAAATTTCATAAGGCTTTTGCATATCTTTTATACAACATAATGGGGACGCATATAAAAACTTGTATATAAAAATTTAGATAAGCATATGCTGTGTTCTGTCTCTTTCTCATTTTAATTTTCATATACGGCAATCTTAAAGAAAGTAGTAGTATTTTTTAATTGTTTTAACTAATGGAAATATTTTGTTGTGGTTTATGTAAAAAATTGCATTAGGGTTACGTAAATGAAGAGTTTTCCTTCTTATTGTAATTTGTAACAGATATTGTTTCAAGTAGATAAATAACGAACAGAATATTGTGCAGCAATATTGAGCAAATTATGAGAATCATGAGCACAATTTTCATATCGTTAAAATGTAAATGTTGAAGGGGTGTGTGACTCTAATAAATTTTGGAAAAATTTAATTTAATTTTATTTAATTATTTTAACTGCACATAAATGTATACAGTCAAATTTAGAACCCTTTTCGCGGTAGGATGTGGACCGTCTCTCTATTTCAAATCTTATATCTTGATTTTTAATACTAATGAAAATTAAATACTATTTCAATCTAAATCTAATTATATACATATTTAATGAGTTGATAAGCCGGTGATTTGATAAATAAATGCTCGAAATATTGTAGATATCGTAGTATAAACTTGCAGTACCGAACTTAATTAAGCACGAAAAGGTGATTCTACAAAAGTTACTGTCAAGAACATAAAAAAAAAATATCTAAATTTTTAGGTGTTATTTGGGATTTTTCCCTTTTTTAATTTACTTTATTTATTTTTTTGGTTTTTCAGTTTATTTTTACTATTAACTTTTCTTCATATTTTATTATTTATCAATTTTATTCTTTAAATTCTAAATCTAAAATCTAAATGTCATTCCATATGCCATGCTGGGTTGTTAGTAGGTTTTTGATGATCTGTATGTCTTTTTCGTTAAGTAATTTTAGTTTTTCTGTGGTCATTATGTTGTTATGTGTGTATTAACAGTCCAGTAGTGTATGTTGTATTGCTAGTTTTCGTTGAAATATGTACATGTTGATTTAGGTGCTCCGTTCAGCAAGTACCGGTGGGTAGCTTTTTGTACAGAGTACAGCCCAACCGAATCCTGCTGAGTGAATTTACATATAGTTGTCTTGTTCTAGTCGCTTAGTATTGTTTTTGTGTTGGCGTCTGTTGTATGTAATCGTCTAGATTATAATGTAATTATCTAAATCTAGGGAGAAATTAGCACTTACGAGTTTCAAGCTGACTGATACTAATATTAGAACAATCAAATCAACTGGCCGCTGAGAAGTAAAAATCATCTATGGTTAAAACTGCACTGAACATAACGCATCTCTATCAATATACTAACGAAAATCAGTAACAACTTTGTGTGACAACATCAAGAAATATGTTAAGGAAAGAAAGCTCCCAAGAAACGATAATCAAATACAGGAAATATTTTGCAACATCAGAGCGAGGAGAGCCAATTACAAATAGGGACAAGGTCATGAAGAGAAATAATAAAAAAGTTAAAAAAATACGTCTTAAATTTTTTTAATTATTAATCTATTTTTGGCTGTACTTAGTTTTTTTTTAATAGTATTGAATATCAGAGTCATAAAACTGCACGTAGTGGTTTCTTAGTAACTTTGTAGAAACAAAAAAACAAAATATGTATAACTATATACATACATTATATTATATGCATCATTAATACTATTATATACCTATATCCATTTACGTCTTTCTATTTTCAACCAAAATTGTTTTATTTGTATTACTTTAATTATTATTTTTATTGAATTCTAAAAAAATATTATGTCGATATTTTTTATTGTGTATCAAGATTATGGTAGACATATAGGCGTATTACAATTAAATTTATAGAGCCTACAGCATATTCTATAAATTAAATTTATTTATTTATTATTTATTGTTGGTATTCAAAACTTATAATAATTGCAATAATTAGATTATGTATAATAGGACAAAAAAAAATCAATGAGTGTAAAATTAGATTATAAATAAAAACAAAAAAATCTATGAGCGATGGGATTTTTAAATAATTATACATAATAAATATATGTAATGGGAAAATTTTATGATAATATTATGATTTTAAAGAAAGTTTTCTGAATGAATATATTCAAAAATTTTAATAATATTTTAATAAAATATTAATTATGGTTCAACGCTAAAACTATAAATGATGCAAAAATTCTAAAAGACTTTGCTATTTTCTATATTTTACTAGTTATTAGACTCGTCTAATAGTACGTTTTCAAGCTCATGTTTATGGATAAACAACTAGCTCATAAACCAGTCAAATGTCAAGTGTTCACAAGGTTTTTTGGAAAACCACCAGCTGTTTATTGTTTATATAAAACTATACTACTGTTTATATAAAAATTTTTTTTGTATTATCTTTGAGTAGAACTTAAGCTATTATAATTGGTCATACGATAAATGAATAAAATAAAAAAAAATATGGAGGATTTAAAAAAAATGATAATATCAGAGAAACAAATAAAATAATTCACATTTTAGTTTATTACCATACCCACTTTACTCACTTCAACATTTAGTTCTGAGAATCTTTCAAAAACGAAATACAAAAATATTCAATTTACAATTATATAAAAAAAATAATCATAATTTTAATTTATTATCTCTTTTTCCATTTGAATTTTTTACTTATATATAAAGCCTTATTATTTATACATTTTTAATATATAAAACTGATTAAATTAAGTGAATTAAAAATAAAAATGCATCTTTTACAATATCCTTTGTTTTAATTCTTCTGTTAACTTTCCATGTAAGTCTTGTAATTTCTCAATCACTTCTATAACTCCATATAATTTTTCTTCACTTTTTCTATTAAAGTTATACAAGATTTTCCAATTAATCGTGCTGATGATAATTGAGAATTTATACTTGATTTTTCGTTTTTTTGATGATCATTAATTGAAGCTAAACTAATTTCACACAAATTCACATAATTTCATCTATTCTTGGTATTTTGATTTCTTTTTGTTTTTTTTTTTTTTTTGACAAATGACAAAATGAATTTATGACAAAAAAATCAAGGGTCATGCAAAAAAAAATTTAAAATCGACAAAAAATCGAAATTTCATGGATGGGTTACATGTTTTTGAAGTGGTTTATGATATAAACACCTCGGTACTTGTTTATGATTTTCAGCAAATTTGTATGGGAAAACCACTACGTAAACAACCAGTTTATCATAAACAACATGTTTATCCATAAACATGAGCTTGAAAACGTACTATAATATATGTTTGCATCTTGCATTATTGTTTATATTCGCATTTGTTTTTAGACGTGCACATAATGTCTATGTGATGTATGAGGAATACCAAATCACTACACTACTCTTATGTAGGTCTACTAAACATACAATAGAAATTCAATATAGAGTTGAGAAAGTCAATTAATATAAACTACGTAAAATGGATGTTAAATTATATTATATAGTATATAATATAGATTATGATATTATGTATATAAGTAATAATGTAATTAATAAATTATTTCCGTTTCAAATACTGACAAATGAAATAAGTTGTTGTTGGGTATATGTATATCGATATTTGCATAATATTACAAAATATATTTGTTAAACTAAATTCCAATTTAATTTAATACAAAATTTTATTTGGTTTTTATTTTCTTTTATTTTAAAAATAAAACCATTGTATTAAAAAAGTATAAATGATGTTAAATTAACATCAGCATATATTTAGAGTTGTAAGTTAGCTACGGGTGAGATGAAGGTATTGTTTAACAAATTTAAATCGACATCAAAACAATTATATTGACTTATATTATTTTAAAAATTATATCTATGGGTCCGAAAGAGGGTCAAGAAAATTACATTGAAGTCAATAGAAATCTTAAAAATCATGTTAAATGACCTTAAAGTCAATAGAAAATGAAAGAGTAATTAAATGCGTAATAAAGTAATAAAATGACGTGTAGCATCAATGGCATATATATCCACATATGTAACGTAACTTAATATTTTTATAAAATTTTTAGAATGTATAGCGTTATACTGTCAGATTAATGCTTAGAGCAAGCACATCAGCCGTCTATTACTAGACGAAAGCTTACTTCAATTTGATTGTCAAAATATATTATCATCCAGTCCAGCAGGGTTAGTAAAACACCGCCACCTTTGATTAGAAAACATTAAAAATAAACTAAGCCAGACCAGGTACATATGCTATTAGTAGAAAAGTAAAAGTCATAAGCTAACACCTATGTCATTAACTATATAACATTAATTAAAAATACTTTCAAAAGTTATGCCGAACTAGTAAGTATCAAAGCTAAAAAGAACAAAAATTGCTAGTTAGTCTCAATTGTACCAAAAATCATATACTAATAATAGTACATTGTACGTACATTAAAACGTAATCGTTTTTATAGCTTAATACAGCAGTCAACAATATTATGTCTATTACAACAAACAAATTTCTGATTCATTCCCTTTATTAGCCTGTTCAACTTTATTTTTCATTTTCTCAAATATACTTGTAATTATTTTATTTGACTTATTTTGACACTATTAAGCAAGAATTTTCTTCGAATACTTTGATGCATTTAATTCTGCCATTATGTTAACATGTCAACACTATCATCACTATTATCATCATCATTACGTCTAAACATTGTATATTTATTTCAATTTGACTACGGGGCTGACCTAAACTTGATTTTATTATGCAATATAAAATCAAGTTTAGGTCAGCCCCGAACGGATAAAATACATAAAAATAATATTTTTTTTAAGCACTTATATATGAATGTGGTTAGATCTTTCGTCATAATTTTTAAAATATATAATTTATATAATAAAATTGTTTTTTTATAGTACTAATATACATATTTTCATCGAACTTTTTTCAAGAATAACAAAATTTTAAATATAATTTATATTATAATGATAATTAGATAAAATCTTTAGATTTTGTTTACAATATAATCGTACATATGTACATATGTTGAGAATTATTTTTAAAATTGTAAATTTTCTAAATTTCCAGTTTCATGCAGAAAAGATTATTTGTAAAGCTTTCAAAATCGCTATTATTACAAATTTATAGTATTAATATGCATCTATATATGTATATTTTATATGTATATCTATATTGAATAATTTTTTTTTTCACTTCTGCTTTAAGTATTTGATATGCATTATATGGCGCTAGAACCTGTTTAAGGTCTTAGGCTTTTCAAGATGTCATATTGTTAATTTTTATGTGAGAGAAATCAATTTTTAAGTCTAATACTTGTCCCAATGCATTAAGAGCAACTCATTCCGGCTATTTTAAACCATAAAAATTCAATAATAATTACAAAATTGGAAAAAAGGTAATGAAATATAATTATTATATAAGTATAGTCGGAGGCTGCTGCCCACTATACCACAAACCCCCACTACTCATTTATTGAAACCTTGTTTTTGCCGACGATAGGTAAACGCAAACGACAAGGTTTTACAAAATATATAGCAAAAGCAATGTCCAAATTATAGCTCATATATGACCTTAATAAATTTAAAATTATAAGACCATAATAAAATATAAAAGTAATTAAGAAGATCACGTTTAAGCAAATAAAAGAATTAATATTCTTACAAATAATTTTAAATTTTTATAAAAATTTAAATATGTAATAACTATGAATTTTGTCCATATGACATTTTGTCTTATGACATTTTGTGATGTAACCGGTTTAATCATATAGGTTTAGTCGTAGTATTAGTTATAGTTTAACCTCTAGTTTAGTTGTATCTTAAAGTAGTTTAAAAATTTAATGAAGCTCCACGTGCAATTGCGAAAATTTAAAATGCAAATATTTAGAATAAAAATAACAACCTTTGGAATCACAAATTTACAGGGTTATCAAACCAAACTTTATAGTTTGATAAATTGAGGTAGATAGATAAGTACTTATAATTATAACAAACAATACGGAAAATAATCTATTTAAAAATTTGGCTCAAATGTAGTGGTTTAGACCAAAACTATCAAATGTAAACAATATTTACAATACATTTTATAACAATTTCTTTAATTTAATTTAAAATTTTAAAAATCTGTAGTTTTACCATTTTATAATATTTACCTTTATGTTTTTCTACAGCAATTTTAAAGTAAATCCTATTTTAATTTTAATTGAAAAATAGTTTAAATTTTAAATTTTTATTCTTTGGAAAATATGGTAGATGATTCGACATTCTGACCAAATTGATGATATACATATTTTCAAACAGTTTTGTTTAAACAAAAGAAGTACTATTCTTAGTGTTGAATAAAATACAGTAATGGTATTCACGAATAGGTGCAGATTAAAGGCCTAGTCCTTGTACTAGGTGTAAAAGTGTAAAAGTGTGTTGCCATTTTAAAAATTTTATATTAAAAATATTCTACAAGGGTTGTTTGTAGATTTCTATACAAAATTCAAACATATTGCAGTATTGTTATTGTACTAAAGTACTAAATATAATTGTTTGACATTTATAAAGTAAATACATATATTTAGAAAATGGCTGAGATAATTTTTTAAATCAAAATTGAAATTGATACAAATTTTAATTGAAATATTTTATCAATGTATATAAAAAAATTTTTCACTTATTCCCACAATTATAAATTAAATTTATGTACATATAAACAAACCGCTGTCACAACAATTCTACATCGAGTACAACATCAAATCAAAAGTATAAGTCATTGTAGATCTACACCTACCCTAAATATTTTAGAATTTTATTTCTAAATAGAATACTGCTCCGTACAAATTGTAAAAATATTTCTAAATTACTTGAACTTTTATCCATATTACAAACCGAAAATAAAATCTGACTAAAACTAACATAATTGAATGCATTTTTTGGGGATTCCTGATTGAATTTACTTATGATGTAATTATCTTGTTTTGAACAGTGAGTGACTCCTTAATTTATGACATGCATCTTATACTAGGAAAACTTTGACTATTACAAATTAATCATTAAATTTATAATATTACACTAATAAATATTTTCATCATATAGGTGTAAATTTTTTTGTAATAATTTCATTATTGAAACTTAACTAATATTGCATCATATTGAATTCCAGTAAATTGCATTAATTAACTTATATCAATTTTAAATTCAAATTTAACCGAAAGTTTTAATTCAATTAAAGTGTATGAAATAATATAGATTTTTTAACTGGTAATAGATTACTAATTAAAAGAAAATTAATACAATTAAATAGAAAATATTTGTCATGTTGTATATACATAATATATATAAAAATAATTAATATTACATTTAAGTATAATATTATTTTCATTTATTTATTTATTTATTTATATTCATTTATAATTATATTTAGAATTTAAATTAGATATTATGGCGGCTATCTGCATCTAATATTATTTTATATTATTTTTATTCTATACAACAAAATAATTTATTTAATATATGTATATATTTTATTATATATATCAAAATAATATGAAAAAATATTTTTAGAAATTATTATTTTCGATATTTTTTATGATATATACATAATAAAAAATATTATGTACAAAATTATTAAATATAATTTTTACATTTTTTTTCAGGGAAGCCTTACCACGTTTAGACAACTACAGACAATCGAAAAGGAATCTTAAAAGGCCTTCTATGGGAGAACTGCATGGCGAGGCCCAAGATCAAGCAGTAAGTAAACTGATCATGATTTTTTTTTGTCTTCATTTCTTTTTATCATACCAGCATAATAATATATTTTTATCAAAAGAAAACTCCTCCTAATAGCATTAATATATACTATGTATACTAATTAATACTATAATTAGAAATTTATTTTAACATAGACCAGATATTATTACCCATATTTTCTTAAACGCATTGTATGAAAATATCATTGAACCGATATTTGTTTTATTCAGTTAAATGCAAATGCGACTGTCTTAACGTCAAAAAATGTTACCAGTGTATGCTACCAACATAATAAAATTTTCTATCAACTGTCTGACAGCGGCTTTCATATGTACACATTCAGCTGAACTGATTTTTCATCGCGTAATTGATGCGTCTGAGAGGGTGTATGTATTAACTTAAAGAGCCAACTAAAAAAAATTTTTATTGTATTGTTTCTTAGTTGGTTAGGTTCTTATTTTTGCAATTTTAAGAGCAAAATGGATAAAACATCCCATTACTAAATTACCACATTAACTAAGTAAAATCAAAAAGATATCTCAAAAAACAATATTTTCTTGAAATGTATTTAAAATGGAACAAAATATATTTTAAAATATATTGTAGGCATAGCATGTAACTGTAATAGAACGAATTGAAAGAATAAAAGCTATACAGGTTGAAATTTATAAATTCCGGATTCTCGGCTAGCGTCTATTAAAAGATTATAAAATTGTATTGAATCAAAGAAGTTTTAAGAAAATGTTCGGTATTCCGTCCCCAATAAGCATTAAACATCATTATATTGAAAATTTAATTTTAATTTTAAACATTACTATTATACTTGACTATATAGTCTACTCCAGTTTACAATAAAAGTAGTTAATGCGTCTTATTAGTATAAATTTCGATAGATAAAATTGGATAAGTAATTTAAAATCTTACTGTAGCTAATTTAAGCATTTATTTGCATTTAAAAGTTTAGTTTATAAAATAAAGTAAGTGATTGAATGATGAAATAACTTTAAAATGAAGCTAGAATTAACAGACAGCTTGTATTTTGGAGAGTAAGTACTATGAGTTATATATACATTATTACAGATGGTTGAAATCTTTTTGATCCCTGCTAATAATTTTGTATCTTGCTCTTGCTCTTCTTCTGCAGTGAAAATATAATTGTATACAATGGTAAATTTTTAAAATTTTTTTGACTTAACTTGGCAAGTCGAATTGTTTTTTTTTTTTTTTCAATACTAAGACTATATGTAATGAACCCTTTAACTACTTTTTAAGTAAAAATTTGGCACACACAATCACAAACGAAAGCCTTTTTGTTTTTTTAACTTTTTATATTTATTATCAACTTCATGCATACCCCGAGTAGGATTCGCCCCCGTGATATCCTGATTACTAGTCAAATGACATATAATCACTACACTACATCCGTCATATAGAGATTAAAATTACTAAAAAAAAACTATAATAAATTACGTAATAAAGTCACATAAATTATTATTGATAAAGATATTAGAAATAATTATATTTTCCAATTAATTTTACAAATTAACCAAATTATTAAATTGTATCTCATATTTAATTCAACTCATTTGTTTACCCAAAATTTTTAATATAGAAATTTTTCCACATTCACATTTAATTTGATGTAGACCAGATCTTATTATGTTAAGTGCTACATATCTCAAATATTATTATTAGTTTCTTTAATTGTAAGATTTTTCATTTTTGGGTTTTTAGGAGAAAAATGGGGAAAACATCGTATGATTAAATTCAAAATAATTTTGTTAACTGCAATCTGAAAGATATCTAAAAAAAAAAAACACAAATTTTTCTTCTTCTTAGAACAAAATTAAGAACTATAATAATATAATTAACAGATAAATAATTAATATAAAGTTCAAAAATCTAAAAACATTAAAAAAAATCTGATAAATTAAATTTTATCTTTTATTTTAAACATTTAGAATATAATTTACCTGTTAAATTAATTCATAGACACTAAGTTCTCTTTTATAAAAATTTTTAATAATCACAGTATTTAATTTTTTATTCGGTTACACCACTATATACAATAGAATAGTAGAATTATTAATAATAAATTATTTAAATACGATAAGTTGTATTTATATAAAAATTTAATAAAATCTTAAATTTTTTAATGGGATTATATGCAATAACAAAATATTTGTGTAGTATGAAATTAGGGTTAGAAATAGTTTGAAAATAAAATCTGCAAAATCTGCAAAATAACAAATTAAATATAAATTTATAATATTGTATTGTTTGTGATACAAATTTTATATTTTTAGACAATAATTGTCTTATAAATTAGTTGTTAAGAATAGTAAAACTATACTAAAATAAAGAATCAATAATAATAATTCTTTCAAGACTGCACAATAAGTAACTCACGTAATTTTATAAATTACAAGAATATAAAATTTAAAAATTTATTTCGCTTAATTTATCATATTGAAACTATTTTATCCAACACAACTATTCACTACAACGAATTAGAACGTATATTATATTTATGGAATAAAAGTCGAGTTTCCTTTCACTAATCATTTGTATTTATTTTGCAAATATCGATATTTCGGAAGCAACTTACTTCCTTACGGAGAAAGGAAGCTCGACTCGAAACTCGACTTTTATTCCATAAATCTAAACATATCACTAAAAACATCTCTGATTATCAAAAACAACCTATATTATATGTTTTTTTTTTATTAATATTTATAAATAATTTAATTAATTTATCATAGTTATTCAATTAATCCTAAATTTAAAAACAAAAAATACAATACTTTATAGTTTATAATTAAATTAAATAATAGTTAGTACTAATGGTATCTAAATATTTAAAAAAAAATGTCACAAGATATCAGATAACTTAGTATGTCTCTTTTCATTTCTTCCATCTGTTTTATCTTCAATACATCAAGACTGATGTATAAATAAAAAAATATATGATCGGGATGTCAAAAAATATAGGTTTGACAATAATAGTCGAGCACAAAACACTGAACAAGTCTGCAAGTATTAGACGAAATACGAGTATCTGTATGATAAGCATATTAGTAACATTAAAAGGAAAATATTCGACTATTTTCGATAAGATTTGACAATTTTTTCAGAAAACGTGTTTTTGATTGGAATTGTAGACAATAATTGCAAAATTGTAGACATTGTGTTAAAAAAAAGTTGTTGATTTTAGATCACAATAGGTCTCAAGAATAATTTGGAGTAAAATTTCACTAATTAAATTAAAAATGATGATGTAGATCGATTTAACATAAATAAATTAACATTTTTTTTGCTTTAAATGCTTTGATTTGTGTTTGGCTCTAAACAATAATGTCGAGGATGATGAATAAATTAAATTAACGGTATATTTCATCAAGACATTTTTATAATCAAATTATTTTTAAAATAGATTAAACTTCTCAACTTGCAAAAACAAAAATTATATTAGGTGTACAATGTGGTCACAAAACTTAAAAACATGCAAATGAAAAAGTGTCCCTAAATAAATGTCATTAACTGTAGGTATAATAATGATATAAATAATTTTTTCTTTCATTAAATAAAATTAATATTTTTGAAAAAAGCAACAAAATAAAAAATATAAATTATTTACATACGATATTATTATACACATTACACATATAAACAAAAGCACAAATTAAAATGAAAATCCAGTTCCAAATTTTATTGTATTTCATTAGATTTATCCAAAAATTCTAATAAAATATTACCGCTTCAAATACGTCTACAATGAATGATTCATTTACCTGTTTAATGACGACACAAAAGTGTATCAATAAATTATTTTTTAAGTATGATGATGATAACTGATAACTAATTAATAATTATCTTATTACATTTTAATATTATTAATTTTTTTTTTATTGATAGTTTATTTAAATACCTGTATTTTATTTATGTTGCCGGTATATAGTTTAATTTTTACAGATACACTAAAAACAAATAAATTAGAAATATTAAACAAAAATTTTAATTTTTCTAAATTTATATATATTATGAATGTACATAATATTGTTACAAAAAAAATTTGTATATAATATGTTTTATTTCAAATAATAAATAGCTTCCAATATTGATTTTTAATATAAATATAAATATTAGTAATTAATGTACACAATTCATATATAATATAGTATTATATAGCCATAATACGATACATACAGTAATGTATAGATAATCTGAACACTTAATTATTTATTGTTTTTCTTTATTTAACCTAGCACTAATACTTATGGTCAATTTTAATCATTTTACTTTTACCGATTGTATTTATTTGATTGTAAACCGTAAGAAAATTTCAAATTAAGGTATAGCCATTAAATATTTAAATTATATTTAAATTTACAAACTGTGTGTCTTTAAAGTCAAAAACAACTCTTTGAACATTCTTTGTTTTTCATAATTATTGTATGGAATAATTTCAATACAGCGAAGGTAGAGAAAAATTTATTTTATTTACAACTATGTTAAGTTTTGTTATATTGGATACAATTTCATGCACTCCATGCTCCATACAGTTTTAGGGCAATAATGATTTATGATGACATCCCATTGTTGCACTGATAAGTTGCACCAGTTCAATAAATATAACAATAGTAGTTAATAATAGTTTATTTTCCATGTTCTGTTGTTTTTTTTTCCATGTTCTGTTGTCTTCCGAGGGTGTGGATCCACCTTCATTTTCTCTTCTTTATTTGAGTGCCTAATGGTTCTTGTCAGATTTTTAATGGTACGTTGATACTACCTTATCGGCAATTATGAATTGCTAACAAACTAATATCAACATACCGAGTGTGTCACTACATTCTTCTTCCATAATCATTTATTATGATGTAATTGGCAGAGTTGGAGACTCTCACAATAACTGGAAGACCTCGAAGATGATATCTGTGTTCTGTTGCACAAATTTAGTGAACAAATTAGAATATCTGGAACAACTTGCCAAACATGTCAAACTAGAAATCAATCTGAAAAAAAAATCAAAGCGATTAAATAATACCAGCATAGAATATCTTAAGTTGAAAGAAGAACAAAATAGAATTTGTAATTGTACTTGGGTAGTATCATCATAACACTCAGTGGCGTGGCTCAAGAAGATATAGAAAATAGGTTAAAGAAAGCAAGAACAGCATTTGAAAGATTGCAACCGGAATGAAGGAACACCTAAATATCCAGAACAACTAAACTTAGTTTATTCCGATATTATGGAAAATTAATCCTGACATACAGCAGTGAAACTTGGCTAACATGAAACATCCTGAACAAAAAATTACAAAATTTCATTAATAAATGCCTATGTCGAATATTCTGGCCAAATACAACAAACAAGAAGGGACTCTGGATACTAATCGGCGCAGAACCCATATCGAAACAAATGAGAAGTAGGAAATTCATATGCAAAGGCCATACACTCAAAAAGCTGTCAAATAACATATTGCAAAAATGAGCCTAGAATGGTACCTACAAGGTATAAGAATACCCGGCCATCCAAAAAAACACCTGACAGATAACCGAAAGGCAACAGTTATAAAAAGCGAACATAATGTGGCAACAAGCATCAGCTACCAATCGAGTACGATGGAAGTGTCGAGAGGAAGCGCTATACTCTCAAGAGAAGTAAGGGGGGGAAATAGAGACAGTATCACAAAATAAATGATTGTCATGTCATATTACAGTATCAATGTTTAGTATTTCTTGAAAGGAATACTGTAGTATAACAAATTCGGTATTCCGGAAGACTTAGAAAAAAAAATGGCAAATTATTCTATACTGTATATAAATATTTGAATTATATACCTATATGTTTATAAATTTCACTCTAATCTACTGAAATTCTACTCTAATTTTAACTCTAATCTACTGAACTCTAAATCTAGAAAATATTTGAAATTATAATCTAGAAATATTTTATCACAACATATAGCTAAAAAATCAACGTCTTAATATTAAAGCGGTTATAAAATTTCATTCGTGGTAATTCCGTTCATTGATCAATAAAAAAGTTTTATACCGTTTTTATGCGATTATTTTCTTTGTGTAAATGTTTAGTGTTAGATTAGGATTTTTAATTATTTTACGTTGCTTCTGAAAAGAAAAAAAGGTGTGCAATTTTGATGCTACTGCTGCGTATATGATATTTACTCTTTTGTTGTCATTGTTTGCTTTTAGAGAATCATTCATTTAAGTTTGATATTAGACCTGACTTTTGTGCAGTTAAGGAAATCAATTAGATCCATGATTTTACTTAACCCGGTATCTTCCATAATTTTGTTTTGGAATGCTTTTTCTATACTTTATTACACATAGTGTTGGATCGTTACTCATATTTGGTTGCGTAAAACCATTGCTCCAAAATATTTATATGAAGAAAATTATAACCTCACTCTAAAATATTAAAATTAATTCAAAATCTTGCATATTTGTAAATATTTAATAGCCTTGATTAGTGCTTCGATTTAAATATTATGTTAGAAATTTTCAGAATTTCAACATGACTGTAATCAATCATTCAAAATATTTCATTTAGCACTTTTCATCTAATTTTTTTTAAGTGTGAATAATTATTAAAAAAATAAAAAAAATTAATCAATTTGAAAAAACTCTCTTTAAGAAAATAATTTTATATACATTTGAATTTACTAAACAAAAATTTATTTGAATTGGTTAACACCTAAATATACCAGTTAAAACTTCATTAATTCTGATCAAACTGGAGATGAAAAATTATTAATGAAAATTAATAATAACAATATCATCATATAATACTCATCTAATCATATAGACGTACATATGTATATCTATATCTTTAACTTATATAGGAAATAATATAAATTTTAAATTCACTAAAAACGACTTAATGATGTGAATTGACAAAAGAAACAAAAACAACAAACAAAAATACAAAAAAAAAAAACTTAAATTAACTACAAAATTTATTGAATCGTGCTTAGTTTTAAAAGTTCATAATTTATTTGAATACAAATTTTTTTTTTTTTTGTTATTAATTTTACATATTGCTATTACAAAATTAAAATCTATACTATTATCTTATCACATAGTAATATTCCAAGTTCATTTGATAAAAAAAAAAAATACTTGTGTATGGATATGGTACTTAATAGTTGTTAACAAGATCAATAATATTAATTGATTATAATCATACCAACATCAAAATGGTATCATTTTGTTTTTATTAATCTTAAAATGTTTTCCTATAGATAAAGATTCTACTTACTGTGTAAGTATTATGAAAATTAATATAATGATAATTGTATTATTTAATTAAATATATATATTTGAAGTGATTTAAAGAAAATTAAATCTATAAAAGAATGTTCATTGAAGTTGACTAAAATTATTATAATATTATGGATTGCATTCTATTTTAAATTCAAATTAGGGGCTATACATGGTCTTGAACGATTTCTGTTTTTATTTAATTCTATTTTTTAACCTCTGTTTCATTTCTTTCTTTTGGACACGATTTAAGTACAGCTTACATAATAATTATACGTAATATGAGACTAATAAGCACACAGAAAAAACACTTACTGTGGTGATAATCACTCAGCATTACTCTAGATCTGAAAATATTATATGTATATATAAAGTTGTAATTTTTCTGACGAATAAAACGGCAACTGATATTTTTTTTTTGAAAATAATATTATTTAATAAATATGATATAAATCTTAAAAATATTGAGTTGAATCGCTGTATTAATGCAAGGCTATTTTCTATAGAATTCGCTTCAAATCAATATATTATTTGACGAGATCTGTATCAAACTCGTATTTAATCTCGCACGAGATCTGCATCAAATCTGCATTTTCTTCTTTTTTTTTAATTGCATGTAAAAAAATATTTTAATTGTAGATAAAAAAGATTTTGTTTCTAAATTTAATTTTTAATTATATTTAAAATCAAAAATTTTTGTAAAAAGTATTGCATTGGTTTGTAAATAAATAAAATAAAATAAATGAGGTGAAACGATCACTAAATATGGTGGAATGATGATTTGGGATATTATACATGGTGTGGTAGAAAATTGTTGGAATTTAAAAAAGTATATTTGTTATGTTATTAGCCAAAAACTTAGGTCAGAAAAACCTTGGCTTTTGAAAAAAAGAAGAGATAGTTAGAGAAAAAATAGGGAAAGAAGTAGATGAAAAGTTCAGAAGGGAGTTGCGAACAACAAGAGTATAGATATTCACATTGATTTTTTGCAAATCAAACATATAAAAACTATCCCTTATTAGGATTGATTATAGTGGAATGCGATTCCATACTGCAGAAATTATGGCTCTGAACGAATATAATACAATGTCTGTATGGGCGATTCAAATTCAAAATCTTAATATTGAACCAGTCAAACGTTATTCTACATTCTACTTTAATTTAAATAATTTTGAATTACTGTAATTGGCTTTATAATAATATAAAAATTAGAATATGGTTTTAGAAAATTTGTATGAAAGCTTGGGGGCTTTTTTCGGTAGAAAAATTCTGAGTAAAGAAATTACAGAATTTAAAGTTAAAAAATCACAATTTTCTATTTCTACAAGGCCCCATAATCATAGTTGGCAAAAATAGCGGCCGAAGGTACTTTTACAACATGCATTTACAACCCACATGTATTCCTTGTTCTGACCGTCTCACAATAAAATATATCCACACAGAATAGAATACCCATTCAACAATCCAATCACATCCTAATTCATAGCCAAAAGCTCTTCAATTTCTAAACAAATCCCATATATATCCCTAATAAAAACACTGATAAATAAAATGCTCGAAATATTGTAGATATTGTAGTATAAAATTGCAGTACCGTGCTTAATGCATCGAAAAGGTGATTCTACCTAAGTTACTGCCAACAGCATAACAAAAAAAAAACTCCTCACATAACCCAAAATCAGGAATGAAACTAAGTGAACCAACATCATCAAAACTAATACAGAAAACAAGTCCATTCACTATAATTCTCTTCTTCTTTTCTCTCCGTCTCCCTTTCACAATACATAGTTGGAATTGGAAGGAAGAATGTAAAAATAACTAAATTTAAAATAAATTCAAAATTGCAATGTTTTTTTTTGGAAATAATAGTAAGTAAGATTTGTCGCAAGCACTGATGAAGGAAGTAAGTTGCTTCCGAAATATCGATTTTTGCAAAATAAATAGAAATAATTAGTGAAAGGAAACTCGACTTTTATTCCATAATTTGAATATGTCACTAAAAACAAATCTGATTATCAAAAACAATCAAAATATAAGTTGTAAATTATTTTAATTTAATTTAATATTTATTTCCCATGCATACGAGTATTGATATGCATGCAAAAGTTATTAGCCCTTTTCTTTATGATGTTTGGGCCATTAGTCGCAAATTAAAATGACCCAGAGATATTTCCATCTTCTCAAGAACAGTCACAAAACCATAAGTAAAGTTAGAACCAAAAAATATTGATTCCAAGCCGAAAGCCTCTGCAGCTAGTGCTTATAAGATTGGCCATAATTTAAATTATGGTCAATTCAATAATAATAATAAATAATAATAAATATTGAACGAATTTTTTTTTTTTTTTTAATATTTCAACGACAGTCAGACTGAAATTAATTTAAAAAAAAAAAAAAAAAATTACAATATATTTTGCAAAAAATATTTTTTTTTATTTGTTTTTAATTTTTGTTTATTCATATTGAATTTAATAATAAATATCTTTTGATTTCAATAATTTTCAAATAAAGAAAACAGAATTTCCTACAATTCAAATACAGTAGCTATTCCAATTATATGGGATTATCTTATCGAAATAATTTTTAATATTGAGAAACAAAACAAAAAAAAAGCACATGTATTTTAAGGTGACTTCTTAAAGTGTATTGAAAGAGGTAGGTATGCGATCTTGATTTACCTTTTTTTTATAATTTTTAACAGTTCCAGATACATAGGTATATCTACAAATATTTAAAAGTGTTTGTTTCATGTCTCGTTACTATTTCAAATAACTTAGAATAATAGTTAAAACAATCAATTGAAATATTTTTTTTATAACTTTCGTAATATTTGAACTAAGATAGTAGAATATAGTACAAATTGAATAGACTATTGTATAATAGAACAAAATTTAGAATAATATAACATCTAAACAGTTGTATACAAAACAGTTGCCATTTTTGGGAACACATGTACTAAAAAATTTAGGTTGCATATTTGAAATGTTTAGCAATGATTCCGAAAAGTTGCAACGTTCAATTTTCATGAAATTGCACGTAAAAACTTTTGATGGTATAATGAATTTCTATGGATAATTCCTGTTAAACACATTTGGCATTAGGAGGTTAAAGTAATCCTTTGAATATGTTATGGGGATACATTCAATTAAATGTAACTGTTTTTTTACTTATAATCGAATATGTAAATACAACAGCTGTGGTCCGATATATCCCAAAATAAAAATCCCAAAGTCAAAATCCAAAAAAAAAAAAATGATGCACCAAAATCCCAAAAAATTATTACTTACTTATTATTAATGTTTTGAATTGTAAACTGGGGCTTATTTTAATTTAAAGTATATTTTCAATCTATAATTTGCTTTTTTTATAAATTTGTTCATATTTTATTTAACATTTTTATAATTTAATGAATAAATAAATAAAAAGAAATTACGTATATGCACTCAGTTACAAACAAAAGCTAAAACAAAACTGTCAAATTATTTTGTTAGACATTACTTTAAAAAATTAGCTTTGTAATATATTCAGAATCGTACAAGGCAGTTTTTTTTTTGGCTTACAGCTTTTTTTTATGTTTTTATAATCGGGCATTTTCCTGCCGTCTACAAAAATAGTATTTCAATAAATAAATGGCAGATGCGAGTTTGGGGGTGCCTTCTTTAAATCACTAAAAAAATAAATGGGCTTACCATTTATTGGTTTTTGTTAAAACCTTGTGTGCATCTTCAATCATGTAAAGATTTCAAGTTTTGTAATAAATACATTGTAGCTTTACAAGCCCAAATTGTGTCTGAAATTTACTATTTATCACTGTCCGTATTACATCAGAACAAAAGTTAATGATACAATGGTGGGGTACTGTTGAAAAAGGCTAAAATATGAAATTCAAAAGAATTTTGTTATCTAACTTAATTTAATTTTAGCAAGCTATCTCTTTGCAGCGTTATTTTGTTTTAAAATACAAGAATGAAATACAGTCGCAAATAAAATTGAAATTTTCGCCAAGCCATTACATTTTTCAAATGAACATTTTAACTTCTTCATATATGTACTAAGTTTTGTGATTTTGTTAAATATTCTGAAGTGTTTTTTATATAAAATTTGATGAATATCGGAAGTGTTAGCTTTTTCGAACTATACTGTCATAATAATATATTAAGCAAATTTCTATTATTCTTGTATTAGAGTGTATTTACCGTTTCTGGTGTATATATAAATATATATATTTTTTTTTATATACATAGCCAAAACACTAGATGGCGGACATTTTATACCGACTGGTATGTTTAGCTAGAGAGGAAAAGGAAAGTTAGGAAATGAGGAGGGTAAAAGGGAAGTAGGATAATTATACGAACGAAGGTGTTAATGTTCGTATTGCATTTTTGTAGGTTATAAATATAGAATTGATCATGTTTGGGTAACATATAAGACGGAATTTGATTCTACATTCGAGATTTTGAGATTATAAACGAATCTCCATAACTTGTCTTTTGTCATATAGGGTTTACTATACTACGGTGTAGGAACGAGCACATCCTGCCATTCCTGTTTCATGAAGAGAGCGCTTGTGTGGAAGTAATATGGATTTAAATGTCCTACACTCGTAAATAATTAAATTAGTTATAAAATACAGTTATACACAGGGCTTCAGAAAACTTGTCAATACATATTTTTTTTAAAAAAATTTATAAATTCTAAATATTATAGAATTTTTATGATTTTTATGATTGAAATGTAATTACATGCATGTTTGCAATTCACAAGAAATTTCAGATTTTCTAAATTTTTAGGTCAATCTTGGTTGTCAGTTATCAGAGTATTTATGACTAGTTCTGAAATTCTGATACGTCCTATATTGTGGTAGTCAGCACAGGTTTTCTGATCGATTGTGAATTTTATTGAACGTCACTGATAAAAGTGGTATCGAGGAGCTTAAAATTTGTCATATTTCCTGATATTTTTTATATTCTGTATCAGTTAAAAAATTTTAGTGATAAAATAAAAATAAATTTACAAAAAAATGTATAATTTTAAGAATGTCGAATAAAATTCATTCCATTTCTAATAAATTCTTTCAGTTATCAGGTAAAATTATAATAAAAATATCAGTTTTTCTACGAAAAGAATTAAAATTTCGATTATTACTAGCTAGTTTTTGAAATCATTTAGAGCTCAATTTGAACCATACATTATAAATATGAATCATATACCATTTAAGTTTACATGTAAGTTTTATAGATATTTTATTAGTTTATTATAGAAATATTATTATTATTTTTATTATTATTATATTAGTTGACCACAATTTAAATTATGGCTAATTACAAACACTATAACATCAGGGTTTTTCGGCTTGTGTAGAAATATAAAATTTGCATCTGCTTACAAAACTTTAAAAATCTGATGATACATTCATTAATATTAAATATATTTTATTTTTATTTTATTTATTTTTTTTTCATATCTATTAACTATCTTAAGGTATTTATTTGCATAATCTATTATTAACAATTTACATTTGGGAATATTAATAATCTACAATATACAAATCAAATTAAATTAGAAAAAAAAAATGATTTAGAATAAAAGTGATAAATATTTTGTCAATAGAAAATAACTTGAATACATTAAAATTTATTTACAACAATAATAATTTATACTTATTATAACTACGTTTTTATGGATAGTTAATTTATATTAATATTAATATTTAAATTTAAATTTGAAAAAATAATAACGCGAAATAAACTAAACAAAATTTTGATTTTTATAGTCCGATAGGAAAGTAAATGAAAATAAAACTCTAAGAGTCTAAACTATAAAATACCCAGAGTTTTCATGATCAACTATGTTACTTCTATAATATTCATAACAGTTCCGTTAAAATTTATGCTGATGATATGAAAATTTATAAAAAAAATGATTACCCTGGAAGATGCCGTTGCCCTATAAGCTGATTTAAATCGATTTTAGTTGGTGTACAAAAAACCATCTCCATTTGAACGTAAATAAATGTATACTAATTACATTTACTCGTTTCTCTTGCCTAATTTCTTTTATCAATTCTTTTAATAACCAAACCATTCCAAAAGTTGTATCAATAAAAAATTTGGGTGTATATTTTTATAGTAAGCTATCCTTTTATCTTTATTATAATCACATATTGAATAGAGCCAACAAAAAGTTTACTAAAAGTTTTAGTAAAAGTAAACTCAATTCAATTAAACGTTGGGCTAAAGAACTTGAGGATTCCTATGTATTAAAATCTCTTTACTCGGCTTAGTTAAGATCGAAATAAATAAATAAATAAGTCAATCCATTTTTAATAAATCCATTTTTCTTCTTTAGAAATGGATTTATTTTGTGGGTGATATGTTATATGTGATATGGGTGTAAAAATTGGTTTTGACAGGTACCACGCGGTTAATTGAAGATAGCAATATAACAATGAACCTCTTTGGCCTAAGTGTGCTGACTTATACATATCTACATATGTGGGTGTTGATTTAATTCATTCTCGTCCATTTGTTATGTTTTGTTTTGATTGGAATAAAATATATTTTTTGTTGTTGTTATTTTTGCTTTCTTCAATCTTTTTTGTTCAATTTATTTTAATTAGGTGTAAAACTATACAAGCCAATTACATTTTTATTTTTTTTTTATTTTACACTACTAGCTACTAGTGAAAATTAAAAACTATCCTTATGACTAAACTGAAATTAATGCATTTATTCCGCACAATAATTAAATTATACAATTAAATTAAAATCAGAACTAATTAGGCTTTTAATATACTATGTTAGTATAATTCATTCATATTACATTTTTATAAGATTTTAATTATAAATTTAATTGTTTTTTTAAAAACGCAAGGGTATTGACTTATCATTGTAAAACTCGTAATTCTCGAGTTGTAAATTTTTAAAATTAAATTGCATTCTGAAGTGAGAGCTTTATTGTGACTATGTACTATCAGAAATTTGTATATTATTTTATATATAATATTATATAATATATAATTTCTGGTACTATCTAAATGTCATTAATATATTTATATTTATTAATTGAGGTAATATATGTATATATATAAATATTAAATAAGATTAAGTTGTTAACCATCGGTATAGTTTGATTTGTATTACACAAATTAGCTAAATGTTAAATTTAAAGCAAAATTAGTAACTCTAAATCATGATTGCTTAAATTTGAAATTTTGAAATAGTTTATAGAAAAAAATACTTTTGTATAGGTTGATTGAAAAAATGTGTTCGTCCAACCAACACTTAGAGACGAACTATAATCTCATAATTAAATTAATGCGGGCTAACATGGTAAAGTGTAAAAACATCATACAACTCGGTATGATGCCATAACAACTCGTATGAGATGGGCAAACTTTAAGTCGAGCTTTATATGCACCCCCGTAAAATAATTCCAAATTATTTTGGTTACAATACAATTAAACCTAATTCATTTCCATTTTCGAATAACGTTAAAAATATATTTGTAGAGAAAATTAGTTTAAAGAAATATTCTCGCATTATCACAACGAAATTAGGATTTAAAGTAATCAATAATTTAAAATTAATAATACAAAAAATAACTTAAACAAAATGTATTTATAAATATTTATTTAATTAAAAAAAGAATAATATTGTTTTTTAATCAGAACATAAAATAGTATCTAGGTTAATTTCGAAGTATATTTTTATTATAATTATAGTATATTTAATTAAAAAATCAATTATCTTATAAGTAGCTAAATTTTAAATATTTTCAATTTTAATTTTGAACAAAAATAAAAAAAAAAATTGGGAATTATCCCATAAAATTGAATAAAATGTATTACGCAATGGAAATTCTATTAAAATAATATTTTAATAGAATTCAAAATAGAAATTTTATATTGTGTACTACGAGTATGTGTTTTTTTTTTAACAATAACAACATTTTTTTAAGTATATCTACCTACTTAAGCACGTGCTGCTCCACTTAAAAATAAATTTCAAACTAGATTAGTTGTAGTCTTTTATCTTATTCACTGAGGGACGCAAACTTAAAGATTACTACGTTATTCATATATAATCTATCTTTTATTTGTACAATCAAATTTTGAAATACTTTTGTCTTTCCTTCTTCTTTCAAATAGTCAACCCAATAATTGTGTTATAAAATCAATCAAAATGAAAATCAGGAGTTGTAGAGGTGGTCTAACACTATAAGTACCTACTAAAGAAGTCTAGTAGTGTTATGATGAACGGAAAAATTCCTAAAAATATAGTTTTGTTTGTTAACACAAATAATAATAATAATAATAGATGCAATGGTGATATAAATTTTCTACGTATCTAGATTGAATATTATTAAATCGAACTTGATCTTTTTATCAAAACTAAAATCATATGAAAATTTTAATATTCCACATTTACAAATATTATAATTACATAAATTTATTTTACAATAATTGTGATTAGAATTAATATAAATACATATATATCTAGTATTGTTTTCTAATCGAAAGTACTTACGATAGTCCTGGGTGTGGAATAGGTATTGTCTTTAGATCGAATTTCAGTTACGGATGTTATCATTTGTATTGATAGTTAAACGGCTAAGACTACAGTTGGCTTATACCAAGTCGCTTATTCGGGTAAATAAATTCAAAGCATTAAATATCTCAATAAAAAATGTAATAGTAAAACTCTACCGGACTCCCAGAAACTGTAGCATACTGTCAAAAGAGAAAACGGATAGCCTTTTTAGCGATGATGGGGCTTGATATAGATCTCAGTTCAGTTGATTCAAAAATATAATATCAAATCATATGATTTAATTAATATTCTTATTTTTTTTTAGGTTCTGTAGAGCTAAATTTATGACTCTCTAATTTGGAGAGAATTGAAATTAACATTTATTTGTTATAAATGTTTAACTTTACATACTTATATCTGAATTTATGACTTAGTAATCTTTAATTCACCGTAATACTTTCCAGCTATACTATGTCTAGAAAGAATATTTTTTGTTATTTTATTTAGATTGCATATTCTGTTATTACGTAGTCCAATGCCATCTCTATCTTCTATAAATATTTCGATCTTCATTAGATCAGATCGGGTAGGATTAAACAATAAATTTTAATAGTTTTACTGAAAAATTTTATCCAAAGTTTTTTTTTTAATTATACTTTTTATAATTATATAATTCAATTCTAGTTACGTATTTCAAACGAAAATTCACTTCTTGAATACACTTTCAATTACATTATTACAATATGTACAGCAGTATATACTTAAAACTGTTAAATAGGCTGAATATTCATTAAGTAAGTACTTATTTTAATTTTAAATTTAAACCATTTTTGAGGAATTACCCATGTAAAAAATTTTAAATTTATAGATTTAACGTTCATGTGATTAATTTCGAAGTTTATTGGGAAATCAGTGAGAAAAAAAAATTACAAACAAGTTTCAGTTCAGGCATTTATAAATCATATAAAATAATTTATAAGTACTAAATCTAAATGTAGAAAAACAAACTAAAAAAATATGAAAATAAATTCTTTAAAAAATTACATTCTAAAAAAAAATATCTGTCTAGCATAAATTTAAAATTTATTGTAAAATTCGTTGCGAAAAGCTTGTAAATAAAGATTACAATAATGAGTTATAATACTTCATTTAAGTGTAAATAGCCTGTAAGTAAAATTAACTTATTATTACAAATAAGTCTAAAAATGACAGTTAGTAGTAGTAATATTTATTTTTATTCAGATAAATCTGCAGATCATAGTATGTATATGTATATTATACAATTTCTACGAAGTATTTCACATTCAAAATATATCGGAAGAGATAATTATACAGGATGTACCGCGAGCATTAAATACCAGACCCAGAACTCATTGGAGAAATTAAAACAAAATAAAATATGTGTGGGAGAGAATATTTATTCACAACTGCTCTGCAATTATTTGGCCATAAAGATAGGTTCAATGCCGTAGAATTACCTTAGTTTAGTAGTGGAAATATAAAATAAGGTAAAATTAGATAAAAATAGCTATAGTTATTATGTTTATTTTTATTCAATCTACTCATTTACAAAATCTTAACTACCTTCACGTCACAAAAATTTAGTAATGTCAAAAACTGAAAATGTACTTCGTTTACTTATAGTTAAGACAGGTTAGTTTCCCTGACGGATAACAGTTATTAACAACTATTGTCCTATGTCTCTTTTATTGGCAGCTATATAATTATAACCTTAATAGCTGCCAATAAAAGAGATATAGGACATTCAAATAGTCTTAAATTTCTATCAAATTTCATTTAAAGCTCCTCTCATCAAAAAATAACGGTATTAACATAATTATTTTTAGTTACAATTATTAATTTTTTTATTCTCTAGGGCGTTTTCATAAAGTAAATTGAAGCAGAGCACCATGTAAAAGAAAAAGTTTTTGCTTATTTTGTAGCTCGGAGCACTCAGAACGTAAAAACTGTGTTCATTTTTTCAATCAGAGTATAGCGGTAAACACAATTGCGAAAAATTTAAAATACATACGCTCCTATGCATCTGCTCACAATTCCAACTACAATCGCTCAACCACATTTTCGTTGTCGTCGAAATAAGGATATTTTCTATTTTTTTCGCTGGTAGTCGGATTTGACATTTCTGACAACCTTTTTAAACATCAAAAAATAAAAACAAAACAATTATTCTGAAATCATTAGAATATTTTTGTTCTGTTTTTTTTTTTTAAAGTTTTATATGTCCTGCAATTTATACTTATTTATTTTTTTTATTAGATACATATATAATTATAGATTTATTAGCAATGTATTTGGATCTGATGATGCTACAAATAAATTAATAAATTATTCAAAATGATTTTTTTACTTTAAAATTCCGCCATTTGCTTTTCAGTTTTGTTTATTTATTTTTTTTTCGCTTCGATACAATTGTGTTTCATTTGACGAAAAATAGTTGAGCGAAGCGAAATTCGTTGTTAGTCGGTGGTCGCAATTGTGTTTACACCAACGAAAATTTAATTTCGTCGCAATTGTGCTTATATCGAATTACTATCTGTCAAAATTTAACTCGTTGAAATTTAATAAAAATTCTTGAATTATTGACGTTTGTAAATTTAAAAAAATATATTTAGTTTTAATATTATTTATAGGCTTATTACATATAGGTACATTTTTAGTTTAGTTAGTATTCTCTTATTAAGTACATATTTAAATTAGTGTAGTACCAAGAAGGTATTATTGTTTTCATACTTCTAAGTAGTTTGGTTTTACTTTATATACCAAGGGAGTATTTTATTTCCACATTTTTAACAAATTTTCAATGAAAATTAAAAAAAAAAAATAGTTATATTTTGTTTTTTTAATTTTATTTTATCAACTTTAGCTCTGTGTGTTGTTCATTTATTAAATCATAGTGCTCTGAGTATGCTCTAATCAGATTACACCTTGTATACTATGACAGTGCTCGGAGCGTATACTTTATGAAAAGGCCCTAAATCTTAAGCGGGTACACAACATTTGTGATAGTGAAAATGAGTTCGAGAAGTTATATTGTCTATCGTAAACTAGCTATTGTTATAAGAGTGTTATAACTTCCAATTAAAATGAATCAGGATATTAGTTGATAACGCATTATAAGAGTATACTTTAAAAAATCATATAGCTTTATACTTTAATTTCTCCATAAATTTTTATTGAGAATTAACTAACCCAACCCTATGTATTTCAGTATGGATCAAATATTTGAAAGTGTATACATAACTTCTAAAAACTTCAGAATAAACCATCCTAACAGTTATTGGAGAGAGAGAGAGAAATTAACAAATTATTAAAAGATGTTCTCAAACAGAATATTTAAGCAAAAAAATATAATTTTCCGAAAAAATAAAAAAAAAAACTCTTTTAAAAATTGTAATTTCATGAAATTAAATTGTAATGTAAATAGTTACAATACAGGGAGAGGTTGTAATTTGAATTTTGCTTTGATATTATTAAATCTCTTCAATAACCCAAAATTTTCTCCATTTTTTTTGTGTATTTTTTTCATTATATTGATTTGCAATTTTTATTTTTCTATATAGTAAACATCTTATGTAGGTAATTTAAAACTTACGTATAGCTACTAAAATGATTTCTAAATTTTTGATTTTTATTTATTGTCTAATCTAAATAACAAAGTTTTAACACTGAATAAATTTAATAGGTTTTAAAATACAATTTAGATTATTAATTAACAGGAAAACTAGATCAATGGTGCGTCGTCAAACACGTCATAAATGGGTGTTTCGTAATGTATTAAATACCATTAATACAACCAAAAAATAGAAACAAAATTAGAGAACAAAAAAAAAATTAAATTATATTTTTGAAAATATTGTTTACTATTAAATTATAAAAATAATTGATAAATTAGTCATAATGACGAAATGGCGATTTCTAAAAAATGAAAATATTTAAATTAAAAACCAAATTGTAACTAATTGCCTTAACTTAAGAATATTTAAAAAAAATTTTAAATTTTTACGTCTGAAATGTTTTTGTTTTTTTTTTAATCTTTTATATATTTTAATGTATTCAATTTCGTATGATAATCATAATCAATAAAAACACTATCAATCAATAAACCTTAGTTAAGCCAGTTAAGCCAATTACGATTTTATAGTTGTTGATAATTTATATTGTGGTGGTGGTCACTCAATTACCAAAAAAATAATTAGCTATACATATATATTTATAATAATAAAATAATGAATTAAATATTATTATTTTAATATTAGGTATATCTATATGTGTTGGTATATCTATATATATTGGTACACTGACAATAATCTCATTTGCAAAAAAAAAAGTAAACATACCCAAAATATTGCACAAATTAAATTTTTTTATGTCAAAAATTAACAGATTTTTAGGTTATGAGATGTTTTTAAATTAGGATTGATTAGTACATTTTCTGATATTTTTTGTAAGAATATTATAATTATGAATTTTTAATGTTTTTATAGTAAAAAATTAATATAAATTATTTTTCTCGGTTTTTTTTTTTTTTTGTCAGTAAAATTTAGAGAAAATAATTGTAAATGTTAAAGCTTGAGGTGACGAACAGAGCATTGTCTGTACGGCATACAATCTTTTAAGTGTAAAAAATAAGTGAAATGATGTGAAAACAATATAATCAGGCAAACTCGACGCCGATTTTCGCCGATGTACGGCTAAAAAAAAATAAAGTTAATCCAATTTCAACTTTTTCTGCGTAAAATTATATTTTGTGATTGTTAATTGCAAATTTTTATTAGTGCTTTGAAAATGGTAGAAAAAAATTATGATATTTGGAAAAAGCAGTTTTGCAAAAAATTTACAGTTTATAAAAGTTTATAAAAGTTTTAAAAACAACACTTTATTTAAAATAATCCATAATAATTAATTTTATGGATGTTTGTTTAAATGTTAGTTGACGACGTTCAGTTTACCTAGTTAATTTGATATTCGCCGTTCTGCGTCGTACAATTTTCTACGGCATTTATAGGTTGACTACTTTTTATTTGAATGAAAATCATTGGCTTAACATTTGAAACAACAACCACAAAAATTTGACAGCAATTTTTTACAAATAGAAATTTAATTTGCAAACAAATTGTCACTCTTGCGTCACGTTTTGCACTCTAAATGATCTTAAATTTCTCAAAAATTTATAAAAATCAAGAGCATACAAATAAAAAAGTGAACATACATGTGGGATATAAACGCACCACTAGAAACAGTTGTAGTTGTTAGTAATAGTTGTAGTCGTTGTAATAGTAGTAGTAGTAGTAATAGTAGTAGTAGAGACAATGGGCAAAGGTTGAGAGGAGATTTTGCATGCTTTCACTTCAAAAGGAACAGCCATCAAGCTAGGAGTATTAAAGCATTAAATTTAAGTGAATTGAAAAAGATTATTATTATATTTAGATCGTAATTGAAAATTTTATTGAATTAAATTGAATTAAAATGTACGAGTATAGTTATTTGAAGAATAAAAATATTTGAATAAGAATAAAGAATAATATATTAAAATTAAAGCGATAAATTAAAGTGAATCCTACATACATGAATTTGGACAAATCTGTTCAAATTCTATGTATGTTTATTTATTCTTGAAAATGCGATTTTTCTTCTCATTTGCATATTTTTGCAAATAAAAGTAAACATACAGACGGGCCTATTATCAAAATAAACGATCAAGAAACATAGACCCAATATTTATCTAAATTAGTTATAGATTTTTTATTTAAAAATTATATTTTATTTCCTTGTAAAAATCTGCCTCTATATATGAATCTAAATCGCAAAAAAAATTTAGTTAACTAATCCCAAAAATGGTAGGGAATTTTTGCTTTTTCAATTTTCCTGAATATTTATACATATACATATTATATATATGTGAGATTCTGAATTAGGAGAGATTTCATAATCGGTTACAAAATCAATGATTTTGAGTTTAACTCTAAAACCGCTATTATTATTTAGTTTTTCATAACAAAAAGGGACGCGCAGCATTCCCTTTCATTGAAAAAAATGCGATAACTCCATAAAAATATCTCAAAAAATGAAGTAATTCCAAAAAAAAATTAATTCCTAAATTCTCGTAAATATTTTTGTTTACCTGAAATGAATTAATCCCAAAATTCTAAGATTAGTTCATTTTGCTAATCCCCAAGTTAAATAGTGGATATTAGTTCATTTTAATTTCTGGGGGTTATATTTTATAGTTTCAAATATTATTATATCAAAACAAACTGCTGTCGATTTAATCAAATATAACATTCTAGACATTACTTCAGCTTCCTAATAGAGTTAATAGTTTGTATAGCGGAAAAAAATGTGTTGAACTGTTTTAATGCACGTACCATAAACATTGCAGTATAGTAACCAAGCTTGAGGGTCATATTCTAGTAGTGTTTTTTTTTTTTTTGTAAGCATATAGATTTTCAATTTTTTTTATATATGTATATATGTTATTTTCTTTACAAGAAATAATTACAACATCATTGAATACAAAGTCATTAAAGTTGTTTTTTTTTTTGCAGTAAACTTCAATCAAAGATGGACAGAACTGTTTTATAAATTTTAGAATCGATTGCAAAACTATTTTGAATAGCTCAAACGATGAATTTTTAACGGATCAGCTATGTTGTGACTTTTTTTTGTTATGTTCTTGACAATAACCTAGGTATAGAGTTACATTTTCGTGTTTTTATTAAGTACGGTACTGTAAGTTTATACTACAATATTTAACTGCAATGTTTTTTGAGTATTTCTTAAAATCAAATTTCTGGCTAAGTAATGTGGAAAACTATTATTATTCAATCCCAGTATAAATATTTTACAGTTCCATTTTATTTAAGTTGTTGTTGTTACTAGAGAATACTCTCAATTATTTAATCTAAATAGGAAAGATCTTAAATGACTGCCCTGTGGCAACGAAAGAGTTAGAAACAATGAGCGGAAAAAGTAATTGATATTTTCTATTCGAAATTTTGATACATATGAGCCTATGGTTCGAAAAATATATTTCTTTACTAAAAACAGCTACTCAAATTGATTTATTAAATTTAAATGGAATTCAAATAATTTATTGTACAGACTTGTGAAAACACTTCTGTAACCTTGTTCGGGATCAATAACATCTATATATTTATATATACATATTTGTAAATATTTACATGAGTTAATTAATCATAAATACATACAGTATAGTCACAAGGCAATAGTATATAATTAATTTAATCGATCATTGATATTTTATAATATAATAATAATAATAATTAAAAAAATTAACAATGAATATAATAGTGTATGTACAATTTTATTTACCAACAGTTAAGAATTATTATTTTTTTTTTGTGTTATAACTCCTGTCCACTTAAGTACCTTCTTCAAATATAACGTTAATATTTTAAGTATAATTTACTGATAAATTTTTAGTACTATGAACTTATTAAAATTAATAAATTAAAAATATAAAATAATTGTTTACAAAACTCTTTATTATAAAATTACATCAAATTACAATCAAATTACAACTTTTGTTATTAAAATTGATTAGAAATTGTAAAACAAAAAAATATAAACAAATATTTTTCATTGAAGTTGTTTTCGTTTTTGTTGTTTCTAGACACTTTTTTTTTATATATATTTAGTATATATACTGTGATATATATAATATATTAATTAATTATTATGAATTTTAAACTATATGGCATTTGATTGGACATATTCTGAGGAAGCCTGACAACAACATCGCGAAACAATTTTTTGAATGGAATCCAAATGGTACAAGTCGCGTCGGAATGCCGAGAAAAATATGAAGAGCAACAATCTTAGCTGAAGCAAGTACTCAACACAAAATGTGGCTACAATTAAAGAGGTTCGCCGCAAATGGGATACGGTGGAAGAAATTTATTTACGTCATATGCCCCACGGACGGGAATTTATAAACCTAAACCTGATTATATGATGATCTAAACCTGATTATATGATGATCTAAACCTGATTATATGAACCTATAAATATGATGACTCTCTCACAATGAGAGAAATTTTATAACTTAGTCTAAAATTTTTAATGTAATTCATAACTGTGCATGTTCCTCTGAATCTATAGAAATAGAAATATTGAAATAAAATCTGTTACTACAAGAAAAATTAATAAGCGATGGAATAACCTTAAATATATAAATAAGCGATGGAATATTAACCTTAAATATATAGATAAATATTTAGATTTTTATATAATAAATAAATAGCTGTATATTGAATGGAGTCGATAATATCACGTATATAACAATATCCATATGTTATGAAAGTCAACAGTTAGTTGACTTACCTGATTAGGCATTAAAATTTAAAATTCTGAAAATGTAAATAAATCAAAAATCAATTTTGTTCTACAGTTACAATTGCTGGATTTTATCTAATCAGTTCAAAAAAAAAAACAGTAATTAAGACAAAAAGTCTTATAGACCCAATAACCTTCTAAGATTGTTAATTCGGTTGTATATGAATTTTTTTTTACAGTGGTAATATACAAAAAATATGCTTTTACAACGGTAATATATTCATATGCAAACGAAATACATTTATACAAGATGTTAATCTATACTAAGTGTATTTTTCTATAAGAAATTTAGTATAGCTTGATTGGTTGGCTGACCATTCACATTGATGTGGGCTGACCATAACGTAATTTTTAATACATGTTAGAATGTTTACTAAACTGTACATTTAACAACTACTTTCTACCCAAATTGATTACTTTTACATGTCCTCTGCACTTATATAACAAAATTTGTTTTGGTATACCCGCCAAAGCTATATCCAATTATAACCAAATTATAACTTATTCTTTTTGTATGTTAATTGTTAATGTAATAATTAGTTGTTATACATATTATATATTAGTTGTTAATGTATTGATTTTACAATTAATATTCTTTGTACATTTTATATTATAATTCTAGTTTTTAGCTCTAATAATAAAGCTATCTCTCTCTTTACTGAAAACAAAAAAAATTGTCAAGGATAATGTTTTCAAGCTTTTCAAATTCAATTTTACTCAATTACAAAGCCTATCTATACTTTATTTTTCTTATTAATGAGTAATTAAACATCTAAATAAAATATTGAGTGTATAAATGAGCTAAAATAATTAATACATAAACATATGAGTATACTAATACATATGCAATAAAATTTTTTCTAAGTTCAAAAATTCTCACTAAACCAAATCAATATTTATAAGCTCGTATATTGAATATTTAGAAGATAAGATAATCAATATTAATTGAATTGAATTGATTGAATTTAATTGAATTAAATCAAGTTTATCAACAAGTTTATCAACAATTTAATTCATTAGTGTTGCCAGTGTTGTTGTCATTATGTTGAAAAAACCGTTGGTAAATTTAGTATTTGTTTTTTTTTTTAAGATTTGAGAACTTAATGTATTTGCCTAATGAGATAACTAACTCTAATTATTGTGAAAGATATTCATATTCAAATTAGAATTCGAATTAGAACTGACTAATTTGAGATTTTCTAGAATTAACTAACTCAAAATGTTTCTAATTGATGATAGAATTGAAAAATATTGCAAATCAAAGATTAAAATTCAATTTGTAAATTAAAAAAAAAAAATCGTCCATTTGGTGTCTAGCGAATTAGAATTAAAATTGGCCTTTCAGTGGGCACGACACCCTTACAAAAAATATTTTAATAGAACTGTAACTTCTAAGTATACCCAATTGAGAACTTTATTAGGTCTTTGTATCTATTATCGCTTTTCTTTACAATACATATTTTATTTGAGGTTTATATCTTTTTTTTTGCGGTGAATTGCTTAGATTTTTGGTTTAAATATCACAATTTAATAATACTTACTTACTTCCTAGGTTGTACTGTCCTTAAAGATTTGACGCAATGTTTTCTTCAACTGGGGTAACGAGTGAATTTTTTTTTCAATTGGATATTTGGAGATTGTTGCATTGATGGAATAGTATCAAAATTCAGATTTTTTCTTTAATCTTGAGTTTACAAATTTCTGAGTTACGAAATTCTGATTTCTTTGAAAATTATTTTTTTCACGAAATTCAAAAATTAGAATTTCATAACATAGAATTTTGTAATCCAGAATTTTAAAATTAAAAAATGTGGAGTATAAAATTAAGAGGTGGTGTGGTTTAAGCCTTCGCTATAGATCCAGGGACGGTATTATCTAAGCTCTGCATTTGGATCCAATGATTTGTTTAATTGTATTTATTTTTCGCACAAGGTTTGCCAATACAATGAAAAACTTTTATGACTAAATTTGAATTTTTAAGTTGGATTCATTGCCCTTAAATAGTTGATATAGTTCGGAATTATAGCTTCACATATGACCGCAAATTAATCATATAACTTTTCTTCCAAAGATATCAATATCATTCTTACATACTTTTGATAATGTCCACGATTCAAAACCATAAAACAATACTGGAACCCAGCTGTTTAAAGAAACCAAAGTAGCAGCGATTTCTTGGGCTTATCTTCACATTGATGTTATTTGTGAAGTCGATATTTGTTTTAATGCACATAAACTTCTGTTTTTTTTTCTTAACTCAAAACATTTTTCAATTAGATCTGCTGATGAGAAATCAACTTTAATGTTCGAATTTAACAACTTTAAAACCTAAATTATTTCTATATATTTATTAACAAATATAAAAAGTGTGGTATACATTAAGAAATTGGGATGATATATAGGTAAAATAGTTACCAATTTAGTACTCTTAGGTCAAATAGGTTCATTGTGGTGCTCAGGAAACTAATGGGTGCTATTTTAGGTTATTCATCATATATTATTATATTATATTGTTAATAAACGAAAATATTTTACTATTATCTTTAAATTTGTTTTTGATGCAAGTCAAAATTTGTAAATCAAAATTTCGTTTTATTTAATATTAAAAAAAAAAAAAAAAATTTTAAATTTTAGGATGGTGCTGCACAAGATGAAGAAAAAGGTCAAGCACAAGGTGGTCATATAAAATTAGGATGGATTGCTGGTGTTATGGTACCATGTTTATTAAATATTTGGGGTGTTATGCTTTTTTTACGTCTCAGTTGGGTCGTAGCACAATCTGGAATTTTACAAAGTCTATTAATTATTGCAATTTCAACAGTAGTTTGTGTGATAACAACTTTATCATTATCAGCTATAAGTACAAATGGTGAAGTGAAAGGAGGTGGTGTTTATTTTATAATATCAAGATCATTGGGTCCAGAATTTGGTGCTTCAATTGGTGTTGTATTTGCATTTGCAAATGCTGTTGCTGCATCTATGAATACAATTGGTTTTTGTGATTCTTTAAATGATCTTTTGAGTAAGTTTAAATGAAAAAAAAAATACAATTTAAACAAATTTTTAATATATAATTTTTATATTTTTAATTCAATAGAATCATATAACTTAAAAATTGTTGATGGTGGAATCAATGATGTTCGTATTGTTGGTGTTGTTACAATTTTAGTTTTAGTACTGATTTGTTGTGTTGGTATGGAATGGGAATCAAAAGCACAAAATTTCTTGGTAGCAACAATTGTAATAGCAATTGTTACTTTTCTTGTTGGTACTGCTTTGGGTCCAATGGGTGATCAAGAGAGTATATCAAAAGGATTTGTTGGATTTTCAAGTAAGAATATTAAATTATAAGATTTTATATTGTATCTAAAGATTTGTTTTAATTTATTTTTTTTATAAAACTTTAGCTCGTGTAATGGAAGAAAATCTATTTCCTGATTATCGTTTTAGTGAAAATGTTAATCAAAATTTCTTTACTGTATTTGCAATATTTTTCCCAAGTGTAACTGGTATTCAAGCAGGTGCTAATATATCTGGTGATTTGAGAAATCCAGCTGAAGCTATACCAAAAGGTACAATGTTAGCTCTATTAATTTCAATGACAAGTTATGCTGTATTTGTTGTTTTTGCTGGTGGTGCTGCTCTAAGAGATGCCAGTGGTCTTACAAGTGAATTATATACTGAAAATGGTGTAATAAATTGGAATTTCGAATGTGCTAAAAATAATGTAAGTTGTAATATTATTTTAAATGTTATTACTGGTCTAAGTGATTTATTTTTTTTTTTTTTTCAATTTGAAGACATGTCAGTATGGTCTACAAAATTCTTATTCAGTTATGCAACTTATGTCTGCTTGGGGACCATTAATATATGCAGGATGTTTTGCAGCAACTTTAAGTACAGCATTAACAAATCTTTTATCAGTGCCACGTTTAATTCAAGCTTTGGGTGTTGATCAAATATATCCTGGTTTAATATTTTTCTCAAAACCATATGGAAAACATGGTGAACCATATCGTGGTTATGTTTTAGTTTTCTTAATTTCAGCAGCTTTTCTTATTATTGGTGAAATTAATGTTATTGCACCATTGATTTCAACATTTTATTTAGCTTCATATGCTCTCATAAATTTCTGTACATTCCATGAAGCTTTTATAAAACCATTAGGATGGCGTCCTACTTTTAAGGTATGTTTTAAAAAAAAAAAAAAATAATTTCATTATATTTACTATATATATATAATTTTTAATTTAGTATTACAACAAATGGTTAAGTTTAATTGGATTTTTCTTATGCGTTGGTATAATGTTCACAATTAATTATATTGCAACAATTATTACGTTTATTGTTATATTTGCTTTATATTTGGTTGTTGTTTATCGAAAACCGAGTAAGTTTCAATTAAAAATTAATAAAAATTAAAATCGTATTTCATTATATTTATTTATTTATATTTTTGTTTTGCAGATGTAAATTGGGGATCAACAACTCAGGCTCAAATGTACAAAAATGCTTTATCTTCAGCACAAAAATTACAAACAGTTGAAGAACACGTTAAAAATTATCATCCAAATCTTTTGGTATTATCTGGTGATCCAAATGGTAGACCACCATTAATTGATTTAGCACATTTAATTACTAAACATAATTCTTTAATGATTACTGGACATATTTTACCTGTAAGTTAATTTTAATAAAATTTCCAATTAATAAATAATTAAATTATTTTGTTTTGTTTTTCTATTAAATTAGACTAAAATAGGTTATAAGAAACGTCAGTCACTTTTACAAGATGGTAAACAATTTTTTGAGGCTAGAAAAATTAAATCATTTTATAATATAATGGATGGGTATTCATTTGAAGATGGTTCTAATGCACTTATTAAAGCAACTGGATTTGGAAAATTATCTCCAAATATTGTTTTAATGGGTTATAAATCACATTGGCAAACTTGTCCAAAAGAAGAAGTTTTATCATATTTCAATGTATTACAGTAAGTTATTTGAATTTATATTTAATTTTCAATGTTCTAAATTATATTTACAATTTAACATAACCTATTTTTGTTTTTTTTTTTTTGTTTTTTTTTATAGTAATGCATTTTCATTACGTATGGCTGTGACAATTCTTCGATTACCAAGTGGAGTAGATTTTTCAGATTTACAACAGTATATTGAACCAAAAAATCCTTTAAATGGTTCATTTTTAAATCCAGCATTTAGTAATTCAACTGAAAATATTCCAACACATTCATTAAATGCACCAAGAACATCGGAAATTTTCCATGTTGATTCAAATTTGAATATTGCTGAAATGGCAAGTACAACTTCAACAATATCAAGTTCAATACCAACAAAAAGACCACAATTATTAAATAAAGAAAATAAATGTGATCTTAATATTGTATATTCGACACGTGGTGGGTCAGAAGTTCCTAAAAATGTTATGGATGCTTTAACAATATTTACTAAAAAGCAACCAAAAGGTACAATTGATGTATGGTGGTTATATGATGATGGTGGTTTAACAATGTTATTACCTTATATTATATCAACAAGAAGTACATGGCAAAATTGTAAAATTCGTGTATTTGCATTAACAAATAAAATTTTGGATCAAGAACAAGAAGAGAAAAAGTAAGTATGACTCTTTGTGTCTTATCAGACGCGACGACGCCTATTTTCTTTTTATAAATTTCAATTTTAATTTTTTTTTCTTTTTAAATTTTTCTAGTATGGCAGCTTTACTTTCAAAATTCCGTATTAATTATTCTTCTTTAATAATGTTACAAGGTGTAACTGATACACCATCACCTCAAACAATTGCACGTCATAAGAAATTATTAGAAGGATTTCAAAATTCACATCATTCGGATTGTTGTATTTCAGAAAATGAAATTGAAAATTTAATTGAGAAAACAAATCGTCAATTAAGAATTCATGAATTAGTTGTTGAATATTCAAAAGATGCTGCTTTAGTTGCAATGTCACTTCCAATGCCAAGAAAGGTAAAATAAAAAATTTTCTTTTTTAATTCACATTTTTTCTAATCATTTTTTTTGTTTTTTTGTACAAATTTTAGGAAGCTATTTCAGCTCCATTCTATATGTCATGGTTGGAAATGTTAACTAGTAGCGTTAATTGTCCGTTCCTTTTAACACGTGGTAACCAAACACCAGTATTAACCTTTTATTCATAAGTTTATCTATATTTAATAAAAACAAAAAATATATTATTACAAAAAATAAAAAATAAAAAAAATTAAATTAAAAGAAATAATAAACAAAATAGATTTAGTAAAATTAGTATAAAAATTATAGTATGAAAATATAAATGAAATATGTATTATGTAAATTCGTTCAATGCCAATGATATTGTATAAATGTGTAGGTAAATGAATAACTACAAAAATATAAATATTTACTCGTAATAAAATAAAAAAAAAAAAAACAATTCGAACTTAGTTATTTAATTAATAATAATATTTAAAATTTCAAATTTAATAAAAAAAATTAGAATAAAATAAAATTTAAAGTTAAATAAATTTATTATAATAAATATATTAAAAAAAGATTATAAAAAATAATTATTTCATTTAATCTCTTACATTTTTTTTTTTTAATGTTTCGGCTTTCTAAATTATTATTTTGGAAATATCCTGAAAAAAGGATCTGTAGTAGGACTGCAGATTTATCTGCAGATCCCATCCACTGTCATAAATAAATAAAAAAAAATTTCGACCAATTTGCTTTTGTATATTTCTTCAAGTTTTATACGAGTTTTGTACCACTTTAGTATTTCAAAAACAAGTTCCTATAAAACTTTAGAGTACACGTAATTTCCAATTTAATATTATTGAAAAATATACAGGATTGGTAGATTATTTCGCAGGTTGGTGTAGTTCTACACTGAACAGCTTTTATTCAACTGCTTAAGGTCTAGTTTCAATAGTTTGATTGATACGATAAATTATTTGCAAATTTCTTATTACATTAATTAAGCTACTCACATTTGTGATTTGTAATACGCACGATTCGCACCACAATCACAGTTTTAAATTTAAAATTAAAAATATACTTAAATCCCTTCGGATATGGACAATTTAAAAAAATTAAAAATTTAACTTTGGTAATGAATAAACGAAAAGTTAATGTCTGATTACTCTGAATTTAATAAAAATAAATTTGCATATTAACAATTTAGATTATTTTTATATATTAATTTTTTTTATATTAAGACTTAGCACATTATAATGTACTAATTGTTTTCCATATTTTTATATCTTTTTTAATTATTTCATGAATTAAACATACTCAATTAAAATATAGAAAATGTTAAGGAATTAATTTTAATTTTAACATGCTCATTTTTATTATACAAACGCAGTGCAGTATTTTTTTCTGAAAGCTTTTTGTTTTCAAAATTTATTTTTGCTATATATCTTTCAGACTCCTTACTTAAGCGATTGTAAGATGTGCTGAAATACGTCTTCTAAGCATATACTGTGTAATAAATAATTGATATTTCGATTTAAATTTGATTTAATATTTCTTATATTATTCCTTGGAAAAAAATAGACCATAAATTTTTCATTTTCACCTCAATTGTTTTGATTTCGATGCATTATTTTATTATCAATTCCATTTCTTTTTTTTATATGGCCAAAATAACGGAATTAGAATGTTTAATTACTTTCACAGAGTTTAAATTTTTATTGAATGTTCAAACTAACAAATTCATTGTTAGTAGTGTGCGCAAACTCAATTCATTGTAAGTAAAATTATAAATACCTTATCAATAATTATCATCGACAGGCTATATGTTTATATGATTAAACGTTTCACATCCCTGTTCTAAGATATTTAATATATTTTTATTTAATTCTAAAACAGAATAATAATATTTATTAATTCAAAATAATTTTCTACTTTTTCAACTATTTTTTATTTTAATTTAAAACTTATAATGTGCAATTTTATTGTGCAAAATTTAACTGCATAAATTAATAAAGAGAACGGTAAAAATAAATTTAATATTTCTTTGAAATAATATAATTTTGAAATTAAAAAAACAAAAATATTAATTATGGCGTGTCATTGTAATTATAATTTTAAGACAACTTTAAAATATTTATTTTTACTAAAAAAAAATTTAAATTGTAAATTAAGGTTGTTGATTTTTCTGAATTCTTCAATTAACCCACCAATATTTAAAAGCGTTCATGTTTACGAATTTGATAAAAATATTATTTGATAAAAATAATTATAGTTGTAATATTATGTATGTATGTATATTTTATACAGATATTTTATTTTATGGTTTATTATTTCTATCCTATTGTCAGTAATTTAGGAAGACTCTTCGCACATTAAGTTCAGTGTACTACAATTTATTACATGAAGCTCAATTTTACTTAAATTATTACCAAATTATACTATCAAACATTTTTATTAAATTTTATTATTTTATGAATAATGAAAGAAAAATTTAATTAAATTACACATACCCTAAGCGAGATTGGACCCTAGAATAAGATTGAAAACTGATTAGTATAGGTCAGAGGAGACATAACCACTACACAATATAGACAATTGTTAAATTTATACTAAATTTATTTTTTAGTGCTTTAAAATAGAAATATGATTTTAGTGAATTTTTGACATTTTTAGTCTTACAATATTTGTAAATTAAATCCAAATTTATTTTTGGTAACAGGTTCTACTTCTTGCTTTAAAAAAATTTTTTTTTTTTTTAAGATTAGAAATATTTTTAAAATTTATTAGAACAACTTTAGAAAAATAATTTTAATTATCACTCTTAAAATTTTAAAATCATATTATCGGACTAAAAATATATTTAAAATTGCTAGATTAAACGAATAGGTCCAGAGAAATTAATTACTTTACTCAACAAACGTAAAAGAACTTTACAGCGGAAGTATCTCCACCAACCTATACTCACTAATCAATAGCCCAAAAGAAAAGTAGCATTGGGATTTAGTTTTACCTTGCCCTAATAACGAAACTAGAAAATTCCGGATTAGACTTAGTATATACAGCAGAATAGTTTTCTAATATCAACAAAGGACTGAATTGATCAAAGGCAAAATCAGAAATATACAATATCATTTACCATCTTTTATGATGTTTAATACTCATTAAACAAGGTAAAACAGTTGAAAAAACATTTAAATCGGGCCAAAAATTAAGATTTTAGAATATATTTTCGTTTTGTTAATTTTGACAATACAACAAAGTTTTATTACAATAAAGCGTCCAAGCCTATACAGGGACAAACTAGGAGGAACATAGAAACGTGATTCAAGGAATACTCGAAAGGATTGGAACTCGCTAGGAAGAAGATGTTAGTTGATTTCAGATTCAAAATAGCAGTACACACAAATGACAATCCAAAAGAGTCATGGCATTTTCAAAGAAACTCAGGATAAAGCATAGAAATATACAAAACCAAAATTAACGCCCTCCTGCAAAAAAAAACTAAAGCAATGCATAATCATCATTGATTAAATGTATTAGAAGACGTAATATAGTCAATAAAACTACCCCTACTCATCACTCCCATGTTAAAAATGATATTTTAAATTAATATAATAAATCAACCCTACCTGGCTATTTTAATTTAAAGTAACTTAAATATCTACAAAAAAGATCAAATTACTAACTGATCAGTAAACATAAATAAGACGTGCATATATTTAATGGTTTCCACAAAAAAATAAAAGCCATAACGACTTTTGCCACAAAAAAAAATCCATAAAAAACGATCCTTGTTATTGCTTTTATTTATTTCACTTTATTATTTACGGCATTACAAGTTTTTACTATATATTTTTACTAACATGTTTTTTTTCAAGTAATTTATTTCATTCTGGCTTATCAACGAGAGCGTATAGAAAGCTCGCCAACCAAAATCCCAAGAAAAAAATTTGATAAAAAATTAAAAATTAAAATTTTTAAAATATACTTTTATCGAAACCAAACTAGCCCCCTAAAAAGTAGAAAATAAAACTAGTGATGGTTGTTGAGGTAAAATATAAATATTTAGGTATTCATTTTATATATTTAGGTAAAATATTTTTTCACAATATTTACCTAAATTATTTTTATGCGTAGTCGCTGTTGGATACAAAAAAGGGGATATTTCCTTTTTTCAGGATTAATATTGCCACAATTTTATGGATATTGAATTTATGGTATTTTTTTTTGTATTTCGGTTTAAGGATTTGATCACCAACAACACCAACCCATATTTAGGTGTCTATTATGTATTTCGATCGACTTTCATCAAATCGTTCATCGTTATCGTCAGAGTTATTCGATTGTAATCGTTAGTGCCATTATGTTTTTAAAATATACGATGAAAATGACATATGTTGTTATGCTGAAGTTCGTCGGAATGTTAAATTCCGATTACATTCCGCATTTGGTATGCTGAAGTCCGTAAGTATTCCGCAGTCTGCAAATGTCATTATTTATCCGAAATTTTAAAATTTATGTATGCTGAAGTTCGTCGGAACGGAAAATAATTTGAAAATTGTACGCCGGAATTTCTCATTCGGAAGTATTAGAATGGTTCGGAAATGAATTATAAAGCATACAATTTTTGTATTTAGAATATTAGGAGAAGTAGAAAATGTAATAATAGTTTTTTTTTATTTAGGAATAAAAAAGCGCTTCAAAAGAATAATATATTTTATTGTTTTTAATATTATAACATAATAGTATATATATTAAAAACGATACATATATATTTTACATTCTTTAGAGAATTTTAAATTTTCTCTGATGTAACAAAAAATTACTATTATTTTAATTTGTATATATATACATACTACATATATAATTAAGAAAGTTGTAACTTTTACTTTTAATTTATGTATGCATATTGTATATATACATTTATGTCATATACATTATCTATTAAAAAATTTTTACAAAATAAATAAAAAAAAATTGAAAATAAAAATGTTTGAAATGAATATGAAAACAAAAAAAAAATCTTCCGAAACATATGATTTTGATTTCTGCACAGACTTTGCAGTCGAAGGGACTTCAGCATACCGATTTTTTCGTATTCGGATCGGAATTTTTTTTCGGAGAAATTCCGCTTCGGACTTCAGCATAACCACCATAGTGATTCTTTGACTGTCAAATTCAAATTATTATACGAAAAAAAAACAAAACAATAGTGTTATAACTATTTGAAATTTTTAAGTTGAAGTTAAAAGTGTTTAAATAAAATAAAAATTATTAAATTAAAAGTTTTTATAAATAAAATGATTTTAGCAGAGTTCAATTTTTCAGTTTCTGATAGTACTGAAAAACGCTATTAAATTGCAGTGTTAAGAAACAAGCCAACATATACTCGGGACTATTTCAATCCACTGGATTTGGAAGATTGTACATATATAATTATACATGAAATTGATGAGTCATTATCTACAAAACTTTATTTTATTAACAGTTTTGATCAAAATTTCCTGTTAAACAACATTGCTTTTATGTATTGATTAAAAAAATTAGGGTAAATACTAAAATAGCCAATAAGTAACACGTCGATTCCAAATATAATTAAATTGGCCAGCGTATTAAAATTCTGTGCGGTTTGAACCAAGAAAATGATTTGCAGTGTAGGAAATGATTTTCATGTCGGACTAGCAGAGCTAATTTTTTCTGTTGTACTTAATGGAGGTTTATATGAAATTTGCAGTTTATACTTATGTCCAAATCCAAAATAGATCAAATTCCATTACGCACTAAAAGAAAAAATACAGACAAACATTATTTTTATGATTGAAGTAGAATTACTGAAATAATTTATTTACAATAACTTTCATATTGCAGTTTATTTGTAACTGACCTTTCATTCCTATTAAAATTTATTTCAATACAAAATAATTATGAAGAATAAAGTTAAATACCTACTAACATTTCAACTTTTAGATTTATTTTTATTCCAAAAAATATCGCAAATTTAAAACAAACACCAGGTGCCCAAGCGTCACTTTTTTATTTTATCTTTTCAATTCAAAATTGAAATAATTTGTACAAAATCTCTCTTTCGATGTCTCTTTCGTGATAAAATTTTACATCGATAAACTTTATCGATTTCGTCGACAATTTCTGAACGATATTGAAATACATAATGACAATTTTGTATTTTGACATTTCGTTCGATCAAATCGTAATCGTTATCGAAATACATAATAGGCACCTTAACTTCTTTGCTCACATTTTTTTAAAGCCACTCAAAGAAAAAAACTCAAACTGTCAGAAAATTGCAAATCAAAATATCAAATTAATTGGTCTAAAATAAACTGTAAAAAATAACGCAATTAATTTTGAGTTTTTTTTTTAAAATATAGTTAGAATAAAGTTATCAGTTAAGAACTTTTAATTTTTATAATAAATTTTTTTCTCATTTAAGTAAAATTACTTTTAACTTGACTTAAGTTTTAATAAATTGAAACTAAAAAATGTTTTTGTTTTTTTCTTTAGTGTATTTGTGCACGATTCAACTCAAGTGATTTCATATTTTCGTACCACTTAAGTCACGATTTAAACTCGCGACAAACCACTTAAGTCATCTAACATCAAAAGTACTGCTATATATAGTAACTACTTCTTTTCAAACTAAAGCTATGTAGTTTCATAGCTTCCTATACAATATATAATATAACTTTGTATATTATATATACCTATATATGTAAAATTTAAATTAGGTTGCCCCCTATAAAACTTTAATTTTATAAATAGGAGATTATTCCAGATCCTCTACGATGTTTCCATTTTATTTTACTTTTAGTGATAAGTTATAAGATAACTGAGTTATAACCAACCATAAATTTTGTTTCCAACTAACTTCAAGGGATATTGAAAAAAAAAAATTAAGCGAGAATCATATCATTGAATGTACATTACATTGAGAACCTGATGAAGTTTGTTGACTTTCTTATTGGTTTCTATTCCCGTAATTTGTAGTACAAACCTAAAAATTATAATATTTAAAATTAGAAATAATTAATTTATAATTGACAATGCATATTTAAATTTTAACATACAAAATTCACCTTATTTTAGCATATTATGAATGTTTAATCTATGTCCGCTACAGCAATAAAATCTCAAGTACTAGCACTTCTTCAGAGAATTGTGTAGCTATAAACATAAACATTATATTAATATGGTTATATCGTAATTAAAAATACTTGATTATTCCATATGTTATATATCCACTTATATTTTCCATGTTTTTTTTCTTTTCAAAAAAATTTCCCACCACAATCGTTTTTTTTTTAGAAGAATTTCCAGAAAAGTAAGAGAAAAAAGTTGAAATAGTATATATGTATATTACCTATGTGTATAATAATAGGCTATTGTATAATTTTGAATTGGAGTAATTTTTAAAAGGAGAATATAGTATTAAATTTAAATAAGTTGTGGAACAACGACACTATACGACAGTACATAATATAATATATAATATCTTTTCTTATTAATTAAATGTTTTTCTAATAAATCTAAAAATATCATAAAATGTATATGTAAATAGAAAAAATACAATATAAGTATGTGAATTTGATAAAAGAAAATTTAAAATAACAAAATATAAAATTCATTTTAAGTAAACTCTCCAAATTAAAATTCTTTTCATTTTGAAATTTTAGTTATAGTTATATTTATAAGTAAAATACATACAGTCAACGTCAAAATTATTTGAACATTGAAAAAAATTTACTTCTTGCTTGAATTAATTGTAAATAATTTTTTTATTGAATAATAAGTAATAACAGAAATACATAATAAATCAAATACATAATATCATCAAAGTCCTGCAACCCCATCCGTTGGACATAGGGCGAAAATACATAATATACGTATATATAATTTCTGGTAATAATTAATAATAATTATTAAAGGAGTGTTTCCTTTATATAACACTATACTGGGACTAGGTAAGTTAGGCATTAGAAGTATATGTATTCGGGTTAGTTAGTCCCTTTTATTTATTAAAATTAGTTAAACCATACAAAAAATTTAAATTTATATATTTTATTTGTTTATTTAATTATTATAAATAAGTAATAGGATACATATTATTGAAATTTCATACAAATTTTTACCGTTAATGTTATTATCTCTAATATAATTTATAAAAAGAAAACTTAACAGTTAAAAAATTATAATATAAAACAAAAGTGAAAAATTTATGAATAGTAATTCAGTTATTTGTGAATAAAATTGCTGTTATAGCAATTCGTAAAATTAATATATAAACATTTTTTTTTTTGTTTTTAATTTTACTGCAGCGGTAGACAACAATATTTTTTATATAAGGTTGGAAGTGAGAAATGATAAAAAAATATTTTTATGTGTAAATGTTTAAAAAACAAAACAAATTCTCTTTTAAATTTTAAAATTTCAAGGTAAGAATGTTATAAAAAATTTATCATTTTAAGTGAACAGTAAAAATAATAAAATAGATTTTATTTGAGATATTAAATGTAAATTTTGAAAGTTTTTAAAATTGTGGTTACAGTAAAATTGAAAACAAAAAATTTGCATATTCATTTTACGTGTAACTGGAACTGCAACCTTAGGAAGGCTATATAGAATTATTGTTTTATTAATTGACGTGTTACTTGATAAATTAGATTAATTTCTTCATTAATAGTACTATGGAAAAGTAGAAGCGGGCTTGGGTCAATTTTTCATCACTGACGCGATAAGTGTTTAAGAACATGGGTAATAAAGTGCAAATATTTAGAATAAATTACACGCTGGGTGGCGCAATAGGTAGAGCGCCTGTCTTTCAACCGAAAAGTCCCAGGTTCGATTTCCGATGAACCAAAAAAAAATACTTTATTGGTTTTTCGACCTGGTCTGGTACCCTTTGTCATCGGGATATAATAAATGACAACAAAATAATTGAGAGTATAATCTGGTAACAAATTAAATAAAATGGGGCCGTTTAAGAAGCTCCTGAAAATAGCAGTAGTTTTCCACATTTAATGAGTAGAGCCAGTAATTTGTTAAATAAATACTCGAAATATTGTAGATATTGTAGTGTAAAATTGCCGTATCGTACTTAATTAAGCATGAAAAGGTAATTCTACCTAAGTTACTGTCAAGAGTGTAAAAAAAAAAAAAAAAAAAACATTAAAAAAAAACGAATGTTCTCCAAAGGTTGGAATCAAAAATTTAAATGGATATCAAACCAAACTGCATAATTTGATAGATTAAGACATATAGTGATAAGTATTTGTAAATATAATTATAAGAAAAAAAAATGAAATAATGTTAATTTGATGCAGCCACAATACATGAAATGAAATGAGTTAATATGATTCTTTGGTCGCAATTTAAGTCATCGAATATTTTGTAAAATCCTTCCGCAGTTTCAGTCTATGTCATCCGTGAATTTTTCATTTAATCTGGAGATACTTTTTATTGAATTGAATAGATATTATGATTTATATAACAGAATTCTAACATTTAAAACTATCCTGATATTGTTAAAACAATTAAAAAAAAAATTAATAAATCTCTTGTTTTTTTGTTTTACAAAATAAAATTTTACATTTTTTAAATGTTTCATCCTCTCAGAATAATTTCAATCACTGACCTTTTAATAATAATAAAATTTAAATTGTTAAACAAAAAATGACAGATTTTATTTCAAATTAAATTATTTTTTTTTTAAATTAAAATAATAACATATTATAAATTTTAAAAATCTCTACATAATTATTTAATATTTAATATAATTTTTTTGTATACAACCATTCTTACTTGAAGTCGCTGACACATGAAATACAAAATCACAATTTCAGACAAAATTTCCTTCAAAATCAAATTTAGAGAATTTAATGTGCCTTTCAATTCGATTTAATAATTTAATAAATTTATGTGCAAATTATTTTGGCACCGACTGTACAAAAAATTGTGACTTTAATACATACATACATATTTTTATTTTCTATATAATAAATAATCATCATAATAAATTTAAAAAAATATCCTTGAGATAACGAACAAAGACTTATTTTGATTTATTAAGTTAAAAAGTAAGGAGTTAATTATTATAACCAAATAAGTGAAACAACGGTACATTACACATTGTATTTGTTTCCTTTTTTTCAATTAAAATTTTCTGTTTTATTTTTTTCATCTTTAAAAAACACAACAAAAAACTTTCATAAAAATAAACTTTAATTTACATAAAGAGAATCTATGTGGATGTCAAAACAAAAATAATTATATAATACGAAAATTACCTTATTTAATTTAAAATTTAATTCCACACATATTTGTATAATTAGTTTTGTCTAAATATATTAAAAAAAAAAAAAAATGAAATAACTTAAGTGCACATTAAAATATAATTTATTGAACATGAAATAGAATAAATATATATACAGTAATACCTCAATTAATACTTTCTCTGACAGCGCTGTAATTTTTTTTCTAATTATTTTTCAACTAAAAACATATGTAAAAAAAGTCGTTCATCATTGTCCTGACACTCCACATGTTGAACATAGAGCGGATATTACTTCTATTTATTGTTACATAAATAGCTCAAATCCCGTAATATTTTGATATTATTAAATATCATTGCAATATATATAATTGAAATAGTTTACAGTTTTGATAATATCATGTTCGTATTGTACGACTTAATTATAGTTAACAGTAATTTCTTGATTTCGAAATTAATATGGTTTTTTTTATAATTAATATTATTTTGTTTTATCATATGTTTTTTTTTACCTTTAAAAATGTACAGCCCTGACAACGACATTTCTTTTTGTAAACAATATTTTTTATAACTATGGTAACACCTTTTAAGATTCTGTCAGAAATTATTTTTTTGTACATTATTTTTATTTTTAAAATTTTTCATTTTAATATTCAATAATTTTTTATAATTGCATTTTAACGAAAAAATTAAATAAACTAATTTTATTAATTATTCCCAAATATATTCACCATTTTTGTTTTTTTTTTTATGTAAACAATTAGCAAAAACAAAACGTCAAACGAAATTAGAAAATGTGATATGCAAACACTTTTTTTTATTATAATTTCGAACTTAATTTCGAAGCTAATTTGCGTTGTGCTCGTGATGCGATATATGTTTTATAATACCATTTACATTTAAACTAACAATATGAAGAACTAAAAAAAAATTTAAAATAAAATTTTTTTAATATAATTTATGTACAATTAAAAAATATATAACAAACTATATTATGTAAATATATGATTTATCTTTTAAGGAAAAAAAAAAAATGTCATGCACAAGGTAAAAATCTATGTATGCTTTATTTATTTAGTTTATAACACCTATAATCAAATTAAATATTATATGTATATGTATGTATGTACTATTTATTTACAGAATTTTAAGATTTTAATTAGATTATTTTAATTTTAATTTGAATTTAAATCAGTGTTCAACCTAGTTTATTTACTCGTACATCCATTATTAAGAGACAAAAAATCTCTGCCACTGTAAATCAAAAAAATTAAATAATTTATTAAAAAAATGTATACTTATTAGATATAGACATAAATATACACAAATTAACTAATTTTATAGATAGTCCTAAGACTTTAAAGCTAATGTTTTTATTAATTAATAATATTTTGATTAATGTTGTGTAAATAAAATAAATATTACTATATTTAATAAAACTCTATAATTATGAAAATGAAAAATAAAAATCTAGAAGAAATGTAAGTAAATTTAAATAACGATTTGATTTTGATAATACATACTTTGTGTGGTAGTTGATTTTTAATTGTTTTCTATTATTTTTATTTTACATGATACAATTAAAAAATAATAAACACATACCTAATGGCGCAGGACTATTTTAGTATTAAGTTTTTTTTTATTATGTACTTAATTTAATAAATAAATTTAATAAAAAAATTAATTTACACAATAAAAAAAAATATTTGTATACCCTTCTCTACCTTTATTAATAAATGTGTTCAAATAAACTAATTTAATTTTAATCAACATAATCAGAATGCTTTGATAGAAAATTTTTCATATTATTTTCATTATCATTTTCGCTTAACATAAATTTTCATGAAAAATCAAGTAATTTTCCTTTATTATTGTTCAAAATCTATCAGTATGTATTTACTTGTATTAAATCGGTTGCTCTGCAGTTGATATTTATTTTGTTTTTGTTTTATTAATTTAAAAATTAAATATTGATTAAATTAAACTAACAAATAAAGAATGTAATACAAACTATATTTAATGGTAATAGAGTAAAATTCTAAGTTAGATTATAAATTCGCAATATTTTCCAAATATTTTGGAGCTACGTTAATTTTTACAAAAAAAAAGTTTGATATGGTTGTACAACAAGTTCATTCGATCAAGTTGTACGATAAAGATGGATAGTGGATACATACATACATATTTGCACCTGGCTCAAACTTAAATTCATCAAAGTGACATTTCATCCAATTAGTAAAAAATAAATAATAAGCTAACAATTTTTTTTTTTTTCAAATTTGAAGCTTGATGAAATCGGATCGGTAATAATTAGCACATGACGTGTATTTTTTTCTTAAATTTCGGCACTTAAAAAAAATTATTAATGATTAGTCAAATGATTAGTCAAAAATGTTTATGAAAATATTTTGATCATTGTCATATTTTTGACATTTTGAAAAAGTAACTGTTGTTTAGTTTATTCTTGTTTTCTTACTATGAATATAAATAATAATATTTACTTCGATCTTCACTTATTGACTTACTATATTCAATACTATTAAATTTTTAAAGTCTTACATGCTACAAAAATCTATATTCTAGAAAAATTTATTATTCCAAAATGTATCTAATACCAAAAATTATATATATACATGTATATACTATATATTATGTAGTTACTTTATGCTAATACTAAAATTAATTATATGGAGTAATTACAATATTGCAGAATGGGAAATTCTTAGCAATATGTTTTAATTTAATTTTCTGAAACAGTATTAAACAACGTTTTTTTTTTCTTTTTTAATTTTTTTTTTTAAATAATTTATTTTTATAAAATAATTAAACTTAATAATTAAATAATTTATTATCAACTTAATTAAAAAATTCAAATTTTAAAAACAAAAAATTAAATCAAAAATATTTTCGATTCTTAATAATTCAAATAAGTGCAATGAAATATTTTTAAAATAAAAAATTTAATATTTAAATAACTGTTCTATCAAAACATTACTTGGAAATACGTTAATTCCATTATATTATCATTAATTTAATTTGAATAAAAGCCGTGATTTTATGATATCCTATCTGCGTCAATTATCTGAAACAAAAAAAAAACAATACTCGTTAAATGATTATTATTTTGATATTTTGAAAATGATTGATACAAATGACGTGAATCATTTTGCAAATTTTATGTAAAACAAAAATAAATCACGGCATTATTGAAAAAATTATACAATTTTTTATATCTTTTAACACCATAAGCCTGAATTTAAGCACCTGAACAATTTCGATGGCAATCAGTTTGACGGTGATAACTATGTGGTTTACCGGTCAGTCATCATCGCGGTCACAAAATGTGGTTGGTTTTTAATATAAATTTTTGTCAGAAACATATATATATGTATATATATACAAATATAAAATTTAAATTAATTATTATGTATATGTGTATGTAATTTCCGTAATAATATATCGGTTGGTTCCTAACGCAAAAAAAAAAAAAACAAAAAAAATGTGTGTATTTATTATGAGTTTACTAAAGAGTGCTATGAATTTATACATAATGTACATATTATATATATGTTTTCTTAAATACGGAATAAAAAGTCTAATGGAAAAGAAAACTAGGGTTTACTTTACTTCCGTCATATACTTACATCAAAGACGTATCAGAAAAGTAAACTCGTATCAGTTTCAAAAGTAAACAAAAACAATTTATTTCAAGATTAGTATTCAAAAATTGTTTTTCAAAATATCGGAATGCTTCCACCAAAATCATTATTTTTTATTATAGTGGCAAATAACTGACACTTAGCACTACAACAATAATGATGAATCATTGAATTTGTAATTATATAACAACACGCTGCTTTAAGTTTCTGCAATTGTTTTTCCCCGTTCGATAGTCTATCAATTCCAATAAATTTTCGATGAGATTAAGGTCAATAGATTGGACTGGCCATTTCATTAATTCAATATTGTTATCTTATAACAACATTTTTATCTTTATATCAATGTTGTTATATTTATTTCTCAGTATAAGATAACACGCCGTCTTGTAATATTGTCTTTGTATTGGAAGTGATGCGTTATCCTATCAATGACATATGAATTGATTAAAGTTCATAACTTGAAAAACATTCCCAGACAATTATTCTACCTATATTTTATGTTTATGAAACGTTTGCTGTAACGTGGAATAAAACGTTCAATTAATCAATAAGTTTTATAAGTTCTTTAAGAAAAGAAATAAATAAATAAACAAAATAATTATGGTCGACGTACAACAAACAATTTGCGTACCATTGGATTCTTTTTTTCTGTTACTTTTTGGATAATAGGACATCACTCCTCCACTGCTCTCTGTTTTGTGTAGTGATCTTGATGTTCTCCCAAGTTTGTCCATTATCAACTAATTTAGCTGTTATGGCTCGAAGCCTGGTGATGTTGGGTCTTCCTCTGCTTCTTGTACCTTGGGGGGTTTCATTCTTTAGGCTATTCTGGTTATGGTAATTTTTGGTGATGGACCATCAGATTTTATTAAATTAAATTTTAATTCATCGGTAAATTAAACAGATTTCGATTTTTAAATGTCTAGATCTCGTTTTCGTTTGCAAAGTACAAGTATATCTTTGTTCTTTTTCGTTCCCAAATAAATGTTTTTTATATAATTCTAATACAAAATTTTGAGCTCGGTGAATACAGCTAATCATATCTGAATCTAGTTGTTATCGTAGACAAATGGACAAAATTAAAGAATCACTTTTTATCTTTCATATTATTAATTTGTATACACCTACAAATTTTTGTAATTAGTTTCTAACTACCACAATGGACAGTTTCTATACGGAGTCGATTTTATTACGTTAATAAATAATAAAATTATATAATAATAAATAATAAAATAAAAAAAAAAAACAATTTACTAGTTTTTTTTTTTTTGGATTTACCATCAATATCATGACATCACAAATTGCAAATTCAAACTGTCAAATGCGTTAGAGAGATTAGTATCAAATCTTATAATTCGAAAACTGCGCTCACCTTAAACTACAAAAACTATTTTTTTTTTAATTGTGTTTTTAATACAAATAATGAATTTAATTAGAATTTATATTATATATGTATCTCTGAATATTAAAATTTGAATTTGGGCACTATTTCACTTCACTAATTTTGAATGTATTTTGAAATTTTTAAAACATTGAGAAAGGTTAAGTATTTTCATTACATACGACGATTATTATTATGACGAAATTTTTAGTTTTGAACTACATACATATTTTTAAAAATAATTTTTAACATTATTTTTTTCTTTAACGGATATAATATTTAAGTAAATAACAAAGGAATGAATGATAAGTAACTATTCTCTGTAAAAAAATATAAAAAATATTATGACAATTATTTCAATTGACAGTTTATTTTTATTTTTATCAAGATAACATAATATATTTCGAATGAATAAGTATACATATATAAATTAATATTATATATATACATATAAATAATTTCAGATCTGATTTTTGTTTATTTTTTTTTTTGTTTTTTTTTTGCTATTATGTACTCCTATCACCTTATTATTTTTATTATAAATATTTTTATTTAGCTTTCACCATTATTATAAGTACATAAATATTAAAATATTCTACTGATAAGAACACAAACAATTTTTCACTATAATAATATTATATTTATTCTGATAATTTTTTTTTTATTTGATTAAATAAATCGAAATTTTACACAAAACAAAGACACAATAATGGATTTTGTGATTTATTTATTATTATTTTTTGTTTTATTAAATAAAATAAGTATGAGAATTTTTTATTCATTTCAAATAAAATTCAGTGTTTGAGAGGCTGAGACATGTTCTATAATAGAACTGTAACATTTTTATAAATTATTTTTAATTATTTGAAAATTGTTTTCGTTTTTGTTGTTTTTTTTTTTTTTTTTTTAACTTTAATTAATTACTTTAAAAAAAAAATTATTTATTTAAATTTAGTAAATTTTTAGTGTTTATATTTATTAAAGTAGAATTATTTATATGTATAGGTATGTAGTGTAAAAACTATGAGAGTGATTTGTTATTTTGCAATAAATAAAACAAAAAAAAAATAAAATAAAATAAAAAGTTTTTATATTGTGATGGAGAGCAAATAGCTAGTATTTTAATGTTTATTTTGTTTGATTTGTTAACTGTCACAACTTAATGTAAGTACATACATAATGTACATAATTGAAGAAGTTTATCTTAGAACTGAAAAATGAAAATATTTTTAACATTATTTTTATTCATGACATAAATAAATAAAATATATTTTATCAGAGATAAATAAATATAATAAACTGTCGTCTCTCACATAATTTTCATTTGGAATATTTTATATTGTAATATGAGTGAGTGATTTCCATTTGCATTTTATAATAATAAAAAAAAAAAAATGTTATTTAGGTTAAAAATCATAATATAATTTACTCATATCTACCTTAAGTTGTACATACATCGCAAGATAATTAAAGCTTAAAAAACAAATATAATTAAATCACTGTTGTATGTACAATATTATTATATTTATTTATTAGTTTTCTATTAATGCAATCAAATTGAAATTTCAGAAACTAATTAATTTTTTTTTTTTTATTAATTATTAAATAATTGTGGATCACATTAAAAATTGAATTGCTTTGCGTTGAATTTTTAATTCAATTAATATATGTAATATATAGATATAGAGTGGTTCGGGTCCTGGGATTGTTAAATCATGGAGTGAGAGTATTATTGAGTGGGTCGAAATAAACTACATGTAATTTGTATTGATATATACAGGGTGGTCCAGGGTTATTGAAACATAAAGTTAGAAGCTTGTTGAGTGGGTCGAAACAAAATATGTACATATAATTTGTACTGTATATGGTTCGGGATAATCGAATCAAGGTACAGGTACAGACAATTTTTATTGTGAATTTGTATTGTATTATAGGAGTATATTTTCAACTGTTTAGGAATTGTAAACTATTAAAAATTCGTTCACTGTCGATACTTTAATTTAATTTTTCGCTTATACAAAATTAAAGCTACAGGTATTATATAAAATAAAGGTAGGAGCAAATAAAATAAAATTTTGTTAAAAATAGTCGAATATTTTCCATTCAATTTTACTAAATATATGATTTACAAATAATGGATTTTGATACTTTTGATCTGAACTACGTTTAATTCTTCCTCCTAAGCTAGTTCTGTTTCTCTTAATTTATGCTATATAAACTTTGTTGGACTTACTTTAGACGTCATTTTTCAAACGTTTTTTGTCTCCATTCATTTTTTTTTTTTATATTGTTTTTTAGTTAATAGTTTGCATAATTTATCATTTCACACACTGTCTATATACATCTAAATCTTAACTTTTTAACAGAACCTTTTTTTCCTATGAGCTCATTTCTAAAACTTTATGTGGGACTCTCTTATTATTAATTCGTTGATACAATGTACATCATATTGGAAACGTTTTAGGTATGTAACTATATACATGTTCAACTGTGATTCTTTGTACACGGTGTAGGCTCTATACTGTAGAGTTTATTATTATTATGAACACGCTTGAACCTATTTTGACACTGATTGGATATTTGGGATCTAATATTTAACTTTCAAAAACATTAAAAATATTTTGAGTCGTCTGTGTTATCATCCACCACATTTCTGTATTTATAAAATGAAAATTGTTTATTAGGTAGATAGGCTGCCGACAAAGACCGTGGAAAATTCATTGAAAGCTTATAAGTTGGTTCATGAAATTATGAAGTATGAATAAAAACAAAAAAAAAATGTCTGATATTTTCATTCAAATTTTTATTTTTTAAATATATTATTATATGAGACCAAAGAAGTCAATTATGGTATACGTGTGGTATCAAAAGCTTTCCACGTACACAACCTACTCGCCAAATCTAATTAAGTGAAGCTTTTTATAAAACAGTCGAGGTACTGAATTTTAATATCTGAAAAATCATGCAGTAAATTTATAGAAATGAGTCTATTATTTTTTTTTTTCTTATATATATACAAATAAAATTTAAACTATACAGTAGTGAATTCACACTAGTGATGTATATATAATTTTAATTATTAATTTTATAATACAAAACAGGACCAGATGTAGAAAAGATGTCGAATAGTTTCATATTCTTCCATATCTCCTTACAAGCTCTGAAAAACTAATTTGAGGGAAGTCCAAGTGTTTGTATATAATATAAATTGATAATAAAAACATCATGGATTTTGCTTTGGAGGAATATAAAACAAATTTTTGATTTTTCGGTACATATATTGATATTTAAACAATCGTAACACTATCAACCCAGTGTTTTTAAATACATTCAGAATTTTCGTTTACGTTATTTATATAAAGTGGCATTTCAAACGAATTGAGTTTCACATAATGTATAAAATTTTTAAATATAAAATTCATATATATTATTATTATTATTTCTTTAAATACCATAATTAAAGTTACAATAAATGTGAGCTCTGGCTGCCAGAGCTATCGGCTTAAAATTAATATTTATTTTGAAAATGTTAATAGAAATTATTTATTTTAGAAATGTAGGTGAGCCTAAAAACGGCATTTGCCTGTAGCATATATATTTAAAAAAATAAAATTTTGAATGTAGATACCAGGCATTCCTTTGTTCATGCTTCATGATTGCGTGAACCAACTTATAAGCTTGAAATTTTCTTATTCTAATATAATACTGAATACTGAATTCTTTATATGACCATTAATTTACTATATATATATATATATATATATCATTTGCTTTTTTTAATTATTTAAAGTAATTTATATATAAATGTTTCAAAACAAACGAAATATATTATTATATTAATTGAAAACTATAAATTCTTAACAATTTTTACAGTATCTTCTAGCAATTTTTCGTTCTTAAATAATATTATCTTTATTTTTATTAAACATATTTAAAAATGTCTACAACAATAATTGGTTACTTAAAGTACAACCAAAGTAGTATCATTTCACTCGTCAAAAAGTTAACATATTAATATCATTGCATTAATTAGAATTAAATTCAGCATGAATATTTTGAAAAAAACAAATTTTAATACAAAATATTCTTACAAAATTTATAACTAAATAAGATATAAAATAATAATATAATTAATTAACAGTTACAATTTAAAAATGTAGTGTTTTCGTTTTAATCAATTTATAAATTTAAAAAAAAAAAATAACTTTTTTTCTATTAACAAGTAAAAGTTAATAATAAATAATTTTTTATCAAATAAAATTCGAATAAGTGTAAATTAATATTAATTAATAATCAATTACATCAATTAATATTAATAAAATTTTAATATCTATTTTTTTTATATACAAATTCTAATAGATAAATATTTAAACTGATAATATAATTATATGATTATAAGAAAAATTATTCTTTAGATTTTCAAAGTAAATTTTGTAAATTGATAAAAATAAGATACGAAGTACCTGATAAAATATAATAGGATAAAACTGAACATAATAAGAACATACAGTTATTAATATGATTGTTGATAAAACATCAGATAATACAAAAGAAGAAGTATGGAAACTTATAGATAATAAAGATACAAATTCTAATCTTCCTGTAATACAAAAAATGTCAACTGATGAATGTACAAAAGAAAATTCAACATTATCATGCCCATCACATTTATCAAAAAGAAAAGAATCTTTGCTAGGATCATTTCATAAACATTTGAGACTGTCTCTTAAAGCAGTTAGCGAATCTCCAGGCTCAATATATAGGTAAGAAATATATTTTTAAGAAAATTATTTTTTTGAATTTATTTTTCAAATTTAATAACAATTAAACATTAATTTTATACCATAATAATACATAATAGGATCTATGTTTTTTACAAGTCGGCATTCACCTCTAAAAAAAGTAAAACTGACTAAATTTCAAGATAAAACAGTTATTATTTGAGATAACTGTCATAATTTTTTTTATTTTATTCATGACATTTAACATATAGCCCTATGGTCTTATAATTTACATTAAAATTTGATTTGCAATAAGTATAGGGAATTTATCTTTGATTAGACATTATTACAGTTAAAATATAAAAAAACTATCTTTTTTTTTATGCTTTTTGTTATACAATTTATTGATTAGTATTATTAATTTGTTTAGTATTATTAGTTCCCAGGAGAATTATTTTAATTTCAGTTTTAAACAACTTGAGATCTATAGTATTCAGAAAGTATAGAATTGAAACTTTTGGCAAATCATTATAAGCTTTTAAGTAATAATTATTTCGACAATTATTGATTTGATCACTCGTTCTAAAGAGAGACAGATAAAATCTATTTTTATTTCTAAGTACATATGTATTATAATTACTATGGATATCTACACTGGGCTTAATTTGATTGCTTATAATTTTGAATGCAGTTGTCAGATGGTCAAATTTAATAATGTTTGATAAGCTGACATACTTTTTAGTATACAAACTGCTAGTAGGATGTAATATATAGGAAGGTCCTGGGCTATTTTTATGCATTTTTTATGTATTATATCAAAATTGTTTAGGTAAATTTGTAGAAATCGGGTTAAGGTAGCAAATATGGGATTTGATGAATGATGAATATACCGGGTGTTCCAGACCATGCGTATCAGCTTTTTAAGAGGGGAAGGAGACGTTATTTTAAAATTTAGAGAAAAGTTTAATAACTAAATCGAGGGTGCTCTATTTTCAACTTTCGGAAAAGAAGTCAAATCGATTTTTTAAGATCAAAAATCGCCGAAATTGGCCGAAATCGAGATTTTCAAATGGGAAGGGGTACTTTTTAATGCAAATTCGGATTCTACATCAAAAAATAAGAAACTTTTGTAAAGTAAATTTTTTTTTTGTTTTTTTTTTGTTTTTTTTTTTTTTTTTTTTGAACTTTGTAGGAACCCAAAACTGAGTTAAAAAATATGATAACATGAAAAGCAAATTAATTTACAAAAATGATTATCAATAATTTTAGTTTACCAAAGGAAAATATTGAGCATTTTTGTTTTATTGTTATTAATTTTGAAGAAAAATAATAAAAAAACAAAAAAAAATCATTTAGCATAATTTCCTTATTTTTTGTCGTAGAATCTAAATTTTCGTTAAAAAATACCCCTTCCCATTTAAAAATCTCGATTTCGGCCAATTTCGGCGATTTTTGATCTTAAAAAGCTGATTTGCGGTTCTTTCCGGAATATCAATCGACACTTAAGCTCCACTTAAAAAAAATTGAGTTTTTTAGTTAAAACTCAAATGTTGATTTTCAGCTGTCATTTTCAGTTATTTGCAATGGCAGCACTTGTTAAAATGCAATACAAGTGACATATCGAAATATTTAAATTTTAAGTGTAGCTTAAGCGGTCATTTTATCAAGCTTAAGTGCCACTTAAGTATTGTTTTAAGTATCAACTGAAAAACACAATTTTTGATTTAAGTGTAGCTTAAGTTTGATTTGATACTTAAGTGTTCACCTGAAAACTGGCCCTTACTGTCTATAATTAGATCACTCTAATTAAATTTTTTAACAAGTTTTAAGTATTCATTTTTGAACGGATAGGTATTTATTGTGGCTTATTTAATATTACTGACGATATAACTGACCCTAATGATTAAATTTAATAACTTCCAAGCTAAATCCAAATGCACATCCAGAAAAAAATCGGTTTAGGTAGTTGTTGTTGTTGTTGAATATTACATGTTATTATTCTAAATTCAAATCAAAACCCAATTTGGATTTGTGAAAAAAAATACAAATACTGATGAGTTTCTCAAACTCATTTCATATTATTATTACTCATCATGGTATTTTATGATTGAACTTATAATAAAATTTTGATAGAATTAGAGTTTTAAATGTTATAATTTTCTATGATGAATAAAAGAAAAAAAAGTAAAGGAAATGTTTGAAATAGAAATTATGTTGTACAATGTTAGTTTATTGTATTTAGAAAAATGTTTTTTTATAATACATATTTATTATGTAATAGTTTATATAATTATAAAACAATTTAAATATGTCATTAGCAGGATAAGAACATACAATTTAAATATCTATAAATATATTATATAATCTATAAATATCTAATTCAAATTCTCAATAGGAATATGTATAAAAATATAAATTTTATTTGTTTATTTATTTAACATTATGTTTTATCTAACAAAATGTTATTATAATATTTAAATGTTTTAATAAATACATTAGTACATGCTATTAATAATGTAATCAAACAAAATAAACTGTATAATGAAATTAATTAGATAAATAACAATAATAATAAATTTAATTTATTACTGTCAAGCAAACTTGTGTAAGTAGCATATGTTGCTTAATTTTGTGGTTCTATTTTTGATTTGATTCATTTTGGGATAACCAAATTTCTGCATCAACTAGAATGCTGGGGAACAAAGTTTTACTGAATCTTAAGGGAATTATTTATTTATTTATTCATATTAACATTTATTACAATTAACATTCTAATATATTACTTTTTTATTCTGCTCTAGCTGCTTGAACTATCGGTTTTTTGGGAAAATTAATTCGGTTTATATTGAATTTTAGGGGGGAATAATCTTGTATTGTTCTATTTATTTATAGCACATATTTACGGCTTTTTATTTATTAATTTTTCAATGCTGGCTTACTTCAATTCTTTTCCAAGTAATTTAATCTAAAGATTAACTTTGAGATTAACTTTGATTTAATTTTAAATACTTTTTATATATTTAAATGATAAAAATTTTTTAACAATATGTATTTGTTATTAATTGTATTTGGTTCTTTAAGTAATTAAATAATAAATCAAATTAAACCAATTCTTTTTTTAGTTTTAAGTATATATTTATATGCATAAAGTATAATCATATAATATAATAATATAATATAATATTTGTATATTATATATATAATATAATATATTATATGATTACCTTATGCCATGGTATAGGTTTATGATCTTTAACCAGTTAAAGATTTTCTGCGATTATTCAAGGAAAGAGGCTTCAACCATTTGGGATTTTAAAAAGTTTAAATTTAAGTTCCAATGCACTTAAGATCCTTTTAATGCATATATTTTCGAATGATCTGTAAAAGGTTATATAACTTTATTAATCTATTTAAAAATTCTATTTAAATTTTTTTTTTTTGTAAATGGTAATGAAAAAAATCCACAAAAATCACTTTTATTTATTTATATTTGAAATTTTACTGTTCTTCAATTTGTCATTTCTACTTTTCTCTCAAATTTATTATTTTGTATATATTTCTTTAACGATTTTTCGCTTTATTTACCATGTAATCCTATATATAATAGATTTCTTGGTTTATACATATTCACCTCTTTCTTATTAGTGGTGTTGATTTCATTAAAAAATATTTTATTTTTATGTTTGCCTTTTGATTCATTCCAGTTCAGATCATTCTAAGATAATATTTTTGCAAAGACAGTAATTATATGTTACTGTCTTTGATCTTAGCTTCTGCAATTTAATGAATTTTATTCATTCCATTAATTTCAATTCATTGTTTGTGTCTTATATGCATCATTATTCACTAGATGATATCCATCGATTTAATTAATCATATTCAATTGATTAAGTAAAATATAATAAAATATTGAATAAGTCATAAATAATTACTTATCGTTTTATTGCTTCACTTACCTTTTTTGTTATTACATATGTACCATTATTTTATATACCATACACTTTTTATAAATTATATAATAAATATATAATATATTATAACTAAATTGTAGAAATTATTGTATTATATTATAATATTATATTAAAATATTTTGTATAAATATATAATATATTATAACTAAATTGTAGAAATTATTGTATTATATTATAATATTATTATACATTGTGTAAAACAAAAATTAAATTTAATTTAATAGAAATTTATTTTATTCATACTTTAGCAAATTTTAAATTAAAAAACAGTGTAGTAACTTTATTGTAAATAAAATATATATATACATGTACTTTGATCTTGATTAAATTGGAAGTATTTTATATTTATTGAATATTTTACATTGCATCTATTATTTAATTAATAATGAATATAATTATTAACTATAATAATAAATACAATTCTTTAGCTTACGTTCACAATAATTGGACCATTTTGTATCTGAAAGAGCACTGGAGAATTTTTCATTATATACTATGCACATAATATTACACACAAAATAATTTGATTGAAAATTTATTTATGCGCTTATTACGACAGATTAAGTATCTTAATTATAGAAATTTTTAAAATAATAAAAATACATTTTAAAAGTTCAATTAATATTGTAATACGTACAACAGTACACTCTATTATACATATTATTATTATTATATATATATATATAATATTTTTGGCGTGGTGTATTGTAAACAATAGTTGTGTATTGGGGATCTGGAATATAAATATTTAATTTTGTTTCAATTCAATATTTTATATTTTTTTTTATATATATATATATAAAGGCTTTAAATTGTCAAAATGATTTTTTTTTTTTTGTTTGGTTAGTTTACAACTTGCTGAAATATATCTAATACATAGTGTTAATTTGGTATTTTTAATTTAAATTAAAATAAATATAAGTATAAATTTTTTTTTGTTTTTATATGTTTCATTTTTTTTTTTTGGAGTTTTTCGTTTTGTTTATTTGATAATGAAAATTTAAAAATTAAGACAAAAACAATTTTTAATATAAATATTATTTAGAAGACAAAACTAAATGTGTATTTTAGGGCAATGGTACGAATACAGTGTAAACATTAAACATTTCTATATAAGTTGAATGTTTTTAAATAATATAAAATTAAAATTAAAACAAAATACATATATAATTAAAATAGAAAATAAATAAATATGAATTAATCAATTAATAATTATATACGATTGAATTGATTATGAAAATTTTGAAAGAATATTTCTTTAAAAAATGGTTTTTAAAACAAAATGTTCTATACTTTCGTTTAAGTAAGTCAAAATTTTCATCTCACAATAATTATTAATATAGCTATAAAAAAAAATAAACCATATGAATTAGAAAAACATGTTTCTTTTTTTTTATTAAAAAGCTTTGAAAATCTTTTCTTTATTTATTTATACAATAGCATAAACTCTTTGTATTTTACTATAACAATTGTATTATTACATTTCTCAATTTAAATTACAAAAAAAAAAAAAAACACAAATTGAGCGAATTATCTAAAAAGCGCACATTGCATTTATTTTATTAAAAGCATTTTATAAGAGATGTCTTCTTAATGTATTTTTAATTTTTTAAACTTAATGGTGATTATTATTTCGTAAAAATACATTAATATTAACCCTTGCATGTACAGGATTTACAAATGTATCGATATTGATTTTCATACACTAATATAACAAGTTTTTTATATGTATACAAAAACGAAACTTTTTTGTTTTTGCATTTTAAAATTTTTGTGTACATAAATTTGAATGGAAAAAAATTTATTTTGTATGAAAATCGAATGGCAAAAAATTTATTTTGTATGAAAATCGAAACGATTGTTTTTTTTTGTATACATCGCGATTTGCGGTCGTAACGTAAATCAATAAAATATGTATTGGTAATTGGTAAATATGTAAATGATATTTGCAGATTTTTTTGCTTCACACATTTTGTATGAAAATGTTTCAGTAACTCCAATTCAAAGTGAATAATGAAACTTTTTATTAATATATACGGGTAAAATTGATTAACATTTATTTAAATTTGGAAAAAAATTTTAACTTTTCGAAATTTTGAAAACTGAGAATAAACAGAGCGAGATTTTGATATCGTTCCCTTATGACGTTTTGTTCTTATTATGTTTTGCAATTTCATGCAAATAAATTTTAAAGGCAAAAGAAAATTTTTTTTTGTATGAAATAAAATATGATTAAGTATGTTTTAATATATAATTAATTGTTTAATTGATAATTAATAAGTAAGTAAATTATATAAAGAAGAATTATAAATTAATTAATAAAATACAAAGAAAAAGTAAATACAAAATAACAAATAATAAAATGGGCATAGTAATTTCATAAATTATATTGTTTGATCGTGTTTGAGCGAGTACAAAATTTCATTCAAATGTTCTTCAAATTCTATCCGATTGTTATTCCAGTATTATATAATCGGATTAAACAAATGAATTTGAGTAGATTTAATTCACATGTTATATTTAATGCCTAAATTTAAAGTTCTAAAATCTAGATATCAAGATAAATTTAGTTTCGAAAGTGATTCTCGATTTTAATATGATTTAATTTCAGAAATTTTTTCCAAAAATATGAAATAGAACCATTTTTTGCAGATAATAGAAGTAAATTTAATATACATATATACATAGCAATATCTGACTATAAATAATAACATACAACGACATTTTATATTACCGTTATAGCGATGAGTAAAACTAATATTTTTCTGATGAAAAAAAATTGAACAAAATCGCCTAAATGTATGTATGTTTCATTTGTATTTTACTGAAATTATATTTCATTTTTTCACCGTTTCATTTGATCAGAAAAAAAATACTGATGTAATCTAACCGAAATGACAATAAATTTTACTTAAAATTTTTTTCTGGATGATTATCGTCTGATTGCTACATTAAATTACTTCTAATCAAATAAAACAGTGAAGAAATGAAACATATTTTCAGTAAAATAAAGTATTAAAATTTTTTAAATTACCGCGGCAATGAAATTGAGAACCAAAATTTTACATACTCATTTTACTGATCGTTATAACTGCAACCCTATACCTATATTAATTTAATTCAAAAATATTTCATATAAAAACATTTGGGAGATCAAAATTTTATACATTAATAAATCTAACTAAGTTAACAAAAAAAAAAGTTGTCCATGCAAAGGTTAAAAAAGATTTGGCACATACTTGCACCAAATAATATACATAATACACTTAACCAATTGCAATTACAATATCAAATAATAAATTTTTTGTAAATGTTTTTACAAAAAAAAAAAAAAAATAATAAATTTCTTTTCTTATAATTCAGTTGAACAGAATCGAAAGGTTTAAATAAATTTAAAATTATATACCTATTTCAAAATAAAAAAAAAAAAATGCCATATATACATACATCGAACTATATATCGTAGTTGTAAATTCGATTTTTGTCGCATAACATTGAACAAACTGATTTATATTTCACAAAAGTTTTAATTAAACATAGTTAAAATTATGTTTGATAAAAAAGTATGAAAAATAAATCACTGCCATTAAAATTAGTTTTAAAATTTGGTGTTTTATTATTATACAAAAATATATTATTTTAAAATTCTTAAAATGAGATGATTATTATTTGAAAATAATTTTAATATTAATATTATATATTTATTTAAAAAAGACTAAAATGAATTAGATTTTAGTTCTTGTGAAATTCATATGTAGAATAAAAAATACATATATAATATATTATAAATTTATAAAATATGTCTGAAATTAAACGTTGCATAAGTGAAATATCAATGTTAGTTTTTCGAGCAACGCATTCCAAGGAAAAAGCCTGGCATGAAGAATGTCTAAAGTACGGTTCTTATAATGATGTTGATAAAAATAAGTTAGTAAAAATAATGATAATAATAATAATTACAAATATATTGTGTGATTAATATATATGTATATATATTTATATCTGTCTTATATACCCCACTGATGGATTTACAGGACTATGATAATGAACTTATGATGAATATATTTATAAATAAATACATATGTACATGTGTTATATGATTAAAAACAATTTATTTTTATAAATAATAAAAAAATTAGACATAATAGAATAATATATATATATAATTAAAAATAAAAAATTCTTATAAAAAACATTAAACAATTTTTTTTTTTTTTTTAATCTGATATAAAGATTCGAAATTAAATATCGTTTAAAGTATACAGTAGTATTACACATTATCATTTAAGTAATCAGTTTCTTGATTGTCCATTAAACTAAAAAAAATTAAAAATTTGATTTTCATCAATTTAGATTGATCCAATTACGACTAATCATTTAATTGATTAGATTAGATTAAATTCATTCATCAGTTACAACTGACAGTTTATCGTTTAATAAAGTCCAAGACTATAATTTTTTTTTTAATATCAAACAGATGAAAATTGAACTGATAAATGTGTATCATAAGAAATTTAACTCAAAATTATTTTTAATCCAATATTATGCTATGTATTTAGTAGTAATGCATCTAAATTATATTTTATTAGCCATACAGCTAAATTTAAATTACATATTCTGATGGTGCAAAGTAAATAAGGCTGTAATAAAATTTCCTATGACGTGCAATTTAATTTGAATAAAAAATTTCGAAATTTTGGTTTTATTGGATTATAAGGTGTTTATAAATTTCGAAATAAAGAATAACCACCTCCTTTTGACCTTTAATTATAGTTTTCGTCTCATAATAAAATTATTCGTTAATGGATTAATATTGGTTATAAATTTAATTTTTCGTGTATGTTATGTCATCTGTGACTACTAGCCAAAGGTCGTAAGTTCAAATTTCGATTTGGGTATGAATATGGTAAATTGTAAAAAAAAAATGCTTTAATAGTATGTATATGATAATTAATTGGTAATTAATTACTATTATTTGGTAATTAATTACTAAAAACAGAAGTTTTAATTAATAAAAATATTTTATTTTCACATTTCAAATTAATAAAAGTAATAAAAATGTACATAAAAATATAATTACATTTACATATATATATTATTTTTCAACAATTAGGTCTTACCAGTCCCACATCTACAAAAGAAAAAGGACCTATAAAGTTGGCACGCAGATTTATCTGTAGTATTATCTGTTAAAATAAATAAATAAGTATTAACAAATGGAAATTTCGTTTAATTTTTATAACTCACATATGAATTTATTTCAAATCTATATTATGTAGCTAATAAAAAAAACTACGAGTTGTCTAGGTCTAGGTTGTCTAATTGACACATGAATTTATTTCAAATCTATATTAAGAATACAAATCAAAATCAGGCTTGGAATTGTCTGTAATCCAAATTCGACTTCTTTAATCAAAGTTATAATAATTTAACTAAATGCTAATACCGTATATTTAAACATGTATGTAATACAGAAAATATAACTCTAGACAAATGAATATGATATTGAAAATAAAGTTGTTATCTATATAATTTATAACAACAATTTTAATGGAAAATTTATTCCATCATCTTTCAATCTACATTGTTTTGTAATCCTTTCATTTTGCACATACAAAAATATTTCAATAAAAGTACATATCTTTTTTTTTGTTTTTTTGTTTTTTTTTAATTATGATTTTTCTTTACAACTATCTTTATTAAATATCATTTAATAAATAGTAATCTTATCAGTGATATTATGTATAAAATTACAATTAAAATTTTAACAATTTCTTTTAGGGAGTGAATTCATTGATACAATATCGTTCTATTTAAAAACTATAATTTACATATATATTTAGTTGTAATTTATTATTATTTTGGAGAGAAGAATAAAAAAAAATAAAAAATAAAGCAATTCTATATTATATTTTTTTTAAGTCAACCTCATAATTACAGAGTTGCAGTTGAATAAATTAATATTGACAAATTTTAATTTATTTAAAGCTTAATTAGAGAATAAAACTAATCAAATTACGTAGATATAGGAAAAGAAGAAAGAAATAACAATATGAAATATTATGTATATGGCTTACATAAATTTATGCATATACAGGGTGTACTATAAAACATTTTATTGCTATATCGAATTGTGTACTAAATAAAATTGAAAGCTATTAAAGGATTTACATAGTTAAATTTTTAACGGTTTTTGAGAAAATTGGATTTACTTTTTTTAATACCCAAAATAATAGGATAAGCACCCTAAATTTTGTTATAATTAGTATATATGATTGATAATTACATATTATAATTTGTTCCATTCAAAATCAATATTTAATTTGTTCCATTCAAAATCAAGCAATTTGTTAGAAAATTTTTTTGAATTTGATTAAAAAAATGTTGCATTTGAATGACAAAAAAGTATATATATAGTTTTGTTTTGCCTTTCCTATATAAAATAATAAAAACATATAATATTTATTTATTTATTTATTTACATATATTTATTTCTCAAGTAAGTAATATTGCTCGTATAGAGTATATAGATTAATGTAAAAAGTTTAAATTTAAAATTGCAATCATGTTGTATAAAATGAATTAACTAAGAGTAAAAAATTAAGAATAAAAAAAAAATACATAAGTACGCACTTATTCAATCGATCAAATTCATTTGGCAACAAAAGACAATATGAATTATTCATTTTTAATTATGTATAAATTGAATAATTTATATTGCATTTTTAATTTGTTTTAAATTTAGATGAAAAGTCCAAAATACAAATGTTGTCATTAGACAGAATTAAGAATAATATTAAAATTTGCTAGTTTATTTGCAAAATTATAATATCATTGTTTTGTAATTAAAAAAATTTGGCACTAAATAAACAAAATTTTAAATAAATAAAAAAAAAATATATGATTTATAAAGTTTAGTCAAAGTATGAAAAAAAGTACAGAGCCTAGTAGAATATTTTGTTAATCTGTCTTTTGAAACCATCTAAATTACATTATCCGTATAATATTACACAGGTTAGTAGAGTATTCAATAGTTAAAAAGTTTGTATATTAAAATAAATATTTCGTAGATCTACTTTAAAAAGACTCTGCTTCAAAAATATTTTAAATATTACATTATCTACCACTACAGTAAAATTGAAAACAAAAATTTGATGTATTCATTTTACGGATCGTTATAACTGCAATTTTTCAATACCGATTTAAGATGCAATGCAAAAACCATTTTCACGTTATAATACCTTCGCTTTATAATTATAACTTCAGCCTAAAAGTGATTATTTATAATTCAAACGTATATAAAATGACATCAGTATTCACTATCAACATTATAAAGGCCACCCTGTATATAAAAACTATTGCCAAAAAAAAAAATTATGAAGGTTATTTTTAAATTTAAAAATTATTGAACAATTTTTTTTCTTTTTTTTTTTCAAATAAATAATTTCTAAAGGAGCACGTTCATTTTAGCCAAATTAAATTTAACATTTAATTTGTTGTAAGATTTCAAAATATTGACAATAGAATAATTTTAATTCTTAGAATTTATTTGTATATTCAAAGGTTGTTACACAAAAATATAAAAACCGTTTAATATTCATTTAAATCCGTTGTAAACGTTAATTATTAAAAAAAATAAAATTTAACTTTTTCATTATAATTATTCTTTATTTCATATTGTGGTTTTGAATTTATATAAATGAATTTTTCAAAAATGTGTAGGCATTTTTAATTACTACACTGTATTAATTAAATCAAAATCACGTATCTGAAAACTACTTCTTACAATCAACTTATAAAATTGAAAAGTGTAATTTTAAACGTAATAAAAAAAAGGAAATGTTTAATTTAATAATAAAAAGTTAAAACAAATTTTAATTAAATTACAATCTTAAAGTTGCCAGCTCTTAGATCTTTTTCAAATGAAATTATAAAATACATATACAAATTTGTATTATAAAGTTTTGAACAGAAAACAAATTTTTTTAAATATATAATTTAAATAATGTAAAAATAAAAAAATGATTTTATGCTGGGCAAATGGAAAATAGCTAATTAAAATTTATTACGTTTAAAGAAAATTTTTGGAAAATTCTCAGGCAAATTTAACTAATAAATGAATTGGATATTCACAATTTCAAAATTGTATAAATCATTTGAAGAGTATGTATTTTTAATTTCTTTATCTTGTTTTTGAACAATAAGTATATATATATATATATATAAGTAGTTTGATTGAGTGGTGGTGCGATGCGCGAATTACATTACAATATTTTTCTAAACAATTGCATATTTTCAGACAAACGAAAAAAACAACAACAAAAACAAAAAAAAGGAAAAATTTAATATTTGTTAAAACAAAATTAAAATTAAGTAAATTATACTTAAGAATGTCATATTTAATCCGGATATATTAATAAGAACATAATAACATAAATAATTCGCATGATATATCGTATGTATATATACAGTAACATTACTTTTCGTATTAGTGTATACCAGAGACGAAGTGTTGTTTCTTTATTTGTTTCTATTTGTATTCATAAAATACAAATATTTTCTCTTAACAGTTATTTTATGAATTTGATTGTTAAAAACGATATATATCACTGATTATCAATTTAATGTTATTTAAGAAAAGCCGCTGAAGATATATTTTATCGGTTGATTAAAACTTACAGTGATGAAAAATTTTGTCTTTTCGCACAGGCAATTTTTGCTATCGCGAAATGAATCATATTAAATATATGAGATAATTATATTATTATAAACTTTTATTAGAAATATATTTTTTATTGGCGTGGTAATATGAATATGTATACAAAAATTTCAAACCATTAAAAATTGCCTGAAATTGATCAAAAAACATTTTTTTTAATTTCCCAATTTCCCAATTTTTAGAGTGGTCGGTAATAAAAAAATCACCCGTGAATCCTTTCTAATACGCATATTTCAATATGATTATATTAATAAATATGTAATTATATGTATGTATATATTTTATATATTTAATATGATTTATTTCGGGCGGTTAAAGATCTTTAATTGTCCGTATACTCTTGCTCTTAATGAAATGTTCTTATTTTATCATTAAAATTTTTTGATGATAATGGATAATCAATTAGCACTTAATTGTACCTTATTGATACCACGACACGAGTGATGTATTTCTTGCTGTTGCTTGTTATAGGCAATCATTCTCTCATTTTTGCTTAACTGATTAACTGTCACATATTTGATTAAACAAACCTAATTATCTTCAAAACGTTTTGATAAAATCATACAATACATTTTTTTCATATCCTTTCTAATACGCATGTTTAACACGCTGGGTGGCGCAGTAGGTAGAGCGCCAGCCTTTTAACCGAAAGGTCCAAGGTTCGATTCCCGACGGAGGCAAAAAATGCTTTCTATATTTTTAGACCTGGTCCAGTACCCTTTATCATTGGGATAAAATAAATGATAAATAGTTGAGACTTTTTGGTTATCACTAAAAATAAATGGAACTATGCTATTATGAAGGCGAAGTACTCTACAATAGATATAGTTTTCCACATTTAAATTAGTCTATACCACAAAAATTCTACAGAAAAAGCTATTGTATGTGATTGTGTATTCCAAATCTCTGTTTAAAAGCAGTTAGGGTGTTCATCCCATAGACTTGGAATTATATAAAAAAAAAAAAAAAATACCCAATCCCAATACGGCAATAACTTAAAAAATTTCAATTAATATATATTAATATATAATATTACTATCAGTTAATACATTCGTTATTGTATGACATTTTTTTACCTGTTTTTACCTTCCTCTTGATAGCATGATAGAATTTTACTTGAATCGTTAAATTTGTACAAAGCACGAACTGTGTTTCACAATTAATGTTGTTATCTTATTTCGTGCTGTTTGTGTCACGCCGCCTTAAGGAAGAAAGTATTCTGTATCAGTGACATAGTTTTATATTATCATATCAGAGGGGGGACATATAATATTATTAATTAACTTAAATAATATTAATACTAGTTTTTTAAAACAATTGTCTTATAATATGGAACAATAACAGTTGTTTAGTGCGTGGATTCTATGAAATAGTGTATTTTGATCTGAAAGTGAGTTTAAAAAAAAATAAATTTGATTATGGTTTATAAATATGAATTCTCTTTTGTTATTTTACCCTTTTCGGGCGTTTCGGACATAATCGTTATTTTAATTTTTGTGATAATAAATTATTTACTTTAATTTTAACTTATTGATTTATTTATATATTTATTTATATATTGCCTTATCTATTTTTATAATGAATTCTTCCCTATTCTAATGGACTTATATAAAAAATGGATATATTTAAAACTATTTGTTCCATCTTTTTACTAAAATAAATTTTAATTTATTCAATTAATTTGTTTATACAAATATTTAAATATGTATACACTGATAAAAAATGATTCGACTATTTTCAACAATTAAAATTACCTTAGTCATTTCTACCCATTAATGGAATTCAAAAAATATAGCAAATCCACCCCCAGCTAATTTTGAATACATCTAAAAACTTTAAAGAAACACTACAATTTTTTGACAAGATATTATCAAGTTTGCGAAATGAAAATTGCAAGAACATAAGCTTAATTTCTACGCCTCGTCACTGCATTACACTTTTGTCACTGCACTACATTTATGTATATATAGCGATTGTAAAAAAAAACTTAATATGATAAATATTAAACGAATTAAGACAAAAATTAATTTCAGTCATAATTCATGTTTGTTTGCAAACTAGTCTTAAGATTAAAAATTTTCTGATTCTATTAAATTAATTTTTTTTAAGAATTATTTCGAGTTGAAAAATTAAATTATAACTATATATATATAATGTTATAATGTTATGCTTCATAACATATGTATATGTACCTAATTAGTTTTTAATTAAATTATTGTGAAATTAAAAACAAAAAAATGTAAAACATAAATTAAAAAAAAACAAACAAAAAACTCTATTAAAAAAGTTATATAATAATTCTAAAATGTCTTGTAATTTAAAATAGTGTTTTAACAAAAAAAAAATTACTTTGGTTGCGGTTTAGCCTGCAAGGTCCACTGATATTTATATAATTATCATAATTATATATTTTTTTTGCCTTATAATTAAATATTAAATTTTTATAAAAAAAAACTACAACTGAATCTAAAAAAAAAATTGTGTTAAAAAAATTGTGGAAGCTGATACGTTTTTCTTAATTACGTTAAGTTGTTATAAATAACGTATAGCAAATATTAAATATTTATTGAAAAATATTATTACATTTTTATTAGTTAACGAAAATTGAAATTTAACGAAAACACATAATTATGGTGAGGTGTAATGAAAAGAAAACTTTATATAATTGGAAAAATTTATAAAATGAATGGGTAATATTATATAATATTTTCTTATATAAACTAGTGAACCCCTGTGCAATTTCACAGAAATGGTTTTATTTAAAAATTTATTTGTTGACAAATAAAATAATTTAAAAATGTATATTAGAGGTAGGATAGCTTAACTACAGATTAATTTCTTTTAAAATTCACATTTTACATTATTACACAATTTACAACATGATTTTATTTGATATTATTGTAGCTCTCTACAAATAATATATAACTTAATTCAAGAATTTACTATTTTATAACGAAAAAAATATATTTTACAACAATTTGAGTAAAATTTGAACGTGAAATAAAGAGTTTCAATTGAAACAGTTTGTGGTGCCAAAGCTAAAAAATGGTATAGTAAACATCTTTTGTCTTTTGTATAATACAATACTTGATATAAAGCTACCTACGCCATCGAATGTTCACTATTAAAATTTTCTTGAGTTGGTTTCGAAATGTGTTTGTCTATAGGGAAAAGACACAATTTCAGGTATATGGTGTCCAAAAAATGCATAAATAGTATATCTGTCTGTATGTGTATAGCTTTATCTAATGTATATATATTTCACAAAAGAGGCAAGAGATGTTAACAATAGTATAAATTCATATAATTTTAATTGTGCAATATAACTTCACCCAACACGGTTAGTAAAACACCGTCACCGTTAATGATAATAAAATATTAGTAAAATAAACTAAAAACAGATACATATTGTTAGTAGAGATGTAAAAATTATAGTTAAATAAAATTGTAAGTAATTATACAATTAAATTAAAATAGTGTAAAAAAAAACTAGATCAAACTAATAAGTAAAAAAAACCTAAAAACAAAAGTTGTTAGTTAATCCCTGCTATATACTGCATTATTACCTAATCTTTTTTTAACAGTTAAAACACTTAGTTAATGATAAAAAAAGATTAAGAATTATAATTCTAGCGATTGGCTTAAAACTACCAAATTTAGTAGTGTGAAAGGAATATGGAACAACTTAACGGTTCTGATATTATTCCGATTGATTTCTGCAATCAAATAATTTGAAATTACAGAAGCTAATTTGTTGTTCGAAAGAATTTGGTGAATAAAAGACATATCTATCTGCATTACTCGTTGACCCGACATTGATTGTAAGTCAAAAAGTTTAAGATGGGGGTAATAAGGTGGAAGTCGCAGTACAAAATTTCGTTCAACAAATTCTATTCTACTAATATCAGCTAAGCAATAAGGAGACTATATACTTGGGTAAAATATTCAAGGGTAGAATATTCAAGGGTAGGTCTTATAAATTTTTAAACTAAGTAGTTAGGAAAGCTTAAAAATTAATAAAATATTTGGGCCTGGGGTAACGCATCACTAAAATATTTTTTTTTTGCTTATTATATATAATATATTATATTAACGGCGAAGACGTACTGTACCAAATTGATCCTGTAAAGTACCACCATATAATATTGTAATATAATTGTGTGTAATAATCAAGATGCATATATTTGAATAAATTTAATGAAACAAACGTAAAGTTTTTTATTTTATTATTTTAAAATATTTCACATTATACTTAAAAGAATAGTAAACACACAATATTAATGTTCACAGCAAATATAGTAAATATATTATATAAAATTTATCTGTTTAAAATTGTACATTTTCTTTCCCAAAGCTTATTATAAAATTTTAATATTTTTAAAAAAAAATAATATACATTTGTATATAGGCACATTTTGATTTTGGAAGATGCGTTTTGTTATTTTACTTATTGCGTCTTTGTAGGTAGACCGAGCTGATAATTTTTATCTATTGCGCCTTTAGGTAGACCCATCTCAATCTGATAATTCTACAGGATTAATTTTTAAGGGTATTTCTTTATTTATTTACTATCTTTGACCACAGCTTATTCGATAAAAAAATATATTACGTTATCATACACAGTAATTTGATAATTTCTAAAGAATTAATTTAAAACCATTTTAGACTTGATATAATAGCAAATGATAACAAAATGATATGATAGCAAATGACATTTAAAATATAATTTTCAATAATGTATTTTAAATTATATGTATAAAGTGTGTTATATATTTTTATATGATATATATACAAAAATATAAAATATAATTTCTATGAAAAAAATTTCGTTTTAAATATCCTAAAATTTTCATTTATCACCATATTATATCGTCGTTGCGGTGATGATACCTTGTAAATCGTATTTCAAAAAATGTTGTGAATGTGATAACAACATAAATTTTATTTTTAATTTTAACAAACAATTTCAGTAATTTAACTTATAAAAGAATATATTTTCTTACTTTATTTCAAAACCATTTAAATTTCATGGAGTTATTTAGTTTTTATTATACTGTAATTTACAAGGTATGATCACAACAATGATGATATATTTACAATTGTAAACTATATTAATATGTAATTAGATAAATTAGTATGTAAAAACATTATAGAAATAATAAAATATTTTATTTTACAGGTACCGACAGACACGTTTTTCCTCTCGTCGTTTACGAAAACGTGTAATTTTTAAGCAAGGCGATTGTAATGTTGTTCAAGGCAATGTGGCAAAACGAAGACGACGGTATATGCAGGTGAATTTTTAATTGTTAAATGAATTATAAATAACTAATGATTTATATATTGATTAGTTTGTAAATACAGAGTGTTCTAATTCAGTAGTATACCTTGTACTGGATAATATATATAGGAATTGTTGAAATTAACAAAAATTGTTCGAGAAGAGGGAGTTTATTTTATAATCGGCTCACACCGTATTTGTATATTTTAAATCAGTTTCAGTACTAGAATATATAATGAGTACATACGATATAAAATCAAGTCTTTTATAGATAATCATTACCTTACAACATTTTTTATTGTGTAAGTAGGTGGATCAACTTTTTTGCAAGTGGGTATCTATAAAATCAGAACAATAATAATAGAACAAATTAAATTAGAGTTATTAGAGATTGGTTGTCACTCCGGGTAGGTAAAATACTGCCGCAGTAAAATGAAAACACAAATTTTACGTGTTCATTCTACTGGATTGCAGTTCCCGCCCGTTAAAATGATATTTTGTTAATAATAATTCCCTATAATTTGCTTTGAGTTTTATTACTCTCAATCGATGAGGCTTATAATGAATAAAAATGCTTTAGATTTTTAGAAGGATAATTTAAAATATAAAATAATCGATACTTATATGATTGCAATTTATAGACATAGAACTAACTTAACGTACTTAGAAATTTTAAAAAGTGTTTAGGAATTTCATAACTCCTGAAATACTACATTACAACAATTCCTACCACCACACAATGAAAGCATTACAAACTGAATAAAGGGACACCTTGTTTACATTAATTTTTATTTTAATTCAATTTAATTTTAAAATAAAAATTATATAATTCATAAATCATTATTATACATACATTGTTACATATACATACATATATATATATATGTATGTACATATTAGTTATTTCCAATAAAATTCTAAAATTTAAATATATATACATAATAAATAAAATAAATAAATGAAAATGTTTTATACATATTATATTATAGGATATTTTTACAACACTAGTTGATGCACAATGGCGTTGGACTTTATTAGTTTTTGCTTTAAGTTTTTTAATTTCATGGGCTGCATTTGGTATAATTTGGTGGGTCATTGCATATGCACATGGTGACATTGATTATTTACAAATGGAAGAAACAATGAATGAATCTGGCAGTGGTGGTGGTGATATTAAAAATTTAATGAATGGAACATTTACAATGTGCGTAACAGAAATTCATAGTTTTGCATCGGCATTTTTATTTTCGGTTGAAACACAACATACAATTGGTTATGGTAATCGATATATAACAGAAGAATGCCCAGAAGCAATATTTATAATGTGCTTTCAATGTATAACTGGTGTATTCATTCAAGCATTTATGGTCGGAATTGTATTTGCCAAATTATCAAGGTATACTTGCAAATATAATATATTATTGTATATGATGCATATTAAAATAATTGTATTTGTATTTAAATATTTCATTGTTACCATAATATAATGTTTTTATTTAATTGTTTAATATCTCTTTTAAGACCCAAAAAAAGAGCACAAACGCTTTTATTCTCAAGAAATGCTGTGATTTGTCATCGTGATGGTATACCATGTTTGATGTTCAGAGTTGGTGATATGCGTAAAAGTCATATAATTGAAGCTCATGTTAGAGCACAAATTATAAGAAAAAAGGTATCTATATTTTTTAATTAATTAAAAATTCATTTTATTTTAATTATTTCATTTTGTTTTAATTAATAATTAGTAGATCTATTTTAGTATGATTATCAACTAATTATGATCATACAAAATTTATAAACATCATATTAGTATGATCGGATTAGTATGATCATACAAATTTATTTTTTTTATCGAAACTTATTTTATAAAGGTTAATGTACCCTCTTCACTTTATTAATATAAATATAATAAATAAGATATATAAATCTAGTTGAAACTAGATTCAACTCGTTTCTTTTTAAAACTTGTATATTTTTATCTTTAAATTCATTTTTTTTTTAACTGTTATGTTTACTAACACAATACTAAACGACTAAACTAAAGAGTGAAAATATAAAATTAATTTTTTGTATATGTGAATTAATTAAATTGAAAAATAAATATTTAAATGATTTAGAGTAAATCATACATCTAGAGCTCTAGCAAAGCGATTATTAAGTTTCAGAAAAGCCAGCTCAGTGAATCTATTTGCTATTCATATCTAAGTATAGTTCACAAAAGTCCTAATTTTTGATTCGTGATTTTTGATTCATGATGCGTCACCTCTTTTTTTAATTGAATATTTTATTATCTTATTATCCTATTTAAAAAAAAAAAAACAAAATTAGTTATAAAAACTACATCATAGTCATTTAATTAAATCTCCCAAATGTCAAATAATGCCTCCCAATGCTAATCATTGTTTTTTTTCCACCTTTTACAGATAACCAAAGAAGGTGAAGAACTTCCATTTTATCAGCAAGAATTAAAAGTAGGAGCTGATGGTGGTGAAGATCGTTTAATGTTCATATGGCCAACTACCATTGTACATAAAATAGATAGACAGAGTCCGTTGTATGCTTTATCAGCGCAAGATATGTTAAAGGAACGTTTTGAAATAGTTGTAATGCTTGGTTAGTTTAATAATTTATAATATTTATAAAAAATTAAATTTATTAAAATATATATTTTAATTTTTTTTTTTTTTTTTGAATTTTAGAAGGTGTTGTTGAATCAACTGGTATGACAACTCAGGCTCGTAGCAGTTATTTACCATCAGAAATATTATGGGGTCATCGATTTGAGCATGTTGTTAATTTTAAAAAAGAAACTGGTGAATATGAAGTAGATTATATGAAATTTAATAATACATATGAAATAGATACACCATTATGTAGTTCTAAGCAATTAGATGAAGTTAGAGCTGAAATAAACTCACCACATGGATTAGGTTTGTTCAAATTGAAATTTATATCTAAAAAAAAAAAATTTGTTTTTATACATTTCAATATTATTTTAGAACGACTTTGTTCGGCCGGTTTAATTCCCCACGTATCATCAGCAGCTTCATTAGATATACCAAGTGATGAATCAACAGAATCTATTGGTCGTTTACAAATACGATCAAATTCAATTCCAACTCCAAAATTAAATAACAACAGTATTCAAAATGTCAATGATTACAATAATTTAATTAATAATCATTCAATTTTAAAAACAACTGTAAATAGTATTAATGAGAAATCTGATATTTCTTTAAGTAATGGTTCATTGATATCAGCAAAACCACCATCCAATTATAATAGTAATAATAATAATAGAAGATCTTCAGCAGTTAGAAAGTTGTCAATTAAACAGAATCAACTTCCAATCGATTCAATTTGCTGACATTTGATATAAATGGGGTAATTCTTTAAATTAACCCATATAGTTATATAATATAATAAATTAAAAAAAAAAAATTTGGCAATAACTGATAAATTTGTAATAGTAAAAAAAAAAAAAAAAACTTGTTATCAATATAAATAACTATATAGTTTATTTTAATATATGTACAATATAATTTAAAAATTGGCTTGACGACCATGAATTTGATGTTTCCATAATTTACACAATCTTTTTACTTTAAAAGTATTTTTATGCTGTTGCGAATTACAAACATTCAAAAAATTTTTGTATTTGAAAGCTTGAAAACTAGTAGCATAAAGAAATCCTAAGATATAAAAACTAAAGCAGAATATGAGCAAATACTTTTTCTTACTTATTCCATATCCCAAATAAAATTCGAATTCTCTATCTGGAGTAGCACATTTAAAGCACGAAAAAAATGTACCTGAGTATTGCCGATAGTCCAAAAACAAACAAAAATTGAGTATCTCTTATAGTTTTAAAAACAGGAAATTATAAATTTTTATGACGGTTTATAATTTGAAAAGACTTAATTATTATTTCATTTCATTTATCCTTTCATATTTTTTTTTGGTACTCGTTTGGGCTGAGGGTCTGAAACCATGAATATCCAACCTGTTGCCAACATGAATACCCGTAGTAACAGACAAAATATCTATATTCATACCACGCACCCAATATCATGCTAAAATTTGTTCTTATGAAACCAAAAAAAAATAGGAAAGCTTAAGTACCGAGTCGACATCGGTTGTTTGGAAATAGTACTACGAAAATATGTATTTATGTGTGTTCACCATTAATATTTGATAATAATGAAAGGGTTAAGATTAGGTAGTAAAAGAGATCAATTCAAATTTAAATTTCGACACTATTTCACAATATTGGAAATAACTCACAAATTTTTTCCTATCATAAGAGTTTTTAATAGACTCAAGATGTGTATGTATGTATGTAAGTATATGTAATATGTAGGTATATCAGGTTAAGGGGTGTAGAAATAACACAAAAATATACTATCATGTCGGTTCAAACACAAACCTTACTAAAACCAATAATACATTCTAGGTATTAATTTATTACAGACATACTAAAATAAGAAAATAAATAATAGTTTATTTCTTTTGATTTTCCTATCATTTTGTTCACCTAATTTTAGCACGAATGTAATCTTTTTTAAATAAATCAAATAAATTGCACTTATTTAAAAAAAAAATCAAAATTTATCATCGTCATCGTGAATGTTTTATTTTCATATTGAATAATTTAGAAAACAAACGAGAATTAAGAAATCATTAATAATTATTCTAAGAAAAGGTAAACAATTTTATTTTATTATAAACATATTTGTTTTAATTTAATTTTTAATTACCTATATATTTTAAATAAATTTCAGACATAAATTAAGCTCCACCAGTTGACTGACGGCCTTTATTGAATACATAATATAAAATAAATACGTGTAATTAAGTGTAATAGAAATAAAAAATGAATAAAAAAATAAAATAGATTTAGAAAAATTAGTATGTTTAGAATTATTTCGAAAACAATATGGCTTTTGATACTATGAAGTATAATTTATGTATATAAAATAAATATATGTAAATAATAAACTGATATAAAATCTAAGCAATTTTAATTAATTTGAAAAAGGATGTTTCGGTACTTCAATGTAACTGCTATACAATTATAAGTTAAATATATGACTAAAAACAAATCTAATTATCCAAATTAATAATGTATTTACTTGTAACAAAAATTTATATAATGTAAGTAATTTAATAGTGTGGTATAATGTTAATTTAAAATATTAGAAAGTACATAAACAAAATAAAAAAAATATTAAAAATTAGTTTTATTATGTTTTGACCACATTTAAATTTTTTATTCTACATTCTGTATTATATTAAATTTCATATTGATATGTTTTTGTTTTTCTTCATACTAAAATTGTGCATTGAAATTTACTCTTAGAACTTTGCCCTTGGAAATCTAAAATATTATCTATCCTTCAGTATTTACTCTATAAAATGATTATTGTAGATCTTGGTTTCAATACAAAAGTTGAATACAACGTTCGTCTGACCTTAAATGTTTAATACAAAAGCTCATAAAAGTTTGAAACGTTGTCTCCTGGTCCAAATTGTTGTTGACGATGTATCCACGACCTATTTGATAGGTATTTGGTTATTTATCCATAAATTAATTGTTAAAAACTACATTCGTAAACCCCTCCATTTTTACGAATATTTTATGAAATCTTAATTTTTTTATATTGGCCCATATTTTTATAGTCACCTCAAATCTAGTCATTTTTTATGAAACCTAGAATCTAGTCATTTTCAATTTCGATAGTCGTAAAAAATGACGGTAATCAGAAAAAATAAAAACAAGCCAATTTCAATAGTCACTTTTTATGAGTATACTCGGGAAAATGTCAAATTAGTGTTGGTATAGGTATTAGGTTGGTATTACTCGTACATAATTTTGTTCCCAATGATAACTGAAATGTAGGTACACTTAAAAAACCTGAGAATTGTATTTGCATTCTCGATTATCTTCTTTTTTTGTAAATCTGCGAGTTTTCATTTGTTAAAACAAAAAATAATATTTTCTATGTATTTTTCCATTCTGTACATAGTTAAAAAAAAAACTTTTTTATGATGATTATTTTATTGATTTTACCCTTTGAAACCCCCCAAGTAAGTGCTACGACTGCGATACAATATAAACTTGCTTTCTTGAACGAGAAATATGAGTGGATGTAAAAAGTGAAAGTCAATAATCATTTTTTTCAAATTTTAGACACACACTTCTCATTTTTAACGCGTCTGATCTGCGTATACGTATGTATTCTTCTATTTGCTAATAGACACCATTGATTAACTAATAATATGCCTGTTACGCTATTACATAATTACATTAGTCTATAACTACATATTCATTAGTCTATTACATATTTATTTATTTTTATTTAATTCAAAAAGAATGTCTAAAGAGATTGCTCTTATTTTAAGGCTATATAGGTACAAATATTCATTAGTCTATGTTAATACCTACCGTAGTTGATTCATTTCATTTCAAAACTAAAACGTAAAAATTTAAAAGGGAAATGGAAAATAAATTTTTGAAATTAAAAATACATTTAAATATTTTCATTATTAAATAATATATTGCGGAACGAAGTAAAAATTTTTATTAATTTATTTCATTTTATAATAAAATTAACATATTTTTATTCTGTGCGCGTTCTCTAATTAAAAATTTGTATATTTTATTTTAAATTCTTTTTTTTTCTTTGCTTTTATTTATTTTATTTTTTTTTTTACTTTTTTTTTTTGTTGTTTTTGTTTCAATTAACAAATAATACAAAAATACATACATTAAAAAGCATTTAAAGCACATTTAAATTATACAAAATAGATAATACAATTTGACAAAAAAAAAATATTTATATTATATATTTTTAATATACAATTTTGAAAATAAACAAAAAAAATTTTTAAAAATTAAAATATTAAACAAAAACATAAAAAAAACACAAAACAAAAATAAATAAAAATGATTAAAAATATGAATAATAATTATAACAAAAGGAAAATATTATATAGTGAGTTTATATTATATAATATAAGTAGTGTTGTATTTATTATAATTAAAGTATTCCAGTGTAGTAAATGTATAATATAACCCTAACCAGTAAATTATTGTAATTTTTTTTTTATTATATATTAGTTTTTAACATACAGAAATTAATGTAAATTAAAATTATTTAAAAGTTATATTAATTTTAAAAAAAAAAAGTACATTATTATATTATGTAATACAGTATTTTATAATGGCCAATTTATACATTTACTACAATGTACAACATTAACTGTAACATTTATAATAATATGTATATAATATGTATTTAAAATAATTTAAAAAAATGTATATATGTATATAAAAAAAACTTAAAATATTTTCATGTATCTACTTAAAATTTAAATTTTTACTAGAATATAATAATTTCTTTAATTTTCTTTATAAAATCATAATTTTTAATTTTATTCAATATATATTTTTTTTTTAGACATAATTCGGTATTTTTCAATTCATTTTTTCTGTTTTTTTTTTTTTTTCGTTTATCAATCTATAAATATTTATTTTTATCAATATATTTAAAAAAAAATTTAATACAATAAACAGGTCATGGCAGATTTATTAATATTTGCATTCATTTGCTTTCAAATTATTTAAAATTTTGATTTTTAAACTCGAGCCCTATTATACATTATATATAATCATTATATAATTAATAAAAATGTTTTCAAAATGATTATATAATATTTAATTGTGTTGAAAACATTTAGCATTCATATTTAAAATACACATTTATCTATAAACACGTTGACTTAATTTCAGTTAAATTTGAAATAAAATTTCTTAATATACCACCAGTAATTAAAAAATTGAATCCTTAATCACTGGTATATTAAGACCTAATTTTAATTAAATATTTATGAAAAAAAAAAAACAGTCTTCTCTTAATATACCAGTAATTAACGAATCGATTTTAAATAATTTATAGATTATTTCTTACACAAAAAGTGGATCATCAGTAAACACAAATTCTCTTTCTAGGAATGAGAAAAATATGTAATGAGCTCTAAAAATGCATTTTTTTTGCATTTAAATCTGATGCAATCAATTATACAATGAACATCAAATTTATATGCAATTAAGTAGATAATAGTGTTTTTCATTGCATATGTTGATGACCTATAAGAAAACCAAAAACCATACCGATAATCAATTACAGTCAACGTATTTAGCTTTTTAAGTGGTCTAAAACTAATACCGATGTGTTATAAAATTTAATTAAAAATTATTATGAATTACAAATAAAATTTTTTTTTAAAAACCATTATTAAAATTTAATATTTGAAAATCTATTAAACAAATATCTTACGTAGATTGAATTTTAATTAAAATAAATTTAATTTAAAATTTTACATTATAGAATTATTTGCTTTTTATTTAGTCTATTTATTTAATATATAATATATTAATATATAAATTTATATCTACTGATATTTTTATATAATATGATTACGGAATCTCAAAAGGAAAATCTTATAAAAGTAAAATATTAAATTCTTGCATTGAAAATTTTATTTATATTTGTTTGTATGAATATAATATCAAAGACTGCAACATATTATTGATTTCATTTAAATAATTAAAAAATAAATAAAAATAATATTTAAACATAAAATTAAGATAATAAGTAAAACAATTTTAAAGTTTTAAAGTGAAAAAAATTTAAACTGGTTATTGTTAATTTCTTTCTATTTTATAAATCAATATAAAAACTAATATCAAGTTATTATAATCATATTTTGAGTTTTAATTTATTATTTTAATCAAAGAACATTATTCGTTTCAATATAATAATATGTAATATATAAAAATAACATGTAACGCTTAAAGAAGAAGATCATAGAATATGGTTTCAATTTATGTATCTGATTGTTATAAAATTTCAAAGAAAGCTCATAGCATGCACATAGAATAAAAATTCTATGTAAAATGAAACGTACACCACAAAACTGAAAAGTTGTCTTAATAAAAAAAAAGTTCAGTTTAAATATTTTGAATTTAAGTATATATTAAATTAAATATTAAAAACTACAAAATAAATTTGATTAAGACAGAACAAATCTGTTCATCACCATATAGTGTTCTTTACGTTACGTAATTGGATAGGAAATATTAGACAATTTTCTAGTAAACAAAATTTAATAAATTGAGATTCAATTTTTTTTTTAGTAATGATAACGTGTTGTTATAATTATAATTTAATACAGCTTTACAATTCAAGACAGGTTTATCATTTCATTTTTATTTCAAAGCAATAAAATTTAATTAACATGTTTTCAAAGAATTTTTATTGTAATTTTAGCGTCAATACAAAACGAAAAATATTTATGGTTCAATGTGAAGCAACAAAATTTTTGTGAAAAAAATTAATTACATATTTTTTTTAATAATTTTACTTACGAAAAATTTTAAATTAAGGTTGTAGTTTTCTCTAAATTCTTGGCTAAGAAAATTTTGTACTTAAAAGTGTATTTGGTTTGGTTTAATAAATTATTTTGACTTTTATATTATTTATATTTATGTATATATATTTTATTAGGATAAATTTGTACTGAATTTATTTAAAAAGGATTAAGAATGATTAAAGAATTTTTAAGAGGAATGTCTATAAAATATTGTACATAACTTTAGAAAATAAAATTATTATCGTATGCAGTTATGTTGTACTGTTCTTCAAAAAAAAAAAAAAAAATTTAAAATCATATTTTTTAATTAGAACTGGTTATTTTTATTAAAATGTCATGGTCTGAAATCACAAAGTTCATTTAAATAATTAAAAATAAAATAATTTAAATAAAAAAAAGTATTTTTGTTAATGTTAGCAGCCATTGAAAAAGAGTTTTTTAATATAGAAAACAAAATGTTATTTCTAAATAGCTTTGTATTATTAAATTCATATTTTTCTACTAGTCTATTTTAACGCAATATTATATAATATTTTATATATTTTTCGTTATTTCTTTATATTCTTTTTTTTTGGTGTATTTATTTTCTAGTTTTTAATAATAATTAAAAATTTTACTTTTTTTGTTATTATTTGGTATTTTCTATATTTTATACTTCTATATTTCTTTTCTTTATAATATTTTAATGAAAAAGTTTTATCTAATTTATTTTTTTTTTCTTATTTATTTAATTCAAATTTTGAAATTTTGTCTTGTTTGAATTAATTTATTTTTATTGTGTATTTCTCTTAGCTTTTTTTTTAAATATAATTTTTAAATATACTTAATTAGCGACTAGAATTTCCAAACATTAGCAAATATTTTTGTTTTTACGATAGATTGTGTATGAAACATTTGTTATTTAAGTTTTTGTAATTATGTATTATAATTGATTTTGTTTTTCATTATTAACTATATAATTATTATATTTTATTATTTAATATAATTTTTTTTTGTGTAAATACTTAAAATATAGAAACAAATATGTAAAAAAAAAATCATATAAACGTAAAAAAAAAAAAAAACACATTTTCAAATTTTAAATAACTTAAATTCAAACAGTTGTGCCATATGCACTAAAAACAACTCGTGAACTGTCAGTATCTAAAGAAATATCTTCTGGACTAGCTAAATCTACACGTACCACACCTGAATTATTACGACGACGTGCTGCTTGTGCTGCTCCCCAATTATTTAGAGTCCAATGAAAACCAGATGAATTTTGTTGACTTTCTTGTGGATCCACATTTATTGTTGTACTAACCTATAAAATTATTAATTTTAATAAAGATATTTAAAAACAATTTACATATCGATTTTATTAAATATTTTTAATTTAATTTATATTTAGAATTTACCTCTCTATTACCACAGGGTAAAGTTTCAGTTCCACCCGCTGCTGCAATAGAATCACGTGTACCGGCACTTCTTGAACTACTATCTGAATCAAGTGAATCAATACTGGAATCTGGAGCTCCACCACGATACCTTGCTACTGCTACCGCCTATTAAAATAATTGTATCATCAATATTACGTAATTATATTTTTGTTTAAAAATCAATCATATTACTTGAATTTCTCCTTGACAATCTTCTATGGCTCTTAATATTTCCCAGCATAATTCTGAATCTAATGGTATAGGGTTTTCAGAATCACGATTGTGTATTGCGATTGCGATATGTACAGGATGTGGAATGGGCAACGGAATAAGCAATTTTTCAGCGACATTTTTATCAGAATTTTTTCTTTTCCATGGTCGCCACGGTTTATTTGATTCATTTGATTGTTGTGCTCTATGAGCACGCACACGTGGTGTTGTTAAGCCAGAATTGGTTTCTCTATAAAAAAAATTCAACAAATTTACATAAAAAAACTTTCAACTATTTTTTTTTTTAAATTATTACCTTTTATCGGGTTTTCTAAACGTCATCGTAATTCTTGAACGAGGATTAAAGGCCGATACTTCTAAAAATGGTAATTTAACTTGAACATTTCCGCGTGGAGCATAAACATTTCCCAATAAGTCTGGTCCATTCGAACCAACTACATCAGTTGCACTTTGAACCATTTCAGTATATTTTGTCAAATCTAATGATGAATGTGGTTCTAATTTAAAATATGTATCTGAATCACTCAAAGGTGTTAAGAAATCTAAACTGAATATTTCTGTATACATCAAACCAGCTAAACCAGGCCAATCATTTATTGATAAACCCTAAAAATTAAAATTTAGAAATAATTGAAACATAAAAATTTCAAATTTTACTTTATTGTCCCAGAATTCATCTTCCGATATTGATAATCTAGCCAAAACATGGGATGGATAATATTTCTCAAGCATGTGAGCGGCTAATTGTATTGCTATCTGAAAATTCATAAAAATATGATTTAAATAGAAATATTTGTTCAATAATTTGAATAATTCGTACTTTCAATTCCATTGTGTTCAATTTAATTCTACTTTTCACTGTGGTGGTTAGTCCAGTTTGTAATTCGCGCCTGCGTTTTTCTAATTTCTCATGCAAAGAACTCATAAGATCTTGAGCTTCTCTATCTAAAGCTCGATAAGGTCCAGTTTTTGATAATTGAGCAGAAAATGGTCCAAAACATGCTTCAACAAATTGACTAAAATCTTTTTGTGGTTGTAATATTATTCGTTCAGTTGCATGTTGATATGCTTGAAGCTCATCTAATTCCATTTTTGCTTCAAATTCTACTAACGCTTGCTCTGGTTTTATTACAAAATAATAATCTAAAGCAAGACCTGGACCTGCAATTCGTCGCACTGCACAACTATCACTAGCTGGAACTCTACCATATTTCTTAATAAACAAATGGAAAGTTAAAGAATCCCATAACAATCGACAAGAATAACGTAAAACTCCAACTAAAAAACAAATGTTTAATTAGTTTGAGTAGTGTATTAAAATTTGTAGACAAAAATTATAAAACTAAAAGCTATTAAATACACTTACCGACCAAAACGATAACTGATTGTACTGGACATATTATTGAAGCAACTAAAACGGCTGCCAATGGCTGAATACAACCTTGTATTAATATATTCCAAACAAGTGCTTCCAAGAAAATACAATATCGATTACGGGAAGAATCTGGACAGTCTAAATCATAAATTAACATCATATACAAATGAAGCGAAATTGTAAATGCAGGCACCCAGAATGGTGCAGTTAAAGCTAAGAAAATACTAAAACATGTCGCAGCTAAACAAAGCAAAGGAAAAACAAACAAAAGCAGAATTGTTCCTAAAAATCCTTTGATAAAATAATTCCACACACGATTCATATTCCTTGTTAAACCTTTTCCAATAAAACCAGTATCTGGTTCAGTTTCAAAATGTGTTCTTGCTTTTGATATATTCCTCCATAATTCTATTAATCTAGAGCCCAGTGTTGGTGTTACACTCGTTTTACGTGGAAACAGAGTACCATTTACTTGCGACAATTCCAAATCAGGCATAAACGGTTTAATACAAAATAATGCTCTAACGCCTAATGAACTACACCATGGCATTAAAATGCCCAACATAAACATCATATTCCAGGTCCAACACCATGTTCGTTGTAATAAGTTTAATAAACGCCAAAATGGCCATCTTGTGCTTGTTGTTTTTATTGTTTCTTTTTCAACCAAGAAAACTGGTTGACTAGGATCTGATCTTGGTGTTACAATAGAAGTTGCTTGCTGGCATATAACAGTTGGTACAGTTTCAGATTGACCTTGAAAATTTCTTCTAATTACCCAACCTCTTGGTGCCCAAATACGACAAGCCCATTGAAAACTACGTGTTGGTGTTTTTGCATTCTTCAATTCTTTTAATAAAATTGGTTCGCGTTCTTTCATAAAAGTCATATCACGGCCCAAAAAATATGCTGTTTGCTGTAAATTATGTTTTGTACACATTTTTAAAGCTTCTTCATGTGCAGACCAAGTTGATTTTCTTATTTTTGTCATTTCAGCTGTTCTTAATTTGGAACGTAGCCAAGGAGCTACTCTTGATAATACAGAATGATCATTTGATAAACATTTTTGATGATCATCTCGTGACCTTTTCATTTCTTTTTGAACTTTTTCAACAGCCTTATGCATTATAACAACTGATTGAGCTTGTTGAACTAATAGCTGTGGTATTCCATCTCCTAAATCTTCGAGATCTGAATTATTCAAAATTGATGAATATACTCTTTGTAAGTATTCTTTCATAACAGCTTCATTTACTTCCTAAAAATTAAAATTTAAATAAAATTAAATTTGAAATTCGAATAAAAATTTCACCTCTTCGATCTCTTTGTCAGTCAATTTCTTTTCTCTTAATTCAGCAATTAAACGTTCTCTAAAATGAAGAAACCATCCACGAGTTTCTCGTTCTAAAATTCCTATAAGAATCGGAAGAGCTTTTCGTATTATATCTCGTGAAAATAAACGTAAATCGATTTCTTGCCCTTTTGGTGTTAAAAATAAATATGGAATCTGTTGCGCTGTTTCACATTCAACATCAAATTTTTCCATGGTTGCTCGACGCAATTGTTTTCTTACATAAGAGCATAAAGAGTCAAAACAATCTTCATATTCCGACTAGAATTTAAATATTATCATCTTTTTATACATTCTTATTTATTAATATTTTAATTATTTTTTTATATTTTCACTTACTCTACAAACAAGTTCTGCCACTAAATATCTACATCGTTCCTCTCTAATTTTATAATCTAAATTATGAGCGAGCAATGAAGGTACACCAATAATCATATCAATTAATTTGATAATTCCACTCAATAATGCTGTTATTGCATGAGCCACAGAAAAAAAATGTGAAAATATACGGGATCTTGCTGTTACAACTAAAAATCTAGCAGCTAATGCTAAATCACTGAGAAAGGAATCATGCGCTCGAAATGTTCCTTTTTGTAAAAATTGTGAAAGACGCCATTTATGAACTTGTCCATGAAAATTAAGACTTGGTACATCAAATTCTCTATAGTATTAAAAATAAAAGAAAAAATATTATTATTGAATTTGGTTTGAATGACTTAGTAAATACTTCTAAGTTAATTAAAATTAATAAAAGTTTCCATATCTTTTTACAAATAAAAAGAAAATTGTGTTCTTCAGGATGCAATATACATTTATATGTATATTTTACATTGATAATAGAATTATAAATATATGTATATTCAGATCAAACTTAACTTTTAATTTAATTAATTATTTTTAATACTGTTCTCTTAAACATTTACATTTAAATTTTATTCTTAAAAATTAATATCGCTTGAATCTTCACTTAAAAAATCTTAATACTGTAAATTTTTTTTATTTATTAATATTAAAGAAAATAATTATTTATTATAATATTCAATGTAGTGTTCGCCCAAGTCATAAATTAAATAAAATTACATAAACCTTAAACTTTTGAAAATTCTTCATAACAAGTGATGTTTGTAAATTTATTTATTTGTGATAACGTGAGCTCCAAGGATATTCAACTCACTCAATGATAAAAATTTAAAAGTACGAAAGAAACTCAAATAATTTTTCTTAATAAATTATTCAATCCAATAAAATAGTTTTCTTATTATAAAAAAGTAAAAAATAATTTAAAATTTATAATTTTCAATCACAAAATTAAAATAATAACATTTAAATAAATAAAGAAGAGAATATATTTTAACAAATGTTAAATTTTTTTTAATTTCATAAACATAACATGCAAAATATATTCAAAAATAAAAATAAGAATTTAATTATTATGAGAAGTGATTACAATATAATATAAATGATAATATAAATACATATACATATATATGCTAAGGACATTTTCAATAAATTCAAACTGAATTATCAACAAAATAATATTTTTTTAAATAGATAAAATTATTAAAATAACCTAGAATTTAGAATAATATTTAAAAAATGTAGATTTCTACGGAAGGACTATGAAAACTTACATCTGAACATCTCATGTTTCTTGTCTCAAAATCTCATATTTTGAAATATCGAATTTACACGATAATATTTCGAAAAAGTAGAATTAAAAAAACAAATTAATCAATTTTTAAATTATAAATTTATAACGGGTATCAAGTACTTGTCTTTTTCCAAAATTTTTAAAAAATACTCTGTGAAAATCTCAAGATTTTAAGACACAAAATTTTGCGATTCCAGCTTTCGTATCCGACTCGATTTCTATAATATTCAAACAATTTCATAAAATTTGTAAACTACGATTTCTGGAACCTCAAAATTACATACACAATACAGAAAAGTTGGTTACGATATACAAGTAGTTGGAAATAACATTTTGTAATGTGAAATGTGAATATAATGAAAATCATTTGTGCACAATAGAACTGTTTTGCACAATCTAATGAACACCGATCAGAACACTTCTAGACAAAAAAGTTCAATTAACAGAAAACTACTGAACACAAAAAAAGGGTTTTTTTTAAATCTAGAACAGTTCTAGAACAGTATCACAGAATCGCAGAATCACAATACCACAATATCAATAAAGATAGTTAAATATCAAAACAGTTAGAAGAAAAAGCTAATTATAAAAATTACCATATAACAGTCGTGGGTAAATTAGTTTGATAGCCCAAGTAGCTAGAGCTTACAAATAAATTTATTGCAATTTTAAATGTAATAAATGTAAATATAAATAAATAAATAAATAAATAAATTTGTTTGATAATATTGACATATTTCGAAAGTTTGAAAAAACAGTTTTAAGCTAATAACCACGAACGAATAGATATGGTTGTAATTAATTATCTAACAGAAAGGTGAGTTTTCAAACTTATTTTCTTCACATAAAAATACACAACAACAGCTGTCAAAATTTCATTCAACAAAAAAAAATGTTAACTTCAGAATTTTTTTAAAAATAAACTCCAATTCTATTTTGTAGATAAAAATACGAAGATGCCAAATTTTAATTGATCAAAATTTTAACAATCCACCTGAAGTTACTATTCAAACTCACAAAAGGTAAAAACAGTAATTCAAAAAAATTTAATTATTTGGTTTAATTCAAAATTTATCTTAAATAACAAAATTTTTAAAGAACTTAAAATCAAAATTTAATTCAATTCTTCAATATATGTACTTTCGAAACTATTATTTACCATTATTTAAAAACGATTAATATTTACATATAGATTTTTCATCTAAAATTATCTATAAAATCTAATCTTAAAAAAAAAATAACAAGTTGAAAAAAAGATTTTTTGTTTTTATTCTTTTTTTTTTTATATAAACACATTTAATAAATTAACAACATTTATTATGCAACAAAATAAAAAAATTTAAAATTAATAATTTATTAGAATTACAATAACTGAAAAAATAATTCAATATTTAAAAATAAAATTTACTGAATACCAAAAAAAAAAAACTTATAAATGAAAGAAAGAGATGCTATCAACCATCAAAAACTCAAAATATATTTTTTTTTTCAAAAATTTATAAATATTTTTGAAAAAAAAATAAAAATAAAATAAAACTAAACACAAGTGCATATAATATATACATATATAGTTGAATGATTTAAAAAAAAAAAATGTTAAATCGAAATTCTTGTGTGAATTATATAAATTAAATGTGATATTAAAAAGACATAAATTATGGAAATAATTAAAATAAAAAAAGAAAAATTTATAAATAAGAGAAAAAAAAAATTTGAAAATTTACTTTTATTTTAATTATTTGGACACATCCCTTTTGATCTAAAAAAAATTTTCAAATGCTATTTTTATCCAAAAATAAATCAGTATAATTAAGTACAATAAAATTATAATTAGATTTTAACAACGGACAATTAACATCAACAATTAATAAACCTAAAGGTGCGTTTATATTGGAACTTCAATAAATAACAGATAGGAGAGCACAACGATAAAATTATAACCCAGTGTTTACGGAGCAGTTATAACGACACGTCAAATGTATATGAAAAATTAGTCTTCAATTTTACTTCAGAGTAGTGTTAGGAACTAGGACTTCTTAAATAGCTTAGTTCTTTATTAAAATTAAGAAATTCAAGTTATACTCTAAACAAATTTTATAAAATTTAATTATTTAAATAATAAAGTAAAAGGTGGAATCCGAAGAGGAAATATTTTAAATATCCAAATCCTGAAAATAATTTACAAGATATGATATACTCAACAAGTAAATGGGATTGAAGAAAAGCCACAAACCACAAATAGACGTTATTACAAGACTCTTTTATTTGATTATTTAGTATTGGGCCTCTGTATAAATATCAAAATGACATGTAGTATGATACAGAATGTGCCAATGCTCATTGGTATTTTCACTGTCTGATACGGTTTGCTATTTTTGCCTTCACACACGAAATTTTTTCTAATAAGAGCCTTTACGTGTTATTAAAAAAAAATACCAAAATTTTTGGTATTCTCGGGCAGTTTTTACTAATACATCCAATCCACAAGAGCAATAAAAATATTTTGATTGTACACTGTGGCTTACGTTATGATGTTTACCTCTTGAAAACAAATTTAAAATAAAATTCTTACGCAGTCATTCAAATATCTCAAACTTTAACCATTAAATGGTGGAGAGGACATTCACATATTGGCCTATATTCCACGAAGAGTGCTAGCGCTATGGTTAAGACACGTTTCATACCTCTTTGCCTACAACATAATTTTGTAAAGGGGATTTTTGTAGACACTCTTCGTGTAATATCAGCTATACACGTGTACAGATGCACATTCTATATCATATCACATTATTTGATTCTTAATTTGTAATTATCAATCAAAAATCATAAAAATCTTGTATAAAAATCATCAATGAAAAATGTAAATCAAATAATTTGGCTTGAAGTTATGTTTCATTGCCTGTTTACTTTTTCGTATTTTTATAACATTCCAGCAGATGCTGCTTTAATCGTTCTGTTACCAAACCAAAAAAATTTACGTAAATTCCGCAAACACCGTAAATTATGAAATTTTTATTTTATTCTTTTGTTACTACCCAAGATCTATAATAGTTATAGGTAAAAAGCGCTTTGGTTCACTTAATTACCGGGTTTGTAATTACTATAAGTTTATGTACTTTAGGAAGTATTTTTGAAAAATTGAAATTCGTACTGACTGCGTTAAATGATAGGACTTAGGATTTTACATGAATTATTATAATTTTATACATTTAATAGCAATAATTTAGGTGGCAACGATTACTTAAATACATTAATTACTTATATTGTGAGTAGTTTTCTTCAATTAAAATACCATTTAAAGATTCGAAATAGCATTTGAAAAATGGGACTATTTTAGGAAAGTTTTTTTTTTTCTTTTAATTTTATACATAAATTTATTAAATTTACAACTAAAAATAAAAACAACATAGACACGCAAAAGAAAAGCAATTTTTTTTAAAGATAAACATTTTAATTTAAAAAATTAATAAATTAAATTTTATTCAAATTATATATACAGAGTAATAAAAATAAAATTAAAGAATAAAGTAAATAAATACTTTATTTGGATTCATATTTTGGTCCTTCATTTCATTAAAAATTGAAATTTTAAAAACAAAAATAAAAAAAAAAATTAATTTTTAAGAAAATAAAATAATTATAATAAATATATATTTCCTTGTAATTTAGATTTCTAATCTCGTTATAGTTTTTTTGATTTTTTTTTTTTTTTTTTTTTTTTTTTGACATTAAGAAAGATTTAAACTTTATTTACCCATTCTGACGAATTGTTTCCAATTGCTCCAAACTTAATTTCTTCGGTTTTCCATATTTATCCTTATGCAAGCTTTAAAAAAGTTATCTTTTTTTCATTTCTTTCCTTTTGTTTGTTTTAATATTTAGAGACATTTTTGTTTTTTCAATTTAAATTTTATTTATTTATTTTTTTTTTAAATTTCTTTGTTTTTTTTCAAAATAAATTATGTTAATTCAAAGAAATTAATATAATTAAAAAAAAATATGAAAAATACAAGAAAAAAAAACAAAACAAACAAAAGAACGTGATTTCTGAGATAAAAGAGATGGTGATTTTAGAATTTATGTAAGTAAGTATATTGCAATTTGTGAAATCTTATTTTGAAATTATTGAATTGGAAATTAAGGTGTTTATAAGTAAATGTAATGAGTTGAAAAATATATGAATATAGAGATTTATTAAAGATAATAATAAAGAAATGAAATAATAATAAAAACAAACAATTATATTATTTTAAAATGTTGAAGCGATTTTATTTTTAATAAATAAAAAAGAAAAGTTGAAAAGCGATTTTTAATTAAAAAATTAAATTTCTCTAAATTAATAACGAAAAAAAAAAAAAAATAATTCTTTTTAAATAAGTTGAATGAAATTAAAAATAAACATAGAAAAATTATTTAAAATTATTATTTAAAGATTATATTCATAAATATTTGACTTTATTTTATTTCCAGAATATAAGAAATTGCATTTTCATTAATTATCATCTCTATCTTAATTGCAGTGTAATAAAAAACGGTTCTAAGTTGGTTTGTTTAATCAAATGAGTTCATATAAATCAAAAAAAAAGAAACATCTTAAAATTAATTAAAAAGTATAACTTATTAATCATATTTCACTATCAATGTCGCTTGTAGAGGAAAGTATTTTTAAACTGAGCTCCTAGCATTTTATTTATAGTAATTTCACTAATAAATCATAATTCGATATTGAAAGAGTTTAAAATTACTTAAATATCGTATTTCATATTTCGTTTTCAGTTACCCATTTTATATTATTAACTATTGAAATCAATTAAATAGACTATGTAATAATAATTTATAAAAATAATTTTTTATACTTAATATTAGAATAAAAATTTTATAAAGAAGGTATAATTGATATAAAATTAAAATAAAAATGCTTGTTAATAATTTATCAACGTTCAGATTAATATTTTTGGTTTTATTAAAATTAGATTGGATTTTTATCCATTATCAATTTATACAATATAGATATATTTAAACAAAAAAAAAAAAAAATAATAATAAAAATAATCATTATTTTATGATATCCGTATAAATATTTGATTACGTATATTTATTGAGTTAAATAATTTTGAATTTTAATATTAATAATGAATCTCATTATCATATAAATAATAAATATATAATATTATTTAAATGTTGAAAATGCCAAAATAGAAAATACCTTTTATAATATCTTAATGTTACAAAAATTTAAATAAGACTTAATATTTTATAAGAATATAAAGTTGAAATAAAAACTTAAATTTTTGTTATTTAAAGATAATAACAAAAATTAAAACAATATTGTTATCGAAGTTAAAAATATTAATTCTAAAGTTTTTGTAATCATTATTTAAAATTAATTTTTATTTTAACAAGAATTATTCTATTAAAAATAACTCACCCTCGATCTCTTAAAGATTTCAATTGTGTATTAGTTAATCTTCTAGGTTCGCCTGAACTATCAGCAGCTACAGCATCTAATTCATCAAATGGTGGAGCAATAAAAAGATCTCTCAAATTTATTTGTTTGGATTTTCTACTATTTACTGAATTTATTCCATTTGTTGTTGTTGCAGCTAATGGCTGTGGAAGTACTGCATACATATAATGGAAAAAAAAAATCAAATAATTAAATAGATAGTTTATGTTTTTTTTTTTTATTTTTTTAAATCAATTTTGCTTAATGTTTATTTACCTATTGGAAATGTTTTCCAGTGATATAAAAACTGTTCAGCAACTGCTTTGATATGTTCAACTAGCTGTACAGCTTCAGGTGGTGCTCCAACCAAATTAATAGTAAAATTAACTGGTTCTTTTTCTGGCCCAACTAAACTAGCTGGCCTAATATAACTGGATGATAAGCTATGTTCTAATGCTAGTAAATTTCTTTCATTTGAACTGCTTGTATTATTTTCGTTGTTCTTATTATTATTTGTTCCATTATTATTATCATTTCTTCTTTCGCTTCCCATATTTTATAACATGTTTTATTTTCTTTTATTTACTTTAATACTTTTTCTTTTTAATGAATTAATTTTTGTTTTGCCTCAATAATGGAATGTTAATTAAAAATTTCAAATGAGATTCTTACATTTTATTTTCATAATGTAAATTTACTGAAAAAAAAATTAAAAATAATTAAAATAAAAAAATATAACAAAATTTGATAACTGCCATAATGTTGATGGCCTTTTTTACTACTAAATAATTAAAATCTTAAGAATACTTTACTTTTAGTATAAAACTAAAAATCATTGACTTTTTCTACAATTGCATAAGATAAAAAATGAAGATACTTATAAAAAGAAGGAAAAAAAAACATTGCAATCCAAATTTTTAATTGTTTATTTTTTGCTTTAAAAAATCTTTGAATTAATCAACAACATATGTGAACAAAAATAAGAGGTCTTCTTGATATGTACATAACTACATAATACTCAAACATTTCATGAAACATAATCTTGTTTTTGTTGCGCTGCTGTCCAGTCAGTATAAATAACCCAATTATGCTTTATGTTTTTGTATGGTAACTATTGTATTTTTTTTTTGTATAAATTATGACGCAAGTGTTGACCAAAGTTTTATATCAACCCAATTAAGAACTACTAATTTAGTTAAAAGACACCTATATATATATATATATATATATATATATATCCATATATATATATATATATATATATATAATATATACAAATATATTAATATAATATAAATGTAGATACATATAACTATGTGTATTTTATTCTTATAACAATAAAAATTCCATAACTTTTATAGGTATAAAATTTCTTTCTTGACAAATAATATCAATTACAGTAAGTACTCTTGGATTTTAATTGAAATTTATTACATATTTAATATATTTAAAGATTTATTTATTGAAATTCTAATACAAAATATACAAAAAATTAACAATATGCATATTTAACCTACTCACCTTCTCATCAGAAATATCTATAATCTGATAATTGCAATCAATAAACTTCCTTAAATTTTAAATTTACAATAATAATTAATTTTTTTTAAATAATTTTGATTAATATTCTATTAATTGTATTGCCTAAATATTTTTAAATGTTTATTTTAGAAGAGATTCACCGTCAAACATTGTCACAGTTCCTAAATATACAAATTAGTAACACAAATTGATTATTTCAATTAAACAAATTAAAGTTTCGCTAAGTTAAAAAATTTTTTTAGTCGTACTAGTTAATTAATTAAGGCAATTTCTACTCTAATATTTAATATCCACACATTTAATTTGTTTTCTTTCTTTTTTTTATCATATACGTTAAAAATAAATTAAATAAAAAATTTTATTAATTTTTTTCAATTTTCTTATTAGGGAGGGGGCAACAGCAAAACAAAAAAAATGTCACTATTAAAATTAAGAAGATTACTTCATATTTTCAGTCGACTTTTAAACATAATTTTAATAAAAATTTTCTTTTAATTTTATATAAAATTGTACATAACTTAAATTTATTATAATATAATTATTAATTATATTCTATAGATGAACTAAAAAAAAAAAAAACTTCTTTTTTCTTTTATTTTAAAAATCCGTGTCGTGAAAACTATTTTACTACCCGAACAGTGTTGTCGTCTCGTTACTCGTTTTACAAAACAGACATTTGACTGTCAAAAAAATTGTGTCATCACAAATAAAGGGGGATATACATATATGAATATTAATCAATAATCAAACTTTTATGTTACTTTTACTTGTTAGTTGGTTTATTGGGGTAAAATTTCAAAAACTGAAAAATTGGGAGAGTTAATTTAAAGTAAATAAAAAAGTTATAAAAATATAAAATTTACAAAAAACTTTGACGAACAACAAATTTCTATGTTATTCAACAATTTCTGTTAAATTCAGTTTTGGGTATATAAAACTGCTCATTTCATTTATTTTATTGTACAAAAAAATTTCATTAAAAAGTTTGTAATAATTTTTGAATATTTTATAAAATTCCTAAAACAAATTAAAAAAATATGTTAACTGGATTTTGTTGTGTGATATACATAATATTTAATCGAAACATTAAAGTCCTCTATAATTAACTGTAAGATAATTTATTACTTTTTTAAACTTTGATTGCGCGCTTTGATTGCACAAACTTTAACTTAACAGTTTGAAATTAACAATTTTCTGGTATTGTTATCTGTCACGTTAAAAAAATATCAATTGCTGTCAAAAATATGCAAATACTACGAATTTTTGTATTAACGTGACAAGCCCATATATGAATTTAAGTTTTTTTTTGTAAATTTATTTCAAATTAACTTTCTAACTTCAAAAACTTACAAAAGTAATTCAAAATATCAAATGTAGATAACTAGTTCCTACTAAATAGATTTATGACATTTGATTTAAGTTAATTGGATATAAAATTTGCATAAGTTTAGGAGAATCGGCGATCTAGGAATTTATTTTAATGCAATGAATTCGTAACGGATAAATAAATAAGTATGAAATTTCAAAATTTTTAATGTAAAGAAATTTTTCTTTAATAATCTGTCTATAAAAATCTGTAAATTAAATCAAATAAAATTAAATTAATATATTTAAAATTCAAAATACTTACAAGTACACGAGTTTTAACCGTTCGAAAATTTTCAAAAAGTAGAAATTCTAACGGTTATAAACATAACCAAACAATAACCTCGGCGATAATTTGATTTTAGAATAATAAACTCAAATTAATAATAGGCAAAAAAATAGGAAATATCAAGATTAACAAAAAATCTATTATTAACCAAGTTTTCAAATATTTTCGTTTATTATGTCTACAAAAATCGAAGCCATATAAAATATAACCATACAAGAGTAAATATCGATTTTTTTAAAATGTTATTATTGTGCTGCAAAACATTTTATACGACTCTGTGATCTGAACTCACAACAGTTTAAAATAATATATTAACTTTCTATAAACGAAATACTCTTTTCAAGCCTTTTATTAAAAAAAAATAGGATTAACACAATATTTTTTCAAATTCAATGATACCTTTTCTCCTTCTTTTCATCTTAATAATTCACATCACAAAAAAAAATCACACACACATATATTAAAGCACCTTCCTGTAATAACACTATAGTCGAAATAAAGCCTTGCTTTCCTCTATGCACTTGTTTCAAGATATTTCTACATATGGTAATCATTCTGCAAATGTATCAATCAAGGTTATGGTCGCATTAAGGTTACAAGGTTACGCAGTGTGGACTATTCAATTATTCCCATTAACTTTCGCATGAAAAGCCACTTTCAGGAATTTAATTTAAGTCATAGTCAATACTTCGATAGTTCTGGTTCTTGTATAAACCAATATTACACCACTTTTTAACCCATAACAATCTATGCAACACGAACTCGGTCATTAAACAAAAAGTAATCTGTTAGTATTTTTATTGCTCTACGTTTCATTATTATTTTTGAAAGCTTTTTCCTATGTTGAATCAAAAGTAATTTCCAAGCTCTTCTTTTATCAATTTAAGACCATAACTTGTTAGAATTCTTACAGAACCTATTTCATGCCAATCACAGTTTCGAAACCGAAATGATCGCTTGACTATCTCTATAATTGTATCAATTTCACAGTCTTGACCATTGCAAATAAGTGCTTTCGGTTGGAAAATGCTATTACTATAAGTGTTATATACATTTGTCTATATTTGTGTGCATACTTATATGAATCTGATATGAAATGAATATATTGTGTGAATGAATGATGCCCATACTTTGAATTTTTAATTTGCATTTTAAATTAAAATTTTCGAATAAATTTTAAAATTATTCAACATAATTTTCTACATGTACAAATTAAAAATATTCTGAAAATTTCAAACATCTACCCACTTATTGATTTTGCACTGACATTTAACATTGAATTAAATAAGATGTTCACAATATCTATGGATAATGGATATTAATTTAGTCGTACTCGTACCAAATATAATTTTGTATTTATCTTGGATCAAGTTTTTCTGGTTTATAATTTCATATTTTCATTTTCCTCATACTTACATTCATTTTCTGAAAGAAAAAAACAAAAAAAAAAAACAATAAACCAAAATAATGTACTGTGCAATAATGTAAGTAAAAGTGTACATGTCAAATTTTTATTAGGATCAACTTTCTGTCCAAAAAAAATATTAAATTAAATGATCAATTCACATCATTTTAGAATTCAGGAAACATAATTTTTTAAATTTTCAAAGGTTATGGAATATATTTTAATTATATTTATATAAAGTCTACATAACTATGTATATTTATTTATTCCTACACAAAAAAGAAAACAATAGAAACATGATACAATATGTATGTCCATCGAATTAAATAGAACATGTTGCACCACAAATTGCTTTTAATTGAATTAGTCTGCAATTTAAATGAGTGAGGGAGGGATGATTCCTAAATTTAAAATGATTAAAACAATTATTTTTTTTTTTTTTTTTTTTTAATTATACAAAAAAATATACTCAATATTTTTGCAAAAAGCGTAAAAAAACATTAGCTTAATTTCATAAATTATATTGAAGTAAATACATACAATCAAAATCATAACTGAGCCGCAAAAAAAAAAAAATAACAGAAAATAGAATTTGAGGAATAAATTTAAATATAATAAATTATACAAATGTAAATACATATTATCTATATATGTGTTTGTATGTATGTATCAAAGGAAATATATATATGCAATATTTTATTAAACAAACATAAAATCAATATTTATATGAAAAGTTTTATAAATATCATTTATAATAATTAAAAAATAATTTTCTATTTAATTTTACAATTATTTTTTTCTTTTATTTATTTATGTTTTTTTTTTTTTTTTACAATAGAATAGAATAAACACATATGTATATGTTGCAATTTATAATATTTATAAGTTATAATTTATAATATTAAGAAAGTAAAAAATAATTTACTAATTTTAAATTTTGTTAAATTTATTTTTTGTTTCAAATATTAAGAAAAATATAATTACATTTACAAATTGATTGCACCTTTACAACTTCAAAATGAGAATAATAAATTTTAAATAATATGTATTATATTTAAGAAAATTACTAAAATTTGTTGTCCGAATCGTATTTGAAAGAAAATTATTAATATCCTTTTTATAATTTAATTTACATGAAATTTTAATTTTGTTGTATTTTTTTGTCAAAAACGAAAACTATTCAATTTTATGAGATAAATTTTATATGAACACGGGAAATTCTTATTCCTATATATATACATATAGAATATGTAATATATGTTACAGATAGTTTGAAAACTTGGTGATTAAACATACTCACCGCTGATTATGCATAATCACAAGGAATATTACATACATATCTCTTTAACTAATTGAAGAAGTCGTTCAATTTTCCTTTAAATTTTTTATTAAATTTTTTTAAGGATTTGAAATTCAATATCTACATATACATATGTCCGTTTTAATATTTTTTCGTTCGTATTTTCTTTCAAAAATTACAGATATCGTAATTTAAAAGTCCTCATAACATTGGTTTTTAATTTAAAGTTTTCATCTTACATAATTTTATCAGTAAATACTCACTTATAATCCAGAAACACAAAAAAAAAACTAACATTTTTAAAATGTACATATAAAATGACAAAACATCAAAATAATTGGTAAGTTCAGTTTTTTAACGTTTTCCAAAGAATTAAAATACAATAAGTTTGTATGTTTACTTTTATTTACAAAAATTTGCAAATGAGAGGAAAAATCACGTGATCATAAAATTCTGCGAGAATAAAGAAAATATTCTCTTCTATCAAAAAAAGTAAACATACATAAATTTCTCCAAATTTATTCATGTCAAAAATAACTGACTTTTAGGCTATGATATTTTCTAAAATTTGATTTCGAATTAGTAATTTTCTGTAGTTGTAATTTGTTGTAGAATTATACTCTAATATTCAATTCTTTGACGTTTTCTTTATCTCTATTTTTCTCAAATGAGAAGGCAACATAAATGTAAGAAAATTTAACGAAAAATTGGGGGCTGGGCAGTCCAAAATTTATATTTACTATTTTTATGTCAAAACTTTTAGAAGCGATTTTTAACGTTAACTATAAATTTGTCACAAAAAAAAATGTATAACTCCCACGTATAATATTTAATTTATTGGTGAATTTAATAATTTCAAATTATTTTTGCAAAAAATATGATAACTTTTAATTTTTATATTGTTACACTATAATTACATTGTAATATTAACTATAAATGTTGAAATAGATTTGCGTACATACTACCAAAGAGTATATAAATATATATAAAGATATGTGTGGGTCCTCATATCAGACGCGTAGTACAAAAATTTTTCTTCAAAAATTTATATAAGACTTCTTATTAATTTATATAATCATTGATACTACCAATTATTATGGAATACCGTGTTATATTTTAACTAATAAAATTTGTAATTTTTTTCATCTGAAATTAATTAACACAAAATACAGAGTTTTTAACTTTGTAATATGATCTTTTACTTCTCTTGATCGTTTATTGAATTGTCTTAAAAAATTTTACTTTCAAATAATTTTTTGTTTTTATATTTTTGTGGTCAACTTAAATTAATATCGCAAATTCTCCAAAATTAAACTATTTATTAAAACAATAAATTTATAATAATATATGTATGTAAAATTAATTTCATTTTTTTACGAAAATAATATACAATTTGATATAGTAATAGAATTATAAATAATTGGGTAAAAATAGATTATATTGATAGTTAATAGTTAGTAAATTTTTAATGTTTTTAATAATTATTAATTAATATAAGAAAATTTTTAATTAAATTGAAAACTAAAACTTTTCTAATAATTATTGTATATTAAATTTAGTAATTATGAAAATTGAAAATTGACTTGCAAACACCACCAATAATAGATTATTAAAATAATGTGAGTACATTATTGAGAAGGGTTGCAAATAATTTTTCATCACTTTTAGAAATTGAAATTGGAGTTAGAATGCACATGAGGCAATCCCAGCAAGTAGTATAAGGTGGAGAAAACGTACGATAAATTTCTACGTTATACTACTTGTTGACATTATTAGTACAAAATTATAATTTCAACATTATTATTATTTATATATATATATATATGAATAGTAAATGTTGTAGTATAATTTATTGAAAATAAATTAATAATTTTATTACTTTAAGTTGAGCAATAATTATATTATTAAAATATTTAATTTTCTTTTATTCATATAGTTTCTATAAGCTTTAATTTAATAAGTAAATTGATAATTTTTATGATGATTTTTATATAATAATAATTTAAGGGTAGTGTGCCTAATGAAAAAATTAAATTCTAATTCTAATATATCCAAGACGTAGGTAAACCAGGAAAATTTCCAATTAGTTAATTCTAATTGAAATTCCAATTTATATTTTCGAAAATCTGTCAGAATAAGAATTAATCAATCTCTATTCAATCACACAAGTTCATGAATAGATTTTAGAATTTGTTTTTGAAATAAAATAATTTTAATTAATTTATTAAATTTACAAAATAGAAAACTTTTAGATTATATTCTCAATTTAAAGTTAAAATAGGTGTCTTTATTTACAACTTTAAAAAAAAAAAATTTCAAAATTAAATAAAAACAAAAAAAAAAAAAAACAATGCTCACCACTCGTATTTTTGCTTTATATTTTATTATCTATTTAATAACTATTTAAAAAATTTATACTTATGTCTGTTGTATGTATGTATATTTGTTTGTTAGTTTAGAAAAAACTTAAAATGTTTTTTTTTTACTTGAATTATATTTTTTAAATTTCGATTTATTCTTCGAGACAATATTGAATATCGAAAATTTTAATATTTTTTTTTTAATTTTTATTTACATATATTATATGTTTATCTATTCTAAAATATCAATTAAAAAGATATGTAATTAGAAAATAGCTATTAAGAAAAAAAAACTTCCTTTTTAACTTCCAAAAGTAATCCATTTTCTAAAATTAAGTAGACTATATAAGATTAATTCATTATCTACGTCAAAATAACCTATATATGTAGTCTACTATTTTATTTGTTTGTTGATAAAAATAAAAATTTCATCTGTTAAGTTGATAAATTCAAAGATAAGTAATTCATCAATCTATATCTAAATAATTGAGTATTTAAGAAGAAAATTGTGACTGAGATTTTGTTAATATTAAAAAAATATTTATTTATGTATATATGTTTATGTAGGTATATTAGAATATATATGTAAATTGGTTTTAAATTAAATTTTATTTTTTTTATTTTTTTATTTTTTAATTTATATATATTCGACTTTTAATAATATGTCATTTCAGTACATGTAATTATATATTTTTGTATGTATGTAAGAATGGATGTATATATATATATATATTACCTATATTTCTACTAAAGCTCATTAATTTCTTTTTATATATTTGTAAATCTACTTAAATTTAATACAAATATTTTTAAATTTTTTTCTTTTTTTTTTTTTTTGTTATTTGTAATTTTAAATTAAATTGTTATTTTTAGTATTTTATAATAGAATATTAATGATAATCAATAAATGAATATAAAGATTTCGGTACTTTATTTATATATTCTATATTATGATCTTTAATTTTTCGAGCAGCTAAACATGCTAAATTGATATGTTTAAGGGGATGTACAATTTCATGTAATTTTTGTTCTCGTAATAAACTTTCAAATGTATCACCATATTTATTACGTGTATCCTGGAATAAGATATTTACAAAAGAAAAAAATTATTAATTTAATTTTATAAAAATCAATATAATTAAGTATGTAGAAATATATTAATAAAGAAAACGATCTGTGATAATATTACAACTTTAATCAAGATCATAAATTAATTGAATTTATATTTGCAATTAAATTTAAATTAATTCTGTAATTTTTATTTTCAATTTTGTAATTTTAATTAATATTATTTAATATATGAATTCAAATACAGCATATTACATAAATTATGAATAATAGTAATTAATTAACTACTTACCTAAAATTTTTATTTATTTTTTTTTTTATTTATTTATTTATTTATTTTTATCCATGCACAATTTTAAGAACTTATACTAATGATTTTAATATGAATACAATACAATATTAACTTAAATAATTAAGATAAGTTTTATAATTCAATTAATGTTTATTTGTATTATACATAATATATTTGCTTAATTTAATTGTGAGGACAATTGTACTATACTTTAGTGGAATTTACCTCTAGTGACGTATAGTAAACGTTAGAAATTATTTAACACTTCCGTACAAAACGAAGGGAGAAAAGTGTACACAGTACAACTGACGTACATTCATGGAAATATTTAAAAAAAAAATAAATAAATTTTATTTAAGTATTTGAAAATATCCTTTTTTCAATAATAGAGTATCTAAATTCTGCCAATATACGTAACGTTTATAAGGATTGAATTTGTATATATTTAACAGATCGTAATTTTATTTGACTACAAGCTCTGGTTCTTGAATTTCGGATGTATATCTTTCAAAACTAGCAATAATTAAAATTTAACCAAAATGAGAAATTTAATAATCAAAAATAAATATTTAACACTTATTCTGATCAACGTAAAATTCTCGTAAGTTGTTGTAGCAACAAAATTATATTTCATCTGTGATTGCTTTTATGTTTGACACTTAAAAATGGTGAAAGCAAGAGGTCTAACATGGCAGGAGTTGCTCTTTATTACTTGTAAAATACTTAACGTACAAGTTTTTAGTTAATATACCAAAAATTCAAAACAAAACTAAGCTATTGTGTGATAGTTGTAATATAAAACAGATAGTGGTGTTGATCCGACTGTCTTGAAAATTTTAAAAACAAAATCTGTACAGTTTTGCTTAAGTTATCAATAACATATTATAATTTTGCATTGGCGATTTAACACTGATGATCAAATCTTTTCATCAAAATTAATCAACATAATTCCTAGGTAATCAAACTCTTTGAGATCAGACGAAATTATACAAACCAATGTTACATAAACCAATATTTTATGGGTAAATCATTAAAATGAAAGAAAATAAAATAAAGTTTTTAAATTAATAATTTTTTTTAAATATTTTATAGAAAGCTTTATTATTTTTAAAAAAAAATTAATCTACAAAAAAAAAATATGTAGTTACAATATTTTCTTAAAAAAAAAAGAACTTTTAATAACAAAATTTAAATTATTATTTTATGTATATATATTTATATATATAAAAAAAAAAGATGTACATATATATATATTTTATTAAAGTAACATAAAAATCAATCAATTAAAAAAATGCAGATATATTTTGTATATAATATAAAGGAACATATATATATATATATATATATATATATATATATATATATATATAATATATGTCTATTTATATATTTTTATTAAATACTTAATATTTTATTAATTTAAATACAATACTCTGAAGGCACTTCTAATAGTAAATTTGATTTATCAATTACTTTAAATACATTTGTTGTATTTGAAGCTGATGCTTGAACTGTAATTGATCTAGTTTTACCACCTAAATTACATAAAATTGATGGACTACAAGATATATTAATATCTTTACCACGTAATTTAGAATATTTTGAATTAACAACACCAATTATTTCACCAATACGATCATCTTTTAATATAATACCATCTTCACCATGTATTATAAATACTAAATCATTTTTATCAGATGAATGAAATGCAATTAATTGATCTTTACCAGGTGTTATACTAATACCAGATAAATCTTTAATAAATATTGAACGTTTCATATTACGAAATTTTGTTTTAGCATTATCAATTTTATATATTGAATTTTCTGTTATAATTATAGCACGATCAGCTGTTTTATTATGTTTATTAATTTTTTTTATAAATGATGAAAATATAACTTGATGAAATCTATCAATATTTTTCATATTTTTAACTGATGTTTCATACATTGCATTAAAACGATTCTCTTGTGATAACTGTAAATAATCACCTAACCATTTACGATTTTGTCCCCAATATTTGCGACAATTTTTCAAAACACTTGCTGTTGAAATTTTCAAATGCATTTGTATCCATTCATCTCTTGGATATTTTCTTAATACCATATAACCACGCCATCTATCAAATATTTTATGTAAATCATTTTCAATATGTCTTGCTACTAATGGTGGATGTGGCCATTTTATATTTTTACCATAATCTGGCATATTTTTAGCATTTTTAAATTTTTGCTCTAACATTCTAATATATGAACGTAATTTATAACGACGATAATAATTTTGTATATATATTGTTGCTTTTAATCTTTTAAATTCTTTACGTGCAATCCAACCACGTACATGCTTTTGTAATAATGTTATAATATGTGGTATCATTTCATTACGCTGATGTTCTAATGAAAATAATGTTTTTGGTGAACGTATAAATATTTTATTATGACCATATTTAACATCATTATCAAAACCTTTTTCATTAATTAATACTTGTGTAGCTTCTTTTGTTGTACCACTATGAAAATTTGGCCATGTATATTGTGATATCATTTTATATCTTAATAAAAATTTATCATATTTTTGTCGATATACAAAACCAGCTCTTCTAACTCTTACATTTTCTAATAAACCAAGATAACTAACTTGATGTATAACACGATTATCATCAAAAACAGCTGGACTTTTAATATCATTCGGTTTAATACAACGTACATAAAATGGCACTTTTTTTAATAATGTTGATACAAGTTCTAACATTGATTTTTGAAATAATGTACTTGTTGTTAATGGTCTTTTTGTTGTTTGACTAATCGATTGAGCACCATCTGGCCACATTTGACTTATATTTGGATTTTTTGAATTAAATAATAATCTTTTGAAATCTTGATATAATGTATCTTTATTTTTTTCCATAAATCCAATAATATTATATGTAACATGACCAGCATAATGTGTTATACGAAAATCTTCTTTATGCTTTAAATTTTTATCCATCGGTTGAGTTTGTCTACTACTGTAATGTTTATGATCAATAAATTTTTTATCCATTGTTGTTACCAATGTACCATCATCAACTTTGCCAACTGTTAAACATGCTTCATCAATTACCGATTTATAAATATTTTCAACTAAATCGCATATTATTTTATTATTAAAATAATCAATTTTTTTCCATTCAATTCCTTCACGGAAATATTCCTCTTGTTCTTGTTTCAAAACAAGTTCAATAAAAAGTTGTTGTAATTTCTCATTACAATAATTAATACAAAATTGTTCAAAGCTATTATTATCAAAAACTTCAAATCCATAAATGTCAAGTACACCAATAACTGATCTACTTCCTGTATTTTATACAAAAAAAAAATAAAAAGCAAAAATAATAAAAAAAAATTTTTTTTTTTTGACATGTACAATATTTGGGCAGACATTGATTCAGTCGTTTTCAAAATTTTCATACTTATTTATTAGATTTTAATAATATTATTATAAAATTCATATTTTTTTACAAATTAATAAAAATACAGTCATCTATTGAAAATATTAGTCATCTATTGAAGTTGATAATTATTGTAAGTTAAATAAAAAATAAAATAAAATAAGCTTTTTAATCAATAAATAATAATATGATATCATATTATTCCATTATTTATACATAAACTAATTTTGTTATTTTTTAATTGCACTATCATATCAATAAGTATAGTATTTAATTTATTAATTTATCAATTTTTAGATATTTTTTAACCGATAGTGGAAATTTAACAATTTCTAAATTAAATGTTTTTTTTTTTTTTAAATAAATCCCAAAAAGTTGTAATCTCTAAAGAGAAGGATTAAACAGTGATATAACCATAACTATTTTGAGTAGAATTTTCATAAAACAATATTTGAGCTTGGTTGCTATATAATATGGATAGACACAGAAATATTTTACTGTTTATTACTCGTAGTAAACTCGTAATAATAATGATGTCAAGTGGCCTCGGTAGCCAATTACAGTAAAGCACTCAAATGGTTGAAAATTACTGAAAAATGTAATTTTCAATACAACCACATCGGTTCTAATATAATATAATACAATATAATATATTAATAAAGACATAATAATCCAAAGTATATAAGGTCTATAGTCAATGCAATGAGCCTTGATGGTTTGTCTGAAATGACACAACTAGATCAGATTTAAATATCCCATCTGTTAAACAATTCATTAAAAACAAAACTGAAAAATATTTTGTTCGACTGGAAAACCATTCAAATTTACTTGCTCCGCAACACATCAATAATGGGAGCGCAGATTAAGACGTTTCAGATCGCTGGATTTATTTACTAGATTTACTTTACTTGAAACTCCATAAATATAAATTTGAATATTAGATTATTGACTTAGATTACATGTTAATTACATCATGTCAATTTTAATTCCAACATTATACTCAATACCTTTTTATATTTTATGTAGATACTTAGTTGTACAGAATAAAAAAAAAAAAAAAACAATATAGTTAATAAGTATACAAAAAATATATACCATAACTATAATATAGTGATTATTAGTAGTAAAGGCCAACATTTCGAAAGGGAAAAAGGACCTATAAGTTGGCCTGCAGATATTTATTTGTAGATTCACTGTCAAAATAAATAAATAAATGATGAACGGAAATTTTCACTATAGCGTGCTAAGTAAATATTCATTAATTCGTTTGCCAAAAAATTAATAATGTGAAGAAATATAGCGATTTCAGATTTTTTACTGAAAATTTAAATATAATTTGTAGGTATGACAAATGTGAATGAACTATTTGAGGACAATTCTTAATTTGGATTTAAATAAGGTTTAGATATAAATGGGATTTAAAGAGGCTATATTTTGTCCATATGTATCGGTTTAGACTTTAAAAGATTTATATACATACACAAAAACATGAAAACAATAGAGTAGCCATAGACCAAAATATAACCTAAAAATTTGATTGATCAAAGTAATGAATTACAAAAAATCAAAAAAGAATAAATAAATCTTAGAATTCTAAATTATAAAGTCTTAAACTGCCTGAGATAGTCTATAATAAAATCCCCAATAAGACAAAATTTCCAAAAACAAAAACCGACGAAGTTTTGCTTCTATAAAACAAAGGAAATAAAATAATATAAAAAGTCAATTTAAAACAAACATTAAAATAAAATAAATATAAATAAATTTAGCGCCTCCATTAAGTACATACAAAAAAGAAAATATATCTGCTTTTTCCATAGTTCGGAAAAAATATATTTTTAAGCTTCTGTTTATCTCCATTGAGGATTTTGGGATGAAAATTTCTAACCCAACCCGAATTTTAATCAGTTCAACATAAAAGATAATAACCAAATAGATGAATTTAAAAAAAAAAATGATCTAGAAACAACGGTCAGAGGAAGTGTTATCAATAGCCCTTGAAAATGATTATATTTGTATATTAAATAAGCATTCGTAACTCCACCTAAATGCATGACAGTGAAGGAACTATCAAAATAAATAACATTTCAGAAGACTGAGACGTAAAATAAACTAATTTTTTTTTTAAATTTCATATCAAAGCCTATGAAAATCTAATAATTACTACAACTATTGCAAAAAAGTTGACCCATAACTTGTTTGTACTGTAAATCCATTTCAGTACTGTCATAATGATTTCTCGTTTTTTTTCTCATTTTTCACATAAAATCTAAGTAGATGCGACATAAAATCAAATCATTTATAGATAGTAAATTACCTACACAACATTTTTTATTGTGATGATAAGTTTAAAGGCGGATCAAATTTATTGCAATAGTGAAGTATAATGGAATCGAAAAACTGTCAAGAGACAAGAAAATAATTTTAAAAATTAGTCGCTTTAAAAAATTTTTTCTTACACAATAATAAATCAGAACTAAAAATTTTAATAGCAATTAATATGAAAACAATATAAAATTCGTAACTAAAAAATTGGTATCAATTTAATTAGAAAAAATCAATAAAAACAAAAAAAAAAGATAAAAATTAAATGAAGAAAAAATAAATGTGAGATAAGTATAGACTGTAAAGCTATAAGTTAACACAAAAATTATAATTTTAATAAAAGAAAAAAAAAAAAGGAATGGAAAGTGTGTTGGTGGCTTTTATTAAACAAATAAGTTTTAGAAAAAGTCTTTAAAAAACGATAAATTGTAAACAAATCATTTTAATTATTTTATTAAATAAATAACTGATAATTTGTGGAACATAAAAAGACTGTAAGTATTTATTTTCAAAATGTTTAACTGACAAAGCAATGTAAACATATACCAAATAAAAAAAACTAATTTTTTACTTCTAAAGTTAGATATTTAATGTTTTCAGAATTTATTTAGGATAATATTTATCTTATTGAAAATCTTTTATTTCATTTTTGTTAAGTACTTAGAAATGATTTAAAATCATCATAAAGAAATGGAACCACACAAGTTAAAAATTATCTAACTATAAAAAAGTTCACAATAGTATGTGATATTTATTTACCGTGTCTTTTTAAATATTTACGTTATTATATCCTTTAAAAAATAAATAAAATTTTCATTTTTGACCATAATTGTATAAAAACTATAGAAAAAAATATGTATATAAAATTTAGAATACCATTAACGAATCGTAACATATCTAAGTAGTTATGTAGAATTTTCCTTTGATCGCAATATTAAAATAAATCTTTCAGAATTATCAAATAACTTATAGTTTGTAATAATTAAGTATATATACGTATAGATTTCTAATACATTTTAAATTATTTATAATTTATTAACTAATAATGCAATAACTATATATAGGTTGGTAACTATACTAAGCTATTTCATAAAAACTGATTTCTAATAGAATGAGTAAATATTGAAATTGAAAATTGATTTATTGTAAGTGAACTCAATGAAAATTATATTTGTGGAATATCCAAAGTTATTTATATAATTACTCTATTAGAAACGATGGGTAAATTTAATATCATCAATGATTTTTGCTTTAAATTGTAAGATGACAGTATTACTGAGAGAATTCAATGCGGTTTTGTATTACATTTTGCAATTATTATGATGATCCGTATTTCGTATTTAAATAAAAAACAATTTAATAACGTGAATTTGTATATTTACAATTTAATAACGTGAATTTGTATATTTACAATTTAATAACGTGAATTTGTATATTGCAACGGGTCTAAGAGACTTTCAAGCTTTGAAGAGTTACAACATCGATATAACTAAAAAAACTAAAGGTTGAACGTCTTCTTTTGATAATAAAAATTATAAATTTTATCTGGTATGCTCAGTATACTGTTCTAGAACATCCTAGAGTAAAAAAGAACACTTTTATGTTCAGTAATTTTCGTTAATTGAACTTTTTTTTATACAAAAGTATTCTGTGTTCATTAAATTGTGCAACAGTTCTAAATTGCTCTTTTTTTGTTCTGAATATTTTTAAGAACAATTTTAGGCTACTTTTTTTTTGTTGCTTTTTGTCTTTAAATGTTGACAGTTAAACAAAGAAATTTGAGAGTAATGAGAGTAAAAAAAATTATAGGTTCAAAAAGATTAAAAAAAAAAGTGTTTAGAAGATTTTTCTGTTCTAAGTGGCTCTAAAATATTTGACAGTTAATTTTCATTGTCCAAAACTGTTCTGTTTGATTCTGTTCTAGATCTATACTGAACAAACTTAAAATAGTTGACTCTTATTATTTTTTATGTCAAGATAAAATGTCTAATAGTATCAGTCATTTTTTGACGTTTAAAGTATAAGTTTAAGATTCCTTACATTTATGTATTATTTATTTGTGTAGTTTTTGAAAAATGTTATGTGCTGACTGATTTTTATTGTAAAACCATGTAAAACATAAAAAAGTAATAAATTAGTGTGTTAAAGTAATTGTTGTTCTTAAATTATTAATTTCAATTTTATAATTAAATTTAATTTTGACTGTACAATATGAGTAATAAATTTAAAAAAAAAGACAACAATTGAATTAACAAATATTTTTAAGCAAAATGAATGCCTTGGGAACTATATAAAAGTTGGCATTACAAACGAATAGATTATATGAAATGTTTACCTTTTGTTTTTTTAAATGAAATACCTTACACAAATTTACCCAGCAAAAAATATGTCTCTCATTTTTTGATATTTGCAAACATTTTTTATGTCTGACTTTATGTCGAACCTAGACTCAACTTTAGGTTTATTATTCACTAAGTTTAATTAATATCTTGATCGACTTCGCATGTTACACTATTATCAGAAGATTGATAATGCTCTCAAAAATTAAATTAGTTTTCTGATTAGTCTTCAAAATATTAAATTGAAAAATAACAATAAGATTTAGGAGTTGTTTCGTTCATCACAACACTGCTTGAACTCATTATTAGGTATTTGTAGTGTTGAATACCTATACAACTCCTGAATTTGGTTTTGATTGATTTTATGACTTATTTATAGATCTTATTAATACATCTGGGAGTTATAAAAATCGATCAAAATATACCTAGAGATTTTAATGTTTATTAAAAACATTTCAACTCTAGAGCCTACAGCATATTCGATAAAATACTAGAATAAAAATTATGTCTTCTGAATTTGAAGAACAAATTTTCTTTTTTATAATATTCATTAATTATTTTTATTTTATTTTTGTAAATAATAAAGAGAACCTATTGCCAGACCCACCCATAAAAAATTAGTTGCACCTATTATCGTTTTTATTGGCACTGTTTTTATTACCCGCTGTAAAATCTTTCATAATATGTGATGATAACAAAAACACAAATAAAAAAAAATCATAGTAACTATACAACGATAATGGGTTGTGATTGGAAATTAGTTGTATGTATATATTTAATAGGCACAGAAATAATGAAGCAGTCATTACAGAAATCATTGTAATAAGTACACGTTTCGAATAAAATTGAATTACTATTTATTAAAATATAGTTACATTAGATATATATAATTATCTAAAATTTAACTATTACCGTAGTTAAGTATATTTTATTTGTGTTTTTATTTAAATAATAAATAAAATACAAATTAAATTTAATAAATTTTAATGGAGAAAAAAACCGATTCTATACAAGCGACAAAAAGCTTCGGAATGTGCTATTATAATAAAAAAAAAATACGCTTGGTTCATACTATCTCACCCATATTCTGTTAGACCCATCTCGCGAGATCGCGTGAGAATATGTCTGACGAGATAGTTTTGTATTCTGTTAGACCTTTGACGAGACGAGATAGCCATTTTTTATCTCGTCAAAAATTGTAAGCGATAGAGTATCTCGTCAGAGTATTTTGTGTCTTTTTATCAAAAAATTGAATTAAATAAATAAGTTGAATAGATAAAATAGTTAAGTAAAGATTAATAAACAATTTTTCATTATTGTTTCTGCATTATTATTAAAATAGTATTTTTTTTTTGAAAAAAAAAAACCATCTTTACTATTACTGTTTATGTACTAAACTAAAAAATATTTAAAGCATAAATATATTTATATTTATTTTTCATTTAAAAAATATTTTAAAACTAATACTAAAACCGCACTAACACTTTCCAAAAATTTTATAAATCATATTTCGTTTATATACCAATAATTATTTTTGATAGTAAAAAATGGTCAGTACTACCAACAAATAAAATGTTCTATCACGCCGCTTACAGTGTCTAACAGAAAGGCATATTCAGCGAGACGAGACGAGATGAATTTTTTCTTCTCGTCAACGATGGGTCTAACAGAGTATGGGTGTATATGTAAGCCTTAATTACATTCTGAATGTAGCGCTGATATTTGTTTTGTAGCACATGATCTTATATGTTTTTATACTCTTATTTTAATTCTTATTTCTCTTATCAAGATTGTATTTTGCATGCAGCAGTGCAAGTAGTGTTTCGCTATGTAGTGCAGTATTAGCAAACCTAATTTCGCTATGTAGTGCAGTATTCAAAATAACAAAAAACAGCAATTTCAAATTTAAATGTAATAATGGACAAATAGCGAATGTAAAAATCTATGTCAAAATATATCACAATAATCTAAAAAATATATTATTATGTTTAAAGCAGCGCTGCATTCAAACTTCTTCACATAGTATGTAAGTAATTATACTATTAAATGATATTTTTTTTCAATTTCAACGCAACTTGAAGAAAACAACCTTTAATTTATTATTCTTAACTCAGTGTGATTTCAAGCTGAAAATATTATCTGAAGAGAGACGGAGGGCGTTTTCATAAAATAAATCGGAGCATACGCTCCGAATGTTGTTAGAGCATACACAGTGTAATCTGATCAGAGCATATTCAGAGCACTCTGATTTAATAAATGAACAACATTCAGAGCTAAAATTGATAAAATAAAATTAAAAACACCTACTTTTTTTAAAATTTGTTAAGTGTTAAAAATGTAAAAAATTAATACCTCCTTGGTATATAAAGTAAAAATACATAGAAATATCAAAACAATAATACATAATAATACTTGTACTTGATAGTACGTTTTGGTACTACACTACTTTAACTACTTATGTACTTATGCATATTTAACAGAACACTAACTAAATATGTATATATATATTATAATAATATAAATTAATTAACAAATAACAATTTTTTTAAAATTAACAAAAGCCAATAATTCAATAATTTTTATTAAATTTTTACGACTTAAATTTTGACAGATAGTAATTTGATATACATTAAATACATGCTCGACAATTTTATAACGAGCATCACATCAAGATCAAATTTCTTTTTTGACCGATTATCAAAGCGCTCAGATGAAATATTTTCTCTCTTCGACAAGAGATTTTTATATGAATTTTAAAATTATGAACTTTTACCAGAATAAATAAAGTACTGAAGTTTGAAGTACATATACATATATATATACTATACTTTATAAGTACAAAATGTCAGGATGTAATTTATAGTTATTACAAAATGTACATATACATTACATATATAATATATATATATATATATATATATATATATATATCCTGATGACTCAGATATGTAAAGTTTAAATTAATCCAATTTTTATATATATACAATTTGAAATTAAAAAAAAAAAAATTATAATCTTTGTACGTGATAAATAGCAATTAAACAATTTTCAAATATTGAAATTACAATTGATATTTCCGAAAAGTTCTAAAAGTATTTCCCTTCTCATTAATAAAGTAATATTTTTTTATTTTTTTTTTTAAATTTAATGCAAAAATTTAACATGTTCATTATATACTAATGAAATCAAATCGGAAATCATTCAATTCTTAATTGAAATTGTAAGTCAACACCTATTCACACGTCTGAAATATAGATTTTTTAAATACAATATCAGTTATAGTTTTATAACTATGTACATTTCTTGATATTCATTTATTTCATGATGAGTAATTTTTTTAATTATGATTTTTTTTTTCTTGCAGAAATAATTAATTAGTTAATATTAAGAATTACCAAAATAACCACGTAATGGTGTAGTTAAAACAGAATTAAGGAAATTACAACAATTGGTGGGGGGGTTTAGGAAATTTTTAAGATTTTTCTAACAAATAAAATAGTTATAGATGGAATTTTGAAAATAAAAAAATTAAGTAATTGCTTAAAAAAATAAATTAACATAAATTAATGTAAATTATATAAGTATGTATGTAAGTATATAAAAAAAAAAGTTGTCTGTCATTAAAGGAAGAATTTATTGGATGGAATTTTGTTACACATGCGTAATGTTATGATGACAAACTAATTTTCATATTGTAGTTTTCATTACGTAATGGTATTTTTTTAATAATAATTAAGTAAGTACTTAGTAAGAATCTTTTACATATCAAGTCGACCGCGAACAGAGTACTTAAAGTATTTCCAATTCTTTCTCTTTGAATTCGACATTATTTAGAGGAAAATATGTGGGAAGAAAAACACAGATATTTGAGAATGCAAATTGGTTAATAAAATTATATAGTCAAAATAAGTTTTATTTAAATTTTATTAGTTAAGCGTAGTTTTTATGTTAGAATAAAATAAGTCTAAAATATATGTAACATCAGTTTTCTGATGATGGTGTAATAAGCGAAATCGATTAAGATATTTAATAAAATTAGTGGAACATAACTACCTAGAGTTTTTAATCTTTAATTTTGATAAATAATTTAATTAATAACTACTTTATTTTCTCTGAAACGGCCTCCTAGTTTTGTTTTTATCAATAATCAATTTATTAATATGAAAATAAAAGTGCATTGTTTTACATTACAAGGAAGAGATATAAGTAACACTTATTTTTATTGTAAAAAAAAATTATAAAATAGGATTTAATATATTTAACAAAAAATTGTTTGGGTGGGATAAGGTGCATGGGAGGTGATAGGTACATTTACCTAAGTTACCTAGAGTTTTAATATTTATTTACTTTAAATAATGTTTCACCTAGAACCTACAGTATATTCTATCAAATATATATGTAACAATTTACTAATACAGGGTATTAGCAAGCATATGAAAACATATTTTAGAGGATCTTGCACAATAGAACAACATTTTTAGCAAAGTTATTTTTACAATTACCCTTTAACTATATATATATATATATATATATATATATATACCCCTTTACTATTTAAGCCTTTCATTTCAACATTTTACATTTTCCAGTATAATTTATGTAATAGAAAAAATGTAAAAGAAAATACGGTGACATCGTAAATGTCTTAAAAAAACTTCAACCTGATATGTATAATGTAAAAAAACTAAGTTTCAATGTTATCTGTAAAATAAATTGGCAACATTGTGTAATGAGAGCTTTCTGAGACATTGTGGGTGTATTCATTAATATTGCAAACCGACAATAAGTTTGCCGCCAATTGGCGTACTTTGCAATAATGAACACAAACTCTACCTAACTATATTCTATATTTACTTGGCAATTCTGCAAAGTTTCTGTTCATTAAAAGTGACATTTTGAAATAATAATTTTTTTTAAAGAACAAAACAAAAATTATATGCATAATGAAAATTTATTCTGCAAATTGACGTTGAGTAGACTTTGAGTCTGCATTTAAGAACAGCGTTCAGGAAATCTAACAAGTGTGTTCATAAATTCAGAATATGCAGATTGACTGCAGGTTTGCATTTATGAAAACAAGGAGTGTTTAAATTCATTTGTGACAAAGCACAATGTACAGAAAATTTTTATTAGCATTGTACAACATTGGATTTTTTAAAATTTTTGTAAACCCAAATGCCTGTCAAACCGGTTGCCGCAGAGACATCGTCAACAACAATTGAGATCATGGAGTCAATGTTACAAGTTTTTGTGAGCTTCTGTAGACATTGACGATCATATGCACGTTGTATTCAACTTTATGTTTAGACATTTACGATGTCAAAGGATAATAACATACAAATTCAAGCTGAACTGCATAAGAAGAATTATCACAAGGGTTACTATAGTAAGTACTTAAAAGATACTTAAACTTAAAACAATTTCAAATTAAAATAATAAAAATGTTGCACAGTTATAAGATTGGAGATTGATGTGATTAAAAACTAAATAAAAAGATTTTAAAAGAATTCACTTAATTTATTTTATTCCAATCCAACCTGTCAAAATTATAAAAATATGTCTTAGAAAATAAAAAATGAGTATTGAAGAATTTATTTATTTAAATGAGTTTACCTGTTCCTTAATAGTTATACTTACAGAGAAACTTTCAGGTTCTTTTCCCTTTCGGGATTCGGGGCTGATTTTTTTCACATTCGGGAAAATTTGACTAAAAACTAATTCCCATAGTCATTCCCATTAGGTAATTAAATCAGAAACAAACAAAAAATCTCCTAACCATGTACATACATAAATTATGATGTAATTATTATGTTATCTGACTATTAATCAGAATGTTGCAAAATTCATTACATTGCACTAGATGTTGCAAAAAATTGTTTTAAATTGTACTTTAAAATTAATAAAATTAATTTTGAATGCAATTTGATGTCATTTAAAATAAAATGGAACAAGACTACGTATGCTATTATATGAAGGTGAAATTATACTCTACAATATAGATGTAGTTTTCTACGTTTGAATTAGTTGATAGGCATAGTATAAAAAAAAAAAAATAAAAAAAAACATTTGTATGTTATTAATGTAAAATCAGATAGAGTTTATTCCATAATCTTGAAATTATAAAAAAAATGTATGGTATGTAGGTACTTCAAATTGAATTGAAAATACGAATACATTTTAAAACTTATGAAACAGTAAAACCTACATAATGTGTACTTAAATTATGTATAGTTAATTCAATTCAGGTACATTTATTATGTATGTAGGTACTTATTAGGTTAGCACTTAGGTAGGTTATTTTTGTTTTTTTGATATCGTGGAATTGTTTAAAATTTTTGTTAAACATTAGTCTACATGCCTACTTAAATAAATATTGAAAATTACTCTTAATACATTTCGAACTACATATAGTTAAGTATTTCTAATTTAAATCTGTTTTATTAAATTTCTTAAAAAAATTTTAACTTTATTGCTCGGATCGAATCTAAAAATTTTTAAATCTTAATCAATTCAAAATGTTCATAAGTAGAGTTCAAGTGTTAGTTAAAATAAAGTTCAAGAATTTAAGAACACTCATAATAATAATGACGTAATATTTTGTTAGAATAATGTACGTACATATAGTTATATATTATTTAGTTATTTTTGAAATTAATTTGTTATCAACAAAAACATTAATATTCAATTCGCGAAATTGCAAAAGGTTTATATGTCATAAAACCAAATAATAGTTTTTAACATAAAAAATAAATTAAATAAAAACTAAAATAAACAAACATCAACGTCAATGTCATAGCATAGACAATTCAATAGATGGTGTAATAACTAGTTACTGAAATATTTTTTAATAAATAAGTAAGTGTGAATTTAAATTTTTTTTTTATAAATAAAAATAAGTAAATTGTCTGTCTCAATGCCCAGTTGAAAAAATAATAATAATAATAATAAAAATACAAAACAAACCTCTTTGATATTGTGGTACTTCAATTGCTGCATTAATTTTTTTTATAATCCATGAGAATAAACGTTCATAAATTGCTTTTGCGAAGGCATCACGTCCAAAATATGCTGATTTAATATCATGATCTTTTTTAATAATATTACCACCGGCTGCTATTGTACGTTTACCAAATGTATCTGATAATTCATTTTCACTAACATCTAATAATTTTGATGCAGCTATAATATGTTTACGGTTTTTAATTAATAAATTATCTTCATCAGTATCAAAATTAATATTTCCAATATGTAATATAGCTGCTACCGTTTTCCATATTGTATTAATTTCATCTGTTGTAAAACCAAGTGAATTACATGCATTTACAGTTTGTTGAAAATCACGTCGATCAGATGTTATTGAATCACTATTATTATAATTATTATTATTATATTCTTGATGATTATTATTATGATTATTATTATTATAATTATTTGTATAAAAATATTCAATTGGATTATTTTTTAAATCATATTGACGTAGTTGTTTATCATTAGCACCATGTAATAATTGATAAAAACTATGAAAATTTTTTTCACCAATTTGTTGTTGTACAACACGAGATTTTTCCAATAAATAATTATTAATAATACCACCAATCGGATCAGCTTTATAATCAAATTCAATATCCATATATTTACCAAAACGACTAGAATTATCATTGCGATTAGTTTTGGCATTACCAAATGTTTCTAATATTGTATTCGATTGTATTAAAACATTTTTAACACGTTCAATTTCATTTTTAGCATGTAAATTTGTCACAGCCGCAATATATCTCATAATAATTTTGGATGCTTCTGTTTTACCAGCACCAGATTCACCAGATATTAATATGCATGTGTTTTTTTGTTGTTGTTTAACAGTACGATATGCTGCATCAGCAATACCAAATATATGTGGTGGATTTTCAAAAAATTCTCTTCCTTTATATTGATTAATATAATCATTACCATAAATTGGCATTTGTTTATATGGATTCATTGATACACATACTTCACCAATGTATGTATAAATTTTATTTGCTTGAAAACGTTTTTTCAAATTATCAAGAAATTTTTCTAATGTTATATCATCCAATAGAATGAAATCACCAACACCAACTTCAGAATGCATTTTGATTTTTTTTTTTTTTTTTTTATTATAGATATATTTTATGAATGTCCTTTAAATGGCTGTATGTTATAATGTACGTTTTAAAATTAATGATATTCAATTCATGAATAAGGCACAAAATTAATATTTTAATATTATATATGTTTTTTTTTTATTAGAATTCCATTCAAATTTATTATTATGTCATTTGCAAAATTTCTAATCTATGAATCATTCATATACTAAAAAATATATTTATTTAAAATATATTTTTTTTTTGTAGAAACACTCTTTACTGGTTAACTTATCAAAAGCAACTAATTTAAATTGTATTTGTTTTAATAATATTTCTAACTCAAGGAAATGATAAAGGTAAGTATAAACGCTGATTTAATAAAGTAATTAATTATTTATTTTTAGTTATTGATATCTTATCAATCTATTGATTAATATTTTACCGTTATTGATAATGATAACATTAACGAATTATGTACATAAGTACGTAAGTAATATGTATATAATATCTCTAAATGTATAAAAATAGAGAGCACTACATTTAAAAGGTATTGTATTTTGTATTTATATTCAAAGCTTATAACTTAAGTCAATTCACTTTAATTAAAATGATGACTTTTTCATTGAATATCGTATTTCATCAATTTCCAATTATTGTTTTTGTTATTGTTGTTGTTAATGTTTAACGTTTATGTTTTTAGATCCGATATATTTAATGTGCAAAATCACTTTTTATAATTGGAAATGAATTTCCTTTTTGGTGATATCAATTTTCTTTTAATAAAATTTTAAAAACTTGTACACACCCAGATGTTTCTGTTGAATTTTATTATTTTTTCTACTATTAACCACAATTTTTAATGTTTTCACTATTTTAAGTACGTACGTATTTTATTAAATATTGTGTACCGATAATACACTATAGTTAAGTACTTAAAAAAAAATAAATATTTTACTTAAGTATTAAAAATATAAATAAGAAAATATAAGTACCTAGTTATATGGCAAAATTTGAAGTCTAAATTATTAATATATAATATTAAATATTATATGTATATAATTAGATATTTAAGTTTGAATAAATATATTATGTGTAATAAAATGTCGTCTAATTACTGGTTTAATTTTAACTGGTTTATTATTAAATTATTAAAAACATGAAAAATCTTCTCTGTCCACCACTTTTTTTCTTCATCAACAATTTTAATATTACTTTTTCGAAGATGATTATTTCAAGTTGAAATTTTTTTTATTTTTATAAAAATAAATAAATTTAATTTCACTTTTATTTAGATAATTTTTAATTTATTCAAATATTTCTTATACTATATGTTTGTCTATATAAATTTGTTTGTTTTTGTAATGCAACTACTAATTAATATTTTCTTTGTTATCTTCCTTCCTTTTTTGCATAAAATTAAACATATGGTGAGTTATCATTAAATTTTAATAACTTTTATTCACTGGTTTTATTTGATTGTATATATATATATATCAAAATTTATAACATTTTTTCATATTTCTATATTTTTAATTTTTATGCAATATATTTCAATTTTTCTTTTTTACATCATTATCTCATAAATTACATATTAACTTGCACAAAAATAATTATTTTATTACACATATAAGTTTGTAAGGTTAGGTTTACAATTCAAACGCGCAACTATAATATTGTTTTTGTTTTTCTACAAAATATTATAGTACATTTAAAAATAACATTATAGTTAAATTTTTCTTTTCATAAAATTTAATAATTTTTTTTTTCAAATTCAAATTTAAAGAAACCAACAAGCAATCAACCAAACAAATGATGAACAATATATAAAATAAAGATTAATTTTTAAAGAAAACACTGTCCCATGTTGCTTCAAATCCAGCAGAAAACAACAAACTAAAATAAAAATACTAAACTAAGCAACATGATTCATATACATACATTTTGTTGAGAGACAATTTTTTTTATTTATTTATTTCTTGTTTTTCTTATATATACATATTATATACATATACTATTTATTATATACTAAAATAGTTTATATACAAATCACACTACTTCACTTAACATTCGATTCAAGTACGAAAAATGCATTTGTATAGATATGACATCATCGATTTGCTTTTACAAGGTGATAGAAAAGTATATACATGGAATTATATATCATATATACAAAATTAAATAAATAAATAAAAAAAACATTTTTTGTTTAAAATATTGCACCAAAAGGTGTGAAAATAATGTTCATAGAAAATTTATAAGATAAAAAATTTTGTATATAAAAATTTCGTTTTGATAAACACATACAAATTTTCACGTAATTTTCATACATAAGGTATTTTTATTAAACAAATGAAGCGTAGGCGATTTTCGGAAGCATACATCCCTAAATAAAATGAAAATGAAGTAAATTTAAATATTTATTGTGGTGAAAAATAAAATAAATTGGGGATTTTTAAGAAAAAAAAATCAAAATTTAATGAAACAAAAGTGTTTTTATTTTTCTATTTTTTAGTTATGTTTTTTTTTTATTTGAATGACGTAAATTGTATTATGTATAGCTGATATTCTAGTTAATTTTTGCTTTAACTGACGTAGAGTGTATTCTGTATAGCTGTTATTCTAGTTCAAGGGCAAAATATTGTATGTTATGTATGTATACATATGGGAAAATTGTTACATAGAAAAATAATTTGAAAATCTCTTCTATGCCTTTTATTTTTACTTTTTTTCTGAGAATTTTTAAATTAAAAAAATATTTTCATATGCCAAATTTAATGCGCCAAATGCGTCTTTTAGAAAAATAAAGTTCAATGTATTTTTTCTGAATATTGATCTGAAAAAAGTCAACATTATTTTTCCCAGTTCAGCTCTCAATTTTTCATTTTTCACCTGAGTGAAGTTTCAGAATAGAACAAAAAAAAAAATCAATTTAATTTTTTCGTTTTCCACTCTTTAGATATTTATATGACATTATATTTCAATTTCATATGTTTATTCTCGGGAGGATGAAGAAGAAAAAATTTACAGAAAAATATAAAATACATTTATTTGTTATTAAAGATTTTTTTTTAAAATTGCGGTTTTCAAACATTAAAAAACTTAAAATTTATTATCATGTATTTTACTGACAGTAACAGTGTCTACAAACTTAACTTTTTTTGTTGTCATTCTGGAAAGGGTAAAACACGTTTTTTTGCGCCAATAGATGTTTTCAGGTTAATTATATAGTCGTTAACTTCTGCTACAACTTCACTTTTTATTTCAACTGATAATATACGCTATTAAGTTATTGGTTTGCTTATTTCAGCACCTAACCAGAAGGTAAACCAAACAAAATCAACAAGAAAAATTTAGTACTAAATAATATCTAAGCCAATTTTGCTTATTATTGGTTAAAGGAATGTTTCTTAATTTTTATAACTCACATATTTTATTTATTTATTTCATTTTTGAACTCAAGAGAGCAGAAGCTCGTATGAGTGTTTTACAACTAAAATAAATGTGCCTATTACAGGTTATATACATATTATATACATATACTATTTATTATATACTAAAATAGTTTATATACAAATCACACTAAATAATATCTAAGCCAATTTTGCTTATTATTGGTTAAAGGAATGTTTCTTAATTTTTATAACTCACATATTTTATTTATTTATTTCATTTTTGAACTCAAGAGAGCAGAAGCTCGTATGAGTGTTTTACAACTAAAATAAATGTGCCTATTACAGGTGTAACACCACTTTTCCAGTCATTTTTCCCAGTCACCCGAATGAAATTTACTTTCGTATTACAAGTCTCATCCGACAGCAACAAATTTCTGAACGTATTTTTTATGTACTTTGACAGAAAAACTCATTTGACGTTTGAATTTAAAATAAATATTTTTATAAGAATACAAAGTTGGTTGATGTGTTTTTTTATGTTTTTTTGAAATAGTGTTTTTGTTGTTTTTTTTAAACTAAAATAAACAAAAATGTTTATCATTCAATTTTTGAATTAATATATTCAAAGATATATTATATAATATAAATTCAAATTCAAATATATATTATATATATAAATTATTTCAATAAGTTTGTAAATATTTGCATACCCTTTCTTTTCAGAATCCATTATTTAAATTTATATAGACACCGAAAATTACAAAATTACAGGCAAACGGAATCCTGTCACATATAAATTGCAAGTGACAATTGTGTCGCATTTTTCAGTCGGCGCGTGACAGTTGTAATAGTAATTAGTGTTGTCACCTGAAATTACTCGGATCCGACAAAAAAAGTGATACCTGTAATAGGCACATAAATGCGTGTAAAATCCAGTGCAATATAGTATGTCATTCTAACTCACACAAGAAGGAAACAATGTACATCTAAAACCAAGTCTAAACATAGATTTTTAGATATTTTCTTCCGAACAAAAACAAATCGAATGTTGATAAGAGTTGATAGAAACATAAAAATTAGGCAAAATTTTTTATAGGAATTTGTAAATGTGTTCAAGTTCAAGCTAATAAAAAAGTCAGATTAGATTGTGTAGTTTATTATTCTTTCATTTTTCTCAATATTAGAAGAATTCTATAGAATACAAATTTTGAAATGATTTTCGAATAAACAAACATTACAAACTTTAAATAATGTTAAAATTTTGTTTTCAGATACAAAAATTATGACATTATAGTCGCTTCGCTATTTTTTTTTTACTCGGCTTCGGCTGCTTACAAGAATTAGTAGAACAAAAGAAAATATTCAATTTTTAATATAGGTATTAGAACCTTAAAAGTTTAGCATGGTTCTTTTAACGTTCATGATTTTTTATGCCTCAAGTTTTCCAAATTTTCATCAACAATATTGTAGCAAATTTAATTTATCTTATAATTTGTAGAATCTCAGGATTAACTACCATCTATTTTATCTTTTACTTTTTAGAAGGCTAATTTTGTTTCCATAAAAGTATATATAAAAAATTTTATTTTTACGTATTATTTTATTGTATTTGAATAAACTGATCTTATTATTATTTTTATTTCAATTGCTATTTCATTGTAAATTTTATATACTATATTATAGACAGAACCACAATTGTTAAATTTGACTCTGGATGACAAATGATTTTCTTTGAAATTTTTAAATATGATGGGTAATGAAACTATTCAAAATTCTAGCTAGTTTCAACACTACAGTACCTACTGATGATTTTACTATAGTGTTGAATGAACGAAACAATTATTCAATAGAGATGTTTATTTTGTTGTCTCTGCAACTCTTATCGAACTGAATAATTTTTTTTTTTGTTCAAAATAGAATAAATTTTATTTTATTATTTTATGAGATAATTTTGTTTATGTTGTCAACGCAATGTTTTCTATGCACAAATATTTCTTGAAACGACTGTATTTTAATTATAAACCAGACTTTTTCATTCTTAGAAAACCTCAACTTTCTGTACACTCTGTATAAAAGCAACATAAAAAAAAAACAAAATAACAGATCACACACATTTATTCGCCGCGTTTTAGGGCTATATTTCGTATCTATACAAAACTTAGGTATGTTTAAGCATTTCATATTTATATTTACAAAGGTAAGTATAAAAATATATAAGTTAAACTGGTTTTAAATACATATGTTTCTATAAACTTTTGAATACACGTTTAAAATTTTAGGGAACAACAAAAAAAAGATTTCGATCTCTGTTTTAAAATACACTTAAAATAGATAGCACCTGTTATTTGATATTTCGTTCATAACATGTAGGAATAGGTAATACTAACATGAAAATTATTATTAATCAAAAGTTGATTTAAAAGTTTGTTTTTACATACGGATATAATACGTAAATAATGAAATATATATCAGGGGCGCGCCATATCCATATTATGATAACTGACTGTGAAATTTTTGTATTCTGAGTAGAATTCTTGAGATAATATTTTAGTGTGAAGTTAACTAAATGTGTTTTATTAGCAGTATGAAATTCTAATAAGTATGAATATTTTGATGGGTTAGGCGGAATTTGCACGTAAGATTTAATACAAGCCAATTCTTAAAAATGTATTTTCATAATTTTTGGAAATAACGTTCCACAAAATTGCCATTTCCTTATAGAAATTGATAAATTTTAAACTCTCCATATAAAATATTACTCAATTTCACTAAAAAAAATTAAATAAAAGAACCGATTTGAAATAATAAAACACTTTGTTATCAAAATCAACATGTATGCAAACAATAAAAAATAAACCGTTATTAAAATTCAGCTGAAAACATAGGATTGAAATAAAAATTTACAAATTTGCCATATTTAATTCATGAACTGTCAAATTTGATTGGATGAAAATTGGATGGCCATCCAAATTTAATTCACGAAATTCATACGATCAGATTTAATAGAAAAGAGCGTTTACACGTACGATTTTTTTATTCTTGAATTAAATCCTACGTGTAAATGCCGCTTTAGATTACTAGTTAATAATATATTATATTTTAGATCATCAGGTGACGAGAAGTATTTCTTGAAAATATCAATTAAACGTAAATTCGACGATATTTAAAGTTGTAAATTTAGGGTTAGTGTTGAAATTTTAATTTTTTTTAGTGTTATTACTGTCATGAATAGTTATTGAAAAAAGTTTGAAGTGCAGAGATGTAGAATTGTGTGAAGATGATGGAAAACTAAATGAATGCATGCAATAAAGGTTACATTTTTGAGAACTTTCTGCAAACAGTAAGTATTCGGCTTTTTGTATCATTTTTTAAATTTGGAAGTTTACAATTTTTGAATCTTTTATCTATGCAAATTTTTTTTTTTTTTTTTTTTTGTATTTTATAACACAATCAAAAATGTTAATTTCATTTTTAATAAAAATATTTCAATTTGAGACTCCATCAGCGACTTCATCATTGATGGGTAGGGTAACCAACATATTTTAAATACCTGCATTCAATTGAAACACATTTTCCCGAATTATTTAATTTAAAAAAATAAACCAATCACCATGTTAGATTTACTATTTTGGTATTATATACTCGACGTAAATGCTCTGAAAGTTATACGTCTTATTACTAACCAAAATATAATTTTAACTCGAATCACACTTACATTGCAAGCTGTAGACGGAAAATGTTATCTGACTTGTAAATGTAATAAATTCGAGTTCTACAAGGTGGTATCAATGAATTTATTAAAACTTATATTATTCCATTAATTTATTTTCGAAACCTAAAATATAGTAATCATTTAAATGAACTTGAGGAGAATCTCAAAATCCAGTATCCTATAATCAAAATAAATAAATCTTTTCACTTTTCTTTTTTAATTTTTTTTTTCATTATTTTTCTGAGACTGTAAACATATGCACATATATTTTTACCTTTGTTTAATATACATATATAATACATACTATAAGATTGATTTTAATTGTATTATATATTGTTTTAGTAGAATAGTTTGTTCAATAAATAATAATGATGGATGAAATGAATCGAAGAAAATTTACACGTACAATTGACTCAAATATTATAAGGAAATTTAATCGATACCGACCATCGACTCGTACATTATTTATTTTTTTTTTGTTTTTATTTATAATAAGTTCAATAAGACATGTCTCATATAACATATAGAATGATATTTAAATGATTAATTTTTTTAATTTTTTAATAATAGCACACTATATAATATGGTATAGTGTAAATACGTAGGTACATAATAAAAACTATTAAATCATTTTTCAATTTGAGCGGGAAAATATGTAAAAATAATTTATATAAATGATTCAGAAAAATTATAATTTTATATTAAAATTTAATATTAAAAAAATCTTAATTATTGTATTGTGCTTTAATAAGTTTTGAAATGAATCACATAAAAGGAAACTGAAATGAATCATGATTGAAAGCTTTTCAAATATATATAAACAATGTATACTGTAAACATCTACTTATAATTAAAATGCGCCGGCATTTCATTTAAATTGTTGTATATAAACTCGTACAAAATATGGTTCAAAATAAAAAGAAAAACAAATAAAATAAAATTGATTAATTATCTTTCTATATTTTAGTAGGTACCTTTTTTGTTTTGCTATTTTTTTTAAAAGAATTCTAGCTATCATTACAAATTCTTTAAGATAATTTTAATTAAATTTACGCCTTCCGTTAACAAAATTTAAGTTAAAATAATTCACTATTACATATCTTATTATCACGTTTCGCATACTATATAAAATTTTCAATCTTATAAATTTTAATTTGTAATCAAATCAGAGGTTTACAACAATTTTAGATAGGATTCGAACTGTTTTCGGAAATTAACATATTTTATTAGTACTAACATACTTATATATAAATTATATAAAGTACTTATATTAAATAAATTTAAAGGCAGACAGAATATGGATAGTGTATAGTGAACAGTTGATACATTTGATACAAAAATTTGATACATGCATCACAATGAATATAACAATTTGATACATGGCATTAGAGTGATCAATTCATTTAATTCAGTTGCAGTTTCACATAATTTTATAGATTTATTTTTTTTAGGCGCCTTTCGCATTTTTTTTTGACGTATTTCATTCGCTTGGTTTTTTGTTTTGCGAAAGAATTGTTTTTTTTTTTTTTAATTTTTGTTTGTAGGGGCTAATTAAATGTTTATTTGTTTTTGTTATTCTTGGGGATAGTATTGGAAAGTACATTTTAACAACAATTATATTCTAGATAATAAATTAAAACAATTTTCTTTTACTATGGTAACACATAAGAACTTTTTTGCAGCACAAGTGTAGCGGAAACATATGTGAGAACACCAATGAAAACAAATTCAGGAAATTATGAAAATCTCATGAAATTTCATGAATTATTTGTTATCAACATTATTAAAAAATTTTATAAATTAATTTTTAGAAATTGAGTACTGCAGGTATTAGTGAAAACATTTTGTGGTGTTGTTAAACATATTTAGATTAAGTTGGAAATTTGCCAATATTGAGAGTATACAAAAATTGAAAAATCGTTGCAACAGGGATTGAAACTATGATCAAAGAATAAGAAGAACAGATAGTGATTTGTGCTTAAAAGTAAAAAGAACAGATATAATAGTTATAAAACATTAATAAGTAAAAAACTATACAAATCAATTTGATATTTCAATGTCCTAGCATTATTTTTAATAAATATTAATTGAATTTAATTGTAAATATGTACATATGCAAAGTATTTTCCATAATATAGTATCTAGCCCAAGTACATCCATACATAAAAGAATATTATTATTATTTAAATTTGATGACATTATGACATTATTTTTAGTAGTTTGTCTATATAATAACAAAAAAACAAAAATAAACCAAAAATGACGAGTGTATAAGAAAAAAGTCGTGAGTATTATACAAATTTAAATGAATATTGTTAGTTGCACAACTTTATACAGTTTACAAATTAAAAAAAAAAATGAATATCAATAGGCAATGCCAAGCAAACTATAATTGGGAATGCAATCGTTTATAAGATTTAATCAATGGGAAAGTTATGCATTCAATGTGTTATGCTGATATTTAATATATTATGCAGATATATACATATATGTAATGTACATATGTATGTATATGTTTTTATATGTAACTATATAAATATAAATATCTTTCTCTATGCTAACATTATCTATTATTGAACGACTTTTTAATTTAAAAAAATATTATCTATTATTTTATTCAATTAACATACAAAATACCTACTGTCTAAATTCTAAAAAGAACCTAAAAACTTAAAAAGTTTATATGCCTCTGGCATAAGTCCTATATTTTTTCTTTTAACTTCAACTTAAATAGAATTTCTAAATTAAAAGTTCAAAGACTAATCCTTAGTATTAGAACCTATTTTGTTTCTGCAATTTTATTATTTTTCCATATAAAATACATTAGATATTCAGTTTGTATATGATTGTTGTTATTGTTATTATTGTTATTATTATTATTCTTTCACATCGTTTCAATTTAATTTCCTTATTCTGAAAGTAATGACATAGTGCTATGGCTTCTCAAATGGAAACAAAAAAAAAAAACGTGGTATTAAATTGCTGAGAAAAGCATGTTTATTATTTTCTTATTCAAAATTATTTAATGCTCTATTAAAACAAAAATAAATAAAAATTCATTTAAAGTAAACTTAAGGTAGGAATGTAGATGCAATGCAATGAATAAACAAATTTAAAATAAAATTTATAAATTGAATAGAACTAATTTCAATTTATTTTTTGAACTAATTTCAATTTACTTTTACAACTGATTATGATTATATGATTATATCGAAGCTTATTGTAAGCAAATAAATTTGAATTTTAAATGTTTTAGCTAATCAAAATAGCAACAAAAAAAAAGTAAATATAATAATAAGAAGAGCAAAAATGTATATATTAGGTTTATAAATAAATTATTAATAGACCGTTAAAAATCATAAATTATTAATAATTTACATTCGTATATTATTGGAATATTCAAAAATTTTGGAAAATTGTTTACATCAGCATTGATAAAATTATTGTCGAGTCAAAAAATCTACTCCAAATTGAAATATCAATCAACCAAGAATAATTATTACGCCTGAAGAATAATCTGTTGTCGATTTAGGAATTAATATCAGAAGCAACTTTACAGAATCAATTTACAATTTCAGTTTATAACTCAAAAATTAAGGTGGGTTTTAGCTGGTAAGACTTGTAAGTGTGATAATATTTTGCTGGCTGGGAGGGAGGGAGATAACTTATTGAATTTAAATATAAGAAAATAATAGATTGCTGCAATTATTCAAAAAATTGTTAAAAAAGTATTGCTGGTATAAAGAAACGATCTCTAATATTTTAATAATATACTTTATCAAAGTATAATAACCCCAATTTTTGTGAAAATATTTCCAGTAAATGATATTTACTGTTCTTGTCGTATACGCATTCAGTTTCTATATAAAATAATGTCATTTTAGGTTATCTCCCATTTTAGAACCAACAAAATATTTAAAATTTTAAAATGTTAGTCAGCTACAACCCACCTTAATATTGCAAATTAGTGTGAAAATATCCCAATGTCAGGCATAAATATCCACAGTAGATGATATTTACTGTTCTTGACTTATGCATTGGGTTCTCATATAAAATAATATCATTCCATGTTATCTCCCTCTTTAGAGCCAATAAAATATGTTCGCACTTAAAATGCTTAGTAGCTAAATCACAGCTCTATATATATGTATTTCCAAGTTCCAACAATTTCAGTTCAATTCCAATTCCAAAAACAAAATCAGTTGACTAAATGGTCAATATACCAATATACTAGTGGTAGGTTAGGTTATACTTTAGTTAGATAAATCGTAGTGGTTAAAAAATTATTTTTAAGGCTATCAATAAAACGAATGATACACTATTGTAGTATATTTGTGGTGTGCCGTGTGAACGTACTTATTAAATTGTACGAACAATGCAAAATAAAATATTACAATGTATTTTAATAAGAATTTTTATTCAGTTAAAATATGTGCCATTTGGAATCTTTGCACATACCATTTAGATTCTAATAGGATATATCATATTAACGTTATAAATACACTATGAATGAAAGACTTCGGAGTATCATAACGTATCATTAGATAAATGAAGTATGTTAGAAAAACAACTTCGTATCACCCGACTGAAGAACAGTCGTCTTATTGTAGGAAGTAGTGAAAATTTTGTAAAAGTTATATTATAAAAGATTGAGACTTATTATACAATTTTTATTAACTCAATTATACTAATATGTACATATTTCATTAAACTTGTAATTCAAACATGAAGTATGTTATTTAATTAATAAAAAACAAATCAAATATTAAACCTTTACTGCTTATTGGTGTATTACAACAACAACAACAACAAATTCTTATTATAATTTTCTAGTTGTTGATTTTCTTTTTGTTAAACAAATTTTTGAACTGATCAGAGTGGAAAAAAATACGTACATAAATACTCAGCTCATATAATTATATATAATAATAACACTTTTTTTGTGTATGCATCTTAAAATTGACTAGATCAACATTTTTATTATAATAATTAAATTTGGAGTGTTCTTCAACGTAAAAAAAAATTCATTTTTAAGAAACATGGCGATCGTGGGCGATTTTTAAATAAAATAATAAAGAACATTATTTTCTTGGGTAGATTTTTCAGACAAAGAATAACAACAGTATACCAAATTAAATTTAATTATTTTTAAATAGTTTTCTTAAGTAAATTGAAATTAAGATAAAATATTGAATTATTTACAATATTTAATTTAATTATCATTATTGTTATTATTGTTAAAATGTTTATAAAGTTGTAAAATATAAAAGTGTGAATTGAAAATTGAAAATTAAAGATAAAAATTGTTAAGTAATTAGATAAGAAAAAAAAATAACTAAGTTAAAAATATAACGTTAAGTTGAAAACAAATATAATATACATACTATGTTTCTGATATCAGGAATGCATTTGGAAAAAAATAATATTAGAAGATTATGTAATGAATGATAATAACATAAAATAATTTTTTTTTGTGCAAATATTATAATTATTGTTGAAAAATTCATAAGACATTTATTACTGAAAAAGTGTAAATTACTCAAAACATTATGTATAAAAAAGCATGTAACTTAGAATTTTAATCTAATGCAATTAATTGATGTGTACATATTATAAATTTAATAAACAAATATAGTGAAAAGGTTCAAATGGCATAACAGCACGTTTTGTTAAAGATATATATATCGATCCTAATCTCTATGGGCCCACGTGTCCCTTGGGAACGTTGATTTCTGTGATTGTCACTTTTTAACTAGCTAATTAACTAGATACCGATCACAGACTTTTTTTTAATTTTCATACAAATCGTAATCGTATTCCAGTTTTTTATTTAAACCTCTCTATACAGATCATGGGAAATTTATTAATTTTTGTTTTTTGATAGTGATATTTAATGGTTCTTAAATCAAAATAAAAAAATTCTGCTTTGGTTTTTTTATTCATCCAAATCGCAATTCATATAAATACGAAGTTAATAACAATGAATTCACCCACATCATTAAGATCATATTTATTAATTTTGTTATACATAGGTCACAAAAATAATAAAAAAATCTATTTTATAACATTTCAATAAAAATATTCTACTTATATATAAAATTGAATAGATCAGTAATATTGCTGAATACACACAATCAAATCAATATCGTTAATTGTATTTTCTTGGTAAGATTAAGATTTACAAAAAAATGTTTATCTCAGCTCTCACTCATTTTGTTTGTTTGTGGGCAGTTATTTCAAAAATTAATGATTAACTATTGTATTGAGCATAAAAATGAAGACCAATTATAAACATTAACAGTAACTAAGTTAATAATACCTCATTCAAGTAATTTTAAAATCACAAAACTAAACTTTACAATAAATATATTTCGATTACTAAACTAATTATAGTAAAATATCTCTAATAATCTATCTATAATAATCTATTTTAATTAATTAATTGTTTGAAGAAATTATTGATTAGCATAGAGTTGTTAAAATTTGGATGGTATAAGTCAACAATTATTTTTTTATATTTAATTTAACCATATAGTTACATACTATAATAATAGTTATTATAGTCTGTGATAATTGTTGAAATAGTTGTATAGATATACAAAAAAATCAACATTTAGGGAAAAATTATTATTTTAGTTTGAAACATAAATTTATTATTCTTTTATTATAATTATAAAAAAATTATTAAATTAAGATAGCTTTATCCCAATTCTAAAATTAAATTATTCAATTAAATTGAATAATAAATAATAATAATAAAAAATAAATTCGATTTTCTCAAAATTTTCTCAAATTTCTCTAAATTTAATAAAATTAATTTAATTTATTAATTATCAATATTTAAATTTAATTCTTGTTGAACGAGTAACCATATATGTATATATATTATTTTAATGTTATAATAAAAATATAGTTACTCATATAGTAAATTCGTTCTGATCAGTAAATTTTACATTTCATAAAATTTGTACATTATATAATAATATAATATTAATAATACTCAGCATGATATCTATAGTTTTTTATAATAAATCCACTTCTATAATAATAAATAGACATGCACATTTGAAATATAATACAAATTAATTAAATAATTATATTATATAAATTAACTTATAATAATAATGAAATTGTTATAAAAACTATTTTATATATTTTAATTATTGGTATAGGAAAATTAAATAAATCAAAATTTCTAACGGTTAAATAGTAAAAGTAAAAGTTAAATTAAAAATTTTAATAAATGATGCGATCACACAAATAATATGTGATTACAAACTTTATTAAGTGTTTTTAATGGTTTAGAATATGAACCAACTATGACTAGGAAGTGTGTACAAATTATTATCGCTCTAGAAATAATATATTTTCATTTTTTAACATAAAATAATGTTAATTAGTGGCAAAATAAAAAACTTTCAATGACAGAATAAAAGTATATGATGATAGAATAAAAATACAAATTTCGCTTGAAAATTGTTCTAAATTAATTCAAATTAATCGGTAACTAAAATTCCTAAAAAGTTATTTAAACATATTTTTAAATCTTTATTAATAATATAATAAAATATTTCTCACAGATCGTTTTTCATTTATTAAATTTAATTATTAATTATAACAATAAATATGTACTCACCAAATGTGCTCCGTGTTCTATTAATATTTTAGCTAATTCTGGACGACATGGATTCCAGGGACTTGAAATAGCTGCTAAATGTAAAGGAGTATTACCATCTTCATCACGTGCATTTGCATCAGCTCCAATCATTAAAAGTGCTTTTGCTAAATGTGTTGATGGAAATTGACATGGAGGATTACGTTTAAGTAAGGCTGCTTCACGATAACAAGCTACATGTAATGCTGTGCGACCAGAACGTATCACAACTTTTAAATTATTTAATTTATATAATGCTGTTAATATACGTTTTTTTATCACTTCAGAACATTCTTCATCTACAACTAAACGGGCTAATAAACATGCCAAATGTAATGAGCTTACAAGTGCACGAGTAATTAAATTAGAATCCTTTTCACATTCTGGTAAAGTTTGAAACATTTTTTGACCTAAAAAATTTAAACAAAAATAATATATTAATTTTCTATAAATTTATTATATCCAATTTCTTACCTAATTCTAATTCTTTAACAGATTTATTAAATATCATAAGCATATCATTTGTTTCAATTGGTGGTACAACACGACCTCTAGTTGTAGCTCGTCCAGCTTCACCTAACATAAAACTAAATAATTCGGCAAATGATAAAAATGATGATTGTGTCATTGGACTTAATGGTTCAAGTATATTCTGTTGCATTGTAACAGCATAAGTCCATAATTCTATACAACGATCATATCTACCAGCATCAGCGTAATGTGCTCCCCTAAAATAAAAAAAATAAAAACAGATTAAAATTAGTTTTATATAAAATATATGTATTTCAAAAGTAGAAAATAAAATTATAAAAAAAAAAATTATATATATACCTAAATCTAATGTAATAACTTGTATCAGGATGGGCTGGACCTAATATACGTTCTCTTATAATTAAAGCTTGCATTCTCATTGCATCCAAATCCAATAATAAATCATCTAATGCATCAATACTTGTTACTTCTCTAGTAAAATCATAAGCAGAAATTGGTTCATTCACCATTTTAGGTAATTCAGGTTCATTATAATAACGATCTTCCATTGCGCGTTTCCATAATGATATTGCATGTACCATATCACGTTTTTTATCAACAAATGTTGCACCAAGTAATTCTAAAGCTGAAATACGTTCTTCTCGTTTAACATCAGGTGAATTAATTAAATGTTCAACAATTGGTAAATGACCTGTAACACTAGCTGCTATTAATGGTGTCATGCCATATGAATCAACATCCATTGTGGCGCCATGTTTTAATAATAATTCTAAAATTTCTAAAGAACCTGATTCAGCACAATCATGTAATGCTGTATTACCTTTAACACTTTTACGATTGACATTTGCTTTTAAACTCAAAAGATATTGTACAATTTTGTAATTACCCTTGTAACAGGCTATCATTAAACATGTATGTCCATGACGATTGGCTATTTCAAAGTCTACAAAAAAAAAAAAAAAATACAATTGACAAAGTTAAAATTACATTTGATATACATGTAAATATATGTATATTTGAAAACACTTACCAGCATTCTTTTTTATTAAATATTTTACAATTTCAAAATGACCATCAAAACATGCTGCTCTTAATGGTGTTGAATTGGTTTTTGTTGTACTATTTACATTAGCACCACGTTCAACTAATAATTTAACAATATTTAAATGTCCAGCTGCACTAGCACACCATAATGGTGGTGCATCTTCAATTGTTTCACCATCAAATATTACCGAGCCAACTTGTTCAACAGTACTATTACATTTTGTTATTAAATATTCCACAATATCATAATGACCATAACGACATGCTATTACTAATGGGGTTGCTCCAACAGTCTTACATGTTAATAACATTGATATCTCAGCTCGAGACCGGCCTTGCAAACAACTCTATAACAAAATAAATAAAAATAGATTATTAAAAATATTATTTAAATAATATGAATTTCAGAAATTAGAAGTTATAAGAATTTTAAATTGATAATTGAATTAAAATTATTTATTTATCTATTTTTTTTTATTTTTGTACATAAAACGATCGATCGATTGGACAAGATAATATAAAATGATGCACACTGACAAATAGAAGATATTTGAACAAACCGGCAACTAAATAGTAAACAAAATTTTTAGTTTATAAATACATAATATCAACGTGATAATTGGTAAAAACTAGTACAAATAATAAATAATTTGGTATAAGGTATTACAAATCTCGAACTGAAAAAACCCTAATAAGATTCAGCGGCCCAAAAAAATTTTTCAATTCAATTCCAAAAAAATAAAGCCTAAGTTTTCTTAATTAAAAAAAAAAAAAAGGAAAAATTCTAATTACCGTCCCACAACGTTCCGAACAACTATAATGTGATAAGATAACCATATTTATTAGTATAATCACTTCTTGTTTCAACAATTTTGTAACAAATATCACAGGTATACCGGAGTTTAGTTTTTTCAATGAAAGTTTAAATTAAATTTAATTTAAATGCAAAGATTTTCGAATGTGCGAAAAAAAGCTTTTGTTACTGAGAATCTCATTCTTCAGTATATTTTAAATGATGACATATGAAAATAATGGTTCATTGATGAATTGCTGTCGTCATTGCAGTGTGAACACATTAACATGAAATTTGACCTAACTTGTTTATCTTATTAAAATTTACTTTAAATATAATTTAATATAAAATTTATTTATTTTTATAATAAAAACATAAATTCAAGGGGAAATTTCCCGATTTTATTCTGTCTTGCCTTCCTTATTTTAAATCTAGATAATTTTTGATTGTTTCATTTAAATATGTTTTGTTTACGTCTTAAACATCACCTTGGATATATTTTATGTTTAGAACTTTATTTAATGTATCTGTAACTCATACATAACAACACATTATATTTTATGGTATATTTAGTTATGAAAAGGTTTTTTTTATTAATACATAATTTAGCCATACACATGAATAAACGGTAAAGGTCAAAATTTTGAAGTAAAATCATTGTAAATTTCTTTTAGAATGATTGAATAAATTCGGTCTTATTAAAATATATATATATATATATATATATAATCTATCCAATTTTTATATTTTATGACTTTTAAAAATCAATTTTTTTGATTTGGTAAACAAGTTTAAATTATGTATAATTATAGATAGGCATAATAAATAGCTCTGTATCTAATAAGTATAGTTTTAATTTTTTTTTTCCAAATTCAATTAAAATATTTTTTGGATTTATATTTAAATTTTTAGTAAAATAGTAATTTAAAAAAACAATTCAATTTAAATATAAAATAAAATTTAAAAAAGAAAAAAATGTTTAATTTGTTTTAATTTAATTGATTTTAAATTTGAATAACAAATTTTATTGTGACTAAAGTACATAATTATTATTATTAATTTTAGATATTATATGTATTTAGGTAAAATTATATACATACATACATATTTATGTTTTTAAATATTTTTTTAATATAATTTTAATATGATGCCGCAAATCAATAATATGACCTCACAAATAGCGACGAAACAAATCGCATATGTATGTAGGTTTATGTTAAAAATTTTTAAAAAATCGTAATTAACTTCTACAAAACTATTCTAGACAATCAAGTATATTTAGTTCTTAGAAATCTGTATAGAAATTATTAAATTTAATAAAAATTTAATAAATTTTTTTGAATATCATTCAATTTTAGAACTTTTTTGGCTGTTGTTGTTTCTATATACACTTTATTTATCATACAGATTTCTACTACTTGCATACTTCTTCACTGTTTTGAACGCGATTTAGTCCTCTATATTTTCTTATATAGTTCAAATCAATAGATGAAAGTCAAATAAATTCACAAAAATATGTTGTAACTGCGTTCCAATTAGTGAGAAAACAAAATTCATTATGCATTTATAGAATTTGACTAAATTTTTTATCAAAACATTTTCTCCAAAGTTGTACCTTAACGTTTTAACGAAAATTTTTAGAAATTTAACGAAAGATTGATCAAGTTCTTTATAAAATTAAAAAAATGTAATTTCATTCAGTCGCACAAAAACTTATTTGCGGATATTTAAAATAAAGTGTTAGTACTGAGTTGTGCTCCATAGTTATAATGTATTGTTTTTTTGTGAATTTAATTGCATTCCCCTATGGTGGTGTGTGTCTCCTACGACCATCATATGAGTATATGATTTTTCATGAAATTATTTCTCCGAATAGAATATTCGTTATTGAAAACAGTCCAAAATTTTCCTTTTAATTTTAATAAATATGTTTATCGTACAAATACAGACGATATAGTCGATTACAAAATACTGAAGGAGTCTGCAAGTAGTAGCAAATCTGTATGATAAGAATATTTAATAAAATTAAAATGAAAATATTAGACTATTTGAACAACTATACAAATTTTACTGTAACGCTAAAGAATAAGTTTTTCTAAAAACTTGAATATACGATTCTTCTAAATCAGAAGATCAAATAGATTAACAAAATGATTCTGTGTATAATACATATTTTACGGGAGTAAAAAAAATTCCCGAAAAAAAATCTCCAGTACAAAATTCTTAAAAAGATTAAATTTCCATAGACAAAATCCACAAAAACAAAATGGCCGAAGTTTTTTTTTGAAATAGCCATTCTTGGATACAAAAAAAAGAAATATCTCCTTTTTCCAGAAATATAATTTCTGAAATTATTTAAATAATATTTTTAATAATATATTTTTAGTTTTTTATGTTTATTTTTATTAATTTTTGTGGCCACTGTGGGATACAAAAAAAAAACGAAATATCTCATTTTGGAATTTTGCCTTGGTGATTTTGAAATGAGAATTTTTTACTAAACACTTTATTTATTTGTTGTATGATCTTTAACGACAAATATGGTTTGATAGAAAAATTAGATACAATATTAAAAATACAAGTTGAGAAAATTTGTCTCTACACTGACAGTTTGATAGAAGTTATATACGAAACAAATTTATTTAAACGTATATAACGTAAATTGCATTTCCATCATAAGCCAATGTGTAAGGACATTCAGAACAGTAATATTTTTATAGTTTATAAGATTTAAAAGATTTAAAATTCATTTATTTTCTTAAATATAAAATTTTTTACAAACTACATCAAATTAAAATTGAATATTATCAAAACATAAAGCTCTTAAATCTAATAAACTAATATAATAAATTCAATAAAATTAATAAAAGTAAAAAAACTATAGTTTATTAGAATAGTTAATAGGAACAAAAATAATAATATAAATTATGTAGTAATACCTCAGGCTCATATTTTATTTATATACATATAGTACACCTATATTCTCTTAGACCCATCGTTGACAAGAAGAAAAAATTCATCTCGTCTCGTCTCGCTGAATATGCATTTCTGTTAGACACTGTAAGCGGTGCGATAGAACATTTTATTTGTTGGTAGTACTGATCATTTTTTACTGTCAACCAAAATTATTGGTATATATATAAACAAAATATGGTTTATTAAATTTTTGGAAAGTATTAGTATGGTTTAGTTTTAAAATATCTTTTAAATGAAAAATAAATATAAATATATTTATGTTTTAAATATTTTTTAGTTAAGTACATAAACAGTAGTAAAACAGTAATATTAAAGATGGTTTTTTTTTTCAAAACAAAAACACAATTTTAATAATAATGCAAAAAAAATAATGAAAAATTGTTTATTAATCTTAACTTAACTATTTTATCTATTCAATTTATTTATTTAATTCAATTTTTTGATAAAAAAAAAACACAAAATACTTTGACGAGATACTCTATGGCTTACAATTTTTGACGAGATAAAAAATGGCTATCTCGTTTCGTCAAAGGTCTAACAGAATACAAAACTCTCTCGTCAGAGATATTCTCACGCGATCTCGTGAAATGGGTGTTAATGGTGATAATTACGTGACCGTCCTTAATCCTTTCGTAATCTATTTACTTATATATATGATTATTCACATTTTATTAGTTATATTGAAGATAAGTTTACTACCGGTTGCCCCAGACTACAAATTTCAAATGTAACTGTGTAGCACCACACTCAATTAATTACAGTGATTAATAAGTCATCATTTTTTAATTCATTCAACCAACAATTAGAAAATTGACATACGTATTTGGAAAATTATAAATATAAACGGAAATATTAGTTTCCTAGAAGGAAGCTATAAATTATATTATATAATAAATTTTAAGTAATGTGAAGTATCATAAGATCTATTCATTGTTAAAAAATTACAAATTGACTTCGCACATTACTCTTACCAACCATCAAGAAAAATATATCTATGTATTCTTTTTGCTTAAAATTTCATAATTTATTTTTGAATACATATATAGAAAATTAAATTTTGAATTAAAATTAAAAATTTATTACAATTTCTTCATTCCACCATAAATAATTTAATCAATCAAAGAAGCGTCAAAAAATTTAATATAAAAAAAAAATGATTTTTATTTTTAATTAATTTTGAAATATATATATGTATGTAGACACATAATAATAGAACCAGTTAAAAACTATAAGATAAAAGTTTCTTGTTTCCATATGAAATGATATAACATAAGATACAAGTAGGTATTAAAAAAATTATTATTTTTTTTCTCTTCTAAATATTAAATCAAATTTAATAACTTCCTAAATCTATTCAAATTATCAAATTTGACAAAAAATAAATAAATAAATAAGTAAAGCGGATATTTGAAATAAATTTGAATTTCTTTTAGAAATAATTTGTAGTTTTTATGATTTTCAAAACATTCAATAAAATGAACTTATTTACATTTACTATAATAATTATATACAATACATTTTATTATAATATGGAATACAAACTATAAGGAATATGTTTTTGTGTTTTATTTTTTGGGTTGGGCAAAGTAAAATAATAAACAAAAAAACTGGAGTTGGATAATAAATAGAATTTTATGTCAGAATATTCTGGAAGAATTATAATTTCTAAAACTGATTAAAAATATGTACCTACCAGGTAATAAACACTATACATATTTTCTTCTTTATCATTCTTAGTTATTTTACATTAGAACATTTTTAATTGTAATGTATATCAGAATATAACAACTATACAGAACTTATCATGTATTTAAAGAGTCATGAAACAATTAAACGTTAATGATCGTGATAAAATTGATAGAATCGATCCTTATGAACTCATAAATATTAGTGAATAAAACAAAAATGTAAAAAAAAAGACATAATGTAATATTTCAGTTGTGTAGATGTAATTACATCTGAACTCTGTATAAAAATGTAATAGAACTCAAATGTAAATGTAAAAATTAAATTAAATAAAATTGAAATTGAAAAAATTGAATTGAAAATTGATTTAAAAATTCATAATAATTAATTCATCAATTTAAAAAATAATTAAAAAATTTACACAATTTATATTAAATTAAATGAAAATATTAAAAATATATATGAATAATTAAATTTGAGAATAAAAAATAAATAATCTCAATTAATTAAAATTATTTAATTTATACCATATATAAATTAAATTTTATTTAATATTATAATATTTTAATTTATAATAGAATTTTTTAATAAAAAAATCTCGTCATTATGGCGCATTAGTTTTAATAAATGTTTTTTTTTTTTTTTTAAATAATAATTAAAATCAATAAACACAAGTTTCTTAATAATACATAATTAAAATATAAAATAATTTTATGTTTAAAAAATTATTTTTTATTAAATTATTATTACATAACTAGTCTCTTGAAAACCTTAAATTCTACGCAAGATCTTTGATCCTGTTAACATCGATGGGGCTTTTATTTTTTTGTTTATTGACTGTGCCAAAAGGTTTGATCTTATAAGGTTGTAAGATTTAACTTACATCTGAATCTGACTTGATATCAATTTTATAAAGTATTTTAAATTGATTAAACAATATTATAAATTATTTTAAATTAATTAAAAATAAAAAAAAAAGAATATTATGTATTAAAAATTAAAATAAAATAAAATTACAAAAATTTAAATTTAAAATAAATTAAAACAAAAATAAATAGTTAGATGAGCAGGTGTTAAATTTTAATATAATGTACATAATACCACGTTTTGTAATATAAAGTGGTTGAATTAATGATTGATTAAAATGTATTGAACTCTTTACAAGCTTTATATATAACTTCTTTTGACTAAAATAACAGAAAAAATAATAATACTAATCTAGTTAAAATAATTAAGATATAACGACTTATTAGAATATGTTTTTAAAAATAGAAAGAAAATTAATAATTTTAAAAAGACCAATATGATACACGCAGCAGAGCTGCACTGCACATCAAGTCTTATAGCATTGTTTGAGATTGAAACCAATTAAAAAGATTTCTTCAATTGGGCAGAATTGCCGAGTTATTTTCGAGTTTCATTATTTTTGTAAGTTTTTATTAATTTTCTCTATGTAAATTGAAATTTATGTAAATATTATGCAAATTATATGAATTGAACTCTAATTACCAGGTTATGTATGATTACCTATCATAAATGCCGGAAGTAAAATAAATCCTATTTTTATTTTTTAATCCATACACACTTTTTTATTCCGAATTTAATAAATAAAAACATTAAAAAAAAGTTTTTTTTAGGAGGTCAAATGTATTTTCGCGTTGAGGTCGAATTTTTACCAATTCGTCATATTAGATGTAAGTAAAGTAAAAAGTAACCAAGTAGTAAGTAACCCTCAGAAAAATTAATCAATTTATTATAAATATGCTTATGTACCGATAAAAAAAATTGATTAACTAAAATATATTTATTATTTAAGTCTTTGGTTTGTGTCTTCAATCGATTTTAGTATCATTTCAAAAATTAAGTAATTTATGGGAAAATGAGTATGAGCGGGAGTTATATATAAAATATAACATCACCCTTCTTCACTATAATCAAATAATATATTAAAAATAGAACACATTTAATTATTAACAGTAAAAATTATTAGATTTAAGTTTATACATACATATTTAATTATAATTATGTATATTATAATAAAAATAAGAGCAGCAGTTTTAAAGCAAAAATAACCATCAAAAGAGATATGCACAGAAAAAATAAATGTTTAAACAAAATCAAATTTGTGTTTCTATTATTAAATAAACAATAAAATATAATTCGGGCGAGACATGTAAAATTGTTTCATTTTATCTTGCTTTCACTAATATTTTTTAAATCATGTTTTTTTTCAAATCACATATTATTCTTATCATGTTTTATTTTTTAACAATTCTCAATAGATCTAAACATATTTTCCAAGTTAACAGACCGCTTACACTTCGAGTTAAGGGAGAAAAACCAAAAAATTGATATTCTGAATAATTTGAGCACAAGAAAGTGTTCCTTAATTATTTTTTTTAAACAAATATTTTTTTGACAGATTTGATTTTGCTCTGATTAGAAAAACGACCAATAAAAAATCAAATTATCGGTTTTTTTTTTATTCCAACCCAAAGTTTATTAAATACTTATCACATACAGTTTTTATGCAACAAAATTGTTACAATCATTTTCAATATTTACCAATTTATAAATTATTTTTATTTAGTATTTAATATTTAATTTATTCAATATTTATTAATTTATAAATTATTTTTATTTAGTAATGAGTAAAAGTTCTACATGTGTGCTAATAATTAGGGTCAATAAGTTACATTGCCTTTGATTCGTTTGAAGTAATCCACAAAAAGTTCAGTAAATCCGAAAATAGTTTGCACCTTTTAATAAATCAATTATTATTTTTTTTTTTATTTTATTAAATACCTTGACCATAACATTGTATGTATATGTATGTACACTTAATGTTTATAAATACAAATACTTAATATATGCTTATGTTTGCAGAAATATATATAATATGTATATGAAATAATTTCTCAAACATATGTACTTAATAATGTTATTGTACACGTAAAAATTATGAACACTTTTATATTCCACAAATTTTGCATAATTTTTAAATTCATATTAACCGTTATATTAAAATAAAATTAAAATACATAAAAGTAATTATTAATTTACTCACATAAATATATTTTTGAATTTTTGATAATAATTGAAAAATAAACTTCATATTTTCTTTATTTTATTGAATTATTTTAGATAAAAAAAAAATTATAGATATAATTAAATAAATAAATTAATGAATTAAAAATTAATATGGCATTTTATCTTTTTAATTAAACACTAAAAAAAATTTGCGAACGATTTTCAAATTATTTGATAAGCTTCGCAATTCAATTAAAAATGAACCGTGACTAAACGTGCATAAGATTTAATTTGAAAATAAGAATTATGAGAAGATAAAAAATAAAAAACGTGTGACCGGCCGCTCGCTAAAGACAGTTATGAAAGAACTTAATTTTTTTTTTTTAATTCAAGAAATTGAAAGCTTCTTCTTGTTTTTTTTTTTTATTTTTTTTTTTTTTATTTATAATTTTAATCAAATTCATTTAAAATTATTAATTTATTATTTCTTTTAGTACCTATAATACCGTACCGCAAATATACCACTATCGTCAACAGATAATAATATGACATGTGTTTAACCATAGAATTATGTATGACATTTGGGCAATGGGGACAGGTTTTAGTGTATTATTTGGTAAGTGATCTGCTGTTACCTATGGTATAATTTTTCTTTAAATTTAAATGTCAATGAAAACAAGTTATATTTGTCTCTTTTCTTCTACACTTTAAAGCTTTTAAATATAACAAAAAAAGTTATTATAATGATGAGAAAAAAGTAAAAGAAAGAAGTACATAAATTTTTTTAAAAATATTTTTTAGTTAAAACACTTTTTTTTTTTCTAACTAAATATTTCTAGTTCATGGTTGCTTCTGTCTTTTGGATCGTGACCATTAGGTTATAGAGAAGAGATGCAATGATTTAAAAATTATTTCGATAAGACTGATTGACATTGAAATATAAGTTACTTTTTTTCTAATTAATAGTTATATTTATAATTAGTAATTTATTTAAGTAAAGGGAAATTTACAAGGACATTTTATACAAATTTCAACAATAATTACAATAACTATGAAATTATTTGGTTTTGCAAAAATTATTCATATAATCGTCTAATAATTTAATTATTAAAGGTAAGGTGGTTAATGTATAATAGGGAAATAAGTACTTCAAAAGAATTTTAATTGTCTATTAAGTTGTGGTAATTAACTTTTGTTTTTTTTTTCACTACACATTTTAGTCACACTTCGTTTCAAGAAATCTTGATTTAAGTGGGTGTTTTTGTTAAATCATCTTTAATTAGCTTTAAATAATTTTCAAGATTCACGAAAAGCTTCTGGATTAACAATTTTCAGTATATATAACGTGAATTTTAAAAATTTTCGCTAACAAAGGTAACTTGCTAACTGCATGGAAATAGTAGAAAATTTTATGTTATTTTCCGCTGATACATCAAAACATATGTATTAGTATAATAGTATAATAGTATGCAATATTAATAGTTTTTCCAATTTATTTAGAGAGTATATATAATAAAATTAATGTGCGAACTACAGAAATGCCAACTCTACGGCAAATATGGGGCTAAATGTTAAGAGATAAGAAACGTAACAACGAAATGTCCGGACGAATATTATATTTAAAATATTGCCCGTTAAAGTCGAAATAACAGTAGTTATCAGAATATCGGCTGACAAAGGTAGCAATTAATGGCCAAATTACAAATTACCACCAAACGTCTATCCAGGAAGATATCCCAAAAGATGGTATGAATGTTGGACACAGTCATCACAAAATTTATGAAGAATCTTATCCGGAATAAACAGGTAATTTGAATGCCTAATTCAAGATGAAGAAGGAAGAAGGAGGAAATTAATACGTATACATAAATAATCGAAAAATATTGCACGTTCTACTTTATGTAGTGAAAATTGCAGTAAAGTGCTTGATAAACGAAAAGAATCTACTCCATTAACAAGAACATATAAAAAAAGAAATTTCCGTAGGAAATCAAGTATCATAAATTTATTTAATAATTGATTATTCTAGGTTCAACATGCACCCAACTACTTACTTCTGTTTGTTATTTAATGATTCGCAGTATTTTAGAAGATGTGCTGGATTCTTGATGTTACTAAAAATGCATGTTTATAAAAACTAATGCGATCGTAATGTGAATTGCCTTTTTCATAAGTATAGTTATTTAATCAAAAGTCACCCATAATTTGCAAAACTGAATGACAGTTATTTAAAAAAAAAAAAAAAGCACAAATCAAAATAATTTTTTTTTTGTTTTTCTAGGTTAGGTCAAGATCTCATTAAATATTCAGTTTTATTGTGCTTTAGTTTTTTAATGATTTGGATATGATTTCCCCTTTGTTGCTTTATTTTTTTTTTTGTTTTCTTAACTGGTTCACAGTTGAGTCCATTGTTCTAGATAATTATTTTACAAATATTTTTATATATGTATTATACTTATATATAATTTTTTATTATGAATTTGATTGATAAGTAACATAATGAATCATAAAAAATTTGAAATATGACATTTTAATAACTTACATTTAAAATCATTGATGTTTTTGAATAGAAATTAAGTGTACATATCAAAAACAAACTGAACTTTTCAATCAAAAAAACCATTTTTTTTTTTTATTTTAAATATTTATGTACATTTGTGAAAATTATTTAAAAATAAAAACAAAAGAAAAAATAGATGAAAATTAACAACGGTAATTTGAAATTGGGCGAAAAGAAGGTCATTATAAAATATATATATAATTTTTAAGATCATAAAAAAAATTGAATATTAATTTTGAAAATTTTAAAATTTCAAAATGAAATTACTCATTTTACAGTAGGGTCAGGATAATATGAACAATTATGTATATAACATTTCGATATCATTTCAGTTTATTGAATTCAATATCTTTATCTAAAGTTGAATTGTTTATAAGAAATAATCAGAAATAACATTGAAATTATTTATCGGAATAATATTTTGAATTTTCATCAAATAATTGAGTGTAATATATGTACTGTTATACATATTGATTTAGTCGTTGCAAAAAAAAAAAAAAAACATTTTTATTTTAACACTTTTTTTATTTTCTAAAGATTTTATGTTCCTAAAACATTATTACACACCGGTAACATAATTTAAATCTAATCGTAGTGCGTAATAGTTTTCAGTGTCATTCTGTTATTCTTTATCTAATCAATCAAATTCTTGGATGTTATGTTGGTAATAATGTGAATCACCTTATACTAATATTTGTTCTTCCATTGATAGTCAATCGAAATATGGATGTATTTAACAATTTCGATTGATTCAAAATTTCATTTCTAATGAATATTTATTTTAATTTATGTAAAAACCATTTTTTGTTTTTTTCATTATAAAATAATATTTTTTATTTTGTTTATATATATACAATACATACATAATATTAAATTTAAATTCAAAATTAAATTAAGTTTTATATTATAAAATTAGTTTTAATTCTGAGAATGTCGTAACTAGATGTATATATATAGAGCATTATTATAAGGTATGTATATTATACACATATATATTTCAATGGTATATATTTTAATGTTATAAATAAGTAAAGTTCTAAGCTAACAGGAATCAAGGATTACAAAAATAAAGTTAATTCTTCTATTTTAAAACATGGTTTAACGGTACTTGATCAAAAGACATGATAGTAATAATATAAAATTATCATCTCTATTCTCGTAGACTCATCGCTGACGCGGAGGAAAAATCCATCGCGTCATCTGAATATACTTTTCTGCTAGACACTGTAGTCGAAGTGTTGGAATATTTTATTATGTTGCTAGTACTGACCATTTTTTACTGTTAAAAAAGATTATTGTTATACACCAATATACCTTAAAAATTTTTTGGATAGTATATTAACGGTGAGGAATTAGTTAAATTTAAGGTTTTAAAATACTTTTTAAATAAAAATTTTTAATAAAATTATTACAGTATAGTAATAGTACATAATATTATAAAATAATAATTTATAATTGTTGTAAAACACAAATCGTAAAGATGAGTTTTTTTTTCAAATCAAAAACACAGTTTTTTATAATAAAGCAAAAAAATTAATTTACAGAACTTTTTTTATTTCTCTTTACTTAACTATTTTATCCATTTAATTTGATTTTTTTTATTAAAAACACAAAATAATTTTCTCTATATGAGAATATAAAAATGGTTGTCGCGTCGCGTCATATGAAAAATCTAACAAGTGATAATTTAAATCTAATCTAGTGCTAATTTAAAACTACCGCGTCTGTGTCTAACAGAATACATAGAAAAATATCGAATGCAAACTATTTTTTTTCTTCAACAGCCAAACGTTCGAATATAATCTTTAGTACTTACATACCGCTTGGTTAGAATAGGACAGGATAGGAAGAAAGATATTGTCATTTATAAATAGTTGATTGCAATTCAGAAGTAAATAGTCAGTTGGAATTAAGAAATATTAGAACAACAGGGGTCTATGACTAACACTCTATACTACAAAACATAAAAATAAAAAACAATCTAATCACAATCTCGAAAGGAAATCAGTTTCGTATAATAGGAAATACGAAATTGATTTTTAATTCAAAATTTAAATTGAGGATTTTTTGTTTTCAGAATTTTTTTTTTTCAATAAAAAAGTTATACTCCCGAATAAAAGTTAGAAGGGGGTAGTATGTTAATTCGACATTAACATTTTTAGAATCGTGTTATTGAACTAATTTCTGTTGGTACCCAAGCGTATAATTTTTTTTTTTTATAAATAAAGGAAATTCCTAATTTTTTTGACGTAATGAATTGATTATCACGACACTACTGTAAAAATCATTTTAAAAAAATGTATATTTTTTTTTTGTTCTTTAATTTTTATTACTCTTGTTTTATTTTTTGTTTAAATATATTCTAAATAATTAAAATTAATTCTTGAATAATTTTATTTATCTTCCTCATTCTATACAATAAAAGAATTCTTATTCTAAGTATATTGAATTCTTAAAAAGTTCTTAATTTCAAGGTTATTATAGAATATTAAAAAAATAAAAACAAACCAAAAAAATCGCATAATGTCACATAATTTAAATTCAATAAGAAAAACATATAATAAAAAAGCATAACAACAACAACAGTATAACAACAAACAAAACTCAAACACCTGATGTTTGAATAAATTAAGAAAATTATTTATAAATCCAGTTTTATATTAAAACTTTAGTTTAAATTTTTCACAAATTGGTTATTTTTATTATTATTATTATTATTGTTATTAATTTCAATAGCAATCTCTATTTTTTTTTTTTGGTTTTGTTTATAATATAAATATGGTATGAATTCCTTAATGGTAGATATTTTGTTACCATACCAATATAATATACAAATAGTTAAATTTCTATTAATAGTAGTAGTTAACTATTTTTTTAATAGTTATTCTAACCTACAATTTGTTCATCCATTTTTTTGGTCAGTGGGTCATTTTATTAATCATATACGTATATTGTATATGCACATATGACATTTTATTATATCTATCAAATTAATTTATATATATACATATTGATATTATATGTATATAATATGTGAAAATAAATAATAGCGTAGTTTATTATCATAATCATAATTCAATCAGGTCATTAGCTCGAAGCTATTATTTAACAAAATTTATGGTGAATTTATAAATTTTCTTATTTTCTTTTTTATTTGTTTTTATAGGTACTAATTATTATTTCAAAGTTCAAAGTCAGTGTTATTTAAAATTTTTAAACTAAGCAAAAAAAAAATAAGTAAATAAATAAAATTTGTCTTTTTTTTTTTTGGTAGATTCAGCAGACTTATCGGATATATATATATATTTATTTACCTTATATGAAATTTAGTTTTTAAATGTAGCTTTGAAAATGGAAGTATCTGAAATAAATACATATACACAAACATTCAAAAAAATATATAATATAAAATTAATTCGACAATATAATACAGAATAACAAAGCTCGGCTAGACTTAAAACAATAACAACAAAAATATAAATGATATATAACCATATTTTTATGTAGGTATGTATTTTTAAAAGAAATAAGTATGAATTAAAGTTTTTTGTTATTTCAAAAATAAACTTTTTTTTGCCATTTGTCCGTCCCACTGTATTTTTTTTTTAATTTAATAGTAACTTATTTTGCTCGATCGTTTGTACTGAAATAAAATATAACTATTTTAATATCTTAATTTTAACTTTTTTTATTTTTAAGTAGATATGGTGAATATTTCAGTTCTTTAGTAATCCATGTAAGAAAGTTTTGAACAAATGCGTTCAAATGGCATCATAACGAATATTACGACACAATGAAGTCGACAACAAAAGTTTGATCAAAATTCAAACAAATTCGACATTTCATTTTGATAGTTCTAAGTTTTTAAATTATAATTGTTGTTGAATTGTTGTTTTAAAATGAAAATGTCGCATAGCATGACTTGCTATGTGACATTCTATGTCGACTATATAGGACGACAATGTTGTGTCGTTTGATTAAACTTTTGGCTTTAGGTTTAAGGTTTGAACAAAATAGATCAATGGAATATAATATGAAATACATATAACTGTACAACTATTTACGAATAAATTAACATTTATAGTTATAATTAGTATTACAATTAACAAATTTAAATCTTATATATGTTAGGAACATTTCCAGAAACATTGACAGTAGAAAATATAACCATCGGGAAAACAACAAGTTGAATATATCCCACACAATGGAAACTGTTAGAACTACGGATTCTAACAGGAAAAAAGGAATTAAACAAAAATGGCAACAAAATATGTAGATGAATAAGGTAAATTAAATATTTGTAACCATTCTCATTAACAGCCATTCGTTCGAAAACGTTTAATAAGTCAATTGGACTACCCAAATTAAAATGGTTTAATACTATAAGAGTTAATGCTTTATCATAGCTGCAACTGTAAAATTAAAATAAATATAAGAAACTGCAAAAAAAGCGTAAGGTATAGAAATTCATGAAGGAGTTGCAGATAGAAGACAAAAATATAATTTAGGTTTCAGTGACACTAGAAAGAAGAATATTGGTTAAAATAACCGAAATATTTAGTTATAAAATATCTAAACCCAACATAGAAACTATGCAAATATACATATATCAAAACAAGGTAGTGACAGAAACTATAAATGTTCCATGATACCATTGATCAAATAATCTGGTGAAAAAAGTGAAAGAAGAAACCAGTGAAAAAAGAGGTACAAATGACAATTATAACAAACAGAAATATTATAAGATGAATCAAAAGATTTCAACCATTTGAACTGGCCTATATAGTAATTCAGAGAATACAACGTTTTGAAAAAAATATAAAAAAAAAAAACAAACAGAATAAAATTAGTTTTTAGAAAAACTTATTTTAAACAATAGGGTAAAATTTGTACAATTTTTGAAAATAATCGAATATTTTCAAAAATTAGAATAAAATTGCTTCTTAATAGTCTGAATAGATTAAACAGCAAAAATTTATTTTACTAAATAAAAAGCACACACGCAATGTCAACTAAAGAGATTTATTGTGTCTTTTAGGAAAATAACATCACATTTAATGAATGAACATAATAATAAAAATAATAAATAGAAATATTGGTTGGAGACAATTATTATACAGACGGATTGGCAGATATTGTACGAAGGCAGAGGATGTATTACTACATACGGTGACAGTTAATCGAAACTTTTATACTTTCGTTTTGTTGATTAGAAAAACTAGATGGAAAATTTTTGTAGTTATATAATTGAGTTAATTATGTCAAATATTAAAATATTGGTAATTACAACAACGTTGTCAATTTCTTCCTTCATGTCTCCTTGTATATATATTAAATTTGTGTTGGTTTGCTTTTTTTTTTATTTATATTAAAAAGAAATTTGCATGAAAATTTAGTTTGAAATTCGCGCAATGATTTCCGGTAAGTAAATGAAAAATATACAAATGGATAAAAATGAAATCATAAACAAAAAAAAAAAACATCAGATTCATCTTATAAATAAACAAAAATAAAATTTTGTTACATATGATTATTATTATTGTTATTATTATGATTATTATTGTTGTTATTACTTTTTATATCAGAAATTTAAATTTTTTTAAAATTTGTATGTGTTCGAAATGTGATGGAAAACATGTGTAAAAATTTACTGACATTGAAATATTTTTATTTTCTTAATACGTATATATTTATGATAATTTTAAATATTTTTTTTATTGACTAGGTGTTTAAAAGAAAAATTGGAACAAATAAAATAGAAAAATGAATTTTCATGTTAGGAAAAAAAAAAATATAAAAATGTTTTCAAAACAATTTTTAATTGACATACAAAGAATTGTTTAATTGTATTTTTCTCTATTATAAATTTTTTTTGTGTGATAATTTCAGTTCTGGTATGATAATGGAATTTAAATGTAAAAGTAACTATTATAGTGTATATTTCGTATTGCACCCTTTTTTTTCGAAAAAGAATGAAGGAATATCGTTTATGTAAACAACGAACGTAAAGTCTTAGTATAGTTCTACAAATTATTTTTTGGATTAATTGAACGATATTGACTTGGGAGAAATATGATTTCAACATTAATTCAACAAAATCAAGATTATTGAAAGAAATTTTTTTGTTTATTTCCCGATTGATATTCTAACTGGTGACCAACTAGAATCTTCATTTTTGATTATTAAAACATCAGATATAAAATAACAGCACTAAAATATTTTACTATACTTAAAGAAAAATACAATTCGATCAATGAAATACAAATTGATTTATGCGAAAAAATCATGAAAAATTAGGTTAAGCAAATTAAATCATGTTGTGGATATTTGAATGATGTTATATTCCATCATCAATAACATTTAAATCATATTTAAAATAATTAAAAAAGTCATTGGTATCTCACGTAACTAGCTTTATTTATATTTAAAATTGTATTGATGTTAATGGTTTTATTTAAGTTGTAAAGTTAGTTTCAACTGGATAAAATCAAAATGGAAATTTGGAAAAAAAAAATTGAATTAAAAAAACAAAATTTAAACAGTAACGATGTACAAATGCTTATTTAAATTGTGTTCGTATTTATCTTTCGATGTGTAAAATTTTTTAGAAATATTCTAAACAACCCAAATTTTTTTTCGCTCATTAGACATAACATACTTTATTTTTTGGATAAATGGATTAATCATTATATTTAATCTGAAAATTAAAAAAAGTACGGTACAAATATCTGAATCATTTCATAACATATTTTTATTCTTATTCTTTTAAATGATAAATATTTAAAAAGAGACGTAGCGAAATTAATTTTTTTTTTTTTTTCAAATTTTCAATTAGATATTTCAGTTTAAAACTGTATAAGACATTACAACATATAAAAATATTAATTTATTAAATTGGCACAACTGACCCATATTGCCTGAATTAAATTAAATTTTTCTTTTTAAATACATTATTATGTATGCGGTTCTTGTCTAAGTTAAATCAAGAGAAAAATGAAGTATAGTACCAAGGATGAATTATTAAAATGATGGAAAATTAATTCATAATGAAATACAGTAAGATTTTTATCCTACTTCGAATTTCGAGGAGTGAGCAAATAATAGTTTTTCTTTAATCTTTAAATTCTAATAAATCAGTGTTGATTGGTCGTCTAATCTTACCACCTATCATCTAGTTCTAGTAGAATAAACGAATTTGATCTCTAACAGCATTTGAACTCTGGTTTGCAATCATCGGATACATTTTCTATCATAATATACTGATTAGGTTGTAAAGAGATATTCTTTGTTTGGGCATTCAATATTAAAATCTATAATAATAATCTATAAATTTATTTATTTATTTTATTTATTTATTTATTCAATTCTTAATGTTAGTATACATAAGACGATTAGTCTTTATAAGAGTATACAAATAAAAATTATTAAAAGAAAATATTAATTTAAATACATACTTAACTTAGAACTAAACCAGCCAAATATTTCACAGATAATAAAGCAATTAATTCAATTAGACTAAATTAAACAAGCTTAAAAAGAACACAAAAAAAAAAAACAAAAAAAGTAAAATAAAATAAAAAGAAAAACAATAAAAATATTTAATTCAATTAAAGTAAATTCAATTCAAAGCAACTTATTAAAAACATGTAAGTAAAAACATGAGAAAGAGAAAAAAAAGATTATTAGAAATTATTAAATTATACCTAATCTATAATAATTTTCAATTAAGTAAGATTTATATAAGATAAATATTGTAAATAAATGCAAAAAAACAGTCATTAAACACAATATTTCGAAATTTTAATTGAAAGTCTACAAAATCTATAAAGTTAAATAATGCAAAAATATATTTAAAAGACAAAAAATACAAATTTTTGAAGTCAATAAATGAAAACAAATTTCTCGCCCACATTTTCAAAAGAAAAGTCTCAAAACAACTTCTCCACATAAAATTGTTTCTTATGGATAAATAAAAATAAATTAAATATAGTGGAAAATTATGATGGATAAAAAGAAGAATTCAAATAAGATTGAGGTCTATAATGTGCAAAAAATATAATAATAATAATAATGATGATGATGATGATGATGATGATGATGATGATGAGTGATGATGATGATGATGATGATGATGATGATGATGAGTGATGATTAATGTTAAGAATTAAACATGCATGTACAATGCCATTTATATAATATCAACTTTTAGATTCTAATTAGTATAGTTTAAATTGTATATCATTAATATCAATCAAAATTTATTTTCTTTTCCAATTCAATAACCTTTGTTTGTACATAAAAGATTTGACCTTGATTTGTTTAACACCTTGAAATTATTTTTATTTTTATTTTATTTGTTTTTTAAATAAATAGTATATAAATAGTATATAACTCTGCAATTCACTGAAGTTAGTAAATGAATCTTTAAATCTTCTCAAGATCAATTACAATATAAGTAAATATTAAATAAAAAACGATAAGTATAAAAGATTATTTACTTTTTTTTTTATTTAATATTTGAGTTAGTTAGAAAACAGTACTTAAATCGTCTATAAAGAACCTTCTCTTTAATTATAAAATGAACAGTTTGTATTGTTGTAGAGTCAGTGTTATTTCAGTTGTTATATATACAAGGCATTGATAATCAAGGTGGAGTTATTTTATGGGTATAACTATTTCATATTTTCCAATTGGATTCATTCGAATTTTGTTATTTTGAGAAAATAATGCAATTTTCTAATAAATAAAAAATAAATAAATTAAGCAATTATTGATTAAATTATAAATAAACGAACAGAACTTTAGAGTTGTGTTAATTGATATTGACTTAGTATAATTGAATTAAAATTTTCAATATAAAAAATTCCATTTGGTTTATTTAAATTTAAAATTAAATTTATATTTTTTAATTATTATAAAAAAAAAAAAACAAAATTTGGATATAAAAAAAATGTTATTCATAATTTTTTTTGAATTTTTTGAATTGAAAATACAACAACAACCATAATATAAACTAAAAATATTTTTGTTATGGTGACCACGTTAATAATTCACAAAATTCTGAAAAAAAAGAAGTTTGTCATAACATTAACAAAGATCAAAATGATATTGCAGATATATATTTTAATTTTAATTAGAATTTTCAATTGAAATTATTTTTATAATACGATGCTGATAGTTAGTATTGTACCATTCTAGAATAATAATTGATAAGTAGAATAACAAAAAATCTCCAATAATCACGAAAGCGATTGTAGCAAAATTCAGTATTACAAACTTCTGATTTTTTTTTGATTCTGATTTATAAGATTTTTGTTTTTTATATACTTACTTAATTTAAAAAAATATATTTGCGTTTTTCCAAGATATTAAAAAAATTAGCATTTCGTAATTCAACACTTAATAATTCGAATTTCGTGTACAAAATTTTGTAATTCAAACCATCCAATTTCCAATCTTCATGAATACCGTAATATCAATAATTGTTTTTTCCTTTATTAATTTTTTGCCCTTAAGACCTTAATTTTGCGATAGCTTTTTTGATAAGTGACATGTCTAAATTTTTGTGTCTATTTTCGATAATTACTTTTAATAAAATATAAAATAATTAATTCTCCATGTAAAAATAATTTTCACAAAATTTTAATTCACATTTTGAGTTGAAGCAGCACAACTTTATCACTTGGTATTTAAGATTTTGTATTCAAATTACACATATATATATATATATATATGTATATGTATATACTTATCTTAAAATAAACAATTAAGTAGGTCAAAAAATTTTTTTTTTGTTTTAAATAAAAACTTTACATTTTTTTTTATTATTTCTCCACTAATTTATTTTTATTCTTAATTGGTCCAAAAAAAAAAAAATAAAATAAAAAAAAAACAATTCCTGTATGGCATTTTCAAAATATCTTTGAAAAAAGTTTTAATATTGTTTATTTTTTATAGTTACAGAATATTATATTATATCTAATTGAATTATTTACAAGAGTCTTATATCAGATCAAGTCTACAAAAATAGACATAATAATAAGTTGACTGTATGTAAAGGAGTCTGGTGGTGAGTAACAGAATTCTCAGTGAGACTTAAATTGAAGGGTTGGGTAATAAAAGTAAATAATTAATTAATCCATAAAACCAATCAAATAACAAAGTAATCGATTTCCTGTTCAAATACTGTGAATATTATAATTAGTTTCGTTGAGTGAATGAATGCTATAAAGGGAATAAAATTTTATGTTGGAATCGTTTATTTTAAAGTTATGTTTTAAGAACACGATTGTGCATAATGTAAAATAATGTTATACTAGTATTCGCCCGCTCTTCGAAATCCGGAAAATCGTGCTCAATTTCATTAAGAATTGTTTTCCATCATTTCAATTTATTTTGACACTATATTTTATTCTTTTATTGATTTACCTGAGACAACAACCGCATACGTAATAATGTCTTTAAAAAAAGTTATATATATGTAACAATTTGAGAAATTAAATTTTTTTATGTTGAAATGACTTACACATGGGGTAAAATTTTATATTGAAATATTTAATTGAAAACTAAAAAAAATTTTTTTTTGGATTTCGCCACGTCTCCGTTTAAATATCTATTATTTACCTCAATAGAAATCGGTTGTGAACTGTTTCAGATATTTGTACCGTACTTTTTCAATTTACAGATTCAATATAATGATTCTAGCCACAAATGTCAACAACCACGAATGTCATAAACCACAAATGTTAATAACCTTTAAAAATCATTAGTAATCATAAGATAAACTAAAGAAAACGAATTTCTTAAAAAATATATGAATCATTCAGAATTTTTAAAGATTTAAGCGTTTGTGAAAATAATTAAATTTTTAGTTTTTATTATGATTCATAAACAAAAGATCTAGTATCTTAATGTAACATAATAGAGTCGGTTTATCGTTTATGTAGAGAGTGTGACTTCTTTAAGATGCTTTTATTCTTTATCACATTAACAACAGTGGTTTTCATAAACATGTAATATTGGCAATATTGCCTATATTGACAAGTATTTTGTTTATAAACAAAATGTTGTACATGAAGTTTCTTCATAAACATTTCTAACTTAGCAGAAAAACTGCAAAATTATAGTAAAAAGCGCATGACAATTGCATGAAGTAGTGTTGGTGTTTTTATTTATAACACCAAACTGTAAATGTGGAAAATTCAAATTTTAATAACTCTGTCAAAATAAATTTTTTTCTGCAGTATTTTGTTTTTGCAATATGTGTTAATGAAAAGCCCTAATATGTTCAACCTATTCTATATTTGCAAGTAAATTTTTAATAAAGTTTTTTTTTACAAATCCTAATTTCGAATTTGGTTTTTGATTTAGACTAATAACATGTAGATATAACTAACAACAACAACAACCAAAATTAACTTATTTCTTGGATTTGGATTTACTTTTATAGTCATTTCATTATATATTTGATCACAGGAGCGTTATACGTTATATGTCTCGGAATTCATAATTTCTGTTTTTATTCACAGCCATCTAATATTTTTTCCTTTTATAAATTCTTTAAGTCCTGAATTGCATTCTACTTAACTCTGTCGATTATTATATTATTTTTTTAGCAATTTAAAAGTCAAATTTCATTTCACTAATAAATTAATTTTGCACATATATCGATATTTCGAAAGCAACCCACTTCCTTCATCAGTGCTTGCGACTAATTATTTGTTATATGACTTTTAATTGCTAAATTTAATCTAATATCAATCACTAAGAATTATTTTTTTCACTTAATTTAGAAACCAAACATTTTTTAACTATACTATGTTTGGTTTTACTAAGAACATTAAAATTTCAAATCGATTGTGGGATAATATAAACGACAAAAAAATGTTGGCAATTTAACAATTTTAAATAAAGAATTTTATTTCTAAAAATAACTTAGTTGTCTTATAATTTTCCATTATCGTTCAGGTGATATTTTATTTTATTGTAAAAAAAAACAAAATAACAAACACTTTTTTTTTAAATCAAAAAGTAAATAAAAGAACTGAAATAAATCAAAACGAAAATAAATTAATTGAATTATATATATGTATATTACCCTTAATCAACAAGAAAATTATTGATGTTCTTCAAAAGCTTACTAAATAAATTCATTCACCTCAAAAACTAAAATCAAAATTATCATTTACTTATAAAATTAAGTAAATATTTACTTCAATATTAATATAAAATCAATTTCCATATTAAAATACTTATTAATTATCAGAAACAAAAGAAAAAAAATCAAAGTTGCCAACTTATCAAAAATAACAATTTCTAATATGGTAATAAAATTCGAAAAATGTTCTGGTGTATTTTTTTAAGGTGATAATCGTATACCCGTATATAACTGTTGTTGATTTTATCTTTAAATACTATTTCCATTTGTCGTAAAACAATCCGAATCACAAAACATTTCTTTACAAAATATTTGTGGCAAATTTAAAAGAAAAAGATAGAAAATTGCTACTACATGCAGAGGCAAAATACAGATTAAACACCATAAATTGAGTTTTCGAATGTTGGTAGTTGGATTCGAGTTGAAAAAAAACTAATAAAAAAAACTCGAATTGAATATATTGGTGCTTTTTTGAAGAAGCTAAACACTACAAGAACTTAATGACAATCACTAACTTAATTTGATAACAAATATGATTGTAAAAAACAGTTCAATTGAAGAGATAGAAATATAAATAAGAATAGTTGCATTTTTTCAATGATCTGTATATAGATCTCTATTTAAATTATTAAACAAACAACTTGTTCAAAGAAATTTTTATTTTGTGCTTTGATTTTTTTTTTGTATTTAACACTTTGATGTTTAATTATGAATTATGTGAAACCACTCAGAAATAAGTTATACTATGTAACTTCGTTGGTTTTTTAGATTTTTTGATGCGGTAAAAAGGCCAATAATTTTTGAATCGGAAATAAAGTCATAATGTATTATTTAAATTTTTTTTTAACTAACTATTGTTGCCATTTATTTTGTGAAATTTTAATATAAGCCACAAATAAATTACTATAGTTGTCATATTTATATTAGAACTACATATGTTAATATTAACTATCAAAAATGGGGTGGTCTGGGCTAGGATAAACAGGGTAGACATTGACCAATGTTGTAACTGTTTAATTCCTGGTCAAGTGCTTGCAGTACCTCCACGAGATGACCATTGGAAACTAGGTTTCTAATAACCATTAGATTCTTAGGCTAGAACTGCAAGGGCTCAGGTCCCCCTAGTTGGGGGTTGGTCGAACGGCTAACAACCGGACATCAGAAAACAAACATTGTTACAAGCAAGCATTTGACAGCATAAATAGAGACATAATTTTAACAGCTTTAAGACATTTGGGAATACCTCAGAAATTATCAAACCTCGTCATAATGACAATGCATGAATCAAAAGCTTAAATTATAATACAAAACCAAATAACCCGTGAATTTAAAATAGAAACGGGAGTACAGCAAGGAGATGCCTTATCCGCACTATTATTTAACTTAATACTAAATTACTACACTACATTAGGAAAATTAGAAAAGAAAGGCAGTATATTCAATATGACAACACAAATAGTGGCACATGCGAATGACATAGTAATCATGGTAAAAAATTACAGATATATGGCAGAAGTATTTGTACAACTAGAAGTGGAGACACAAAAAGTAGGCTTAAAAATCAACGAAGACAAGACAAAATATCTAAAAATGTCAAGAAATGAACAAATAAGAAATACTCAGAATATAACAATTGGAGAGTACAATTTTGAAGGAGTTACAACCTTTACATACCTCGGAGCAACAATAAGAAGTGATAATAGTATGCAATGCTGTATTCATAATAGAATTCAGGCCGGAAATAGATGCTACTATGCAAACAGAAAGTTGCTTCAATCAAAATTAATATCAAGAAAGGCCAAAATGACGATATATAAAACTCTCATACGACCCATAGTGACGTATGGATGTGAGGTATGGACTATGAACGTGGCCGAGGAGAATAGCGAAAGCCGGCCACGTAAGTCGAATGAGCGAAAGCCGAAAGCAAGCAGTGGTGCTGAATAGAAAGCCTGATAGCAGCCGTGGTAGAGGAAGACCAAGAAGCAGATGGGCAGACAACGTGAAAAACGATGCTCAAATCCTACAAAACCCAAATTGGAGACAAGCGGCACAAGATCGACCTTTTTGGAGGAGCATAGTGATGAAGGCCAAAGCTCACCCAGAGCTGTAGTGCTATAAGATGAGGATGATGATCAAAAATGGGGTATTTAAAAATTTCCCATGATCTGGATAAATATCTGGATAAAAAGCTGGATTTCGCTTTGTATGTAAATTCAGAAAAATCTGTAATCGTGATCTATATAGACAAAAAACGTTGTTCACATATAATTACAAAGAGTTATCAATTAAACTTAACAGACATATTGACGTTTATGACAACTGTCAGTTATCGTTATGAAAACCAAAAATCCGTCACAGAAAATCACAATAATAATGGTTGTCATATATGAAATAAATTTGATTTATGTCAAATAGACTTTACTTTGATATCTGTTGAATGAAAAAAAATAAAAATAAGTTTGTTGAGTATAAAAAATTTCTTCAATTCTATGCAGCTCTGTGAAATTTTCTGATTTTTTTTTTTGTTAATCACAAAAAGTGAGTAAATATGAGTAAAATATGTATACAGCCTTAAATCTTAATTTTAAAATTTTTATAAATACAATTTTTATTTGTAACAAATACACATAAATATTTGTTGTTGTTTGAAACGTCAAAAGTTTATTGTCAATTTTTTACTTTTTACTTAGAATAATTTTTTTTATAATTGTTGAAGATAGCCGAACATTTTCCTTATTTATAATTTTACTAAATATGCTTATCATACAGATAAGCGCACATATTTCGTTTACTATTTGCAGACCTCGTTAGTGTTTTGTAATCGACTCGCCATGTTTTCTAATGTATAATTTTTTAACATTTCAAATTATTGTATTAAACCCGTTCATATAAGTACGCGCATACTCAAATGAAAATTTATTTCTTATATACCTTAAATAAAATTTATTAATTTTAATTGTAATTATAAGATTGTCTCAATTTGAATAATTTTTAATTCAAACAAACCATTTAATTTGATAAAATTTGTGGGAATACACCACTTTTTGCTTTTTTCGACATTGGTGCTTACAGAAAAAAAAATACACTAAATTATGACAGACATAATATATGAAGTTTGTTTATTATAGGTAATTATGTTATTAGTTTATAATAAAATCTAGTTTTAGTACATATATACTTAAGTACTAAGATAATGTAAATTATACAATTCTGAAATTCTACTGAAGTAGAATCAAATATAAATTATCGATAAGATTAGTATACAAGTGTATAGTATACCTAGGTACTCATATTGATTTTCCAATACGCGTGTACAAATTCTAATTTCAATATAGTGAAATAAAACTGAAATTTAATAATAAAAAATCAATTTTTAATTCGCCCCAAAAATTCTTCGAATTTTTTTAAAATTCTAATCTTGAAAATTTCTGGAAATCTTAAAAATATAATTTTTTTTATATAAATTTCGAATAAATAAAAAATTTGTTAATTTTATTGTAGTACACTGGTGTGGTGAATTCAACGTAAAATTATAATTTTAACAGTTTGAGAAACAGGTAAGAATTAAAACCTTGAAAAATACTGCAATAAAAAATTAAGAGACAAAATTGCAACATTTTCTTGACAATCTTCAAAGAAACAAATAATAAACAAATTGCAGTAATAAAGTTTTTTTTTGTTTTTTTTTTTTTTAGTTTTTGTTATAAATTTTATCATCTGATATTTAGAGCGTGTCGCATTCAAATGTTGTTAGTTAGGTATCGAATTTATATTTTCTATTTCGATGTTGTAGATTTTATAAGCAAAAACTCTTTTAAAGAACTTAAACCAGTATTTTGCAATATATATATATATAAATATCTTCTTTTTCAGATGCTCATCCATGACTGGATGTTAGCGACAATATTACGAATGTTAAGTCTTATAAAAATATACACATATACATAATTACTAATTATTTACATTCTCTAGTCGTTTGTATCATCAAAAATTTTGGAATTATTTTTTAATTACTCTGTTGCGCTATATTTCAATGTCAACAAAAGGAAATATTTTACTATAATATACATATATATAAATAAAATTGCTGGCCCTTAACCGAGTATTGAAAATTTGTATTACAAAGCGTGTTAAGGTTATTATACGCTAGGTAACTTATCATTCAAGTTACATATTAATTCAAAAATATATTATTATATTATTCACATACATTCATAAGTATATGTTTAAGATTTCTGAATTGATAAAAATTGTATGTATACAAGTGTAATATGAAAATATCGATTCAAGTACATAACTATAAAACAAATTGTGATAGTAATAATATTATAGTTCAACATTTCAAAATTGGTATATATGTATATAGTTATATAGAAATCAAAGTTATATTGTAAATATGTAGTTCACTAAGTAAAATTACTTGTTACTAATTAATAGTAGTTATTCTTTTCAAATGGAGGTAATCGTTTTTAGATTACAGTTTTTTCTGCTCATCAATCAATTAGACATGATAGAGTGAAGTTTGAGTTCAAAACTTGTGAGATAAATTGGTTTTTAAACGGGAACCTTATATCACTGGCTATATAGCTAAATGTCAACTTATACTAAGTTATCTACTCTTAAGGCTAAAGAAATATATTATATATGGGAGAATAAATTGTCCATCTATACTCTAGCGCGATTTCAGAAGCCAAAAATGTTTATATCTTTATATTCATAATACCCCGTATACATATAGCTTCAAGTAAGCTTCAAGAAAGCTTCAACATCATGTATACGCTAGTTTCTTGAAATCATCTTAACTCAAGTCAATCACAAAACTTTACCTAAGTACTTGACTTGAAAATTTCAATCGAATGCTCTTAATTGAGAGCTTTGGTTGACATTTAATGTCAGAAATTGTTAATGCAATTTAAAAAATAGAAGTTTTTATATTTTTTATATCTTTAAATTTATAGAAAATTTTACAAATTTTTGCCGAAAAATTTATGTCACCAAAAATACATATGTCAAAGTCAAACTATTTTCAACCTGACAGCCACTCAAACTGGTTAATCGAATACACAGCTTGAAGTTTCAAGAAGGATTCAAATCAAATACTCAAGCTATCATGTATACGCAGTAATTGAACTATGGTTTTTCTGAACTTAAAGCAATATCTCAGCGCTTATTTAACAACAATTTCTGACTAATTGATTTCAACTATAATAGGTACGATGGTGAAAAAAATCGTCACATTTTTTGATACTTGACAATAATTCTTTTTATTCAATTATCTACTACAATTATTTTATTATTTTATACTACAATTATTTGTCTGCTATTATTTGAACTTCCTTTTTTATTAAATGTTATTTTTGTTTCGAAATTTGTTAATTCATCTTATATCTAATGTTATTTTCTATTGCCCATGTTTATACGAGGCAGAAATTTATCGCAGATCTACCGCAGAAATCTACCTTAATGCTCATACGTAAAAAAACTGGTAGATTTCTGCCATTGTTGTTGTCAGACTATTGACAGTTCAAGATGGCCGAAAATGAAATTATTAACAAAAAATAAATAAATAATATTTAATTATTATTCTACTATCAACCCAATACAATATTATTTGTATAATTTAACAAATTATCTTATTAATATTCGATCCAAAATTACGTTGCCAATAACAATTTCCTTGCACTTTGTGTATAAAAAAAAAAATATTTTGACACTGACATATATATTCACAGAAAAAAACATCAAACGTCAAAAATATACCAGAAATTTTGGTAGATTTGCTTACCCGTTACCGAAATTACCCCTCACCTACAAATAATGGTAGAATTCTATCACTTTTATATGCACATTTTAAGGTGCATAGTTACTACCTATTATGTATTTCCATAACGATTACGATTTGATCGAACGAAATGTCAAAATGCAAAATTGCCATTATGTATTTCGATATCGTTCAGAAATTGTCGATGAAATCGATAAAGTTTATCGATGTAAAATTTTATCACGAAAGAGACATCGAAAGAGAGATTTTGTACAAATTATTTCAATTTTGAATTGAAAGGATAAAATAAAAAAGTGACGCTTGGACAAACCTTGTGTTTGTTTTATATTTGCGATATTTTTTGGAATAAAATTAAATTTAAAAGTTGAAATGTTAGTAGGTATTTAACTTTATTCTTCATAATTATTTTGTATTGAAATAAATTTTAATAGGAATGAAAGTGTAGTTACAAATAAACTGCAATATGAAAGTTAGTGTAAATAAATTATTTCAGTAATTCTACTTCAATCATAAAAATAATGTTTGTCTGTATTTTTTCTTTTAGTGCGTAATGGAATTTGATCCATTTTGGACATAAGTATAAACTGCAAATTTCATATGAAACTTCATTAAGCACAACAGAAAAAATTAGCTCTGCTAGTCCGGCATGAAAATCATTTCATACGCTGCAAATCATTTCCTTGGTTCAAACCGCACAGAATTTTAATACGCTGGCCAATTTAATTATATTTGGAATCGACGTGTTACTTATTGGCTATTTTAGTATTTACCCTAATTTTTCTAATAAATCCATTAAAGCAATGTTGTTTAACAGGAAATTTTGATCAAAACTGTTAATAAAATAATGTTTTGTAGATAATAACTCATCAATTTCATGTATAATTATATACGTATAATCTTCCAAATCCAGTGGATTGAAATAATCCCGACTATATGTTGGATTGTTTTTTAACTCTGCAATTTGGTAGTGTTTTTCAGCACTATCAGAAATTGAAAAATTTAACTCTGCTAAAATCATTTTATTTATAAAAATTTTTAATTTAATAATTTTTATTTTATTTAAACACTTTTAACTTTAACTTAAAAATTTCAAATAGTTATAACACTATTGCTTTTTTTTTCGTATAATAATTTGAATTTGACAGTCAAAGAATCAAACATATGTATGTCATTTTCACCGTAGAATTGAATTTTACAATGGCAGCATTTTAAAACACTTTCGATCAAATTTTCATCGAAATACATAATGGCACTAACAATTACAATCGAATAACTCTAACGATAACGATGAACGATTCGATGAAAGCCGTTCGAAATACATAATAGGCACCTAAATTATTGTTTTTAATCTTTTCACTTTTATTTTTTTCTAAATATTTTATAAGCAAAATCTGCAACGGACTCCCCAGTAGATTGAAATAAATAAAAAATGCAAAGTAATAATATTTTCTTATTCAAAATTTTCTCGGCTCCGTCAGTTCCAAGACCTAAACCTGCTCATAGAGAATCCAACTTGATCGTACTAGTTGTACAAGTAGTTGTAAAGCTTTTCAAATTGTATGGAAGAAAATATTTGATTATTGTGGACGGAATCTTTGGTTGCCGGTTGGTAGTTGTACTAGGGCAGTTGTACAATCAAAAATGATTTTTTTTTAATTTTTATTTTAAAAATAACTAGTTACATGTTTTTTGTAACATTTTATTGAAAAACATTAATAGTTAGGGTATGTTCAGTTTTTTTTCAGTTAAAATTGACGTTTATCATTTTTGATATTTTTTTTGTATGCTTGGGTTTTTACTTGATGTCCTGAGAATTTAATTGAAATTTTTAATTGCGGCATTTTATTGAAAAACATTAATAGATATCTTCAGTTTTTTATTGTGATTAAATGTTGGACACTATCAACATATCATTTTTTTTAAAAACCATCAAATTTTAAAAAATGAAATAAATTAAAATTGCTAAAAAAAATATCTTCTATATATTAAAAAACACTAATGACAATAAAAAAAAGTAATAATAAAGGAAACTTAAGTAAAATTAAATTTTTTATAGGGAAATTTAATCATATATAATCAAATATAAAATCCCAAATTTTTGTTCAGTAACTAACTATAAAAATAAAATTTTATAAATTGCAATTGACTGAATGAAGCTAAATGAGAATTTGTTGGTTGTACAACTGGGTTGCAGAAAAAGTTGGAACGTGTGTGGGGTAGTCTGACGAATAGTTTTACGACTAGTTGTACGACCAAGTTGAATCGTTTATGGGCACCTTAATACTTATAAGTTTTCCTAACTGAAGGTTTCCTGAAGATATTTAACCTAATGCTTGTACAATAAATAAAATAAAAAAAAATAAAAAAAAAATATTATTTCTTAGTTTTACCATTTTAATTTAACACGAAAATTATTACTTTACTCTTCTTTCAATCTCCTTATTTCCATTTAATTTTTAATAACTAGCTAAAACTATATTGTTAATCTTTATATTCAGACATACATAACAAATGTTCATAAACAGAAAAATTTGCTGTCAAAATTTTCACAATAAACAAATTTACTATATTTTTTAAGATTAGAGCTGTCGAATTTTCAAACTTGTTTATCATATAAACAGGTCGACAGGAAATGTCTGATGTTTTCAATTTTTCTGTCTCGTGTAGTAGTAACATTACAATTCAAGAAAGAAAAAAATAATAATAATGATAATTTTAATAACTTTTTTGTATTTTTATTGTGAACTTCAAAGGAAAAGAAAATAATAAAACTTATTTAGGTAAAATTTCTAAAAAGAAAATCTATGTAGCTATCTACGAATTACTTATGAACTCATTTTAATAATTTCTAAAGAAAAACAAATTCCTTTTTAATATATATTATTACAAATGGATGTGCATATGTATGTTTAAATGTTTGTATTTAAATAACGAAAATTTTGCACATGCGACCACATTAACTTTAATTTTAGTTTAAAAACAAAAAAAAAAAACAAAAAACCAAAATAATAATAACAAAACAATTTTTTCGACCTATTTATTTTGATGTATTTAAAGTCAAAAATAGCTAAAAATAAAAACCAGAAAATAAAATAAAATAAAAATGAAAATATTTATCCAGCCATTTGTTTATTATAAACAAAAACAAAAAAAATTAAACGACAAAATAATTGTTCGTTACCTTTCATTTTAATAATTTGCTTCAACTATAAAATATTATGTAGAATCCGAATAACTAAGAAGATTTATCATATATAAAACTTATATTTAAATATTTTAATTTTATTTTTTTTTTTCTTTATAATTAGTGGGTTACGTAAAGCTATAAAGCGATCAAAATATACGAAGAAATTGTTAGTGGCAATTGTTTGCATACTTTTATTGCAGTAACTCTACCGTGCAAAACAATTTGTCATATACAAAATGAGACTGTATAGTTGCAGCAATCAATTGGTTTGTGCATGATGGGCTGCATTACACTTATTCTCACCACTATAGAATTTGTAGAAGAAAATATAAAAATCAAATTCTAAGAATGCATATGTTTTTTGTTAATATGATGTATATTCATACGGATATACTTGGTTACCTGCTCTCTCTATCAAGTATCTAATATTAAAAAAATTTGAGTTAGTTCTGAAGTAGTGTGGTGAAAATGATACAAGTTAGGTGACATCGTAAATGTCTTTAAAAAAAACTGCAACCTGATATGATGTAAAAAAAAAAAAACAAAGTTCTCAACATTGTGTAATGAGAGCTTTCTGAGACATTGTGTTTTAATTCATCTGTGATCAAGCAAAATGAACAGAAAGTTAATACTGTACAACATTGGGTTTTTAATCTTATCTAATTGGGTTTTATCTGTCAAACCGGTCCAGAAGACATCGTCAACAACATTTGTGATCATGTAGTCAATGTATGCAGCTTTTGTGAGGTTTTGTAGACATTTAAGATCATGTGGACGTTGTATTAAACTTTGTGTTGAGACATTTATGATGTCAAATGTTGCAAATTTTGATAGGCAAAAAATCAAAAAAAAACTTTACTGTTGTTCTTGCAACAACGGTATAGTGAAGCAGATTAGAGTGATTTTTCATTTAGATTATTAAAATAACTTTTTTTTAGTTAAAGTTGACGTTTATCGTTTTTGATATTGTTTGATTACTTATCTTTTTATTTGATGTCTTGAGAATCTAATTTTTTGTTATCATAATGACATAATGACATTTAGACAAATTTCACAATAGAATTTATAAAAAATCATATTTTAGAATAGAGCTTGTCACGTCGATACGAAAATTCGTGATTTCGCTGTATTTGTGTGTTTTGACAGTAACTAATTGATAGTAACTAATTGATTTACAGTAACTAATATAATAAAACTAATTTTTTGACAGTACCTAATTAATTTTTTGTTTCGTATTTGAAAATATGTACAGACCATGTTTTTTCGTTGTTTTGTGGTATGGTATTGAATGTCAAAATAATTTTTACATTATTGTTTATATTTAATTAATTTTTGAAATAAGCTTTTTTTTTAAAATGGTAAAATATGTAAATTTTTATTAAATCACTTTTTCAAACTGTGATTGCATTAAATTTGAATTATAGCAGTAGTTATGAATATAAGAATTTAATAACAAGTTATTTGATAACGCTTGTCCCGTCAAGTCGATACTAAAACAAATATTTGTTACTGTAAAAAAAATTAAAAATTAAAGTCATAATAATGAGAATGATACCCTAATAACCAAAACCAACCAACCAAGTGCTAATTGGTTTTCCAGAAGCAACTGTATGGAATGGTCCCGTCGATACTAAAACAAATATTTGTCCAAAAGTAATTATAACAATTACTGTCATAACAATGAGAGAATGAAACCCAAAAACCAACTAACGAAGTGCTAATTGGTTTTCCAGAAGCAACTGTATGGAATGGCCATTTCTACCTACCTATCTATTGTCGTAATACGCAAATACTACGAATTTTTGTATCAACGTTACAGGGCCTAATAATAAAAGATGATATATATATATATATGTTTTTTTTTAAATGCAATATTTTTTGACACAATTATATTCAATATTTTGTGTATACTGTATAATTTTACATGGTATCTCTTTGCATTGATTCAACAAAAAAGTCATAATTTAAAAAAAAAACTAGTGGAGCCAATACCTTAAAATATTTTACTAGTTCAAATATGTTCAAACTAACTGAATACATCGAAATCGAATATGAATTAACTTTTTGGTATAAAAATTCTTTGGCCAGAAAATCAATTAAAATCAACTGATAAAGTTAAAATTGACTCAAACTAGCTTAAAATATAACTATTTTAAGCAAATTATTATAATTACTGAATAACCAGGGACCTGAATTAAAATTAAATTAAATTATCTATAAAATATGACAGCTTTCTTGTAACGTTTCTGTTTTAATTATGTAAATTAATAAATAAATAATCTTTCAAGAAAATTTTTATTTTTTATTTTTGGAATGGGATTTTGTTTTTTTTATTTGCTATAAGACGTGCAAACTTAATCAAGTGGTAAAACAGAACAGATCAAAGTACATATAATTTATAATATCTGAAAAATAAAACATAAATCCACACACGCATTATTGATAAATATAAAAAAAAATTAAAATTAAAAATATGTAATGTGGAATGTGTATTCCATAAGGGTTGTCAGACTTTAATTAGATTTTTGGGGTAAATTTTATTCACTTGAGATTAGTGAATATTGTTGCTATTGTTTTCTCTTCTCTTCATATATTTGAAGAAGAAAATGAAAAATTTTGATAATAAATAGTACAAAAGTAGAGAATTTAATTTTATATAATAAAAAATTAAGATTATTTTTTAATAGTTGAAATAATAAATTAAATATCGTATTACAATTTCTCAATAATTTAGTTAATTAAATTAAACAAAAAATTAAAAAATGTTTTAAATATATCTGAACGAATATACTGTGGATTCTGCAAGAATTTTTATTTTTGACAGAGTTATTAAAATTTTAATTTTCTGCATTTGCAGTTTTGCTTGTGTTATAAATAAAAACAGCAACACAACTGATTGCCATGCGCTATCTACTACTATCTACTATAATATTTTTGCAGTGTTCCTGCTAAGTAAAAAATGTTTATGAACAAACTTCAATTGCAACATTTTGTTTACGGCTAATATACTTGTCAATATAAACAATATTGCCAATATTGCTTGTTCATGAAAACCACTAATATCTTAATCGGCTTTATTAATTACACCATTTGATCTTTAAATTAAATGGAGCAATAAACTTAAAATTATCTAAGTTAGTTTGTATTTTATGGCATTTCTATTAAATGTCCAGCCAATTTTAACATTTATAACTCTTTATGTATTATTATTATTATTATTTTAATTAAATTATTATATGATAATTTATCCGCTGCAGTTCGTCATCGATCGATCTTAATCTAGTGATCGATCTTAGCTAGTATTCCGTAACGTTTTAGAGATTAAATAAATACAATAGATTGTAATAAGTTTGTATTTCCAGTGTTTTTAAATTATGCTCGATATGATTTTGTAAGAGCAATTTAACAGTATAATTCTCCGCTAATTCTGGCAATCCAGCTTGTGGATTGAGTATATCAAACCTACATTTCATTTGTTGAGCCTATGTAATTTCATTATTTCAGATTTAATTGTTTACAAAAAAACCCTTGTTATATTAATAAAGTAGTTATTATATTATTTTTACGTCTAGACGGTTTATTATTGAATTTTGTCATAATTATTTAATAGTCATTTTCTCTCAATATAATTTTAAAATACTGATTTTTTGCTTTTTGAGGTTAGAAAATCTGTATATATTGTACATTAAAGTTTTTTAATTCAATTATTTTTGAAAAATTTGTTATACTTAAAGTAAGTATTTATGTTATTTTTTTAAATTACCCAGAAATATTGAATAACCTCAACTTCGTGATCTTCTAATAACAATACTTTATTCAAACGTCAAGGATTTTCCCGTTTTTAATTTCTTTTTCATTTTATTTTCTATCTTCCTTCAATGTTATTTTTTTTTTTTAAACGTCAATCAAATAATTATTTTTTTTTTATCTTTTGTTTTAAAATTAAAACACCTAAGTATAGAAATGACTCAATTTTACAAACACATACAAAAATAAAAAACTTTAATTTCTTCTCTTTTCCAAATTAAAAAAAAATACTATCAATATTTTCTATCTCTTTCTTTTGCAATGCAATTCAATATATTTTAGAATAGTACATAATAACTAAACGCATTTCTACTTAAATGAAATCTGTAAAAAAAAAAAAAAAGAATTTTAAAATTCTCACCTGACCTCAATTAAGTAATTGCAATAAACTATAAAAAAATAAATATAAACTACCTGATATTTTATTTATTTACTTGGTATGCACTTAGTATGAATTTAAAATTTTCTGATTTATTTTAAAAGTGCAATAATTTGAAATATTTATTAGAGAGTTATATGTACTCGTGTGTATTTCTAAAGTGAAACAAATCAAAAATTGTATTTTATGAGTTATTAAAATAAATGAATTTGGTTATACTGTCGGTGACATCGTAAATGTCTTAAAATAAAACTTCAACCTGATACAATATACAAAAAATTAAGTTTTTAATTTTATCCGTAAAATAAGTTGGCAACATTGTGTAATAAGAGCTTTCTGAGACATTGTGTTTTAATTCATTTTGGGTTCAAGTAAAATGAACAGAAAATTAACACTGTACAATATTGGGTTTTTAAAAATGTTTGTAAGCCCAAATATCAGTCAAACCGGTCGCAGAGATCAAATATCAAGCTTTTGTGACATTTGAGATCATATGGATGTTGTATTCAACTTTGTGTTGAAACATTTACGCTGTCAAGGTGTATTAAGCATTAAAAAAATTATTGTTTTAACTTTATTTTGCGACTGCCAGATGTGTAATTTATGGTCTCGAACGTGAGAGTTGCATAGATGCAACACATTCAAATATTTTACTTACTAAGGAGGCAGTGACAGCGATTTGTAAAATAAATATGTCAAAACTTTTGTTGTCAATTTAACTGCAACGGTAGACATGAAATTGTTGTAACATAAAATTAAAGGAATGGTAAAAAATATTCTAAAAAACAAATTCTATTTCAAATTTTAACATTTTAAGTTAAAAATTTCATTAAAAAATTCATTTCATCATTTTATTTAAACGAACAGTAAAATAATAAAATATATTGTAAGTCAAGTATATGAAATATTGAACATAAATTAATAAAATTTCGAACTCAATTTGTGTTGTAGAACATTTTTAACGATTCCTATAACTTGGCATTAAAATTTGGTGTCTACCACTACAGCAAACATATAACATGATGTATATAAAATATAGATATATATAAATAATAAATTGCAACCTATATACAGATATAAATTTTCTCAACTGTCATGATTTTTTTCCTGCCAGTTAATCTGATAGTAATTTGTGACTTTTTTGTGATTTTTATAAAGATGTCAGGTGAAATGTCAAAAAAATATTATGTTATGAATAAATAAATTATATAAGTACGTTTTTAAAAAATATTTTAAATATAGCTTGAAATTTAAGATTTATAATTTAATTAATTAATTATAAATAAAATTTGATTGATCTATATGTCGAACTGTCGATATTTCGATCTGTCAACTTGTATATTGACCTATTTCAAACTTTTCAATATTTATTTCTATTTTGGCACTTGACATTTTTAAAATCTGTCTTCGAATTTGTTTTTTGTATATTAAATTAGGTTAGTGACAGGAAACTGTCAAATGACTTTTTCCTACCAGTTAATCTGATAGTAATTTGACATTTCGTACAAAACAAAGATGGTGGAAATTGAAAGAAGAGAAAACAAAAGCTTTTGAATTGAAATAAGGATTTTTGAATTGAAAGTTTTATTTGGTTTACTTTTTGTGGTTTTTGTGAAGATGTCAGATGAAATATCAAAAAAATCAATCAATTAATGTTATGAATAGATAAATTATGGTATAAAAAAGTTTTTAAAAAATATTTTAAATATAGCTTGAAATTTAAGATTAATAATTTAATAAATAATAATAAATAAATTTTGATTGATCTATATGTCGACCTGTCAACTTCTATATTGACCTATTTCAAACTTTATTTTTAAAATCCGTTTTTCTATATTAAATTACATTTATACTGTCAAATTCATAACCCTGGGATAACTCCTATGTCACAGATAGTTAATAAATATCTTTGGATAATCCCTATATATGTGGCTACTGCTAACTCTTACACAGAGACAGTTGGTAAAGTATAACACTTTCCACAATTCAAATTCAATTGTTATGTATTTGATATGAATAACAAATTTCAGTATTAATGTATTGTGAACATGTGTATTATTGCATGTGTAAAAGTGCAGTATTTTGAGTTAATTAATAGCAATAAAAATTCCTATGAAAACAAGTGTTCAATTACTGGTATTATAAAAAATATTTAGCATAAATCGTAAAAATAAGATTGTTATTATTTTTGAAAAAAAATTTTTTTTGAATTGTGTCATTTTAGAAATACATGAGCGATATATTCAGAAACATGCATTATTGTATTTATGTAAAATGCGGAATATTTCTTTGTTCATTAAAAAAAATGTCTCTATTGACATGACAACACACGCAGGTAAATAATCTAATCTATATATCGAATAATAATAAGTTAGATGTTCAGAAAGATTTTTATTTTAAAAATTTGTTTAGAATAAATCTATGACATTAATATTAAATAGGCTCTTGGAAGTTAATTAAGGAACTGATGATTCTTTACAGATTAATATAAATCAATATAATGTGAATATAATAATTTAATTTTTATTTGTATAAGTAAAAAGTGTTTTTTTTTGTTTTTGTTTAAATAAACAGTATAAGTGTAAGTAAGTATAGTTTTCGTGTGAAGGACGAACATTATATGTCATTTTTTAAAACTCCACTTAATATTAATAATATTTGTGATAAATTTTTCAATAAATAACTACATCTAGAATAATAAATACGAATTCTTTTTTTATTGTGATAAGTGATAAAAAAAGAAAACGTCAGAGGGTATTTAAGTTAGTCACGATAGTATAAGCAATAATTTATTATAAGTATTAGGCAAATTATTGTTTTTATCTCTTCTTATATGGGGACGACTATGTCGAAATATAAATAAATAAAATCGATTCAAAATTTAAAAAATTTCCTATCCACTATACCAAAAAAAAACCCAATGAGTCTTGATTCAATTTCTATAACGTACTTGTTACTGTGGGGTTCAATCTATTCGTCAATGTGCCCGTCAGAATTTATTTTTTTATTGGTTTCTTAGTTCTTACAACCTGGAGTTCTTACACTTAACTTATTACAAACATGTTGTCACGCTATTTTTGAAAAACGGTTGCACGTAAAATTATTTCGCCAATTTTAATTTTGTTTCGCTACTTTTGGCTGCACGTAACATTTGAATGTTTACGTAACATTTAAATGTTTCATAAATTTTTTTTTTGTTTCAATCCCAGAATAGCGTTTCAAAGTACCTGCTGCCAATAAAATGTTGTGACGCTGGTGTTTTGTTACAAAAAAAGGCGTTGTTGGCCTTATTAAAGGCCTTGTTACAAGTTACGTGCTGCCACCCTGTTCGACCAATAGGTTAATCAATTCCATTGCAGTATTGGTAGGTTATAAATAAGGGAGGATGTATGTAAATGTATGTCACCATGAAAGTCAAGTGTCATATAAGTTTAGAGGCATAAAATGGTCCAGAAAACATAAAATGGTTAAATTTTTTTTAATGGGTATAGCCTACATATTGTAAGCCCTCCTGTCTACATGTTATAAAAAACCGCAATCGTACCCAACAGAGGTTAAATAATCTACAGTAAAGTAAAGTAAAGTAATTGTCAGAACAAATCAATTATTCTAATAGTACGTTTTCAAGCTCATGTTTATGGCTAAACAACTAGCTCATAAAACAGTCAAATGTCAAGTGTTCACAAGCTTTTTCGGAAAACAATCAACTGTTTCACATATGTATTATTTATATAAAAAAATTTCTTTGTATTATCTTTGAGTAGAACTTGCTATTATTTTTGGTCATACTATAAATAAATAAAATATAAAAAATATGAAGGGTTTAAAAAAAAAGAATTAGCTTATACCAGAGAAACAATTTAATATCTTTGAGATGGATATTTACTTCTTATATTCTATTTATATTTACTACTTATAAAATATTACTAATACTATACTAATACTATTACTAATTTACTAAATAATAAATAATATTACTAAAACTATTACTAATTACTAATAATAAATACTACTAATAAAAATTTTGTAAAATGTATAATGACGATTATCTGCTAACAAATATGGATGTTCTAAATCTAAAGTATTATATTTGACTACAATTAAAATTATACAAGATAATAATATAAAATTTAGTTTATTTTTAGAAATTAACTGCAGTGATAATTTAATTTTTGGTAAAAGAACAGGAAATCCAAATATATTTTTTTAAAACTATCTGAAAATGAAAAGTAATATTCGTACAAATATAAAAAAATGTATACAATATTACTCTATTTACTTTTTGATTTGTTTTTCTTTTTTTTTTTGACAAATGTCAAAATGAATTTATGACAAAAAAATCAAGGATCATGCAAAAAAAATTTTAAAATCGACAAAAAATCGAAATTTCATGGATGGGTTACATGTTTTTGAAGTGGTTTATAATATAAACACCTAGCAAGTTGTTTATGATTTTCAGCAAATTTGTATAGGACAACTACATAATCAACCAGTTTATCGTAAACACCATATTTATCCATAAACATGAGCTTGAAAACGTACTATAAGAAGATAAATTTTGCAATAATGTTTCATTTAATATTTTTGATGTTTTAAAGTGTCAAAATTTTCAACACATATTTTTGACGTTTAATTTTTTATTCATTGACATCCATTTTTTTTTTACTTTTTCTCTATCTCTTTTTTACTCAAATGAAACAATGAAATGACAACATAAATGTCAGAAAATTGAATTCAAATTATCAATTGAATGTATAGGTAACAATTTATTTAAAAAAAAAAATACAAAATTAAATTAAATCGGGGCTGTTATTGCGACAATTTGATACATTAAAATTTTTGTATGTAAAAATGACTTATAGTTGACACATGGAGTGAAATTTTAAATTGAAACTTCTAATGGAAGATTAAAAATACATAATTGAAAAAATATTCAATTTCCCCACGTCTCCTCTTAAATAATAATTTAAAAGAATAATATTGAAAATCGGTTGTGAAATAGTTGTAGATATTTATATCGTATACTTTTTTCAATTTATAGATTAAATATAATGATCAAACATTACTAATTAACTATGTGATAAATTATAAAAAAAAAAAAAAAACAAAGCACAAAATTAAGAGATTACAAAGAGTTAAAAATTTAGAATTTTTCTTAAAAAAAATTAATCAAAAAATTAGAATAGGTTAGAGAATGTTTAGTTAGCTTAAATATAATCAATTATTCCATTTTAGACAGTATAATTCTTTTGATGAAATCTTTTGATTAGTCAATCTAGCTATTTTTGATTTATAATGTACATACCTAGTTTATTTTATTTACGCTATAGATATATTCGTTTTAATTTCAAATTAAAATAATGAAATTTGCAAAATTAGTTATTCATTTATACATGAGGAAGGGGTGTTGTTTATATAAAAAATATATTCATGATTTCGCATAGATATTTACATGTGTTATGCATGATCCCACGAAATCAATTTGAATTGTTAAATTGAAATAGTTCTAAATAATCAAATCAATTTAAATTGATTACATAAAATCAAAAAAAGTAAAAAAAAAATTACCAGTTGATTGAACATCGCTTGTTAATATTTTTATTTGAATAGTATGTAAATTAGAAGTAGTTATTATACATATTCTCTTTGGGTTCGTTAAACAACTGATTTAATCGTTTCTTTCTGTTTCATCTATTTTAATTGAGATATTTTTAATTGATATATTTGAAGTACTATTATAATATAGTTAGTTAGTAGTTTTTATTTATTTTTTTATTTTGCTAAATTCAGGTTTTAAATTCCAATTTATGTCATAATAATATTATATACTTAACACAATTATTTATATTCTACTATAAATTTACTGCACAATATTTAATTAAATGCTTTTATTATTGTGTTCATTCTGTCCTAGTTTCAGTTTATTAACTGTAAATATATTTAAATTTTATTTTTGTACATCACAAATTTAATATACTTAAATTTGCATATTCTTGCTTTTAACGCAAATTGTTGTTAATTTTAATACTAGTACATATTACCAGTACCAGTACGTATATTATACTAGTACTAGTATATATACTTAGTTAGCTAATTAGCAAAAATATATTTTTCTTTATTTATTTAATTATTATTTATTAGTTTAATTTCTGTGTAAATTTACATTATTATTAATTTCAACTATTTAACCTTTTTTTTTTTTTTAATCAACGATGTTTGATCCAAAAATTAATCCTGATGAAAACTCTTTCTAAAAATGTCACCATATATACCACACCAAAATCATTGTTTGCTCAATAGTTAACTATGTATAATTTGTACAACTCATGAAATTTTTAAATAAAATACTTATGACTATGAACACTGACTAGAACTAGGGAACATGTGATTGGAAAAGTATATATATATATAATGTTTAATAACTTCTACACTACTAGACATTTTTCGAATATCGAATATAGATAAGTACATACTAAGTTATTCCAAAATTGCTTTAAAACGAACCCCCTATTAAACTTTACAATTAAACACAATAAAGTTCATTTATTTTATATTGTTTACACTCATACATTTTATATGTACTTACTTACTATTATTGATTTTAGATTTCGCATTAAAAACAAAAAAGCAAAAACAAAAATCAAATACATAAAAAAAAATTTCATGGTCGTCAGGTCATTTTTTAACTTTGAGTACATGTAGTGTACATATAATAATACATCGTTGTCACATAGCATATATTCATGTACGATTATATGTAAATATTTACAGATTTTCTCAATACAGTCATTATCATCATCATCACTCCCAACATAAATAATACGGAAGTAATGCACAATAAAATTAAATATAATAACGGTTACTAATACGTATAATTACAAATATGTATATATATCTGTATGTACAAAGTAATGTACATTTATCATCGTCTCTACTCTCTATGCAATGTTATTTTATTTATTTTTTTTTTGTATATTTTTATACATAAGTAAAAGTATATTTTGTATGTATATACAATTGAAAATAAATGTTTCTCAGATCATAATAAGCGTGCAACTAATAAGAAACGCAATCAATGTCAATTGCAATGCAACGGAAATAAATACAATATAGAAAAAAATAAAAAAAATAACAGTAAAGGTAAAGAACACGATTAATCGTTAAGCTACCAAATTATTATAAATTTAAAATATATATATATATATATATATATATATATATATATAACTACTAGGTGTTTCTTGTATTTTTTTTGAGCAAAAGCTCTCTTTCAAAATATTTCCAACATTTTTTTTATGTCTAGATCATTTTCTAGGTCAGTTTTCTAAGTCTAAAGTAAAATATTGTTTGGTTGTTTAGTAACAAAATATTATTTAAGGATTTTTTCTATTTTTCCGTTCTGTTTCGATTCGATGAATATAATCAATTTCATTTAAAAGCAAATTTGACGTTTATTCGAAACGAAACGGATCGAATTGAATATACTTGTCACTTTATAACTACTCAAAATGCATGGAAGCAAAATAAGAATCAACCCTCTTTAAGGAATAGATAATTAAATTTGTAAAGAGTCGGATTGTGTCCCTACTATCAGGCAGCCGCAAATGTGGGTATTTTAAATTATATTTTGGAATTAAATATTTAATAATATATTTAACTTTAGAGCCTTAATGGCTCTTGATCAGAGAAATCATGGACAATCATACGAATAGTGCATTTGAAGAAAATATCAATAAAATATTCAAGTAATTATAACTAATTTTTAATTTATATTATCTAGCTGTTATTTTTCAACTACTTAAAACAAAATATTATGACAGTGTAATCAAATTTTTAAGATCCCATAACTGTCAAATAGTTAAGAAGAATAGTAATCTTCTTCCTATAACATTTTTTCTCTGATACAACTTTCCAAATCACTTTTTACGCTATGACTGATTATTCTGAAAACACCCAGTATAACTATATAGTTATACACTTATATTTATATTGTATTAATAATATACTTATGGAAATTTAAAAATCACATGCACATAAACCTGTGATTGTTATAAATAAATTTTGTAACTGTTTATGAATATATCTGAAATTTCTTTGTTTTTAAAATTCAAACTACAGATACTTATAGAAATGTGAGTTGTTGAAAGCTCATATCATGTACAATTTTTATATTTCTAGAATGTACACATTTATACTAGTAATATAATTCTGCCTGTATATGGTTACTGCTTAGTAAGTTTCACAGTATTTTCTGTGATTAAATAAGTATAGTAACTTAGTTATAAGGATACAAATATGAAATAATAACAAAAGAATAAAATAAAATAATAATGTAAAAATAGAAATTTTTAAAATATACTTTTATATAGAAACCAAACTAGCCTCCTAAAAAACAGAAAATAAAAATAGTGGTGGATGTTGAGAATCTAGAACTACTAGTTATTTACTAGAACTACTACTTGCTCGAATATTGTTAATGGAAATTTGGAAACGCTTTGGGATGTTGAAAGAACCAAACTTTGTGATTTTCTTTTAATATTCGTGATTTTTTTCAAGCGGCAAATATTAAAATTTATCCGGATTTAAAAATTTATTACAGTAGAATATTTTTAGCATCAGTTACTGTTAGCGGTTATGTTATTACCTCAATGGATATTTTTTTAGGCATATCAACTTTATTAAATGCAAAAAATATATATATTCACGAAACATATGATTTTGACATCTACAAATATAATATCATTTTTAATTTTTTTGACATTGATTACATTAAAAAATAAAGTTATTAGAATACAGACAAAATGGATTTATAAAAAAAATTAAAATATTCACCACCATAGATATATATAAAATATAAATATAGATTGGCAGCTGGAATAAAAATTTTCAGCTATTTTTGGTCAGCTGTTTTTGAAAAATCTGAGTTCAAATAATTTAGTTTCTACTTCTTCTTAAAGTAAAGTCTTAAAGTAAAAGAAATATTAAATCACAATGGGGCTTATGATTGAAAACGAAACGATCATCACTATCACCTTCTTCACATTTTGATATGATTGAAGACGTGTGAATAAAAGCATTTTCGCAAATTTTCGAAACTTAACTGACAGTTGTCAAAAACATATGTTTCAATTTTTTGTGGTTGTGTTTCTGTTTATTTTGATTTATTTTTTTATTTATACTCCTTCGCAGTTTATACAAACAGTTTATAAAACAAAATTATAATTAAAAATTGAATTAAAATTTAATAAAGAATTACATAAATTTTAATAAAGCAACTAAACAAAAAAGAATAGTGTAGAGTAGAGTTTAGTGTCATAAATTACAAATTGAAAAAAATAGTTAAATATAGAAAAATAAAGAAAAAAAAAATTTAAAAACTATAAAAAAAGAAACAAAAAATTCTTCTTTTATATAGAAAATTTTTTTTTTTAAATGCATTACAGGTTAAAATTTCACTTTTTTTTGTATTTTATATGTATTTATTTGTATTTACAAATTAAGTGTTTTATTTTACAAATAAATATAAATAAAATAATTTCTAAGTTTATATTCTAATTTTTTATTTACAAAAATACAAATATAAACACCTAAATTAGTTATATAAAAAAACTACTTGCATTTTGTTCATGTTTATAAACTTTTTCCATACAAACGTTCAACACAACTGAACGTTTGATTTTTGCACTACAAACGTTTTCCGATCGTTTTCAGTCATATGAAAAATTATTTTCGAAATTAACGTTTTCCGTTTTCGTTTTCTGTCATACTAAATGACAAACGTCAGTGATATTCGGAAAACGATTGAACGTTTTCGTTTTCAATCATAAGCCCCAATAATTTTAATAATTGGATTATTTTTAACGTAAAATCTCAATTAACTTAAAATAATTCTTTTTAAATTTTCTTTTAAAAACATGTATATGTGTATATTCATACAAAATTCACAATAATATATAATTAACAAATCAAAAAGTAAAGTTAAAAAAAGATGTTTTGATACGTAAGTATATATATATATTTATGTTGTTGATAAGAATTATATAAACAAAATTAATTAAATTGATACATGGGCTGATAATGACCAAGAGTAGGAAAAAATTCTTTTACTTTATCGTATACATTATATATTATTTTATAAAACTAAATTCACATAGATTATATTATTTATACATTCCCGTGAAATTTTATGTCCACATATATATATTGATAATATTAAAACATATTAGATGATATGTATACAAATTTATATTATTTATAAGTATTATTTTTATTATTATTTAATAATCAACGTATATCTAATCACTTGTATTATATGCATATTATGTATATAATATTTATCATTCCCATCAAATTTAAATTTTTTCACTCTATTTTTCTTTGAATACGTTTTTCAATGCTCTAAAATTGCAATTAATAAAATGAAATAAAATCATTTTCAAATTATCGTATTAGCGTAAATAATATATTTAAAACAGAAAAACTATAAAAAAAAAAAATAGTGTAGATAATAATGTTAAAAAACAAAACTAATTTTAAATTCAATAAGAAAAAATTCAAAAGAATCTATTCTACAAAACCATCAAAATATTAAGAAATGGCTGTTAAATTTATAAAATGAAATCAGCTGAGTTGAAATATTGAAAAACATATGCTCATTTTTGGCTGAATCTGACATTTAATAATTAATATGATAATGTATTAGAGAGAAAGAGAAAGCAATAACAAGCTGCAAATCTATATTTTATATATCTATGTTCACCACATTAATGCCTGAAATACATGTGCAGAACTATGCATGCATCGAAGCAAAAATAAATTAGAATATAGTTATGGTTTTATATGGAACCAATTACATGTAATTCTGCACGCAGTGAATTTTGATGCAAGATATCTCTATTTCTAATTTTTGCTGCGCAGCGACAGAGCTACCAACACGAAAGATTGTAAAAGTTATCATTTTATTCATACTAATAAAAAAATAATGACAAACGTCATAAAAATTATTTAATATTTACATATTTATAATTGTTTTTTGTGGTAAATAGGTTATAGCCAATTTTGTAAAAATTTATTTTAAATTAGTTAATGGAAGAAAAACTAAATAATTTGAAATGAATGAAAATTTCCATAGTCCATAGTCTATATTTTCTTTCTTTTTTGTTGTAATATTCATCATAAATTTTTAAAATATTTAGATATAACAAAATATATGCATAACAAACTAGCATTAATTTATTCATATAATTATATTTTATTACAATCATGATAGTGACAGATAACAAAATATGTGATTAAAATTTTTTCAAAAATTATTAAATTAAAACTTTTATTAAACACTTATTTAATAACTTTTAACTTTAAAATTTTTCAAAAATTATTTTATTTTGTATTTTATTACTATACAAACAAATTGTATGTGTATCAATGGCGGCAATTATCTACATTATTTCAAAACAAAACAATTTTTGACAGATAAAATATGCACATGTGGCACGCAATAATGCACGCATATCTGCATGCAGCGATGCATGAGAATTCTGCACATGTATTTCCCACTTGAAATAAACAAAAATTTGAAAATAATTCAAATGTCAATTTCAACTGATTAATTTTTTTTTTGTTCTAAAATCTAAAGCAATGAATCGTAAGGGCAAAAATTATCTTTTAAACAAAATGTTCTGAAGCAGTGAATGAAGCATAAGAAAAAACTGAACTGACTGTAGAACAATAAATTTCAAATGGTGAGAATAAGGTGAAAATTGGATTAGACCTTAACATAAAAATATAATGTTATCCCTCTTATCACAAGACCGATATTTATTGATATCATAATAAATTTTTTCAGTCTATTAACAACCACAGTTATACATAGTGTGAACCTACTATCGCGATACTGCCATGTAACCAATTAATTTACAAAAATTCAAGCTAAGTTCTAAATGAAAAATAACTGAAATATATACAATAAATCACATACTTTCTCTTACATAATCTGCATCTTACCAATCTTATTACCACTTTAACATTCAATGTTAATAAACTAAAATTTTCGTTAACATGTTTTTTACATAATTTTTTTATTTTTTCTTTTATTTTTTATTATTATTTAACACGTGTGAAAGTTACATAAATTCGAACATAAACTCGATTAAGAAAATTAACACGTGTTTAATGCTATTAAATTTCAGTTTGATTTTCTTTTTTTGTTTTCTTTTGTTTTTTTTTTTCGCTAATTTCGTAATTCTGTGAATTTGAGTAATTAAGTACATATGCCAGAAAATACAAAATTAATTATAAAAGTAAGAGTTTTCAATTGAAAATGATTTGCAATAAAACGAAGATAATCAAATCAAATCAAATACGAAAATAAAACAAAAATTAATTAAAAAAAAAAAACAAAAATCGAAATTAATTTAATTGTAGAAGAAATCACATGGAAAATAATTAAATAAATGACGTTAACGTAATTCGAAAATTATGGAATAAAAAAGTTTGAATAAGTATTTATAAGATTGTTTTAAACTTATTGATTTCATTCAGTAGTTACTGCCAGAAAACTGTCAATTATCACACAAGAAATATAATATGGTTTGCTGTACTCATGAAATGAAAAAGAAAATAATTTGGAGTTTTATTACCAACCAAAAAGGTATAGAATCAAATTCTTCAAATCTCAATTTAAATTATTTAAAAATAGAATTGGAATTTTTGGAAATAAGATACCTGGGCCGTGTATTTATAAAAATGAACTTTAGGTTAAGCAATCATTGATCTCAAAGTTTAAATAAAGGAGGAGATCATGCTCGTTAATCGGGTTTAGATATGAGTAACTTTTTGAACTCAATTCTGTACGTAAAAAAGAATATATTGAAGTTGGTTTCAATTTCGAGCAAGTTAATTTTTGCCTCACAACCTTAAAAAACCAGAGAGAAAAAATAAAACTCAATTTTTATTTTTGTTGCATACTAACTAAAGCTCAGGTTCATACAAGATGTTAAGAACCACGTTAACGAAATATTTATTTCTAGAACTTTAAAGTCCAACCAATTCGAAATACATTTGAATCTTAAAACTTTAGAAAATAATAAATTTTGCGTACGTGCTTCTGGATCTGGACAACAAGCATGTGGTTCGTAACGGTGTTATGATATTATCAATAAAATAAATTATGCTGAAGAGGAAAATATTTTTGAAACACCTTACGCTCTATCTCTAACTAAGATACCAACCTTTAATCTACCGAAGCTAAACGGTCAAACAGTCACACTCACTAATAGTGCCAAATACTTAGGAATCATACTTGATACTAAGCTCAGCTAGAAACTAAACATAGAAAATAGAATCAAGAAAGCAAGTATAGCTTTCTACACATGCAGTAGAACCTTTGGTAAGAAGTGGGGACTCAAACCGAAGATGTTACTATGGATGTACACAACTGTGGTATGTCCTATTCTTACATACGGATCGTTAGCCTGGTGGCCAGCGGTAAATAGGACATACAATATTACCAAACTTGGGAGAATACAAAGAGCAGCGGGAATTGGAATCACAGGTGCTTTGCGATCGTGCCTTACTGACGCTCTAAATGTGATCCTTAATCTCCTCCATCCCGATTTGTACATAAAATACATTGCGTCCTGCAGTGCAGTCAGACTAAGAGAAACTGGCTTCTGGTATTCCAGACCATATGGCCACGGGAATATCATAGGTCAGTTTCCAAATGAACTGCTGCCAAGCACAACCGATTATATCACCCCTAAACTTAACTTCAACAAAAAGCCTAAAGTAGGTTTTCGTGCCAGGGCCGATTGGAAGCGTGGTTTAAAGAAACGGGAAAATGATATAGGAATTTTCACTGATGGGTCTAAAATGAGCTGCGGAGTAGGTGCAGGAATTTTCTCAGAAGATCTGGCGATATCAAAATCTTATGGTCTCCCTAAATACGCTAGTGTCTTTCAAGCAGAGCTGCTTGCAATTAGGGAAGCGCTTAAAACCCTTAATAACCTTCATACGACCAAAACCAAAACCAAAAGTAACCATTTTCACGGATAGTCAAGCCGCTATCAAAGCTTTGGTGACGGACACTATCTGTTCTAAGCTGGTGGAACAATGCCGAAACGAAATTGGAAACTTAGATAACCAGATCTCTCTACTATGGGTTCCTGGTCACAAGGCAAGGCAAGGTTCCAATCTCGACAGGTCTCTTGAGGAAGACATTCATTGTCCAATGAGAGTCGTCAAGGAGCGCATCCATTCATACTTTCGGGCCAGAGCGACTGAAAGGTGGCATAGACTAAATACCTGTGCGACCTTGAGGAAAACGTGGTCCGCGTACAGATCCCGCACAGATATAGCAAGAGTAGTAGCCATCAGTACGGGTCACTGGCCAATAGGAAGCCACGCTGCCAAGCTAGGTATTTCTTTCAATCCCCACTGTCGCAGTTGCAAGGATGAGGATAAGGCAGAAACTCTTCAACACTTTCTTTGCAAATGTCCAGCATTAGCTAGAGTCAGACTCCGGACTTTAGGTGAAGCTTTCCCCAGCAATATAGGTTTTATTGCGGAAAGCAAAATAGGAGATCTGATCAACCTTCTTAATCTCACAGGGTGGCTCTAGTACTAAGTCCCTGGGGAGAGTGAAGATAAGAGAACGCCCACCTATAACAACTGACAACATGAAATAGGTCACTCGAGTCGTGGTATCAAAAAGGCACAATTAAGTGCTAATTGATTTTTCAGAAGTAACTGGAATGGCCACCTCTACCTACCTACCTTCGCTCTATTGACTTTCATCAGCCTTGGATTTATGTTAAATAATTTGGGCCAACAGATTATCACAACAAATTGAAAACTCATATTAAGTACTATTTAAACATTGATATGTAGTAATTTGAATTTATTCAAATGTATAAATATTCTATTTGGAGTATATTTTTATGTACCATAATTTGAATTTCTGTAATTTTTATAAATTACTTAACCTTAAAAAATTTTGTTCTTATTGTAAAGCTTGGGGATATTTTATTTATCAAGCAAGGTTTCACTGTCAAAGCAAATCCTCCAAGTTAAGCTAAAGCTAAGTTTTGTATGCTACAACAAGTTTTTCATTTTATTTATTTATTTATATTAAATCAGTTTACCAGCATATTAATATGCAATAAAATTTTCAGGCCCTTTTCCCTTTTGAGATGCGGGCTTGTTATTTTTAATTATAATTTATTTTATAACAATGACACACAGGGTACTGGACTAAGTCGAAAAGTCTATAAAGCATTGCTTTGATCGGTAATTGAATCTAGGACTTTTCGATTGAAAGGAAAGCGCTCAACCTACTGTCCATCCAACTATTAAAATGTATCAAGATTACTTTGCAATCCTTTTTATCTTTTATGCAAAACTTACTAGGCACATTTTTTTTTTAAATGGAGTTTTACCACCAACTAAATGTTTATAATTATATGCCGGTCAAAAACAAGAAAAATAACAAAAACATTTTTATTTATTTATTTATTTTTAAATACTTTATTATTACTTAAATTAATTAGTGTAGACTACTTCTTTAAATAATACATGTTTGTGTAGCTGTTAACAAGACACAATTAAACATAAATAACATAATAAAGCTAGGTATTCAGATATAACCATGATTTTTTACAAGGCAAAAAATATTAGAACAACACAATAAGTCTAATGTTTTTTTTTTTATCATTTTATATTATTTAAAAAAACATTTTTTTTTAAAAACACTTTCAAGTACGAAGAAATTAAAAATAATAAAAATATCTAAATAATATTAACATATAGGATGTAATGATGTTGCCAAAAAAAAAAAACAAAAAATTAACCATATTCTTCAAAATAGTTCAAATTCAAGGCAAATTATAATTTTAAAAATTAGGAGTACCTACTCGTATGTATATATATGCACAGAGTGTGGTATAACAAAAACAAATTAAACAAAGTCTGCACTCACTGCAATATGTTATTGTATAGTTATAGCTAATTATAAGCTTTTTAAGTAATTAGTTAAGTATTAAAGTAGTTAATTATAAAATTTTATTTTTTCAAAGATATGTCCTTATGTACAAAGAGTGAAAAAAAACTAATAAGTTTAAGTAAATTCCATGATACTGTTTAGTAATTAAAGTTTTATGGTTAAACTATAGTCTAAGTGAAAAAAATAAGTACATTATTACCAGATTTTTGAATTGTAAATTGAAATACTCAAAAGTTAATTAGAATTAAACAGAAATAATAAATCTGTCCTATGACTCTGTCAAAACCTTCTTCTATACTTTTACATTGGCATACAATCATTTCAGTGGACATAGTGTAATAAAATATCAGAAAGATTTCTCCTTTACAATTTTTTGACATAAGTTAAGTATCCAAGTAAAAAAGTACCAAAAGTGTCATCTTAAATGCAATATCAAAGATTCCACATAACTATTGACAATTCAAAATTTGTTAACAATGGGTTCGTTCAGTAGCATTAACCGGTAGATCTGGAATCCATTTTGGATCCATGTACCATATATCTGGCCACTGAACGCAATAAAATTTATCGCAATACTAGCGCCATCACCGGAAAATATAATGAGTACTTTTAAAAATAAATTAAATTTGAATGGAATAATATTTATTATCATACATATAATTTATTTTTTATAACTCTTAATTTAAGTTTTATGTACATAAATCTTCCTTAAGAATTTAAATTTTCACACTAATTCAAAAAATAATGGCGATTTAAATTTAAAAACTTTCATAAAAAATATAAACATTTAATTTTTCTTACGATAGATGTCACAAAACTCAACATAAAAATTGTTGTTGTTGTTTTTACATATAAAAAGTTAGATCCATGAAATGTATTTAGAATTTTTTCAGATCCATTTTCATTAACCGCGATACATTTACCACACCGTTCAGTAAACAGATCCATGGATCTGTGGATTTCAGATCCAATGGTTAACTTCACTGAACGCTACCAATGATACTAAAGGTGAGGTAAGTATACTTAAAGTACTGATGATTATTATGTTTTGAGTTGATGTCGATTAAAATCAAATGTTTAGCTAAATCTAAAAGAGTTCCAATTTAATGAGTTTTAACGTTGCTAACGAAATATGTAGATATACACCCATATTCTGTTAGACCCATCTCGCGAGGTCGCGTGAGAATATCTCTGACGAGATAGTTTTGTATTCTGTTAGACCTTTGACGAGACGAGATAGCCATTTTTTATCTCGTCAAAAATTGTAAGCGATAGAGTATCTCGTCAGAGTATTTTGTGTTTTTTTTATCAAAAAATTGAATTAAATAAATAAATTGAATAGATAAAACAGTTAAATAAAAATTAATAAACAATTTTTCATTATTTTTCTTGCATTATTATTAAAATTGTGTTTTTGTTTTGAAAAAAAAAAAACATATTTACTATTACTGTCTTACTACTGTTTATGTACTAAATTAAAAAATAAAAACAATATATTTATATTTATTTTTCATTTAAAAAATATTTTAAAACTAAACCCCACTAATACTTTCCAAAAATTTTATAAACCATATTTTGTTTATATATACCAATAATTTTGGTTGACAGTAAAAAATGATCAGTACTACCAACAAATAAAATGTTCTATCGCGCCGCTTACAGTGTATAACAGAAATGCATATTCAGCAAGAAGAGACGAGATGAATTTTTTCTTCTCGTCAACGATGGGTCTAAGAGAATATGGGTGATAATATAGCCATAGGTATTATGAATAAGTTTTGTGTCGAGACCCCTTTTAGTTTATTCTCTTGACTTAATTCAATTCAACTAACTGTTAACTTGTACTCTAACGAAACAAGTTCTATCATTTGTTAGAACTTACAGGGTGATACATATATAAAATTTTAATTCTAAAATATATATTCTTGTTACAATTGAAATCATTTTACAGAACCAATCATTTCAAGACATGAAGTAAGCAAGTTTGGAAGCATAGATAGTAGGACATTATAAACTTTTTCAATAATTTATTCTTTATGTTAGGCAGTGTTTCTGATGGATGAAAGTTAGTAAAAATCTAACGTGGAAACGATGTTCAACAAAAGCTGTCATCAGAAATTCTAAACAAAAATTAAATACGAAACATTTTATGACATATAGTTTGACAATAGTAGCGTTCAATTAAGCTTTGTAAACTGAGTAGATTGAACAAGGAATACTCATTTAAGCTCAAGAGCAAAACATAATCCAAAAACATTGATGTTAGTTTGTTTTGTTTTGGAAATTTATTTATCAAAAATAATTTATCAAAACATTCTGTCCTTTTCTTGGTTTTGTCTAGTTTTATTCATTATATAAATTTAGTTTTATATGTTATTATTTTTAAAATATTATAATATTCAAATTATTTTTTTCACTTCAACTTCACTTTTTTTATCACTTCAAATTATAAATACGAAACTAAATAATTATTCAGCAAAAAAAAAAATTTATTCAGCACCTAGCGGAAAGTAGATCGTTACTAACCATTTTCTACACACAAGAGGTAGTGTAGTGTGTAGCTGTGCTAAAAAATGTGTAAAAATGGTTAGTTTACACAGCATAATGGAACACTAACTACTAATGTTTATAAAAATGCTTTAGCCTCAATTGCATTCTACATAAGTAATTGTTGCAATGATTTTGATTTTTGAGTTTGACATTTTTTGTTGTAATATTTTTATACTAACTAACTATACTTAATTGTTATTTTATATTAAATCGAAACATTTTTTTAACTACTTATATAAACATTTAGTTATTTATTTATTTTATAACAGTTGATCCTACATATAAATCTGTAGGCCAACTTTATAGGTCCTTTTCCCTTTCGAAATGTGGGCCTTTTTATTAAATTATATTAATTATTTGGTATATATTTTTGTATATTAGTTATATTATACATTTATATTATTTTTTTTTTTTATTAGTTATATTATATTTTATTGATTATTAAATTATATTTGAACCGATGTGGGTTGTATTGAAAATTACATTTTCAGTAATTTTCACCATTTGAAAAATTTTTCGGTTCTCACGAGGTCTTACATTTTCGGGTTCTCACATTTTCGATTAAACGGATTTTGTCTCACTAAATAATCGATTTCACACCAATATTAAAATTGACACTAAAAATAATATGAATTAAAGCAAACAAGTTAATCAATTAGATTGCAAATGCGTTTGATATTAATTTGACGTTTCCGATTACAAATTGATTTTGACTTGACGAAAAAAATAGGCAAGTCTTGTAGGTGAAAACTAAATCGAAATTGATTTTTATCCTTTCTTTAGTTACACTTTTTGCTTCTGTATTCTATTTCCAGTTATTGAATTTCTTTGCATTTTTGTTTTTTTTATTTACATCTTTAACATATTGAATTTTTGTGTAATGTTTTATGAGTAAAATAATAGTGTCAATTAATATATTTTTAGTGTACTTTATTTTCCCAAAACACCCCCCTGTATATTATATATATATATATATATATATATATATATATATATATCTAAACCAAATTTCTTTTTAATAGTCTTTCTATTTTGTATTTTAATTTCTATTAATATATTTAATATGACAAGTAATTTTCATTAGTTTTGAATTTATTTCATTAATAATAATGAAAATATAGATAATAAAAATAACCATGTAATAATTTTTTTAAATTTCGTTCAAAGTCATCGCAAAAAAAAAATAAACAAATTAAAAAAAAAATTCAAATTTAAAAACAAATTCAAAATATTTATTATAAATATGTATGTATGTATAAATATTTAACCTACAAATGTTATATTTAAAAACAAAATAAAAAAATTAAACGGATAAAGAAATTTAAAAGATTAAAATTCAAATTTTTTTTTTAATGATTTCCAGATAGAAAACATTCACAAGAAAATTAATTGAATTTTTAAAAGAATGGATGGATGGATACACGAGCCATATTAAATTAAAAAACAAAAATTAGTTTTAGAATTCTTATATTTAAGTATTATATATATATACATTACATAGTTATGTTGTGTATAAAAATAAGATTTGATTAGGAACATCAATTCGATTAATCCAAAATGTATATATATAATAGAACAGTAATGGGTAAAATTATTTGAACAAGAGTATAAACCGATTAAACTGAGTTTAATAATTATAAGTGAAGAAAAATTTTGATTTGTACGCATAATACGTTACAATTACCCCTAACTATAATAATCATAAGGCGTCATATGATATCATATGATTTTGTACGCCAACTACAGTTTATTGTCATAACCATCATTCGTTCAAAATAATTCGTTAAGTCATAAGTATACGAGAAGAAGCGTACTAATCATAGAATTTTATTTATATAAGTACTTATTTATAGAATTTATATTGTTATTTAACTTCTTTTAACTTTTGGTTATGACGTTTTGATATGATTATGTATTACAATTTATGATTTTGTTATATACCATATGCAATCATATCGAACATTTAACGAAATATCATAAAATACAATCATATGACATAGGGCTATTATAGTTAGGGCTTTTAGCTTAAGTTCATTATGGTTCCAAGTTTTATCAAGTTTAATGAAAACTTAACGAATTTATTTTATTAATGGGCAGTTATATTCATATGCCAAATATTACATAATGTCATGACAATGGCTTTTAATATCATTCACAATTATTAAATATATAGTTATAAGTGATTCCTTATTTGATTTTATTGTACCTACTTTTTATTAAATAAAGCACATTGCATTTTTTTTTACTTTGTTTTTCTCTTATAGAATTTAATTTTGGTTTAAAAACTTTTTGTCATCACTATACATGAATAAATTCATAATACTTATAAATTATATAAGTAAATAAATTATAAGTACTATTATATCAATATGTATAATACACAGGGTGTTATAACAAACACTGAGAGAAATAGTAACTGCGCAAACATATTTGTAATAAAGCCTCCTCAGTTTCTTGTAATAAATTCGATCATGATCTGGATAATTTTTGTTAGATTCAATCATGCATAGCCAAGACAACAAATATTTAAATAATATTTAAAAATTTAAAAACAAAAAAAAATATTTCGAAAATTTTGAATGGCCATTTCTAAATTTTCCCTCCTTTCTAGTAACTATGATCATTTAAATAATTAATTACAGTTTTTAATATCACATTTTAAATGTATTAATTATACCTATTAAGGTATATATATATTTTCGTATTTTTATTTAGAATTTGTATATTAATACCTATAAAGAACTAACATGTCAGACATAATCTAAGATTAAAATTTGTAATTAAAATCTTATGAAAATTTGACGTATAACATGTATGTAAATGACATTAAAATTTTCAGCCATTTTTTTTACGTTAAATTTTTTTGACGTTTCGTTTAATTTTTTTTTTTTTTTTTTTACATTTAAAAGTAAGAATAATGTTTAATTATTTTTTGATTTTTGTTAATTAGGTACCTATATTATGAGAATAACGCATAAAAGAAGCTCTGCAAATATTATTAAATGGCGGTGTTTAGACGATCAGTTATTCAGTCAGTTTTCACTATCACGTTCATGTTCAGTTTTGAATGAAAAATTTTACAGATGGCGAAAACTGAGAATTGTTATTTATGTCACAAGTGAAAATGAAACTTAAACAATAATAAAAAGTAATTTTTAGAAATTGCAGCACTTTTTATTTATTTGGTTCGTTTTAAGCAAGAATTGGTAGGTTTATATTATTAAATGCCTAAATTTAAATGTAAAATTCAAATGTTGCTTCTCTAATACGCTTTTTTCTGTGTTTATGGTTATGCTCTATATTTTGAAATTAATATTAGAAACGTTGGCTATGAAACTCGGGACGATTGAAATCGCAAAACTGACAAAATTTAAAAGCATTTTAACTTTTTTTTATTCTTTTCAAACAACAACAAATACATGGATTTCAGTGAAAACTGACAGTGTTCACTGACGGTCTAGACACCGCCAATGATAATAAGAAAAACTGAACGAAAAAATATTTAAATATGGCAGCATTAAAATTTTGACGTCTTAAAGCACCAACACAACAAAATTGAATAAATTATTGTATAAAAACATTAAACGTGTAGAAGCGCTCTTAGATTTTAATCAGATTTAGATTTAATTTTAAATTTTATTTGACTTGTAAATGGTATTGTAATTTTTAAACACCCTGTGTACACATAATTGTGTATTTATATTTATTATTTTGGACCAAAATCAAAAATTCTAAATGAGTACTTAAGCATGTACATTTATATATATAGTTATATATATTTATATATTATACGTATATAATATATATATACTGAAATATATAAAATAAAAACAAGAAAAAACAAAAGATTTAAATGAATTATTTTTTAGCGACTTATTTTTCGTCAGTTTATCTAAAACCTAGGTACATATTTACATATGCCCGATCTGATATGTATAAGTATAAAGGTGAATATTTTAACAGGAAGATAAATATATAAATACAAAAATAAGTATGAGTAAATATAATTTTTTTTTACCTGATTAAATAAAAATAAGATACATAAATTTCAAATAGTCTATTTACATACTTTAGTTAATAAAAATAGAAAAAGAAAGATGATTAAAAAAAAAATACTTATTTAAATATTTTTAACAGGTAAATGAATTAAAGCAATAATAATATTAAATAATTAAATTCTTTTCTTTAAATATTTTTCTTTTATTATACTTTTTAAACAATTAAATATGTGTGTAAGTATATATATATATATATATACATATGATATCTAATAGAATATTATACATCTGATCTAACTACATTATTAAAATGATTTAGGTAAGAATTTTTGAGAAATTCGTAATGAAGGTTTTCATATATATTATATATTTATATATATATATATGTATATATATATGTATATTTGTTGTTAAACAACTTAAATAATTTGAAATAGTTTTTGTTTTCTTCAATTACTTTCTTGGAAAATAAATTAACTATTTTAGTTATTTTTTATCTGTTGTTATTTTCATTTTTTTTGTTAACAAATTTTATTTTTATTTCTGTTTTGAAATTTTTTCTGTTGATTTTATCTAGGTGAAGACAGAGAATGAAATAATTTTTAATGCAGATCTTTGTTTTATAATATTGTACATTTATATATATGTACATATAAGTATATATAAAATAATTGCACAATTTATTTAGATAGATGCACACATATATGTATATATATAAAAGATACATACCTCCGAGTATATAATATTATATACCTACCTAATTAAAGTTTAAAATTATATAAGTAATAATATGTTAAATTGCCGGTTGGTGAATTCAGGGTAAGAGTCTTTCGTTACATATTTTTGAATTAATTAATTTAAAATTTATTAAAAAATAGGATAATTAGTGGCGCTTAAAAATATTTTGAGCCACAGAGAATTTAGGTTAATATAAGTATATTTGAATGTTATGTTTTAAAAATGTAAATATATTTATGTAGATAGGTACTTATATATATTATAGAATTATTTTGGAATTGGAATAAAATCTTTGAAATACTTATATAAATAAATCTTTTGATCCTTTACAATTTGATTAAATTTAAAGGTTTACAATTAATAAAAATCCAAGACAAAATTACCCAAAACAATTTAATGTTTTATTGCATACTATTTATATACCATAAAAAATAAAATATTGTATTGGGATAAGTTTACTATTTAAATCGTATTTCTTACTTGGCTAATATTAATTGAATAATTATTATTCTCTTTATTAATTCATAAAAATATTGGTCTCATAGAGCAATCAATAATTAATTTTATACTAGACTTTTGTAAATAAAAAAAAAAATTATCTAAAGGTCAACTCTAGCGGTTTCCTTAATATTTGACTTTGATTTTACAATAAAATATTATACTATAACTAGTTATAAATTCATATTTAATGTATATATATTAAGTATTTCGTTATATTTCTCATTTTTATTTCAATAATCAGTTCATTTTTTGATACAGGAAATATGTACACATTTACTTTATGTACTTAGCTTATATGAACCTTATAAAAATATTCAAATTAAATATCTATAGATAAGAATTTTTTGTTATTTTTTTAAAGATTTTTTTTCAATTTAAGTCAAAAATAGAATATAGTGTTGAGTGAAAGTAGTTTGTTCTGTCCTATCCAATAAAGAGCTTGTAGAGTATTTTGACGATAACTTGGGAAGGTATTCAAATGACATGATTCCCACGATAAAGTTTATCTTTACAGAATGAACCAGAGATATATAGTTAGAATGAACAAGTTAAATTAAAAAGTAAATAGTTAATACACGATGTAAATATACGTACTAATATAAATATTTACAAAGTTAGTCATATAAATTTCTCGAGTGACATTAATTTTCCTCATACTTAAAAAGGTAAATTTGAAATTTAAATTTCGTAATATATTTCAACACATTCACACTGAATGTAAATACTATAAATATATAAATACTTGTTATACAGTCATTCTATACAATTCTAAATGTATATCTTACAACACTGCTATGTAATTATTATTTTTAATTGATTTTTAATTTCAGAATAATTTATTGAAGCAAATAGGTACATCTGAAGACTTGTTATAAGTATGTGGTTATGTAGTACATATAAGATTTTGAAAATATAAATCTAAAATAAATTAATTAACCAAAATTAAATGAGATTTACCGAGAAATCAACTTACTTTTAATTGTGGTAAATCATTTTCTTTAGCTGCATTAAAAACTGAAAATTCCAATCTGTGATTCATTTTGATTTATTTTATTTCTAAGATATTTTCACCAAAATATTTTCTTCAATTGTTTATATAATATTTTGTTTATTTTTTTTTATTGCAATTTAAAATGTACAGAAATTTTTTGTAAATTTATTTCAGGAAAAAGAACAAAACAAAATTAAATATACAAATACATAAAATAATCTTTATTTATGTTTGTTATTTTATTTTTTTTTTTTTGCTTTTTAAATTATTCAGTTTTTTAGTCTTTGTTTTGTATAATCTCTGGGTAGATACCAGACCTATCCTTGTAAAATGAAAAAAAAAAAATGAAATGAGGAAAAAAATATGTAGATATTATTTTGAAACCTTTTTAAATTTATTTTTTTTCTTTTTTTTTTTTTATAAAAATAGATAGTAATAATAATTTTTTTTGCGCAACAATTAAACAATATTCTTTTTTAATTTTTTGATTCTTTTCATTTAATTTTCTACGTAAACAATAATATTATTAACTTGTAATATGGTTAACATAAGTTTTAATTTTTTTCCTTTTTTTTAATTCTTTTTTATAACCTATTCTAATTTCAGCAATCAATTCTACAAAAGTTCTTTTTCAATTTTTGAAATCTTATAAGCCTTCTATGATAAGGTCTCCTGTATCTAAAACATATATTTTTGTTATATCTTTAAATGCTTTAAGTTTTCTTCTTTAATTTCTATTTAGAAATATTTGGTAATTTGAATTAAATTAATTTAATTCCACTAAAATATTATTCAAATAATAAAAAAACTAAAAACTTAAATTAAACCGTCTCGATTCACTTTTGATATCAAACTGACTGCTGAAATAAATGTGACAATTATTTTGACATTTTCAATCTGTTAAAATTTCATTTTGACATTTCCTTCAAATAATATCGAATAATAAAATTAGGTTGAGTTTCATGTTGTACATTGTCAATTAATACCATCTTGTGTAGTTTTTTAAAAATAATTTTTTGAATTAATTTAAATTTATCTTACAATTATCCTTCAAAGGGTCTCCGTTCAAATTTTTATAACTTCATATTTCATAGTTGTGTGTAACTTGTTGTTGTTTTTCTTCTTCTTATTATAGAAAATAGTTATTCATAATTTATAAAAATAATATGAGAGCTCCAGAACCAGAACGCTTTGTTTTTTTAAATTTCATATTTGGTTGTCATATCAATGTATGCATGTCAAAACATTTCCATGATCGTACCAATTCCGCAATTTGCATTTGCAAAGAAGGAAATTAATTTTGTAGAGTACAAATGAGATTAGAAAATTAAAATTAAATATGCAACGATAGTGCAATACTGTATTATGACAAATATACATATAGGTTTACGTAAAATGTTTAAACTAAATTTATTCTTTTCTAATTCGTTTTTTTCTTTGTTCCTTGTGAAACTAAATACTGATTTCAACAGTGTTAGAAATTCTTCCATCCTCTTTATTAATTCATAAAAATATAATAAAATAAAAAATAAATAAATAAAATAATCTTTCTCAAATAAAACTTGCTTTCCGTTAATTTAATTTCGAAAAAATATATTTTCAAATTTCGAAATTATTTTTGACATTTTATCATGGCTGTCTTTTTTCTAAAAAGCGTTTTCTCGTGTATGACAGTTTTGAGAAAATAAAAAATTTTTATTTTCTTGCCGAAATTTCAATAATAATATTAAAAAAAAAAGACTAGAAAATAAAATAATTGAAAAATAAAAACATTTTTAATATGGTTTCATAGTGATAAATTTAAATGGTGTATTAACAAATAAGAATTAAATATTCAAAAAATTATAATAAGAAAAAAGGAAAGAAATCATAAAGGCAAAGGTGGCTTGTTTGATTCTTGAGAAACAATTTTTTTTTGTGAAAGAAGACAATTGAAACGCAAATTTATTATATATCTTTTTAAGTTAATTGTTGAAATTAAATCAAAATTATTAAAATTTTTAGTTTTTAAAAATATACAAAATAATTTAATTTATATTATGGTATAAAAATGTTTATTAAATATTTATTTGGCGCAATTTTAAATTCCAATGAAAATGTCAATTTACAAAATTTACCAATGGAGGATGCAAAATTCACAGATTTATTGAATATCCCTTTATTTAAATAATATAATTAGAATTGTTTTTTAATTATAAAACAATTTTGAAAAACTATATTTAGATTAAATTTTTTTTTTGTTTAATTCAAAGATAGGCATTAAATAAATAAACAAAGGAACTCGAGTAGTAGTTACCATTAACTTTTTTGTTTTTTTGGTTTTTAGCAACCTTAAAATTTATATGTGAATTTGATAAAAATAATTTAATTACAATTTTTGAAAGATTTTAAATCAAATAATTTAAAAAAATTAAATTTCAGTTAATACAAAAATAAAATATGAATTTCTGAATTTATCAATTCCCATTATTTATTCAAGTTCACCTTCATGCTCTAAATATTTTTTTTATTCTTTTACATTAAAATTTATCATAAATTCTAAATGTTTTAATACTTAAACATATTTTTAAGTTAAAAACTGAAATTTAACATAAAATATCCAAAAATTCTATATTGTCATTGCAAAGTTCCGACGGATAAACATTCAATTAAATATTTTTAATTATTTGTGTATATTTTTAGTAGAATCAAATTTTCAATTAAATTCTTAATAAATAAAAATAAAAAACATTCAGAAAACTTTTTATTAACAATAATCTAAAAAAATGTTATTGTAACACATTTTACAATTTAAACCATTTTTCAATATTTATTAAATTAAAAAACCGGATGATATTTTAAACGATATTTAAATAATGTATTCAACACCACAACGCCATCCATCTGCTGGGGTAAGTTAATTAGTTTTTTATTCTTCAATTCTGTTTTGTTTTGTTATTATTAAAAATTTTACTTTTTGTTTTTTTTTTTTTTTTAATAATATGATGTCCATGATTTAATTGTAAGAATTTTGAAAAACGATTTGAATTTAAAATGGTATTTTGACCTGGCATATTTATTTATTTATACGTATGGTTAAGAGAAATTTTATTAAAAAATTATAATAAAAGAATTTATTGCTGATTAATTGTGTACGGCCATAAGAAAAAGAATTAAATGTGAGAATTTTTGTAAAGCAAACAATAAAATATTATCTTGTCGAAAATTTTAATGTTTTTTAATTAAAATATTTTAGAAATTTCAAATTGTAAATTTTATGTAATTTGAGTAATTGAACAAGAATTGAGGAATTAAGGAATTGAAGAATTGTGTGGAGTATAAAAAATTGAATAAACGTGAGAGTTTTTGTGAAGAAATCAAGATAAACTAAAATAATTAGTTGTAAATTTTCAGAGAGGGAAATGGAAGTAATAAAATTAAATATTTCAAACAATTGTCTTAAATTCAAGTTTCAATAAATATAGTTTTATTTTAAAATTATAGACATTTTTTTTATTAAATATTTTCAAAATAAAATTTGCTTTAAATGTGATTCTAAGGAATTAAATATTTCAAAAATTACTCGAAAAACTTAGTATATAGTTATAAACTAATTCTGCCTAAGTTACTGTCAAAAACATAAAAAAAAACATTATGCTGCTATGATATTTTTCTATATCATAGAAATATATATGTTTGCTGTTCAGATCTTGTTTTATTCTGGATCGCTGTTACATTATCCTGCTATTGTATATATCGCTATTGGTACTATTTTCCGCTATTTTAACGACTTTAAAACTCAAGATAATAATTGAAAAATTAATGTTATTTTTCATATGTCTCTTAGGGCATTCATAAAGAGATTGAACTGTTTTTGATTTATTAAACAAAAATTGTTTATATCAGTTTTTGAAGAATAATGTTTTACCAAGTACCTACCAATAACGAAATCTATAGATTTTGTATTAAATTCTAAAAATGGAAAAGTTAATTACCTAACCGTAATTCAAAAATAAAAAAATGTTACCTAAATACTCATGTAATTTGTCCGTAAAAGTTGGATGGGTATAAACATTTATTAGAGTTTTTGGAAAAGTATAAATCAATTATGCGACCAGTTTTAAAAGCTGTCAGATTCTTTTAAATCTAAAATGTTTATAGATTCTTCAATTTTATTTGCATTCTATCTACACCACAAATGTGCATAACTACAATTACTCAACTCAAATTTTATGATAAAAATGTTGACAAAGTTTATGTCGTTTTGTTTAAATATTTTATTTAAATAAAATTTAATTAAAGAAATACTTCATAGAGTTTTGTAAATGTCTGTCCTATGAAAAATCTCTTTAAAAAAAACTGTCATGCAGATTAAGTAAATCGAAATAAGAAATTACCAGTAATTAAATTAAAATTACTTGTCAAAGTCAATTGTTTCCTTCGTTAATTGTCTTATTATCCAATTTCAAACTAAATTTTCAATACCTTACAGCGAATTGGGATTTATTATAAATCAATTTTATGTAGATGTAGAAATTTTGTAGAAGCTGTAAAGTAAAGCAATTGAGTTCGATAAACATATTTTATGTCATTGTGTAGATTCTTATTCACTAACCTAGAATGTATTACGGTAGAGCCTTCTTTATTTGGAAATTTAAGTCATTATTTAAAATTACAAAATTTTATTATTTTACTTAAATAAATATGAAATTAAATTGTGTTAATTATAAATACATATATATTCTTTTTTTAAGTGAATTAAATACTTAAAATAAATTATAAAATTATTCTTTAATTTTGCATAATAAAAAAATATTCATCATTTAATTTTTATTTTATTTTGTAATTAACATATTAATAATTAATAAATCATAAAATTAGGCATTCATAAAAAAATGTATATATATGTATATATATCATATTACAAAATAACAAAAGCATTAAATATAGAATTTTCTAGTAATTTACAAAGAAAGGTTACTTCCAAATAAGCAACAGAACATAAATTATATTTTACTTTTGTATATTTAAATGTACATCTACTTATAAGAATATCCTTTTTTACTTTTTATAAATATTTATATTGTGTATGTACAATCTTGTATAATAATATATACTTAATTATAAATACTCTATAAATATGAAGAAATCGTCGTTTGGTTTTTATTACTCCTTTCCTTTTATATTAACCATTTCATTACACATTTTCTATATTTACTCAACAATTATTTTCATTTTTGGTTTTTTTTTTTACAATTCTAAATTGTGTTGAAATTTTCTTATACAATAATAAGTATATGTATATAATGTTATATATTGTATTGTATATATAAGTAATTTACGGTAGTTTATATATATACATGTTTTATTGGTTTTGATAGAATCTCGTCTAGTTTTTTTACCCACCTAATTTAAAACAACAACAAAAAAGAACATTTATTTTTGTTCTAATTTCAAGCTGTTTTCATATTTTATATGTACTCATGTAAACAGGGTCGGTTTGATAGGGAATAACATCAATGTTAAATATATTTTTTCTTTTGTAATTGTTATCTTTATTTTCAATCATAAGTGTTTTAGATATTTTTTTTATATAGATATATTAAAGGGTAGCGACGAATGAGTTGTGGAAGCATTTGGGAAGCATATTTGTTCAATAACACTTATGAAATTGAAAAACATTTGTCAAACATGTCAAATATCTACATATTTATATTTCGAGATTTATGTCAAATATTTATTTATTTATAAAATATTTTTAAAATATTCAGGTATATATTCATAATTATACTTATTTTATTACATATGAATTTTACTTAATATTTATACGAACATATATGTATGTATTTTGTTTTAATGCGAATTTCGAATAGTTACAAATTTAGTCAGGTCTTTGGGTAAGCTTATAACTACTATAACTCAGTGTGAAAAATTTCAAATTAACTCAAAATATGATGTTGGGTGTATATAATAGTCAGTTAATTAGGATGTCGTATACCTTTAACAAGTATTTAAATAAATCATTTTTTTCCATATAATTTATATAATTATGGTTACTCGGCTGCTTTACAGTGTTATATCATTTTCTTGTAATTTAAACAAATTCGACAAGTACTGTTTTAATTTTTTTGACAATTATTGGGTAATCGGATAATTCCGATCTGTGTTTGGTAATGAATTTTTAATACAAGATGTTGGATATTAAGTAATAATATCATATGTGTACAATTAAAGTGTGTTTTAATGAGTTCAATGCTTACAGAATGTCATTTAAATTAGAATATCTTTTTGAATTTCACCGTGGCTTATAAAATTTATTTTATAGATTTGAATTTTGTTAGTCAATTCGTGCTTATGCACTTTTATATGCCCTAATCGAAAACATATTATGTGATGTCAAGTCTCTTCGTAAAACCATTTAAGCTGTTAATTCAAAAGTCTCAGAATTAAAAATAAATAAACAAATAAAATTTTTACCTGCAATAACATTTTTTTGACAGTTGTTTAACAGTTTTATAAAACATAATTTTCTGACAGTATTTTAGTTTTTGTTTTTGAGCAAACACGTTCTTCTATTATTTTATATCTACAATTTTTACAGCTAAATAGCCCAACTAGTTGCATATGCATTTCGTCGCTAGAACTAATGAAGTAAGTAAGTTGTACTGTCTGTAAATTTTATATATAGGTAGGTACTATTTCTATTTCATTTATATTCTTTTATAATTTTGTTTATTTATTTACTATCCTTCTTTTCTAATATTTTAAATGGTTTAAATTCTGCGAAAACAGTTGGGTGCTTATTCCGTTATTTTGGCCTCAATTGAAAAAAAGGAGCTGCTTCCTAAATATCGATGTTTAGAAAATAAAAATGAATTTACTTGTGAAAGTAAATCCGAACTTTTAATTAATAAATTTTCAATTTTTTTTTATAAATTATTCCAAAGGCGACAAAAATCGTAAAATCTATTCCTGTATGCATATAAATAAATATCTTAAGTCTTAAAAAATTAAGTACTTATTATTACTATATGTATCTCATATCTTGATTACACGGTTATTTCCTTAAAATAACAAAATAACAAAAAACTTCAATATAACTATTATATTACTACCACAACTAACTACCCCCAATATTACTACTACATATACTACTAAAAGTCAGTACATTTAACTACTATAGGTTGCTGGCTGTGCTACTATACTATTAACCTCTTGTTTATTGCTTCAAATAATCAAAAACAACAAAAACAAAAAATTAAAAATTAGCCTGTCAATTTTTCAGCTTCTCCTTGAAAACGATTACCACAAAAAATATTTATTTATGTACATACCAATTTATACAAATATATATATATATGTATGTATTTACAAATATAAAATAATAAAAGGAAAAAAAACCTAAAAACAAAAAAAAAAAATGGAACAATTTAAAGGCGAAAAACAAATTTTATTTATTATTTCTTTTCTTTTCTCTTCATTATTCAACTTCTAATTCATTTATGTCTACCTAAATATGTATTATATATATATTATATATATGCATGCATATATACCTATATAAGCATTGTACTTAATATGATGTTTTCATTCTTCTCCCATCAGGAGTTATTTAAAAGGACTATCAAAACAAAGGTTGCAAAAAAATATAATTTTGGTTATAGTTTAATACCCTCGATGCCAGAAAACACGACCACTTCATTTTGATATGAGTTCAAATCGTGCGGTTAGTATGATGTCTTGGTTTTAAGGATATTTCTCTAATATCCTTATATAATATAATATCTTAAGTATTATATTATGTTATGTATAAAATTCTATATAACATATATATAAATGTTTGCATATGCACTCTGTCTGCTCGAATAATATGGATATTTTACAATAAATTATTTTCTCTTATTCTCACACTTTTTTTTCCATCTCTCTCTAACCCTCTAAACATTATCATGTCCTGTGTAATGTATATTGTATAGTATAGATAGAAGATAGAACTAGTAAATAATATCCATTGTATTCATAATTTTTTTTCATTTTTTATTTGTTTTGTTTATTTTTAGTATATAATTGTATTCTAGATGTCGCTTTGTGGCAAAAAAAAAAAAAATGAATCAAATCAAAACAAGAATTAGAAAAAACAAAAATAAATAAATAATAATCAAATAAGATAAGAAATTATTTAAAAAGCGGATTTGTGAAATAATAGAGAAAGTGAGAACAATAAGCAAAAAACATATAAAAGAGAAATTTTAAATCGATTTACCTACCTTTTATTTTCTCATTTATATAAATATAAAATATATATATATGCGTATTATATTATATATATAAATGAAATATATAACAAAAATTGAAAGAGAAATTCAAATTCAAAATCAAAATTTTGTTTCTGTTAGAGAGAAACAGAGAATTTATTTTGATTAAAATGATGAGAAAATTTTTAGTGTTCAATGTTCATGCGTTGATTTCGAAGGATTTTCGTAGTATCTAGTATCTACATTATATACCAATGTTGAATATCATGCATAAATATATAACTGTTCTAATGATATAAAAGAAGAAAAAGGACTTTTTTATTGTATTTAAGTAAGAATGGAGAAAATAGAATAGAAATTACAAAACAAAAACAAAAAACAAAAATAACCGAAAAAAGGCAAAAAAAAAGAAGTTAAAGAGAAAAATACCAATTGACTTTAAATGCTGATAGAGTAAAGTTAAAGAGGATATTTTCTTTGCTTGTTCAATTTTTTTTTTATGGTCTTATACGATACTTCTGAAAGCTTTTTGAAAAGTATTCTGAATTTCAATTTTTGTTTATAAACACGCAGAAAATCTACCGCATATCTCTTTCATGTTCATACATAAAAAAAAACTGGTAGACTGCCATTGTTGCTGTCAGATTATTGAAATATCAAGATGGCGGAAAATGAAATTATTGGCAAATAAATAAATTTTTATAATTATTCTAATGTCAATCCAATACAATGTTATTTGTATAATTTATATTTTTTTTTATTTTATTAATATTCGATCCAAAAACTACGTTGTCAACAACAATTTTCTTGCACTTTGTGTATAAACATAATCAAAAATTTTTGACACTGACATTATATTCGCAGAAAAAAAATTCAAACGTCAAAAGTCTACCGGAAAATTTAAATTTTGCTAAATTTGATTGACCTTTACCAAAATCACCCTTCACCGTTAAGTTTTGGTAGATTTCTACCATTTTTCTACCCGCATGATATAAAAAAAGTAACACCTTTGTTGTATTATATCTTTATATATTAATGTTTAAAATATATTGGTTTTTTTTTTTAAATAGGAGATACTTATAGTATTGTGGATAACTGTTCCAGCACTGCCGTGCATGACAGATCTTTTAACCACAGTCCCAGCACTGTTCACGCATGTGGAATTTGAATGTCAAAAATACAAGTAGTGTGCAAAAAGCAATTAAACATAAAACAATCTTTTGATATTTAAAATAAAAATCAATTACATATATATTGTACACGTATCATCGACCGAAATTGCACACCCACAGTATCTTACAAAGCTATTTTCATTATATTTGTTTGTCTTTAAGAAATTTCAACTAGGTTTAAATATCCCTAAAAATTGTTAATTATAGTGAATTCTTAACTTTTTTCTAATAATTATAGTTCCATATAGTTCCATAATAGTGAAGTGTCGGAGTAGTTGGTTAATACACAATTTCATACTTCTCAAATGCTTTTTCTGATCGTGATATATATGTAATTCATCCAAAAAAATAATATATTATCATCCTTATGATTGACAGTAAATATAAAGAAAAGAAAATTAACAAAAAAAGCAAAAAAAAAAACCAAAACCAAAAAAACATGAAACGTTACAAAAGTATCTTAAAAATCTGTGGTAGTGTATTTCTCATCAATTTCGCACTCCTAAAGTATAACATTTCAATTATCAGGGATTCTGTTTTTTTTGCTCATAATTTTTTTTTTTGTTTTTTATTTTTCTAATTTTTTTCCTATAATTTTATGTAATTAAGTCTTGTTTGATTGTTAGTATCCTGTGAACTTTTATTTATTTATTTTTGTTTTTTATTTGGTATTCTATACATAAAAATCTTTTGTCATGATTCCATTTTAAATTCCTTTTGTGTATTTACAAGAGAGAAAACAAAACAAAAAAAAAAAAAAAAAATTAAACCAACATGAAAATAATGTGTAATAAAGAAAATGGTATAAAAAAAGGATATCGACAGGAGAAAAATTTATGAAACTGGAAAAAAACATAAGAGAAAAATGAAAAACGATAAAAGAAAAAAAAACGGAAGTTCCATAATACTTAACATTAGAATCGTTATGTTTTTATGTGAATATATATATATGTATATATATATTTTTGTTGTGGGTAGATATAAAAAGTATGTGCATGTCCTTTTTGCAACTTTATTATTATTATTACTTGAAGAACGTTTAATGATTGACAATTTTCTTTCTCTCTTTACCATTCATTTACTTTCTTTCTCACTCTTTCTTTCTTGCTATTATTTTTATATTTTTTTTTTTATGAGCTTATCGTACTGTGTATTGGGGTTTTTTTTTTGTTTTGGATAAGATGGGTCGGATAGGTGGTTTAGGAAAGTTTATTATTAAATTTTAGACAGGACGAACAACACAATGTATATATAATATATATATATATATATAGAATTTGTATTTTCATTTAAATGGAAATTATATATATATAACATATATATATAACTGTGTAACTTGATTATATGATGAATTTATTTTACTGTGTATCTAAATATGTACATATAATTTTCTTATTTTGTATTTGGTGAAATTAGATTGAGGATTATTAAAAGATATTATATACATATGTTTGTATGAAAATGTTTATGTATATATGTATATGCGTTAAAAGAAAATTCTTTTATATTATATTATTATTTTTTTTTTGTTTTTAGAAGTGGTGGTGGTTTATTTAAATATTTTCGATAAATTAGTCATTTTTTGTTGTTGTTTTTAAGTGATTTTTTTTTTTGTTTTTTCATTTTATTGTAGTGGAAGTCTTAAGTATAGTAGAATATTTTAACAGTATTATTTATATACATAAAGTTATAGAATAATATATTTATAGAATTTTATTATGGCAATTATGTTCTTGTTATAAAATGAGGATAAATTTATCATCATAGGTTATAATTATTATTATTTTTATTATATTTATAACTATAATATTATTATTTCGTTTTATTTTGTTTTTTTTTTTTTTAAATTACTGATATGTACATGATTACATGTAAGAATTTAAATTAGAATTTATTCGTTAAAAATTGTGTACTTGTTGATATGAAATAACATATTGAAAGTTTGTCAGAGAATTAAATTTTGATTTAATGATGGAGATTGAGATGATAATGGATTAAAATTCTAATCTTGTAATCTTATAAATTGGATCGTTAATTTTTATGTTTTTAACTAGATGTCATTATTGATAGTAATGCTTTAGGTTATTTTTCAATGAAATAGAAATTAAAATCGTTTATTGACTCCTTAAAAATTCCAATATTTATTTATATAGTTTTGTGATTTTGTATTGGTAAAATAAAACCTTAATAAAAACTAGTTATTAATTTTATAAACCTTAATGTTTGGTAGAGTTTTCATTGAACTTTCAATTCATCTAATCAATTTAAATAACGCATTGAAGTGTCAACACAATTAATTTTTTTAATATAACATTTCTTAAAATCTGAATAATTTCTAATTGAACTGATGAATGAAACACTCTGTAATTAAATAGTAAAATTTTCTTTTACATACTATCTTGTGAATAATTTTTGCTATTGAATCAATCATATGCCAAAAGTATAATTTATTATAAAATTATATCTATTAGATCTATTACTCAGATTAACAGTATTTTTCATTTACAAAGAAATAATTTTTTTAAAAATTTAATATATATAGCTATTGAATTGCGGAAAGCACTGAAAAATTAGAAAATATCATTATGTAAGATCATTCGGGAAATAACCGTTATTCAGACAATAAATCACAGAATTCGTAGTTTTAAAAATTGGTGTGATAGGTACTCATTCTAAAGTAATTATTCTATTCTTTTAAACTGTGGAGATTTGGATTATGTTTGATTAAACTTCTCTTGGAATAAAGTTATAATGTAATTGATAAAAAAATTTAGATTATTTTCAATTTTTTTAATTAATGAAATTCTAAGCAATGGTATAAACCAGTAATTAAACTAACGGGATTTGAGATCGAAAATAAATGGCAAACGTATCACAGTGATAGAATTTGTTACCTTCATCTGTCGTATGATAAAAAAAACCTAATAAATTTAATATTTCATTCTAAATGTATGCAATTTCTGCCATAATTCTAAACATTTTCCTTTCAAAAGTTTCCTTTCAAGTTTTAATTTTTTTCAACAACTTTTTCCGTTCATTTTCAATTATACCAAAATAGAACATTTATCAACATACATCTAATATTTGGTTATTTATAAAAAAAAAAACAAAATAAAATAATTAAAAAGATAAATTCTAACGAATGACTATGTCCTGAAGTTGAACCCCTCTCCATTATTAAATAATTATTTAGTTATTGATCTGTTTCAGTACAATGTAAGTCTATACATATATAGTATCACAATGAACTACTTCATCCTGATTTAAATATGTGTTTTGAATATCTACTTCAATTTAATCTAATCTAATTAATACAATCCTCTAATAGGATTTCAGGACACTGATTATCAATTAATACAGTAATCATTGTTTTTTTTTTTGCATCCTTTCAATTTTAGCTATTTAATTGTATTCTACAAAAAAAAGAAAAAAAAAGAATGAATTAAATCCTTTTTATAATTTCTTACCAAAAATTAAATTAAAATATTTTCATTCACCAAAGTAAAAATAAAAAAATAATTTCAAAAATTAATTTTTACCTAAGTATGTATCTTATACAGAAAAGAATCAATTCAATAATAAATATCCAATACATTCGCATTATAAACACAATTTTTTGCCATACAAAAATATTTATGTATAAACAATAACAAAAAAAAAAATTGAATAAAAATTAAAGAAAATCACAGCTTAAAATTGCAAACAATAACTTTTCTTTTTCTCTATTAAGGGGGCGAGGATGGGAGAGAATAAATAAATTCTGAAAGTGTAGAATAACTTAAATTCATCGATTTCAAAATAATAATATTTGTATCATAAAATCGAGATTGTATACAACATATACTTATATATTTGTATAAATTCTTAAGTATATATTATATACGTTATAATATCTAAAATGTATCCTTTAGCATTCATATAGCATACGAATTAATTTTTGCTTTTTTTTTGTTTCGTATTTTTTTTTTTTTTTTTTTTGTTGATTTGTATAAGAAACTGTCCACAAACATTATATTTCGATTCAGTTTCTTATCATCAAAACAACAACTACAAAAAAAAAATCAAAAAAATGTTTTGACCCCAATCTCTTTTGTTACCATGTCCTTTTTTTTATTTCTGTTATTTTTGTTTTGTTTTTGTTTTTACTTTTATTATTAATACATAGAATATGGAAGCTGCTGGTGTTGCCAAAACATCCTTGATCCTTAACTGCTCAAAGTACGTCAATTCAGTGAATGATTTAACAATATTTTATGTATGCCTTAAATGTATATCTTTATTTTATATACGTTGGTTTGTACATTAGTATAAATGTTTATGCATGTAAAGATGTGTGTTGGTATTTTTTTTTTATTTTTATTTTTTGTACTTTTTTACCAATTTTTTTTTTTTTTTTGCTTGGCTTAATTTTCTGTTTTTTATTTTGTTGTTTTGTTGTACTACGTTTTATTGAAGTAGAAATAAACTTTATATTAATGTTATTATGTATATAAATACAGTGTAAATCAAAAATAGTTTAACAACATGTTCTAAATTGACAAGGGCGATTATGTTGTGCTATTATTATAAGTAATTTATAGTATTAATGTGTAGTTTTGCAATTACAAATGAATTAGTATATACATATACATATATGTATCAAAATTGTAAAATAATAAAATGAAAAACTCTTGGCGTTACATCATCACTGATAATTCTAGTAATGTATGTAACAACCCGAAATCAATCAAGATATTAATTAAAATAAAAAAAAATTATAATTATTTGACGCTATTAGATAGTTTTTTCTTGCTGTCACAGATACTTGTTGCATATAGAATTATTGATTCCCAAAGTTATATTCGAGATTAACTGATTTTTCTTGTATATTTTTTAATGATTTGAAAGAGTTTTTTGGGTTACCATACTCGATTCTACACCTAATACACATCTGATAGGGGCGAGAAATAGAAGTAAATAAAGTATTTAGTCGTTTAGAAACTGTTTCAATACTAGAATAAACACTTCATTTATTCAATTTAGTATATCAACTTTGATACAATTGCCATACTAACCTTGTTAGTAACATACCTGTCACAGGAAATTTTAATACAGTGGTATATATTAAACAGCAACTATGTCACTGCTAATAGTACAATAAAATTATTATTTTTGTGCCATACTGTATACATACACACATATATATGGATATGTAAACGTTTATATAAAAATAATAAAATAAAAATGAAAAACAACACAATCGAATAAATGAATAAAAATGAAATATTTTTTTTTTCATCATATATTCGAGAAAAAAAATTAAATAAAAATAACTGACGAATATATGTGTACCCTACCTCTATATCTACCTATCTATAATTTCGGTTTATATACATAACCGTATATATAAATATCCTTACTATAAAAATTTCTATATAGAATGTATAAAACAATACAGAAGGAAAGGCAGCAGCATCATTCTCTTTTAACAGGCATACTACTACATAAGTGCTTATATCTATTTACCAAAATATCCATAATAATAAAAGAGGAAAAGAGGTATATAGAAGGAGAGAGTAAAAGGGGGGATAAATGAAAAGATTTTCACCACTTATTTGTTTTCTTTTTTATTTATTTTTTCCATATTTTTTTTTATTTTTTTTTTATTTTAATATTTTTGGAAATTTTTTTTTCTTCCAATTTTTTTTTTTTTTTTTTTTTATTACAGTGTGACTTTATCAATAACTTAAAATTATGAATTTGATTTGTGAGGATGAGGAGTATTATTATACTTTGGGTGTATGCCCAATGAGATGACTTATTCTAATTGTGATAGATATTCTATATGTGTATAACTAATACAGATTTATAAACTTGAATTTGTATTAGAATTGACTAATTTGAAATTTTCCTGGTTTGTGTCTTAGAATTATTCAACTCGAAATGTTTCTAATTGATAACACCTCAATTATAATTGAAAACATAATTTAAAATTTTATATTTTTAATTTTATAATTTAAAATTTTGTATTGTTTATTGCTAATGCAAATTGCCAAAGGATTGTTCACTTGTTCATGGGAAAGAATTAGATTTTGATTAGACACACACCCACACCCTAAAGCAACTTTGATAGCTTATTTATGTTTAATTAATAAGTACGTAATTTAATAAAATGTATATTTAGTACCATGACTTGGGCAAACAAACATCATCATCATTAGTCGGTCCAGTGGCTCCGTCAGTGAGACTTAATGCGATTCATTATCAAAAGTATGTAATTTGAGTTTTTGTGATTTTTTTTATTTGTTGCAATTGAATCGAAATTAAGTATTTTTAATATTCCTACTACTGTAGGTTCTAAGTTTTTCAAGAATTTCATAATTTCATTTTTTCATAATGATAGTTTTTGTTTTAAAATACAAATTATACCTCTTTTTTATATGCTTTGATTCAATTAAAATTGTATGTTTTGACATTGAAACATGAAAAACAAAATTTTACGTCAATATAAAAATGGAATAACTAAATACCCATCAAATGTCATAATGTAAGACAGAAATGGTTGTGTTAATGTTTGCAATTATGAAATTACAGTTTTTATCTTATTATAAAAATCTGCAAATAAAATTGTAATCCACTCTGAACCGGATTAAAAAATATATGTTTGCCTACTTTTTTGACATTTGAATTATCATTCAGTTTTTTTGACGTTTAGTTATTTTAAATAAATATTTTAATATTCACATATTAATTCATTTTTTGATATTTTTTATGTTTCTCAGTATATATATGTATGTATTTTCTGATTAAATTAAAATATAAATAAAAACCTATAATATTAGAACTAAAGAACAAAATAAGGTCTGCAAATATTGTTAAATGTGAAACTTCTATATCTGTCAAAATTCTTGAAAGAAAAATTTAACGAAAAAATTACTTAATGTGCACGGAGCATAGATATTTTAACGTCTAACATTAAGAAAATATTAAATGAAAATTGGAAAGCAAAATGTGTATTTCAATTTAGAATTAAAATTGTTTTAAATATGGCCTTCATGTTGAATACAAAAGAGGAAATATCTCCATTGGTGATTTTGTCTTTGGGAATTGTACCTGTCACTTCTTGTCTTGGGGATGTTGGGATGGAAATTATATTTTCAAGTTCAGATCGTGGATGCAGAACACTTTTAAATTTTTATAAATACCTTCTCTACTATTTTCCATTCCAATTTAATCTTTTGAAAGGTCCAATTCTATTGCTCATTTATTTGACATTTCATATATGTTATTTTCTTAACTCTTCCTAAATTTATACCGCCTGCAAACAAAATTGTATTAGATATCGGTATTTTATAACAATTTTGTTTTTTTCAGTGTTATTCAGTTTGAGTCCATAACCCTTTTTAATAATTAATTTTAATTTACTCAACAACCAGTTGAGCTCCAATTTTTGCATTTCATTTTAACTTTTATAAAAAGAATTTCTGGCATGTCTTCATCTTTTGAAATGATTACTTACTATAAAAATTACTTGTATGTATGTTTTCCAAGTTATGAAACAATTTATTTCAACATATTTTTTTTTATTATGGTATGACTTTAATTAAATTTTCTCTTAGATTTTATTCAACTGAGTACTTTTCATTTATGAAATTTATTAATTATCCCCAAACACATGAGTTAAAACAATTTATTTCTTATCATAACATTAAACAAAAAAAAAAACGCAAATCACATAACCTACCTACCTACATTAATTTTTACTTATTTACTTTTGATCTTTTAACCCCTGCTGTGGCTTAAGGCATAATTATATATTAATTATAGCATATTAATTTTAGGTTCAATAAATTTAAACTTACATTTTAAAAATCACCATTTGAATGCACAGTATTTGACTTTAAATACTGCTTTCGTTTTATATAAAAATGATTTTAAAACAAATGTAATAAAAAGTCCTTCTTATACATTCATAAATTAAAAAAAAGAGGTCCTCGAAATAATTTTTACATTATAGTTGAGTGAATTTTATATATATATATATATATATATATATATATATATATATATATATATATATATATATATATATATATATATATATATATAATTAATAATTTCCCATAAGATGTGGTAACCATTAAACACCTTGTATTTCTTAAATTCAATTTCATACATTTACATAAACTATACATATATATATATATATATATATATACAATATTATACAATAATATACATAAATGTCTATTATATTTCCTTTCATCTCTTGAACATGCTCGTGTATATTTGCAAAGAAAATAAAAAAAAAATAATAAAATTGTACTTCTGCCACATTTTTGTTTAACATGTTTCCATATTTCTTTGTGATTTTTAAGATTTAACGCCTGAATATGAATAAACTAAGTGAAACTGCAAAACATCACACGTATATTATTCAAAATACAAAAAAAAAAAAAGCTACAAACAAAAAAAACAAAAATGACAAAGAAAAATAAATGATGATGGAGATGATAGAATCAGTACGATTACCCAACTCTAACATCCACCAGAACCAGTATAGAGTTTACAAGCATGTTAGTAATAAACATCCAATATAATCTACATAATACAGTATTCATTATGAGTTTTCGGACCTTATTTATATATAGTTAATATCTTCTGTAATTTAAATAATATAACATTTATTAAGTTTTGTTGTCCAATAATCTCCTTTTGAGCTTTTTATTGAATCGTAAAATTTGAACAAAGCAAATTAATATTTTATTGTGAGTTTTCTATATATATATGTGTTGTTGTCATGGGATTTGAATTCAATCTTGATATAACACTTATATACATTTATATTATACCGTCGGTGATATCGTATAGGTCTTTGAAAAAAGCTTTAATCTGATATAATGTAAAAAAAAAACCAAATTGTCAATGTTATCCGTAAAATAAGTTGGCAATATTGAATAATGAAAATGTTTTAATTCATTTGTGATCAAGAAAAATGAACCGAAAGTTTTTATTAACACTGTACAACATTGAGTTTTTAAAAATGTTTGTAAACTGTATCTGTCAAACCGGTCTCATAGACATCGTCAACAACAATTGTGATCATGCTTTTGCTGATCATGTGATTTTGTGATCATGTGATCATGCTTTGAGAACTTTTGTAGGCATTTAAGATCATGTGGACGTTGTATTCAATTTTCTGTTGAGACATTTACAATGTCAATGCGTTTTGACATAGTTATGAAGTTGTAATTTAAATATGTATATTGTAAACCGTTGATTGTGCAAAATTATAAAACAAAAATATATTACTTCAATAAGCTTCCGAGAAGGAGACATGTCCTTATTATATGATTTTTTTCTTATCTACAATTTAAATACAATCTGAAGTAAAAAAACTTGAAAATTTCTGATTTTTGGCCCATTTTAATTCATTTGCCGTCCCATATGACTTTTATTCTTCATTGTTTAGCAATTTGTTTGCTTTCAGGGTTGTGTAGTGTAAAAAAATTCTTTACATCGTCTCCGATCTCAGTTTGCATTTGCGATCAGTTTATTAAAACAGTTTGGGGACACCTAAAATTTCTAATATGAAATACCGTTAAATTACAATATTTATTTCCTAAGCTTGAATTAAGGGTGACTCAAATGTTCTAATTAAAGTTCCATATAATCAAAAAACTGATTCGAAGATGATGATTTACAGTTTTGTAATGTATATTATTATAGGTTGGAATATTCGATATATAGAAACAATATCAAATTTTGTTTTTATCTTATACAAATCGGAAGTGGGACAAAATCCAGAACCACTAAACCTGAAAGTGGATAGCACCAATTTAAACACGATAAAATTCGAACAAAATTCGTAAAAAAAAGTAGGAAGTTTTCAATAAACTGAAAATAGAATTTTTTACGTATACGTTTTTAGTTTGTTTAGATTTTTGTCTCCATATTTAGCCTGCAGCTTGTTGCTTTTGGATTGTACACTGCCTGTTGCTTTTGTTGCACCTCAATTTTGTTTGTTTGGATTATGTTTTTTTTTTTTTGCCTTTATGTCACTAACCTCTTCAAATCTGGACAACATATTTTCACCTACTTTAAATATTTATCAATTGATCCTGCCCTTGTTCGTGAAAATTAAATTTAATTTATATTGGGTTAAATTGTCAAAGTGACAAATAAGGCAAATTGTAATTGGTGTAATCGGCTGCAAAAGGATAAAGTTATACAGTGCAAGAGAGATTGTAGAAAATTGTAAATAATTTAATATCTATGCAGAACAATTTTCCCCCATTATTTCGAAAATATTTTCAAATTTTTTACCAGTACTGTCTAAAAAACACATACACAAGTAATACAAAAGAAAAGTGCTTATATATATGAGAATAGCAAGAAAACGAAATCACTAAAGAATACACGATATAATTTTCCATACAGTCATTCAAGTTGATAAGGATATTTGCTACAAGGATATTTGCGCTGCAGCATAAGGAATTGAATTGGGGATTGGGTGAAACAAAACCAAAAGTTTTATTTAAGAAAACAAAAAACAAAAAAATGTAGAAAAAAAGGAAAAAAAAAGTAATTTTTTTTTTCTCGAAAAGTGATGAGGGTTTTTCTTTTTGGTTTACAGGAGAGAGTAAGTAAAAGAATAACAAATAAAAAATTAAAAAAGCACAAAAAAAAAACGACAGAAAAAAATGTAAAAGTTTTTCGTCTCATTTTTTTTCTTGTAAACTTTTTATTTTATTTTTGCTGCTGTTGTTTTTGTTGTTGTTATTGTGGTGTTTTTATTATTTTTGTTTTTATGGTTAAGATTCGTTTTTTTCTTTTTGTGTTTTTCATTCTTTCGTAAAAATTTGTTCATCTCCAATAATTTCCCGCATTCGCATAAAACATTGAAGATTTGAATAATAATAATAATAATAATAATAATAAATATATATATCTGGTGGTTGTATTCATACACCAGTAAGGGTAATCATTGTTGTGTAAATAATAGTTGAGACATACTGCAAGTTTATTGAGTTGTGCTACAGATCGATATGTGTTTAGGCCTGCAGTCTGATATATCTTGAGCAACTGTCCTCCATGCGTTAATTCCAATTTTTCATTGCAGCTGATGTAAACTTCGACTTTAGGATATTGTTAAATAATCATCTTAGTCTTTATCTACCTTTCTTTTAATATTGTACGACCCTGCATATTCTTGGATTTTAATATACAAAATTTGAAAAACGTGTAATAAAATTTTGTATTTTATTTTGTCTGTATTAAAAAAAATGTATTGAATTTCAGGATAATTTGCCCATTGCGTTGGCGAATAATTTGAATGTTTCCAAGAATTCATATTAATTCAAATTTGATTTTTCAATTCCTTTAAAGGACTAGGAAGGAATATGAAAATTTTCATTAAATTACGTTTTAAATATTTAATTGGTTATTGTGAAGAAATGGGCTTTTAATTCTATTCCAACAAAGAATAAATTCATAAAGTAGTTAATCAAATAAATGTACATTTTAGAAATCAAAAATTACTGTTCAACGATGTTTGTCAAGCATTTGACAGGGTGTGGTACGAGCGCTTATAACTAAAACAATGCAAGAATTTTATATCATAAAATCATACTTGGGAAGCCATAAATTTGTGCTTACTACCAACAAAAAAATACACATCAGCAAAATTGATAAAATCAACAATTACTCAATGGAATGTCCTGTAACCTACTTTCTGACGCCTCATTTGTTAACAACTATTGTAGACTTCATGACGACACAGTAATATTATAAAATCAATATATAGGTACCAATAAAAGTTCAAAACTTCATTTTCTACCGTATTTACTTCATATACAAATTATGTTGATTGTAATCCTCTAGAACTGTTTATTCCCAATTATGTAAAAATATTTTGTGTGTGTTTTTTAATGTGTTTTGTAAAATTGAGGTATGTTTGTGTTAGCATAAAACGTAACGAAAAAAAATAATGAATCAGAAATTGATCATTAAATGTATTTTATTTGATATCATTTCCGTAGAATTATAATTGTCGAATATGAAAGTGTCTTGGTAATAATTAAAATAATAAGAATATTATGTGCGACCACTTGGGCTTGACGAGAACTATGTTTTTCGGAATTAAATTTGATAATTGATTACATACTGGGGTGGAATACAGATTATATAGGTTCTCGTTGTAACTCAACATTGTTTTCTATCTGTCAGTGTCACGAATGGCTTCCATCCAGTCGGAGATCCGAATATATTGATGTTTCATAGCTTAGAATAAATAGGATGACTATTTTGGATATCTATAGATTGGTTGGAAATATGGTCTTAAATTGTGGATTAGATAATGATGCCATTTTTTGTTGTCTGAGATCGCTACGAACCCATATATCACCTAGCTTTGTAACAACGACGGATAATTCTGGTTTTTAATATAATTAACTTTTTACGCAGGCATTACTACCTTTGTTATAGTTTTAAAGTAGATATTTTTAACATTTAAGAGCTAAGATGGAATATAACACTTATGGGTCATCTTGGAGGTTCTATTCAAATTATTATAAAAAATATTGAAAAAAAAAATATATTTTATAAGACTATCGATATTTTTAAAGGATTTGCCACAAAAAACTTTTAATAATAAAGCAAAGTTTGAATTAAAAAAAAATTTCTGATGTAAAGTCTTAATTTTTTTTTCATTTTCATTTTCAGTTTTTTTTTTTGACATATTAATCCTACATCCTTGATTATATTCATATTACATATATATTGATATATATATATATAAATTATTACATGTACTTGAAAAGGATAAAGATTTAAACCCAAAGGCTATCTTGAGATAAGCTTTAAAAGTTGAGAAGAAAAAAATAACTTTTTTTTTTTCTTAAATGAAGAAACAACAACAACAATAACAGAATAAAAAAAAAGAAAGATCATCAAATAATGTAATGCAAAATAAATAAAAGTAGTTCGGGTAATTAGGTTCTTACTGCTGTTGCTGTCTTATTAATATTTTCGATTTGTAATTAATTTACTTTAAAGAAAAAACATTTTTTTTTTAATGACAGCTTCCTGTAAAAGTTGAAATAAATTTCGTCCTTTTTTGTTCAATTTTCCTGTATAAAACAAAAGAGATTAAAAAATTAAAAGGAGTTTTTTATTATTTTTTTTTTTGTTGGTTTTTTTTAGCGGTAATTAAATTTGCATTCATATTAAGAATAAATAATAAAATTTTGATTAAAAATATTAAAAAAAAAAATTCTAGTGAAGGATATAAGCCTGTTCAAGAACGTTTTTACGAATTTTATTGTGTGTGCTCTATAATTGCTATAACGTTTGCATATTCTAAAGGATTTTTAGCAGGTGTAGTAGTTATTGATTAGTATTTAAATAGTTGATTTAATTGAATAATTTGAAAAAAAAACTACGTTTAGAACCGGTGGAATGAACCGTTGTTATACCATACCTAGTAGATCCAAATTATTTCTTAACAAATTTATGTTAAGTTTTTTCTGTATGTAGTTTTTTGGAATTTATATTTCAAAAATTGAAATTGATAAAAATCTCGAAATTAAATTTAAAAGTTAGATAGATTATCGAAATTTAGGAAGTAAACCTTGTGGAGCATTTTACAATTCAAATCCTGTCATTAAATTTTAATATTTTTTATTTATAATTATTTTTCGGAAAAATAATTCAAAAAATTCGTATTGTACTTAATATTTACATTTTATTGATAATAATAGTACAATGTATATTGTACTTAATATTTATATTTTTAATATATATATATATATATATATTTAGAAAAGGATATTTTTCTAAAGGATACAAAATAAATTTATTTTCATCAATAATTTTTCCTTAGATATTAAAACTTCTTAAAAATATTGCATACATTTAGGCGAATAAATTTAAAATTATGAATTTTGAAAAGTTGAAATTAATTGAAGAAATATTATTTATCAGATTAAGATCTAGTACAGTTGTTAGATTGTAGACAGTAGTTTCCAGCTATATCATGTTCATCGAACGTTTCTCACGATAATGTTATTTGTCTATTATTTGTGAAAATTAGATTTGTACAGTACAATTTTTTTAACTTTCATCAAAATTATTTTAATCAATGTCCTGAAATCTTGTTAGTTTGACATAAGGGGGAGTTTTTTATCCAGTTACATTACAACATGAAATACTTATGTTTACTTATCTTAAATTCGATATTCTGTTCTAAATATGTGTATAAATGTATTTACAGGTTAAAAAGTTCAGTACTAATAACTAGTCTAATCTTATTTAACTGACAAAATAACAAAAATACACTTTAATTTAGAGAATTCTCCTACAGCTTGACTATTAAAGTATCAAATTGTAGAAGAACACATCAAGATCCGATTATTATTATCTCTTGGCAGATAAATCTGTTGGTTGTCATTTTTCTTCAAACGTTATTAATTTATGACCTACTTTGCAAATATTTTCTTTTTAATTATATTTGTATTTGTCTGCATTGCTGTTACAAATTTAAATACTTCAAAATTTACGATTTTTTATTAATACTCATTTACTCCACATAATTTGAAATGAAATAAATTATTTTAACTATATATACAATATGTATTACAAAAATAATGTTTTATTTTAATTTATAGTTTTTTTTTTTCAACTTTTTAAATTTTATTCAATTACATCGATTACATTTTCAAACAAAAAAAAAAGAAAAATAGAAATTTAGTTCAAACAAAAACAGTTATCTTAAAAATAATATAAAATAAATATCAATAAATAAAATTTTCCTGCAATTATTAATTTTCCAAGCATTTTCTTTTTCCAAATCAAATAAAAAATGTTTTTTTTTTTTTTTTTTTACTTAGTTGTTGTGTACTACAAAATACTAAACTTTTATGAGTATATACATACATATGTGGTATACGTGTATGTGATAATAGTGAAAATGCAATTTTGCAAAGTTATACATGAAATATAAAAAAAAAAAATGATTTTATTTTTTTGTTTTGTTTTTAAGTTTTGTAGAAATAACAAATAAAATAAATTTCTAGATCCCAGAGTAAATTAATCTTATACTTTACACTCTGTTTAACCCTATACGTGCCTGTAGTATAAAACTCCCCCAATAATAGTTTTGTATGACATACACAAGTCAAACTTTGTTGGGTAAAATATAGCAAAAACAATAATAACAACAACAATAATAATAATAATAATAATGCAATAATAATCAACGGAGAGAAACAAAAGAACAGTAAATGCATATATATAGAGAGAGAGAGATATGTGCATGCAGAGTGCATAAATAGGATACATACATAAATACATATAAAAACTATAAAAAATAAAATTGAAATCGAGAAAGTTACGGTAAAATATAGAATCAATGAAAAAAAAAAGAGAAAACAAGTGTAGCAACTGGATACCTTTGGGGTCGCATATACTTTAGTTTACAGAAGTTTTTGTATTTTTTTTTATTTTTTAAACTTATTTTCGTATTTTTTTTTACTGTTTTTTTTTACTGTTATTTTTCTTTCTTTTGTATTTATTTTTGGTTTTTTTAACCGTTATTTTTACTTTTATTTTTTTTTCTCTTTTTCTCGTATTATTTTTTTTTTGCTATTGTATTTTTGTTGCTATTCCTTTTAATTTGTTTTTTTCTACTTTGTTTTGTTCTGTTTTGTTGAGGGCGAGCCATTATCCCATGTATACCTACTTACCTATCTACAATATTTATATGTATACATACACACTCATACCTATCATTTGATGTTCTTTCTTGCTTTAAGGACATGACTAGTTTTCACAAGAGTGCATAAAGTAAAATTACAAAATAAAAAAAACAAAAACAAAAAAAAATGAACAACTTTTAGAGAGAAGAAAATAAATAAATAAAAATCGAGTCAACAAAAAAAATTAATTTTTGTATAATAATAATGTTGGTGGCGGAATTCTATAGGAAAGTGTTTTTGTAACTTTTTTTTCTCTCTATGTCAGTGTGGATGCACATATTTTTTGTTTATTATGTTTTTAGTTCTCAATTTGATAATATTATGGTGCTTTTTATTCTCAAGTAGATTTTATTGGTCTAACATCTTAGAAATGATAATTTATGATAATAATGGATTCAAAATTAGTTAATGATTACAAAGCTTAAACATTTTTAATTCATTCATTGTTTCGTGACTCAGTGAGGCATCAACGACTAGTCTCTCAAGTTGTACATTCTTTTTAGGTATTTATTTCGGTTAAAACAGCTATTTTTCAAGTGTAATTTTTTAACTTTGGACCTGACGCCTATTTCATTCAAAACATTGTTTTTTGTATGGATCCACGTCCATAATATTTTTTTTTCCTCCAACTCGCAGTTGGAAATAGTATTGTATGAGGAAAATAGATAATTTTTAAAATGCGCTGGAATAACCTTTTGATGGTATTTCTGAGTGTTTAAACAGAGGTTTGGATAATTTCTTTTCAGAATAAAATAAAATTCCCTTAAATTGTGGAACAAGATGCCCAAGTCTGTGTGGACGACAATAGATATACCAATAGCATATTAATGTATTTATTTATTTAAATTGTGCATCGAAATTAAAAATATTATTTTTAATCGACCAGATAGCCATTCATTTCGTTGTATAATTTAAATAAAGCCATATTTCGCCATGAAATGTGTTAATAAGTCATAATCTAAGAGAAATCAATATGAATAGGGATTAATAACAGAAATCTTCAGTCGAATAAAGATTCATCAATCTCTTTGTATAATCGAAATAAATTAATATTTGAGATTTATAGCTAATAAATTAAATACTCTAATTCACAGTTCTTTAATGTTAAAATTGATTGTTGAAATTTTAGATTTGGAATTTCCGATTATAATTCAAATACTCTATCCTATATAAATTTCCAACGTTTTTAGTTTAGTTGTTAAAAAAACAATAAAAAAACAATAATAAACAAAATAAATACCAACATCTCTTGTGCAGCACCAACTCTAAAAATTCAAAAAAAAAAAACATAAAACAATAATAAAAATAACAAAACAAAAAAAAAAACAAACTACAAAAATAAAAAAAAAAATAAAATTTAACAAAATAGAAATAAAAAATAAATAAAAATAAACAGTGTAAAAAGAAACAAAAAAAAAACAAAATTAAAAATATACAGTTATCCTTCTATGGCATTATAATACCAGGACGACAAAAAAAAAAATAGTGCCCATATAAATATGAATCTGTGTATAGAAACAGAAAAAAAGGAAGAAATTGAAAAAAATAAAATGAACAGAGAACAGAGAGTTAGAGCTAACAAAATAAAATAATTCTTTAGATTCGTATTAAACACAAATTTCGAAAATGTGTGATTTGTCACAAGGGGCTCTACCAAACAAAAAAATTTGAATGTAAGTAGTACACAACACTTCGGTAATATTTTTAAATTATAACATTTGATTCTAATTAAATGCATAGGCATACTGCTCTTTCAGAGATGACTAAAACAGAGTTTCTAAAGCTGGGATTTTGAATTAAAATTAAATAAATTTCAATTAACTACTTCAAATCATGTTAGACAGCACTTAGAGCTTTGATCATTAGTTACAAAGCTGTTGGCTCGAATTTAATTTTGATTGTTTGAGAAATTCTTAATAGATCTCTAGATTGGGTGTTTTATTAATATATAAACATATTCATTGGTGGGTAATCTAAAATTGAACTACTCTATTGCAAAAACTTGACCCATACCTTATTTGTATTTTAAATCCGTTTCAGTACTGGCATAATTGTTTCTCAATTTTTTGCTCATTTTTGCCCATAAAATCTCAGTAGATGCGATATAAAATCAAATTTTATTTATTAGTAATTATCTATACAACATTTTGTTATTGTGATGGCAAATGTAAAGGTGAAATTGCACAGGTATACCCTCTAGTATCATATATATAAATAATTTATAGTAAAACATCTGCCATTGGTACACCTTATCAACGAAGAAGGTTCTAAACAACTCTTTATTACATTGTTACAGATTTATGTAGAAGATTTATTCTTATAAATAAATAAATAAATACCGTTTAATTTTATTCTTCATTTCTATACAAAAATCAAAACAATTTATGAACCACTGGTATTATTTTAATATACTTGGTTGGCTTCTTTATTTTTGCATTTTATTTTTTATTTTTTTGTTTTATAAATTTTATCCTCTTTTTATTTTTTGCTTTTGTTTATCCTTTTTTTTGAAAATGGTTTATGCTTATAGAGTTCGGGGATTTTGATCTGGTTAACGGTAATATCATACATATAAAGAAAAGAAAATTGTATATATAAAAAAAAAAAACAGAATGAAAAAATGGTAATAAAATAAAAATATAACGGATGTAAAACAAGAACAAGATGAACATCATCAGTTTAGGCAAAAAAAAAAAAAAGAATTAAAGAAAACTGGGAACTTAGAGAAAAAGTATAATATAAATAAAGAAAGAAAAAAAATGGAAAGAAAGAGTAAACAGTATTGAAGAAAAACATAACAAACAACAGCGTGAAAGAGTTAAAAAAAAACTAAAAAAAGCGAAAAAACGGAAAACATAGTGAAGGCAACTTATTTTCCTAAAAAGAAAATTTTATAATTTTAAATGAAAACAGAAATGAAAGTATTTATTTTATTATTTATTGTTGCTGATATTTTTTGTTTATAACAGTGGTGTTTAAATTGAACTTACGATGTATATAAGAACTTGTAATGACTAAAAGTATGTAGGTATCAACTAATTTTTTTTTGTCAAAATGTCAAGTTAATTTGTGGTTTTTACTGTTTCATTTTAACTTCTTTATATCCCCATAACCTATGGTATACAACTGACGTTGGAAGCTGATTTATTTAATTTAAATAAATTGGTTACAATCGGAGCTAAAAACTTCAGCATTTTTCAGTAAATGTTTGTTTATCTAACTTTTACTGAACGGCAAATGTTAAATGTGAGGTTTGAATGTTCATACGTTTCTACTGATACAACACATTGACATCAATAATAGTGTTTATCAAAGACATAGACTTGTAATTCTAAGATAATAGACGGGGAAGTACAATAAATTACATAAGGTTGCGTTTACATAGAACTTTCCATAAAAAAATCATACAATACGGTGAACATTCTATGCGCTCATCGTAATACGTTTTCTGGGGTTTGTTTCGACTATTTTCAAAAAGTGGCATTGCATAATTTTGTTTCGACCATTTTTATTTTGTTTCAATCTTTTCAAAATTGGCACGACATATTTTGGTATTGCGTAAGGTTGAACCGCTACTTTTTTTACATTTGATACGACCAAATTTTGGCGATTGAAAATAGTTGACGCTTTTAGGTAAATTTTAAAAAAAAATAATAAATTAATACATGATTTTTATTGGAATATTTAATTTAGAAACGCACAAAAATAAAAATTCCAATAAAATGAAAAATTAAGTAAATTTATAATTTTAACGAAACAAATCAAAAATGGAATTATGTAAAGTATTTCACTGTTTTTTTCGCGCGTTTCAAAATAAATTAACGTTTCAAATTACGTAATGTCATCCAAATTTTGTTTCGACCGAAATGTTTGAAACAAAGTTACACAATTCCACCCCTGATTCGATTTCTGTCATAAACGTAATATGCTAATTGTAACTATAATTGACTTACATTAATTGCAACTCTGCCTACATAAATTGGACCGAATAATGTTTTTCAAGTATTAATTTTTTATTATATCAACTATTCAAATGAAAAAAAGGTACTATTATCATCTAGGACTTCTCCAATAGTTCTATTTTATAATTTAATTTTTATTTTATTTTTATATATATAACTCCAAGTCTAACTGCTTTTACACAGAGATTTGGAATACATAATCACATACAATAGCTTTTTCTGTAGAATTTTTGTGGTATTAATTTAAATGTGGAAAACTATATCTATTGTAGAGGACTTCGCCTTCATAATAGTTTCATTTTATTTTTAGTGATAACCATTTATTTTATCCCAATGATAAAGGATACTGGACCAGGTCGAAAAATCCAGAAAGCATTTTTTGCCTTCGTCGGGAATCGAACCGAATATGAAATATCCATTCTCTGTGTTGGCGAGATTCGAACCCGAAACCTCATGATTAATAGTCAAATGACATAATTTCTACACCATGTAGGTCAACAATGTAGTGCATAGGTCATATGTTGTCACAAAATAAAAAAAAATTTGAATAGACAACAGAGTCTAATAATTAACTATAGTAGCATAATAATATTTTGAAAGGAATTTGAGAACTACAGCATTATTAAATTAAATGAAACAAACAATAAGTATATAAAAACAATAGATCTTAAGAGATCGCGCTTACATAGAACTCCCCAATAATAAATAAAAAAAATATATTCAAAAATAATTCTATATATTTAAAGAAGAATATACAAACAGATAAATTCACAACAATTGACTTAAGAACAATTAAAGGCAATTAAAAATATCTAATAGTTCATTAGAAAACATAAAAATAACAACATTAAATCAAATTAAATGGTCAAATCCAATATAGAATTTTTTTTTATACTCACTCAATACACAAAAATAAACAACAAAAGAACAACAAAAATTAAACAAAAAACCCTCAAAAAAAGAAATATGCAAATTTAAACGTCTCTTATTCATCAAATATTTTTGTATCTTCTAGAATTAATGATTTAATAAAAACAAAAAACAAAATCTCTTTTAATCGATAAGGAATCAAATTTGAAACAGTAAAAGAAACTAATTAGTGATGTACCCTTAAATTGATTATTTTCCACATTTTTTTTTTGTTGCTTTTTTTTATATTTTTTTTTTTTTTTTTTGTTATAATACAAAATAAATTTCCTTCATCTCTTTATTTTAAATATTTGCCTTGAAATAATCTGCACCTTTATATAATACACCTTATATTATTATATGTATACATATAAAGTATATATATACTAAATTTAATTCAGAATACAAAAATTGTGCTCCCAACTCTCCTCCCGGAACATTAACCTTTGGTTATAATTTTTTTTTTTTTTAAACAAGATAAAAAGTAAATGAATATAATATGTACTCGTATTCGGCAAACCTTCCAAATAACTACATTACAACTTTGGTTAAAAGAAAATAATGTACATCAGTGCACCTTGAATTTTTATTTTTGTATTTTTTGGTTTTTTATTTTTTTCAAAAAAAAAAATAAAGAATCCGTTCAGTTAACAAAAAAAAAAAATATGTTTTTTCAGTATCACAGGATTGCTCTATTTGTATCGCATCATCTCTATCTCAAAGTAATTTTATAAATTTGGACAGTGGTGACAATTCGGATGTAATTTGAGAAATTTAAATTTTATTTTATTTATTTTATTTACAACATAGTTATACTTTATTAGTTTATTCTTCATAAATTTATCATAGAAATATACTTCATAATTTTGTTAAAGGAATATACACCCATATTCTGTTAGACCCATCGTTGACGAGAAGAAAAAATTCATCTCATCTCGTCTCGCTGAATATGCCTTTCTGTTAGACACTGTAAGCGGCGCGATAGAACATTTTATTTGTTGGTAGTTCTGATCATTTTTTACTATCAACCAAAATTATTGGTATATAAACAAAATATGGTTTATAAAATTTTTTGAAAGTTAGTGGGGCTTAGTTTTAAAATATTTTTTAAATGAAAAATAAATATAAATTTTGTTTAAAATTTTAAATGAATATTGTTTTAAATATTTTTTAGTTTAGTATACATAAACAGTAGTAAAACAGTAATAGTAAAGATAGTTTTTTTTTAAAACAAAAACACAATTTTAATAATAATGCAAAAAAAAATAATTAAAAATTGTTTATTAATCTTTACTTAACTATTTTATCTATTCAATTTTTTAATAAAAAACACAAAATACTTTGACGAGATACTCTATCGCTTACAATTTTTGACGAGATAAAAAATAGCTATCTCGTCTCGTCAAAGGTCTAACAGAATACAAAACCTATCTGGTCAGAGATATTGTCACGCGATCTCGCGAGATGTGTCTAACAGAATATGGGTGATAGTTAGGTTGTATTCTAAAATTTAATATAAAAAATCTGTTACGAATCTTCAATTTAATTCTAAACATCACAAATATACTCAATAGCTGACATTTGAGCTGTATTTAGAATTGATGTAGTTGCGATACATGATAAAATTGATGGGAGTAACGCAAATGTCTCCAAATTAAAATCCCCAAGACACAAAATTCATAAAATCAAAATCCCCGGGACACAAAATACAAAATTTCCTCAAAAAAGAAAATAAAAGAATGTTTAAACACAAATTTTTATCACAATTTTACGTATTTTTTATATACTTTTATATTAACTTGCCAGTGTCTATATGTATATATGTATATATATGTATATGTATTATGTATTATGTATTATGTATTATGTATTATGTATTATGTATTATGTATTATGTATTATGTATTATGTATTATGTATTATGTATTATGTATTATGTATTATGTATTATGTATTATGTATTATGTATTATGTATTATGTATTATGTATTATGTATTATGTATATATGTGTATATGTATAGCTATATGTTTGGTAGGTAGGTTGGAATTGTTTTGTTAATATTAAAATTTAAAATTTTGTTGTCTACATTTTACTGCAGTCAGGAAAAAACTGGTTCCAATAAATTAGGGTTTATGGGGCTGTCTAAAGTACTATTAATAAATAATAAAGGTACTATTTTTTTATGTTTAATATTTTTTTTAGTAGAACCTTGTCGATTTTCTTCGTTTGCCAGTTATCAGTAAAAACTGGTAATTTTTTTTTGTGTGTTTGAGTATTTTATATTTTTTGGGGATTTTGATTTGAAGAATTTGATGATGAGGATTTCAACCTTAATTCATTTCCCCAAATAATTTGTTGGATAAAAAGAGATATTTAATTAACAGTTACTCACTATTTTGCCATAGCTTAAAATTATTTTTTTTGTTCTTTTTTATTGTCATTATTATTTATATAAGAGACCAGTGTTGTATGTTTGTAAACGACGCTTTTTGACATTTTTTGTTTTTACTAAAAAAGAATATTTTTCCTTTCAATTATTTTTATATGATTTTTTGATTTTTAAATTTTTAAATGATTTTTTGATTTTTAAATTTTTTTCTTTCAATTAAATTGTTAAATTGTGAAAAAAAAGAAAAATGGATGGAAAATAAATTATTAATTTGTTTTAAATTATAACAAAAAAGTGTTTCTAGAAAAAAAATTTCTTGGGGCCACTGAGTGGTTATGTTCGAAAAAAAAAGTTCGGTATCTTTTTACTCGGAACACGTTTTTAAACGGGCTGACTTACTAGTTTTATAAATAATGAAAGAAAGAAATATTTTAATTTATGAAGTAAAAGTCGAATTTCCTTTCACAAATCATTTAATTTTACTGTACAAATATCGATATTTCGGAAGCAACTTACTTTCCTTCATCAGTGCTTGATACTAAACTAATTAAAATTAATTAAATATTCATCACCTGAATGGGGTTTGAAACCATGATCTTCTAATTATTAATTAAATTATGATAACAATCACGAAATCTGTAGCACAATGGACTCTCACAAGAAAACTGTCATTTAATTAGTAGTTATACTAAACTGTTGTTTTGTCAGATGAACGCAACTGTAAAATAGTTTTGATAATTTTTTTTTGTTGCTTATGTTCAATGTCAAAATTGTACTCAGTTTGAAAGTTTGTTAATTATGAATGTTGTTGATGTAGTCTGAAGTAGTGAACAGAAGTGAAGTCCCTCATTGCATTGTGCGAACAAAAATATCAAATTTAGCATATGTTATGATGATTATTATCATTATTACGACATTGGTCTATCAATCTATGTTTAACTTCAATTGTTAAATATAAAACAAATTTTATTCAATATTGCTTGATATATTCAGAAAAATAATGAAACTTCCCGTGTACTTAACGTTCTCAATTTGTACATATTGGTTTGAAAGAAATTTGAAGGGTTTTGTGAATACATAATTGCTCTTTAATAATAACTTTCCAATTTATAAGTTTAATTGAAAGTGTTTACAAAATCTTAATTATACACCAAATTCATTGACGAGGAACCACATACATGTCAATTATATCCACCATAATTATGTTTTTTAAATAAGTACAATAAAATCGGACGCAGAAAATTTTCAAATATATTGGTACATTTAATGACGATTCACACAAACGATAATTCACTATTTAAAAACATTACAAACCTTTTTTTTTTAAATATTTTACAGACTTATTCTTATCGATTCGAAATCAACTTAGTGAAATTTTAATAAGCATGCAAAAGTGAGGGACTTGCTAATGCAATTAATATTTAAAAATGTTAATATACTAAAATAGATAGAGGAAACCAATTGAAAATTGTAACCGCAATCGAGGTTAAACCTTAAAAAGAAATTTAAGTTGACTACAAACTCATGAATTTCACTTACACACAATTTTAGTACTAAAAAATATGTGAAAAATTCAAATAAAACATATTTTGTAATTGTTAGTATACTAAAACTTTGCTCAAGCAACTAATCAGTTTAACATATTACTTCTAATTGTAAAACAAAAAAAAATTAAACATTTTGAATAAAAAAAAAAGCAATTCTAATGCCTTCGTAAGTGCTCTATTTAAATTGTCGCCACTGTAAAATATTATATTTATACATATACACATGTACTCATATTGCAGTTAGCATTTCTATCATCCTCCGCTATCGCCTCTAGTAGTAGCATGAAAAGGTTAAGTTATTTTGATTGGATAGAAGGATAACAAAAACACACAACAAAATAAGAATAACAAAAAATAACAAAAAAAAAAGAAAAGAAAAACAAGGGTAAAATGGTAAAAAGGATTCTGTATTTTTTTTTTATTTTTTTGTGTATGCTTGTAGATCTTTTTGGACATTTTCTATTCTTTTGGGGATTATTTATACAGAGTACACAATTTTTATTCTTTTTATAGCTAGCTCTTGAGCTTTCCAACATTTTCAGCTCAATTTTTTTTATCCTTTTTTTTTGATTTTTTTTTCAACTTTTTTTTATTTAATTTTGTTTTTTTTTTTGTTTTTGGGTTGTGGTAAATAAGGATATTTGTTGTGCGATCGAAGTGAATAAAATTATATTTTTGTGATGAAAGGTGCTGCTATAGGGCAAATAACTTGTGGGTACTTGAGAGATATGGTAAAGTGTTATTGTTTTTGTTGTTTTGTTGTTTTTTTTCTATAAGGGGTAAATAGTGTGTTTGTGTGGTTGGTGGCTATAATGGCTATGATGGTCGGTTGGTTGAATCGGTTTGGACGGTTGGTCTGCTGATAATAATGATAAGAATATATATTTTCTATATAATACATATGGACAAAAAAAATAAAAATAATTTGAAAAGATAAAACGAGAAAAGAATTGAAACAAAACAATATCAAATAATAATAATATTTATGTAAGAAAAATAGAGAGAGAAAGATAGAAAAGAAGAGGAAGAGACAAAAAGAAATCATCGATTAACAAGAGATGAATACTGAAGTGTCCTTTTTTTTTGTTTTGTTTTCTTTTGTGTTGTTAATGTAATATAGGTTGATGTTGAATGAGCAATAATAGAAATGAAATATGAAGAGAGAGAGAGAGAAGGGGAACAAACGAGAGAGAAAAAAAATAGAAAGAGGAAAGAAAGGATAATAAAATAGAGCAGAGAAATATTTATAATAATAAAAAAAAAAGAGAATGAGTGATGAGTTGGGAAATGTTTTCAGTTTTTCCGCAAATATTTTTTTTTTTTTGTTTATTTTTATTATTTTTTTTTTGTGTAATTTTATTCTATTTCCTTTTTGTTAAATGTTTTTATTATTCTTGCTTTTGATTGTTATTATTTTTATAATTTTTTTTTTTTATGGAAATATGTACATATATATTTGTTGCAGTATGATAAAAAGAAAAAACAGTTAAACTCAAAAAGTTATGTTTTGAGTGAAATTCGAATACATATGTACATATTTTATAGTGTCAATGAATTTTTTTTTTTTAATATTCTTTAATAAATTTTATTTAGATTAGCATTTTTTTTTTTGTTAAACATTTTTATTTAAATTATTATTTTTTCGTAAATGGAAATTCAAATTTTGTATTTAATTCTCGAGTTTAATTTTTTTTTTTACTTAATTTACTGTCTCAATGAAGGTTAGAAATTCATTTTTATATATATATATATATATATATATATAAATATATATATATATATATATATATATATATATAATTTTGATCAAAATTTTTATTTAAATAAAGTGATTTATTGCTTATAGATTGGAAGGAAACTGTATTGTTATGGAATTGTACAAGAGCAGATCAGATTAGATTAGATTTTAAGTTGGAGTTGATTCCAAAATGGTTGAATTGGTTAGAGTTGGTTCAATGTTAAAGTAACTGCTAGACATAAGATTAGATTAGATTTTAAATTAAAGTTCAGTCCAAAACGGTCGAGTTTATTAGAGTTTGTTAAATGTTAAAGTATCTGATAGGCACAAGATTAGGTTAGATTTTAAGTTAGAGTTGTTTCCAAAATAGTTGAGTTGATTAAAGTTGGTTCAATGTAAAAATAACTGACATAATTTAATATATAGTCTCTTGGACTATGTTATTCGTATTCTATCGAGATATTTTCAGTAAATTTAATAGAATTTCTTTGTGACTGAATAAATCGTTGTCCAAAATCAACGTTATTTATTTGTTTGTATCTTATATAGATATTTGTCTGTCAACGTGTCAAAATAATAATTTTGTACAAAAGTCAATATTAATACAAAGTAATAATTTTTTTTGCATTAATTGTTATATTTTGATACATAGTTTATGCATAGGCTATTGATTTGCTTAATTTTGTGAACTGATTAACTTTTATTTCCATAAACATTTGTTCCATATTCAATATCTATACAAAAACCAAAATCAATGACTTAACAAGTGACTGTTAATAGCCACTTAAATATTTTGTTTTTTATTTGACGTACATTTGACTTAGTCGGTTTTTGTTTTTAATCTCAGATACATTTTATAATAATATATATTTCTGTGTATCCTGAAAATATATAAAAATGAATAGATTGAAAGTTAGATAGAGATTGGGTAAGAGTATTGAAAGGTGAAGAGCTATTTTTCTTTCAGTTTAATCTTTTTATTATTATCCTTCTTCTGTTTATTATTTTCGTGTTGTTGTTGTTGTTGTTAGTATTATTATGTTATTGAATTTGTTTTTATGTTATTTTATTGTTTTTTGTTTTGTTTTGTGTTTTGTGTTTTTGTTTTGTTTTTTATTTTATCAATCATGGTCATTGATTTCTAAGTGATCAGTCAAGCGAAAATATCTATATAGAATTATTCTATTTTTTTATTGTTTTATTTTTTTTTTTTATTTTTTTTTTTTTGTATTTGTGAAGGATTACAACAGGGGATTGGTATGATTTTGATTGTTGGTAATTTTATTTAATCAAATTTTGTTATTGAAGAGTAAAAAATAAAAACACAAAAAAAAAAAATAAAAGGATAATGTTTTTTTTTTTTTTATATGAATGAATGTGTGTACATATATAAAATATATATAAAAAATTTGTATGTATTTATATGGGAAAATTTTTTTTAATGTTTTCATAATGATTTGAGTAGAAAGGATATTTTGTATTTTATTTGATTTTTTTTTTTATTTAAAATTATTATACAGTGATTTAAAAAAAAAAACATAGAAAGAAAGAAAGTTAGGTATATATGTATACATAAATCTATATATATTTTTTTATATAGAAATATAAAAACTTGACTTACTTAAATATTATTTATATGTATAAAAATATATAATTCGTTTTAGTAGATAAATAGATGTTTATATACATATATTTGTACATACAATAAATATATATTTATATATGAATATATGCATATATTATATTATATCCTTGAAAAAGGATAATAGAACAGAAAAAATAAAACCAATAATAATAGAATTAGAGAGTGTTAAAATATTTTCGAATGAGATGTTTTTGTTTTCTATAAAGTAAATTTGAAAAATAAAAAAATAAATAAAATAAAACAAGAAAAAAACTTTAAACAAAAACAGAAAAAGATTAAAAAAAAAAAAAAAAAAAAATAGGAAAATAAATTAAATTAATATCGTTTGCAAGATAACAGTATATAGGTTTTTATTTTAAATATTAGATTAAGATATATGTATCTTATGAAATTTGGTGGAGAAAGTTTGTTTATATTCTATGGACTTAGAAAATAAACTGGCTTTAATCACTTAGAACACAAACAATCTCTATATATATCTATACAACTAGGAAAAGTAATAGAATAAATGAAAACAATAGATTTTTAAATAAGTTTGCAGAAAGAGGAAGAACATACTGGACTATTCTCGTACTTTTATGTCTTTGAGACTACATTAATTAGATAATTTTCACACTTAGATATATCTATATAATATTCACTTCTATAAATCTCTTCAAATTCCAATATTCATTTTGAGTATAAATGTTTCATAATGAAAACTCGAGAATTTTGAAAAAACGTCCTTTGATGTTTTAAACTTTTGATAGATTTATACTATATTTAACCAAATTTTTCGTAATCATTTTAATGATTTAGTACGGTAGTAAATAAAGCTTAAAAATACACAAATTTTTGTGCTTTATTTATTACCATACTAATTCATAAATGGATAATTAATTATGGATTTGGAATGAATTAACTATATTAATACTATTGGTCAATTTATGGTTGATGATTACTTAAGGAAATTTTGTTCTGTTGTATTCTGTGTACCTACTCGAGTTGATTAATATTGAAGTAGAAAATTAAGTGAACTACTTAATTGTTATTTCGTTTTTTCGTAAGGTGTTACGTGATTATAATGTTTAAACATATCATAGAGGTTGTATTATATTGCATTGTCTATAAACCACGATATAAAGTCTTAATAATTTCGTATTACATTTTAATTTCGAAATTTTAAATAATTTTAAGGTTTGATGGTCTCGGACCACCGCTGTATGCTCCACGGACGGAGTTGCAGGACAATGATGATGATGGTCTCGAACAATCTCATAATTTGATGCTGCATATTTAAACATGGTTTAAGCTATTTTATTCAAATTAACAGTTCACAATTATTATAGAACTCTGTAGATCAAAGGTTCAAAAAAACTTATGAACCCAAAGTTTACTGATAACTCAAATATAGCTGAGTTTTTAATTATGTCAGGTTATTAGTCCTGGATATTATTCTTTAGTTATCATACAGTCTTAAAGCAAAAACACGAGCTTAAATCATAGATCAGTAGCTAAACTGACAGTAATTTTTAAAAACATAAACCATACTTACTGTTTTTCTTTTCACGAAATGAAAATAAAAATTTAATAAAAAGGGAAATATATATGCATAATTATAATATAAATGTAAAAATATATAAAACAATAAACATTTTTGATTTTTATAATTTTCATTTTTCGCTCTTTTATTTTCACAGTTTTAATAAAATAAAAACGAAAAATATACTTGATGATTCATGATTATTTGCATGTGTGTTTGTGTTTATTTCATATATTTCATATACATACATATACATAAAATCAGTTTAGTTATTATATTATTATTTTCTCTGAATGTTATAATTTAATATAATAATAACTCAATATGATGAGGAATTTATTAAGAATTCAAGTGAGCTTGAAGTGTTTTTATTCTCATTGTCGTCGTCGTCGTCGTCGTCCTATCTATCAGGATACATTTTCTTTTTTTTCATGTATATATTTAAGTGGTTATAAGGATATGATAATAAGGATATTTATATACATATATATATATATGTACATTGGTGAAATAAGTTTTATTATTAATTTTTTATTTTTTTTTTTTTTTTCGCTTTTGAAAAACTTTAAAAAAAAAAGTCGCCCATTAAAAAGTTGAAGTCTTAATATATGACGATTGGATTGAATTTTTACTATATTTTTTTTTTTTTGTTTTTATTTTGTACATATCCTTGAATACTTATGATAAAGTCAATCAATTGAGGATTTTTTCTTTTTTTCAATTTTAATTATTTTAAATCCATGGAATTTAAATTGTTTCAAATAATTTTTGTTATTGTTTTTTTATTCTAACAAAAATAATTTTAAAACTTTTCAAGTTAATTTAATTATTTTAAAATACATTTTTTAATTTATTGATATTGTTTCTGTTGTGTTTAATTGTTTGTTTTAAAAATTATAAATTAATTTGTTTTAAGTATTAGTAATTATTTTAAATAACTAACTTAGTTGATTTTATTTTGCACTATTCTGCTAACGTATTCGTCACGCGTATTACAAAAAACATGGAATTGTAGGAAAAAAATGATCTGGTATTTTATAAAATTGACAACATTGTAAGCTGAAGCATTTACATTCATTTTGAAGCTATAAAATTTTTTTTTTTTTTCTTTATTTTGTTTTCAATAATACATTTTGTTTTATAAATTCATGTATATCAAATACGTAATAGATAATTAAATTTAGTTTTATTGATTATAGCTTAGGTTTAAGCTGTCTGATCTTATTGTTTTTTGTATATAATTCAATTTAATTTAAATAAGCTAGCGAGTTTTTATTAAGAAGACGAAAAGGAAAATTATATAAAATTAATAAAAAATTAATATATAAAAAAAAAAATTAATATATAAAAAAAAAAAAAACAAATTTGTAGATAAATTTATAATTGCCAAGTTAAATAGTTTTTCTTAATTATTAAATTATAAGTCTTTAATTTTTTTTTCAATTTTTGAAACAAATAAAACTTTAACTTTGAAATTTTTTTAATATTCTGACGCTCAATTTTTATTCGTACTCCACCGACTGGGGGAATATTTTTTACTATTCAATAATCATTATGGGGTTAATTATGAAAAACCACTTTAGAAAAAGTCGATTGTTGTTATTATGAAAGTTTACAGAGCTGTTATAAGTCCATTGGGTTGACAATTTCAAGTCAAACAAATTTTCTGTTGACTTTGAAGAATTAAGAATTAAGAATTTTTTTTACTTAATTAGATAATTAATAAAACATTTTTGGCAGCTGGAAAAACTAGTCGAAACTTATTATTTAAATACACCACATTTAATAAAAATTTTGAAAAAAAAAGTATACTTATTTAAAACCACAATTTATAATATTAAAATATACTTTAGCCAAATTTTTCCTACAATGGCAACATTTTTATTCATTTCAGTGGATTTTCATAATAGCGATATTTTTTTTTTTTTAGAATTTTGAAAAACAATTCCATTTCATTTCAGTGAACTTTCATGATTGACCTGTAAATTGGATTAAACCGATTCTTATTATTATTCTTTTAAATGATAAATATTGCAAAGGAGATGTAACGAAATCACAGATTTTTTTCAAAATTAGACATCTTATATACACATACTTCTTATTATACGAAAATATTAATTTATCTAATTGCCGCAGTTCACCAAAGTACAGAGTTTCTTTTTTTCCTCACCAGAATAAAATTTAAATTAATCATTTTTTTCTAAATAAATTATTGCGTGTGCGGTTGTTGTCAAAGATAAATCAATAAAGAGCAATTATATAGTGCCAATGATAAATTGAAATCGTAAATAATTCATAATGAAATATTTAGTACGATTATTTATCGAATTTTCTTTAATTTGAAGGAAAAGGAACGGGTGAATACTAGTTTTTTATTCAAATTTTTATAAATGTATATACTTCGCTTAAGACTAAGAATAAAAAAATATCAAAATTGAAGAATTGTTTCGTTCATTCGCAACTACCTGAACTAATCTGTAGGTACTGTAATGTTGAACTACCTAGACAAATCCTGTTTTTGAATTTTAATTATTTCTATAACTTATATTGAGATGGTAACAAATCATCTGTGAATTATAAAAACCTAATTAAAATTCCGCTGTTGAAACATATTTATCAAGTTTTGCAATTTTTAATAAAGTGCAAAAACTCATTCAAACTACAAATATCACAAAATAAAATTCTTAAATTAATAAATAATCTTCCTTTTTACTATTCTACTAATAAACTTCATCAAAAAACCAACATGGAAACCATAGATAATAAGATTTCTTAATTAAAATTTAATTTTAACTATAAGTTGTAATTTTCTGAAAATACAGTTGTTAAAAATTTATATCAATCATAACACTATCAAATAGTTTTAAATAGTTTTAAACATTAGTATAAGTTAGCTCTATAAGTAGGTGTAAATATTAGACTAAGTTTGTTCATATACAAGGTTTTTTACTTTCCTTTTTCCTTGTAAAAGCTCCTAGAAATTCTATTCAAATGTTATAATACAAAAACAAAAAATATCACAGTTGAAAAGACACTTAAATTAAGTCTAAACTCTGTAAAAAAAAAATTTAAAATATATGTATATCTATGTTTAAGGAAACTATGTATGTTAAGGAAATAAACGAAACGAATCTAATAAATTTTTAATAAATAAAAAGGACTATTAAGAATAAATTGAAGTAAGTTTTTTTATTTGCAAAGCATTGTATTTTTGTAGCCACCTGATCAAATTTGAATCTCCAGGTTCATATTTCATGATCATTATTCATCCAATGGTACCTCAAGATTAGGCGAATTTAGATAAATTGGTATCAATATTTTTTAATATTCTAATATACTAGTTTTCCACATTTAAATCAGTATATATAGATTATTAAAAAATTCTAAAGAAGAAAACTATTGTATGTATTTCTTTATGCCAAGTCTTTTCGTACAAGAAATTATCCCATAGAATTGGAATTATTAAAACGGAAATATTACAATAATATCACGATGCCTAGAACAGTGCAATTGGAAATAGAAGCAATAAAACAATCATTGACCAAAAAAGGTAACACAGTAAATGTAGATTATTATTTTGACAACTTTACATAAGGTACTCACTTATAACAATCTTCTAAATTTAACCACTATTTATTTTCTCGTTATTTAAAATTAAAATACCTGTATCTTATATCGTTTTAATAATATAAACATCAAATTACTTATTGTAAATAAAATACTATGCAAAGAAAAACATTTTTTTTTTTGTAGATCCTAGATATTTTTATAAAAAAAATTTTTTTAATAAAAAGTGATGATCAAATCGAAATTACCCTGGTATATTCAAGCAAACAAAAAAGAAAGAAAATAATTTTCAACTCATAAAATGACTTGATAAATAGTGTTTTCTTTTTTTTGTTTTTATTTTTGAATTGTAATTAGAGATATTTATACCTTGTTAACAAAAACTGAATAATTTTAAGGTTGAAAATCGAAGAGGGAAATTAGAAAGGTATAGGTTTAAATATAACACAAAATTTTTCTTTTTTTTTTTGTTTATTTTCTTTTTATTTGTATTTAAATATATTTTTTTGTTTTTTTTTTTTGAAATATGATAAACAACATATTATTTTTGTAATATAAATCCGATTAGGGCCAATGAATTGCACAATCTTTATATATTGTCCTTTAACTTAACCATTTAACAATTTCATTTTCGAATTTCAAAATAACATAATCGGAAATTCTAATTACAAATTTGGGTCGTTTACAAAAAAAAAAAAATTCAGTTTTTTGTTTCTATTTTTATTGTTTTGGTTTATTATTAATTTTAAGTGTCCTTGTATTTATTGTATAATAAAAAGTATTCATTTCCGGTTGTTGAATTAACCAAATAAACAATATTAGGTTAGTAATTTTTTTTCCATTTTCATTTATTGTTTTTTAATTTTTTGATATACGAGTATATATATGTATTGTGTATGGAAGAATTGTGGTTTTTCAGCAAAAAAATATATGTGTATGCAAATATATATATATATGTAAATATGAATTTAATAAGAATTTCACAATTTTTGTTTTTGGATTTGGGAAAGTTCATATAGTATCAAAAATTATTTTTGTGTATAATTTTTTATTGTGGTACATAGTCCTGTATTATAAGATTTTTAAATATATAAATTGTTAATATATAACAGGAGTTTCGGTTTATTTTCTAAAAATATTTAATCTGAAATTTAAAGTTGTATAACCATGAGAAAGATGGTGATATTATAGTATTGATCAGTATTGCCACACGTTGTAGAGTAGTTTAATTCGATTTATATTTTTTTTGTATATTGTCAGTGTCCATCAGTGGTGAATATAGTTGCAAATCAATTTTAACAACCAAATTTTTATTTAAAGCAATGTTGATCAGCTTTATTTTGTTATATATTTTGAAACATGCATTTTAATTTATAAAAATAAAAATATGGTTTTTTGGACAAATAATTTTATTTATATGTATTTTGTTATGTATTAAATTAAATGAACAGTAACGATTTTCAAAGATATCTTCAAAGGCAACAAATAATTTTAATTGTTTACAAAGGGGTCTGCGTCACATCTTTATTTATTTATTTATTTAGCCGACTTGCAAATAAATCTTCAGACCAGATCACAGGTCATTTACCATTTCGGGATGTGGGTTTGTTTCACAAATTCATAAACTAAATACATTTCATTTAAACAACATAACGTAGCATCTTTATTTCTCAATTTTTACATATAAAGCAGTTGCAAAAAAATCAGAAAATGCGTAAATTATGAATTTCCATTGTTATTCAGAAAATAAAAAATTTTAGCTTTTGAAATTGGCAGCAAAACGAATGTTGCGAAAATGTATCAATATCTAAAAACTTATATTAATTTTATGGATTTTGAATGAACGGTGTTATGAGATGTCATATCAAAGTAGATAGACAAGTGTCAAATAAAATACAGATGCCAGGGCTATACAACAAACATAAATTTCATAAAATATCCTTTTGGTTTGCCTCAGAATAGTTTTTGTTGTGATATCCGCTCTTGCTTAGTTTTTTTCTTATACCCAGAGGACTGGAAAATTCTCTATAGTTATTGTGCAGCCTAATTAAATCGGTTCTTTTTATCTAATTTTTTTTTTATAAATTTATTAATTATTTCAATTAATTAATAAATAACTTGATTAACCACAAAAAAAGGTGTATATAAATCATTTCATCATAATCTGTGATCAAAATTTATTATAATCAAAATAACAATGAATTGTCCAACAATTCGCATCTATTATATGCGTAGATATTTTTTTTTTATATATAATAAATGTAATTGTTAAAGAAGTGTCTGAACTTCAAGTACAAATAACAATATTTAATTTCAAGAACATGCTTTAAATATTATAAAATTTTTTTAAACAATTTATAATATTCAAAGCAATACTTAATTTTGAGTAAAACGACAAAAATGTACCCATATTAAGTATAGTAAAATAGTAAATTGTAGAAAATAAATATTAAAATAAATATACTATAAAAATTTAATATATTATATATACTATATTCATATATAATTTTATTAGATAATAATTTAGTAAAAATAATATATTTTCGTCTTGTTAATAATTATGTTATTATTATTATTATTCATATAATCAAAATTTAACCCTATATATTATACGATATTATTATTCTATTATGTCTACAAAATATCTATTTACATAATATGTATATATTAAAAGTATGTAAACATTTTCTTTTCTTATATAGTTTTTTTTTTATTTTTTTTTATTTTTATAATTCATTTATTATTATATTTCACTTGCCAGTTTGCAAAAAAAAAAAAAAAAAAACAAATAAAATAAAAAGTTTTTTTTTCCATTTTCCAACTAAATATACCATACACATTTAGTACATACAAATGTATAAAAATGGGTACATGATGAATACATATACCCATATACATATTTATAGATAAATGATTATGTATTAATTTAAATTTAACATGCCTGTCACGTGCTCTGTATATAACACCACCATCATCATTATTACTATACCATCCATTGCTATAGTCATTATATCATCTTCCATCACCGCCATTATGCATCATCACTATCATCATCATCATCATTATCCTCCACATTCATCACATATAGTCAGAATTTCTCTATAAAAAAAAAAAAATCTTAATTCGCTCTATATATTTTTTTTTAAAATTTAATATACAATTATAATATAATGTGTTCATATAGTATATATATATATTTAAATGTATATATACAACATACTTAAATCCATTAATACTCTATGCATGAATATATTTATACAATATTATATTATATATGTATATAAATATGTTTGAGATACGAAAAACTGATTGTTTGTATGCACACCACAGCATTGTTCTAAAAAATAATATTATCAAAATTTGATCTTATATTAATTGTTTGTTTACTTTGTTGTGGGCGTTAAAAAATTTAAATGTTTTGGCTCTGATGCTATATTATCCCTTCTCTGGTTGGATTACGGTTACGAGCAAAACCTTTTAAGTTACAGATTTTATATCGGCCAATTTAAAGTATTTTCATTTAATTATTGACAGAGCTCATCAGTAAGTGTTGTCATACTTTTTAACGAAAGTGTGATTTCCCTCGTTCTTAGCGTTCCGTAGATTTATCCACATTATATGGTCTAGGTATAGATATTGTTTTTTGTTTATGTCGAAATTTGACGTCGACACTAACCAACTTATACAAATCGATTATAACGAATGTAACATTATATAGTTAAATGTAAAAGCGGACGAGTTGAAGAAATGGGGCTTGCAAAATCAATCGTTTAGTTATAATTATTACCTCCCATCAAATTATTCTATAGTATATAACGATACATGATTACGGAGAAGAATATGATATACATAACGATTATTACACTTGATTCAACGATAATAGTGATCTGTGAGTGAATGAGTTCTACAATATCAAAGCTCTAATGGCAACGAAAGAGTTGTTTTGCAATAAAATAATCCAGCGCAGAGTAAAATTGATAGCCTATTAAACACTTATAAGGTCAGTGCTGGCATATGGAACATCCATCTGGTATAATATAAAATTGCTAGTAATATGGAAAAATTTAGAAAAATTGAACGGGGAAATGCATTAAAGTTTGCCTGGAAGAATAATAGAAGACCGCAATCAGACTTCAAAAAATATGATTCCAACATGTTTATATATAAATTAGCTAATATAAACCGGTTCGATCATTTTTTTTATTAATCTGATACGTAGGCATTTCGATATATCAATAAGAAATATAGTAAATGGCTTGATATCACATCTACCTATATTATCATAATGAGGAATACATAAAAATGAGCGTACAGAAAGGTTTTGTGTCCCCAGAGGCCTTTATTTATCTAGATGGTTATATACAAAGCCAAAACAATATCTCAATATTATTTCATTATAATGCATGCAAAATAATTGATTTTGATCCTCAAAATTTAATTCAAGATCAATTAAAATTTGATATGTTAATTTCGGATAGGAACAAACGATATAAAATCTATAACAATATAAAGGTTTCTGATGGTTGGAGGAAGCTTCATTAAATAGATCAGTATATATTTTAACTATAAAAAGTAGTCTGAAGTTTAGTTTAGGATAAGTTAATTTTTATTTAGTTTATAAGGTTTTTTATATTTTTTTAGAATTAATTTGGGTTGTATTAAAATTTTACCAAAAAAATAAATAATAACGATCAAAAGTACATAAATTAAATTTGTAACATGGTATAAATAGACTATAGAAGAGTATAAGAAAAATATTACAAATGCTAAGCAAAATTAAAACTCATAAAAAATTAGTTTAAAAATAAGTTAATTAAATTAGGAAATAGCCACAGTTGTTGTAAAAAAAAAAATTTTTCGGTAAAATTTGATGTTAGAAAAATAAATAAAAAAATAATAATATGTAATAAAAAAAAAAAGAATTTTACAGTTATAAATTCTGATATTACTATTTTTTTTATTACTTATCATTTGTAATTTTTCAATTTTATTTTCCAAATAAATTTTTATTTTAATTACACTTCACAAAACTCTATAAAATAGTAAACAAAAAAAAACTTTAATCAACATGTCACTACTTTTTTGTACAGTACTGTTAAAATATACATATATATAAAAACATATAGGGAGTAGAAAATAACTACCTATTTAAGACTTCTTAATTTTATTATTGCCCTATATAGTTAACAGAAGTTATCCTTATAATGATAATTATAACAAAACCTCTTCATGGTTGTCTGTAAAAAAGAAATAATAAAAAAAGGAAAACATAAGCACAAAACAAAAAAAAAAAGAGAAAAAATGTTTTTTTAAAAGAAAACAAATAATAAATACAAATCAAAATACTTATAATTGCACTTATAAAGCTTTGTTTATATCCTTATCTGTGTTGTTTTCATTTCTTCAACAACAAAAAAAACATTTTTATTTTCTCATTCTCAATTTTCTATTCTAATTGTTTTTGTTTTTTTTTTTGTTTTAATTTTATTTCCCATTAGGATTATTTAGATTAGAAATGATTTTGCGCAATACTAATAATCTTTTGGTTTTACTTCTTCTTGTTATTTGTTTTGTTATTATAATTTCAATTTTCTTTCTCCAATTTTAAAATACTATTTGGGAAAAAGATGAGGAAATACAAAAAAGAATGAGAGATAAATGTAAAGAGAGAATGAGAGAAAAAGAGCAATAACAATTATATTCTTCTGCTTTTGAATTTTCAATAATTAATTTTTGGAAAACTCATTTAAAAAATGCATTCATTCTGATTTCTCAATCTGATTCACTTATAAAAGTATATAGATAGACAAATAAATTATGTATATGAATTATGTACATGTCTCTGACTTCATATTCGGACTATGTCTCCGAGTTCCGTTTACGACTCTTGAGATTCTAAATGTACTTTATTTCGAAGAGAATATACAGTTAAGTATAACAATTTTTTTTTTTTTTTTTGTGTACTTACTTACTCCTTCCTTACTTACTTGTCGTTCCGTTCCGTTCGTTGTATTTGAATTAGAATTGAATCCTTTTTATAATTGTTTATATATACTCAGAGAGCAAAAGAGTACTTGTTTGTTATTTTGAGAATACATTAGAGCTTTTCTTTCTTTTTGATAATTTTTCTTTTATTATATACATATATTTTTTATTGTAAACATTGTATAAACAATAAACTATAACGAAATAAAAAAAAAAGGACTTAAAATAAGGATACAAATTTTTCTTATTACACATATACAATTTTTTTTTTGTTTTTATTTTTTATTTTGTGAAAATTGTGATGAATAAAATATTTAACATTTTTAAAATTGAAATTTATTCTCTTTTATCAGTTCTTTTGTGTACACGTAGTACGTACGTACGTACGTAACAATATATTTCTTGTTTTTTCGCTATTTATTTACTGTAATATTGGGATGCAGTACTACTCAAGTATTCTTCTATTCGTATAATTCGGTGCTACTAGAGTAGAGGAAATTCGTAGAGAAATAGAAAAATATTAAATTTTGTTTTGTAAATAATAAGAGAATATAGATTGAGATTCAGAAGGATTTAAAAACAAAACTCTCTAGGATATTTTATACAGTTTTTTTTTTTTTTTTTTTTTGCATTCTCAATACGGTTATAAATTATATATGTTTATATATTTGTGTATATATAAAAATGTGGTGTAGGTATTTATAATGAACTAACAAACTTGCTAATAGAAAAGTCATAAATTTGCTTTTATTCTTATTATTATAATTTTGTTATTATTGTTGTTATTATTATTTTTTTTTTTTTGTGTTGGTCGTGCGCTTCTCTTGTTTGTGTTCTTTTGTATGTCATTTATTGTGGGAATTTATATGTCAAAAGAAATGTTGGAAATTTTATCGGTCGAAATATAATAATAAATTATATATATATTTAAGAAGAAAAAAAAAACAATAAAAACAAAAAAAAATTATTTTATTTGATTTATTTAATTTTTGCCGTCGGAAAAATCGATTTTCATTCAAGTATATGTATATATATATATATATATATATATATAAATAAAAGATAAAGAAAAAGGATAATAAAAAGTTATTTAAATATTAAAGTGATTAAATGGAAAAGAAAATCTAGTGAATTTATTTGTTTTGTATTGAAAAGAAAGAGTTTTTTTTTTAAAATAGTCTTTTAGTTTTAAAAAGAATTTTAGTTTAAAGAGAATTGTAGGTATATTAATTAAAACGTTCTTAATGGATTTATATAGGTATTAAGTTTCTTTAAAAGTGTTTTTGAATAAAATAAAATGATATGAAATAAAAGGCAAAAGTATGTAAATAAATACATAATAAAGTTTTCTGAAAATTGTGAAAATATAAGAAAAAATCAAAAATAAAATATTAAAACTAATATAAAATAATATAAAAAATAATTGAATTTATTTAAACAGATTATATCGATCCTCTTTCAATTAATACATTTGAATAACAAAAATATTGTTTTAATTTTTATTATTGGTGTTGCCTGATCAATTTCTACACTTTTAATTCATTTTTTAATTTGATTGCTAAAGAAAACTATTTTTTTTTTTCACAAATTTTTAAAATATTTAAATATTAATAAGTTTTTTTTTTTATTTAAAAATAAAATAAATTCTAAATAAATAAATAAATAATAATTTATACATAATTGGAATGCATATTACATATATATACCAAATTGATATTTACAATAATTCAAATGTTTAATTGTAGTTAATTTGAAATTCAGTATAGTTCAGTTTTAGTTTGTTTTTTTTAAATTAAAAAATAATCCGTTATTTACTTTTTTACAATATTATAAAAACAATCAAAATTTTTAGTTATTTGAATTCTAAGTGAATTTCATTAAAAAACGTTTTTATTGTATTTTATTATGATTTGTTATAATTTGTTATAGTTAAATACATTAAATTTATTTATTTTATTATTTTTTATTAAAACTATAATTATGTGTAAATACAATATATTGGTTATTGTGTGATAATATTATCTTGTCGTGGTTATTTTAATTATTATACTTACTAACGTAGGTGGCCAACAGACCTTTTAGGTCCTGGGTCTGCATTATAATTACAAAAAATGTTTTACAAAACACTGAAAAAGTTTGCTTATAGTCAATGGAATACGCCTATCTGCATATGATAAGCATTTTTAGTAAAATTCAAAGCAATAAATATTTGACTATTTTCAATAATCAAACAAATTTTATTCTACGCAAAACAAAAACTCAAATTTTTCTAAACACTATAGTTTATAGTTATTATTAGTTAAATTAAATTTATTTTGGAAATTAAATTTCTGAATTGATTGATGTATCTAAAAAGAATTGTTAAATCCAATTTCATTATAATTTTTTAATCTTTGTATAAAAAAAAAAAAACACATTTATCAATGTGAATTGAAAAACAATCGAAAATTTTCAATTTTCAAATTAATAATATAATAAAATTAATCAAAAAGATGGATATTAAGATAGTAAAAAGTAGTAAATATTGTAGTACCGTACCGTATATACGATATTGTAATTCTACTTGAATTTCTGAAAGTAATATAGAAATTAATTAAGCAAAATATTATTTATTAATTACATAAAAATTGACATTTATTTAAGAACAATTTTACAATCTTATGGTTTCAAGAACAACCTTAAGAAATAAATATACCCGTATGTATAATAATACGTATAACTGATGATTTTCATTATTTTTTTTATAGATGTTGACAGGTTATTAAAATACAACTTAAATTGAATTTAAAATTATTTGATAATTTTACTTATTTTGAAATTAATATAAATTTAATACTATTATAAATATATTATTTATGCTATTTATTAATACTATTATAAATGTATTTAACTTAAATTAAAAACGAAAACACAAATAAATATACTTATTTGTTCACATATACATTATCAATGCAATTAATTTTAAGTTTTGAATTTTGTATTGCTTTTATATAAAATAAAGAAATTTCAAAGTTTTTCTGGTTTAATAATTTTTATAAATAAAAAGAACAAATTATTTAATTATAAATAAAAAATACATAAAAAATAGATAACAAATTTGATTAATTTATAAGATATAGAATCAATCAGAATTAAAAATCGGGAATTGTATAGGTAGTCTAACATTACCTATTATGAGTATCTACATCTAGTAAACCTTCCAGTAGTGTTAAACGAATCAACCACTTCCTTTAATAATTATTTAAATTTTCTATTTATTTATTTAAATATATATGTCATATATTTTCAATTAAAATTTATTATTCTAAATTTTAAATATTATTTTTTATATATTACATTATATTATAATATGTTATATATATATATATTTATATTAAAATTTGCTAAGGTATTCTTTCTAGAATAATTGTTGTTGTTTGCTAATTTTCATTCTAGAATAATTTTGTTTCACGATAAATTTGATAAGAATTAATTGAAAAAGGAAACTTAAAGTATATTATATTCTGTTTATATATTATATATTGTTAATTTTGTCAAAATTTAATTAATTTTACCAAAAGCGATAATTTTTAATAGTATCGAAATAATTTATAGTGTTTTAAAACTTTATTAAATTTTTTGTTGCGAATTTATTATCCTTTTTCTAAATATGAAATTTGTATTTTATTAAATTAATTTTAATTTTAAACCGATAATGTGCAAACATTTTATTAATATATTTGAGTGCATTAAAACCTAAGATTGTATCTCTAATTTTTAGAGTTTAATTTGGATAAAGAAAACTCTAGATTATGTAGAATTTATATCTAATGAGCTTGTATTATATTACTTAGACAGCGTCATGACACTCATGAGTCTATATTGTAAAGATATATAAAATTTATGTTATATTAATTAGTTTAAAATAATTGCAAATGCATTTTTATAATTGTTATTTTTCTTGTAATAAGGAATCACTGACATAATAAGTAAATTACGTAGACGTAGATTTAGTGTTTTAAAACATTATACGTAGGTATATCAATATTAACATGTTATTCTGTACTTTCATTGTTTTTGCTAATATAAATTGTCCGAACTTTATTGAAATGTATTGAACATAAATAGATAGAGCCTAATAAAATTAAATATTTAACCACACTTAGAAATTTCTAAGTGTAGCTCTCAATTATTATTTAAATTTAAAATATATGTTCTTTAATATAACATATACGTATTAGATCTGTAGAATTATTATATATTTCGTGAATTTTTAGTAATATGATTAAATTGAGAAATATGCATTTGCTTACTTACTTATAATAGTTGGAGTTCGTTAACAACTCCCTTTTATTTTACTAAATAGTAAAAATTTTAAAATTCAATATATTTAATAATTAATTTATGAAAATTAGATTTTAATAATAAAAAATAGTTCTTTTAAAGTGTACTACAGTCAATAAAGTCCGCATTCCATTCTTCATGATAGATTTGAATAGTTTATTTACATATTTTTATAATTAAAATGTTAATTTTAAATAATTTTTGTTTTCTCTGAAACAATATTTTTTTAGTAAATGAATTTATTTATTTATTTTATTAATTTGTTCATGTACATAAGACAATAAGTCTCTACAATTGTATACAAAGTATATGAATAGCATATTTATTAACACTTAAATATAAAAGAATAAAAAGAAAAGACTCAATTAATTCCAGATATAATAATTTCATTCAAAATAAGTTCAATATAAATTCGATTTAAGCTAAGAAAGCAATGAAAAAAAAATGCATTACCTACTCTTAGAAATATTTCACTAAATTATTATATACAGTATTATATACAGATAAATGTTATAACTATTTGTTTCTGACTCTTTTACGAGAATCACGAGTCACATTTATTCTTTAAAATATCCGTATATTATTACTATTTTTTATTAGCAAGGAAGAACACTAAAATATAGGTTCAAGTTAATTTCAGACTTATTTTATTGACGCACTTTAATGAGTCAATAACTTACAACATAATTTGAAATTCAAAATTAAAACTTAATATACTACACCAATAGCCATTATAATTTTTATCAATGTTAGTTTATCGTTCAATACTATAATATTGTTTGACAATAATTATGTCTAAAATAAGTACATTAATATATAATGTGTAATTTATTTACTATATAATAATATATTATTATATAAAAATAATATATTTTAAAAATTATTTAAAATTTTAAGAATATTTGATTTTTAATTATATTATTTTTTAATTTTATTTAATTATTTCAAAATTTTAATTGTAGTTAATAATTATTAATAGTTAAATATTTGAATAATTGAATCATTTAATATTTAAAATAATTTACAAATTTAATAATATAAATAATTTAGTAATTATATAATTTAATAATAATTTATAATCAATTTCTTATTTTAAGTACTTTTAAATAAAATAAAGTGATTTAATATAAAAAATGAATATTACATAAGATGAAATGGATAAAAATTTAATATTATTTAAAATTAAACTATAATATATAAAAATTCATTTTAAAATACTAAAAATAAAATAATTAAAGTTCATAACAATATTCTCATATTTGAAAAAATAAAACAGAAAAATTTGGATAACAATGAATGTGAAAAAGGTAAAATTAAATAAATATCTTTTACTTTTGTATATATATACCTACAGATTTTTTATAAAAATATATACATTTTTTTTTTTAAATTTAATTTAATTTTGATTCAAACCAAAACTTTATTTTTATATCGTATAATGTACTAAAATGACACAATTCAAAAACACTATTTTATGAGTTAAAACTTACAAAGTATAGCATCTTCAAAAATGTATATCAAAAGCTCTTGATTTTGTAAACTATTCCAAAATTTTTAAAATACATAGTGTAAACGTAAAATAAGAGTAGAGTGTGTAGCGAAAAAATTTAGACTACATTTTGCATACATGTCATATAGATAAAGCTATCAGAATTAATTAATTTATAGGATAGCATATATGTACTTTCGGGGGAAAAATAAGTTTATTGCCAGATTGTAGCAAAATATGTTAACAAAATATATTTTTCCGCCAAGAATACTTGCTGAACTAAAAATTAATTAATTCTTATAGCTTTATCTATGACAATAAGTCAGATAATTACCGATTTATATTACAAAAGTATAATTTAAACGTCAGAATGTATGTATATATTTATATTGTCAAAATGGTATTGCAACATGTAGCAAAAGTTTTATTATATATATTTTATCATCAAGATATTAAAACTTTTTATACTGCATTTTGGAAGTTTAAACTTATTATCGTGGAGTTTGGTTACACTATGTCTAACGTTGAACAATAATATTTACTCTCTTCATTTTTCTGAATGAACAAATATAATATGTGTCGCTATCTATATCAACAATACTTAATACGAATCTTATAAATGTACATACATATTGTTATAATTTGAGCAACAACACAAATGCATTATATTTGGAGCCTGCCTGCCGCTGATCTAATCAATTTAATTTAATTCATTTAAAATATCTCCAATACATCAAGTTCTTTCAAAGCGAAATTTGTTCAGAGTCAGTGGCCACTGTATAGATACAAAAGTATATTTGTAAAAGAGCATTGATTGCATTTTTTTGGTGTAGCTCAAATTTAAATTGTGTTTTAAATTTGTGAAGTTATATATATACATAACTTTCTTTCTTTTCCATTATTATATTTGTTAAAATGATTCATGTATTATAATTACTTAGATTTGTAAATTTTGTGAGTAAATTTTTATAAAAATCAATTATAATTTCAGATAGAAAAATTTAATTAATTCAAAAAGAAATCAAAATTTAATGCGAGTAGGTTTTAAATCACTTTTTATTAAAGGATAATAGTTAAAGTTTTATCTTGAATTAATTTTTACAGAATTAGAATGCTATTTAGGATTTAGAATGCTAATTGTATAACAATACTTGAACAAAATTAAATTGACATTTTAATTCATATAAACAAACTTGTCACTAAAGCCTTCTGTCGTCTGATATAAAATTTTCTTTCTGTCAAATTACTAAATTTAAGTTTACTGTCATATTAATGTTTGAAGTTTTCTGACACATTTTATCTAAGTATTAAATTTTCGGCTAAATCTTATGCGTTATCCTATTTTACAACAAAACTACTTATATATTGCCATTTTCAATTTCATCAATTCATTTTCATATTTTTGTTATTATCATTTAATTCTGAGGAATAATAAAAGTTTATAGAATTTGAAAATATAAACTACAACTGATTTTATTTTAGCATCCCCCACAGTGTAATAGTGTGCTGTACAATATGGATATAGTAAAAAAATTTAATATTCAAACGTTTTAAATGTTAATAGGTAAAAAAAAAAAAAAAAAAATTCACCAAACACAATTTAAAAAAAAAAAAAAAACATTTTAAAAATAAAATTATTATTTTAGAGAGATATGATCACTCACAACAGCAAATTTAAAAAAGTTTTCATTTCAGAAGCAAAAAAAATTAAATAAAAAATGTTGAAAGAAGTTGAAATGAAAAAAAAAATGAAAAACTTCACAATTTCACAGAAATATTTTTATTAGGAAGGCGGTTTATTTTTTTAAAGTTATAATTTCAATTGTTTAATTTGCAGTCGCCATATTTCATATTAACTATATTTAATATTTATGTTTAAAAGCTATCACTGTCTGTCGAAGGTGGTTCTATTTTTAAATGTCCGTTTTCTTCATCACGTTATGTCGTTGTAGTCCAAATCTTAAAGCCTTAAATTTCTCTCTCAGGTTTGCTGACATTGGTGTTGATTTTCATTTCAAGCAAATTGATCGATAAATACTTGTTTGGATCTCATCCACCCATCAAGTAGCAAAATTTCCCTTTACTAATAGCATTTACTAATACAATTCCATTTATCATTAGCTAATTCAGAAAAAGGTGTTATATGATAAACCGGATGTCGCACCCTTGAGTTAAATTAATGATTTCATCGTGAAATAAACATTTGCAAAACTGTATCAGCGATCAATTAGTTCTTTCTATATTTACCGTAGCTCAGACTATAATTTGCTCTGTACTACATCAAAATAAATATAAAATTGGTTTCGTTTTTTCTACTTTTAACTGAATAATTTCTTAAATTTGTTGCTTACTTGCTACTCTACTGTTTTTGCTTCTATTGTTCTTGTTCTTGTTGTTATTCTAGTATAGGTACCTAAAACACCTTGAAATAAAAAAATGAAATAAAAAATGTATACAAATAAAATCAAAAAAGAAAAAGGATAACAAAACAAAAAAACACACCTAACCAAAAAGAAAATAAAATAAAAAAATTTCTTTTCTTGAATTTCTTAAGTTGAATTTTAGTAATTAACCCTTATATAATATCTTCATCAACGGGTAGAAAATGAGACCGAAAATATTGGGCTGGGTTATTAAGTAAAGAAAAAATTGTACAAAACTTGTTGTGTACTATATTATCATAGGCAATCACAACATATTAGAGTTCTACGATGATAACGCTAAAATATTTAGGAGATACAAAATAAACTAGTTGCAGTTGAATAACATGCAACTGTTAATCAAATTCTACAAAATGTTTTCGATGAAGAAATAAATGGTAATAGACCAGCTCGGTTAAATTTTGTTGATGATTTTTAGATAATGTTGATGACAACAGTTGATATATCAATACAACCTTCAATTGCTGAAATTGCAACCTTCATTCCAACGGTTGATAAATTTCATATAGTCTAGTGCTAAATTAATACATCTGGTCTAGTGTTAAATTGTTGATACAGTATAATTGTTGACAAGCATGTATATATATTTTTAAAATTTCACTTAAAGGTTAAAAACAACAAGGATTTTAAAAAAAATAAAAAATTTTCTTGGGAATAAACAAAAAAAAAAAAAATGAGGTAAAAAAAACAATATAAAAAAATAAATAAAGAAAACTTAACAACAACTATAACAGTAACTATTGTTGTTGTTGTTGTTGTTGTTGTTGTTCTTATTTTCAACAACAAAGAAAATGCATTTTCCGAACTGAAAGTATAATTTTTGCAATAACAATATGTTGAGAAAAGTAAAATAAATACAAAAAAAAAAAAAAATACAATTCCCATTATTATAATATTGAAAGAAAGATCAGTGGTGAATTATGTTATTAGATCGAGTTGGTTACAGATTAAGATTTTAATTATTTTTTCTTATGTGAAAATGACTACCGTAGCTTGCGCGCAGAATATAGGGTTCCGGTTTCAATACTTTCCAATTTTTTATACTACTTAGTACTGTTTCCGTTCCGTTCCGTTCAATTAATTTCTTATACTGGTATTATTGATAAAACTGGCGATCTAAAAATATATACCTAATACTGATAAAGGATTTTAGGGAGCAAATATGGATATCGATTCTTATGTAATGTTATTTTCATGTACTCAACAATCGATATTATTACTTTTGCCTGAAATTTACCTAAAACTTCGATGTTTAATGTGCTTAAGGTTTCCCACAGCTTCGCAAGTCAAAACAGATATTAGAATTGATTTGTTTAACAGAACCTTATGTTCAAGAGACTGTTTTGACTTAGGTTCGATTAGTCAAAACATTTTGCTTTCAATTTTGATTCATAATTGCTTACTTTTATTTACTACATACAAATGTGTAGTATGCCTTGTGAGGTTGTATTTAATATATTGTATTCATGAAATACGCAGATATTGTGGGAATAATTAGTTCATAAGTATCTACTACAGTGATAACTCAGTGTTATTTACAATAACAGTTGAATACTTTTTTCTGATTGGAAATTTACCTTTTTCACATTGACAATCAAATTTTCAAAAATGTTTGATTTTTTTTTTTAAATCAAATTGTATATTAATTTGTATTTGTTGTTACCTCATTATAGTAATACCAGGAGAGTCTCTGTGCAATTGCACAGATGTTGTTTATAAATGGAAAATATGGATCAATAGAGTTTGTTTTTGTATTTTCTGTTAAAATGTATAGGGTTTATTTAGTTTAAGAATTAACAATATTTTTTTATGTTTCATTAACTTTTTTTTTGTGTTTCATTAACTTATAAGATAAATGTTATAGATTTTATAGTTTTCTGTTATTTTAATTCCTCTATCAAATAGATTTTTCATCTTTCATTTTTCATCTTTCATTCATCTTTTCATATTTTTAATCACTTATAGTTTTAGCCGTATTATGCACAAATTTACGGATTTTGAAGAAATTTATTTTACGCTTCGATCCAACAATTTCAAAAACATAAAAAGAAAAAATTGTAGTTGCGTAAAATTATAGTTAAGGTGTTCATCCCATAATCTTATAATTTAAAAACAAATATTTAATGATCGTCACAGTTACGAATTTGTTTCAATTCAATCATTATAGGAGCTTCAACTCTGATTTGTATAGTTTGTGTTGGAATTGTTTCATTGTGTTTTTGTTTTTGTTGTTTGTTTGCAAATTGTTTTCCTCTATTTTCAATCTTTTTTTTTTGTATTTTTATTTTAAGTTTTTCTTTTAAGAATAAAAAAAATAAAAAAAAAAAAATAAGAAAAGCTGTTGCCATTTGCTTTTTTTTTTCTTATATTATATATATATTTTTTTTTTGTCTGGATGAATTTATATATATATATATACCTTAGATTTCTTTTTATTCAAATTTCTTTCTTATGATTGTTGTTGTTATTTTTTCATTTTAGGATTTGTTTTTTTTTTTTTTTTTTTTTTTTTTTTTAAGGTAACACAGAAGAGGTTGGTATATTAAAAAAAAGTTTTATTTTACTTTACTTTATTCTTTTATTTTAGAAAAAAAAAAAAATAATAAATAATAATAATAAAATAAAATGCAAAACTCAGAGTAAGGAGCAAAAAACAAAAACATAAAAAAAAAATAACAATAAAAAAATAAAAACACTTGTTTCTTTGATATCCTTATTTAATGCAAATGGGTTGGTCTCATATTTTCGCAATACTTGACGACGACAATCAAGTGCGAAAATAGTTTTGTTATATGATGATGATACATATAACATATGTATATATATATATGTATATGTATAACATTCATATATTGTATTTGTATATTAAAATGTGAATATCCCATTAAACTCTGTAAATGGAACGATGTTAATGGTTTGGTAAAATGGAATATTTTAAATAAAAATCTTCTCTGACATATTTATGATTGCATATTTTTACATACATACATATATGTAATATACTGTATATATATATATATATATATATATATATAAATTTATGAATATTTGAATAATGGTGGACAAAAAAATATGAGTACTAGTAAAAGAAAAAAAATATTATTTATAGACTCAAATTTTGTTCATTATTAAATCATTGTGCATAAAATATTTTTACAGTCCTGCAATAAATTGAAGCATTACTGCAACTTTATAAATAAAGTCGTCCTTTTGATTTTAGTCAATGTATTTCGACTTATACAAAAACTACTGTTTATAAGAAGTATATATAATTGTTAATTTTTGTTTCAAAAACCTTCAGATTACATTTTTCTGTTTAGTTTAAAATTTATTCCACCGAAACCCATCAGTACAGAAAGTCATTAAACGGCATAAATCACTAATAGTATAACATTTTAACTATTTAATGACCTAATTTTAGTAGATACCCCATTTACACATATTAAACCTGATGGAATGCTGATGTATAAAATTAAATTGTCATGTTTTCAAGATCAATGTTCAATGTTTCAATGTTTACTCGTTTGAATTTCATCACATTTCAAAAAATTTAGATCAAATTCTGAACGTGCTATAGTTTTTAAAAATTAAATGAAAAAATGGTGAATAGGTTTTTGTAATCCTAACTTGATTAAAATGTCTGTCATCTTACATTCTTAACGATTAACTTAATTATTTCTGAACATTTTTAGAATAGTAAACAATTTTAAATTGTTTTTGCACAATACTTTTGCTACAGCAGACCTATGTAGAAGTGTTCCTGCAAGTTAATAGTTCTCTTTCTGTTAGATCTGTCCTATATTTGACAAGAGAATGAATTTTTACTGCAATCGATTGATTTAATCATTGTCTAATGAATGATTTTACTATATGTGTATCGCACTATAATATTTTTTTCATCACTTTCAATCTGAATACACCTGAAGTTGATACGAATTATAGAATAAACAAAGTGTTCTCCATAAAATTTTATTCGAATAAATAAAAAAATAAAAAAATATTTTTCTTTTATTATTGCTTCAACTTTTTCGGACATACCTGTATTTTCATGATGACTATTATATACTTTATTATTATTTATTTATTTATTTTTTTTCGAAATTATTCTCCTTGAATTAAAAACAAAATATGTAGTAGAAATTTGATTTTAAAATAATTCAGAAACATTTTAGAACAAATTAAAGAAAATATTTTATTTTCTTGAAAGTAAAGAAAATAAAAAAATAAAATAAAATTTATATGTATTTTAAAAAATCCTTTGTACTAATATTTGCTTTTATAATATTTGTGTAATGTCCTTAGTCATAATTTAAGTCTGTATAATATTTAAATTGTATCTTTGATATAAAATCTGTAATTATGAAATTTTATTGAAAATATATTTTTATATTTTCATGCGCACCATTATTTTAACAGAGGTGAAATTCTGTGCAATTTCTTAAAATGTGTTTAATTCGATTAGAATGCTATTCTAATGAATGTGTGTATGAATAAATTTAAATGGCGGTGAGATAGAAAGTTATTAATTAACGCTATGTATATAGTAATATACACACGCTGGGTGGCTGGGTGGCGAATTCATAAAAAAAAATAAATATATATTTAAATTTAATCTATTGTATTTTTGACTATTAAAGATCTGGTTGACTTTTGAAATTTAGGTTAGATGATTAATCGAGCGGATAATCCTATATAGCAAACAATAACAAAAAATGGGTCGATTGAATCGTTGACTCGCTCCAACCGATTACAAAAGACGAAACTTGTGTTAATTGACTTCTTAGAAGCAATTGGATTTGCAATTTGCAATGTTTTACAAATATATCTAACTTAATATCTGTGACTGAATTTATTAGCAAATACTTCGTGAAAAAGCGAATTTTGGAAACCAAAATATATTTCATTTAAATAGTTGATTGTAATTAAAAGGGAGACGTAGAAATCTAAAAAAAAAAAAATCCTCTGGTAGAAAATCCCAAAATATCCAAAAACTAAGTCCGCAAAAACCAAATCCCCACAGAAAAATTCCCTAGACACAACATTCAAGAAATTTTGTTTTTTGAACCCTTGTTGGATACAAAAAAGGAAATTCACCTTTTTCCAGAGATGAAAAAAAAAATTTTTGTTTGCGTGGTTTGTAAAAAAAAGGAAAAATCTCTAGTGTGGATTTTATTTTTGAATATTTTGTATTGAGGATATTCAGATGAGAGACCCAAGTCTGATTCATAAAATCAGTTTTTGTTGTACTATTTCGATGTTATAAATTATATATGCAATGCTTAGAATTTATGTACATAGGACAGTTGCCCAAGACAGATCAGAATAAAGAAAGGCTATAAATTAATATATTTTGTTTTTGAAAAACTTCATCTCCATAGCTCCATTTTATTTTATTAATTACCAAATTATATTTTCAATTAATTTTTGGGGAATAAATTGAATAATACATGTCGACCTGCATGACGTAGTGGATACGGCATCTACTAATTATAAAGTACAGGGTTCGAATTCTGAATTTGAAAAGGTATTCCAAGCTACAAGCTCAATAGGGTAGATTAGATTAGATTGTGAATTTCGGGAGAGAATTCGTCCTTTATATTACCGCAGCCGCAAATGGGCTTATTGTGATAACTCGTCTTTGTTAGTTATTCTCTGAGTCCTTAAAACTCTGGATATTCTTCAATGGTTAAAAAAAACTTTATAAAATTCTATCACAAGTTGGATTTGAACTTATACAATCTTTCAATTAATAGTCAGATTACATAACATAACCAATATACCTTAGTTCCTGAGTGTCGATATTGGATTTGATTATTTGAATAACAAATTATTATTCGAACACACTATTGTTCAACTTTTTTATTATCATATTTCAAATGTACTTAATTTGCATTGCCATATATACCAACCCTTAAAAAAATAAAATTAACATATTATCAATTTATGAAAATAATAATTGGCTTAAATTTGTAAAATCATGAAACATCAAATTTTTAATTTTTTTTTTCTTTATTTACTTACTAATATTGTTTGTGTTTTTATAAATATATAATTAATCCACCACCTTCTCATATTAGTTCAGCATACAAGATTTCATTATTTACTTTCCCTTTTTTTGTGTGTTTGCAATTCAAATTTACATTAATAATTCTATTCAACTCCTTATTTTATGAAAACTTGCCCTTTTTTATTTTTTTTTAAAGACATTGCAGGAATAGAAACTTGTCTACATCTTACGCTGTAGTGATGCTAGTCTATAACAAATTATAATTTTTTTTTTTAGTTGTTTCTTTTTGTTTTTGTTTTAATAAATTCGTTTCATATAAATTTTCGTAATTCATTTTGTCAACAATAATAATTTCATAAAAATTAAATTAACAAAATTTTGGTATTCAACGATTTTGTATTTATGAACAACACAACAACAATAACAGTATTTGACAGTTCAATATTTGTAAAATTTATTATAAATTTAAATACGTTAACTACACTACACTTACATAAGTATATACACACTGATAGTTGAATAAAAATAATGAAAATATTTTAATTAATAAATAAAATATTGACACATCACACATCAAATGATTATCCTGTAAATATAGTCTCTAAATAGTGCACAAATATTCCAAAAAAAAAAAAAAAAATAATGAAATTCCTACACAATGTTTACACTACTTTATATATGTACATATGGAAATTTTATAATATGATAAGTATATATACAATCAAAAAATTTTATGACACTCTAATATAATATTGTTCCATGCTGTTAAATTTTATACAATTTTATTAAAATAAAAACAACAATAATTATTTCCCTAACAACAAAATAATTTAACCAAAATAATAGATTATTAAAATGTTTTTAGAAGGTATGGCGAAATAGATTTTCAAAATTGAAATTAGGACAATTTTTTAAATTCTAATATCTCCGTTAAATGGTTGGTCAAATAAAGAAATCATGCAAATTAAAATTATTATCGAACCTAATACTGAACCTTGAGGCACTCCTCTATTAATTATCTTCGCATCACTAAATGTATTATCAATTTTTACTTCTTGATGTAGTCTATTCTTCAAATGAGTCTAGAAATTAAGCATAAAACCTCTAAAGTCAGCTTTTTTATCAAATCATATCAAAAGCTTTTGTAATAATCAATGAAGAGTACCGTCGTTTTTATTTTTTTTTATTTACCTTTTTCCATTCTATTTTGGGTTTACCTTTGTGTATGTATACATTATATAATTATATTATATCACTAATTATTAACTGAGGATGTTACGTAGTCGTACACTGAATCCTAATTTACGAAGTTACAGTTACATTGTTGTATACTGATTTATTATTAACTGACTTGCCGTCAGTGAACCGTAGTTTTGTAATTCTAGTCATAATCACCTAGACTTATTTCCATTGACTGATTCGTAATTACATAGTAATGGTTTTAATTATGTAGTGGTGTACTGACTTATTATTAAGTGAGTCTTTGTCAAATAAACTTCTCTATTTGTAAACTTAGTCGTTATAAAAGTCGTAAACGTAGAAAAAAAAAAGGTGGAAATAAATTGTAGTCAGCTTTGATTAATAACTTCTCTATAGTATTGCATTATCTAAAACTTCATTTAATTTAAATGTTGATTTCGTTTAAGTTGAGTTTTAGATATCATGTCGCAATTGTTTACAATATGATTATGAATTATGATAAGTGAAATTTCAGAGTAAATATAATTAATTTTTAAGCTCCCTCTCTTTGAAGTAGAATGTTTGGCGAGGCCCAATTAGACATTTTCAAAGTTCTGTCAACAGAACAAATAGGGCTTAAATTAAGCAAATTTTCCCAAACTTCACTATTTTATATTAATTAAATTTAATAATTTCGTTTTCATTCAAAAAATTTATCTTCGATAATTCTAAGAGTTTTTGAAATATACTATGTACCTACAATACTTTAAAAGCCAATACCCAATTAATTCTAAAACACACTCTATCCTTGTTCATATCATATCTTATAGCAGCTATGTATCAACTAATTTCAAATTAATTTTCCCAATTCCAATAATGTAAAAAACAATTTTTTCTATTTTTGCTTATTTTATATATATTATATATATTACATATATATATATATATATATATATATATATATATATATTTGCTATTTTGAGAAGGGTGAAAGCAAGGAAATTAAAGATCCTTTAATTTACTTCCCTCACAGCATATCAATCAAGTAATTATACGTTTAAAATGAGATACAAACTATAATATTATTTGATTTGTCAAAAAGGATTCTGTTTCTTTTTTTTTTTTTGTAGTAACTAATTGTTGTTGTTGTTACTGTTACTATATTGTTTCCGTTTTTATTATTGAGTTATTTAATAAGAAATTATTCCTTTTCTAAATGTGTACCAATAAATAAATGAATTTTCTTCATCTTAATATTATTTATTTAAATTTATAATATTAAAATATAAACATATATATATGTATATATATAGATGTGTGTATGTATTTTTATTGTGTAAATAAATTTACATTGTATATAGAATATTTAGTTATGTGCATAATGAATGCGTTCTTTATTATAAAGGATAACAGACAAAAGTTGGTAAATATTAACATTAATCAAGTTCAAAATTTTTTTGTTTTATTACAAATGTGATTACAAATATATATATATATATATATTATGAATACAAGGTGTTTCAATTGAATATGTCACTATTTATTTATTCAAAATCGTATTGTAATCTAAAACTAAAGGAAGTGGGAACAATTTTGAAATATTTATTTGCATTTTTAAATTCATACAAACTTTGTTTGATTTCTAAAAAAAAATTGAAGTTATCATTCAGCATCATTATCATTACCTTTATTATGCATAGTCCTTGTTCATTAATGAGGCATAGGGTGCGGAAAATGAATATTATAAAGACCAGTAATTCAAAAGACAAAATTTATGTGAAAAATATAATTTCATTACTCCATGTTTACTGTTACAATAGACCTAATCACATCAGTTAGATTTTGGAACTCCGTGATCAACTCTAATTTTAATTTTGAATCTAACCTAGCCTTCTTTAATCCCAAGTTAATCTATCAAATATATTTTATTGAAACTATAAAAATCTATTAAATGCTATTTAATGTCAATACGCCCTAAAAAGAGAAATGGAAGGAAAGTAAATCAAAATCTAAAATTTAAACGATAGAAATTTGTTACAATCTACAAATTAATAGAAAGAACTGTTAAACATGAAACTGGATTGTAAAATATGAAATTAAATTATTTGTAAAATTTAAAAATCAAGTTGTTTTCAAAAATAATGATTGAACAGGAATTTCAATCAATATATCAGTAACTAAAAAACAACATTAACCATAAAACTAAGTCGTATATATCGTATAAAATAGTCCTTTTCTGTTTACAGAGTCTAAATCGAACCTCAATCTTTTTGTAGATCATGTTTGTGCTCAACTTTTATTTTTTAACTGAAACATTTTGAAATGAGATTTTACTAAACTGCAAAGAAATAAACTTTCTTCTGAATTATGGATTATGGTTTGTGCAGCTTACCATACATTATACAAGTATCGGTGATATAAAATAAAACAGCTATTATAAAATATTAAAAACATGAAGTAAATAAAATACAAAGGATCTAAAGTTGAGCTCTATCGATTCAGAATCATGTGTATACAAATTATATGTATATAAAAAATTCACTTGATTATACATCATGTGATTAGTTATATTTATAATTGGATTGAAACACTGTGTATCATTCTGTAACAAAGTTCTGTATATTCTGAAATGTGGTAAAGACATAACGGATTACATATAAATCAACAATTAAGGATAAAATTTTAATGTAAAAAGGATTAAGTAAAAAGAGAATTATAATTTTAAGATGTTAAAGAAAATTTTGTAATAATTAAACAGAATGGGTGGTGGTGGTGGTAGTGGTGATGATGATGGGACATGAGAATAGAAGATTTTTGTTGAAAAAAATTTATAAATAAAAATTAATGCAATTTTATTTTTTTTTTTTTTTTCTTTAAATATGTAAATACATACATAAATGTATGTACAAATCTAAGTATTTTGATTTAATTAAATTTTTTGTTTACTCATAAATTATTCACAAACACACACAAACATATTAAGTAAATATGAAAATATATTATATTCACATTGTATAGGAACGTATAATTATAGAATTATGTTTAAATAATATGATGTATTTATTTGCATGTGTATGTGTGTGTGTGTGTAAACCTAAAATATTATTTATGTTGATGCATGAATGCAAAAAATTGAATAATAGTAAGAGAATAGGAAATTTTGTTTTTTCAAAATGAAATTTAAATTAATAATAATATCTTTCAAAATTTATAAATATATGAAATAGATATAGCTATATTAATTATTTAGGTATATATGTATATCTAATGTGTATATGTGTATACTCATCTATAACGCATATTATGATATGCAGATATTAATTTTATGTTCATTTAACTAGCAATTTTCATTTTAAGGATTAACTAATCATTTATATTTATGATAATCCTGATGATGATAATGATCATCATAATGATGATAATGTATATAATAACTTTTGTTTTCATTTAATAAGGATTATTTTCAAATATATAATTTTGAATAAATTCATTTCTTTTTTTGGTTTTTCTGTTAAAGGAAATTTGTATGACCTTTGAATTTAATATATTAAATAGAATAATTTTGGTATTAAAAAATAAAAACAAAAAACGAAAATCTTATGTTTATAAGAACTGAATTTATTTACAATGTTGTTCAGTCTTGTATACTGTAATTATATTAAATTTCGTTTTTAATTCAATTTTAATTAACAAAATAAAATTAATGTCATCCTTTTACAGGCAACTTATATGCATAAATGAGTAATTGATAATAATTGGAATTTGAAAATTTACACATTCGCTAGTTCTTAACATTCAAAATATGTACAATATGGGTATTACTGCGCTGCAAATGCAATATATCATGATTTTGTCGTTTTTTTTAAATTTAACTATGGCATATTTTCAGTATTTCCGGGCATATAAAATTGATTTGAAAATTTCTCATTTGAATTCTATATTCTTATAATTAAACATGGTTCTATAGTTTATACATTCAAGATTTTATTTCAAAAATTATAAATAAATTTTAAATGAATTCTAAACAAATTTATTTTGTATCAATCAAAAATTGTTATTTTCATTCATAAATATTAATTTTAACTAAATTACTATATACATATTGTAAATGCTTTTCCTAAGTCTAATGGCTCTATTTTTAATTAAAAACAAAAAAATTGTAAATTTTATGTTAAAAAAAAAATGTCCTTTATTTGTTTTTTGAAAATACCAAATTGCATTATTAAAAAACTTCTAAATAATCTAAATTTTAAAATTTAATTCTAAATTCTAAGCTCTTAACTATTCCATAGTTTATCAAAAAAAAAAAAAATGTTATTTATATTTTATTAAAAAATAAATAAAACAACAACGAATATTTTTTTTGATCTTATGAAGCGATTTTTTTTATTTACTCCTACTACTACTACAATACTTTAAGAACCATAACATTTCTATCTACATCATACATTAAAAATTCTCCCATAACCTCATATATTAGCTACAGAATATTTTTTGTTAAAAATATTTTTTTTTTTTCAAAATAAAACAATTTTTTTTATTTTGGGTGATAAAACAATATAAAAATTACTGGAATATTAATAGAAACCCAAAAAACAACAACAACAAAATTTACGAATCACCAATTTCCGTTTTAAATCTCCACATATTTTTTTTTTTGTTTCAATAAACATTATTGTTATCATGTATAGAAAGTTCAATTTTCATCTGGTTTTTGTTTTTCAATTAGAAATATGTAGTCAGCTTAAAAATTTTTACAGTATTGTAAGTACATATATTATTTAACCATGATTTAGTAGTTAACTTAATTGGATGAAATTTGAAAATATTCGTAGAGTGGCCTCATGACATGTCTAATTAAATTGTGTTCAATTTTCTCTGCGTATTAAAATAAAAATCTTCATTTCAAGTGTAAAATCTGACCTCTTGCACCCCTACGAAACATGGAAAGTTTCAACCAGCGACACCAGGAAACTCCAAGCGTATATCAATAGATGTCTCCGGTGTATTCTAAACATTGATTGGCTACAAAGAATTTCTAACAAATCTGTGTGAAAAAAATGATAGATAGCGTGCAAATAGACACGCTGTGTGGCTCAATAGGTAGAGTGCCTGACTTTTAATCGAAAGGTTCCAGGTTCGATTCCTGATGAAGCAAAAAATGCTTTATTGGTTTTTCGACCTGGTCCAGTACCCTTTGTCATTGAGATAAAATAAATGACAACAATGTAGGTGACTAATCCTATGACTATAATGATTGTGAATATAATTTCATAGCAATACAAAATCAGGAAATAGTATAGTCAATTTAATTGGAGTTGGTTGTCCTATTTTTTTGTTTTGTTTTTTTATTTTAAATATGTATGTATCATAAATAATTAAAAATAACTTTGTAGTTTGTTATTTATTAAGTGATTTTGGGGTTTTAGTGATTTCGATCCAATTGATTTTTTTTTACTTCAGTGAGATTTCATTATTACCTAGAAATATATAACAATTTATTGAATGTTTATATCTGGATTTTGTTCTAACAATTCAAAACAATTTGTGTTGCCAATAATAAATTGATTGTTAACCGCTAAGAAGATGCCTTTATCCCATTAATCTACTGGGTTGTTGCGGTCGTTCCTGAATGCAGAAAACTCTAAACTCCTGCAAGATGGTATTGTAACCAATAGTATCATAACAAAACGATTAGGACTAGCAGTAAAAAAAAACTATTTAATTCTTGTCCGCAAGTTTTTCACAATTTGGTATAAAATGAAAAGAGAACAGAGTTTGTTCAGAGAACTGATTGAATTGACGCATCACGTTTACATGCAATAAATTTTTTGAGAATTACTTAATCAGATGACCAATAAAAAGATTTCGATAGAATATTTTTCTCTGTAATATTCCTCCACTTGTCTGTCTCTGTCTCCAATTAATTATTCCTTCATTTCCTATTTTCATTCATCAATATTTTGACTCGAATTAAAACCCATAAAAATTACCTTTATTTATTTTTTTACTTCTTAAACATATATTTATAATAAAAGTTCGATCGTTTTTTTGACTCTACACATAAATGGGTTAGTACTGAACTATACTGGTACTGATCCAATTAAACTAAAAAATATAAATCCAGCTTAAATAAAATTTGTTTTTTTCTTTTGTTTTTTTTTATTTGTGTTTTTTAGAAAGTCAACTCAACTAAAATTTCCAATCATATTTTATACAACTTAAATTATCTTCTAACAGTTAGATAGAGTCAAAGTAATGTATATACATTCACATAAAAGTGTAACATATTTACTTAGCATATAAATCCTTGATATACTGAAGGTTTTTGTATTTTATTTTTTTTTTTTTTGTAAATGTACACGTCCATATAAAATATTACTCATTCCAATCACATAAACAACCAATGATTGTGTATAAATATAAATGATATGCATATATACATATTTATGAATGTATTTTTATATAGATAAATATAAATTCTACAATTTAATATTGCTTATAATAAAGTTTAGAATTTTTTCTTCTATTTGTTTTTTTTTTGTATATTTGTATATACAAGTACAAATATCCTTGTTATAATCGTAATAAAAATAAATAATAAAAATAATAAATAATATAAAAATAAATATATATATATATATTCCTATTACTTATATTAATTCAAAAGCCCACTGATTCCTGTATATATATTTTCCTTCACCATATACTACAAAATATAATAATATAATATTTTTGTCCTGATGTGAATATTTATATATTTGTATATATGTACGTATTTATATTATTATATAATTTAGGTATGACTATGAGGATGATATGCGAATTAACTTTTTTATTTTTGTTTTTGTAACATGATTCATTCTTTTCATATTTTTCTGCTAATATACCTAAATCTATAGTCATATATATTTTAATATACATTATTTATGCATATAAATATATATATATATGTGTATAGTAAAATATTTGAAATTTTCCTAATATCCTTGTCTAGAAAATTGGTAGTATTTATGAAATTTTTATTATTTCTTTTTTTATGTATTTCAAATTTTTTTTATTATTTTTTTTTGCATTTATTTTTTATTTTACGTTGTTTTGTTATATTTTTGATCTACAGCTATATTTATGTATCTATGTATGTTTTACTTGTTATTTAATTTTTAACAGTGTCCTTATTGTGTACATCATAAGCTTGCTCCTGTTACTGCTGATTGTTGTTTATTTTGTTGTTTTCTTATTTTTCTTTCTATCCATTTTTTGGATTTATTTTATTTTTGTGTTGAATTCAAATATTAGAATATCCATCATAAAATGTTTATTTGAATTAAAGGAGTCAGAAGAACCAGTAGGGTGGTTAGTTGAATGATTTGGATTTATTTATTGTGATATTTACATTTATATATATATATATTAAAATGTATACAGTAGTGGAAAATATTATTATAATAAATATATCGTAAGCTAAAAAAAAATGTTATAAAATTATTTATAAAGATTTAAAAAATAATATATATATATATATATATATATATATATATTGAAGGATTCATTGGATATTTTTTTATTTTATACTACACTTGTGTATATATTTTTTTATTAGATCAATCGCCAGATATCCTTAATTTTTTTTTTACTATACAGCTGTGCATTTTGCTCCTACCATCATCATCATCATCATCATGGTCTCTATTGAATTCATGTTTAAAGAATTTATTTCTTATGTTTATTTAATTTTTTTTTTTTTCAAAAAACACGTTTATTTTAGTTTTTTTTAACTATACTGCTACATATACATAATATATTAATAACTCTACAGAGAAAGAATTGATAAGTTTGCCTATGAAATTTGATTGGCTCAGGGTGGGTTCAAAAGAAAATAAAACGAAAATTTTAGATTGTAAAATATTCTTAAATTTGAAATATCGTTAATGGATACAATCTCAAAATGATAATATTTGTTTTTGTAATGAATAGATGAGTAGACTCAGGAGAAGACTAATGATCTAACTGTACCCTAAATGTAACATGATGTAAGCTAGTTAATTATTTTTTATAAGTATGTCTGGTTTCTCTTCGATTGTCTAATAAATATTACTCCATTCAAAATACATATCATCATCACGTTTTAGCATTTTCGATGTGGGCATTAGCCTGCTTCATTTTACTCCTCCCAAGTTACCGATTTTACGCACCTACTTTTCAATTTCGTATTCTCAAGGTTTCTGTGATTTGATCTATATTATCAGCCCACCTTGACCTTGGTCTTCCCCTAACCCTATTAATGATATCGCATTAAATATTTTTCACTGAACTCTATTAAATGATCGGCCCACCCAACATACATACATACATTTAGTTAAAAACTTCAAATTTGAGAAAATTTTAATAATAAACAAAGGTAAAACAAATCAAATTTAAATAAAATTTAATTTCAAATTTTTATTACTATCATTTTTAGCCTCACTCAGTAATAAAAAATAATTACCTATAACTTGTGACAGTCACTAAATATTTCAATATGGTTTTATTTTATTACGCTTCACTAGCATAACCACTCTCTGATTTATCAAAGTTACAACTTGACGGTACACGTCAATTTAATTTTTATTAATTTCTTTCATTTTGTATCCGGGTGCGTCTTCTATCTGTAGTCTTTAAATTATTTTTCATTTTCAAGGTTAATTCATTTAATCTATATTATTGTAGCCTATATATATAACCAGGGTATTACGCATACGATTGCTCGATTAGTCCCATAACAAACTAAAATTGATATAATTAATTGTATTATTTATTTTTCCACTACTGTAACATGCATAAATATTACCGATATATGACCATACATATATACATATATTTCAATAGAGATAAAGAATGAATATGATATCATCTCCATTCGAAGGATCAAAAAAAAAAAATGTTTTTGATTTGAAATTCTCGACTAATATTAATAATATTTATATTTGTGTATGTGAATATAATATATATGTATATATATATATTTTATGACAAAATATCGATAGATAGGTAAATATCCTTTAAATTCAATTCAGTGAAAGAAAACAAAAAAATAAAAACAAAACAAAACCAAAAAGGAAGAGAACTAGGGAAAGATTAAAATCATGTTTTATATTTGGATAAAAGCTGGTACAGAAAATAAAGTTGTTTTTATTTATTTTTGTATTTATTGTTTTTTTTTTTTTGAAATAGAATTTTTGGGGGTGGTGTCAAATATTGTACATTTTTTTTTCTTTCTCTTAAATGACTAAAAGAAAAATAAATTCGAAAAATGATAGAAAATATCCTTATACCATTCACAAAAACACAACAAAAAAAAAACAATTTTTTTTTTACCTTTTTATTTATTCACATGGAACATTCATATATACATATAAGGATAAATAAATTATCTTTGTACTTATATTTGTATATTTATATATGTTTTGTTATATAAATAGATTAAATTTGAAAAGATATATGATGAGAATTTAGATTTACACATTAAAAGGAAACGTAGGGAAAAACACAAAAACAGAAAATAAATAAATGGAAATTTTTACGTTAACACGATAACAGAAGATCAATGTACAGGGTGTTTTTGAAGAATTAAAATAAAATAAGTATTTGTCATAAACAGAGTCAGCTATCGACATATTATTGAGAATTTGAAGATAATTATAATTGACGAGAGAGAAACAAATGGTTCTTACGGCGTGTAACAGTACAGTAGACGTAGGTAGGTGGAGAAGATAAAATCAGTAGAAACATTTAAAGTTTGGTAACAAATTTTGGATTTAAGGTTTTACCAAGAAATGTTTTCTCATTACATGTAAATTATTAAAAATTATCTTATCAAGATAAATATTAAACAAAGAACTATAGGGGAGATCCAAAAATAAACACTATGGTAGTCTTCAATTCAGCTTTGTTAAACACTACCGCAGTGTTTTTTTTTATTTCACCCTATGGTTCGTATTAATCAAAACACATACGCTAAATTGTTAAATATTACCGCAGTGTTTATTTTTCGATTTTACCCTATGGTTCGTATCAATCGAAACACATCATAATAAAAATAAATAGAATAAAATACAAATTGATTTTGCAAATCACAAACAATTTTATTAAATTTAACAACTGCATTTTACAAATCTGATTGGAGTGTACGGGACACAAGAGTACAGAGCTACAGATAGCACTGACAATTAAATAAATATGTTGGTTCTCACCATATAAACTAATTTATTGATTGATGAAACTTGATGAGAGAAATTTAGGTATGGTTAGAATTAGAAATACATGTCAAAAAAATTAGTACTGAAAAACACTTTCGTTAGAATATTTAAAAAACGTTTTGGTGTTCATTTAAAATTTATTTCTTCTGATAATGGCACACAGAACAGACATGTTGTAATTTTCTTTATATTTCGCCACATTTGTGTGATTCTCTATATTTTGTCCTATATATTTTCTGTATTCAAACAATATTAAATAATTACAATAAATATTTCTGTATAGAGTTTTCTGTTTTCTGTATTATTGCTTAGAATCAATAAACTTTGAAGTAGTATGCATATTATTTGTCTAAATTGATTTGTATCAGTCCAAAAGCTGAATTTTAATTAGTCATATCGTGTTATGTCGTATTATTTACTACCACAAAGTTTTGGAACTATAAACGTTAAAGGATTGATTTTTAATCAAAAGTAGTTTAGATTACATTTGATGATATTCCATTTTGTTTAATTCATAAAAGGTTTACACATTTACAATTCAAGAATTATTGATTAAAATTTAAAAAAAAAAAAACCAAAACATTATATTCACATTTTTTTCTATATTTATTCTATATTTTCTATCAAAATGTGACCTAACTTAATCCATATGTACCTTTGAGACATACTACATTATAAATATGTATAACCTAACCTATATCATACCAGATAGACAGCACAACAAACCAAAATAGAAAAACCTAAACTTACATTTTATTTCAAAATCAATTCGACAGAACAAAAAATAAAAATAAAAATAAATAAATGTAAAATACATTAGACCTCAGAAACATGTTACATGCCTGAATACAAATAAAATTTATACACTTCTATTTACATTTATATACATACATCCATACATATATATACATGTATATTACATGTATATAAAATCCTTATATTGAAGCTAATAGAATATTCAAAATGTTAATATGAATAAATTCATTCTTCTATTTTTGGGTAAATAATACGATTCCACATTCAAAATCCAAATTAAGCCAAACCAAACCAAACTGAACTGAATTGAACTGAACGAAGAGTAAACCTAAACTCCTGAATAGAATAAAACCAAAAAATGTACAAAAAAGAAAATCAAATAAACAACAACAACAACAACAACAACAAAAAACCAACAAAAGAAAATTTATATAAATTCCAATTTTTCTGATACATACTCTGAATTGATGCTCTATGGATGCCTTTAATATTTATGCTATTTTTCTCCTCCTCCTCCTTCTTCTGTTCATCAAATAATGATACTGATATTGATAATGATGATGATGATGATAATAACGATGGTGATGATAATGATTATGATAACTTATGAAGCGTAACACAACCTTCATCTTTCTCCTCTTTTATCTTATTTCAATTTATTTTTTTTTATGTCATGTTATCCTTGTTAGGTTCTAAAAAAAAAAAAATGAAAAAAAAAAACCAAAATAAAAAAAAAAAAAATTAAAAAAAAGTTATGTTTCTGTTCCTGGTATTTTTTTTATTTTTACTGTTTTTGGTGTTTAGATTGAATTGAATTCGAATGGACAAAACAAAAAATAAAAAAAAAAATATAACAAACTTAACATTTCACTGCCCAATGATCGTACTAATAAAATTCTCACGCAATGCTTTTATCAGAAATTCTCTGTTACCACAACAACACTCTTAATAAATATATTTCTATAAATGCATGTATGAATGTATATTCTATGCATATGTGTTCAGATGCTCATATTATATAGAAATATATTCAGATTTGCATGGATGTTTATACATTTTGCAGGATTTGTATAGAGAAATATCATTTAAAAAAAAAAAATAAGAAAAAAAAAGTAATAATATACAAAATAAGAAAATAAAAATGAATATGTTGGAACTAAAATCCTCCTGATGGTTGTCGTTAACATATAAAATCCCAGGCTGGACCCTGAGAAATATTTTTTTTTATTTTCGTTTGCTTTGTTGTTTTTATATTTATACTTTATAACGGATTTTATTTATATATTTTTTTGTACTTTTTTAGTTTTTGAGTGCTTCTGAGCAGCTCATATCTTGACAAATGGATATATTATACATATATGAATACACAGTACTGATTGAAAAAACTATGACAACAAGTATTTTTAATATGTAAAAATATATCTTGGGAATTTTCATCCACGTGATTGTAAGCAAATTTGACTTTGAGAATTTCGGTGTAAAATATTTTAAAAATCAAGTCGACTTGAATCTTTTTCTCTTATTTCAAAAATTGAAACAATTTCTATTGATTGATCATGATTTTCGAATGAAATAAAATCTTTTTGTAGCTTTTAAGCTTTTAAATCTGATTCGTAGATTCTAGAATATTAAAAATTTTAATGGTGTTTTTGTAATATTCAATCAAACATAATAATATATTATTTAAAAAGAGACGTAGCGAAAGTAAATATATTTTTTTTAATTTTTTAAATTTTTATTAAAATTTAACCTTATTTATTGGTATACAGATACATGTTAACATATAAAAATTTTAATTTATCAGATTTCCGGAACTCACTAATGTATAGAGTTTAATTTTTCCGTACCACAATTAATTTTAAATTTAATTCTGTGAAAATTATTACCTATGTGGTTGTTGTCTAAGATAAATTAATAAAAAAAATTATTTATTACCAAGAATAAATTTAAATAATGGAAAACAATTCATAATTAAATTGAGTACGATTTTTATCAAACTTCCTCGAATTTCGAGGCGGGGGAAAATACCATGTAAGAATTAAATTATGGATTGAAATCTTTCTGGTTTCGATTTGCTTGTTTTGACACATACTTCTGTAATATTTAAAATCAATCTAGTGACTGTATAAATTGACAATTAAAATTATGAATTAGAACCTATCTGATGTTTCAGTGTTGGATTTGACAAACACTTCTAAATCTCAGCGGATCTGTATTGTTTTTGAATGTCAGATGAGAACTAATGTCACAATATCTAAATTAGATTTCATTTCTATTTTTATTACAACATGTTTTAACTGCTTATTATTACATACAAACATCCTTGTTTATCCATTTTCTAATATGTTATCCCATTAGTTTTAGGTAGAAATTTAATCAAATTTAATTTGATTTTTCTTTCTAGATAATATAAGCAAAATAATAAATTGGGTATTCTAATTTCGTAAGAAGCTGTATTTGTATAAATAAGTGGTAAAATAAAACATTATAATATATATGAAAATATTGTATATATGTACTTATATGAAAAAATATGTATAATTTAATAAGTGTAAATTGTATACAGAAATATGTGAATTAAATTTGTGGGTGGAGGTTTAAAGAAGACAACAAGTAAATACCAAAAACAAAAAAAAAATATCAAAGCTCATCATCATTGTATTCCATTGGGTATACTGTTATATACGATTTTTTTTATTTATTTATTTATTAATATTTATTTCTTGATATATGTATGTACAGATATGTATAAATGTGTATAAATGAATACATGTTTTGTTTCTTTTTTTTTTGTTTTTGTTATAAGGATTGCATCCTTTTGTTCTTTTTTTTTTTTTTTAAATCGTATATTTTATCAAACGTTTTATCCTTTTTTTTTATTTTCATGTTTGTTTTTTTCTTTTCACATTTTAAATTGATGTATCAGAAATGGTTTTCATGATACATGAAAATAACCTGAGGTCATCAGTGTAAAAATGAAAAATATGATCTCCCCTGCTTTAGAAATTTCAATTAAATATTTTGTTAAATGAAACGACAGTATGAGAACAGAAATATAAAGAGGATATGCTAAAATTGAAAAAGCTTCTTTTGAAGATATCATATATGTTTAATGTATTTCATCATCATTCCACCCACATATCTGCCATATCACTGGTATTAACGAATATGTTCACTAAATTAAAATTGATTCAAAATCCTAATTTTTCCTTAATGGTATTATCATGATTTAATTAGTTTATTATAAAAAAAAAAAAAAAAAAAAAAAAAAGTGCAATATTATGTTTCCATAGTTAATTAATATTCAAAATATTGTTATAATTACATAATTCTGTACTAATATATGATGAGATTGTGTATTTGTGATTGTAACTGTGTAATGTGATTGAGTTCATCTTTCCGATGTTTGCAATTTGACGTATTGTAAAACTAATGAACATTAGACAGGAAATATTGATTCATTCTGAAAATGTTTGTACATAAGGTAAAGTAACCTACAATATGAATGTTATTATCCTTGATATCGTAAATTTCTCAACACAAAGTTGAAAACAACCTTCACAATCTTAAATGTCTACAAAAGCTGGCAAAAGCTTGAGACATTGACTTCATGATCACAATTATTGTTGAGGATGTCTCCGCGACCGGTTTGACAGACATTTGGGTTTACAAACATTTTTAAAAACTCAATGTTGTATAGTGTTAATAAAAATTTAATCTCATTTTGCTTGGGTCACAAATGAATTAAAACACAATGTATTAATTCTCATTAAACAATGTTGCCAACTTATTTTACTGATAACACTGTCAACTTGGTTTTTTTTCACCTGGTTGAAGTCTTTTTAAAGACATTTACGATGTCACCATATACTTAATTGCTTATTTACTTCCTAGTTAACATTAACTAAATTATAATTCAGGTAACTACCGTTCAATGCTAACGCATTAGTAATAGTAACAATTACTATAAATAATATTAGTAATGCACATTAGTAATAGCATCAACAAAATTGTATAAATTTATTTTAATATAGAAAAAGATAATGTGTACATATATTAAATTTAGCAATGGATTATTTTCGTATCATATTGTAAAAAAGTATTACAAACATTTCATTAATATTTTCATTCGGCATTGAAAGGGTTAAATATAATTGTAATTAAAAAAAAAATGTTTACTTTTTATGTCAAGTAATAGATTTTGATTGCAATAATATGTTGATATACATACCTACTATTGTAAATAAAAAAATTAATAATTAAATTGATGTAAACAAATTTTTCAATATTTTATTGATAGATTAGTGAGTTGGGTGAGTGACTCTTCTGATTAATTAAACTGTAAGTGTAACAACCGAAATCGATCAAGATTATAATTAAATTTAGCGAAAAATACATAGATTTTCGAATTTTTATTATTTTTGCTTACAGCATATATTCGACGAAATGAGAGGGTAATACTCTATTAATATAATATTAATAATATTACGGGAAATGTACATAATTTATGCTTTACATGTGTATTTGATATTCGATAAAGTATATTTTTATCAGAGTCTCCTAAAATTATTTACAACTTATTTTCTTTTAGATCTGTAATATTAAGATGTTGTCGAGGTGCTAATCTACAGTCGTTCTGTTAATTTAACTATATGTATAGTCGAATTTATATGTTACAATATTCGTCAATATTTTTGTATAATTTCCATCGAAATCCTTATGTCTTACATTTGTAATCCCGTTCCGGAGAATTTGTTTGAAGTATAAAATTATTATTTTCATTCCTCCTAATAATTTTCTAAATGAAATTTAACTTCATGATAACAAAACCAGTCTCGATTTTACTATTTCATCTGCTAAAATATTTCTTCATACATACCCAAATTTAATTTATTTTATTATTACATTTAATATTTTCGTTTGATACTATTATTCGACTATAATGACTCAATTAAACGATAGTGTAGATTTGTAGTAAAGAAATTGCATAGAAGAATAGACATAATGTATGTACATAAGTAGAATATGTATTGGGTCTGATATTATATACGATTGACGTATAACTTAATAATAGTGATTTATAATGTAAATATTTAGATGTAGGAATTTATCTATATATGTGTACGTTATTCAATATAGGATCACGATCAAAAACTCTCTATTTTATTTTTATTATATTTTGTTGTTTTTTTGTTCTTTTTTGTTACTATTTAGTCCTGTGAAAAATATTTTCTTTCTTTTGTATTGTGTCAATTCAATACAAAATAAAATATCGATTTTGTTGATTTTATTTTTTATTTAATTTAGTTCTGTTTTTATTATTTTTCTTTTATAAACAAAGTTTTTACTTAAGATAAGATACTTCATGCATGATTGAAGGTATTAAGATATAAAAAATTCTATTCTCTTAAAATTTATATTAAAAGATATCTTTGAAAAATTACATACTCCTAAAGTATTTGGAAATTTGTTTTCAGTTTTCTTCGGATTAATTGTTTTTTCTATTTTGTATATACATTTTTTAATGCAGAAAAAATTGAGACGAACTGTTTAGTGTTAGAATACAAAAATAGAGTTTGAATGGACATTGTTCAGTTTCTTAGAAATAGTTCTGCAATTTATAATGTAGGAATTTTGCAAGCTCATTCAAAAATTAAAAACTTTTTGGGCAGTAAAAAAAAAAATTTATAATTTAAAAGTTATTCATGTTTTTTTATTCTACAGCTTGGATTGTACTTTGATATTTTGTTTAAAATGTTCTACATTCTGATCTACTCGATTAGCATAAAATAGCATAAAAAAAAATTAAAAATAAAATATTAATTCATTATTTTCATATTTTGTCATAATAAATAAGATCTAATATCCATATCGGATTCAATCTAAATTTTCTTCAACAACGAAACACAGACAGTTAAACTTAACAACAACAAACAATTGATATTTTGACAGTATTGTATCCCAGCTTTCAGTAATGCTGAATTGACAGTCAATCAATTAACATTTGATGCGACCGATCAATTGTCAAATCGACAAATTCATACTTTTGATCTACCGAACATAAGTGTTTGATTTGTTAATTGTGATTTATTGTTGTATTTTTGATTTTAATTTAATTTTTTTTTAATAATATTTATATATTATTTTATATTACTTTTCTATGTTTCATATTATAAAAAACTAATTTAAAATATAAAATAATGTTATTATAATTGGTAAATAAAAAATGGTAATACTTTTTCTTATTTTACTTACAAACCTTTTTCACAATCCATCACAAAATTTTTTTACTATATACACACTCTACAGAACAAAACGAATGATGGTCAACAACTAATCATACAAATTTTTGCTGCCAAATTTGACTGCCATTTTACATAATAGAAAGCATGACGATTGTCAATTGTCGTTAATTGTATAACCGAAAACGTGATGAAAGTTGATTTTCTTTTACAGTTGCAGTGCAGTGGACATTACCGAAAGCAGGGTATGACATTAATAAATTATGACAATTCAATTATATGACTAGGTTGTCTCAAAATTTTATACAGTAAAGCAAAAAAAATTTATTTTTGACTTTATTAAAGGATTTCATGATACAAAAAAACACCAGGTTAATTTAAATAAAAAAAAGCTAAATAGCTAAAATTAATTTGAAAAAGAAAAATGAATGGTAACCGTGCATGTAATACCAAATGTCAGTTTACTGTCTGTGTTAATAAGATGGTATTTTTACTCAAAAGATAGTTCATTGCTATAAAAAAAATTTAAGTAATTGAAACCAAATATGTATGCATGCCTACATTTTTATTTTTCACCATTTGAATTATACGAAATGTCAAATTGTTCTCTGATTTATTGTTGAGGAAACGAGGAAGCGAGTAGAGAAGACAAAATATAAAATGTAATTGTATTGCCGAAAATGTATATGTACAATTATTGTGTTGTACATGTACAATTATTTTGCCCACGGCTTCAGACATTATAATCTGAAATACATAGAAAAAAATTAGATATACATATAAAAGCTAGATGAATAAGTTATTTTAGTGAATAATTCTTATGTTTATATTTTATTTTATCATTGAATAAATTTTTATGAATATTTTCTATGTTTATATTTCATTTTGCCATTGAATATGTGTGTTTGTTTTCAATGCTCGGTATACCAACAAAGTTTTTATTTTTCTTATTTTAATTGTACACCCTGAAAACATAATTTGCCTTAGGGTTGTCGTTGTGGTTTAATGGTGCGTTTTGAAATTATTAATTTCTGAACTCAACAAGCTTAAATAAATTTATTTGCGATATTCAACTGAAGTAGACAAAGAAATAAAGGACTATATAAGCATCTGAATGCATTATAAAATCTTCAATAATTATGATTTGGGAACTACAAAAAAAGTCTTTCTTAACTATAAAAATCACTTCAAAACTCTTTTTGTAATATGCGAAATGTTTGTTTATAAAAAAATATTCCCTCTTCAATATATTTACTTTATTTTAAGCATTGATTTATGAAAATAAATAAATTAATAAATAAAAATAAATAAATATAAATAAATAAAGAAATTCATAATTCAAAAGATTCTGAGAAATTTTGAAATTTACTGTTATAGAAATCGATTCACTGATAAACTTTTAATATACTTTTTAACTTTTATTTCCATCTCCTTTGATCAGATGGTTCTAATTTAGAAATGAAATTTATTGTTTCTTACTCTAAATTATCAACTTAAAATTTTTTTTTGTACTAAAAAACAAAAACGAAATGCAAGAAAAAAAATAAACAAGCAAAAATAAATTCACTAAAATACAACCCTGTTAACAATTATCCTTATTGCAATCCTTTACATATTTTTTTGTTAATTTTTATTTTATTTGCTTTCTTTTAAAATAAACCCAAAACACATCAAGAACAGTTGTAGTTATAGAGTACAACTATTTATTCTAAATATACACAATATAGTACACAAACCAACCAAAACTACTAAAGTACATCGTTTTTTCTTCTTTTAAACGTTAAAATGAATCGAAACAACCATACAAATCAACAGCAACAGGAAATGTTATACATAAAACATAAAGTACAAAAATAATATACAATAAAAATGATATATAAAGTAAAGAAAAGATGAGAGGAAGAGAAAAATCAGGAGAAAATAACAAAATAAGTGTGAGTTATCAAGTAGCTAGATAATAAAAACAAACTTTTTAAAACAAAAGAAAAAAAGAATAAAAAAAAAAAACAAAATAAACAGAGACCGAACAAATAAAAAAGTTTATGATGGTGGAAATTTTTTACGTTTTTGCTCCATTGGGACGAGACACACTAAATAAACATGCATACATATCAATATAATAATATACATATTGTTTATTATGAATGTGGGTGGTTATTTTGTTTTTATTTTTGTTTTTTCAGGGACACAATCGGTAGGTAAAGAAAATTGAGAATCAGGTTGTTTATATGGTAACCAGTATACAGATATTTTCTGATTTTTTTTTTCTTCTTTCTTTCTAAATGTTTTTAGTCAGTTTATGTGAATTAAGAATGAATATAATAATATGTATGTAGAGTGGGTGATAGTAGTGGCTTCATATTGGTTTAAGAGAAAAAGAAATAAAGAGGACAAAACAAAAGAAAAATACAGTTTATTTTTTTGCTTTCATTTTGGTATTATTTGTATTTCTTTTTTTATTTTTAACCAGAATTATTGGGTAGGTTAAAAATTGGATATTTTTTGCAATATATATAGTATATTATTGTTTTGTATCAGTGGTGTTTAAATTGTATTCAATTGTTTCATTTAAAATATTTGAAGTGAAGGATATATTCCAGGATTACTTTATAATTTTGTGCTCAAATTGATATGGGAGATATTGGAATACATTTTGACATAGTATAATTTTTCATAAACAGATACTGCAAAAACAAAATATATACTGCAGAAATTTGTTTTGACAAAATTATTAAAATTTGAATTTTCTACATTTGCAGTTTTGTGTTATAAATATAAACAGCAGCACAACTGATTGTCATGCGCTATCTACTATAATTTTGCAGTTTTCCTGCTTAGTTAAAAATGTGTTTATATGAACAAACTTCATTTGCAACATTTTGTTTTGCAATGTTGCCAATATTGCTTGTCTATGAAAACCGCTACTAATATGAGTGATAATCACAATCATACATACTGATATTCAATCATCAATAAATAACTTCCCTCTAGTTAACTTCCAAACAATGAGATAATTTGAATTTTTGTATGTAATTAATTCATCTTATTTTTTAATTTATTAATCGGATTTTTATTTTTAGTGATAATTTAAATTAAATAACTTAATTGATGTTGTCAACTGTTCCGTTCACTTATAATTTTTAATATTTGATTGCAAATATCGATATTTCAAAAACAACATACATCATTCATCAGTGCTTGTGACTAACTAACTTAATTCTATTTTTTCCATTTTATTACCGAATCTATACCAGTTACCAATTTAATCTGTACTTTTGCAAATTATTTTATTAATTTAAATAGCGGCGAGTATACCTTCATTATACCTTCAATTCAATTTGTTATCTACCTGTACCTTCGAAATTGCTAAACTCTCGTATGTGTTTAGTTTATTTTATGGATCTCCTTTATTGATGAGAAATTGGTTTTATCAATCGCATCTATGTTTAACAATTGTCTACCCAAAATTGGTATTATCTTTTAATCCTGCTAATTCGGTTTCCCTTAAATCTTCTTGGAATCACACCGTAATTAGCCGTTTTGATTGTCCTATATATAATTTTGAACAGATTCAACATGATAATATACAAATTCCGTTAACTTCTTCCATCTTCTTTTTATCCTTTGCTGATCCAAGTATGTTGCTCATTTTTTGACTTCTGCTAGTTCTTACTAGTTCCAAATTTTGTTTTTTGAATGTTTTTATAAACTTCTAAATGAATTTTTAGTGTGTATTTCATAAAAAAAATTTTGTTAATAATTGATGTACATAATAATTAATAACTACATTTAATTTTAGATGTCGAGAAAATTTTGAAAATAGACAAATAGATACGGTTTGCTAACAATTCATAAAATTTAAAGTAGTTCTTGTCAATGAACATGTTTTTGGTTTTGTATGGCATTGTTTTTTGGTACATTATTTTGGTACATTGGTCGCTATAATTCGGCGAACCTATGGATATCTACTATTGAATGTTTGCGTTCACATTTGTAGAACTGAATACATAAATTGTCCAAGTGTTAGAAAGTCTATTTAATTTTTTTTCACTCAAGACAATTTTTTGTTTCAATACACCTTCCACTGTCAATTGTAGAAGAAATTGAAAAACTCTATCATTTCCATAAGGTCTGATTGCGTTTAAGGATTGTTAATAATAATTCACGATTTAATTTGATCATCGCAATTATTTGATTATATATATCTATCGATATTTTTAAAATTCTTTGAGATATATTCATACCCTAAAGGTTTCAAATTTCATCATTCATAAATATAGTTTCAAATTATGACTTTTTGTCAACAGTGGTCCACTTTTAAATTAATCCTTACTTAAATGTCAAAAAATTATCCTTTTTTTTTTTTGTGAAAAATGTTGTTATTAGAATAACAATTTTTTATTACATAATATTAATTTATGAGAATAGTACTCCTTAAATTACAAAACCATATTTTTAAAACGACTGGAATCCAAATAAAAATAAAATAAGGGGAACAAAAACAAAACAAAATTTTTTTTAAATCCCTATACCTGATGGAATATACATACATACCAAACACACATAAGTTTATCTTACTTATCCATTACACATAAAAAATATATATATAAACTTGTATATATATAAAAGTATAAAAACCTAGAAAAAAATAATAATAATAAAAACAAGAACAACGCAATTATATTACGATGTTTCCTGCTACGTTGTTTGGTGAACGTGTGGAAAAGTGGAAATGTACACCTTGTTAGTTCTTCTACTATTTCTCTTTGTTTTTCTTTTTGTGCCATTTTTATTTCGTAAATTTTTTATGTCATTTGCTTAGTTTTTCTTTTTGTTTTTTTTCTTCTTTTTTGAATTTCACATTGGTTGCAGGTTGACTATACTGACTTGTATTTTTATATATAAATATCGTACATGTGTCATTTCTACAATTCCCATCAGTGAAATATGTGTTTGTATGAATATATGCCTGGATATATGATTTTTTTTTTTTTACAAAAAACAAAAAACATAAATATAAATAATAAAAAATAATAAGAAAAAAAATAAAAAAGAAATGAAGGAGCAAAAGAAAAATAATAAATAAATAAATAAAAATGAACAATTTACAGAAATATTTGTGCACATTAGTGCATATATTCATGAGTACGGATAAAATATGGTATATAAAGATAATAAAAAAATGCGCAGAAGGAAAAGAAAAACAAAAATAAAAAAAAAATATTTTACACTTTGTATTAAAACTAAATTTAACTAACAATCATTTACTGATGTCGAATAATATAGTATACTAAACAAAAACAACAACAACAACAACAACAATGATAAGAAAATATTTTGAAAGCCAAAAATTTTAAACATGGACTCGTTAGTTTTTTGTATTTTAATCCTCCTACAAAGGATTAAAGGTAAAATGTTATCTCCCAGTGTATTTATACTCGTCCTTACCACATCGTTAGATTGCATTTCCCTGTCATTCTACAGATTAGGTTATATGTAAAATTTTATTATTAGTATATATAGGAGGTTGGAAGAACTATGATAATTTCTAGATAATTTTAATTTTCTTGTTTTGAAATAGCGATCCTAAAATAACCGTTTTTGTTTGTATATGTGTACATTATACATACAGTGCGAACCAATTGATTTAAAACATGTTGATATAGCTAAACTTATTACTAATGCCCATGTTTTTACGAGGTAGAAATTTACCGAAGAAAACCTACCATCATATTTATACGTAAAAAACAACTAGTAGATTTCTGCCATAGTTGCTGTCAGATTATTGAAATATCAAGATAGCCTAAAATCAAATTATTGGCAAAGAAATATATTTGTATTATTATTCTAATGTCAAACCAATACAATATTATTTGTATAATATATGTTTATTTTTTATTTTCTTAATCTTCGATCCGAAAATTACGTTGTCAACAACAATTTAATTGCACTTTCTTGCACTGACATATATCAACAAAGAAATCAAATGTCAAAAATCTACAAGAAACTTTAATTGACTGTTTTGTGTATACTACATACCTTTTGTAGATTACCTTGTGTAGTATTTATGCTATAATGTTATGTGATGATGATATATTGCACAATCAAATGAAGCAAGCTTTCGTCTAATAATTGACGTTTGATGTGCTTGCTCTAAGGATTAATCTGACAGTATTAAAACGAAAAAAATTAGTGTTAGATGCATTTACATAAAATAAATTAATTTTATACCTGTCCATTTCATTATTTTAAATAATAGTTGAATAAAATTAGATAATATTATGTATAATAATTCATTTTAAAATACTTGAACATTTTGCAAATGAAATTTAAACTCAAATCAAAAAAATAAATATAATTAATTCTATTTAAAAACAACTCGAAAAATTCATTTGAGAAAGAAAAATCGACGAAAATTCATTCAAATATCAATTAATTAAATTTATGATTTTTCTCAAAAATTAAATGATACCTAAAATAAAATAAAATGTTTTCAACAATAATAAAATTAAATGAATTTGTTTACAATTAAAATAAATACAAAAAAAAATGGTATACCTACAAGGATAATAACAAATTTTAGTATATTCAAAATAGATGAATAAATTCGGAATTCCCTAGTTTCAAACTAACCTAGTATAACTGTTATTTTGTTATTTAGTTTTGATAGTTAAAAACTTTTTATAATTTCCCACATGTATGGGTTTTGAGTGCTATTAAGGGAATAATAAATAAAACAACAAAAAAAAATTTAGTCAAAAAAATTACGAAAACAAATATGAAATTTTCGCTGTTGAAGTTATAATGAAAAACAATAAAAAATACAAAAAAAATAAGAAGAGGAAAAAAAAAATTACAAAACAATTTTATAAAATATATCAAAAATTTGAATTTTAAATAATAGTAATAATGAGTGAAACAACAACCAATAATAACAACAAATATAAATCTTTCAATTGAAAAATACAAAAAAAAAAGATTTTCCTATAGAAGGTTTACAATAGAAAAAATATAAAATATTACTTAAGGTCTACACAATATTTTATAGTTATAACAATAGTTTAGTTAGTTTAAAAGAGGGTGAATGTAGAACTATAACTATTGTCTGCACCAACTGAACCATTACGATTATTTAAGAATACCATTACAGTGTTCAACACAAACATCTTAAATGTTTCTCTTAGGTTATCAAAGATTTAGTTTTCTGATCATATATCTGAGCCTTTATCCGTCGACTGTTATATTAGCTAGTTTTTGGTCAGTCATCCAGCACACATGGTATTTCCAGGTTGTCTTACGACTTGTAATCTACTTGATAACATTAAAAGCGTTTCACGATCGAATTTGATTGTTGGGGACCTTTCATAGTGTATTCTGGAACATGTAAAAAATTATCTTTGATATGAATGTATTCGTATTTACCATTTTTTTTCTTTTCCACACATATTGCAAACCAGATTAATGAATGTGATTTAATATTTAATTTGTTACATAATGAATTATCTAAGTTTCAAAAACGTAGTTAGATTGTTCCAAAATGTCGATTTTGTAATATAATTGCAATTTCTTCGCTTAAATAATTCCCTTGAATTATATTCCATTACGTTAAGGTATGACCATTGGGGTCCTTCAATCACAATCAAATAAATAAATTATATTATCAAAATCAAAATGAATAATTGAATTCAGTGTGAGACACCCTTAAGGTATATTCAAAATTTCTTAAAGAAATTTTTTGAAAAAATTATTTATTAAAATAACGGGTTCCATTCAAAACATTTATTAATTTTAAATTGAATTGAATTCAAAATAAAAATCTACCACTTCAACGTTAGCATCAACAATTCTTCTATTATCCATTTGATTGATTGCATTTTTCACACATTACATTACCATAAAAAATATCTAATCAGAAACTGAGGTCATAAAAAAAGATTTAAAAAAAAAAAAATTGTCTAGTCACAGTTATCTAAATGTAAAAAATTTATATTACCATTATAATTTTTTTTCATTCCTCATGTTTTTTCGTTATTCTTTTATTTATTCTTAAAATTCTTTTGTTCTCACTCACTCAAGGATATATAGTATTTAATATTAAACGAGGGGGGTGGGTCACATATGTCAAACAACATCAGTCAAACGAACCAAAATTTTAATCATCATCGCATACAAAATTGTTTATACAAATTGTCATAACGTACGCACACACATAGTTGTTGCCATAGATATGTATCCATACATATATGTGTACTTAAGGGGTAATGATAATAATGACAATAATAATGTCAGGTAAAAAAATCAAAACAAATATCGATTCAAGAGTTAAAAAGAATGGAATGAGGTGAATTTTAGAAATTGAATGATATGGTAACATTAATTCAGGAATTTAACTAATGATAAGACTACTATAATATCTATATATGCATATATATATATATATATATTGTATATATATCTGTACATATTTTATATATTTGTATCAGGTTAGATTTTATTATTTGACATGTATGTAATGTGTGTATCATACATGTGCTTTTGATAAAGAACTCTGTCTGCATTACATTACATTATTATGATCACAAATTCACAACACAATTCTCTTTTTCATCTCTCTTTCTCTTTCTTTTTTATCTTTCTCTTCCGCCTTATTTCACAGTGAAATTTTCACTGTTTTAAATTTTATGCTTTTTTGTTATTGTTTTTTTTTTTTTTGGTTTTTGGATTGAGAATGATTTTTTAATGAAAAAAATTGTAACTGATTTACTGGGTACTGTTATAGTGAGTCTGGGTACTGAGCTGTTGTTTGTTTGTTACTATACAAAAAGGATTTTTTGTTTTTGGTTTGATTTAAATAAAAATAACACAAAAAAAAAAAACGTATAACGATGAACTTTAATGTTAATATGTTTTATATTCTTTTGCTCCTATGGCAGTAACAACAACCGTACTTGATAGAAAAACAAAAAAAAAAATTCTCATTTGGTTTTTTAACTTTTCCTCTTCTCATTTTTTGTTATTATTTAAATTAATTAATTCGGAAAAATAGGGATGATGAACTTTTCGTATTTTGTATTTTATCCTCAAAAATTAAATAACAAAACAAAAAAATATAAATGGATATTAAGGATTTTTTTTCGTTTTTTTTTTTTGTTTACTGTTATTAAATTTAAAATTTGAGATTTATAATAAAGAAATAAGCTGAATACAGAGGAAGAAGATGAATAGAGTAAAGAAATTATATAAAAACATGAAAAACTGGTGATATTTTTATTTATTGGTATATAAATGGAATATTTATATTAATTAGTATTTGTGTGGAGAAATGTGAAATTGTGGGTGAGCAAAACAGGATATGGATTATTGTTTTAATAAGTTGTAATGATTTTCTTATTTTTAATTTAAAAAAAAAAAAATACTGTTCATGAATTTTATCTTTATATGCTCATAATTTAAATACTAATATTAAAGTTTTTAAAATAATACTCTAACAATATTTAAATATTGCCAAAAAATGTTGATAGTTAAAAATATGAAAAGTTGATAGTTTACATCTTCGGTGCATATTCGTCTATTCCTCGAAATTCAAAGAAATTTGATAAAAAATTGTACTCAATTTTATTGTAAATTATTTTCTATCATTTCAATTTATAATTCTTTGTATAATTTTTTGTATTATTGATTTATCTTAGACAACAACCACAACCGCATAAGCTCAGACAACCATAAACCGCATAAGTAATAATTTATTTAAAAAAAAAGTTAAATTTAAAACTTCTGGCGAGGAAAAAAGCAAACTCTGTACATTGATGAGCTGCGGTAATTTGATAAATTAATATTTTTGTATGATAAGAAGTGTGCATCATACTTATAGATGGGGTTGAATTTTAAATTGAACTTTCTAATTGAAAATAAAATCGCCACGTCTCATTTTTAAATATCATTTAAACTATCATTTAAAAGAATCGGTTGTGAAATGATTTAGATATTTGTACAGTACAAGTTTCAATTTACAAAAATGATTACATATTACAGTAATCGTGAATTTTTTTTCGATTCATCATCATTTGTCCTATTGTTCCACTTCGATGCATATGACATAAAAAAAATTTCATCGAACTCGATTTTGTTCTAGCTTTAGATTGTATGAAAAGAAATATATTTTGTCTAAATTGTTATTTTTTTTTGTGATAATAAAATTGAAAAAATAGTATATAAACACGATAATTGGTACAGATTAAATAGAAAATAAAAAAATTTAACGAAAATATAAAAGATAAATTTTGAACTTTAATAGTTTCTTTTTTTATTATCCTGCAATTTCGTCAGTGGGACATAGTGGGTCATTTGATTATGCACTAGTCAGAAGTATCATCAGGTTTCTTGGATTTGATTTTATTTATAACATCTTTTATTTCTGTTCAACTGATTTTCAACATTCACCTATAACATCACATTTTAGATTCTATCATTTTTTGATCAGGTTTAAAAATATGTCTAAACTGTAACATAATAATAAAAGTGTTTAAAATATCATTCTGAAACTCTGGTTTTGGGTTTGAAGTTTCCAACCCCCACATTTTGTAAATTTCTAATTTTTTAGTGACATTTACAAAAGCATTTAACATTATATGATAAAGCGTTGGAAATAGCATTTCTACATGTTTAAAACTTCAGTTCTGAATTCTAACCTCAGATCGTGTACATACAGAACACTTTTTTCAATATTATGAATACCTTTATAATATACCGTTTTTATTTTTCTTTTCATATCATATTTTCATAATATCTACTAATTATAATTTAAAATTTAATTTATATTTTATTAGCTTATATTACAGCAATTTCAAATAAAATATTATATTAATAAATTTTTGAAATGTTTTCATTTTTTCGACAAAATGAAATTATTAAAAAATACCTAACTAAAATTTTATAATACACATTCATTTACATTATACATATTATATATATATGTATACACATGTATTTTGATAAATTAGTTTCCATAACTATATCGTACACATAATATAACTTAGTTAAGTAATTCATTAAAAATTCTTTACGAAACAAAAAAAAAAAGACAAAAATTAAAACTAATTTTCCAATTTATTAAAAACATTTTTTTTCTCCATTACATTTTCTCTAAAAAAAAAAAACAACATTCCAAAAATAATAATAAAACCAAAAAAAAAAAAAAATTGATTAAAACTTTTTTCTAACATCCAAAAATCTCAACTACAACACAATTCATAAACTTCAGTTTTTAATGCACAAGTAAAATGCTCAAATTAAGTTAACTACCAACATATTCCGTTTATGTCTTATGTATTTTGTGTACATATTTATAAACTATATAATAATATGTATATACATAATAACAAAAACAAAAACTGTAAAATAAAAACAACAAGATACTTAATCGTAAATTGCTTCCTACAATAATCAAACCACCTACAAATAAACCTCCTTAAAGTATGTCCTCAACGCATTATTGCTTTTGTTGTTGTTGTTTTTATTTTAATTTTTTTATTTTTTTATATTATTATTTTATTATTATTTTTCTTGTCATTGTTGCTTGTTTTGTTTTATTTCAAAAATTGTGTTCTATTTACCATTTTTTTTTTTCTCAGCATAATACAAAATAAGCAAAACAAAAATAGAATTAAGAAGAGAAGAGAACATTACAAAATGTTTACAGTTTAAAAGCTAACAGTATTTCATTGTATTAATCAAATAAATAAATATAGAAGAACTGTTAGGAAAATGATTAAGGAAATTAGTCTATATACGTTCGGATAAATTTACATATATGCATATGAAAGTTTTAGATTTAAATTTTAAATTAAGTTTAATTAAGAAGTCTGAAGAATTAATCGTAAAGCAGCGATCATTCTTCTTCTATATTAGATAGATAGATTGTGAATTTCAGAAGAGAATCTGTCCGCTATACCACAGCTTCAAATGGTCTTATTTTGATAATTTTTCTATATTACAATAGTACAAATCAATCTTTGAACGTTTTTCTATGCATCTCCTTAATGGTTTTCTATATCTCAAACATTTTTTTTTTACGATAGAGATTTTTTTGTAGACGGTACTTCTTCAGATCTACTTCCCGTACTTATAGAGGTACTTCCCTTGATGAACACTATTATTGCATTAATGTAAATTTCAGAATTAGACGATTTGTGTAGCCGGAAATATTTGTCTTTTGTGTGTCTATGGCACCACATAGAAATTGCAGTCCGTGTTAGATTTACCATTCTTGAATCGTTTGTTGAACGGAACGTGGCCGATATAAATCATGTCAGTGTTCTGATTACTCTATTACTTGATTTAATAGGTTGATATTAAGTTTGAAAAAGTCTTTAGATCACAATAGTCCCTAGCAATTATCCCATATGATATTAGTTTCTGTACTTTCCCATTCAGAAACAATTCTTTGTAGGTAGATGTTTGAGCGATTAATGTTTTACTCTGTTTGTAGTCATTGCACCTATTTTAGCATATATTGCACCTATTTTTGTGTTATTTCGCCTGTTTTTGTACCAATGCACCAATTTTTGTACTATTATTGCCCATGTTTTTGCACCAATTCATCAATTCTACCAATGCACCTATTTTTGCACAATTGCACCTATTTTCCCAATCACAAGCTTCTTCATTACCTTTTATTTCCTCATGTCCGAAAGTTCACATAATAGAGACTCTGTTTTCTTCCCCTGGTTTTATTAAGCTTTTGTACTATAAACAAGCTTTAATTTAAAATTTATTGAAGCCATCAGGTAAAGAGTGTGTGGAAGTTATTTTTCAGTTTGTTTAACAGTGATAATACACCAGCTGTTACAGCATCAAACAATTTTAATATAAGTCATTCAACTACCAAGTTTATTAAACGATTAGCTTTTAAAGAATCTAATAAAGTTTAACGACATCGGTTGCAAATATTTATCCATATTCATGCTTTTATACAGTTATTTGTATTAAATTCCGTTTTTTTGTTTTTGCACTCAAACTAGAACCGTGTCAATAGTTTTTGTATTATCCCGACTTAGTAAGAAAACCAACATTTTTGTTTAAAAAAAAAAAAAAAAAAAAAAAAAAACCACACCTGAGACTTTGTAAACTGTTATAAAGGTACATTTTAACTGAAAAATTTACACAATAGGAATTCTTTTATATATACACTTCCGATGAACAGACAATCGAACAGAATTAAAATATAACCTCATTTTTTTATAATTTTGTTTTCTTTTTCTTAAATACATATAGTAAAAATAAAAAGATTTTCCAGTTATATAATATACCTATCACGAATATCCTTAACAATAATAAAAATTAAAATAAGAAAAACATAAAGAAAAAAGAATATAAAGTACAATAAAATTATGTTGGATATACAAAGAATATAAGGATTTGTGATATAGTCACTAATCTTATACTCTTCTACTAAAATATTTTAATTTTTTTTTATTTTATTTTTTTTTTTTGTTATTTTATATATATATATCTAGTTACATGTAAATGTATATTGCTTTTTCTTTCTCTTTTTTTTTGTATTTTGCCTTAATCCTGAATTATAAAAAAGGAAAAGCAACACTTTGTGCCTCTACTTAGCTCAAAAGCATATTTTTTTATTTGATTTTCTTTTTATTCTTTTCTTCTTCTTCTTAAATTGTGTACATACATTATATTATATTATTATATATCTATATAAATAAAATAATATAAATGTGTATAATGTACATATGCATATATAAATATCCTTAAAATTTATTTAATATATAATAGCACAATGTTTAGCAATATCTCTGATACCTCCTTGACACGTTACAAGTGTATAGTTGTTTTTTTTTCTTCTTCTTTTATTACATTAAAAAACATCAGAGAAAAACGAAAAATGAAAATGAAAAAAAAAAATCAAATAATCATTACAGCATATAACCAACAAGTATTCTTTCAACACTTGTTAAATCGTAAGGAGCAAAAGAGTAAATACCATAGCATTGCATATATCTATATACATATAATTATATATATATCTACCTACCATCGGTAATAACATTCAGTTATATATATATATATATATATATATATATATATATATATATACGAATAAATCGTATAGTGAAGTTTTACAATGCACACAGCAGTAGAATTCATTCTCCAACAGAATCCCCCAACACTTATCTTAGGTTTTTATTATTTTTATTTTTATTTATTTTGTAATTTCGTTATGGTACGAGAATATAGTATAAAATTGTTAAGAGTCATGAAAAATGTTTTTTTTTTTATTTTTGTTTTTGTTAAAATGTATGTAGGTGTGTAAATAAAGAAATGAGAAAAGTACAGAAAAGGAATTCAACCCCAAAGAACATGAAGAAATAAAAATGTATTTTTTTTGTACTATTTTTTTTTAAAGCGGTCGCAATTTATAAAAACTTTTTTCTTACTGTTATTAGAGTAGAATACAACCCCATAATACAAAAAGAAACAAAAAAAAACAACTACAAGAACAAACCAAAGTATATTCAAAGGATAATAAAATTGTGCAAACAGGAGTCACTTAATGTTTTGACATACCAAAGAAAAACAATTTGTATATACCTGTATGTTATATAGATATATATATATATATATATATATAAATAATTGTAACTTGTTATTTTCATGTACTTGTATATAAGTAAGAAATAAAAACAAAAAATAATGACACAAAATGTGGTCTGAATATCCTCGATTTTATTTTAAATTTTATCCTTTTTTATTTACAATTTTTTTTTTTTTGTGTATTATTATTATTTTCTTTAACTACTATATTAAATGCAATTTAATTTATATTTTTGTAATGATACACATATGTACAGTAGTGTGCAATGAAATCAAGTCATTTAAAAATTGATATTTTCTACAAAAAAAAAAAATAAGTAAATATATGACCTCCATATGAATTTATATGATCGAACCTGATGTGAATCGAATTAAATTTGTTGTTCTGTATTGAGAAGCTTTGTGAATTTAGTCTGTCTTAAAAAGATGCGATTTGTATTATAGGATTATTTTGATTCACGTTTTTCTTCATAATAAGTTCAATGATTTCAAATCTTACATTTTACAGTGTTGAATATGGATGGAAGTATTATTTAAGTATTATTGCAAAGTACAAAAATCAAAGTTGATTAAATAGAATTTAAAATTTTGAATGGTCAAAAATTAATATCTATACTTTTTTGTAATGCGTGAACTAGTGTATTAAATTTCAACCTTTCAATTTCAACAAATAACTAATCTATATCATATACCTTTTTTCCTTTCTATTTTATTCTATATTATCCTAAACAAGCAGTACGTAAGTAGTTAAGTACTATAGGTAGTATCCTAACGCTTTGATTAACGTTGATTATAAAAAAAAAACCATGAAAATTCGGTAAAAATTGGCTTCTATTCACTTCTATTTAATTTTGACATTTCTTTTTACGATTTTTATGCAGTTAGTCAAATTATTTGTCAAAAAAAAAAAATAAAGATTAAAAACTCTAGGTTATGTTTCAATAATTTTATTAAATATCTTAACCGATTTCGGTTATTACACCATCATCATAAAACTGAACCTAAAGCCTACAGCATATTCTATAAAATTATTTATCACTAATGAAGACTTTTTCCTTAAAACTAAGCTATTTATAATTGCATAATGTTTTTATGGGTAGTTCTATGTAAACGCGACCTCTTCAGATCTATTGTATTTCCTCATTTGGTATGTTATAATACCAGGTTTATATCCTTGATGAACCCCATTCTTGGTTTAATGTCAATTTCAGAACTAGGCGATGTGTATTTATAAAATATTTATCTGTCTTTTTCGAGCTATGGCGTCGTATAAATAGAATATGAGAGAAGAATTTATTAAATGTAACTACAAATTACCGAAGAAGTTCAAAATCTATATAGCTCAAAGCTGTAAAAAAATTAGTTATGTAAAAATTTTTAAACTGTCCGAATTTAATTGTACATTAGTGTATTTATAAATTAGTGTGGGTGTGTATGTTGTTATATCTTAAAGAAAAATTAAATAAAAAGAAATGCAGTCAAGTTAAAGAAAATTAAAATGAAAATGAAAAAAAAAAATGAAAAATAAAATAATGGGTATACCTCATAGAATTATACAACAAGAAGAATAAATGCATTTACTTTACAGCAACTACATATAATATAATATACTATTATTGAATACCATTACCATATCATTCATCTATTCATTCATCCATTCATTCATCCATCCTTCCTTCTTACAAATCATCTTGTAAAGTTCACTTAAGAAAATAGTGTGAATTCCATGTTTGTTGTTTTGTTCTTGTTTTTGAATAAAAAGTTATTTTGTTTACATGTTGTATTTTAATGCATATAATATTTATATAAAGGATTTTTAGAGCATAAGATATTATTTTTTTTTGACAGGGTGTAAGTTTGAATCAAATTGAAGAACAAGCTATTTTTAGATGAAAATAAAAAAGCGTAGTGTGTAAATTACTCGATGTTTTATAATCATACAGGACAATTATTTTATGATCTGTTTATTTTGTACATACACTTCTGATTATTAGAATAGTATCGCTTAATTACAGCTGTTAATTAGCATGATAATTAAGTTAAAAGATTAAAATTCTAGTTGGGATTACAAGCATTCGTATACCCATAAAAGAGGTTTATAGCAAGATATACAGGGAAAATATAAGGTTTAGGGAAAAAATTTGAAACAATAAATGGATATATTATCGGGTCATTGTTTGCTTAATAAGTACGCAAAATTTGTTAATTATACTCTACTGCTAATTTAATTTCCACTTGTGAACACTTGAAGTTTTTCCAATATGCCAGATTCTATTTTCTACAACACTGGCAAATTTTCTACTCACAACGTTTTGCTGTGTGAACCCACCCTGTATAATAAAAATATTATATATGTATTTTAGAAATTATATTCTTAAAATGTCAACACATATGAATGCATGCTATGTGGGTGTATACAATATATTATATAATTTAAATGTAGATTGAGTTTAGGATTGAAAATTATGTTAAGATCATTGTTATTCCGATCAGAAATCGTTGATTTCATTTTGTTATTTGTTTTTTTTTTTTTTTTTTTTTTTTGTTAGCAGCCATCAGTCATTTAAACATTTTTTATTTTTTTTTTGTTTCCATAATATTTAAGCAAATACAGTAAAATGAAAATTCTTCGTTCAAGTTTTGATTCAGTTATTGATAAAGTAGGAATTTTAATTGAATAATACATGTTATAATGTACATATATATATTATATTATTGTCAATTTAATATTTATTACTGTTACATTACAACACGATTTTAATAAATGTAGATTAATAATATGCGTATAGAGTTATAGATAGTACACGGATTTATCCTAAAAATGTACGGATGTACCTAATACAAGATTTTTCTTTATGGATTCAATTTTCTTTATTTTTACATTACTTGTTTTAGGAAGTACTGACACATCATAATTATATACGTTTTAAAATTTGTATTTTCAGTTAAATCTTATCAAAATTTAGCATTAACTTTCCTGAAAAGTTAGCATTATTTCAGTGATGAAAATTGGAAAAAAATGACATTTTAATTTTATTACTATTAAAAATGATTAGTAATATCGCCTCGAATTAGTAGGGTTTTTCATAAACATATACATAACAGAGCTGTTAAAATTTAATTATCTACATTTGCAGTTTTGTGTTATAAATAAAAAAAAGCAACACAATTGATTGTCATGCGCTATCTACTATAATTTTGCAGTTTTCTTGCTACGTTAGAAATGTTTATAAACAAATTTCATTTGCAACATTTTCTTTATGAATAAAATACTTGTCAATATAAGCAATATTGTCAATATTACTTGTTTATGAAAACTACTATAGTATTTACTGATTTATTTTATGTCTTTTATCCAATTACAATTCATTTCAGAATTAATAAAACTATTTTTCAATTGAAGTTTGTTTATCAGACATAATAGTGAACAAGAACAAAATATGTTGTTAGTGATAATCTAGCAACGATCGATAATTTGTTTTTTTTTTTGTCACGATTTTCAATTGATCAGCTGTCCATATTCTATAATATGGGTTGGAGAAATGAAAATATTAATATAATTTGAATATGAGTAGGATTTCAGAAAAATCTTGTCGTAAAAAAATGTTTATCTCAATTTTATTAAAATGTGATGAAATGATAGATCGTTATAGATTCATACATAAAAACATTTTTTTGTTACGTTGCCAAGTTATTAAGATTTTTACATATTTTCCCAAAAACCAAAATTACAAAACTAACATTTAAAACTGCAGCTAAATTAGTGTAGCCGCGAAAAATGTTTAGGTTTTCTAAACACTGTTAAAAAATTAGTAAAGCAGCTAAAACAAAACCAATAACAATATCAACTGCTGCTAAAGTGACGTAGGCTCGTACTAGAAAATTTTTATGTTTAATTCATCTTAGAACTAATTAGAATCATATTAGAGCAGCAGTTTGTAAATGATATGACATTAAAGTTGGCAAGATAATATTATAATCCGACCAGATGGTTCATAAAGAGTGTCAGATAGATAAACTCGGGACTACAATGCTTCAGATATATAATCTAACAAATTTGGTATTGTATAAATACTAAATTTAATTTTGGTAAAATAAAATTATCGATTAAACGTTAATTTAAAAAAAAAATAGTAATGCGAATGTAAAAAAATAATTCTGTTTTCATTACGTTATGTCGGTTATAATGAAATGCAATTTTCATTTCGTTGTGCAACGGTATTTTTAAATTTCATTATAACGTTATATATGTATAGAGTTACGTTTCACATGACGTTTTCCATTACTTCTTTTTTTTTAAATGAGATCAGTAATATAATATTATTATGACATAAAACACAAGGGATAACTATTATTGATAAAAAAATAACAAGATGTCAGGTGTTACCCTTACTAATTCTATAAAAACAAAAAATAAATAATAATTGTACTAAGAATTATGATTTATACTGTGCTATGGATTGATAATGTTTTGCTTGCACAACACAATGTATTTTATTATTATTATTATTTTATGTGTTAAGAGTGAAACTTTTAAAGAACTCTTAAGGAAAATAAAGAAAATGAATAGGAACAAAAACAATATGAGGAAAATTTTCTTTCTTTTTTTTTTTTACTATTTTTCTTTATCCTTCGCCTAATAGGTTTTTTTCTTTCTTTTATTTACTTGCATTTTACCTACTACACATACGTACTTACATCCATATAATATGAGTAGGTATATGAAGAGCGCTTCAAAAAGTTTAAGCGATAATGATGACGATGATATTGATATTTTGATACTGATGATGATGTTGATGGTGATATCAAGAAAAGTACAAAAAAGAAAACTCTTTTAAGAACAAAAATAACAACAAAAAAACTGAATGTTGTATTTATTTATGTTTTTTTGTTTTTGTTTTTGAATATAATGGGTGGTTGAATCCTTTTCTTTTTTAAGATATCTAGATATAGATACATTATGAATGTTTCCATCATGGAATAAAATATTAACGCGAATCTAGAATTTAAGAAAAAATAAAATATTTTGCTATTATATATGCATACATAAGTATTGTATATGATGTATATATATGCACTTGTAATTTTATTCGTTTCATTCTTATATTACTCTTCTTAAAGTTTATAGTGGCATGGCATCAGTAGTGATGTTTTAATATAATAATAATAATAAAAAAAAAGGAGAAAAATAAAATAACTAAGTATATTTTAAAAGTTTATAGTGCATAATTTTTTTATATTAAAAACAAAAAAAAAGGAAAAATATATTTATAAATACAGGGTGTATCAAAAGTTTAAATGAATTTAATTTATCTGTTTATTTGTATACTCCGCCAAATCTATGATGCTATTAGATTAGAAGATAGACAATATAAAAGAAAATATAATGACCAATTATATAAGCAAACGAATGGCCATAATATAATAAAATTCATCAAAAGCCAAAGACTAAAATAGGCCGGACATATAATAGCAATGTCGTTATATATTCTATGCGAGAGTTCTTTGAATCGTCAAATTAATGTAAATAAAAATTTACAAATGGTAATTTTACTAACAACCAAACAGTTCACCGATACCAGTCACAATAAACAATGTCGTCATAGTTAATTATTTACTGTTACAGCTACTACAAACCTTGAAATTCCTGTACCTACCTGACACAATATTGTTCGTCACGGTCTGCAGTTATGATTTAATTCTTCTCAGTTGGAGATATGAAGCTTCTCCATTTTTTCCTTGCCTTTACCCAATTCATATATGCAATAATATATATATCATTTTTACTAAATATTTACATATATGAAACTTGATGCGAAATCTGAAATTGAAAGAAACATTAAAAAAAAATAAATTCAAATTAGGACAATATAATATACAATAAATTTTATTAGTTAATTAGTTAATAATGTCTAACAAAATTTTGATACATAATTAATTAATGAAGTTTGTTTAAGTATATGAATATGAATAAATATTATAAAATGTTCTATCCAAACATTTCAAACCAAAATATTACTGACCATTGTTAATGCTTATTGATATGTTCGTAATACTTATATTTATATAGAGATAAGATCCCTATCATAATCAATAAAATAAAAAAAATAAATGTACATCAAAACAATTTGTCTTTTGCCACATGTCATTGTAGAAGTTTTAGGCTTAGTGGGTAATCCAAACTTTGTTACACAACATAACAAAAGGTTCGAGCTGTCAACATCAATCTTTTATTTCTCAAAACATTTTAATGTGATCTTGCTTCACCAAAGATGTTTGAAATTAATTAGCCAAATGTATATTAATGTTAGTTGGTCTTAAAGACTAATTTCGATTTTAACAAAAGAATAGGAACTGTTAACGTATTAAAGCCAACCACAAGCCCTTATAGTGAGTGATGTTGACTTTTCAGTCGAGAAATTTTGTCAGTTGAGTTTTGATTTGGTATTGTAAAGTGATACAGACAAAATTTTGTTCTATTGAGAAAATTGACATTTTTTTGACAGTTAAAATTTTAAATTTATATTTGTTTTAAAGTTTTTGTAGAAATTAAATAATTATTTAAATAAAAGTGTTTTATTATTAAAATAAAAATTATGTAATCAACCGATTTTTGTTTTGTATAATAATTTGTCTATTCTTCAATAATTCAACTTATCGTTTTAATCGAATTTTATTTCTGTAAATTTTTGTCATTTTACTAAAAAAAAAGTATGTTTACCTTTAAAGCACATAAATTAAACAAATTTACAGTTTTCATAAAAAAGAACAACAGTTCAAATAAAAACAAACAATTTAAGTAAAAAAAATTGTTCTTTAACACAATGTGTTAATTGTCACGTTAAAATTTACAACTGAAAAAAATTGCTTTAAAATGTCAGAAAAACTGACTCTTACCAATATTCACAATACCAATTTTTGTCAGTATTCACAATTTATTAGTAGTTTGCTGACAACTGATAATAACAATACCGATTTTGAATATCTGCTTACACTTCTCAGATACATATTTACTGACACTTCACAATAAGGCTCATTCTCTTCAGTGAAATTGAACTGCACCTCTTTATCTCTATCGATAAAGTCCTTCTAATCTAAACACAAAAAATGGAAAAATTTAATTTTCTACCGTATAATAAATCGTAAGATTAATGAATGTTACTCCCTATTTATGTCTAGACTCGAAATGTCTACTACTAATTTTAAATTTTTCACATAATTGTCACTTTGAAAATCAAATTTATATTATTTTAATATAATTATAATTGCAGGACAATATTTTTCTGGATCTTGTGATTACTAATTAGAAAAGATAATTAAAAAAAAAAAATGTTTGGCAACTTTGAAAAAAAAAAAAAAAATATATGTAATTTGAACAAAGTCTAAATCAGATTTGAACTAAATTAATATACTTACTAATTAATCTATTGAGGTCAGGTTTCTTTTTAAAATTGTTCCCTTTTTTTTAAATAATTTTTCTTAGATATATCCTTTTAGGAAAATATTTTTTCTTTTTTATTTTTGTAAATATATTATGGTGAATTTAATAAATACTTTATATATACATTATGTATGTATATACAAATATAAATTTCAATTCGTGAATATCGTCCTTAATATAGTAGATATATACGCTCTTACCGTTCAAGGATAATAGTTATAAAATTTTTTTTTTAAATAAAATTATGTGCTTTGAATTAAGGATATATTCATATTTAGAGCATTATACGAGTTATTATACTTAAAAAACGATTTTATGTTTAACAAGAAAATTTATTTGTTATTGTTTTTGTAATTTTTGTTTTTTTTTTAATGGAGTTTTATGTTAATTGTCGGAATTTTTTTTTTTTAAAGAAAATTTTTGATTTATTTAAAATTATTTTCTTTATTTGTTTTTTTTTTTATTTTTATGATTTAATTTAATATTGTCATTTGAAAATGAAATTTAATTTAAAATACATATTTCTGGCATGTTGATATACATATATACAAATTAATTATATGAATCAGTTGAAAGCAAAAGATCTCAACAATAGTGAGGTTAATATGTAAATTATATTGAATTTTAAGCTAGAAATGAGCTCCATTAGTTTTTAAATGTATTGACTGTTTATAATAATGAATTTAAAGTGTTGTCATTCATGAAAGACATATATCTAGTCCAAATGAATTTTGTATTAACTATATTCAAAAATTAATATATTTAAATTTTCATCAAATCTCTTATATATACCATATTCATTACAACATACTTGCATTAACTATTCTTTTCTAAGTCTTTAATTCTACATCTAATAACTCGACAGAAAAGCTTTGAGTTTCGCTTGTTATAAAACTCTTTCACTATCCTATTATTTCATTAATTGTTTATTTGGTTATTTATTTGACTTTACTTCCATCCAATCTTTTCATTTCTTTTAATCATTTTTCATAATACACAAACAAACTCCACTCTCAGTTTTTATTCTGAATTTCACATTTTTTGTTTTTCCTCTTCATGTTAAAAATTATTGCTATAGCCTAGTTGGTAAGATGACACCAAACATGCAATTTAAACTACCAATTTAATGTCGGATTCGGATGAAAATCTGACATGAAAACAGAAATTTTCATAGTCAATATTATATTTTCTCTGACGCATATATAAATGGTACATAACGATGTGACAAGTCCAATTTCAAATGTCATTGGCTATCAAATTTGTCACTTCTATTAGACGATAGGTGAAGCGAGTTAAACTAAGTATAGAATAACTTAGTAGTATACTAATCAACTACTTTATGTGTGAAAATTCGATGCTCCCAAGAGGAGTATGATTAAGTAAAATAAATATCAAATGCGTTTATCGGAATCTCTCATATAGATGTTCAATATATTTTCAATAGTTTCTTTGTGATGAAAACTAAACTTTGTAGCTATCTATACAGAATGGTCATCAAAATTTGATTTATAAAAAGAACATTTTAGTAAAAAAAACATTTATTTTGATTACCTACACGATTTAAAATTTTAAGTTAGTAAAACGAGAGAAAAAAAACAAATCAACCGAGGAAATGAAAATTCAAATTGATATACACAGATTAATATTAAATTTTTATATAGAAAATATATATATATATATATATAATATATATATATATTAGGGTAGAAAATTACTATAAAAAATAATTCTCTATATAGGCACTTTCCAAGAACGTCAACAATTTGACGATCATGTCAATTACGTCAAACACTTGCATTTGTAAGCAACAGTTATATGCACTCAAAGCAATTGTCGTCATTGACGTTTTAAAATTTTAAAGTGCACAGTAAATTTTTATGTTTTATAATTTATTTTCATATTTTAATATTTTCTTTATTTAAAAGTGCCATTTTGCGTTACTTTAAAACTTAACGCTTTCTACATCACTCATTTTTGAAATTTTCGACAACTGATTTAATTTTGTAGGAATGTAGCAGCATACAAAAAAAATTCAAAAAAAATCAAAAATTGATAATCACTTGCAATAGCAATGAATATTGAAATTCATGACGCTAGCGTCAAAAAGTATTCAAATTCATGACTTTTCCAAATTGTACGTAAATGACGTTCTGGGAAATTGCCATACTTCATTCGAGATATTTTATGTTATTTCATTTGTGGTAGATTCCCATATCATGAACGGTCCATTTTTTTTTTATTCTTTATTTCCTTGTGAGCAACTCAAGGTAAGATATCCTACATTAAGAGCGTGAATTTTTTATTATATTAAGTGGAACTAGTAATGTTCCTTATTTGTAGTATGCATTCCAACTATTATCTGGAACTTGGGTTTCTTAAATAGCATACATATTTTCATTTTACTTAAGTTATTATCATATCAATTTATATAAGGTATGTTTTTTATCTAATTAGAAAACATTTTTATGCTGCTAACTTAACTAACCTTCTCTACAATATTTTATTCTTTAAATTTTTTTTAAAATGAAATTCACAAATATTTTAATTTTAAATTTATAATGAGTGAAACAACTGACTTGTATTATAATATCAAGTCAGTCTGTATCACACCAAATTATTTATTTTATATGTACCCGTATTTTTATTTGTTAAATTTTTAAATATTTTATTTAAAAATTGATTTTAATTTTTAAACATTTTTTTTTATTTATTTGTTCTCTCTAATTAATACCTAGATACTTCACTTAAAATCTAAATATTTTCATAACTAAATATATCTATATTATACATAGCTAATATGCTAATTATTTGTAAGTTTATTATCGTTAGAAAAATTTTATATCGATTTAAAATAATAAAATTTATTCTACTCATTTCTATATTACGATTATAAAATAAATCCTAAAATTATTATTTGAATGAATAACTATTTAAATATTACAAATATAAAAATCATAACTATACAACATACTTACTTAATTATTTCCTGTTGTTGTGTTTTTCCTATTGAAATAAAACCATTCATATTAAAAAAAAAAAAAAAATTTTTTTTTATGTAAAATGGCAAATTTTTTAAAAATAAAAATTACAATCCTTATAATTTCCTTCTCCTTCTACTTTTATCTTGGTTTAATCATTAAAATCAAATTGTATAAAACTTGAAATTTTATGAATGAATTGTTTTAAGTGTTAAACATATACTTATACTTGTACATACATACATACATACATTCGTACATTAGAAATCGTCAACTTCTCTAGCAAAAATATTTTCTTCTTCATTATACTCTGTTTATTCTATGTCTCTATATTATAATATTATTTTACTCTACCTACCCAACTAACCTCTACAAAAGATAATAAAATGAAAATCTTAAAAAAAAAAGAACAAAAAAAAAAACAATAATAAGAAATAACAAAAGAAAAATAAATAAATAAATAAAAAACACATTGTGAAAACATTTTTCAGGAAATAAGCTATATCTTATTCTCTCACCATTAAAATATTATGTATAATCAAGCTCTTCTCATATTATGACTCCCATAATTTTTCTTTCTCACTTGAAAGTTTTTCAACATTTTCAACAGTCTAACAGTTTTCTTTGTTCATTTTTTTTTTTTTTTTCGTTTGACTGTTTGAGCTTTTATTCAATTCTCTAAATCTCTTATATGTGTATATAAGTATTTTTATTGTTTTGTTTTTGTTGTTTTTGTAAAGAGGAGATGATTTGATCCTTGAAGAGAAAAAAATAAATTTTCCTGTATAAAGATTAAAGGAGCATACATAATAAAAAGGAAATCATAATGTTATTAAAGAAAAAGAGAGTATAAAGTTGATAAAAGAGGGATTCTTGAATAGTATGAAATTAAGTATTGTCAGATGCGATAAAAAATACGAAATTATTAAAATTGAAATAAAAAGTTATCCAAATTACGTTAAGTTAAATTATAAAGTTAGTATCGCTGAATAGACTGAACTATCATTTTAACTCTGTTTGGGATTATGAAATTTTTAAAATTATAAAAAATTCCTAACTTAACAGTTTAAAAAAAAATACAGTATATTTAGTATATAGTATTTACTATAGTATTTAGTATACAGTATATTAATTTTTTTTTGTAGCTTAGAGTAATAGTAATTGTCGGCATTCACTAACACATATATATAGAAATATCTTTAAATATGAATATATCCGATTTCCGATGAAAGTTAAATGATTTATGGATTTGTCATTGGTATTAAAATAAATGACACAAATAGAAAACATAATAGGCCTGAAAGTTTGCCGAAATGTTGATATACATATATAAAATGACAAATAAATAAATAACAACAAAAAATGTCAAAAATTGACAAAAAAAAATTTTCAAATTACATTAGAAATAGTCAGCTTCTATCTCTAATATTTTCTAAATATTTTCCAGAAATAAGTCTATTAGGTATGCAACTTTTTATAAGTCAAAGACATAATTTTGACAGGTTTTAACGGACATTTTAGTTATGGATTATAGATTTTAGTGTTTTAGTAATAAAATACAATTTGATAAAATTGTTAGTTTAATGAAAAACAATGCATAGAAAATCAAAAAAGTATTAGTTTGACAAAAAAAATGAAAGTTACTTTATTTTACAAGTCTATCAGTTTCAATATTTATACCCTAGCTAATTTTTTTAATTTGCCTTATAAAGTTGATTCTATTGAATATCAATATTCTCATATGCTCATATACCTCAGTACACAGTTAACGAATTTTTTTAAATAATATTGGAACACATTAATAAATCAAAAATTTTGTGTAATTGTGATTTGATGCATTCACTATTTACAGAACAAAGTGATTCATTTGTTATTATAATTTGTTTTATAATATGTTTGATAAACTCTATTCTAAAGCTAATCTACAAAAGCGAGGTGCAGTCGATAAGACTGCAGAAATTATAAAATATTTAAAAATTGTAAAAAATTTAATATAGATCAATTGTAATTAAAAAAATTGTTCTTATAAATGTCAATACACAGTCAATAAGACAAATTTTTGGGCTCTCTTTGGTAACACTATACAAAATAATCTATAATTTTTATATTCTATTCAATTTAAAAACAAAATTTATATACATAATATTTTATACACATTTGTACTACATAGTGATGGTATATATGTAGCTGCATTAAAAAAAAAACGAACTGATGTAATAATCATATACATACATATATATTACATATGTTTATACATTCATAAATATAAGTACATTAAAGTATTTTAGCTTTTTGTGGTTATTATGGGAAAATATGGAAAAAAAAATATATTTTTTTTTGCTTTTCTTTTCTAACAAAAAAAAAAAACATCAACAAAAATAAGTCATTTTCGATTGCTTCTCCCCAAACCAACATTTAACATATGCAAGTATTATTATATATGTACTATGTACATGTGGTGAAAAGAAAAAAAATTAAATTGATAGAGAAAAAGAGAAGGTAAAAAAGAAAAACAAACAAATTATGTGTTTTTCCATGATCGGATTTTTACAAGGATATTTTTTTTTTTTGTTTTTTATTTTATTTTTCTTATATTTTTTTGAATAATTTTAAGGAGTGAGTACCGTAAAGTGACGTGACGACTATGGTCTGAATTTATTTTTATTATGAAAAATAGTATGAGAGAATGAAATAAGCTGTTATGAATGAGAAATTTAAAGAAAAGAGGATAGAAAGAGAAAGAGCGAGAGAGAATATAATTTTTTTTAATATTAGTTTTTTTTTTTTTATTATTTGGTTTTCATATTTCCCTAACAGGGAATATTTTATACTTTTAACACCACAAATTTTTTTTTTTTTTTGTTATTATTGTTTTTCTGTCTTTTTTGTTATGTTGTTTCAGCCTCAAACCATTTTTTTTTTTTTTTTTGCAGTTTTTTTGTTTCCCATGATGATGAAGATATGAAAAGTTTTATATTTTTTTATATATAAACTGGTATATAGTCACTCTTGTGCAAAGCATTAGCAACTTAATAAAATACAATGAAACCAAAATGTTTTGTACATTATTGTTATAGTTAGTTAGAAAAATGTTAGAACTGATTTTCTGAAATTTTCTCTTTGAAATTTTTTTTGCCAATATCACGAGAGGATTGTATATAAAAAAAATTCTTAATACTACAAGATTACATGTGTATATGTATGTGTATAATACAAAAAATGTAACGAAAAGATAGTAATTGTCAAAATTCGATAAAGAAAATTATAATTGATATCTGTGGAAATCAATTGATAATAAATCAAATCAGCCATATTCCATCTAATGTATACGCATATCGGCACATAACATACATAGATTCAGGAAAAAAAAAATTTTAATTAATAAATTAAATATATGAGTAAAAACAAATTTGATCATCAAAAATAATTAAAGTATTAACTCTCTCTGAAAGGCATTAGAATATGAAAGTTAAATACACAAAGTAAAGCTCTATTGTGTTGGTGACGATGGACTCGATAAAGAAGGGGTTGAAATCAATCTAAGCTCAGTGGATGCAATCATCCATATACTCATAAGAAGGGTTTATTGTAGATACGGCAAACAAAACAAGTGAACTCTAACAGGCATAAGTTTAGGTCCTGTAAAACTTCCAGGGAATTATGGCCGAAAATTGACAAAAAGAAAAGCAGAAAATTCCTTCAATTTAATAGAAAGTAGATTAGGACGGTAATGGTTATTATTGGCAACTCATTGTTTGTTTAACAATCTTGCATTACGACTGGGACTTGTAAATAACTAATAATTGTCGAATTTGTAATGGTCTCGATACTTAAAAAGACATCAAGGATATTCTCTGCGATTGCACATTACTGCTGGGAAAACTAGATTTAGGTGGTTGGGAGAATATATAGTATATTTGAAGCCTTGAGAGAGATGCCAAAAGTGTTTTAGATTTGGCAGAGCTACGGGTCTGTATCACCAGCAATAATATATTACTTTCTTTGAATTGAATTTTTGTTTTGAGCAGTCCAAAGAGATTTTGGAGAAAATCTAGAAGTAAGTTTTCCAAATAAATTGGATAATAAAATTAGAAATTTCAAGTATGTTTCACTAAGTTCCATTAACATTTTGATCGATTTCGTCGACTATTTCGACGACTGATTTTAAAAAATCTTCATCAAGCCCCTTCAGCATTATTCAATAAAAAATAAATTGTTAGGAATTCTGTTCTTCTTATATGACATCAACATCAACGAATAAAATTTGATCCCCTCAATAATTTGTTCTATTCTTTGCGAATCCATACCGTTGTGTTCCAACTTTCGGAAGGGACGAATGAAGTAATATTATATTATTTTTTTGCCACAGCATCACTATATCTATTTTGAGAACTATTTTTACTTTTAATCGTTTGTTCAGTTCGGTCATGCGATTTCTTGGACATTTATTTTTGTATAGAAAAGCTTAATGATATGAAAGTCGTTATATATATATATATATATATGTATACATGTTTGTGTATTGGCTTTACATTTTGTGAACTAAGAAGTTGAGAATATTGAAATACACACTGTAACAACCGAAATTGATCAAGATATTAATTAATTTTGTAAAACATATCTATAGTTTTTAATTTTATATTATTTAAAAACATTTTACCTAAAGCCTGCATCATATACCGTTAAACTATGATATTGGAATAATATGGAAAGTTTTAGTAAAGTTTTTGACTCTAAATGACATAATTTCTAAAAAAAACACATCGCTGCGCTAGACTATCAATATGCCTATTGAGATTCTGCTGCAAGTTCACTACCAGCATTATAAATATTAAAATATTAATGATGTCCCTACAAATCAGTCCGAGCAATTTTGATTTTACTGTACTTCGTTACTAATGTTCAGTCCAATAGTGTGTTTACTATAATACCAATCTCTTCCCGCTATGAATTGTTTAATTTTTTTTTACTTCAGTTCAAGCAAATAATAGATATATGTATGTATATGTACACATAGTGATGTATACCGTTATAAATAATGTAATAACGGTGGTATAATATTGTTGCTACTACTTGCTCATTGCTCAATAATTGTTATGAGTTTTTATTTTATTTTTTTTTTGTGTTCCTGGGAAAATTTTCAAAACAAAAAAAAAATTAAGTGAAAACATAACCAATTGTCTCCATATCAGAAGAGAATGAAGAATTTAGTACATATATGTATATGTATAAATTTGTATGTGTATACTTTTAAATGATAGGTAATGTATATTCAATTGTTATTATTTTTTTTCTGTTTTGTTGAATTATTGTTCATTGTTTGTTTTTCGTTTTTTCCCCCATATTTTGTCCTTGATTGGATTGAGAGAAAAGAAGATAAGAGAAGAAAATAATAAAAAAAAAAATAACTTTTATAAATGTTTAAGAATGCTATTATTTAGAGTGTAACATAACGGTATATTAGCGATATATTTATTGGTATACATAGATACAAATATTTTCTGTGCTTGTTTAAGGATATGAGGTTTTTTTTTTTTGTTTTTATAAATAGGTGTGTTAATGTACGAATATTGTATGTGTATATTTTTATATACTTGTATGATTTGTGTGTTGTTATGACGTTGATTTTTGCCAATTATCCTGAGGTGGAAAGGTTATTATGTACTATTTTATTTTGTTTTTTAATTTTTTCTATTCTTAGTTGGTATAGCAGTGTTCTGTAAACGATGTGATCGGCTATTCAAAAGTTTGAAGTTTGTTTTTATATTTGAGAGATTTTCATAGTTAATTTCTTTCGGTTGAATGGTGTTATTTGGCATTTAATTGAAACATACTTGTATATATGTGACTTCTAGTCTTTATTGGCTGTTCAACAAAACAGAATGAGCCGCAATATTTGAGGAAATAGGTTCCATAGTACTGCATTATTGTAATATTTCTTTTTCAAATTTTTTGTTTATATTATAAATGTATGTTGAGATTTATATGTGTATCAGTATAATGTAGGTGTATTAAAAGATGTGTCACGAAAAAATTTAAATTAATGGTTGGTTCCTGGTGGATTATTGGAAATTTTTACCCATTTTTTTTTTTGTTTTATTTTGTTTTAGTTAAATAAGTATATGTATATATAAATGAATGTACTATGTTATGTATTTTGAGTACAGGATAATAAATTTGTTTTTTTTTTTTTTTTATTATGATTTTGTGTCCGTTTTTTTTTTAGAATAAAAAAATATGATATTATTTTATTATTTTGCCAGCAGTTCTTCTTGATTGGCTTTTCCTGTAATATTTTATCGTTTTATTTATTGTTATTATTTACTTCAAAATATGTTTTTGTTTTTAAACTTGTTGTTAAATTGTAATATTTAGTTATTAAAAGAAATAATAATAGATGAGTTGGTTGTCTAGGCTTGATTGGAAAACTTAAAAAAATTCATAAGAAGTTTTTATAATTTGTTGTTTTTTTCTATTTATGTTTATTATATATGTTGTATTATTTTTTAGGGATATGAAATATTTTAATAATTGGGTATATTTTTGTTAAGATTGTTATTGTTAAAGTTATTCAATTTTATGCGAGTTCAATTTGGCAAAACTCAATTCTTATTTCTGTATAAAATTAAAAATAGATTTCTACATAATTTACACCTATACTTTATAATTGTCCGTTTATAAAATATTAAAATAACAAAAATTCTGAAATTGAATAGACCAAACTGTCAGTCTCTATTCTTCACCTACTAATTTGTAATAAAAAATAAATTTTTGCAATAGTGGTTGTCATAAACAAGCAATATTGCATATATTGACAAGTATTTTGTTCATAAACATTTTTAGCTTAACAGGAAAACTGGAAAATTATAGTAGATATCGCACGACAATCAGTTGTGCCGCTGTTTATATTTATAACACAAAACTGCAAATGTAGAAAATTCAAATTTTAATAACTCTGTCAAAAAAAAACATTTTTTCTGCAGTATGTGTTTATGAAAAGCCCTGATATATTTTAAATAAATAATTGCCAAATGTAGATGTTTGCGCCTTATGAAATAATTGAAAATTATCCTGAACTTTATCTTACTTTATCCTAATTTTTTTTTCAAGTTAATTTAATTTTATGTTAACAATAGTTCAATATTATCAATACATTTAACTTAACCTAACTTATAATTAAACCACATATTATGTTTGAACTTTTTTTGTTGATGTCTTCTCTGATGACATTAAATCAAACATCGGCTACAATACGTTATATTGACATCTTCTATATGAGTTTATTAAGATATGACATACATATTATTTATTGCTCCTTTGTTTATTGTAATGTTTTTTTTTTTTTAATTATACAGCAAATGTCTATATGTAATACATTTATATTCAATTGAGTTTTTATATTTCATATAAGTATATACAGTGTGTAAGAATTAGGTACATAAATATATAATTAAATATTTTCTCTTTTATTGGTTTTCCAGAATATAATAATTAATTTTTTATTTTTTTTTTTTATATTTTCAGGGTCCACCACCACAGGGCCCTCTTAAGTTTACAATCGTGGATACATTAGAAAGAATTAAGGAGGAATTTAATTTTTTACAAGCACAGTATCATACGTAAGTATATAAATTATACATATACATATACGTATATGTCCATTTAAATTAAAAATATATTTTTCAAATTGTTATTTAAATTTGTAGTTATACTTGTAAAATATGTATAGTAGGTGGATACAAAAATATATGCAATTTGAATATTTCATCAAGTTTTTCAAACAGTTATTTATTTATTTATTTATTTAACTGAACGTAAATGCCAGGCAATATTTTTGTTCTTTCCCACTGGGGATGTGAATCAAGTTTTTTAAACTATTAAACAACATCCTATAATGATTTTTATATCAAATACAAGGTGTATTAAAAAGAGAGGAAAAACTTATTTTTGTACTTCATTACTGATTATGTTTTTTTTTTATCATTTTATTCAGAAGTAATAAATTAATATACATATAAGATATTAATCAGTGTATGTCTATGTATTAATATTTTTCTCAAATTTTCCGGAATTTTGAATTAAAATTTTATTTCTGATATCAATTTAAAAATTGAAAATATTGTATTACAAAATTGGAATAATTTTACACTAAAATTCAAGGATATTTTTTTTTTGTTTGGGAGCTATATTTCTATTTAAATTATATTCACTTCAATTAAAGAGAGAGTTATGTTTTCCAATATTTTTTTTCTTTTATGATTCTGGGACAACGTTTTTTATTACATCTAATATAATAAATTTATAATTCATTTACATTAACATTACTAACATTAAAAAATATTTATAAAATTTAATTAAAATATATTTTAATTATATTTCAGATTAAAGTTAGAGTGCGAAAAATTAGCTAATGAAAAAACAGAAATGCAAAGGCATTACGTTATGGTAAGTTTTAATATTTTTTTTAATTATTTATTTTATTATTGCCATTAAGTAAATTAATATAGTTCAAGTGATATATTAGTACATAATAAATTAGTACATATTTTTAAAGAAAATACTGGTTTGTTTTAGAAAGTGTACTGAGACAAAATATACTGTAATATCAACGATAAAATGGTTAAGTTTAAAACTGTTTTAGTTGAATTTTTATCGAACAGTTAAAACTGTTGTTTATTGAAGTTGCCTCTGTTTGTTTTTATTGAAACTGTTAAATTACAAATTATTTAAATAACAATAAAAAAAAAGTTGATTTTCTTACTGAAACACTATAACATTAACTAAACTAAGACAGAAAAATATTATTTTTTGGTTAAATTCAATATACAGCCGTAGCGGTGAATTCGAACGAATAAAAATCGAGTATTCGTTCGTAAATTTTTCACCGACGAACTCGATTTAAAAAAAAAAATTAATATTTTTAATTGAAAATTTTCTGGTTCATAATTTATTAAAACCAATAACCATGTTCTTGTGTTTGCTTAAATGGTTAATTACATATTTTGGAATTGATCTGCAGTTTACTGTATAAAATAAAATATTTCACATTTTTCACTTAATTTTAGAGACACAAGTTATACAAATTATGAAATTGCTAAAATATTATTTCACTACTATTTCATCTGGGCAGATGGAATTTTGATGCGAAAGGTTCTGTATTTTATTCTGTAAATAGTATATAAGAACAAAAACACAATACATAGTATTAATATTGTGCGAATTGTTGAAGGGTAACAACGGGGGCAATTAATTAAAAGAACAAAAAAAATATGAAGTTTTTCAAGTAAATCCTCTTTGGACATATAAACATATAAGATTCGAAAACTACACCATATTGAGTCGGCAGAGTTATATAGAATTACAATATTGATGTAACAGTTTTATAATGTTAAAATTTTTGCAATAAAATTGAAAATATACAAATTTTTACAAATTCATCTTTCGTATAAGTGCAACCTAAGCCTAAAAATGAATTCAATTAAAAATATAAAATAAAATTCTAATACATAAATATTTTCAATTTAATATTATATGTATGTATTCCTAAAGTTTTAATTAACAAACAAAAAAAAAAAAGTCAGAATAATTGAATAAATCCCATCAATTACAAAAATATCCTTTCTTTTTAAATCAAATTCCAATGGTTAGTTCTTAATACTGTAATATTTTCATTATAGGTAGATTTTAATTTATACTTCATTAAACAAATAATTTGATAAATAAAATTATTATATGAATCTTAATATATACATTAATATAATGTATTATATATGCGTATATAAGAATATATTATAATTTTTTTTTTTTTTATATTTTTTGTACTTAGTAGAGTTCAGTAATATTCACATATATTACTTACTTACGACTCATGTAATATAATGACAATTCCCTAATGATAAATTCAAAATTTTCCAAATTACACAAAGGAATCCATTTTCTTTTCTCCCCTTAAGGATTATTATTATTATTATTATTATATATTATCCGTATATGTATGTATAACAAATAAGTTTACCTATATTATAATAATAAATATAAATCCTTTAGAATTATCAAATTGTTCTTGTCAATTTGTAAATTTCTTTATGGATTTAGTAAAATTACTTTTTTGACCAAATAATAAATGTATTATTTCCGTATCATTGATTAAGGCAACTTACTTAATTTGAATTCAATAGAAATATTATTCTAAAGTTGTAACTAATTATAGAATTAATTTTTAGTAATCATAATAATAGTTATATTTTAACAGTAATAATAATAATAATAATAGTATTAGCATTACATGATAATATAGTAAATTCAAATTTTTTGATTTGACATGATGTGTCCATGAAATATTTTAATTTTAAAAATTGATTCAGATCACGATTGTACTTTCCAATTAGTCTTATTATATTTCTGATCATGATTATATGCCGCTGGTTGGTTAAATAGTTATATAATTTTGTACTCTTAGTGATCAAATTCTAAATAAGTTTTAATGTGTGTGATAAGATAAAAATTATTTTTAATTGGCAATATAATTTACAATTTAAAGTATGATACAACGTGAAATGTCTTATTTTTTCAGATTCAGTTTAAGAATTTTTATCATTTAATATGTATATTTTAATGTTTCAAAAGTATAAATTTACCTATTGTCTTGAATTAATTTATTAAGCTTTTAGTCATGATTAACATGATCGTTGTGATATGTGGCTTAATTCACTAGTTGTTAAGTTTTGCTCATAAAAATATAATATTATATATATCTCTATTTGAAATAATTCTACAGCCAATATGGGACATTATTTTCTTGAAACTTTTCACAATTTATTTCTTATATATATAATATACTTTATTCAACTACATGAATTCTACTGACATTGTTAATGTTAATTATAAACTATATGGGATTTATATTAATAGAAAAATTTATTTGATATTAAACTCCATACTACAACTCATAAAATGTACGTTCACATTTTTTGACATTTATTTAAGACTGAAATTAGTTTAGCTTAAAACAAGTAAAAGATAGTTTTTCTAAATAAATAACTAACATTTCTATTATATTAATCTATAACATTTCTATTATACTAATTATACAAATAATTTCTATTGGAATTACTCTTAATTGTTTATAATTTCTGGGTTTTATGCGATAAACTACACGACTATGTAATATTTTAGTTCTGTTTATCAACACATTGGATCCAAATGAAATATGGCTTATGATGGAAAATGGATTGGAAAATGAATCAATGGAAAATTAAATTTTGTCGCCCTAAAAGTATGCAATTTCAGTTATATTTCTAAGAAAGATTTTCTTTTCTCTAAAATTTTTTCATTTGTTTCGAACAGTTTTATTTTATGTTTTGTTTAGAACCAGTTTAAATTTATTCTTAAACCTATAAAAAAAATGTTTTCCGTGTGCTTCCAATCGCATCAAAATATAACTTTTATCCCCTTTCATCACCGTACAATCCACTTGATATGAAGAATTTTTTTGATTTAAGTGGTTATGCTGAAGTTCGTCGTAATGTGAAATTCCGATAACATTCCGCATTTGGTATGCTGAAGTCCGTAAGTATTCCGCAGTCTGCAAATGTCATTATTTATCCGAAATTTTAAAATTTATGTATGATGAAGTTCGTCGGAACGGAAAATAATTTGAAAATTGTACGCCGGAATTTCTCATTCTGAAGTATTAGAATGGTTCGGAAATGAATTATAAAGCATACAATTTTTGTATTTAGAATATTAGGAGAAGTAGAAAATGTAATAATAGTTTTTTTTTCAAATTTTTTTTCATTTATGAAAAATATTTTTTTTATTTAGGAATAAAAAAGCGCTTCAAAAAAATAATATATTTTATTGTTTTTAATATTATAACATAATATGTATATATATTAAAAACGATACATATATATTTTACATTCTTTAGAGAATTTTAAATTTTCTATGATGTAACAAAAAATTACTACTATTTTAGTTTGTATATATATACATACTACATATATAATTAAGAAAGTTGTAACTTTTACTTTTAATTTATGTATGCATATTGTATATATACATTTATGTCATATACATTATCTATTAAAAAAATTTTACAAAATAAATAAAAAAAAATTGAAAATAAAAATGTTTGAAATGAATATGAAAACAAAAAAAATATCTTCCGAAACATATGATTTTGATTTCTTTGATTGGTATTTCGAAGGGACTTCAGCATACCAATTCTTTCGTATTCGGATCAGAATTTTTTTTCGGAGAAATTCCGCTTCGGACTTCATCATAACCACCTTAGTTTTTTTAATAATATTTCTACTAATTGAAATTTTGCTTCTTAGAATTATTCAATCAAAACAAAAAAAAAATGCTCACACAATGACTATTCAAGTGAGTTATAGTGTATAATACACATTTTACATATATATTTTGAAGTTGTAAATAATCTCTAACTAAGTAATATTAATAAAAATATCCTCAATAAATATCAAGCCAAAGAATTGATTTCCCTAACCAAATATAATTCAATATATACATAATATACAAATAATATATGTATTATGAATCCAGATAATCAATTACATTTAATAATTTTATTATAAAAACTCTCCGAAGGAAATTCCAATATGAATGCACATTATGCATATTAAATTTTCTAAATTTTGAAATCTCAACTTCTGAATATAATCAGGGTTGGCGTTATAATCATAAACCAAAAATAGAGAATATTGAAAATTTTAAGAAAATAAGTTATGTACTTCGTTATGTACAACTAAATTATTGAAAAAAGTTTAAAGCAATAAAAATTTGTAAAGCCCTATTATTATTAAATTTAAATGGTAATCGGCAAAAGTACTCAGTTCGATGCTTTTACGTAATCTTAACGCTTTTCTGCTCAGTTCGATCCCATCTAAAAACTACTATAAGTTTTCCCACATTCTGTAAAAAAAGACAATAAATTATTAAGCTTGTATACTGATATGGAAGAGAAATAAAAAACAATCAATCAATTATCTAAGTCATCAAACGTAAAAAAGTTATCATGTAATAACAAATCAAAAGTACAAATTAATACAATTATTCGTCGAAGAGGCAGTAAAAAGCAAGCAAAATGTCGAAACTATAGATCGATAGAGAAATAGAGAAATATCCGAAACTATAGATCGTTCTATATAGAAGCAATTCAAGACTTGGTTGACACAACCAAATACCGTGGTCATCTCGTCATTAGTGACTGATCGTTTAACTTTAACACCAGAACCAGAAACTAAATTAACCAGAAATTAAATTAACAGAAGTAGAGGAAAAATATTTTTTGAATATTTAATCGATGATGTCAAACTGCAATCAAATGTTTCAAAAGTATAATCTTTAAAGCAGTTTGCTAAAATCTGTAATTTTTAATTCTTATAATTATAGGTTGATTGCATACACAATCTACCGTTTAATAAATCATATAATGAAAAAAACTCATCTTCTCATGTGTGAGTACACATTTGCAGAAAGATTATTATAAATGCAAGAACTGTTTTGACAGAAATTTTCAAAAATGAGATACGATATTATTTACTATTTTTTATTTTTATCATAATTCTTTTTACTTCCTTTGCAAGTACATATAAAGCTTCGGCTTAGTTCCAGATATTGTTCTTAGATTATGTTTCGACTATTTTAAATAATATGCATGCACCATAGAAAAAATTATTTAATTTAGTCAAAAAGAGAATAACAACGGATCTGTTTCCACTAGTGTCCATGATAACAGTTTTAAAATACGTTTCATACTATCTCTCTCTCACATCTCCTACAAACACATTTTGGCTAAACCTTTTTTTTTATTTTTTTGTTGGCGAGAGGTTATAAATCGTATCGTATCGTGGAAAAAGCAAACAAGACCAAACCATTTACTGAACTTAAAAAACAATAATAAAAAATGCCTACCCTGTACAATAATAGAGACACCAAAAATAATATACAAATATCTTTATTACAAATAAATATTCAATTTTACAATAAAATATTTAGTTATTGAAAATATTTATATTTAATTAAATTTGTAAATAAATTGTCAAAAAAAAAATCTCTGTTTTACTGTCTGTTTTGCTGTTTCACTACATACATCATATTTACATAATGTATATTATGTTAATGTAAATATTCAAAAAAAAAAAAAAAAAAATCGCAAAAAATCAAATTGGTAAATTTGGTAAATTCATTATTAAGTGGTTTAATTTTGAGGTTTTCAGTTGTTTAATGAAGTTAAGAGCTGAAAATTAATAAAAAAAAAATATAACAATAATAAAATTCATTTTGTAAAACACAACAACTAAAAAAAAAACAAAAGCTTTGTTGTTTTATTTTTAAATATATTTACTAACATAGTCCTTTCACTGAATAATCCTGTTTTGTTTTGTTTTTTTTTTTGGTACTGTTCAGTGGTAAGTAGTAATTATTATAATTTTTTTATTTTATGAACTGGGTGTTCAAATGCCAATAATGAAAATTTTTTCTGAATTTAATACGAGTAAGCAAATTGATTGTATTCGTTTGTAAATTTAATACTCTAATTTGACTATTGAGGTTAACAATTGATTGTACACCAATTTAACCAATATCTATAGGTGGTGTCGCGACATTCAATTTTGATTTGATTATCAACTAAAATCGAAATATTTCAATTGTTGCTGTCGCGTATATCAATTTTTGTGAATTTTTTCAACTTTTTTTGATTTTGAAATTCAACTAAATTTTTTTAGTTGAAATTTGATTTTTTTTTTATTTGTTGTGATAAATTTATTGTAATAATGGATAATTTATAAATGAGGAGTTGAATTTCAAAAGACGTTATTTCCACTTTCGACCGAAATAGTTTTTTTGATGCAATTTTATGTAAAATCCTGAATTACATTAAATTTTCACTTTATTTCTTGTCTAAATAGCTACATTATTTAAAAAAAAAAAAAATAGGAAAATAAAAAATAACAAAATATTTGATTCCTTTTCTTAGTCCAAAAACAAATTCTACGAATAGAACGAAATATAGCTATTTATATATATTGTGTATTTATTTTACATAATATATATAGCTATAGCGCCTATTATTACTAAACGATATAATATTAACTTTTAAAAGACACAAAACACATAATGGACTTGCATAAGGCAAGTTAATATAATTAAAAAAAAAACTAAAAAAAAAGAAAATTTTGGTCAGACAAATACAAACTAGAACGAGCTAAGAAGTAAATATTATATTGATATAGCAATGATTTCAATAATAAAAATAGCCCACCAATTGAAAAGTATAACAAAAAATGAAAAATATAAAAAAAACCTAAAATTTATTGAACACTTACTTATAAACTTATAACTTTTTTAAATATAAATAACTGATTAATTTGAAATGTCAAAAATTCAAAGTTGAAACAAATTGAATCAACTAGTTGAACTTATTCAAATAGTTGAAAATTGATTCTCCCGGCACCGTGATTTTTTTTAGTTGATTTGAAAAATATCAAATCAAATAAATTGAATTTATTTGGGCGACACGATGTAACTAGCTTCACACATATTGTAATCACCACAATCATCATCATCTTTTAACGCTACAGCTTTGGGTGAGTTTTGGTTTTCATCACTACTCTCCAAAAAGGTCGAACTAACGTCGCTGGTATCTCTATCATTTCTCATTTTACTTTGAACGATTTGTTAGTCCAATATTCCAACAGTAAAATGCAAATAATGTTAGGTATAATAAACTAATAATTTATTTATATCAGAAATCTCGAAAAAATTATAAATTAAAAATAAATCGATTTAACACATTTTCATCGATAAAAATGTTTACATAAAAGTATTTGATAGAATTCCAAAAGTATTAACTCCTCCATAACATGTATTAACTTTGTATTTCGTGACGCAGATAGATTTCGAAAATATATCAAATACAAATTTGGATTTGACTGTTACCATCGCAGTATTATTATGTGTAAACTTCATAATTATTTTTAATCAATGTACATTACAGCTTCCCGAACAATTTTTAATAATATTAATCTCGAAGAAACCCTGTATACAAATTTTCATTTCTACATTATATATAAATTTATAAATATTAATGTGTTGTATTGATACATATAGAACTGTACTATAATATGAAAAGAATTTTTAAAAAAAATAACAGTATAAAATAAATTACAGTATATGTATATATATATATATATATGTATATAGAGACAAACATATTTATATATGTAAATTGCTAAGCGTTTTTTAATTGGTTACAGGATAATACTGTTAATTATCATTTTAATGTTGAAGTGTTGAAAAATTCTATGTACGAACATGTAAAGTACTATAAGTAAATAAATGAAATGACGGATTAAATTGTAGTGAAAACCAAAAAAAAAAAACAAAACAATAATAATAAAAACATTTAAATTAATGACATCCATTGTTTATATTTCTTTTTGTTTTTGTTTTTTTGTTTTTAATGCCTAATGCGTAATCAAACATTAGATTTGAAACCTTTTATATATACATTAGGTAAAGTTCGTTATAGAAAAGTAAAATGAAAAAAGATAAAGATTAAAGAATTTGAAGATTTGATTACCGATTTTATTTACCCAAATTGTTTGTATATATATATGTACATATAAACTCAAATAAGTGAAGAGTTTAAGATTCAAAGCGAAGAATAATTTATAGTAAAAATAAAAATGTAGGCTATTAATATATATTATAATTTGTGGTTATTAATGTATATTTGGGATCGGGTTTAAAATCTTGCTTTTCAAAATGTCATTTGATCAAAATCTTGCTTTTCCAAATATCGTTAATCATATCGTACGCATAAAAATATTTAATGTAAACAATGAGTCAAACTACTGTATATATGTACAATGTACAGTGAATTTTATTCTACTTTCAATGAAAGCTTTTTTATAAACGTAGTATGACATGACAATTGCATTATACATGGCTGACTTATAATCATATGATTTTAGTTTATGACGATCACACTATAATAATTTATTGACGTTTATGAAAGCACATTTTAAATTTTTAGGTTTCATTGGTTTTAATTTTGTTTACAATTTCAAATTAATAAATTTAAAATAAATAATAATACATACAATAAAAATGGAGCAATTTATTTTGATAATAACTTGTCTTTCATCCTAAGCCATTTTAAAAATTTACGAATCTATCTCTAAAAACAAAAATGTCAAGAGAAAATTTTTTTATGAACTGTAAACAAATGTATAAATCATTTATGAACACATGACGAGATAAATTTATTGTATTAGCGTTTGTGCGTTTGTGAAAAAGCCTTGAATTTCCAGCTTTATACATGTTAAATTTCGTAAAACTTCCGAAATTTCATGTATCGATATACATACATATATCGATAAATTTTGATATTTGTAATCAAATATTAAAATAATTATTAGTGAACGGAAACCTGACAACAATTAAATTATTTAATTTAAAACTAACTCAACGCTTTCTTAATAGGTGATGTCTGAAGCTACTTTTGAACTTCCAAACTATTTGGTTATAAAATTCAGCATAAAATTAAATTACTCCATAACTCGTTACAAACACTAATTCAAAATGTAATTTACAATACATCTTAGTAGATTTTAGTATTACAAATGAGTAATTGAGTTTTTAAATTTTTGGTTATTAAATTCAACGTTATAAAAAGAAGATACTTTTAACTGCACAATCGTAAAGAATATACATATAAAAAAAAATATGAAATATATTTTTAAAATTTCGCTTTCTAATTCTCATTGGGGTCGTCTTTCTACTATTCACAACAACAAATTATTCAATAAGTTAAGGTTGATTTTGTGAAATCCCATTTTTTCAATTTTAATATTTTCATGTTAGTTCTAAACAATTTTTCAATATCTGTGTTTTCAAATGAACTCCACAATATGTTTAAGCTGTTAAATAGTGTTATATACGTATTTAATTGTATGTGTATATGAATAATTATTTTTATGTATGTTAATTTAAGGAATAACTTTGAAAATACAGTTTTTGCACTTTACTAAATTAAGAACGTTGAAGTATGCAAATAATTGAGGGCTCTTCTCAAGTTATAAAATTAAATCTTATAACTTTTTCCTTTGACAACAATGGAACATGGATGTAACAAAATCTTTGGAAGGATGTCAATCAAATTGTCTGTGATGTTTCGAATTTGGTGGGAACTAAATTTCATTGGTTTTGTTGGGGAGTAATACTTAAGCTATATATATAGCTTAAATTTTTCAGAATATTTTAATCTTAAACATTTAAGAATGTTATGAAAACAATATGAATTTGATTGTGATTTAAGTAACTGGACCATTAGTTTGTATTGTAAAAGTTCGCTATACATATGTGGTGTTTAGTATTTTGACAACGACAGAACTATGGCTGTCACCCTTGTTTATGATATTTATGCAATGCTGCATTAAAGTATATCCTGTATGACCACACTGAAAAAGAAAAACAAAAACAAAAATATTCAATGATTTTTCCAAAATTATTTTTAAATAAGACTCATGAGCTAATTATAAATTAATTCACTAATTTGTTTCACATTTAATTATTTAAGAATCCTAATCAATTACATACATATACATTTTAGGATTGCATAATTTATAAATACATATTCAGTACAATTATTTTTTTTTATTATTATTTACTGTTTTTATAATACATATAATGTATAAACCACCCTTAAATCACACATACTACAAATTTAATTTATTAATCAAAATTTTGAAATGTTCATTTCGAAATATTTGATGACATTTTAAACAATCATACAGTTGATACATTCTACACGCAATTACATGTATATATACATAAATATTTATAAAAACAAAAAAAATATTTTTAAAAAATAATATGAAAAACAAAAATATAAAAAAAAATATATAAAAAACACGTACGCATTAAAAAACAATAACAATAACAAAATAAATCCATAAATTATCTCCCCATTTCTATATAGAGAGTAAAATAGGAAAAAAAACAGAGCCTGTATTTGTTGAAAAGTTAATAATTTTGAAAATTTCAATAATATTAATTATCCTTTGTTATTGTTATTGTTTTTTATTTTTTTTTTCACAACACCCTCAATGTTTCAAACCCTAATTCAGTTATAAATAAAATACAGTAGCATCCATAAAAATAATACCATGTTCAATCGAATAAAATTAAATAAATAAAATTCATATTGCTATCTTAAAGATAAGATAATAACAAGTAGACATATCCCAATCCTAACGGAAAATTACAATTAATGTCATATTGATAAATTAAATTTTCAAAATAGATGGAAAAGAGTAGCAATTAAAAACAAATATTATTTGAATAATAAATTAAACATTATTTAATTAAAAATTGAAATCCAAATTTATCCAATTGAAACAAACTTAACACATTACAAATGTATTTTTCAGTTTGTTTTTCATTGAAAGTATAAAGAAATTTTTAGGTATAAAAAAAAATATTATAAAAATGTGTATAAAAAAATATTTACGATTCTTTTCACTGATTTACTGAGAAATATTTCGTCATAATCATCAAAAATAAGGTAAATTATATGATACAATAATTGTTTGAAATCGCTAGAATTTAAGTAATATTAGTGCAGATTCATTTCAGAAAATATTCATTTTATTTAATCTAAAAAATATTTTATAATTAAAATATAAAACTTTTCTCTCAATGAGTGGTTCTATTATTTTGTACCAAACTGTATTTATTTATATATCTACAAAAATATTTTAACCGCAGAAGTTTATTTTTTTGTTTCACGAAAATATAAAATCACTTTTTACCTCATTTTATTCATTTATTTTATTTTATTTTTCTTTATTTTGTTTTGTTACCTGTGTTACTTTACTTTCGCTATTGATGATGGTGGAAAATAGAGGGAAAATAAAACAAAAGAGAAATGAGGAAAATTTAAATGGAAATAATAAAAAGAAAAAAAATAACGCAAAAAAACAAGACCTGAACCTGATAAAATTAATAATAGGCCTTCAATTTTCGTAACCACATTCAAATTAAGGCGTAACATTAAATTAATGATATGAAAAATAAAATGAGTAGCATAAAGGAAACAAAACGTGTACGGGGATGTCAATGGAATGGGGAAATTGGTTGGAGTGGAAGTTGACTTAAATGAAGAGGAAAAATATATATATATATATTTTTGTTGTGCCACTTAGTAAGGAATGCATATAAATATAAATAATAATGTTTACTTGTGTTCATAGGTTAGATTAGTTTAATGTCATGTCATGTATGCCATAACGATCTGAATTAAAGAAATTAAAGCAAAACAAAACTGTCTAGAACATAAATAAAGAAATAATTATTTAGCTAAAAATTACTGTTATTCGGAAGCATGTGCGTTATTATATTGGTAATGTAATTAATTAACTTGAAACTGATACAAAAGATATAGAAACAGTAAATGATTATGATGACTTGATAAATTTCAGATTGAACGAATTAATGGACATAGGGGGGTAGCAATAAGATAATTCTTCATAGAATAAACACATTGTATAGGTACTACTGGGGATCGTTCTGAAACATTAATTTAAATTAACAAAACTGATGAACAATCGAAATTTTTGTTTTCTTTCCTTCCAGGATGTAGGTCATCTCTTAATTTTCACTCTAAATTATATCTTCATAATATCCAAAAGGTTTTTACAGATTAGTTCATATCTTCAGTTTATAATCTTCATAAAATGGCATATTTATGATAAAATAAAAATCTTGATTTTCATTGCATATTATTAGGCTGAAACTAAATATCCCTTGTATATATGTATTTACATTTTTCCTTAGTAAAACAAAAATATTTTGTGATGGTGCTTGCTAATTAACTTTTCAATCATTATTCTGGTACAAATTATTTCATCACCATCCTGATACAAATAAATTTTCACATTATTGAATTTTCAAATTAATTCAAAAAAATTTCAAATAAATTTCGAATTATGCCATTTTTTTAATTCAATTTTATGAAGTTATTAGAATCAATTAAATAAAAATTAAATGATATTATAAAATATATTTCAATTCCATGATATTCTTCCACTAATTAAATTCACATTACATTGTAATAAAAATTAGTGTTTAGGTGAATTAAAATATTGTTATAACGTTATATATATACCCTTTTCCAAGACAATAATTATCTTTGCGGTATGAGACTGAAGAAACAAATTGTAACAAAATCGATGTAACTTAAAATAATATAAAAAAAAAACGGATAATTTTTAATGTTTGCTTTTGTCGCCATATTTTTATATACATAGATTTTATTAAATATATATTTAAAATATTATGAATGTAATTTTTCATTTGTAATATGAAAAAAAATAATTCAAAATTGTATATAGATGTATATATCTTTTGATCAGATATATATATATATATATATATATATATATATATATTTTGAGTGTCAGCACATCAGACTGATATTACTAGTAGACAGAAGTGCAAAGTACATCATCCAATGGGGTTAGTAAAACAGGATTAATAAATGAACTAAAAATAAGCTAACTGTTCTGTTTATATAACCCTGTTATCTGACTGGGTCGATATAATCTCCCAGTTATTTTATTGTACTATGTGAAATATTCTTTGTGAATATGTTCATTTCATTGTTCGATCTCTTGAAGTTTTTTAGCTGTCTCAGAAGGAGAACTATAACAAAATTATATCTTAAGTTTTCATAACACAATAAAATCCAAATTAATTTCACAATTTTTGATTTTACATTTTATATAGCCTATTGGCATAAAAAAAAATGTCCCCAAAGAAAATTATTTTCATTTGGTACTTAATAAAAAGTACTAAAATTATATTTCTTTTATATGAGTATCTTAAGGTTTAGAATCATTAATTTTACCTTTATAATTTTCATCTTTTGTACTCCGTTGTTTTTATTTTTCATTTGTTTTTGTTTTGTTATTGTTTTTATTATAAGGACATTAAATACATATGTATATATTAAAACAATAGGGTGTTTTTATGAACCCACTACTACCTTATCGTGTATAACCTTTTCAAATAAATTTTATTAGAGTAAATACTAAATATATATGTATATAAACTTTTTATACATAATATAAACAATACAGTATGTACATATTTATTTTGTAAAAAAAAGGAAGACATTTATTTATAAAAATATATATAGATATAAATGTTTTGGGTTCAATTAAAGAGTGGGTAAAGGTAAATGAAAAAAAAAAAATAAATAAAACACAACAACAATAATGTTAATATCTGTGGTCGGAAAAACATTGTTTGATTATAGAGCTTATCGAGCTTAATGGTTCCAAAACAATATAAAAAAAATAACACAATAACAACAACAACAACACGACAAATAACTAAATTCAATTTTTTATATTATACGATGGGAAAATAAAAGTAAATTTACAGGTGAAAAGAATTTCATAAATACGTATATATATATATATACACAAAAATAAATATATATGTATATTAAAAGTATAGTTGGTAGAGTAGTATTTTCGATTAAATTATATGGTTGGTTGTGCATATTAAAAAAAAATAAATAAATAGTTCAATAAAAATTATAGAACAGTCAATGTAAAATAAATTTATAATAGGGTGTCAGAACTGTTGTTTCAATTTGATTATTAGATCTATTGTATATTAAAATAATAATAACAATAATAGTGATAATAATAATAAAATATAAGAGAAGGGAATTTTTTTTTTCAATTATTTACCCAAACTATAGAATAGTAACAGTTACAGTAAAATAATGGATGATAGTTTTTTAATTGTGATAATGTTTCATTTAGATTATCACAATATTTAAAAATATGTATATATATAAAATAATAATAGTCCTTGAATATTATAAGTAAATGGAAATACCATCATTGTTTATACATATATATATATATCTATAAATACCTATATATACTGTTGTATTGTGTATTTCAAAAATAAATAGTTAATTTAAAATTCAGATTAGTTAATTTAATTTTGGGAATTAATTTGGATAAATTGAACAATTAATGCGAGGGTGAGATAAAATTGAGTATTGTTGAGGTTAAGATGTTATTTTGATGTTGATGAAATTTATAATTATTTACTTATATTGAATAATATATAAATATTTAAATATTATTAAAATTATTTTATTATTTATTTATTATGCCTTAATTTCGTTATACAATTTATATATTATAATTTACAATTTTATAAAGTACAGTAGGTTTACAGTAGTAAATTAAGTAAAAATCAAAATATGTAATTAAGACGAAATTTAAAATTAAATAAATAATATTTTTAAAATTTTTAAAATATATTTACACTATTGACATATGTAATTTAGTTCGACAACCGTTCTATACTGAGTGTTCTATATTTAGTTTGAGTAAAGAGAAAATGACAAAAAAAACTGTTTTAATAATAAAAATTGTTTTAATACCATGTTTTCATTAAATTATATTCAGAAAGAGTGTTCGTAAATCGCATACCACCTTTCTAATTTAATTTCGTTTGACGCTTTGTTTTTTACTCATTGTTTACAGAAACAAAAATATATAGCGAATAATTAAAAAAAATATTTTATTTGATTTTCCTGTTATTGCAAATAGAAAAACAATTTTGATTATTAAAAAAAATATATTTAAAGTGGAAATATTGAATAAAAAATATCATAAAATGTAAATATTAATTGTTATAAAATTTTTTACAAAAAATAATAAATATATGAAGCGCAAGTTTTATATTTATTGCTGCTAACTTTGACAATTCAACTATCTATTGTCAGTTGCGGTAGAATAATATTTTTTTTTAATAACTGTCGTTTTGACAGTAGATAGTATAATTTATTAACAGTATTTTAGATTTATTTATCTATTTGACAGTAATGAAAAAATCAAATTATTAAAGTTTTATATTAAAATAGTAAATAAAACAAACATTTTTAATTTGTATATAAATTTACTTTATATAATTTTTCGATTTAAAGTTAGCTTTTAGGCTGACTTTCGTTTTTCTTTATTTTTTCGAATTATTAAATCTCTTAATACTAATTATACTTTATTAATTTTAATATACATATTTCGAAATAAGAATAGTATAGAATTACAAATTATAAATTATTCAAGTTCAAGTTCATTAACCTTTATTATGCTTACTATACAAAAATTGTAGTTAGCTTAGAAACAAGTAACATATAGAAATAAAAAATTTAAAAAAATACAAAATATGAATTTATTTTAATTTTTGTTAAAGCTTCATATTTCGGTATTTCAAATATTAGTTGTTATATATTTGAAATACAATATTTTTGTTTTATTGTGTCAATGCTACATTCAGGAGGGCCATTGAACTGTTTTGCCAAGGCAGTTTTATTGACGGGTATGTCGATAACATAACTCGCGTAATAAAACTTATGAGTTTGATATTCTCAATTGAAAATGTTGTCAATGGGAAATCTTTTTTTTATATATAATTTCATTTATAAAAAAATCATTATTTAATTTTTATAATTTCATATATACATTACAAAATTTAATCATCTCTAAGAGTAGCTTCCAAAAATTTCAATAATATTTATGTTTTCAGAAATAATTTGAATAAACTGCTTGACAAATTTTCAAAAAAAATATGCTTTCTGATATTATATAATTCAAAAATAATATAAAGTTCAAAAATAAAACGTTTGACTATCATAAAAATCAAAATAAAAAAAATGTGAGAATCACACACTAAAATTAATTTTCATTATACCTTGTCATATTTATAAAATTAAATTATCCTTTTATGTTTACAAGAAAATGAAAATGTAATTTTGGTTATACACCTGTATTATATTATGAAAGGTGATTTTTTTTTCATTTATTATTTTTTTGTTTTAAATAATTAACATAATTATATGGTTTTTATTACGCATTTAGACACAATGAAATAATAAAAATCGTTTAATTTTTTTCCTTATTATTTTTTTATTTTTTTTTTTTAACTGTATTATGATGTAATATGCCTACATATATATGTATATATACCTGGAGGATATTTATAATAAGCCATTAGAAATTTATATATAAAGATATCAAAATATATTTTATATTTAATTATTTATTAATTGTGCGGTTATATATCAAAATTTAATATTTATTTAATTTTAAATTGAAATTCTTGAAGGCTTTCTCTATTATTTTAGACTTAAGGTACATATAGAATTTTCAGGAATAATATTTTATTTCAACTACATATTTACATATTTTAATTATTACATAATAATACTTATTTTTTTTTTTTTCAAGAATAATTTGATGAAAATTGTTTTTATATACATGTTTTTTATTTTTTTTTTATTTTTAGTATTATGAAATGTCATATGGCCTTAATGTAGAAATGCATAAACAGGTGAGTTTATTATTACTTATTTTCAATAAATTTTAATACATAATTAATTTAATCAACTATAATTTGTTATAAATTTAGTATAGTTTTTTTTTATTTATTTTTGTTATATCTTAAATTTAATAATAATCACGCTTTGCTGTATGCTGTACTACAAAACTATCAGTATACAGACAATAACATTAAAAAAATATATACAGATAAAGTGAATGATAATCATCTGATGAGCTTGATGCACAGAAAAATATCAAGCTTGTCGATCTACATAGTATAGCGGTTAGTGGAATTAAAAGTGGGATTTAAAGATTTTTAATTGTTAAAAAAATAATGAAATTTTATGATATTTGTTGAGAGTATAATTTAATAATAATTTAATAAAAAATTGAATTACGCTGTCTAAGAAGACTCAGCTCCTGACAATATTACTACTTTTTTTTTACATTTAAACTAATTTATATACTTACGAGAAAATTAATAATTGATCGACAAATATTAATCATTCCATATACTTTATACAATAAATTGCAGTACCTGACTTAGTGAACGAAAAGGTATTCTACCGAAATTACTTACATATAGGATAAAAAACATGCTAGTTCTGGTGAGAGCTACATTTATATATAAGTTAAATATAATATAATATATTTAGACATATATTTCAGATATTTATAAATACCTAAGACATCAATATCAGATATTTATAAAAACATAAGCCACCCTATTCAAATATCTACAAATTCATTATGAATATGGACCTTGGTCGTAAAATTGATCACAGACCACTAGTGTTGTACGATATAATAAATGAACCAAATGTTGTCTAGTGTTCAGTAACAGAAATTCATGACTTTCAACCTCTTTTAAAAACTTAATTTACTTAATTATATTAGTTCATTTCTTCATTAATATTTTAAAACAATTTGTCAAATTTTATAATAATACATTTGTAATGGAACATGACGTTACTAATTCAAAATTGGTAGTTTTTGTTAAAAAAATGTTTTTACCGAAATAATTTATAGGTATTGAAAATATTTTGAACATATTTTATGTTCAATAGAGTTTTATCATATTCAACAAGTTATTTTTTTTTTGTTTTTTTATTAATTATAATATATTAATATTGTTCAAATATATAATATAATATATAATATTATGTTTAATAATATGTATCTATTTCTATACGATAGAATTTTATTCTATTGTATATAATAATAATAATAATATAGTTTCTAACAGTTCATTGATTATGTTTTATGGAGTATATACTATATACTATACAAGTAATAGGTATATAACTATGTGTAAAACATTAATACAATATTTCATTAAACAAAAATTCATAATTTAATTAAAACTATTGTAAAATGTGAAAAAATTATAATAATTGTATAAGTGTGACGATTATAAAAGTGAAAACAGTATAAAAATAGAAATTGTATTCAATCTTGCTCAATTATCGATTGGACAGAATCTTGTCCAATTATAGATCCAATTATTATAACACTACATCAAACTTTTTTTCTTTTAATTACTGTGTAGTGTGTAGTACGAAATTTCATAGTATTTTCAAAGAAAATAAGGATTAGATTCAAAATTTGGTTCAATTGCAATAGAAAATAATTTAAATACACAAAAAGTGATAATTCAGAAAAGCAAATAACATTTTATTTCAATTTTATATAAGAATTTTAATAAATAAAAATAGTTTGACAAATATTTCTGTTTTGCTGTTGTAATATACAATGTATTTAAATAATTTTAGACAATGTAGAAGAAAATCTAAATTAAACATCGAATATATTACTATAACTTCGTTGTAATAATAGAATAATAATTTACTTTATATTGAATCGATTTGATTGGCAGTTTTATTTTGTAGACTTCGAATAAATAACATACAATTTTTTTCAATAATTTCAAAAACCTAAAGGCATGTGAAAAATCTTATTTAGAAGTGGCAAGTACTCTTTAATCACTCAATAGCAAATATTCAATATGTTTAAGAAAAAATTTGGCAACATCTACGTACCAATGCTTATTTCCACACAAGTCATCCTGGTGACGACTTTTACGGTGCCATAAAATATTTATTTTATTTAAATTATTTACAGATAAATTTGAGATGTTTACTATTTATTTATTTTTACATTATAGGAAATATAGAAAAATAGATGATATATATGGAAATGGACAAACTAAGTTTATGAAAGAGAACTTTACTCAAATAAAGTTAACGTGATTCGTGTGGAAATAGACAATCGATCAAAATTAACTAAAAAAAAATTTAATATACTCTTGATTTGAAATTAATTAGAGAAATAAAATTTTATTTGAAAGATGTGTTTTTGAATTAAGTACTAAATATTTAAAGTTGATATTTAATTAATTCTACAATTACATTTATAGATTTTCGAATAACAAGGTATTCATTTCTAAATAAATAATTTGATATTTATTTTTTTTCTAAAAATTCGCTGTATAGAAAAAAAGTTTCTTTCTTTCTTTTTTTGTATTTAAAATAAATCCAATGTACTCGTATGTACCTATTAATTAAAAAAAAGTAATTTTCCTTTAGGAAAAATTATTAATTTCATTAAATAAGGTGGCATAACATTATAATTTTCAAATATAAAATAATAAATTCTATTCAAAATGTATTCATATTTATGTATAATACTATAATAGTATAAAATCTAACATCTATAATGAAAATTTAATTTTCAATTTTCCTTTACAATGAATACCAGGGGCAATCCAGTCACAATTTTTTAGGCAGTTATTCTCGAAATCAAAATAAACTATGTACTTTATTTTATTTATTACATTTTCTGCATATAACAAAATTATTACAATACATCATCGCAACATAATTTTGAAACGAAATAAATTGGGAAATTTAATTAAAACAAAAAAAAAAAAACGTGTTTAAAATAAAATATAAAATAAAATTAAATAAAATACAAAAAAATAGAAAAAATTTATTCAGATGAATCTAAATGGTAAAAATAAACAAAAGTAATTAGGAAATTATAATTGTATGCTTAAGTATATCATTTCTAAATAAAAAAAGTAGTACAAGAGTAAACAGTAAAAAAATAATTTAATACAAATGACTGGTTGAAGCAAGTCTAACACTTTAGCTGTTTAACTTTAATTTAAAAATAAGTTTTAGATTTAATTACGCTGAGAAATCGTTTTATAAGATCGATCATGAAACTATAATTAATGTACATACAAACATATACGATATATATTGTTTAGCTCGTACAGAGTATAGCTTGTTAACTAAATCAAATTACACTCTGTACGAGCTAAAAATCTCTTTGAGATATAAAATAAATAAATATATACATATAAATATACTTCTTGAACCTAAGCTTAATCAAATGTAATGAAAGAAAAAGTGATACGATTAATAAACGTATACCAAAAATATGCCAAACAATACGTTCTAACTCAACTTGTGACTAATATTTTATTTTCTTCACACAACATAATCTTCTATAATTAATCAACAGCTATAATATTGTTAACTCAAGTGAAAGGACGTGTATTTTTTTATGAGTGCAATATTTTGATGAAATGGTATTTTTCTTGAATTGAATTGAATTGAATAAAGTTTATTTTAGGCCACTGAAGTATTTTTCTTGAAGACAAAACTTACAATACTAATTTGAAATGTTGCGAGAATAATCATTAATCAATTTATTTATTTTCTACGTTCTGTTAATTCATATAGCATAGATAGTTAGATAAGTCCAATGCACAATTCTAGTTGCTTTTGCACTAATTTCTGGTGTGTTTGCGAACCTGCACAATTTTAGAAGTTAATCAAACTTCTAATATTATTCTTGAAATATCTCCTATATACTGTTTGGAAAGATTTTGCTTAAACTCCGGACTCTGATCGTATTGACAACTAATTTTAAACAACATTTACATACAATAGAAGTATTTTCATTTATTATTTTACTTTTTGTGTTCTTTCAGCTTGATGAAAATTGGATATTTAAATTTTAGTTTTATACTTTATCTAAAACAAAAAAAAAACACAAAATTTTATTTTCATGAATATTTATTTATTGAATACAAAGTATTAGTATAACATAAATACACATTTTCATTTATATTTATTTAGAGATGAGGTGGCCAAATCCATTCCTCTATAAATTCTAAAATACTTGTTTAAATACGAATTTGTGTACACGTATCCTTTTTTTTGTTTTTGTAAATCGATTGATTAATTTGTTATGTTTCTAGTTTTCTATTAAAAAAAAAACGTAAACTACAATTCTTATCACCACAGAATTATATTTATTTCAATTTATAATTGTATGTTCTAGTATTTAAATATATATTGTACATATATACGTACCTATATATGTATATATAATAATCTATGAAGTTTTATCTATCATGCATAAAATTTGATTGTACTAAATTAACAAATAATTTCATATAAATATAAATTTTACGTATATATTTGTCAAAAAATTTATGAATTCTTCAATCATATCAATACACACATACAAACATACATATATTATTCAAATTAGATTGGTAACTTAGTATCTAGTATGTATATTAAAATTGTAGTAAAATGAATACAAAAAATATTTTGAATAATATAGAAAAAGACTTGTGGAACTACATTTTAACGCAGAGACTTAATAATGACTTTAATCTTTATTGCAAAACAATTAAAACTAGTATATTTTATCATCTCAAAATTCTATATGATAAATAAAAGGTTTTAACCTAACTCAACTTTCGTCGTTTTCGATTAGGTTCAGTTAAGTTCGTCAATCAAGTTTTGATTGTCGAGTCCCAATAGAGTATACTAACTATTTATACTATATATTTATTTATAATATACTATTTATAATATACTATTTATGAGTATACTATTATGAGTATTATAACTGTAATAACTATTCTAATCTATTCTAAAATTCTGCGCAAGCATTTAGGGTTTTTTTGGTTATTTTTTTACAAATATTAAATTCTAGTGTCAAGTTGAAAGTACGGTTGAATGTAAATATATTTACATATAGTTTTAGCGAATTTGCTACAAAATCTTATTCACCATAAATCACAGCTCTGAAATATAATATGAATTATTAAAAATACGTACACACAGATAAATCCACAAATCAATTTATATTTACAAACATTAGTATATACTATTTTTAAATTTTTAATCTATGTATATTTAAAATATATTCCACATGCATATTTAAAATATAACTATATAATATATGTATATAGATATAACAATATATTCAATGAAAAATAAAAATGATAATGATAACTATTTTTATTGATGATAATAATAATATTATGTATATTTTATTTATATTCATTTTATTGAATGCAAACTTAACTAACAAAATACGTATTCGTTTCGTACTACATGTCGATGTACCTATATTTAAATGTTGATTTTTAAGCATATTTCGAAATACCTTTAGTTTTCATGTGCTTTTAGTCCAAAACATCTCAAAACCCATACTCTTCATACTAACAAAAAAACAAAATAATTTTTACCACTTGTTATATACATTATAGAAGAATAAGATATACATATGTAATATACAAAAATCATTCAATTATGTCTCATCAAATTTATCATATCCAAAAATATCAGGATGAGATTAAAACTGAAATAAAAAAAAAAACAATTTATGGACATTGGTACTTGTACACTTGTATATACAGTTTTAAAATGTAAAAATCGAAAATAATTGTATACAAGGATAATATATGTGCAGTGTTGAACAAAATTTTGGAAACACTAGAAAAAAGTTTTTCTTTTTTATCCTTTTTTCACTCCACTTGAACATAAAGCATCGATATAGGTCAGATAATTTGGTTGTAGATCGTATTTCAGTTTTCAATCATCTATCAGTTTAACAAAATATAGTTGACTAGTTTACTGTTTCTATTATTTTTAGCATATAGGATGTCCACTTCCACTCGTCAATATTTTTTTCTTTTCAATTGCACAAAACTGTGTAAACACTTTTAAAAAAAATGTCAGAAACTACCTTTGCCATGAATCGACTACTTTGACGTGAATTTTATGACATTAAAGTTGCATCAGCTAAAATTGATATGCAGGTAATGAAATTAAATTATTTAAGGTAATGATAAGTGCGTTTATGCCAAAGAAAATGGCGAACTAAGTTAGAATTTCAGATATGTAAAACTATTTATTGATTTATAATTTATTTATTTTGAACTTATCCATCTAGGTTTTATCAAGCCCTAGTTTTTTAGAAAGATAAAACCAAAAACGTTTTAATAAATCGAACTTTAAGATAATGGCTTAAAATAAATAAAATTATTTATTACTAAACATAGAGAATGAAACCAATCTTAACTCTCACTTAACAAATCAGCAGTAAAAAGAATGTCAGAAAAATTTAATTTAACCTCATCTCACTAAATAAACTAAGTAAAAACAGTCAGATTAGTGACTTTGTAAGCGTATAAGAAAATAAATTGTGGATCATAATATTTTTTACAAATTTGAAGACCAGTTTTTTTATTAACAAAAATATATGCATATCCATATTTATATATTAGAAATATTGTCATCCGAAGTCTTCACGATTCGATGAATATATAACCAATACCATTTAAATGCCAATCCCATAAAAGCAAATTTGACGTTTATTCGAAACAGAACGGATCGAATTGAATATAATTGGTATTTAACATAATCTTTAGCACTCAATAACTTCTAAACTAATAAAAGTGAAATAATTTTTTTTATATTATAAACTTATTACTGCAAAAAAAAAGAACTTAAAATTTTCACATAACTTTACTTTGACGTAGATTACCTGAACTCTCTATAGTAATATTGTTTAAGCGGCTCAAACATAATTTGGTTAAAATAATATATAAAAAAATAAAATATCTTATACTTTCTTTTATAGCTGTATATACATATACATACGTGTGTATACAAAAATTTGTATGCCATTTGAACAAATTTTCATTCCTAAAAATGTTAATACTAGATAATTAAATATAAAGTTATATATTATTATTAGATAGAACCATTTAATCAAATACTAATACATACTTTATCATAATTTACCTATACCCGAAACTTATACTCTTATATTATATAATATATAGTTAGTTACTGTACATACATGTATATATGTATACTATATTTAAATTTTAAATACGTGTGCGAAGCGAACACAAACAACAAAAATAAAACACAAAACTAAACTAAACTAGAAATAAATCCAAACATGAATAACATAACTATACAAAAATTATTGAAGACCTCAATTTCTATTTATTCTTCCCTTATCCTTTCTCATGCATATTGTACGTACATACTGGAGTACGTATTTATATAAATGGTACAATAGATGATGAGGAATCTATAATTGTATATCATATATATATATATATATATATATATATATATATATATATATATATATATGAAACTAAAATCCGCAATAAATGTGCACTAACAGAAAAAGAATTTATTCCTCATTTGCACACTTCATTCCATTGAATATCTACTAATATATAATATGTATATTTGCATGTTGTATAAATATAGATTTGTACTAACATCATATGTTCATATGGTAGCACCGCCACTAATTTGTTGTACAGAAGTCCTTTTTTTTTGTTTTTGTTTTCTCGGAAGCGAATATACATAACAACAATATCCCATTGAGAATGTAAAAAACCAAAAATAATAAAAAAAAAATTAGAAAAAATAACATAAGCAACAAAAGCAGCAGCGGCAATAAAATTTGCAACATCAAATAAAAAAAACAAACAAAAATGAGAATACACCAACATCCTCATCACTATCCAACAAAAAAAAACAGCAATACCAATTGGTTGTGATATCAAAAATAGTAATACTGTACAAAATAATAATCATCATCATCATCACAATCATTATTATCATTGTAAGCAACAATAAAATAACAATACCATAAAAAAAGATAACAATAATAAAAACCAAATAGAAAACAAAAATTATTTTTTTTAAAGAAAATTGCAATAAAATAAAAGCCCTACAAAATACAAAATAAATTTCATGTCTAACATTTGGCGAAACCAGTAACCAACTTTTATACCAAAAACCAAAAATACATTCACATATGCATTCATATATATATATATATATATATATATCAGTAGGAAAATAGATATGCATATTATATGAAGGTTTTTCATTTCTAAAAAATAAGATACATACTCACACTCGCTACCATATGCTTACAGGCACACACAATAGAAAAATAAAATCTTATAACCTAAACCTGTAATTTTTATTTGCATTTTCTTTTTGTTGTATTTTTCCTTTTTTTATTTTTTAAATGACGGCATATGATGGCAGGAAGTTGTAAAAGCAATAACGATGGTAGAATTTTTTTTTTTGTTGTTGCGTGGTTTGTGCATATATCGTTCGTCGTAATACATTCTATTGCATCTATCTACACATTTGTATGTAACTAAGATATACATCTGTGATACACAAACATACCAACAAACCAAGTCAACCATTCATTTAGTCAACCAGCCACCTATAAGGATCAATAAATATAGTAATAAAAAGAAGAGAAGAAAAACAAAAAAGCACTATACAAAATATAAATGAAAAAATATTGATAGAAAAAATTAAAAAATAATAAAAGAAAATGTAAATGTAAACAGTGTTACCAGATGACTCGTAATTTTGATAGTTAATTTTTAAATTATCTGATAATTTGATTCTATTTTAGGTTTGTAGTTATAGGGAGGAATTCGTAAAATCATAATCTATGGAAAAATTTTGTCTATAATTTTACTACAACGGTAGACAAAATTTTAGTATAACGTTGTAGTATGGCTCAAAAATATACTAACAAAAAAATCTTCAAATTTTTGACATTTTTGAAATATTCATGAAATTGAATAAATCACATTTCATTATGAATTTGAACAAATTCAGCTTCAAATTTAAATATTTTAAATCTAATATCAATTTACATATCGATAAACATATATATTGTATTGTATACATATATTATTGATATTAAAATGTTAAAATTTGGAACTAAATTTCAGTGAATACTTTAGCATTACCATAAATAAAATGTTTGTATCTATTTCCATAAATAAAATGTTTGTGTTCGCAGTAGTAAATTATATTGTGATTTATTTTTTTATATATTAAAATGTGTCAAAAGTTAAATGAAAATTATGATAGAATGAAAAGTTCATCTTGAATTTATTCAGAAAATAAGTATTAAACTTGTAATGTTTGGGTAACACATACGATGGAGTTAGGTTCACATTCACGATGCTCTGATTATTAATGGAAATTCCATGTTTAAGAAAGAGCATACACGCTCTTCATCCTTGTTTCTTGATGAGTACAAGTAGTACAGACTTAATTTGCACTAAGGTTACATAATATATTCATGCCTACGACTTATTTATAAAATAAAAAGAGACTTCCAATTCCAATAATATGATGATTAATTCCGATTCAGATTCTGATTCAACACAAGAAAGATTTAATTCAAATAACAGTACAACGATTTTGAAGGGCAGCAAGATGAAACTGTAATATTTGATTCATTAATCATACAAATAACTTCTTTTGGATCTTATCCAAATCTTTTAACATATTATAACTAAATGCGTCAACCCTTGTATGGGAATTGTATTACATTTTAAGACATAAATCCTGATATTCTAATATTGAATATAATCTAATACTGTGAATAAAATCAAAACCTAATATATTGAATAATCATTTCATTTCAGAAATTTTTTTGATTTATGGACATGCCTGTATGCCTGTATTTGCATGTCAATTACCACTATGCTTAAGCTTTTCAGTGACTGTATTTTATTTTCCTTAAACGAAAGACCATGATTAAAAATAAAGACTTTTCTGGAAATAATATAACTCGTAAGCTTTGGAAGTATTAAGCTTTTTACCATATATTAATTAGAATTAAGAGCTATCTTTATACAAACCAATTGTTCAATTAAAAGTTTTAAAAATGTTTGTCTTCTTCATTTTATATTTTTTTAAATAAATTTAATAACATTTAAACATTTTTAGTTTTTTACACTTATCATCAGTAATGACTCTTATTATTAAAGTGTCAAATTTTAATCATTTAAAAAAAATTAAAATTTTTAAAATGTATTAAAAATCTATTAAGTCTGGTAATAATAAAATTTGGTATATTCTATATTATTATCTTTTAATCTACATTCATATTTTTTAGAACTATAATACTACCTACCTATACATACTCTAAAAAATTCTCTCATATATTTTATATTATTATAGAAATAGTTATAAATTTATTTCACATTCCACATTCCGCATTCCAGGAAAAGCAAAAAAAAAACAAAAAAAACAAAGTTGAGTAGCAGTTTTTAAATTTTGAAATTTCATTTATAGGACCTACACTATCTGTAATCCTGTTTGTATTTTCCTAAATCTATAGAATAAAACAAGAAAAAAAAACAACATACAACAATAAGAACAACAACTAAAATTTGTACATATAACAAAAAAAAAATTACCTTTTACTAGAATTATTCCGAATGAAGATACCTCTATCATGAATTTCTGTATTTTAGTCCTGATAGGATATTTGCATTTTCTACTATGTTCATTTGAAAAATTCCTTTTTCATTATTTTTCCTAATTTTTTTTTTTTTTTTTGTTTTGTCTTTTTCTTTTCTTTTCTATAGTGTTAGAAAGTGAGTATAATCATACCCAATGACCAATGTTCAATTCATATGCACGAGTATATTTGCATTCATTAATGTTTATAATATGTACATTATTATGTACATGCTATCAAATTGTATATGGGTACAATAATTATCAATAGACATATTCAAATATAATTCGATAGTTTTAATTTTTTTTTTTTATTTTATTTTAGGTTTAGAAACTCTTTTGAAAATGAATTTCTCAGTACATATTATTATATTATTATTATTATCTACATCTGTGTTATGTATATTGATATCATTTAATAATATGTGTACCATTTATCTATAGAGATATTTTAAAGAGAGATTTTTTTTTTTTATTTAAATAGAATTTTGTCGTTAATAATCAGTCATGAATAAATGTTGTTGTTTTCCAGATGAAAACGATGTTTAAAATAATTTTCAATTTTATATTTTGCATATAATATATTATGTATATATATATATATATATATATATTGCATGAGGCTTAGGTACACATATTTTTCGAAATTTTGCAATAATACATAATCATGTACTAATAATAATTGCTTGTATTGATTCATTATTATTATTATTTCTTTTATAATTATCAAAGACATATGTACATATATACATATATATGCACATATTATGTATAATCTGCCTCTATATTCATTTAATTATTGGGATCAGAAAATGTACAAAAATTTGTATTTTTGTTTTATTTTTATATTATTATTATTTTGTTCTATTTATCTTTTTATATTTGAGAAGAATAAATATTTTTTTTTTATGTTTATGAGGAAATATTTTAGAATAGGTGCATAGTATTGGTATTGATTATTACTTCTGCAATTAGTTTTTGTTGCTCAAGGTCTAAAAGTATCCAATTATTTGTAGAAAAACTGCATGCACGTTTTGTAAATTTTAAATTTAGTTTTTCACGTTTTTTTTAACTTGTCAAAAAAGTAGCGTAACTGATTGAACAGTATTTTAGCAGTTGAAGCTGTTTTAGATGTTAGTACCTAGACAACTTTCATCTTGTTCAAAATGTAAATTGATACTGTTCATAATACTTATACGAGCAGATACTAATTCCAAAATAGATAGTAAAACTCTTAAAGTTCTTCGATTTTTTAGCATGAAAGCCTGAAAAAGAAATGATATTACCCTTTTCCAAAATTATAACGGAATAATAAATAATAACGGAATCAATTTATTTAAATTTTTATATTTATTTCCGGAAAAGGGTAATACTGTCTTAGTTAAATAATATTTTTATTGTGGATTTTGGCTTTTGAATTTATTTTTGTGGATTTCGGTTTGTGGATTTAGTCATCAACCTCTATAACTATATCAATAAAAACTACTGTTAGTAAGAACAAAAATAAAATAGCTAAGATACTAGTGGTTTTCATAAACAAGCAATATTTGCAATATTGTCTATATTGACAAGTATTTTGTTCATAAACAAAATGTTGCAAATGAAGATTATTCATTAACATTTCTAACTTAGCAGGAAAACTGCAAAATTATAGTAGATAAAGCATAGCAATCAGTTCTGCTACTGTTTATATTTATAACACAAACCTGCAAATGTAAAAAAAAATCAAATTTTAATAACTGTAAAAAAAGTTATATTTTGCAGAATTTTGTTTATTTGCATAAAAACATTAAAAAATAGAAAAAGGATAAATTCAAATACAATAAGAAAGTAAGAAACAATAACAAATGTAATAACTTTTTACTAGTTATATAGTTTTGTTTTTAAGTTTCTTTTACTAAGGTTAGTATCAAAACAAGCTGCCCTCGAACTAGATTCACGACACATTCTAAACGTAGTCTCAAATTAATCGTAGTTTGTACTATTTATAGTAATACTAAGCAAATTATAGGAATATAAATTACACAGATTCTCTCTGAAAATTATTAGATCCCATGTTTGGTGCCAGAATGTTTTCAGCAACAATTTGAGGATTAATTGTTATATCAGCCCCACCGAACGACGTTATTGAATAGATTTCAAGGTTATTAAAAGATATTAATATAATATTTAAAAACTTAAATCAAGTCTTACCCAATTGAGGAAATAGAGCTTCAGTAAAGTTATGATTTTCACACGTATAACAAGAAAATTTTCAATAGTAGTGCAGTCTTAATGTTAAAGCAGATACATACTGCTCTATTGCAAAAAATTTAACCCATACCTCGCTTATATTTTAAATCCATTTCAGTATCCACTAGCATTATGATTTCTCATTTTTTTCGCATTTTCTCATAAAAGCAGTACATGCGATATAAAATCAAATCTTTTATAGATAGTAATAACGTACAAAACTTTTTTTTATTGTGATAATAAGTTTAAAGGTGTGGTTCTACATCAGATGATATGTAAAATTTCAACTTAAGTAATTTTGCTCTGAACCCATAGAATAATGATTGACATAATTTGAAAAAAAAAACTGTTTACATAATATATAAATTAAATATTTTTTTTTTTAAATTATTTTATATTTATAATTTTAATTTTTATATTTTTAAAATTACAGACAGAAATAGCGAAACGTTTGAATGCTTTAATAAGTCAATTGTTACCTTTTTTGGCAGCTGAGCACCAACAACAAGTATTACAAGCGGTTGAACGTGCTAAACAAGTTACAATGCCAGAATTAAATGCTATTATTGGAGTAAGTTAATATTATATATTAATTTATTATTAATACTATTTTTATTTATTTATTTATTTTTTTTTGTAATTTTTAATAAATAAAATTAGGTTTAAATTAGGAAATATATAATATTTTAATTCAAAACAAAGTTAAAACTTAAAAAAAAAAATATTTAATTTTAATGTCAAGTTTTGTTTATTTTTCTCTAATAAATTTATATTAGAATTTGTTTCATTCCTTTAATTTTTCTTGTGTGTATGAAACTTTTTTTAAATATAAATTTATTTATTTAAATTATAAAAATTAATATAACATAAATATAAATAAGAATGAAAATAATACATATTATAAATTGATAAAATGCGCTAAATTTTTATTAAAAAAAAATATATTAAAATTAAATTAAAAATATTTTAAATTGAATTAATTTAATTGTTTTAAAAATAAGTACTTTGAGAGTATAGGAATCTGCTAAATGAAATTTGAAGATTAAACATTTTCATAATTAAGAGCAATATAAAGGAAAATAAATGCACGTTTAATTAAGTTATTAATTACCATTGTTTATATTCCAAGTATAAAATGTAAATATCTGTCAATTTTCCTAATCGGTTCCTAAGTCTTACCTTTAAATACATAAAAAAATTTCATTTCATATCTCTAAGAATTTTTCCCAAAATAGTGTTGATTGATTAATTTATGAGACTCAATATCGATTTTTGTAAAAATTGTTATGAACCAATCCCATTATCTAACAATTATTTGAAAATTAAAATTCTAATATAAAAATTAAGGTATGATTTAGAGCTTAGAGTGATACAAAAAAACAAATGTATTTAAAATATTTAAAATTTTTGTTTTTGTTTTCTTATATTTTCACATTTTCATTCCCCAAAATATAATACAGTATAAAAGGGTCCGTTTAGAGCAAAAATATTTTAAGGGATGATTTCTTGGAGTATTTTAGGAAAAAAATTGTTCTAAACGGAGGGGTCTATTTTTAAATTTAACCTGGACTACAGAAAGTTAAAGAAAATCGGATTAGAAAAATTATCTCTAAATAATATCCACTACAGCTCCGAAGGAATTGAAACTAAAGCCACATCTTCTTCATATCTTTTTAAAAATTAATACACATAATTAACGGTATGTGTGTTGGATGAGTATCAGATTTATTGTTTTTGAATAATAGCTGCACATATTTAATTATATAGACCCCTCCTAGTCTAAAACAATTTTTTTCCTAAGACACTTCCTAAAATACAAACAAGGGATCACCCCTGAAAATATGTTTGCTTTTTGCTCGGACTGTATAATAGCTATAAGAATGGACAATTTTTACTAATTATGCATGAAAAAATATATCTCATAATAATGTACATTTTTCGACTTGACTCAAAGAGTAATAGCTTTTCTTCAATTATTTTTCCCATCATTTTCTGCCATTATATAATTTATAATTACATATTATCTATGCTTATATTAACAAAAAAAAAACAAAAATTATCGGAAATGTATATTTAAACGAATTTGACACAGAGATTACAAATACATACAAAAAAAAAAAACCAAGTGTTAAAGTTAAAACTTTATAAAAATTCAAATTATGTGAAAAAGCAAACCCAATTAAATGCATTCCTTCTTAAAATTGGCAATTTATCACAAATGTTCATAATTTTTACCAGCTGATTTCGTATCTGACATTACTTACTTACTTGCTGGGCGCTACAAACCTTGAAGATCCTGGGACTGACGCAAAAAAAAATTGTCCTCCACTGATTTCGGTCACAAGCAGAATCTCTCCAGTTGGTGATTTGAAGTTTTTTCATATCTGCCGATACTTCATCTCTCCAACGAAGGTGTGGCCTCGACGACGTGTTCCCTGAGGTTTCGATTCGAAGAGTTTCCTAGCCGGAGCATTTTCATCAGTACGCTCTACATGGCCTACCAAATGAAGCCGTCTTATTCTGACTTTTTTTAGCTAGGTCCATGTCGTTGAACCGTTGATATAGTTCGGCATTGTATCTTCTTCTCCAAACCCGTTCGTCAGACACAGGACCATAAATGCGACGAAGAATTTTTCTCTCAAAGATACCAAGTGCATGCTCGCTTGCTTTTGGTAATGCCCACGATTCAGAACCATATAGCAGCACCGGAAGGATAAACGTTTTATATAATTGTGCGTTGGTATTTTGGGATAGGAGCTTTGATCCCAGTTGTTTGGACAAACCGAAGTAGCAACGGTTTGCAAGGGTAATTCTTCGCCTTACTTCAACATCGATGTTATTTGTGAAGTTGATGTTGGTTCCAAGGTAGATAAACTCCTGAACTACCTCAAAATTATATGAGCCGACAGTTATGTTGTGTTCTATATGATGTTGTGAGGACATTTTATTTGTCGACAGCATATATTTTGTTTTATTCTCATTTATGAGAAGCACCGATTTATAAAATATAGTGCCCTGTGTATTCACACCGTATCTGCCATTATTAAGCAAAAATTATAATTGAACAGCTAAGTACTGTAATTAATTTTGAAGATCCTTCATATCGAACTGTGCATATATATTCTTTTTTTTTAACTCAAATTTTATTTTCAAACATTTTTGCACTTGTTTCGTTGATTTGAATACAAAAAGAGCTAAATATTAGATTAGGAAACTTAATACATAAATAAATGTATAGTTTGTACCGGAAAACGGAGAAAGATACAACATTAGGTTTGAGTTATTGATAAGACGAATGACACGACGTTTTTGAAGATGGCAAGTTGTTAAATAGTTTTATTTCTCTATATATAACATTCCAAATTAAAATGAGCCATCATCACTCATATTGAAATTGTGAATAAATTAAATTACTTTTTTTATGTTGGAAAAAATTAATTGTACTATGAAGGATGTTTAACCTAACTTCTTTATTTGAGAAAATTTCTAATCTGTCACATAAAAAAAAAATAATTTCATGAGTATATTTTCCATCATGACAAACTTCTTAAACTGAAGAATTACTAATTATTAGAACTAATTTATCGTATTTATCACCAGTGCATTGTACATTGTAAAAATATACCAATTTTTAAAACTTACATAATATGTATATTATTTACAATTTAACAGCCATTTCATTTAATAATTCAAAATGATTGTAATCCCACCATCGCTTACACTTGACAATTCCCTTATACAAACAAATACACAACTTATCAAAAATTTTCGCAATCATATTGTACTTACCAAACTCTAAAACTGAGTAAGTTTTCTAAGATTTAACTTTTTGGATAGTTGTGAATAAAATATAAAATCTGTACCCACAATCTGATTGTTTCGTTAATCAATATTTTGCTCCAATTTAAAACACATCAATAATAAATTATGTTTGAATTTTTTATGCTTCGCTAGTATATCGTTGCTCTTACCGTTTAATGAATCTTGAACAAACAATATTCTATTATTTAGTATGTATAACAATAGAAGTAGAACAGTTCTAGAAATGATTAAGTCAATTTTGACACCACAGAAAAATCTAATCAAGAGAACGATATAATAAACATAAAGTAAATTTATGTAAATATATTTTGATTTTTTCTTTTCACCTAACAAAAAACAGCGTATATACAGTACTGATCAACATTGGTTGTGGGCTACCTTTTACTCTCTTTATCTTAAAAATTTTATTTTTAAAGTTAAAGTTGCAATAATTATTAAATGTTATTGAGTTTCTGTTAAATTTTTTAAAATTTCAAATTTGTTTTTTTATCAACTAATATATTAATTATTTCATCACATTATATTCATTACATACACACATAAATATATATATATAATATATATTATATTCTTTTTAAATAATATTTTATAATATAAAACATATTATATAGATATAATATTTCTATTTAATTTGTTAAAATTATCATTCTAAAATTTTTATTTTTAATATTTGTATCAAATCAAAAAAAAAAAAAACAAAAAAAAAATCAAAAATCAAAAACAAATTTAAAAAAAAATTAAAAATAACGCAGCAGCATCAGCAACAGGGAATACAGCAACTTATAGTAAGTTATAAGTAAAGTACGAACATTTTATTTCAATATTTTTTTTTTCTTTTATAAGATGCTTTTTCTGTTATATTAAAACTCAGCTTATTTAAAAAAAAAAAAAACAATAATAATAATGAAAATGAATTAAAATTGGCGCTAAAATTCAATTTAATTAATTAATTAATATAAACTAGTTGTATAAATATATATATTATATAAAAAACAAGACAAAATTTAATTTTTAAAATATTTTAAAAAGTAATTCATTACATTTCATTAACATTTTCGTTTTGTTATTAAGAACAATAACTATCTTTAGTTGTTAAATCCTTTTGTATGTAAATCCCATTAAAATATAAATCAATGAAATTTTTATTTTTGTTTCAAATTATTTTAATGTTTATAATTTGTAAATCTTAAGTTATTTTTTTTTTTAATTTAATATATTAATTTTGAAATCAATTCGAAGATGACTTTATAAGAAATTTAAAAACTCTCCAAATTCGAAATAGCTAATTTCATCTTCAAAAACAAAATTACCATGCCATTATAATAAACAAAATTTACAAAAAATATTTTTTTTATGAAATTTTTATTCGAAATTTTACTTAGAAATTATTTTGTAAATTATAATTGGATGATTATTGAAAATTGACATAAAATTTTCATGAGTAGTATGTACATATGTATTGGTAAAGCAATAATTTATTTTTTAATTTTACCAAAAATATTAAATTAACTAAAATAATGTCAATTAAAACTAAATTTCATTAAAGTGAATTTTCAAACTTATTTTCTTCAGATTTTAAATACACAACTGTCAAAATTTCAATCAGAATTTCTTTGCTTTGTATTTCTATAAGTCGTACTGAGCCGTATGAAACCGTTCTTCGTATTTCTATATATGAGCCGTTCCACACTTTCAATTTTTCTTAACATATTTTTTATGTTGTAAAACGTTAAAATACTTGTTACAACATTTTTTCGACACATTTTTTTTTTAATAATTTTTGTAGCTACCCAAATTTGTTATTTATTAATTATTTGACAATAATATTTGCAGAACTTTGTTTTTTCTATTAATTTCATATAATATTGTTAATTTTATGTCCTACATTTTAATTTAATCAGCAACACTATAAATAACAATACATTGTAAAATAATGAAATAATAAAACGATGAAACGAAACCTCCAAATTATTGAAATAAAAATTAAAATGTCAATCTTATTGCCTACTTACTTCCACACGGGTAAACTTTCATCACTTTTTTCCTTTCGTTTCATTCCCCCCTTTCTATTAGCAAAATTAGTTTATAGAAAAGGGGGAATGAAACGAAAAGAAAAAAGTTGACCCGTGTGGAAGTAGACAATGGCTCAAACAAGACAGTTCAACTTTCAACATATTTATTCTTACTTCCAGACGATTCATCAAAAACTAGTATCACTTTTATATGTGTGTGTAAATATTTTATTATTAATAATAATAATTCCTGCATATACACAAACATTTTCTGAACCTAATATAAAATTTTGTTTAGTTTTTTGTTTGGGTTAGTAGATTCTCACGTTCACCAGCTAAAATTTTGTCAACAAAGTGATGAACGAAAATGGCTGCCGCAAAATTAGTTTATAGAAAAGGGGGAATGAAACGAAAAGAAAAAAGTGATGAAAGTTGAACCGTGTGGAAGTAGGCATTGCCATATTTTTGACTTTCAATTTTTCATTTCATTTTATTGACGTTTTCATTATCTGTTTTTATATTTTTTATATGCAAAACTGAAATGACAACATGAAAATGTCATATAACTGAATGAAAAACTAAACATTAAAGATGGGTCTATAGAAAAGACCCAGTATGCAGTTTTTTTGACAACATAAATGTCATAAAACTAAATGAAAAATGAAATATTTGAGACAGGTCTATAGAACAGATTCTGTGTAGTTTTTATTTAAATTTGTAAAGCAAAGAAAATGTTTTGATAAATTGAATTTCTGACAGTTGCCTATTTAATATTCTGAATAAAGGACTTCAATAGACTTACAAAAGTAAATTGCATAATAAATTACAAGTCGAATTGAATTGTCGATACAACGTAGTAGACTTTTTTCCCAATTGATTTTGGAAATTTAAATTTAATTGATTCAGTTTCGTTTCTTTTTTTAATTCAAACGAATATGAAGAAAATGAAAACCTAACACAATTGTTTTTAATGCTACTATGGTGATAATGCACAATTAATATGTATCTTTTATTAATTGAAAAATTTTTATCATAAAAGAAAACTGTAAAAATGCAATAGTTTTAACTCTTAAAAATATTTGTATTTATATATTTAATTTAAAATTTAATTTAAAAAATATTTAACTTAAAAAATCATAATATTGTTTAATTTATGATGGAAGAAAATAGGTACACACCTTTTTACCTTTATTTAATTTTTTATTTTATAAAATTTTCAACTTTTCTTTTACTCTTCTTTGTTTACTATAATGTAACTAAGTATGAACTGTACTCGGAAATAAATATAATTTGCAAATCACCTGTAAAACAACTGGCAACTCTCTATCTAGCTTTGGTAAAGGTGTGTTTTTGCTGGTAAACGTTTTAAGTGTAAAAGTATTTTGCTCGTTCTAAAAACTGAGATTGAATTTTTATATAAGAAAAAAATAGATCGCTGCAAAGAATTTCCCTAATTTCTATTTGGAAATTTATTTTTTATACAAAGAAACATTATTAAACTTTCAAAATTATCTGTTGAAAAAATTAATTTATTTTCATATAGATCTACTAAAATTTTTTTTAAAAAAAATGTTGCGGGTATGAAGAAGCTATCCCTGATATTTTCAAAATATACAATAAAAGTATATAAATACAATATATTAATATCGCAAACTAGTTTGCAAATTGTACTAATGTCAGGGATAAATATCCTTAGTAAATAATATTTACAGTTCTTATCCGTACGCACTACGCATTATATAAAATAATGTCATTTCGTATTATCTCTCTCTTTAGAGCCAATCAAATATTTTCACACTTAAAATATTTATCAGCTAAAAACTCAAATATGAAATGTTTGCATACAATTTTATATATAAACGTATGTTATGATGATGAACGTATGTTATGTTAGATTGAAACATTTTTCGTATTGCTCTAGGCATCAATTTGACAGCAATAGTGTTCAGTAAATTCAAAAGTATGTGACAGTTAACTGTCATTGTTCAAAACTGTTCTGTCCGATTCCGTTATAAATCTATACTGAACACAACTAATATGTACAATAATTTTTTCACAAAAATATTATAAAATTATTCAACCATAAAAATTTTAATGTTTTATGTTATAGTAAGTTTGAGTTTTAGCTTTCTTCTCAATTATTTTTCAATCATTTTTAGTTTCTACTCAATCAATATGACAATTTTATTTCAATTTTACTCATATATTCAGTTTTGGGTTCGCTTTAATTGTCTGTTTAAATCCATTTTTATTCAATCTCATAAACATACATATGAAATTTAATCAATCAAAACTTTAGAAATTAATTTCATAAGTTTATTATAATGTGTGTTTCTTTGCTGAAATATGTGACTTTATTCTAAACCAAATATATTACAATAGAATTTTAATTGTAGATTTTGCATAATTCTCGATTTTATACTAGTTATTTGGTTTTGTTAAATATATTTTATTGTAATAGGTTTTATTCTAAACACTTTGTATTCACAAAAATTCATCTCATCACTAACCGAATTCATAATTTTATCTATTTTTTAATGTATGTACATATATACAGATAGCAAAATTTATTTCTTATTTAGATTTAAATCTATTTCTTATCTATTTCTTATTTACATCAAATTGATATGATTTATATAATCTGGTATTATTTGAAAATATTTTAGCTATGCACCTATACTATTATTTGTACGGAGGAAAATTAAATACAAAATATATTATATACTTACATCCAGTTCGATAGGAATTTTTTTTTTGTTTACAAGATTTTCTTATCTATTTTTCGACATTTCATTTAAAAAAGTTCATGTATTGTAATTTTCCGTTATAACATATTCGATTTCATCAATATATTTTTTATTTCTTTATTTTTGTATGAATATTTATTATCTTTGCTTTTAAAATTTATTATAAATAAAGCGTAATAATAATATTAATTAAATAATTTTTAAAAAATTAGTATTATTTCAAATTTTGTGAGTTTAAGGTACAAAAATTTTACAACTAATTTTTAACAGCAATAAATTGAACTTAAGTATAAAATCCATTTTAATTTTTAGAATATACGTCTACTACCTAGGCGTAGTTGGTTTGTTTTAAGAGCATTTTTCGCTACTTAACCAACCGACCGGCTCTCTAATTTTCCTCCCCAAGAGAATAATACTATATACATAATATATAGATACTGAACTAAGCAGAAAGTTGTGAAATTTTGTTATTTTGTTGAAACTATCATCAAAAGTCATTTGCATGTTACTTTCATGTCACTTTCATGTCACTTTTATGTCATAATAATTTTCAGCTTAAATTTTACTTAAATGCTCATATCTTTTATTAATTATTTATAATTTTTTTTTTTAATTTAATTATTTACACATGCATATAATATGTACTTCATAATTCATTACAATTTAATTTGAATTTTTTTTTTATTCTAATTACATATTTTCCAAACAGCTCAACATCATCATGAAATCTCAGAAAGGCATGTTTCTGTTTTAGAAATCATTCTCTTTCAATAAATTTCATTTTCTATTTTTTTTTTTTTTTTTGATTTTTCCAAAATTTAATGTATTTATATTAAATGTTAATTAGAAGAAATCAAATGAAGCTTTTATATGTTATAATTTATAAAATATTAAAACGAGCTTTTTTTTTTAATTTCAATTTAAAATTTTGTAAAATTTTGTAAATTAAATCAATGAATATAATTAATAATGTTATTGTAAAAAATTTCAGCAACAAATACATGCTCAGCAAATACCAGGTGGTCCACCACAAGCTATACCCGGTCTTGGTTCACTTGGTGGTTCACTAGGACCATTTGGAATGCCACATGGTCCTGGTTTATTAAAAGGACCACAAGAAATACATCGTGATGATATTAAACCATCTTTAGGTGCTGCTTTAGCTGAAGAAATTCAAGTTAGTATATTGAATAATTTAATTAAGTATATTGTAATTTTTGTTATTTTTTTTCGTTAACGCTACAATGATCCTTCAATTGCAGTTTATTTATTTTATTTATTTATTTATTTATATATCAGTTTTAGCCAAACTTTTAAGCCTTTTTCGTTTTCGAGATGTGAGGTGAATTTTTTATTGTCATTTATCCCAAAGACTCAGAATTAAGTTGAAAAACCTATAAAACATTTTAATTTCATCAGGAATCGAATCTGGGACCATACGGTTGAAAGGTAGACACTCTAGTGATTTTCATAAACAAGCAATATTGGCAATTATATTGACAAGTATTTTGTTCATAAAAAAAATGTTGCAAATGAAGTTCATAAACATTTTGAACTTAGCAGGAATTTATTACTTATTTTGTTTTTGGAGTATGTGTCTATGAAAAGCCCTTCTACCTACTGCGCCACCCAGCATGTATTTCAATTTATTTTAATATTTCTTTAATGAATAAATTTTCTGTATTCAATATCTAAGAATGTCTAAGAATGTAATTAACAAATTATATATGTACATTATTCTGTCATGGAACTGCTACTTTCGCTAAATTATTTTCTCATTTTAAAATTTATTAGGTATTCTCTAAATCGAAAGTAGCGTCATTTTGCGCTATTTTTAATATAATTTTTGTTCGATAGTTTATTCTGTTATCGAATCTGTTTGCTAATGAAATTGTGAAATTATGAAATTTTTTTTAAAAATGTAATTAATAATTAAATAAAACTACATATTTAAATATATGTTACAAATATTAGGAACTATTTAATACTATTTGAAACAAGGTATTTGTCTAAGTTTATACAACGTGATTTATAAAAAAAAATATAACAAATTTTTAGAGTTTTGGAGAAAATAAAAATTTTGACATCACATTTGTTCAGTATATTTAGAATAGAATTGGACTGTCTGGATAATGATAATTAAATGGCAAACATTTTAGGTCTACTTAACAGAAAAACCTATTGAGCATTTTTTTTTTTTCAAATCTATTTTGAACTTTTTTGTTCTAGTTTTTGTTTAACTGTCAATATTTGAAAAAACAAAAACTACAATAAAAAAAATTGTCAAAACTATTTATGAAAAGAACTCACAACAAAAAAATATGTTTTGTGTAAACTATTGAACACCTATCAGAACACTGGAACACAAAAAAGTTTTATTTTTTTATTTTAGATCGTTCTAAACCGTTCTTGAACAGCTTACTGAAAAAACCTATTGATGACAATTTAAAATGTCATAGTGTCAAAAATGCGAATTTTAACATAATTTCAATAGCAAGCATAAAGCTGTTTTTTTTTACTAATTCATAGGTTTGTTCAATAAACTGTAAAAAAAAAAAATCTAGATCGACGTAGAGTAAAAAAAAAACTTTTTTTTTTGTGTTCAGTAGTTTCCGTTTAATTTCGTTTTTTGTCCAAAAGTGTTTTGATTGATGTTCCTTGACATCGTAAATGTCCCAACACAAAGTTGAATGCAACGTCCACATGATCTTAAATGTCTACAAAATCTCACAAAAGCTTTAGGCATTGTCTACATGATCACGATTGTTGTTGTTGTTGTTGTTGTTGTTGACGATGTCTCCGTGACCGGTTTGACAGGCATTTGGAGTTAACAAATATTTTTAAAAACCCAATGTTGTACAGGGTTAATAAAAACTGTCTGTTTATTTTGCTTGATTACAAATGAATTAAAAACAGCTCAGAAAGCTCTCATTACACAATCTTGTCAACTTGCTTTACGGATAACATTGAAAACTTAGTCTTTTTTATATGTATCAGGTTGAAGTTTTTTAAGACATTTACGATGTCACCGGTTCTTTAATAGATGATCCATAATAATTTTAATTTAAACTATTTTGTTATTAAACTATTCTTTTTTTTTTTTTAAATATCAATCGTAGTTGTCAATTGCATTGAGAACAAAAAAAATTGAAAGTAGATGTTTCTGTTTTAGCTAAGTAGTCTGTAGTACAGTGTTAAACATTCAATTGTATCCAAAACATTAATGTGATTCTGTTTTCAATTTACTGTACAAATTTTATAAACGGTTATCAGTTTATTTTCTACATCGCATCTCAAATTAACAAACGAAATGTGAATTTCTTAAACGGTTTGTCCCTTATAGTTATTCTGATATTATAGCTTTGATTACAATATTTTTGAACTTGTCTCTTTAGACGTTATGCTCTTCCTCCTCCTATCTCCAGATATCAATACTGCAGTATACAATTACGAAAAAAATTATTCTACCAAACTCGAAAATATCTTATTGCTATAGTCGAAAATTGAAAAAAATGGAGGTTTTCTACTTAACATATTTAACTACAATTAGAAATAAACACTATTAGAAATATTTAGAAATATGTACACTATTACTTGTGTTGTTATATTTCATCAACGATATCAACATTTAATTTATTTCATTTGTTTTAAAAATTCATTATTAAATTTATATCATATTTTTTTATGTTCTTATAATAGAGAAATTCAGTTTCACCAGCTGAACGAGAAAAATATCGAACCAGTAGATCTCCTTTAGATATAGAAGGTGATATAAAACGAAGAAAAGAAGAAAAAATGGCACATGTAAGTAAAAGAACAATTTTTATAATTTACGTTATTATAAATCCGTAATAATACATTTTCATTTAATCACCATTAATAATATGTATATATACATAACATATATATATTAATAAAAATAATAATTTTAACATTTAATATTTCAACATATTTTCACTACACGATTAAAAAAATGCGCTCAAAAATGGTTCAAAACTCAACTCACCAAAAAATAAATACAATGTAAAAATATATAAAAAAAAAAAAAAAAATAACAAATCGCAAATCAAAATTTAAATTTTTTCAAAATTGGAATTAAATTTTCTTTTTTTTTGCATTTTTATTTTCTTTTCCTTTTCTTCTTGCCTTCTTGGTTTTATTTTTCAAAATTCTAGGAAATTGATGGCAGTAAAAGTGACCAGGATGTGGTTGTTGATGTTGCTAATGAAATGGTGAGTTGAGTTTAAAGCAAAAGTAAGAGCATCATAACAAAAAAAAAAAATTATTATAATTAAAACAATAATTATTAATTATAAATAAAAATTATAGTAAGTTATAAAAATAATCGTATCTGTATTCTGTATCGATAATAATTTTTTTCGAACCATAGTGACAGTTTTATTCTGAAAAATCAAAAACTTAACTATTTTTACAATTCCTAGTCAAAGCAATAAAAATAATTTTCAATTAATTACACACATGCAATCTTGATAACGAATTTCGCTAACACACTTACTTTTTCACACTTGAAATTTTTTTCAAAAATGTCAGACTTGGGTTTTAATCACTATTTCCAAAATATGTGACGAAGTAAAATAAATAACGCAATACATTTTGTGTGAATGTAAATCGCTGGCAAACAAAAGACTACTTCTTGAAAATGTTTTTTTAAATCGAAAGAATTCTTATCTAATTTACTGAAAAAAATCAGGGAATAGGGATAACATAGACTAGGACTAGATCAATGAAGCAATGCTACAATAAGTTTCACGATAGTTGTGACATTAGAATCAAAGATTTAATTATCGTATATTTATAAATTAATCTAATTTAATTTATAGCATGTGAATCTTCCACGATGGATTTTCCTACAGTTTCGGTTGTAGTAAACATCGGATTTGAGAGTGCGGCATATTTCATGTGGTAGTGTCGAGCGGAACACTCAGATAACAGAATCGCAAATAAATTATCGAAATCGTCTCGTACGCACCGAAAATACCTTCGGGATAGGAACAATTTTTGGAGCCTGGAACGTTAGAACCCCGCACGATTTAGATCGATACCAGCAAGTTGAACGTTAAATGATTCGACTCAAGCTAAGCCATTTTATGCATTAGCGAAACCAAATGGAGAGAACAAGAGGACTACACAACTCCCTGTATGTTAAAATCTATGCTATATTCTTGAGATGGTGAAGCAATTGGTGGCATAAGGATAGGAGGTGTTGATATTATGTTAAGTCGTAATGCTAGATGTAGTTTGATCATCTGCCAGATTGAAAAATCTATTTTTTACACGCAACTTTAAGTACGGTTTATGACAATGCTCCAAAGGCTGACATTAAGATCATTCTGGGCGATCTTAACGTTAAAGTCGAATGTAAAAATGCAGGTCTAGAGAAGGCCATGGGGAAATATGGAAAAAGTGTAAGAAACGGTAATGGTTTTCCCGTCTATGTCAATGTTGATGAAATCAGATTGTAATAAAATAATTTGCAAGTACTGTGCATTCTTTTTCAAATGAAAACTAGTTTTAAAATGTTGATGTTTTGTATTTCTGATGATACATGTATGTCGTCATACTGGTATTCTTTGAAATGAAGCAGAGGTTGAACAGATATTTGAGGGAATCAAATAGACGTTGAAATAACCAGACAAATGTCATTTCAAATAGAATATTATCTATAGAAGAAAATAATTTATAACAATAAATTAAAATCAATAGAAGACAATGTAACAAAACCAACCAAGAAAAAGATGGAAAGAAACTATATGTAATATAAAACAATGTTAAATTTATTTTATTTGGAAAAGAAAATTTAATTTTTTAATCTACGACTTAATGTAGACACAGTAGTAGGTATATAGATCGATAATGTTCGGCTTACAAAATTTTGTTGAAGCTCCTAAACTAATTTATGCAACTTTCACAACTAAAAGCATATTACATTAAAAATTGATAAGCACATATGGCACCTACCTAGTAACAATTGAATTCATAAAATATATTTCTCTTTAGCTATTTTGGAGTTCAAGTTAATAACAACTTTTAGTTTAAGTTCTTCCTTAAAATGATTCATCTATATATTTAATTAAAATAAAATTACAATTATAAACTTAAAACAATTTATTTTAATTAAAATTTTTAAATATAAACTATTATCAAGGAATAAAATTAATATTTAAATTATATTTTAGGAGTCACCATCTCCTAGAGCGAATGGAGATCATGCATCTTTAGAATCGCGTGATCGAGATGGAATTGGTTTAAATGGAGATCGTAGCGATAAAGCAGGTGGCGGTAGCTCAAAACCTCCAAGTGAAAGACCTCCATCTAGATCTGGATCAAGCTCATCACGTTCAACACCTAGCCTTAAGACAAAAGATGTAAATTTTAATAAAAATAATATTGTTTTTCTTTAATTTTATATTTTTAGTTTATATTTATTCCATATTTATAGCTCGATAAACCAGGAACTCCAGGTTCAAAAGCTCGCACGCCTACGCCAAATGCTGTTTCAACACCTAATACACCAAAGCCAGTAATGCCACAAATGCCAGCTGCTGGTTATCCAGGATCACCTTATCAAAGGCCACCAGATCCATATCAGAGACCTCCACCAGATCCAGCGTACGGAAGACCACAAATGCCGTATGCTCATGCAAATGGATTACAAATTTCAGCAGCTGCAGTGGCTGCTGCTAGTATGACTGGTGGAAAACCGTATGTTTTTTTTTTATTTATAATATTTTAAAAATGTATAATTACTAATTACTAAATTATTACAGTGCATATTCATTTCATATGAATGGAGAAGGTACACTTCAACCAGTTCCATTTCCTCCAGATGCATTAGTTGGCGTTGGTATACCACGTCATGCTCGACAAATTAATACTCTATCACATGGTGAAGTTGTTTGTGCTGTTACAATTTCAAATCCAACAAAATATGTGTATACGGGTGGAAAAGGATGTGTTAAAGTTTGGGATATATCACAACCAGGAAATAAAAATCCAGTTAGCCAATTAGATTGTCTAGTAAGAGTTATACATATATTAGATATTATATTCTTTGTAAACATTTTTTAATTTATAAATTCGATTGTTTTTTTTTTTTGTTTAATTTCAGCAACGAGATAATTATATACGCTCTGTAAAACTTTTACCGGATGGTCGTACACTAATTGTTGGCGGTGAAGCATCTAATTTATCTATATGGGATTTAGCTAGCCCAACACCAAGAATTAAAGCTGAATTAACATCATCAGCTCCAGCATGTTATGCATTAGCAATAAGTCCAGATTCAAAAGTATGTTTTTCATGTTGTAGTGATGGAAATATTGCTGTTTGGGATCTACACAATCAAACACTGGTACGACAATTTCAAGGGCATACAGATGGTGCATCATGTATTGATATTAGTCCAGATGGTAGTCGTTTATGGACTGGGGGTTTAGATAATACGGTTAGATCGTGGGATTTAAGAGAAGGTCGTCAACTACAACAACATGATTTTAGTTCACAAATATTTTCTCTAGGATATTGTCCAACAGGTGAAATTAAAAAATTATTATACTATTTAACTAAATATAAAATAAAAATAAAATATATGTATATTTCTAGGTGATTGGTTAGCTGTTGGTATGGAAAATTCTCATGTAGAAGTATTACATGCAACAAAATCAGATAAATATCAATTGCATTTACATGAAAGTTGCGTTTTATCATTGAGATTTGCTACTTGTGGTAAATGGTTTGTATCAACAGGCAAAGATAATTTATTGAATGCATGGAGGACGCCATATGGCGCAAGTATATTTCAGGTAAACAATTTAAAATTTTTATTTTAAAATTCTCACTTTAATTTTAACTTTTTTTTAATTTGTTTTAATTCCAGTCTAAAGAAACATCATCGGTTCTCAGCTGTGACATATCGACTGATGATAAATATATTGTGACAGGATCTGGTGATAAAAAAGCAACCGTTTACGAAGTTATATATTAAAGAGCATTTACCAAAATTCTTATAAAAATAAAAAAAAATAAAAATGAAGAAAAATTGAAAATAAAATAGATAAATGTAAATGTAAAAACAGAAATAAATAATACAAAAATTTAAATTAATGAATTAAGAATAAAGGAGAATGAAAATATATGATGAAAGAAATATTGTAAACGTTAAAATAATTAATTTAAAAAAATTAACAAAAAAAAAAAAAATACTAAATAGTTATGAGGATCTATATTCTGATTTGAAATTCAAAAGATTTAATCTGTGTATACCCCAACGTAAAAATTTCTATTTCAATAAATGCAAATTAAATTGATGTTTAATTTAAAATAGAATATATTAAATGGTAAAAATGACAGAGTACCTTTAGAATCCTACAAAACAGTGTAAATACTAAAAATTATTATTTCGAATTAAAATCGTAATTCGAACTTGTTTTCATATTCAATTTTAATCGTCTCATCCTGTATATACAATATTTTTAATTTGAATTTCAATCAAAATTAAAGATCCTTGTAATTAAATAGTTAATAGACAAGAAAAATTTTATTTCATGTTTTTGCTTAATTAATTATAATTCAAATTTAATAAATTCAATTTTCTATTTCCTTATTATAATTTTGGTTGTAATTTCATTATTTAGTTAAAAATAAAAAAAAAATAAAAATAATTACAAAAAAAAAAACAATTATACAATACAAACACACGTACAGAGAAACACATTTCAAAAGTATAAAATTTAGAATAAATTTTATTTTTAATTTTAAGAACTTTTTTTTAATGTTGTTAGACTAGAAATATATAATATAATGTAAGAGAAGATTTAAATAAAAATGTAAATAAATAGTTTCGAAATGAATACAAAAAAAATATAAATTCTTTCACTTTATTTTATTTTAATAATAACAGCCAATACTTAGAGAAATCTAGAAGTTAGAGAAATGTTTATACTTTCATATCATTGGCTATGAAAAAGCCGACATTTTCAAACTAATGGTCACTTTAAAATTTTATATGCCAAACAAAAAAAAAACCGTCTCTTCTTGGGAATGCCTGAAATGAAATAGGATTTCAAATTGTACATGTTCTGACCATAAACGAATTTCTACAACCATTTTTGAATCACCGTGGTACTTCTTTGCTGTAGGTGTAGTAGGCAATTACTGCATTTCTCTACGGAGTTGCTTAAGAGATGGAAGTATGTAGTAATTTTAGTTCTTCTGAGCATGTGCCAGTTCCTACAATATATCCTATAAAATAGAGTGAATATTTCAACAATACGATGATGATCAAGTGGAAATATTTTCCGATATATTTACATCATCTATGATGTAATATACACACACATCACTTAGATCATTTTTGTAAGTGTATTTTTTGAAGCGTCCGACTATAAATGAAAATTTTCCCATTTAATGTCCTTAAATGTACCTATTTAATATATTTATTTTATCTCATTTAATTTTTTTAAGCCCTCGAAACTTTATATGATTTTCCAATTTTAAATCGTGTAATATTTTTTATTTAAACTTTAGTTTATGTGATTTCACATAGAAATCAAATTTGTAAGTATGTATATTAAAATTATTAATTGTGGAAAAATAACGTAAAATGTTCAATACCATAAATTAGTTTTCCAAGAATCAATTGTTATCTTTTTTTATATTTTAAAATATTTTTTGTTTTCAAATATTTATAATCATAATAAATATGCTATCATTATTATCGTTACCAGAAATTCTGGAGGTTTCTCTAGTGGCATATATCACAACAATTTCAATGAATACTCATAAAATCGTCATAAAATGATGATGATGCTATCAAACCTGACACAGTCTGGTACTAATATTATACATATGTACTCTAATAATTAATAAAATATCACTAGTCGAATATAACAAAAAAAAAAAAAACAACAAAAAAAAATCAATTTCAAGATTGGTTTTAAAATGACAAAAAAATAAAAACTCAATTTTAAATATAAATATATGACAAAAAAAAATACACTGAATCCGATCGAACTAATGCCTCCCTTGGGAAAGATAGCCAATGATCTAAAATAAAATGCGGTTGTTGTTGGTTGCCTGTTCATATTTATTGTATCTGGCTTGTCCTTAATAGCAGACTTCAGTTAATATTTAGAATTTAGTTTTTATTTAATTAATTTTATATACGTAAACATGAATATACAGTATATAATAATATATATAAATATTTTTTTTATTAATAATATTTGATTTCGAAAATTAATGATATAAAGTGCAGCTTTATTTAAACAAAATAGATAATTTAAGTGATTTTGAAGATGAGGAATTTCCTGTCACAACATTTTGGATAAAATAATCAACATGTTGATATTTTGTATCACTAATTATATGTATTTTTGTTTTTATATCAAATAAGAAAAACAAAAAGAATTAAAACTACGTCAATATACTAAATTTTTTAAGGAACAGATCAATATTTTTAGAAACAATATCCCGAATTTTTATCAAACTCATATAAATTTAAAATTACACACAGTACAAATTGTTGAATTCATTTTTATTTTAATATGTCTATTTGTTATATCCTCAATAGCCGAGTGATCAAACTTTTGATCATATAGAATTTACCCACCGATTAAATGAAAATTCAAATTTCATGGATCTGTAATCTCTATACAAATAGACTACAGGGGAATATTTTGTAATGTTTGTTATTTTTCAGAATAACCAAAAAAAATTCTGTTTCAAGGTCTAAATTTGTCCAACAGTAAAAAATACTCAAAACTATCTATCGAAATAAAATAGAATAAGTAAAGCTAGAAATATGAAGCACATAAGTAAACCTTTAATGAGTTAAAATCAAAGAAACTCTAATTCCCAAATCTAGAAATTGAATCTTCAAAAAGGGATTTTTATTTTGGAACTATGATTTACAACAAATTCTCACTTGAAAGTGTCATTGTTTTATGTATTTTAACGTGCTGATAATCTCAAACATTCGCGCACTTACATTTTCGGGATTTGTACATTTACAAATATTATTCTATTAACATTTTACATCTTCAAAACTAAAAATTGCATCAACATTTTAATGTCGTAAACGTTACGTTTATCGAGTACAATTAATTCAACAAAATTGACTTTTTAAATTTCAATTCGCTGCCAACTTGAGCTTTAACGTGGTGAACGTCAAGTTTAAATGAGTGATTATACTATGGGAATGTACTTAAATGAAATGAAACACTTATTCAAACTGTTAAATTATTTATTTCCTCACATTAATTCAATTTTTTAGGGTATTTGATATTTTTTAATTTTGCATCATATTAATGTTTACAATTTTTAAATTTACACCACTGGTGTTATGTATGTATATATAACGAGAAATTTATTAAAACAAAATCAATTGTTTTAGAAGCTATTAAACAAATTGAGAACTTACTTATCTGTAAACACCGCATAGATAAGCAAGTGAACATATATACATACATAGTACATATCAAAGATTTTATCATATACCTAAGCAATTGATTTTAATCATAAACTTTATTGTGAGAACAAAAATTATTTCTATTACCATTTGTGTAAAAATATCAATTTTATTCGATGAAATTTATTTCGAAAAAATGTTCTATACCAATAAATTTATCTGCTTTTAAACAGAAAATCATTTATATTTTATTCATTTTGTGACCAAATCATTCGTTAATTATTGATCTTTCTTTATGGTTCGATTTGAATTTAATTTTTTTTAAATAAATTATTAATAATCGGTAACGAGTTATCAACAATTTGCATTAAAAAAAAAAAAAACAATCTAAATAATAATAATTTAATTTAAATGGATTTTCTTTCAAACGGATTTCAACAGTTATTTGCTGAATTGGACAATGATATTCAGCTGAATTTAACAGAAAAGCAATATATTTTCGATAATATACAAAATAATAATGATTTTACTAATATTTATAATTATCAATTGAATACTCAATCTACAGATATAGAATATATGTCTGAAAATGATAAAATAGATGATTTAGAGCTTAAAACAACAATATCATCACTATCACCATCATCATCATCAACAGCTTCCTCGCTTACAACATCATTAAACACAGATTCTTTTCAAACTGTTATTAATTATGAAATAAATTTTTTTAATGAAAATTTTTTTTCTCCAGACTTTGATTGGGAAAATCAATTTTTAGATAATTACATTGAACTACCTGATTTTGTAAATTTATTACCTGAGAAAACACCGTTATGTAGTGATTCGTGTGAATTATTTTTAAAAGAAAGTTCTGAAAATTTAAATAAATTTCGTCAAGCAAATAATTTAATTAACTTTAATGGTGATAACAAACAAAAAAATATTAATCAAAATAAAAATAAAATTTATAGTAATAATAATAATAACAATAATGATAGTAATAATAATAACAGTAATAATAATGAAAATAATATTAATAAGTCTTTAATAAAAATATCATCAACATCACGTGAAATAAACAAAATAAATGATAACAATATAAAAATAACATTTCCATGTACATGGGATTCCTGTGAAAAAGTATATGCGAAACCAGCTCATTTAAAAGCACATTTAAGGCGTCATTTAGGCGATAAACCATATATTTGCAATTGGCCTAATTGTACATGGCGTTTTTCAAGATCTGATGAGCTTGCTAGGCACAAAAGATCACATTCTGGTATCAAACCATTTCAATGTATTTATTGTCCTAAATGTTTTGCGCGATCGGATCACTTAGCTAAGCATAGAAAAGTTCATGAAAGAAAATTGGCAGCTAGTAAATTAAAAGGAATATATATACCAAATTTACATCAAGTAAGACCAGGACGAAAACCAAAAAATAGTCAATTTTATTAATACTATGTATAATGAATTTCAAACATAATCAATTTATATATTATTTATATACATATGTCCTAAAAAATAATTAATTATTCAATAATTTTTTTTTTTAAATTTGTAAATGTATTTAAAAATAATATTAAGTAAATTTGATTGTGATTTTTTTTTTATTCAAAATGAAAATTAATATTAAATGTAAAATTTATTAAAATCAATACAAATGCTCTATTTTTCTGATCTTAAAAAATGTGTATGCAATTATTAAATATTGGGTAATTAGTCACTCTCTCTATAAGACTTTTTTTTAGAATTTAATGCCAATGTTAGTTCTGTTCTGATAATAAGCTTTTTTTTAGCCTTTCAAATTAAATATAATTTCATTTTAATTAAGCTTAAGTTTTATCAACTATGTAAAAATGTAAAGCATCCAAATGTTTAGAAGCTTCAAAACAGAGCAATATCATAAATAAAAAAAAATATGTGAAAAAAAATTACAAAAATAATTTTTTTTTGTTTTAAAGTTACGACAATGACCCATTTAGTATTTTATATAATATGATTTTTGTATAATATATGGTGTATTTATTTAGTATTTTAATTTTTGGTGGTATTGTTTTCTTTATTGGCAGGCAGCTATTGAACTGTCTAATCCTTATGATGAACCCAATAGCTATCCTTCTCAAATTTCAATCTTATATTTTTTTATCATGATACATATGTATGCAAGTACTGTGCTTAACACGCTTTGTTATTTTGTCTCTATCATTTTACTTTCAGTTCTTTGAATAAGAGTTTATTTAAACTTATGAAAAGTTACAATAAAACTAATGAAGTTTACCCATTATTCTTTAAGGTCTTATTTTAAATGGGGTCAATCGTCGATCGCGGATGTCTATTGAAATATTGAAATTCAATAGAATAGACTTTAAAAAGTCCTTCAAAAAAAAATTCGGTATCGCGGAAGTTTATTGGAACTAATATACTTGCCAAAAACGTTGCTGCACGTAGATCATAATATTTATTGCGGATTATTATAAATGATAATTTTAACTGTAAGTTGAAATGAGTTTGATTTGACCGATTTGTTGAAATGGTTTTTGCAGGCTCTTATAACTAAAACTAGGTTCATTCAATAGCAAATTGTTTTCGATTGCAATCACTTGCAATCATGTTTTTTTGTTCAATAACTTTTCAATAACTTTCAATCACGATTTGGAGGGGAAATTTGTGATTGAAACTGATTTTTTTTTGTTCAATAGACGTGATTGAAAATGATATTTTCTGATATTTTCTGATTGCGCTCAGAATTAAAATCACAATCATTGATTGGAATTGAATGTCAAAGTTTAATTTTGAAAATTATTCTGAGGCAAAGTATTCGGCAAAAATTAATTATATTTATTTTTTTGAAAAAAGATTTGAGAAAAAAAAATTTAAAATATTTTAATAAAACATTTTTAAAATTTAAATTCAAATAAAAATTTTTTTAAATTAAGTTTTTTAAAAATTTTTATCCATTTTTTTTATAAACAAATTTTGAAATTTCAAAAACACAAAAATTTGTTCAATAAGAAAAATGGATTGTAAGTGATTGGAAATGATATTTTTTGAACAGGATTTTGATTGGCTACTGATATTTTGAACATTTTGGATTGCTTTTGATTGTGATTGATTGCAATCACATGTTATTGTACACCTACTTTTTCTTAAATTAAAAAAAAAAAAACAAATATTAAGACATATAAAATTAAAACTTACTTATTCTCCATTTATACTTATTTCGTTAATGTCTATTAACAAAATATCCGCGTCTCGACGACTTTAAAGTTCTATTAATAAAAAAAAGGCCTTCCTAATAGACATCCGCGATTAAGCCCAATAGACTTTTTTTTATTTTAGAAAAAACTCCTTCCCAACAGACTTCTACGATTGACCTCCATACCATAGTTTAGCATAATTATTTTTTTCATAAAAATTATATTCTTGATAGTATATCACTATATAGTATGTAGATGTTCTAAATTAATATTGATAAGATATCGAAATAAATATATTTTTCAATGTACATTCATAAATATCTATGCAATTTCTTTTTTATGCACATACATACATGTAAAAATATTTTATGTCTATTAAAATATAACTTTGTCTGAAAAAAAACCTTTCAATAAAGTTTTTTTTAAAGTGGTAACCAAAATTTTAACTTATTTTTTAAACTAAATTTATAGCCAATCTAATAATTGTGGAATATCAATGGTTTTAAAAATAAAACACTACATTTTACTTCTACAGTCTACATCTACACCTAAGTGATGTCAAAGTATTTGTATTCCGCTCCAACTGCTGGTACTCCAATACTCTCATGACCCATACTCTAAATTATATTCCTTTTCAAGTCAAATCGTTGGGCACTCGATTGGTTAGCTATAGCTCCAGAAGAAATTCAATAATTTATTGCTCAGAGACATTTTGAAGAAGCATTGAATTTAATACGGTACTCCTTTCCGATTTTTTTTTTATTTAAATAATTGTCATGCAAACATATTTTTGTTGTGATATCATGGTTACTAAATATTTTTAAAAATTTAATCTTAAAATAACTTTTTTTATGTTTATTTCATGTGATATCGGATCGGAAAAACCTGAAGGGTTTTTGTTGAAGCATTTTTTAAATTGAAATATTTTTTGTTGTATGTAATATGTATGTATTTATTTATATATGAGGTTATTTTTATTAATAATTATCAAACATTCTCTGATGGCACTATAAAAATGTATAATATGTAACCATTTAAAAATTTAAAGATCAAATCAAAATTTAAATAGGTATACATAATTATTGTTATTAAAAATATATAATATTATACGAAATATTGTTTCGACAAAATATTTACTTTCTTATTAATATACTGTTTAATTTCTCTATAGTAACTCTGAATTTTGCATAAACATTTTAATATTTGGTGGTTTAATAAAAAAAGTGATAACAAACACTAGACAAAATTCAAATCCTTTAAAACAAACTATTAAAAAATATATATTTTTTTATATGGTACTCCGCTTAAAATATTAATATTGCTCCCTTGTAAAAACATGAAACTGCAACCCTACTATAATACATACTTTTTTACTATAAAACAAAATTAATTTATTCTCTCAACTCTCATTCCCCATTCTTTCATTGTTTCATTCATAATTATTAATAAACTGTTTTTCCATGATTATTGTTGTTGCTATAAAAGGCTTCAGACAAAACCAAAATTAGTATGCATTTCGAAATGCATATGTACCTGACTCAGGAACTACAATATTGTAGTTCTTGCCTGGCTTATAATTTTTTGTTAAGCAAGCACTAAGCAGTCGTTGCAAAAAAAAAATTACGTGAAAAAAACGCACCTAACATTGCTTTGCTGAGAGCTTCAATATGATAGGTAGGTGGGTTGAATAGGTAGCGCTGGAAAAAAGTCAACACAGTGACCAAAAATTATACATTTTGAACTATTGTGATTTGTGGTACCACAGAATCAAAAATATTTTGATATGTATTATACATACATAATATATGTATATATTTTGATATTTAAACAATTGGATGGAACAGTTGAAGAAAATTATTAATAATCAAACTTAATTCTAGGAATTAACCAAATTTATATTTTATCATTTAGTTGTACATATTTCGTCCACAATAGACGTCTGATTTGCTTGTTATCTGTAATATCTAAGTCTAAGACAGTAATATATAAGAAAAATGTTAATTAAAAAAGCTATTAATATAGTCAACGCAATAATCAACAAATTGTAATAAGAGTTTAATTATATATTTAAACTTTAAATAAATGTATTTATAATATTTATGTATTTCTATAATTATATAAAAATAAAATGAGAAGTAATTTATATAACATCTGTTTGGTATATACTTCTTGGTTTAGGTTTTGGTGGACCTCTTCCAAATTGTGTTTTAAGTTCACATAAAAAATCATTTCTTCTACCTGACATTTTTTCATACTTTTCAATAGCTACAGGTAACAGTTCTTGTAGTAAATAATTTTTATTTTTCGTTACAAAATTTAACTGAAATAAATTTGATTCAAATACATTAGTAACATAACCTTTTAATTATAAAATTTATATAGTTTTAATTATAAAATTTAACTTACATCAACTGTTATTGCTGGGTTTGGTGTAATTTCATGTTGAGCTAAAAATAAGTCTCTTAGCAGAATTTCGACGTTTAATTTAAGAGCTTCGTTTTTCGCTAAATAGGCACAACTTTCATTTACACTAAGAAAATGACGACAAAAATTAACTGTTGATTGAGTAAGATTTATCCATGTATCACCAGTTACATGATGTCTTAAATCGAGACCAAATGCTTCCATTTCTCGTAACAAATTTCTTAAATTGGTTTTTGTTTGTAAATTAAACGGTTGCCATGTGTCTTCTGTTCTTCCAACTGTTTCAAGTAATCGAGATTTTGAATCTTTAATAATCTGTTCAAGTGTACTTCTAAGAAGACCTTCAACATGATATTCAAGATCTAATCCGATTTCAATCAGCTAAAGTTGTAACAACATAAGATTATAGTTTTGAAAAAATTTTGTATAGTTGTCGAAAATAGTCGAAAATTAAAAGGAAAATATTCGACTATTTTCGACAATTATATAAGATTATAGTTTCAGTAAAACTAATAATTAAATTCAATTTAATTTAAATTTTTACTTTTGAACAAGGTTTTCTCACTCCTTCAACACATTTTGCTACATTTTCCAATTGACTTCCTTTTGTTAAATAATGTTTTATTAACTGATTTGAAAAATATCTTAATTCATTATTGCACCATACTACCAGCGCTTAAGAAAAAAAAATATTTATTGTGATAAGATAGATAATGGTACTTATCGTAACTCTAATTTCATTTCTTGAATCGCTGGACTGAGATAAAATTTTATATTGCAGTAGTCCACCAAGCATTTTTGTTCTAATAAATTGAATAAAGATGTGTCGATATTTTGATATAAATTAGAATATATTAATTGAAAGTTTTTTCAACTCTTTCGCGTTAAAATTTTCAACAGGACTTAATTAGAAAAGTTGACAAATTTGTGAATAAATTAAAATTATTATTATTTCTTTTGGTCTTAAAATTAGATTTAAAAAAAAAATACAAATATTTTTAATTAACATAGCTAATTTTTTAAATAATTTTAAGAATTCAATGATGGATTATTTTTTTTGTTTTTTTTTTTTTTTTTAAATAAAACCAAGAACAATTACTGTAGATTTTTATAAAACAAAAAAGCATTCTCGATGTACATTTTTAATAAAAATATAATTGAAAAAACATAAATTGTACATTGTACATACATACATATAATTTTTTGTATGAATAAATATCCGAGTGAATGTTGCGATACCAAATATCTCATCCCGACGACAAAAAGTGATTTAGAATAAAGTTGCAATATTATACAAAAAATATAAATTACTTACAACTAACACACGCCGGTTGATTACTAAATGCCCTTAAAAATTCGCTTGTTACTTGAGATAAATCACAAAAAAATAGTTCCGAAATTTCCGCATTATTCCTCCTTGCTTCACGTTGAGTCATTCGAATAGCATTGGAACAAACTTTTAATAATTTTCCACAGGCTTGTCGTGCTTTTCCCATTTCAGCTAATAGTTTTAGCGGACGTCTTGAAGATCTTAAAGCAGCCTGTAAACTTCGAACTTGACAATTGGAAAGTTCTTCAATTAAAACAGTAGACAAACTAATTTTTAAATTTTTGATTTTCCCTGAAATTTCTGCGGCATTCCAAAATGTTGAATCAGATGCTATATATTCTTCTGATTTTTGAATTAAATTCAATGCTTCTTCAAAATGTCTCTGAGCAATAAATGATTGAATTTCTTCTGGAGCTATAGCTAACCAATCGGGTGCCCAATTTTCAGTTACAGAATTATTCTCTTCTGTAGGAGAACATGTTGCATCACTATTTATAGATTTATTATCAAGAGAATTTGTTGTTTGCTTTTGTCCAGAAGTTGGTGGAGGAGTTTGGCCCTTTTTAGTTTTCTGATTTGGTTGCTGATTAAATTTAAATGCTATTTCAAATTTTTCTATCCACTCATTCTAAAAATTATGAAATTGTTATTCAAATTTAATTTATTAATAAACTAACCTTGGCAGCTGTTGATACACATTGAAAAATTCTGGATCCATCTGAAGTAATTGTATTTATAGCATTTTTAACACCATCTAAATCTTTAATATTTATAACGGCTATTTTTCGTGGATCATATTGTGCAATAAATTCCAGTTTTCTTTAATTAAAAATTTTTTAAATATTAAATAATAGACAATTTACATATAATAATATCATCTAACTTATCATGACGAATTTTACAAAGAACTAAAATATCATTGAATAGAAAGAAAAATACTCTCTGAATTGGTCTATAATCATTTGAGTCCAGTTCGATTAAGGCTCCATCGTTTAAGAAAGTTTTACCTTCTAAAAGCTTCGAGTTAAAACCTTGTACTAATTCTTTAACTGAACGAATTGCTTGTTGACTACTCTCATCTACCAAATTACTTTCTTGATCGTATTCTTCTACTTCTTTATTGAGATTTTGATTATTCCCATCTCCGAAGCATGACAATAAGTTACGCTGCTCTATTAATAAAATGTGAGAAAGTTGATTCATTTCTGATTCTAAATCTGTAAAACAATTTATTGTTAATTAAGTGTTTTTGATTTTTAAACGTTTTTATTATTTACGTTGTATTTCATTAGCAGTGTCAATAAATTGCATATAATTAGCGTAAACATATTTTTTTAGAGAAGATGAAGTTTGATCACTGTACTCTTGAATTTTTTGCTTTCTCTGTTGTAATTCTGAACCTCCAACACATTCTTGTACCAAATTTTGTATAACTAAAATTAATAAAAATTAATTAACTGCATATTTAAGTAAAATTAAAAATACATTTTTCTGGTCGAAAATCAGGGGCGTTGAATATTTTCATTTGGTTCTCCGTCATTGTTCAAAATGATTAATCAATTGAAAATATGACAAATTACGTTAAAAAAAACTATATGCATTCGTAATTAATTTTTAAACATAGAATTACTTCTTTTTTAAATATATGTATTTAACCATCTATTTTTATTTTCTATAATCTATTGACTTTTTTTTTTAATTGGATGTGAATGTGACCATATAGATATATAAAAATATATATAAATATATATATATATAGACATATATTTTATACTACTATGGATGTTACTGACAATTCATGCATATATCGCAACCACAAAATCACTACACGACAAAACTACATCTACAACTTTTCTCATCTGTAGTCTGTCTGTACTACTTTTTTTATAGCATTGTAGTTAGCGCGTCTGTACTCTGTAGCTTAGACCTGTCGGTCAATCGCCGTACAACCAAATAAAATTGCCGTCAAAAATCAAATTATGATAGTGCATGTAATAGCCAGCAGTGCGTCAAAGACTATAGATTTGTCTCACTGGATTACAAAGAACCAGGCTTGCCACATGTAAAAATTGTACAGGATCTCGAGCAATTTTTTATATTGATCATGCACCGAGTGATTTGGCTCTTATGTTTCTTAAAAAATTTAAAGGCGGCATTTACACGTACGATTTAATCCACGGCAATTTACAATCAAAAAAATCTTAAAAAATCAAAGAAATGTTTCGTATAAAATAAAGAACAAAACACACATAGATTTTTAATTTCACAAATAAATATTGTCCTCAGAAAAATTTTTTTTTCGCTTCTTCCGTACTATAAAAAAAAGTTTAAAATAAGAAAACAAAAAATGATGAGAAAATATTCAAATTCTTTTTTGTATTGGAAATATGAAATGCGAAATAGCATGCGCGATGTTATCAAGTTCAGAGTAAAATTTTTTTTATACTTATATAGAAAAAATTTAAAGTGTTGACGACTGGATGCATGTCTAATACAAAATTAAGCCCATATACGATTTAATTCATAAGCTCCATCATGTACGACTTTTTGACATTTGAATCAAATCCATGAATTAAATCGTACGTGTAAGAGCCACCAAAGGTGTTTTTTGTTGCCAATTAATACAATATTTAATTAAATTAAATAAAGCACTTTTTGCTGTTTCATTAATTAAGAAATTATCAAAATTTTCTTATATATTTTATTTTAACATTTTCATTAAAAAAATAAAAAATTAGAGTCGACATGTTTCGTTCTTCTAAGACATGATCAAGAATTTTTTGTCTGTGAATCAAATCGTTTCTCAAAATCTGGGTTTATTTAATACGATTTATTGTTTTAATTTAAAAATATATTAGTCTGACTTTAATTTTTTTTTATTCTACGCTTCATTTTTCTGTTTCGTTTTGACCTGAGAAATTTGCAGAATAGAACAGAAAAATGAACTGAACAAAAAACACCTGTAACTTTTTTTTCAGAAAAAATAAAAAAAAACGATATATATTTAAAATCAGATATCTAAGCGACATGCGACAATCGACATACCTTGCTTAAAATTCTGAACTCATGTACTGTCACAATTCTAAAAGTAAATTTATGAACGCCTTGATATTGCAAAGACTAGTCAATTCTCTTATCGCTGACTCGCTCTATCAAAATCAAATCCAGACATATTCATCTTGAAAATTATTGGTTAGGCATTTATTTTATCTTTGATTAGTAGAACAAAGAATTTTTGCAAAAGTTATATTTTTGTTGTTTTTCTCTTGTAGTAAAAATTTATTAAAAAAAATAGTAAAAAGTGGTAGCTATATTCATATTTGTTCAATTTTATTTGAAAATGAAAATCTCAATAAAAGTGTGATTTTCTTCTGTATATGCCGACAGAGAAAATAATTGAAAAGAATGGCGTCAAGAATAAATAAATATTGAATGACTCACAGTTACATTTTTTTTTCTATAAAATAATATATTGAACTTAAAGTTAAATAAATAAAAAAGGGTTATTTTAGTTTTAAAAAGTATATACACAAATAAAATATTTTATTATTTGTTGAAATTAAATTTTTAAAAATAAAATTTTATATTAGATCGGTAAACTTCTATTGACAGATTATTTTTCTGAAACTGTGCTTGTGCAATATAATTAAACTAAGGAATTTTTTTTAAATATTAAATAAAAACATTTATTTAGAAATTTAAGATAAAAATTAAAAACTTATTGAAATATGACTGAATACAAACTTGTCGTTGTTGGTGCTGGAGGTGTTGGAAAGTCAGCTTTAACGATTCAATTAATTCAAAATCATTTTGTTGATGAATATGATCCTACAATTGAAGATTCCTATAGAAAACAAGTTGTTATAGGTAAGACAATTTAGATTTTTGTTGCAAGGATTGCATAACATAAACTTTAATGAATATTATACCTTCAGATACAATGCGTTAGAATTAATGGGTTTATAAATTCAAATATAAAATTATCTAGTGAATATTTAATAACAAATATTTTTTAAGAACTAAATTAAGTTATTAAGTTGAGGATATTTGAAGATAGAAAATGAAATATTATCAATCGTTTTATGGTTGAATAATATTATCTAAATCTAAATGATCATTACACTTTATTTCAACAATAATTGAAAGCATCATCAGGTTGTAACATACTTTTATTGGTTGATCTTTTAACTAGTTACATACTTCAATTTTTTATTGATTTTTACTGACGTATATAGTTGTAAACTTGGAAATACCTATAACTCATTATCTACATTTGTATAATATACATTATTGTTTTGTCTCTTTATTTAAGAGTGTTGCAAAAGAATTAATTAGCAAATCTAATTATTTATTCAGAGGAAGTATTTTATATAAGTAATATTTCTTATTAACAATAAAAAAGTAATCCTTTTTAAAGGTAGTCTTATAAGTATGAAATTTTTATTATCTATTCCTTGAAACTATGCAATACACATGCAAAATACATTCAATTAATAAATTATATAAATTAAATAAATGTTTTAAAAAATCTGAAAATTATGAAAATATTATATTAATTTATTTTTAGATGGAGAAACTTGTCTCTTAGACATATTAGATACCGCTGGTCAAGAAGAATATTCAGCAATGAGAGATCAGTATATGAGAACAGGAGAAGGATTTTTGCTAGTGTTTGCTGTAAATAGTGCCAAAAGTTTTGAAGATATAGGTAAAGATATAAAATTAATTGTATTTAATTAAAATGAAATCATAATAATATCTGAATCTCAATCCTAAAATCATATTTCTCATTTGTGTTTTTTTATATTAAAAGGAACATATCGTGAACAAATTAAACGAGTAAAAGACGCAGAAGAAGTTCCAATGGTACTTGTAGGAAATAAATGTGACTTGCAAGCATGGGCGGTTGATATGAATCAAGCAAGAGAGGTATTACAAATGTATACAAGTCTTTATAAATTTAAAAAAAAAATTATATTTTAGATCGCTAAACAATATGGTATACCGTTCGTTGAAACTTCAGCCAAAACTAGAATGGGTGTTGACGATGCTTTTTATACACTTGTACGAGAAATTAGAAAAGATAAGGAATCACGAGGGAAAAAAAATCGAAAACATAATAAACTACCACATCGTAGATTTAAATGTGAAATTCTTTAAATATTAATTAAAATCATGAAAATTGCAAAACAAAAAAAAAACAAGAATAATAATTAATTAAATAAATTACATTTAAGAATAAAAATTGTAGAAAAATTTTAAGTGCTGGAAAACGCAAGTTAAGATATTTAAAATTAAAATAGAAATATTTTATAACTCATTACGGCATTTATAGTAAAACAAAAAAAAAACAAATGTAATAAAATTATATACTATCATTTTCTATCGTAATTTCTTTTATGATTTTAAATTACATTATTTGATACAGTTAATTTATATTTTTTTTTTATAGAGAACACGTAAAAATCAACTCTGTAGTCTTAAATTTTTTTTTCTAAATTCTATTTTAGTTGCTCTTTTTGTTTTTCATTTTTATTATTTATTTTTCATTATCCCGCCGTATAATTTTTTTTTGCATTAACAAATTACAAAAAATAAAAATAAGTGAATGAATATATTTTGCAGCAATAAACTTTAATTAATAGATTAATCAATTTTTAATTTACATTTCTTTTTATACAATATATTTTTTTTAATTGAGTTGAAATTGTTTTTGTAACATATGTATTCAATAATATCGCATAAATATCTACATATGTATTTTGAATAAGAATTTGTCGACTAATTAAAAAGAAATATATATATAGAAAAAAAAACTTAGTATTTTATCATTAATATAATAAAGAAAAATAATTACTAATTATCGAAAACGAACGCATAATTTTTATATGTATTTATATTACTTATATTATTAAAGTAAAATTATAAATTTTTGCTTTTTTTATGTGGTCAACTCAAATTTATATATTTTTTTTAATAGATTGTAATTATATATTTTCTAATAATTATAAAAAAAAAAGAGTGAAAATTGTTTAAAATTAAAATTACTATGTTTTTGTAAATTACTTTACGGAAAATGGATTATATTATCCATTGTTTTATTTAAAAAATATTTTTTTTTTATTAAATCTTGTTATATTAAAAAAATGAAATTTTTAGTTAAATTTTTAAAATTTTATGTAAATATCAAAAAAAAAAAAAAAAAAAATGCACATAATATAAATGCAGAATATATATATATAAAAAAAACTTTCAGATAATTTAAATATTGAAAATTTTTCAAATTTATATTAAATTAAAAGTAATTTACCTTTTTCAAATTAGAAATGAATAGCTTAAATCATATCATTATTATATTTGTGGTCTTATGGTATGATGGAAGCACATTTGATTATTGAGAGGGATTCACTGAATTCTCTGTCGATTTGAGAAAAAAAAGTTGTACAGGCATTTGAAGAAAGGCTAAATATGTCGATATACATATTCAAACAAATATATTAACAAATTTAAATTTTTTGGTCTCTATTAGTGTAACAACCACAGTCAATAGTAAATTAGTTTTACTCAAAACAGCAATAAATAAATAATTTATCAGATTGAAAATTGATTTTTTTAAAACTAAATATGTATTTATGTTTCAAATTCATTTATTGAAGCGGTTTTGTGATTTGAAAATTAAATTGTTTTGATTTTTTTTTAAAATTTATAATAACTTACAAGTCGTCGAATGTGTTAAATACACAAAAATATGTTATGTATATATATATATATATATGCTTTGATAATTTTTATAAAATAAATCTGTTTCTATGTATAACATATATATATATATATATATATATATAGATATATATATAGTTCGCTTACTTCATCTTATTTGTAATAATAATTTATAATGCTTTAACTTAAAGAATACTTATATTGAGATTTTTTTACAACATAATTTTAAACAGTAAATTACAAATATATACAAATAACCTTATTTGTGTTATGTATTAATCTATATAAATTTTAAAATAAATGCTATTAAAAACAAGATTTGACTTTTATACATCCAACAATATATTATTATATTTTAGTGGGGTCATTAATTATTAGAATTGCAAAAATTTTATCAATCGCATTAAAACTCATTACTGTTCAAATTGTGAATTCAAGCTTCTGAAGGTTGCACATACCATAAACAAGAGTAACAAACAAGTAAACTAAACTTTGTTTCCATTTTTGTATTGATGTGAACATTTTAGGAAAGTTGAATCATATTACATAAATAAAAAACAAATTTAAAATTCATTGTCAAAATAAGAAATTTATTTCATAAATTCGTAAAAAAATTACTTTTGTAAGTTATACAAATACATTTGATATGTTAAATAAAATTTTATGTGTACATATATGAAATACATTATTCAATAATGTAAGATTTAAGCCTTATAATACCATTTTTTACTTATCATCATTAAAACACAATATCCTTGTTAACATTGTTGTTACACAAGGAATTTGCTTCTGTTGGTGCATAATTGGATAGTCTGGTGTATTTGATTCAAAATCTAATGCAACTCGTTGACAAACAAACGTCAATAAAGTTAATATGTCATATTTTTTGCCATTTAAATTTAATTCAGCGCATAAGGACTGCATAAACCATGATCCTTTTGTTGTATTTCGCCATGAATAAAACCCTGGTATGGTTGAACAAGCGATTAAAAAATCAGCATGAATTGGTATTCTATAACTCATATTATCGCAAACTAAACCATCAGTTTCCGTTTTTGATAATGTTATACCACAATCTAATTGTTCACCTTGACAAGCTTGAATGAAGAACAATTTTGGTTTTCCTGCTAATGATGGACAATTAACTGCAGTAAAGTAGTGCCATATCGACTCTAATTTATATTGCACATCTTTGGCATATATATAGCCAAATTCACCATGAGATAAAATTGTTATTATAATGCAATCATTGTCACTATGATCTTTGCTAGCTACCTGATCAATCACATATTGTATTTCTTTCAACTTTTTATCTTTGTAAACATGAACTTCGAAAGATAATTCTTTAAAAGTATAACTTAAATTCTCACAGTCGGCATTAGTGCCAGCACGAGATTTTAAAGAGGGTATATCAAAATGTTCGTGGTTAAATATTATTGCCAATCCTCGATTCTTGTGTTTCATATTGTAATTTGCTGCATAACGTTCAACTGGCATTTTGGCAATTTTGTCATGAACTTCAGCTCGTCCAAATCCAAAAGCATCGTTAACATCATTTGAATTAATTTCAGTATCTTCCATAATAAAATCTTTTTATTTTTATAGTAAAATAGCTTTTTTTATTCTGCTTTCAAAATATTACTTTTCATCGATTTTCCAAATATATGTGTTTAAACCGCTAACTGAAAAGCCAATGTTGAATGTGAAATGATACATTTACATTATGCAGTTATGCACAACACAAACACAATGTATTGCACATGAAATGAACATCAAAAATCAAAATGCATAATTTTGTTTTCTCATAAAATTTTCAAAACACTAAAATTCTCATTTCTCACCGTTTGTCATTTTTTTTTTGCTCAATTATGTCACTATGCAATATGCATGCAGTCCACACTTCCACTCTCGCTTGACTTTTCTTTTCTATCTTCTGACATTTATGAATTCAAGTTTTTCTCCTATTTTTTATTTTTCTCTACATAACGACGATATCCAAGAATCGAAAACGAATTAGAATTCATGTCATACAACATAACCTCAATATTTTATTGTGTTAAAAATTAAAAAAGTTGAGTGTTGACATTCGAGTAATGAGTTTTAGGAAATTTAAAAAAAAATATTCTTTTTATGATAATAAATAAAAAAAACAGAATTTATATTATTGTGAGGCCTGATAAATAATTCGCTAATCAAAAAATGTTAAGAAATCTAAGTAAATTATTTAGTAACGTTATATATTCTAATAAGAATGTTTTTAGTCAAGTTGTATTACCCAATGTAAATTTAAGGTAAAAAACAAAAAAATTTTTTCCATATTTTAAAAATATTCAAAGTATTTTTGATTTTAGTATCAATCCGTTTCCGTTTTCAAAAAAAATTCACACAACTACTGCAGTAAAGGATTTAATGGAATTTTTTGATGACAAAAAGAATTGGGGCGAAAATGAAATTAAAGTAGGTAGAGCGTGGTATTTGGATGAACTTCGAATTAAATCAAATGTAGATCTGCATAAATTGTGGTATGTTTTGCTTAAAGAGAAAAATATGCTACTTACTATGGAGCATGAATGTAAAGACAAAATGGAACTTTTTCCCAATCCTGAACGATTAGATAAAGTTAACATATCAATGGAAAATTTAGAAAATGTTGTTAGAGAAAGAAATAAAGCTTATCATGAATTAGAAACTGGTGAAAAAGGAGAAAGGCCTGGAAGAATTGTATCAACTGTATTTGGCACAAATTTCTATTATAAAGAATTTGAACATGTTGTTCCGAAATTTGTAAATTCAAAATGGTTAAAAACTCATAAATTTAGTCCAAATAGTAAAGCTGCAAAAAAATTCATGTTATTATATCGCGAGAAATTATATAATGAAAAAAGAAAAGCTAAAAAGTAAGTACATATTATTAATAAAATAACATTATTAAAATAATTATTTTTTAATAAGTCGCCGACGAAATGAAGTAATGATGTTGTTAAGACGTAATCCAAGTTTAGACAAAAATTTGCTACAACAAAAGTTCCCAGGGGTTAACATTTCAAAATTATTAAGAGATGATAAAACTAAAGGTCATTATGTTCCGGAAATTGAAAAAAAATGAATTTAAATTTGTTTATTTTGAAAAAAGTATGTAAATTGAAAATATATAATTTAAAACAAAAATATTCATGATATAATTTAATGAGAAATAAATGACTAGTTGATTTTTATAAAAATTTAAGTGTTTTATTTTACAAAAAATGAATCGAAATTTATACTTTATTTAAATTAATAACTTTAATTTTATTTTTTAAATGGCTTTTACAGATCATCAAACTTAATTTTTTTACCTTTAAATTCATGAATTATAGGTTTAATCTTCTGTTTAGCTTGCCACGATGGATGTAAATCTGAATTTGATTTAATTTTAATATCTGAATTATCATTTTTGATTTGATCTTGTAAATTATATTTCACATCAATATTATAATCATTAAAATTTTTAAAATTCTTTTTATCTGAATTTAATTCCATAATGCTTTTATTTTGGCTGTTATTTATTTGTGTAAAAGTTGTATATTTGTTAAAACTATCATCATCCTCGTCTTCTCTTTGATTTTCCGAACAAACAGTTGATATATAATTTTGTCCACTTTTAGTGGTAAAGAAGAGATCCGGCTGAGAGACAAATTCCTTTTCATTGGAGCAAGTTTCTTCTTTTAAATCAATTTCATGAGCTCTATTTTTTCTTTTTAATATTGATTGTTTATTTTTAAGGTTTTTTACGTTTTTCTCTTCTTTTTCGGAAACATATTCATTTTTTTCTTCTTTAGTTGCATAATTATCCTTTTCTTTTTCGGGTACATAATCATTATTTTCTTTTTCAGGTGCATAATTATTTAATATCTTTGTTTCAATTTTATTTAATTTGAAAGGATTTACAACAGGTTTTTCTATATTTTTCGAATATTTTTCCGGATTTGACTTAGATTTTTCATTTTTTTTAGGAACATCTTTTGCGTTTCCACGTTTTGTTTTTTTTGTTTTTTGAAACTCTTCCCTCCAATCTGGATTAGTATCCATATCTAGTTTAAAAACTACTTTTAAGCGTTGTACAATTTCCACAACAATTTTGTTAGAAAAAATCAACATTTCCGCGATATCCTGCACAGAAGCTTTTTCATTTGTCAATATTCTTTTAGGATTTTTATCAAATAAGATGGCTTTCTTTAGTGTTTGTAAGCAGTTCAGTTTCTTAAATTAAAAACATATTTTTATTTACATGAATAATACTTATATTATTATTACACCTTACTTTTACTGCGGAAATTTGTTGTAAAATTTTATCAATTTTTGCTTTTATTTTATCATTTGAAGACTTTACTTCTAATTCTTTTAGTTTTCGACATTTTTTTACTAATTTGCTAATAGCTAATATTTTGGCTCTTTTGATAGATTTTATATTGCCTGTTATCTGGAAATACGCTTTATAAATTATTATGCAAAATATAATTGCATGGAGCTAGAAGTATTTACGTACCTGATTGTTTAAAGCGTGCTTATCAAACATTGTGTCGTATGGTATTGTGTATGTACTATTTTTAATCACTATAATAGTATAATTCTTGATTTTTAATCAATAAAAAAAAAACTAAATAGAGATTCAAAACAAATTAATCAAAACAAAATCTACACTCTACAATAAGTAATCATTCAAGTTCATTCATTTTCAAAAAAATTACTGTAGGAGCTTGGTAGCACAAGCACACAAGCACACTAGCATACGTCAAAACAAATTTGTAGTTTTGCCGTAGTGTGGTCGATAGACTTGTAGCTTTATAAATTAATGACAGTAAAACACTACAAGTGCCACAGCCCACAAAGCACAAATTGACAATAGCCAAAAAGACACCTTTCAAATATATACCTGTAAAATACATATTTTTCGATTTTTCTCATCAGGCTCATTGTGTTACAATCCACAATTACAATAAACTAATCATAATAAATGTTTTGATAGATGTGAAATTCTTTTTGTAAACAAATATAAAAATAATAATTTTAATCTTTGATTATTCAGAAATAATTTTAACCAACTACAATCAAAATTTTTAAATGAGTGTCCCAGATAGATGGCTAAACTATAAGGCTGTTGGTGAACAAATAAAAGGCACAAAATTTATTGCTTTTAAGGTACCTTTAAAAAATGAAATAGTAAATGGTTTCAATGTGGACAATTTGCTTGAAATTATACCAAATCTAGGATTAGTAATTGATTTGACCAACACAAATCGATACTATAAACCAGACAATTTGATGAAAAATTATGTAAGCTACGTTAAAATAAATGTACCAGGACATGATATTCCTACAAAAGACATTAGAAAATCATTTTCAAATGTTGTAAACAATTTTTTAAGAAATAATACAAATTCTGACAAGCTTATTGGTGTTCATTGTACTCACGGCATTAACAGAACAGGGTTTTTAATTTGTTACTATATGATCAATGAAATGGACATAGAACCAATGGCAGCTATAGAATTGTTTAATACCGCTAGAGGTTATTCTATAGAAAGACCAAATTATATAAATTTTTTAATTACTTTTCAGCTTAGTAAAAATCAGAGCAATTCACCCAGAAATAGTTTTTCAAATGAATGTAATGACAGTGCTAAAGATATTTTAACACAAAGTGAGAGAAATTACAGTACGGATGCATCTAGTAAATATAGATCAAGAGAAATTTCATACCGAAACTGGAGAGATAATTCACACATTACACCTTTGAAATCAGAATTGCAAATTAATCGTACCTCGATAACGGAACACATAAAAAGTAAAAATAATTACATTATTAAAGATAACTTAATACAAAACGACAGAAAACAATATTTCAAATCGGGTCCACCTACTGCATACAGACCAACAAGAGATAATGTTCACAGACCGTCTCCTTATCACCGAAACGAAAGGAATTTCAACTCGGGTGCATCTAGTAAATACAGATCAAGAGAATTTTCATCTCGAAACTGGAGAAATAATTCACATATTACACCTATGGAATCAGAATTGCAAGTTAATCGAACCTCGTTAATGGAGCATACAAATGGAAGAAACAATTACATTACTAAAGATAGCTTAATGAAAAACGAGAGAGAACGAGATTTTAAATCGGGACCACCTACTGCATACAGGCCAATAACAAACCAATTTTTACCGGAAAACTATACGTATCAGCAAAATAATACATATGTTAAACCTGAAAGTTTGAAATCGAGAATAAGTCGAGTTTCAATACTGGAACAACAAAAGTATTTTGATCCACAAAAATAAAGTAGTAAATGTTTAATGATTTCGACATGGAAAAAGTAATTTGTGCAAATAATTTTAAGTTTTCACTATCAACTTTTAAAATGTGTACATATGTTACATATGATATTCTCATAACGAAATTTTTATTTTATAGTCAAATATAAGGATAATATTGTGAAAAGAATTCAATGTAAATGCTTAAATAAAATACAATTTATTTAAAATTTTTTAAAAGAAAAAAATTAAAAAAAGCTTAAATTTATTTTACAATACTTATTTTTATTATAGAGTGTACTATAAATGCAGTTAAAAACTACCTTCCTGACCATAATATATTTTATAAATTATAGATGCCCATTGACGTACATTATAGAACTTATATTACTAAGAATGATTAGTATACAAAAAAAAACTTTGTTAATATATAATTAACGTAGCAATTCTTTTATTTCATTCTTTTCTGCAGCATCTAAATAGTTAGTTCCATCTGGTGCTGTACCATCTTTTTGTGCTCCGTTTTCCAAAAGTAATCGAACGCATTCTGTATGACCTTCCCATATAGCTGCTAATAAGGCTGTAATACCATGTTTATCTTTAATGTTAACATCAACCCCTTTTGAAATTAAAAGCTCTAGCATTTCTTTTTGACCATAATCTGCTGCATAGTGCACCGGGCATCTTCCATTAATTTCATTGTTTAAGTCGACGTTTTCTTTTTCAATATAATCTTTTACTTGATCTAACTCTCCATTTTTAATTCCCCATACCAAATCTGCCATATTTTTAAAAAAAAATTTCTTCGGTAAATATGAGTCACAAATACTTAAGTAAAATATTTTAAAATAAAAACAATTTAATAATAAACTATTGTAGCTTGCTTTGCTATTGCTTTTATTTTATGACGTTCTCAACTCAACTTTACCATTTTTGATTTAAGGTGCTGCCATTTTTAAAAAGTAGTACATACTAAATATCAATATGGACTTTATCTATGATATTTACAAATTAGTTGAAGTTGAATACAGTAGAGATTTTTTTAACTATTTTTGCAATGCAGAAAATGTAAAAATAAAGTGGCAAGTCTTATTACACGTTGTTGTAATTTTATGCTAACATTACAATAATTATGTAATTGACAATGTTGCGTCCAGTGACGTAAACATTTTAATTTTTTTCTAAATGTCAAAATTTTCAGTTTGAATTTAAAATTAACATCATATTGGGGTGAACCGGGTGAACACTTAAATATGTAGTACCATATTTAAATGTTTATTTCCTGTACATTGACGATTTAACCCTTTCGAACATTTTGTACAAAATTGTGTACAGCAACTTTAAATGAACTTAACATTGCACTATATTATAGTTTTATTTATTTTAGTCATATAAATGTGTGTAGGCTTCTTTTGTCATGTTCTACAATGCATAAAACCCCATATTATTTTATAATATTTTGATAGTTATATATAAATAATATATTGAAACCTAGGATATATGGTGAAAAGGTGTGACTGTGTAAACCAAAGTATTTTTTAAAAGGTTAGTCATACTGTATCCATATGGACGGGTTTTAACCTTTTTTCATATTTTTCAATACAAAATCATAAAAATATACTCATCGTCTTAAACTTTTGCTCTATTTATTAACAAAATTGAGCGAACAAAATTTTGTACATTGGGTACTAACAGAATTGTACAAAATAGTGTTCTTAAACTTATTTTAAAATTTATACGGAATTTGAAGACTTTTGTTTCTTTTTTACTTTTACACTTTATTCGGGAAATACTCGTCTTTTGCATTTTATAAAATTTATTTTAGGATTTACTAACATTAAAATGAGTTTGAAAGAGCAAGAAATATTTGATATGTTAAATGAAGACTCCGACTTAGAAGATATTGATAGTAACATTTCAAAAGATGATGATGTTATCGAGGTACCAAATTTGAAGAACTTGAAAAACTATGATTGTACTAAAGAAGCTGAAAATTGTGATGATAATGATGATGATGAAATTCAGCAGATTCACAAAATGTTATAATTGACGAAAATGTCATTGAAATTGTAAATGAGGTCATTCCAGGGCCTTCACTTAGTCGATACAATTTGAAATCGATATCTTCATCTATATGTAGAAGAAAGTGTTTGCGTAGACGAAGAAATTATAACATGTAAAGGGCATTTGGTAAACCCAACCCCTTAAACATTACGTGCTTTGCGGAAAAACTGGTTCCTATGCCAAAGAAGATCAACGGAAATATCCCCAACAAATCAAAAAGAATTAGGATTAGTTGTGGTAAAATGGTATAGAGGGCATGGGCTGCGCAGATATTGCTAAAATATGGGTTAAATAAACAAGACCAGAAATTGTTCGCTTATACAACGACAGTTGCGAAGTAAGACCACTTCAATACGTTCCAATTGATTGTATATATAAATCACATGCCTAAACAATATTTATCAATATTTTTATGTAATTTTAATTAATTAATTATTTTTTTTTTTTTGTAATTTTAAAAAAGTAACCCATCTATTCACGAATAATAAATTAGGCTTTGATAACCTATGTACAAAATAATGTACAATCTAAAACCCACTAAATACTAAGAATAGTGTAAAAGATATTTTTGTATATGTTTATTTAAAACCATAGAAACTTGTTTTTTAACCATTAAATAATGTTTCCATAGGTGGTTCTCACTTCCAATCCATGGCTGAAAGGGTTAACAAAAAGATTTTATCTGTAAAAAACTTACACTAATAAATTTTGAATTCGGGACTTGAAACGAAAGTTCAAGAATTAAAAAAAAACTATTTAATTTTGAATTTTCGTTAACATTTAATAATATACATAATATATCTTCGTAGCGCACATTTTGCTATCGGTTTAACTTTAATGCATTATTATGTTTTTTTTTTTGTATTGTTCACACTCAAAAAATTCAACTGTATAATAACATAAATTAAATACATAAATCATTAAAATTGAATATTTATTCCAACATTTCGCAGAATATAAAATTTCATGTTCATTTGATTTTACATATACATACATACTAATTATATTTAATAATTGTTATATTATAATTTTAAATTTAAGGTAACAAATACGAATAAACAGTATCTCATTAAATTTTCTGATCCCGTCTGTACCAAAATCTTGCTCGGAAATCATCTGAACATGTAAGAAAAGCTGGTTGAGTTGGAGAATGAATAATGTAACGAACTGGACCATTATGTCCTAAAGACATTAAATTTAATCTAGAAGCATTTCTAGAATTCCAAGAACATAATGAAGTAGTTGCTTCATCAGGAAATAATACATAATCTTCTGTATGATTAAACACTGCTTGTGTATTATGTTCTTGTTTTCCGGTTGTTCCAGCTCCCGTGTAAGCAATAAGACAACGGCTTGTACTAAGCTCCCATAATTTTACTAATGAATCTTGACCAGATGATAATAGATACTAAAAGATTTAAAATTAAATTTGATAAGAACTAAAGTTAAAATTAGAACGTACTTTTCCATTTCTGGAAAATTGCAACGAGCAAATTTCAGCATTTTCATGAGCTTGAGGAAAAGTGTTTATACATCTTCCACTGACTCCATCCCACAATTTAATTGTTCCATCAGTACTACCGGAAGCATAAAATTTCGCAGTTGGAGAATATTTTACTGTCGTTATAGACGATTTATGCTGCTGAGATGGAATCGCACTTACAAAACATTGTGCTGTATTTACATCATACACTCTTAGAACATGATGTTCTGTTCCAACAACCATAAAATCACCAGTTGGATGAAAAGAAAGACATCTTACTGGTTCGCAGTCTGTAAAAACTTTATGAGCTTTTTTAACCGAGGCTTTTGAAATATCAAATAATTTAACTGAACAATCCTTTGATGCCGATGCAAGAATCTGTTCTTTTGGATGAAATTCTAAAAATGCAACTTCATCAGTGTGATCATATAAAGTTCTTATGACAGGATGTCCCTGTTGTTCGCGACCTGGTTCAACTTCTTCTGGTGCTGATTTTGCTAACATTCTATCAACATCTAAAATTTTGATACTTGCATCTACACTTCCAGTAGCCACAAGCTGTCCATCAGAACTAAATGCACCAGAACGACAAGCTTGTTTATGTGACGTAACATAGGCTGTTTCATATGATGCAGGTTCAGGTGCAAGTGCAGAACCTTCAGTCTCAAATTCTAAATCAATTCCCATTGTAAAATCTTCAAAAACATTTTCTTCTCGACGTGGTTCTTCATTTTGCATTCCTGCAATCATCACATGTAATAATCGGTCGCTAGGCGGACAAGGTGGATCCGCTCTGACTGTGGAAGCTAGTTCGACAGCTATATTGTGGTATCCATCGTAGTACATCTGACTAAAAATCAGAATTATATTACAATATGTATGTATTTTATTATAAGAGTGAAAGTATTTTATTGGAAATTTGTATTTCTGCCTTTACCTTATTATTAAACGATAAAGAATCTCTCTATTTTTAACTATATTAGTTGGATCAAGAATTTCTGTGTCCTTCATTTCAAAATTTAATTTTTATTAACGTTATTTAATTTCACAAATTGTTTACTGTTTTTTATAATTATAAATTACTACAATAAAATAAACTTTAATGCCTTGTCTTGAAATAGCCGGCTGTCAAAAATTAAATATCTTAAGTGTTACCGTTGCAAATTAATGAAGCTACAATCTTAATTTGGATTTTGGTTGAATGAATTTACTAGTTAAATTTATTTTCAAATAATTTTTTTAAATTTTATTTAAATATACACATTTTATATACACAGCTTAACTTAACACAGAAGGTGAAATACCAAGTAATTTAAGACGCTTAGCTAAAATTTAACGAAAAAATAGAGCACTAAGAACATACTGGTTCTTCAGAATGGCCATTGAAAAAGCATGGTGTTTGTCTGCAAAATATTTGCACTGGAGGATCGGATATACAATACACCTGTATATTGAACCTGTGATCGGATATACAATACACCTGTATATTGAACCTGTGATCGGATATACAATACACCTGTATATTAAAACCTGTGAAAACTTTGAAGCGTAAAAACGGAGAGGCTCAAATCTCCGAGTATGCACTAATCATGCAAAGATAATATAGATTATAGGCAATAAAGAGAGGAGAGCAAATTCTTTTAACTAAATGAATAATCGCAGATATAACATATTTTTTGTTGTGAAATCCATGGATTCATTAAAGCAATAAACAATGAAAAAATAACGCAACAACTATTAGCTGCAGTTGCAGAAAAGCATTCAATTTCTTAGGAGTATTGAATGACGTTTTACTCTTCTGAATATCCGGCCATTCATGCGTAGGTGAGAAAAATAAAACGGTTAACCTAAGCGGCAAAGGAAGGCTCAGATTTCAGAAACAACAACCATGAGGAATTAGAATTTGAAGTAACAATTCAAGCCATGAAAGCAAATTGATTGAAATGGGAAAAGACCAGCTAACTGAATGCTTGGAGAAACTTGGAAGGAGCTATCCAAACCAAAACTTTCTCGGGAGTACCGGATGCGACAAAGATGAAAGTCATACTGTCTCTGAACAGAATCGACTTAAAGCTATATGTTGGCACATGCACAGGCTATCTCATGCTTAGAGAACACGCTGCAAGAACAGGTTTTGTTTTATGCAGAGGATACGGAGAAGAGATCGAAACGGTACTTCGCATAGTCTGCCAATGCCCATATCCAACGCGGAGAATAAGTAAAGCAAAGCTTAGGAGATTACTACCGGAAAATTACTACGTAATGGTCCAAATAGACGCCGTAACAAGTTAAAACTGAAAAAATAATTATATTTTTAACAATTATTCTTAAAAAAATTGTAGTTGACACAAATAAAAGCAAATAGAATTAAGAGAAAGAGTGAAAAACGCTTTTCCATTGTATTCTAGTCCAGTTCTTAATTAGTAGAACTATGTGACAAATTGAAACCAAGATCAAGGCACATATATAGGCATGACACTTTGCACTTTTTTTTTGTTAAGATGGCGCTTTAAAGGCTTTTACTATATATTTCATATTTTTTGTCATAAATTTTTAAGTTAAGTCTTAAATATTTAATGTAAATTAGTTTTTGGTTTTGATGAAATAAGTCTTTTTTATTATATTATTATATATTAATTGACAATAAATAAATTAAAAAAAAAAAATTAGCCTTTAAGACGCCATATTGAATTGAATGTTGTGGTCTGTCTATTTAGAAGCCCTTGCCTGCCAAGTAAAAAAGCTGTCAGTGTCAACGTTTGTTGATACTTTGGAAAATGTCAGTTCAGTTTCTAAAGTCAGTGTCCTGTCTAGCCTATTGGCACGTGGAAACTATTTGTTTTGTTTTGATTAAATTTTTAATTTTTTTAAAATGAAAATACGTAAAGTAAGAAGAGGTAAAAAATTTCAATACAATAGAAATCGTAAACGTGCTTTTAAAAATCGACAATCAACTGGAAAAATTAAGATGTAAGATATTTTGTAATACGGTTTCTTACAACTATTAAAAAATCCATTATTTTTTTATATTTCATACAATAGAGATGAGCTTAAACAATATTGGAATGATAAAAAGTGTGTTAACTCTAATATCAAAGATATGGGATTGGCTGTTGATCCAAATCGAAGTATTCCCATTCCTAATCACAAACAAGAACGTTTAAAAATGGTTAAACTTGTTAATAATATCGATGAAGAAGAAATTGAAACACAGTCAAAAAAAGAACGAAAGCCAAGAAAGGCATTTGTAGCTGAACAATTGGAAAACGACGCTAAAACTCCAAGAATTTCTCAGTTAAGGTTAATACTTTCAAGATTTAGTAAATTATTAAAAGTTATCAAACTTATTATTATATATTAAAAATACTTTTAGATTACCCAAAGGACATATTAAAGATTTAGTTTTCTTTTTGGACAAATATAAACTTGATTATGATGCAATGGTACGGGATAGAAAAAACTTTTATCAATATACAGCTAAACAGTTTCGTTCAAAAATAAAAAAATTTATGTCTATACCTGAGCAATTTAACGAATATTTAGCTACAAAAAATATTCAACCAGAAGAGTTTGATTGGAAAGAATTACCATCCATAGAAGATTAGATTTTAATTTACTATCAAATTGTAACTAATATTTAATTCTTTACTTGTAATAATTTTTTTCCAATAAATTTTAGAAATTACTTACTATTTAAAAAATGTTTGATTACATTGATCTTTTTAAAAAAAAACGTTAAAAATTCTTAATTTCATTGAAGAAGTATAAAATTCTAAAAACTACTGCACTAAAATCCAAGCACATTCATAATATTCTGAAAATATTAAAATTAACATTAATCTGCCCTCAACTACCAGATACATCAGGACAACGCCAGATTACAACACGACATACAATACATATTATCTCAATCCATGTAGAACACTTTTAACGGAATGAACTCTTTGTATAAGTAGACATCGATTTCAACATACAACAAACAAGAATACTTTCGCTTTTTATTCTTTAGACTACATAGCTCCGAAACAATTTTTATTTCGAGTAAAAATTCTCTTTAGAGAAATAAAAAATAAAATAAATAAATATGAATATGTATTTTATAATACAAAAAAAAAAACGAAAATTTCGTTAAATTTGTCCAATTTTTAAAAACAAAAGAAGTTGGGTACACTCAAATCATATCAGCCCAATGACTCAAAATGCCTATTCACAAATACAATACTTGAGAAATATTCTGGGTGGCTTTTAACAATTTTACTATTTTTCTCAAAGGGATTGATGGTGTCACAAAGGTAAATATTTTATTTGCGAGCAGGTCTGGGTTGGAGGGATTAATTTTTTGCAAGTTCTTATAAAGTAGTTTAGTGATTAACATAAAATTAAGCGTATAGTATTGTCAAGTATACCAGCTTGTGTCTTAATTTTAATTACACGAACTCTCTTCCATATTGTCTTGTATTGATTCCTTTACACTATTTTCTTCATCGTATGCACCACACCACACCGTTTTTAATTGTGATATTATTATTTCGATACATATTTAAAGCGGTATATTTATTTTGATATCAAATATTTGTTCGAATTTCTCTAAATATTCTTGTTCAAACTGAATTTTTTTTTTTTTTAACTTAGGTAGAATCACCTTTTCGTGCTGCAATTTTACACTACAATATCTACAATATTTCGAGTCTTTATTTAACAAATTACTGGCTTATCTACTCATTAAATGTGCTACTATTGTCAGGAAATAAGCCTTCTTAAATAGAATAGTTTTATTTTATTTAATTTGTTACCAGATTCTAATATGACCTGGCAAAAGTTTTGTTTACCTAATATTTATTTGCAGACCCACTTCTTTTGCATGTTTGTTCATTTAATCTCCTTAATTTTGTCTTTGCTTTCAAGTCATCATAGATATGTATGTATTGTATGTGTCATTAGGCATATTGCATAATATATCAGCATATTCTAAGTCTTCTAATTTGTTTATTGTATTCCAATTTTTAACATGTCCATTAATTGTTTTCCTCATAACTTGGTCAATTACAATATTGAATAGGATAGGTGAGAGTGGACATCCTTGTCTAGCTCCATTGTTGATACTGAAGGATGAACTTAGATTTCCTTTATGTAGAACTTGTATTTCTGCATCCGTATACATGGCCCTGATTATGCTAATTATTTTCCAGGGGATGCATTTTATTTTAAAGGCTTTGCGAATTGCATCTCTATTCAGTGTATCGAACGCGATTGAGAAATCAATGAATGCCAGATATAATGGTGAGTTGAATTCATTTGATTGTTTCACTATAATCCTAATTGTGCTAGAATGTTCTGTGCAGCTTCTCTTTTCTCTAAATTCTGCTTGTTCTTTTCTAATATTGCTTTCTATATTCTCTATATGTTTCCAAATATATGGTTTTGTATGAATTAGTAAATATTTTCTTGTATGAATTTTTTTTTTAAAAAAGTCCAAAATAAAAAATTATTGCGCAAACAGTTTTAAATTTCATAAGAAGATTTTTTTTGAGGATAAACCAAGCCTAACACTAACAGGCTGAGACACAAAATTATTTCAATGTGTTAGTTCAGTGCATTTTATATATTAAAAAGCTTGTTATAGTGGAATTTTAGTATGAAAATTGATGGAAGACCTTTTAAACACATATTTACTAATTAATATATTTAATTTTTTTAAATATACATACTCCAAAATATGTAAAAAAGATGGAATTTTAACCCATCCTTTGGACGCAAATCAAAAAATCTAATAGTTTTCGAGTTATAATCCGATTTTTAAGTGGCTCACTATTTTTTCCCATAAGACTGCGGATATAAAAAAAAAAAAAACAGCACTACTATTGAACTTTCCTCTCCGAGTGTCCCATCCTGTTAATTAGTGTTAGTTTTGGAATAAAAGGTCAAAATCATATTATTACTATGTATTTGTGTAAAACGCCTCATCTTCATCGTTGTCCTGTAACCCCATACGTGGGGCATAGGGCGGAAGTAAATTCTTTCCATCTGCTAAGACAGTTATTCTTCACGTTTTTCTCGACCTTCCGACGCGACGTGTACCCTGAGGATACCATTCGAAACATTGTTTCGCGATGTTGTCAGGTTTCCTCAAAGTATGCCCGATCCAACGCCATTTCCTCTGTCTGATTTCGTTTGTTGCCACAGCGTTCTGTTGGAAATGGCTTGTGACACACGAATGTTGAGGATGCGCCGGAGACATCTATTGATGTACGCTTGGAGTTTCCTGGTGATGTTTACTGAAACTTTCAATGTTTCGCAAGCGTACAAGAAAACAGATTTTACACTTGCGTTGAATATTCTTATTTTTTTATTCTTATTGCGAAGAGACAAGTTGCTTGCCTGTCATATTTTTGAAAGCATACCGAAAGCAGTACGGGCCTTACTGATGCGGCCTTTAATATCCAAATCGGCCCCTCCATCTGATGACACGTTACCTGGTACTCACCTCTTCGATTCGCATTTCGACTAGTGTAAAACGACTAGAAATAAAAATGAGGTTTTGACAGAAGAAAAAAAAGCTCATTTTTTGTTCTTCCCCCCAACGCTTTTTCCTATAACTGAAGCAAAAGAAAATGACGAGAAGAGTGTAGTGCAAAAATGTTTGTCAATTGTTAGCTGATTTATTTTTTATACATACATATCTGCATTATCACAATTTTCTTTTTATCAATATTTAAACTTTTTTGTTTTATTACCGTTAATTATCATCACTATACATTTTACATTTTAATATTTTATATTATTAATACCAACTTCAACCATAAGTACCAACATTACCAAATTACAATACGAGAAAACAGACAACTTTTAAAACATAAAATATGCAAAAAAAAAAAAAAAGAAAAAAAAATATCCTTAAATATTGAAATTGCGCATGTTCCTTAATTAATTTTGTTCTTGTACTTGTGTATATTTTCAATTTAATTTTAATTTTTATGTCAAAATGTATAAAAAAGACTGAGATTGAAGAAGAGAAAAAAATATATATATATATGTAGTATCTAGCGTACAATAACAAGTACACAATACATATTTGATGTTAACTCCCACAATAAAGAAATCATTTCATTTTGTCGCTGGTTAAGTTGAGTTCACATAAATTAAATAAGTAAAAAAAAAAAAAAAATTTTATTAAAAATTTTTTTTTAAAATTAAATAATTTTTCAAAATTCTGTAAGTATATATGTACATATGTACAAAATATTTTTAAAACAAATTTTAATTATTTTTATTGTGATTTTTGAATTTAAATTTATTATATTTTATTTAATATAAATTATAATATAAAAACTTAAAAATTTAAATTATTAAATAAAAATGAAAGTTTAGAAAAAAGAGTAAATGAAAAAAAAAAAAATATTCAAATTAACCTCATTCCTGTGCAATCACATACATAGATTTTTATGTTTTTATTATTATTTTTTTTTTTTTTGTGACTTTTAGTTATTCCTATCGATAATTTTTCATTACATTATAATGGGATATAATACCACCCGGCATTTTTTAAAGGAAAACAGGAGAAACAAACAAAAAGTTTTTCCAACATTCGGTGTTTTTCTTTTTCAATTTTCTTTTTTTTTTGTTTTTTTATTAGATATACATAAATTTCTATATGTATACTTGAGTTTGTAAATTATAGTGTTGTTGTTTTTTCCTTACATTACGTACCTATAATATGTTGTTGGTATAAAATGTTACAAGAACAAAAAAAAAAATTAAAGAGAAAATTATGTGTTTCAATGATGAAGAAAATCGATTTTTCCTTCTCGCGAAAATTCGGAAAATTCATTTTAAATTTTTGTTTTTATTATTATTATTTTTTTTTATTATTATTTTCTCTACTTTGCTTTTTCAAATAAATATGTATAATATATATTATATATATATTCATATGTTGATGTAATATGTAGATGTAGGTATATATTATAAAGAAACGCATGAGCAACATTTCCTCTCAAAATATTCGAATCTGCCTTTCGACTTTTTGTGCTCGAGGTAAGTGGTAACGATTTTTCTGTGGTCTAGACAAAAAATTTTTAATTTTTCTTTTAAATTTAATTTTTTTTTTCAAATCTGTGAAAATCTTTATTTAATATAAATCATCTGTGAATTTAAATTGATATAAAGTGTTTAAATTTAATTATATTAATTGTATGTGAAATTATTTTTAAAAAAAGTAATTCATTAATTTGGTAAAATTCTTAAAAAGAAAATTAGGATATTTTTTTTTTTTTTTGTAAAACAAGAAAATTTTGAAAAAGCCAAAAAAAAAAGAAAACGTGAATCATAATGGCGTACATATATAAATTGTGTAAAAGTATTAAATTAATTTTTTTTTTAAATAATAAAATATATATATTTGTATATATATATATGATAAATATATATATATATATATACATATAAGATACAAAAGACCGGTTCTAAATTTTCATTCTTTAAAAGAATTTTCTTAAATTTTACTAAAACATGTATGCAATATACACATATATATATATATATATATATATATGAATTTTTTTTTTTGTTTTTCTAATTCAAAAAAAAAATTTAATAGTTTTGTCCTAAAAAATTGTCGTCCTAAGAAAGTTCCAATAAGTAGGTAGTGCACATAAATTTCTTAGAAAGAAAAATGTGACAAGAATGTAAAATTGCATATTGAAAATTGCAAAAGTTTATGAAAATCCTTGAGAAAATGAAAAAAAGAAAGTCTAGCCATAATTTGCGAAATTTATAATTTTAATATAGTGTTAATAATTTCTTTTGAATATTTTATTAATTTACATTTATTTCAATTTTAAATTTTCGAAATGAGTATATATACATATTTGCATACATACAAGTTCACATAGCAACTAATTATTAAAAATTTATTCTGAAATTTTCGTTTTTTCCAAAAATTTCACAATTCTTATAAGAAATAATATGTAATATTATGTATTTATACATATACCCACTTACGAAATACAAATAATAAATATATTATTTATAATATGATTCTATTATATTATAGTATATGATGAAGAAATCGTCATCCATATATAATTGATGTGTTCTAAAAAGAATTAAATTAAAATATAATAATAATATTATATAAAGGTATTTTTTTTTCATAATTAAAATAGCACTGGTTAAAAAAACGTGGTTATTATTCATTCTGTACATAAGTAAAAAAAAATAATTTTAAATATTATAAAGACAAAAAAAAAAGGAAGAAAAAAAATTAAAATGATGACGTAAAAATTATAACAAAAATATTCAGCAGAGATATGAAAATTCTCTACAAGTTATTTCCGTTTCTTATAACGGTATATTATTATACACAATTAAATTTATTTAGTTTATATATATAAATATTTGCATATGTATACCGTTATACGTATCCACATATAGAATATCTATATAATATGTACTATTTATACTAAAAATTATTTATTTTCTTAATATACCTATTACTACTGGGTATAATCCATAAGTTTTTGTCTTTTGGAATTCAATAAAAATTGAAATTTGCATGCAGAAATAGCGAGTATACACACAATTTGAAGTAATATATATATATATATATAATGGTATGTGAAATGTCATATGTACATATGTAAATACTTATATGTACACATAAATAGTTTTCGTCCTTTTTTTTTTGTTTAAATTTGAAATACATGTAGATATAAATATATATATATATATATATATATTTATATATATATTTATATATATATTTATATACATATACATATTGGGGTGGGTCATTGAAATAGTAAAAAACTGTTTTTTTTTTTTAGATTCAATTATTTTAAAATATATATTTAAAATTCTTAAATAAACACAATTAAAATTAAAGTAAAATAATACAATAACAATAATAAAGAGGGATTTTGTAGATTATTTTTTTTTATTTTTTTATTAAAAATGTTAAAGTTTTGAAATCATATAATGATTACATTGAAATTATAAAGTAAATGCATTTTTAATTATAAGAGTGTAGAAAAATTAATGTGCACTTAATTAAGATAATTAAATAAGATAAATTCAATTATTGGTGCGATGTGAATCAAATCAATTTTTTTATATACTTATAACTTTTATAATTTATAAAAGCTTTGGTATGTCTACCACTGGCTGACAAGTGGTCAAATTAATATCAAATATTCATTAAGCATTTATTAAAACATGTTCCAATCATAATAATATGTATATATGTTTCTTAAATCGATTTTTATAATTGAATATAATTTTGATTAAAATGTAATAGAGTTTATAAAAAACTTAACACGTATATGAAAAATTGTTTAATTTGTTTGAAAAAATATTGAATTTGAATGGAAAAAAGTATATCTTTAGGTAGATTCTTTAGATGGTAAGACATATTTGAATAATGTCTAAGCTCTGTAAAAATTTAAAAAAAATATATATCTACATTATGTACGTTATTATTATTATTATTGTATAGAATTGGAAAATATAGACATTCTTATAACATTCAAAAGAAGTAGATTAATCTGTTTTTTTTTTTTTTAAAAAAATTAAATATTTTATTACAACTAGAATTTTTCTTCATCTTTTTATTAATTACCAGAAATAGGGACTTAAATAAATAGATGGATTTAAAAATATTATTGTAGGAATTTATTTTCTTGATTTTTTTTTTTTTAAATAAACAGTCTCTAACATACGACTAAGAGCTTTAATACCAGCTTGACTAGAATAGGGAAGAGAGGGTAGGAAGAAAATATGATACAAATTTAAAGGGAGCTGAAGTAAAACGAACGATTTTTAATTGAAACTGTAAAATAGATTTCATCTCAAATTCTAAACCAAAAATATTAAAAAATAAGAAAAATTGTTATAATAGTTGCTCGTTTAAATGTATATAAATATATTTTGAATGCCATCAGTATCATTACTGTCATTATTTTGCCATGCATATTCTTAAGGACATTTTTTCTATTATGACGTGGTAAAATTAGTTTAGATACTTATTTTACACTCTCTTTACTTATTTAAGTTATATTCTTTATTACTCAGTAGTTACTTTCAGTAAGTTCAGCAAGTAATTTATTAGTAATTATTTAAAGTTAAAGAAAATTAGTGTAGCTTACATTACAAAATTAATATACAAAATATTTTTTCACTATTTTATTTTAAAGTATTCGCATTATTGATCGCTATATGCCTGCAGCGTTCAATAGAAATCCTTTTTTTTTTTTTTTTTTTAAATTCTATTAAATAGGGTTGGTGCTTTATAAAATAGTTAAATTAAGTTCAAGAAATAATTAAAGAGAATATTTTCAGTAATATTTACCCATCACAATTTTTTAATTAATAAATGTGGTTTAGGCTATTTAACTTACTTCAGAAAACATAATTAGCCCTAACTTATGTTTTTTTGGTATTTTTGGTATTTAGTATTTTTTAGGTATCGGTGAGTAGAAAATTTAGTAGCCGAATTAATAACTAACTTAATTACTGGTAATTTACTCAATTTTGGCGAATGGTGGTTATGTCATCTGACTATAATACTAATCAGAAGATCCTGGGCTCAAATCCCGCACAGTGTATGGATATTGTAAAAAACTTTTTAATTATTTTTTGAAATTTTTTTGGAATAATTTGTTTTTTTTTTTATGTTCTTTACAGTAACTTAGAAAGATATACATTTTTGTGTAGAAAGATATACATTTGAAGGCAATTTTACTTTAAAATAGCGATGTAGTTTTCCAAATTTAAATTAGTTGATATTATCTCAAATCCAAATTAGAAAATTATTGTATGTGACTTTGTATGCTAAGTCTCTGCTTAAAAAATAATCACTGTGGTTTGTTCTATAGTCATGGAATTATAAAAAAGAAAATTTTATATATAGGATTCTATGACTGAATAATATGCATGTATACATGCATAGCGGCTGCAGGTATAGCGATAATATGTAAGCATTTTCAATTTTACTGCAATGGTAGATATAAGTTTATTAATATATGAGCTTATAGGAATGATAAAAAAATTTAAAAAATAAATTTTATTCTAAATTTTATCATTTAAGGGAACATTAAAGATTCAAGGCAACAATAAAATAATATACAATAAAAATTCAAGTGAACAGTAAAATAATAAAATATATTTGATATAAAATAAATATTGAATGTAAATAAATTATATAAATTTGAAAATTAAATTTTTTTTAGAATATTTTTTATCATTCTTAAAAGTTTATATATTAAAAATTTTGTGTCTACCATTGGTGTAAAATTAAAAACAAAAATTTTACGTATTTCTTTTACCAACTTTGCTATAACTGCAAAAAAATGTATAATTCGAAGACTGGTGGGATTTTGATATTTTGTAATTACTTATATTATTCACTTAACTTAATTATGTTCACTTGTTTTCCATATTATTCACTTAACTTACTTATATTTACTTGGTTTCTATTAATCTTCGATTACATTTATAACTCTTACGTCGTCTGCATACCTACGTTGTCTGTATGCCTCTCAGCTTTATCGTTTCATTGATAAATTTTGATTTATTTTTTATTGTATACATAATATTTTTTCTTATATAATCTTTTAAATTATACTATATGTCTTACCAGCCATATTAAAGAGGTTTGATTAAATAGCCAAACAATAGAGAATATTACGTTAATATTGTATGATATTAATTAATTTTTATTTTTTAATTTTATTTGTAGTAAGGTTTTTCCCATTTTCCTCTCGAAATGAAAAATCTTAGAATTAAAAAAAAAAAAAATCATATTTCAGTTCTGTAGATTAATTAGTATAAAATTAAACGTACTTGTATATAAATGTATAAATATTTAATATGATCTCTATATATGGATGAATTCATTTTTATAGGAGTTTCTAAATCAATAAAATTTTAAATCTTAAGCTTTACAGCATTTTTATAAATTATGTGTACCTATGTATATATTAATAATATACTCGTAAGTCGTAGTATAGTGTAAAGTTGTAAAAATATCTGGGTATTTTAATTACATACTTTTAAATTAATGGATATATTTATTTTTTTACATTTTAGTATCAAAATTTAATCAAAAACTTACTTAAATTTAACGAATCAGTTTTAATTAATTTTAAAAAAGCATAATATAAATATATAAAAGTTTATTAATATGCTAAGTCCCTGGGTATATGTAAATAAATAAATAGATTTTTTGTTTTAAATTTATTTATTAAATTTTATTAAAATAATCTATTCTATTATTATTAATATTTCTAAATCATATATCAATTTAGAGTATTAGCCCTCAATATACCCTTAATATAAAAAAAAATACATTATATTATTACCATTGAATTTTTAAGTTCAAAATGTTTAAATAACTCTTAAATAAATTTAAATTTGTATATCTGAAAAAAAAAATATAATCCTTTAATGACAATATTCCATCATTTTGATGTATTTGATTATAAGAAAAATAAATTTATAAGGATATCTAGGATTCAATGATTCAGACCTAGTAATTTACAATAAAATACTTAATGGCAAAACGATATTTTTTTATTATTATAATATTAGATAAATTTAATAATATGTATGTACATAAAAGAATCATAACAACAGCAATTAGATGTATAAATATTTTTACAAGTAATATAATATATTTTACTTTTGCAATACTCTTATGAAAACTTATACTTATTGATGATGAAAGTTTTGCTGACGTTACGTCTTTTTCTTCATTTTTTTTCGTTTTGGAAAAAAAAAGAAAAACACCCAGACGCGTACCGATTTAACAAATATATTATGTATATAATAACATACATTTACATAGTATTTACTATACATTAACATATAATTTTTATTTATGATTTTTGTATTTCAAATATGTCTTCTTCTATTAATTTAGGATATTCAATATATCCCTGATTTCTTTTCTTAATCGATTTTCCTCAAAATTTCAATTTGGTAAAAAAAAAAAACAAAATAATAATAAAAATAAAATAAAAATGAATATAGACATATTCTTATATACATATATACATAATTGAACATGTATTTTTATGTATTTTTTATGTACACTATGTCCTTTTTAGTATAGAGAAAAATTTTATTATACGAAAAAGATTAATTCAAAAAATGGGTTGTGTAGTGTTACATAGAAATAAATATATGTTATATGATATATATATATATATAAATTATGTAGTATATGAACATAGTATAGTTAATATTTAGGTTCCGGTTAATTCTAGTTTAAAACAAAAAATAAATAAATAAATTGTCAGATATTTTTCAATAATGATTTTTTCCACATTGTTTTCTCAAAATAAATGAATTTATTTTTGTTCAAAAAATGACTCACCTTATGATGAATTAATTCATTTTTGGGTTTATGTTTTTTTTATTTTGACTATGTTTCTGTGGAAAAGATTTTTGAAATAGTATAACGTTCACATGATTTTTTAATAATCCTGTTCCCATTATATTTTTATTGTTTCGTTAAAGTTTACTGTTATTTTTCTTAAGTCTCAAATAGACACACGAACATGAAACATGAAGCTAAATTTGTATAGTCACTATTTTTTAAAAATATTGAATTTTGTCGAAATTTTTGTATAATTTCATTTTCTATGAAAAATATTGAATCCTGTCAAAATTTTTGTACATATATTGCATTTTCTATGCAAAATATTGATCGTGTAGAAATTTTTGAATCTTGTCGAAATTTATGTATGTACATATGTCTATTATCACAAATTAATAATATGTATACCTATATGGATTATTAATCTAATAAATACAAATGCATTTGTGGTATTATAAAAAGGTCAATATTTTATATAAATAATTAGAACTGAAATAAAATTAAAAATAGCTTAATTAGTAAAGGTTTGAACTAATTTTATTATTTTAGACCGTGAAGAAAATTGAAATTAAATCTACGTGTTAATGAGAAAATGAAGTTATGTTTGAATAAAAACAAAACCACTTATAAAAACAATACAAAACTTTAACTAAAATTAATTCATATTTAAGTAAAAAAACAAAAAGGTGAGACATATAAATTTAGGAAAGCAAATCAAAAATAAATTAATTATTATAACTTATAAGCAAAAAAAAATAGTAGTATCTGTAGTTGGCCAGGTCCACTGTTTAATAAATAAATAAATAAAAAAATAAATTGAAAATTAAATAATAAGTATGTAATGCCTTGTAGAATGTGTAGTTTACATTATTTTATAAACGCAATAGTTATTTTGATTAAATATTATAGATTCGTAGTATTGATTCAAATTTGGGGTAGTTTTCGAAATCACTTTTGTCAAAGCATACAAGAGAGATTAATATTATATTTAATTGGAAATTTGACTCGAAAGTATGGTTAATACTACTCTCAATATACATTAACACATTAAACCAATAATATACAATAGTCCAATAATACATTGGATGATTAGATTCTTGTAGGATGAGTAGATGCACCGATACACTTAGATCATAAAGGTCTAAACAAAAAAATTTTTTTGATATTAAGTGAAAATATCAATTTTAGATAATAAATAACATAATAAATACTAAATTGAAAATAAGAGTTTGAAACCCGCTGTATGAATATATATATATTTATTATTTTCTCAGTCAGTATAAAAATAAATTAATTAAAAGCAACAAAGGAAGTTTCCATTTCTTTTTTTTTTTTCTATAAATAGCTTTGAAACTATATTTTTTTTCATAGTAAATAAAGAATGCAAAAAAAAAGATGCCAAAAATAAATTTAAATGAAAATTGTGGAAAATTATATTTATATATAGATAGCTTCATCCATCCATATATTCAAATTAAATTCTGAAAAGTGTATTCATAAAATATAAATTTTAATGATATAAAATATTTATTTTAAATTTTTATTTAAAAATTAAAATGTTGGTTAATGTGTAACGTTTTATTAATTTTAGTTATTATTTATAACGAGCAGACAATATAAATCAATTTTTAGGATTGTTTATAGAAATAGATGAAAAAAAACATGAATAATTTTTTGTTCATCCTCTAAAGTCTTCAATTACAGATATAACATTGATCTTTGATTTTCATTTCAATATTGTCGAGTTCACAGATATTTATTTTCAAAAATAATTTTTGTTAATTTTACTACCATACATCTTATTGTACAATTTTGTTGTATAAGTTTTTCAATTAATTTTGTCTGGTCGTGTAGTATTTTGTTCATTTAGTTTTCTTTCTTTTAATCCCGACTTTAGAATTTTCTATTTTCTGCACTTAATTTCGTATATTCGTACTATGAACTGCCTATATTATACTTACTGATTACTTATTAATTACTGATTTAGTGATTTGTGATATTATATTTTCAAATAATATGTGTATTTAATTTATATATGTATGTGAATGTTGTAACATGTTAATCTTGAATTGCACATAATTTGCATCTGCTGAAATTTGTTTAATAGTTTAAAATTTAAATTTTTTTAAAAATCAAGCTTTGGAAATGTTGACTTATGAATTCCCAAATAAACAAAAGTTACTAGTTACTCCTAGAATTCAACAAGACAAAAATAACTATTTTTAATTTATTTCTAGAATTTAATAAAAAATTAAATATTTAAAAACCGATCAAAAATAATATTAAAACCAATAGTTTTTATAGTTAAGTCATCAGATTAGAAATATTATTAATAAATATATTTAAAAAATAAAACAAAAAAACTTGTAACTGTTATTTTAAAAATTTTTATAAATTTAATTTTTATTTTTCTTTAATTTACAAAAATAGATTCGACAAGGCAAAAAGTTAAAACAACTTTTCAACTCTAGGGGTAGGTAATAAGACATTGGAAGATTCCGAGCTCTAGCCAAGCATATTCCAAAAAAAAAAAAAAAAAAAAAAACCAAAAACTATTTTTATAATTTTTTTAGTTTTTCATTTCTTTGTGGAAGTGTAGTAGTTTTTAATTTACGAATAACAAAAAAAAAAAAATAATAAGAAAACAATATGGGTAAAGAAAAGATTCATATTAATATTGTTGTCATTGGACACGTCGATTCTGGTAAATCAACAACAACTGGTCATTTGATTTACAAATGTGGTGGCATTGACAAACGTACAATTGAAAAATTCGAAAAGGAAGCCCAAGAAATGGGTAAAGGCTCATTCAAATATGCATGGGTATTGGATAAACTTAAGGCTGAACGTGAACGTGGTATCACAATTGATATTGCTTTATGGAAATTTGAGACTGCTAAATATTATGTTACAATCATTGATGCACCTGGTCATAGAGATTTCATTAAGAACATGATTACTGGAACATCACAAGCTGATTGTGCTGTATTAATTGTTGCAGCTGGTACTGGTGAATTTGAAGCTGGTATTTCAAAGAATGGTCAAACACGTGAACATGCATTATTGGCATTTACATTAGGTGTCAAACAATTGATTGTTGGTGTTAATAAAATGGATTCAACTGAACCACCATATAGTGAAGCACGTTATGAAGAAATTAAAAAAGAAGTATCATCTTACATTAAGAAAATTGGTTATAATCCAGCTTCAGTTGCTTTTGTACCAATTTCTGGATGGCATGGTGATAATATGTTGGAACCTTCTGAAAAAATGCCATGGTTCAAGGGATGGTGTGTTGAGCGTAAAGAAGGTAAAACTGAAGGTAAAACTTTAATTGATGGTCTTGATGCTATTTTGCCACCAAGTCGACCAACTGACAAACCATTGCGCTTGCCCCTTCAAGATGTCTACAAAATAGGTGGTATTGGTACAGTACCAGTCGGACGTGTTGAAACTGGTGTCTTAAAACCAGGTAAATTTTCACTTAATACAATCAAATATTTGATTATTTTTTATTTTTAATTAATTTTTTTTTATCATCTATATTAGGTATGGTCATTTGTTTTGCTCCAGTCAATTTGACAACTGAAGTAAAATCTGTTGAAATGCATCATGAAGCTTTGGCTGAAGCATTACCAGGTGATAACGTTGGTTTTAACGTTAAGAACGTGTCCGTTAAAGAATTGAGACGTGGCTATGTTGCTGGTGATTCTAAAGCAAGTCCACCCAAGGGTGCTTCTGATTTTACTGCTCAAGTAAGTAATTTACTATTCAAATCTAATATGGATTTCAAACTTTTGTAGTTTTTTTTTTATAATATGAAATTAACTTAAACAAAAAAAAAAAATAAATATTTTAACTTTTTTAACAGGTTATCGTTCTAAACCATCCTGGACAAATTGCAAATGGTTACACTCCAGTATTGGATTGTCATACAGCTCATATTGCTTGCAAATTTGCTGAAATCAAAGAAAAATGTGATCGTCGTACTGGTAAAACAACTGAATCAGAACCAAAATCAATTAAATCTGGCGATGCTGCCATTATTAATTTGGTTCCAACAAAACCATTATGCGTTGAAAGTTTCCAAGAATTTCCACCTTTGGGACGTTTTGCTGTACGTGATATGAGACAAACAGTAGCTGTCGGTGTTATTAAATCTGTAAACTTTAAAGAGGCAACTTCAGGTAAAGTTACAAAAGCCGCCGAAAAAGCCCAAAAGAAAAAATAACTAGAGTGCCGTCAGAATTTCACAAATGATAAAACAGTAATAATATTAAATACAACACAAAATATATTATTTAATAACAATAATAATAATAATAAAAATAATAATTTAATAACTATGAATGATAACATTGGAAAAAAAATTAATATAATAAATGTTGTCTTCGTTGTCATCTTTACCAAAAATTTAACAATAGTTATTTTAAAAAATAATGATCAACAACTAATAAACAATACCATTAATAATATTAAAAAGATCATGAATTTTCAATACTTTTATCAAAATAATAAAAATATAAATAATAATGTTAAAATAAATAAAGATCACATTGAAATAATTAATTACAAAAATATTATTAAAAAGAATAATAATATGATGAGTAAAATATCAATCACAAAAAATATACAAAATAAATATGCTGATTTTATTGGTATAAAAAAAAATTTAATTTTAACTTCGTCATCATCACCATCACCATCAACTACACCTCTAATAACATTAAAAGAATTTAAAAAATTTGAATGCTTTTTTAAGAACATTAAAACATTTCTCTATCATTTACGACATCGTAAGGCATTTCGAAGGAAATCAATAAACAAATATGAATCATCATTTAATAATTATTTTAATTTAAAATTATTGTTTTATCCCATTAACGATAATGATGATCAATTGAAACAAAATTTAATTACGTTTTATTCCAAAGAGCCTAAAATTAATTCAACACAACAGCAACAGCAACAACAACAACGATCAGTTAATAAAGAAGAAAATTTAAATGAACCGATATTTAAGGACCAAGTCAGTATTTTCAAACAATTCCTATTAAATTTAACTGATTACGTAATTTTAAATTTGTTTCTTGCAACAAAAATAATTATTGCAAATTTTATTGCGATCTTGGTGCATGATAAACGTTTTCTACTAAAATCAAATTCCATAACGGAATTTAAAATGAAAAATTATATATTATCATGATGGGATTAAATTATGATTTTTATTTTATATATTTATTAAATATAGTTTATGTTTATTTTAATTTAGTTCATAAGTTTTTCAATTAAATAAGAAACTTTTTTACATATAGCGCAAAAAATATTCCTTAAAAGAAAAAAAAAAAAACAAAAAAAAACAAAAAAAAAAAAAACTAAAGTCGTAATTCATTAAAAGACAAAATAAAAATATTTTTTGCCCTCAATTACAAAACTGAAATTTTGATTTGAATAATTATTATTTAAAAACGAAATAATTTGTTTTTTTTTTCTATTATACTTTTTTTTAAATTTTATAATTTAAAAAGTTTAAAAAAAAAACCCTTTTTAATTGATAACCGAAAAAAATATGATGTCAGTTGAATTAAATGTGTTGAATAAAATATAAAGAGAAAATTTTATGAATGTAATACAGCAAAAAAACAAAAAACCAAAACTAAAACAAAAAAATTAGTGTGTTATCTTTACCAATAAATGAGGCTTATAAAGGATAAAATATTGTTTTATTTCATATTTCCTTCCTACTACGTTTTTAATTTATTTACTAAAAATTTTTAGGTGTTCCACCTACATACTAGTTTCCTTTATAAATTTATTAAATTCAAGTATGTCCATTATACCATAAGCTATATTAATATCATGACAAAAAAAAATGATTAAATATAACCACAAATTAAATTTATTTTATTTCATTTGGTAAATAAACATAAATGGAATATGTGTAGTAAGAGGATAAAGTTATATATCGTCCGACGAAGATAAATACCTCCAATCATCACTTTTTCACTAAATGACATTTTGATGTCATTCGATAGATTTTTTGATTCTGCATCGTTTAAAAGCATTGTGTTTATGCCAGCAAATCTCCAAATGTGTTATTTTTAAGAAATAAAAATACCTCGTATCAGTTTCGCGCCAAAAATACCTTCTAACAGCAATTTTTGTTCGATAATTGTCAGTGGTAACAAGTGCTCGTGAAAGTTTGGTGATTTTGATTGGTAAAAAATATTTTGAAGCAAATATTTAATCGGTATTTGTTTAAAAAGATTATGCCTAGAATGAATATAATTTAGAAAAGGAAAATAGGAAACTTTAAATTAGAAATTCTTAGAAATTCAAATATATAATGATAATCAGACAGCCAAAAATAGAGCCAGGAGTGAGATGCAAATAGATAAGGAAATGGCAAATACGGGTTTGTGCATTGTGTTAACTATTGATTTATAAGCCGTAAAAATTTGTCCGTATTTACAAGTCAGCTCTGTGTACTACAAAACAAAATTATCTTGCCACAATTTTAATATTTATGATCATAAGTCTCGAAATGTGACATGTTATTGGTTCACAGAAGTGGACGCGGAACTTGTAGCATCTACCTTTGTTTCTTGCCTCGTCCATTTTATGGAAAAATATTGCTTACAGAATCCTGTACCTATCATAATTTATTCTGATGGATGCACCATTGGACCTATCAAAACCGAAATATTACTATGTCGAATGGCTTACATCACTTTTCTGCGAAACATCAGGTGTTGATAACTCAAAAAATACTTGAAAAAGGACATATTCAAAATGATTGCGATTCGGTTCACAGTTGTATTGAACGAAAAATAAAAAATAGTGATATTTATTTACCCTCAGACTATCTTCGCTTTTGTAAGGAAGCCAGGAAGAATCTTTTTCCTTATGAAGCTATTCCTGTAAGATACGATTTTTTCAAAGACTATACGAAGGACATGGTGTATAATTCTATCCGCCCAGGGAAAAGGGCTGGAGATCCAACCGTCAGAAATTTAAGGATACTACAATATGAAAATGGAGAAACTAAAACTAAAATAAATTATGATGATGATTGGCAGATCCTTCCCATAAGACCGAAAGCTTTAAATGCAAATTTTGAATTCCCCCCACTTAACCAAAATAGAATTCCAATAACATTTCAAAAATGAACTCATCTGCAACAACTAAAACTTGTTATTCCAAAGGAATGCCGGCATTTTTATGATCAAATACCATACCTGAAAAAATAAAATATTTACTATTTTTTTAAATAATTATCCTATAAGTCTTTAATAATACTAAGTAATATGCATATGAATTGAATTGAAGGACTGTGCAATTTTTGTCCTATATATTTTATTATTATTTTTAAATAAACAATATTTTTAATTATTAGCCTATAAGTTTCTTAATTAATTAATTCACCTGAAAATTACCTATGAAAGGCTGTGTAACTTTTGATTCTATATTTTTTAATTTATTGTAAAATGTAAGACTAATTGTATTATATTAATTATTCATCATTTTGAATTCTTATGAAATACCTTTTAACATCACTTCGTAAAAATGAGAATACCTCCTATGTGTTTTATTTTGCTCAGTAGTGAAATAATTTTCGAAAATATTGTTTAAATGCTAAAGAGAACTAAACTACATAATTTCGTAGAAGAAAGTTATTGCGAAATCGGTAAATTGAAAATATTATAAAATTTTTTTGTCCTCCTGCACAATTTATGTTTTAGCTGATTGGAGGTATTTATCTTCGTCGGACGATATGTAGATAAATTTCCTCTACTGTGCATTGTACATTTGTGTGAAAAAGAAAGAAGAGTTTATAGTTGGCAAACGGCATGGCGTATATATGTACATACATAGTTGGTTTCAAATCTTTTCGAGTAGAAAAGAGAAGGGACTAGAAATGATTTGTTGAAACGTCAAAAAATTATTGTTATTGTTAAACCTAGGAGAAATGTGTAAGTTCAAAAGAGAAAGAAGAATGTTGAGAAAGAGAAAGTTGAAGATGGCTGCTGCGTTGCATACTGTACTGCATAGTGCATAGTGTGAAGTGAATATAGAGAATCATTTGTGTTTTTGTTTTCTAATGTAAATTTTGCATGTACAGCTTTCGTCTACATAATTTTAACTCAATCCTCTCAATTTGATTATTTCTGCAAATTCTTTTACTCGAATCAAAGCAATACCAACACCAAGTATGTGTATGCATGTACGTACATAGTGCGTACTGTTACTCCAGTTCCACTTTCCAGTGGTAGTCAGTACTGACGTACTGTAACTGTACTGTACGTGTTGTGTACCTAATTGGCTTTTTGTTCTGTATGAAATTGGCTTTTTGTCCTGTATGAAATGAATCGAAACGTAATTCGTATGAAATTTAAAATATTTAAATGTAAAATCAAAATGAAACAAATGTTTGCGGTTTGCACTGTTGTGTTTAGTTCATTTCATATTGACAAACTGTACTCGCTGTGTATTATATGATTGATTATGGCTCTTTTTCTCTCTACAAATCATAGAATTCATTTTGTTATAAATTACAGCAAATTTATTGTAAAGTACATAAAACTACAATATCCATAATTAAATTTTTGCTTCCATACGGAATGAAGTAACAAAATTGTTGTTGTTAAAGTACATCGTGAATTAAATAAATTAACATGTCTTCTTATAGAATCGTAGATAAAAAATTAACAAAATATTTGTACCTACATTTTAAATGATTAAGATTACACACAATACAGATAAGTTCTAAATAATAATAATAAATATGCATTACAATTTATTTCACACATGCACACTTAATAATAAATTGAAATGAAAGAATGAAACTGAAGCCAACGCGAGCGTCATTATATTAATTTTTAATAAATGCGGTGCCATCTACAATTAAAGTATATTTTAGTACTACCAAGGGCCCTGAGGAAATCATATAATGCATGAAATTTTTGTTTTTGACGGAAATTTAATCAAAATATCTATAATATACATGCACTTTATTTTTAAAATTATTTATTAATTATAAACTAAAGTAAATGTTTATAACTATGTTTAAATTTTCGGCTAAACACAAATAATACAATTTGGTGCGACATCTGCACTTTCACATAATAGTTATAAACAAAAATCAAAAATGACGCAGCGTTATATGAATGATGTTTGATGGACGAAAAGCAACGTTTTCGCTTCTATTTGGCCGAAACTTCATTATATTCGTAAAACATCAAGCGCGAAGATAAGAAGCGTTTTCGTCGAAAATTATTTTTGTTGTAATTAAAAAAAGAAATTAATATTGTTTATTCTTTTAAAATATTTGTAATTAATAAATTTTTTGATAAAAAAATAAAATGTCCGAGCAAAATGAAAGTGTTTCTCCGCAAGCAGAAAAAAATACTCCGGTGAGTGGTGTAATTTTTGGTGTGCCGCTTGGGCTTCCATTGTATTGTTATATATGTGTAGTGTTACAAGTCAAATTTGCTAATTTTAATAATTGCAAATAATATATGTTTTATATATATTAATTTTTATTACCTTTATTATAAATAATAAAACATGATTTGGATTATTTAGTTACTAAACGACAGAATAAAAATAATTGCAAATAAAAAAATTTAATTTCTATAGTATCTAGTTTTGATAGTGGTGAATATGTAAAAAATACGTAAAACGAGTTTATATATTTAAATGCATTGTGCTATTGTAAGTGTGTAGGTGGGTACGAGATCAAGTAATAATAAAAGACGCGTTTTATATTTATTGTCTTAATTTGGGCTATATTTAGGCAACTTATTTAAAATAACTTAAAAAAATATCAAATCGTAGGAAACAATTGTTTTGCTGTTTAAAATTTAATAAACAGCATTTGAAAGGATTTCTATAATAAATAATGTAAGATACCACAAATGTATGATAGTATTTGTGAGATGATTTTGGCGGCTTGCAGACTCTGTAAAATTTGCATTTTTTTTTTAAATTCATTGAAGTTTTTGATTTAAATTTATTAACAAAAATTTTAAATCAATGTTTGCAATTTTTTAAAGGCCTTTGCATAATAATTAGAATTATTGTTTTTTTTTAAATATCATAATAATTATTTTGGTTCTGTTTACTTTTGCAACACAGCGAAAGCGTTCAAGACTGTCTTTAGCAGAAAAAGTGAAACGTGAAAGCGAAGAAGTTTTAAAACAAATGGGTTCCTCTATAGACATTGAAGGTGGTCGAAAAACAAGATCAAGCACACGAAATAGTGCAACAAAAAGCTCTACACCGGCTACACCACCTCCAACAAAGAAATCTAAAGCGTCGACACCATCAACATCAACAAAACGTGGCAGACCTAAAAGATTAGACGATGAAGAAGAGAGTAACGACGGTTCAAAATCTGAAAAGAGTGAAGAAACCGACTCAAAAAAATCTCCAGAGTCTAAAAAATCTGCTGAGCCGAAAGAGACAAAAAAATCAGCAAAAACAGATAAATCCGGCAAAACTGAAAAAGAAACAGTGAAACCACCTGAAGACGAAGAAGTAGATTCAGAAAAGGACGTTGAAAATAAGAATGAAGAAAAAGTAAGTAACGAAAGTTATGTAATTGAGCCTCTTATAGTAATTATTTGCTGTTTCAATGAATGTTTTTATAAGCATTTATTATTTTATCTTTTTATATACATATTTTGTTAATAAAGTTTTATTTATCACACACAATACAGTACATATAATGACCAAGAAATAAAATAACATAATTCATTTTAGGAAACAAAAGAACCCACCCCAATGGACGATGATAAAGATGATAGCACTCCAAAAGAAAGTAATGATTGTAAATTAATTAAAGAAAAAGAAGAAGAACCTACAAAAAAAGCACAAGATGAAAGTGTAGAAGAGGCATCAAGTGAATCCAAAGTATTGAGTAAAAATTCTGAAGAGAAGGTAGATAAAGAAGTTGAGGAAAAAAATGTACACAAAACCCCAGAGTCAACCAAGTCTGTCGAAAAAAAAGTTGAATCAGATGCAGATGAATTAGATAAAGGTGAAAAATTGGAAACAGTAGCAGAAGAAACCTCTCAAGAAGTTAGTGAAACTACTGAAAAAACTCCAGGAAATAAAAAGACACTTGGAGACGAAAAACCAGAAAAAGTAATGGAAGAAGAAAAAGTTGTTATCGGAAACAAATGTGAAGAAAAGGAAGAAGTTGTAACAAAGAATTTATCTCATGTAGGAGAAAAAATTGTTGCAGTAAAACAAACGTTAGAAGAGGGTAAAAAATCAGAAGAAAAAATAAATAAAGATGAGAATAAAATTGCCGAAAATAATCAATCCACCGAAGACAAATCTATAGAAAAAACATTAGAAATTGAAAAAGAAAAGGCAAATGAAATAAAAAAAACAGAAGAAGCAGTAGAACCAATGGAAGTCGATGATAGCCCAGAAATATCAAACAATGAAGTAAATAATATTGATGAAATTTCAATGCCATCAACAGGAGGTAACGATGACGTTGTAAGCAATGATGTAGAAATGGCAGAAGGAAATAATGGAGTTGGTAATAATGGTACTACTGAAGAAAATAAAAACGAACAAAAAACCGATAAAGTAGTTGATCATATTTCAGAAGTCGTAGAAAAAAATAATTTGTCACACGAGAATAACTCGGTAGAAATCACTAATTCAAAGGAAGAAACTAAAATTGAAACAAAAACAGAAAACAATACTTGTAAGTACTATTTAGTTTTTTATTAATAAATTTAACTTAATTAATTAAAAAATGCATAATTCAAAAATTTAACAAAAAATGGTTATTTATTTTAGGCGATTCTAAATTATCAGCGTCAGAAGAAGTAATATCAGCTCCACAGCCTTGTAATTAAGATAAACACTATTAATACATCAATTAAGTTTTATTATCACAAAAGTAAATAATAAAAAAAAATCATTTACAAATAATTTGTATGAAAAAAAAAAAAACAAAATTCTACAATCTTATTAAATAAGTTTATCGCCAATTTATAAACTACTAATTATAATAAGAAATTTAAAAATTATAATGATATACATATTAAGAAAACAAACATCATAATATGATGCAAAAAAAAAAAATATTGAAAATAATTGCTCTTAATTACTCTTGAAATACAGTTTTTAATGTTTCAAAACTTTCTCAATTTTTTAACTTTTTTAACATTTACCTATTTGAAAATAATTGTTAAATGAATCAATCAAAATAATTTTTTACATTTGATTTTTATTGTATTATTTCTGTTTAGGCTAACAGAATTTGTTTTTAATCAAATGTCCATATACTTATTATTAAATAACAAATATTAGATTTAATTTATAATCTTAAACCTGTTAGTTTTATTTACAATTCAACACATTTGCTATTTAATAATTATTATTCAAAAAAGGAGAATACGCAGTTTAAAACTTTAAATTTATTTTTAAGAGATGATTTAATTATTTCCTATACTTTAATTGAATAATATAAATTGTATTCGAATTATCGAAATTAATTTTAAAAAAAATTTCTTTTTATGTTTTAGGCGAACCAAATTGATTGGCTCCGGGTGAAGTAAATTGACACCACATCTATGTAATTAATTATGTATTATGTATATCACTTAAATTTTTGATAATTTAAAAAAAAAAAATTAACACGGAAGTGCATGTAAAATAGTTTTGTCTTTTTTTTTTACTATAAAATTCCTTTTCAGCAATATAAATTTTTTTAGGCATATGATAATGAAAATTAATTAATACAAATATAGTATAATATAAAAGTAATTAAACTAAAAATAACATAATCTAATTTAATATCTAATATGATTATAACAATAATATTTTATTTTAGAAATTGAAAAATTTGAATTCAGTTTAATAATGCATGTTTTTGGACCTAAATAAATGTAAAGAAGTAATGTAATACTGTAATAATTTAAAAATGTAGAATCGTTGAGCGAAAAATATAAAAAAATCTATTATTGTTTTTTGGTTAAAAAAAAATATTGATTTTTAAGGGAAACTAATTTACAAATAAATCATGTCTAAATTAGATAACCTAAAAAATGATAATAAAAATACGAGTCCTTCAAAAAACTCACATTTGACAAATGAATAATTTTTGTTTTTAATTTTTTTTTTTTTTTAAATAAAAATGGTTTGGATGCCCTTCATGAATAAAATGTCTATTTTGAGGCAATTATGAAAAACTGCTCCTTAGCCTTAATAACGCATAAAAAATTAAAACATCAACATTTATAATAATAAAACTTAGTTTATCATACAATAGGATTTAATTCAATGTTTATTACGATTATTATTATTTAGTACGTCTAAATTGTGAAAAGTGTGAAAAAAAAAAATAAATTTGGAATTTAATGTAACAATATATAAAATCAGAATGAAAACAAAAATTTTAACGAAAATAAAGTTAAAGTAGTATAGCTATAATTTCTTTATTTTTATTTTTTGTTTTATATATATAAAATTATAAATAATATAACTAGAAGATAATTTTGAATTTGATGGACAAAATTTACAAAAAGAGTATATTAAAAAAAAAAAAATACAAAAAGGAAAAATGTTTGTGTGTAGAATAAAGTAAGAAGTAAGAAAAACGAAAAATTATAAAAAAAAACTATTTTTAATTCTGTAATTAAAAAAAAAACAAACCAACAATACTTTTGTTAACTTTTAAATAAAAAGAAGAAAATAGCCATATAGATTGTTTTTACATTCTATTTTGCAGGAACCGGTACCACAAAACTTTAATCTTTAAAGAATTTGAAAATGTGGAAAGGGAGTTTCTTACTTGGCAGATAATTGGAAATCAAAAAACTGTTTAAAATATTAATTTGAATGTACATACATTATACATACTTATATAGTATAAAATAGAGTTGCTAATTTTTTCAACAAGATATGTTGCTTGAAAGAATGTTCATAAATATTTTGTACAATTTTTTAATTCATCTTTATTGTTTTGAACGTAAAAAATAATATAAAAATGTAATTTGTGAAATTTTTCATTTCGTTTAAAGCATATTGTTTGATAATGGATTTTGGATAATAAAATAGTATGTAATATTTCTGTAAGAAAACTAGCTTGCAGAATATTATTTTAATCCTCAAATATTCTTTTTTATGTTTAATAGGTTTTTTTTTTCAAAAATTTCATACTCGATCAAATTATCAGTTTGAGACCTTGTATTTTATATATGTATACATATTTAGAAAACCAATGAAATTGTATCTTTAAAAATAATTTAATGGTTAGTTTCTGAAAATATACTTCTATTTAAATAGATTTGACCCTATTTTATTGTTAGTGTGCAATAATTCTATTCTATTAGAATTTTTCCAATGAAATTAAAATACGCATACGAGTCTTATAGTGCCAATCTTAAAATTACAATTTACATAAATAACATATGCATTTGAATTAAAAACATAAAATATCCAGAGTGCAACATCTCGGTAGTGTGATCAATAATAATAGCTGAAAATTCAGGTAAGTGTGTTAATTAAAGAATTTAGAACTAAATTGAAAAATTTAACAATATAAAATGTTTTAATATGAAATAGTAAGATCGTAAAAATGTTCCATCTCAACTCAAATCTTTGTACGATCAAACTACTTTTGTGTATCTTTATATATTAACGGTCTTTGATAAAATGTACATTTAAAATATTCCTTAAAAGAAAATAATGGCGAATTATTCATAGGCCTTTAACCGTAAATAATTTTCAAGGCTCTGAAAACCATGAGAAACTAAACAGTAAATTCTTCAATATTTCGTAAACGTAAAAACTAATCTTACTTAACTTTTCCAAGTGGTTATCAATAAATCTAAAGTAGATTTATTATCTCATTATTAGTACTAGAAGCATATAATATGTATAATAATGTTCATATGAATATAAGTATGTATTTCTTTGGAAAATCCCAATTGGTTCTTAAAGAAATTTAATCTGTAAAGGTTTTTTACGTTATTCATGCATGCATAAATATATAAAAATTCGTATGTGTAAACTGAATTAACTACATAGTTCCTTATTATTATTTACGCAACGTGGTATGTTAACTTATTATTATTATTATTGCTATAATTTTTATCTATGAAAATCAGTATCCATTAATTTACAATACATATTGTATAAAAATTATTTGTATGATATTCTGCAAATCTAATCTGCAATATTACAAAAATTTTAAGTACATATGTACATATTAATAATGATATGAAAATAATTTCGACTACAAAGTTTCCTAATATTTATTGTAATTCAAATAGTGTGGCCCAGAGAACATCACGCGAAGCGGATAACAAATCGTTAAATGTGAATATATGATTAAAGAAATATTAAATGACTTTTAGTAAAAAATTGTTTTTGGAAAAAAAAACACCAAATATTAATTGTTTTTGATAATCAGATTTGTTTTTAGTGATATGTTTAGATTTATGGAATAAAAGTCGAGTTTCCTTTCACTAATCATTTGTATTTATTTTGCAAATATCGATATTTCGGAAGCAACTTACTTCCTTCATCAGTGCTTTGCGACCTTTATATCGAATATCGATATTTGCAAAATAAATACAAATGATTAGTGAAAGGAAACTCGACTTTTATTCCATAAATCTAACCAAATATTAATTAATACTTTTGCTTCACTAGAATGTGAAAAACGTTTTCAATTTCCATAATAAAAAATATTTTTCAGATGTATGTAATATTCACATAATGTTACTTAAAAATACAAATCGAGTAAATACTACCTAAAAGTACTTATCTTATTTTTTATAAATCATTGCAATCATTATAATCTATAGAGCTATATATCTATATACCTATATAATATACATACAAATTAATGTTTCTATTTAAATAAAACTTTTCTACTTTTGAATGTTGTATACCGATATATGTATATATACATTCCAAAAGCTCGCTATCACTATTTTATTAAAAAAAATTCTAAATATTAGAATATATAAAAACAAATAAAAACATTTTAAAGCGCTAAATATTGTAAATTCATAGATATTATTTTTTTGTTTAAAATATAATATAATAAATTCTGAAGACTTTAGGAAAAATTAATTTTTTAAACGTTCGAGATTCACTGACTTCGTTCGTTTTAATCGTTTTACAATATTCTGATTCAAATTATGTGATAAACTTATTATTTATTATTATTTAACCTTATCTGTGCTTGTAACTATTGTTTGTATTTCTCTAAATTGATAAATTGATTTAAAAATAAAATCACAAGTCGTATTTGATCTACATATACGATATGCAGCCTATTGTACTTCATTATTAGAAACTTCTGCTCGGTAATATTTCTATGGCTTTGGGCAAAAGTAGATACTTAAGTCAAAATTCAACAAAAAAAATATATGTAAATCGTATATGCACCACCTAAATCATCAATTTCACATACTTCTTATTGCATCTGTATTAACATTTAAGTCACTACTAATCTTAAGTTTGAATCTTATAACTTTACTAAAAACTCTATTTTTCCATTTGAGTAGAAGTACTTAACGTGACTTCAGTTAGTACTTTACTTTTTTACTTTTCCAATTATTACTTTTCCAAACCATAGGTTTTTATCGTTAGAATAACTTACTCATTTATTAAAAGAATTGGAATTTTATTTTTAAAAGAAATAAAGAATTGTTTTTATTTTTCCTATTCAAATGAAAAGTATAATTCCTTAGTATCTGATGCTAAACTCCATGTAGCTGCTAAGTTCTTTGTCATTGCTCAAAGTTAATGATAGTTGTTTGTTAGCCATATCAAATATGTATAGCGTGGCTCGTTTTTAATAGTAAATTGCGTACTAAATGAAATATGGAATCAAATTGAATATGAAATCGTACGATTGAATGAAACCGTATGAGCAACAATCGATACTAGAATCTACAAGAGCAATTGATACTAAAAAAATGTCCTTATTAATACCGTTATTTTTTTAATTTACTAACTTTTAAATTAAGTTTGCTTAAAAAAAATAATAATACAAATATACACTACATTAGACCTCTACATTATAATAACTTTCGATTTAAGAGAAAAATAATGATTGAAAACGATTTAGAAGGGATCTCAAACAATATTTAAACATATTATTAATTTTATTAAACTAAATAAAAGTTATTTGGAAATTTAAATAATTTTTAAGCCCCTACATTTCTAAACGATTGCAAATAGACTACCGGTTACATACAATTTAGATATTTTAGGATCCAATATAGTTATTTTTATCCAACTTTTTATCTCCAGTACACGATTGATGAATTGTCCACGCTGGACATTAATTATGAATATTCTAAACAAAGAATAACATTTTTAATACCTATGAATATTCAAAAACAAAATATATATACCACATTTTTTTTTTTTTGTTGTCCATACATAGTACGGAAAACAATTTAAATTTGATTTTAAAAAAATATTCAAAATTACAAAAAGAAAACAAAAATATTAGCATAATTTATTTAAATTGATGAAACAATTGGTTGTTATATAAATTTTCTGCAAAATAAGTTTTGATGAAACCATTATTTTTAAGATGTCACGATTAATCAATTGCATTTAGTCATCGTAGTATATGATGTATATAGATATATAATATGTTTTTTATTTCTTTATTTCTTTTGCATTAATTTTCTATTGTTTTGCAATTTTCAACAAAATATTACAAATATCATAATATGTATAATATATAATCAAGAAATTTATTAAAAATTCATATAACGTTTTAAAAGTTATTAAGTAGAAACAAGTAAAAAAAATTTCATAATTTGCCTACGTTCGCATACAATATTAATATATAGTATGTATGTAGCTCACATCGAATAATAATGGTACTTTTTTAAATAATATGAATATACATTTTTTTAAATACATGATAATTGAAAATTTTTTTATGTGTATTCAAGATTTTAATTAAATTACATAGTATCTACTTAAATATTACAAATTTAAATTTTAAAGAAATATTTTGTATAGAATTTGAATAATTTAAAAAGAATTCAAATTTTTTAGTATGCATTTATGCTATTCTAATAATATTGTACAATTATTATTTCTAGTATACCTACATATTGAATGTCTGATAAATTTTTTCAAACTCATATGCGATAAATAAATTAACGAAACATAATCATAATACCTGTACCTATTATGTATATATGTATGTATAATAATTAAATTAGCATAGCAAAGCAAAATATTACTTACACATTTCAATCTATTATCTTTTTAAGGAAAATAGGTGTACTGTAATGAACCTGTTAAATCCATTCAAATAAATTATGAAATAATTCTGACTACACTGTAATTTGTAAATCTAATTAAATACTTATTTATTTTAAAAAAAATTAATTATAAAAAGAAATGATTAATTTACTTTATTATTATTCGCATATACACACCACATTGTATTGACATATTATCTTTTGTTCTAGAATGATGTAAATTTGTATTTCTCTTTTTCTAATTTTACACAATTAACATTTTTTTTTTTTTACATTTTTTTGTTTTAAATAAAATTTTATTTAAAAAATTTCAAACAATACCTAAAATTTTATAGATACATTATAATATAGTATGATAGTAGTTATAGTTATAATAATACGTATAATTGTATATAATAGCAGAAAGATTAACGGTGTAATAATCTATTGTTATTTTACAGGTGAAAACTGATTTTTATAACACCTTATGCAATATTATCACACATAGCATCACCACCATATGATTAAAAATAAAGAAAAACTACTAAAAAGAAAATGAAACATAATTTACTGAATATATAGTAATAATAATTATATTAATGGTGTGTTGTTAGTGTTGTATTTAATTAGTTCAAAAAAGTTATTTAGTTTTTATTTATTTTGTTTTATTGTTTACGAATTCAAATGTACATACATACATACTCGTAGGTACAAACATAAAAATTTATTTGTGAAAAGTTGAAATGATTTTTTTTTTTCATTTATTGCATTAAATTTATTTAATAAGGAAAAATAAATCAGTTGAGTTGAAACGTGCAACTTTGGGAAAATAAATTCCATTATACTAGCTATATTAATTTGTAATTATGTATTTAACCAAACACCTAAGAGGACGGAGGCGTGATTAAATAACATCTTAATTCTTTCTTATTTCTGTTTGCTTGATGTATTATTTATACTTTTATGGTATAAAAATAAGTTGTTTCGAATGTTCGAACTTCTTGATTTGAGGTCCGTGGTTGAGATGTCTTAAATCTGCATCCTCTATTATATACATATGTATATGTTGATATAATATGTTGTTGCTAGCAGTTTTCCCACCATTGAATTTATGTTGTTGCTCAAAATCAAAATGTTGCGCAAATCAAAGCTGCTCAAAATCAAAAATATACATACGAATAATAACGTAAAATCATTTTATCTTATGATTGTTCAAGATTTCAAACTTTGGTTGCTTTTTTTTAATTTGAGTATAACCGTATAACCAAAGACAGTAAATATATATATTAGTATAGAGTATACTAATGAGAGTGGGTCATACCGTTTGGGCGATAAATTATTTTATTTGTTTTAACCAATTGGAAATTAGTATAATAAATAACACGGATTCGATTCTATTTTTTTTGTTTTTGATTGTTTTGATTGATTGATTTATTGTTCTTGACATTTGTTTTTAATGCGATTTTGAGTATTTATTTATTTTTATATACTTTTTTGATGTATATATACTTTTATAATGTTATATATTATTTACTATTTTAGTTTATTGTATGAGTATGATTTTATATTATTTATGAGAGCGTAACAAGATCTCGTCTCTTTAAATTTCGTTTTTCAAAATCTAGTTTTTCCAGAATATTTATCTTAAATAATTTTAATGCGTAGCTGCTGTTGGATACAAAAGGGGGATATCTGCTTTTCCCAGAATTTTTATACAATTTAAAAAAAGTAAATGTTTTTTACCAAACGATATTTTGAAAAGCAAGATTTTAATCGAAAGACAATTTGGAAAGCGAAATTTCGAACCCGACCCATTATTTATCTTAATGATATAGTGTATAATATATAGTATGTATTTCGAAAGTGCTTACAAATTCATTTCGAAAATATTACTTATATAGCGTTAACAATTACTCTGAGTAATCCTTCGCTTGAGTATTTCTCTGGATGGCGTAAATAATAATGATGATGATGATACGTTTGTTTGAAAACGTTCTATGAATTATTTAAATTAATCCAGCTTTGGTAATATATTATTGTTAATTTTAACCGATGATGGACAAATCTCTTCTTAAGTGAAAGTTATATGAACAAATTTGACTTCGTTTGCTATAATTTTCCCCTTGTTTGATCAATTTTCTTTGAAATTTAATACGTGGAAATACTTGAAGTAAAGGGTGCTGTTTTATCTGAAAAAATTTCAACCAAAGATATAGAATAATAGGTCCCAATACAATTAACTGACAATCTTATTCTCATTTAATTTTATGAATTTTTTATTAGTCAAGTATATTTTAAGTAATTGATAAACATGATCCTAATAATTTTTCTTTTAGCTTAAATACGAGCATTTAAAATATTTAGACCAAGTCAATTTTTATTATCTTTAAAGCTAAACTTAAGTATTACAAACGATAGCTCAAATTCATAAATGAATTCGAACAGGTAACTATTGTTTTGTTGAATCAAATTGTGTAGATATATAAAAGAAAGATACGTTAGGCTATGAACATTAATTTTTTTTTTTTTGCTATTTTAACATTTTGAAAAATTATTGTTTTTTAATCATAAAATCATTTTTGCACATAAATATATGTACATATATTTATATATGAGGATGTGTATAATTTTTTTGTATTATTGTCTATTATTATTAATTTATAGTATAAATTTTGTCTAGACCAAATTTACAATCGTATATCTTGATGTATGTTAATAGGTTATTATTTATATTAGAAATATTGAATATAATTTATAAAATCTACTAAATTTAACGTTTGGTTCAATGGGTTAAAATACTAAGTATATGTATTTGCAACAATAAAAAAAAAAGAATAAAAAATTGCAAATTAGTGTTATTAGTTTATTATAGTTTTCAATATTTTATTATAATTCAAAATTTAAATTCATTTGTTTATAAATAATAATAGAATCGTATATATAGGAATGTGTAAATAATAGGTCTAATTATAATAAATTTTATTCAATAATATGGTATTGAAGATATATTAGTTAATTGTTTTTGTTATAGTTAGTTAGGTGGCTTAATAGGGGGTGGGTGGGTGCGCTTCCATAACACTAGTTTATATTAGAGGGACATATAGGGATTTCTCAGCACAAAAGCTGAAATTGGTGTAATTCGTTGATATAAAATTATTGAATTCATTTAATTAGGTTTTTTAATTCATTTTTTTAGGTTGCTTATGTTTGATGTTCCAAACATGGCAAAAAAAAAATCATGCACCACAGTATAAAAATGTTATATAGCACTGTATCAGATAATGATTGAAATATAATATCATATTATTAACAAATTATATATTTTGAAACTTATATATTTTGAAAATAGCGTAGACTATAATTTAATTTCTATTAAATAAACATAAATTAATTTAAATTATATAGAAAATCGATTTTCATTTAGTAGCCCGTAGCCTAAAATTGGGTTGTGAGAGCTTTAAATTGAGTTGCGAACCAAAATATTGAATAACAAAATTTTAAACTAGTAAAATATATCTAGTCCATTTGCTTTTAATTTAATTTTTAATTTTGAATAAGAAGGATGCTAAGAAAAAAATTTGTAAAAATACTATTCGAACTGAAAAACGAAATTCTCTGATGGAAAAAGTTTTGTACAAAAGTCTTATTTATACATACAAGAAATTTTAAATCGACAAATCTATGACTAGTATATCTACTCTTTTCAGTTTTATATATACAACTTTTTTATCCTTCTCTACTCTACTACAGGTTTAGATTTGTGTAACATGACTTTATTACAACATTAACATAATTATTATATTTTTTTTGTTATTTATTAACATCCTTAAATATATGCTTACAAGAGTGTTGAGTAATATTTTTACAGAGCTCAGACCAAGTTCATCATGTTAAAACAAAATTTATGCTATATATATTAAACTAAAAAGAAGAAGAATCACAAGAATAAATAAAAGCAAAAAAATTAATAGATAAAAGAAAACAAGGGGAAGGATGAAGGGTTTCGTTAATCTAAAATCTTTTATGTATCTCTCAATAATTCCTAGTGGGATGGGATTTTGATTGATCAAATATATTTGAAGTAATAGATCCAAAATTGTAATAATAGTTAATAACAGACTAGTTTTAATTGTAACAAAATTATAGGAGTTTTTAGAGCGTTAAAGTAGACACAATCTTGTAAATTATCTTTGCCTAAATATACTTTTAAATTATCTTTGCTTTCACTTTACTTCATCTCCTGCAAAATAAAACGATAGATTGAGGTTCTTTTCATAATTTTTTTTTATAAAAAAAAACATTCTAAATAAGCAATAGAAAGAGTAGAAAAAATAGAATTATATAAAATTTTACATAATTTTTTCTATTAAACCCCCAAATCTGGCAGTTTAATTTCAAATTAGTTTGGTTAAATATGAATTAAGTAGACGACTTATTGATTAAATAACATTAATTTGTTCTTGATTAAATTTATAAATTAATTTTATTTATACATCACCTATGGATTAATGTGAGTTTAAATTCTCGAAATTCGAAAGTTATTGGGTGAACACGATTGGTAGTCAATAGTCATCGATAGACGGGTGCTACGATTTTACAACTGGAAAAAAACTACTAATGCTGATTTTTTCGCTGGAGGAAAATGTTTATAAAAATTAATTTGTTGAACTATGATAGAAGATGGTAGGATCTTCAATTCGGATGTTCAAATTAATCGATTATAGTTTGGAATTTTAATTTTTAAATTATTATTTCAAATATGAAGTAGATATAATCTTATTTCAATACGATATTTTCATTTATAAATTGCTAGAACTATTTGTCAGAGTCTTATTATACAGTATAGTTAGTTTTCTTTGGCGTAGTATCTTCCGACGGATTTATACTCCCAGATACTATAGTTTTCCATATTCAAATTAGATGGTTATCGTGTATACAAAAAAATCAAAATAAAATAACTTCATTTTGCTGTTGTTATGATAAGGTTTTAAGTAAAATCATTTGGAATTGATTATCTTGTGGAATATCTGTCCATATAGTATTTGATAATTTTAATTTTTGAACGATATATTACTATACTAAGTACTACTACCTACATGCTACATATATATTGGTTGTTTGTTCTATTTCAAAGTTTTTTATTGGTCATTTTGATTTATAATAAAAAATGTTAGTATGTCGTTACTAATTTAAAAATACGAGAAGAAAAATTAGAAGAAAGCAATTAATAAATGAAAGAGAGAGATGTTGTAAGAGTTATTTAAATTCGTTTTAAATATATCAATAAAAAAAACTTATTAAAATGTCATCATGATGTTATTAAGAATTTAAATTTTATTTCGTAGTGATTAAGTCTTTGCCTTTGGATATAACATTAATTAAATTTATTGAATTTTTGTTTCGTCGATTTCTTTTTTACTTTAAATAATTTTTTTTTTTTGGATTATTTTTATTTTTTAGAATTTTTTCATCTAAATTAATTTAAAATCAATTAATGTGCAAATGAAGTCACAAAATTTATTTGTTATTATTTATCAGGAATTTTGATTGACAACAATTTAAATTGTAACCAATTATAAGCACTAGAATCGGAGAAGGTGAAATCATAAAATATTTTGATGAACTATTCTAGAGATTAATAAAAAAGAGAAAAAAAAAATATAACAAAATAAAACACAATAATAACGGTGACAAAATTCAGCTTTTTATATAAAAACAAACACTTAAAACTAAATATAAAAACAAATTATTTACATAAATTTTTTTTTTTTTTTTAATAATACAAAAATAAAATTAAAGTTGAAATATTTTAAAAGAATATTTTATATATATACATAAATATGTTATATGTATATATATAAAATGTTTAATACATGAAAATCACAGAATAGATTATTTATGAAAAATTGAAAATACATATTGTACAGAGTAAAAGTTAAAAGAAATTTTCTTTTAATATAGATGAAAAATGAAAATCCGAATTCGTTCTTAAACACCTCTCATTCTTAATTTGATAATTATTTGAAAACTCCTGTAAATGTTAATACTTGGCGTATACATATTGAACATATATAGATATATATATAAATATGTATATATATATATATATAATCCTTGATCGTTTTGGAATTGGATTTTATTTTGATTGATTTTGCTGTTGTTATTTTGTTGTTGTTGTTTGTTTGTGGATAATTTAATATCAGTGTCGTGGCGTCCTTTTATATTTATTTAATTTCATATGAGTATATTTCATATAATTTTCAGCAAAAACATTATAAAAAATTAATAAAAAAAAAAAAATTCTTCATCATACTTATATATATAGTAATATGTTTTTTTTTCATAACAATTAATTTTTTTTTTTTTTTAATACTGGCCCCAATGATTTGGGAATTTTATAATAAAAAATGAATTTACGAGTATATTAATTTTGTTATATGATGTGAAAACTTTTTTGTTTTTTTGTTTTTCTTCTTTATTTCCACTGTTCTTCATTTAATGTGCGATGAAATTTAACTATAATTTATTATTTTAATTCGATCTAAAATGGAGCACCATAACTTGAACTTGGTCTTGATGGAGCACCATAGCTACTTGATGGTCCACTTGGATAACCACCACCACCACCACCACCACCAGCTTGTGTCATTGATTGTGCAAATTGTGCTACTTGAATTGCTTGTCTAACACCTTCTAAATCAATACCAACAACTCTTCCACCTCCACCAGCATTTGGAGCTCCATATGATGATGATGGTGGTCCATATGAACCTGATGGTGGTCCATATGATCCTGATGGTGCACCACCACCTCCACCAAAACCACCACCACCACCACCGAAACCACCACCACCTCCTCCTCCTCCTTGTTTATTTTCTTCTTGTAAGAGAATTTGTCTTACTTGTTCTAATAATTGAGGATCAACACTTTGTCCTTCAGAAGTTTGAAAACCTCCACTAACAGCTTGATATCCACCACCACCACCACCACCGAATCCACCACCACCACCACCACCAAATCCACCACCACCACCACCGAATCCACCACCTCCAAAACTACCGCCACCGCCTCCGCCACCTCCACGTGGATAATTGTATCCTGATGGAGGTTCTGCGACTGCTAATGCGGCCAATGCACAGGCCAAGACCTAAAACAAAAAAAAAAATTAAAATTAACATTTTGTTTCTATTTTTGTACAAATTAAGTTCGTAATTAGTTTTAAATTAATTTTATGAAAATTATTTATTTTAGTTTAATATAATATTGTAATGTGTTGTATAATAAAAAAAAAAAAAGGATTACAAGGAAATTTTTTTTGAAGACATTTCATTTTTTTATATTTAAATGTTATTTGGTATATGTTGTTATATAATAAGGATTAAAGAAATTTATTAAAATGTTTATTGTAAATTTGAATATTGATTTTAATTTTCTTTGGAAACAAACTAAACATAATTTATTATTATTTCGGTATGTTTTTTGTTTGTCTATTTATCGTTGTCTTCCATAGAGTTCACAACAATTACTATTTTTGGATTTTATTAAAATTCGAATTGGTTTTCGAATTTATTTTTCTTCTTTTATGTTAATATCATGTCGTCGAACACATTAAATCAGAACACTTTTTTTTATCGTATAATGATAATCTATTATTAATAGATAGTAACTATAATTGGACTGATAATTTATTAGCAAGAAAACATATAAATATTAGTAATTTTAAATCTTTTATTTGTTCCGATTTGCATTTATTTTTAAAATTTTTTATAAATCAAAATTATTCAAATTTCTACTTTGCTACAAACCGGTGTAACATTTTTGTTTATTTAAAACACCACTAAACTCATTGGGATTACAATTTTTAATTGTTATTGGAATTATAAAAAAAACATATTAAATTACAAATAAAAAAATATATTTCACTGAATTTGAGTCCAATAATATTTACTAGGAGCCACTCTACAGTTTCAAAATTATTTTTTCAATTCGAATTTATTCAAATTTTACAAAATAAATTATTTATTTTTTATAATAAAATTATGTATTTAATTTTTGGTAATTTTTTAACACTTCTTTGAAAATTCCAACAACAATGTTAATACTATTTTGATTTTAATTTATTTTTTATTTTTATTTTTAATTATTCAATCACGACTTATGTATATCAAAGATATTAATTTTTATTTACACAATTAATATTTTAATATAATTTTTAATTATAAATATCCTTTTATATCCTTATTTTTTTTAAATAAAATTATATATATATTTATAATGTATATATATTAATATATATATAAATATATATTTAATTTAATTTTATGAACTTACCACGGCAAAGGAGTTCATAATATTTGCAAAAAAAATTAAAAATAGAAAAGGAATAGGTAAAAAGCTGATTTAGCTCCTTTCGATTAGGAAAGCAACAACTGAATGTACATTTATTCGGTCAGAGTTTTCCTCTTTATAGTCGCGCGATTAAATTTTTTTAATAATAATTTTACTTCAAATTTTTGTACTTCATATATTCTTCTTCTTTTTTTTGTTTTTTATTTTTTTTAACCATTTTCTTATAATTTTTTCTTTTATTGTTTTTCTTTAATATTTTCACTATTTTTAAATTTGGTAGCCAAATACCATGGTTTATACAATACCACTAAGAAGATCCAATCCATCTCTTTTTCTCTATCTATATTTCTTGGTTGATTTAAATTAAGAAAAAAAAAAAGTTATTCATTGTATATAATATGTGTGTATGTTTGTATAAATGTATATTTGTATATATTTTAATTTTGTACCTCCAAGTTTCAGAAGCGCATTAGTGATGCTCTCTATACTTGAATAAATTGCCATTATCTTTTTATTATTTTTTTTTTTTTAGTTGATTATTACGTGAAAAATTTTTTTTTCCACCTTTTTCCCCATATTTTTATTTTCAACTTCAACAATTTTATGATCAGTGGTAGAAACTTAAAACAATCAACTATGAAATATTGGAATAGTCCAATCCAAAACTTATATTAGATTGGATACAGTGTTAGGCAACAATTTTTTTTTAATGGTTTTAATGAAACATCGTTTTTATTTTAAATGTTTTGTTATGTAGCAGTTGATTATCAACAATGATATCGGTTCTGGGGTTATGTCTAAGCTCACATTTTTATACTTTATTTTTTTATTTTTAACCATCTATCCAATTTTGGAAATTAAACAAGTATATTTGACTATGATAACATATACGGTGGAAGATTCATTAATCAATTTTACGAAGCCAAAGACTTAACAAACATCTTAAACGAATCAAGATTTTATATTAAAAAATCTCAATTTTAGATTATGGAAATCTTTTTTAGTTTTCGTTGAGCTTGATTTGTATCCAGCAAATCAATGAAAAGAATATTGAAGTGATTATACAACTTATAGTTAAAACCAGGAATTTTCTCTTGAATTGTAGCCATCTTCAACTACTCGTGAATCAGTTGGTGACATACAAAACTGATAAAAAGTAGTATTGAAATATAATATTTCATAATAATTTATTCTTATAATTACACAAAATTCATCATTGTAGTTTAAGTGACAGAAAAATATCAATAAAACTGTAACCAATCGTTCTTTTTGACAAAATACAAATAACAGAGACATATCAATAAAACATAATCGATTTACTGGGGTTAACCCTCAAACTCACCAAAAAGTGTGTTATAATGTACACTGACAACCTATCAATTTCTTTTCCTAGGCCTTTTTGTATGCACCAAAATGATATTATTCTCTCGGAAAAACATATAGTAATAGGATAGACGAAGTAATTAACTACACTGTAAAAAATGAATGGAAAATTTCTATTATAATAAACGTAAATTAACTTCCAAAATAGAGTGAGTAATTTTTGATTATTTCCACCATACAGTTGTAAATTTACTATTTTATGTAAAACTAAGTTTTTCTGACGTGATATTGGAATTCTACATAATAATTTAACAAGATATTTAAATAGATGTAATTTTATTTCAATACGAACAATATTGGTTGTGTGCAGCTACGCAAATTTGACGTATAATGAACAAAAAATTACATGTATATATTTACGTATATATAGTTTGCAGTAAATAAGCATAATTTCTTCAGTGTAAAAGTAAAGTTCAACAAATTAGAATGTGAAAATGTAATAAGAAGGACAAAATATTTAAAAAAATATATATATTTGTATATAATATATCATAGTGCTAAAAACAAACTAATAACAGATTAAACTAAAAACTAAACTAAAATAACAAAATTTAATGAAATGAAAAGAAAGAGAGAAAAAATATTAGAACTTAAAAATAATAATAGCCCATTTAACAACATAGTATTAAGTAATATTAGATTAAGAAAAAAAATCAAAAATAATGTGAGAAATTCATTTTTTTAATTTGAGTTTTACTGTGTCATAGCAGTAATATTACACGAATATGAAGTAAAATTGTTCTTTTTAATGATTTTACTCTGCTTTCGCAACAAATTTACATGAAAAAAATAATATTAAAATAAAATTAATCTTTTTCTATGAACTTCACTCTCGTTTAGATGTAAATTTACACGAATACGAGGTGAATAAATATTTTTAATGTGAATGTGTTACTCTGTCTTGTTAGCAAATTTACACTATTATTAGGTTAAACTGATCTTTTTATATAATTTTAAACTGCCTTAGCAGAAAATTTAGGAATGTGATGTAAAATTGATCTTTTTTATTTCAGTTTTACTCTGTTTCAGCAGTTAATTAACACAATTAATTTGCAAATATTTTACAAATTTTATGTGTAATTTATCATTTTTCAGTACACTAGTATTATTACTACATTTATACTAGGAAACACAGTTGCCTGATGTAATAAGTAGTAACATTTTTTTACAGTGTAGTTTACTTTAGATTTTATGTACGTATTATCGTTTAATCTGGTTTAGTAAAAGAAACGAATTCCATCTCATTATCTCAAAATTTCAGCTTATGCTAACCACATATTTTAATTGTATTCTTTATGTTGTGCATTCCTATCGAATAGTAAGTAATAGAAAAGGTTTACTATTCCTGAATTCAAATTATATACATATATTTTTATTTAGATATGTTTTAACATTATTGTATATGTACGTTGTTATGTGTTTATGAGTAAACAAAAAAAAAAATAGGTAACTTCTATTATCATTACTAAAACATTACTGATGTATAATGGGGATACCTCTGAAGCGGTGCTATTTCTATTTAAGAAATATATGAAACATTTATACATACAACATACATATATAACTGTATTTGCAATCTATATGCTTACTGTGTATTAATTTGTATGTTTATAAAATAATATAATAATATTAACGGTATAATTGTATAACTTTAACAATTCAATAATGTAATAATGTTTACTGGACGGTGTACAATGACGAGGTTATCTTTAATATTGTTTTGATATTTTTTTGTTGTTCTTTTTTTTTTTTTGGGTTTATCTTTCGTTTTAAAGATAAATTCCTTAAACTTTTTTTTTTTTGGAATTTTAACTTTTATTTTGTTTTTAATGTAATTTGTGTTTTTTTTTTATGTTTTTCTTTTAAACAGGAAGAAAGGTAATAATGATTATAACAAGTTGAAAAAGAAAAATCCAAAAGTTTCATCTTCTTCAATAAATTAAATTTACAGATTTGTATTTTGTAGTTTTTCTCATCTGTTTATTTACATATGTTTTATAATATTTCTTAACGTGTTTTTAGTTTGCGGGGTTGTTTCGCTGAGGTGAATATTTTTTTTTTTTGTTTGAAAAAGAAAATGTGATTTGGAAATTAATTTAAAAAAAAAAAACATAATTTTGTATGGTGAATTGTGGTAGTTTATTTAAGGAATTTTCTTAATATAGGATATTTAATTTATTTTATTATATATCTATTTTTTATGTATTAACTTTTATAATTTATTAATTTTATATTTTAAGTATATAGGTACATCTTATAGATAGAAAAAATGTTCACATTTATATTTTATGTAAGAAATAATTTAACTATATTCTATCATTTTTACTTTTCCATTCAATTTCATATTTGTGAAGAAAAACTAACTAAGCAAATTGATTATTTTGTAATTGTTAATATTTTGTGAGTGCTATTGGTTAATTAAAATTACATAAATTTGAGATAATTAACTAATTTTTTATAATTTTGAATTTTTCTATTAAAAATTTAGGTTGAAAAATTAATTGGGTATAAGTTTTGGTATAAGTTGAATAGTTCAAAATAATTATTGTAAAGAGGATAGAAATGCATTACCAGAATGTTGAGAACTAATTATTTAAATATGATGTTAAACTTTTATAATATAATTTTAAATATGAAATTTTGTTAGGATTAATTAATTCATGTATAATGGAAAGTTCAATTCAATATTTCAATTTAATAATTTGAATTCATAGGTGTACACTTATAATTCAATTACCTTAGAACATTTATTTGAAGTTAACAGTATGTCATTGTTCATAAATAATAGATTACAGAATTCAGACCTAGAAGCTACTGTAATTTAAAATACTGTTATTGCAACAATTAGGCTTGGTGGTTGATAACTCAATTTATATATATATTTGAGAGAAAAATACTTCGAATTTTTTTTAAACATATTATTATTAGATATGATAATACAGAATTCTAATACAGAATATTAGAAAATGGTGAATATGAAAGACGAAACAAGGATGAACTGAACGAACTAATTAATAATGAAGATAGTTGGTCTCATAATGGCGCAAATATTAAAAACTGCGATGACATGTCGTCAGAACGAATCAACAAAAAGCCTAAAGAAATATATTTTATAGCCCGCCATACTTAAGTCGTGCAAGAGGTTGGTTAAAAAACCAAGAATATATTTTTGTACTAATTAAAAATTTGAAACCGAATCAAATTTTTTTTCGTTTGAAAATTTTTAAATTTTCTTAGTAGTAGAATTTATCTGTTGTATAGTTTAGTGGTAAAGATTTCCGAAGTGATATTCTTAACTAAAAACATTAAATTTTGAGCTATTAATTACTATTCTAATTCTATATCAGAATTAACTGTAAAACTTTGTTGATATCAAAATTCTAATATAATTATTTTAATTTCTGTTATTTATATATCAGAATAGATTTAGTTCCAAAAAATAAAGAGTTAGTGTAAAGTACTAAAATATTTTTTGTTTTTTTTTAATAACTTAGGTATAGAATCACTTTTTCGTGCTTAATTTACTACGGTACTGCAAGTTTTATATTACAACTACAATGTTTTTCGAGTATATTTTTATCAAATTTCAGGCATATCAGCTCATTAAATGTGGAAAACTTCTACTATTGTTAGCAACTAAGCCTTCTTGAGTTAACTAATTTATCGCTCTTATAAGCGGATTTTCGGAATTGTAACAGCTTATTTTTATTTAAGTTGTTACCAGATTACTTTCAATTTTTATAATTTATTTTATACCAATGACAAAGGGTATTGGACCAGGTCGAAAATTCATAAAGCATTTCTTTGCTTCGTTGGGAATCGAACCTGGGACCTTCTGGTTGGTTCGATGATTCGTCCTATAACATGAAAAAAACAAGATTATATAAGATTTAGTTCTTTTTTTATTCCATTTTAAAAATTTTAGTAAAATATTTGCGTCAAATGACACTTCTATATTTATTTTAATTATTATTAATACAAAAATTAAAATTAAAGTCAATCCAAATTCCAAAAACAAGTCATATAGTAGTAATATTTAAATTTGCAAAATTTGTTTTGAATGAACTCAATTAAATTACATTACATAAAAAAAAACATAATTCAATGAAAAAAACACCCATATATATTAATTCACGTTAAAATTAACTATAATAATAATAAAAAATTAATATAACCAATTCAAAAAAAAAAAAAAAAAAAAAAAAAATTAAATTATTCCATCATTCAAATTATTACTCTTGGCAAATAGAGAGAAACATTTGCAAATGATGTAAATTATTCAGGTCTTTAATTTTTTTTTTTTTGTGTTTTGAGTAGACTTTTCGTGCATTTTAAAATTGTCGTTGATTTTATAATAATTTCAATTTCACATTACTATTAAACCTATATGTGTATATTTTATACCTTAATAGGTATAGATATTTTAGTAGGTCAAATATAATCTTTTTAAAAATAAAAAATTTGGTATAAAATTTGATGTCTTCTTCAAAAAATTTTATTTTATGTAAATGTTACTAAATTGTAATTTTATTTACTAGATTATCATCATAATACACATGTACCGACATATTTTGAAATCATTGATTTGATTATACAATATTTGGCAAATAAAATTCACTCGTTTAATTTCGAAAGATTTGATGAACAAAATTAATAAATAATTTTATTATAAGCGCCACAATTTAATAGATACAAAGTTGTAAGATACATATGTAATGTATGTATACCGACAACAGGTACAATTTATGTTTTTAAATTACATATTGAATGTGTCATATTGATTGAATATTTTGTGTTTATAAGATTTATGATGAAATTTTGATTTGTTAAATATCAATGTAGGCACTATTTTCCATGATTTGTTGAATAAATAAATTTTTACTTTTAATTTTCTCTTAATAATTAGAAAAAAAAAAATAATGCATTTTAGTGTACTAAAAGAGTCGGATTCAATTGGATTGCAAAAATTAAAAGCTCATTTCTACACCATAAAGGTAATACCAAAATACTTCAAGACTGATGGTAATGATAATTATATAGTTTATAGTTAAAACTACATCATGTTATTTTAAAAGTTTAAAGGTTCCGTCATAAATCCTTAATGGTTTAGAGTAGATCATTCTCCATAAATATTTTTAATAACTGAAGCTATGTCAGGTTATTTTTGAAACATCCAAAGTTGCAAATCAGGGTAAGAATGTAATACTATGTATATGCCTTTGAATGTTGCAAATTCATAAAACTTAAATTGATGATGAATGTTGAGATGGGAAGTTTCAAAATAAAATGTAAGTAATACTGTACTGTAGTACTGCAGCTGACTTAGTTATTTCCTGGGTAATATGTCGATTTAGTTACATATGAGTATGATAACTTCAACGTAGAATAATTCAAGATTAAAAATTAAATATTTTTGTAACTAAAAAAGTATTTGATTATTTTTGGGAATAACTGTATACACAATTTATTCTTTTTTATTTTTAAAGTATTTTAAATAAAAAAAAAAAACAAAAATCTAATTTTAAAATAAATTTTGAAATTTCAAAATTATTTCCTGTAAAAGTTAAAATTTTTTTTTTATTTTAAACAAATTAATGAAAATAAAATAAAAAATTGATAATTTTACATGTTGCTAAAATCGTTTATTCGCTATTTTTAATGTTAAAAAAATATCATTATTTTTTTGCTTAATATCTTAAATATTAAATAACTCCAGCTTAAAAAAAAAAAAAAAAAAAAAACAATGAAAAAATTATTAATGGAAAATTAAAAGAAACTTTATTAATAACGGGAAATGGTTCACCAAATTAGATCTTAATTATTATGAAATAACCTAATTTTTCTTCTGTTTTTTGTCACATGTTAAATTTTTGTAATTTTCCACGTAAGTGCGGTTATATAAAAAGCTGTGACCTTTAAAAACCAAAAACCAATGTTTTCTCTTGTTTTCTGATTTTCTCTCTCTTTTATGTATTAGATACTTCGTAGGTGTATGGGTACATGCTCAGTGTAAATGCTCAGTGAAAATCAAATATTATATTACCTATATTCAAGTGGTGTATGCTCATCCCTACATTGTTGAAATCCCTAGATGGCAAAGGCCTCTTTAGAATTTTTTCTCACCTGTGCTAAAAACTATAATGCGACCTAAAAAACACTGTTTTGCAAAAATATATTATTTTTATTAATAATATTATACATATATATTTTATATTCACATATATTAATTATTGCAATAAATCAACAAATCAATAGGTTAACAATAAACAAAAGATTGAAATAATATTGCATTAAATTAACATTAGCGCACAAAAATTCAATAGGCTGTTTTTTTTTCAAATAAAAAAACTAATCAAACATAACATTAAATAAAATTATTAAAATAAAAAAATTATATTATTAAAATAATAATAATAATGAACAAATTAGGTTATATTATGGATTTCTGTCTCGCAAAACTATCAATTATTTCTTCATAGTCAGTATTTGCATAAAAACTCAGACTCAATGGCTGGTATACTTAAATTATTAAATTTTTGTTGTCCCAAGGAAGAACGAAGATTCTTTAATATTTTAAGAAGCGAAAACTATCTTTCTCCTGAACAGTTAGTTAGTCCTAAGCTCAAAAATATTCTTCATGCAATTTCTATGTTTGGAAAAGTGGATTCGATATTGGAATCAATTATAGTTTTTAATAAAATTTGCGATTGTGAATTTTGAATATCAGTATGGACAGTAAAATTTTTAAAATATATAGGCATTCTTCAAATAAACTGTTATCTACATTTATGTGCAAATTTACACACATAAAATGTATAAGTGTTGTTTTTTGTAAATTTGCTGAAAAAAATTTGTAATTTACAATTTTCGTGGGAAAAAAACAATTGTGTGGCAAATAACACAATTATGTCATCTATATGAGATTAGCGTTAGTTATAAAAATTAATTACTTGCCGACAGAGTTTAAGAAAATATAATTGATTATCTTCAACCAGAGGCCTATCGGGAAAATTTTTCAAATTTAGAAAAAAAAAAAATAATTTATTTTTTCGGAAATGCTTTTTTTTTGCATTGTGTTGTAATGTGAAAATGTGACTAAGAACTTTACGGTTCGCTCCTCAATCCACGGCGCCCCTGTGCTTAGCACATTTAGCACTATGAAGAAGACGGCGTTGCCTAAATGGCAAAAGACAAATTATGGAAATTTATTCATAACAACGATCTGTATACCAATATGACAGGTCTCCACATGAATTTTTGGCTATGAAAACAACAACAAAAAAAATAAACTGTTACAAAACATAAAACAGTAAATGAATAGATAATTTAGAATATATAATTTAGAATCAGTTTTTTAGAAAAATATAAAAACGAAAAACCAGCGCTAGTTCTAATTTAAAAAATTAATTAAAGCTTAATTTTAAAAATAAAATGAAAAATTTACTAGTTTAGTTCAAAGGATAAAACAGATGAGAATATACATGCGCGAATTTATGTATTTATATAGATCAAAGAACATTTGCTCCATATTAAATTTAATCGACCAAAAATAAATCAGCAATTTCAGCACATCTTAAATTTCAGAACATATTAAAGAACAACAATTTCTACATTGATTCAAATTCAAAGTTCACAAAAAAATATCACAAAAAAGTTAAAGTTTTTTTAAAAAGGGTAAAAAAACACAATTTTGTATAGATGAGTTATAGAAAAGAAGAGACCTTTCCAACAGTACAGTATATAAATATTGAATGGGCTTTATGGTAAAATCTTGAGGTATTTGGTTTTTCAAGAAAGGAAATAAAGATTGTTTTGTTCTACTTTGAACTACTGTATCTCCATAACGGCTGCACCAATGATCATATAAATGTTAAAATATGCTCCGAACCGTTATCTTTCTAGAATATATAACGGAATATATATATCTAACAGATCAACAGATATAACGGTTTTTATACAAAAATATCAAAACAAAAGGATACTTTCAAATGTCTTTTTCGTCCTTAAAGAATAAAACACCCCACTAAAGATATATATTTTTGGAAAGTTAGCAGTTCCAGCTATCCTTAGAATATGGTCATTAAGTCCTACACCGATACAACATCTCCCTCAGAAGAGTCGAAAAAACATTGAAATCGGTCCAAAAATGAAGATCTTAGAGTATTTTGTCATTTTGTTATAATTTTGACAATTTTTAATGATGCTAGCATCACAAAAATTTTCAACTTTTCCAAAATGAATTTATTTTGTTACTCACTTTTCTATACTCTTACCACAAAAAAATCCTGGGAAATGATAAATTTTCAGGATGAAACCTTAAAAAACTAACCACCGTCTTGCAAAATAAAGCTCCAACTAAAACTTTGAATGAAAAATAACTGATATTAACAGTAGTGTTAAGCTTTAAAATAATTAAATTATTTGAATTAAAAAAAAAGAAAAAAAATTGCCGATTAAAAATTGATTTTAAATTAATCTAACTTATAAAAAAAAAAAAAAAAACAATAAAAAATCACTTTCACATAATTTAAATTTTGTTGATTCATAAAAGAAGAGAATATTTAATAAATTATTATTTTGACAAAATATAAAAGTTTATTTTTATGATAATTTATGTATACTAATTTAAAATAATATATTATATCGTATTACTATAAGTTACGATATGTCTTTTATGGTTTCCAATCTCATAAATTTTATAAGCTTAACATGATAGCATTTTAATAGTCAGTTAAAAAAAAAAACAAACAAAACAATTTTTTTTTTTGCAAAACATGTCATTATGCGTGATTTTAGATGAAATTATAATTTTATCTTAATAATACATTATAATTTATTTGATTATTAGTTTATAATACCGATTAGAGTATGTATAACGTTTATAATAGAGATTGTTAAGTAATCAAAAATAATAATTAAAAAATTTAACATTTTTAATTACTGCAGCACTTGGTTTGGTGAAATTTTCGCATCAGTAACTGCAAAATGGTAAAGCTGATAATGCCCGGAAAAACCTTTATAAAATCGGGAAAACCTGTAAATTAAATAATATTGTTCAAACCCTCCAAAATTATTTCTTTTACTAAATTGGATCTCAGTAACACAAAAACATAGAATTCTTTTCAAGAATAATTTCAAAACTGTTTTTAAGGCTAAAGAAACTTAAACATCAAATTAAACTAGATCAATCAACAATACATATGTAATGTCAAATTCAGTAGAGATAACAGATGGTACAGGTAAAATATTAAAAGTAACACTATGTGTTATATTTTATTGAATATGTTGTAAACTCTGTATGGGTGAAACATTTTTTCCAATAAAATTAAAATAAAAAGCTCTGGTTATATTTCACTAAATTTAATTAATATTCTGATCAATTTTGGTTGTTACAAGTTGATGACAGTATTTTCTGATGACGCTATAACAACTGAAATTAATCAAGATATATTAATTATATATGTATTGAAACATAACTACATTTTTTTATTTTTATTACAACTCATGTAAGTCAATTTTTCCAACAATTTTGACGCAAAAGACTGATATACAAACTAATCAGTTATTTTTGATAATCATATTTGTTTTAGTAGTATATTTAAATTATTAATTAAACCAATCAGTATACATTATCGAAGCATTATGTATACGTTAATCTATATCATCTATATATACAAGTTGGACTATTTAAAATAAAACAAGATGATGAATATTTTTCGCTTAGAGAAATTGAGGCAGATGCTTTATAAACTATACATCCAATTGATATTCCACCAGATGATATGCCACATTTACTGATGGCCTTATTACATAATGTCAGCAGTCATCATCGTCAACACAGGTCAATACTACATCAGCTTGCTATATTGCATGGTTGGATGTCAGCGGTCAACACTTATCTATGCGTTAGTAAATATTTCTTATTTTTATAATAATTTTAGTATCACAAAAAAAATGTTGAAGCCAACAAATTTTTTTATTGCTGTTGTGTATGTATTTGTGAAATGCATACCTTGCGGCACATAACTTTTTGTCAGCAAATTCTGTCTGGGTGTCAACAAAAATATCCTGCAACAAATTTAGTAAATTATACATTAGTTGACATCGTCTAATAAGGCCACATACAGAACAATTTTGTGTTGAAGCGAATACAAACAGACCAAACTATAATTCGATTACTAGTAGACTATTATAAAGATCATTATTGAACATAAAAAATAAAATAAAATAAAATTAAATTAAGTCTAGTCATATTATCTTAATAAATAAAATAATCAGAAACAAAATACAATTAGTAAATATTGGTGAGGTAACAATTTTATTTAAGAATACAGTAAAAATATCTCAGAATGAACACAAGATTAGGATACAAAGTAAACGTAATAAAATCATATCTGACCTAGAACTCAAAAATAAATCTTTACACTGAAAACCGTTAAAATTATATATATATACAGACTTTCTTTACACTATATTGGATATTGAAGAGAAATCCCAAAATGGCGATACGTAATAAATCTATAATATATATACAGATGTACCAGATTTTTTAAACCAGGCTTGGTATATTTTATGTAGGAAGGTTGTGTTATCTAGGAAGGTTGTGCAAAAACAGCATTATAAATGTAAAATAAAAATATTTCGAGACATTATTATCAAATCCTGATGGTGTATTCGTAATAGAGATATACAGAGAGACTTAAATATCCTTTTCGTTATTGATCAAATAAGCTGAAATTGTGTTGCAAAACAAGAAGTTCATCTCCACCAACAACGTATAATAACGTATATATAAATTAGTCAAATAATCCATAAATTATGAAAATATTAAGAACAATAATAAATTTTTCGAAATTTCTTGTACATAAGCTAAAATTACTATCGTAGATAGCTAAAATTATTATCGTTATTTGTTAATTGTTGTCGGAATTCAATGCATTCTTTTGAAACAATTGAGTATAAGGTTTAAGAGAAAATAAGATTGATATTCAGAAAGAAAACTATATATAGTCTTAAAATCATTCTAGATGTTGTAGTCGCTTTTAATGGCTAAAAAAGCTCATATTCCTTTTGTTGCAGTCTCTATACGAATCTTTTCGAAGATTTATACTTTCAAAGAGAAAAAAAGGTCAAAATATTAAAATCAAATTGAGATTTTGGATAAAATTTACACAATTTTTTTTTTGTCAGATAGAAGAAAATCATCAAAAGAGCCTTCAGCTTCTTTTCTATGTGCCGGTGAAGAATAATGTGAAGGACTGTACCGACTTTAACGTACTAAAGATTCTCATCCTTTTGTTAAAATTAAAACTATTAATAAACTTTAAGACTAACCATTAATACGATTTTGGCTATTTTCTTCAGATATCTTTGACCAAACAAGATCCCATTACGAACTATTGAGAGATAAAAGATTTTAACCTAACATAATTTTAAATGGTTTCGTTCGTTTAAGTCATCTAACAAAGTTTTGATTGTCAAAATTGTTGAACAAAACGACTTTTATTGCGTAATCCTATTTTTTTTATGAAAGGGATCTTGAGATGGAAACCTCTATGAATATCAGCATTGCGAACAAACTAGAGGGCAAAATCGACAATGTTTCGCAATACATACTTTGTTTTTGAACGTTTGGGTAGTTTGAATATGTAGTTGTTTAGTACAACCCCATATTTGAATACCGTATGCCCAGACTGGCTTTAATATTTGATTATTGATCAAAAATTTACATAATAGATGAACATAAAGAACTTCTTAAGGCTATATTTAAGATATTTTAGCTCCTAGTTTACATATATGGACATATATGGAAGGCCTATCCCTATGCTAGAGTACTCTTGTTTTTTTTACTTTCCCAAATCATTATTGCTTCATTTATCTTCAGAACTTTTAACATATCCAAAAGAAGTCTGAAATGTTTTTTTGGAAATTCTGAAAACTATTATAAGCTCAGAGCCACAAGAACTGAGAAATTGATTTCATATTATTTTGAATTTTTATATAATTTTTCATTTTCTAATTTAACGTTAAAAATTCAATAATATCGATTAGTCAAGCACTCAATACAATATTATTTAAAGAAGCGAATAAAATTATGTGATTTGTTGTATGTATGTATGTGTGTACATCTTAAAGTATAATACAGTCGGTTAATTGTATGTCACTTAATATTACATATTAAATTTCAACGGACATTAAAGTTGTTAGAGCAAAAAAAAAAAAAAAAAAAAAAAACGAAAAAGAAAAAGAAAATTACATTTATATTCCGTATAGCATTGCCATTTATTTCGTATTGAAATGGAATGAAATATGCATAGACGCAGAGTTAGTAAATTACAAAAAATAAATGATTTTTATTTGTTATTTCAGACTTTAGGAATAAAATTTATTAAAAATTAAAATTCATGCGTTTTTTTAGATGTCCAATAGAAAAGTTGAATTAAAAGAAAATTCTTCAATATTATTGTTTTATATTTTAACGATGCAATTTTATTTATTTTGAATTTTATTTAACAATTTCATTTTGAAATGACCATTCTGTAAATGTCATTTTAAAATAATTTGCTAAAAAGAAGCAGCAGGAAACGTATATACAATAAAAAAAATTGGGATTAGATAAGTAAGTAAAATTGCATATAGTTTCTATGACATATTCATACTGGGGTATGCGGGTATGAATGATTCATCGTTTTATGCAAATAGTATAAAATAAAAATGGTAATTTATCAAATAAAATTTTACTCGATAATATTTATTTTATTTTGACACAAAAAAAAAACTCTTAAAAAAATATTCTCTTCAATATTAACTCCACAATTTAGGTGTCTGATTATTCGAGAATTTAGTGCATGGAATTTGATTATATTGTTGTCTCTTATATTTTTCTATTTTTTTTTAATAATAAATTTCAGGAGAAATATTTGTCAAGACTTTTCTTTCACGTATAAATCATTTTTTTTTTAAGTTTTTAGGTTTTCAGATTCGTTTTTAAGTATGTCAGTTTATATTATGTATAATTAAAAGACTAGTATTTCGACATCATTTTCTCTACTCGATGCAACAACAACAACGACAACAACAACAAGACAAAGAACTGTGCGTATAGAAAATCGGTGCTGTAAGAACTAGTGTTCATGAAAATCCAAATTTATATATTTGTCGACGTTCACAATCAGTAGGACTGTGTGGCACCACCACATGGAAAATGTTAGTCTACAACCATATAAGATTCAACTGGCTGAAGAACTAAAGCCACTTGATCATAATAAGGGTCGTTTATTTAGCTGATCGGGTCCTAGAACAGCTTGAAGTTGATCCACTTTTTTATCGAACAATTGATTATAGTGATGAAGTTCTTTTTCGGATGAACAGCTACGTAAACAAGTAAAATTTTCGTATATACAGCGAAAATAATACTCAACAAATTCAGCAGGTTACATTGCGTACTAAAAAATACTCCGTATGGTGTGCTTTACACGTTCGAGACATCATCGACCCATTAAAAACGATGCTGGAGGTGATGCTGTACAGTGAAAGGTGTCCATTACAGATCGATGATCAATAATTTTTTGTTTCAAAATTTGAATGGTATTGACCTGAATTACTCGAAAAAGTAGTTTAAAATTAATCTGATCGTTGCGGTTTCTCAGAGCTAGTTGTGGTAGACACATGCCAGAAATTATTGAAGTGGAGATGAAGAAGATGGTAGTTTTGTAATTTCAGCTAAAATTGAAGAAATATTCAATATTGCCTTGATATGTTCTGTATAATACCTTGTTTTCTTCTCATAATATGCCTGATTGCAGTCTGTGTGTTTTTACTAAATTATGGAATTTATAAAGTAAATATTTTAATATTAAAATTATTTAATATTTTTTTAGAATTTTATAAAATATGATTATTTTGGGAATAATGAAAGAAAGGAAAAAATCAATTTAACATTGACAACTTGAGCGAAATTCGAACTTGTAAGATTTTGTACATAGTAGTTGTTGCATTAATTGGTAACCGAAGTTCAAAATAAAGTTAATATTAATGTGATTATTATATTGTCACAATGTTAAAAAAACGCAATGCAATTCATATTTCAAGAAAAAGACTGAATTTCATTTTCGAAAAATATTATTCAATCCGAAGACTTTGTTCAAAGTACATATAATGCTGACTAAGGTCTATAGATGAACATTGTAATATATTTATTGGTTGCAATGATATTTGTATACTTGTACTTGTCTGTATTGCATATGATATCTATACCTACACCAAAACAAGTTTAGCAGAATTAGACAAACTGCAAAACATTGAGTGAGTGGTTATATAAGCGGAGTTATAATCCTTATTAACATCCATTTTACACTAAAACACTAATTAATAGTACTGTAACAAAAAAATGCATTTCTTGAGATTCTATGTGATAAGTTTAATTTTTGTATTGGCTCTAAATTATATTACAGATCCTATTCATAAGTTATAATTTAATATCTAAAGATATTTGTCAAACAATTTAATTTTTAAAAAAGTTTTGACTGATATTTTTTTAAACCTTTCACTTTTTATGAAAAATGTAACCACCTATTTCTCATTTAAACAATAAAAATGAGAATTTATTAAATAAAGTATAGTTAAAATAATTTAATAAAAAATATATTTTGATTGATTGGTACAAGAAAACATTTAAAACGATTTGTTTCGATTTTAATGAATGAAAGAAAATTATCATCAATCAACTTTTGGGAATAAAAATGAAATGGAATCTACCCGTTAACGAGTTGTGATCACACTTTAATGCATGGTCTCCTATAAAATTCTATTCCCAGTACAAAATAAAACAAAAAAAAAAAATATGTAAATTACTTCGTTTTTCATACCATGATAAATGAACATTAAATATGAATAAAAAAAAAAATCATTTGTTTCATAATAAAGGCACAAAATAATGAAATGTTCACTATAACAGCTCTACAGAGGAGCTCTATTTGAATAAAATTCTGTTTGAATGGAAATTTTAATTTAATTTGTATCATGGAAAAAATATTTAAATTTACCATTATGTAAATGTACCCAACTATATATGCACATTTAAGATATTTTTAATATTCTTGATTTTTTTAGGCCGCCAGTATTCCAGATTTCCATTAACAGTATTCCGGCAAGTTTTAGTTATGTATCTTAAAACAGTTCTAGATGCTCAAGATCCTAAATCAATTTTATTTTCTACTTTTATAGAAGAAGGGGATGCGGGTAGAAGTGCTAGTGTGTTAGTAGGTGTGTTAACATATTATCTTTTTTATTACATATTATGTATTTGTTGCTACATCCTGTCATCTTCTTATATTATGACGTCTATTTCTTATTGTTTAATTTGTTCGTGCGTAAAAGACATAAATAAAATCAACGAGAATTTAAAATTTTGTAAAAACAGAATTTCTAAATTATTATGAGTTGAGTTGATATTTAAAATTATAGTTAAACTATTAATATTATTCTATTCGTAATGTAATACAGATCATTAATTAAATTAAGACAATTTTTTAAATAGTGCTACTGAACATACCATCCTTCTATACATTGAATTGAGTTAAACAAATTCACACAGCCTGCCATATCCATTATAATATGTACATTTTTATTGATTTTTATTATTTGTAGATTTTTATAATTTTGTTTTTATTTTAATTTTGATTCAAATCCCAATTTATTTCTGAATACCATGTTTAATATAGTATACATATTATGGTATGGGTTGAAATTTTATTCATTGAATAATAATTATTTCTCATGTCTTTTCGCATCGGAAAAAGAAGCGACAAAGAAAAATATTAACAAAAAAAAAAAGGAAAAGAAAAAAACTTGTTTATTATACTAACTATAATGTGCAGAAATATTCGAGCATTATTAGTTTCACACAATGCCCATCTTTACATACATATGATACACATATGTAATATATACATATTTCAACATATATTGAAAAACATATATCATCTAGAAGAAATTTGTTGATCAACATACAAGCTGTGAATCGCTGTATTGCTATTTCTCTTTAATTTTGCAAATGTACAGTTGTTGTACTATCAAAATAATTGTATATATATATGTACATATGGAATCTGTACCTACTATAGTCTCTACACTATAAAGATGAAAATCCAAAAAGGTATATAATAAAAAACAAACTCTTCCTTTCTTTTTAGATTTTAAATTTTGGATGTTTAGACGATTTTACCAACTGTGTGGATTTATCTGAGATTTTTCTTTTTGCATGTATCCAAATTTATCCAAGCTATTTTTGTTTTAATTATATTTGGGGAAGAAAATATAAAAAAAATATATAAAATGGTGTATGTTAGATAAATTTCAACGATTATAATGCTCAAATGAGTGTGTTGAATATGTTATGGTTTTCGTTAAAGTTTAGTCATTATTAACGATAAGTTAGAATATTTTTGGTATTTTTTTTGTATATCCTATAGTCAGCACGTCATTTATGTCCCATAATGCTTTTAATTGGATTTAGAGAGGAGAAGAACCGGTTAGTATTGAAGTTAGAAGCAAGAATTTAATATATAATATGTAATACGTAGTATGCAATATGTAATATGTAATATGTAATATGTAATATGTAATTATGTAATATGTAATATGTAATATGTAATATGTAATATGTAATATGTAATATGTAATATGTAATATGTAATATGTAATATGTAATTATGTAATATGTAATATGTAATATGTAATATGTAATATATAATATGTAATATGTAATATGTAATATGTAATATGTAATATGTAATATGTAATATGTAATATGTAATATGTAATATGTAATATGTAATATGTAATATGTAATATGTAATACGTAATATGTAATATGTAATATGTAATATATAATATGTAATATGTAATATGTAATATGTAATATGTAATATGTAATATGTAATATGTTATATGTAATATGTAATATGTAATATGTAATATGTAATATGTAATATGTAATATGTAATATGTAATATGTAATTATGTAATATGTAATGTGTAATATGTAATATGTAATATGTAATATGTAATATGTAATATGTTAAATACAGTTTGGCAATAATATTTTTATATTATTCTAAAGTAATATTTTAAATTTCACTTACTTGAATTGTTTCTGTTCGATTATATCTCCATTCTTCCTTCCTGTTTTTTTTTCTCTTTAAGATTCTTAGAAATGTACAGTTCAACTCCGTATATATATTTCCTTGCTTCATCTGTTTAATTTTATCGGATTGATATCTTTTCTTTTTTTATGATTTTGAAATTTTTGTTTTGTTGTTATTGGCACCACAGAGTTACCAAAGTTAAAGTATAAATGTAAAAAGAAATGTGTTTAAAATTTACATATTTGGTTGCTCTTTTCCGTTTTGTACTATAAACTTATAATTTTTTTTTTGTTTTTTTTTTTTTTTTACGGTTAACTATTATATTTAATTTTACACGATGTTCTGTTTTGTTAAAATTGTATATTGTACGAATGAATGTTTTGTATATATATTTATATTTATTGTTTTGGGTGAATGGACCTAAAAAAACGAAAATGTAAAGTAAAAAAAAAAACAAAAATGTTTTGTTGTTAGATGCTAAAAATATGCTTTAGTTTTCGAATAAATTTAATAAAAGCGGATATAAGAAATTAAAAATGAATTTTGTATGAATGTGACAATAAAGGATCAAACTAAAATATATATATATATATTTGTTTTATCTATTTTAGTAATATTTTTGTATATAAATAATCTACTCTATAATAATTTGTAATGAATGCAGGGACGTAACTATCATATAACAAAAACAATCGAAATTTAACAGAGCATTGATATTATCTGTTAGTGATTTAATGTTTTATTATTACTTCTGTCATATTCAATGTTTTAGTATATCATGTAAGTTATTCTAAAACATATGTTTTTTTTTTCTTTAAAGATGAAAAAAAGATTCAAAAAACTTTTAATACAATCTGATGGTTTAATTTTTTTAATTAATAATCACTAAATATAAAGTTTGTTTATAAAGTTAAAGTTATCAGGATTTTTCATAAACACATGCTGCAAAACAAAAATACTGATGTATAACATTTTTTTTTTACAAAGTTATTAAAATTTGAATTTTCCACAGTTTGCAGTTCTGTGTTATAAATAAAAAGTGCAATACAACTAATTGTTATGTTATATTTACTATAAGTTATTATAAGTTAGAAATTTTTATGAACAAACTTCATTTGTAACATTTTGTTTATGAACAAAATACTTGTCAATATAGGTCATATTGCCAATATTGCTTTTTTATTAAAACCACTGTTATTTTTAATTGATAAAAATTGTTGAATTTCAAATAAAGTATTAAGTTAATCCAATTTCCATTTCGATTGTTTTTTATACATGTTGTAAGCTAACTTTAAACAGAAAGCCATCAAAAGTGTCAGTTGATGGTGTAATTTTTTGAAAATTAAATTTTGTATTTTATAGAATTTTAAATGGCAAAGGAAATTTTTAATTAAAACCCTAGTTTATTTGACAGTGTATTTAATTGGGTTTCTAAATAACTAGTACGTATTTTTTATTCATTTTAAAAATTGAAATTTGTCGTATAAGTTATAATCTTCTTCAAATTTGGCTCTACTTATAAGTAGATTCTTTTTTACATTGATACCAATTTTCTTTCAATTTTTAATTTTTCGTAGTAAAGCGAATAGATTTAATGAAGGCCTTTTCACAAATGCATAACTCAATACATTAATCTAGTTATGTATTCGTAAATGATTTATACATTTGTTTGCAGTTCATAAACTACATTGAAACAATCATATATTATGACAAAATTAAAACCAATGAAACTAAATTTTCAAATGAGTGTTCATAAACGTCAATAAATTATTGTAGTGTGACCGTCATAAACTAAAATCATATGATTATAACTCAGTCTGCATGTATAATGAAATTGTCACATCATACTGTGTTTATGAAAATAAGGTTCGATAAGATATGCATTTTCTTTATTATTCTGACACATATGATTAATATGTGAGCCGTTTATGTTGTAAATTATTATGAAACTTATTTCATTTGTATAAACTAACGATTTTGACAATAATAAAGTTAAAATAAAAAAATAAATAAAAATGTATTTTAATTGTAACAATTTCGAAAATACTTAAATTTTACTTAAGTACTAAAAAATTTCAATTACACCTCTGTATATGGATCCTCATATATTATACAAATGGAATAATCATGTTTACCGGCATTTTTAATAAGAAAAGTTGAATTTTTCCGATTACCATATACGAGTACACCTTAAGTTGGTATTTTATCTATTAAAATCTAAGTAATAAATTTTGTTTTTTTATTGTTATTTTAAGTATACATACTTGCTAAAAGGTATTCTCTATGAATTGTAGTTAGAAAATTAATTTATAATATTTGTATATATATATTGAACATACTAGTACTTATTTAAACTTTTGTTACTTTTTATATTAATACAAAAAAAACTCGACCTGTCAATTAACAAAAATGTAAACATAGAACTAAGAAGGACGATTATTATGTAAATTTTTTTATAATAATACCGAAGATTTTGAATTTTCTTTTTTAAATATTCATTTTGGAGGATTTGGGAAATGTTTGTAAATTTGCATAGGTTAAGAAGATGTTATGTAGTGACTGACAAAAACATACATAATTTATATAAAAAACAAATCACTGTTTGTATGATATGAAGAAAAATTTATTTACTTTTTTCAACTGGACGGTGATGTGTTCTGCAGTTAAGAACAATATCAATTTTATTTTTATTGACGTGAACAACAGCAAATTAAGTAAGTTTAATATTGGTTATAACCTTGATTATTGTAAAAACGATTAAATTAATTTTAGATTTAGAATTAACTGGACTAACACAAATGATAATATGATAATGATAATAAGGTCTATAGCGCTTGATCGACAAACGAAAATAAAACGAAAAATGTAATAAAAAATTAAGGCTGTTTGAAGGTTATAAGTTCTTGTTATATTCTTGGTTTAAGAGTTAATTCGGGGTAATTTCATTTCAATTCACTTATTGTGACTAAAATTTAATATTATATCTCTCTATTTAGTGAGAACAAAAAAAATTCTTACCGATAATGTTTTCAAGCTTAAATTTACCTTAAAACTAAAAACACAGTTTTATTTGATTCCAACTGGTTAGCGCCACTATGGGGATTTTTTGTTATGACCTTGTACAGATACAATTTAGATAAACTAGACTCAAAATAGGTTTGCCCCATTTATATATGATTAAAAGTGAAAGGTAGGATAACTAAAATTAATAAAAATTTCGTTACATATTTTTTTGACTTCTATTTTTCTACTTGTATTTCTGTTTCTGAAAGCCAAGATATCTTTAGATACAAAAAATTATATGTGTGAAAAATTAGATACTCAAATGACTTACGGTGTTATTATTTTGTTTGCCAGATGAATAAATTTTGTGAATAAGAGGATAGATAATACAATGATATGGGTTTAATTTAAGTTTAGCTTAAGTCGACTAAGGCTTTCAACCACAAACTAAACATATATTTCATTGAATGTTTATTGTTTTTGCAATTTAATACAAGTATGGTACTTTTCGTAAACGTCAACAATTTGATGATCATTTGTTGAAAACTTTTGCATTTGATTTCAACGTCGAATGATCTTAGCAATTATATGCATTTGTCTTTGGCGTTTGTAAAAGGTAATTTGACGATTATTTTTCGAAATTTTTTTTGAAAATTTAAAGTTTGAAAAGGCATTTGAAAAAGAAAATAGTGGTCCATGGTAAGTAGTAGTGGCTGCCGACAGTATGTCGATACACTTAGACTAGTAATGTTGATACATTGGGCTAACTAGTGAACGATATACAAGTATATTAATTAATTTAAACAATTATTGTTTTGATTACAAAATTCCCCCCCTAATCCTTAGTACTGAAAAAAATCAAGATCTAAGTATTTAACAAAAATAAATTTAAAAATATTAATTTTAAGTCTATTTCATTCATTTTATACAGAATACAGCAAAAATGAAGACTTCCTTGTAGTAGCAATAAAACTAATGCTTTGTTGCGTTAATCAAAAAACCCTCAAACATCCGTTTATGAATTTTTGATTTTGATCATTGTCGTGTTTTTGACGTTTAAGAAAAGTACAAATTTTTTAAAATATCTGCTCCTGTTGGATTCATAACGGGTGACCTGTGACCCTTCTCAGAATTAATTGAGTTTCATTAATATTAGCTAAGTCTAAATAAATTTAATTGAATTCAATACAATACTCCCATACCATATAATAAACATTGCCTGGATAAATCATTTCACAATTTTATGGGGAACGTTTATAAGCCGTCATAAGTTCCGTGCGAACATTAATTGTATGTACAAATGTTAATTACATGTTTGTAAATGTTTTTTATGGGTCGGCCACGAAACCTCAAAATACCAAAATTCCAACCAAAGCCCGACTTTAATTCATTTAGTGTTTTCAAAGTCATGCGTTTACGGGTAGATAGACCTAACAGCGGCTATGCATAAAAATGATTTAGATAAATATTCTGGAAAAAGGAGATACTCTCTTTTTTGGATCCAACATCGGCTACGTATAAAAGTGATTTAAGTTACTGTTCTGGATTAAGGAGATATTTCCTATTTTGTGTGCAACAGAGCGGCTACAAAAATAAAATATGTTTTCTTACTTCTATAAGTAAAGAAGATATTTCCTTTATTACAGGCAAATAAAATAGAGGCATCCAATAAAGGTATATGACACGCTTCCTTCATTATTTCTCTTCAGACAGTTCTTTAAAATTTTTATTATAAATTTTACGAATTTTTTCAAAATTTTCCGCTTGATTTTCTTATACAGGTAAACTCAGATCTGTGCACATTGATATACATTTTTTTCACTAGCTAATTTTAATAGCTATACATTTGTGACATTTGGTTCATTATAGAACTACAACAGAATTTTTCGGATAATCATTTGCGCTTAGAGTAAATTTGATGTTTTCTTGACGTCTCTACCATCAAAGTTAATTTAAAGACCATAATTGAATCTGTCAATATATTTTATTCTATTGAACTAATTGATTTTGGTTTGGTGAAATTTTTTTTTTTTTATTTCATACATAATTATTGAATTTAACTATTTTTATATTTCCATTGCAATTAATCCATCCTGTTTGGAAGAAGCAATATGCTATTAAATACATTGTTTGTTTTAGAAAATATCTATTTGAAAAAAAAAAAAAAATTGTTGTTTTTTTTCGTAAGCTGCAATTTTCCAGATATGTACATAACAAGATTTTTAATAAAATTAAAATTACAAAATATCAAAAGCAATTTTAAAATCATTAAAAAGTCGAAAATAATTAATTAAAAATTTTTTTGAAAATCGAAAAAAAAAATTTTCTTTTTTGTTATTGCATCTGAATTTTAGTATCAAATTACCTTAAATTTTCTTTTTTATTATTTGTTTTTTTTTTTTTTCGTTTTTCTTAAACTAAAAATTACATGAGGTAATTGGTCATGATGGCAAACTTTAAGGTAATAATAATTTTTTTTTTCGTATTCATGCACATGCAATAACATCTTCTTTTTAAAATTCCAAATAAATGTTTTTTGTTGTTGCAAATAAAAGGGCGGGCGGTGGTATGGTGTGTAGATAATTTGGATAATAAACGATAAAAAATGTGATCTTTTGATTGTTTGTGCTCCTGGCTATTTTCTTTTATGTATGGGGTAGAGTGTATATAGGCATGTACATATATTTAAAACTTCACACATATCTTAATCAATAAATTAAATATACAATATACAAATATTCAAGATACCTAAAACAGACAATTAAGGCGGTTTCATAATAATAATAATAATAAAAAAAATGAGTAAAGAAAGTGTGTTTAAAAGAAAATTGGTTAAGAAATTAATTTATAATAATATACATTTAAAAACAATTACCAAAAACACATAAAATGCAAATTTTTGTGTTTTTTTTTTTGTTTTATTTCAATAAACAGCTTGAATTAAAATTTTATTTATTTTTGTAAAAGAAAAATGATTTTTTTTTTAATAGTAAAAAAATACAATGCGCAAAGAAATACAATAGAAATACAAAATATTAAAATAATTTATCAAATTTTATAAGGTTACGAACTATAATTTGGAATTTGTAAATTAAGTTTACTAAAGTGACATTTAAAGATACAAATGATAAAAATAATGATTGAAAACAATACATATGTATTTGAATATTTTAGGTGTTATACTGAGGTGTAATAAAATAATGTTTCCAGATGTGAACCCGATTTACAGTTGAATAATTAGTGTAAAAGTATGTGAAAATTACAGCTGTCATCACATTTGGTCAGACATGAATTTAGAATGGATTTATATAATTTAACCTTTACTGTTACTTATTGCATGAGCAAAATCATAGTCATGATAAACTTACAGATTATCTAAATCAATGAAATATCCTAGACTTATACCATATTTCAATTAATTGAGCAGCCAACTAGTTTGATATGTTCCTATGTAACAGCATCCTCAATACACCCAGAGAAATGATAAATCATTATTCATGATTATTAAAGGAATAATTTTAAGTTTCTTTAAATTTTACAGAGATATTCCTAGAACTCATTCAATATGCCTTTTGTGATTAATACATTCAAAAATTTGGAATAGATTATTAATAATTAAAACATTTTCCAAATCAGTGAGTATGAATCTGAATCATAAGCTTATAAAAATTCACAATTAAAAAAAACAGCAACAACTTTAGTATACACCCGCATAAAGTATAACTTATACCATAATAATCATAGTGTATGATTATGATTTCAGTGTAAATTTTTAAGTATAACGGACATTTTACAGTATAATCATACCGTATGATTATGATTTCATATTTATTATATAAAACGTTTTGGTCAGCGTCAAAATCAAAATTCAGTTTATAAAAGTATTTTGAAGAGAACATAATATGTGATTAATTTTTATATTTTAAAATAAAAAAATATTTAAATATATAAATAAAGCAAATAAAAGTGAGCTACATAAATTTAAAAATTAGCAGAATAAAAATAGACTTTAGACCTAGTTTTTGTATAAAGCTAACTCAAGGTAACATACAAAAAATACTACATAATTATAAACTATGTATTATTTAAAATTAAACTAATATGGGTAATATATTTTTACGTAAAGAACTCCTATTTTTAACATTTTGTGATTTCTTTAGTACATTTAGTATATTCAGTTACATCCGAGGATGATTCAAATGTAACTGAAATATTAGAAGAAGTTTTCACTGAAAAAACGTAGCCTTCTTTTTATTCAACTCCTTTTGAAGTAATCGAATTAAAGTGGAAGAGAACATTTGACTTTCGATGAACTACTGAATATTTTGAGAATTGGCCAAACAGTTTTGGACATCGTTTAGTAAGTTTTTTTTATTGTCCTGAGCAAAATTTATAATTATTGTTCAATTTATATACTTGTTTTTTTCTAGGTCGATGGCAACAAATATTTTAAAAGATCTATCTTCGAAAACAGGTACGTACACATAATACCATAAAAATTCTCACAAAACTATAATGTCTCTATAAGAAATAAATTAAAAAAATTAAGATCAATTTTTATTAAAATCTAAGGTACTTAATAAATTAGTGTTTTTTTTAATTTCTTTCAAAAATATGGTTATCAGTTTTGAAAACTAATCTAAATACTTTTTAAGGTTTCTGCACGTAAAAAAATTGATGTTCAAATTTGGAAGGTAACAATTGGAGAGTTACAGTTATTTTACTTGAAATAAAATATTATATCACAAATCAATAATAATAATTTATAACTGATAATATGTATTTGTTAATTCACAATAAAAATTATAGTAATAATTAAAGTAATAAAATATAAAAAAAAATTATGGATTTTTTTTATTTGTGAAAAATATGGGTTATAAAAATACTTGCATAATAATATAATATGAAAATAATTTATACTTTCTACAAAAGAGTCATAAGAACTGATTTTTATTTTCATTAAAACAGTCATATTCGTTAATCATTATTTAGGAAAAGTAATCATAACATTTTATGATTTCAAATCATAATAATGGACTTTTCCAGGATTAAATTATGTTTATTAGTTAGAAAATATGAATTAGCTTTACATTTTAAGTTTATACATTATAGTCATAGACAATGGTAATAAACCACAAAATATGAATAAATTGCATTTTTTCATATGTGCATAATTTGTGAATCCTATTCATAAGTTGTGACAAAGAAATCATAACTGGCTATTCTTTTTAGTCGTGTGATTTTGTCGTTAAGATTAGGAAATGATTTCAAATCACACTTCTATAAATAAGCGATCGACTAATTTATACATAGGGTATGCATTTTAGGTTTACTGAATGATATGATTTCTCTGAGTGTAGATCCATCAATTAGACCCGATTTTAATATCATTTGTTTTATTATATTTGGATCTGTTTTTGAAATACATAACATTTTGACGTTAAATAATTTGACATGTTGACATCATTTATTCGAATTTATTTCAATTCATTTGATTCAACTCAAATTGTATACAAGTTTCATTTGTATACAAATTTTTCTACATTAATTTTACGAATGTCAAATTTTATTATTTATTTATTTATTTATTTATAAAATCTTTATTATGGGCTTATCAACCACGTGGGTTTTGTCAAGCCCTCATTCTTTAAAGTTTTTTACATAATTATCTTAAGTTTATTTCATTATTATTTTTAACATAATGTTGTTTTAAATTTAAATTTTTGATTTACTTTTTTGTTTCTTTTTTTTTGTATTGTAATTTGTTGTCAAATTTTATTTGTTTTTGTTGTCAAATTTTATTATACCAATTAATCTTCACAACTATAATATAAAGGGTATATTCATGATTTCACGATTAAGTGTAGAAGTGTAGATCTACATAGATTTGTACAACGATTTCGTGAACGTACCCTCGCACTTTTGATGTTGTATTCGATGCAGAATTGTGACAGCGGTTTGTTTACACATGAATTAAAAATATAGTTAGGTATACGAATAAGTGTGAAACAACTTTTCTTTCATTTCTTCAAGTACATTAATAATTCAATTAAAATTTTGTCTCAATTTAAATTTTTTATTTAAGAATTACCTTTGGCTTTATCTCAACCATCTCAAGATATATGTATTGATTTTACAAATGTCAAACTTAAAAAGTACAATTGCTGCGTTCATGCCGGTGCTAACTTTCATATAAAAGAAAAAGACTGCATTTACCAATCTACCGGTAAACCAACCTATTGGCCAACTGATAGAAATAAAACTCCTGATCTGCTTGATTGTTATATAACAAAAAAATTTCATCTAATTATATTAAGCTAGAAGATAACCATGATTTGGACTCAAATCACTCTGCAGTCATACTAGATCTATATAAAAAGGTTATTAAGAAACAGTTGAAACCTCTGCTATATAACAAGACAACTGACTGGGCTAGCTTTAGAAACAACAAGAAATAGAAAACAAAATAAACATAAAAACAAAATTAACATCCAAAAATGTGATATTGATTCTGAAGTAGAAAATTTTATTAAAATTTTTCCAAATGCTGCCTGGAATAATTCAAAAGATTGTGAATATAAATCTGTAGGATTCAACTACCCTAGAGAAATATTAAATATGATAAAAATAAAAGGAGGAGCTAGACGTAGATTGCAACAATCGTGTGATCAGGTAGACAAAACTCTGCTACATAGCTCAATTAAAAAATTATTTGGATAATTCGCCTGTTCGCGGAAGGCTCTAATTTCTAAATTATTTAAAAATTTTAAATAAAAAGATAAGGTTTTATTTTGAAATCAAAATAATCTAAGTACATCAGACCAGAAGTAATATTGTTATACTAGAAATAATATTGTTATACATTTATTTACTAGGAGTAATACACATAGTAATATTTTATTTTGTAAAGGTTTGCAAATGACGTTTAATCTAACGAGTATGATGTGACAACGTGCATGATGTGACGCCGTAATAAGTTAACAGTGCAAGTCCGAGACATACAGGTAATTTGAATTGTTTCAAGAACAATTTATACATATATAAAATTTATATTTATTTTCATAGAATTTCGAATTTGAGATAAATTTATTTTTCACAAACATAAATAATTGAAAATTATTTTATTTTTTAAGTTAAATGAATTCTTAATAAATTTGAGATTTTAAAACAGTATTATTTTCATTATATTCATTTAAATTCAGTATATTTTTTTTTTACTAATTGTAAATTAATATAAACAAAACAATAAAACAATATGATACTTTAAAGTTTTAACATAACAAAGACAGTGTAGGCAAAACGGAAAAACGTCGTCTTCATTACTGTCGACAAGTAGGTGGTTGAGAGACTCTCTTAAAAACGGAATTAAAATGGAATTCCGAAATTTAGAATAACCTTTAAATAAAATTAAATATGCTCTTGAAAAAGTTCTAGCATATAACACTAGGTTACTAGGGACGCTTCAAGTACTCATTTATACACCGTGGAAATACGCTGGTGGTTCAAAATTGGTTTCTAAAATACATTTATTATATAACTGTTAAAATATGGAGCTTGCTTCGTCTCTATCTACCCCTTTGATAAAAACTCTCGCTTCCAACTTAACTATACCACATCTCCTGTATCATCCTATTTCCCCTCCTAATCCTCTTATTCGTTCCCCAATCAACAATAATTTTGTATAAATAATCCTTTCCTAGTGTCTGTAAAATAAAAAAAAATAAAAAATAATAAAAAAAAATCAAAGATCGGTGAAAATAACAGCTTTCCTTTAAAATGTTTGGGGTATTTTTTTTAGAACAACATGTAGACTAGTTTCTTGATAATTAAGTAAAAATAATTTCCTTTTAATTTCAAGTAACATTTTTATTTTTAATTTACTTTTAATTCAAATCCAATTTCGAACAATAATCATGTAAATACAATGTAATAATATACTTATTTATATTACAACTTTATTAGTAAAGTTTTAGAAGCTAAAAATAGTGAAGAAGTTACCAGGAAAAGAAAATTAATTTATTATAAAAAAAATGAAAAAAAAATAATGAAAGTAGTCCTCTTTGCTTTGCAACTAAATACCGTATAAATCATAACTATTTGTATTTATTTTTTATTGTTTTTATTTTTTTTTTTCTTTTAACTTAAAGTTTTTTCATAATTTTAAGTGTTATGTTGTAAATTGATTAAAATTCCAGAAATAAAAATTTATGTTTTTCATTATTTTATATTGTAAATCTTCCTGGATTACACTTCAGTACTGGTAAGATATACAAAAAAATGTTTTAATCATTACCAAAAAGAAAAATTAATAATAATTGACATTTATTATGAATGTTTATCATTCGTTTATAATATGTATATGTAAGTTATTAAAAAATTCATATTCATATGATTATGTATTATATGAGCAATCAGTCACTGCTGCATTTAAATGAAGTGCATTTAAATGAAGTAGAACTAAAATTGTTATTTCAAAAAAGTTTATACAGAATTTGACATTTTTTATATTTAAAACGTTTTTTTTTAAGAAATTAAAGCTTCATTTGGATTGAGTACATTATCGAACTTTTTATTTAATTTTTTTTCAGCTTTATTTCGCCTCAATTTTTAATTCTTTGTTAAGAATTCTAAATAGAAAATTGACTATAGTGTAATTTAAGTTTAACAAAGAATTACTTGCATCAGCCACCCCCAAACATTATTGAACACAATATATACCCTAAATTAAATCATTATCATAATTTGACAACTAAAACTTGAGGTTGATTTTGATCTTCAACACTTATACACTATACCCTAATATATTATTATACCCACACAATTATACACTTATACACTAACTCATTTGTAAAAAATAATATCATTGTACTGACATACTCGTATCTAATATATATATTAATAAGCTAATAATGTCTGTTCACCACAGTGAAATAAAGCAAAAACTAGGGACACGAATGAAGAAAATTCGACATTAATAAAAATTTAAATGTGATCCTTCTTCAAATAATTACCACAATAAATTAGTGATTAAGAAATAACTACATAGAAGTACTATTATATTTGTACTCATCTTTCAAATAAATTATTTATAGAAAACATAATATCCCAGTTCTAAACCAGTTTGGGAAATCTATATATTTAATACAAGAATCAAATAAAAGCATCTGCATAAGAGCAAAACATCATAAAATCAATAAAGTATGAAGCTTTTTCAAATTAAAAGTATTTTAATATAATAATAAAATATAATAAAATAATAATAAAAATAGTCTTTATTTCAACAGAATTACAAAGCTAGTAACAAATTTTGAATACATACAAATTAAATTCATTTTTTGTACAATGTATCCTTAATCAAATTAATAATTAATTCAAATTAAAAATTAGTATTTAAAATAATTCAGATTACATTTTTAACTTATACTAAATAACATTTAATTTATATACTATTAAAAAAAAAAAACAAACATTTGAATTATGAATTAAGAATTAATAATTGTTCACAAATGTACATTATATATGTATTATAGTAAAAGATTAATACAATTATTATAAACTACAAATATATATACATATTAGAAAATATAAAAAAAAATCAAAAAATTTGTACATAATATATCCTTAATTAGTCAATTTTAAGCTTCAAGTTCTGAATGAAATAGTTAAAGACATTCTATTGCCATAGTGCAAGAGACGAATGTCTTACTTTATTAAAATAACAGGTGTAATAGTATTAATGGGGAAAAACAATATAAAATTAGTGTAGAATTATTTGATATAATGTTTTATTTAATTGTAGAAGAATGAATTTAATTTAATTGTAAAATATAAAAAGATTTGAAGTTTATAATAAAAAATAAAATAAAATATAGGATAGTACAATGAATTACGATCTGAATAAAGCCATTAGAAATAACAAAAGAAAAAAAAAAAAAAAAATATAAGATAAGCCATCAAAACAATTAAAATTACCCAAAAAAAAAGTACCTGTTAAAACATTTTTAAATTTCCCTGGTTTGTCTCTTAGAATTAGCCACCTCAAAATATTTCTAATTGACCAATGCAGACACGTCATGTTCAAGTTCAAATTAATGCTTATTTTGTAAAGCATAATATTGACTAGCAGAAAAAAAATATTTCTATTGTTGCCATGGCAGTAAATCTTGGTTTTCCACATTTAAAAAAAATCATTAGATTTACTAAAAATCCTTCTTATTGGAAAAACATCAGAAGCAAGATATTATATTATATAGATAACATATCAAGGGCAATATTGACTATTTCTTCAGTTGGTGTTGAAATTACAAAACTACCATTTTCTTCATTTCCACTTGGTGTCTCCTTTGTATCATAATGTCTCCTCCTAGAATAACAAAAAAATACCGTATGTAACAAAATTGTTTTGCTTGAATTGGACAATATGTTAATAAAAATTAATTGTTTTGCGGAAATAAAAAACTTTGTTTTGAGTTAAATATTTAAATGAAGGAGTTAAGAAATATTTTTTCTAATGCTGAACCGGCAATTTTACGCCGTGAATAACTAACTAGTATATAATATAACTGGATTACAGGTTCAAGGCTCAAAATATAATATAACTGGCTTCGTTAAAAATAATTTTTAAGTTTTATTTCGAATATCCTTCTTCATATTATAATATCCTATAATAAAAGCGTTACTACTATCGAATGCTGATGATAATCACCCAATAAAAATGATGATGAGAAAAATAACAAAACCAAATATTTACCTTCTGCATTCAAATACAACTTTATTGACCATGTATGGGATGCTTCTTGTAAATCTAGAAAGCCTGCACAAAATGATTATTCAATTCAAGTAATTTTAGTTATTTTTTTTTTTTTAAGTGTTACATTCTATTGTTTTTATTGTTTTTCTTGTTGTTGCAAATATTTTTAAAACATTCATCTTTTTAACATAAGTGAATAACTAAAAAAAAAAAAAATTTTTTTTTTTTGTAAAAGTTGTTTTAAATTTGAATTTCGTGAAACTTTATTTATTTTATTATATGTATATAAAGTAAAAAATAAGAAAAGAAAAAAAAGGAATATAAAAAATAGAAACAAAAAAAAGGAAAAAAAAATAATAAACAAACCGTGATGATAGGCGTCAGCAGTCACAGCCACCTTAAAAAATCTATTGAAGCGATTAAAATCATCAATTTTTATAGTGAAAAGCGAAGGTGATTTGAAATGATTGAAATGTTTTTTTTGTTTTTGTTTTTAGCTTTGCTGCCATCTTTGGATCAACTGAAGATGATAAGAAGTAGATATGCATAAAACTAAAGGAAAAATTTATTTTAATTTTATTATTTTTTATTATATGTATTTATTTTAGAAAAGTTATTATTTACAATTTTTATAGTTAGTCGTGACAATACTATTACAGTAAAGATATATAAATTCATATGTGTTGTAAATTTCTAAAAGGGTACCTTATTTAAAGTAACTATTATTACATTACAAAAAGTAACAATGAAAATATTTTTTGGCTTCTGGAAAATTTTGTATACCTTTTTCTTTAATTTCCTGATCGATTTTTGTTGTTTTTGTTATTGTTTTTTTTTTTTTTTTTTAAATTATACTTTTAAACAAGTTAAATTTGAATGGAATTCGTAAATTTTAGGATATTTGAAGAAGCAGTATTTATTTTTTATTTAATAATTTTTTTTTAGTTTTTTTTCCTTGAGAAATCAGCACGTGGAAATAGTCACGATTTATTTTCCGGATATTTTAGAGGAATCAAAAAAGGGTAAATTTTTTTTATTAAAATTTATTTAAAAATATTTTGTAAACCTTTAAGTGTTCATTTGGATCATTTTAATTTATTAATTATAAAGTGCTGTCGAAATAAGGTTTTAAGTGCGTGTCGCGTGATGAATAATCAAATAATATAATGTGAAAATTACGTTATTAAGGTGGAAACAGAATGACGACTGATTTCAGCAGCTAAAATGTTGACTCAATTCAATTACATGGATTTTGAATTAAAAAAAAACAATTCAATTCATTTATATCCACATGCTGTGCAAAATTTTTGTGTGGAGTAAATGAAAACATAAAATTGGGGTATAAATTTTGTAAACTAAAAATAAATTGCTTTTCATATATACTTAAATCTATATTCACTTCTCAGAAATAAAGTGTATGTAAATTGAACAAAATGTACATTAATTATTTTATTTGACAATTCTATTGAGCCCAATTGCTCGTTCAGAGTGTACATAATATAATCTAATATAATCAATCAGTATAAACTAAAATTCAAAATATACAAAATAATATAATTCAATGTAAACAATAATACAAGATAATAAAAAATTACATAACAATAATAGTGCAAGCAAGATTACAAAATCATTCAATTTTTAACAATAAAAAAACAAAAATAAAATGTGTCAATAAACTAAGTTAGTTTAGTTGCATATTTAGTACTATACATATTTATTAAATACTTAAACATAGTTAAATTAATAATTCATTGTGTAGTAAATTTTGGAAAGATAATATATGTTTATTACTCTTTTGAATTTTTTTTAAACTACTATAATTTTGGTCATCTCACTTGGGATTGTATTGTACAATTACAGATTACAACTTGTAAGCTCTATGTATTATATAGAGTATCTAGTCGATTGAATCTGATATTGGAAGATATTTTATTTTGAAATTTCCTGGTAATCTTGTTTCGAATCCATGGTATACATTATTTTTTCTCACCAGGATATTTGACGTTTCTGTGACATAAAATGTACCTGAGTAACAAATTTGAATTCTATGACACAACTTAAGTGACAAGATGTTGTGAATATTATTTATTTATTTATTTTCAACCATTAAATGCCTAAAGAGATTTCTCTCATTCTAAGGCTTTATATAAATTTTTTTTTTTTTATATCTATTATTTATAGTTTCATTTTGAATTATTTGCAGATCATTAATATATTTATTAAAACTACTTCCTCAAACCTGTTTATAGCATATTATTGTCGGAATGCTGCAGAAAAATCTCAAGTTGATAAATACAAATTTGGACTGACCGATTATTTGAGTCTAAAATGTATATAACATTATGTATATAACGTTATTAAGATTTAAATAATTAATTAATTTTTTTTATTTTCTTTTTATTAAATTAGCCAAAATTTATAAAAAAAAATAATGAAGAATCATGGAAATAGGATTAAATGTAAAAGAGAAGATTTATTGTTAAATTAAATGATTAGATTGCAATTTAAAAATGACAGTTATAAACAAATTAAAAAAAATATATTTATCCTAAAATTCCTATCTATAATAAACATACTTAATTTAAAATACGTTTCCATAGAATGGTTTGTTTTTTATATACATCTATGTACATCTGATGATGCAGTGCAAATGGTGGTGAGGTATAGTATATAGATAATAGACAGTATAAAAAAGTTCTTCTGTTTTTTTTTTATTTTATTTTAAAATCAAAATATTTTGATATTACAATTTTGTCAGTCTAGTCCGCTTATTTGATAATATTCTTTAATTGTTATAACTTACAAATAATTATATTTTTGTCCTTCTATATTTTTTTTATATTATTTAAATATTAATTTATTTCAAGTATATCGAATGAATTTCAAAAGAATTCATTTATTTTTACTGCAATCTAAATTCGGACGTCTACAACCATTTTCTTTGTTGTCAAATTGTTTATAAATTTTATTGATATATTTTCATTTCCGTCGATGTTTTGTTTGTATAAAAATCAAATGTTCCTTACAGATCACTTTTACTTTACAGATTCACTTCAAATCATTTTACAGATTAACTTTCACAGAAATAATTAAAGCATTTCATATTTCGAATTTCTTTAATTGTGACTTAACAAATATGCCTTTTTTTTTTAAATATTGCAAACCAAAACCTATGTTAAAGAAATCTTTATATACTTTCGTATCCAATTGTGGTTTTGAAGAAATGAAAGGGCAGTTAGAGTAAAACAGAGAAAGAAATAGAAGAAAAGTTCAGCGGAGAGAGAAAAACATGCAAAGACAGCCGTCTGAGAACGTGTACTATTCCTAAGATATCTATGAAAGCGAGAGATTATGCTCTAACAATACGACGATGGCCACGTGAAGCAAGTCTTGTCTAAATCTATACTAATAATATAATAATCTTTATATTTAGTCTATTTCTTAGTTGCGTAAAACTCTATCTGTTCAAAAAAAATTCATGTTTCACTTGTAGAGCTAAATTTTGCAACGCTTAAAATATATTTATTTATCCTGAGATATGAGAACAAAGAGATTTTTGGTGAATCATAGAGACTGTACTTTAAATGGATACGTTAAATATATGGAATTTTTTAAATTATATTTTTCGGAAAACATCACTTAATAAATAATTAAATTACCGTTTAAAAAACCGTTGTCACATATTCAATAAACATTTTGTTTGTATATATGTATGTTATGTTGGGTTGTTGAATTTCAATTTTAGGTGTCGGATGAGTTTTAGTTGTTTAATAAATTTTTTTTCTTGACATCATTTTCATTTTTTTACTGATTATCTTTTTAAAAAATTTGTGTCTTATGTTATTATGCCAATTTTTATTTTATATCTGTTTCTATATAAAATAATAAAATAAAAAAGTAATTTTTACAACTATATTTATTTGTTACGTGATTTTATTCACTAAAAATTACGCTCATCTTCACTTTCGTTTAAGTGAAAGGAGTTTTATTATTTTTATTATTATTATTATTTTTCTTTTTGTTTTATAGGACTATTGAATAATAATTTATCTACTGATTATCTATTTAAAACAAGAGAAATAGTGAACAGACTTTGGTTAGATTGGATTTTTACTGTTAAATTAATTATAAATATATAAATTTACTTACTTACATTAATACATATAAATATGTATGTGTATTGTGTATATATAATATGTAAGGAGACAATTTCGAAAGTTAGTTAAGGTAAATTATTTATGATTATGTTTTATTTTTATTTTTTTTTACTGTTATTATAAATTATGTTTCAATTACACGCATAATAAAATTTATATTAAAATTATCACGTGATTTTTGATAAACATTAGATCTATGTGATCCATTCATTATATATTCGTAATATTGAAAAATAAATCATGGTGATAGCCTATTGAATTGGAATACAAAATACAAAAAAAAATTCTAATTGTACTCAACATAGTTAGTTACATTAACTATGATTATAGTAATAAACAATTTATTCGTATAAGTTCTAGATCAAACCGATTAAATAGTTTTTTTTTTTGATTAAACGATTTAACAGTTTGTTCAGATCGTAACGTTTAAAAGTTTTATAAAAGTTATATGATGCTTAAAATGTTTTCATATCTTCGGAGCTGTAGATACTAGATATGTGTAACAACATTATTTTTCCAATCCGATTTTTCTTTAACCTCTGTAGTCCAGGTCAGATTTTAAAATAGGTCTCCTGTATAGATTTCATCTTCTTGTTCTTAAAAGATTTTCAGGTCAAACCAGACACCTATACTATCAATTATATTGTTAATATTGTTAAACGAACATTCTTAATCAATAGTTTTAGTAATATTTTCATTATATTTTAATTAATGTCGAATTTCGGGTCAATAATAATTTTATTCGATTACGAAATATCGTGTGGTTTTTTAGGAGAAATTAAACAACTACAAAATTTGAATTTTTAAAAAAATGTGTTTGAAATCTTATATATAATACACAAGATCGACGACGTGGGGAGTATAAAAGCAATAGTGTTGAATTATATTAACTAAATTTATATATTTATAAATTACACCACAAAAAATATTAAAATTTTAATAAGTTCTTCTGCCAAAAATAAAAGTATACAAAACGGTGGAAAATACTGGAAACATTTAAAATTAAATACCAACAAACCAAAAATAAAAAAATAGAAGTAATAATTAATATAAGCTTGTTAAATATCGAAAAATGAATTGTTAAAACTCTGTGGTACATAGGTAGTACAAAAGTACAAATAAATTTTTAACACTGATTTCCAATATGACAAGAATTGATATACCGTTATAACATTTATGCAAATATTAATTATATAACACGATATAGTTATTTCTTTATTATATTGTCTTTATGGATTAAGTAGTAGTAGCAACATTATACAAACAAAACATTGAAATGTATTGAATTATTTTAATTTTTATTTCTCAATTATTATTTGGAGTTGAATTCGTCACTGTTAATCACATTTTTCCTCTTCAATATTTCTACATTTCTCTTCAATGTTATACCACTAAAAGTCTATTATCCATTAAAATATATATATATATATATATATATATTTTTAAGTGCCTTTAAAAGATAATTGTATTACATACATTTATAATTAAATTTCTAATAATTTGCAAATAGGCAATTAACATAAATTTTGTAAATTGAACGGAGACCAAGTTATCTAATTTTAGTTCCATATTTCCTTGACATTTAAAATCCTAAAATGATTACAGTTATTTACTTGTATAATTTCGATAAGAAAATATTGAATTTCAAATAGACCTGTTTTAAAATATTTTTTTTTTCTTTTTTATTTTCTTTTATTTTAATTTAAGAAATTATATTGCAGACAAATTTGAATTTTGTATTTTTATACAAATTGCAATTTTCCTGATGGCGCTAAAGTACATACCAGTATATAACGTACAACGGTACAACATTAACATATCTGTAAAATTCCAAAATTGAAAATGTAAAGTTGTGTACAAATTTTAATATTATTTAAGTTTTTGATATTTATTAATAATTTATAATATAATTTTTTTTTTCATATTTTCATCCAAATAATTCAACGTATTCAGAATAAGGTTATGAGAGCTACGATAAATGTTCGCCCTAAATCAAATATTTGAAAATAATCTACGCATTCCTTTTAGTGCAAATTGAAACTATAAAACATATCAATAGCTACAATAGAGTGGATTATCTAAATATTGGAACTATTGAGGTAAATAGACACTAAAGAAGCAACCGCAAATATCTCCTAACCCTAAATATCTTCTGGGTAGTATTTTAAGATTGAATTAACTATAACTATACACCAGTGGGTGCACTCTACTCCAACATAAACTCTACAAAGCAAAAATGTATTACATTGTGTAGATTGTAAATAAAATATAGAAATGAAAAAAAAATTGTTTTAGTTTTGTAGTTTATTTCTTAGTATATTATTTCTTGGAGCCCATTTTCTTGAATATCCACTGTAATGGACATATATGTAAACAATCATTTGTAATATAATCAATATAATTTTAATATATCTAAAAATAATATGCCTAGTTGATTTTAAGTCATACGGGTTGGTTTGTCTCTTTTTTAACATTTACGTCTTCATAAAAAAATAATTGTAACTCTAAATGTATTCATTTCTTTAAAACCTAAACCCTGAGTTGGATATGTATATTACAAATTTACTTCTGATTCTGTTATCATAATGTCCCGCTAGACTACACCATACAAACTATCCCACAACATGAAATCCTATGTCTCTGCGAAGTTATATTTATATTTACCATAATCAATTCGCGATTACCTCTTGCGTGAACACTATTTGTTTTATTTTTCATTTTATCAAATATTATCAATTTGTTGACTATTCAGTAGCTTCTGAGATGTGCGTGGCTCGTCTGAAATATACGTGATAAAACTATAAGTTCATATTTAACGGGCACGCTTGCCTCTTAGATGCCCAGATAATTTAATAAATTAACGAAATCAATTTTTGGTTGATCCCATTTTGTGTTGGGATCCTGTTGCAAAAAATATGTCCCATTGCAAGAAAGTTGGCCCATGCCTTGTTTGTATTTTAAATTCGTTTTAGCACTGGCATAGTGATTTTTTATTTTTTTTACTTATTTTTGGTGAAGGTGAGTCAACTTTTTTGCAATAGTAGTATTTGACTGAAATACACTTCATTTGACATTTATTTTTTAAAATTTATTTTCAAGGTTAAAGTGTTAATTCCATTGCATTGGCAATTTTAAAACAAAACAAAAATCAGTACATGTACTAATCTAAAAAAAAGTAGATGAAAGTTGTTAATTAAGCAAATATACTACTGAAGGCGTAATAAGAAGAAATGTTCAAGCTTAATCCAGATGGAAAGTAATAGAAAATATACATATTCACTTATATTCTCAGACAAATCTCATATTTTATTGCAAGTGCATCACTTTTAAAAATCACAAAAAAAAAAAAAATACACTACGCTATGCTTTGTATAATTAACCAAAATCTACTGTGTATAGATTGTAATCAATATTTAGTGTAACTACCATTCAAATATTTTACAAACTCAAATCATCTCTATAAAGTGTAGAGTCGATCTTTTTGTAAAAATTAATAAGTTTTTAGTTTACAAAAACATTACCGTTTACATATTTTTTCAATTAAGACTTAAATTAACTGAATATGAGAGCGAATCCTATTATAACAAATTGCTTTAATCAAAATTAAAAAGAAAAAAAAAACAAACCTTGAAGTCATAATTATTATTTAATATGAATTTCCATAATTGATTTTGTATCGTTTTTGTATTTTTTTTTTTCTATAATTTAAATTTTTTTATAATATAAGAAAAAAAAATTCAAATTTTTCCCATAAATCTCATATTTTATCGGTTATTGACTTGTCGATTTTACACATCATTTTGCAATTTTGCATAGTATTGGAATGTTTGTTATTTTGACTAATAATTGAACATATAACATTTTTTTATTATTAGTAAAATAAAAATTTATTATGTGACTTGTTTGTTTTAATATGTTAATTAATTGTGACTTTAAGAAAAGTTGAATTTATATGAGACTAAAGAAAATGTCAAATAAAAAAAAAAAAAAATTGCAATGAAGCTGTAATGCTAAAATTGTAATGAATGCATAATAATGTATATATATATATACATACTTATAATTCAAATGTTATTATGATTTGAATGAATATATCGTAAAATTTTGGTAGTACATCATAGTAGTTGTAATATAACAGTAAATTTTGACAGCACTATAGTGGTTGCACATTATAAACTGTTCCAATACAGTAAAAGTAGTTTTAATAAAAAAATGTTATCTTTATGAATTGTTAATTGTACAAGAACTGTTTCAGAAACTAAAAATGTTTGGCTAAAAGCTGGGCGGGGTGGTAGAGCTTAAATAAGTATGTTTTGGAAACAAATCTGTGATTTGAAAAAAAAATGAAGTTTTAATATAAAATCGAAACCTCTTACCCCTTGGTAAACCATAACCATTGAACTCATATCATTGATGAAGTATATATCAATGGCATAGTGCGCAGCACAATAAATTGGGCAAAGTGCAATTTTTTCAAAATTCCGATTATGACACATATGCTATTTTAAAAGCGGTTGTTTTTCATCGTGTAAATATCTAAGATATTCAATACGAAAGTGTTAAAATAGGTTAAATGAAAATGTTAGTGTTTATTTTAGTATAAGTATACTTACTCTGAATATTAGACCTAAAAAAAGGTGTTTACTAATCCAACTTAAATATGCTAAGTGCTCACTATTATATAAATCACTAATATATAATATTAACCATATAAAAAATTACATATACAAAAACATGCCAAGTGCTTATATAGAATATGAATTTTTATGCTTAAAATAAGAGTCAAATTTTCAAGTCAATAATATGCTAAGTGCAAAACCTGTTACAGAAAATAGAAATTTAATAAAAAAATTTAATCGTAAAAACTATTTTTAGTTATTATTTGACAAAAGAACGGAGTACAAAAAAAACGTTCTTCTTGTGTTCTAACTGAAATAGTACGCTCTTGTTAAGCTATCAAACTTTCAAATTGCTGCTATACAAAATTATGATTTTGCGACTTAGCATAAATGTGTTCTAAGTCATCGATACATACTATTGTATTATAGTATTCTTAATCATGGCTAGGTTTGCTAAATTAGTTTTTTTTTTTTTATATAAACAAGGTCTTTTATTTTTTTTTTGTTGGGTTTGTGATTGTTACACTAGAATGGTATTGCGTTCTTCCGTTTTTAATTGCTTGCTTTCTATTACGAGCATTTTTATTATATTTTATTCTTATTTTGTTTCTTTAAATATCTATTCATATTATGAGTCTGTCGTAGTGTTCGAAAGCTTTGCCTTTAGTTAGATTAAATGTGATTTCACTAAATGTCATTTCATTATTTCTAATCTGTTGGTATAGTTTAGAAGTTCGTAATGTATCGTTAAATACTCATTCGTTACAATGTCTGCGTGTTCGTCTAAGAAATGTCAGATTATTGAAATATCAAGATGACCGAATATGAAATTATTGGCAAAGAAATAAATAAATAATTTTTTATTATTATTTTAATGTCAATCCAATAATATTATTTGTATAACTTATACTTTTATTTTATCAAATATTGTCAACTACCTGGGACATTGTATTAAAAAAAAAATAATAAAAATATTTTGCCACTGACATAAGATTGCCAGAAAAAAAATTCAAACGTCACAAATTTAACAGAAATTTTAAGTTTTGGTAGATTTGCCTACCCTTTTACCCTTTACCAAAATCATCTTTAATGAAAAAATTTTGATAGATTTCTACCACTTTTCTACCCATATGAACATGCACTAAAAGTTTTGATTTTTTTTTCAATTTTCTAAAATTTTATTTTTTTGAATTGCACTACTTTGTGTTACAGAAGGATGCTCTCACAATTCATAACAATTTTGAACGTATGTATTTCATTCAAATAAATAATGTATAATATATGTACATGTATTTGTATTTAAAGAGGATAATAATCTTATCAGATCATTAGATTCATATCATCACGTAATTTTTGTTCCATCGCGTTTATTTCATTTTCATCACTTTGATTTCTACGTGACATCGTCTGCAAAATTACGATATGGATCTCAATTTTGATGTATTATTCTACTAAGCTTTTATATTATAATATTCATATTAGATTTGCGTGTAGTTTTTCTTTTTCTATTTAATATACTTGATTTAGTTTATATCTATTAAGTTGATTTATTATAATTATTTTTTGAAAAACAAAATCATGGACTGAACACCCTAAATGTTTGCACAGAATTTTAGTATAATTAATGTAGTTATAGATATATAGATATATATGGATATAGTAGTTTACACGCATATGTATTAGAGATTATTAAAACTAAAATAGGTTAGTATAAGCTACTTTAAACTATTCTAATGGCTCTTGATTTAAAAAATAATGAATTTATATCATTGTCATCATTATTATTTTATTATTTAAGCTCAAATACAAATTTATGGAAAGTGTTGCTCTGCGAGTATTACTTTGGAATGATTGTACTTTTGATATATTCCTTTTTCTTTCTTTCATTAGTAACATTTAATCATCATTTTATTTAATTCTATTTTTTTAACAGAGACTTTTTACAAACACAAATCATATAGCTATAAGACAATTAGTAGAAGTAGATTAAATATAAATTGTTTTATTGATTTTCAGTAGTATTTACTTAAGCTTGTAGAACTGGCTTAAAATTAAATATACACAGTCTTATTTAATAATCAATACATAAAATCAATAAAAAATTATTAACTTAAAATTTGATGGAAATAGTACTACTTCAGAACAAACTATTCTTAAACCAATAAAAACGATTTGTTTATACAATTTTTCAAAAAAATTTATAAATTACATATCTACAAAAATATTTTCTTAAGAAGCCTAATATCAATTGCTAACACGTAAGGATTTATTTATTAACATTTTAAATAAATATTTACAGATAATAATTAAAAGTGACATTTTAAATATGAATTGTTGGTTGTTATTAGCAGAAATACCATTTGTATAGCAAATAAATTACTGAAGAGAAAAAAATGAATGTAAAACTTTAGCTACTTGCATCCTAATAAGTCTTGTGAGTTATGATAGGTTTTTTTTTGTTTTGTAAATATGTACATACATAAATTATAAGAGTGTGCAAAAGAGCATTTGAATGGTGTTAACTATAAATATTTACTCATAATCATTAACCTATTAAAATAAATATTTATGTGAATGTATACTTTATATATACATAAGTTTACTAATATGTAAATTATTATGTAATTTTTTACTTAAATAGAATTTATAAGGCTTACGTCCAAATTATAGTAATCTTTAAACGATGACCCATTGTTTTTATGTAAATGGAAACATTATTATTTTTGTTATGTATTTATTTTTTTGTATAGTTAAAAATTTATGTAATTTTCACATAAAATTTTCTTTCTTATAACATTTTTGTACCAAAGAGTACGAAGGAAAAATTTGTATCTAATAGAATAAGACAAAGTTAAATCATTGATTAAGTATATTAAATAGATGATCAGCTTAAATTAATAAATTTTCGTTGAAAACGTTTTTTTGCCATGCTTTTACAAAATGGAACTAATTTTCCACCACATTTTGAATGTATTGACATTTCTCACTTTTCATTTCTCAATATATATCTTAATTTATTTATACTTTAATTTTTTATTACCTATTATCTACCTATTGAAATGTATTTTTTTTAAATCATTATTTGGATTTTGAATTGATGTTGATACGTACCATAATTTAAGTCATATCAATTTTAATTCAATAAGCATGCTGGTGGAGGGGTTATTAGAAGAAAAGATAAAATGTTAGCTCTGTTCTATACTTGAAGCTTGTCATCTATATAGGTTGCTTGTCATCTATATAGGAAGCTTGTCATCTATACTTGAAACTTGTCATAATCACTGGTTAAACTGCTGCTTTTTAATATGAGATTTTGATAAAAAAATCTTGCAGTATCATTTTTCTGGAATAAGATTCATATTTTTCTGGAATAAGATGCATTGATTCGATACACGATTTTGATTTTTAAAATGGCAGTTTTATCAAAAATAATTTTTTAGGATTAATATTGTTATTTGTTAGGCGCAGGACTTATATTGTCTTTTGGCCACGCAAGTAATATTGTAAGTACGATTATTACGATAGATAAACGTTCGTAATTGTTTTAATTACTTGGTTTGCACTGCTTTTTAGAAATACAGTTAAATTTTAAATAACAAGAAAAACGTTTATTTGTTTAACCTTTTCGTGACACAAGTTCGAATATGATTTTAAATATTAGCCATATTAGATAGAAATATATGAATAATATAGATACACAGGGAGGTTCATTTTAACCTGAAAATCTTTAAATGGGTGTTTTCTGAATTTATTTTAGATTTTTTCAATGGGTAATTTCTGAATTTATTTAAAAAAAAAGTATTTTAGATAGGGGTTGTTTGTTATAATTTGGCCTGGGCTACACGGAGTTAAAGATAATGGAAATAAGAATTTAAAAAATAATGTCTAACGAATATCCATTACAGCTCTGAAATAATATGCAACCTGGAGCAGCAATACGTTCTTTACAATTTCTTAGAATTACTGTACCGAACTAAATGTAACCATTGAGTGGGCATCATCAAACTTAAAATTTTGGTATAAAAACCGAAATATTTGTGCAAAACGTTGTTTGTCTCGGAAAAATTAAGTTTTTTTATTAGTTATTTTGATGTATTGAAGCCTTGAACACTTCCCTTGAACTTGAACCCTTCCTATAATTTGTCGTTTCTCAGATAAAGTAATATCTAATTTTTTGTTGTTTCAATAACTTCATTAATTTGTCTTGAACTCACATTATTTGTACGTTTATCAATAATATTTAACAACAATACACATGTGTCGTGCCTGTGTAGTAAGAGTTAGGGTAGGCGCAGATATGCAATTTTTAGTTTTACAACTGTTTGATTGAACATTTGTGTTTCATTAGTTTATATGAAAGCGCGCATACTTCCAACTGGTTTTATGTGTGCGTCGTTTCATTTAAACTACTGGAACACTAATATACAATCAAATAGTTGTAAAGCAAAAAAATTGCATGTCTGCGCCTAGCCTTAGTACTGAAATAATGTAGAAATAATTTATCTAATGGCTAGGTAAAAAATTTGGTCACGAAAGTGTTGATTATAGTCTTTTAAACAAACTTAGTCTTTTAAACTTAAATTGCGCTTTTGAATATGTTTGAAATTCAATTAAAGCAATCCGAATATTACTTTTATTCAAAAAAGCTAAAAATTAACAGGTAAAAATTTTGATTACTAAGGACGTGAAATAAGCTATGCTGATGCGAATCTACTCCACAGAGTTTTATTTCGCTGTTGTTTAATACATAGTGAAATACATTTTCAATATCTTACTATATCTACTTTAAATGTTGTATATATGTATATGTAGTATGCACTTTGAAATGATTTAATACAATTTTAATTTCTTGATCAGATTCAAAAATAAAAAAATTAAGCTAAAGTATAGTGAAGAAATTAGAAATTTTGTGATTTAATTGAAAGGAGGTAAAAATACATACCTATAAAAATTACATAATATCACATCATCATTACTATACGGATCAAATCGTATTTCATTTAAGTAGTTTCAGTTTTTTTCACATACATATTCTCTTGATTTTAGTTACGGAAAACAAAGATGTAATAAATGATTTTTATATGATGTTACTTTGTTGTTATCTCTTTTTTTTTTAATTTACTTTATATATAATATAGATCCATCCATCCACCTAACTTAATATTAAAGTGCTAACCATAAAAAATCTCACATTAAAAATTTTTTTTTTTTTTTTTGGGTTTTCCTTTAAGAAGTTAATTGGAAAAATACTCTAGGTTACTTAAATAAAGAAATGAAAAAAAATTGTGATAATCAATTTGAACTTTATATAAAAAAGTAATGATGATGATCATTGTGCTAACCTTATAGGTGTATAAGTAATAATTTAACAGGTGGTCTCATTTTTATTTCTTCTTGTTTTTTTTCAGTCAGTGTTTTGTGTTTTAACAATTGAAGTTACGTTCTTAGTTTGAATATTTTGCTCGTTTGACTAGTTAACGGATTTTACTCGTACACATATGCTATATGGTTAGAAGATAAAATTGAAGCATATGCATTCAGGTACATCGTTGTAAATATAGATATGTGAATGTAGCTTTCCCAGTACCTTTTGAAAAACTATTAGCTCGGTTTTTTTTATGGTAACGACTTGAGTTGTTCATTTGTTGTTACTGATTATTTTTTTATCGTAATACCTTAACAAAATGTAATAAAAAAATAAAAAAATTGACGTATCGAAGGCCGTTTTTTTTTACAACTTTGAGATTATTACACAATTGAGAGTACACAATATTTTAGATATTTGAATAAGTTATAACTAGATTGGAAATGTCCTTAAAAAGCAAGATCTGTATGGATTTACAGGCATCAATATTTTTGCTCTCCTATAATATCTTTGTTTTATCTCACTAAATCGTGTGGTTTTAGTCCTTTCAGTCTTCTTATGCCATCACTGATCTGTTTAAGCTTAAGAGTGCGATATGGCTTTTACATTACTTTGATGAATTAATCTGGTTTCGTGTTTGAAAGCATAATTATACAGTTAAGCCATTGTTCCTTATACAGCTCGTAAAATAGTTAGAATCCTGTGAACGACCCAATGTACATCACAATTCAAAATTAGATGTGGAAGTCTTACCCTCACAGTTTTCCGTTTTTTATAAAAATTGTTGTCTTATTCCGAAAATATCATTTAAAATAGGTGTTCGTGACAGCCGTAGTGTGTTTAACACCTACCATTCCATTCGTGTGTTTGTTAAATCTAAAAGAAAAACAATTATTTCAAGTGCAGTCTATTAAGAAAAAAATATATTTTGTTCGTACTTTGCTAATGATCAACAACTATTCTTTATTGAATTTATCAATTATCTCATGAGTTTCAGTTTCATTAGGAACAATAAAAAAAAACAAATATACAATCAATGAATCTGATCAGAAGATAATGGTTATACCAAATAATTTTCTCTTGATAATAAATTTTAGTTTTAACAAAAATAAAATAAAACAACACGAAACTGGATCTGGGTCTGAATCTGGATTAGGAGTAAAGCTATATTATAAGTAAAATATCACTTAATAACGTTCAATAGAAAGTATTCTAAATTAGATTTTTAGATTAATTTATTCAACTAATCTACAGTTAATTACATTAATGTATATAATTTGTAATATTTGACAATTTTTCTTCCGAATGTGAACCTAGTAGAAATTTAGATTTTAAAATAAAACTAGTATTCGCTCGTTCCTGGAAATTTTATGAAGTATGATAGAAAATCATACTCAATTTCATTATGAATTGTTTTGAATTATTTCCATAATTCCATTTATTGTTGGCACTATCTTAATGGTTTTTATTGATTTATTTTAAACAACAACCTCATACGTAATAATTTATTTCAAAAATATAAAAATTAAGGAAAAGAAAAAATTCTTTACTTTGGTGAATTTAAGAAATGTATGTATAAGTATATATATACATAGGGTGAAATTTCAAATTAAAATTTTGAAAAAAATATTTAGTTTCGCTACGTCTCCTTTTAAATACAATATTGCCCGGTTTTCATGTAGCCGATATATCGGCGAATGGTTAGAGCATGGGCAGAAGATACAAAAATTTCATAAGTGCGATAGAGAAACAATGATAAAATATCGGGAGAATGACAATAATATCGGGAGAATGACAATAATATCGGGAGAAATATCGAGAGAGTCGCCATAAATATCGGAGAATCGCCATAAATATCGGAGAATATTTAAAAAAACATATCTTCGCAAAGATATGTTTCCTATAATTATCGCCGATATTTTTAATACTAACATAAAACAATGTGTAATTACAGAAAAAAAATTCGCACACTACCAACACATTTTATGGATACGGAACGACATTGCAATTTTTGAATTTGAGTAAAAACAATAACAAAAATTAATTTTCTGCATTGAATATTTGAATGCGTGTAAATAAAAAATAATATTTTAGCTTTTAGGTATAATATATTTAAACTAAAATTATACATATTCTATTTATCTTATACATAAACTAACTATTTAACACATTTAAAAAATTTACTTTTAATTACAATTTTAACTTTAATTTTTTTTATCTGAATGAATATTTTAAATTTTGTTGAATGAATTTTTGAATGTATGTATGTATACATTTTTTTTCTTAATTCATTATTTAGTATAATATAAAAAAATAATATTTTAATTCTAATTAATACTTATGTAAAAATGAAAAACGTATTATAGAAAAATAATAAATACAAGTGAATTTAAAATTTAAAAAAACTGTTTGGTGTAATGCAATTCTCCACATAAAAATTCTACAGATGAAAATCATATCATATTTCACTTTTTTTCACTTTATTTAATTTATTTATATACTTTGGCGAAATTTTAAACAATTCTAAGGAAAATTGCTTAAATTAAATAACCTTTATTTTGTTTACATTTTGTTATGTATATAGATTTTAGATTTCAAATCATCTATAAAAGTTACTATAAAAATAATATAATTTTACTCCCTCATACACATTAACGGTACACTATACTCCTCTCTTTCTAAACTCCAATTTATCAGCTAAAAATTTATCATGAAAACCGGCCTTATATCACTTAAAAGAATAATAATGAAAATTGATTCTGAAATGGTTCGGATATTTGTACTGTACTTTTTTCAATTTACAACTTAAATATCACGAAGATTTTAAAATAAAATACCGTTATTATTTTAACGATAAAATTTTTCTTGTAACAAATTTTTTTTTTTGTCCAATTTACCAATTAATTGCCCAGACATATGTGTAATAATTAAAATGAGTAGTCCATCTATGTTTTTATAAGGATTAACAGTTATACAAAAAAAAAAACACAAACAAAAACAATTGTAAAAAAAAAATGTTGTCGTAAGTTTTGGTCATCTCTATTCAACAATATTCAAGATGGGTTCGCAACAAAGTTGATTTATGTCAATTTGGATAATTAATTTGAAATTGCAAAATAAAATGTTTCTATAAAAATAGAAATTAAGGTGAGAAAATACAAGATAATATAACAGATAGAAATAAAACAAAAAAAAAAAATATATTTAATGTATTTGGTCAGTTTAATTGAATTCATGAAAACCAACATAAATCGTTATGTTAGTTTTTTCATTTTGTATTTTAGTTTTTTTATTAGTTTACAATGACATATGTTAACAATTCTGTGAATCATGAGTGTCAAAATAGGTCAGATGATTAAACAAAAAAAAAAATAATAATACTGAAATTAAAACTTTAATCATTTTTTAAGCTATTCAATATGATTTTAATGGAAGTCGAATTTTTACAATTAAATTTTTTTTTTTTGATTTATTTTTCCTTAATAGGGGCAGGTGCATATTAATTGATTAATGTTGTAATCAGGAACTGTTTTTGTTTTATTTTTTTTTTATCAATTTACAAATTTTAATTAGTTAGACATTAATTACGGAAATATTTTTTCTTATATTAAATTTGGTACTGAATATTTTTGTAATAGATTTTGTGTGACGAATATAGACGTATAGTAGGAGTAATTGTATGTATTTATTGTTTTAGTTACAATTGTTTTTAGTACATATACGAATAATCGAATTGAATTGTCAGGATATACATCGGTTCTGAAGACCAAGGAATACTTATAGAACAAGAGTTTTAACCGGAATAGATTGTCAGGGTATACAACATTTCGGAAGACCAATGAAAGCTTACTGAACAAGAGTTTAAACTGGATTAAATGTCTAATATAATTGCTAATGAAGATGTTAGGCGGAGAAGATGAAAAAATTATGTTCTATGTTGTATGGAGGTTGCAGCACAATGAAGAAGAATAAAATAAATAAAATACTTTAATATAATATTTTACCGTGGTGCTGGTAGTTATCCTGACCAAATATTGTATGTACATACATGTACCGTGACACGCAGTGGAAACGTCAAATTTACAATGTATTGTGATCAAAAATGTTTTTAAAAAAAATTGACAACATTTTGAGATTGGAAATGTTTGTATATCGGTTTTGATATCGCAGTAAAACAGCAGAGTACGCAGCGAAAAATTTGAGTATACATTTTTTAAAATCTATTGCAATCCAATGTTTGCTTTGGAGGTGTTTCAAACGAAGTTAAAAAAGAATGTCAGAAGGTGTATATTTAAGGATTTAAATTTTAATTAAATTTTATTTTTATTTAAGTTTTAGTAACAATTTAATATGTCAATAAAATTCAGTAGTTAAACATATTTCAGTGAGAAAGTAAACAAAAACAAAGTTAAAAAAATTTATTATTTTTTTTTACATTTTTATCATCAAAAGCTGAACTTTGCAAATCACTTATATAGTTAGTATTTAAAATAATATTACCAAAAATATTTAGATTAAGTTTTCAATTCACACAATCTTTTTAAGCACAAAAAATATAAATTAGCCGTTTTAAACAATTAAGCAAATGCAGTTAATGCAGTCAAAAATGTATGATCATTAAATGTCAAAATTATGCTCTGTATTTTTTTTTACATTGCAGTTATGTATCTAATCAATGTTTCGATACAGTATTAAAACTTTTTTCACAGCATTTTCGATTTCACGGATATTAAAATTATTTATTAGAAATAAGAAAGGATTTAATTGTTATACAGAATATGTCTGCGCTATTATCCAACGATCACATAATAACTTTTGATCAATAAATTTTAGAGCTTAAAATTTAAATGCGCAGTGGATCATTCAATAAAAATTTTTCCAATAGCAGTAATTGATCCAAATAGGTTTCAGCTGTGACAGCTTCTTCTTACTGGGATGAGTAGTTTTGACTTGTTTTGATTTAACTCAAAAATGACTCAGAAATGGAAATTAATAATTTCAATTAGTTTAGATTTCAACCAGACACCTAGTTAGTATAGTTTTTAGATCATATACATATCAATGTGTAACTTTTGAGCTAAAGAGAAAAAATATATATTTTTAAATTAAATTCATAAAGTTAAATTGTTCTTCTTTAAATCTCTAAGATAAAACCAAAATTATTTTCTTAAAAATATTTATAAATACTCAAGTCATAATATTTGAAAGCAAATGAATGACTCCAACATATTTTTTTTTTGTCTTTTCTATTTAGCAACATTTTTAAAAAAAATAGTTGATTTATGATATAATCATTTTAAATTTACTAGCCTACTATACTGTCTATATATGTTGAAATAAGTTAGTATATTGGTATACATAATAATGTATAGTAAGTAAATAGATAATGGAAGTGTTGTAATTTACAACATCCTTAATGAATTTAATAACAATAATAATTTCAAGACAATTTTTATACCATTATCAAATTATTATATTACAGGTTTTATTTTGAGGTAGATATTTTCAATTAATTTAGTTGAAAATAAAATGAGGTGTCGAAAGACGATTATTTAATTCTTTAGTTAATTATAGTTCAACTCTCTAATAATATTACAGTACAAAATAAAAAAATTGGATTTATAAATTAATTTAATTATAAAAATTTAAAAACTGTGCTATTTTAGTATTTTAATAACAAAATGTTGTCTTCTTGAATGTATCTTGTCTAATTACGCTACACCTATATATTTTTTTCAATTTGAAATTTTGTTAAAATATTTGCATAGCTTCAAAAAATATTTATGGAATTGTATTTCTATTTACATTTATACAATTACCACTATAGTAAATTATAAAATTGATAGGTCATGCAACAGCATTTTAATCTTTATTATATACACTCTACACGAGCTACTAAAAATTCATTTTGAGATAGACTGAAATAAATAAATAAATAAAATCTAACCGTAATGAAATATATTGCATAAAAACCCACAGAGAGCCTACTCAGATGGTATTAATTTACTGGGAAGACAACTTACAGCTAGAGAAAAACGTCGGATAGGTTGGATTAAAAATAAACAATGATAAACTGAAGGAGATAGTTGTATCCCAAAATAGCAGTAGAAATGAATAAAACACCAATATTAGAGACGAAAATATTGATAAAATTTATAACGTTGATTATCTATGACTATACTTGTAAGAAAAAATTATTAAATCATTGATACGTAGGCTAAGTAAACTTAACAATTCTGTAGCAACAAAATAAAAAAACTAACTAAACTGGTACGAAACTGAAGCTGATACTACGATCCTATGCTCTGCTATATTATTCAAATAACCATTACTCGATCATTTCCAAAGAAAACTCATATGAAAACTAATATGGCGGTTTTAGATCGTGGGTAATAGAAAATGCAGTATAATGACGAGTTTTACAATACATATACAAATATACGATAATGATGTTATTAAGATATTTAAGAATAGACTGTGTTCGATGTGTTGGAAACGTCTTAATAATTGCAAAAGGTACTAGGCAAATGAGCAGAAGCAATCTGTAATATTAGATAGGGTGTTATTTTGCAAAGAAATGCTCTTATGTCACTCCATACGCAAAATTATAAACAATCACGGCTAGGAATGACATTATATAACATCCAACAATAAATAACAATTCAAGAAAACCAATAATTGGGATGATTTATATTATTTTTCCAAAAAATTGATTTGAAATTTTCAATTTACCCCACTGAAATGTAAATCTTACTGCAAATGCAATAAATGAAAAAATATTGCTTGAAATGCATCTTTTCAATACCTATTCATAGCTTTGCTGTTGATAGTTAGTACCTTTGATTTCATGTAATGTTTCTTGTATACAATAAAAATTTTGTATAAAAGTTCACCTAAAGAGATGGTTTTACTTTCTGAAACCTCCAAATATTAAGTTTAAGAAGTATGTAAAAGTTTTGTGCAGCACTGTATACATATATTATAATCATTTTTTTTATTAGCATAATGATTGACGATGAAGATTAATCAAAAGTATTTATACATCTTCTGCTGAATGTTGAAATTGCTAATTAGTCCCGTAATTATATTAAAGAAAAATTTTAAAATTATGAAAATATTATGGTTAACCAAGAAAATTAAAATTAAATTTAATTTTTTAATTTAAATGTTAAAGCAGTTCAAAGCAACTTCTTCAAATTACTAATTTATATCCACAAAATAATTCAGCCTATTTATCAAAATAAAATATTTAAATGTGCGTAATTTAAAATGACTAGAGGCTATAATCAGAAGTTTTTAATTATCAAAAGTTATTGTAATACGACTATAGTTTTCAGTAAATTATAAAAACTTTAATTTAAAAAATTATTGCAGAAATTAAAGATCGAGGGAAAATAAAAATAGCATAGATTACAGCATGATAATTTCATATCAATTTTCCACTAGTAGAAAAACTATCTGCTCTGTTTGATTTATAAAAGACCAATAATCCAATGTCGACCAACAGTCGACTTATGTATAACAAACTGAATATAGCTAACAGCTATACCCATATTTTTTCCTTATGGAAATCTGACATTCTGTCATATTGTACAGCTCTAAGATGTTTTAAGAGAAAGAAAGAAAAACTATTTTTATCTCTGGCAATAACTTAATTAAATTAAATTAAATCAAAACAAGAATGAACATCAAAACTCCACTCAAATTCAATAAATGATAGAATTAAAAAATGTAAATGTAAAATGTAGCTACATGACAATGATTAATTTAAATTGATAAATATGAATCCAAGTGCACCAATCTGAAGTGGTTTACCCAAGCTAAATATATTAGATATATTATACGCTATAAAACCAAGGTGTCTTACATTGGATCTCCTTCATATAAATTGTGTAAATTTTTACTTACTTATTTAGGTGGCCATGATGACCTTACTTACTTAATTGATGTCGTCGACATATCCTGGTAGTTAGGCAGATCTGAAAAATGTAGTACGGGCCGGGCCGTGTTTACTCCCGTTCACCGTACGATACGTTCTCGTACTAGACTGAAGCAGTCCTATTTCAAGTAAATTTTTAAACTAATTATTAACAGAGATATTGGATTTGAACCTAAATTTGATAAACAAATATATTGGAAGAAAGCAGATTATGTATAGTTGCGTGACTGTTATAAGTATTAAATATCGAATAAAATAAAACAATATAGGTGTAACGTCAACCAAAATTTATAATATTCCCTTCAATATTGTATAGCTTATTAAAAAAAAAAATTAACAATAATATTTTTTTAGTAGAAATTTTCAAATTTTTAATTGTTTTTATTTAGACTTTCAATTTTAATTTTCGTGACATTTCAATCAATACAATACAATATATTAACTATCAATCCGTTTATGTCAAACTACTGTAAAAAACAACAGTCATGCCATAGTAAAAATGTACGCTTATTATAGGTCCATATCAACTATCAATATTGTAAATAAATAAATTCCTTGCTTACAGATCATTAATTAATCTTCAATATATTCATTTTGTATATTGTATATCAGCAGTATCTATTTGACAATGTGTTGTGCTTTCAACAACCGATTATTTTTTTTCAAAAACATTCATAGTCTTAAAATTCAATATACATAGTAAGTATATTATATGTCCATTGACTACTGATGATATTTAGACAGAATGTATCTAATGATTCTCTGTAGTTTATTAAAAAAACAAAAACAAATATGATCATATATCATTGCTAGGTATTCATTTTATTCCCACTGTGTGATATCACGCAACTATATAGATGTCGAGAGTATGAATTATGTTAAATTGTTTCCTTTTATTTGACTCCAAAAGAAAATTTTGAAAAAAAAAAAAATACTTTGAAAACGCAGTTCATTTGAAAATACTTTGTTGATGGATATTCAGTAAATCTTCCATCCAGTATATATGTACATCTTTAAAATATTCATCCGAAAAAAATAAAAACATGTTGGTATACTATAGATGGAGTTCCTATACAATTGGATAAGATTAATTGAAAACTATATTATGAATTTTATTTAGAGTTTATGTGGATGGAATCTTTTGTATGAATGTCTTCTTTTAATTCTAAAATGGTTTTTGATTAAGTCTTAAAATGTGATGGAGTTAACATGCTATAAAAACTAAACAACTTTTATCGACGTTATATATCAAGTTAGCAGAAATATTCAAATTCCTACTTATTCCCTCAATTAATGTTCTGTTTGTAGAGAGTAGTTTTGTTCATTTTTAATTGCAGTAATAGTTGTAAAATGTAATAGTTGTAATGTCATTGTGGCAATCTTTTTTATTATCTGTGTTAAAATTAATTGTTTTGTTCGTTTCACAAATTTGTTATGATTTTAACCATTTAATAATGGAAATAATGATTATCAATTAATGATTATAAATGACTTCCAAGACGGTTTAAAATTCTAGATGAAGTATTTTAAAAACATTTCTGATCAGTACCGATATAAATTATACTATAATCATTCGAACTAGAAAAGCTGGTGGTGGACTGGTAAAAACAAAATTCAAAGGAAAAACCAAATATTTGAATTAAGTGAGTTGAAAGAAAATATATTTTTATTACTATTTGATCGAGTAGGCAAGTGTTTTGGAATTATTATAATTGAAATTACAATTAAAATGACATAAAATATTTTGATAGTACAGTTCTGTTGACTGTTTGAGAAGCATACATAAGATATAATAATACAGAATACATAAAAAACAGTTCTTTTCATGTATCAAAAAAATTTATCAAAAAAACAATAAAGTATATTAAGATGTCAAATGTTGACATATTTGTGTATCAGTCATTCAAAAAATTATAGAAAAATATTTACAATTTTATCTACTGTCATCTACAACTGTCATCTATCTTATTTATAGTAAAACGTAATAGTTGGTAGTAAAAAATAAGTTTGTTCAGTAGATTTAAAACAGAATCGGATATAACTGTTTTGGACAATGACATTTAAATGTCAAACACTTAAGGATTACTTAGAACAGAAAAATCTACTGAACATTTTTTTTAACTCTTTTGTTCTAATTTTTGTTTACTCTCAAATGTCTTTAACTGTTACCATTTAAAAAATAACAATAATATAAAAAGTTGTCAAAAAATGTTCTTGATAAAATTCAGAACTAAAACGATCAATTTATAACTGTTTTGAACATTCTACTAAACACCAATCAGAACACTTTTGGACAAAAAAATTCAATTAACGGAAAGTATTCTGAACACAAGAAAGCGTTTTTGTTATTTAATCTAGATCGTTCTAGATCGTCCTAGAATAGTTTACTACTTAACTAATTCTTGACAATAATCTTAAACACTCCCACAAAACTCAGATAATATTATAACAAAATGAATTCTTATTATATTAGTAATCATTTTTCATTGTACTTTTTCTTCTTATTTTTCTTTCATCAGTTTACTTTTCGCTAATTTTCAACAGTCGGAAGACACACAATTTTTATGATGACAAAATCCAGTTTTGAAATTTTTTTTTTTTTTTTTTGTATCTTAGATGATGCGTCATTGCGTAATAAATTTCAGATGTCCAGCATTTTATATGTGCGAACGCATTCATGTAATACAATATTGTACATACACCTATGTACACATTACATACATATATACATAATATATACCTTTTTTGATGATAATTTATACCAATGATGAAAATGAATTTATAATATTATTTTATTTATTTTTACTAGACTATTAATTTTTAGCTCAAAAACAAAAAAGAAAAAATTCAAAAAAGACCGTGCACAACAACACTTCTAAAAACAAAAAAATAAAAAAAAATTAAAATGAATAAAGAAATAAAAAATATTAATTAAGGTTCAATAAACTTTTTATTCAACCAAGAAGACTGGAAGATACAATTATGACAAAAACTTAAAAAAAAACAAAAAAAAAAAAATTGTTAAAACATTAAAAATTGAAAGTAAAATCGTAAGTATATAAAGTACAAAAAAAAAAAAAACCGATTACAGGAGACGACATCTTATTTTTTTATTTTTTGTTTTCAATTTATTTTTTTTTTTTAATATTTTTTGTTTTTCACGATTCTTTTCGGTCAGTGTTTCGCTGCCATCCATTAATTTTATAAAATTTAATGATGAACAGTTTATCGTTATTTTAATAACAGACAACATCAAAATAAAATGCAACATTATAGATTACTATCTTCTAAAATCTTAATACACTCGCTATTATAATGATGCTCTAATGATATCTGTCTTTCAATATATTTTTTCAGATCAGAGATCAAAGATGACAGAAATTGGCGCATTGCACCGCGCATATCCGATTGTATTCCATTTTAATATAGGATTGATAGGCACATTTTTAATTTAAATTTTAATATAAATTTTGTTGTTGTAATATTATTATTATTTTTTTTTTATTTTTTTAATTTTATTTTTTTTAATAATGTATTAAGTATAAACGTTATAGGTAGGCTGGCTGTAAATTATAGGAAGGATATTATATATATATATATATATTGATGTGCACATTTATACATTTTTGTTGAATTGAAGGTGGTCTTAAAAGGTGTATAATAAATTTATTTAATTATTTTTAATGAATAGTCGTCAATAATAACCATTAAATTAATTAAATATACTATCATCATGTGCATATTATATATCATTATATACAAATATTTGTATAATATTTCATGTATATAGTTATTGATGTAATAAATTATGCGATTTAAATTTCATAATTCATCAATTATAATCGTAATAAATTTTAATATAATGCATAAAATTTGTATTAATATTAAAGTTTTAAAGTTTTTAAATTTTTAAATTGAATAAATTATATTTTTATTTTTGGGAATTTTTGTCAAAATTGACATGTCTTAAGATAATTGAAATGAGACATTTAAATGATTTTGAATTAATGTTAAGCGTTTTGAAGTTTTGATTAAAAATATACAGAAAACCACGGTTAACTGCTTTTCCAAAAATACATGATTTTTAGGTTACTTAACCGAAAAAGGCAATTAAGCGAGCTCGGTTAGTTGCTTTAATGGGTACTTATGAAAATTCGGGTAAGTTCTCAATTAGGCAGCTAAACAAAAACGTTTGATATAGGCAAAATAATATAGAACTTCATACAAATTATTTTCTATATTGATTAGGAACATATAATTCTAATTAAGATATAATTTGATTAAACATGCAAGTTTGATTAACAACGCAAAAATTAAAGGAATCATTCATCATAAAATTAAAATTAATCCATATAAAACAATAAATAAATTTAAACTTCATAAATAAAAATACTGTAGATGTTGAAAATGAATTTCATCTTACAGAAGTGTTTTGTTCCATACATATTTAAAATTTATTCAAATAAAATCGTTCTTGTAAAATATATTTTCCTGTCAAGGCACTTAACCAAAAAAAAAAATTATAAAAAAATACTAAAAGTGTTCAATAATAGAGGGCAGTAAACCGAAATGGGTAGTTATTAGAGGAGTAATAATCCGAATAATTTAATGTAAAAATTAAAGAAAATTGTCAAAGATTTGTATTTTAAGGTACTTAAGCGGGTTGTGCACATAACCGAGAAGCACTTAAGCGGGGTTGACTGTATTTTCATTTGTTACATTTACCAAATTAGCAAAAAATGGCTCTAATCAAGATAAACTTAAATCATAATAGGCTTAAAGCGAGCATAATTTGATTTGCAAAGTGAAAAGCGAAATATTTTTAAAATTGCAAACTAAAAAATTATAATAATTTTAGCTGAGCTGAAAGCTCTCCCTCCCAATTGAATACTATTGAAGATTACAATGAACATCTAACACGCTGAGTGACGCAGTAAATAGAGCGCCTGCCTTTCAACCGAAAGGTCCCAGGTTCGATTCCCGATGAAGCAAAAAAATGCTTTATGGGTTTTCGACCTGGTCCAGTATACCCTTTCTCATTGGGATATAATAAATGACAAAAAATAATTGATAGTATAATCTGGTAACAAGTTAAATAAAACAAAACTATTCTATTTAAGAAAGCTTAGTTCCTGAAAATAGCAGTAGTAGTTTTCCACATTTAATGAGTTTATAAACCAGTAATTTGATAAATAAATATTCGAAATATTGTAGATATTGTAGTGTAAAATTGCAGTACCGTACTTAATTAAGCACGAAAAGGTGATTCTACCTAAGTTACTGTAAGAGTGTAAAAAAAAAAAAATCTGTACTTGACTGGATAAGCGAAAATTCTAATAAAAAAATTAATTTAGAAATTAAAAAAAAAAATTCGTCTCCAGAGGTAAGGCACTTTGCACTTCACACTAGTACTTCCACTTATCGAAAATACATTAAACTAGTATTTTAGTACTACTAGTAGTACTTTATTTAGTACTACTAGTAGTATTTTAGTAGCACTTGTAGTACTATTTCATCTTAACTTTATTTTTTTAAGAAATTTAGAATTATTTTTTTTAATGTATTACTGTTTTAAAACGAGATTTAGTGCAGTTGAGACTTTACACTAAAAATTTCACAGATAATCATTGCGATGTTTTCGAACGCCCTAAAAATTACTCGAAGTTTTTCAGAAAAAATCTAGTGAACTATAATTTGAAGTCCGAGGTGTTGTAAGTTCGGAAATCTCCTGAATTGGTGTAAAATTAGGGGATATGTTAATTTAATTTAAAATATATCTGAAACTATAAGAACTAATTAGGCTGTTAAGGTAATAAAATAAACTTAATAAAATATCCTTTCATGAAACAAATCAAAAGTATGAAAAAATTTAGAAACAGAGTGATTCAAGATAATTTATTTTTCTTGTTTGTAATTAAAATTAAAAACTTTAATACAAATTAAAAAAATTGTTTGCAATAGGTCTGACAATTTGGCTGCACTAGTGGTAAATCTTGACTTTCAAAAGCTTTCTCATCTTCCAGGTTGACTACATGGTTGTCACAGCAATTTTTCCACCAACGGATTTGGGTGGTTAAATTAAAAAAACAAATTATAGTGTGATTAGAAAAGTTATGAGAGAGATTCACTTAATTAAAAGTATTTCGGAAACTATGTAACTAGGACTAGTAAAACTTTTAAGGACTTAGAGGAAACCTAATAAAATTTTCTTTGATAAAAAATTAAAGAGTATAAAATAATTGTGGTACAGGATGATTGAATGAGATTTATTTTATTTTTGTCATTTTATTTTTGTTAAATTTTAATGTGGTTTACTTTTATATAAAAAACATTAATTTAGTATATTCTACTTTTCCAAAATGTCATCAAGGCTTACTGTAACTGCTATATAGATTATGAGTTATTCGATAAAATATTATGACGATTTTTATTAAAAATTTAAACCTTGTTCTTGAAGTAAAGTAGCACAAAAAATGTTTTTTAATTAATTTCAATTTTGACACAACTATCGGATTTCACTTAAAAAAAACTACATATTATAGATGGTAATACAATTCCAGTTGTTTCTGAAAAACCAATTACAAACAGCATTTAATTGTGTCTTTTGATGCCGCGTCGCTATAGTGAACCTATTTGTTGTTGTTAACTGTTTTTATGGATTACTTGTTAAAGAAGCTAACTACTTAGAGCCACCTTGTGCAATCATAAATATCATTAAATTTGCTTCTTACAATAATTCCTTTATTGTTAGGTAAGGCCTCATCTAAATTATAGAATCAGGTTCTACCTAACGATGGTCAGCTGCAAAGAAACTGTTCGAAATTGTTTCTGACTTATCTCCTTTATTGTAGATGCGGCAGTGGGGTTTGGATGGAATACACTGATTAGCAGCGTAACTTTGTATCGAACCATACGACTTCCTAGTGACCCTTACTGACCACTACCACTCCGAATATATCAGTACGGAACCTGGCTGGTTATAGTTATAGAGTCTTGCTTATGTTATACGAAGGCCATGTTTTTCTACAACTTTAATAAAAAGTTAGGCTATGTCATCTTTCTTTTGGTCTTAAACCTTAATTCAAAAGTATTATAAATTTCATTAAACATTCTTAACGTTAAATGAAATTTATAACAATATCAGAGAATATCATCATTTAAATATTAATATTAGAAAAAATATAACTAAACGATTTCAAATAAAGAGATTTACAATTTAAAAATCAATATTTTTGAAATGAAGGTTATTTGATTGAAATTGGAACAGAATTTTTTTAACATTTTCAAAATATAAAATTTTATTAATATCACATATTTTTTTTTTTATTAGAATCCATTCACTTTTGATGAGTTAACATTCTAATTTTTTTATTTTATTTTAAAGTATTAGTTATTAAATTTAATTACAATAATTTAAAATGTTGTCTTGAAAACTAAGAAAATATTTTTGTTTTGACATATTATGTTGACACGAATGCCTAAAGTTATTTTTTCTGTTTTAATTTTCTTTAATTATTTATTTTTGTGTTTTTTTTACAGAAATGTCCAAGATCAGAATCTAGTCACGACTGTAGAAAAGTGTTTTGAAACAAAAAATCAGGAAAACAATTTACTGATGATGTACCACCATGTAAGCATCAAATTTTTAAATTTCATTGTAAACCATATCATCATAATACAAAGTATGTTATGTATGTACAATTCAATTGAAATGGAATATTTAAATGCTTAGAGTGGAACAATTTAGAGCGAATTTAAATAATTTTAATTTTTCATTTAATTACTTATTATTTGATTTACACATTTTATTGGAAGTTGTTAATGATCGCAGGTATATTGCTGTCCTGCAATAAAAATTAACCAAACGCTCGTAACGAAATAATTTGAACGAATATTTTAATCCTCATAAGATAACTTTAAAATTCAAAATATATCAAAGACAGTAAATATTTACTGTCATTGCTTATACAGACTCACTCAATCATATTTCATTAGAGTCATTAACATTTGTATCTTACACTAAGGTGCCAAGTACCATTTGTTTTTATAGAAATCTAATGAAAATAAGCTTAAATGAAAAATAATCTAATTTTTTTTTTGAATACATACATACATATTTCACTTTTGACTTATATTTTTTGCCATATTGAAAAAATTGGCGTTATATTTGAATATGAGTATATGACTCAATAAACGACGTCTATTGTATGAAGTTTATTACTTTCTTTACAAAAAAATTATTGACTGTAACAGAATTGTGACTATAAACGAATTAAAATACATAAAAAAATATTGAAAAAGATGATGACAGTAAAATGGTTGACTAAAAGCGAATTGTGCCTATAACCAGTAGTGACTAGAACCGATTTTTACTGTACACAGTATCTTATATTCGATAATATGCAATATAGTTTATATGCAATATAGTTATTAAAAAAAAAATCATGTCCCAAATCTCCCCAAGCTTACGAGATAACCTTAACCTTGGCTTTGGCAAATCAATCAGGTGTCTTAATGTGAATAACATAGTTCAAACATCATGGAAGACCCAGATATCTCTACTTTTTGTTAAATCAATTTATATTTGGAATTCTTTATCAGCCTCCACCAGAAGTATTATATAATACCTGAAAATGATACACAAATACAAATATAATATATATGTAATATTGAAATTTTGTAAAGTCTCTTAAGATTGTTTTTGCAATACAAGCTTTTGCTATTTAATTTGTGGTCCTTAACATTTAACAATATCGTTTTATATCAAAAAAAAAAATTAAAATTAAAATTAATTAAATTATTAAATTGTAAATCAAATTTGCTTAATACTATTTTTTAAGTTTTAAGCTTTTGAAATTTAAGATTCGTTTTTAAGTATTATGTAATTAAAAGATTAACCGTCATTTGCTTAGAAATAAATAAATAAACAAATATATGTGTTTTATTTTGTCTTAAAAAATTTAAATTGAAATTAAATTTTCATTTGTTTCACTGTAAATAATGAAAGTAGTTAATATTATGTTTTGTTTTATTTGTCGTTATTTTGTTTTGAATTTATCTTACTCTTTTTTTCGTCATTTGATAATCTGATTACAATATGATATGTGAAGTTTATGCCATGGTTGGCATTCTGGATTGAGTTCCAACAAATTATTTAAGTTATAGTAAGTATATGAGTCCTTTAAAACTATATTATACGTCATCCGATAATATGACGATCTACATTTTTGTTAAGTGAACACAATTTGACTCACTAAGATGTTAGTTAATTAACTATATATAATATAACTCACAGTTAGCTAGTAACAAATTTATATTAAACATTGATTCAAGATTAAAATGAATTATGATTCTGGATAAAAGCTTCAATATGTCGTCTTCTTCATCATAATCATATAGTGATAATGCATTAAGCAAATCTTAAAACACAAATTATACTCGTATTTGTTATAATTTCCACTCATTTTCATTTTTTAACAAAAAAGTTTTTAATATAGGAACATATCCTAATTTAAAATCTCTCATTGTATCAATTAAGATTATCCCTATATAATGAATAATACACGAAAAATATTTTACAATAATTGTTTTCTATGGGGGACTATGAATATCTTCAAATATAATTTTACCAAATAAAATAAAAAAAAAAAAAAAAAAGAACAAAAAATTCAACAAATTTGTAAATTTAAATTTTAAGATAAAAATTTAGTTTTAAGGCATTAATTTTAGTAACAATATTTAATTTATGGGCTTCTACAGTGAAACTACAGTGTCATTTTATAAATTCAAGTACATATAAAATAAATACGTGATACTAATCGAATATGTGTCTAAAAATTAAGGAAATGGGCATTTCTTGTTTACAAGGATCGTTCGCATATGACTTTTATTTAAAAATTTTATTTTTGTTTATTTTTTTTTTTCTTCAAACATAAATCACTTAAAATGAAGGCGTATACATGTAAAATATAATGAAGATGCAATTAACCTTTTTGAGAAAAGATTCATTTTGTGATTTGTTTCTGGTATTTGTAAAAAGTCAAATAAAATAATAAAAAAATCTATAGTTTGAGTTGAAAATGCTTTGAGCAATGCACGTTTTTTGTTTAGAATACATTTTTTTAGTGATAAGTACATTATGAGTTTCATTCAACGATATCTAGATATAGCAGTATATTCTTAATTTATATAAATTCGAAATTTATACTATTTATAAAGCATTTAATTATTTTGTGAAATTATATATAAAATATATCGATTATTCTCTCCCCTGCCTTTAAAAATATAGCACCTAGGGCTTTATCTGTCAGCGGATTTGAACCCGTGCTTGCTACATTGTTAGATTACATTTTTTTTTGCCATCGTTTATCGAGTTGGAGCTATAGAAAGATTCACTTGATATTTCAATTGAAAAAAATTCTGAAATTTTACTAAAACCTACGATTAATGATATCGAAAAGTGAATACAGTAAAATCACGTTGTTATAAGATCAATTATTTCTTAAAATACCGTTGTAAATTATTTCGATATATTTTCACTTGGCACTATTAAAATGTATTTTACTTACTTAGTTGCGAAACAAATGTATAGTTTCCATATTTAATATTCTCTACTTTGTTATCTTTTTCTTCTACAACTATTTCCACTTTTGGGGTTTGACTTGATTTTTTTTGTTTTTCTTTATATATCTTACTGGTTCTTACTGGTCTAAGTGTGTCGACGTACTGTCGCCAGCCACTAATACCTACCTACCTACCTTATATATCATTATCATAAATTCACTACTATTTGGGAAAATTTATCACGGCATCTGACTATGTGAACCGATTGTCTAATTGTTCTTATATCTGGTCAAGTTTAATTATTTCTCAGCCAGGATATTTGCTTTCTGCCGATTTTTAGCTTGCATTCGATTCTTTCTACGATTATTAATTGAAGTAGTTTGTGCTTGCCATTCCTCATTAGATGGCTAAAATAGCTTGTTGTTTTACATTTTGAGAACCTTAACGTCCTTAACGGATCCTATCCAAGTATATAAAATATAGCACCACATTTCAAACGCTTCTAATTGATTTCGTGTTTCAATTTTTAAAGTTAAACCTTCTACACTATATACAAAAGTATACTGACCAAACATAGCACTTTAAATAACGTAATCACAGTTTAATATTTATATCACGATTGCAGAGTATTTTGTTATCGAATTTCATTAACATAGTGATTGTTATTAATTAACGAATGTACGTAAATACTCAATATTTTGTTTATTAATCAGTCTAACACTCATTTTTGGGTTAGTTTTTAGTTTCTTGCTTTAGTAAATTGTAGTATAAATTCTGTTTGAAAATAGTTGGTAATTTCAGACATCTAAAGAAGAACTGGCCTGACATCTATAGAACATCGAAATGAGACTATTAAAATCTATTATTTTAAATGTAATTCAAAGTCTTCTAAAGCTTCCTACAACTTTTTCAAAAATCATTTTGTGGTAGATTTACTCCTTTAATTTTTTTTTATTTATGTACATCTAATGTTTCGGCGTTATGTATAAGAAAAAAATATTTAATAAAAGAACAAAAATAAATGGATTAGAAATTATATTTTTTTTTTTTTTTTTTTTTTTTTAATTTCAGACAACTTTACAATATTAATTATAAAATTATGTATAAGATATGAGATCAAATTTGTTTGGTTGGGTTGGTTGGTTTCAGGTTATTATGATTATTCGTATTAATGCAGCTATGAATTTGCGTCCATAATAATGATTGACTTAGTGATTACACTCAGGATATTTTTCAGTGCTATGCTGGGGTATCTCTCATACAATCGGGAACACCTTTCCTAAATGATGAACTCATAACTGAGATAATGAAAGACTAAGTTTTTTTTATAATTAATTCATAAAGAAACAGTACTTATTTGATCTAGGTGTCTAGTCGCGTACTTCTATATTTTCAACAAACGGTTTTCACATATTTTAAAATTTTTGTACTCTGTAATGGAAAAGTATTTAAGTATAGAAGAGCTTTCATGCGAATATAATTTGACATTTAGGTGGTTATGCTGAAGTCCGAAGCGGAATTTCTCCGAAAAAAAATTCCGATCCGAATACGAAAAAATCGGTATGCTGAAGTCCCTTCGACTGCAAAGTCTGTGCAGAAATCAAAATCATATGTTTCGGAAGATTTTTTTTTTGTTTTCATATTCATTTCAAACATTTTTATTTTCAATTTTTTTTATTTATTTTGTAAAAAATTTTTAATAGATAATGTATATGACATAATGTATATATACAATATGCATACATAAATTAAAAGTAAAAGTTACAACTTTCTTAATTACATATGTAGTATGTATATATATTCAAATTAAAATAATAGTAATTTTTTGTTACATCAGAGAAAATTTAAAATTCTCTAAAGAATGTAAAATATATATGTATTGTTTTTAATATATATACATATTATGTTATATTATTAAAAACAATAAAATATATTATTCTTTTGAAGCGCTTTTTTATTCCTAAATAAAAAAAAATATTTTTCATAAATGAAAAAAAAAACTATTATTACATTTTCTACTTCTCCTAATATTCTAAATACAAAAATTGTATGCTTATAATTCATTTCCGAACCATTCTAATACTTCCGAATGAGAAATTCCGGCGTACAAATTTCAAATTATTTTCCGTTCCGACTAACTTCAGCATACATAAATTTTAAAATTTCGGATAAATAATGACATTTGCAGACTGCGGAATACTTACGGACTTCAGCATACCAAATGCGGAATGTAATCGGAATTTCACATTCCGACGAACTTCAGTTTTTCGAACCGCTAATTACTGATTTTGTGTAATTTTTGATATATTTTAATTATTTTCACATTTCATTTCAAATTTGCAACGAACTGAGATGCTAAATTTTTACAGACACCAGGAATTAAATTGAGTCAGGATGCGGGATCATTATCTTATTAATTTCTTATAGACCCCCTATCATTTTCTTATTGTTATTACATTCAAAGTTGATGATAAGTAAATTCTACCTTTAGTAATGGTATCCTATTGTGTAGGAATTCAATCATGTAATTAGTTTTACTTATACCGTCCTATACATGTATAATACATTACATACCAATAATATTGAAATTTGTCAGTAATTTTATTTACTTTGAATAATTAGAAAAAATTTAAATTTTAAGGAAAGAAGGAGTGTTTTGTAAATTTTGTTTTTTGTGCTGCAAGTTGTAATAATTTTTTTGTCTTTTTAATTTTTTTCTTTTTTCGGATGATAGCCAATAAAATAATAGGGCTTTACTAACAGATGATATTTCAGATTTATTTTAAATTGATTTTATTGATTTTCCAATGTAAGGTTTTGAATTTTAATTAAGGCTAACATTTTGATTATGTAAATTTTACTTGAAATTGTATTCCCAATATTCTGAAATTCCAATATGGTAATAGAAAAGAAAATTTTTAATCAGACATGCTCTAAATTTAAATTTTTGTAAATTGAAAAAGTTGTAGTAAAATTAGGTATTTGGTGTTTCACTTGTTCGGAAATTATTTCAAAAAACAAATAGGTATAGAAAATTAAAATCTTGTTAAATATTAAAATAAAATTACTTTTTTGATATGACATTGGGGTCTAATAATAATATTTTATTAGCCTTCAAACAAAATAGTAGTTCTGGTAATAAGAGAAATAATTGTTACTACAGATATTATTAAATGACTAACTGCTAGAGGGTTATTGGGTTTGCAGGACAATGATTAGTATATAGAAATACAAATTTCTAGTGCATAGAAATATCAATTGCTTGGTATTTTTTTTTTATATAATTTCTCAGCTCTTATATTTTGATCAAATTCCAGAAAATAAAAAATTAAACTCCATAAAATGGTTATATATGTTGGTACTACATACATACTTTCAATTGTTACCGATGTTACTAAAAGTAATTTAATTCAATTGTACTATTATAAACCAATTAATTTGTTTTGATCTTAATTTTTTAATTTCTCTTTAAACTTATAACCTGCAAATTTACATCCTCTTTTGATTTATTTTTTTCATTTTACAAATACTGGTTTTTTTTTTTTATTTGTTGTAATTTAAGGTCAAAGAAAAGAAATACAAAAATAATTTAACATTTTACTTTTTTTTTTATAGTAATTCAATAGTTTAAATTTCTATGATGATTTTGAAAAATTTTCAATGCAATAGGAATAAGGAAATTAAAAATTAAGAGATTTGGAAAAAAAAAAAAAAACTAAATGTTGTTAACATAACAATCTCAGATCTGTTAACAATGTATAGTACAACTACACTCCTTATAATTTATTTTTATTTTTTATCATGTAATTGAATGGTAAGTAGTTAAAGGTGTACTTAGGGTTGGACTTTGGGTATGTACCAGTACCCAATAAAGAATATGAACAATTGTATAAAATTAATTATAATAATTGTAAATTGAAAGAATATAATTGAAGAGAAAGATAACTAGCAAGGTCTTATATTAGTGCATAAAAAGGTTTAAGTAAACATATATTGAATAAAAATGTTTGAATTGAAGACATCAAGTTTTTCAAAAGGTAATCTTTTTAATTTAGAACGTTTCTTTGAAATAAAATATATACATATGTATACTAACTATATATATATATATATATATACATATAGAATTTTTTTGTTGAACAAAATAAATACAATATTGTAGAAATTAAATAAAACTAGCGTTTGACTGAGTTGGGATTTACCAGTCTTGTATAATTTACTAATTCTCTTAAGTTTACTTGTGTGAAGTTTTGTGGAGTGAATAACAATTTTTGTTGTTTGTTTTTAAAATTCATTTATTTATTATACCATGTTACATATTACATACCTTAGTACATTATCATAAATTAAATTAAAAATTTGCAAAACAGTAATGGTAAAATTAGATAAATGTAAGATCATTCTGATATTATTGAGAATATGTGATGAATGATATAGCAAGAGTAGAAATAATTAAATTATATAATTAAACAATATTAGGTTGATAATTCAGAGCTAAAAGCATGTAACAGTTACAGGAATACAAAAATAAAAATAAAAAATTCAAAAGAATTATAAAAGAAAATACAAACTTATAGCTATTAAACATCAAAATATACATTAGAAATAATTAAATTTAGTTAAACATAATTAAACAAGGAAAGAAAATAAAATAGGAAAAAAGAAAAAAAATTAAAATTCGAGATTAACGATTACAACAAAATAATACTTAAGTGAATTACTAAATAATACTAAAATTACTTAAGTGAGTTTGAAATATACAATATGACTAATTGCCAATCCATACATGAAGCAATTTGTTGCAACAACCGATTGTAGCAATAATATCGTTTATCAAGGACATAGACATACAATTCTGAGATAAAAGGGGAAGTCTAATAGATCTTAAAAAGGAGGCTTTTAACATTATTCTTCTTATTGTTCATTTTTTTTTTTTAGTTTCAGTTTTGTTCCTGTTTTCATCAGTAATAAGGATTAAAGAACAAAATACTATTTATTTTTGCCTATAAGCTTTAGACTATAAACTTTGCTTTACTAAAATTTCTGCTTTATCGTTACCTTCTGTGTAAAAATTCCCATTTAAAGTGATAATCATATAACGGGTATAGCGCAGTTGACCTACACTCACATTGCAAACATCACATTACAAAATTCATTTGTCAATTCAAAAAATATAAATTTGATACAATGTTTGTTTGACGATATAACACATATTTTTAAATCTATAAAAAATATAATATTTAAATAATTTTTATTTCAAATATGGGATTTTTAAATTTTAAATTTTTTGTATTCAACACCGCACCGGCCACGCAAATAAAATATTTATTCCCAAGCTCTGGATAAGGGATATATCCTTTTTTGTTTTCAACAGCGGCTACGCATAAAAATACCATTTCAAGCCCTCGCTAGTCATTTATTGAAAGCCTGTTTTTGCCTGTTTTGCACATTGCAATTGAGTAAAAACTATGATGCGATACTTTTTTTTTTTTTTTATTTTTTTTTTTTATATTATAGCCAAAACTTAGGTTTTGAACCATTTAGCACTTGCGTACCGTTGACCATTTGAAAAAGGAAAGGATAGTTAAAGGAAAGGAAAGAAAAAGGAAGAAGAAAAGTTTTGTGGGAAAGAGCGAACAATGTTGTTAATATTCGTCTTAAATCTCTGTAAATCATAAATAAAAAATCCTTCTCTCATTGGGAATGCTTCGATTGGGACGCAATTCCACAATCGAGATGTTCTTACTATAAAAGAATTTCCATAGCCGGACTTAAACCATCTCGGAATTTCCACTGTGAAAGGGTGTGCAATTGATGCCTCTCGTGTTATGCGACAGAATTGCTTGAGAGGAGGAAGAAGTGACTTTAGTTCCTCGGAACAAGTCCCAACACCAAGTAGATATCTATAAAATAGAGAAAGTGCTCCAACAATACGACGATGACCAAGTGGTATAAGGGATGAGGTCACGTTTATGTCGCCTATAAGACGAATGGCGCGGTTTTGAACTTTGTCCAAAAAATTTAAAGCAGTTTTGAGAGTGAGTTATACTTGAGCTTGGGTCGTATATATGCTTTATAGATTTTTAAGAGGTCTCGAGATGAAAAATAAGCTTTGCAGGGACTTAAAAAGCCCAAACATTTGACGGCGCTTTTCGTAATATCGAAAATATGCTCATTCCAGTGCATATTTTGATTCACTCGCATCCCGAGATAATAATGATAATATAACGACTGTAATGATAATATAAACAATAAATTTTAAAGAGTATTAACACATTAATTTAAAAAGTCTATATTAAAGAAACATTTTTTTAAATTTTTTGATAAATTGAAATTTCGAATTGCAAATTTGTTAAGTGAGAAATTTGCTAATTGATTTTTTGCATTGTGAGTTTTTTGATAAATCTACTGGACTTAGGCGAAATAAATGTTTTGCCAAGTGTTACGACCCCTATTGTGTAATTTAATAGATTGTTAAAATCTTCTTTAATTATTATTGTAACATAGAATCTAGTTCTAAAAGCCAAAAAAAATCGAAATTGAATTTTACAAATAAAATCTCTTTTCTGTTGCATCACATTTATATTGTCTCAATAATGATAAAACATAGTAGTGTAGTTCTATATATGCCCTCATGTTCTTTATAAAGAAAATTTATTTTAGTTTTTCTTTTATTTTTACAATATCGAAAACGAAAGTTATTAAATAGTGAAAAATCGTGAACATTTTTTCTTTTTTTTATATTTATTTCAATTTAACAAAAAACTAAAAAATAATAAAAAAATAACGACAAAATTTAAACAGCAGTTGCTGCGAAATTGAAGATAATATTTCCTGACCGCTTCATTTTTATACTTTACCAATAAAAAAAAAACATTCATTCATACATAAATTTATATATAAATAACAGTAAAGTATATAACTGGGACGCAATAGAAATTTATCATAACGATCATCGTTATTATGATCATCATCATCGTCATCATCATCATCATTAGTATTATTTTTTTAAAAATGAATTGAGAAATGAGAATTTATACCTATAACTATAATATTGCATCATATAAGATTCGTAATTGATCATTCATGATTTACAAAAAAAAAAAAAAAAAAAAAAAAAAAAAACACTCATCAAAAAAATGTTCATACAAAAAGGTTCTCTAGACCAGGAAGGATTATTGAATTGTTTTTGCTGTTTTGTGTTGGTGTTTTGTTTTTATAGTATTTTTAAGTTACACACGGAAATTTGAATATAATTGAAACTATGATGGTTTGCATTGCATGAATAATTTTTCAATTTTAATTACATATGCAAATTTGTTTTTTATTGTTTTTTTTGTTGTTTTATTATTATTTAATAATAAATTTTATAAAATAATTGTTTGTGGTTATGTTAGCGCATGCATCTTAAATATGCATCTTTGTTTACGAATATTTAAATTAATATGGGTAAATACACAAAAAAAAATTTTTTTTTTAGAAATTATTTTATTTTCTCAAAAAAATAAACTAAGAAAAATTAAAATTGTAACATGATAATTAAATAATTTGAAATTTTGTTTGCCATTATCTTATTTATGATGTTTCTAATAAAATACGAAATGCAAAATCTGAATAAAATGTATTCTATACTGATGAAAACCTGAATATCTTCGACTTGGGAATTAAATATTATAATTGTCTTATTTCTTCTTCTGTCGACTCACTTCTGGATAGTGGCATCCAATTTTAACATTATTGGATGATGTTAACAAATTCTTTCTGACTTCTTGCTGTGTTTGAATTTATTAACCTATTGCTTTCTGTCGATCCCAATTGTTTTCAATTTTTTCTTCAACGATACAAATTGTATTTTTAATTTTGTTTAACATATTGGCAAAAATTTTTTGTTTCTCTTATTTTGATGATGAATTAAATAGTTTAGATTATAATTTAGGATATAAGTTATAATATCAGATCAAAGTAAATGGATTTGATCTGTTGAAAGTCATCAAATAAACTAATCCATGCTGATGCTAATTAACACGCCAACATTTACAAAAAATTAAAAATATATTTATCCCCACCAAGAAATGTTCTAAAGTTAAATTAATTATTTATTTATTTTAATCATAAAATGCTAAATTTAGCTGGGTTGCCAATGGAAGAAGATTAAAGCTGGCTCTAAGCTGTAGATCTCAAATATGTGATGATATAGTCGCATATTGGGTAAATAGGTAGTCCGAAAAGTTTCCTGTAATAGCATCTTTTTCCATTTCAAAGAACAATTTTTTATGTTGTCTGCATTAAATTTTCAAATCGATCTGTCAAATAGTTTATTGTGATATACAGCTATCTAATCATTTAACTTTTGTTCTATTCCAATACTGGATAAATTTCAAATTCGTGCTGCAATTCATTAGCACGTGCTGCAATTCAAATTCGAGCTGCAATTCATTATGTTCTTTTTCTTAAAAAGGTTTATCAGCAACCGATATCCAAAAAGATATGGATATTAATTTAGGTACATCATCATTATCATATGAAATCATTCGTTTTTCGTACAAGTGTGAATGATAAACAAAGAAGTGGGAGACCAAAAACAGCTACATCTATTTAAATTATAAGAAAACTACATGATGTAGTGACAAACTATGGTCGAGTAAAAGCTCGTGAGCTAATAGCGTTGGACACAATTTTTATGAGGAATTTCTTACGAAAAAGATATCAGCAAGATAGGTGCCGCGTTTATTAACATTGCCACAAAAAAAAAAACGTTGGACACGTTTTGAGGAGCTTTTGGTAATATATCCGCGTAATCCAAATGAATTCTTAATACGTCGATTCAAACAATGGATCCAAATAGTGGATAAAATCTGGTGGAGTGGAAGTGCGCCAAAGAAAGCAAAATCGCAGGAAAAATTATAGCAACTCTTTTTTTTGCACAAGTAAAATTGAATGAATTACGGCACGAAGTTCCTCCACATCCACCATACCGTCCAGATTTAGCCCCCCCAAGTAATTACTTTTTGTTCCCAAATTTGAAAAAATGGCTTGCTGGAAAGAATTCACATCAATTGAAATAGTTATCGCTGAAACTGAAACATATTTCAAAGGTCTTGAAAAATCGTATTTTTCGGTATAAATCGGGATTTAAAGAAAACTTTTAGTTAATTATTTTTAATAAATTATATAACATCACTACTTTGTTTCAAGATGAGCTACAAAACTTCATTGAAATCTTAATTTGAAAGAGTGGATTTTAAACGGATATTAATCAATTAGAATGGGGGGCACCAATTATATATTCTTTCAATAAACTAAGAAATCTGGATACAGTAAAATTGTATTCTACTGAAACCATACATCTATAGAAAATAAATTTATGTCTTTGCAATGTTTTTTTTTTGCATATAACGTTTTGGGTTCAGATGGTTTAAAATATTAACAGACTAAATTGTTGCAAATGGAGGTTATCAGGTTTGACAACCTGACAAAAATCTCAAATATTCCTCTTGTAGGATGCCCAAAGGGTGATCACAGTTACGTGTCTGGTCTGATAATAGATCCAGCTCTGGTTTGTCACATGGTAAAGATGATTGGTATAGATTGGTAGCAATGGATTGCAGTGGATCTTTTAAACTAAACTAACTAAGCTAATGAACGTCTGGAATTCTGACTACTTATTCATTGGGATAAATTAAAGAGGATAATAGAAATGAAATAAGCAATGATATGTAGCAATGCGCAGAAATATTTTTGTTACATTCATCTAGACCTGTACTATTTATTTAAATCATTTATCGTGAATTATTTTAATTAATTAATTCCTAATAATTGTTGTCTTATAATTATTTCTAAATATTAAAAAATATTTTTTTTCTATATTAAAATAATAATAAAAGATAATTTGATCTGCACCATTATATGAATTCATCGGAAAACAACGAGTATAGGACATTTTAAAATGAAAAATAAAAAATATTCACAAAATTTAAAGCACACAACCGGAAGCTGAAAACTTTTTCTTTTATTCACAAAATATATTTTTTGTGATATAAGTTAAATGGTTGTTGTGATTGTGACTCTTTCAATAATAGTTATTATTATTAGGTTATAAATATTTTTAATACTTTTATTCTTATTTTTTTTTTATATAATAATAATAAAATATTTGAATGTTATCAGATGGTAAGGTCATAATATAGCAATTTTAAAATAGAAAAAAATAGAAAAAAATAAATAAATAAAAAAAACTTCCTTTTCTGGCAATACAATATAAACAATGCAATATCGAACCAATGGTATATAAGTAATAATATAATAATTGTAATATGGGACTCTAAGCCAATCGGAATTGAATCATTATATGGAATAAAATTATTCATTTTTTTGTTTTTTTTTTTATTATTTTTATTGTTTTTTAAACTATTTTATACTATGTATAAAAGATGTACAATAAATCAACCCTTTTCTTTTTTATATTTTGCAAAGATGAAGATATCTGTCTAGATGCATATATTTGATGATTTATTGTTGAAAAAAATTTAAATAAGTGTTATTAGAAAATTATTTCAATACAAATAAATAGTTACGACCAGTTTAAAACGTGAAAAGAAATAGGATTCTTTTTACTTTCACTACAATTTTTTTTTTTAATTTCATTCATTTGAAATTTAAATTTCAATATAATATACTTACATATAGTTGGCCTACCCAATTCTAGGTAGTGTAGTAGTAAGTGAGTATAAAAAATATTATTATGTCTATAATATTGTATATATTATTTCGGAAATAACCTGGAATACAGCTTCAGAGGTAATTGGAAATATTGAAACAAACAAAAAATTAAATGAAATGAATGAAAACCTCCTTGAGGGATGACGATTATACAAAAACTTTTCGGAGTTATATATCATTTTAAACAAATGTCATGAACCGTTTGCAGTATGACCGGCGAACTATTATCCACATCAAATAACAGATAACAATATACTCCAACATGATTGTCAATATTAAATAAATCGTTAATTGTAATATTATTGTATTTGAACAATATAATTGTTAGGCTTATTCATGTATGAAATCATTATTGATTTAAATTGAAACCCAAATTGCTATTTTTTTATGAGTGAAGTTCAGAAGAGTGAATTTTGCTTCAGCTACAAACAGTTTACAATTTAGTATTACATTTCATATATTAATTAAAAATACAATTAAATTTACTTAGTATACATTCAAAAATAACAAAATTCAAAATACACAAATAGTAATATTATTTTTTTTAATATATATTAAAAAGGTCAAGTTAACAAAATATTCAATTAAATTCATATAATTTTCGTCTTAAAGTATCTTTAGATACTGAAAAATTTATACTATTCTTATATTTATTACTAATTATTAACATTCTATTAATAGGTTCATATTTACCATAACTTGTGCTGTATAATGTTAATGTAAAGAGATTTGAGTGGCGTAAACTAGTATTTGTGTTAATGATAATTTTATTTAAAGTTGAAGGGGAAATAATACCGTCTTTAGTAATTTCGATATTCTAACAAGCCAACTGCCAATAAATAGTACTGTATTATAGTGTACTGCCAATAGTAGTGTGTGTATTATATTTTTAAGTATAGCAAATATCAAGTTGAACTCAGTATTCTGCCTTGTGGTCACATCTGGTCTAAATTAGTTTTTATATCTCTTAGAGACGACTTTTCATTCACTCTTAACAAAAAAAACTTTTCGACAGATATAATGAAATATATCAAAGAAGAAATAAAAGAATATATATAAACTAGTACGATTGTTATAGAGTTACATATTAAAATCGCCTTAAAATTTTTATTCCAAAAACTTTGAATTATTATAAAAGGAGGATGAAATCTATTAGTCCTCGAAACTAAATCTTTTCCAAAATAAAAGTTTTATTATAAAAATCGTTATCAAATTGGTTATTTAAATTCAATAACTTTCATCAATTTTTCCCTATTCAAAAAATTGTTTTATATTTTGCAATTTATGAATTTATGAATAATTTAAATAAAAAAAAATAAATTTTATTTTAAATTATTTTAAATTTGCATAAAAGGTTCAATCAAAGATTTTCATATTTTTATTTTTCATAAACTGATTTAAATTACGGACGTAATAATGATTTTTGAGGAAATTTATTTGAATGATTTGCAAAATTTAATCAAAACTGATGCTTACTTGAAAAGATATTTTACCTTAGTCTAATTTATTTATTTGCTAATCGTATACGGTATTGTATACACAAAAATTTACAAACTAATTTTATAAAATTTGCAATCAATTCAAAGCATTGGTTCTTCCATTCAAATGTGATCTGGTATGTTTTTCAATATGCACAGAAGACATTAAATATGCCTCTGACTTGTAAATAAATTCAATTTCAATTACAGTTTCAATTTCATTTATTACAATTAATTATTTAAATTACAGTTTTTAGAATATATTAAGATGCTTATTATTAAATGCAATTTTATGTAATTTAATATTGTCTGCTCCAGTGGTTAAAATCCTTAAAGCAACTGGACAGTCTACGCAGATATCTGCTACATTGTTTGAATAGAAAAGGTACAGTTTCCTTGAATTAAATGAAATCACTTAACTCCAGTCGTAGAATATATTATTTCACTGCCAAATTAAAAAATCGTTTCTAATATTAGATGTAGTGATAGTATGTGTATGTAGTAGATCATAATCTTTCACCGAGTCGATTTACTATTATTTATATTTAAAGGGGATTCACATTTTCGATTGTTGTTATCCTGAGAATTTTTGTCAGTATAATTTCTTAATCATTATAGTGGTTAATTTTTCATTTGCCATAAATGGAATATTTAGCATTCAATTATCACCACAAAACTTTGTTAGCTCATTCATACTACTACTAATATTACATACTACTATTTCCATAACTAATAGTTGTCGCAAAGAGCCTCAACAAATTTTCGTCATTCAGTAACTTTTTGGTTAATAATCTTAATTTCCATAGACCATTCGATTACTTAATTCTATGATCATTCTCTGCTGCATTTTTTAAGTACATCGATCTTCGCCTGATTTTTTTTTGGGTAATCTCTCTTTTTTTACTACCTAATTCTGATTCAATTCAAAGGCTTACCGAAAAATATCGGAAGGATTATTTCTCAACTTTTCAATTTTCTAAATGGATTGAAGGTTTTCTTTCGAATCGTTCGATTCGCTAGTAGACGGCTTCACTTTCTGAAAAACTTAATATAAATGCTTGTGTCCAGCATCAAGGGTCTGTTTTTTCACCCAATCTCTTTTTGGTTTTCATCAACGATTTACTCCAAACAACCTTCAATCCAATTTACAGTTTTGCTAATGAATGTACTCTATAGTTGGGTCTAGTTTTCTACGTAAATCTAATGCTACAACTATCGAAGTTGGCAATAGAAGACAAATAATGGTTAATATGATTAGCCATGATTTGACCAAATTTGCTGACTGCAGCAAATAAATAGAATTGAGTTTAATTCGTCTAAAATTCAAAACTCTCTGATTTCACGTAACCATCCAGGATTTTAACCCTAATCTCTCCTTCCCAGGTGTTACTTTACAAAACATGGGAAGGTTAACATATTTTAGGCATGCACGTGAATCAAAAAACTTTATAAACTCCAAAAATATTGAATATAAATTACACATTTAGGGCTGGCGCTTCCCTTAATGCCTTAAGTTACCTTGACCTCGTTCAAAATCGCGCTATTCGTCTAATATTGTCGACCCAAATGTAACTTCATCCCTAACTTCTCTTGGACATTGACATGTAGTCGGAGCACCTTAAATTTTTTGTATAGATACTTCGTAGGTGTGAATACATGCTCAGTAGAAATCAAAGTACTGCTTTCTCCTCTTAAACAAAGGCGCAAATGCTCACCTCTACACTGTGAAATCCCAAAATGACATAAAATAGGTTATGGAAATTCGTTCATAATTCCTTTTAAAATGTTTCCACGTTCAACTTGTGATTTGCAAAGATTTAAGGAAAATGCTAATACCTTTATTCTTCAACTTCCTAATACTTATCTATCTCACTTTTTTTCTTCCTAATTTATCCTATTATATCCTATCCCAACCAAGCGGTACGCAAGTAAGTGTTAAAAGTATTTTCCTACGCTTTGGCTGTAAATTTTATAAAAAAAAAAGTGTGGCCAACCCCCATATTCTTTTTTACTATTTTACATGCTAATTGTTATACCTTTTAAATAGATTTACATTGGTTATCTACTATTTAGTAAACTTTCAGTTTTAGCTCGGATATTGATAGCTATTTGTTTTAATAATCTAACTGACAACAATCAGACTGTTAAATTGGGTAATAGTTAAGACATATATCTTACAAAAACTAACACATTCCTATATGTATTTTATATTCTTGCCAGAAGCTTAGGTAGAATTATATTTTTGTATTTTTTAGGTTTCGAACTCGAGATATCTGAACCGTTAAAATTAAGAATTTCATTTGATGCCTGTTAACGAACAACAATCTGTTAATTGTTCAAAAACAATCATATTTCAATTATACAACAGTGTTCTTCTTCATCTTTGCTCAAACAGTTTTGTATATTCAATATACCGTTTATATACATTCTGAAAACCACATTCAAACACAATTTCTGGTTTTTCAGTATTTTGTTAACTATTGGAGGTGTCACCAAATCCACCAATATTGAAAAAAATAAAGTTGACCGCAACTCAGTTTAGGTTAACGCATAAATATTTATGCATATATCAAATGTAATTCCACCGATGTTATAGCACTAACACTAAGCATTTATTTGATTACTTAGATTTTCTAGTTTTTATTACTTACACTTAATTTCATAATTTTTATTTTAAATATAAAATTTCATTTCTTAAAAATCAACTAAACAAAACAAAAAAAAAAAAAAAATATTTTTAGGAAGACAAAATTTTTGAAGTGCAAAAAAAATGTAAATTTAAATATTTTAAATTAAAATTTGAAGGAATTTTTGTCTAGGCTACTTTAAAGGTTAATTGCATATTGTGGAAATCATTAAAACTTTCATATTTCATTTGCATTTCAATTCATATACATTTTTGTTTTATAAGTAAGACAACATCACATTTCTTAGATACCTAGATTTGTGGACAAAAATTCAACTTATAAAATCACGTCATTAACCTTTGCATACAAGATCAAGATCACTTAACATAATAATATGATACCATACCATCACGACTTTTAATTTAATTATTTGCTTTTATGTATACCTAATAGCAAAGTTAGATGGGAACCTAATATATACTGTATAGGTATATAATTATTTAAAACTTGGTTAAGAGGAATGCAAACAAGGAAAAATTTGTTGAAAACAAAAAAACAAAATATGTGCAAGGTTAAGTCGACCATAAGAAGTCGAGAAGATAATATTCATTTTGAAACTACTCTTTAAATTATATATTTATATAGTCTATTGCGATAACCCTTAATGTAGTTAGTGTGTGTGTTTTTTTTTTTTATTAATTAGTAATTTAAATTTTAATTAATATTGTAAATAAATAAAAAATATGTTGAAAATGTACTGGGATGATAAAAATGTCTAGATTCTGTTTTTTAGCTGATTTGTATTTTGATTGAAAAGAGAAGAAGTTTTTGCCAATACAATTTTATGTTTATTATATTTTATTTGTGGTCTAATCAAGGATCAAGTTGAACTTTAACTGATTATCAACTCTGTATTGAAATTTGTATAACTAAATAATTATTGACCGATAAATATTTGCTTCATCGGGAATCTAACCTGGAACCTTTCGGGTGAAAGGCATTTGTATTTTAAACTGTCTCTTTTTTCAAGCTTAAAACTGCCGCCTCAACAAACTCTAAATCGTCTCTTTCATGAGCATAAAAAGTATAGACTTTAACCCAGTAATTATTTTTAATTCCACTTCTAGCAAGTTCATCCGCTTTCAAAGACATATTATTTTATTAAAATTACAATGTTACCAATTACAGTTTAGCAAGTCAATAAAAATTTTCACAAAATAATTTTTCATTTTTTTCCAAGGTTTTTTCAATTTGTTTTGAATTCTTCAGAATCGAATAAAAGCACCATATTATGCACATACATGCCACATAATTGAATATTCATTTTATATTAATTGGATTTTAAAAATTTACGTGATATCATCCTTGAATTTAAGTTTTTTTTAAAAAATTTCTCAAGACTGAAATATTCAACTGAGCCAAATAAAAAAAAAATGTCATTTATTTCAATTGGAAAACTGTCGTATTTTCAATTCTCATCAATGATTGAATAATATTAATCTAGTAAATTTAAAATTTCATTATTTTAATAAATTTATTATTTAATTATATACTAAATTTACTAAACAATACATTTTCAATACTGTCTGTCATATTTGAGATTATTTTTATGAGCAAAACATTAAAATAATGTCATAAATACTCAATGAGACCAAAATGAAAAAAAAAAAAAAAAAAAACAAAAAAATTAATTAATTATTAAAGAAAATTTGATGAAAATTTCTATGGATTCAAAATGAAAACGCATAAAATAAAATAAAAAAAATTTCTGTTCCTACTTCAATAATAATTATGATTATGTGTGTAACAAAAAATTTAATTAATTGAATAAAAGGTGTGTGATTCAAATAAGTTAATTAAGAAAATATTAATAAATATTAGAGTTGCCATACATAATGAAAATATGCCATACAAATTTTAATTGCTGTTAAGGAATTGACTACTTTAAGTTTTCATTTTCTCAGGACTCGATCCCAATCGTTGTTTCATTTTTCTTAAAAAATTTAATATTGTTTTAGATTTTCTGCTTGTTTTTTAACTTTTGTACAAGGCAAGTGCAAGTATATAAACTGTAACAGCCAAACTTAAAACACTGAATAAAGTATTGCAGAAAATATGAATAACTTCGTTGTAAATGTAACAGATGAATTGAATTGTCAGTCCGGTCCAATAGATCATGAATATGTTCAAAATTTTCGACCACACAAAACGTCTATTTCAATATCCAATTAGACGAAACAAATTTAGAAGATGTTGATAAAGTTATTCGTATGTTAAAATCAACTACAGCCACTGGTTATGATAAAATTTCCACCAAATTTATCAAAAAATTCGCTCAACAGTTAAACCCAGTTTTAGTAAAATTTATTAATATGACTTTACAAACTGTTTTCGGAATCTTTCAAAACTGCAATTATTACTCCAATTTTTAAAAGTGGAAACTTGAATATCGTTGCCCAATTTCTGTCCTTAGTGTTTTTTCAAAAATATTTGAAATTATAATAAAAAATCATTTAAACTCATTTATACAACATTTTACACTATGAGCAATATGGTTTCGCTAACTTCAATACAACTCCATCTTGCCTGAGCTTAACAGATTTTAAAACAAAAAATTGTGACGAAAAGAAATATGTAGCGTGCATTTTTCTCGACTTGCTTTTGATTGTATAGATTATCTTATTAAAACTGGATAAAATGAATTTCAACCACAATCAAGCTATGTTGTTCCTATTTAGTAAAAAGAAAACAGAACGTTAGGATAAACAGAGTAGTGAGCCAACCAAAAACAATTATAGAAGATGTTATTCAAAGTTCTATTCTTGGACCCTATCTGTTTAAGATTTACATAAATGATATCGCCAACTTGAATCTAAAAAATCTATTCAGCTTTATGCCGATGACGATGTCGTAAAATACGCTAAATTTAGTGAAGATGAAATTAAAATTTCCGTTGAAGAGAATCTTAAAATTATTAATGAATGACTCATCAAACATCGACTGTTATTTAATAAAAAAAAAAAAAAAAATCGGATCTAAAAAATCTATTCAGCTTTATGCCGATGACGATGTCGTAAAATACGCTAAATTTAGTGAAGATGAAATTAAAATTTCCGTTGAAGAGAATCTTAAAATCATTAATGAATGACTCATCAAACATCGACTGTTATTTAATAAAAAAAAAAAAAAAATCGGATGTTATTCGGAAGCAAAAATTTAACAAACCCTAATTTTAACAAACCCTATTGTTAGAGCTATTATTTATTAGCTCTACCATTGAAGTATAGTTACGACTTTTAACTATTTAGGCTTGATCCAGGATAGCAAATTAAATTGGGCTGATCACATAAGCTTAGTTGCAAACAACATTACAGCTACATTTTTATTGTAAGGCGACTTAGAACATTCTTTAACAGAAAAACGTTATACACAATTTTTTACATTCTATCAAATATAATATATACTCAAATCCAATATGGGATAGGGCACAACTGACTTCAATCAATAAACTAAATGTATTGAAGAATTATTCGCAATGTGTTGATGTGGTCCTCACATGAGTGACCACTGCAAAAATCTGCTTGTTGTAAAAAATAATTTCTTATTCCTTAGTTTTGGGTTCTAGAAAACTTCTCTCCGAGAAATATAAAATTATAGGGGAAGGATGGTAACTCTAATTACAAAAATCAACTACTGATTTTCAACTACATAAATAAACTAAATTTAATTACGAATTCATTTTACAGATTTTTTATTTTATTTTTTAAATATATTCAAAGTAAAAACATGAAATTCATTCATTAAATTTTTTTATTAGTGATTCTTAGGTTCGCATTTATACAAGCAATTTAACATGTGTGAACTTTAAATTTTATTCATTGGTATGTATAACTATATATGTATATATATATATATATATATATATATATTTATTATGTATGTAATAAACATGGAAAATGCACTGCAGACACTTGAGATGAAAATTAAAAGAAAACAAAAGTATCTGTAGTTTTTTTTTCTGCAAAGTGGTGTTGAAATTAAATTTTAATAATTAATGAGACTTGTAATTCCCCACCATATTATAAAGTTGTAATCTTCTTTATTTAATAAGGAAGTATTTTTGTTAGATTTTTATACGATAAAACATTTCTTAGAATTCTAAAATTTATTTAAATTTTCATATATTCATTCATTACAAAAAAATTAGTTTTGTTATTTATTTTAGTTATATTTATTTAGTTAAATTTAGATTTAAATTTATTATATTATATTTTGTATTATACCTATATGTATAGTTAAAATAATTGATTAATAGCTTGAGAACAATTTAAAAATTATATATATAGTTCATATGCAATCATTAGAAATCTGTAAGTATTGCTACCTCTGTACAATAAACACATATCGTCGGCTTAGCTTAAGTTGCTGTTACGTTCAAAAGAATATCACTGGATACCGTTATTCTCATCTACACCCGCAGTAAGTAGTATAGTCATTATGTCATGCATTAAAAACTACATTTTTATAGTACTATTTATATACTAATTGATTATGAATAAATTATTTGTCGTTGATGTTTTTTATGTTGATTTATCGTGTACTATTATCGTCTTATTGTCCACTATTTATATTGAAAATCTGTTAAAATCTGTAAATATCTGGACCACTTTGAAGTGTTGCATCTCATTAAGCTGAAACTTATTTCGAAATTGTATTTGAAATCTGATGTAGATCTAAGAACGAAATGTGTGAAGTGGTTTTTTAAGGTCAATTTTCGGAAAGTGAGGTTATTTTTAACAAAAACAAATTTAATTGTAAAATACAGTACTTACAAAATATTAGAAATAATTTCCAAAATCAACTTAATATGCCATTGATATTTTCACTGCCTGTTGTTTCACTGCCATTCGAGTGTATTCATTGTTTTTTTTTAATAACAGTTAAAGCTTGAACTGTTTAAATGTGTGCGTAAGAATTTAATTTTAAATTTGTTTTCGAGAGATAAACGTCACAAACCATAATTTACAACCAAAATATTTTTATAGCTCGTTTGTATTTATTATTGAAAATTGCCGGTGAATACCAAAAATTTTGAAATTTTATTTAGTGACACGTAAAACTCTTATGATTATAGATCCACCCTTCGATCTATAAACATAAGAGCTAATAAACATAATAGCAAAAGGTAAAAGGCAGTAAAAATATCAATACACAGAGGCCCAACAAGTCAACTTTTGTTTTTAAAAGGACTCACATTTTATTTAAAACAGTTCAAATTCGAATTTTTGCACAATTAGATAAGACTTATTATCATTTTTTTAATTATTTTAAGATTGCCCAAAGAAATCATCAATATTTGGGAATTCTATACTATTGCTTTGAGATGGGATACCCAACAAGAGCTTTCTTTATATATACTTACATATATGCTTTCTTCATACATATATATATATATATATATATATATATATATATATATATATATATATATATATATATATATATATATAGATGTACATATTGCAATTATTGAAATATGATCCATTTATAAAAAATAAAAATAAAAAATTAATTATTACATAAATAAAAATGTACATATGTATGTATGATAAAAGCTTAAATTAGAATTTTATTATTACCTACTTACTTACCTATAATAGCCAACCCTAGAACTATCAGTACATAATTCAATTTCTAATTTGATACTATTTTTGAGGTTACGTTATTTCAATGAATTTTTGTCACTAAATAGTTGATTTTTTTTTTGTTTTATTTCACAATTTATTTTATTTTATAATTACATTTAAATTAGTGCAAATCTAAAATTCAAATGTTGCGGATCTTTCATAAAATATCTATTTTAAATAATAGATTTTTAATAAATAAAATGGAGGATGCTTCCAAAGTATTTGATGGATTTGATAGCAGATTTCATTATTCAATTTATGATCATATATTATTTGTTTCAATGATGATATTTTATTTTGCAATTGGACTTTTATTTTCATTTATTGCAAAACAGACAACTGATGATTATTTATTAGGTGATAGAAAAATGAAAGCAATTCCGATTGCAATTTCATTAATAGCTAGGTAAGAATTATTTTCATTTTAAATAAATGTTTAAATATACATACATATATATATATATATATATAGATGTGTACAAATTAAAATAGTGTTTCCTAATAAATAATATAATTTTTGACCTTGTCTGATGGTCTTGAAAAAAATGATTATAATTAATTTAAGAACTATTAAAATGATAAATTTATGTACATGGGATGGAGTTTGTTATGAAGAGCATGTTCTGTTATATAAATTGAGCTCAGTGATCAGTTATGATAGTTGATTGAATATCATAAAAACTTTTTTGAAAAAGTTTAATTTTGAGATTGTCCAGAATTACTTCAATTACTTAAAGGATTACGAGCCGAGAAATTTCATAGGACAAAATTAATGTATTAATATAATGAGAAATATGTGATTATACTAACTTGGCCTAAAAAATTTGTATTTGTTTTTTAAGACAATTGCATAATAAAGCTCGTTTTCACTATTATTATGTATCTCTGGTCAAATTAAGTTTAGAATACAATTATTAGTAAATGTACAGTAAACTATGTATATACTATATCTATAATTAAATAAAAAATTTCTGCAATTCAGGACTTAGTGAAAACAAAAGTGTTCTTTGTAATAAAATATACCAATTTTTGACATTAACTGTTGTTCACTGAAAATAGATAATATTAAGATTTTTTTTTCTCTTTTGAAGATTAAAATCGTTTAAAAGACCTTAGAAAACTTGTAGTACAACCGAAAGTAGTGTGAGATTTGATCCACTTTAAAGACATTTACAATTTTAACTGTTAAAATAAATGATCACTAGACATTATATTATATTAGAATATAATTTTCGGGAATGAATCAGACCCCTATATCACCGCAGCCGCAAATGAACTTATTGTGATTACCTGTTTTAGTTAGCGCTAAACATTAATTTGTATTAAAGTATGTGATAATTACTTTCTAATGGAATACATTTTATGTAAAAAAAAATACTTGAGTTGAATTATTATGGAAATATACTTGTCTAATTTCAGTATTTTCCTAGACCAATCATATTTATAAATGGTGTTTTCAACTCTTACTAACTATATTGCTTTATATAGGTTTATTGTTTTATATTTGTAAATTCGCAATCATGTAGAATAGGACCAAATTAGTCAAAGGGTTAAAGCTTAGTTAATATCCATTCTTAATAATTGTTAGGTATGGTTCTAGATCACTTAACGATCGAAACTTATATTAGGTCCTAAACTTGAATATTGTCAATTTTTTATATATAAAATATCATTTAAAGATCGTTACGTTAACGGTAAATCATACAAATTTTTTTTATGATCTGATTTAATCTTTCTATTCCAAAAATCATCAAATTTATTAGCGCAAAAATTTGATTAATGGTTGACAATGACCACTGACCCGGAAATACCCTGCTATAGATCCTAACTTAATGTTTGGGCATTTGGCTGTTTATATAATCCGACGGTATGTCATGAAAGTGATAACTGGTTTATACTACTACCACTACAACTAACACTACCCAATTGATTATTCTTTATCTAACATCAAACTCACCACACCAGCTAGCAATTCTACAAATAATGCAAAGTAAAAATAATTGATTACAAAAACCTTTTCTCTTTCGTTAATTTCCTCTTCGACAGTGACATCGCATTACAACCTACTAATTTAAATTTTAACTTTCTTATGTCTTTCTATAATATCTGGACTGGAATAAAATTATTCTTGATAACTATCTAAATATTTTTTTATTATGTAATTTATAAACTCAATAACTAATTCACCTCAGACTACTTTCATTTAAAACTGTATTATTAAATATCACAAGGAAATTCATATAAATATTATCAAAATTTTTAAAATATCTACTTTAAAATAAAAAAAAAAAACAGTAAAAGACCAGTAGTTATTTAAAAGAAAATCCATTTAATAAATTTTTACTTTTTATAAGAATAATATTCAAATTATAATTCCATCATTGAACAAAACAAAAAAATTTCTACACCTCCTACAATTCTACATAATATGTGTGTATATATATATATAAATTAAATATAATAAAACTACAATTGTTTAATAAAAATGAATTTCTTTAAATTTATCCATACAAATTACTCCCATAATAAATTCATTTACCTGTGATACTCATTTTGAATAAAAATTATTTCAACAATTCAACATACCTACCACAGTACCACTTATTTATATGCGTACATTTTATCAGACAGAAATTTAAAAAATAGTTGATCTAGTCAACTCTGAGGTATTTATTTAAAGAACTCAGGATAAATGTGTAGGTACTATTAAAAGTAAAAGTTCAGGTTGGTGGAAATGGCTATTCAGTTACATCTTCTGAAAAGATACTTATTATAAAAATTTTGCCATCAAATAAGTTTCAACATAAATAAGATTTGAAAGTTCAGTTGTACTACAGACTAAATAACTATAGTTATTACGCATGCAAATTATAAAAATATTATATAATAATGGTTGAAATCAATTGCACATACATACATACATATTATACTTATCTTGTACACTTTTTATTTCAAAAGAAGATGAAATTTTTTTTACCTGTTCAAACCAAATATTAGTTAAGAATTAAATTCACTTATAAAATCACAAAATAACTGTAAATATAATGTGTATATAAATTATAGTGAAATTATTGAAATAGGAGACCAGGGGTAAACATAAGAATCATTGATGGGACTAAAACAATTAAGAAAAACATAAAAACAGAAACAAATAACAGTATCGTAAAACTATGACGAATCTACATTTCGGATACGAATATTAAACAGGATTGCCAGAAAGCAGACATATTTTTGTCAAATCAATTCAGCTCGAATCAAAATTGGAGTTTTTATAATCCTGGCTGATGAGCAATTTAAATAAACGTGCAATAGACCACTTTAAATTCATTCTACAATACTAGTGATGGTTTGTAACTTTACTGTCAAACTATTTTGAACATAATGAAAACTAATGAAATCTTCTACAATGTGAGCATTGACGGCAATGCATTATTAATATCATGCATATTCTCTTGGACGCATCCTGAAGCGATGAAAAATCAGTCTAGTTGAATATGTATTTTCGTCAGATTCTGTTTAGATGGATGATAATAAATTTTACTATTTTGGTAGTACTGGGAAATTTTTTTTTACCATTACGTCAATTTAAAACTGTCATGTCTGCGCTAAATAAAATAGAAAAATATTACTGAAGTGATATTTTCATACAATACGTCTTTGAGACGTCCAAGAAATAGTATGTGAATACAGGATAATGATGTCTATTAAAACATTAATTTATTTTGCGATCATTGTATGTTAAAAGCTGATCTGAACTGAATGTATTGAATTTAAATTTCTCTTTTATTTGAATGTATTGAAATGAAATTTACGTTTTCGGCGCCTCTTATTTTTGTTTTTTAATGACAAACAATTTAATGCCAGTATCGAAGATTGAATTAATAAAAAGGCGGGAAAGTGTTTTTAAAATTAAAAATATAAGCCAATGCTAGCATTTTAAACATTTGTGTAACCCATGTAAAACACTATATAAAATTATAAATTTACTAAGAAATTATATTAAAATTCATATCGAAAATTTCTACTTTTAAACAAATAAACAGAGCAAAATAATATATTTATTTATTTGCATTGATAATGTAGATATAGGAGTTATAATCAGCATTGTATCTAAAATTTAACTTGCTTTTCGCAAGATTGTTTAATAAAAATAAGTAAATGAATAAATATAACTTGTTCTCTTTATTTATTTAATTGTAAAATCCGATAGAAATTTTAATATAAATTCTAAGTAAATTTATAATTTTATAAATTTATTTTATAGTAATATAATAGATTTTACGTTAAGATTTTGATTGAATTTTATAACTCACAGATGTATTAATAACATCTATAAATAGTTATATTTAAACAAAAATCAGGAGTTGTATAGGTAATCTAACATTATAAATACCTATGAGTTCAAGTAGTGTTGTGATGAACGAAACAACTCCTAAAACTTATTGTTATTTGTATAACAGTTTAGTTTTAATTTTGTATTTTTAAATTTATACACGCATTATCAACGAATTATAAATTATAGAATACTGGCACAATTTTAATATTGATATGCAAAGCGAAACACCATAATTAAATTCATTTGTTAATATGACTTAATTTTTCGACTTTTTTCTTCTAACGATATGACCTTTTCCCGAGCAAAAATCTATTTTTTGTTTGTTTCTTCTTCACACTCTTTAAAAGAAGATAATTACATCTCATTTTATTAAGATTTTCTTTCATTTATTTTTTTTTCATATACCTGATTTTAGTTAGGTCACAACTAAACTAAATAATCAGAGTAAACACAATAATAATAATAATAATTTGTTTCCTCAAAAACTACATAAAAGTAATTAACATGTAGATAAAAAATTTTCTTTTAACTTTTTATTTTTACAGCCAGATGTCATCATTGTCTATTGTTACGGTTCCCACAGAAATGTAGGTAAATTTTATTTATATATTTTTGTTTTGTTTTTATTTTTTTTTATCATTTTATTGTCTTTGAATTGTAAAGGTAAAAATTAAAAACAAAAAAAAAGAAATAAGGAAAAAAATTTTTTTTTTTTTTAAATTTTCATTTTAATATGATGATATCTGTTTTTTTTTTTTTGCAGGTATGAATTTGGACCACATTACTACTGGATGGTTATCGCCTTATTTTTAGCACTCTTTATCATTAATTACGTAATTATTCCAGTTTATTATAGGAATCGTATAACAAATTGTTATAAAGTAAGTTGATTATTTTTTATTATTATGTTTTGTTTGTAGTAGGATTAAGCCTGTTTAAGTTCAAATTCCGAGGTCGTATTAATGTACTACGATTGAATAGAGTTCAGCTTGTATATCAGCGAATATTATAATTTAGAATCATAATTAATAAAGAATATAATTATAATTTTTGACCTTATACTTTGAGAATGTGGGTCAATATGTGTATACAGGAGGGTTTTAGTTATTGTATTCATTATTTTATACCTTCATTAATATGAAAATTTTAATTTATTTTAAATAGGTTCAGTTTAAAACGCAGGATCTTATAATTTTTGGTGTTTTTGGGGTTTAATATGTAATTAATGAAAGTCTTGTTTTCTTTTATATTTTTTGAAAAATTTGTGTAAAAAAACGACTCATTGCAAAATATATTTATTTATTTTATATTTTGGATTCTACAGTTGCTTTTAATTTTGTACCGTTATTATACTTGCTTATTTTCTATTTTTAAATTTTTGAACAAAAAAAAAAAACAAAAGTAGAAATAAATAAGAATTAAATAAAAACAAACTTCAAAAACTACAATATAGTCCGAAGTATACAATAGTGTTAAGCTCTAGGATAAACAAAAGCATTTTCATCAATATTGTTAAACTTCTGTAGCTTGATCGTCAAATGCTTTTGCATTTGATCTTAGTTCGACATTGCCGATTACACCTTTTATATTGATAGATCGGATTGTTATTTATCATTTAACCCCTAACAATAATAGTCATAAGTTATCATATTATAATATCATATGATTTGGTACGCCAACATGGCATTTTAATTAGCCAACTATAATAGTCATAAGCCATCAATTTTTTAAAATTATTCGTTAAGTTATAAATTTCGTTAATAAATAAAAATATTAAAGTTAATATTCTCACATTATACGAACAAAAAACATTGTTTGGGCTTTCTGAAATCTATGGAATTGCTTTGAAAGAAAGAAAAGAAGCCAAAGGATTAATATTATCCTTACCTTCGAAATTTCGGTATTTCAGTATGGCTCAAAAACAAGTTCCGATATATTTGAACCGAGATTCAAGTTTGAGACTGCGTTTTGAACACAATTTTGCAACACTGTTTTTCAAATTGAAACCTATTTCATCGTTGAAAAAAACAGGTGCCGATATATTTGAACCAAGATTCATATTAAGATTGATGCGCTTTGCACACAATCTTGCACCACTGTTTTTGAAATTGAAACCTATATCATCGAGATATCGAAATTACAATGCATTAAAACACAAAACAAATATGCTACCATCTACAAATTACAAATCAGTCAGCCAGGTACCTTAAAATTCAGTTAGAACGCATTGTTGGGCATAGTTTTGGTATGCGTTTAGTTATGATAGCATTTTTACTTGCATTAACAATATTTTCACTTGATGTAATTGTATTAATTACTATGCGGTGAGTCAATTCTTAAAACCAGAGTCAAGTTCCCTAAAAAACCTACTTATACATACAATCGTTTCCAAATGAGAAATTTAAGAAACTGGTATCATATGAGATATAGTTACCAAGGAATATTCCGAAAGTTATCAAGGATTGATATTAAAGTCTTAAGCCTTTTTCAAATTTAATATTAACAAATTAAATCAAGCAATCATGAAGAATAAACTCAATGTCACAACACTAACATGCTTCACCACAGGGCACGTTATTTGAACAGGGTTATTTCAACAAATGTCTGTCCAAAATTGGAAAGTCCAACACAGATGCTAATTCTATTCACAAGTAAAGGAATGTTTGAATGGAATGCCATAGCTCGCAAAAGGTATAAATATTTTCTTGTATATATAAGTACATCGTCTGATTTAGAAATCGACATATAGCAGCATTATAACCGATACTTTAGATACATCAATTGATTATAACCGATATTTTAGTGCATTCTCCGAATGTTCTGAACTATGTACAAGTCTTTACGATGAGTACATAGTCAAAATGCAATTTGATTTAATATCAGATCCTAAGCGGTTTTGGCATTTTATTAACTAAAAAAAGAAATCGGATGGCTACCCTATGACTTTCAAGCACGCAAATAATTCCGTTAACAATTCCAAGGTTATATCAAACGTATTTGCAAACGTCTTTAGTCAAGCCTTCACTGATAACAATTTCGTGCCCGACTCTGACTATTTCAGTTATCTAAGTAACTCTCCTCAAATCACACTAATGTCGATCAATATCGATTATGAAGATGTTCATTACAAAATTAACAAATTAAAGAATGATTATTCTTCCGGTCCTGATGGTTTACCTCCCATAGTTCTAAAAAAATGCATTGACACGCTAACACAACCCTTAACCAGGCTTTTTCAAATGTCCCTCTCTTCAGGAATTTTTCCGAGTATATGGAAAACTTATTTCATAACTCCGATCCATAAGAAAGGAAGTAAGTCTGAAATAAATAACTATAGGCCCATTGCCAAATTATCTTGTATTCCTAAACTTTTCGAGAGTATTGTATACGACTCTCTCTTTAATTATTGTAAGCCATTATTATCCTGTATTCAACATGGATTCCTTAAAGGGAAATCCACTACTACTAATCTAACCGAATTAGTCTCTTTTAGTCTCAACTCCATGGAAAAGGGGCTAGACGTGGATTCGATTGCTACCGACTTTAGTCAGGCTTTCGATAAATTGTCCCATAGTGTCATTTTATTTAAACTTCGTGCTCTAGGATTTCCACCTCTCATTATAGATTGGATGAGTTCATACTTATGCAACAGAGTGTGCATGCTTGTATTTTTTGTTTTGCATGCTTGTTTTAAGCATTTCCTGACCCAATTCTCTCCTTACTAACACATTCTTCATTAAGGGTTATCACGATCTTGTATTCTTTTTTGAATAAAATTAAAATATAATAATAAATATTCAAGTTTAATTAATGAAAGTTCATTAAGTGTATGCTCGTCACAGTATTACATACTGAATAACTTAATTTATTGAAATCTTTTTATACTTTTAATACGAAGACCTTGTATACGACACTCCTAGTCATATGCTAAATGAAAATAATAATGAGAATGGTGACTCTCCGCGTGCGCGGCACGGGAGGGGTAATTGGTCGTTGGGACATTATTATTATTATTATTATTATTAACAGCGTTCACCAACGTTGTTGCAATTTTAAACAATCAAACATGGAAGTGTATAATACATTTGAAAGGTCGAGCCTACATAGAACTCCCCATTGTCAAAAAAATAATATTTTTTTTAAATAAATAATAAAATTTATATTCCCACATTATGTAAATAAAAACAAGTACTTGGAATCTCTACTATACACATTTGTATACTTACTAAATATTATTATTTACTAAAAAAAATTAAATAAATCCGATATTTTTAAAAAAAGTAAAAGTTTTAGAAGGTCCAAACAAAAAACAAATAAATTTCTTCTCATGATGATTGTGCGACTCTTTAAAATAAAAATGCTTTTATTTACATTTTAGTAAAATTTCAAAACTTTTTTTTTTTTCTTATTTTCTTTAATCCTTTGGCAAATATTTCAATATTTATATTCTGATAAAAATTAATTAATTATTTTTACACTTAGAAATTAAATTTGTCATTTTTGTTTAAATTTATGTAGTGACGAAAAGAATAAAAAATAAAAAAAAAAATTTTTTTTTTATTATTGAAAGTCATAAAGATTGGTCCATCCAAACTGAACTTGCAAATAATTTTAAGAAAAAGAGAATTACATGAGGAATTAAAAGATAATTTTTTTTATTTTTTTGTTCTTATTCTTCTATTTTTTCTTTTTCTTTTTTATTTAATTTTATTTGATAATAATAAAAAAATGATAATGATAATTTAAACCGTTAATTTAAATGTTCATTGAAAGAAATTTTTTAGTAAGTTCTTTTTAATTAAAACTAATTGTTGATAATACGGAGAATATTTTTTAATTAAATTAAATTAATAAAAAAAAATTTACATAAAATTAAAAATTCAAAATATTTAAAAAAAATAAATAAAAACCGTTTTTTTTTTTTTTACTTAAAAATACAAAATTTTAATGAAAATATAATTTAGTTATAAAAAAAAAAAAAAAATGACATCAAATCAATTTAATTTAACTGCATTTGTTAAAGATTCAATAATTAATATTAGTGAAAGTATTAATGAAAATCATTTAAATGATGAAAAATTTAATTTTGGTGCTTTAGATTATGCTTTATTTTTATTTATGTTAAGTATATCAACTGGTATTGGTGTATATTTTGGTTTTTTTAATAAAACACCAGATACAACTGATGAATATTTATTGGGTGGTAGACGTATGAAAACATTACCAATTGCAATATCATTAGTTGCTAGCCAATTATCTGGTATATCAGTTATGGCATATCCATCTGAAATATATTCATTTGGTATTGTGTATTCATTAATTGCAATTGGAATGTTTATTGTTTTACCAATTATTAATTATATAATAATACCAGTATTTTATCATAATAATATTGCAAATTGTTATGAAGTAAGTTTTTTTTTTTGTTATTTTATTTTATAATAATTAAATAAGATTTTCGTTGAAACATTAGATTGAGTCATGAATCCTTATTTACTTAATTATTGATTCTACAAACTTTGAAGGTTTTGGGTCTGGTACTGATATTGTTCTATATTGATTCTGTGATTAGCAGGGAATTCACATCAGTTGAAGGTCTAATTTTTTATAATATCAATTGATACTTCATTTCTTCAATTAACTTATTGACCTACTTATGTAGGTAATTTGTGTTCTACTTATGTGGGAATTGGAATCACAGATGCTTTGCGCTCGTGCCCTACTGACGCTCTAAATGTGATCCTTAATCTCCTTCCTCCCGATTTGTACATAAAATACGTTGCGTCCTGCAGTGCAGTCAGACTAAGAGAAACTGGCTTCTGGTATTCCAGACCATATGGCCACGGGAATATCATAGGTCAGTTTCCAAATGAACTGCTGCCAAGCACATTCGATTATATCACCCCTAAACTGAACTTCAACAAAAAGCCTAAAGTAGGTTTTTCTGCCAGGGCCGATTGGAAGCGTGGTTTAAAGAAAAGGGAAAATGATATAGGAATTTTCACTGAAGGGTCTAAAATGAACTGCGGAGTAGGTGCAGGAATTTTCTCAGAAGATCTAGAAATATCAAAATCTTATGGCCTCCCTAAATATGCTAGTGTCTTTCAAGCAGAGCTGCTTGCAATTAGGGAAGCGCTTAAAACCTTTAATAACATTCATACGACCAAAACAAAAGTCACCATTTTCACGGATAGTCAAGCCGCTATCAAAGCTTTAGTGGCGGACACTATCTGTTCTAAGCTGGTGGAACAATGCCGAAACGAAATTGGAAACTTATATAACCGGTTCTGGATCTCTCTACTATGGGTTCCTGGTCACAGTAACATAGATGGAAATGAGAGAGCCGATGAACTGGCAAGGCAAGGTTCCAATCTCGACAGGTTCCTTGAGGAAGACATTCACTGTCCAATGAGCGCATCCATTCATACTTTCGGGCCAGAGCGACTGAAAGGTGGCATAGGCTAAATACCGTGGCCCGCGTATAATATTAATAAAACCAAACAACTTTTAACCAGACCCCGCACAGATATAGCAAGAGTAGTAGCCATCAGTACGGGTCACTGGCCAATAGGAAGCCACGCTGCCAAGCTAGGTATTCCTTTCATTCCCCACTATCACAGTTGCAAGGATGAGGATGAGGAAACTCTTCAACACTTCCTTTGCAGATGTCCAGCATTAGCTAGAATCAGACTCCGGACTTTAGGTGAAGCTTTCCCCAGCAATATAGGTTTTATTGCGGAAAGCAAAATAGGAGATCTGATCAACCTTCTTAATCTCACAGGGTGGCTCTAGAACTGAGTCCCTGAGGAGAGTGAAGATAAGAGAACGCCCACCTATAACAACTGACATATGAAATAGGTCACTCAAGTCGTGGTATCAAAAAGGCACAATTAAGTGCTAATTGGTTTTTCAGAAGTAACTGGAATGGCCACTTCTACCTACCTGCCTACCTACTTATGTGGCTAAGTGACTTTATAGATCCTGGGCTGACTCATCGACGTCTTAATTTTTTGTCGGTCACAGGCGGCTTCTCTCCAGTAAAAGTTATGAAATTTTTTTCATTTATCCAACAAAAGTGTATAATCTCCTTCCATTAAGCGCTCCCAAGCATTTCAATTTAAAGTTTTTTTTTTACCTGGATCATTCAAATTCATTTGTGCTGAATGACACAGTCAGTCGCTGTACTTTTCAAATTTTATATCAACTATTTAAATTATGTCTTCTACTTTTCTTTAAATATTAAACTAAACAAAATCGAAAATGAATGCCGAAAAATTGGATATAACCCATGGAGAACGTTTATCTAAAATAGCTAAAAATTAAAAATTGTGAACTAGATCAAAAGTCCTTAGTCTATTAACTATTAACTATTTAGTCCAAGTTATATTGTCCATGTACAGCATTTCTGTATACAATAATTAAGATAATAATATATATGTATACATATGTATTTAGTTGTATAGGATAAAGATACAAAAACAAAAAATAAAAAATGTTAACTAAGACGATTTAAGACTTTCTTCCGCTGATGTAGATAATGTAGTCTTTCTGGTAACAATAAAGATTATTCGCGTGAAAAAAAAAATACCTTTATAGTGATATTCGTAAATTTTGTGATTCTTATTATGTTCTTTTTTTATGATATCAGAGAGCTAGGGCTCACAGATTTTAAGGTTAAGTGGCAACAGACGCTTACTGCTTCAATTTTAAGTGTTTAACAAACCGTATTATACTTCCGACTACTACATCTATACAACCGTATAGATATAGTAGCATAATAGTGCTTGATATTTATAATCTTTGGTAAAGATTATATAAGTTATACAGTGTAGTATACAAATGCTCGATTATTTCTGTTTCTGATTCACAGAAACAATATTTTTTTTTTTTTGCTACTTGGTGTAGTATACTCAGTATTTGTAAATTAAATTGAAATTTAATCAAAATAAAAACAATTACTTTATAATTTTATGAATACATTCATATTCATTTTGATTTGATTATTTCCATCCAAACCGTTTTATTTATTTATTTTTAATCAAATCACGATGACTTATGAAATACAAAAAAAAAAAGAGAAGGCTAAATTCACTTTTAATTAATATAACGTCATAAAATCATTTTAATTGATTTTACAAAAATATTGAACTCAATAATAATTTAATTTTTCTTATCAGTTAATTTATGCAAAATCACTTATTTCTGCATTAAAACACATTAAAAAATTTAGTATGGAATTGCATAAAGACGTATTGTATGTAAAATATGCTTATACCAATTAGGAAGTATTTTATTCACCACTGATAAGAGCTTGTAATAATTTTGAATTATTGAACTAAATTTAAAATTATTCGTTTTGTATGTGGTTTTCATCAGGGTTATTAGTGTTAATAGACAATTTGTATGGTTATGATTTTCATAATTTTTTCTATTGGATTTAAATTTTAACTTTTTCGATCTTTGATACCGTGTAGCATTTACAAATATAATCAGATTTGAATTTAGAAAAATAACATTATAAATACAATAACAACAAACTAAATCCACTAAATTCACTTGAATTTAGCTTTGTAGTCAGTATATTTGATCATGTAGGCGTTGATATTGCCTGGCACTTGTCAGTAATCAGTATGTAATGTAAAATGTAATGGTTCTCTCAAATTATAACAGTTTTTTACAAATTTATTTTAAAATTTAAGATCTGAATTCTGCTCTAAATTCAAATCACAATTCGATTTGTGTAAAAAACACGAAAAGTCAAAATTGAATCCTCTTGTCAAAATATATACAAAGTTGTGCCGGTGTTTTTCTATCTACTTTGGATACAATACAAAACTTAAAATGAGTTGAAATCAAAAATTTCTTTATTTCTCTATCTATAATTCGATCTTATGCAGCGTATTTCCGACTCATTGCTCAAAATTGTGTTTTCAAAAAACGAGTGAATCAATTTCTGTTAAGTTGTCTGTAAACCTGTGTTACTATTTCTTTTCTTTTTCTATTTCTCATTTATTCTCTTTTTGTTTTCCGTTTATGTTATTTATTTATTTCCTTTGTACTTTCTTTTATTCTATTGCTATACTAACTGGTTAAAATTCTGCGAAAGCAGCTATAGAGTGTTTATCCCATTATTTTGGCCATAAAAAAAAAAAAAAATGTTATAACACTCATAACTGTTATTATTTTTGGAGGATAAAATTAAATTGTAGTTCCTTCGTTAAATTGACTATTTGGAAATAAACTACAAGAATAGAATTCAACTAAGAATAAAATTCGAATGTTGATATACCGTTCGTTATGGTTTTAATTATAGTGCTTATAATGTTGTTGTGTTTATATAAATTAAGAAAAAATACAACTTTGGAGTCTGATATCAGCTTTGTACATGATATAAGGAGTTTGATATATCTATTTTTGAGCTATTTCATAAACTTGTATAAACATATTTTATAAACATATAAACATAAAAAAATGACACCATTCCGAAATTTGAAAAATCTTTAAATAAAAATAAAACTATGTATGCAGATGTACATATTATTTTCCTAAAGGACAGCAAAGAGACGATTTTATGTTCATATTGACTCAAACTATCAAATATTGTACGTAGTTGACTACTGAGTTGGAAACGCCCAGTATAATAAAACTAATTAACTTTTATTTTATATATTTTTTATTTTCCAATTTTTTCAGTATTTGGAAATGAGATTTGACAAGAAAACACGACAATTAATAACGGTATCTTTTGTTTCAACAATTTATTTGGTAATACCTGTTATAATATTTATACCAGCATTAGCTTTTACTCAAGGTAAATATTATTTTTAAATACATATAAATAATAAAGTTTTATATAAATACATAAAATAAATTATATAAATTTAAACAAAATCAAACACAACTTATCGTTTCTTGTATAAAAAATATTAATTTTATTTTTGGAAATAATAAAAACTTTTGTATAAGATGACAGACAGTCTTAAGAATTATATTTAAATTCCCAAAAACTTTCTTCAAACATTAGACCCGATCTATGGATGCTGTAAACAAGTAAACGAATTAATCTTGTAGATGAAATCAGACTTAAAGTAATAACAATTTCTGATTAAATTGAAATAAAATCTGACTTTATACTTGTCTACTATCGCTCAAATTAGTGGTTTTTTTTTTTAACGAATATTGATTCAATTTTCTTATATATTTAATTTTTCTTACAGTAACTGGTCTAAATATTCATTTAATTAATGGAATTGTTTGTGCTGTCTGTGTGTTCTATACAATGTTGGTAAGATATTACAAAACTATTTGGTTTATTCAATTCTTCTTTCTGAAAAAAAAAATATTTTTTTAATTAAAATAAAATCTAATTTTTAAGGGTGGTATAAAAGCAGTTGTCTGGACTGATGTAGTTCAAGCTGGTATTATGTTAATTTCAATTTTTCTTATTGCTATAATGGGTATTTATAAAGTTGGTGGATTATCTGAAATATTTTATAGAGCTAGTGAAGGTGGTAGATTAAATATGTTTGAGTAAGATCTATTGTTGAAATAAATTTTTTTTAGTTTTATTTTTAATGAATTAATTTAATTTATATATTTTCTTTTTTTTTTCTTTTTTAGTATGACATTTGATTTAACAACACGTACAACATTTTGGAATTGTTTTATTGGTGGTATTTTCATGTGGACCACATATATTGGCTTAAATCAAAGTTGTGTTCAAAGAATTGTAGCATTACCATCGCTATCACATGCAAGAAAATCCTTAACCTATTTCACAATCGGTTTTTTTATTATAATGTCAATGAATTCGTTAACGGGAATAATTATGTTTTCTAGATATTTTGCATGTGATCCTGTTAAAGCTGGTGTAAGTTTTTTTTTGTTTTGGTTTTTAATTATATTACAAAAACAAATTAATTATTTTTTTAATATATGGGAGCATAGGTAGTTGAGAAACCTGATAAATTAGTACCATATTTTGTACAAGATATTGTAGGGAATTTTAAAGGAATGCCAGGCATTTTTATATCATGTGTTTTTAGTGCTGCTCTAAGGTAACTAAACATAAGAAAATGGTTTTTGAATTATTAAAAAAAAAAAAATCAAATTATTTTCTTTCATTTAAGTACAATGTCAGCAAACTTAAATTCACTTTCTGGAGTTTTATACTTTGATTATATTCGACCATATATAAAACATACTGAAAAGCGTGCAAATTTTATAATGAAAATTCTTGTTATATTAACTGGAATTTATTGTGTTGTTGGTGGTGTTGTTGTTGAAAAATTCAAATCTATATTACAAATGGTAATTACAATTGTTGGAATAACGCAAGGTGCTGTACTTGGTATATTTATGCTTGGAATGTTATATCCCAGAGCTCATTCAAAGGTAAATATTAAATAAATAAAATTATTATATTATTTATATTTATTTTAGATATTTTAATTAAAATAACAAAAATTACAAAAATAACAGTACATATAAACTAATTTACAATAGTAAAACAAAAATTTTCTTTTTATTTAAATAATAACGAACACAGACTTATTTTGATTAAATAATCGATTTTATTCAAGTTCTATGAATCGAATTTAATTTGATATTTCTATTCATTATCTCTGTATTCTATTCATTCCTTCAATAAATATTATACTATGGCAGCTCTGTAATTTTTTTATTCGAAGACACAAACCATTTATGTACTTAAAAGTACTTTGTAGTTTGTAAACTAAATATTTTTGTAACGAAATATTTTTGAACACGAGTTATAAGGGTTGCGCAAAATATTTTAGCTTATTTTTTGTTTTCAAATTTAATTTTTATATTTTATTAATATATATAATATTTATTCAAAAATTTATTATTATTTTTCTGCTTAGGCAGCATTTTTAGCAAGTGTTGGAAGTATTATTTTAATGTCATGGATTGTAATTGGAGCTCAAGTAGAAATCGCAAATGGTAATTTAAAATATTCACCATTACCAACTTCAGTAGATGGTTGTGATGATTTTAATATAACAATATCATCTGAAATATTAACGTAATTTAAAAATATTTAAATTAACTTAAAACAAAATATAATATCTATATTGTATTTCTATTTTTAGCGAACAATCAAATATTTCAACCGATCTGCATCAAGCCTTTTCTGTTTATAGAATATCATTTAATTGGTATGTCGTTATTGGTGCATTATCAATATGGATTTTTGGAATACCACTAAGTTATTTATTGGAAAATACTGATAAAAAATTAAAAAGAAACTTAGTTTCACCAGTAGTGCAAAATTTAATTCCAAAAGATATATTAGAACCAGAAGAAATCCCATTAAAAGAAGAATATTATAAAAAAAATGGTTTAAATATAGAGAAAAATTGACATAATAATGAGATATTTAAATGTTTACTATAAATTATAAGTTTATTGATAGGAGTAATTTTAATAAAAGTACAATTAATATTATAAAAAAGTATTTAAAAATTTAAATAAATAAAAATTTAATATTAAATATGTTTTGTAATTTTATTTCAAATTTTTGATTTTAGTTCAACTATTGATATTACTTCTAAACTAATATTTTACTCACCTCAGTATCAGAGATAAGCATAGGTTGATGTTGTAGAATGTAGATTTTCCTACATTTCCGATTAAAGTAACTCCTCACTATGTTGAAATGACAAAAGTAGACAGGAAAATCAAATTAAAAGTCGTCACTTTTCGCTAAAGTATTTTATTCGAAAAACTTTAGTTTTCTCGGAAATTGTTGATTTTGTCAGATTAAATCAAAAATAATTGAAAACTAGATAAATTTAATAAAAACAGTTGTTGTTGACTGCCCTAGCGTTCCTCTTACTTTTTTAGTTTAGTTCGTGGTAGTTCGATGTAGCTTGTATCTGGGATTCGAAAGCTAAACTAATTTCACTACACCAATTTTTAATTCAAAAGATAAATATTATATAAATTTCTTTAATTACAATGATGAACAATATTATAATAAATTGAAATTTGTTTCTTGCTCACTTTAATTAATGAATTCTTACTACTAAATCTTTAATTTTTAAATTATAAATATCAAAAATTAAAAATAATGGACCAACATAACTTATTATATTTTTTTTACATCTATATTCATCCTTAAAAATTAAGTTTTAACAAAAACTCAGTATTATTTTGATAAAATAAGATTATAAGAAAATAAAAAAATAAAATAATGTACCCAAAAATATAAATTGAAACGGAACACATTTTTATATAGACCAATTTTCTACGTATGTGGCAAATAACTGAGGCTAATATTTCTAAGCTGGCAGTACTTTTTTTAACTCGTAGAAGTCAAAAATGTACTCGGTCAGAAAAGAGAAATGTAAATGGCCGCGGCAATAAAACTGTTGTGTGTAGTTAAAGATTAAAAAATAGTTTTTAAACCTAAATTATTTTAATATAAGTGTATATTTAATAAAAATATAAATTAAGATTTTTTTAAATATATGAAATATAAAGAAAAATGTAGGAAATATGTGGAGAAGTAATTTTTTTTAGCTAAGTTGCGGTGTTTTTATTACATTTTGTAAATTAAAGAACACATACGCGTACTTAAGCATAAGTGTAAAAAAGACAAATATATTTATTTGACAGTTTTAAACAACTTAACTAAATTGGTGTGCAAGAGAAAGAATTTTTGGTGGATTATTAAAGGTTTAGAAGAAATAAAAAGTAAAAATTTATTTTGCAAAAAAAAATATTTTCGAAAACAGCATAAAGGAATTCAATCATAAATTTAAAAAATGACAAGGTTTGTGCCAAATTATTTAAAATAAATATGTTAAACGTGGTAAAAAAACAAATAATATATGTTAATAATGCTTTAAAAATTATGCAAAACTAATAAAAATTCAGCCATAATGTACATAATATGGATTAAAGCGTTTCTATTGGTTTGTTCTGCCTCTTGGTAGACGAACTGGACTGAATACAAAATGTAAATGGCTGCTAAAGGGAAATCCTAAAATCATCGTGTGGGGCTATTTTTCAAAGAAAAAAAAATTGTTTTGAATAGTTATTTGGAATTAAATAAAATAAAATTTTTAAATAAAATAATTGAAAGTGCATTAAAAATGTAAACTGATAATGTTTTGGTAATAATTAAAATATATTAGTACGGTGGTGATAGCTTATGTTGTTATCATATTACTTATTTTGGTATCTAAGTAAATTGTTTCTACATTTTATATTCTTAGCAAATGATAAATTCACACTTCATATTCGTTTTAGTAATTTTGTTTATTGGTATTTTTAGTATTTTCTCGTTTAAAGGCATTTAATGGTTAATGCATTCTTAAACTTTAATTATTTAATTTTATTTAGTTATTTCATAAAAATACTAACATTTAAACATTTTGTTTATATTTTTAGGTGTCATCAATTCGTGCGTTTCTTCAACGTGCCAGCAGTGACAAGAAAATTCAAGCATATCAGATAACTTTGCAACTAAATTTCTTGGAATATTTATACATCAAATTTAAAAAGCAATAAAATAATAGTTAAAAAGAAACCCCCGAAATAATTTATATAAAAAGAATCTAAACAAATTTAGTTACTTTAAGAAAGCACGCTTCACTAGTTAAATTATAAATTGCAAGTAAAAAAAATATAACAATAAAAAACGCTATGACCCATAATTTAGGAATGGCGCCATATCGTTTATCTGGACCCGGAAGTGGTTTGTGTCCCTCAGATTTTAAACAACCGCCAGCTGAACAAATTTTATCAGCGCCAAGTAATCCGAAAAAAAGACGAAAAACATCAAACGCTAATTCAGCAGCAGCTGCAGCCGCGGCTGCAGCTGCTGTTAGTCAGTTATCATCACAATCAACACCACCTACCCCGCAAGATTTACTGCCACCACCACCATTAACACCATACGGCGATACAATAGTAGCTTCAAATCCGTTTGACGATACCCCACCTTCATCAGCATCTTCAATGGGACATCATCCGTCAATGATGGGCCATATGGGTAGTCCCATGGGTCATCCGCATCATCCATCACATCATGGCTCCCCACACATGCATCCACATCATATGGGTGGTCCGCTACCTCCACAAATGCGTGGTGGTGGTATGGTCAATCCTTTAAGTTTAGGTAATCCAATGAGCCATGGGCCAATGAGCGGACCAGGTCCAATGGGTGGTCATCATCCCGGAATGCAATGTGGTCCAATGCCACCACATATGACACGTGGTGTGGGAATGGGACCAATGAGTGGACCTATGAGCCATTCAATGGGAGGATCAGGTCCAGGAATACCACCAGGTGGCATGGGTAATATGAGCCCAATGGGAAGTGGTCCTGGTAGTATGGGTCCTAGTTTATCACCAATGAGTGGGATGTCTCCCATGAGTAGTAGTAATAGTGGACCAACAAACTCACATTTAGGAAATACCGGAAATAGCTTAGGAATGAATTCAAATAGTATGCAAGGTGGACCTCATCCCAATGGTCAACGTTCAATTAGTAGTCCAATGAATTCCAGTGGACCCATAGGAAGTCCCATGAACTCTTTACCCATGAATTCACCAATGAGTTCAAGTGGTGGAAGCGGTAGTGTAGGAAGTAATGCAATGGGAAGTCCTTTAGGTGGACCTAATCAACAATCGCAACAAATTAATAATGGTCCTATGGGACCACCAATGCATAGCCCTTTAGGTAATGGACCTCAATCAAATAGTGGGAGTGGTGGGCCGTCGCCACATAGTCATATGCCTCCTAATTCTCGAATGAATATTCATAATGGTGCTATGGGAATCGGGCCAGGAAATATGGGTCCTTCGTTAAATAGTGGAGGCAATATGGGACGCGGTGGTCCTAGCCCAGGTTTATCAATGCAACAACAGCACCAACTTAATCAAATGTCTTGCTCAAATAATATGATGCAGCAGCAGCTGAAAAATAATATGAACTCAATAGGTGAGTACTAGTTTTTATAACGAAATTAGTAAATTAGTTATTAATAACTTTAATAATAAATTAGTTGTTAGTAGTATTAAATGATTGTGGCCTATTCAAAAAATTAAATTTTGTCTTGAACAAATTTTGATTTCTCAATTGTGAAACGTCATATTAATTACAAAACTAGAGAAAGCATTTGGTTATATCCTGAATTTTGTATAAAACCTTTTTGTATATACTTTGCTTCTTTAAGTTAATCATTGTTTATTAGATATTAAATTTTATACATATTCATACATATTTATAATAATTATATTTTCTGTTATAGGTGGTAATTGTCCGACACCCGGTACGAATATGCCACAAGGAAATTCTCCAATAATGAATCATCAAAATGTTCCTATGAATCAAATCAGTGGTAATACAAGCGGAAATATGAATAGTAGTCCAAATATGAGTGGACATGGTAGCAATAATAATAACAATAATAATAGAAATAGTCCAATGTCTAACATGTTAAGTGGTTCAATGAATCCATCTAATATGCCTCATGGAATGTCTTTAAATAATAGTGGAGGTCCTGGAGGACCTGGTGGTCCTGGTAGTGGTATGTCTGGTGTACCAGGAAATATGTCTGGAGGTCCTGGAAATATGTCAATAGGTCCAGGAAATATGTCCGGTGGACCAGGCAACATGTCTGGAGGTCCAGGTAATATGTCTGGAGGTCCAGGTAATATGTCTGGAGGTCCAGGGAGTATGTCTGGAGGTCCCATAGGAATGTCTGGAGGTCCAGGAAGTATGTCTGGTGGTCCAGGAAGTATGTCTGGTGGTCCAGGAAGTATGTCTGGAGGTCCATGTAGCATGCCTGGAGGTCCAGGAAATATGTCTGGAGGCCCAGGAAGTATGTCTGGTGGTCCAGGTAGTATGTCTGTTGGTCAAGGAAATATGTCCGGAGGTCCGGGAAGTATGTCCGGCGGTCCAAGCAATATGTCTGGCGGTTCAAGTGGTATGTCAGGTGGTCCAGGTAATATGTCTGGCGGACCAGGGAGTATGCAAACCGGCCCAGGTGGAATGTCTACGGGTCCAGGAGGAATGTCCGGAGGACCATCAAATATGCTTGGTGGTCCAAGTGGTATGCCAAATATGCCAGGTGGAATGTCAAGTGGTCCAGGAGGTATGTCTGGTGGTCCAGGTATGCCTGGAATGTCTGGTGTCCCAAGTGGCATGCCTGGAAATTTAGGAAATATTAACAATATGATGGGAGGTGGAAATATGCAACATATGGGTCACATGGGTCATCATATGATCGGTCCTGGGGGTCCTGGTGGAAGTGGTCCTCCACATGGACCTGGCGGTCATCAATCAATGTCTGGCGGAATGCCACCCGGTTTAAATCTACCAATGGGTGGTATGGGAGGACATATGCCTGGTGGCATGGGCGGTAGTTTAGGAGGAAGTATGGGCGGACTCGGTGGAATGGGCATTAATATGGGTGGTATGCCCGGTATGGGCATGGGTGGCCCTTTAGGAATGTTTTGTGTCCCGAAACCAATGCCAGTCAGTTCCGGTAAAATGTACCCCCCCGGTCAACCAATGATATTCAATCCACAAAATCCTAATGCCCCGCCAATATATCCATGTGGTTCATGTCACAAAGAAGTAAACGATAATGATGAAGCGTTATTTTGCGAATCTGGTTGTAATTTCTTTTTTCATAGGTAATTTTTTTGATCATATTTCAATTTTACACAGTTTAATTAATTTTTTTTTTTTTTTTTTTTGAATTTTGTAGAACATGTGTTGGTATGTCAGAAATCGCTTTCTCAATGATTAGTAAAGAAGTATTCGCTGAATGGTGCTGTGACAAATGTCTGTCATCGTCACCAAAAGTAATACCAATGGTTAAGTTTAAATGTTGAAAAGAAATTTTCTAGAAATCATAATCAATGTATGTATTTATAAAAATTGTAAAATATTTTAAATAATTATAATTTTTTAGTCAGTTTTTTAATTATTTTTTTTTTGTCTCATCTTGTATAAAAAAAAGTTATTTATATAAATAAAAAAAATAAAAGAAAATTTTAGTAGTAAAAAATAAAGAAAAATCCATCGACATAATAAGGACTTTTTTAAATTTTAAAATAATTGTACAGATTAATGATAATTAGTTAAAAACAAAATAAACGAATCGTAAAAAAAACAAAAAAAAAAAAAATAAAGTTTTAAATTCTGCCCAAAATAAAAAAAATAAAACAAACAAGTATTAGAACTACTATATTTCATTTTAAAATTAACTTAGAGTTACATCTTTAATTCTGATTTAAGTATAATTAATTACAAAACATTATTTTTCTATATTTTTGAAACATTTTTACTATAAAACAATATATATTTAAACAATATTTATATAATTATGAAATTTTTGAATTTTGTTAATGTAATTATGTTTATTGAAGAAGCGATAGAAGTTTCTTTATTAAATCACACAAATTTTAAATATTAAATTCATTTGTTATTTATATTCAAAAATAAATTTTTACAAATTGTATATAAAATATTTACATTTTTTTTATATATATATATTGTAACAAATATAAAATATTTTAAAATGAAATTTATAATTTTCTTAAAAATTCTGAAATGATTAGATTAATTATTTTGTAGTTTTAAAATTTGCTTATAATCAGAATTAAAAATTGATGTAAAATTGTACAGATATTTTTTCGAAGTATGTATAAATATATATGTATATATATACACAACATATATATATATTTATATTTATATATATATGAATTTGAATAAGATTAAAATAAAATAAAATTAAATATAATAATTAATTAAAGAAAATAAATTAAATAAAAAAAAAACAATAGAAAAATAAGATAAAAATATAAATCTGTAACCATTTTACTATCATGTAATAATTTTATTTTTAAAATTTTAAATTACCGGTTAATCGGTTTAATAATCGAGCCTAAACTTTGAGAAAAAAACGTATACATATATATATATATATATGTATGTATATATATTATATTTAAACATATACAAAAATTATTCTATATAATATATAAATATATACAATAACAAATAAAAATGTTATATATAATATTTAAAACCAAGTGATATATGTTTCTATATAAATTCAATATAAATGTAAAATCTATTGAGAAATTAGTAAAAATAAAATATATTATATATATATACATATATAAATATGTATGTGTATAAATATATATGCATAAAAAGAAAAAGAATTTCATCCAAACATGTTTGCCATAAAAAAAAGATTAAAAACTGATGAACGACTTAAGTTTACTAAAAAAGAAGCAAATTTTTTAATTTATTTTATTTTTTGTTTAAGCTAAAATTAGATAGAAAAGCTCATATTATATTTGAGTTTGATATTAATTTAAAAAAATAATATAATTTCCTACTTACTCTGATCTTAATTGTATTTTTAGTTAGAAAAAAAAGCAATATAAATGTAAAAAAAAAAAAAAATTAAACCAATTGAATAATATGTTTATTTATTTTATATTTATATATTCATGCTGACATTAAAATAATTGTGTTTATCTAAAATAATTAAAATGTTTTTGTGTAAAAGTTTTATAAAATTTGGTGTTAATTTGTTTTATATATGTTATTTTACGCTATAAAAGTTTTTTTTTTATAACTATATTTTTATAAATTATGTAGTTCTTAATTTTTTATTTCCTAATTTTTTACTTTTATATTAGGGAGTAATAATTATTCCTGGTCGCAAAAATAAATAAATATAATTAAATTTATTTTAATTTCTAAAAGAATTCCCACTTTAATATTTCTTTTATTAGAATAATAATAAAAATATAATGGTAAAACATGTACTATGTACAAAGGAAATTAAATTCTTTTAACAAAATATTTTTACAACTATTCGGTTAATTTTAATTTTGTATTTTTGTATAAGTAAAATTTGCTAATAGAAAAATGTTTTTGTTTTTTTTTTTTTTAACAAAATAATAGTAGTTATTAATACCTTATGAGTGTAATCAGATCTAATGTTATAAAATTAAATTGTTCAATGAGTGTGTTTCACCCCGAAAATTAAATACCTGTCTTGTAATATGTCTTTATATTTTGTTTAATAATTAAAAATTCAATAAAACTTGCGCAATTCAAATTCAAACCCCATTTAATATTTAACGTGAGTCAAAAACATTAATAATTTATATTAGAAATATTTAATAAAAGTTTGTTTTACGGCATCAAATTTTATAAATTCACATTTTATAAACAACAAAACCATGTCAGCATATTATCTAAAACAAAAATTTTATAAATTTTAAATTTGGTTATGTTATTAAAATTTGATAAAATGTAATAAAAATATTTCCAAAAATATTAAGTAAAAAAACAAAAATTAAATTAAATCAGAATTTTAAAATAAATGCAAACCATTAAAAATCATATATATATGTACATATATATATATAAATTAACAAATAAAAATAAATAATTATAGTTAGTTTAAATAAAAAAAAAATTAATAATAGAATTATATTGTTTACAGATTATTTGTATTTTTTTTTTGGATCTTCAATTTATTTTTATTTTTTTTTTATATATATTATTTTTTAAATTTTAATTTAACAAAAATTTGCATTATAACTACAAAAAAAGTAAATAATTTCAAAAAGGTAAAAATAAAAAAAAAAAATATTTAATAAAAATTATGTTTTGTAAAAAAATTACCTGAAAAGTAAAAAAAAAAAAAAAAAAAAAAAAAATCATTAAATAAAGAAAAGAATAAAGATTGCCTTGTTAAAAAAATTTTATTGTATTTTGTAATTATATTAAAAATAATTATAAAAGAAAAGTAAAATAATGAAAACAAAATCAAACAAAAAGTTATTAGTTCGTAAATAAATTAAAAATGAAAAAAATAAAAAAATAATAAATAAATAAAAAAAATTAAATTTTTTGTATTTATTTTTGAGTTATTCGTAAATTTACATACCATACAATTTAATTTTTTCGTTATCTTCTAGTTTTTTTAATATCAGGAATGATGTTGATTGGGATTTCGTTTTTTTTTCTTTATATACATACTTTTTTTTATTCATGGATTTTCTAAGATAGAAGAAACTAAGTGGTTGTTACTGTGGTTAAACTAATTTAAAATAATAATAATTGTGATGACACCATTCCATCGCGAATGCAGTATTACAATTTCAACAAACTAGTGTATATATATATAACGTAATTAACTCGAAATGTTTCTAATGCTTCTTTCTGCTTTATTAATGTAATATGCAAACATTATAAAATTATTTAAGTATATATTACGTTATAATCACTAGATTGGATTGAAACTCTAATGTTTCATTTTCGATGTCACGGATAAAAAATTGGAAGTATATTAATTTTATTGTTAACCTAAAATTTCGGTATTTCTGCAATAAACAAGTGATATCATAATGCGTTGATGTATAGTAATCATCACCTACTCTTATATATCACCAATTTATGTTTGTCTAGGAACTTAATTAGAAGATATTTATCAACAAGTATAGCTACTGCTAATGACACAGTTTTATTATAACAGAATAAAACTGTTACATCAAACTTATTGCTTAAAATTCTATTGTATATACATAATCTAACAGAGATTGTGTAAAAATAAGGTTGACGACGAGACCACTTTTCGATCGTAAAACATGTATGTGCCATTAACACAACAATTCAGCTATTATGAAGGTAAAAATGTTCGAGTGAACAGGTTAAAAATACAACATTAAATTACATTTCGCATTGCAACTTTTCATTTAGATAAAGAAATACGGAGGTTAAAAAGGTTTTATTGACCAGATCTAAAAACAAGGTTTGGTCATTAGCTTAACTTGGAGGATTAGTAGAATGTATATGTTTTCCGCCATATGCCCAACTGATGGTGTTGCAACACTGATGATGATTAGCACGGTAATTAAAGCAGTCAATTAAAAAGGTAAGGACATCCATAATTTACTGTAGACACAACAACAATACAAAACCTTCATTGGGCTTCATTCTTAATTTAAACTAATTTAATATTCTGAAATATACTTACTGGTTGCGGAATTTCAACCATTCTTTTTAAATTTTGAAACATATTTCGAATATTTCTAGAAAAAAATTAATAAAAATGGTTTAAAAAAATAGAATAATTTTAGAAAAAAATGTATTAAATTAATTTTTATTGTGTTTTTAAATGATAAGAAATCAAATATTTTTCTAAATAAATTATTATAAGCCATTGGTAAGGTATCGATCGCCAACCGAAGAGCTGCAACAAAATAATAAATTTAAGATTGATAAAATATAAAATAACGATATTGTGAAAGATTTACGAATGATTACGATTACAAGTGAGGAAAATAATTTAATTAACTGATCTACATCGACATGCAGCTCATGAATAAATTTCATCAAAATTTCATTCGTCCCCATCTCCAAACCTTTTGGAGAAAATTAGTTTTACACGTTTTATTTGAATTGCTTAATATTAATATTAGATTTGGTTAATGAGGTGAATTTTGCAGATGTATATATTTCTACCAGCTATTGTGCATACAGATAATCATGCTCCGGTGTTTAAAATCAGCTCCTTTAGTCTCGTTTTTTTTTTTTTTTTTTGCAAATTCGAAAATGAAAATTAAAAATGTCTTATATTATAATCCCACACCACATTTTAATCTCACTTAATTATACAATCCCTATCATCATCCCTAGTATCAACTTTATTGAGTGGTCTGAATATTACTACAATTGGTACATTTAATTTAACTTAAAAAAAAATTGTTTTTGTTTTGTAATGTTCGTTTAATTAATGCATTTAAAAGTAAAATTTAACTAAAAGCTACAAAATTGGATTCGAAAATTTACAAAAAAATAAATAATTTTATTTATATTGACTTAATTTAATTTAATTTATTAATAGATCATTGTACATAAATGTACAACCCACAAGTTTCGTCCCTTTTCATTTAGGGATGTGATGCTATTATGTTGACTTTATATTAACACTATAATCTATAAACTTTTTAAGGTCCTTACTGACTGAATAAGGCATTATCCGTTGATGTAACTATAAATATTTTTGAATTTTGCTCAAATATTATAATATTTCCAAACTGGAACTTGTACTAAATTGTTAAGTAATTCGGCACATTTTCTTTTTGTAGACGGGTTTAGTACATAATTTTGATTAGAAATTTTTTCCTGAAATATTGTATCTGTTGTTGGTGGAATTTCTCTAAAACCACTTTTAATAACATTTTTATGAATTGTTGTTTTAATTTTAGGAACTTTTAAAAATTTATTTAATTGATTCTTATAATTTTGTTGTAATTTCCTGTTGTAATGTTTGTAGGCATGTTTGGTATAAATAAATAAGAGTAAAATTTAATAAAATTTTTGTAAAAATATTCAGCCAATTTTCTTATAATCAATTGTAAAACAAATGAGCTGTGATGTGTATTCAAATTTTCATTTAAAGTATTTTTGTAGTCCTGTATTACATAGAAATAAAAAATTTCAGAACTACTTATTCAAGCTTATCATAACTTGGATCTACTTCAGATGAGTTTTAGCTGCTAAACATTTTAAGTGTGAAAATATTAACCTTAGTTCGTCCGTAATTTTACAAGATAAAACTTATCAATTGCCAGAAAACAAAAAGTTGAAATTTCCAAATTTACGAAAAGATTGGAAGCTTCAGATTAAAAATTAACGAAATTTGATATTTAATGTAATAACTTTAAACATGTTTTTTTAATGTAAGGGATTGCTTCAACCTGACCGAAATATTTATAAAGTTTCATTTAATTTTTAAAAGAGATTCATTTTCGAAAATAGTTTATTTTAATTTAATTTGAAAATAATTTCATTTGATCTCTAAATCAACCTAAAAAAAAAGTATTTTATGGGAAACAGTACACTTTTTCTGTTATGGCACGAGATTTATCATTTTATAGCAAATATTTTTCAACATGTAGGTTTTACCATTTCTAGATTTTAAATAAACCGACTTTTGTAACGTCAAAAATTTCATTTTATTCGTATACCGATTACCGAATATTGTTATTTTCGAAATTAAATTTTTTCAATTGCTTTAATACTGAATTAAGTTTAAAACTCGATTTTTTATAACATTTTTCAATAAGGAAATTGGCTGATAAATGTTTGTTTATTTTATTTTAAAACTTACAGGGTGACCAAAGGTAACGATAAAATTTGTTCATCATTTTGAAATTTATTTGTATTGTTGTTATTTTTTAAATTATTTTTCCCTGTAGAATATTTAGCTGCAGATTCTGAAAATTCTATAACATTTTGAATATTTGATCGATTTTGTTCTTTTTCTAACCATTTAATATGATCGCCATATTTCATAATATCTGATTCACTTAATATTTTCATTTTATTGAATTCTTCTAAAATCTAAAAAGATGAAAAAATTAATAAATAAAGAAAAAAGTATAGAAATTGTGTAACCAAGGTTTTTCGAAAATAACCTGTTATAGATTAAAATGGGGTACATACACTTTTTCTTTTTTGTTATGATCCTAATTATTCTTGAATCTATTACAGGTTATTACCAAAACATCCTATGTATTTTAAATTTTTTATATTTACCATTTTTAATATTCCATTTTGTTGCAAAATATCACCCCTTTCGATAAGTAATTTTTTTCTTTCACGTTCCTCTAAATCACTAATTACACATCCACTATACCATTCTTTTTCAATTGATGAAACTGTTTTATGCTTTTTATATGCTGAACCAGTTCCAATTCGATTTCTAAGTGTTTTACTTGCTAATAATATTGCTTGATTACGTTTTTGTTTTTCTAATATTTTAATTCTCATTTGTTTGGCAGCTTCTTCACGTCTTTTACTAGCTGCGGTTTCTGAATATATTGATGATTGATTTTGTAATTGTATTAAATGTAAATAACGATGTGTATCAAAATGAGCTGGCATTATACGTCGAAATCCACCTAAATGACATTCTTCCCAAGCAATTTGTTGACCCAATGGACTAGAAGTATTTGATAATTCATCCTTACTGAAAATAAAATAATAATTTGGAATATGTATTGTATATGCTTGCTAGATATTACTATAAACTTAAATTAAGTTCAATATTTTTTTGAATTAAATGTAACGTATTAACAGATCAATTCAAATCCATATTTATATGGGACTTTAATCTAATGATTATAGTTGCTTATTTAAAGATTTAATCTTTTAAATAAATATTAAAAGTCTAGGTATGTTCCACAATTTTATTAAATATCTTAATTGATTTCGATTATTACACTGATCTGACAGTCTTCTGATGATGGGGTAATAACTGAAATCGATTAAAATATTTAATAAAATTGTAAAACATACCTAGAGTTTTAATATTTATTTAATTTTAATAATATTTCACCTCTACAGCATACTCTATAAATCATATATTTAATTTTTATTCTAATTTTCTTTATATGTGAATTGTTGAAAATTAGTATTTCTATTTATTTCTGTCAGTTAGATGTACTAATTTTTCCATAGATTAAAATTTTACAGATCCAATTACAAATTTTGTTTAGTCCGGACATTCTAGCTATCTGATCGAATAAATATTTTTTCTGTAATCTGTTGTTTATGTAGTAACAAAAATTAATATACCTAACTGTATGAATTGACTTAATTCTTCTACATTTGAAATATTTTAAAAAGATTGAGACATAAGTATGTATATATAACAGCACAGACGGATGCATAAAATTTAATTGATAGTGTGGTAGAAGAGTATAAACGGAGAATACATAGAATTCGACTATTCGAAAGCGAAACTAAAAATTTATATCTATTTTTTTTTTTTCATATAAAATCATTAAAAGAGGCGACGGGCTACGGAACGAAGTAAAAACTGTGCTGACTAAAAACTCCCATCCTTCATCCTTTTGTTAACATTAAAACTATAGTCTTTAAGACTAACCATATTAATACAATTTTGGCTCTATTACTTCAGATATTTTTGATCAAACAAAATTTCATTAGGATTTAGGAATTATTGTGAGATAAAAGATTTTATCCTAACACAGTTCGAACGCTTTCCTCCGTTTAAGTATTCTAACAAAGTCTTGACTGTCAGCTAAACGTTTTTCTATATGCAAAAATAACTTTGAGTCCATTTTTACATTTGATTTCATTTTCGAAAGTCCAGTCTTCTCTATTAAATTAGAGATATGATGATGAACTGTATACATTAAGCTTTAATTTCATATGTTAAAAAGCACTCTTTTATTTTACTTTTCATAATCTTTTCCCATCATTGTAAAAGGTTCTTAAGATTCTGAGACAAGTGCTTAATCCCAATAATTTCTTATCGCATTTCAATTTCGACTGACTTTTGATGCAAAAAACAACTGAATTCAAATTTATTGAGTCGCCTGAACCACATTGTAAGCTACTCAATTTTTCTTTTTTCTTTGATACAAAATGAAGTGCAAAATATATTAAAAAAAAGTAGCAATGCGCAACAGCAAAAAATTATAAATGTCCTGTCAAGTTATATACGTCTGAAAATATCTGGTAATTTCGTGTTAGAGATCACTAAATTTTAAAATCCGAAAACCGTTCAACGGATATATCATTATCCAAGTACGACACCAGAATTTTTATTCGAATACAGTCGTATACATATATTTATAGCTTTCTATAATTCTATTTATAGTTTTGATTTGACCAGACAATTCATTCAATGGAATTATTGAAATTAATCTAAATAATATACAAATATTGAAATATTTTATACTTACCTTAATGCAGATTTTGAACGTTTTCTTGTCATCAATAATCTCATTTTAATACGTTTCTTATCTTCATTCATTATTTTTGTTTTATCAATTAATGATATATTTAATAAATTTAATGTATCTTTAATTAGTGCCTCTTTAATTTCATAATCAATTGATTCATTTGTATAAAAACTTGGTGATTGATTTACTTCTAAAATATATGGTTTTAAATTACGATCCACTAATATATCAAAGCCTAAAATTTCAAAACATGCTTGCATTACATCATGACATGGAAAACATGCTCTATAATTATGCTTTAATGTAGGCCAACTACTAAGAATTGTTTTAATTATTGTATCATCAATATTCTGCCATAATGTATCAATATTATAACCTTCTTTAATTAAATTACGATGTAATGAACTAAATTTTCTTTTACTACCATATTTTGCATCATGTGAATAATTATTATTATGTTTATTAACTGAATAATTTGTTAAATGCATATATAAATCAGATATATTCAATTCATTTGGTTCACGATATTTACTAGTTGCCATTCTAACAAGACCTTCATTATAAACAAATATTCGAAGTGGATCAACAGTTGTAATTAGAGTATAAACACGTAAATCAAATTTGTAACCATCGATTAATAAAGGCTATATATAGAAAAATAATTATGTATGTGAGTATGTGAATACTATAAATTGATATATCCTTTTATATACAAATTTTAAAATACATAACTTACTCTACTTATATAAACTTGACAAATTAAACGTTCTGTTGGTTTAACACATTCTTTAATATTTTTTGTTAAAAATATACCATGACCTTGTGCACCTGCATCTGGTTTCAAAATAAATGTTTGATTTTTATGTTCTCGATTATAATTAATAGCTTCCATATAACTATATAAAGATAATAATTTATAACAAAAATATTAATATATGTATATGATGGAATTAAATCTTACTCAGCTGGAAAACACCAAGTTTTCGGATAAAAATCATATTCATTTGGATAAATTTTCAATAATCTACCCAAATTTCTAGCTAATAAATCTTTACGACATATTTCTTGAATTCCTGGAAAATGATTTACTTTTTGATAACGTTTCATATCCTTATAAATTTCAATACCAGGATCACTATCAACCCATAAAACATTCCATTGTCCTGCATATCGTACTAATTTCCAACCAAGTGATTTTGCAACTTTACCAATAATTTTATAACGTGTTTGACTTATACATATTGACAAACGATTCCTATTTGAAAGTACGAAATTGTATACATTTATATTACCATAAATTGGTATTATAGTACTTACTTATTTTTTCTTCCATTTATTGTATCTCTAAATTGTTTATCTTTGTCAAGAGATTTTTTATAATCATCTCTTAGTCTCCTATTAACAGTTTATTTGTAAAAATGAAAATTTCAAAAAAGAAATATAAAAAAATTAAAAATTTCCATTACCGCATTTGATGTGTACGTTCTAATGATGGGACACCTAATTACTATGACATAAAATAATGGTATTAATGGAATAGGGAATGGTGTTAATGGTACACAGAGTATGCCGCTCTAAAGAGTCAACTGTGAAATGGTTAGTCAAAGTTAAACTTAACAAAAAATTGTTTGAAAGAGGTTGAGTCTATTTGAAGTCGCTTACAGTTTATTGAGCTTAATAATGTTTTTTTACATAAATAACTTGGGTTAAACAAAACTTTATACATTCGTCAGCTTGAGTAAGAAAGGTTGAAGGTATAGTTTGAGAAAATAAACAAAGAAAACAACCCTACTAAATATCTATATTAAATAAACTTCGAACAATAAAACGGTTTAAACAAGTGGAACGAATGTTTATGTAACATTTAAATAATCTATGAGACAGCTGGCGCTTTTATATACTATTTGAGAAAGCTTTAAACACCCATCATAAATTCAAATTGTACTCCACCTTCGATCGTATGTAGGCTTTACTAAGCACATTTTTAGCAGAGAATTCATGTTTAATATATAACAAAAAGTATATAGAATCAGAGTTGAGTTATTACTCAATAATAAGAATCAAATTTTGGTATCCTGAGTCTTGATCAGTTGAAAATATTATTGAAAAAGGTAGGATTTGTAGACGTGTTAATAAGAAACAAATCTATTCGAAAAATTCCAATATTTTTTAAATTTTATAATGAAATACTGGCTAAAACCAAAAACTAAGCATATAATCCAGAGTAAAATTTTTTGTTTGTCATGAATGAAAGTAAAAAAATTTGGTTTTCTTGAATACCGTGTCGACATCTATTGATAGAAAATATTACATCGAAATTAAAAAAATGTTATAACCAAAACGTTTGTACAAAGACCGTTAATATATATATTAATATTAATATATTAACGGTCTTTGGTTTGTATTTAAAAAAAAAATCGTTATAATTCTGATAATATAACTGTTATACTTATAAACATTTAGTTTTAGTAAATGAAAAATTACAATTCGAAATGTTTATTAAAGGCCAATGAGCTTTGTTACGTGAAGAATCTTAATTTTAATTCAAAATTTGAGTTATTAGTACTTACCCTGTATATTTATTTTGACCATTAATCAATTGATTATTTAAATTATTTGTTTTTATTAATCGGACAGATCCATTTTTTTTATTATAATTAAAATTTTTACTGCTATTAGATGTTGTATAAAAATTTGAGCTATCAGTTTCTGAAATAAGAAAAAAAAAAGAAAAATATTTGACTTAAGTCCACTCATCTCATTTTCAAGTTTTATATTATTCTTTTCTAAATCATGCATTTACATACAATGCAAGCATGTATTTAATAGCCAATATAATACTACTAAATTTATTTAAACTTGCTCAGTGAGAATAAAAAAATATTGATTTTGTTAAAGCATGTTCATAACAATGCTACAACAATTATACGAGTATAAACAAGTTTGTTAACAAATTTAATAGTGTAAATAGAGAGTCTGTTTCGAACAATTTAAAATTAATTATTTTCAAACAAAAATTCACCAGTTGGGTGGTGGTGATGTTAAAGGACTTAACCGTGTAAAAAATTTCTATCGCATTTTGTTATCACAAACAAATTAGTTATCAAACAAAAAAATACGAACAATACGAGGTATGTATCAAAAAACAATACGGGGTACGAAAGGTGTATTTCTTATCGCTGTTAAAGAGTTATTAAGATATATTAAAAGCAATGACACAAAAGTGATTTGTAAAAGTGCAAACAAAAGTGATATTCTGAATCCTGAATCCACATAAGAAATTCGCATCCCATTTTATTTGCAAATTTAAAGTTTGATTCGAAAATGAATTGAATTGATATTTATAGCCTTAAAACCTATGCACCTGTTGGATTTTTGTTTATTTTTGGGGTACAAACTATTTTTTTTCGTTACCCGAAAAAATTACCTGAAAGTTGTAAAATGGGTTACCAAAGATGCATAATTATCACTGTCAAATGACATTTCGCATTTGTACTCTGCTACTACTTTCGCGTTAGAGAAGAACCGAATTGAAAAATTTAAAAATTGTAATAGCGAAAGCTAGCCCTTTTTTATAATAGAGTAAATAAATATTCATTTTTACAGAATATTTAGAGAAATTTCATTTATTAAAAACCTCATTTTCGCATAATTAAATTTTAAAATTTAAAAACAAGCCTATGTCAACTGATTGTGCGTTGCAGGATACTGTAACTGATGATGAAAATTTTAAATATATGATATAAAGGTAAATTTTTCGAATTATTTTCTTCAAATTTAAATTAAAACTGAATATTTTAATTAATCAGAATTTTACAGGTTCACAGATCAGAAGTTGAATTTTTAATAGATGTGTATTTAAGTCCTCAAGAATTTGTGTGTACCTGAAGTACTTGTGTGTACTTGTGTGTACTTTGCGTGATGTGTACTTGAATCCTGAAAAAAGCCACATTAATTGATGCATATTACACGCTTTTTACCAATTGGAGAGATTTAGCTCGTGACCGAAGTCAGCGGAGTACAATTTTGCGTCATTAATATAGGACCTTCAAGGTCTGTAGCGCCAAAAGTATTACACGATATTGTGGTTCATCTTCTTTAACTTTGTCTCTCACACTCTTTACTTCAACAATAAAATTAGTTGAAATGAAAGGGAAACAAAATAGAGGAAGATTGATTTGTATATAGAATATTGTTGTATTTGCAACAGCGTGTGATGTAAACTATTATTCACAAACACATTTCCGCAACTTGATAGATGACTCTAAGAGTAATTTTAGCTACACTATATATTAAAAACAAATTTTTATTTACCATCTGAGTAAGTTGAATTATCGGTTGAAATCTCTGCTACATTAACACTATCTGATATTTTATTCACAATATTAATTTTATTTTTTGTTGTAACGGTTTCTTTAATTTCATTAATTTTTTTCGTATTTGCATTTGTATTATCTTTTTGACCGTTTAATTTACCATTATTTTGAATTCGATTATAAGCGAATTTCTGATGAATTGGTATAGATTGCTGTCTTAAATATCCACTTTTTATATCTTGATTTTCAAATAAACTTTTAGGAATTTTCATGATTAATTTTGTCTTCAAATTGATTGATGTCAGCGACTTTTAATTAAGAAAAAAATATTAGTTAAAATGTTTATTTGTTCACGTTCTATTTAAATTTGATAAAATTAACATAAAAATATGTTCAAAATTTGTATGTATGACCAAAAGTAAAAAAATAAATAAATACAATTGACAAATAAAAAAATTTTTTTTTCAAATTAATAAAATTTTTTTTTACAAAATAATTTCTGTAATCTCAGTCAGAATTTAAAGAAATACTAACTATTTTCTGATGAAAATTTAAACTTTTTATTTAAAATACTAATATTAAACGGATCGAATTGGATCATCTAAAAATCAAATAATGTACACACATATTGTATATATATATTTATCTATAGATTATAAATATATTATTTACTTAATTTTTTGTATAACTTTTTATATTCGATGTACATAAAATTTCCTGCAATATTACTTCCTTTTTTTTCTCTGGTTAATACAAGGTGGTGCAATATTATTGACATACGATTTAATAAATTTCTTGCATATGTACATAACTTTTTGAAAATTTACTAGGTTTGCTTTTCTATAAATCATTGTATATAATGCGGTATGCAATTCTAAAGTATGTAAGGTATATAGCAGCTAAAAGATATACAACATATATACAACATATACAATATTTTATAATCCAAAATAATAAATTATGCTCGTGCAGAATTTTGGTATAAATTAGTATATTATAGATATACATATATATATTATATATATATATAAAAACAGCAAATAAAGACCCACATGTCGAAAGAGAAAAGGACCTATAAGTTGGCCTGCAGATTTATTTGTAAGATTCACTGTTATATGTAAGTAACTAAATAATATATAAACATATATATATCTATGTAGTTATTATACATGCATTAGCATTGGAATATGTTAATATAAGTTAGTCAAGGCTACTGTAATATCTTAAGATTAAAAGATTAAACATGACTTTATATATAGACATTTTGTTTAATTATATAGCGATTTACTTGCCTTTTGAAAACTATCAAGTCAAGTAATATATTGAGGAAAACACATAGAGCGGAAAACACTGTGGAATGAACACCATTTTTACGCAGAGACTTGACCCACACAGTTTAATTTGTGATATATAAACTAATTCAATAGTAAGTAACGAAATTTATCATACTATCTGTGTAAATATACCTTAATGTCAATCAATTTGTCATATTATATAATTAATATTTTTCGTATATAATTATGCAAAATCATCGATGATTATGCATAATCACTAATTTATGACATATATACTAATAATTATAATTAATACATATTATATAATATTTCAGTAATTTATACTTACTTAACCAATGTTAAACAGCATCATCTTTGCTTTCATTATTGTTAATCGCTCGTTAATATTAGCTCGATAATTATTTATATATGTAACATAAATTAATTCACACCCTGTAATTATTCAATTTTATATAATAGAAATATTTTCAATTGTTATTTAGGTAAAGTACCTTAAAAATGCTAAGGTAATAATAAAATATTATTTTGCTAATATATATATGTACCATGTATGTACACTTTTGCAAAATATAATCAAAATAAAAAAAACATAAAAAAAGAAAAAAAATTTAACTAAAGGAAAAGGACATAATCGTTATGTTAATGTTAATAGTTACAGAATCTAGGATAAAACCTTGAAATCGCCTTTCAACAACAAAAAAACCAAAACCGATTATTTATTAGTTTGTACTCAATATTATTGTTTTAAAATAAGTTCAAATAAAGTGTTATACAAAAAAATTTTAATTTGCATAAATAAATATTTTTTTTTACCATTCTAGTATGTGTATCTTAAAGTACTTGGTGAAACATAAAATATCCTATTAAATAAGGTAGAGGTTACAAAGAAAAAGGTTATCAAACCGCAACATAATTTTTGTGATTTGAATTGAATTGAAAGGTAAAAACATAACTGAAGAAAATCAATTGACGAGAGACAAAGTGTTTTGCTGATTACGATGACGATGACGACGAATAAAAAAAAACAACAACAAAATTAAATTGAATTTAGCATGCAAACAGGTGAATATATTTGTTTTTAAAAGTGTTGCAATATATATAAAATAAAACTGGTTAAAAATTATTTTTATTATTATTTTTGTTTTTTTTTATTGTTGTTTTGTTGTTGTTTTAATCTTTTATTCGCGTTACAAATCTATTTTTTAGCATTGACTTCAGACAAAAAATTCTACTTTTAGTTTCTATTTCTTATTATATTTTAGTATGTACTCAAATATTTATATTTTGTTATTGTTTTGTGTGATTGATAGGTGGCTTTCAATCATTACGATAATCGAAAGCGAATATTCATTTATAAATTTTTTATTGTAATATCGTGTTTTGGTAAAGCAAAAATATTCCTAAATTTGGATCATATCAAATATTTTGATAAGTAAATAATAGTGTATGTATACCTATATAGATCATATAAAAACACTATTGTGCGAAACAGTAGCAACCAAGTATATGTACAGTGAAATAAAAACTAGTCGTTATTATTTATATTTATAAATTTATATTGGTTATAATAGATAATATATTAATGTACAGGGTGGATCAAGACTATCGAATCATATAGCTGGATGTCAAAAAATTCTATGAAAGATAAAAAGTTTATTTTCAACTGCATTTATTTAGATTATCCTATTCTCAAAATAATCAATATCATAACCAGATAACATTCATATTCAGATGAGATTAAATAAAAACAACTATAAAGTTACTGCATGTTATTCGAAACTAAGTCATAAGAAATGACTTACAATACAAGTGAGATGTGTAAAAGATGAAAAAACTGCCACAATCAAAAGATTTTGGATCCGGTTAGGAGCTGATGAAAAAACTTTTTAAACCCAAATGGGTCAAAAACCAAACTTTCAACATTTTTTTCCAAACTTGGCTCACGTAATTAATAATTCTTAGAAAAATTGTTGGAGAGGTCCAGTGTTCCACAAATTATGGTTGACCACCCTTGAAATTTTTTTTTATTAAACGTGAAAAAATTTGTTTTCCAAACTTGGCACACGTGATTAAAACGGTTTAGAGACATTATTGGAGAGGTTATCCCTTTTATTCAATCGATCGTTTACTTCTGGAATATTTCCACAATATTGGAAAAATTCATTTATTCGCCCTGTTTATAAAAAAGGTGCTAAAAATATGGTCACAAATTACCGTCCAATAGCAAAACTTTCATGCATACCTAAACTTTTCAAATTAATAGTTTTTGATTCAATTTATGATATTTGTTCTAAACATTTATCAATTAATCACCATGGTTTTGTAAAGAAAAAATCTACGGTTACAAATTTAGTTGAGTCTTGCTCACACTTCCTGAACACTATGGAGGCTGGCTTTCAGACTGATGTCATTTACACAGATTTGAGCAAGGCATTCGATTTACTGCCTCATAGTGTTATTTTATTAAAACTTAAAAAACTGGGATTTCCTAAATTTTTTATAATGTGGATTAAATCATTTTTATCCAATAGATCTTATAGTGTAATGTTTAGATCAGCTTTTTCTGAATCATTTTCTGCCACCTCTGGTGTACCACAAGGCAGCCATCTAGGTCCCTTACTATTCATTATCTCAATTAATGATGTCAACAATCTCATTAACAATAGTAACGTGATCATATATGCTGATGATATGAAAATTTATAAAAAAATATCTTCATATAATGATTGTACTGTACTACAGAACGATCTTGATTCGTTTTTTAAGTGGTGCGGCTATAATAATCTTCTCCTTAATATTGATAAATGCGCTGTTATTTCCTTTACTCGTAGATTGATTCCAATAATAACTGATTATACTTTTAATTCTAAACTAATCAACCGAGTTTCTCATTTTAAAGACCTTGGCGTACTTTTTGACGATAAACTCACATTTAAACTTCACTTTAATAGCATAATTAACAAGGCAAATTCTATGTTAGGTTTTATTAAAAGATGGTCTAAGGAATTTGTTGATCCATACATTACTAAATCTTTATTCACTACTCTTGTTCGCCCCACCTTGAGTACGCAAGCCCTGTCTGGTCACCTCACTATTCCACTCATATTAATAGAATTGAATCTATTCAAAAAAATTTTTTGCGATATGCTCTACGTAATCTTCCCTGGTCTAACCCAATAATCCTACCTCCATACATAAATCGTCTGAAGCTTCTTCAGATGAACACATTGCAATCAAGAAGGGTTGTTGCAGATATCTTATTCATATCCCAAGTATACAATGGTGAAATTGATTCCAAAATTATAAAAGATCAGATTAACTCGTACATTAACACCAGTACGCGTTTTCGTATAGAACATCTTTTTAATCTTCCTTTCCATAGAACTAATTATGGTAAATTTGAGCCAATTAATAGAATGTTAATGGCAGTTAATCAATACAAAAACAGTGTTGACTTTTCTTTGAACAAAACCAGTTTAAAGAAAACCTTGTTTCACTTGCTTCCTTAGTCCTCCTAATTAATCTTGTTTTTCCGCTACTAATATTAACTAATTTGTAGTGTTATAATTAACTTTTAATACTTTTAATAACTTTACATCTTCTCTTTTTTTTCTGATGAAATTTATTATATCTAATTTTGTTTTTTATTTTTTATAAAAACTATGTTGTATTAAATTTCAAAGTAATTTAAACTTTAAATCATAAATCTTATTTGATACATTGTGTTAATTCAAAATTTTAATAATTAAATTGTATTATATTTTGTAAACTGTTTGAACTAAATAGTAAATAAATAAATAAATAAATAAATAGGTATCCCACAAATTAAGTATATATTCTGGAAAAAGAAGAAATCCTCTGTTTTATATCCAACAGCGGCTACACATAAAAATTATTAATCTAAATATTCTGGGTTGAGACGACTAGGTAGTCAACACAGAAGATTAAGACGCTTCTCAACACGAGACCTCCCGTTTAGGTTTACCATTTAATGCTGTCAAATATAAAATAAATCCTAGGAGTATATTTGTCGAAATAAACCCTTACAAGCCATTACACTGTTCAAAATTGTATACATTATTTGTCATAAAAATTTACCGAATATCTATTAGAAGTTTTTGTTAAAATTTTTGAAGTATTTTGATAGATTGCAAACAAACGTAGATGTAATAAAAAAAAAAATATTATTCTTAAGTAATTCGCGCGATGCCCCACGAATGGCACAATGATGATGATGATGATGATTCTTTCAAGGGATTATCATCAATTGACCAAAGAACTTATAAAAAAGTATAATTTCTAAGGTTTTGAGTCACAAATGCGATGTAATAAACTAATAACACTTAAAATCTGGGGAAAAAATTATTAATATTAAAAAATGTTAATTTTAAGGACACTTTATGACGTATTTTAAGGATATTTTTTTCAAATTTATAAAAATATCTAAGTTAAGGACTTTACATAACTTTCTATCAACGAGACCTGCAAAAATGATTGAAAAAATGTGTTAGAAGAGAAATACTTACGTAGGTGGCCACCGGACTACGTAAGGGCTGGGCTTGGTTCATCAGCGTACTCTGTTTTTGCCAGTCACGATAACGAACCGCTTTTTCCAGTTGAAGATGTACGAAATCTATTTCTGTCTGCCAATATTTCATTTTTTCAACGAAGCTTTGATCTGCCTCGACGCCCTGTACCTTCGTGCATGTATTCGAAAATTCTCTTGACTGGAGCATTCTCACCCATCTGCTTTACGTGTCCCAGCCACTGAAGAAAAATGGTTATTTTATTTTATCTTGTTGCGATTTTATGTAAATATTGAAATTTGTCCTGGATTTTGTTGTGAAGAAATGACTAAAAATCTTGAAAAACAAGATGTTGAAAGTGAAAATCTTTAAAAAAAAAATGTCTTGAAAATAAAAATATTAAAAACAATAATCTAGAAATTGAGTAAAATATTTTGTTATCGTTGCAAAAAATTAATAGACATTAAAGAGCACGATGCAAAAAGTTAGTAATAACTAAAATTAAAAAAAAGAGAAAAATATGTTCAGGTTTCAAGGCTTTCTAAAAACCGTTTGTTTTCTAACAAATCAATTCAGGCTAAAATTCATTGAAACTCTGTTTTTTTTTATGGTAGTATTATGTAAGCGAACAGACTTTAAACAAAATAAATTGGATTATAAAAGATAATCAAATAAGATCGGAACTTTTTTTTTTATTTGCTTGCACAATTCGGGTGAAGCAAATATTGTGGCTCTAGATATTTCTAAAGCTTTCGATAGAGTAGGGCATAACGCATTATTAGCAAAATGTCAAGCAGTAGGCCTGGGTCTCTCTTCTCTCAAATGGATTGAAAGTTTCCTCTCGAATCGTACGATTCAAGTCTTAGTTGACGGATTTAAATCCGATCAATTCCAAATAAACGCTGGTGTTCCCCAAGGATCAGTTCTCTCACCTACCCTATTCCTTATATTTATAAATGATTTGCTCCAAACCACTTTCAATCCAATCCACAGCTTTGCAGACGACAGCACCCTAGTAGCCTCTTACGGTTTTCATAAAAAATCTGAAGCTACATCCACCGCTGTGTCAACCAAAAGAGACATCATGGCTAGTTCCCTCAGCCACGATTTGGTCGCAATAGCTAATTGGGGCATAAAAAACAGAGTCGAGTTTAACTCTTCTAAAACTCAGAGCTGTACAATCTCCCGAAAAATTTCCATTTTTGATCCTACTCTTTTGTTTCAGGAAGATGAACTTCAGCGGTTTGAAAGCTTAAGCATATTAGGTATGCACCTTAATCGAAAAATGATCTGGAATGATCATATATTTGATGTTGCAAAAAACGCAGCCAAATGTTTGGGTTTTCTTAGCCGCTGCAAGGCTTACTTCTCTCCCTGTGACCTCTTGAAAATCTATAAAGCTTTCATACGACCCAAAATGAAGTATAATTCTCACATATGGGCTGGCGCTTCTAGTATTGCGTTAAAACATTTGGATAAAGTCCAAAAATGGGCTATTCGTCTAATCAACGACCCAAATGTGACAGCCCATCTTGCTCCTCTTGGACATCGTCGTATAGTCGGAGCTCTCTCACTTTTTTATAGATATCTCGTAGGCATCGGCACATGCTCAGTGGAAATTAAATCTATATTACCTCCACTTAAGCGTTTCCCTCGCGAAACACGAAGGGCTCATCCCTACACCATCGAAATCCCTAGATGGCAAAAGACAAGTTATGGAAATTCGTTTATAACTTCAACATCCCGAATGTGGAACCAAATTCCATCTTATGTGTTCCCAAAACATGACAAATTTTATATTTATGACCTAAACAAATTCAAGACGAACATTAACACCTTCGTTCGTAATTGTCCTCCTTCCCTTTTACCATCCTCCTTTCCAAATTTTCCTTTCCCTCCCTAGCCAAACGTACCAATCGGTATAAAAGGTTCCCACCTAGTGTTTTGGCTATGCATAAAAAAAAAAAAAAACTAGAAAAGAGAATTTGGAAAACCGCTCTCATAAAAAATGTGTTATTTTGAAAAAGAATATAAATAAATATAAATTCTTGAATTTGAAATCATTTTGAAAATGAGATTCATCATTTTTAAATCACGATTTTTCTTTTGAAGATTTTCCCCAAAAATATTTTTTACATCCAGATTTAAAAAAAAATCGTATTCAAAATTTTGTCCTTATTTTCGTCCTTCCTATTGAAATATATCAAATACTCAGCAATAATAATTATTGTAGTTTGCAGTCAAAACAATTAACAACTATTACAGTCTAATTGAAAGTGAATATAAATATGTACGAATATTTTTGATTTCACTGTATTAAAATGATGATAATAAAATTATTTTGATTTCACTGTATGCATTTTGGTTGCTGATTATTTGCACAATATTTATTAACAACTTTATGAATATAATATATATGTATATAATATATAATATATATATAAATATATAATTTTGTTGATAGCAACGCATAGTTCTAAAAAGTGTTAGAACTAATAAAATACTTTGTTTTATTTTATAATAAATAAATATTACGATAAATATAGCCAATTTGCAGAGTTAGTTATAGAGTTTATTAATTCATCATGAATATTTATTTTTTTTTTGAAAAAGTATATATCCACACTTTATATGACTATAGTATAACTTGGTATTTGTATTTTTGTCAATCGTTCTCAGGGTATTTTCTGTTCAATTACCAAGGCAGTTTTAATTTTTAATCAACTTCAATTTGGACAACTACATCTATTGTAGGGTAATTTATTACTCATAATAGCATATAGTTTAATTTTATTTTTAGTGATTATCAACAAAGTTGTGCTCATAATTTTATTTTTATATGCAAGTCTATGGTATAAACAGTCTAACTGTTTTTACACAATGATTTGGCATACACAATCACATACAATGATTTAATTTTCTTTAGAATTTTTATGATTAATGTAAATTAAAATTAGTGAAATATGATTTCATTACTGTGATAACATTAAAATGTGAAAAATTACCTCTATTGTAGTAGTAAGCTACTTCGTCTTCACACATTAGCATAGTTTCATTTTATTTTTAGTGATAACCAAAACTTATCTTAATTATTTTTATCTCATTTATTTTACCCTTATTTTAATACAAAGGGACCTTTCAGTTGAAATACAGGCGCTCTATTCAACGTGTAGAATTAATTCAAAGAATAATATTACAAACATTTATTGTGAATATTGATCGAATAACCGATTTTTGAACTCAGAACCTTTTAATTAGTAGTCAAGTCACATAACCACTACAATATATCAGCATGAATAGTTAATCAAAATAATGAAATAATTATAAAATTGTAATATTAAAAACTGAAAAGTATACACTATAGTAATCTTGAAGCACTGTAGAGGTCTTCTTAAGTTTCTAATAATTTAAATAAGATATAACTATTTTATTTCAGAGGAATAATTTTTTTAATATTTTTTTATGAACAGTCAAAACATTATATTAAGCTTTAGTAGGCCTTTTATCCTGTATACCACCTGGTACATTTGGTTAAAGAGGGAAAGAGAAGTTGAGAAAAGAAAAGTGATATGAGAACAATTACGAATGAAGATGCTAATGTTCGTCTTGACTTTATGCGGGTCATAATTATAGAAATGTTCATCTTATAATAACACATAGAATTGAATTAGATTCCACATTCGCGAAATTCTGATTCTAAATCGAATTTCAATAATCTGTTGTTTATCATCTACGGATTCCAATGCTGTACGGATGATGTTATCCGTCGTGAGAAGCACTTAAGTAGAGGTAATGTAGATTCAATTTCTACTGAGCATGTACAAATGACTATGAGAGGTATCTGATGTAAAATAGTTGATATGCGAGCAAATTCATTAAAAATAATTATTCAAAGAGCAAACTTTTGAATTCAACAACCGACGCATTAAACCTAAAACTTATTCCATTTATGTAATTAAAATAAGCTAATATGTAGGTTAAAGTTACTTTCAGTCATATCTGTCTATAAAGTTTAAAAATTCAGTCTGAATTTATATATTTCGATATTAATTTGATATATGTATATATATATATGTATATTTTTCAATTAATATAATTTGATTTATATAATGTTGCACAGTTGTACTGTTTTTTATTTCCATTTAAATTTTGAAATTCAACTTTTGAGCTTTTAAAGAGAATTTGTTTTTTATTGAACCTGTATCTGAAGTTTAATAAATTTCAAGTTTTCATTCTATTTAACAATTTCCAAGAAAATAATGGTTACTAATATTTTTAACAAAAATTGAAAAATAACATAAAAAATAAAAATATGAAAAGCTAACTCGTAAATAATGATCTGTTAAAAGCTTCTCTTTTATTATCTATTGAAAAATTGCATAAGTTTGTACATATTTTTGTTTTTTTTAGGGAGAGTTCAAATAAAAATAATTGAATTTCGTTTAGACAAACTATTAAATAGGTATAAGATACAAGGAGGTAGGTATAATTGTAAATTTTTAAAATATGATGTCGGCTCGCTGACAATCAATAGTATTGTACAACATTTGAAGTTGCACAATAAAATTTATCGTCTATGGGTAAGTGATAACGGATAAGTTGTGAATCATTTTCATTATTATTGAGTAATATTTTTAATATTACGTCCTTTTAATTGATTTTAACTTATAAAATTACATTACTGTAACTAAATTATTGCATCAATAACATCAATAATGATAATATCATGTGTTAACGTCTGTTGACAAACATAAAAAATATTGTCTAATTTATTTTTCAATATTATGGATCAATTTCTGTGAGCCACTATCTGTGCACAACTTTAAGGTATCATTGTGAATAAATAACTGATTTAAATACTCATAATATCGAAAATGTGAGAGTTTTTAAAAATCGGGTAAACCCAAAATATTGCTATAATGTAAGATATTTTCAAACTAAATTTTAAAACTCAAATGTTTCCGAAAATATTATCAAAAGATTCTCACCTATACATTAGAACAAAATACTCAACAAGCATGTGTTAGACCAATCCTGGGATATGCCATAGAGCTCAGAGCTGATGATCAAATGAAATTTTTGAGGCTGATTTCCAAAAAATCAAATATAGATCGTGTCAGAAGTGCAGTTGACATTGAATATTTGTGATATCCAATATATAATTCGTTGTACAATAAGTGATTCGAGTAAAGATCATATACAAAAAATTGGATCATATGGGATTGCAAAAATAGTATATGACATAATAAAAGAATATGACTACGAGCTGCTAGGACGTTTTCAAGAAATATGAGCTTCCTATGAAAAAAACATATATAGTTGTGTCTTTTTGACACTTGCTCTTCCCCTTTGTATGCTATTCAATGCATCTATTCAATTAGGAATTTTCCCCTCAATTTGGAAAAAGTCTTACGTACGACCCATACATAAAAAAAATCTTAAAGATGAAGTACTTAATTATCGCCCTATTGCTAAGTTATCATCGATACCTAAAGTTTTTGAATTGATTGTTTTGAATTCTGTTTATAGTCATTGTGCTTCTTTTCTCACTCATAGTCAGCATGGATTCATAAAAAATAAATCTGTGGTAACAAATCTTGTGGAATCAACTTCAACATTTATTAATAATATGGAAAAAGGTTTACAAACAGATGTAGTCTATACTGATTTTAGTAAAGCTTTTGACATTTTACCACATAGTGTAATATTACTTAAATTACGAAAATTAGGTTTCCCGTTAATCTTTGTAAAATGGATCAACTCATATTTAGTGAACAGACTTAATAGTGTTCTGTTCAGGTCATCTATTTCATCATCTTTTGCAGCTAACTCAGGTGTTCTCCAAGGTAGTCACTTAGGTCCTTTTTAGTTTATAATCTCTGTTAATGATGTTGTTTCAGTAATTAAAAATAGTGGATTACAAATTTATGCCGATGACATGAAAATTTGAAAAAAAATTAAGTCCGAAAGTGACATGGCTTTACTTCAAAATAACCTTGATAATTTCTCTCTGAGGTGTACAAATAATAACTGACTTCTTAACATCAAAAAGTGCGCATTAATGTGTGTAAAATGATTGAAAAACAATTATTAAACATAAATATAATACTTCTTTATTTTACATTCTTTTATTAGTTAAAATATATTTCTTATTAATTAGGCAAAATGCAAAATGAACCAATCACAATTATAATCAATGATCGAATGCAGAATTTCTTCTATCTCCCGTTCAACTGTCAGTTTCTTTATGGTTGCGTTTGTTATCAAATCATTTTGGTTATGTTTTATATATTATGGTTGACAACTCGGCCATCCTGAAAATTGGAATCGTCCTCGATTTCATCGTCTGGTTCCGGGATGCACCACCTCTTGATTTTGTCTGGAGAATAAACTCCAGCATATCGACGTATTTTCCTTGGAGCTCCGGGAATATCTTCAACTAAATAACGATCATTTTCCAGAACCTTTGTTATTACATATGGTCCTTTAAACTTCGGTTGTATTTTCCGTGGCTGTCCCGTACTATTTGGTTCATTCTCCACTACTATTAAATCGTCCACTTCGTATTTTGTTGGTTGCCTATGTTTCTTATCAAATCGTTCTTTCCACATTTGTCGTGCGGCCATGATCTTTTCAGCGGCCTGCTGCCTGACAACTACTAATGGTTGACGATCTTCGTCGGTTATTTCATCATGTAACGCCAATATAATTTTATTTTTCAAGATGTCGCGGGGTTTAAAATCGAATATTATTTCCTGTGGGGTACGACCTGTTGTGGAAGATATCATAGAATTCAGAGACCATTGGATATTTCGTAGTTCTTGATCCCATTTACGTTCATTAATTGTTGAAGAAGCTATAGCTGTCGAGATCGTTCGGTTGACTCGTTCAATTTGGCCATTGGCCCTAGGTGTTCGTACGGCGGTCTTAATATGTTTCATGGAATGCTCTTTACAATATGTTTCAAACGATTTTGCAGTGAATGCCGTTCCTCGGTCAGTGATGATCCGTGCTGGTGTACCGAAATATTCTGTTACTTCGTCTAACACCTTTAATACTGAAGCCGTATTTGTAGACTTAACAGCTCGCAATATTACAAATTTGCTAAATGGGTCTGAAATTCCCAACACGTGCATATTCCCCTTACTACTTTTAGGGAACGGTCCCAAGTGATCCAAGTGTATAGTATGAAAAGGTATTGGTTCAATTTCATCGAAATGCATCTCCCCTTCCGTTTTTCCACCCGGCTTCTTATTATAACAGCATTCGACGCAAGCCCTTAAGTATTTTGACACATAATTCCTCATGCGTGGAAACCAATACCATCGTTGAATACGTTCAAGTGTTTTTTCTAAAGCAAGGTGTCCGACGAGATCATGACATTCACGAACTATTCTCCAACGTACCATTTTTGGCACCACCCACCTTTTATTTTGATTGATTTTTTTAAATAAACGTTCATTGTCAATACAATACTCGTTAGCAAGATGTTTATCTACTTTATCTGAACGTAGATTGTCAATTATATTTTTCAAATCAGGATCTTGTATTTGCATAGTTAACAGCCAGTCGAGTCGGGTAACTTCGACTCCCATTATTTTCAGAGAAGCGGTTTCAGGTTCATTAACCACTTTTTCGTTAGGTGCACGGCTCAAGGCATCAACATGAGTCATGCGGCTGCCACTACGATGCTCCAAATTGAAATCAAACTCCTGAAGTCTTAGCCACCACCGTGCAATCCTTGGGATTAATTCTTTTTTTGACATAGTTGTTCTCAAAGATGCGCAATCGGTGACTACAGTAAAACGTTTTCCTAATAAATAGTATTTAAAACGCTCCAACGATTCAACTATCGCTAGAGCCTCCAGTTCGTAGCTATGAAATTTATTTTCACATTCGCTTGTTGTTCGACTAAAGTATGCGACTGGTTTTAAGTATTTCCCGTCTTGTTGTAATAAAATTGCAGCAAGACCGTCTGAACTTGCATCGGTGTGAACTTCATGAATCATTCTTACATCATATGAGGTTAATAATGGTTTACTACACAGAATTTGTTTCAACGTATTGAAAGCTATCTCTTGTTGTTGAGACCAAATAAACTGGCTATCTTTTTTTAATAATTCGTTAATTGGTTTTGAAATTTTAGCAAAATTTTGTACAAATTTTCTAAAATAACTGCATAGTCCTAGAAATTGACGTACTTCTTTGACATTCGTTGGTTGTTTAAATTCTTGTACTGCTTTTACTTTTATCGAGCCAGGTGATATTCCGCTAGGTGAAATATGATGACCCAAGTACTCTATTGTTTGTTGTAAGAAACTGCATTTCGTTAAATTTAATGTTAATTTAAATTCTCTAATTTTATTTAATACTATTTCTAATTTTTGTAACCCTTCTTCCACTGTTGTACTTCCGATTAAAATATCATCCATATAAATTTGGATATCTATATCTATTTCTTTTTTTAATTTATACATAAGTGTTTGAAAGACAAGTTGGGGCATTTTTGAGCCCAAACGGCATTCGTTTAAATTCAAACAAACCCTTTGATGTTATAAAGGCTGTGTACTTACGAGATTCTTCTTCTATTGGTATTTGGTAATACCCACTATTTAAGTCAAGACTGGTGAAATAGTTATAAGAACTGGCCACTTGTAATTCTTCCTCGATATTTGGTGTGGGGCAAATTTCTTTTTCAATTTTTAAATTTAATTGTCGATAGTCGATACATAGACGTTCTTCTCCATTTTTTTTCTTTACTAATAATACAGGACTCGAATAATTTGAAGTTGAATGGGTTACTATGTTGTTCTCCATTAATTCGTTTACCTTATCATCGATAATTTCTTTTTTTGCATATGGCACTCGGAATGGTTTTTGTTGTACTGGTTTCTGATCAGTTAATTTGATACTCATCTCGATTTCTTTAGTTAATCCTAGTTGTTTCATATTTTTAGGGAACAATTCATTAAAATTGTTTAATAGTTTGATTAACGATTCTCGTTCTTTTGCGTTCGACGTTCCTTGATTTATTTCATCCTCTTTCACTGCACGTTTGACTTCACAGTTAACTTCTTTTTCAGAACATTTATTTTCTATAATTATTTCTCCGTTCTCTTTATAAAATTTTACATCTGGGCGATCTAGCACATCGCGTCCTATTAACAATGGTACGGGCATATATTTACTGTTTACTACATAGACATCTATTCTTAATTTTACGTTATTGATGATTAGTTCGACATTTGACTTTTCAGTTGAGCAATATTCTCCTCCTAGGAATCCAGCGAAGTTGACTTTACAGTTTTTTCGATCAGTTAAACATTTATCAGCATATTCTTTTGCAATCAGCGTAAGAGGACTGCCACAATCTATTTGTCCTACCATTTCGTTATTATTAACCATTACAATCTTATGATAGGGTGTTGATTTTGAATATTCGATAACTCCTACTCGTGAAACATCTGGACATTCACTGGGTTCACCTCGTTTATGCACTCGATTACATTTGGTGCAACGAGATCGACGTTGTGGTGCAGGACAATTTCTGGCGAAATGACCTGACTGGTAACAATTAAAACACTGCGTTGACGTTTTAAATTTTTCTTCCTTCAGTGTTCTTTGTTCGTTGTTGGCATTTTCAGCTGTAATCGATTTGAAAGTCGGCTTTTGCTGAAATGTATTCTGTTTTTGTTTTACTTCCCTTATATTTGTGGTTCTAAAACTTTCACACCAAGAGATTCTATCACGCAATTCTGCTATCGTGTCAATACGTTGTCCTTGAAAAGCTGCATATAATTGCTCATCACGCATGCCTAAAATAAAATATTTAACAATGGCATTCTCCTTTAAATTACCCTTATTTCCGAGTCGTGACATCTCCGCGACATATTCCATTAGCGTTTCGTCATTTTTACGTTTTCTTCCTAGCATACCCATATGTATGTCGGCATCGTTTACAATTGGCATATATTTACCTTTAAACTGCTTTACAAAATCACTCCATGATGTACAAAAATCATCTGTACGATCATACCACGCTCTAGCTAATCCTTTGAACTTTGGTCCAATTGAAATTAGGACTAATGGATCTTCCCAACTATAAAATGTTTTAAGTTTTTCTACTCGCTTTAACCATTCTTCTGCCGTTAAACTTTTTTTATCCTCCGGATTGAACTCAGGGAGAATTTCCATTAATTCTCTTGGTCCGAAGGTTAAAAAATTTCCTTGTCCGTTCCAATTCATTACAGGCGTTGATGTATTTATTACTGGTGAGTTGAAGGTGACATTACGTGCCGAATCACTTCCAACATTCTCTACGATCGTTCGTGCTTCACTTCTTATTGACGTAACTGATTCATTTCTACTATTATTATCATCAATATTTAATAACCGATTAATTAATGATGACTTATTTCCATTTTGTGATAACTTTAAATTTTTTAGTAGATTTTTTAATTCTTTAACCGTTCGTTTATTTAATTCTTCACGTTCCATTTCTTTTTAAGGTATCAATAATATTTCTGTCTTTTACGTTCTCGATAAATTTAGGTTATCTCGTTTAGCAATTCCCAATTATACGTACACTTTAATACTACCACCATGTGCTTCAATTTTTCATAACCTCAACCTTTTAGTTATGATTTTCGCTTTTGCTTGGATTTATTTATCCCACTTCTGAATTGTAAAATGATTGAAAAACAATTATTAAACATAAATATAATACTTCTTTATTTTACATTCTTTTATTAGTTAAAATATATTTCTTATTAATTAGGCAAAATGCAAAATGAACCAATCACAATTATAATCAATGATCGAATGCAGAATTTCTTCTATCTCCCGTTCAACTGTCAGTTTCTTTATGGTTGCGTTTGTTATCAAATCATTTTGGTTATGTTTTATATATTATGGTTGACATGTGTTATACTCGCCGTTCTAATCCATTCCCTTATAATTATTCTTTTAATGGTGAATTATTACTAAGACTTAGAAGTGGTTTTCGATGATAAATTAACCTTTAAATTACATTATAATCACATAATAAATAAATCAAATTCCTTATTAGGATTTATAAAACGTTGGTCAAAGGAATTTTCTGATCCATATATTTTAAAGACTCTTTACACAACATTGCTTCGACCTAATTTGGAATATGCCAGCCAAGTATGGTCTTCATTTTATGATGTTCACATTCAAAGAATTGAAGCCATTCAAAGAAATTCTTTAAGATTTGCCCTTCGTAATCTTCCCTGGGAGGATCCTATTCGTCTGCCTCCTTATGAACATCGATTAAACTTAATTCACTTGGACACCCTACAGAAAAGGAGAGAAATTGCTGATGTAACCTTTATTGTTGAAATTGTTAAACGAAATATTATTTCTCCACTTATTTCTGACAAAACTGTTATTAACACCAATTCTCGGCTTCAATCCGTTAATCATTTTACACTGGTGCACCATAACTATGGTAGATTTGAACCTATTAACAGAATGTTAATATTGGGAAATAAATCCAAGGCCTTAATTGATTTCTCCCTCTCCAAGTCTGTTTTAAAAAAACAACTACACTAATTAAACTAATTATGCACCTACACACCCATTAGTATTAAGTATTAATTAATTTAATTGTTTTTGATTTAATTTAATTTTCTTAACTGTAACTTTTATAGATGTAAGTAATGTTTGATTTAATTTAATTTTTTTAACTGTAACTTTTATAGATGTAAGTTATTTATTTATTTCAAGCTTGATTTAAGCTTGAAATAAATAAATAACTTGAGTGATAAATTGATAGTTGTGGGTTAGTGTAAGATGATTCTTACTTTAAGTTCGAATTGCATATAGATTAAGGGGAAAACAAATTTAACGATAAAATAATAATCGGAAGGTAAACTTTAAGTATAAACACAATTTGAAAATTAACTTTTACATTTTTAAATAAATTTTAATATGAAGTTTAAACTTAAACCTATATATGAATAATTAATATACGATATAAAGTAAACCTATCTATTATTATATACAAAGAAATTAAGCTTTTCGATAAGCATAGTGGATATTATTTTTCTGATCATATAATATTGTCTAGTTACAGTTACGATCAATTCAGTCTTTCTCTATTCTCATGACTGCTGTGAATTAAGATCGTATATCTGAGTACATCATAAGCTTTGTCATTCGTCAGTCATCAATTGTTTAATATTTTTGTTATTGTTATTTGTTTTTGTTATATTTTTATTTTTTATCTAAACAAATTATTTATGGAGTGGAAATTAGAAAAAAAAAAACAATATTTACTTCGTCTTGTTTAATAATTGTTCTTCTTTATTTTTTTCTTGTGATAATAAACAAAGTTATCGAAATTTAAAGAAAGAAAAATTAGATCACAAAATTCAATAATTTAAATTTGAGAAAGTTAAAAAAATTTTATTAAATTTTAACTAAAATCAAATTTAATAGTATTTATTAATTGTTTTGATTAAGTTTTTAATATTTATTAATTGTTTTTGAATTAAGTGTTGTTAAGTTTGGTCAGTGAGAAGTGGAGATTTCATGTACTTTCATGTATGTATGTAAGTGTGAAATTGTTTAATTAAATCTTAAGATTTATATTAGAGAAAAAAAATGTAATTTACATTTGAAAAATTTTGTTATTTAAAAAATATTTAAAACATAAAAGGAATATATTTGTTCTGCGTGTTTTTTCTATATATATTTCCTTTATGTTTAAAATCATGTACTATATGTGTACTCATATAATTAAGTGCAAAGAACATTACGTCTATATTAAAGCAAAATACTCAAATATGAATTTATGTGAAATAACATTTAAAGCTAAAGAAAAATAAATTAAAATAAACATTTTTTTTATCGAATTGTTATACATTTTCATCTTAATTCGACACTACCATGTACAGTTCGATCAAGTTAAGGTTTTTGTGTTAAAATATTTTCCGCATAATATATAACGCATTAACTCGTATGTTAGCCATTGATTAGAAAATTGATTAAAATATTCTGAGAATATAATCACTTATTAGCCACTTTTTCGATATTACATTACATTGCATCACATTATTTTGAGAAATGATGATATTTTCTAAAACTGGTAGAATCTTCGGTTGAATCTATTCAATTTATATTGAAGCTGTCAAAAACTTTAATTTTGTTAAACTAACCATTTTATTATTATTCTTATTTTACCATTAAAATTGTTGTTGCTATCCGGCTGGTTGTATTCATTTCTAAGTTTTTCTATATTCATGATATATCTTCAGATGAGGAAATGATCTCTGCTTTTTATTAATTTTATACTTATTCTTTCTTATTCATTATCTTTCACAAAATTTTTCTTAGTAATCAATTTATCAGTTTTTATGACAGCTAAAATAAAAAAGGATTTCTCAGAATACCATAACGTTGCACAAAATACCGATAAGTATCGTTATTTTGCTTCGCAGAGTACCAAATATAAATTTTTTCGTTACGTATCGCAAAACTGATTTCTTAGAATAGGATTATTATCACGTATATTGCTATTTCTTACTGCTATGCTAGTATAATTTGTATATTTGTTATTTAATACTCTTATTATATTATTTTATTTAAAAAAAAATTATATTAATTTATAATATTAAGTTTATTCAGATAATATGTGATATCTTCAAAAAATCAATTCAACCGTATCAATATACAATTTATATACGATAACTAAATTTTGTCATTTTAATTCATTCATTTGACAAATTTATGATATAATTGACAATTGAAGAATTTTTTTTTGTACAAGTGGTTTGTTACTAACTTATTTTACTTACTTACTGAAGTGATCAACAAACCGTGTATATCCTAAACCTGATTTATTAACGTCAACAATTTCTGGTACTGAAAGGGTTAATTAAAACTATTTAAAATGTAATTTTATAATTCGGTAGTAAAAGAGTTAATATGTACTATCTAAATTTTTTTTTTTTTTTACATATTTCGGTATTGAGAGATAACCAATTATATATACTTACTTAATTACTTAGGTAGACAACAGACCATGTAGGTACTGAGCCTGACTCATCAACGTTTTCCATTTGCAATTATGTATATTATTTTTTTTAGTTCGGTGGGTTAATTATATCATTCATTAATAATACTATATAATTAATAATACTCTAGTATCAAGCTAGTAGCAATTTTAATTAACTAAGATACCCGACTATTGTTTCTTATATATGTAAATATGATACATTCAATATATGTACGTATAAAGTTAACTTTTATAAGAAAAATAAATATTACAAAAAGCGATTTATAGGATGGAAAATATGCTGTGCCTTAAAATCAAATCAAATCAAATCAAATCAAATTAACGAAAAAGTTCATTTTTAAACTTTACTAGTAATTCCTGAGATTTTTTTCTTTTCATTATATAGTTTTCAATTTCTGAAGAGCTTTAGGTAATCATTAAAAGAGATATTTTGGATATTAACTTAATAACAAAATTTATTAGAAAATATCATTGACACAGCAATAAATTTGTAGGTGACAATTTAACTCAATACTCGTTTTATTTCATTGACTAATTTTGACAAGGTGAATAATAAAAGATTTAATTTATAATTTTTCTATGAAATTTATAGTTTACTATAAGAAAGCTACCATCTTCTATATAATCAATATGTATTATATTGAGTTAAAGAGTACATATTTGAATATGTGATTTGAATTGAAATTAGCATAGAGATAGGACTGTAGATTAAATTTTGTTAATTATAAATGTATTAATGGACATCATATTATCAATTTAAATTGATCGATTTGAAAGAATAAATTTTGATGATTCGGGTTTTTCTTAAAGTCCTGATAAGAGGTTATTTCATACAGTAAGAAAAAATTGTTCTAAAAATTTTTTTAAATTCAACCTGAACTACAGAGGGTAAAGAGATTGGAAAAATAAGGTCTAACAAATATCAACTACAGCTCCGAAGATATTCAAGCTAGAGCAATGTGTTTGTCAAAACCTATTTTAAAATTAATGTACCTAATTATCGGTACATACTTTGGTTGGGTATAGGTATCAGACTTACCATTTTCAGTCTGGCCATAGTTAAATTTTTAATTTTAATAATTAACATTTAATTATTAGAATTAAAAATAGGTAAAGAAAAAAAATGTTGAATATTTCTGAATATATTAAATAGAAAAATTAAATTTCTCTACAACTTCGATATACAAAATTTTCATATTAAATTTTCCGTTTTTCATGTAAAATCATATAAATGTAATGTAATTATTTTTAAAATAATTTTGCAAATGTCAATTGTAAATTGTTGCTCTGTGATGAGAGCTTGAATATTGTGGTTATAATTTTTACTAATCAACGTAGTGAACACTTGATTAGTAAAAAATATTACCACAATATTCATGCTTTCAGCACATCATACACCACTATGTATAATGATTAATGAATAAAAGATAATGAATTAACTTTTAATAAACTTTTATAAAGGGTGATTTTTTTTTAGAGTGATAGAATTTTAAATTATAAATAATATTTCTAATAATATCATTCTACATATAAATTATATTTGAATCCAATTTTTTTTTTTATTTTATTGTTTAATTTCCCGTATATGCTCACCACGGTTAACTTACCAATTTTGTAAGGTCTATTTATTTCCGAAATAAAACAAGTTATGTTGATTTTCAAAATGTCAATTGTTGCTGGCTTATTTATTTATTTTAGTCTAAATCAAACTTCTCGTCTTGTTTTTAAAGTTTTCAATTTAATCAAGTTCAATCTATGTTCATAATATATGGGCGTAAAATAAACGAATTTAACTATTAAGTATTTTGAAAATAGTTTCTGTACTGCCTCTAGTTTAGTTTGTCTCCAAATTAGGTCTAACAACACAAAAAATATAAAAATTTAAAAACAGGAAAATTTTTTTAAGCCAACTTTTTATAAAATTAAGCATAAAATTAGCTTTTTAGATGATATCACAGAAATTTATAATTTCAAATTCAAATTATCAACAAAGTAAACACATAAGTTTTCAATAGAGATCGGTTTAGAAAGACTAATCTAGCTAATTCCATTGAAAGAGTATAATTAAAACAAATGGGATAAAAGAAGATTACCTTTTGAACACCACCTTAAAAAAGTATCGAAATTACAAATAAAGTTTCATCTAAAGCAACAATGTTTGTTTTTAAATTCATATGTAGTTAGCTTATAAATGAAGTTTCTTATTAAGAATAACTGAAGAGACATCATTAATGGAAATTATACTTCAAATATCTCTATAAAAATTAATCCAATGATGTTGTTAAATGACAAAATCTTGTAGGTCAATCAATTCATTGGACTATTTATTGAAAAAATATTGTCATGAAATTTGTATTTTCAGAAATTAAGTAATTGGGTTGCTGTATGGCATGTAGTATCATCTTTATGAAACCAAAACTCTCTCAGGTCGATCTTAAATCAATTTAGAAATAAATATTAATTTATTATGAATCTGTAGTGACTACCATTGACAGTAACATTCGCTCCCGCATCAGTTTTAAAGAATTAAAAATCAAATGTTTACAGCGATGTAAGCCATATTAAACAGTGTATTTTTTAGAATGTAATGTAACTTGTTAAATTTTTTAAGACTTATTCTCACTCTATATTTTTTTTTTGTTTTTTTTCTCCTATTACTCCGCGTGGTAGCATAGGGCTTCGATAGTGAACCTCCATTCCTCTCTGTTGAGTACTTCTTCCTTAATATCGTCCCAGGTATAATTGTTGATTGTTAATTCTTGATCGATTGTGCGTCTCCATGTGTTGTATGGTCTGCCGGGTCTCCTTTGTCCTTGTGGATTCCACTCTAGAGCTCTTCTTGCTATATCACTTTCTGATTTCCTTAGTGTATGACCTATCCATTTCCATTTTTTCCTATTTATCTGTCTGTTGATCGGTTCTTCTCCAGTTATCATCCATAAATTCTCGTTGCTAATTCTTGCCGGCCAGAATATTCTGCATATAATTCTCAAGCACTTGTTGATGAATACTTGTAGCTTCTGTTTGATTCTGACCGAAGTGAGCCATGTTTCACTGCCATATATTAATGTTGACTTAACACATGCTCTGAATATTGTTAGCTTTGTTGTTCTCGATATTTGGTTGCTCCGCCATATCTTCATTAGGCTCCCAAATGTTCTTCTTGCTTTATTTATACGGCTGTTGACATCTTCTGTTGTACCTCCTCTTGATGTTATGATGCTCTCCAGGTAGTTGAATTCTTCTACGTATTCTATCTGTTGTCCCCTCACTGTTATTGGCTCACTATCACTGTTGTTTGTCCTCATTGCCTTGGTTTTCTCGATATTTAAATCCAGTCCCGATTTCTTTGCTTCTTCTTGTAATCTGTTGACTTTGTTCTGTAGGTCCCTTTGATTCCTTGCTATGAGGCATACATCATCTGCGTAATCTAAGTCTTCTAAGTTGCAGAAGAGATCCCATTCTATTCCGTTTATTCCAGTGCAAACTTTTCTTAGAATGTCGTCTAGTATTGTGTTGAAGAGAAGTGGAGATAGTGAACATCTTTGTCTAACTCCTATATTGGTGTAGAATGGATCACTGATGTTACCTCTGTGTTGAACTGTTGTCTCTGCATCTATATACATCGCTTTGATGATGTTGATGATTTTTTCAGGAACTCCCTTCTTTGTAAGTGTTCTCCATATTGCACATCTCTTGACTGTGTCGAATGCTTTCTTAATCCTCACTCCACATACAACAATTTTAATTGTTAATATAACATTTCAATCAGAAATGAGATTCATGAATAACAATACGATCTGAGAAGAACTTAGACCAAGGAGGTCCATTGTGATACCTTAGAATCTCGATTCTCTGAATAACTCGACGAATAAGTTCTTTCGGCGATTATGTATACAATAAATTTCAAGAAGTGCAATTTCCATACATTGCAAATGTTGTTGCGGTGTAATTTTTTCCATTTTAATTTATCTAAGATCTTACTATAAACACAAATGCGCAAACTTATGTCTTCCCAAATAACAGTTTTCCTTTTTCAATGTCGAAAGTTTTATTACTATAAAAAAAAAAACACCCTTTATTTGAAAAATAAATAAAAATGGAAAAATTGAAATTGGAAAATCCCCTGCAAGAAATGTTCCCCTTAAATATAATAGAAACAAATAATAATAACGTCTGGTTTGATTCATCATTTTAATACACATGTGTGTATGTACATTTGTGTATAATATCTACAATATATACTATCTACATGTTTTTTTTTTTATAAAGATAAAGCGGTTTGGGTGGGTGAAGGTTTTCCTGATTCTTAAGAATTATTTAATGTAGTTATTGTGATAGTAAAGATGTTGTTAGTAGTATTGTACTCTCGTTGTTTTTGCGTGTTCATTTGGTCAAATGTTCAATTGTTTTTGTAAAACAATAAAAAATATTAAAACAATATTTGCAAATAATATAATTGATATGAATATTAAAAATTAATAAAATATCAATATTGGACTATATTTAACTAAACTAATTGAATAAAACATAAAAATGTTGAATTGATGATATTTATTTCAACTTGAGTGGATAATATTTCGGTTATTTTTTAAAATTTACAGTTATAAGTACTTTGACAATAAATACTGAATTGTATTTTTCTAACACAATTTCTTGCTGGCAACACTAAAAATGCGATTATTTTACAATTTAAGCTTTTAGTGGTTTTTTTTTAAAATGTGTAATAAAATTTTGATTGTTTTTTTCCCTATTTTTTTTTTATTATTTAAAATGTAAAGTAATTTCAAAAGTAATTTTTTATATTATAAAACAAAATTCGTTAATCGTGTTGTGTAAAATGAACTTTCATTATTATTAACAGTTATTTCGATATATATTAACATACCTTCATTATTTATGGGCATATTGGAGGTTTAAATTATATGCTGATTCATCAGCAACATGTATCAGCAACATGTAAACAGGTTATTAGTAGATGCTGATAATTGCTGAAAATAAAGAAAGCTTTAATAAAATATTGATGCATTACTTACTACATATTTTATCCAACATTGTTGCCAGTCGAGTCGACTTAATTTCGTTGATGAACAACTAAAAAAATATCTCTAAAAGTTTAAAAAAAATCCGAGGAAAGTAGGTGGGTAGGTACAAGTAGCATACTTGGAACAAAGACGTTCATTATGATATCACAGAATCTCAATTTTTCGCGCGGATTCTACTTGTCAAAACTAATTAAAGCATTTTACGCTAAAACGGTGGAGGCACTTAATCTTGCAATATAACCTAGTAAGTCTAGAAAGTAGGCTCCTAGATGAGTTTTTATTTTGTGAACGTAGAAATCATTTAAGTGGGGCCCAAGACTTCTCAAATGTTTTCCAATACGACAATGTTTTCCAATATGTCCTGTGAAAACTCTAACCATCGTGTTGATAACTAATTTTGATAATAATAGTAGGTTACGAAACCGTTTATGTTGAGTCAGATAAGTTTGTCGAAATTGCAGTCAGGCCTTTTGGACCATTTGCGATTAGAAGCTCTGATTTCTTCTTTGTGAAGTAGTAGCTTACAGGTAGCTAGAAGTGTGCCTAGATTGCTTTCTTCATGGAAAGATCAACAAGGCCGGTTTACTTCTACCAAGTTTAAAAAAGTTTCCTACAAAATTTTGATTAAAAAGTTCTAATATTTGTATTTCTTAACAACTTAAACCAAAAGTTTTCATTGTTATAAATGATTATAGGAATTATAATGATATATAGAGAAATTACGGAAAACAAAACTTGAAAAGAAATTTAGGAAAAAATTAAATTTAAGAAAAAGCTAAAAATATTTTTTGTTCTACGTGATTACTTTATATTCATGTATTTCTTTAATGGTTCAATATAATTTTGTGAGGTGACCTGTAAAGGTGATCAACTTTGAAATATATAACAAATTAATAACATTCAACAGTAGTAATAAACTAGTAGTATTTAACTACAGTAGTAATCAATAGTAGTAATAAGCTGCATATAAGTAGTACAGAAATATTACCAGCTTTCAAAATTTTGTTTTGTAATGATTCTGCTGTAGGGATATTCATCTGAAGTGTTCAAAACTCGTTGGAGTTAAATTTTTTTATTTTTTGTCTTTAAATTAGTTTTTGTAAATATTTTTTAAAAATCAAGAAGATTTATCAACTTATTAATATTTACGTTTAAAACATAAAAATTCAATTTTTTAAAACGATTAAATTTTTGTTCCTGTTTTAAAATTTGGCGTCGCCTCTGCTTGCAGTACTAAAAAATAAAAATTAATTTTTAAAATATTCTCACGTTAACAAAAAGTACCGTTTTTTTTAACACCAAACAATTTATTTATTTCTCTTCTCAAATAATAATCAAGATTATTATTATTCTCTTTTTTGATAATTACTTAAGAAGAAAAAAAACAAAAACAATTTAAATATATTAAATAATAAGGAAAATTAAATAAAAATTAATCTAATAGAAAATTAAATTAATTATCAATTTTTAGTAACATGATAACCTTAAGCATCAATGGATTTACCAAAAATTTTTAATTTCACCGTAAAGTTTTATTCAATTACTTGTATTTGAAGTATCAATTTTGTAAAACCTTAAATAATTTCTACAAATAAAATAAAAAAAAAAAAACAAGTAAATTAATAATTTTAATAAAAAATTAATAAATAATAAATAAAAAACAAAAAGAATAATAAAAATGGATTATTCTACAACGATAATTCCAAATACAACAATGGAAACAATGAATTATAATAATAGTAGTTCAAATTTTGAAATATCTGAAGCAGATTATGGACAACGTTATAAAATTTTAGCAATGCTTGTCTTAGGACTTGGTAGTTTAATATCTGGTATTCTACCTCGATTGATATCACAGAGTCATAGACGACAACATTTTTTCATATCATTAATGTTATGTTTTGGAGGTGGTGTATTATTAGCAACAGCTTTAGTTCATATACTAGTGGATGTAAATTATTTTAATATTAAATATTTATATTTTATAAATAAGTATATAAATAAATTTTAATTTTTAAGGTACGAAAAGATATGCCACAAAATGCTGAAGTTTATTTATGTATTGGATTTTTTATAATTTATTTTATTGATGAATTTATTCATTATTTTTTTGGTGAAGCATTACAGCATATGCATAATCCTAATGATGATGATAGACATTCTGATACAAATCATACACACAATCATATTCATTATGGTGCTGCAGATACATCAGATCCTGAAACTGAATCTTTATTAAATTATGCTAACAGGTATGTAGTATATGTATGTAAATAATAAAAAAGATATGTAATGTAAATATCTAATATCTTATCTATGAAAATTCGGGTTAATGATTTTAATGAAAAATCAAATTTAATATTCTGAGAATTTATTATAAAATATGAAAGAGTTTTAAAGAAGAATAATAGTTATGATAACAGATTTTTTTAATTTACATTTTGATAAGTAATCAACAATAAGATTTCATTATTTACTAAAATTATTTACATATTATTATTATTTAATTAGAGAAGTAGAATATTTTTAAACCTAATTGGAATATTTTCCTAGGTATTTTATTTTAATTACAAAATTTATTTGTTTAAAAAAAACATTGGTATTAAGAAATGATCTCAAACAATACGAGTGGGTAATAGTGAGCAATTGTAAGCTTGAAATTTCTTTCTTCCTACATACGCATAATACGCTTACAATTTGCGCGTTAAGTCTAAATTGTTGTTTTTTGCATTTGAACAAAGAACTGCATATACCTCAATGGATTGCATACGTGTTTAGATATGCTTGTTGGCTGGCAATTTTCGCCTATTTCAGAATTTACTTAATATTAAATTAATTATTGTACGATTATTACGAATGATTAGTTTTATTTTATCAATATTTATATGATCAAGGTAGTTTCCAATTTTCCATGTCTTTTCGATATTTTACTTTAGCAATGGCGTAGCTTTCGGACAGCCTTAACTTATTGAAGATGCTTCAATATTGGGTCTGATTTTTATTATGTCGATGAAATTTCTATCTCTTTTCTAAGTTCTTAAACTATCAGATCGACTTTCAAACTACTGACTACTTATTTATTTTTTTTTTTAATTTTTAATATAACACCGCTGGCTATCTTAAAATTTTTATTTCGGCGGTATGTAATATTGATGCAAAATTTCAAATATTCAAATTTGCTTGTTAGTTTAATATGTTGTTGTTTTATTTAAATGTGAACTATTTTGAAGACTGGTATGCCAATTCTAAAATTTATATTCTTCTTCTGTTTACCCTATTCAGTGTATAGTAACGATAGTTTTTTATTATATGATTATGTATAATTTATAATACATACTTAGATATTACATGATTTTTTTATGCAATAAACTTTTTAGAAGTGTATCCATCTACGTTGAATATTTATTTCCATACACATATGTATATAATTATATACCTTTTTTTTTATAGTAATACCAATCATCAACCAGGTGAACTTTGTGATGCAGATGAAGCAAATGCTAGAATTTGTTATACAACACATGATGAACCATGTGCAGAAGCTAAAACAGGTGCATTAGGATTAGTTACAGCACTTTCAATACATTCTGTAATTGAAGGTTTAGCTATTGGTTTACAAAGTAGTAGTACTGGTGTAAGTAATATTTTCTATTATTGATATATATATATACATAGTAATATTACAAAAATTTATATTTACTTACTTATATCAGGTAGTGGTATTACTTTTAGCAGTAGCTTGTCATAAGTATGTTATGAGTTTTTGTTTAGGGCTTGAAATACGAATGTCATCAAATTCAAATGTTAAAAAGCATATATTAGCTGTAGCAGTATTTAGTTTGGGTTCAGTTATTGGAATTATGATTGGTATGATGATAGATGGTATGCCATCTGAATTGAATACTTCAGCATTTCCAATATTACAAGCAATAGCTGGTGGTACATTATTATATGTTACAGTTTGTGAAGTTTTACCAAGAGAAAGAGCTAGATGGCATCAAAATCCAAATAAACGATGGGCTGGTATTGCGCAATTTTTTGCAATTGGTATTGGATTTTCTGCTATGACATTAGTTGAACATTTTTTGGGTAATTTAATTTTTGTTTGTTTTTTTATTTATTTAAATAAATAATTATTTAAAATTTGTTTTTGTCTTGTAGAACATTGATGTTTGTAGAAAAATGCATGGTTATCAATACAATATGTTTTGATTTGAATATTTAATCCAAAATAAATGTATTTAGAAATTTATCAAATCAATTTAAATTAGAAAAATCATTCAATATTTAAAATGTAATTAGAATTACATACATATACATACCTAAATTAATTATATTGTAATATTGTTTAGTTAATTTAATAAAAATTATATTATAAATATTGTTAGTATATTTAAATTAAATTATAAAAGCTATATTGTTATATTGAATTTATCTCAAAATTTTAAATAATTTTTAATAATATTAATAATTTTAAATTCAAATTTATTAAACTTTATTTCAAAATATTTCTTTAAATGTCGGTTAAATACTTAAAATATGTACCTACTTTTTAGTATAAAGAAATCGTAAGAAGATGAAATAAAATTAAAGCCATATTAAAAAAAAAAATTTTTATTTTTATTATTTTTTATGTATGTTTTTTTTTCTCTGAATTATGTTTTATTATCTTTACGTTACCTTACTTACTATCATTACTAATGCTTAAATTTATGTACGTAATATTTCCAAGATTTTGATGTAAATCTGGCAAATCCAAGCTTCCAAAGTTATTATTTATAATTTTTATAAAATTTTTAGATTACCTGTGATTTTTTTTTAGCATCTACAGTAAAGTACAGCAAAGATCAAATTATTATTTTTCATGATAAATTAAATATGAAATATTACGATAAAAAATAATGTTCGGAAAATTCGAAAGTAGAAATGTTTTAAAGTTTTTGTTTCAAAATTTATATATAGCTTGCCCAAGCTCTAATATCTTTAATTAAAATTGTTGATTTCTTTGTAAGTTATTCATGTGGTCTATTTTCAACATTTTTCATACTGAATTACTTCAGTTTTAAATAATTGATGTCTAAAAAATATTAAATTTCGATACTTATAAAAATGATACTTATAAAATTATTAAAAATTCATCTAAAATCGTCTAAATTTGACAAGGATGGTAAAATCAAAGACCGTTAATATATAAAGATACACAAAAGTAGTTTGATCGTATTTGTGATAGTCTATGAGTGATCTACATAATGACACCATTATCAAAAACCGTTAATATATATTAACGGTTTGTGCCATTATGTAGTGATTGTTTATGTTTTTAATATGAAGCAGTAAGATCGTAAAAATGCCCAATTTTAACTCTGATTTTCATACGATCAAACTACTTTTGTGTGTCTATATATATTAACGATCTTTGGTAAAAGCTTATAACTGAATTCAGGAAGATCGATTTCGTCTTTGAACTATTTTGAGCTGTATCCTGAGTTTTAAACTTGGTGCTAATTACTTAACATAACCTAATTTTCAATAAGCATCACTATACTAATTAAAAATTGTATTGCTCAAATATGTTACAAGGATTTGAACATATACAAATGTGTCATGATTAATTTAAATGTATGCCAAAATTATCAAAGACAAATTTTTATTGTATTGTAATTAATAAAAAAAAAAATATGTTTAATTAGAAACTTACACAATATGAAAGAAGTTAAATCGAAATTATTAAAAATGAAAACAATAATTTGGCCATGTCTATTTTCTTTTGTTTAACGTGGTTTAACCTTAGTTTTTAAAAATTTATATTTTGAATTTCATACTTTTTTTATTTTTTTTTTTTTGGTAACTATCACACTCTTTAAAAAGTAATTCAATTTAATTTTTAAATTATTAAAAGCTTAACAGAATGTGGTGAGACTAACTGCTGGAAAGAAAGTTTATTATTTTTGCATTCGAAATATTACGATCAGTTCACATTTAACCATTTGGCTGCAAAGTTTCATCTTACCCAACCAATCATTTTATTTTCAGATAAATTTTTGAATAAAAAGTAAATAAAAAAAAAGAGAAAAGTAAATTTGAAAAAAAAAAAAAAATATAACATAAAAAAAAAGTTGAATTAAAAAAAAAAGTGTAATTTTAAATGAAAAAATGAAAGTGTTACTAAAATTATTACCATTGATTGGAATTATACAATTTATTTTTTTAAATTTAACAAATGCAACATACATCTCAACGGACAAAAATTTAACAAAATCTTTTATTGGTAAAAGTTCATCAGCAGGAGGATCAGTAACAAGTTGGACAGATCCATATGATGATGATGAATTTCCAAATGCTTGGTCATCATTGTTGGAAGAATATACTCTAAGGTATTGAAATTTTATATGCTTTTTTGTTTTAATTTCGTTACAAAAACTGCTGATGTATAGATTTTTCATTGAATATTTTTATTTTGAATTTGAAGTTGAATGATTTATGTTAATAATAATGTATGTAACATTTTCTTCTCCTTCTATTTCTTCTCCATGACAATTTGTTTCAGTCATCACGGATCAGTTATTGTACTTCTTAGCCATTAAGTCCATTTGTCTTTGCGTTTACATTGTATTCAAATCTGCTACTGGCATAATCCGTTTTTATTGTCTTCAGTCATGTTGCTAATGGTCTACTCCAGTTGTCGGTTAGAAACGAGGAAGATGAATATTTTCTTTATTATATGCTCTTCATTTCGTCTCATCACATGACGCGTATCAGTCTATTTTAAAACAAGGGAATTTGTCTATTTTAAGGTCTTCTCTACAATTTTTATACCTATCTCTTCTAAAGATACCTGTAGAACATCGAATTATTGCTATTTTAGCAACATTAAGAGTACCTACGTTACTTTTTTTTTCCATTTAACGTTTAAGATTGGTTTGCAATACTTATACTACATGATGCTATATAGTTCTATGCAGCTTTATTACATAACAGCTAACACATTATTTTTCTTTTCAATATTTATTACAGTAAAACAAACCGGATGTCACGTATGGAAGGACATTATCAACAACATTTTATACCATCATCAAATTTTTATGTTACACGACGTGTCGATGAAATTGATAATGATATTAATGTGAATACAAAACGTCCATTATCAAGAATAGGAACTTTTCCGAATATTTTAGGAAATGGTGGTTCTTCAAATACTCCATTACCATCATCACCACAATCAACAAATTTAAATCGACAATTCTTTCATTCAATTAATAATATGAATAACAATAACAATAATAATAATAATAATATTAATAATAATAAACCATTACGTGAAGTATCTGAAACTGATTTATATTTATTGGGTGCAATGGAAAAATTAGTATATCGTATGGATTATTTAGAAAATCGTGTACGTAGATCTGAACAACTGATATATTATTTAATGGCTGGAAATAATCAGAATAAAAGAGAAGGTAATATTGAAAAAAGAAAATGAAAAAAAAAAAATAAATAAAAAAAATATTTTGGTAACAATAAAAAATGTTATGAGATTGTTAAGAAGGGCTGAGGGGGATATTTACAATAAAATTTTTGATGATTTTTTAGTTCGTTTTTGTAGGATAGCTTTCATCAAGCTGTGACGCATAAAATTTTGTAAAAAAACAAAAAAAAAATATTTGCATAAAAAACTTTTTGTTGGGTTTTCTTTTCAAATCAGTTTAGTGTTTGTTTATTTAAATGAAACTTGTACATATATCTACATAAATGTGCATATAATTACATAATTTTTAGTGTATTTTGGTATTACCATAAAAAATATAGTTTTAAATTATGTGTCATAATGATTTTTGTTTTTAAATTATTAATTTATATGCAGAATAAATTCACAACGTATAATTTGAATACCGTTAATATCATAAATACCGTTATAATTATAATATCCTATTTTATTTAATATTTTCATTCCATTAACCAAAATCTGTTGTTTTAAATGGTTAGTTTGAAGTGTTTGAACTCCATCAATAAATAATATATCATTAAAGAGTAAAAACACAATTGAAACAAAGACCATTGTTATTAACGGTTTTTGATTGAAGTCTATGATAGTTAGCCTAATTTCATTTTGCAAAGGTATAATTTGCCCAATACTAGTTGACAAAACAAAACTTATTATAAAATGTAATTTTACAAAGCAAACAAATCTAAATCTAAAGGCCTAATTATTTCAAATCATTTGATTTACAGTACAGTGTTGTCCAATGACTTGGTTTTCGAATTTGCGATGTATTAGCATTTATTTTACCAAATATTTTCATTTGGTATATTGATTGATACATATGATCTATCCGTTCTGTTTTCTTTGATTTCCTAAATATTTTGATGATGATGGATTATCTATTTTACTTTATGATTTCTTGCTCTATATAGGTTTATTAAATTTAAAATAAATTATCAAAGCCTAGATGATTTATATTTAAATTAGACAAGCTTTAGATGTTAGGTGTTAGGTTGTATAACATTTCCACCGATAATTTTGATGACTGACTTTTGTACTTTCTTTAAGTACCTGCTGCTGGGTGCTGGGTACATCCTAAATAATATGTGAGTTGTATTCAAGTCGTAATCAAATGTATGATTTATAATATTAAAACATGGCAGTGCTTCAAATCTTTATAATAATAAATTTTTAATCTAAGTTTTATTTCATAACTTTTATGAAATTTAACGTTACAAAATAACGTCGCAATTTTAGCTTAGAGCTATTTATAACTATTTAAATTAGTTTAATTAAATTTAATTTTCAATAATTCAAATCAATTTCAATTTCAATTTTAGATATCGTAGCAGACCCATGTCCAAAAAATTTCACAAAAATCGATGAAAATTGCTATCATTTATCTGAACAACAATTGAATTGGAAATCAGCAAATTCATTTTGTAAATCGACCAGTTCACATTTAGCTGAATTTGAATCGATTTCAGAGAATGAAGATATTGTTGCATTTTTATTAAATCATCCACATCATAGAGGTAAAGATTTTTGGTTAGGTGGTTTAAATCCTGGTTTATTATGGATTTGGTCAAATTCAGCTAAACCTGTAAATCCAAATACAAATTTAACATCAATTGCACAAAAAGTTCAACATCCAATCAAACCTACAATAAATAACAATGAACTAGTTAAAGATCAGAATAAAATTTTAAATAATATTGCTGAAATTAAAGGTAATGGAAGATGTCTTCGACTTTCATATAATCCAACAAAGCATACATATTTTTATTATGGCCAAGAATGTACATCTAGACAAAATTTCATATGTGAATTTGAAGATAAAACTGTTGAAAATGAAATTAAAAAAGTTGGACGTCAATTGAATTTATTCTGAATGAGAAAATTTTCAAATACATAATGATGATAATATTAAGTGTAAAATCTTAATTGATTTTTTTTTTGTTCATATTTACTTTTCGTATTTATTTGAAACAAAACAGATTTTAGTCACTAGATTTAATTATTATAATTAAATATAAAAATATTAACATACTTACATACATACTTATTTATTATTGTATTTAAAAAAAAAAGAAATAATTTAAATAAAATAAAAATATTTTGAAAATGATAATTAACAGTTTTTTTTAAATAAATTATCTAAAAACATTTTTTTTTCATATTGGAAGATAATTCTTTTTAGAGTATAAGAAAGAAATATTAAATAACTTTTGTTTAAAAGAAGATTTAAAAATTATTTTTTTGTGCTGGTCTTTATAATATAAAACATTTAAGCTACTGATCATCAAAACTTTTATTTTATCAGCATTAGGCAAACAGTGAAACCTTACATTTTTGGTTTGTTTATTTGAGGAACAGTAGGAAATATATACATGAAAATACTGAGAAATAATTCTAGATTTCCTCAGAACGTCTCTGTTGATAGATACAGATTGAAAGGAGTCAGTGAAATCGAAAATGCAGTATTGTAAATAAAAATTTAGAATTAAACGTATTGTACGCACACATTATAAAATACACTAGTTTGCAGTTAAAATTCTAATCCGACATTTTCGATGTAACGAGTAAATTTCCATTATCTTGGAATTATAGTAAAAAATTAAATAAAAATAAAATAATTGTATGAGGTAATCCAATAAAATATTGCATACATAGGATTTAATTAGTTGTATAGTTTTTATGTTATTTGCAGACTTTAAAATATATTTAAATCATCTGGTTTCCATTTTTTCTATTATGTCCAAATGTCTACTCAATACTGCATACTTGAGCTAAGAAAAATGTTTTAGATTATTTTGTTAGTATAAATTCTGTTAATGAAGTCGAAATACAACTACAAATATTTTAGTTTTCACCTAAGTAAATTTACGACATAATTTTGCAAATAATTAATTTATTTGTTCCCCCTAATTTTAATGTAAATAAAGGGATGATTTTTTAATTTCCTATCAAATGGACAACAAACCTATCTATAATAATTTTTCGAATTAGAAAGCATGGACATTTTAATTTCAATAAAGCTATTTATTTTTATTATATATTTTTTATAATTATTTTTATTGAAAATTTAATGATTTTTGATATAAAGGGGTATAATAAAAATGAAATAACAAATGATTTTAAAGATTTACAAATATAAAAAAGATAATATCAAACAAATAAATATTAAATTCAAAAATATTTGAATATTAATAAAAATTACATTAACTTATTTATTATGAATATTAATAAAGATAAAAGAAACAATAAAATGCTACTTTTAATAAGCAGTATAGTTTATCTAACAAAAACAAAAACAATTTTTATTCTAAAATTTTAATATATATTAAATTGTGCAAATTATTTATAAAAAAATATTTATTTTTATTTATTTACTTAATTTTTTTTTTTTTTCTTAAATATTATTATATATTGTGTTTATCAAATGCGTATAAAATGATTTTGGATTTCTGTTTTTATTTTTATAATATGGTAATATTAATTGATTGCGTTTCTTTTTTGTTTTGTTATTAACAAAAATTCCAAAAAATATTTTTTAAACTTTCTACATACATAAACGTTTTTCCTCTTTTTTTTATTTGTTGTTTGAGTTATTGAATTTAATTTAACTTTATTAATTGTTGTTTAATAATAATAGAAAATAATAGATTAAGGATATAAAGAAGAAAAAATATATGAAGCGTATATACGTTAATAAGATAAACGTATATATATATATGTGATTTTTGATTAGCAGCGTGCTAAAACAAATATCGTAAATAAGAATCGAGCATAAAATTATTAATTTTTATTGATAATAGTTTTATAATATAAATAATAGTTTGATATTTTAAGCGATTTATATAGAATATATTTTTGAATTTAATCTAAAATAAAATGCAAATTTAAGTATATCTGATTAATAATTATACAATTAAAAAAAGCACCTATTTTAGTATCTATTACCAGAAATAATCTTTTATTTTTTTTTTTTTTGTAATTAGACGGTTTAAATTTTCTTGACTAGTTTTTTTTGTTTTGTATTGAAGCTATTTTAAAATTTTTTTTTTTTTTTGTTTAAATTTCTGTTTTTGAGTATATTTTTAGGCACTAAGAACAATTATTACAAATACATAATATTTAATTATTAGTTAGGACTATTTTTAAAATTCCAAAATACGAACATATAAAAAGGAGAAGATATTGTTATATCTGCAAACAACATTCTTCGATATTCTACTGTAATATTTTATTAATATTTATTATAATTAATATTCTTTTAAAATTCTACATGGAAACAATATGTTCCTTAATTGATTAAAGCAATTTCTTTTTTATTCAATAATTTGATAAAATATTAAAGCATCCATTTTTATTCGATAAAATTTTTTTTTCTCAGAGATTCAAATATTTTAATTTGATACATACAATTTTGTTGGTTTCAATTTATATTTTATTTTAAATAGTATTTTAAAATTATTATATTTTTATCATAAGTACTTCTTTTTATTATTCTTTGAGTTGATGAGAAAAAAAAAAACGAAAAAAAGTATGTTGATTGAGTTTATAATTTGATATACATATTTAAAATTTATAAATAATTTTAAATTATTATTAAAGAATATAAAATACTAAAAAAATATACTTTTTTATATTCTATTCAAAATTCGATGTTAATATGGTTAGTATTGTAAAACATAAAAATGATTATTGTATTTTATATATATTGTTTTTGGATACTTATAATGGAAGGCTCTTGAGTGTAAAAACAAAAATTACAATTCAATTAATTAGTATTTATAATACTAAAAAAAAAAAAAAAAAAAAACAATACATCAAAAATGTTTTTAATAATTATTTAAAGGAGCTGTTGGTTGATTAAATTGATAAGTTGGGTACCTTGGTGTAAATTCACCAATCAATGCTGTATGTTCAGAATCTTGTTTATCAGCTATTGATGTTGGTTTATAATCTCCTTCAGAAAAGGTTGGCGGAGCTACAAAAAAAAAACAAATTATTTAATATATTAAACATACTACTATCATTTATCAAAAATATAACTTACGCATATTTGGATATAATTGGCCACCGTCAGCCATATTCCAACCCAAAGCCCCGCCAGCACCATTAGGTGGACTAGCAGGACTAACAGGTTGAGTTGGAGCCATTGATGGATCTTGTACAGGAACATCAGACATTGGTGCTGGCGGTTGAAATGAAGCTAATGGTATTGTACCCAATGTAATTGGAATATGTCCAGTTAAATTTGTATGAGGTCCACTAACATCAACTTCCACATATAATTGATAATCTAAATCGATGAGACCGCAATTTTGTAAATTAGATGGTGGTAAAGGTGGAATTTCTAACTGCTGATTAAAATTTTTCGATTCACCTCCACTTATTGGACCTATACTCAATTCTGCGATAGTAACTTTTTCTACTTTTTTATCGCCACGCGGTTGAGTAACATGAAAAGTAACTACTTTTCTCAAAATAAATTTAATTACATTAATATTGACATTACTAGCGTTATCACATTCAGCAACAATAGGCATAACTTGGCCCGAAACATAACCAGAAACTGGTATATTTACTATAACAGATAACGGACCTGATTTACAACAAAAACAACAAAATGATTTTTCAAGTTCTAATTTAGAAGATTCCTGAAATTAAAAATTTGTATTTAAAATAAATTTTTTTTTGTTACATTTAAGTATTAAAGCATTCTTACTTTTATTCTAGGATTCAAATTTAAATCAACTGGTGAAATAACTGTAAAAGCCATTTTCATATCTTGATCGAATTTCCATGGACGATCTAATGTTATTTTAATAGTGTAACGAACATGACCATGCATTCCTTCAAAACTTGATGGTAATGTTGGTGGTAAAGCACATGAAAATGGATAAGTATGATTACCGGCTGGAAGTTCAGTTTCAGCAGCATTTTTGCCACCTAGAATATAATATTGTATTTGAAAATATTCTTCATGTCCGTTCAAATTTTCAGTTTCATCTTCTTCTTTTCCAGTTTGTGTATTTGTTGTTTTCCTAATTTCTTGCCATGATGTATTTGCTTCGCCTAGAAAGCGAACTGTAATTCCTATAAAAATAACGTAATAAAAAAAAAATAAATTTTGTGATTAAAAATAAATTGTTAATAAAATAAATGAAAAGCACTAGTTTCTAGAGTTAACGGTTTATAAATTTAATATTGGCTAGGAATATTATAAAACTTAAACAATATGTACACAAGAATATTTTAGTATATATCATAATTACAAATTCTATGACTATTTTTAGAGAGAGAGCATTTACTATAATAATAATTCTAAAATAGAAAGTAGGTTCATATAGTAGGAATTCGGAAATAGATTTGTAATTATTTTACTATTGTTAAAGTAAATTAATTACCTATCTATATAATCACAAATTTTCAATAACTTACGGTTATACTTTTTGACTAAAATTATGTTTTTTTTTTAAATAAACTTCTTATTTACAAAATATGTTTATTTATTTAAGTTATCATTATTAATCATGCTATTATTTGTGTATTTGTATAAGATGATGTCATTTAACAAAAATTTTTATTGAATAAAATAAAGTACATTCATGCAATTCCAATAATGTGAGAAAATCAATTTTAAATGTTAATTTTTTATGAAATATTAATTTAATCAGCGGTCTATTAATAAGAAATTGAATTTATTTAGAAAATTTTCAGTTTTAGATTTTAATGATATTAAGTTTGAATACTTTAAAAAATTGGTAAAAATAACAAAATTAATTTTAATGTTTTAATTAAATCTTAAGACAAATATAAATCTTGATAAAATTTGTCATTTTTATTAATTTTAAATTATTTCTAAATAAATAAGTAATAAATGCAAAATATTACTATTTTTAATTTATTTTGCGGTTGATTGATTATTAACTTACCTCGAACTTTTTTAGGTTTGTCAAAATTTAATAATACTTGACCATTAACAGTTTGTCCAGCATAATAAGTGTTCCATGGATTATCTAATTGAATTTGACAGCCTTTTATTCCCATTGTAAAGCACTTTTTTTAATTTTTCAAAAATAATTTATAAAATAATAAAAATATTTTATTTTTTGGATATTTTAATGCGTGGCGCACCCTATTTTCTTTAATCCGACTCAACTTGAATAAAAACAAGAAAAACAAAAAAAAATTGAAATGAAAAAAGTCAGCTGCCAAATATTTCACTCCATTGACCACTTGTCGTAATGTCATTACAAATTATTATTTTTTTCTGGTTGGCATTACAAATATTGTTTTTTAATTTTGGTATACCTGTTTCGATGTTTTTTTTGTACAAAAAACGTTATTTATTAATTTTTAATTAAAAAAGAAAGTAAAACAATTGTACAAATAAAATTTTAATTAAAAAATCATATATTCAATTTTAATTTATATATATTGATAATACATACAAGTTATGAATCTCACATTTTTTGTGAACAATTTTTTATACAATAACAATTGTGCACATTAAATTATACATATTAAATTATAGTCATTAAATAAAAAAATAAAGCATATAAAAAAGTTGCCATAAATTAAAATTCGTTTTGATTTAAAAAAATTAAAACTAAAAATAAAATATGAAATTATTTTGCATTAATAATGTTATCAATCAATTCATATGAAATTGCAGCCCTTTTGTGCATAACGTTAAGAATATTTTTAATCTAGCTAATAAATCATTTTATTTTCATGCTATGGGTAATATATGTAAATTTCTTTTAAAATAGTTGTCTATGTATTGCTTTAATCTACGTTAATAAAATTATTTTTAATTTGTTTAAATTCAATAAAAATTTTTAATTACTTATATCTATACTATTTTGTTCTTCAAAATATACTATTATTTTGCTTCTGTTGGAGATGAAGAAGACAAAGGTGGGGCTGAAGGCGTTGATGTAGATGTAGATGGATTGCCAAAAAGTTCTTCATAGGATGGCGCTGAAAATGAATTTTTTGAAAATAAAAAAAACTATACTAAATTAATTTTATTTTCTTAATTCTTACGCAATTCAGGACAATACTGTTGATAGCTGGAAGGATTTGAATTTGAGATACTATGATTTCTTTGATGGTTTAATGTTCCTGTAGGATTCCTATCAGATGATGACATTCTTTGTTGTAATTCAAATCCTATTGAATTACGAAAGCTTCCTCTTGTTGAATTACTTAAACTCAGTCTTACTGAATCATCACTAATCGAAGAATCATAATTTGAAGAATATATCGATTGATTATCACTGTACATTGAATGAGATGGACTATCAATTATTGATTGTTCTGAATATATTGATATATTTGGATTCGGATATGCAAACCATCCAATACCACTTGTTACAACACCATTAAATTCAGCTGAACAAACAAAAAATGGCAAAGATACTAAAATATTTTTATGTAAACCAGGTAAAATAGCTTCAACTTGAATTTCATATTTTATATGAATAATTTTACTGAAATCAACATCACTTGGTTGACATGATGGTACCTGTAATTCATGTTCATATTCTCTTGTAGATTTCTTTTGTATTCCACCAGTTTCTTTTTTAAATAATTTTGTAATTTGATCTTTTTTTAAACAAAGTGGTTGTTCACTGTAATATGTTACAATTTGTTTAATTGAAAATTTCAATCGATCTACATGGGTACTACTTTTATTTTCTACGGTAACTTTTAATTTAAGTTTACCGCCACGAACTACATAACTTTTGGGTAATTCAGCCGCTAAAGAAATAGGACCACCGCCAAATACACCGACATTTTTTGTTACTTGATAAAAGCCAGGAGTTGGAAAATTTAATGCAGTTGATGGCATCAATAGCATTTTAACAATAGTAATCGGAACTGTATATTTTTCATTTAATGTCCATGGTTTTTCAATTATAAATTTCGCTTTATATTTTATAGAACCATGATTACCTGAAAAACTAGATGGAAGATTTTTATCCAATTCATAATTTAAATCATAAGTATGTTCTCCTGGTTCGAGTTCAATAGGCCGCCCATTATTTGATCCAAATATATATAGTTCTTCTAAAAGATAAGTCTCTTTTGCTGTGTAAATAATTGAGCGCGGGTTTGGTTTTGTGCTTGGAGACGATAGAACTTGTGAATCACGACGAAGAAATTCAACCCAATTACATTTTCCTTTTCCTGTTATCCGAAATTTTATACCTAGAAAATAAAAAGTTTTATATTTAATTATCATAAATATTATTATCAAAATCAAATCTGAAAACAAAAATACATTAGATCTTTTATATGAATTACACATATATAGATAATAAATGTGGTAATTGATTAAATCAAAAACTCCCTTCGACATTATTACGTTCTAATCATTTTTTGATTTGCATTCAAAAATATTTTGTTTATATTTTTAGACTAATACTTATTTGTTTAATATTATAGACAAAGTAAATTAAAAAATGTTCAATGCATCAATACCAGCTAAAGTACAATGACTGACCTTAGCATTCTTTTGTTTTCAACTTTCTTTTGATAGTTTTAAATATTTACATAAAATATCAAAAAAATTGTGATTGTGATTCATACTATCACAGATTCCATTTTCTTTTATAAAACAAAGATATTTTCATTCTACATACATTTGTATGTATGTTTGTCAATTTATATACAAAGTTGAGATCAGCATAGTAAATTATGAAATTACTTCATACTTACCACGAATTTTGGTACGTTTAATTAGCGTTAAACTGACTTGTCCTTTAATTTGTTGTCCTGCAAAATATATATTTTCTGGGCTATTTAATGTTATTTTACATCTTTCGGTTTCCATTTTTCGACTGATTATTGAAATCAGCCATTGGAAGTTTCTAATGTTAAGATCGCAACATAGATTTTTTTTTATTTACGCAATTCAAAAAATATTAAATTTAAATAAATTTTATAGATATGTATCGATAATTTTGAATATATTTTTGCAAATATTTATTGTATTTTATTTTTAATTCAGAAAATAGAAAAATCGAAAAAATTTAATTCCAAATAAAATTTTTTATTTACTATTTTCGTTTTTCTTTCAATCGAACTTTTTGATTTGCAGTTTTGACAAACACTAAACAGCTGTCGAGTCCTTACTTGGTTGAAATGTCACTTAAATGGTAGGGGTGTAAAATTATTGATACGTACTTAAATTTATCTAAATATGTATAAGTACATACTTGATAGATTTTTATGAAATAATCCTATGCGATTATTCGTTTTTATATTATTAAATATCTTATTTTTAAATTATATTTCTTGATAAATTCTTATAAAAGCTTAAGCATTTGCAAAATGGTATCAATTTCACATATTTTTTTAATATTTATTTAAAAATATTGAAAATTTTAAGGTTATAGAATTTTTAATATTGAAAAAATATGCTAAAAAAAACATTTTTTTTTGGTATTATATTATTATAAAAAACGAGAAATTTAACTTTAGTTTGTCAGATGTTATTCGTTAAGAAAAGATTTTTGAATTTTTATATTGGGTAAAATTACAGATGTTTTCACATGTGATAAATTTTCTTTTTTCTTTTTTTGCTTTTATAAAAACCCATCGGTCAAATCAAAGCTATTTTGAATTTTAAACTTTATTTTTGTTTTTATTAAGAACGAAGTTAATTATCTTAATGTATGTGAAAAATGGAAGAATGATTTTTTGTATTTTATAAAGGTTTGGAATCAAAAAATTGAGTGCATATATTTCTGAAAAAAAGTTGGCATGAGGTTGTCTTTTCCAGGTCACATTTTTCCGGTTTATTCTGAAAAAAAATGTTGACCTGTTGCAAATTGTTTTCGTCGTCTGTTCTGAAAAGTTTTGATGGCAAAACTTTCTCAGGAGTCAAATAAAAAAAAATATATAATTATAATTAAATATAAGTATTATAAATAACTGTCACTAATCACTATCATTAAATACGCCGAAGCGAATTAAAAATTTTTCAGTTCAACATTTCAAATTTAGAAAAGAAAACCTTAAGTGAAGTTTCAAACCATTTTCTCCAAACGCAGCTGTGAAAATTTTCTGAATTCTGAGTGAATCTAATGTTTTGTGCGGTTGAAGTTTAGACAGTCTTTTTATGAGAAAATATGTTTAAAAATCCACTTTCACAGTTCGGTGTCTTCTTGACACAAAGCCTTTTATACTCTGCGTTCTTTTATATAAAAAGAGATTGAGATAGTTGACAAATCTTTTGTGGTTGACGTATTTACTTAACGTAAATATTTACCGAACCAACATGAACTGACTGAGCTTTACTGAAATATTCAAAGCAATGTGTACATCGTCGGGATGTCTGTCCAGCTGAAAATATAACAATTTTAGGTGAAAGTCCCGAGAGGATCTAGAATTGCCAATTTATCAGTATTTGCAGATTTTTGCGCTTATTTTATGGTCCAGAGTTGGCATCTGCTTTCATTCATTAAAATAGAAACTGAAGCTCAGATACCAATGACAACAAATAATTTAGGTAGATTGGGTGTTAAAGCAGCAGGCAGTTGACGTTTATTTTTCAAGGAAATATTTTTTCTATAAAAAGGCATATTTTTACTTGTTTAGGTAATTAATATATATATTATCATTTGGGATAAAAAAATCCTTATGCAATTCACAAGGTCCATTCTTAAAAATAAAAGTCTCTTTGGTATGGTCAGACGGCGTTTCTCACTTTTTTGAAAGCGGTAAAAATCAGTCAGTAACAGTTGATGGTGAGCGTTATAGCCGTATGATAGACGATTATTTTTCTTGAAAATTTAATTAAATTATCACGATAATCGAATAAATTTAAGTGGAGGATAATATAGGACATATGGTCTCACAAAAATGGTGTAACTTGTAAGAGATAGGGTGCAACGTTGAATGTTTTACGAAAAGTATGCAGAGCTCATTTCATTATTTAATGTTTGTTTTGATGACGTCATACATTGGATTACACTAAGAGTCGAATTTACTCTAGCAAACCCGAAGCATGGGGTATTTAAATATTCGCCAAATTATATCCGAGACACCACCCGAAATTTATGTGAATGTAACAGATATTTTTATTTAATAAAAACAAAAATCTAAAGATTTCCTCAATTTTTCTTTTGTTTTTAGAAACAAAAGTTCGGTAACTCAAATTGGATAATTCTTTAGCTTCTCAACTCCATTTATGTGTTTAAATATCCTTCTAAATGACTTCTTGAATAACCTTAGCATTTACATTGGGTTAATAATCAGATACACATAGAGTTCAATAATACTAATTTGGACAATAGGAAAACTGATTAGATAAATATTCCAACAGCCACTTTTTTAGTAACACTTTTATCTCCCCACAGGGCCACAAACATATTTGTTGCATTAAGACCCAAGAAGTGTCTGTTGCAATATACAATTTAATGCCTTTAATGTAGATTGATTTTTAAATATGTCATAGTTGTGTAACTCATTAATCATCATCATTAATCTTGTTGCTCCTTCTGAGTTATCAATAAACTTCCTTCCCCCAAATTGGGAGGATTTTTTTGTTTTTCGATGGAGAATTCTATGTAGACGGGATGTTTTCAGATCTATTATACTTCCCCGTTTGTTATTTTAAAATTGCAGGTTTATGTCCTTGGTGAACGCAATTTTGTTTTTTTTTATATTATTGGCCGAAACTTAGCTCAGAGAAATCTTTATACTTTCGTACATTTGGCTTTTGAAAAAGAAAAGGGATAGTTAGAAAGAAAAAAGAGAAAGAAGTAGGAGAAAGGTTCGGCGGGGATATATAAGTTATTGATGTTCACAACACATTACTTTAGTGTCACCTTCGGGATCAGGCGATGTGTATTCCTGGGAGTATTTATATCTTTGGAGAGCTGTGGTGCTGCAAACAAATAAAATGTCAGAGAATATTCCTATTCTTCTAAGCACAATCTGCACCTGTCTGTTAATAGAGGTGCTTGCTTCACTTATTACTGCCATATTGTTTTTGGTATCGTATAACTCATTAAGATATAGACCATAGTTACTTATCTACATATCCACATAATACTTAAAAAAAAAATCAAAGATATGAATTACAAATCACGGTACTTATAAATCATTTAACATATTGTTATAATTTTTTTTTTTTTTTTGGATTCAACCAGACTTTAAAATTACTTTTTTATTATTTACATACATCCATTTCTATTCTAATTCTTCCATTTAACACCAATGTTTAAAACAGTTGTTTTAAAACACTCCATAATAATGATAATGATTATTGCAGATGTAATTTTTCTTATGATAAATTGTATATAAAAAGTCAGATTAAATCAACCGTATAGCAATATGTAATTGGCTTTCTTCAAATAATTTTGACAAAAGTACAAACGTCTGCCACAATAAATTGACCATTTCATTATACTTATTGCTTAAAAGTCTTCAACTATGGATGGACTTAAAAATTTCTTTATTCAAATTTTTTTTTTCTTTTTTTTTATAATAATTAAACAATGTTTCAATTTTTTTTTATTGGAGCAACTGAACACACGCACGTTTACGTATGCAGTATGGAATACAAAGGGCATTGTCTTATGATTTCATTCTTGATTTAAGACATGTACCTACCTGTATCAGTATACCTATACAGATATTATATATTAATATATGAATACTAAACACCTTCGCTTATAAAATTTATGAGCAGACGAAAAAAAAGAAAAGAAAAGAAAAAATGAGGTGATCCCTATTTCGTCACTTGATCATTTTCTAAATTTGATTGCATCCTAAAAAATTGTCTTATTAAAGTACACGAGTTAATAAAATTTCAATTTGGAAGCATTTTTATTAAAAACGCATTGATCTCCTTTAGGATTTATAATTTTATAAAGCATAATACTTATATGTATGGATAAAATTTTTTCACTGATTTCTATAAAATTGTATCCAAAGCTGAATTTGAACAGGTATGATGTATACGGAACTTTTTTCAGACAATTACAAAGTGTTGGAAGAGATATTAATATGACAAAAATATACAAAGGATCAAATTTCAATTTTTTTTTATTTGTTTAATAATGAATTTTGTCCTTTGTTAATTTTCTGATGTTTTACATTGAATTAAGAAGATGAAAGGAGGTGCAGAAGGTATAGTAAAGTAAGTTAAAAATATATTTGATTATTTTTCATGACTATAGGATATTTTAAGAAATTAAGAATGTATAATAGAATATTGCAACCGGTCTAAACTTATAGTTGAGAGTGAAGCTTGAATAATGAAAATTATATATAAAATATTTGGTGTTCAAAATAAATGACGATAACGATACCAAATTAGGTCAAACCAAAAGTTAATTGAAGAACATAGGTAGGTAGTAGTGGCTGCCAACAGTACGTCAACACAGTGAGACCAGTAGGGTCCATATAATACCAGGGAAAGTTTCCTCGCATAAGACTCTTTTTATGGAACCATTTCGAGCTCTTTACAAATGAATGTCTTTGATCTTAATGCCTTAAAAATCAGCCAGCTAGTTTAGAAAGAAGGCTCCTAGATGGGATTCCTTTTATGATAAAAAGGGCAGGTATAGAGTAGGTGTTGGACAATTTCATCTTCTTCCTGCTTTCCATGCCTTCTGCAAAAGTCATTTGAGTTTTGTGCAAGTCTTCTGGTATGTTTACCAATAAGAGAATGACCCATTAATGATTCATACTATAGTGCTGATGTCACATTTTTATAAAAATAGTGGGTTAAGGGAACGATTCAGGTTCAGTATAGGCCAAATTTGCTTGGTAATGGTCATCTGAAGCTTGAAACTTTTATTAAATCTTTGCGAAGCAATAGATTACAGGTAGATAGAGGTACACCCAGACTGCACTTTCCCGATGGATTTCTAAGATAGTGCCCACTCTAGCAAGTTGATCTACATAGTAGTTATAGTTGATATACATAGTAGTCATATATTGAACCGATCAGTTAGTCCGTCCAGAGAACAGCGGCAGGCCAACACGGTTTTCGAATTGATGATTACCGATTCTAGTGCTTTAATTGCAGTCTGACTGTCTGTGAGTATACAGATATTTCTGAACAGTTAATATGCTAGATCTTAGCCAGTCTGAGGCTTTCTTTATGGCCGCCAAACCCATCTGAAATACACTGGAATGTTTTGGTAACTGAAGTATAGACTTATATTTAAGTTTTCCAAGTAGACTCCATATCTAACTCTGTCATTCAGTTTTGAACCATCAGTGTAGAGGTGTACGTTGAAGGCCATAAATATATTGTAAAATTTATTAATACAAAAAGAGTAAGATGGACAGCACATATTTTTATCTACAAATTTAAATGTGGAGAAATATATCTACTTCATAGTAGTACATAGTCCCATTGTATTCTATTTATTTTTTTCCTTTATTAATAATTGTTTATTTTTTATCTTAAGATATTAATTTACAATTAAGCTTAAGATCTATTTAATTTACATGCATAATATATATACAGTGAATTCAAATATTAAAGTTACAAATATAATAGCAAACGTAAAATGAAAACAAGAAATAATGAAGTAGAATAATGAAGTAGAAAAGTAGAAATTACCTACATAGTATTCTGATTACAAGACGTACACTATATCGGTCGGCTAATTAGATGCAGTATCATACAGTACCATACATATAGATAGCTGGCCGAAGTGAAGTACAACTGACAACTGAAAGAAGATTGAAGTTAAAGGATAGAAGACAGTTTCCAAGATAGAGAGAATGGAGCAAAGTTGATGAGATTATCTGTAAAACCAAGCTGATGACGATGGTGAAGATGGTGAAGATGATGATGACTATAGGATATACAATTGAACGGAATACAAATAAGTAAGTCTATATAATTTTAATTTAGAAGCATTTATTTCTATTAGTTTTTTTACTACTATGCACTACGGAATGTCAATGATCCTTTGATACATTGTCATGTTTTGCAAATGAAAATAGCTCTTATTTGATGCTACATGCATTAATTTTTTTATGTTTTTCATTTCAAATTCAAATAGATTTCTTATATTATGGAGCATGACATTTACTTACATTTGACCGATATTTAATCTTTTTTAAATTTTTCTCTTCACTATAAGCAGCTCATATTTATCAAATCTCATCATAACCGAATATTATTCCGTATGTCCGAACGACAATGTTTTTCAAGGTTTGAGAGATATTTTTCGATGTATTCATTCGTGATGAGAAATTCTTCGTTTGAAGTATAATCCATTCATAAGAATTTAAAATGTTTCAATAGATTAACATTTAAAATATGTTTCAAGCTTATTCATATTACTGGCTTTCAATCTATCCCTCTCTTTCATGCAAAAGGATAGATCACGCATATCTTATTAGTAGTTGTTGTATTTTGTAACATTTTAAGCTAATTGCAGGTTGTAAAATAATATAGTTCTTAATAATTATAACTATACTTAATATATTGTTGAAGTTCGGACACTTTCCAAAGCTTAACTTAAATACGTTGAAAATGCGTTACTATCCAAAGATGCTAGAAATCAGTTGAGTAATGAAAAGGCAAGGTCAAAGCAAATATTGTCAAATTTGGATTTTCTTTTATATATAATTCCAAATCTATGGGATGAACACCCTAACTGCTTTTACACAGAGATTTGGCCTACACAGTAGTTTTTGCTTTAGAATCTTTATTGTATGTATCTACTAATTTTAAATGTGGAAAATTATATATCTATAATAGAGTAAATTGGTCTTCACAATAGCATAGTTCCATTTTATTTTTAGTGATAAATCAAAACTCTCAATTTTTTTTATAATTTTTTTTATCGCAATGACAATTCCAATGACCGAACGAGGTCGATAAACCTATAAAGCATTATTTCGCCTAATACTGGTAATCGAACCTGGGACCCTTCGGTTGAAAGGCAGGCGCTCCACCCACTGCATTACCAACCGCGTTCACAATTGTATCCTTACGAGTCTACATTTCGTAGCTTGGTGATAATTTTTGAAGGAAAAATTGAAAAAAAAACCAAAGAACAGGTCGTATTAGGATATCCTTTAGATTGGATTTCCATTGTATTAGATACAATTTTTTAAGATAGATTTATAACAGTTTTTACAATATATTTAATAAAAAAAAAATGCATATTGTAGTTTAACAGCATTATAAAATGATTAATTCAAGCCTGTATCCAATAAAAGAAAATAAAAATTATGATGTCTCACAACGTACAAAGCATTTAAAGAAAATAAATTACAATTCCCATCGATATTAAATCACAAATATTTTTTCAATATGTGTTCAAAATGGAATATTAAATTCATAACACACTTTTATGATAATAATAATAAAAAAAAAATTAAGTTCATTAAACCTATAGCAAAAATCAAAACCACGTGAACTGACAGAATTAAGAATTAAAAGATGGGTTCTTTGGCTTTCTAGACTTCTTATTCAATAAAACGAAATGAATAAAAAAAAAGAAAAAATAAAAAAATTAAAAGTTCATTTAACTCGAGGACACTTTTTTTCATTTTTAATTTTTCTTTTTTTTTTTAATTTAAGACCTTACTGGTCATCCACCTGTAGATGTACTTGAATCATATTAATTGAGACAAAAAAAAAAAAAATATTAAGAACTTTTTTATATCGCGATTTCTATATGATCCTTGAAAATTTTGACATCTGTAAAATTGACATCGGGGAAAGTTTTTTTTTCCTTTAGATAATGTCAAAAAAAGTTTTCATATGATTTTGAAAAAAATAATTAAAAAAAAAAATTTTCACTTTTTTACAAATCCTTGCAAGTTGGAAACTAACTTGCAGATGCTGGAACCATAAAAGAAGAAAATTTTCAAAATTGACTCTATATTCCCATAGCATCCATCTTAACAGTCCTGACAAATTTTTTTTTTTTTTTTTTATTTTCTTAAAAGTTAATCTTGCAACAATAACAACAACAACAACAACTACAACAGTAAGAACAAATGAAACATGACATTTTTTTTAAGTAGTTATGATACCGTTTTTTGTTTGTTTTTTGAATATACTGTGTTGTTATTGATGTCACTTACAGGATGTTGGATTATAACTATTTCCGATTGGTGCTGTATGCTGTTACAAAGAATCAAACCATATCTTTTTACTTAATGGATCTTTCAATTCCCATCAATAATATTATTTAAAAGTTTTCACAGAAATAAAAAAAAAAAAAAAAAATAATAATAATAAGAACAGCAAATGTTGGGATGCTTCTAGAATTGTATTCAATTTTTTAAGAAATTTTCTTGGTCACATTAAATGTTTTACGATAGAAATCAATTTTTAAGATCAATGATTATTGTAAAAAAAACTGTATATATGTACATAAGATGAGATGAAATATCAAGGAATCAGGTTAAATTTAAAATTTTGTAAGAATTCATTTCATTTAAAAATAAATACAAAAAAATGAATAAACTTTTTTTTTCTTCCTTATGATACATGTATGTAGGTGGTAACAGGATGTTTATGTACTAAAGATGAAAATTAATTATAAATGCAACATCTTGTGGAGTCTTTGTATATATATATTTGTTTATCTGAATTAAAATAATTGCAGGATGTTTACGTTATTCAATATTTTTGTGAAATTTAATTTCAAATCAATATCCTGATTTTGTAATATTTTTATTTATTTGAGAATAATTTTTTTTATATATACATATATAAAGTAGTTGTCTATTTTAAATACTAAGAATGAAAAATAGAACTATGAATATAATCCGCAACTATTGTGCTTTGAATGAAAATTTAGATCAGTCACTTTGAATTTTGAAGGTAGTAAAATTTAGGGCTTTTTTATTTTATTAATTTTTTCTATGAGAGATTTTGTCTCAATGATTCAAATAATGAACTAAACATTGAAAAAAATAATTAAATGAATTAATTAATCAGTTCTACTTTAAAAATATTTGAACGATTTGTTTTTTTGGTTGATTAATAAAAATTACTTCTCAATATTAAAAAATTAACTTTGTTGTATTATAAACACGTCATATCTAGATTCACTGCTCATAAAAAAGTTTAAGAGCCATTAAAAAAAAAAAAACCAGCCCATTTGTGAAAAAACATTAATTTATTTTATATATTTTTATATTAACTTGCCAGTACTTATCTATTTATTTTATTTAGTTAAGACGTTATTCAGTAAGACATATATCACACGAAACAAAAACAAAAAAAATAACAATTAATATAACAAACCCCATTACAAAACATAAAACCAAATTTAAAATAAAATTTTATCATCATTTTTGTCAAGATTAACATATTAATTAAGATATAATATCCATATCGGATTCAAATCTTAATTTTCTTAACAATTCAACGAAACAAACCGAATTTTAAATTTTAGTTTCTTCAAACAGTTAACTTAACAGCAACAAACAGTTAGGGTTGGGTTGCCAGTTTTTTGGCACACAAAGTTGGGACAATATTTGGTAAAAATATAATCACAATATCTCTTCCAATTTTCTCACACATTTGTATTTTTTTGCGATTTCAGAATCAAAAAATAGCGATGCAAACAAATTACCAGCACAATCGCTGGTTAAAAAACTGTGTGAATGCATAACTCCATCGTACACAAATGCTTTCACAGCGAAAAAATAGATTTTTCAGCTGTTTTAATGAACTACGAGAAGAGTAGATAATTTACTGGAACTTGCAGCAGTTGCTAAACATGCATTTCCAATTGAAAAAGATTTATTTTGGCATATTACACATATTGCTGTATTAATTGTCATCAACATCAGCCTTTCTTATAGCCAATTATACTTTTCGTGACAATTTTTATTATATTTCACAAATCTTTTAGGTTGCTTTTGATGTTTATTGTTTGCTTTTTCTGGATTTAATTTAATTTATTTTTATATTAATACCAATGTTATATTAAGTTTGATATAAATTTTTGCAATTATACTTACACTTTTACATATTTTTAATAATATGGTCAATGGCGAATCTAGTGTGCAAATTCAAAACCAAAATGGATAATAAAACAACGAATAATTAATTAAACAAAAACAATACACCATACACCATATCTATACACTATATCATTTAGTTTTGTTAGTTTTAAATTACGAATTCTAGTTACATGCTTAAAAGACTAATCGTCTTATATGTAGCAGAGTAAATGAAATAAATAAAAATATCAATCAAAGCTGCTAAATCAAAAAAAAAAAATTGCCAACTAGGGATGACACAAAATAACTATTCAATGTGAAAAAGTAGGGGTGCATAGTTTGGATCGATTTTCTAGATTTTTGTAAACCTGTTTAAATCGATTTGTTTACTATAGTATTTATTTATTACTGAATGTATTATTTATATTTTAAAAGATTTCTCACAAAAAATGAAATAATTAGATAAATCGGTATTTTCAAGTCTGATATCCGGACGGCGGGGAATTAGTTTAAAATTGAGACACCTGACAACCCTACGAACAATTTACATTTTGACAGTATGACATGGCATTATTAAATTATGACAATTCAATTATATGACTAGGTTGTCTCATATTTTAATAAATTAAAGGAAAAAATCTATTTTTGACTAGATTTCTATAGAAAAAGCCAAACAGTCGAAATTAATTGAAAAAAAAAATGAGCCACGTTTGGCTGTTTTGTTTTGAGCGAACTCCTAACCCAGTCTCTTGTATAATTTTATATTTAGTAACGAATTTTTTATTAGGAGCTAATAACATTTCAGATTTGGAAAGTGTACATCGAAGTTAAAGTTTAAATTATACATGAAACATATTGTAAATAAATCAAATACCTTGCTATGTTTTATAAAATCGATGGTTGTTAAAGACCTTATAGATGATTTACTTTTAATTTTATCCATATTAAGTCGATTAGAATATTTTTTAGCTAACCAGGCATATGATCCATATATATTATTATATAAGGTCTTATTCAAAGAATAGAAGCTTTCCAAATAATATTTTTGGGGTTTACTTTAAGCGATCATATCAACTCAATTTATTTATACCTCCTTTTGAACACCAATTCAATTTAATTCATCTAAAGATCTTTGAAAAAATATGAGAAATTGATATAATTTTTGTTGTTATATTATATTTCAATTTTAAACGTATTTCTGATAAAATTATTGTTATTGAATTGAAATTTTATAAGTTCTAACTGCAGAAACTATCGACTTGGTCTTATAAAATTAAAACTAATACAAATTCTTGACTTAGGTCCAATAAACTTTATTCATTGTCTTACAGTAGAACTGACTGTGATAGATTTGAGCCTATTAATATAATCTGCATATTTGAATGACTTCTCTTTTTCAAAGTTTTACCTTACCTTAAATAAACAAACTAAACAATGCAATTCCAAATTCACCCCTCTACACCTTCACGTCTTAATATAGTTATTTCCCGATATCTATTCTTATATTAGCATTAATTATACAGCCTTCTTATGAGAATTATCGCTCCTTAGGCTTAGATTGATGGAATAAATAAATAAATAAATAATTTAAGGACTTGTGATTGTGATGTTTAAGTCCTTTCGATTTTTAATTTTCTTCAGGTAATTTATTTTTGTTAAAGTTGTATTTTGTTTATTCTATTTTTATTGTTTTAAGCTGTAGGTGTATTTAATGGGAGCGTTACGAAATTTCTTTTGTTTTAACATCGCTTTTGAATATTTGGTTTTTTTTTTTAAATCTCCATTTTCAAAATTCCAAATTTTAATCTTGAAAAATCTAGAAAAATTACATTTTTTTCAAAGAGTTTAAGAATGCGATGTTTAAAGGAAGGAATATTTTCAAAAACAATATTAAAAAAAAAACAAGATTACGTATCTGACTCGTATATTTAAAAAAAAAATCTTAAATTTGGCCAGGTTGGGTTTATATTCAAAAGTTTGGTAAGAACAATTCAAATTCAAGATTGAATTCAATTAACTCAAGCTTAAATAGCACAAACTTCAATGTTCAAAAATTGATTTAACAAATTAACTTCCCAGTAAATTAAAGTATTGTAGATTGAAATATATATGGATTCATAAATACAATATGTTGTTTTATTTTTTCTCTACCTTCCCACTCTTTCGATTACTATTTCTCAGGCCACGAACCCTATATTTTTTTTACAATAAGTTATTATATTTCGTTTACAATTTCTATCTTGCGGTATCAAATCAAACCAATATTTTTTAATATTTTACTATTTATCAATATATGCTACCTTCTATCTACTATGTATGAAATCAATATCTTTTATCTTATTACTGCAAAAATTATATCAAACTTAATATAAAAATAAATTATTATCTTATTCTCTTATGGTACCGTATAGAATCAATATCTTCTAGTTTCTATCTATTATGTAAATTTGTCTGATTCTATATATATATTTTTTCAATAAATTTAAGAGACTATTTGGCCTTGGTGTTCGCTTGTGTTTCGGGATGAATAATATAAAACAGTTTTGTAATATTCATTTTTTGATCAGGATTCGAAGTTGAGACCTATTGATTATCATCAGTTAGTTAATATAATATTTACACTATGTTGGTTAGAAATGAAGTGATGACAACATTATCATACACATACTATATATACATGCGACGATAAAAATCAAAAGGAAAACTAAGATTTAATGTGGTTAAGTTGGATGAGAAGTATAAATATATAAATAAATAGGCAAAATAGATTTTGGCTTTTTTCCTAAATGAAGTATGGAGATATGGGTCAGCGATGATTTTTAATTTAAAATATTATCTCTTTACAATCATTTTTACATTGCAATAACAATTTTCATTCCCTTTTGTTGTTGGCTTCTAAATCAAACCGCACTTATGAGAAGAACTTATATACATTGCTCAACTTGTTATTGTATTCTTATATTTTTGATTTTAAATCATTGAGGTGTACACTGTTACGTGCAGTCAATTGTTCACATGCCATTTTTTATTTTCTACGTTGAAAAATTTTTTTTTTTACCATAAAAACCATTTTTTCAATACCATCAGTGCTAAACTTTATTATTTGTAATAATATTTTATTTTTAGTATAAATTTAAAGTATTAATAATACATATATAAAAAAATAAAAATGAAACAAAATTTATATTTAAATACATTTATCTATGTATTATTGTTTTTGTAATATTTTTTAATATGTATAGGCTTATAAAGGATAAAAATTTAAAAAAATATTTTCATAAATAACCGTCATAATATAATCAGCTGTCTTAATGTACTTATATTTTATGTAACAACATTTTGTATATATACATATATATTTATTTATATATTTATAACATGTATAACGGAATACCGGAATCCTTTTCATTACACTCAAATTTATTTATTTTCGAAAAAAAAACCAAAATAAAAAAACAGAAAAAAAACCTCATTTTTTATTTTTTCTCTTTTTTATGTACATCATGTTTTCAAAATTATTTTCCTGTGGTGAAAATAAATTTTACCCATATAACAATTTAATCCTCATTTTAATATTAAAAATTTTCATTGTTTGAAAATGTTTTAGTTTTTTTGAAGAAGGAAATTGCTATTTTTATACAGTTAAAATTATATTGGATACATAACTATATTTTATTTGCTAGATTCCTTTTTATTCGGTTGAGTTTCAAAATTATTAATAAATCATATACCATGAGTCCAAAAAGTTTAAATAATATGTAGATATCAGATATAAGTATACAGAAATGTTTGATCTTGATAAAAATATTTGTTTCATTTTTTTCTTGTATTCGCTTGTTTACCAGCTTAAATTTAGTTAAAAAAAATGAACGGAAATGGCTGTCGAAAAATTAGTTAATTTGAAACGAAGAATGAAACGAAAGCAAAAGTTTGATGAGTTGTGGGGAAATAGGTCATATTTGCATATTTATTGTTTATTGTTATAATTATCATCGTATTTAGTTGCCTTGACATATAATTATTCAATTTCTGGTCTCTTTTAATTTAATTATTTTTCAGTATGGTATAACAAATTAGGTTATTTTGCTTATATATTTAAAATATTATATGGTATTTTGATTTATATGATAATAGTTCTGCTAAAATTTTTCGAGTCCATTATTCCACTATACACAAACATATATAAATGTATATATTACATATAATTGTAATATTATTGTCAAATCATAAAAAAAAATTGTGAGCCGTTATTTTGTCTTGAACAATAAAATAAGCAGTTATTTTTTAAATCCTAGAATGATTTTGAATTAAAGAAAAGAAAATGAAGAAAAACTAAAAAGGTTTTCATTAAAATATAAAAAAATCAAAACAAGAATTTACTATTTTCCAATTGAAAAGAAAATACGATAATTCAACACACAAATTCACCACATTGTTTGTATATATTACGGTTATACATTAACATCCCACATTACCAATACTGAGTACATATAAAATACCATAATAATATGTAATAATAAGTATATAACAGAAGAAAAAAAAGACAAATAAAAGAAGTAAAAATAAAATGTGGTGAATTAATTTTTATATAAGGATGAGGTTGAGGTATGATGTCGATGGTGAGTTTTTTGTAACTGTGAAAACGAAATGAAATAATACATATATACTAACATTTTAACATAACACTAAAGTGTAACAGTTAAAAAATGCACAATATGTTTTGTTTTTATGATTTACACTAACACATATAAACGTATGAATATACAAAATATGCAATAAAAATGTTTTAAGTTTAGTTTTTTTGATTCTTCTTTTTTTCTGTTTGTTTTTCTTGTTTATATGAAATTTATAATAAGATTATTTTATGAGGAGAAAATTCTTATTCAGTCTTTTATGTCCTTGCAATGGCAAAGGATGATAAAATAAAATTAAAGTTATAAAATTAATTGAAAAATAAATTAATTTATTTTTGATTTTCGAAAATTACGTAATTTATAACTGTTGCAATTTGAAACTTAACTCTATATACTTATGTGTGCATTAGTGATTGGTGTGATTGTTTATTATAATATCTATATAGAAGTATATTCATATAAACATTATAGAATATAATATAATGAAAATAGACTTTAAATATTATATTATATATGAATTGAAATTTTATAAGTGTTACTATTAGTATTATTATTACTATAATAGTTAAAATGTATAAGGATATTATATTAAAAAAAAAAAAAACAAAAACAAAATCAAAATGAAAAAAGACATCAGTATAAAAGTGAAATAAGCTACAAAAATCATAATTATGAAATAAAAATTGATTAGATAATAATATTATACTAAAAATGTAAGTTTTGTATTTGAACTTGAACTTAAAAATAAACCAAACATTTGTTTTATCTAATATAGTATTATTATATAGTGTATGTATTTACTTAATGTATACCATTGTGTATTATAATGAATTGTAATATTAGTGAAAGTTAATTTTCTTTTATATATTTAACAATAATAATAATAATTATTATTAAGAAAATAAATAAAAACAACAGAAACAAGAATTAATGAAAATAATAAAAGAAGATATTAAAAATATATTCAGAATAGGTAAATAAAATATTTAATAAAACATTTATATAAAAGAATATTGATATAAAAGAATATTCAAATTAGTTTTTGAATTTTTGATATAAATTTGTTAAACAAAGAATATTCATTTCAGTTTATTTTCATAATAAGAATCAATTAAATATTATATATAAAACCATTAAATAATATAAATGGTAAGTTTTATTTATTATTATTTTTGAATCAAAGAATTTTTGATTAAAATTAAATTTATTGTAATTTTAGAATAATATTTTTTTTTTTAGAATTATTTATGAAGGGCATTGTAAAAGGAATTAAGTTGATTGGTTTTGATTTATAGGTACATAATATTAAATTTGTTATATTTTATTTTGAACGTATGATCGATATATTTGTTATAACTTTAAACTAACAATTAACCCCCATAATACAACCAATAACAATATTATTATTATTATTATTATTATTATTATTATTAACAATATTACTTAAATTAAATGAATCCAAATTAACCTGATCAATATGGTGTTAACTGCATAGATTTAATTTATATCATAAATCTATTATCAAAAATTTAAACCGATATGGTGTAATGGCTATTTCACCGACCAATATATGATGCAGTGGTTATATATTATACTATGGTGTAGTTATTGTGATTGTTAATCAGAAGGTTTGAACTCTGCTCAGGGAATGGATGTTGTGAAAAGTTATTTGAATTTATTTTGGAATACGATTGGGTTATTTTACCGTGGTTAAATTACTTAAAATGAAATGGAACTATTATTGTTTTTTTTCTTTCTTAAATGGAGAGTTCTATGTAGACGCAATCTTTTCAAATCTATGGTACTTCCCTGTATGATTGTATAAAAGTTCAGATCAATTTCCTTGGCAAACGTTATTATGAAATTAAATTATTATGAAGACGAAGTAGTAACTACAATAGATGTAACTTACCACATTTTAATCAGTTGGCATATAAAAAATTTAAAAGAAAACAACTATTGTATTCCCAAGTACCTGAGTAAAAACAGTTATGGTCTCGGAATAACGAAAAACAAAAATTTTAAAAATTCGGATTTATATAATTATCTATATTAATATCTATATATATAATATTCATATAATTGAATTATATTGAAATTATGAATTTTAACAGAAGATCGCTAATGTCGTTGCGAGGACGAAATGCTGTGACCACATTTTTTAAGCTGAGATAAATCCAATATTAGTATTAGTACAATTTGAATTTTTTTTTTTACATATATATTAATTATATGTTTAGTTTAGCTGTTTTTGAATCGCTTTACACATTCCCTATTATTAGTAAAAAAATTTTATATAGATTTGTTCGGCACTTGGTGAAATTTGAATATTTTTATATTTTTAATTTGTATGCTTGGATGAAAGCTGGCTTAAATAAATTTTATTTTATACGTTAAATAAGATGTAATAAAATAAAATTTATTTTATTTCAAACTATTTATCATATTACTGATTTATATTCGTTCATATACAATTTAATAATTAAAATTTTAATTCAAAAATAATATTTGGTATTATAAATATTGTAAATACATATTCATCATCATTAAAAAAGCTTATTAGATCGTGGAAGAGCATATATAATCAATTTTATAGTCTCCACCTTGTATACAATTCAAGGCGATTACCTTATAAGTTCGTATAAAGGCGGATTTTAGTACGACCACTTCGCGAGATTGTTATGTGGACTCAACTATACCTTGTCGGTTTTAGTCAAGCTTTACATGTGTTTTCACAATGTGTGGTCCAACTTCAATTTCTAATATATATCATTAGTTCAAAGTCAATTACATTATACAGTTGATAATTGGTTCTAGTACATGGCCAAACTTATTAGTATCATAAAATTCAAGCATTTATTTATAAATATTTTTATGCTATGTATATAGCGTTCAAGCATTCATGAACGAATTAAATTCCTACCAGTGTTTTTAAAACTATAACAAAGTTGACTTTCATATTATTGAGTGACTGTTATAATGATAAATATTTTTGTGAAATTTTTTTTAGATGAAAAATAAATTATTTTTGTCCTTCTGCTTTCAATATAATTGAAATTTTTTTCTTGTCATACTTTAACGTATGCTGGCAATGAAAGCTGCATACAATTTTTTTTAAAATAAAAATTAATTATTAATAAAAAACTAAATTATTTAAAATATATTTTTTTATAATTTTTTAAAAAAAAAAATCTAATGAAGAATTCAAAAATTTTATTTATACGCATGAGGAGATTAAATGGTTTCGTTCCCATCAATTTTACAGTTTCGTTCACACAATGCAGTTTATCTACACATATTAGCAATATATAAGGTATACATATTTAATTTTACTCTTTTTTCAATTTTTTTTCAAATATTATGACCATCCAATTTTAATGTTCTTTTTGTTTGCATGTACATAATTTATATTTGTTGTGTGACATTATTCATATTCAGATCACGAGGATTTGTTTTATTATTCAAATATTCCAGTGGATATTCACAATAAATACTTTGTAGCAATTTATTTGGAAAATTTTTAAATAATTTTAAAATTGATTTTTTGAAGCGGATTAAATCGGTTTTAGAATATGTACATGGTTGCAAAAGATAAACTATAATTCTGAAATTGGTCCGTGAGACTTAGATTTGTGAGATTTTTAAAATTCATTAAGCTCTTTAGTCAGTCTATATTTTTTATATTATTTAAATTTTATGTATATTTTAAATGTACTTTCATAAACATTTAAATTTATGCAATTAAAATTTAGTTAATTAAAAATAAATTTGATATTTGTCTATGTGTATTGTATTATGATTTTTCTAATCAATATATAGTTAAATAGAACAGAAATATATATAAATAATAATAACATTAATAATAATAATAATAATAATAATAATAATAATAATAATAATCAAAATATAGATTATTGGTATAATCATTAATTCGGTACCATTTCAAGGACGAAAACATTATATGTTGTATAATAACATTAATAATATTTTATATATAGTGTTTCGATAATTGTATTTTCAATTGTTTTTTCTAAATGTAGTTATAAGGAAAAAATTGAAAAAGAGAAATTGAAATTTTAATTTAATTATTTTTTTAGTTTTCTGAATAATTGACCCAACCCAAAAACAGTTGAAGAAATATATGAAGTAAATGTCTTAGGAATATATAATATAATGTATATATACAATGGTGTAGGGATGTATATTCGTAATGTTTCTATATCTATACAATAATAATAAAATAATAAAACTCTAGGTGTATTCCACTAAATTTAATTGATATTTTAATCGGTTTCGGTTATTACACCATCATCAGAAGAATTATTAGAAGACTGATGCCTGGAATTTTTATTTTATATTATTTAAAAATACATATAGAACAATACACAAACCCTGTAAAATCTATAATATATTTAGAGATTCCATTGGATACTTTTATTTTAATTTTCATTGGTGACTTATTTCAAATCTATAACAACTTTATTTTTTGAAATATTCTTAATGGTCGTTTTACTTATGGTATGGTAGCTATTCGAATCAACATAGTATTGGAAAGTAAGAACTTGAGAAATCTTCAAAATTGTGGACATAAATAGCAAACAAATAAACAGAACAATTTTCTTTTTTATTAGATTAAATAAATAATTAAAAAAATAAAATAAAATTAAATAAGAAGAAGATTAAAATTTAATTTGTTATAATTAATAAAAAGCACTAATAGCTTATTAAAGCTATTAATTGGCTTGGATTACTGTTATTTTAAATTAAACGATGATTTTGAAATTCGAAAAACAATTTCAAATTTCATTATATTAAATACCGTTGAGTTTTGAGACAGACAATTTTGTGTGTTCGCATCCTGTATATATACTATAATAGCATATTTTATTTACAGTCTATACCTACGATACAAACATATTAAGAACATTATTATGTACTACCATACATTTTACTATATATACATAGTACATTCAATATAAAATGTAATGAATATTTAAATATAATTCACAGATTATTATTTACAACAGGATATTTTCAGTAAAAAAATATTTGATTATTGTTGATCCTTTTTTTTGCTTTTTATTATTATCCCTTTTTTTATTTGATTTTCTTTTTTTCTTTTTAATATCATTTCTATCTACATATTTAGAATATTGTTATATGAACATTTAATTTTATTATGCATATTATAATATTGATATTGAATTTTTTTTTGTTATTTTAATATTTTTGTAAACAATTTTCAATGGAAAAATTGATAAATAAAATAAAAATAATATTAAAGGGTAATATAGGAAAAATTAGTAGAATTAAATAAAGAAGACGTAAAATAACGTAATAAAAACTATTAAATAAAAAAATTTGAGTTTGTAACATTTTGATTTTCAATAAAATTCATAAAAGCAAAAAAAGAAAAACATGAACTAAAAATAAGGTAATGTAATTTTAGTGTTAAAGTATAAAAATAAAAGTTAATAAAAAACTGAAGTTATAAATAAAAAAAAAAAACATTGTAGACATTTCGATAAAAATTTTCGTTTTTGTATTTAGTATGAAACAAAATGTTTTATTAATGAAGAAATATGAGAACATTTTTAAATTGGAATCCTTTTGTGAAAATGTTTGTGATGTTAACATTTTTTTGTTCTTTTTGAATGTATGTACGCAGACTCTTCATTTTGGTTTTTCTTTTTCAAATAAAATACCGCATTGTATGTTATTGAGAGAAAATGCAGGTATTGAGGATTTGAAGACTAGAATTTAAGTTTTTATATATTTTATTTTAAAATTATTTGAATTTTGTTTATTATATATGTTACCTATTATTGTTCTAACAGACAACATTAAAAACAAAGAATTTTTAAAGTATTTTCTGTGTTTTGTTGTATAATTAATTATAAAGTACGTATATTATTATATAAATTGTATTCACCCAGCCATCAGATATTCACAGATAAGTATAATTTTATAATGAAAATCTGTGACATAGAATTGTTATCTTATAAACAGTTTTTTGTGAAGAATCTAAAAATATGTAACTCGTCTATAATTAAAGAAGAACTGGAAAATGAGCTCAAAAACATAGGACTAGTATAAGTGACGAAAAAACAAAATGGTACAAATTAGAAACGGAAGATCTAGAATTGATTATTTAGCAATGAATGAACCTAATATTAAAGTAGTGAATATACTAAAATACCTTACAAATACAAATGGAGAGACAGAAGAAATTAACACTCAAATTTCACAAACGAATAAGGCCTTTTTCTCATATAGAATTTTTTTTAAAAATTTTGTTAGACTGTTTAGAAAATAGTGTACAGGACATGCAATATTTGTAATATTTGCACAAAATAGAAAATTTTTCTTACAATCATAATCATAATCATAAACACCATTATTAATATTTAAAATTAATGACGGACATTTTTAACAAAACAAAGAACATCTTTTTTTTCAATTCCACACAAGGGTTAAATCATGGATAATTTACTAATTGGATTAATATTTCTTAAATTAATTGTACATTTATAAAGAGTAATTATCCAAGAGAATAATTTCAATTAATTTCCAAAATTAAATAATTTTAATTATAATTATATATAAAAATAAATTTTTATTAAATAATTATTATTCTCTACTGCCATTTTCAATTATAAATGTACACTAAAAATACTAAAATAATAATAATAACAAAATAAGGACTCTCATTGTTTTTTTTCTGTTTTTCTAATCAAACATCAAAAATACATTAACATATTTATATATATTTCATACTTGAAACAAATATATATATATATATATATACATAATACATCCTTTGTTTTTATTATTTTAAATATTTATCTTTAAATATCATAAAAAAAAAAGAAAAATTGTAAAATTGGTGTCAGAAAAATTTCAATATTTGTCCTTTGAATTCAACTCAACCGTGTTATTTGTTTTAATTGAGTGAAATTAGAACAAAAAAATAAAAAACAAAATCAACAACAAAAAAAAAAAGAAGTAGGATTTTATATTTTGGTGGCAAAGTGTCGGATTATAAACAATAATCTGCTGAGTTCATAAAAGGATAATTTTATCATCGCATTGTTATAAAAAGACAAAAAGAAAACAAAAAAAAAATAAAAAAAAAAATAGTCATCAAAGTCAAAGGATACAATTGAGATCTCATTGGGGTCAAATAGAATCCGATTATATTTAGATATAATAAAAGTCTATAATAATATTCAGTTTATAATGTGTCTATATTATTACAATGCTTTTATATATATATATTTTAGGTCATTGAATTTTAAAATTATTTTTATTTTATATTTGGAACAAAAATATATTTTTTTAGAGCTTCATTTAAATGCTAAATCTATATTAAACAGGTGATCAAGATCTGTATAAAATTTTAGCACAATTTTTTGGTTTTGTCTAAGCAAACGTACATACTTAATGTTATTAGTAATATACGATATTGTTGTATTATGAAAAATCGTATATTGACGAGTGGCACAAAAGAGAATACATACATTTTTTTTATTCAAAATTTAGATGTAGTTGTATAGCCCTGTTCACTGAAATTCCATAAAAAAATATTATTTTTGCTTTGCTGTAGGTAATTTAGGTACGAGTATGGGTGTAAGTAAGGCTGCTTTTTTCGTATACAATTATACAATTGATCTATTTGAACGGCTGCACGACGAACTCAAGCTTCGTATGATTGTACGAGACAAACCAGCAAAGTTAATGCATCTATTCATGAAAGAAAAGTGTGCAGAACTAGATTTTTACTTAGTTTTTTAAATCAAAAACTCATAAATGGCTCAATTTGATTGATGAATTATCAAATCAAAATCCAATTAAAATGAGACCCCAAGGTGTAATCTACTTTTACCACTTATGATAACTCGAATATCGAATGTGAGCGTGCGAATAATTTGATATTATATCAATATTCAGCTATTTTACTGTAAAATTAATATACATATCACTGATTATGTATGTGGTTGGTAAAGTGATTTGTATTTGGTTAAGTGATGACAAAAAATACGTAAAACTTCTGCAGTTCATAACATATTCACTTATCTGGGTTGTCAAAATAACGATAAGGTTAATTCGCTTAGGTAAATGATACTAACTACATTATAGAATGCAAATTTTTTGCTTCATCTTAAACATTTTATTTGAATAAACCGAACTATATTGATTGAACCATGTCGAGCCATCATAAAACAAAAGATATTAAATGTAATTTTGTAAGTCTTTCGATGTGTTTGAATTCTTAAAATTTTATTTTAAAATTTATATTTTTTCTGTGTATATTTTTAACTTGTTACAAATTATTTATACTTACAAATTTGGTTTTATGACATCTGTACACAGCTGTTTTCAAAATTATCTATTTAGAATTCTAAGTAAACAAAAAAAAAAAACCAACAACAAAACAATATGCAATAATATTAAGAGGATTTGTTTTTCCACGAGAATTTTCACCATCATTTGAAGCTTTTTGTTTTGGTGTCGTCTTTTGTTTATTTAGAAAAAAAACAAAAATAAAAACATTTTTTTTGTTGTGGTTAAAAGTTTGCAGAGAAATTTTTCTTTGTTGTGTTGAACATTTTTTTTTGTTTTTGCTTTTATTTTTTATTTAAACAGTTGTTTCATATTTCATCTAAAAATAGATATATATATATGAATATGTAAAATGTTTATTGAAAAATTATTGTTTATTAAATTATTTAGCAAATTATTGTTTATTAAGTTATTGAAAAGTACTGTTATGATATTCGTTTGAAAAACCTGATTCGAGCCCTTATGAGTGATGCCGTTAGAATTGGAAATTTTTTTTTTTTGGAAAAGTACATTAAGGGTACTTGAATTTTTCTTATATAATCATCAAATTAAAATAATCCAGGAATTTGGCTTCAAAATTAAATAAACCAACCGTTACAAATATCTTTCAAGTTGAAACTTATGCCATCGAGGTATAACCATGGAAATGCATTGAATATATAATTTTAAATAGTAAGATAGATACAGCAAGCAATATTCAGCTTAATCTGCTTAATCTTATAAATACAGCCTCATTTTAAATGTAATATATTCTAGAGGTAAAGCATTACTTACAATTCTATAATAAAGATTTATAAGTCCATCTAAGTCCATTATAAGTCATCATTTGATCTAATAGATATAGCTTAATCTTATAGATACAGTCTAATTTTAAATGTAATCTAATCTAAAGGTATTATATTCTAATTTTGGCTCAACACAGTCTAATTCTGATTTCGGTCCAACACATTTGTAATTCTAATTTCGGTTCAATACAAAATACTTATATTCTAGTTGTACTGCAAGTATGCAAAATTTTATATTTCAAATTTTAAATTGAGATTTGCACTGATTTGAAAATATATATTGCATTTTAATTTAAACATTTTTACTACTTTGCCAAGTCCAAATTTGAATTTTTCTCATTTTGGTATGTCAACGTTCTTGGGCTACTCAAATAGAAGTCATATCATCTTAGCTTATCTCTATCAGTTTAGTACAAAGGATTAACTAATTGATTTAGAACATCTGAAGTATTTAAGGTGAAACTTTAATGAATGAAATAAAATATTCAAAATAAATATAAAAACTTTAAGTCCTTTTCTAAAAAAAAAACACATTCATACAAATTTTTTATGTAGCGTAGTAATTGTTCTTAACTAAATTCTTTTATTTTGTAAACTTTATTTATTTATGTCTCAAAGCTAAAAAAAAAAAAATAAACAAAAAATTCAAATACGTTTTTTTTTATATACAATTGAATGTATATATCTATGTATGTATTTATCTAATTATAATTTTGTAGTAGTCGAATATTTATTTATTGTTATTGTTATTCTTTTTGTCATTGTTGTCATCGTATATAAAAGAAGAACCATTGTAGAGAAATAAAAGAATAAAAGACAAAAAAAAACAAAAAACAAATTAAAAAGAAGTTTAAAGTTAAATGATGGCCTTTGGGGCCATATTAAAATATTCAAGAGTTATGGATATTTATATATAATTTATATTATACAATTATGAACATTTAAATAGAGTCACCGATTTATATTATTTAAAAATTTAAAATTTTGAAAACCAGATTTAGTAACGTATATCACTTTTGTCAGATCATCTAAGACTTAACTTCTATATAAATGGTTATTGTAGAACAGTTTGAAATCTATTATAATTAGTTCTACAATCATTTCAAAGTATTCGATTTATAGAATATAGATTTAGTTCAAATTTTAGGTTTAGAATTCATAATCATTTCCTCCGTCATACCTAGTTAGTCGTAATGATTATTTTATTCGGACTTATTCGGAGGATTATTTTATTGTATAATATATATATTATTCGACTATTGATATATATCTAACATTATTGTTACATTATTATATCAAGATTTATAAATATTAAATAAATATTAAAAATCTATAGGTATGTATTACAATTTTTATTAAATATCTAAATCGATTTTTACATCATCATCAGAAGACTGATCAGTGAATATGATGACCGCTAGAGTTTGAATATTTATTTAATTTTAATAATGTCTCACTTAAAGACTATTCTATACAATTTGTAAATAGTTTATGAACAATTTACTTCTTAAATGTATGAAGAATGTTATTAATTTTCAAGGGGGCTGATTGCTACTATGGAAACTTCAATTAACCGGAAAATTAAAATTTACTGGGTAGGTTTTGAAGCTCGGAATAATAATTGTCGTTAATAAGCATCTATATAGAAATGAATTTAATGAGTCTCAAACTTTACGAATATATTTTGCAAAATTCAGTAAGTTGATTGATTGAATCTATAATGACTTGGTTGAAATTCAATGTGAATCATATGAATATATATATATGAGTTTAATCAGTGTTATAGGTATAGGTAAATTTAATGAATTGATTTCAATTTGTTTGAGAACTTTTACAGTGTAGTGTTATAGTTGCCATTAATAAACATCTATAATACTGCAATAACTGTCACCTTTTGACATCTATCAACTAATATTGTAGTTCTAATTCTTATTTCTAATTCTGAAATTGTAAGCTTTCTGTTCAAGGCTATTCTATTCGTACCCATGTACGTAGGATGCTTATATTATTATTTGCTGGCGTTGTTATTATGACAGTTTTTATTTCATGAAAGTTTGTTACTTTAACAATTTGTTATTATAACAGTTTGTTATTATAACAGTTTGTTATTATACCAGATTTTTAAAATGACACTTTGTTATTATAACTATTTCTTATTATGACATTTTGTTATTATAACAGTTTTTTAAAATGACAATTTGTTATTATAACTATTTCTTATTATGACATTTTGTTATTATGACAGTTTGTTATTATAAAAGTTTTGTTATTATGACAATTTGTTATTATGTTATTATAACGGTTATTATTATAGCAGTGTTTTATAATGACAGTTTGTTATTATAACTATTATGATATTTTGTTATTATGACAGTTGTTATATTAAAAGTCTTATTATTGCTTTTTAATGAATTTACTACGGAGCTCCTATTCAAATATTCATACCTATGTGTATATTAATTCTATATACATATACATATATGAATACTATTAATACTGTTATACTTTAAATAACATTATTAGTATTTTTGTTTTAAGTAGAATAAATTCTTTATAAATACATTTTTTTTTTTGTTAATAATTTTAAAAAGAAATAAAACAAGTGTTAAGCCGCCGGGTTTTTCTAATTTTGAAAGACCTTATTTTATGGATAACTTAACAATTTTGTAATATTATGATTTATGTACAATGATAATACAATATATTTGTAGACTATTCAAAATTCTTTTTATTTCTGAAGAAAATTATTGTTATTTTTTTGTTGTCAAAAGGATTGAATTTGTGATACAATAATTATTTTTTAATCAAGGACATGTGCGTAGGTAATTTAAAAAGTTTTAAAATTTGAAGGCTATTAAAATGAATTTAATGTAGGATAAATAATAATAATATGTATATAAAAAAAATTTTATTTTTTTTTGATAATAAATTAAGATATGTAGGTGTATTTTGCTTTTTTTCGATTAAAATTTGATATTCAAATATGAAATTTGAAAATTCATTAATTTTATTTTAATGCATTTTTGAGCTTGATTTTAGATATTTAGTTAGATATTTCCTATTTAGGTAAGTAATAGCTTTTCTTCTGTTGGTGTACCCCTTTTAATTATAATCCTATATTTTGATGAATTCGAAAGCTTCATAAATGATAATGTCTAAAGCGGAAACATAATGTCTACAACACAATTCTCAAAGCGAGATGTAAGGCTATATTATTCTAGTGTATAAAATCTCTATGTGATATAATAAGTCCGTAGAAATGAAAAAAAATTAACCAATGATATTACAAGCTTTCAAATCTCGTCAAGCTGAAAGAGTTTAAATTCAATTCGAAAGAGTTGAAAAAAGAGTTAATTTTTGTTTTCATCTGAACAATGAAATTTTTAATCTTATGAATTACATAATGTTGGTATTAAACTAATTTATATTAATAACTCTTTAGTATACTGTTGTATAACCATATTTTTTTTTAATTTTTAAACTTTAAATTTTACAATTAATCTCTTTTGTATTAGTGTATCCGTCTGCACCAACATATATTGCTACCTTTCTATCTTAGCTTTAAATTTAAAATTAATATTCGAAAATTGAGAGTTATCAATTAGGTTATATAAGTAAAAATATCTATCTAAAATAATATTAAAAATCTAATGAGGTATCGGTTTATGTATACTTCGTTTTATTTTAACTTTGATTTACAAATTATTAATTTGAAATAAGTATTATTTTTCATATCCTTATTTGAATTTAAAATTTAAATATAAATAAAAGACAAATATTACATTTTATAAATTCATAACATGTCAATTATTAAATAAATAATGTACAAAAAAATAAACAATAATAAATGATGACCTAGATAACACAGAAAATGCGCTTTCTATATGTACATAATAATATGAGAACAAAATAGATAAATTCTGTTTGATTCTCACTTTTATTCCATAGAAGGAAGGATTATATGACCTCCATTTTTTATATTTTTTATTTTGTTTTTATTTATTTATTTATTTTTTTTTTTTTAAAGATTTATTGAATTTTATTATCCTTTTTAGACTTTATACATTTTTACCCATTAAAAAAAATCATTTCATATATATTTGTATTGAATGTGAATTCTAGAACGTGCATTGTCAACTTGTTGATATTTCCTACTCTTGATGAAATTTAATTGTAACATTAAAAGGTTAACTTCATTTCCTATATATGTGTATAAATACACACATGATGTGTGTGTATATAAAATTGAAAATTCAATAATCAAGTGAAGGTGAAAAAAGAAAAATGTCAGAATAATTTAAATTTATTTTATGGAAGCATTTTGTAAAATATATATATAAAATATTAGAATTTTAGACATCATATACAATGTAGGTAGGTATAACAAATTCAGTACAGTCTGACATAAAAATATGGTGGAAGTAATTGAGAATATAAATCTTTTTCATTTTCATTCATTCATATATTTAATTTCATATTTTATTCTTTACAATAAAAATACATTAATTACATTAAATTTAAAAATTTTATATTATATATAACTATTTATATAATTTAAAAACTAGTATCGACTGACCTTGTTATCTATTTTAATTAGAAATAAATCTAAAAGATTTGAGTATAAAACTAGGCTACAACAGAATACCAATTAAGTATCTAACTCCTAACTTTTAATTGCAATTACATATCTACATATATATATTAATAGCGTGTTTATAGATTGAATAAGAATTGTGTTTAAAATAATATTAGTTTTTCACATTTGAAGTAGTTATTACAACAACATTTGAAAAGAATAATGAAAATAAAAGAAAAAAAAATTGTGTATATACCAAGACTTTATACTTGTAAATGCGTCAACATTTCTAACTACATTTCTACTTATTTATAAATTTACATAAGTACTCAATGGTTATTTAAACCTATCTGCCAATCACTTTCCAATTATTATAGTTTTTCTAAAACAAATAATCTCTTGTTATTCTGGTTTATTATTTTTAAGAAAAGGGTAATTGTCCTTATAACTCATAAATGGTTTTCTAACATCTCGATATAATTTATAAAATTAATTTGAGTTAAAAAATTTTGAGTTTTCTAGGTAGTTCAACACTACAATACTTACTAATGACTTGGCGTAGTGCTGGGTGAACAAAACAGTCTACTATTATATTCAACTATTATAAAAACAATTTTCGGACACCCTGTTTAATATATAATATCTATAAAAAGTCCTTAAAACTTTTAGTTATTGAAAAAAAAGAAGCAAAAATTAAAACAAATAGAAAACTTTTAATGGCTAATAAATTTTAATACTAATGTGTATAAGCATGTGTGAGTGTGTTTTAAACATTTTTATAGTAAAATAAAACATTAACTCACCTTAGCACGTATTAAAAAAAAATTGTTTTTCGTTTTTTTTTATTGATTCAATTCATTATAATTTACCATGATATCAAAAATTGGTATAAAAAGAAAATTCCATTTTCCTATCCAACTTGCTGTAACAGGTTGTTTTTTTTAGTAAAAATTCCACAAAACAAAAAATGTACTCTTCATTAAAATATATGGTATTAAATATGGTATTCAACACACCTGTAAGAATTATTATTGACTTTAAAAAATTGTTTTTTTTTTTAGGTGAAAATTTTCAAATTTTCATTTTTGTTTTAATTAAATTAAATTCTTTGACAAAATTTTTCATTTACAGGGGGGTATGATTTCATAATTCATAATTCACATAATTGCGAGTTTGGTGTAAGAGGTTCAGTGACATTCAGTGAACAATATTTGAACAAATTATATTGTGATGAATATAAATTTTTGGAATTTATTTGATAGGGATAGGATGGGTCATTAAAAGTACTGTCATCATGTTTTTTATTTAGATAGATTTTATTCATAGATACTGTCAGATAATTATTGTGTCATGACCTAGATCAATATTAATATACTCTTGCTATTTAAAATATTAATATAATTTTATTTTTATTATTTTTTGTATTTTTATTATATTGTTAGGACTCTTATTAATAATTTATTCTATATTTTCGTAGATGGTTTTTTTTTTTTTTTTAGATAAAACTTTAATGAATAAATAAAAAATTTGTAGGATGGTTTTATGAAATGTTGTAATTTTAAATGGTATTTTTTGTATATCCGGTAGTTTTATGTAGATAAGTAGGTCGAAGGTGGCACTTAAAATGTGTAGTTATATAGTAGAGAATGATGAAAAGCACTAAAATATAAGTAGGGTTCGTTTTTAGTTTTATTTTTTTAAATAATTTCAATTGGATTACAATTTACATTTTTTATGAACAACTGTACAATTTGTCTATACTAATCGTTTTTAAAAATTTTATTTTAACATTTAAAAGTGGTCCATAATATGTAAAAAAAGAAGTTAAATAAAGTTCAGAGTTTTTTAGCCTTCAATAGTAGATAATATCAGTAAAAGAGGGAGAAGAACAAGTATATGATTCGAATTCAGATTTCAGAGTATGTATTTTGTATTTTTATAGTTTAAAGTCGTAACTATTTGCTAGTTTTAACTTTTTTTGAGTTGTTTGTTACTGACAATAATATAAAAAAAGACAAAAAATTATCCTTTCATATCAATATTTCGTAAGCGATCTTCATCAGTGCTTCCAACTAATTGATTTATGTAAAATGCAATAAAATTATAATGCACATTTCGTATGGACCATTCAAAAGAAAATAATTCAATTACTATGGTAACGATTACTTTCGAAGAAACATCCTTAACAGTCACAGTTTTTTTGTGAAATATAAATTTGGTCATATTTAAAAAAACATGATTGTAGCTCTAGAAAACTGTCGTGAGCTGTATTTATGCATGAAACTATATATAAAATATGATGGAGTGTTTTAGAAAAATTAGGCGGTTTTTGAAATGTGGTTCAAATGTTTTTTTGTCAATTTTTTATTTTGTCCTTTTACAAAATGTCCATTTTTGTTAAATAAAAATTTTCGAAGACGATTTTTTATGAAACAATTTTTGATGAAAAATATTTTTTACAATACGTATTTTGAGAGATGGTATCCAACCAAGTGAATCCCCTATTGTAAGAGAAATTCTGTTTTGAAGTAGTAAAGACTAGAATAGTTAAAATATTCGCATTCGCAGGTTTTATATTTAATAGGCTCTTCTTTTATTTCACATTTTCGGCACAGATTATTTTCGGACAAAACAATTCTATATATGTCTTATTGTCCCAGTTATTGTCTTTATCGTGATACTTAGATTTTAGTATACTTAGATTTTTGTTAAACAGTAGAAATAGTTTTAATTTCTTTTGCGAGAATGTTTTTAAGCATTTCTGCTTGTCGATTATACCTAATATATCGGTTCAGTAATAAGGTCTGAATTATTCTGCAGTCATATTTTAATCTGAATTCTAACTTTTTATACAGATTGCCCCTCACAAAAGACTTAGTACTATAAAAGGTCATATAGATGATTTTTTCATTACATAGCTTGTACCTTTGTTATCTGCAACACTAAAATGCTTTGGAACCCACATTAATTCAAAAATACATTTTACACTTGAAGAAGTATTTTCTCAACCTCAGTATTTTGACAAAAAAAAAAAAAAACAAATAAAATCTATTCATTAGATACACCAGTGAAAAAAATTCAAAGGAACCTTTTATATAAAAATCCACTTTGAAAAATATATTTTTGTTTTTTTTTGGTTTGTGTTTGCTAACAGAGTATCAGCAAGTTATCACTTCAAATAACTCAAGCATTATACATAATGTATACAAAACGCACACGTTAAAATAAGAAAAAAGTCCTTGATTATGATTTTTAACAAAAGCAAAAAAAAAAAAAAAGTCCGTATATGTATATATATATTATATATATATATATAAAAGGCAAGGCAGAAAAGTCAAAGAACTCTATTAGAAAAATCAAGGAAAATCGGTGTAAAAAAAAGAAAATACGATAAAAAAATAAAACGTGATATCTTTTAAAAATAAATTTTTTACACAACTCTTGAACTCAATGGTTTGTTTAAAAAATTTTCACCACATCATGAATAGTTTAATAGCCTTATTTTCCTCTTCTTTAAATATTTAAATTTGTTTTCTTTGTTTTAAAACCCGGAATAAAAGTTGTTAACAACATAAAAAATTTCTTCCTACATTTTTTATTTGTTTATTTTTTTTTTTTTTAACAAAATGGTACGAAATAAATTTTATGCCGATTATACGGCCTAAGGCTAACCATCTTATTAAAGTATACATTTAAAAAAAAAATGATGTAGGTGTGTAGTGTAGGTACGTACCTACCTATACAATTTACAATTTTTTTTAGTTAAAATATTGCTGTGTTGATAATAGAAAAATTGCATAATAAAGTGTTATCAGCAATCTGACAAGATTTGTCAGGCTTTGCATTATCTAGGAATTTTGCTATCATTATTGGTTTTTTCTTTAGACATGTTTATTAGTATTGAAAAAGGGCATTTAATGGATAAAATTGTATTTTAAAGGTGAAGAAAATTTTAAAATTTCATCAGTTTTTAATACATATAGAATCTTAGAGTTTTTTCAAATCAGTTCTGGTAATTTTGAAGCATTACACCTCGATTACATTTTTTGTTTTCATTGTGTCAACTTATTCAGCCATGAAAGGTTGTATTTAAAAGAATTTTGTGGAGAGTTCAAATATGCAATTTCTAAAGATTGTTATAGTATCCTTTTTGTAGGAATTGGTTCCGGTTGGATCGTTGTGGTAAAAATTTGTAGTATTGTAAGTTTTTCAATATAGATTTTTGTAAGAAAAAGGAATTGTAATACCGTAATGTTTTGAGCAAACTGTTAAAGTATCTTTGTTGTTCCTTTTTTTTAATTTTCTGAAAATTTAAGAAAAATGAAAATTTAAAATTTTTCTAATTTTTTACTATCAAGTTATAGAATTTAATTATTTAAAATATAATAAGATAATTTAATAAGAAAATGTATGTATATAATACTTTAATAATCAGATTGGATTTACTTTGTTTGGGGGCTTTTTTTTAACTCTTAACAGAGTGTAATGTCGATTTAATATAATTAGAGAGTTTTGTGAGAATGTAAATAAATATTATGTTAAGAGCTTACACTTTGTTTTAGACTTTTTACTCAATTTAGAAGAGGAATGAGAAATTGTGTGAACTCTATATTGCAGTTGTTTTTTTCATCTGCTTACTAATCACAAGGTTCTGGATTTGATTCGGCTCAACACATGGGTATTGTAAAAAATTTTTTTTTGTTATCATTAATTCATTATACATAATTACACTCTGTACGAGCTAACAAGCTCTTTGAGATTTGAACAAATAAATAAAAAATAAATAAAATATATCATTTTTTGTTATCGAATTTACTTTTCTATAATAAAAATTAGTTGATATACCAAAAAATTGAAACAATAACTAATTGTATATGATATTATGTATGTCAAGATTAAAATGAGTGAAAAGCAGTTTACATTTGCGCCCTGAATAGGTGAATTGGAAATAGAAGACAAATGTAAATATTTAAGCCTCAGTTTTGTACATTGTTGCTTCATTGTATTTGATAGTATATTGTGAATATGAGATTAGGAAATCAAAGAGTGAAAAGTTTTGAAACTGAATGTACTTATAAAAATAATTTTTAAAATATACAATGAGGTTGTATTAAAGCCTGGTGGAGTGTATTTACTGTTTAACTTACAAATTAAATTTAAAATTTAATCTATTAAAATAATTTTTTGATACGAATAATATTTGAAATACATAATTGAGTATACGAATATGAAAAAAATGAATTAAATACAATAAATTGTTCTAAATTAAGTTGTATGAATTTTGTATGACAAGAAAATGGTTTCTTCTTTTCAATAAAAAACTGTTCCAATGATTTGAGGTTGATTTTATTATTTTTTAATCACTCAATTGTGTTATATTTTTTTCCCCTTATATAAATTTTGCTTTTTATATGTCCTTTTTTTGTATGGCTCAACATAACAGACAGGAAAATAAAGAAAAAATGAAGTTGAGAGGACTGAATGAGGAATAATATTATTAACAAAGGTGTACATGCTCGTTATAAATTTACTTATGTCAAAAACAATCTACTTATTTAATTCAATAGAACAATATGAATTTCATTAGTTAGTCAAAGTGTGGCAGATGATCCTTACAATATTCAATGTTATCTTCGTTCAACACAATTTTACAATTTTATCATTTTTTCATACAAGTTTTCTCGGATGTTAACATTTTTGAAGATCATGAGTGGAATTTTGTAAGGTTGATAATTGATAGTGACTGTGACAAAAAGTAAACACGATCAGAAATATCGCTGAATATTTACAGTATTTTGTAAGGTGATCATTTTTATTTTTCAACCAGGAACATTAAACAATAACTAAAACTGTATATTTTAAAATCCAAACAAAACATAAAAATTTAACAAAAAAAAAACAAAAGAAAATAATTTTATGACAAATATATTATACTTATGAAATTATATTGCTGCAAAAAATTGAGCGGTGACACTCAATTTTTCAAAATGTCAAAAAAGAGTTTGTGATTATTTTTTTGTCACTATCACCTTACAAAATACCGCTTCAGGTAAACATATTTAATTTTGTCTCTTCCAGCTGTTGTAGACGATCGAATCAATAGTAAACTCAAATTCGCTTTATGTTTTTTACTAGTAGTAATCCATACACATACCTATACATTTATTAATCCATAAAATTAGTCAAGGTCTGGATATGATCATTTTCTGTGTTTTCATTACTGTCATTACGTAATATGTCATTCAATAATCAAATTTGATTTGAAAAAGACAAAAAACATATATATATATATATATAAATTTTTTTTTTTATTAAATATATACCTATTATTATAAATTGGTGGTATAATGGCGGTTCAATTCAAAATGCACGAGCATTTTGAAATTAGATAAATTTCGAAAACAATAAATTATGAAAATTAATTAAAATAGAAAACCACCATGACAGTAATTTCCATTATAATAATAATGTATAATAAAAAAAAAAGATATTGAAAAAAAAAACTATATTACTAAACTATCTCAAATCTATGAAACTGCAACAATTATTCTAAAAAAATACAAATTGTGCAATTTATACATAAATGTGAAATATTCAAATTGGAAAATTTTTTTGTAAATCTATATTCTAAAAAATTAATTCAGAAATTATTTTTTATCTAGTTTTTTCATTTTGTATACCAATTGCATACATTTAAATACATTTTTCCATCCTCTTATTTTTTGATACTCAATTGATTGTGTAGTGTATTTTAATGAGAATTATACCCATATTCATCTACTCGTATACATATATACGAAGAGAATTTCATCCTTTTATGTTTTGGGTAGAAAGGATTAGATTTTCTGAATAATATTTGTTTTTTTACAGATATGTGTGTATGTATTCATGCAAATAAATTCTAACCATGAATTTAAAAAAAAAAAAAAAAGTTAATTCAACTGGATCCGATGATAGCATTTTGTATAAATTTAATTGTATGAGATTGAATGGAATTTATAAATTTTTGTTTTTATCTTTATTTTCTTAGTTTTTTTGTGTTGTTTTTGTTAATTTTGCATTTTATGCAATTTAGTTCGGAAGTCCTTTTCGATGTTGAACAGAAAAATCATTTCGTTGTTCGCTTATCTTGGTTTTCCACTTAAATTACTATGGTGGTTTTTTTGTTTACTTATTGCTGCAGAGGATTTTGGATTATTTTTGATACACTTTTTTTTTTTTTTAGATTTGAAAATTTTATTGTGATAAGAAGTAAATTTGTTTCCGTCTATGCAATAACAGTAATTTTATTAGACGCAGTTCTGTGCAATAATAGATAAAAAGATTGTTTTCTTTTAATAATGCCAAGTTTATTGAATGAATATTCTAGAGACTTAAGGTAAAGAATCACATAAAATAATATTTAGACTAATTTAAGTGTGGAATACCACATCTACTGTAAAGTAGATTCATTTTCATAATAGCATAGTTTAATTGTTTTTAAAACCGAATTTCTGTTCACATTAATTTCAGAGAATAATTGTAAAAAAAACTTTTACGGCATATCCTGAGGTGAATTTGAATCCGGTACCTTTTGATTAGTGGACAAAAGCCTGGCTGACATCCAAAAACACTGCTGAACAGAACTTCTTTATTCAAATCCTTGTTTTATTTATTTTAAATATTGGATTTAATTCTAAACAAAATACAAACAAATTAATTGATAGTTATTGTAAAGATATATAGATTTAAATGAGGGACGTTTGTGTTGAAGAATTATTACAATACTCCCGGAAACAGAAGAACTTCTGTAAATCAATTTTCGAAATTATTTTTAAACATATTACTTTAATATATTGCTTAAATATCAACGAGATCCTTTAATTAAAGTATATGGTTTTATTTTAAATGTTTATGAATGAAAATCACTTCTCATAGATTTTAAACTTAAACTATGAGACTTAACGTGTGTATAAATTTAAAAAAAAATATATTCTAAAATAGGATTTAACCATTTGACATATAAATAAGCACCCAGATACATATAAATACATATATTCACACAGCTCTACTTCTTTAAAATCGATTCATATTTTAATAAATTCTATACTCTCGATTATTAGTAAATTATTTTTAAAAAAAATCATTAATTCAATCCACCTACACGATTGCTTAAAATTATGAATTTTTATTTGAAAATATTATGACCATGATTTTATTTATTGGCAAAAGGATTGAAAACAAAAATTTAAATTGACATAAATGTGATGTGATTTAAGAAAATTCTAGTTTGGGGAAAATTTAAAATATAAATTATTTTCTATGTAGGTGTTATATAAAATATAATCAAATTAGATTACTAAGAATTAGTGTAAATCTTATTATAACTAATTAAAACAAAAAAAAAATATTTATAAGATATAAAAATAAATTAAATAGAAGACGCCTTTATTATATGTATATGGGTAGTTCTACAGAAAGTGTGTAAAATGGTTTCATAATATTTTAAATTTTTTTTTTATGGTGGACAGTATATAAATACAAGGATAACATTTAGTTTTAACTATGTTTTAAAAGGGTAGTATTTTTTATAGCCCATCTCTTAGGAATCAATCATCGAAACAACAAATTGAATTAAATTGAATGATACTTTCATAATTCAAATACGAGATACAGGTGAAACGACATTGATAATAATACCAATGACTGCCCAGGCTTTACAACTATAGGCTATTCTATGTAATCATGATAACAAAATAAAACACCGGTAGCAAATGTTGTTTGGGTATTCTTGAAAAAGAAAGGGAAATACTTTACTCTATTAAGAAAACAAAAAAACAAGCTATTAAGCCGTAGTTATATGAAATACAATGCTTTTTATCTTTTTGTTTTTGCAAAACTGTCCTATTTGTTATCTGTGAAGTTTTTGACAACATTTGTTATCTGAGGGAAAAAATATTGTTAAAAATAAATATGTAGCTAAATAAATAACTTGTTAAATTCAGTTTTATTATGGACTATTTTCCATCATTTCATTTATACTTGGAACTAATGGCTTTTAAATAGAAATTATTGCGAGATTGAACTACTAAGGTTAATTACGATTACAATTAGATTATTTATTCTAGTTTCAAACTGCACTGGAACTATTAGAAGTCGCATTTCATATAAATTTTGTGAAATCTATTTTTATAAATGGTTTATCAGTAATAATATATCAGGCCTGAAGTACCTTGCTTAGAAATTCTCTTCTTCTGCTCTTCTTTAATACACGCTAGGTCTTACTTAGATTGCGATTACAATTATATAGATGTATATGATAAAATTATGTTCAAATAAATTTTAAATTACTTATGGCTCTACTTATCCACTTATGTTCTAGCAATACCAATTTTATTATTAAAACAAAAAAAAAAAATAACTTCCATAATTTCTATTGTATTTCATTAGATTAAAAATTATTATTAAATTAGTATTGATCTTTGTTGGAACCCCACAATTAATTTCTTGGAAAAGTAAATTTAAGTTAAATTAAGAATGACTTAAATGACTATACATCACTAGTGTGAATTCACTACTGTATAGTTTAAATTTTATTTGTATATATATATATATATGTATATTTCTTTAAAGTACTAGGCTAAGAAATTTGAATTAATTTGTTATATTATTTTGTGAATTTAGCATGAAAGTTAGCTGTTAATGAAATAAAGAACTATTATTATAAAAAAAAAAAAAACTAGGTACTACATTTTTTATTAATTTATCTTGGACAACAACCGCATATTTAATAATTTATTTAAAGAAAAAAAAAATAAAATTTTTGCGATAGTTGCGGCAATTTAATAAATTAAAATTTTTGTATGTTAAAATGAATTATACAGGGATGAAATTGTAAATTGAAATTTCTAATTGAAAATTAAAAAAAAATTATCATATATTTAGTTTCGCTACGTCTCCTTTTAAATATCTACTCATTTAAAAGAATATTAATGAAAATCATGAAATTGGTCAAATATTACAAATATTATAACCGTATTCAAATATTACCGTACTTTTTTTAATTTATATGATATATGAATAATTTTGTTGGCATTTCTGTATGTTATTATAATGTTAGAAGTAAGACTAGATTACAGGACTAAAATGAAAAGTATATGAATTCGTATACTATGAGTAAATTTTCTGTTGTTTTTAGTACATCGACACCAAAACATGTACCTAGTTTTTTTTCTATATAAACGAGTTTTTGTTATTTTGGAATTTTCACTATACCTAGAGATTCAGATTGTCATTTTTCTAATCTTTTTAATTGTCATTAGAATAACCCAAGGTGGTGAGAGGTTTAATTTTTTAACATTGTTTCAAAATCTACAAAATATAATATGCATAATATAAAAATGATTAAATTTTACAAAATAGAATAGAGGTTTCATTACAATGATGATGATTAACATGGTATGTAAAAAGGCAGAACGAGGATTACATTTTAATAATTTATTATGTTGAAAACAACATAAAGTCTTGTGTATTATAGTATGATGGTTATTATAAGTTGGTGTTTTGTATACATAATTTCTATTACAATATATACAGTGAATGCAATTTCAATTAAAAAATATAAAACATGATGTTCTTTGTTTCTATTCCTAGTGACCTTGAAGCACTCACATAGGTATTTGAAATTTTATAAACCATTTTTATAAAGAAACCTATAATTTATTATATAGAAATTTAAAATCCCTGAGACTACATAAAATATCATTATTTATTTATTTATTTAATTTAAAAATTAAAATAGAGATACATATTATGTATCTTTTAAATTGACAATATTCTTAATTTATATTACAAATATCTTGGTTACAATATCTAAGAACATTTTTTAATATAAATTTTCATTTTTTTTTTTAATACGAAAAATAAGACATATTAAGTAAATAATAAACATGTAGAACAAAAATGTTTACTTATACCATATGTATAAAATTTAATTAAAAAATTTATAATTTATATGAAAATAAGCAAAAATCATGATTAATCCTAAGATACCATTTCTAAGACAGACAAAAAAAAAAGAAAAACATATGAAGAATAATATTTGTGGGTTGGGATATAAATTTTGGTGAGCTGAAGGTATAAGTGAAGATAGAAAAAGTATAAAGAAAGTATCAATAGTTGTTTATGTAAAATAAGAGACTAAATTTGAATTGAATTGTGTAAGGTTTTTAGACACATATGCATTCATGTAAGGTTCACGACTTTATTTCAAAGCAGTGAGGTTTAGTATTTTGTGGAACAATGAAAAAAAAAAGTTATTTTGAATTATTGTTTAGATGACATCAATTCGAATGTGTATACTGTAAGGCCTGTTGTCTCTTTTAGAATAGCTTGTACAGATAAATCTGAGCGGGGTTTGAATCCGCGGTTATTTTGAGTCAGACCATTATGTCATGTAGGTAGGTAAATTTCTCTCATTTTATTACATTACGTTATAATAAATTCGATTCATAACTCACAACTGGTCCTTTAAAACTAATGTAAAAGCGAATAGTGCTCATCTTTGTTATTAGGCCATTATTTTGGTATAAAAAAATAGTTCTGTGTATAGTATGAAATATTTTATAGGTATATTTTATAATTTTATAGGAAATGTTACCATTAAATCAGTAGGGTTACGGGTAGGATGGACCCAACACTTTAAAAAGAACTATCCTAAAACAATGTGATTAGGTGGAATTTTTTTTTAAATGAAATCATTGTCTTATCAATCTGCACTAGATGGAGATACACTATTAATTAACTAATTTCACCCCGCAATCATTTAAAAATCAGATTTTCATGTAAATTGCAAAAATTCCCTAAAATTTAATTTAATTTCTGGTACAGAAAACATCTTTTCAATCAAAAATTGCAATTTTAAATATTTGAAACTGGGTGTTTTATAAATTGATTACTGAAATCGTTACTGTCTTATAAAAATTTTCATTTCATTGAAGATATTTTTTTGAGATTCATTTCACCATAATTTATTACATATCCATACAAAAAGTATGTAGTTATTTAAAAGAAGAAAAATATAAAAAAAAAAATACTGCCACTGTTGATAACTTTTATTTACGATTTTAAATATTTCATTGTGTGTGTATATATAGTGGTGAATGAAAATGAATGATAACAAGTGTAGTTAGCATATAACCACCATATTTAAAATTTGTTTTTCTCAAATTTTCCTCAATTTAGACAGTGTTATTGAGTGTTAAATGTGAATTTATGTTAAATAATTTTCAATATTTGATATGTTGTTGTTCGTTATAGTCTTTTAATCGTATTTTATTTTTGTTAGCTTGAGTATATGCGAAAAATTAAAGAACAAAATAAATATGAAGTTATGTATAGGATTAATGGTATAACTATATAAATATAAAAATACAAAAAGATAAATTGTCTTTGCAAAATGTCATTGGATAAATTCAACATTTTTTTGTATTCTATATTATTAATATTGTCTTGTCATTGGAATGAGACAAAAAGTTATTTGCAACAGTTTAGTAAATAAATAAACAAGAGTAGAGTGAAGAGCAACAATTTAACAGCAAAAACACCACTACAAAATTTAATGCAGTAATTTAAATTCTGTTCAGCATGTTACTTACTTCACATTGAAGTAAATTCTAAAGAAGATCCAAAGAAGAAAAATTAAAATTTTTTTAATTTAATTTAAATGTGGGTTGTAAAATATTGCATTTAAGATTAAAAATTTATTGTTATAGCTAGGTGTAAAATTTTACAGTACCATTTTTGTTTTTAAATTTTATTACAAAATACTGCAAGTACCTAAATACATTCTTCAATATTTATGGTATAATGTCATTTTTTAAATAATTCAAATAAACTGTAAATGTGAATGAGAGTAATAAAATTTAAGTAAGAAAAATAAGAATAGACTAGACTGAGAAAAAAAAGAAATGGAAAATGATTAGAAGAAAAATTAAATGAAAAATTAGTGAAAATATTAGAAGTAAAACGTACATGGGAATATTTAGTAGATGCAGCATGTATTTTTCTATTATTAATTTGCTACTATTATTTTACTATAATTAAAATAACAGATTCGATTCAGTTAGAGCTGAAAAAGTTGACAGTATGATGGGACAAAGTATGGCTTGGATTGTTTTGCAAATGAAAATACGAAGATTGGCAGGAAAGTTATAAATATTTACGAATTGATTTGGAAAATAACTTGCAATAGATGAAGATGTCTCCAACTGACTTCAACTTAAAATCCACTCTTAAGATTTACTCTAACCTACTGATTACCAATATTGTCCAGAACTTAGCATTAAATATTTTTTCGAAAAATTCTCTAAAAATAAAATGGAAAAAAATAATAAATTATCTTAGTCCAATTAAAGCTGACATACCCATAGATTGGTATCAATATTGTTTGTAATTCAGCATATAAAAATCACCAAATGGGTGAATTAAAATTTTTTTCACAAGTGATTTTAAGTGAAATTTCAAGTAAAATGAAACTTTTGTGACAATTTGAAATGACAAAAGACTAGGACTTTAGGGTTAATGAGTTAAAGAGAAAAAGTTAAGACTGAGGGTTAATGAACTAAAGAGAAGAGGAAAGAGAGAATTCAACGAACTAATTGGTCACATCACATCACATTAGACAAATACAACTTTGAAGTGGGTGGGTGAAAATTTGTATGTCCCATAATTGTATTAGAACAGAGATAAAATCAAAGATAAAGTCAAGAAATTAAAACTGATGGACTGGAAATCGACAAAGACTTTTTTTGACTTATCAAAACAATGGAGTAGCTGATTTTTATATAGAAATCTGTAGAGATTTTTTTTAATCGATCAAAGACTCATGAGTTTAGTTTTGCCATTTAAGTAAAATACAAAAACAATTTTCATATACAATAATAGTAGTAATAATAATAATAATGATAATAATAATAATAAAAGTCTTTATTTCATGAAAACCAAAAGCTAATTTACATTAAATATTTAAGACTTAACTTAAAAATTTATAAAAACAAAAAATATTAAATATAGTAAAATAAAAATTTAAAACTAGCCTAGTTGATAAAATGAAAAAGTTAGGTTCAATCTGTTATCCAAAGATAAGTAACGAGAAAGAACCTAGTTCAATAATGGCTGTCATAGTAGGTAGAGCAAGTAGATAGTTCAAATATGATATCTGGATTTTTCAACCTGGTCCAGTACCCTTGTCATTGGGATAAAATATAATAAAAAATAGTTTGGTTATCATTAAAAATAAAATGGAAGTTGCTATTATGAAGGCGAAATACTCTACAGTAGATATAGTTTTCCACATTTAAATTAGTCTATATCATAACAATTCTAAAGAAAAGCTATTATGCAATTGTGTATTCTAAATCTCTGTGTAAAAAAGCAAATAGGATGTTCATTCCATGGACTTGGAAATATAAAAAAAAAAAAAAATTGGGAAATACTTACTTTTTGTTTTCTTTTTAAATATTTCAAATTTCTACACAGTTCAGTACCAAATTTTATTTCTTAAGATTCTTCTAAGGTATTATTCATCAAGGTTTAAAATTATTAAAAAAAAAAATTTTTAAATTACAAAAATTTTGTTTTTATATAAATTGTAAACTCGTGCATGGTTCTACATGTCTCTACAAATGTCTTAAAGTAAGTAGATTTAATTTTTTATTTTAATGCAATATTTGAGTACAGAGTCTAAAATTATCTTAAGATTGCATAAAAATTTCATTCTATAAATAAACTAATATAAAGTTTTGTATATTTTTATTTATAATTTTATTATTAACTAAATTTATTTTGCAATTTATTTCTAAATAAAATAAAAAATTATATATATATACATATGTACATAATATTGTAAGAATGTTGTTAGTACAAAACAAATAATCAAATTGCACAAATAAAAAAAAAGTTTTTTGCTTACTTGAATTTCAAATGTAATTGAGTTGTACCTGCTAAACTTTGAAAAGAATTTTTTTTTTGTTTATTATTTTGTTATTATTTTGTTTTATTGTCTCTAAGGAAATTATCACGTATTTCAATAAATAAATAATTTTTTTTTTTTTAAAGTAACAACAATAAATAAAATACAAATTGGAATTTGATTGGAGCATACCATATAGCAGCGGGATTAAAATAGAGAGGTTGGTGTGTGTGTAAGTTATTATCAATTTATAGAACTGACATATAATATTCAAATGATTTAAAGAGAGTGGTAGCTCAGTTATTTCATAAAATTTTGCCATTTTGTTATTAACTTCAAAATATCCAACCTCTATCATGACTACACAGAATTTAAGACATTTTACGTATATTATGGAACCTTAGTGTAAAATCTCCGTTAAAATAAAAACCAAAATGAATATAGTTGTTCGACCAGATCAGATTTATGGACAATTCAATGAAGTGATATGAATAACCAGAAACAATTGAAATATGAATGGAACAATGGGCCATTGTAGTGCACATTAATCGATAAAATAAAAATTAATTTATATTCGATGCTCATTTAAAGGGCGTAATCGCATAACTGACAAAATGAAAGAAAGGAAGCAATTGAAGGTGAAGTTAGCAAAACTAATGAAGTCATGCTATGAGGTCATGCTACCTTCTAACTATCCGGAAGTTGGAAGTGAATAGAAGAGAAAGATTGAAAAGGATGTGGCTGAAAATAAATTAGAAAAAGAAAGCAATTTATTGAATGGAAAATCTTGGAAATTTAAAAGCAAAAATGCCAACCCCTATAAGTATGCAAAATTTGAAATGAAGGAAAATAGAAGATATTTAAATGTTTTACACTCTGAGATTGGGCTATTCCTAGATACTGCAAATACACGTAATAATAATAAATAAAAGCAAAAAAAAAAAAAACACTCTGAGATTGATAGAAATATAAATGTTTGTTTTTTATTTTGCGAATGTGGAAGGAAATAATTCTTCAATAAGTGAAGTCGAATGTAAATTTTTTGGAAATTATTATGACTTCCTTGGAATATTTTATTTGGCAAATTTTATTTACATTTGAACAATTTGGTTTTTGTTTTACATTTAACAAATTTCCTAATCGCTTTATATCATTTAGAAAATATTATTACTTAGCCCTATTTCAGAGTGGGTCTACACTATTTCTACATATTGTAACAAAATTGCGTTTTAAATAACTAAAATTTAATTGGAAAGTTATTAAAAAATGGAAAATCAGAAATTTTGATGAAAAATCAGAAAAACTATAAGTTTTTTATATGTATTATACGCTTTTTAAGTTTCGTTAAGGAAATTCTATATCCCTTTCTCTACATGTACTTACTTTATTTCTTTTGAACGATGTTTGCTTTTTCATTTACTGTGAATCTAGCAGGAAGTTGTTTAATTGTGTAATTTTGTCATTAAATTTACCTAAATATATATCTACTAATTTTGTAATAGGTAGGTGGTTTTTGTAGATAGATAGACAGATATATTTGTAATGAGTGATGGTTTTAGAATGAAATCCATATGTTTGGAGAAAACGTGAATGACCAAAAATATGCATCAGAGCTGTATTAAATAATTACAGGATGTGTTTTTAAAAAAAATTGAAATTAACTCAAGTCGTTGACACAAACTACCTGATGCCCTATACATGAGAAGCAACAGGAGACCTGATGATGAATAGATATGTATATCTAGATTTATTTGAAGCAAGTTACTAAATTTTCAACAAATATTATAAACATTAAAACAGTAAAAAAAAGCTTACAGATTCGAATTTTGAAATTTATATATTATTATTTAATTTCAAATAATAGCATACATTCTAAATTGAAATTAGGTGAAATTTAATTTTCGATTTGATTTTAACCTAGTTAATAGTTTTTGAATCAATTTCCAATTGTTTTCATTTACAGTTTTGATTTCATAAGATTATTGAACTGATGATGCTTTCAGGCTTTGAAAATTAGATATCAAAACGATATTAAAATCTAGTTTCGAATAACTTATTTAGATTAAAATTACTGTGATGTGATGTAGAGTGAAAAATTAATTTAGTATGTACTTTGTGAAGCGAAAAATGCTGTTCTTATTTTTATGTATAGTTAAAAGCTTAGAGAAATGTAAATGATAGAACGATATTAGATGAAATCCCTTGGAGTCATTTTTTCTTTTCTCTTATGTATTTCTTTTGTTGATTTTGTTGTTGTTGTTGTTGTTGTTTCTTTTTCAAAGCATTTAAAGATATTAAATGTGTTGGTGTATGTATATTAATTTACATAGTATAAAATAAAATTTAAAATATATTTGTTTTAAAAAAAAAATATATATATACGTATTTAAGTAGGTAGAGATACAATGTAAATTGGTTCATACATATTGGTATATAAATATTTAATAGAAATTTAATGTAATTGATGATATAGACTTTGTTAAAATTTTATTTTAATTTACACTAAGGAATATTTTTTTTATTTTTTAATTTTTAAAAAATATTCTACCATAATATTTTTGTTATCTTTTGTCTGCTTGTGTGTACATTTTTTTTCATTATTTGAGTTTTTTTTTTATTTAAGTTATATTGTTTTTTTGATATTGACTTAATCGTGGCAGTAGTCAATGAGTGGTAAATCTAATATCACTAATACTAATTTATTATTTTTTTAATACACAAATTTCAATCTTCATGGAATTTGAATAGTATTGCTGTACATATTAAGATAAATTATCCAATTGCAAAAATTATAGACTTTTAAGGTTTAAGATTTATGTAAAAACTCTTTTTGTATAACATTTTTTAACATACAATTTTAAAAGTATTAAAAATTAAAAGTGCTGTTTAAGCATTAACAAATGAAAGAAAAGTATTAAGACCAGAATTATGCAAAAACTAATAAAATGGAAATGCATGTAGTTATTAATCAATTTCCTGGTAGTAAAAAAAAAAACAATTTTGGTCTTTGTTTTAACCTATTTGTAAAAATGTTCTTTTGGGACAAGTATACTAATTCCAAATTTTTTAACCAGTCAATCACTAGCAGTAGTTAGGGGTTGAATACCTTGGATGATGTTTGTATATGTCATAAGTGTACACCATTTCTAAATGTGTCTTATGGTACATTCTGTTGGTCTATATACCGTATTTGAAAAATTTGTGATTTACTTCTGCTTTTGCTTAGATAATTTAAATAGATTTAATTGAAAATATTTCGATTTGTATTTATTTTTGAATCAATTACCTTGAATACAATTCTTAGTAAGTATATACAAAACTCAAAAGTTAAAAGAAAAAATTGCTTTTGAGTTTTAATATTGAAAAATCCTTCCAAACATGAATTTTCCGAAGAGTTTTTATTTCTGATTGATTTATTTTGTTTTGGGAATACATTTTAAAATAAATTTAACCTCAATATCTTTTTGAAAATTCAATGAACTGTGTTATTTCCCAAAACCATTTCCTGTTTTATTTTTATTTTATATAAATTGCATGCTGAATATAAATTAGATTCAATTTCATTTCATTTAATTTAAAGAAGGTCAAAATAAATACCATAAGTACTTTAGGTTCAAATAAATATTTTTTTTTTAAATTTTGAATTGAGGTTTAATAAACTTTGAATTTGTGACTATATTGATTTGGTGAATGAATCGATGAGAGTTTTGAATGTAGTATTGATAAATATAGTTTACTTTATATTGTATTTGTATTATTTATCAGTGCTGTTTTAGAACCATAATATGAAGTTATTTATAAATATACTTAGTTTAGATCATTAAATTTTTGATTTATGATTAACAACAATTTACATTCATAAAATGCTAGGGACAGTAACTAACGATTAAACGATAGTTATTGTCTGCTTCTGTAATTTTTACTTAAGATTTTTCAGTTGACAGCTGATATTATGATATATGCTTAATGACCATTTTAGTAGATCGATTTCAAATTTAGTACATTTGACAATGAGAAATAGTTCTTAAAAAGATTTAAAAACCTATACCACTTGTTTGATGTAGGATTGATGTAATAATTGAAATATAATAAAAAAAATATGATTGAGTTGAATTTAAAAATGATCTGTATCATATTTAAGAAGCTGAATTCATTAGACAAATTGAAAAAAAAGAACTTCAGATAAATGAAATTTGATCGTTATATGGTGTGAAAACTTAAATTTAGATAAAAGTATGAAGTAGTAAATGAATCGAAATATGAATAGAATGCAGTATTTGAAATGTTGCACTAAATGCGATTCTTCAAAACTTCTTCAATGAAAAAAGTTTCAAACAAAGAAATTTTTTGAAGGCTAAATAAAGATCATGAACTATTACAATAAAAATTAAAAAGAAAATAGTATAGTATATATATCACATTTTGAAGAAATACAGAGTACGAAGTTAAATATTGAGGGTATCACCAGGTCTTTGAATATTTTTTTTTTATAATGATATTTAATTGTGATAAATGCGATATGCTTTGAGTGGTGTTGGAAGAAAATATTGAAAATCTGTATCTGTAAAAATCGGTATCTGCAAGACAAAAATGCTGTATTGAAAAATATTCGGCACCGGACTACAAAAGCATAATAGAGGCCACATAGTAATTACTAAATTGGTCGTTAATACCAGCATCGCAATTGAGGGTTATCTATATTTATATTTAATATTTTATTTAAATCTGTTCGATATTGGCTTCATTCAATGTTTTTTAATCCAATTTTGTGGCAATTTTTATTCAGAAGTGGAAATATAACTGCTTGAATTTGTCAAGAGACTGGTACGTACTAATTTAGTTGATTATATGTAATCACAAAAAAAATATACTCTTATATATATATTTTTTAGTCACAATAAATAGTAGTACACTTAACTCATTATATCCTACACCCTACAGAATATAGCAGATTTGAATTGATTACTAGACTGCTTCGTAAACTAAATTCTAATGCAAGCTTTTTTTAACCGCCACGTAAATATTTGGACAGTTAAAAAGAGACTGCGTATTAATCTACGTAATGCTAAGTAGCTAAATTATTTTTTTTAAATTAATTTTTGTTTATTTTTTGTTTTGTTTTTCTTTTATTTTATTTATTTTTAAATTTTATAACTAGTATTAAAATTTTTTAATTTATTTGAAAGTTTTATAATTTACAACCAATATATTTTATATACTCTATTAACAATGTTATATAATTACACTACAATCCGCATGTGTTTTATTTTTTTTATCTAACGTGTCGGATTTTATTAACCTCATTTAGTGATGATAAGTTTTGCACAAAAATAGAGCAAGCTTTTGTCCAAAGACTCTGTTGGAGTATTAAATCTATAAAAGGACTCTGTTGGAGTATATCATATCTGATTATATTTACTCTACCGCAATTCTTCATTTAATCCAATTTTTTCATAATTTTAAATGGAGTTGGCATAATCTAACCATATTGTCATAAATTTTAATCTTTTATTTGACCTATAGTTAATCATAATTTAAATTATATAATTTTGAAAAAACCAAAAAAACCTTTACAAATAGCATTCTTATGACATGTCCCACTGTGTGCGTATATTAAATAATTTCGTTCAATTATCTATTTAACTTATAATTAACTTTTAATACAATACCCAAAATTTGTTTTTTTTAACTTCATTTTAAAGGTCTGCAATTTTTTTTTTTTTAAAGATTTATAAATAATTGTAATGTCAAAAATCATAAAACCCCTATCAAAATGAAAAAAGAAAATAAAAATTGAAACAAAAAAAAAAAAATATCCTTTTTATAAAAATATTTAAATAGGATTGTTTTGATTTTCCATTTCCTTTACTAAAAACAATGAATTATTTTTGTATAAACAATGAAATGAAAATAAAGAAAAATGGTTGTTAAAAAAATTAAAAGAAATTTCGCAATTCTTTGTTAATGCGTTTTAGAATGCTTGTATAAATTTTAAAGTGTGTTTTTTTTATACTTAGTATAATTTTTTTATTGTGACTGACAAAGAGATTTTCTTTGATTTTCTTGAATAATAATAATCTTTTTTAAAATTTAATTTAGTTGAAATTGGAAACAGGATTGTAAGTTTCATGAATTTTGTATTATGTATATGCAAATGTGTTATACTAGCAAATACTAATTGGAATTACATACGAGCATTTTATAAGTGGTTTCATTCACTTCTAAATAATATGGTTTTTATATTCTGCTTTTTTTAATATTGTATTTTAATAATTTTAATATTCTATATAACATAGAATAGATTAAATTAAGTACCGCTGAAAGATTATACGGATATAGACATACTAGGGAATATTAATATTTCATTTTGTGATAATTTCTATTTAAAATTGCCGTTGTTAACGGAATGCTCTTCAAATTTTTGAACTGGTTTTGTATGCAATTTTAGAAGTATAGCAGAAATCTATTAAGAAAGTAATTTTTTTTATAAAGCCAGAAATTTGGTGTCACCAGAAAATGTTGTGTACTATTTATTAAAAAATTACAATATAAATGGTAAATTGTGCTATTCAAAATCAATCGAGTCTTGCCGTTATGTTTCAGAATACAATTATCAGATTACAAATATGTTTCAGAAAACAATTTTTGATAGCTATTCATATCTGTTTCAAATTTAAATTCGACTAACTGTGCATTGTTGATATTTCATTTAATGCACTTTAGTATATAAAAACAATGATTTGTATTCGATATTGATGTTATTTTTATTCAAAGTTTTAATGACTCTATAACCAACTGCAGTACTATTTTTTGTTTTATTATATATATTTATTTGTAGTAGCCGTGTTATTTTCTAACTTAAATCATACACTAACTTATTGAACTCATTATTGTTACTTTAAATTGTTATATTATAAAGGTTATGATTTCTTTTTTGATTTCAATTTTTGTGTTCAACATTTAGAATGTCGGAAAATTACCAACTTTAATTTTACTTGTTAGCTAGAAAAAAGTCAACTTTAATTTTACTTGTTTTACTTAACCTTAAAGCTACTTAAACTAACTTATTACCAATAATTTGCTTTAATTAATTTGTCGTTATCTGGTATGGACATTTCAAATTTTAAATATAATATTGTTAAGAGGCAAACCACCACAATTTATTGTTATTAATCTCTTGATGAAAGACTAATATTGTATCGCCAGATTGTTAGCGGAATATTAGGACTGAGATTTGTTTTAAAAGTTATTCGTTTTTATGTACTTGTTCTGAAGGCATTAAAAATAATTGGGAGACTGCTATAACTGTTGTTATAATTAAGTTGTATATAATTAATTTGATCAAGATAAAGAAATGCTTCTGGAGGGATGAAATCTGATTTTAGTGTATTTTTAATATATTTATTTTCCAGATATCTGTAATATTAGTATAGTTAGCTTATAATAGTGTTTTTTAATCAAATGCAAAATTATATAGCATTGTATTTGACATAAAATGTTTAAATTCAGTCTTTGGCTTACGATAGCAACCTGTAAATGCTCTCAGAAATCGTCTTTCCAACTTCTTATAAGTCTCCTATAGTGCGAAGCACTAATGTTATACCAAATTTGGCAACCATAGGTCCTAATTGATCTGATGAATGCTTGATATTCTATTACTTTAACTCTGGTGGATAAACATTTTGATTTGAATAGTTTTTGGGCTTTATAGCAAATGCCTTTCTTGCCGAAACTGCAATTTAGTATTAATTAATTATTGTTGAATTTTAAAATTAGTAAATTAAGTTCACAAATATAAAATAATAAAAAAAAAAAATATATTTTAATTTTTAACCAATTTTCGGTACCTATAATGGCTTAGTGTGGATTTATATCGTAAAACGAAAACGTACAATTTTTTTTACATCCAGCGTAGACACGTAAGGTTTTAGTATAGGGTTTAAGATATGGTACAAAATGCTGTAAAAAGCAGAATTTAGCTTCAAATTAAAAATCAATATTCAATATGAAATATATTTGGTCATATTACGAGAACAGTAAAATGATAAAATTGGATTTTATATCAGTTAATGAACTTTTAATAACATTTTCAATTTGTTTTAGAATTTTTTACCATTGTCATAGCTTCATACCAATGTTTTATTTTGCTAACCTATATAACTGTAACTTTATCTAACAACATTTTTATAAAATAATATACATACAATCACTGAATATTTACAAGGGATATCATTTTCTATTGCACCGCAACGTCAATTCCAAAGTTAATTCAAATGAACCAATTTTTTGAATTAAATTATAAAATTGTAATTATAACACTGTGTACATCTATAAAACATAAAACATTTTAGAAATATAATCGTTAAAAATTAAAAAAACAAAAAAAAAAAATTAAAATTTTATCTATCAGATATTATTACATATTTTTAAGATTTTAATTTTAATATTCTCAAACATTTAAAATTCTTGAGTTAAATTTACAACTTCAAAACTTGAAATTTAAATAACTTTTTCTTGAATGGTAGCTATTTCTAGTTTATTATTATTTTTTTAATTTAAAGTAATAATCAAGAATTATATTCGTTAATCCATTACAAGTTTAAAATAATAAAAAGTTTTGTAAAACTTTTGAAATTTTATTTTTTTTTAATTTCTGCAAGAGAATTTTCAAATTTTTGAATTTAGTTATACCAGAAATTTGGATTTAAAAATTTATATAAAAAATTTTTTTTTTAATTTTTAATATGCAGTTTTGAAAATAAGTTTTAAAATTTTCTATTTTACATAAAATAATTTAAAATTAATTTTAATGCCATCAGATTATCAGGATATTTTCTAAAGGCATATTTTGCAAACTGTCACTGTCAGTGAGTTTTGTATATTTTACAATCAAACTTTTTATGGAGTATATGAAAAAAAACTTGGTTTACAATAACTCTGTCGATTGGTATTGGTGTAATGGGTTATATAATCTTACTACTAATCTGAAGGTCATGAAGGGTTCGAGTATCACTCAAGGCTTGTTTAATTAAAGTTTTTTTTTTCTTTCAGTTTTTTTAAAATAATGAAATCTTATGAAAGTATCTGAAGAGTTTTTAAGTTGAATGGTAGAGTTGAGAGTATTCTAGACATTTTAGTTTCGATGATGATGATGATAAGTGAATAAGAATTTGTTAACTGTTTTATTTGTTATAATCATGTTATTGGTAAATTTGCTATACTGCTATGCTAATTGAAAAAGTAGTAAGTTTTCAAATTTGTTTTGTACTTCATAGAAAAACACAGAAAATCGAGATTTTTGAGTTAATTTCAATGATTTTTTCAAGAGATTTTTCAATGAGCACTGCAGTATAATACTATTTAAGTATTAAATTATAGTAATAATGTACATTTATGATATAATTTCCTTTTATTTATTTTTCTTAAAATTTTGTTACGTCATGTATGTAAAATTATTATCGTTATCATCATCATATTATCATGATGTAACCCATTCGGTACAACATAAGGCGGATGTGAATAAAATTCGATGGTGTTATTTTAATTCGTTAATACATAATACGCTGTTATAAGATGAGTAGAACGTAATATCCTATGATAAATTATAGTATGAAAGGACATTTCATTCGAAAAACAAACATGACAAAATAAAAAAAAAAATCAAAACTTTTGAAGTAATACTATTAATAGAGGACAAATATAGAATACAATAATTATCTTTAATATTGGGTATTTATAGAAATATCCTTTTTATATAACAAATATTACACATTTCCATTTATTTGAATATAACTCGGCTGTCACCCACTAAATTCCATTTAAAACATTCCCTTATCAAATATCTTTAATACAATTTTTATTCGTATCATATTCCTTATGATTTCCTCAGGATAACGTTATATAGATAATGGGTTCAAAATATATCTATATCCTTTTAATACATGCCTTTTTTTATTAAATTTTTTTTAAGGCTGTCAAGCCAACTAAAACAGTTCGAAATAGATGAATTTGCAAATTTTTTTCTGTTTTTGTGAATGAAATTTTTGTTTGTCCTTCAAGAATTTTACGACAAAAAAAAAATGTTTCTTTTCGTTTTTTATAGTGTTTTTTCATTGAAAGCAGAAAGATATTTAGTACTTTAGGAGATATTCGAAATAAATGTTAGAAAAAGTGAAGATAGAAAATTCTATTTGAATTTAAAGAAAAAAAAAAATATAATTACGTAAAAATTTCTTAAGGATAAAATGAACACCTGTGGAATTCTAATTGAAATAAAAGTTAATTTTATTATTTTTGTTTTTCTTGAACACAATTCGGTACAAATTTTTTTTTTTTGTAATTCTAGTGGGTTCGTTTTCGTAATTGTCATTTTATTTAATTAAATTGGAATTTTTTCTTATTTATTAATTATTTTTTTTTTTAAAGAATTTACCACATGGATTCTTAAGTATAGTAATTTAATTAAAATAAGGTTTAGTTAAATGATAGTACATATAGTAGTTCTAATGAGATATAATTGAATTTGTATGTACAGTGTATATATATATATATTTTTTTTTAAAGAAACTAAAGATCAAAAAATTTGATATTGTAATGTAAGATAAAAATAGAACTTTGAAATGTAGGACGAAAAATATTTCCATTTAAATTATAGTTATAATCATTTTATGTAACTATTTGAGAAACTAAATTTAGTTAGAAATATTTTGTAATATATTGCATAGCTTTTAATTGTTAAGGATATTTAGGTTATTTTTAATATTATATTTTGTAATTAAATAGATTCAAATTCAAGTGAATGAATTTAGAAAATTGAAATTAAATTAATTTTATCCTATTGATATAAATAGAAATAAAAGTTATGTGTGGGGAATTATTTGACATTTTAAAATTAATTTATCGGATAATATGAAATCAATATTTAGTAATATTAGTATTTTGTGATTTGAACACTACTGAACTCATACTTACTTTGTAGTTATTTTAGTTATACAATTTAGTAGTTTCATCAGAATAAGCCCATTTGCGGCTGCGCTAAATATAGAGGACATATTACCTCCTGAAATTACACAATTTATTCAAATTAGTAGGTACTGTAGTGTTTAAGTCATCTAGACAACTGAATTTGAATTCAAAACTCATATACCGGGTGTTTCAGAGCATGCGTATCAGTTTTTTAAGAGGAGAAGGAGCCGTTATTTTAAGATTTAGAAAAAAATTTGTTAACTAAATCGAGGGTGCTCTATCGATTGGTATTATTTTCAACTTTCGGAAAAGACCGCAAATCTGTTTTTTAAGATCAAAAATCGCCGAAATTGGCCAAAATCGAAATTTTCAAATGGGAAGGGGTACTTTTTAATGCAAATTCGGATTCTACATCAAAAAAAGATGTAAATGATATAAATATCGTATTTATTTAGCAAAAAAAAATATTTTGTTATTATCGGAAAAGTTGATACAATTGGTACTTATATTTAAATCTGACATTTTAATGTTTCAATAGTTTTAGTCATTAACAACCGAACAGCTGAATTAGATAGATAGCAATTTAGAGAAAATGTGTATTCAGTCAGCCAGACATTCATAAGTTGTGTTACGGTATTCTAGTACCGGAAGTAAGTAAGAGGTCATTAAGCTTCAACCGTACAAAATTTACCTGATTATTATTTTTTAAATGTAAATAACCTTTTTTCCTATATATGGTTAGTGATCCAAAATCAAGAATATATAAAAAATGTGAATAGTTTTCAGAATAATATGTTTTTGGTATCAAGGAAGAGGACTTTTGTTCTGGTATATAGCTACATAAATTATTGGTGAGACTATAGAAAAAATATTTTCATCTACTTCATTTTATTTGTAACTTAATCAATTAATTTTTTTTTTTTTTCGTTCATAAAAGTGGCTAAAGTGAAGGCATGTAATATTATGTAAAAAAGTATGTACCTGAAATTATTTCGGAAGGAATTTACTTCCTTTCCTTTATCAGGGGCAGCGGCTAATTAAATCGTTGTCATTATATTTCTTATATTTGTAGTAATGAATTTTGTATACCATTATGTATACTTCATTATACTACCTTATTTGTAAGTTTGTACAAGTTTTTGGTATTGTCATCAAACACTAAAAATTAACAATCAATTGTTTTTAATATTTAATAATAATAATTTTATTTTGGTTTTTATAGTCCGAAAGGTATAATCCATTGAATCTACATTTCATTTTGGTCTCATATCCTTTTTCCATATCATCTGCTCATTTATGGTTGATATCACATGCTTTTCTGTTTTGATATCATATATATGTAAAATGTTGCTTTATAGTAGAAATCAAATACTGATAGTATATAAACTTTTGGAGACAGACATTTGTTATTCTTTCGAACAGGTCTTACATTGGCTATAAATTTAGATCAATTGCATTTTAATTCAAATTTAATCAGACTTTCGAGATTTCTAGGACAAAAAGCAAAAACAAATATTACAATTTAATCAACTGTCTATAAAAACAGACAAATTAATTAAATCTTGAAAAATAGTCCAAAAATGAATTATTAACAAATATTATTATTATTAAAAATGATTTTAAAAAAAAGGTACTTGCTTACATTCTGTGCGAAATGAATGTACTGTACAAAATGAATACTAATACTATTTACTGTGTAGGTATTCTACAGGTATAGGTAGTTGTTTTGGGGTTAAAAAATACGCTAGAATTAAACACTTCTAAATACCAAGCAATTACCTGTTCTAGAAGACATTCTGCTCGGACAGCTTGATTCAGGGACCAATTGAATGCCTTTTTAATGGTAAATACAGATCTACTATTACTACAGTTCTCCGTATAACACTTGTCTCTAAATTCAGCTTCAAGCTATATTATAATAATATAGTTAGCAAAGCCAATTATTCTTTAGCCCTTGCATTAGCCATGTATTAATATATGTTAATTTAAATGTATTGGATTATTATTGTTAAATGTTTTTTTAAAGAATAAATCCAAATGTATTATGGAAGTAGATGTAGGTATAATGTTGTGGGAAATATTAATGCATTATGATGAGAGATATAAAATAACGTATATGACAAATACAATCATACTTTATATTGTTGTTGGTGTTTTGAGATAATAATTAAATTAGTAATATGTGAGACATATATTACATAATTTAGTGATGAGGAAAAATTACTGTTAGGTTCGTTAAACAATGTAACTTTTTGTTTCAAAGTATAATAGTATAATTTACAAATCGTTTACTGTAGACCAAAATTGTAAATGTATATATTCTTAAACAAAATGATGTTACAGAATGTATACAGTAAAGATAAATTTTAAATGTAAACTAATGATTACGGTTGTAATTTTACTGTATGTATATATTGTGACTTACAGATACGAAATGTTGACGTTTTTGTAAACTTATAGTTACAATACAATGTACTTTTACTGATTACCAAACAGCATTACTAAACAGCTTTGTTAAATTTTTTCAAACGAAAGATGTATGATAAATATACTGTAAATGTACAGGAAGTCTTAAAGATTTTTTTTTTAACTTTCAAGCATTCCAAAACCTAGTAATAATTTATTTCATTTTAGTGGTCACACAGATTTTAAATGTTTATTAAATTTCCTGTTTGTTTATTAAATCAACAATGTGCAAATTTTTAGAAATCAAATAAGTGCCAACCGGAAAAAAATAATTTAAAAAAAATTTTTATTCGAAATGAATATGAATATTTATGATAATAGTTTTTAAAAATCCATAATTAATTTCAATTAAAAGCGAATAATTTTAGAAATAAATTTAATGTAGGATGATTATAAGCATCTGTACAATCCAATCTGCACTCCAATGTTTCTAAACTAATATTTTGACTACATTTTCAAAACCCTACATAAACATCCATCCCCAAAGCGAAATCGGAATGGACATATCTCCTACATAGTATTTAAATAACTATAAGTTAAATTAACTTTAAATAATAACTTTTGAATTATTAAAAATCAAATCAGATAATTTCCTAAGGCTAAAACTACTGAACAATTATTAAAACTTCTTTATTTAAATTTTAAATTTTTTTTTTGTTCAAATAAACATCATGCACTCTCAACTTAGAATTTTAATACATACCATCATACATTTTAGTTAATATTTTCATATTAATTTAAATTAAAAACTCTGTTCCAAGCATATACTCAGAATCGAAAAGTTAATTTTTGTTTTGAAACCCAAAATTCTTATTTTTATAAGTTTCAAAAATAATTCGAATAAGAAAGGTTGAAAAATTTAAAAGGATTTCATGGTATTTCAAACTAAATTTTGAAAGGAAGTAAAGAGTGAATGTAAGAAAATGTTTACAGCTAAAAAAAAAAAATATTTATCTCAGAATCATGCATATTTTGAATGCCCCCACAAAAAAAACGAAAAAAAAACAGCAAAGAAAATTAAACTAAAAAAATATTTCATCCAGAATTTAAAAAGAACGTTCTACACAAAAGAAAAACTTTTCGCATGTTTTTTTTAAAGAAGTTTTAATGAAAAAAAGGAAAATTTCAAAATAAAAAAAAAACACATACATATTTCATTGTTTTTTAATTAAATTTTTATTTTTAAAAACTTTTTGAATAGTAAAAATATTTGTTTTTTTGAAACAAACGGCTTAGAAAACAACTGCAATTATTTAAAATTTCTTCTCAGTTCATACTCAAAGTAATTTTTTAAAGTTTTATGTAATATTATTGTTATAGATTAATGCTTAGAGCAAATCAAACGTCTATTACTAGAACAGGGCTTGCTATATTTGATTGTGCAATGGCGGTGTTTAGACGATCAGTTATTTAGTCAGTTTTCACTGACAGTTAAAACATACCTTATATCATTATCCAGTAGGATTAGTAAAACATCGCCATCTTTGGTTAGAAAAATGTTAAAGTAAACTAAACCAGTACCAGATACATGCTGTTGAAAAGTAAAAATCATAGGTCAATAATAAGTTTTTTTTCTCTTATAGAGAAAGAAAAAAAAAGCCGAGAGAACAAGAAAAATACACGATAAGTGATGAAAATGCAGAAAAAGAGCCATTGTAAAATAATTACAATAAAATGTAATTTTAATGAGGCTATACTATTTAATCCAGGCTATACCTTCTGCTTCTAAAAAGACTAGAAAAAGGCAAATCAAATGCTTTAAAAGTTTTTTAATAACTGAATAAATAAAGCTATAAGGTGTACTAGGGGCCCTTGTTTTGCAATTATAATTTAAGCTGAAGCCAAATTTATAATTTTTAACAGAACATAATAATAACATTATATAGAATAGTATAAAAATAATAAGATGTTGAATGACACAAAATGGCTCTATTTTACTTAAAAGTTTGAATATTATAAAACCAAATAGAAATTTGTGTAACCCGTATGCGCATTTCGGCAATATATACAACTTATTTACATATTAAGAGTTCATTAAGAAGAAGCGAGATAAAATGAGAAGGTGCTTACTGCGCATGTCCTTAAATGCATGGCTATTATAATTATAGATACTCTATTTTTGTTTTTGTTTTTGTTGTTTTTATATTTTTTTATTTTAGATAAATTTGTTTTTTTTTTGTTTTTATTTGACGTATTATTTAAATAGGTTTATTGCAAGCAAAGAATTTCTAAACAATAAGAAGTCAAACTCTGATATGTATTTTTGCTAACACACCCAAACATTTAAAAAAAAAATTGTTAGAAATAGACGGTAATAAGAATTGTATGTTCACGAATGAAGTGAAATATAGGAAACAAAAAGGTGTAGCGAAATTAATAAGATAAAATTCAAATAGAATGTGTGTAAATAATAATTTTTTCGTATTAAAATGAAACTATTTATCGTGGTATCTATTAAAAGTTAATTTTTAACATAAAAAAAATTTACTTTTTGTTGTCTGTGGGAAGTTTTTTTTTTGTTGTCTTTGTTTAAAATTTCAACTTGAACTTAATAAATAATCCCGCATATAAAAATTTCATAAGCGTTTTCAAATCTTTTGTCATCCCAATAAAAATTTGTATATAAAAATTTACGCAAGCATATGCTGTGTTCTCTTTCTTTCTCATTTATATGGCAATGCTAAAGTAGGTATAGTATGATAGCTTTTACTTGTTTCAACTAATCAGGAAATATTTTGTTGTAGTTTATGAAAAAATTGCATTAAGTTTACGTAAATGAAGAGTTTTCCTTCTAATATGAGTTGAGTTCATTAAGGAGAAGCGAGATAAAATGAAAAGGTGTCTACTGCGCAGGTTCCTAAATGCTTGTCAATTATAATTATAGATGTATGCAAATCAATATAAATCTACAAAATTTATTATTGCAAAAAATATTGAATTCGGCAACATGGCTAAAGAACACTCAATTAAATAATTACTAAGCTATTTTGGGTCAAGTATCATTGTTTTAATACTCCAATATACTTGTTAAACAATTTTATGAGAGATATTTTCAAAAATATAAAATATGAGCAAATAAAAACAAACAATATATTATAGAAGGACAGTGTTCGAGTTCTACATTTCAAGATGAATTATAATTATAAATAAGCTTAAGCCCAGTGCTGCCGTTCCATAATTTGTCAGGGGAGTAGTTTTAGATATTTCAGGGGAGTACCAGAGGAGTACCACATAAAATTTTTTTTTACAATTATAAATAAAACAACTGAAAGTTTATTCAAATTTTTATTTTAAATAAAAAAACAAAATAACATTAAATTCAGAATTTTTCAATATAAAATTAAAAAATATATATTTTAGTATACAATTTATTAGAAAATTAAACGTTGGTATCAAATCAAATTTTAAACAAGCACAGAAAGTTTTAGTAGAAATTTTAGTAGAAATTAAAAATCAAACCTTAAATTAAATTCTAATTCAAAATTTAAAAATTTTTTTATGATGCATTCAACCTCATTCATTTAAATAAAGATTCTTAGAAATTAAATATTGCTTTGTAATTCATTACATAACAGCCTTTTTACATTAAAATTAAATAAAATTTAGTATTCAATTTATTAGAAAATAAAACGTTAGTATCAAATCAAATTTTAAAACAACAACCAGAATGAAATATTACAAGCATATTTTGATAAAAGTATCACAGCGATTGAAGGTACTACAACCAGACATATAAAAATGGTATCAAACTAGTGGGATACTACTGGGACCTCTGCTACTTGTTTGTAATTCCAACATCATGAATTTAACATGTATACCATATAATTTAGTTGGACAAAATCTATTACTAATGTAAACTATTTTGGCCTGGAAATGTTATAAAAATAAACTATAATAGTAGCTTGACAAAAAACAAATCGAAAAAGCAAATGAATAACATTTTCAATATTTATGATAGTTTGTTAGCAAATTTTGAGAAGGTAGCCAAGAATAGGCATCGTTTGCTGATAATAATTCTTTGGCAGTCATTAAAGCAGCTACAGTTTCTGTTTCTAAACAATTTATTTTTTTATTATTAAATTTACCTATGAGAAAGTTCTTTCAACAGTAGCACTACTGTGTGGCAAACATAGTAAAGACCCTATAAATTGTGTTACTTGTGGAAACATTTGTTCTTTTAATCCATTTTTCATTTAAAAAATTTTATTCCAAAAACATTCTAAATCATCTGTTTTCAAATTTGATAGCATAGCTAAGGTTCTATATTCATCATCTAAAACATTCGGATCTAAACATTCAGTCAAATTAGGAAATAAACTAATGAAGGGTATTACTAAATTATTGGGATCAAAACTTGCAACCCAATTAATACTTTATCATTTAAAAATTTCACCACAAAATTTTCCGTAGTAAGACAAACAATGTTTTCTGACATCTAAAATATCATCATTAGAAAAACAACCGCTTTGAATGAGTAATTCCGACTTTGCTCCAAGGTAAATGTTTTTTATATTCTGTAGGCAATCGGAGTTTTTTAAATTAATTTTATTGAAATTATTGTCATCTAAAAATTCTGATTTGATGAAATTGTTTAGGATCGTTTTGGTATAAAGTTTTCAGCAGTGGGAGTAAAACATGCACTCGAGGATATTCAGACTGAAATTCTAAAGGAAAGGAGTATAATTTAGTGCATGGGAGTATCGGAGTACCACTAGTTGGAGCGGAGTACAAATACTCCGATCGGAGTATCTTCGGCAGCACTGCTTAAGCCTAAAACAAGAGAAATAAAGAGGAAAACAAAAAATAATTTGAGAACTCTAAAAAATAAAATGTTTTGTTTATTCTATATCGAAATTATTTTCTTCATATAAAACAACTTAAATTGATTTTAAATTGAAAAAAATATCAATGGTAGGTAATTTTAATTCTAAACAAATTTTTTTTTTTTTAATCTTCGACTCTTTGAATATTTTTGAGAAAAGTTGTTTATTCAAAAATATTTATTTAAATCTAAAGAGAAAATAAATAAGTGAAAGAAAAATCAAATTTTTTTTTATTTAATTCCATGGAGAATAATATTAATTTTAAAAATCTTCACGATACCACCATAAAAATAACAATTCAACTTCAGATTGCACTTGTTGTTCTTGAAAATTTTCAAAGCAAAATTATTACGGTGGAGAATGCAAGTTTGTAAAAAATTATTTTGTTTTTGGTGGAACATGAAAATGGAAACAAAAAATCTTTGTGTACCCAGCGTAGAGTGAATAAAAGAAAAATTATTTTTTTTAAATATTTTTTTAAATAAGTTTTCGTGAAGAAAAATCAACAGAATTGTATAAAAATTATTGGAATGAGATGGTTTGGGATTTTAATTTAGAAATATTTTTTTTGTTGATCTTAAATTCATCCTTAAATTAATGTAAAATTTTGTAATCATCTTAATTTTGTTAGATTTTGTTTTATTGAAATTATTTTGTAATGAATTTTTAATAGTAAATCTCATATCGACAGTGAGTTGAGTTGTCGTGTTGTATTAGTTTAAACAAATGATTTTAAATTGTTTTAGAAATTTATTTCTGAGTATAAGTTAGAAAATCACCATTAAAATCTATTATTAGTTATGATTATAATATTACAAAAGCTTGGATTACAACTGGGTGAATATATATTTTTTTATATAAGTATTTTTTACGGTTAGGCATATTAGGAAGTTTTTTTTTTGTGAAATGATTAATTCTTTCAGCCTATATGTACCGTCTAAAATTTTTTTTGACTTACAGTAATTATTTGATAATCGAATAATAGTAGATATAGGATAGCTGTTATCCATCAAACTCTTTGCGAAAAAGCTTGTTTGGCTTTGAAATCCGAAGCTATATTTGATTGAAAATACCAACCGGAGTACTGGTAAATGTTTTGTGTTCCATTTTACTTTTTTGCATATTATAATATAAATTAATCAGTTAATATATAGATAGCTTTGTGAAGCAAATTTCAATTTGTTTTTGTTTTAAGTACGGTCAATTTAGTGTTGTAAAATATCTATTTACAAGTCAAATTCGTGTAAGTCTTACAAAATTTCTGTTTACACAATCATCTTTTCATCCAGGTTTATATATTTTTTTTTATATTATATAGTTCTTTATTTTATTAACAACTACAGCTAACTTACATGCTAAATTCACAAAATAATATAACAGATTAATTCAAATTTCTTAGCCTAGTACTTTAATGAAATATACATATATATATATATATATATACAAATAAAATTTAAAATATGCAGTAGTGAATTCACACTAGTGATGTATAGTCATTTAAGTCATTCTTAATTTAACTTAGATTTACTTTTCCAAGAAATTAATTGTGGGGTTCCAACAAAGATCAATACTAATTTAATAATAATTTTTAATCTAATGAAATACTTATGGAAGTTATTTTTTTTTTTTTTTTTAATAATAAAATTGGTATTGCTAGAACATAAGTAGATAAGTAGAGCCATAAGTAATTTAAAATTTATTTGAACATAATTTTATCATATACATCTATATAATTGTAATCGCAATCTAAGTAAGATCTAGCGTGTATTAAAGAAGAGCAGAAGAAGAGAATTTCTAAGCAAGGTACTTCAGGCCAGATATATTATTACTGATAAACAATTTATAAAAATAGATTTCACAAAATTTAGATGAAAAGCGACTTCTAATAGTTCCAGGGCAGTTTGAAACTAGAATAAATAATCTAATGAACGTAATTTACCTAAGTAGTTCAATCTCGTAATAATTTATATTTAAAAGCCATGTTTTACAAAGTTTAACAAATTTATTTAAACAATTTGAATTTTTTATATTCATTGGAAGATTATTAAAGTATTTTGATGCCATAGTAAAGTAAAACTTCTCATAGTGTGTCTTATTACAGAAAGGTATGTTGACTATCATTCTATAATTTATTCTTAATACCAGTTATACCAGTTTGAATTGCGTCTCAAATGATGTTTGTCCTTGTAAAATTTAATTAATGAGTAATGAGCAAAGAGGTGTCTGACAGGCAGTATATTTAGTTCTTGGAATAGAGGACAAATTTTCTAACACATAACAACATATATTTATATAAGTTATCTAGATGAGGTTTCCAATTTAAATTATTATCAATAATTATTCCCAAGTACTTGTACCTTTCAACAGATTCATTTTTAAAATAACCTACTGAGCACAAACTATTTAAACATGAGCCAACATGACAATTGCAATGAGAAGCATAATTTAAACGAATAAAACCAGTAGAATAAATTTTAATTTCTAGATCAATGTCAGAAGAATTTCTTAAATTAAAAACAATTATTTTAGTTTTATCACTTATTATAAGTTTATGAACTACGAACCATTTTCTGAGCAAATCTACATCAAACTCCATACTTTGTTTTAGTGAATTAAGACTATGTTCACTATATGATATAGAACAGTCATCTGCAAAACCTGTTATTCTACCTTTAAAAGATTGTAGAAAAATAGAATTAATATAAATTAAGAATAACAGTGGACCTAACACTGAACCTTGAGGTACTCCAATGTTAGTAGTTTTGAGTTGACTTACTATATTATTTAGCTTAACTTTTTGAGTTCTATCTCTCAAATAAGAAGTTAAAAAGTCTAACATAAAACCTATAAAACCCACTGACTCTAATTTGTTTAAAAGAATCTGGTGATCATACATTACAAAAGCTTTGGTAATGTTAATAAACATAGCTGAAGTACATTTTTTATTGTTTATACTCGAGTATAACTCAGAATATAATTTTAAAATTGCATCTTCAGTGCATTTACCAGGTAGAAAACCAAATTGTTTTTGATCAAAAAAATTTGATTCAAATAGAAATTTTAATATTCTTATTTTAATTAATTTTTTAAATAACTTTGCTAAAGAAGGCAAAATTGAAATAGGCCTGTAATTACTTAACAATGGCTTAGAACCCTTTTTAAATAGAGGAATTATTTCAACACTTCAGAGAGTTTGGAAAATTTCCACTATAAATTGATAAATTGAAAATGTGACTAAATACTTCTGATATATAGGGTGAAGTTTTTTTTAATATTTAATTTTAGATTTTGTTTGATATGCAAATAATATCTATAAACAATAATAACAAACAAAGATGGTGGTGTAATAATGTTATGGCTTATGACACTTATGGCGGAAACAATTTCATATTTTTTTTTTAACTATAGCTTCTTATTTAATTTCGTTTTTCAGATTATGATGATATGATAGGATATTTTTTGTAATTGCATTGAACAGCATGTTCCACTTTCCAATGTTTTAGAGCTTTAATTTCCTATACCACTTTTTTAAATAGTAAATTAAATTTTCTTAAAATAGTTAAAACTTTACAAAATAGTAGGGCAAAAGTCGATTTAAAATGCAACGCTATTGAAGAAGAATGCTGTGCAAATTTAAATTATTTATTTGGCATTTATTAACGGTAATTTTGGACTAATTACAAGATGATAATATGTTTTACAAAAAACTTATGTTAGCTTTGTTTACTAATAGATGCTTGCTCTAAGCATAAATCTAATAGATAATAAAATTTTTTATATCAAATTTTAATAGCTTTTATTTTGGTTGTTGTATTTTCCTGACTCACTTCTGTGATTCTAATCTACTTTTACTAATTTACAAAACTTGTAAAAATGCAATGTAAAATAAAAATTTAAATATATTTAAATATTGCGATGGTATTAGTGTTATTGTTAATCAATCACGAAGTACTGGCTTCATTAGGTAGATTTTCAAACCTACCTCTTCGGCGATTGTGAAAAAATTGTGAAACAATTTTAAATTTTAAATTTTTAAAATACATTTTCAATTTTTTTTTGTTTCTCATAAATGGCAATACAGCCAGATTGAATCAGACTTCTGCAATTGAAAGTTTGCAATTTGATCATTAACATTTTTTTTTTATTTAATTTTCAAAATTATTTTTTTTTAATTGAATAAAAATCTGCAGATTTTTAATAGGCATATTATTATTTAATTTAATTGTATTCCAAGTTAGAGGTAATTGAGCATAATATTACTTAAATTCTTTACATGCTTTATATGCTTGCTTCTTTACGTGTGGGTAGATTATCAAAAAAATGTTATTGTTCAATTATAAGAAGAAAATTTAAAACAATATGAGCCTGCCTTATTTAATAAATTTTGTGAAATTGTGAACACAATTTTCTTTTATTATTCTTTTTTTGTTTTAATAAAATGTTTATAAGAAAATATTATTCGAACAACAATTTAAAGAGAAATGAATAATACATACTAATAATAATAATAATAATAAAAACAAATTAAAGTAGAAAATTTAATGCTTCCAGTTAATATTTTATTTTTAGAAATATTTTAGGCTTATAAAGTTGTTAATTTACACGTTTTTTGTTTCTTCAAAATTATTTTTATAGATTTTAAACTTTACGAATTTAAAAGAAAAATTAAAGCTAATTAAATTTTGCTTTATTTATTATTTTTCTGTCGCTTGATCAAAAAATCGGACGAGATAAAGAGGTTTTCAAATGAATTCAAATCAATTCATATACGGTTGTTAAAAATATTATTAGATATTTCAATGCCGTTCTGTTCAGATTCAGATTGTGTAGAATAATTTACCTTAAATGATTTTTATTCTGATGGTTTAATTTCTTATGTTCCTTAGTTATAATGTCTGTTTTGTTAAAAAACTAGAATAGATACTTTTATGCTTTATAAAACAAAAACCAAAACCGATTGGGGTTGAATTGAAGACGATGTAGGCTATTACTGTTGTAGACAGAGAATTTTTAAGATCCTTAGCTTGATAATTAAGTAAATATGTAATGGAATAAATTTCTTTTAGACAATAAATGATATTTTTATGGCCATTCCCAATTTTTTGGTTATACGTTACAAGATATTGATAGTTAATTTCTGTAATTAATTTGCATATAAGTAGAACTAAAAACCAATAAGATATTTTGTACTTCTCACCATTTTTTAATGCATTCAGACAACACTTATAATTATATCTCAATTGCTTCCGTGAGCTCGGATTTCATTAGAAAATTCTGTTTATAAGACAAATTTCATCCATCATCTTTTTTGATGAATTCGGATCACGCTCCGGTAATTAAATGATATATCAATCAATTCGTACTTTTTCAGAAAGTACTTCTATATAAATTTAATTTATGAAATTAGTGTATGAAAACTTCACTTTATTATACGTCGTGGTTTGTTTCAAATTTGTCAAAAAATTATAGGATTTCCGCTTTATTTTGGTTATTCCAAAATTGAAACACATTAAAACTGGCCCATTTATACGTATAAATATATACAGATAAATTTATTTTTTGGTTATAATTATTGGGAAGTATTTTATACTTCTTGAGTTGTAATTTTTTTCTTCTGTCTTCATCACAATCACCGGATTTGCTTTGATTTGAATCTAATTACAGAAATCACTGTTCATTTTCTTCATTAATTTTGTTTTATATTTCTCTTATGCTTTTGAACAATTAGTAGAAAATCATTTTCTTTTCATCTAATTAATTAACAGACTATAGTTTATTTAACTAGATGAAAACAAAGTGACTGTTGAATGTAGTTTTGTTATACCCTTTGACATCATTTGTACAATATAAATGTTTTATAAGCGTTGGCATGTGCTCAAAAGCCTTCAATAATGAATTCTTCTTCAATAATGATCGATTGATTATGTTGATGTGTACAATGGTAAGTACCAAATAAGATCAACCGAGAAGCTAGAAGCACTAATTAATGAATAAAATATTGTAAAATTTATTAAGGCACAAAGACTAAGATGGGCAGGAAATGTGGTTAGGATGAATGATCAAACAATGCCAAAAAGTACTAGATTATTAAACGCATTACCGTACATTACTAGAGCAAGAGATAGGTCCAAGATCAAGATGTCTGGACAAAATTGAATACAACTGTTGAAAGATTGGAATTAACAGATGAAGGACAATTGCACAAAATATAGCAGAATTGAGGAAAGTTGTTAACGCAATTAAGGTTCACCTTGAGCTGTACAACCAATAGATGATGATGATTAATAATAAAAGTAATGTATACATACTCAGATACTGCAATTTTTTTCTAAATAACCAAAATAGGTTATAAAAATTAATTTATTATTGTAGTTGTAGCTTTAAACAACCTTGCAATTGTACCAATTACTAGTGTACGTTCTACATTAATACTCATATTTAATTTCATTTCCAAAATCTACAAAAATACTAAAAGTAAGTTAACTGAAATTAACAGCTTTGAATATTTATTTCCTCTTAACATTTAATTTTATTTTTTCTTTCGAATTTTCATTTTTTATAAGTCTCAATATCTCTCTTAATTATTTTGTAAGTTATGGTATGTTTTTAATAGTAGTCAGAGGGGTCTTAACTGCTTTCATTATTCACAGTAGAATACATAAGCATATTTTTTACTCCTATTTATTGTCTAAGTAGTATAATGTAACAAGTTTCCCAGATATATTGTAAAGTAAAAAAATTTACATTAATTTTGTAATGCGGTGTAGTAGACAGGGAACAAACGATATTGCAGAGGAATATTATTTGTACAGGACACTATTGTCTGAACAAATTAATCAACAAATTATCAATTAAAGTAAAGAATTTAATTTTAATTTTGAATGTTTTTTCATACTCAGATTAAATATGCTGGCTGTGTGTCTGAAATGATTGCATATTAATTTTTCATTTAAATCTGAATTGATGGGATTTCTAGATTAGCATGGAATACATTATTTATCCTTTTATTTTAATTTTGAAAATGAATTATTAGAAAATATTAGTCACCGAATATTCTATTCCAAATTTTATTAAGGACTTAATCTTTGTTAATACTTTGAGATGAAAAGATTTAATGCCAGAAATTTTGTCACGTATTACAAAAAAAAATTGCGTAAATGGGAATGAGTTCAGTTTGAAGATGAGGGAGGATTATTGTATAAATGAAAAACTAGAAAAATTATGAAATAATTATAAAAAATCTCTTCAATTGAATGGTAAAACCAAAGGTAAAAGGGAAATTTTGAAAGCGTTCAGCCATTATCAGAGTAAACATATTTAGTATATATTTTGTTGTTGTTTTTGTTTTTATTTTTGTTATTTGCATTGAGCTAAGGAGAAGATAATACTATCCTCATATAAAAATTGTTGAAATCCTGAACATGACACACAGATTAATATTAAATGTAGGTTGTTGTATTACGATATTTCATATTCATATATGTATGCGAGCGTATAATAAACATATATGTATGTATGTATGTATATAATAAATCTGTAGATACTTTATATTGTTAATGATGGTTGATGTTGTAATGTTTTCAAAGAAGAACGGGTAATGGAAGTTATTTTTAAAGCTTTTGCAAAATAATATAAAAAAAAAAAAACAAAATTAAAAATGGAAATTTTGATAATAAGACGAAGAAATGTATTTTATATTCTCATTTTCTTAGAATTAAGATTTAAAAAATTCTCATTATATATTATTTAGATTTGGGACAGATTAAAAAAAAATGTAGTCTCTTAACGTAATCTATACGTACATATCTAAAAGGATTCAATTTTTTATTTGTTTGTTAATAAAGGATCAAAAAAAATCAAAGAATGTTATTATAAAAGTTAATGGATTATTATTTAATGTATATGTATATACTGTATATGAGTTTTGATTGGACATAATGTCGCTAAAGTGGTAGACTAGCATATCAGCCAAAAGAGAGATTTTGTGTTAATACAATATTTTGGTGTTTTCTATATAATAGAATAGTTCCAATGATAAATTTTTTTTGCTTTTTTCGCCAACGTTTGATTTTATTTAAATCTTCACCAGGAGGGTTATATTTGTAAAAAGTTACATTTAATATGAAAATTTATAAACTAATTAAATAATAAATGATAACCATCTTATATTAAATTATGGTCTGACGTAATCGGTTTAGCTTGCAATCAAAAGAAATTGTGTAATATCAAATTTAATTATAGTACAGACGTACCTCTGTAATCGGTATATCTAGAATTTAGATAATTATATAGATATTATATTCTGATCATATAGATGTAATGCGAAAGCAATGTGGAAATTAAGTAAACTATTATCATGTGGGAAGATATTTTTTTTTTTTTTTTTCTTTATTTCAATCATACTAATTTAATATAAAATTTCATTAACTTAAAACTAAATTGTAAGTTGTAGATCTTAGCCTAGGCTGTCTGATCTTAAAATTTAAAAAAAATTAAAGTGCAAATAAAATTTAATGTACAAAGAAAAGCTATGGAACTGTCAATAATATGAAATAAAATAAATTGCATTATAGGAAAACTTAAAAAATAAGATAAACTTCAATGCTTAAATTTATAAAACGAGAAAAAAAAAAAAAATAAAAAAGAAAACAAAAAAGTACTAATTCTATTATGAAAATTATATATAAAGACTATTTAAAACTACTTATGAAATTAACTTTAACATTTTTACTGCAATTACTACTGTCAAACATTTTTAATTTTTTATTATTGTTGTTGTAATAATACAAAATATTCTTATATTCAATTATTTTTGTTTATTTATAATTTATTTATTTTTGTTTTTTTATTTTTATTGTCAACTAATATTTAATATAAATTTTTGTATTCCGGTTTTAAAAACTCTAAAAGAATCAATTTCTTTAAGTTGTACCGGCAGGTCATTAAACAATTTCAAACAATTATACAGACAGTTGTTTTTCTGTTGATTTGTTTTAAACAAGGATATATATAGAAAGACAGTTTTCAGAAATGAGTGAAATTTAATAGCTTGCATCCGGAAATGGATTAGGATAGTGTTGAGAGAGAGAGAGAGACGACCATGTTTATCATTAGAAATTAAAATATGAAAAATAGAATAATATTTAAGATTTAGTAATACGAATAATATATTGCCTTGCCATACTTAGATCCTATTAAGATCTATTAGAAAGATACTTAGATCCTTAGAAGATATTCTAGCAATAACTTTTCAACATAACATAATGATATATATAATAATTTTTCCATCTGTATATTGTATCCATCTACGTAAAATGACAGGTAAATACAATCCAATGATGCAAAGATAACACGGGCTTAAGTCCCTGCGTGATGAAATTCGTCTCTTCGATATTTATTTTGTTAAAATAATGATGATTGCAAACTGAAAGAACAGTTTTACAAACACAACATATCTGACCTATTCCGAAGCTATATACACTAAAACGAGTGAAAAACGATAAAAAAAAATGTTTCGATCAATGTTGCATTCAGTTAATGGGTTTTTTTTAAATATTTTTATGTAATATTTATGGTTCATTGTATAATATTGCTTGTCCATTATTAAATGAAAAATACTATAATTGGAAAACTAATTATACTGAAAGTCATTGATCTTTATTAAATTTGAGTAGAAAAATTCAATTAAATTTAATGATAATCTTATAGAATCATCATGCAAAACTATTATTAAATAAAATCTGTAACTAAATAAATTTTCAAAATGAATAAATTGAAGAAACCTTTATCAAATTACAAAATTTTCCATAATCCTGATGAATTCAAATGAAATGGAATGTACATATTTTTTGTTTTGTTTTATTGTACATTATTTAAGAAATTTGTGGTCTATTCAGATTGAACCCATATCTAATTACTGAATTTTACCTATGAGATATTTTTGTTTAATATTTTCTGGAATAATGATAATTTTACTATACAAATATATTATATATATATATATATATATATATACGTATGTGTAGTATACATTATAGTATATTTAACCTGTCTCGAAAAATAATTTGTACTCCTTTTCTCATTTTTTCGTATAAATTTAGATTAAATGCGTAGCAAAGGCCATTTAAACATTTTCAAGGGATAAATTTTACTAAAAATATATTTATTTTTTCTTTTTCTTTTTCTAATTAATCCTTAGAAATTATATTTAGTTAGTTTTAGTTGTAAGAAGGTAGGCAAAAGGTAAGGCAAATATATAATACCTATTGGGATAATTATCCTTTTTATTAGAATAATTATATAAATTTTGTAAACATTCTGTCAATTCTGGATTGGGTTGGTAACAAAACTGTATTATATATTAGAAAAGGATTTGGGGGTTTTGGAAATTGAATAATATGTTGAAATTTAAAAAAATTGTAAACTTTTTCTATTTTAATGAATTGATTTAAACCAAAAAATTTATTGAGTAAAAAAAAAACTTTTATTCAGTATAGGTAAAATATATTTCAGTTGTAATTAGTGATATGAGCTAAGGAAAGATAATTTAGAAAATATGTTATTCAGTTGATGAAATCTGTTGCAGTTGCTGATGAATGATGTATTAAATATGAGTTGTCTCATCAACATGTCTTTTGAAATATATTATTATGATATTAGTTGAAGGTGTTTAACAGTTTTGGATTGTTTTGCAGCAACAAAGGCCTTACAGTGTACTCGTATATATTATATCAGAATTAGAATTTAGTTTTAAGAAGTAATTAATGGCCATTGAACTATACCTAAACGTATAGGGACACTTTTATATTTAAATTGAATTCAATTGTTGAACCCATAAGATAAGTATAATGAACATTGATGTATTGTAGAATAGTATAAAGGAAACATAATTTTACTTTTCAAAACCTTATAGTGGTTAACAACGAAAAAATGTTTTGAATAGAATCCTCACTTTACTTGTCGTATCGGAAGGTTAAGAAAAATATGGGGAAAATACTCTTAGCCGAAGCAAGCATTTAACTAAGAACGTGGTCTTAACTGAAGAGGTTAGCCGCAGAATTTGTTTTCGCCCTATTCTCATCAGTGAGAATTGGTAAGGTTGCACGATAGTGACGATAAATGGCATGATAAGTGTTATTAAACAGAGGTGTACCTCGAATTCAACTTATTTAATTCTATTAATATAAATTTAACGAATAATTGATTTCAATTCAATTTTATATTTTGTACTATTTCAAGTTGGTAATTGGCAAACATTGGCGCATTGTATTTTGTTTTTTCAATGCATTGCACATGCAAATGAAAGAAACATAATCATTTTTTGGTTGATTTTCACCTACCTGATTTTGTTATCTTTTTTGATTGGTTTTAACCTACTAGAGAGGTGTACAAAAGAAAACTAATAATTTATAACACTATGGTTTTTAGTATATAAAAATGTGAATAAGTAAAATACCTCCAAGTCGAAGACATCGCTCTCTGCGACTGTGCCAGTCTGACGATCAAAAGTGGCTTCGAAGAGACCATATTTCACCTGACAGAAATTGATTTCTGATTGATTTCTCATTTTCAATGATGATGTTGAGATCAATAAAATATTCTTCATTATCGCTATAATTTTAACTCTCTTTCAATATACTCAATTTTTCTATATAATTAAATATTTAAAATATTGCATTGATCTCAGCATCATCAATGAAAATGAAAAATCAATGCAATACTTTTTTTAATTAACATTGAATTTGTCGACATAATTAAGGTATAGTTCAGCATTGTCAATGAAAAGTAAAATCCTAATATTCATAGCTGTTACAAATTTGTGAATATGCTGAACAGAAACCTTTGAGATGTCTGTCTGATAGTCTAATATGTTGTCTTCCAAACCACCTTAGCCTAGTTTTCTTAGAAGTACTTCTTCATCATTGTTAAATAAATACTCGAAATATTGTAGATTGTAGTGTAAAATTGCAGTACCGTACTTAATTAAGCACGAAAAGGTGATTCTACCTAAGTTACTGTAGAGTGTAAAAAAATAAAACAAAAAAAAAATATTTGTACTTACTATAAGAATACTTACTCATATATTTATATACCAACAACTATAATATAATTGATATAGTTGCTTTTTTGTATATCTTTCAAGTTAGGATAGGAGCGCGAAAAAATTTAACAATTTCATTAAGCAAACAACAATAAGATAAGCAAATTATAAATAATAATTATATCTCTGGTATAATACTCTCAATTTCGTCAGACCAATTATCACACTAAACATTAATAAAAAAAGGAGTTACTTTTTCCACTCTATGCCCATACGCCACTGATATGCAGCATAATGATGATGATGAACTGCTCGTTCGCTGAACTTTCCCCGATGACTTAAAGATGTTAGATGTTGTGTAACATCAGTTTTGATGGATAGCTGTTGTACTTCATCTCAGTACTTAATGGTGTACTTGTAGGTGCACTGCTCTGCAAGTGGTATTGAAATTTTGATTAAATGTTTGCTTTGTAAATTAAAAGAAAAATATTTTGTATATTTTCTTAAGAATTTCAATTTTTTTCGCCACTAACAAAATTACATCATGCACCAAAGACTTACTGTTACTTCCAAGAACTCTTAATGCTTTGTGGAACTTAATATTCACGTTGTTTTTTTTTTTCAAAAATAACACAATTTGGTAATGAAAATTTTTGTTTTGTTGATATTAAGCAGCTTTGGAAGCGTTAAAATGTAATTTATTTGCACGTCTTTTTGTTTATATTAAAATCTTGATTTTATTGATATTTGCGTACTTAACATTTTGATGGGTGGTGGTGATATATTTTCAGTTTGTGGGTCTGTAAAAGGGAGGTATGCTAGATTATATATACTTGGAAGTTTCAAATCTAAAATTAATTAAGACCTACAGTTTTTGACAATTTTCAAACTGGACCCTCACACATTTTTTTTTCCTATACAGATAAGAATAATTGAATCACACGTAGCTTAGTTTAGGTTTTATAATTTTTCTTTGAAATTATTTTTAATTTTCAAAATCTATTATTGTTAATATTACAAAATAAAATAGAAAGTGAACATTTCATAGAATTTTAATTTGATCATTTCCTAAAAAAATTCTACATTATTTTACTTTACTAATTTGATTTTTTTGTTTTTAAATAAATATTTTATGTATATATAATACTCACAGTAGTTGTAGAAATCCTTGTAAAGATTTTTTTTCTATTCATTAGTATTTGTCCATTATTTTGTTATTTCTATTCATGGCTATATTAGGAAATTTTTTACATTTAATAAAATGCTTTTTTTGGTCTCAATTGGATCATTGCTTTTTCAATTAAAATATATAACACATCCATTAAACTAAAAAGTTATATAAATAAATTCTAAATAAAAAATGTTGGGACCTAAAAGTATAAATTTTCAGTTGTTTATATTCCAGTATATTATTTGCTAGTAGCAGTTTTTTTACTGCACATTTTACTTGTATCAGTAAAATACATTTTATTTGGAATTTGTTTTTTATGTATGATATACTAATACATAAAATTTACAGTAATCAGTAAAAATGCTTGTATATACTGTTTCCCACCTGGCTTTTGCTTTTTAACAGTTGAGTAGTCCAATACATTGTTACTGTACATTTTTATTTTTAACTTTTATTTTCTGATTGGGAATTCGAAAAAATTATGAATGACTGACATTATGTTAGTTTTGCTGACATTATGTTGATGTGGTCAGTGGATATATGATAGTAACGTTTGTAGCTCAACAAAATGTTCATTGAACTTTGCGTCAATACTTGAACAGTTTTAGTTCATATGAAAATAAAATAGATTTTTTTAATTTTTATTTTAAAATTTTATTACTGGAGCACCTAAAATGATGGAAATTTATTTGAATCTTAATTCAAATGACATTAACCCGCTCTAATTACTATAACTTCTAATTCAAAAAATCTTTCTATAACCTAACCCAATTTACCAAATTGGTTGGAAATCCAATCGGTATTTCTAAAAAATTTTTCCAAAGTTGTACTACGTACCAATGGTACAGAATGGTATATATATACTTTCGGAAAAGTTGAAATTAGTTGGAATTCAAGGATTCCATTGTAGTTTCCCGTTAAAAGTATTTGTTTATTAGTTGGAACATTTGTTGGAAATATTATTGGGTACCAATTCAGTATTTTTTCAAGTAAAAGGAATAATTTTTGGAAATATTGTTAATAAAATTAATCTGAATTTTTTTTTTTGGGTTCGCCTTCACTAAAGATGTTTTGTAGGAAAATAATACAATACTAAACACTTATGACACAATACTGAATGTTGAAGGGTTTTTTTTCTTTTCTTTATTTATCACTTACAATTTTAATAATTCAAAAATATAGTTACAAATTAATTCAATATTTTTAAAGTTGTAATTTTGACACACATTGTACATAAGAGTTTTATGACCGTAGCCGAAGCTGTCTGGTCTTATACTTTATTAATAATATAAAAATTCTAAAAATTCATTTGTTTGACAATAGTTTTTTTTTTTTTAATATAAAATAAATATAATCAGTTAGAAATTCATTAAAAATTTACATTAATTCAAATATATTTATAAATTGCACATTTAAACATTAAAAAATTCGACGATTTGTTTTTTGTATTGACAGAAATTATCAATTGACTTAATATTACCAGGTAAATTTTTAAAATTATAATTGACTTAATATTACCAGGTAAATTTTTAAAACAATTGTAGAGACAGTTTGAGTCTTTTGACGGTTTGTTTTGAACAGTGATAGATAAAAATTGCATTTGTTTCGGGTGTACTTAATAATTATGTACATTTACATATCTTTGCAAAATGAAATAATACTTAATTTGATTATTTATAATTTTAAAGCTCATAATGAACAATTCACGCTTACATATTCTAAGGTACTTAGACTAAGGTACATATACTAAGGTACTTATCAGAATAAATCATACTCGTTGGGTGCAATATTGGGTAATTATGAATTATTTTAATAGATTTTTTCATTAGTATTTCGATTTTTTTTAAACTAATTTTTGGCGCTCCATTCCATATAGGGTTGACATAAACAACATTTGACAAAATATATGACGAGTATATAATAAAGAGCGTTTTTTTATCGAGAAATTTTTTTAGGCTGCGTAGAATAAAAACATAAGGAGAAATTTTTTTTTCAGACAAGATCAATATGATCTTCCCATTTAATTTTGGAATCTACTACGAGACCTAGATAGTTATGACTTTTCACTACATCAATACGTGAGTTGTTGTGTAAAAATGGTGAATCAGAAAATAATTTATTTTCAAATAACAGGATTTTTGTTTTTTTTATGTTTAATAGTAGTCTATTTTTAGCAAGAAAGTGTTCGATTAATACCAGGTCTTCTAACATCGCAATCTTCAAATCACATTCACTGCTAAAGAGTACTTTATGACTGCATCATCTGCAAAAAGCGAAGCAGAGCCATTGAGATTAAGCCGCAAAAGATCGTCAATGTATATTTTAAGGAGGTCAGGACCTAGTATAGAGCCTTGTGGTACACCTTTATTTATTGTTGCTGTTTCATTTAAGCAATTAGCAATGCGGACACATTGTGATCTTTCTGTTAAATATCTTTTAGAAAAGTTAATTTGATCGCTTGTAAACTTTAAGAAGGATAGTTTATCTAAAACGGCATCAATCGAATGCTTTTTGCAAATCTATAAAAATACAACCAGTATATTTACCACTATCTGTGCTTTTAGTTATATACTCATTTAAAGATAGGCATGCGGACGTTGTACTTGAATTTGTTTCAAAACCGTATAGCTCTAAGTGCATGATATTATTACATTTTATAAAAGAAGTTAGTCTTTCTTTTATGATTTTCTCAAATATTTTGAAAAATGCATGGGCTACTCGTATCACTATTTTACTGTATTCATAAAGACAAATTATTGGTACTATGCCAAAAAAATTCCTTGTGGTCAAAATTATGAAGAAAATTCATGTAAAATTTTTAATTTGAATCAGAAAATCTATTTGGTACTGTACAAGTTCGAAAAAATTCCATCTAAAAATCCTTAATTTGAGTTAGCGAATTTACCCGTGTAGAATTGCAACAGCAGAGTAATTGACTAATTTGTGAAAAATGTTGCTATTTGGTAAACTAAAGCACAGTGTGTTATAACCACAATATGTGAGCATAGCTGAAGCCTTATACTCCCAAATGAAGTGAAAAAGTAGAAAATAAAAATTACGGTAATTTACAGAAAATGAGAATGACGAACAGTATTTGAACTTGTACTGCTAACTAAAAATCTTAATACGTCATACTGCTACAGGTACAAATTTTCCAGATGCAAAAATATGATTTACTGGTTTTATAATATAGTACTGGAATTTAAACAATATCTTAAAATTCTAACTGTTATTATTTTTATATTATTTACATTGTCTGTATTTATGTCCAAACAGCAATCTATTTAAAATATAAATGGAAAAAAAATATATTCTCGAAAAAACATGATCTCTGCTTTCTCTTTAATTCAACAATTTCAATTAGTAATCATATCACGTCTATCACAAATGTTTTTGTTTCTGTTTACTAGAAACTTTCTAAAGTTATTTTTATTTTTCGTCTTTTTTTTTTTTTTTGTATTTTTAAATAAACAAAAAATTTTTCACTTTTACATGACAAAATAAAAGTTAGCTTTTAACTTTTTATTTTTTTATTTTTATTCTTTTTTTTTTTAAATATTATACTTGACACTAAAGTTGTCAGAGAGAAACTTTAAATTACACTTATGATGAGAAGTGATTCTGTTTCTGTTTATACAAGTGTGTTGTTTATACAAATATAAATATGTAGCATCAGAATTTTTGAAGAATCCTTGTAAAAAGGATATTTTTATTTAAACATTGTTAAAAAAAAAGTACGAAAACATTTTTTTTTTATATAAAAAAAAAACTTTATATTCACTTCTTTTCTGACCTATACAAAATTTTTGTGTTGTTGTTTTTTTTTGTTTTTTTTTTTGTTTAAAAGAATTTTCTAGATATTTAGATAGATATAAAAGAAAATTTCGTTGAAATAACGGTATTTTGAATCTTGAAATTTTGAAATAGTTAAGATTTACAAGGACTTACAAATATAAAAGATAAATTGAATGAAATCTTAATGTAAGGTCGTGCAAAAATTTAACCATTAAAAGAAATAATAAAGATTTGCTGAAATTTAATTTATTATGTTGAAAAAAGAATTGACATGTACAGATTTAGTAAATATATTTTAATCTTAGAATATTGTTTTTCTTTTTGTTTCTTTTTGTGTTTAGACAATGTTGTCTTGTTTGTTGTATAACATTCGCTAAGACCCATACTCTAACTATAATCTTATCATTTGTTCGGTCTTTATGTTGTTTGCTCTAAGCTGGAGTGGTCAGCCATTTTTATTTGATGTTCATCCAGTTTGTTTGCTTAGTGTGGGTTCAACGAAACATATCCTGTGTCTTATACATTGTATATGTACGAATGTCACTCTGTATCATTTCGGTTTGACGTGGCCATTTTGGTTTGACGATATGGCGTATGTTAATATGAGCCGGTTATAAGTTTTTTTTAAACAATAGGGCTCTTATATTAGTGAACTGATATATTTATTAGACCTTCATTTGTAAATAAAACTTTTCAATAGAACTTGTATTCGTGCTCGAATGGTTTTCAACATATGAGAAAATAAAATAAAATTGACCCTATTTAGAAAATTTAAAATGATAAGAAACTTGCTGGAACTATAATGAACCAATTATTACTAAAACTAAGATTTGAATATTCAAAGCTAGTGTAATATCAACACTTCTGTATGGAAACTAAACATGGATGACGGGTAATATGATAAACCAAAAACTTCAAGTATTCGTGAACAAGTGTCAAAGAAAAATTTATTAGAATATTCAGCAATAAAGTCTAATAACAGCTGAACAGATGAAGAGACACCAGTGAATCAAATTAAGCGCCGAAAATGGATACAGATAGATGAACCGTAAAAAAATTTAACTAGAATGGTCCCAGAATAAACTCCCAAGGCAGTAGAAGGAAAGGAAGACCCAACAACACCTAACACATAAAAATTGAATTAGTTTGATATGGATTAAGTCAAGAGGAAATGAAGATCACTGCCCAAAACAGAGAACAGGGGAGGCAAGTTGATGCCAGGAGCAAAAAGGAACAAAAACAAATTTGGTCTAATTATGATATTTTTTTTAAAATATTTTCTTTGAGCAAATATTAGTTATATACTAAAAACCGGTCTTATGAACTCAAACTCTATATGGAAAAGTTGTATCTAATAATCAAGGTTTGAAGAATGAAATATAGCAATGCGGAAATGTGGGCCACACACTCTGTGTACGTATTTTTTTTGTCATACTGTATTTATATTAATTTTTCGATATTGGCTTTCCTATTTTGATATGTATTTGTTTCTGTTAAATAATCGTGAATGCAGATATTGAACCGCATGATATTGACACTTAAATAAAATATTGGTTAGTTTATTTGATCGTTAATGGTTTAAATCGTATTGAGATCATCATGTTGTATGATTCTACGTTTGTAGGTCATCTTGGTTTATTGCAAGTAACACCGCTACAGTATAGAAATAGTCTACATAATGTATAATTTTGATGTTATATTCTCAATTTAGTATCAAAATCCTGATATACTGTTGTTTACACTTATAATTATTATGTCCATTAGAAAAGATGTTCTATAGAATGTTTAGCTTTTTTAATTAATGTTAGCATTCGTGACTTAGAAGAATATGTAAGATGGACCCTTACTATTTTTTTTTTATTATAAACATTGATATAAATAGTGTGTAACTGATGTTTTATGACCAAATTAGGATATGTTACGATAACTATAAATGTATATATGTTAAAATTGTACGTTGGATCGTAAATTAAGACATTCGTGTTCTTTATTTATTCAAAAATCAAGTGGACAATATTACAAATTTATTATTCATTTTCTCGTTTCATTTGTTCTTAACCTAATTTCATTTATTATATAAACTAATTCATTTGTTTCTTAAACTAATTTCGGGGTGGCCAGCATCGGTCATTACATGTATTATTCAGTGGTGGTTAATTTAAGAAATTGTTTATTTTGAATTATGACCTAAAATCCTTTAAAATGTAATTCCTTACAGTATTTTCAATATTTTAAAATAATATTTTAGACATGGGGTTTATTTTTAAATGTAACTTCGTTTGATCGAAATCGGATTAGAAAAATAACGTATAACAAAAATATCCATTACAGAAGACATTCTAGTTATAGCAATGTGTTTTTTAGAGCTTTTTTTTAATGTGTACAACTTTTTTCAATTCTTTTGCTTCCCACCACCTTAAAATTATTATCATTTTCAGATACCAAAAAAATTTATTACAATTTAATGACTGCTAATATTAAAAATTAAAATGAAAATGTAATCAAGTATTGATTTTTATTCTGTTTTCTTGAAGAACACAACATTGTATGTAATTTCTAGTTGTGTTCTTCTTTAATTTTAAAATTCGGTTTAAAAAATTAAATCCTTTGATGACGAAAAAAAAAAAATCTAAATTAATGATGCAAAACGCAGTTGTATATTCATCAAACACGTGTGCAATTACGTTCAGATACCCAAGAATTATTTATCAGAATAATTTCAACAATGTATATACATATCATATATAAGTAATCAAATATAGGTATATATGTATATATTTATGTTGTAAAATAAATCTTAAAGGACATTAATATTGCAATTTTTTAATTCAAAGATTTCCTTTATTTGATCATAAATTAAATTAATCCACGTGCCAATCTGTATTGTACTACCTGTGACCTGTTTACAGCTCCATTATAATACAATATATAGGTACCTTACAATATACATAATATTAAAATTTAGCTACACTTTTTAATGGAAGCAATCCGCTGTTATATAATATTATATTTGGGTATGGCTATATAATGTATATACCTAATATGCTAGTATAAACATATTTTATGAACGTTTCAATATTGTTAGTACAAAAACAACAAACGTAAAAAAGGGAAATTTTCTTCGTCTTTTTTTTTTGGTTTTTTTTTGTTTTTTTTCGTTAAGAGTTCATTCATAAAATACAACTTAAGGGTATATACCTAAGGTAATAAAATAGGTTGATGGATACGCAAAAATGATATTATATTCATTTTTACAACTTCAATAAAACATATATGTATATGGTATATATATATATATACATGTATAGTTATGCTCATTCAAAGAGAAGATTTTTGGCTCTTGTTAAATTGAGTCTTTTCTTTAAGAATAATGTATCTATAATATTCAACAGGTGAAAAAAAAATTATTTATCTATATAGGATATTTTCATTTCTATATAATATGTATAGTTATATATGCACATAATATTTATAAGAGGATAGTCGGTTATGTTCTGTTATATATTATAAAATAAAAAAAAAAGAAAAGAAAAGTGAAGAAAAAAATTGGAAGAGGGTACTCTTGAAAAAAATGTGTGACCTTTTTGAATACTTTTATAGGAGATTTTTTGTATTATAAAAGATTTGATATTTTTAGAAATTTCTAAATTATTTTTATTATTTTTATTTTTAGATAAAGCAGTTCTTCTTAAACTGTCATTGTGAGAAATTTTATGGTAAGTATTGTACCTATATTACATTATGTTTTTGAAATTAATCAGTAAGGCTTTGGAGCTAGGAATTTAACTGAATATTTTTTAGTCTGAAAATAATGGAGCATTTAATAAAAAATGCAAAGCTGTAGGACTTTTTTTTTCTTATCTTAAAGGAAATCTTAAAAGAGCATTCGATTCAGTTAACCAAAAATATACTACTGAAAAAGCTACGTAAAGTAGGTTTTTGATGTTACTCGCATACATTTTTATAGTAATTTTTATCGATGTTAGTAAGTTCAAATTGCTTGATTTAAGCTTGAAATAAATAAATAAATATTTTTTGGAGTTGGGAAGCAAAACTGTTAGAATTGATGGAGTTCAGAGAAGTCTTTTGTAGATATTTTGTGGATGTTCCTCCAAGGATATATTTGACTCCAATATTGTTTATAATCTTTTTTAATTCTATTTAATTTTTTTTTTTGTAAAAATTTGAAAGCGAAATAACATTTTTCGCTGATGATGTTGTATTTGCATACAGTTGTTTGTAATTTTGAGATGATATGTAAGGTGAGTTAAGAATTAACAAGCGATTGATTTGATGAATACAAACTTTTATTTAGTAACAATATCAAACTGATTTTGTTTTTTTTTTTAATTTTTCATTCATTAAGTTTTTCATTCGTCCAGATGTAATAAATTATTTATTTATTTATTTAAAATGGAAAATTAATTTACATTTCTCTTAAAAAACTAATTTTAACACTTAATTAAATTATATCTTAACCTTCGGCTTAATAACGTTTTACCTTCATAAAAATAAATTATATATTATTAAGAAAGAGGAATTGAATAAGACTTAAGACAGATTTTTTTATAGTTTTAATAATTGTTTTGGATATGTGGACTGGTTGCTTCAAATTTGAATGTTCAGAATTTTTTCAATATTTAAGTCTGGTGGTTGATTGTAAATTTTATTGGACTGAACATATTAAATCAATGAAAATATATTTAAATACTATAATAAGGCAATTTTATTATCTAAAATAGTTCTGTTTGTCTAAATTACGGTCAGTTGTTCATTGTTTTTATAATTCCAGTATTCAAGCAAGTTTCATCAATAATAATGTATATTAGAAAAAAAAAAGTATATATCACTAATATAGTTCTTAATCAAATTTAATCACGCCAATACACTGAAGAAGGCAACATATTATTGCCGAAATATCGATATTTGTAAAATAGACAAATAAAGAATTTAGTAAAATAAAAGGAATTATGCGTTTTTCTTTCTTTTTAATTTTAAAATATATTAATATGTTTATTGTATCATAAGTTGAAATGAATGAAAGAAAATAAATAAATGGAAATAAATGCAAATGCAGAACCATTCCAGATTTAGATTGAATTCATTTTGCATAACTGCATTTGCTGCATTTTGCATATCTGAATTTTGTATATCTACAACAGTATTTGTATGAAGATAGATAAATTGTATGGATAATCCACTAGCCTAACTCTGGATCAAATTGTTTGAATAATCCTTTATATTTCCATTTGAATGGACTTACATTTTAATCCATTTACTGCCTTGATATTTATGTTTTTCCATAATCCACTATAGTTTTATCTGTTATTTATTATACTTTTGGTTGATTTCTTACCTTATTAAAGATTACCTTCATCGGAAATCACGCTGTATTATTTCGTTGTTTATGAACTACTAATATATATTCTTATATATTTATGATTAAAAAATCCATATAGAACTATTCGGTTATATTCTCTATCCTTTTTTTGCTACTGGATGTTAGCGGTCGGTGTAATCGATATATCTTAGGTATTATTTTATATATGTCTACCTTGACTTCCATATTGTAAAAATAATGTAATATCTAAAATGCATCATATCCAATATTGTACACAAAAATTTTTTTACAGTACAGTCTTTTCCATATTGTTTAATAAATCAATGCGCAAAAAAGGCAAAACATGGCTTTTTATAAATGTTTTTACTAAAATATACTGTATTCTGTATTGCAATGATAAAACTGTTTAAAATTTGTACACAATTGTGCTACGTGAGTTGTTACCGTATATTTTATACACTTTTCCAGTTTCTAATAAAAAATTTCTAACAAAAGTATTTTAATTGAAAATAAAAGTTTTTGAGTCACTGGTTTATAAATTTTTTTTATTGTTTTATAAACCAGAAAAACAATCATACATTTTGTATGGAATTATCAAGAGAACGATTTCCAAATCAAAGATGTCTTATTGTAAATTTAATTTCTTATCTGTTTTGTATCTTGTTTTGTTAATTTTTATTTCATTTTTTTTTAAGTAGGAGTTTTTATTTTTTTTTTTTTTAAATAAAAGTAAAAATTTGAATTACGAAGTCTAAATTTTTTACTTGAAAATATTTTTTTATAAATTTTACGCTAAAAGTACTACACACCCACCATACTTTTATGAAAGTCTTCTAAAACTTTAAACAAATTTGAAAATATATTGTCACTTTTGCAAGTGAGGTGGAAATTATTTAAATGGATTTTATTTTAGGGGTGAAAATAACATACGAATTTGTAACAAAAACAAAAAAAAAAAAAATTGATACTAAAATTTTTATAACATATTTTTAAATCTTTAAAGAGGATCTGCTGCTTCACCTAAAAAAAAAATTTTTTAATCTACTTAGAATATTGATTGACCTAGTGTCTAGTCTAGAAAATATAAATATAGAAATATTTCATATATGTAGAAATAGAATTTGTGTTCGGTTTTTTTTGTTGAATTTTCCGCACAGTTCATTGGATTGTTGAGAAAATTTTGAAATGGATTTTTAAAATAAAAAAAAACTCATTTTTAAATGGAATGTGAGTAGGAATTTTTTTATTTGAGTCCAATTTACTTAGGAGACAAGATTGAATAAAAATTTTTAAAGATTTTATTATGTTTAAGTTGAACTAAAACTATTTGAAATTTACTTCAGTTTAAGTAAGTATTTTGTGTTAGGGTGAAATAATATGTGAAATTTAAGTTAATAACCTTCTGATGATGGGGTTACTATCCTTTTTACTACAAAAATAGATTAAAATATTGGAATAAATTGAATGAAACAAAAGTTGAATGGAATAAAATTTTATAATTTTCTATTAATTGGCATTTGGCATTATTATTGACTAAAAAAAATCAAAATCTGTATTTCGTTGGATATCAATTTTAGTATGAATATAAATCTTCATTATTATTGGCATTGTAGTTCAATTTGGATAGTTAAAAAAATTTTCCATTGGCAAATCCTAGTAGCGAACTACATAATTCATCTAGGGCGTCCTGCAATTGCATTTGTGAATTTTCCATGGATTATTTACATTCAGCTTGGTCCTTTAGAACACGTTTTGGTATTTTGTAATCGGAAATTATTTGCGCACTCTATTTTTGCACTCGAATGGTACAAAGAATTGAACCCAACTAGAATTCCCATGTTTTATTTTTAATATTTTTTCCTTTTGAATGTACTAATTTTTTAATGTAAAAATTTTTTAACTAAAAAACTAATCTAAACTAATTTTCTATTCACATCCACGGTTCAGTACAATTTTATGCAAATGCGGGATTTACGGTTTGTTATATAAATATTATAAGTCTGTGGCGTCCCGACGTATGTTTATTATGATCATTTATATTATTAATATTATTAGTTACTTACATTACATTTTGATACTAGTCTTGTAACCCGGCATAAATGACGGAAACAAAATAAATTCTAGCATTTCTTCCTTCATTAGAGTTTTCATTTCAAGTTTAAGAAAAATATGTATTTGCTTACTAATTTATCAATATCATAACTTTATTAGAATTATTAGAATGCTGTTAATTACCATATAAACAGGATATTTGTAGTAAGGTGCAAAATTTACATATTATACAGATACTATGTTTATGACAATTACATGATGTCAAAATTTGCATATATATTGTAATTTGTATATGTGTTGGAGTATTCCGTCGAACTTACAAACATCCAGATAAATGCAGAAAATTATATTTTGATATAATGGTCACCCCATGCATATATGAAATAAGCGATCATTTATAAGTAACGGTTAGTTATTATAATAAAATTAAAACTAGAAATAAGAAAACGAATATTTGTAAGTACAGTCGTCCATAAGTCGATACCAGCGACCATAAGTCCATTTGCATGTACAGTGGTGAAAATTTCTTTTTCTTTTAAATACATCAATAGCTTTTTCAAGTGATAATAGCTTTTTCACTTTCAGAGCTCAGCTCTCGCATTCATAACAATGTTTTGATCTTATTGTTTTATCTATTTTAATTTTCGTTGCATATTTTCGGGTTTACTCTTTGATGAGAAATTAAGGATCTCAACTTTAAATTTTTTAAATTAAATTTTTTTTTTAATAAAGTATAAAAACGCAACAACAATTTTTTATCATTACACGTGTAATTAAACCGCAACAAATTATTCTCGGTTGAATTAAAAAATTAAAAAAAAAAAACCAAGTTGGCCTCATTTTAAAAAAAAACCTCTGGTTTTTTCTACCAAGTCTTATATTTACTAATTTAATAAACAAAAAAAAAAAAAAAAAAAATATGAATGTGTGCATTGAAATGAAAAAAAAAATTGTATACACCTGCATAAGCCAATAAAGAAAATTTATTTATTTTGCATAAATAACAAAAACAAAAATTGAATAAACAAAATGAGAGTATACTGAAAATATAACTGAATAAAAAGGACTCTTTGTGGTCCCTTTTTAAGGATATAATAATTTTGAATATTTTATTTTCAGCATCATTGGTTTCAACTTTAAAAAGTAACAAAAAATTTAGTGGTTTTGTTTTGGTTGATTGCTAAAAAAAAGAAAAATTACGAAGAAATAAGATTTGAGGCGAAATATTATATATTATAGAAATATCTGTCTTTGATGTGTTCAGTTTTCATTTGCGTTAAAATGTACTAATTAAAAACAAGCTAAAAGAAAATCATTAAAAAAAATTAACACACTCCAAATATCAATATTTAAGTTTAAAGAAATTATTTTAAATTCTAATGACAATTTAAGTTAGCGTAAAAATTGTTTTTGGTTCTCGAATTGTTTGCAGAATCTTCTACCATTTTCAATTTGAAATCTATTCTCATCAGATGATTTGCAGTTTTAACGTAACTTAGATTTTTGAACTTGGTCATTTGTTCTATTTTTTTATTCTTGATTTTTAGTAGTAAGTTCTTAGAGATTTTTAGTACGTGTTAAAATGATTTCAATTTTTTTTTTATATATTTCCAAGTCTATTGGATGAATATCCTAACTGCTTTTATACAGAGATTTGCCATATACACAATGTCAATTACATATAATAGTTTTTCCTTTAGAATTTTTGGTATGATATATCTACTAATTTAAATGTGGAAAACTATATTGTTATGTACTTAATTTTTTGTTAATAATGTTGGTGTAAATATTGGCTTTGTTAAGCATATAGGTTTATAGTTCTACTAAGCTATCTGTTATTATCTGTTACTATCAGTATATTAAATTGTTGATTCGGTTTATTTTTCATTATAAAGTCAAAATTGATATTTATCTCTTATAAAATCACCCGTTCATGAATCTTGAACTATAGGAAATACAACTTTGCGAGACTTTAATGTTTTAATATTGCTTGCTGTATCACCTTTGAAACGAACTTTTAACTATAAAATACTTTTATTTATTTTTTGTTATGAAACTATACAATTTGGGTGAGAAGGAGACATTCCGCTGTTGATAAGTTTTATATTTTTTTATATGTGGGCAAATATATGTAATTGTTGATCCATGAGAAACCCCATTGGTTAACTGTATATGAAAATATACTTGATTATAAACTACAAAAATTATTTTCTCTTTAATTAAGTAGATACGTTTAAATTTACAGTTTTTTTTTTATATGAGCAAACAAAAATTTAAATTTTTTTTTTTTTTTTGTTTTAACTTTTTATTTTTATTTTTACTTCATTTTGTGTTACAATTAAAAAAAAGTCTTACAAAATCTAATATTTATTCTAAGCTTTACAATAACTAAACCTTAAAACTACGTTAAATTTATTTAGTTTACATCATTCTTATAATTGTGGGTTAGTCTTTTTTTTTTCAAATTTTTCGTAAGAAATATTTTATATTTGTTTATATTTTGGAAAACATAAAAAAAACCAAAACTTGTTTAAATTTATTTTATTAAAAACCTTAGAACTAACCTAAATTACTTAAGCTACATCTATAATCTAACTAAACCTATGCTAAGCCTAACTTACCCTAAGCCTGTTCTAAAGTTAGATAATCTATTTATGTTATTGGTTTAACCACCAGAGATGAGTGTTTATTATTTTTTTATCCTTATCTGGGATATACATGTCATATTTGAATGAATTTGTCTCTAAAATGTGCGGGTTATATTCTATGCACTTGCATGTAGCCCGTTTATTATAATGATATAATAGAGGGACATGCTCGTGGTTTTGAATATACCCTTTAGCATCAAGATAAATAAAATGTTCGGGTACTATAAATCCCGTTTTTATGCTGTTTTTGATGTACTCTTCATTATGGTAATATATATGAGATATTAGACCATTTTCTGTTGTGGTAAGAGATCTATTAAAATGATTACGAAATGTTTTTATCAAAAAATTATCGAATCTTACGATACTAGCTTTTTGGTACAAACATTTATTTGAATAAAAATGTTTGTAGTCCGTTTCGGGTTTTCTGTGTAGATTTACGCTGGCTCTTATGCATTTTCGTTCAAATTTTCTTATTTTCTCCATTAGACTTGCACTTATGTTGAACCAAATGGGTCCACCATATGAAATAACCGGTCTAATGAGAGTTTGATATGCTAAAATTTTTACTCTTTCATTGATAATTTTATTATAGAAAAGTTTTTTGGACGCCATAAATGCTTTAGTCCCCTTTTCCAAATTTTTTTTAACATTATCAATGTAATTTAAATGTTGATTCAAAACAACACCTAAGTATTTGACTGACTTTTTCCTGTCAATTATGGTGTCGTTCAAAGCTTTTATTTGAAAGTTCTTGCAACATTTTTTGATATTACTGTTGGTTTTGTCAACAGTGTTTCAACAGAATTGAATTCAACGGTTTTTAAGAAAAATTCGAATTTGATTTTGCATATTTTTAGGCGAATCAATTAATTTTGAAATTGAAAGTAAACTCGTTTTACGTCGTTTTTTAGAAGATATGTCTTAGTAACAAACATTTTTTGTTAAAATATTTTTTTAAAATTAATCTAATTCATTTCATACATGCAACATTTTCATTATCGTCTCGTCATCATTATTGTCATCATTATTTGGCATTACAAACAACCTATTGGTGGAAATAAGTTTTCTTCACAATATTCACATCGCATGGTCTATTTCTTTTGGAGTTGTCCTTTAGTTTTCTATTACTTAATTTCAATATATTTTTTTGTTTGTCCCTCTACGCTTCTTGCCTGCATTAGGTTTGTTGGAAAACTTTCTGAACTGGTATGTTCTCTTGCATTCTTCTTATATGCTCGCCTATTTCTTTGTTTTTGGATTTTTATAAACTTTAGTGGTTATTCGAAAGCTTATATATTTTGCATTGGATATTCTATATTTATGTTCTCCATTTCCTAACCTATTGGGCCCATTCATTTTAAACTTTATTAAAATATTTTTATTACATTTATACACATCAATTATACCAATTTCATTAAATTTCATCACATTATTTAAAATTTTCAATCGACAAAAATTTTCATTTTTAAAAAATCTACAAAAATGTTCAAATTCAAAGGGATTGGTACCGATTAAAATTCTCTACGAAGATGAAGTTGATAATCAAAATTAATTTTTTAAGCAAAAAATTTTTTTTTAAAGTATATTAAATCCAAATTAAATACTTGAACATTTCTAAATAGTTTTTTTTTTTTATACATAGTACATAACCTTATAAAGTAATACAATAAGATAGAAAGAGATGGAAAATTTTAATGTTAAAAACAAAAAATGTGGTAGAAAAATCAAGAAAATTCCTATGATATCGATCTCTGTATCCTAAAAGGATTTTCAATGAAAAAAAACTATTCAAGAAATAAACGAAATTGTTTGAAAGTAAATAAATACAAACCTAACAGTTTTGTGTTATCCAGGGCAGTGTTATCGCAATTGAATTTATTAGATTTGAAAACAATTTTGGTGTGAATATTGTCCAAGCTGTCTATAGTCACATTATTGAAGATTTAAACATTTGTAAAATAAAAAAAAAACCAAAATATGCCACCCAAATAAATTAGGTAGTTGGACAAAAGGTTGAGATACTTATGGGCTACACTGATAATACAATTAAAAGTGATTGCAATTGTGTTGAAAATCTGTTCCAAGGAATTTTTGATAATTGACTACGGAATCGTAGTGTCTTCCGTTTTAATAAATATTATTTATGGAGTAGCACAATATCAAGGCAAAAGTTAGCCGTTGATTATTAACCGGTCTAAGCCAATGTTAATTTTAAAGATAAATAAATAATAAAAAAAATATATTGAATCATTATAAGTTAATTTCCTGCAACTGGATAGGCAGGTCTCTTTTGATAAAGATGGAAGTAGTTTGTGTTATTGTGCCCCACTAATGCAATCTTAGAATAATAATGATAATAATGAACAATTTCATGTTGAGTTAGATCTTTATTAATTTTGTTGTATAATAAAATATTGTTGTTCACCCCTGTTTAATAATTGTTTACATTTGGTGTTGTTATTTTAATGTTTTTGTTGTTTTTTTTTTTTTTTATATATATTTCTAGAAAGTAGCTTGAGGAAAATTTCTTTTGTATTTTTCATATTTATTTTAGAAATTTCCGTTGTAACAGTAAATATTAATTAAAATGATAAGCGTTTTTTACCATTTTCTAAACTAAATAAACATTTTAGATTGAAATTTTCTTAAATGTATATTAAATTAATTGGACTGTCTCTTGAACCTGTAGATTTAATCGATTCTTTAAAATGTTTTTAAAAAACTATAGAATTTAAATTTAATTTTTGTTAAATTAGTAGAAATAATACAGTATGGGTGATAATAAAAATAATTTAAACTTTTATAATCAGAGTCAATTGCTGACAAAGTCAAAAATTTATCATGAGATGCAACAATAAAGACCAAGCTACTGTTCAACAAATGAAATGTGTGATTTAAAATTATAAAAGGAAATTTTTTTAATTGAAGTAGGAAAATTTTGTACCTATATTTTGTGATTTCTTTTTCATTTGAATTTAATTGAAATTTTTTTTTTATGGGTTTATCTATCGTTCTGGGGAAATAAATTGAATAATTTTAGAAATAGTTTTTGTTTTATTCAATCAATTTGATGAGGTTTGTGTTGCATGCAATATTGAATGATTTAGCTTGAATATCCCAGGTAGCAATTTATATAGGAAAATTTGTATTGAAGTTAAAGAATTTTATTATTTAAAGAATTGAAATCTGATTTCAGAATTAAATCAGAAATAATTTATTACAAAATTTATTTCATAAGTTATAACTACATCTAGTACAACACTATCGTCCCATTTAAATAAATTAATGAATACAATTGCATCAATTTTCATTGCTTTTTAATGATAACCCTACTCAGTATTAATTTCAGCCAAAATTTTTCCATCTGTATACCATCTAGATCAGGTTGGGTAGTAAATTCTGGTAGTGACGACCGACGAATCAGTAATTTACTCAGATGGATCAAAAATAGAGTCCGTAGTTAGTATTTGTATTTTCTATTGAAAGTTTTAATATAAAGAAATCTATCAGGCTAAAGCTATAGCATAAAACTATAGCATAGCGTCTTTCAAGCGGAAATACTGTTTTGTTGAACCATCAAGTTTAAACTATTGTTAGAATACTTATACCGTCTTACCATAACTCTATTGACCTTAACGACCAATAGAGTTATGGTAGAAGTCTAACAGGTCAATATTTTAGATCCTCCGTTATCTCTCATTTATACTGCTGATTTACCAACAACAAATGCAACACTACTTATCCATTTATTGATGTAGCAAATATAATTTCACCCCATGTTAATCCAGTATCTACTTCTGAGATCTTGTATTGCTTTTTAAGTAAATTTTAATGATGGTTACAAAAGTAGAGAACCAGAATGAGACTAACCCAACATATATCGTATTTACTCTGAAAATACAAATTTGTTCGTTTACTGGGCCGATATACATAAATAGTGCTGAAATAAGAAGTTATGTGGTATAAACACCAAATAAAGAAATATAAAGCAAAAATTACTTTTATCTGATTTTTCATCTCTTATCAATGCTTTGAATCAAATGGCGCATATTATTTAGTGACGCATAGGTTGTCATACAAACTTTTTTCGTCTCGTTTCCTATCTGCAACTGGCCTGTTCAATTGCGGTTATGTTTTTTGTCATTTGGCTTTCACAATTCGGTATTTATTTCTTACATGCTATGAGCGATGAATTCCATATAAGAAATAAATAATTTTCTTCTATTGAAAACTCTTTCATACTTGCTATAATGGCAAGTTTTCTGTATCACATAAATAAATACGCACAGAATATAGTTTTTTTATACAGAATTTTTTTGACTAACTAAATTTTAAACCTTTTTAAAAATTTATACTCATTTTGTGTGTGTTTTTTTTATATTGGTTTTTGAGGCTCGTAAACATGTTGTAATTTTCGTTTTAAGTTTTTAAATCAAATTTTATATATACATTTTAGGGGTGTTCGTATTTTAATTATTTTAATTTTATGGGATATAAAATGATTTATCAAAGGAATGCTGAAATTGTTATTTTTATTTATTCAAAACGTGCTGTTATAGGGTAAATAATAAACAGTGGTCAAGTAAATACTGTGTTTAATATAACAAAACATTTTATATGGGAAAAATAAAGAGAGAGAGAGAGAGAGAGTGAGTTTACTTTTAAAGCAATTTTGAGTTATAGGAACATTAAAAAATTGTTATTATAATTAATATTGAGGTGATTATAATTTAAATTGTTGCTATTTATAACCAAGAGTGGTATATAACTCCAATTAAGGCTATTTGATATCTGATTACAGATCAGATGGTTGTCTGTTTAGATTGCAGATTATGTTGGGGTCATCAAGATGGGAATTTGATCTGTATTTACAACTTTTATACAGTTTAGTATCTCTCTAAACTGTCTTCATTATGTATCACAACTTTTGTTATGTTTAATACAGTTACAAATTATAATTAATAATTATATAGAATTAGTGTTTATTGGATTAGTGTAGAGCTATCGGTGCCTTACACAGGGTTGTCTTACAGATTTTTCAAAATTAATTTAATTAATTTTTCAAATTATCTGAGTTATATCAGCCCGAATTCAATATGTCAGTCAATTCAACTCAATTCAATTTATTCATATATCAGAATTCAGAAGCATTGAATACATTTTTTGATGCAACACCCGCTTCTAGTAATTGACTAACAACACCCAATGCTGTTAATTAATTACAGAAACTACAAAATAGTTTTTAAATTTCATATATTACGTAAATAATTAGAATATATACTTTTTTGCAGTCAAAATCTATATTTTTCCAAATAAATTCAACATTTCGTCAAACAAATGAAACAATTTCTTTTTCAATTTAAACAATTTTTTTTAACCATTTCAACATTTTCCGATTTCAGTATCAAATTGTTCTGATTTTGTTTTCGGTTTGTGTACGAAGAAGTGATTTGCAGGACAGGTTATAAATATTATTATTAACTTTGATTTACAGGTTATAAATATTATTATTAATTTTAGCTTTGACAGATTATAAACATTATTATTAGCTTTTTTTTTATTACTAGTTCTGCAAGTTTTGGAAATATTTTTAATTAATGTAGATAGATATCGACATATTGTATTAACTTATGACTTTTACTTTTCTGCTAACTAACTGCATGTATCTGGCTTAGTTTATTTTTAAATTTTCCCAATCAAAGGTGGCGGTGTTTTACTAACCCTACTGTCTCTACTGGATATTTTGCATAATATTTTGCACAATCAAATGAAGCAACCTTTCGTTAAATAATAGACGTTCGATGTCCTTGCTTTAAGCATCAATCTGACAGTTAAAGTATTAATGACAGTTAGTATTTAAATATTCTATTAAAAATAGAATCTGTATATTATCATTATATATATATAATATTGAGTGAATTGTTTAATGGGTATTCTATAAACTATTGAAATAATTTAAAATTTTCTTTTGCTCTATATTTTTTTGTTTTGTATATCCTAAAGTTTTACAAACGATTGAATGCAGTTTAATCATGTAACCATGTACTCAATACATCACCACAGAAAGATGTAGTATGTTTGAATATGTTTAGAGAAAGAGAAAAGAAAAATAAATAAATGCATTTAAATGACATCTGCATTTGACATTGAAAATATTTTCTTAAAGTGATGAGGCATCACTTGCATTTGGATATTGATAGATTGCTTAGGTCATGCAATGTCGATATTCATTACTGTACACATCTATATTCATCTATTACGACGATTACTAGTAAATATTATTTTATTTATCTTAACTCTGCTCCATATTAGATTTTCATTTTCTATTATAATATTGTTTAATTTTTGTTGTTTTCTTGACCTCATCGTTTTTTAATGACAGAAAATTTTAAATTTCATGTTAAATTGTTGTGTACCAGAAGGTGGATCGATTGATTTGATTTGGCTTTATAAATGTTTTTTTTTTTTTTTAAATTAAAGATTGCATTTGGATAATAGCTTTTGAAGATATTTTTTTTTTCTTGAAACTTTCCATGAAAGGAGTGCCTTTATTTTTTTTTGTTTTTTTTTTTTTTTATAATTGAAAATATCCATACGCTAAATTATAAAGGACCTTGATTAGAATGTACATATGGTGGTAAGCTTTATTTATTTGATGGATGATATTTCATCATTGAATTTAGTATGTTTTCTGTTCTCTGTTTTTTTTATTTTTTTTTATTATGTTCAAATTGAAATTACTTGGGAAAAAAAATTGTTGGTTTCCATTTTTAATTTTTTTTTTCTTTTTTAATGCATTTTCTTTGTATGTGAATATTTTTCAATTGAAGGGTTTAATTTTTCATTTATTTCACCCCAAAACAACCAACTGCTAGTTATTTTGGAAAGGTAATTCAATCTCTTTGAAGAAAGCAAATAAAGAATAAAAAAAAAAAAATGAAAATTGCTATTGGTGATATGAGCAATGAAAACTGATCTGGAAAAAAACATATTTGCTTTAATTGAAGGTCACATTAGGTGTGTTGGTGTTGTAAATTGTGATGTTTTAAAAAAGAATTTACGTTGTAAAATAATTTCATACAATTTCAATTTTTTTTTTTCGAAGAAAGACTTAATGAAAATTGAATTGAATTTGTTAAGGGACATTTATTGGATTTGGATGAAATGGGTATGTGGAAGATGTTGTTCTATTTTGTGTTTATATGAATTGAAGTTTTACTAATTTTATTCTAATTTGTTGAAGAATACTCACCGTAATTATTAGAATAAACATTGTGATGAGTATGGTGAGTATAGTGATTAGATGATTTTGATGATGAAAAGAAAATTGTTACATTGTTTGTTTACATGTTGGATCGAATGTAATTGTAGGATTTTCTTTTCAACTGCTTTATTATATATTTTTAGTATTGTTCAATCAGTAGAATTTGCGAATGTACCTAAAACTCCGAATGTTTATAATTATCACTTCATTGGTCAAATTTGGTTCCAAAACCTTATACTTTTTGTTTTATACTAACTAGAAGAAGTATGAAAGAAATTTTGGAATACGAACATAATCCCAAAAAAAAAAATTAATTCCTAATAAGACAAAATTCCCAAAAACAAAATACTTACACACAAAATCATCAGGAACAATATTCCTAAAATTTTCTTTTTTTGTAGCCGCTGTTGGATACAAAAAGAAGGAAATATCTCCATTGGAGTTCTTTTGTTTGAAAATTTTGTCTTTAGGATTTTGGGATGAAAATTACCCACCCTATCTAGAAACGTTATTACTGATCAATTATTTAACTTGGCTGATAACCCAATACGATTATGTTTTAAGGAGTTTTGATGTACTTTATTAAATCTTATATATTATATATATATATATATATATAGAGAGAGAGAAATTTCAATTAGTTACTGTTAGGTATAATCAAAATAAATCCTTCTTACGTAATAGTTTCATTATGGGAAGAATAAAAATCTTTTGAAAATTTTAAAAATAAATTGGTTTACCACAATAGGATTTAAATTGAATAATACAACTAAACCGATTTTGATATATTGTTATAAATGATGTAATCTTACTGGTAAAGTAATATAAAAAATAAAAAAAAAATGAATATGTATAAGATAACTATCTTATAATTTACTATGTTTCAAAATTTATTTGTTTATGGTAATAAGTGGACCTAAACTGAGTGAATTTACGTATTGAGTTTTAATTGAATTTATTTTTGACTTATTAAACTGACTTTTAAATTATTTTAGAATTTATATCTTCTTCATCGTATAATAAGACTAAAATTTGTTGTTCGACTATGCTTTTTTTCTGATTGGAACTTCTTTGACTTAATTTTTCCTGTATAATAAGCTCCAACATTGCATTTTTCAACTTATGACTCTCCTCATTTTTAGATACGCTCCCCTTAGTGGTCTAAATTTACTTGGTGGTGGTGACAATGTTCTGGTGGGTGACAATATTTTTTCTTCAACTTCCTTGGTATCCTTTGCCCTGTATTATAAGCTCTAGTATTGCATTTTAGCATTTTGTTTATGACTGCTTAGTATGGCTTGTTGTCTATACCTATTCTATTTATGTGGCACCCTCATTCTTTTTATCTTATTCTTTCCCATCGAACTGTATATGAAATATTAAATATTTTTCTTATATTCTAACTCTGAATATAGTTCTGCGAATCTTTATTGTGCAATTTTTCCCAAATAATATCTTAGTGGCTGTGTGCTTTTTGTTTGGATATTGATGTTTCTGTTCTGCATTCTATGACTTATATTTTAATAGGTCTTACATCTGTTCTATAAATTTCAGTTTTGTTTGCGATTTTGAAATTTTGAAAGATATTTATTATTTGAAAATGGATGATAGTTTTCTTGTTTATTACGTTTAGCTCGTTTTGTTAAACATTGTTTAGCTGTACTCTATATATTGAATACTTTCGTTCCGTCAACGAAATGATGGTGGGTTGTTGAGTTCTATTGACTTCTAAATTTTATATAATTATTGAACGAGTTTGTGAGATTGTTATTCTTGGCAGGTTTGTGCTTTATGATTATTTCTTCGACAACTATTTTCGTAAGTCTACTTACAGATACTGTAGTAGTAGTTGCAGCAATTATATATATACTGTACTTAGTTGTGGTACTACACTTTATAAACATATTCCATGATATTTTTCTGAAATATTTTTAATTTTGAAATTTTTCCAGGGAAACATTTTCATTATTACATACAAAAGATTTTCATTATCATCTTCTCAAATCAGGGTATTAAAATAATTTATATTTATTGGGAATGAAAATATTATGAAGGGATCTATTACAAAATTTATGCAAAATTTATATAATTAAAATAAACAATTTATTTTTTGCTTTGCAATTACATCATAATTTGAGATAGTAACCTAGATGTTCAAGGATATTAAATAACAAATTTATAATAATTTTTATAATAAGTCTGTACAGAGTGCTTTAGGAATATGTTACTATAGAGTAGTTTATAATGTATATAATAGGAAATAATAAATACAAATTTTATTAGTAGAAAAATGTTTGTTCAGAGGCTTCTTTGAAATATAAAGTAACTATTTGATAGTTGAATAATATTGCTGATATCGAAAAACATCTTCCCTCCCCGAAGTTTTCGATTACTTGATTAAAAGAACCAATAGAATTAATTTCAGGATATTCTTCCATGATAGTAGATTTGAGTCAATTATTAGAATGCTACATGAATGTTAATGAAATTTTTTTAATCTTTAATTAAAGCGTTATAACTATCAAAAGTCAATGGTGTTAGACTATTTCGAGTTTTTTTTTTTTTTTTTTTAACATAACTACCAGCTCGACCTAGTTTATTACATTTTAATATACATTGTTATTCCAAAAAATAATTTTATAACTTATATTCTATAACAGCATTTATCTAGCTTCATTTACTAACATTCTTTTATAAATGGATGTCGGGGTTTCATTAACCGCATTGCGGGATGGTATATTGCAGAGGTATAGAGTAAGCTTTCATCATCTAATGTGCTTGTTCTAATCATTAATTTGAAAGGTATACAATATATACTGGCCACTGACCACCCGGAAAATAATTATAACTGTAAGTAAATTAATAAAATTAATAAAAAAGTAAATAGATGTACAAAAAGAAGCAAACAATAAATTTTCAACTCAACTCTGAAGAGGAACAGACATTTCATTTTAAAAGCAGAACCCTACAAATATAAGCTGAATTTTTAAGAACGAAAATCGTAAGAAAAAAGTATAGATCGAACTGCAACAAAGTCATAAGTATGTACAGATGATAGAGAGCTTAAGCAATTAACTAATACGAAGAGAAAAATCACATATTTTGTGAAGAGGCATGGAATATGAATGAGAATGAAAGGAAATTGCCCTATGAAACAATAATATTAAAACTGTGATTGATAACAAGAATAAAAGTTGTTAATGAAAAAATATCGATGGCTAACGAATATTGAAGGGAATTCGCAACATTGAGCATAGCTGAAAATGTTGTAAGATCGAGGCTATTTGTGACCCAATTACCCTCATTTCAAAATTATCTGCTTATGACTTTCCACATTTTAATTTTTTTTGGTGCAGTAACTTATTTTTGAATTACGCTGTATTCAAATATAAATATTATGATTTAAAATTCCTAAATAAAAAAAAACTTGTTATTTCCTTAAATATAAAAATAATAAGAAATTGAAATAAAATCCTATAGACAAAATCAAAACAAAACAATTTGTTTTAAGTTACTAAAATTTCAAATTTGTTTTTGATCATAAGTGAAATTTCTATACTTAAATTTAATTTATGATCAAAGATTAAAATTAAAATAAAAACAATAAAAACAAAAAAAATATAGAATTTATTCAGGTATTGATTTTCAAAAAAAAATTTATTAAATTTGAATAAGTTAAGAAATATAATTTTAAATTTAATTTAAATCTGATAGCATTTAAAATTATTTTTAATTTGAAATTTTTGAGATTTTAAGGATTTGAGACTTGAGAGAGATTATGTAAAATGTAATTTTATTATTAAAAATGAAGATTTAAAATTGAATTATCGTATATAGAATTATTTTTATAACTGTTAAATTCAATTAGTTCTTCTTTTTGTTGTACCTGTGACACAAAAACTCATTGAGGTTAAGTTTCCTAATAAAATCTAATCTAATCTGACCTTCTTGTACTACCTATTCACTACTATAGATGTTAAATCATCATTTCATATTGTGTTTAGAAAACTATTCCTAAATTCTATGATTCAATTTTTCTTTATTTTTTCTTAATACAAAATAATTTCTGAATTAAAGTCATGATAGATATGAGTTACAGTATTTAGTGGTAACTATTATAAGGTATGTTATGTATGTATCAGTGACGGGGCGTGGAATTTTCAACTAGAGAAGCACTATAAAAGAAAACATCACTTTGCTTTAGATTTCTTTTTCTATTGAAATTTTTGCTAATTTCGACAGTTATAATTGTTCACATCTACTTCTCAAAGTAGTTTTAACTCTGTTTAGGTAGAAAAACTATCGCTCAACTGAAGTAGTTTTTATAGGAAGTGTTGTTATCAATTCACAAAGTTCGGAATATTTATTTAAACTAATTTTTTAATTCTGTTTCAATTAAAAATTTTAATATTTCGCAAATACTGTTTTTGCTATTGAAATTTTCATCAGAAAATATAATTTTAACTTAAGCTTTGACTTTAAGAAAACAATGTAAAAAAAAGTATGAATTTTCTATATTAATGTTGAAAAATACCTCGTATACGAATTATAAGATTTTATTGAAAAATGCTAGGTACACCGTTTTATTATTGTTGTTATTAGTAGAGCAAGCATTGGTTTACCATCCTTAACAATTAATAATTTGACTGAAAACTTCTAGCAGAAAATGATTTTTTGTTCAGCTTTCAATAACACAATTACAATTATCTATTTTAATTATTTATAAAAAAATAAAAAAAACAAACCATTTTAAATTTTTACACTTGTTAACAAATTAATTGTTTCAAAACTACATAAAATCAAATTATGGCTGAAAATAAACAATGTATATGTAGCATTCAGTAATAAAAAACTACACAATTAATTAACAAACCAATACTCTTACTCTCTAAAAAAAATAAACCCAAAACTAAATACATTATTTATATAAATAAATGTTAATTCTCATTCAAGTCAACAACCACAATAATGCACAAAATTAATTCATTCATTGCTATTTTTTTTGTTTGTAATTTCATTTTCTGTCATGCGATATTTTGTTGTTGTTTCCCTAGATAATCTATTTTCTATCAGATATTTTCTAATTATATCAGGTAGATGAGGAATGAATATCATCCACTCATTCAATTTGGTTACCTTTCAACATTTTATTTTGTTGTCGCTTTCTCTTCATTTATTATTTCTTGTTGTTGCTAGGAAATTAAATCGAAACAGTGTGTTTGAATGTATGTAAATAAGGAGAATGATATTTAATTTGTCATCATTATTTTTAAGCAAATGCAATTTATAATTATTATAGCTGTATTGGTAAGAGAAGAATGATATTTAATAGGAATTATTTTCAAATATTTTAAATTTGTAGTTGTTGAATATCTCTTATTGTATGATTGAAAAGAATAATGGAAAATAATGATATTTATATAGGCATTATTTTCTAAGCGTACATGGTTAATATCTATGCATGCACTTTTTGCCTCAAATTTTTTTTTCATTCGATTTGAATTTTCGTAATCAAGTAATTTTTATATTAAATATATATTTTATATTAAGTTGTAAAAAATAATAAAATAATATTTTTTTTGGGGATTAACTCAATATATGGACGCAAGTGTGCCTGGTATGTATATGTGTATAATTTGAGATATTACGAAGCTATTTGCATTTTTGCTTCTGGCCGAAAATAATATTTGATACCAAGTTCGAGAACATTTTTCTCTTATTATATGAGCAAGATTTAAATTTTAATTTTCCAAATTCAGATTTTTTCTTTATCAATTTGAAATATGAAAATCTGTAATAGACGAGGATGTTAATAGAAAGAGAACAGGAAAATTGTGTGCCACAAATATCTGTGGGAATATATCCATATTATTTGTTTAGTGTTGAAACTGGAACAACCTATTTCTATATACATATAAATATCGGTATCAATAATTTAATATAAATAATAAAATCTTAATTTAATTTAATAACAACAATCGAAGTGGTAATTTCATGCAATCACACTGAAATAGATCGTAGAATTTATACTTTATACCAGTTTCTGGTTGGTGTCATAGCTAATTGAATATTATTGATGAAAAATAAATTTTTAGTAGTAATAGTAGTATGTTCAGTTATTTTTAATTATATTGGCTTTATTATTCACTAAAAAAACAAAAAATAAATTTATAATGTAAATCAAATATTTTATATACACGTGATTAAACTCTTTTTGAGATAAATGAATCATAAATAGAATAAATAGAAGATCTGAAGATGTTTTATCGTATGCTGTTATTTCAACGAAGGTTTCTGTCTATTCTGAAATCTTGTACATGCAGATATGAATTTGTATCCCAGGTTATGTATTATTTAAATCTTCAACATTTCATATTAACAGATACTTCTGCTCTGAGCTTACTATGTATTCAAAGTACATACTATTATATCGAATGTATACCTCAATATAGTCTCAATAAATGTCTCAAACAGTATTTTTGATTTTAATCTCTATAAAGTATAGAATGTTATAGCATTTGTATGTTGATGCATTAAGATCCGTGATTTAAACAGAGATTTTTTAACAAACCAAAGTATTAACGGTTTATTAAAATTAATTTTTGTTGAACTTTCACAAATATTTGTGATGTTTTTTTTCCATTATTAGCATTTATTTAATATTTAAATTATATAATTATTATATTAAATTATTAAATAAAAAAAAAATTTTTTTTGACCTTAGCTAATTGCTGTCTGATCTTGATAATTTCATAAATTATGGAGTAAAAAGTTAATAAAGCAAAATAAAAAAAAAAAAAATTATTAGATTAAATATAAATTTATATTTTCATATCAACGCTATAGTTTCAAATTAAGTTATTATTTTTTAATTATCCCAAACTTACATTATTTTGTGTCAACAGTGATATTTTCATCAGCATGATGGTGAAAAACATTTTTATTTAAAACCAACCGATCTGGTACTATAGTTATGTTATCTCACTACAGTAATCAGAAGGTTTTGAATTCGAATCCTGTACAGGTGAATGTGAATGTTGTAAAAAGTCAAATCAATTTTACTTTGAATTTAATTGAAAATACAATTTGGTATTACTAAAATAATATTAAATTGTATTATTATGAAGGTGAATACGCTCTGTGATAAATTTTGTGATAAAATAAATGTAATTTGAAAATATTGAACTACATAACATGTAGATACTATTCAACAGATTTCGGCAATAAAATTCGTGCTAATACAAATAAGTGAAGTTTTTAGACTTAAAACAAGTGTAGTAGCATGATTTATTAATACGCTTTTACAATTTAATTATACGAAATATTAATTACAAAAGCTACTGTCATAACACAATTCGGCTTTTATGAAAATATGAATAAAAGTGTTATAAGGGAAGATTATTTGCAGTATTTATACGTTTTTCTGTTGAATATTTTAAAATTTTCGATTTTTAATACAAAAACAAGCGAAAAAAGAAGGATTTAGTAATAGTAGTAGTTCTTCAAATTCAATATTGAACCTTGGACTAAATATAAAAAATTCGGAAGAATAATTATTATTTATCATTTGTAGTATGTCAGTCAATACTCTGCGTAAATAGAAAGTTACTTCTAAAAAACTTGCTAAAAAATAAACAAGAAAAAACATGAACAATATTCTTCTTTAACTCTAAACAACAGTAAAGCTTGCAACTGATTCAGTCTGTTTTGTTTAAAATTTAGTTTTATAGTGATATCTAACAAGCTTATATATTTGAAGTTCAATCCTCAATTAAAATTATATATTCTATTTGTTTCTGATATAATTGTTGTTCACAATTAAAAAAAAAAGGGCATGTCTCTACATTCTAATCAATTCCCATTAATTATGATTAAATTTGACGAAATCATTTTTTTCTTGTTCTTCTATTCTCATAATTAATTTTAATAATTTTTGATAATAAAAAAAAAAAAATTGAATAAAATTTAATTTCATTTCACACATCAATTAATATTTAAAAACCAAAAACAATTTAATAATATAAATATTTATTTTATTTATATTTGTCTAGCTTAATCTCATTATTTGATTCTTCCGGAATTTATCATCAAAACAAAAACAAAAAAATAAAATTTTCTGTTAATTAATTCGAAAATGACTTTCAAAAAATGTTTTATTTTTAATTCACGTGATGACAACTTATTTTTTTGAAATTTCATCATCATAAATAAAAAAATAAATTTAAATATTTAAAAAATTTATTTCTTTTTTTATATCAGTTCATTCATTTTAATGAAATCCATTGATTTGAATTAATTAAGTAAAATTTTGTTTTTATTATTATTTCTGATAACCTAAATCTTATACCAAAGCATTTAAACACCTCAAAGTCCATAATTGTTTTACAAAAAATTATGTTTCTAATTAAGGTTAGCAGAAGCATAATTAATAGAATCTATAGAGAATTAACTACTTTAATTTTTTAATCCCCAGAGACGTCAATGAAAAATGTCTTTATGATTTAAAGACACGAACAAAATGTGCTATCATTCATAAATTTTTTTTTATGTATAGTATAGTTTGAAAAATGACGGTAGGATCTGTAAAGAGAAGATATAATATCAAAGTCTATTTAATTTGATTGTGTGTATGATTCATGTTCGAACTGTAAAAAGTATAAGTATCAAGTCTAAAGGTTTGGTCAAACAATTTTAGTTCATTCTGTTTTTGATTTAAATATTTTTTCACTTTTGTCTGAAATCCAATGAAAAAGAGGATAGCAGCTATACAATTTATTGATAAATAAATACATAAATTTTCTTGCTTTTACAGTTAAAAATTTTTACAGCTCATGATTGGAGTGTTCGAAACTAAAAAGCAAATTATGTATGTTTATTTTATAATTATTTAAATTTATATTTGTATATGTACTTTTATGATGTAAAAGTAATGTTTTCGAATGTTCGAACGAGAAATGAAAGCAGCTATAGTTATCAAAACTAAAGTAAAAAAAACTTACATAGGTTGGTCTATACAGGGCGGATAAAAAAATGAGATTAGTTAACTTTATCCTACGCATTTAGGTCTTATGGCCGTTGTACACCTATGTATAAGAACTTACATAACTAGTGGCTCAAATCGTGATATTTTTTTGTTTTACAACCTTTCGGTTAAGTTATAATACAATTATAACATACAGTTATACAGTTACATTACATATTTTTATAAGCTATTCTAAATGGAAAATGTGCTTTAAAAGCAAAACCTTTGTGGGTTCACAGGAATCAGTATTTCTACTCTCCTATATTTTTATTTTAATCCACTAGATCGTGGGGTTTTAACCATTTTAACCTTTTGACATCATCTGATCTTTTTAAGAGATCGATTGCCTTTACATTACTAAATCTTGATATGAAGATAAAATGTAATATACTTTTGGATATAGAACAAACCATTATTGATGTGATAATTGCCATAATTACTTCCACTCTATATTCCTGATGCGATTTCAGGACAATTATAATTATTAATACTTAATCAATCTCATAATTTACTACCTCTCTGTCTCTACCTCTCAGTTTTAAAGTTGTTCTAACAACTTCTGATAACAATTTGATATCAACCAAAAAAAAAAAAAAACTATTTCAAAAAATTCATTTCAATTTAAGTGTGTTGTATTGAATGACCTTTACTGCAAAGCCACGAACCCGGTTCTATTCAAATCATAATTCTGTCTAGTCAATTCACATGAAATTCTATTTAAAACTACATCAATTTGCTTATTTAGAAATTTCTAGTTAAATTTAGAAAACTCAAAGAGAACAGTTAGACGTAGTAAGAAAGAAAATAAAAACTAAAAATCGGGTATGAAAATGATAATGACAAAAAGTCTATATAAGAAACGTAATTCAATATATCTACTACATAATATTGTCATTCTAGTAGTAATAATATATGTGTTGTATAATTGGGGTGACGAAATAATGGGCGTTAAAAAATTTTATGATTATAAAACGTAAATAATATTAAAAAACAAAAAGTCCAATGTACATCGAAATCAAAAAAATATATGGGGAGGAAATTATAATATGTGGATTGAGTAATATATTGCGTAACTTAAATTCTATTAATAATGACGCTATACGAATAATTTGGGTATACTCGTAGAGTACGTAAGAACATTTTGGATGAATCCTTATAGTATTTTTTTTTGTAATTTTTATTTTTTTATACATTAATTTTTGAATTAAAATAATGTTACACATGAATTACAGTATTTAGTGTGTATATTACAGCTATTATAAGGTATGTATAATATATACTGATGTGATGTTGAGATACATTGAACATTTTTACATTTGGTATACATCTTGTATATTTGTATATATATAGTAGTAGTTGTATATATTTTTAATGGTGGGATAGTTGTGTAGACGCGACAATTTTTATTTTGTTGTTCTTCCATCTTTGATTGTTGGAAATTGTAAGTCTAAATGTTCTCGTTGAGTGCTGTTCTCGCTGTATTATTGCCTTAATGCTAATTTCAAGATTTGAAAATATCTAAAAACTTAAAATTGTACACCAAAAATATATTACGAATAATATTTGTGATAATAATACTGAAAATGATAGTTAGACAAACCTGGCATGTAAACTGACTTTAGGAAACTTATCAATTTAATAAATTTGAAATGAAATTGATTTGGATAGCCTATAATCGTAGATTTATTTTTATTGTTTAAGATTATTTGTATGGAATATAACAAAATTGTTTAAACAACAATTTATTATTCTAATTGAGATTGTGAGAATAGAAGTAATGGCACATAAAAGTAGACATATAAAAGTCTGAAAATCTAATTTAAACGAAATCGTTATTGACACCTATTTTATTCATACAGTTTTTTTTAAAAACAATTCATCATTGCATAACTTCTAGAAGTAAACAGTATTAAAAAAAAAAAAAAAAATTATAAAACGTAATAAAAAATGTGAAATATTAGAATTCTTATAAATTGAATTTCATAAATAGATTATAATATTATAGAATTCAATTTTGTCAAGTTTTTGTTAAATAATGTTAAATCTTGATTATGATAATTTTATTAATTGTCTTTTTTTTGTCAAATGAATTTTATCGATTGATTAAGTGTATTTTTGTTTTTATTCTTAATTTTTTAATCTTAATTAATTAATTTTATACAACATGATTGCAGTTTAAACTTAAATTTTATACATTAATCTATAAACTCTATAGGAGCAATATTGCTCACTTGAGAAATAAATAAATAAATAAATTATTATTTATCGTTTTCACAGTTTTTACAGTTTTTACAGTTTTTACAGTTTCAATAATTATTATTATCACAAAGTAGTTGATTAGCTTATTGTTGTTACTATTCTATTTAGAGAGGCTTGCAAACATGGTACCTATGGTATACTAGAAAAACTGAGCTGGGAAAGACGAATATAATCTTTCAAGAAACTTGAACCAATTGGATTACATTTTTCTGCCATTCTATTGTGATTGGGCTATAGAAAGATAAATGAATTAGCTGATAAAAAAAAGTATTATAAGTTTAATTCATGTAATATGTAGTAACGTAAATGTCATTTAAAATGTCAGTTAAAATCAGTATTATAAGTTTAATTTATGTAATATGTAGTAACGTAAATGGCATACAATAGTAATTCTGTGGTATTACAATGAATATCTCTGACTAAAGCAGCCACTCGTACCTATACCTAACAAACAATAGTAAAATAAGTATGAATTCAATTTTTAGTAAGACAGATAAATTAGTATGAACTATAATAATAAATATCTATGATTTTTTTGTGTATTTGGGTAGGCAAAATTAGTGGAGTATCGTTTAATAGCCTATAGTATTGTTAGTCTAGATAACTAACATTGAAAGGTATATTTTATCTAGTGTCTACTATATAGTTAGAGTTTGTCGGGAAAATCAATTATAAATTTTTTATATTTGAAATTATTTAATGTGGTGGGTTATTGTGGAAAATTATATTGAGATATTTCTGAATCGATTTCTTCTTCATTTCTAAATTTTGTATTCTAAAACCATATACTAATCTAGGAAAACCAGTTAATGAATATTTTGAAATTTGGTTTAAAAAATGATTAAAAAAAAAACTTGGATATTATTTACTAAAAGTTGTTAATAGTATTAATGCTATTTGATTGTTCGGAATTATGTTTGTAATTTTGTTTGTAATTTGGAATTTGAGTTCTTCATCAGCACATTATATTTCTTCATTTGTATTTAAACATCATGCATTTTTAAAAACTTATTTGAAAACAGAAAAAAAAAAAATAAAATTAATTGAAAAATTGATGCAGTTCTATTTGGATACAAACATAACTAATTACCAAATTTTTAGATTAGTATTTGGATAATGTAAATAAAATTTTTGGCTTTCATTGATGTGAATTCATTAATTTACATTTGTGTATGTTTAATTGCTGGATTACACTATAGATTTATTTGTGACTAGACCCAAATGTTCATAGTATTAACATCGAAAAAGCTTACAAAAAATGTTGTTAACACAAATATTGGAATTTTTTCAAATTTAACTCAGTCTTCAAATTGATTAGTATTGAGGAATTAAGCAAAAGCACTTGATCTATTGATTGCTGATTATATATGCTATAGCTGGTTAAAAAAAAAACTAGTTCATTTTCAAACATTCCTCCCGACGTGATTCTATTACAGTTAAATAATAATAGTCCAAAATATTATAATCTTCAGATAAATTCAAAACAAAAATTAATAATTTTTTCCTTATATTTCTTGTTTAATCTACATAAATTCTTACTTCTATATACTGTTCATCTTCTTCCCTATCACAGTCATATGTTGCGTAAGTATTAAAAAGGCTAGATCCTAACGCTATGCTCATCAAGGACATAGACCTACGTTCATCAAGGACATAGATCTGCAATTCTGAAATGGACGGGGAAGTACAATAGATCTTAAGAGGTCGCGGTTACTTAGAACTCCCAATTCAAAAAAAAAAAAAAAAAAAAAAAACGTAATGCTGTTACAAAATACATATTACATTAGAAATGATGACAAAAACATCGAGATTTCAGTAAATTTCAAATTTTAGAAATAATTTATTTTTTATTTCCTGCTTTATTCATCAAATTCGTCAATGGGGGTGTTTTCTCACATATAAAGTTTAAAATTTTCTTTACATGTATAACTCCTAGCTAACCATAAAACAAACTCAAATATATAAAAACTTTTCTACAATTAATCTCTCGGTTATACTAAAAAATACAAATATATGTATATACATATAATAATAATAAAAAATCCTTGAAATAGGAGACAAAACTTTTTTTTTATTATTTGTTTTGGTATACCATTAAAAAAAAAAAAAAAACAACAACAACAAAAATAAATAAAATATGTCGTTCTTTTAATGTTATTAAAATTTTCCAAAAATGATGTATAAAGTTCAGATTTAATTATTCTCTCAGTAATTACCCTTTTTAATTATACCATATTGTTATAAATTTAACAAAAAGCATTTTTTTTTTCTTATTACATAATAAAAAAACAATTTAAAAAGAAAAAACAAAAAAATGAAAACTCATTTAATTGTGCATAAAGTGATAATTTACCACATCACACTTTAGAATTTTCTTTTTTTTTCTCTCTACTTGCATTCAATTTCATTTCATTTCATTAAATTTATTAAATTCATATTAATTAATTCTTATTAAAACCATTTATCACAGCTGCATATACATTTTAATGTTGTTGCAACATTTACCATTCATGTAATTCCCTTTTTTTATTTTTTTTTATTTATTTTACATGGTATATACATGAATTATTTGCACTTAAAATACATATGTACAACAATGCACATTATGTATGATATATGTTTGTTTTGTAGAACATTTCTCATTCTACATAATATTATAATATTTTTTAGGTGGTTGGAAAATGGACATGATATTATTATAATAAAAAAAAAAATTATTGATTTTATTTGTACTATAGGGCGTCTTTTCCATCTCGATCTTGAATTTATTAAATCGAAAATCATTGGGCTACACTCAGGGAAAAACATATTATTAAATATTTAATAGTACAGTTATTGATTCAATAGGACAGTTATCAATAGGTTTTTACTATAAAAACAATAGTTTTCTGTTTAAAACAATATGTTTTGTAGTTTTGATTTAATAACATGCATACTATTATTATATTAATAGTAGACCACATTAATTTTATTAGAAATACTATAAATTTAAAACTGTTCTACTCATTGTATTTATTGGATTATACTATTACTTCAATATTGCAAAATAGTTAATTTTTAATAACATGACCAGAATTAATTTAATGGTATGGTTAACCACATATACTATTAAATATTATACGCATACTATTGTTTTTATGGTGTTAAACTATAATACTGTCACTGTGTCCTGTACTTGCCACGATTTTTTTAATAATGACACTTATATTTAATAGTATGTACTATAAAATCAACGATACCATTCGGAAATCATTCAAAAAACTCGCTAAAAATAACCTAAATAGGACCTAGTAATGCACTATTTGTTCAAAAGTAAAAATTTGTTTAAAGAGATAATAACACCTGTTCGAACTTGTTTTGCTTGCATTGAACAAGTAAAAAAAGTTAAAAGATTAAATAAACAAATTAAAAAATTAAAGTATTAAAAGTAAATTTAAAAATAAAGATAAGAATAAATTAGAAATAATTGAAATAAAAGAATAAGTAGAAATTTAAAAACAAAAATAAACTTTAATAGTGCTTAAGTTAAATGTTATAATATTACTAATTTTACTAAATTAAAGTTAAAAGTTAATAAACTAAATATTATATTTGAGTTAGACATTAAAAATAAAAATAAACGTCATTCAAAGTGTGCTTAACAATTATAATTAATTAAAAAAAAAAGTGCTTAACAATTATAATTAATTAGTGATAAAACATTTTTGCTAAATCAACTATAATAGAAGAATTAATATTTCATTTAAACAAAAACATTGAATTGTTCGAAACTAAGTGTATCAAAAAAATAATATTTTTAGGATAAATTTATAGGAAAAGTTTTCTATTTAACAAAGTTGGATATTCAAAAAGTTTGACCTTATCAAATCGAAGAAATTATTTTACACAAAACTGGGCCTTATATCTTATGCAAACAGTGACATGATAATTGCATGGCCTGTGTTGTAATTGTTATAAATAATTAATCTTAAGATTATTTTTTCTTTTTGTTAAATCTAATTTTAATATATTTATATGTTTAATATTAGTTAGTTATTATTGTTATTAGTGATTTTGATAGATTTAAGCTATATTTCTATGATAAAGTACAAACAAGTCTGTTAAAAAGTACAAGTAAAATTAAATAATGTTTATGGAATCAAATGATTTAATAAATAATTAATATTGTTTCATTTAATTTGAACTGCTTTAACCTTACATAACAAATATAGGTATTAGAAAAATAGGATTTAACTCATTAAATTAATATTAAGTATAAAAATAATAATATTTAATATTAATATTAATATCATGCTCCTATTATAAAAAAAGTATACCACTTCGACAATACTGTTAAAATGATAGTATGCATATACTATTAAATTTATTAAATTAATAATATTAAAACTATTATTATAATAGGATATACTATTAAATTATAATGTGATGGACTATAATATTTACAGGACAATACTATTAACATAATGGTACATTTCAACTATTGATCTAATAAGATTAAAATTGTTATTTTAAAACTGTATATCCCATTGACGAATTTTGATATTCGATTCTCGACTCGATAAATTAGATTTTTCCCTGAGTGAGTTAAAATGATATCACGATATTTGTTCTTGATATCAAGAAAATGGTTTGTATGTATATATTTGTTTGGGTTATAATAATTGTATGTATATATTATGTACTATTTTTCTATTAAATTTAGGAAGAGGTTAACTAGTTTAAATTTTTAAAAAATTTAATATTATTATTAATGTTATTGTATGAATTCAATCAGGCTAATTCAATTTCAAGCTATATACTTTTTTACTTGCTGTTACAAGATCCTATATTCTATTACTTTGTATTGTTTGATGTCGTATTGGAGTTGAACCTTGTTGAGACTGAAAGCTACAATAATATATTTAACATTTCAGTGATCGTTTTAATATCTACATTGTAAATAAATAAATAATTAAAAATAAATATATAAACTGCAAGGTGAAACTAACTAAAAATTTATTAAAATTTATTTGAATAACAAGAATACTTTTACTAACTTATAAGTGAGTGAAAACTAACTGAAATTTTAGAATTTTCAATATTTAACTCTCGACCATTAATTTGATTTGAAAAATCAATAAGGCAGGGTAAAAAGTGAAAAGTGAATAAGAGAAAAACGCGGTCTACTTATTCCCTTTTTCTACTGCGAATCCCAATCTAAAACTTGCCTTGCTATATTTGTGAATATTCTGAGGGCGTTGGCTATCCACCTTAATTTTTTCTTCTTTATTTACTTCTTTTGTCTGTTATTGATTTTTGTTTGGTCATTTCCCTCAACACATTATTTTAAATTATTCTGGGCCAGAATATTTTGCATATTATTCGCAAGCATTTATGAAAGAAGATAAGTATTTAACTTTATATGTAGTTATTGGTTATCAGCGTTTGTTTTGCTGCCATACAATAGAGTTGATTCATGTATTCTAAGTTTAGTGCTACTGGCAATGTGAGATTATCTTCACTAGAGGTGGATTTCCTCTTCATGGACGAACGTCTGCACCATTTTATTTTACACTATAACTGAAACTCAAATACAATCAAATAATATCTATATACTAACATTTGTTATGTCTTGACATTTAAAACATTGTTTACATGAGCGGATTTTATTTTTATTAAAAAAATTTTAAATTTTGTTAAGAGTAATAATAGATAATAATATTGTAATATTCGAAAAAATAAAATATAGCACTTTGCTTTTATCTTAAAATAAAAATAATTTGTTAGAAGCAAAATAATCTTATACTAAAAAACAAAAAACAAAAAAAAATTGTTTTTCTTAAAAAGCATTTGAAATTCTACATGTGAATGCGTTCATACAAAAATCGAGATAGCATTTATCAAATAATTATATATTTACTTCAGCCTAAAGTTAGAAATATTTTAATTTAGAAATCGGATGAAGTAAATTGTCCGAATAAATTAGTTTGTGTATGTGTTAGTAAAATAGAAATTTTTGATTGATCAAAAAATTTGTCCGAAAGTCCGTCCTTCAAGAGGAAATCCACCATAAGTCTTCCGAAAGCCATTTTGGCTAATTTTAACATATTTTCTATGTCTGTCATAGTGCCATCACTTATAATAATTATACATACTACCAAGGTACGAACTGAATTCGGAAACATCTTCTATAACTTCATTGTTGATTGTCCTGACGAATGCACTATTTCTGGCGATAATTCTTAGCCATTTTGTTTTGTTGATATTGATTTTGAAACCAATTTCTAGCGCAAGTTGTTTCAATTAATCAATTTAAGTTTTAAGAAATGACAATAAGTACACATTCTATCTATGGGCGACATATTTTCAGATTGGTGCTTCTGTTTTAAGTTGAATGTACATTGATATAAATTGAAAAGGGCATTGATGGTGTTAGTTTTGTTTTTTCCTAATTAATTTTTGTAAATTAATTTAGTAGATATATTTGTAATAACATTAAAATATAAAGTGTATATTGTTTAGAAAATTTTCCAATACTTACTTTGCGTATAACTGTATCGACATAACTCTAATAAATTTTATGCAATGTAAACAGAACGACAAAGTCGAGAAAATGTGTCAATATTATTAAAAAAAAAAATAATTTTTTTTATTTTCAAATACCCAAACTTAGTATGTATTAGGTAGTTCAAGTACCAAAACTTAGTAAGTAAGGTAAATATTATTCTGTTCAATATGCCCAGAGCTCAGGACAATCATTAAAACTGTTATTTCGGATTTAATTTAAATTCGTAATTTCTAAGTGTTTATGTCTAGAAATAAATTTCTTTTTTGAAATTTGATCGAAAGTGTTTGAATTTGATCGAAAAGGAGTTGATTAGTATTGAAACATCGAAATTGAAAATGAAGTTGAAATCGAAATTGATATTCAAATTGAAATCATATTTTTCTTGATATTGAATTTGATATTGAATTTAGTTAAGATTTGAATTTAAAATCGAAACATATCAATATTTTAGTGTTATAAACTGATCAGTTCGTTAATATGGGTATAAATTTTCGTCACTAATTTATGTGCGAAGTGTAATGAAATCAAACAATGTGAATATTTTTTACATCCTTTGGTAATTTAAAAAATATATTTTATTTTTGTTTTCATTTTGTTTTTATATTTAAGTAAAATTTTAATAAATTATATATGTATATAATATATATCCTTTTCTTATTATGTTAACATTCACATGGAAGTGTATGTGCATTTCTGTAACATTTCTTCTTCCTTCTCAACATTTAAATTTATCCTTCTGATAATATAAGATTTCAGTCTGCTACACAAAAACATTTCATTTATGGTGTATATTAAAGTTTCGTACTGTGTTTGTGCTTTTTTTTATTATTTTTCTTCTCTCTTGTCGTGGAAAAAGAATAATAAGGAAAGCAAAAATATTGTAATAGAAATACGTAATACGTAATTTTCTTTATATGCTATTATTAATTTTATGTTTATTGAAAATTTATTTGAAGTCAGCAGTTTTTTTTTTTATATCCTGTGGATGTTATTTTAAATTCCTTGTGGAATATTGGTATAGTGAATGATGGTGATGAACTAATTTTTAAACAATATATTATACTAGATTCTGTTGAATTCTAAAAATTGTTGTTGTTTTATAATTAATAAGAAATTGGTGTGTGTGTGTGTGTGTGTGTGGGTTTATTTTTATATAAAAATTAGTTATTTATAAAAATGTTAAATATAACCAAAGATCAAAATATGTACATAATTTTAAATTTTTCATTTAAAAAAAAATATATATATCTATCTTGAATGTCCTCAATTTATTATTCTCACAATTTTAATAAATATTTTTTGCTGCTGTTAATAATAATATCCTGCTGAATTTATATATATTTATTCTTAATTGATATAATTTTATTCTTAATTAATTTAAGAATACTATAGAGAATTTCAAGGGAATCAATCGGTCACAAACATATAGTATACGTACGATAAACATTTCAATATATTTGTAGTTGTAAGTGTGTTAGTGTTTTATATTTTGTTTTTCTATATTTAATTTAATAAGTTAGGAAAAAAATAATTTGAAGAATAATTTTATATAATAATTTGTTTTTATTTTGTATTTCTATAATCTAAGATGTCCTTATAGACATCTTCTAGTTCTAGGTTTAATTAAGAATTAAGAAGATAAGAGGAGAAAGAAGAGAGAACGAATATAGAATAAAAATTGATTACATGCGTTATTTTAGTTATGACTTTTATATTACAGGAATTGATTAAAATATAATATCAAGGATATTTATTTGATTAACAGTGGATTTTATATGATTGCTTTTTTTTTGTTTTTGTTGTACTAATTAATTAGAAACACTTGTCTGGTTAAAACATGAATGAAATGAAAAAAAAAATGAAGAGCATGTGTTGAGTTGGTATTATAATTAAATTTATTATATATGAATTTTCCGAATAATTTATGAAAGTTTAAGAAACGATTAATTAATATCAATTATTAATTATATTTCTTAAAAATTTTGATAAATAATTTTTAGAAGTCATATTATTAATATAATATTTTTTTTTATATAATATTTTTGGAAACTTTTAAGGGTTGTTTTTGGTTATTTTTAGATTATTATGAATATTTGAATTTCATTTTTAATTTTAACTTTGTTGGAATACTTGTGGGAGAGTGGGACTACTGTCGAAAAAGCAATATTAATAACATTGATTCTAATTAACGAAATTGTCACGTGTGGGATTTGAATTATATTTAAAAATAATAATTAAAATATATGTGTACCATTTTTATACCATGAAGAGTATAAAAATTTCTGTAATTAAATTGTTGTGCGATGCAAGTTTATACGAGCAGTTAAATAGCCGTCTTATGCCCTATTGGAGAGCCTTGTTCTATATTCAATGACAATGGTCGAAATTATGAATTTCTACTTTATTTAAAAAGTTATTTTATTTTTTAAGCAGACTCGCAGATAAATCTGCAAACCAACTTCATGTCCTTTTCCTATTCGGGATGTAGGCCTTTATAAAAAATACATAAATTGAATCCATTTAAATTTATTTTCTATTAAGTAGAATAAAAGCTAATTGTATTCCACATTAAAAGACCTACTTCCACTGAGTAAATATTTACAACTTTCCTGGAAAAATAGACAAATAAATAATATAAATATATAATGTTTATAATTTAATAATAATAATTTAACGGTAACGGTGTCTAAAATAATCTATAATTATAATTGACAAGCATTTAGGGACTTGCGCAGTAGACACCTTTTCATTTTATTTCGATTCTCCTACTCCTTAATGAACTTCTGATATAATATATAAGATGTATATAGAAAACAAAAATGCGCACACAGTTGAAAATTTTGTACTCATATGATTTTATTATTCAGCAAATACATTATGCATAATTGAGATCTTGTGAAAATAACAAACAAGAGCAAACAAATCAGTTATTATAATTTACATTATATACTTGCAAATGAATCTATGTACATATGCCAAATAAAAACAAAGAAACAAATTCATCTAAAATAAAAAATATAAAAACAACAAAAAAACAAATCACTTGAATTCTTCATTTTTATCTTTTTAAGTAACTGTTTCTAAATTTTGGTTATTTGTTAATAATATAGATTTTATTAAAATTATGTATTATGTAGGTATATATATACGTACCTCTTTAATGACAAAATTTTTTATTTTTAGTAATTTTATCAGTAAATGCCACTTACTATAGGAAATATATAGCAAACGAAGCAGTATATGAGGGACGTGTATTTATGTGTCCTATATAAAACTTACTACCCACAAAACTTTTTATTAAACACGAGGGGTTTCTACTATATCGTGCGAAGTCTATGTCAGTACATAAATTACTGTTTTTTTAAAAACTTTAAATTTGACTTCAACTTGAAATATAATTACTCAACAGGGGCCCCTAGTTTGTTTTTAATATATTACTAGTATAATGTCATTGCTAATTTAATAAGGTTTGGGTGTAGTTTAAAAAAGTATACACATTACAAATTAAAACAGCAACAACAATGTAAAGTAAATATGTATCATTTCTTATCATAATGTATTAATATTATATTTTCACTACATTTTACTTCTATACGTACACCTATTTCAAAAATAAATTGAAAAAAAATGATTAATTTTTTCAATTCTCATTCTTTTATTCATCATTAACTGTTTTTTTTATTATTATTGTTGTTGTTAGGCTTCAGACAAAAATAAAACTACTATATATAAAAAATAGGGTAAGTTGAAATAAAACTTGTTTTTTGTTTATTTATTTACCGTATTGAACTAACCATTTAGTTAATAATATAAAAATTACTTTAATTTACGATTATTTTGAATTTGGTAACTTAAAACTATTTTTGCTGGCATAGTAGAATTAAAGAGCGAATGGTGCTGAGAAGTATAGTTACTGTTTTGTTTGATGTATATTCGTATTTATAAAAATGTTTGTGTTAGATATTTTTTTGGTTTACTTCAGTATTGTTAGTCAGGACTTCAGGAGAGTATATAATAAAAATTAATGGGAGTCTACATAAATTAAACGGTTACTATTTTTGTTGGTAAAAATATTTTTTGGAATTTGCAAAGTGTATCGGAACTTCAATTGGGTGAAGTCTGTTTCCACTTAATTTCGCAATGACAAGGTTGACAGGACAAATTGAAGAAATTAAAGAAGAAAATATTCTATTTTTTTACTAACAACAAAATTTTATTATCATAAAAATTGGTATAAAGAATAAAATTATTTTTATTTCAAACTTTAATTGAATTTTTGTATTTTTCGTTTTTGTGAAATAAGCTTGTTATAATTATTTTTTTTTTTTAAATTTTTTGTATAAATGATTGTAATTTTGAATATTTATTTTTTTACTGAAATAAAGCAAAAAAAATATGAATAGGTTTACCTAATTGGCATTTAATTTCACTAAGCGTGGGCAATAATATAATATAACTGCTTAAGTCTACATAAGCAAAAAATGATATATTATTGAAATCGCATTCTACTTCACAATAAAATCTATCTCCCCAAAAAACATAGAACCTTTTATGAATTTTGGATAATGAAAAAATTATATTAATTTATTCGCTCAACTTTCTTTTTATAATAGTCCCCGTTTCTGGAATTCTATTTTAATTGAAATCATTCATTTCAATTTTACTTTAGTGTCTCCAAAATTTGATCGAAATGGCAAAATAACTTGAAATTTAAAATCATTATATTGAAAAGTATTAAATCGACTTAAGCGATTATTGTTGTTATTGGATGCAATCAATTAGTTTTGTGCCATTATTTCATTTTGTTGTTGTGTTATTTCATTATTGCATTTTAAAATGAAATAACGCCGCAAAATGATAATTTGCTAAAATTCAATTAAGCAAATATTTTTTCAATCCGGGGTTGCCGCCCTCAAATTCCTACTGCATCAACCATATTATTTTGGAATGAAAATAATTACGGTAAATTATTTGGTGGAGAATGTCAAGGCTGTTTTGTAGTTCAACCCTGTTTTTGTAGACTACTTGCAAACGTAAATTGCAAGGTTTAAAAAAACAAACAAATTTAAAAAAAAATAAATAATTGTAATTGAGTAGAATAATGAAATAATACCTTGAAAAAAAAAACAAAAGCTACAAAGAAACGAAACAACGCCGTACAAAATGAAATAACATTACAAAGAAATGAAATAACACATAAAAAAATGGAATATCTTTTGCAGTATTATTTGATTTTAAAAAAAAAAAAATATTCTACGTTATTCCATTGATGATTGCGATGTTATTTGATGCCACCTATATTATTGCTCCATACTGAATTGCGAAATAACTAAAATAATTTTTTTTTTTTAAATTATCATACAGACAAAATTTAAATCTAGTAAATAATTTGTTTTAATGAATCAATTCGTAAGTTAAGGTTGGTAAAATACAAGTCTAAAACATTTATGAGAAAATATATAAATAATCAAATAGAATTAAAAAGCAATGATAACAAAAATTATAAAAAAAAAAAGTAAGATTAAAAGTTTTTAATATCCTTTTGGTAGGTTTATATGATGAGTTTTGGATTAATTTACTATGTCTCACCAATCACGTCTTACAAATATAATTTTATTAATTTTTTATTTTTATAAATATACTTATTCATAATGTTATTTTCAATGTAATCAGTTTATCTGTTACATATTTGAATTGTTCACCCTTTAACCTTGAGATTTTCCATCAAATAATTTACCGGAATTATTTTCATTCCAAAATAATATGGTTGATTTTATTTTGCTATTATGAATAATAAAATTTCGGTATATATAATAGCAATCTATTTCTGATATCATGTTTACTGTAAATATTTACTATTAAGATTATTTATGCCTATTTGAATTTAATTATTGAATTTCACGGTCATAGGAAATGATTTTTTAATTTAAAAAAATCTTAATTCAAAAATTTCCGATTTTATTTTTTTGATTTTTGTTTTTTTTTTATTAATCCGTCCGGCTTTTATAGGCTATACTATAAAATAATACAAAACCTGATTTTCGCAATAAAATTAAAATAACCTTCATAAAAATATTAAATTTAATTCTGATACGAATTTTAATGTACGTAACAAAAATTCGCTCTGTTCTCCAATTCTGGTTATGGGATTTCAATACAATGATGATGATGATGATGATTATTTAAAATTCAAGAAGATGAATTCAATTGCTTCAAAGTATCTTAGGGAAAAAAAAAACTTATTTTTTATCCTTTAATGATTTCATATTGTTTAAAATTTTTCTTAATTTTTGAAATTTTAGAAGTAAATAACATTATACACAATGTAAGTTAATTCTTATATGGTATCCTTGCAAAGGAAAACTTAATGTAAAGTTTTCCAATTTGAAAATTTTCTTGATCTTTGCACAGAAAATTTAATGTTTTAAGTTTTAGGAAGTATAAAAAAACTATTTTAAAAGATTTACAATAATGTTACCGTAACTCATATAGAACTTCGGTTGAATTTGAATTGTATTAAAAGTGCAGAATATTATTTTATATACTTTTTATACATAATTTCATAACAAAATTTTCTCATTGTATTAATCACAATTTTTAATATTCGTTCAAAAAAAGTTTATAAATTTTTTGGTTTTGAATTGGTGTTGATCCTTGTAGTAGTATAAAAAATAAACAGGACGTTGTGGTTGAAAAATATGAGTTAGTGGGTTTAATAGTAATGTAAAATCATTGTTTGGAGTTGATAAAGTGCACATAGTAATTAAATAGGAAAAGCAGATAAAAAGAATGAAATAAAAGAAGTTCAGGCAATGCAAGATCATTGTTTCGAGCTGAAGTTGATAAAGTGAAAATAATGATCATGATGGTAGACATCAGAAATAGATGAAGCAGATGAACAGGAAGAAAAAGAAGACGTTCAGCTTTTAAAAATAGTTTTATAAATTGAATCAAAATACATAAATTTTGCATCATGTTGGGTATTCACATTATAAAATTTTTATACTCAAATAAAGCTGGACAATTAAATTAAAGAGAATGAACTTTTAAGAATAATATTTATACTAAAATAGATTTATAGTTATGTCATGATTATTAAAAGAAATTAAATTAATTATTTTTAAATTAATAATAAACACAGCCATGCAGAGGCGGAATAATACTATGTGATATCTATATACAGAGATCTACTCTAATACAAACTGGATCAAATTACTATCATAATCATCATTGCCCAGAAATCTCCATTTTGGTTCAATGTAATAATTAGAGAATTCATATTTATAATAATTACAGATTTCTCTGAAGTTATTTATTTAGTACATATTTTAAATAATCCAGTCATTGAAATCTGGTTCTGAAGAATAACAGAGAGCATTCTACATATCGTACTTCAATAGAACATTTTTAAAAGTCCCTCATAATGTTTAATAAATATTTACACTGGTTAATCTTATGCGATTTGCATGCTTGGGGTGCTTATTTTAATGATGAGTATAGCTACGATTGACTTTGAATTGTGCTCTGACACCAAACCAAAATATTGAGACACAAATCTAGATTAAGATGGTAAGTAAGATTTAGGTGGTAGCATTCTAAGATAGTAAACGGGGAAATACAATAGATCTTAAAAAGCCGCGCTTTCATAAACTCTCCATTAAAAACAAAAAATTAGCATATTTTCATCATAAATTACATTTTTGAAGAGATTTGATTGATTTCATTGTGTTATTGCCAAAATTAGAGTGATTGTAATGATTTTCAGTTATTTCAAAGATTAGACTGATTCAAAATACTCGTTAAATCCTGTCCATAAGTACAAATTTTTTGAATAATCAAAAATTCTTAAAATAACAGTTTAACTTTTGCATTTTATTATATTGCAACATTCTAAGGCATTACATATTGATAATGTAAACACATAACATTAACAACAACTGTAAATAAATTTTATTTTTTAAGAGAAATTAAAAAAGTTTCCATTTTGTTTTTTTGTTTATTTGTAAATTTTTTTTTTTATTTCCACCTGGGTTATTTAATAAATAAATTTTGTGCCGGAGAAAACTTTTCAAATTTTTGTAATTTTCTTTCCTATTCTTTCTTTCTGGGCAAGAAAAAATAAAAAACAAGAAAAAGAAAAAGTTGGAAAAATGGAAATTGCATGTTTAGAAGGAAACTATACTTATTTTCTGAAAAATAGAATAAGAAGTTTGGAAAATGTATTTTTGTTTTTTTTTGTTTAAAAAGTTTTGCGGAATTGAATTGTGTTAAAATGCAAGTATTAAAAGTATCTAAATGGATGCAAAGAGAAAATAGCAGCAAAAATCAATTGAGTAGAACTTTGCAGTAGAAAATAAAACTGTTATTTTGTCTTTTTTTTTTTTAAAGAAAAATTTAAAAATAATTTTTTTTATTTTTAGGTACCTACCCATTATTTTTTTATATAATATTAAAGTATAAAAATATAATAAATTTTTATATAATATCTCTTAAAGATAATTTATTGAACAAGTTTTGTAATTATTTATGAAAAATATAATATGAGATAAGCTTTAAATCCGAAAGAATAAAATTCAGCATTTAGGTTTAGTAACTTGAGTAGTTGGAAATTAAATAAATAAGATAATAATTGTTGTCTTAATATTAGTAATCGATAAGAGAAAAATTAGGAAACTGTTTTTGTTTAATAGGTTTAAATGTTGAAAAGGCTTATAACAGTAACGGTGGCCATTCACAGAAAGCATGCAAATCATCTGGGGCTTATTTGTAAAAATAATAATTGTCAGATTTGTGATGGTGTTGATACAACACACTAATATTAATATATCAAATATATTATCTAAGTTTGTCTAAATCAGGCGAAAATCTGGTCTAAGCCTATACCTTCTTAAACTATATTATGTTTGATAAATTAAATATATTTAATTTGGATTATATTTATATTTAATTATCTAGTTTAGATATTTATAGATACGGTTATAGTCTTATAATAAAGTAAATGTAGAGCTCAGATTTTAGATAACAAACATTCATGTTAGCATATGAAAGGATCACATTAGGTGTCACAAAATTACATAAATAATGATAAAATTAGTTTTTTTTTACTCATACTCGCATATAATACAATAACTTCCAGAGTTTACGATGTGATGAGAAAACACACCTAAATGTGATTTATGTGAATATTTTACCAAAACGTTTGATTAAATAAAATACCCAGGTATTTAGCTTTAATTATAATAATATATACTTAACAACACAATGAAAAAGCGTAGTATCAATATTTTGAGCAAACAGGACTTACAGGACAATTGAAAATATTCATCATTTATCATTCAATATACAGGACTTTCGACGTAGTTTTGATATTGTTATTCTGAGACTGTGTTTAACTTCAATAACAATTATATTCATTTGGCTATTCTACTTGGTGTTGCTTTTGCCATCTAGTAGAATAGACAAATTTTACCTCATAGGAGCCATTTGAATCAAATTATTTACTATGTTGTTAGATTGAATTTTTCTACCATTCTACTAATTGCAAGCTATGAATAGATATAACATTTAAAAAAAAAAACAATTTAATTTACTTTGTAAATCATATTTTAATTACAATTATATTTATCTTTCAGGATCAGTCCTCAAATTTCAATTAAATTTTTAAGGTAAGTCATATGAAATAATTTTCGAAAATTTTGAATTATTATCCATTAGTAAAATTATTATAATTATAAAAATTATAATGTATGGAAATGTAATATAAAAATAATAATGTATGGAATACCCATTAACTTTTGGTTTTCTAAGATTAAATTTTGATGCATTTGTATTCGTAGTGAAGGATATTTCAAAATAACAAGGACAATTTGAAAATAAAATGGTTTGTACAGTCTAACGAAATGTAAATTAACAAGTTTTGGTTTACAAAATAAATAATTTCTTAGTTTTGATTATTATGGTATTAAAAAAAAATCAGATTTTGCATTTAAAATTTGATAAAATAATATATAGTGTTCTTTCCTCTGAACCGATTTAATCTTTTACCTTAACCCGGTTCGGATTATTAAAGTTAGAAAACATAATTAAATTGAAAAAAATAATTATACGAATTGGAAGTGATGAATCAATTGAAATGCTATATAATTTTAACAAAATTTCAACTATTTTTAATAATATAGGATATGGTAAGTTTAAAATTGGTTTTCGCATTGAACTTCAAAAACGTAAGTATGGAAAAACTAATATTGATTTAGTTTGAATAAATTACATATATTTAAGTTTATAGGAATTTGAAATTAAATGGTGACTGTTAACTGTTTTCGAAATAGATCTGTTTTCATATTTTTTATTTGTTGATTCACTTTGACAATCATGCTTCGTACATATATTAATTTTTGCCTTTAGCATAATTTAAATTTAGTTGAATTTGAGTGAGTAAAAAGACCATGTTACTTATAAGTGTAGTATTAGCGAATCTGAGTAAGTAATAAAACCATGTTATGTGTATAAAAATATGAAAGTCACAATCATGAATTTGAATTTTATTAAATACATTGTGATTTCTAGGTGAAAATTTGATCATATAAAGGGTCTCTAGGTATGATAGAATACCTCTTCTAATGATGGTGTAACAATTAAAATCGATTAAAACGTTTGAATAAATTTAATGAAACAAAATCAGAGAGCTTTTATTTTATATTATTAAAAACATAAATGTAGAATTGCACCTGTACTGCTGCAGATAACATGACCTAAATTATTTCAATAATAAAATCCTTTGGGTAATCTAAAACTACCATTTGTATTACAAGTACTGTTTATCTTTTTAAATATAAATTTTCTATGATTTTTAAATTTTTCCATTTTCTTCTATTGCTTTCGATATTTTTTCCCAACAAAGACCATATCTAAAAATAAAGTTAAAAAAAAAAAACAAGAATTTTCTTCGCGTTCTTTTTTCTTAAAGAATTATTTAAAAAAAAAAAAAAAATTTTCCTTGGATGATTACCAAAGTTAAGATTTGCAATTTTTAAAGTAAATATGTTTGTTTTTACCTGAATACAGGGTGCTGCAAATCAAAATTTTTTTAAAATTGTCATATATATCTGGAACCAAAATTATCTGGAATATTTATAGTTTAGAGTATACTAGAATTTATAAAATTATGTACCATAATCTGTTTATACATTGGGTACTAATGGTCCTCCGAAAATTCTACCGCTTTCTATCTTACTTAGCAAAGCATGAACCTTTCTAATTTTATATAATTAAGTTATCCCCATGTTCTATTTAATTTAGTTAGGAACATAAGTCGTTCATAAATTTATACTAATCGTAATTTCAAATATTGAAATCTTGTCTAAGGCCAACAATCATGACTGAGTGGTTATCTCTGATTATTGTAGTTGTCAGATGATTCATCTTGTATAAAGTATTCTACTCGTACCGTTTTTTTGATTTATTTATTGAATTGGGAATATAATTTGAATAATACATAAGGAATATTTTCTTAAAAATGCTAAACTTACTCTAATGTAATATTCGGTTCAAAAATTCGGTTAATAAGTATATCAAAATTTTTAAAAGAAGTTCTAAAACTATGATCATTTAGTTTTTTTACAGTTATAAAATAAAACAAAACAAATATTTAACTACGCTTTTTTTACTATTCCTTTTCATGATTAATTAACTGATGTATGGAGACTAGCCATCTACTACTTTACCTATATAAATCCTGCTTTTAACTGAAATTTGTCGACTAATCATTTTGACATAATAAATTTTCAATACAGTCTCAAAGCCATGTTTAATGCTCTCAAATCCAGGGAAATTGATAAATTATGATGTTTGTAATACTTTCTATTATCTCATATGTTAAGTAGCTACTTTATCATTATTGAGTTGACACAGTGAATTCAGTAGAAAGACACAACCTCGTGAAACATTAAGGTCACAAAATGCTTAAAACAAGAAAAGTGGATGTGTGACAAGTGAGTTCAATTTAATTAGTATTTATTATTTCAATAAATGTACAGTCAAAATTTAGGATCTTTTTCCAGGTAGGATGTTATTGAAAATTTTGTATGAATTTGAATGACATGACATAACATTTGATGATTGAATGACATGACATGACATGACACAATGACATGACATTTGAAGAACATTTGATAGGATTATTTTTCATTAATGTCAGTAAAAAATCGATTGTGATAATAATTCTTAGTTATTTAAAATATTTTTATATAATTTTGTGAATACTCTGTACAACATATTTACTACACATTTCAACAATTTAAACTTGCAAGATATATTTTTATACTATATATAATACAAATAAGGTGGAAATTTTTCAAAAACTATCCCTAATCATGTGTTTTATCTTATATGTAGGCTCAATTTGGAAAAATAAATTCAATTCATTTTCTCAAAATTAGATTTACTAAACAATCAGAATTGCAATTTATAGATAAGCAAATGAAGCTTATTATTTAAATAAAAATCATTTTAAATTTACAGTTTTAACAAATTTTTTAAATTTTTTGCGAATTTTTTGATATTTTTGGTTGGAAAAATAAAATGCAGCTAATAGAACTACAAAAAATGTACTATGCGTAAAATATACTGTCTATATTCGATTGAATAATTGCAATATTATTAAGGAAGGCCTCCTCTAAAGTCTGGTTCTAGCCAACGCCGAGTAGTTGCAAAATATCGTGTTCAAGAGTTTCTGTTATGAATTTTTTATTGGAATTGGTACAATGGGTTTAATGAAATATCCAGCTTTGCAGCATAGCTTCCTATTAGCCAGCAACAGTGAGTAATATAGGAACACGGTTATAATTTGTTTGGTAAAATAAAGATATACAAATTAGAATATATATATATATGAATATTTATTACGTAATGAATCTGACTCGATGTAATACAATGATAGTCCATATAGTATTAAAAAATAAATGACTATTCAAATTGAAAAATTATTTTACTTGGATGGTACAAAACAGGTGCTTTTAATAAATTAATTAACCCTGTCACTACCAAATCTTGTGCAATGAAAAATATTTGGATTACTTCATTGCTTTGTGCAACAAAGATAAATATGCATAATGCAAGAAGTTTAATTAAACTTCCTTTCTTTATAAAGGACATTAGTAGTGCAAGAGTTAAATATTGCAATTGAAGTCGGATCGCCAAACAACTTACAATTACAAAATTTTAAAATTAATTCAAAAAATATTTTAAAAATATTTTTTTTTTGCATCATTGCATTTTTAAAATCAAACTTTATATTATCCCCTTCTGGGGGTACTTTATATATATTAAAATAAAATTACCGATATATTAACGAAGTAAATTCCAACGACAGGGTGTCTCTGAATTGATTTTTAATTCAAAAATTTATTATTATAACTTTTTTTTTGGTTTTGTTTTAAATCAGTATTAAAGATAATTTTAAAATTGATTTTGTGTAGTCGAAGATCCAACTTGTGAAATCTAAATTATTTTTAAAATTATTTCTTAATTTTAATTTGAACATTACAGAAACATTGTTGAAATACCGTTATCGGGAATGTAACATAAATTCAATAGAAAACTTGAATGCAATAAAAAACGCTGATGAAATCTCTAATAGGAAAATATGATCACCAATTTTTAATAAAGTCCTTATTAACGTATTAAGCGTAGAACCAATCTGATTAGATGACTGATCGATAACAAGCCATAGTTTGGCATTCTTTTCAACATTTATTGTTGTAACTACAATGATAAAGAAAAAATAGAGCTGAGTAGTTTTAATTTAAACTTAATTTCAGATTCTAGATAAAGTCTTTTTAAAAAAAATGGGGCATACCTTGAACAGTCAAATGGCAAATCTGATCGATTTTATCAATCATCAAAGATTTGTTTTAATAGGAAGGTTAAAATAATAAATAAAATTGCTTTATGATGGCAGTTATATATTTGTTGCATTTATTAGAATCATATCAAATCTCGACATGTCTTAATGCACTATTAGAGCATAGTTAGTATAACTAAGTTTTATTTTGAACAGTTTATAAAATAATTATTACTGTTAGTAACACCTGAATTATGACTCAAAAACTACAAAACGATGAAAAATATTAGTTAAAATATTTAAAAGATATTTTCTATTTGAAAATTTCATATTTTTTATTATCTATAAGTTGAAAGTTTTATAAACAATTTGTTGGGTCAATTTTAAAATGATTCAGTCTCTGGATTGCAATTTTATCTTTAATTGCAGTGTACTTTATAAAAAAAATCTTTTCAAATGCATCCCTGCTGCTTACCTAAGAAATTTATATTTATTTTTGTATGCTTCATAATATTATATAACTTTCTTAATTCTAAAAATGTTTTTGTATTCTCTAAAGTATATTTTATTTAACAGAAAAATAAAAATAAATATACTTAATATAAAAAAATTATATTGTATACAACACATATTCCAGTTGTATATGGGTTCCCTGTTTGTGAAATTTGTACTAATATTGATTGTTTATTTATTTTTATTATTTTTTTTCATCCTTTGAAATAATAATTCAGTTTTCCTTAAAGGAATATACAGAATAGATTACCTGTAAATATATATATGAAAAGTAAAATAAAATTTATTGTCCTTGATTTGAATTGTGTATATGTATATGTATAATAAGTGTATTATGTGCATATACATATATGTTATATATAATTTACTACACCTTAATAAATCATTGAATCAAATAGAAATCAAGTGATTTTATTTTTTTTAAGGTGAAAGGTAAAAATTGATAAGAAATTGTTTGTCCTTGCAATAAACAAGGAATTTTTCAAAATAAAAAAAAAAAATAAAGGAATTTTCACAATATTTTTTTTTTTATTTTTTTTTAAGCTTTAATGCAATTTGGATTTGTTTCCTTATTGAGTGTGATATGAATAGAATGTATGGATGTGTGTGAGTTATGTTTATATGATATATATACATATAATCCATTTAATTTTTAATGCATATTTTTTTTATTGTCCTTGCGAATTGAACCATATTTTATTATAATTGATAAAAATTATTGCTTTGAAGAGATTAAATTAAATGAAAATTTATTGTTTAGAATAAAAAATTAGTATTGTATTAAATTAGATTATTTGTGAAGTAGATTGAAACACTTTATTACATTTGTAATATGAATTATTTGAAATATAGATGAATTTATTAAAATGTAAATTTAAATTCTATTTTTGTGATTTTGTCTTTGCTTCATAATGTTAACATGGAAATATATGATTGCTTTATTAATCATTTAACCAAGACCAAATTCCCAAGAACAATAGGGATATGACGATATATATTTCCGTTTTTTTGGTATCCAACAATCGCTACGAAAAACGAATATTTTAGCCCAACTCTGGTAAAAGGAGATATTTGGGTTTTAGCAATATTTTTTTTGGGGATTTTGTTTTTCCAGATTTTGTTTTTGGAGATTTTGTATTTGGTGATGAAGAGATTAAATTAAATGAAAATTTATTGTTTAGAATAAAAAATTAGTATTGTATTAAATTAGATTATTTGTGAAGTAGATTGAAACACTTTATTACATTTGTAATATGAATTATTTGAAATATAGATGAATTTATTAAAATGTAAATTTAAATTCTATTTTTGTGATTTTGTCTTTGCTTAATAATGTTAACATGGAAATATATGATTGCTTTATTAATCATTGAACCAAGACCAAATTCCCAAGAACAATAGGGATATGAAGATATATATTTCCGTTTTTTTGGTATCCAACAATCGCTACGAAAAACGAATATTTTAGCCCAACTCTGGTAAAAGGAGATATTTGGGTTTTAGCAATATTTTTTTTGGGGATTTTGTTTTTCCAGATTTTGTTTTTGGAGATTTTGTGTTTGGTGATCTTGTCTTTGGAATTTTGTTTTTGATGATCTTTCTGGATTTTGCCCGTGTTCCCAAATAGCGGGAATATCCAAATTATAATATTGAATAATAATACTGTTTACACCTTACTAGAAACTGATGCTAAGCAGATTATGTAATAAGCATTAAATATATATATTTTACGACAGTAATTAGCTATTTATAAAGATTTAATTTACTTCAATTTATTTATTTACATGTTTTTTCACATCATTAACATCAACATTGCTTTGTAAGCCTATCAGTAGGGCATAGAATGCAACAAACTATTTCTTAAAATTAAAATTTTTCAAATTAATATTTCTGTATAGACTTACAACATACTTATTAGAAGTTAATTAGACTTTTACCAGAATTACATATTACATGAAAGTGTAACGAAATCTTGTCTCCTCTCAAAATTATCTATACATCTAATCGATACACATTTTAGCTTTGTTGCTTCAAATTCTTATCTGTATAAAATCTTGCTTTTTCGAAATATTGTTTTACAAAATCTGATTTTATAACACTAATTAATGGGTTGATAAAACATTTGCGGGTAGTGGGGGCTTGGAAGTTTTAAATAAAATTGGTTTGTTTTCTATTTTTATTTAAACTTTGCCATCTGGGTTTACAATCAGCCGTCTGCAGCTTCCTTTCCATTTCATTGAAAATTAAAATAAGCGGAAAAAGAACAGAATTTTCAAAAGCAATGTTTTTATTGACACAAGGTATCGTAGCCGGACCTGTATTCAATTTATTATAGCAAAAGGGTATAAAGAACAAACGATCATAATATCAAAAGTGATGAAGTAAAAAAAAACAAAAATAAAAAAATCTTGTCATCTAAAATCATAAATCAGTAGTGAGATATTTAAATTCATAATGGACGGGTAGTCGTAGAAAACTTGGCAATGCTGGAATCGCAAAATTAATTAATACTCTAATTTTGATATTTTTAAGCTAACATGAAACCTCTGATACTTGACTTATTTTAATGTATTTATTTATTTTTCGATAGGAAGTAACGTGCTTCTTGATAATGTGGAAGTCTTCCCGTTATAGTTAATCTTAATTAGATCGACTAATACATTTTTTTCGTAAATTTTTTTTCGATCAGGTATTTAGAAAATTATTATAGTAATATGTAGTTCCCGTGTAGAGCTATCAATATGATAATTTCCGTGTACGAACCTTATCACTGTGATGTTTCTCGTAAAGTTTTCGCCGGGGAAGTTTATTTAAATATATTATTCACTAGGGGCCCCCTGTTGAGTAATTATAATTCAAGTTTAAAGTTTAAAAAAAAAACAGTAATTTACGTACTGACGTAGACTTATCACGATTTAGCAGAAACCACTCGTGTTTAATAAAAAGTTTTGTGGTTAGTAAGTTTATTTTGGACACATAAATACACCTCCTTCATATACTGATTTGTTTCCGATATATTCCCTATAGTAAATGGCATTTAGTGGATAAAATTACTAAAAAAAAAAATTTTTGTAAAGAGAAGCGAAATAAAATGAAAATGTGTCTACTGCGCAGGTCATTAAATGCTTGTCAATTATAATTATAGATTTTGCGACAAAGAAATTAATAATTTCCGTGAAGATAACCATTATCGTAGAATTTTTGAATTAACCAGCTCGTTGGGTTCTATCCGCTTCAGTAAAATGACGTTATCATCAATATCAAGAGCTACATCATTTTCGAGTTCATATTAATTAACAGCCGCTGCTCGTGTTTTACTGATGTTTTTTTACTGTTTCAATGTTAATGAAAATATGATATTTGACTTTTCCCAGCAAGCAAACGAACATTAATATTGACAACATTCAAAAATTATTAACGTCTTCTTAACATTATAAATATTTCAATATAAATTTAAATATTGGAAAGGTAAAGAAAATGATTGTAGTTAATAAAGGATAGAACAATAAAAAACTTTCACAACTTCATTGATTCAGTATAAACTGATAAGTTCAGTATTAATAAATTCAGTAGTATGTCATTACTTGGTAATGAATATAGAAATGTAGAAAAACAACTAAAATTAAAAAAAAATTCCGATTATTTACTCTATAACACAAGTTTGTGGCACAGTTAAATAATTTAATAAAATTTTAATGGATTGCCAAACTGTCTACCACAATAACATATTTAAATTGAAAAACAAATAAACAAAAAATTAATTAATTTCAATACAAATTGATTTTTAAATTAAAATTAAATTGTTTTATTGCAAACTAACTTCTTTTTTTTTTATAGAAATTAAAATAAGTTTCACGAGTACGATATGTATTATAGTAAAAATGTTTATTTTCCATTTTTTCTTTTAAATTTATAATTGAATTTTTTACTTGTTTTTTTTTTTTTTTTGTACAAAGGATCTTTTTTCATCGTACCAATGTATAGATATATCAATTTATACATTTCAATTTCTAATAATGTTTTATGTGTAATGTTATATGAAGTGTAGTACAAAAAAAAAAAACAATAAAAACAAAAAAAGAAATCTATCCAAACATGCAGTCATATTGAAATCCTTTTGGTATGTATAAGGATATAAAATAAATACTACCTATAAATAAATTTACTTTATAAAAGATATTCTTACTCGTTACTCGTGTATACATCCTTGAAAAGACATTTCATCACATGTTAAAATTACTTTTTCTTTTCCTTGTGTACCACAAGGTGTTTAAAAATATTTTTTTAGTGTAAAATTAATTTTTATATTCATTTATTAGCTACATTTTAGTATGTAGCCAAACTTTTAGGCCATATTTAACTTCGAAATATGAGCCTATAATAAATTTTTGTTGTTAAAAATGTTTGACTTCAAAAAATGTACAGATGAAGGATTTTATCTGAACTGAGGATTAATTTTATTTTCAGTTTCTATCAAAATAAATGAATTTTAATTTATTCTTTATGTTGTATTACAATATTGTGCTATTTACAATACTGTCCATTTTCTTTTATCTGGTTTTGATACCTACTGAAATAATATTGTAGGACATTTATAAAAGCTTTTGGTTGTATAGAGTTTGTACATACAATAGCAACTGTTATTATCTTCGGAGCTTAATATAATTTATAATTTAATAAAAAAATGTTTATTTCAAAGAGATTATTCCAAAAAATATTTTCACTTTTGCTTCAGTGCTTTCGTTTATCGACAATGACTGATACTTAGCTATATATCTGTATATATATTTCGGGCAGATTTTCATCAATATAACTAATGTTAACTACAAACATAGTCTATAACTAGAAGATTGAAATAGATTATTGTGTTTGATACCAGAGGGCTGAGAACAACACCACAATCCAATATGGAATTCTATTTCTGCACATATTTCCCTACTGATTTTATATTCATTAATATTTTTATTTTTGGTTCACCCTGTTCAAACTTGTGCTAGAACACGAATATGTTGTTAGTATTATGTATCTGGTTAACGTGGAATATTTTAACTAGGAATTTCTGTTAGATTACATATTAAAAAACTCGTTATCGATACTTAATCAATAAATTGCCAACACAAGAACCTAATATACAAGTTGCGACAAAAAAATTAGGAACACTTTTGTAATAATTTAGAAGTTTTAGTTGTTTTTTTAAATTGAACAAAACCTATATTAGCATAAACCTATTTCGTCTACTTCAACATGTCAAATTTTAATTGACAATTAAAGTTGTGTAAAACAGTTCAAACAGGCGAAACTATTCGAAATGTGTTGAAAGGTTGTAGGAGGATTTACTGCAATCTGATGGTGATTGCCACTTAGGGATTTAATTTTCAAATTTCATTAAATCCAACTAATTGGCTAGCCCCAATGCACTTTCTGAAGTATGGGTGATAGAATTTGACGTACGGTTCCTTAATGGTTTGATTCATCTTCGTACAACTTGCTGCTTGTGGGAAAAAATATATTTTGTAGATATTTCCGTTTGGAGATAAAAACGCTGCAAGCATTAAACTGTGTATCGGTGATGTATACAGATCTGCCTACATTACGGAAAAGATTCTGAATTTCAATATGTGAAAGTTGCACTGTTCCTGGTATGGTTTTCTGTTTTCATTTGCTACACGTTCGTTATCGTGTACTACTACACATTATTCCTTTTTCTTTTGTCTTTTGTTCTGTTTCCACTCTGTTATACCCACATTAGCTGAACACTCATAATAGTTGATATGGGTAACAGGAGTTAATACGTAAAAGCGGGAGTAGGAAAAAAATTGGTGTAAACTGGATTACAATGACATTAAAGTGCATCATCACCTAACTATTGTACATTTTTAATTTTATTTTCTCCATTAATTTTGCAAATTTTTTGCATATACATTTTTTATTAAGGTAAATTAAAAATGAACCTATTCAAATGCACTGAATTGTTATTTTTTGTCTATAAATGATATGTATTTGATTATCTTTTTGTCTATTTTTTTTCTTTTACTATCTTTTTCTAACATTTGAGTAAAGAAAAGAAATTAAAACTTACATCATCATCATCATCATTATTATCACATTCATCATCACTATCATTATTATCACATTGTGGAATCCCAAAAAGTCAGAATCGATAAAAAAACATATTTTCGTTTAAAAAAAATTTTTTTATTTTTTTTTTATTGTAACAATTTATATCCTGTTAAATTTTCTTTTGATATCTTTTATATCCTTTATTTTTCTTCAAGAATAAAAATATATTTTCTTTTCTTTACACTCAGTCTATTGTATCGAGACACATGAGTACATTGGTGGCAATGAGGGTGTTGTATGTAACTCATATGACTGCAAAAACACAATTATTTTATTTTGTTGACAATCTTTTGACATATAATTTACACACATATGTATTATTTTACTGTTATACATCTCTGTATATGAATTTCGATCAGTGGGGAAAGAAGAAAAGAGATAGAACATATTTAACACGTTTTAATTTATTTCTGATGGTTTTGGAATATAGAAGTAAAGACTTTTAATCAAAACCTCCATTCTTTAGTGGAATAGCTTTAGAAAATAAATATTAATAATATACTTAACAATGGATTTGTATATGAGAAGTATATAATAGTATATAGTAATTTAAGATAGCATGTGTATTTTTGTATTACGTATCTGTCAATTTATATTTTTAACAAAGTTGTACGTAATCAGGCTGTCAAATATTATGTACAGATGTTGGTGACATTATATTTATTTTGCGCATATGATAATTTGAATATATAGTTTTGGTAGAAGACAATATTTATAAGTGGTGACATCTATGATTTGACTATGATTTGTGTATGTGTGGGTAATATTTTTAGATTGAAAATGACTTTGGGGATGAAGTGATAAAGTGAATAATGCGAGTAATATGTTATTGGAATTACTAAATTATATAATATGTGAAAATGAAGTGATATTATGATCTAGTGATAATTGCGGGAATGTTAAGAGTGTCATAGGGAATTTATATAAAAATTATATTTTTTCATAGTTAGATAATATATATATATAATATTTCAGTGATGGAACAAAATAATTTTAAATCTATAACGACTTTTTGAATATACGCGTTATGTCGTCTGATCAATATTAAACGATGTCAGTCGATTTGAATCATGGATAGGGTATGGATATTACAAACAAATAATTTTTTTTTAAAATTGTTATTTGAAATTGATTTAGAATACAATTTTATTATTACTAAAATAAAATAGAGCTAAGCTGTTATGAAAATGATGTAAATCAATTGATATATCAAAAATTTTGACTAAAAACTTACTGAGCTTTGATTTCGATGGCAAAAATTTTCTAGTTACTAAAGTGGATAGTTCATTACAAAATTTTAGTATTCTAAAAAAAAATAAGAAGATTTTACTCTGAATTGAAGTTACTGCAAAATTTTTAAACATTTTGATACAAAATGTTTGGAGAAAACATATTCTCAAAAATGTAAATGTTGCACACTAAGTAAAAAAAATAACTAAAATTAGTGAAAAAAGTCGAAAAAATGTTTACAAAAATAATGATGAAAAAAGAAGTTACAATAAAAGCTTTTCAAAATCGAATAAAAACAAAGGAGTTATTGAAATTTTTTTTATTTGTCGACCCTAACAAGCCATTTCTTTACGAAAATGTTTAACATTATTGTCAATCTAGCCCATGTAACCTTCACAAAGTCATTTCATATGACAATAATTGTCTATTATAGAAATAAAATGTTAATCAATATACTATTAAAATGTCAATATACTATTTAACAATTTATATTTAAATTCAATAATTATTCACAGTTAAATTCTTTAAATTCCACTCAATCCACACCAAATTATGGCTAATTATGTTGTTTGTCAAAACTGTGCAAAAATTAAAATTATAATTTTCATTTGAAGAAAATTCATGTTAAATCTTTTTTATTTTTTCAAAAACATTCCTCAAGGCAATTTACAGGTTATATTTACGAACATACCATATAAATAAATTTGTTTTTTTATTTCTTTCCAAAAAAACAACATAAAACGGTTTTTTAATTACATTTTTCATTTAATTATAAGAAATTATTTTCTATTGGTTTGGAAATTCTACCTAAAATATCGTAAAAATTTTCTAAAAATATTTCATCATTATTATACCACTACCACTACTATTTTATTATTTTCATCATCATTTACCACTACAAAATAGCATGATAAATCGAAAAAAATAAAATAAAAACAAATTCTATGAATGAACTAAATCAAGGTTATAGTAATGAGTTTTTATTAATGAAATTTTGTTTAACCAACTGAAAGTAGTATAGAATGAATAGAGGGTGATTTTCATTTTAGAGTGATAGAACTTTAAAATGAAATGAAACGCCAAAAAATTATCATTATCGAATCATTCAACTAAAACAATTCAACTAACAACAATTTGACTAAAATTCAGTTTTACTAAAAAAAATTTAGCGGATATTTGGGGTCAGCAGCTTTTCACTACCCAAGTAGTTCCAAATAGTATTTACAAGTTGTTTTACTCAAGTTGTAATTAGTTTAATTGTCTAAATCCAATTGAGTTTTATTTGCATTGTTTTTAGTTTAATTGGCTTAGTTGAATTGAGTTTAAGTCGAACTATTTTTAGATGAATTGGACCTAAAATCATAAATTACGTTTAAATACAAATGTATTTATTTTATTTAAAAGATAATAAATAAATAATTATTTCTTATAAGTAAACTAAAGGAAATCTGCATCACGGCCAGCTCTATTAACTCTCATTCGATTAATTAAATTCAGAACTACATTTTAAACAAATTATGCTTTATATCCAAAATAAGACCTCAGTTATGTTGATTTCTGAAATGACAATTATTCCTTGCTCATTATTATAAAACAGTGATTTCAAATATCGCTATAGCAAATAATCTAATGACGTTAGATCATACAATATTGCAAATTCACTGGCCCATTATTTGAAATTATTGTAGAATTAGAATTCGAATGATTTTTTATTTGTAAATTATTTCGTATTACCATGCTACTTAACCATACTATTTGTAGCGATCACCATTAACATGTGTTTCAGTCTTATTTGTAATAAGATAAGCAGGATATTTTTATAGATGTAATGGTTAACCTTTTCAGTATCATTCTCACTCATATATAAAAATGTATGAATCAGATACATAATTGCATTAATATCGGCAGGAACAATACGTCCATTTGCGGCTGTGGTGAAAGTGTGGGCACACTTCTATCTGTTACAAATATTTGATCCATCTATCCATACAAAACAATTTTATTTTGTCAATGTAAGTATTAAACCAGAATAATGAGCTATAACAAAATTTTTTTAAAAAAAAAAAATCAGTTTGTAATTTACTTTTGCAATTGATTTTTAGCATAATTTTACAAGTGCATTAAAAGCTATAAACATCTTGAAAATTACTACGAATAGACAAATCCAGATATTCATGAACATTTCCGGTTAAATCACGACATTTTCTTTTCTATATATATACAATTATTCATCTTTGTGTTCCAGTACAGAGTAGAATAAATATTGTTTGAAATTTGTCAATAACTTGACGAATAACCAACTCCAACGGATAAATGTGTATACCATAAATTTCATGAAGTTTTCTATAACTTTGACAAACAGAAAATTATTGATTACGAATACAATTTTTCATCATTTAGAAAATGTTGTTTTAGTGTAAATCATAAACAAAATTAGATGCAATTCAGAATCAATTTATCACTAAAATCTGTATTCTAAAAAAATCACCCTTTAGTATATATCAATTTACACTTTTTTGTTCTCATTTCGACTCTTATTTAATAATAAAGAATATTTAAGTTGTCGCTAGCGATTTTCATACAATTGATATTAGATTAATTCTAAATTCGTGTCTTTAAAATAATCATAAGAGAATTTATTTCGATTGCATTTGAATCAGTTCGGGTAAGAAGACTGTTTTTATTCTGTAATGTAATAAATAGTTATAGAATTTCATAATTTATTTCCAAATATTAAAATTTAGATCAATTTTTGTCTGTATACAAAATTAGGTACATCAAATTTTGTAATCTATTTTAAATTTGTCATTTCAGCTTTTCATTATTTTTTAAATTAACCAATTAGTGTCAATTTTTTTTTTTTTAAATCTATTGAAATATATCAAAATATGCTGATGATATTTATATGAGCTATTGTCACTGCTACTGCTACTGCTACTACTACGCATCTAAACTGGAAATTCCGTCGAATTCTTATTTTCTTCACAATTCCTCTCTAGACTTCGAACTCTGGGTAAGGCCTTCCCATACTTTATTTTGGTATTTGAAATAAAATAAAATAAATAAATGTAGTGTAAAACTTTACTCAAAGAACAAAATTAGCGATCTAATTGGCTTTCTAAGCCTTACAGTTGAATCTGGTATTCAAACTAGTTATCATTTTTTTATCATATACTCTTGTAGACACTTACCGTTTCATGTATATGTACATAATGAAATAAATAAATAAATAAATAAAATGAAATAAATATTCTACAAACAAAAAATGACAAAAAATGAATAACTCGAGTCTTGGCGTTTAATTATCTTATATTACCACAATTTGTATTAATAAACTAAATTGTGTGGAACTTTTGAAATTCTTGATAATCAATCCAAAATACAATTTTATGGAAAAAATACACTACAATTTGTTGTTTCTTTTTTATTACTACTATGGAGCAGTACACTTATAAAATTCAACTTAAATATAATAATTTATTAAAATAGCTTAATTTTTGGAAAAAATAAATAATAAAATTAAAATAATATATATATATATAAGTATAATATATATATATACATTATCTTTCCCAAAACTTTGAGGTTAAACCAAACCTGTAGAGGTTAAAAAGTTCATAAAAAGAAAATTAAATATTTTTTTTTCAGTATGCATAGGAAAAATTGAACATTCATCCTCACAATGTAATTCGAACACTACAATTCATCCTAATTCAATAAAGGTAATTAATATGGTCAATGTTCCAATTGTCATTTTTATTATAAAATTGTAACCTAGTCTATATTGTAGAGCAAAAATAATTTTTTTATTTTATTTTATACAGAAATTGCAATTCATCACGCAACTCATAAATCATAAATTTTTTACGCAATAAATGTTGGCATAACGGTTTTGTATTTCATTTTGCTGACTGACAACTTTGTTAATTTCTTAGAAAATTTTCAATTCTAATTTTACGTTTTTCGTTTCATTTTGTATTCGGCATCGGATTTAATTAGTATAGTATGTATTTGTTAATTCGTTTATAATAGCCTTAAAAAATAAAGTGATATCCGGAACAAATAAATTATACTTAAAAATCCATGTTTTTTGTGCAATGTTTTTATTTAAACTGTGTTTTGCGATTAATGATTGCGATGGTTTAGATTTTTTTCTACTTTGTTATTCTTAAAGTTCAGCTATTGTATTCCGGTCATTGCAGTTTCTGAAGGATCGGTAATACTATAAAATTGTAACCAAGTATAGGTTTTGGAAAAAATATTACTTTAGAGCGTTTAAGTTAAATTTGTATAATTGTCGAATATTTTTCTTTTATAATTTTACTAAATATGCTTATCATATACGCGTATTTCGTCTGCTACTTACAGACTTCTTCAGTGTTTTGTACTCGCCGTAACTAGTATATTTTGTATTTTATAAAGAAATTGGGATTCTATAAACATCAGGAATGACAAAAATTCTATTAATTGCTGTACTTCTGTTGACAGATATATACTTATATGTTGTTATTTGTATATTGAATGCAAATTATTCTATTAACAGGTCTGCTTCTATTGACAGGCTTATTTATATGCTATTATTTGTAAATTTGAATGTAAAATATTCTATTAACAGATTTAGTACTGTCTACTTAATTGTTCTTATTTGGTGTTGAATGTAACAGTTTATTCAAACAGTTCTACTTCTGTAACAGATTCGTCAATTGTTGTTGCATGTTATTGAATATAAAAAATTCTGTAAACAGGTCTACTTAAATGATGTTATTTACTTTTAAATGTAAATAATAAAAGTACTGTAATGAAGGTCATTTATTCTATTTATTTATTTGAATACACATTATATTACAATTAAAATTACAACAAATTTGTTTATAAGCTCTAGCTACTTAGATTATCGTTTTAATATGAATCTCGTACTGTATTTGTTTGTATTTGGTATAATTTTCACAAATCTGAGAATTGTTTCAATCCGAATAAACTGTTTGAATATTGAATTAATTTTTAAGCTAAATTATAGTCAATATATACAAAAGTAAGCTGGAAAAATATTCTAAAAAAAAGTTGTGATTCGGATTTCTAATTTCAAATACGAATTGAAAATTTAGTTGGTAAAGTGCAATCTCGCGTCATACATGTCATATATTTGTGGAATTGAAAGACAATAAAATTAAAATGAAAAAAAAACTATAGGTAGGTAGTAGGTAGGGTATTTTTAAAATATCTAGGTTATCAAACATATACTCTCTCAAACACCTAAAACCAGTTCTTGCCATGCTTGAGCAATATGTCCGTAAATATGTTTGATATATTTCTAACTTTCATATAGATTTAACAATTATTATCAATACTTACACTTAGATGTTCTGCTAAAGTTAAAGTTTGAAAAATTATCAGAAAATTTTCCACAAAAGCGGAGACTTGGTTAGGAAGCTATAAATTCGGAATTTTTTGAAATTACAAAAATAATCTTTTGCATTAAATTTAAATTTTGAAATTGATTATAAGAAGTTATAAAATTCATCATTTAATGTATATTATTCCAGTAATATTACCGTGGGTTTAATACAATGCTAAATGATAAATTTGTAGATAAATTAATCATTAAAGAGTGATCACAAAGTGAAGTGAAGCCATTCTATAGCTCAGTAAAAAAATCATTGAATATGGCCCAGAAAAAAACATCAATTGTTAGTGTATGTAAACCTAAACACATAGGAGGTCATTGCTCATTGTAATAGGTAGACACCAAAATTGATCAATTGTGTGTTGCGAAAATGAGCTATAAAAGTAGATAATGTAAATTTATAATCTTATGAATTTAATCTTAATATACAATTGAGTAGACCCATGTGTTGAAGATTAGTTTTATAATTGTTCTGTTGCTTCATTTGAGATTCAATTAAAATTATTAACTAATGAAATTTATTATAGCACTAATACTATTTAATAATATTATAGCACTAGTACTTCGTAACAATTATTAATGTGTATATGCAATACCATGTAAAACGGCCAAATTACCCGAACTGGAAACATTATCCAACTGAACTGGAAAAATTTGACAAGATTGACCATATCGTAGTTAATAACTGCTTTTATATAATTTATTTTTTCAAATATTTTCCCACATAACAAAATAAAATTCTAAAGATATTATATATCTACTATTTAAAATTTCAAAACCACTCTATATAATTTTAGACACCTATAAGTATTTTTATTTGATTCAAACTTCATAAAATATCCTTTTTAAAAAACCAATAAATTGATTTTTTACATTAATTTTTAAATTTGACAAAAATTTGATAAACATTTTCTTTAAGTTTTCCTTTTAAACCTGTCAAATCTTTAATTAAAACTTAAATCCAAATAATGTACAAAACACAAAAAAAAAAAAAGTTGAATGAACTTTACTTTTTATACGGGATCAGATGGGAAATTTTCCAGAGGCGTAAGCACAGTAAAAACAAAAATAAACAAAATTCAAAAAAATGGTAAAGAAAATTTTTCATAATATAAAATTCAAAACCGTAAAATAATCATTGATAAGAAATATAAAAAAACAAATATTAAACATAGACAGGAAAAAGGATATCAAGAGAGATGATGGCAGGCAAATGGGTGTGATTAATAAGAATATGATGAAGAAAATATTTTGTTTTTTTTTTTGTTTTCATATACTCGTACTGTGCAAGGATCACCAATATTATGTTTCGTATTGAATTTTCAAGATAAAATGATTAAAAGAAAATTTATCCTGGAAAATTTTTTGACAGGAGTTACAGGAGGAATATAGTTTAATGAACTTTTTCATTTATTTATCGTTTCCCTTTTTTTTGTTGGTTAATTTACTTTGTGTATATACTTATATATGTGTACATATGTACACAGAGTTATATCATATAGAATTGAATTTATTTATGTAGGATCGTTTAGAAAAGGTTATAACGAATAAATTATGCTATGATTTGATAGATATCTATGCTCCTTATATTAGATTTGTATAGTAGAGGTAATAAAATATTTTCATAGGTTTAATTGTTGAAATTCAATAAAAATGAATTTTGTTTAGTCATTTTCATTTATTTTTGTTCATTTTAATTCGTGGTTTGTTTTTAGGCATATTTTAGGATAAAAAAAAAGGTTAAGGATTGATCAAGTGGTTTTTAGATACATTTTTAGATTTTGTTTTTATGGTGTTTATTTTCAAAGAAAATAGAAAAATATCAATCAATAACGACAATATATATATATATTGTATCGTATAGATATAGAAAATGGTTTGTTTCATTGAAATATTTATTAAATTTTTTTATGCTTACGATTGTCTGAGTTGTTAATGCAAATTTTAGGTTGGCCAATAAATGTATAGTGAAACGGTATGAGGGATTTTGTATTTATAGTTTGATATTTGCTATTTCAAATATACATTTTCAGATAAAAATTGAGTTTTCTGAAGTGGGTTATTTGTATTTCAATCTTATTCGATATTTTATAGTAATAATCAGGTAATTGTATTTTGGGCAAAGTATTTTCTGAGAATTCGAATAGAAAAATTTTTATTATAGTAAAAATATATATAGAGTGGTTTTGAAATTTTAAATAGTAGATATATAATATCTTTAGAATTTTATTTTGTTATGTGGGAAAATATTTGACAAAATAAATTTTTATTTATAGAGTTTTTTGACTGCAATACAAATATTTATTTATTTTTTGTTATTTTTTAATTGCGTATATAATTCAATTTTTTTATGTTTTTTAAAATTTTATTTATATGTACTATTAAAGACGACGTCAACAAGGTACTACTTATATTCAATGGGATAAATCGGAAAATCAAATTTCCAATATAAATAGTAAAAATACAAGTTTAAATTAAAAAAAAAATGTATATAGATTTAGAGCTTATTCAATACAATAATAGAATTAGAAGGACAGAGTTTGATAAGACAGATCAATCAGCTCAAACAGAATTTTAAAACTATCACATTAGCCACGTAATACAAAATCCAATTTGAGATACTCTCTTTAAAAGAGTAAAATCAATTTAAATCAATTAAGCTAAGACGGTCAAATAATAATGTTAAGTTTAAATTATTGTTCTTGGTAGTAAATACAAATAATAAATATTTTCTATTTGTCTTGATTTTGTTTAATTCACAAAGTATTTCCTATATTGCAGAAAACAGATAGCTACTACGTGGCTATTGATCAAATTTTATTTGTATGTAGTTGATATAAACCGCATTGTATTGTTGAGCTGCTATTTAGTTTGTTTCTCGACTGTTAAACAGTAATTTTACTTAAACTGATTTACATACTATACATGAAATTAAAAATGTGTATCCATAAAGTATATATTTTTTTTCAAATCACTGACATTAAATTTAAATTTTTTGAGTTGATAAATAAACTGCTTAGCAATCAAATCAGGACATGAGTTGGATTGTGAAGGTATACTATTTTATTCATAGCTTATTAAAATCAAAGTATTTACTAATGTAAAATTTAAAGTGTATGTTTTTGAATATTATTAGGTGTTAATTAGGTGGATTATCTAAAATTAAATCTATATGAAAATCATCATTTAAATCTATAGTATCAAATTTTCATAATATGTGGTTAAAACTTAGATTTTGTCTGTCATTGTCATACATTATTGATCTTGTTCTGCCTCAAGGTTATATAGGTCTTCAACAATTTTTTTTTCCACATTGATTTTGCACGAGAATCACTTTAATATCGCTTCATATTTTCCAAATTGCACTTGCTTCCGGCAACAACCATTCGACACCAGCTAGTTTTTGGATGTCCTCCACTCATTTTTGTTGATCTTGAGAATTTTAATTTAATGATATTTTTGCAATATTTGCCTGAAGTTTTAGAGTTAAAGCATATACCCATATATCCACATTTTTTGGCTTAATTATGCTAGTTACTAATTTAAATTTTTTCCTTCCATTTTTTTTCTTGGAAATTATGTCGGTCTTGAAAAATATAATATACATAATATACTATTTGTAGTATAGTCTGTCACGATAAAAAAAAAATTAACAAATAAAGTTTTCAATATAGTTTTTAACAAATTATTCAACAAACTAAACACTAGACAGTTTCGGTGGGTAAAATCAGATTAAATATCAAATATGAATAGATTTTATTATGATGATTTGTAAATATTATTCTTAAAATTCTTTTCAACAAAGAATAGAGGAGCGTCTATGATTCATCATTTCATATTTTTGGAAATAAATTTTTTATTATCAAGTCATCACTATACCTTTATTTTACCTTCTATTAAATTGAATTAAGGTGAGAAAAAATGATTTTGAAAATATACTTTTTAGGCATAAATAATTTTATCAAGTTACGTATTTTCAATGGATTAATTGAACCTGAAGATATTTTTGGAGATGATTTAATTAATTTTATTATGAAAAGAAAATTTAAGTAAATTATTTATAACAAAATAAAAAGGTTAATGAACTTTAAGAATGGTAAATTTTCTTGAAAATGTACTTAAAATTTAAAATTTATTTAAGTATACTTCAATTTTCTTCTTTTGAAGTATAGGTATATTTGTATATATATATATATATATATTTCCATAAATAGATATATTTTAGAAAAGAAAGAATAATTTTTGGAATAAATTAAAGTAATAAAAAATTTACATATAAAATTTTGAAATTAAATTTGTTAATTTAAATGAGAATGAGAGTTTGTTTCTATTCAATCCTTGATTTCTATATTGGGCTCATAATCAGTTTTTACGAATACTTTGATATATTGTCATATTGAATATGTTAATTTTTTTTATTGTGGTAGAATTTTTACAATTATTATTGGTAGAAGACATAACATTGATACTTACATGTATATTTATGATATATTGTAAAGGATGAAAATTTAACCCAACGATTGAATTTGATTTTTACCTCAAACTGAAGAAATATGATGTATCGGTTGTAAGAAATTTATTTTTGATTTGTATATGATTGTATAAATTACACTGAATTTAAGTGAATTTGATTCAATTAAAAGTATTTAATTCAAGAATTTTTAGAATTATTCAAGCACCCTGTAACGTCCCTGAATTAAATGGCAATAGTTGGTGTTTAATTGAGGTAGTATTCATGTACATTCCAGTTGAGATTAAATTTTAATTATTGTCTTAAAAGCTAGTCAGATTTTGAATGTACTAATGTGTAACAAATTTTTAAATTCAATTTAGAGTCTTTGGCTCCATTTAAAAGAATCCAAGCTCAATAAAAATCGAAATAAATTTTAAATTGGCTTAATAAAATCAAAATTAGATTAAATCTGGTGTATTGAGCGATCAACAATGCAAAAAAAAATGTATAATGTACAGAGAAAATATTGTCCAAGTGCAAAACAAATGCTTTATTAGTAAAATTAGAATTTCTATGTATTATTACGTCCATTTAACAATACTGGAACTCATCATCTTGAATTGCAGTGTTATACTACTTTGAAAAGTCTTAGCTAATTAGTACTATAAGTACTATGTTTACAAAAAGTCATATGTGAGTTATAAAAACCAATCCAAATTCAAATTTGGTTTTTCTTGACCGATTTCGGTTGTTATACCACGGTCAAAAGAATGATCAGAATACTGTAGTATAACACAAATCAAAGTAATATATGTCGGGTATGAGCATATAAAATTTATTATTATTTTATACCAGCAAATAAAATGATAATTTAAATAAAATTAAAAATAATTGAACATATGAAATACAATAATAAAATTTTTTGTTAACCTAAAGTAAAAGAATAAAAGAATAATAATATGAAATTGAAGCAAACACAAACAATTAATTGATTCTAATCTTAAGACTGATCCGAAATTTATTGATATTTACCTAAAGTTTTTGATTGTATTATTTAAAAATCTTACAACTAGAGCTTACATGCTGCAATTCGATAAAATATAATATAAAAAATATGATCCATTTATCTTCATAATTTGTCTTCTTCTGCCTCGAGGTCGTCTTCCACCACTACCTGAGCTATGTGGTTCATCTAACGTGGTTCATCTAATGGTCTCAGCACCACTACCTGAGCTATGTGGTTCATCTAACGAAATCTTGCGCAACAGCTTTCACAACATATATTTGCGCACTCTTGCTTCAACTACAACCATTCGATGCCTACTAGTTTTGATACATACAGTTTTTTGTTTATTTGAGTTTGAGGGTTACAATATAACGAACTTTATGATCTATAAAACATATAGACCGATTCATTATAATTTTCTGTGAATTATGTCAGTCCAGGAAATAATAAATATAGTCGATGCAAAGATTTAAATATAAAATATTGAATCCAGGAAAATTGTTTTTCAATGACCTTTAACTTATTGCACATATATGCATAATAGAACTGATTTATATGAAAAAATTAATTTATTGAGGTAGCCCAGTGCTTCACAATGTATCAATATTCTACTTTTAATACTTTTTTCAGCTTAACAATCTTGACTGATGTACTGTTACTCATAGCAGATATAAAATTTACAAAAAAAAAAAAATGTTAAGGTTTGGAGTGAAAATATTATTATATAAATAACAGTTCAAGATATAACATTCTTCTAGAAATAACATCGCCAGAAAGTCGTTAATGTTGACGTAAAATAATTTCTAAAAAATAAAAACATAAAATAAAAAACACTGACGACACAACCAAATCAAATAATTTTAAATAGCCAAATTTCTACTGTTACACATTTTATTAAATGCATTAATATTACACCAACCTAAACTGATGTTGGAAAATAACTCAATTTAGAATATTTGTTGGAAAATTTCTTTTATATTTGAATTGAATTATTCATGCTCATGGATTAGAATACACTTTGTATAATATAGTAAAATACGTAAATTGAATCAGTATGCTTGAGAGAAAATTTTGTTTTTAGGCATAGTAATTCAGTGTTTATGATAAATTTTATTAAAAGTGTGGAATATCTAATGAAAATTTGTAATATTCCAGGATTATCAGAATAACAAATCATTTCATTGTAATTTATACAATCATACAAGATACAAATCAAAAGCAAAATTACTTACTATACCGATACATCATCATACTTCTGCATTTTTTAGGTAATAATCAAATTCAACCGTTGTGTTAAATTTTCATCCTTTACATAATATTTCAAAAATGAACATGATAAAGTATTAATATTTCAAATATTATGTAGGAAAAAAAATCGATTTATAAAAATTAATCGAAATCTATAAATATATATGAATTATATAAAATAAAATAATGTAAGTTAAAGGTTTGAGATTAAAATTTTTGTAACGAATTAATTCTGAAAATCATGATATGGAATTCTGCTCTACATTATTATAATAAAAGTGAGTGGGAATTATTATAATTCTTTCGTGTAAAAATATATATTTACCATTTTTATAAATATAGATATGTATATATACTTGTAATATATTTTTTCAATTTAAATTCGATTTGTTGATTCCATAATTTATGTTGTCTTTATTAGTTACGATTTTATGAGGTAGAAATTTATTTGAGCAATCAAATAACTTGATAATAACTGTTAAATATTAATTCATTAATTTATTTCGTTTTTTTATATTCTTTTTTTTTTTTTTTGTTGCTAATTTGACGTCATATTAATTCAAATTTTTTAAGCTAGTTTTATATAAATTCAAAATTAATATTTCATTAATTATACGTCATTCATTATCATTAAAATTATCTCAATTAGGTAAGTCTATTATAGGATATCGAAATTATGAGAAAAATTATATCAAGTGAGCGTGTTAATAATTTGTTGAGAGACGTAGCGAAACTACAAATAATTAATTTAAAATTTTTTTATTTTCAATTTTAAATTTTAATTTAAAATTTTAACTGATATTAATTATAAAAATTATTATATGTATGATTACATATGCAATATAAAGAACTTATAAATAAATAAATGATTATATATGTGATTGTTGTCTAAGGAAAATTAATGAAAAAAAATGTATATTGCACCAAAAATAAATTAAAATTATGAATAATTCACAATGAAAAATTGAGTATGATTTTTTATAAAATGTCATCGAATTTCGAGGACAGGGCGAATACTAGTCTAAATGGTTTTTGTAAACAATCTGTTAGTTGTAAATAATATTAATTACATTAAGCAAACATTTCTACAACTGGCTTACAGTATTATACAATTATGCTTCAGTCTACCTAACAATACGAACAATGTGATAAAGGTCTGGCAGCAAAATATAATGAGTACAACATAGATTGCTAACTACTGGGCTTTCGTTATTTAATCTGCTTTGATAAATTTCCATTTGTTAATGTATGTTTCTCCTGATTGCTTTAGACGAATTTAAAACACAGCAAATTAATTCCATAACACAATTTAAATTTGGGTTCAAAATGGAATTGAAATATTATAAAAAATCTACTTTAATGCATCAGAATTAAATTGACTTTCTAATATGAATTGGTTTTTTTTTTTTTAAATAGAAAACAAGGAGCATTCAAGTGACAAATAAATTTAATGATTTGTGATATTTTATTGATTGACATTTACATGCTTCTTCTGAACATTTCCATAATATAGCCAATGACAACATAAAATACAACAATTACAAAATTTCATTTTTTTGTCCAAATAGTTTTGTTCCATGTAACTAACTATTCACCCATGTTAAAATATTCACACATGTTACAAAAATATTCATGTTGAAAATTTCAGTGGAAATTGTTTTTCTTTTTATTTACATGAGTTCGATGAAATTATTTTGCCGTGTCTGGTTGTGTAAAGGTTTTTTTTTATTTTTAGCTATCCTTTGCATTTTTTTTTTTTTTTTTTTTTTTGCTAATATACAAGAATGGGTAATAAAATCGATGAAAACAAAATGTTATTCAGATTTTTTTTTTTTTTTTGTATATTTATTTTTCAGTTGGAACCAAAACGTTAAGAAAAAAAAAAGTAAATAATTTCAGTCGTTCGTACGTAATGATTCGTAACAATTTACGAATAAAAACATTTAATCGGATTTATTCAAAAATTTAAATTGGAATTGTTGGCATTATTTGGAAAATTTTATATTAAAAAGCTTTAAATGAGTTGTGAAAAATATTGCAAAGTCAGAAAGAATTTTCAAGTGCAGATGCTGATGCCATAAAGAAGATGTTAGATGTGAATTGGTCTTTAATTTGCGAAACGCATGATATCAGTAGATTTGAAGAAAATCGTTAAGCCTCCAAATAGTGGAAAAAATATAAATTTTATTTTTGTTTACATACGTAAGGAAAATCTTTAACAACATTGGCATATTCGTTTTGTTCTTCTTTTAGAAGTCCAATTGAATGTTGGCAATTCCACTCGAAATGAACGCTCTATTAAATATAAGCAATGATATTGACGTATTGTATTCTGCTAATATAGTAAATATTAGCTTGTCGATTGTACTCACATGAAATTTAGTAAATATGAAATTTGTTTTGTTCCAACACCACGTTTTTTTTTCTATTTTATCTTTTGACGGTTAATTGCAACATCTTTGAATTTCTACAACAATCATAGCAAAATTATAAATAGAATTTTAAAACAATCATAGCAAAATTTTTCACTTCATTGATAATTGCGAATTTTATTCGAAATTGGTTGTTTTTAACGTCTCGCTAACTTAGACGTCTATGTAAGCTTATGTTAAGATCAGAATTGAAATAACAAACACGAACAGCAAGCATAATTTGGTTGAAAAATTTACGTCAGCTGATTAATCCAAGTAGAAATATCATTGTTCCGGATTGAATCAAACAAAGGAAAAATACTGATAGAATACATAGTAAATGAATTCATCAGTGGATACGGTATACAAAAAAGAATAAATGTGCTACGACCGAACGTGTATTATATTATTAAAATGTCAAACTAATATTGTACCTGTCTTGAATTAATTTACAGTTATCCATATCTTTCAAAGACATATCTTTCTATGTCTATGTCTATGTTTTTTTTTTTTTTTTTTATATAATTCCAAGTCTATGGGATGAACACCCTAACTGCTTTTACATAGAGATTTGGAAACCACAATTACATACAATAGCTTTTTTCTGAATTTTTATGGTATATCTACTAATTTAAATGTGGAAAACTATATCTACTGTAGAGTACTTCGCCTTCATAATAGCATAGTTCCATTTTTTTTTATTAGTGATAACCCAAACTCTCAACTATTTATCATTTATTTAATCCCAATGATAAAGGGTACTGGACCAGGTCGAAAAATCCAGAAAGCATTTTTTTTTTTTTTGCCTTCGTCGGGAATTGAACCTGTGACCTTTCGGTTGAAAGGCAGGCTCTCTACCTACTGCGCCACCCAGCGTTTTGATGTTATCTATGTCTTTAGGCTATAATCGATAGAGCGACAGAAAAGTGCAATATATAATGATTTAGCAAGCCGTGGCTCAAATCCCGTGGAAGATAAATTTCATCTATATTTTAGAATATAGGACTATAGATGGCTCGTAAGTAGAATAGCAACAGTACATCAAACAACTACCCTGTGAAAAATATTGCGATTTGTAAACTGAAGCACAGTCTCAGCACCACTACCTGAGTTATGTGGTAACGTTATAAACAAGTCGAACATTTTATTTTACACCCAAGTGAAGTAAAAAACAAATACCTATAAAAAAAAGTATCCTGTTCAATGTTTACAACCATGTATCGTATTACACGTCATGTATATTTCTTATCTTAGCAGGCAGGCAGGCTACTTCTATATAACTAAATATACATATTTGTATATTACAAAAACCAAAATAATGAATTACAAAATTGACGTGTATATATGTACATGTTAATTGATGTGATATTAACACCAGTAGCGATAGAACTGTCCAATAATTGAATTTTATTGAAATAACGTGACATTGAATAGATTATTGAAAAATTAAATTTAATCTAGGTATAGTCAGTCTATATTTTCTTTCAATTTACATATTTTTTTTTTGCTTTCCTTCAGTCTTTCAAAGTCCTTTTTCTAAAAACAGTTAAGAAAAAAAAAAGCAAATGTTACATTCAACTTTGAATAGAAAAATTTGCGAAACCCTTTAAGCAATATTTTCTACTGAAATTAACAAAAATATCGATATTTTACATCAAAAATAATTCCCACGAATTGTAATTTAATATTTTTTAAAAATAATTTTTGATTGACATTTTGATGAAATATTTGTGTTTTAAGGCGTTAATATGGCGCGTCATTAGACCCAAAAAATTGTCTGACATTGATTTTAATATATAGAATTTTTTTTTTCGTTCATCTTTTAAGAGGTTGTTTCACCTCTTCGAATGAATCTTTTTTCTTTAATAATAATATAATTTATAATAATGATTTAATTATTTATTTTTTTTATTTGTTATCTTAAAGGTAAAATTGAAAGGTTGGTTGATTTTGTTTTTTTTTTTTTTAATTATATTGAATATCACTATCATGTTCCATTTAGTATTACGATTTATTGTAAATTATTTTCTATTTTATTTATTAGAATATTGTGAATCATTCGAAAATTATTCTATGGTTCATTACTTTGCATTAGACATTTGATAGAGAAAAATTGAAATCGAAATCGATTTAAGGTGTTGTATTATTGTCATTGGACTATTGTTGTGCATGTATAATGCAACATAGTCCAATGACAACTTGATCAAATTATTATTATAGTTGTTGTTAATTGGTTGCCTATCAAGGCAAGGTTAAGACTAAAAATTATATTCAAAGTCTCATAGTATATTCAAAATTCGGTTAGCACCCAAATCCATAAAAAAAATAATCAAAAATGAGATTTGCAAAAAAAAAAAAAAAAATCCACGAAAACCGATCCTTGTCCTTAGTTATTGCTTTTATTTGTTTTGCTTTATTATGTACGGTACCGCAAGTTTTAACTACATACTTTAACTACAATATTTTTTTTCGAGTAATTGATTTTATCAAACTTCAATCTCGCCAATGAAAATCTCCTGCTTTTATAAGTCTCATTTAAGAAATTTTGCGAAAAAGTAGCAATGTAATAATTATTGGGGGGAACATGACGTGATATTGAAAAATTTTAGTGGGGTTTTGGGGCAGTAGCTTCACTTTAAATGCTTTAGGTAAAAATTTACATATTCAGGTATTCATATTAATTATTTAGGGAAATTATTTTTCTTCCAAAATCAATTTTATGGGTGGATACAACGCTGTTGTATTCAAAACAGAGAATATCTCATTTTTCTAGAATATGGATCTTCACCGTTTGCGTGGCCGCTGTTTTATACAAAAAGAGGTTATCTCCTTTTCTCAGGATTAATTTTGCCACAATTTGATGGAATTTTGTGTGGAATTTTATTTCTGGTTTTCGATTTGCTGATTTGCTGACTAACCCTGAAAATTCCCTATTACTGAATCTATTGGTATTCGTCCACTCCTCGAAATTTGAAGAAGTTTGATAAAAAATCGTACCCAATTTGATTATGAATTGATTTCCATGATTTCAATTTATTCTTGGTACGTACTATATAATTGTTTTTATTCGTTTATCTTAGACAACAACCGCATATGTAATAATTTATTTAAATTAATTGAAATTTAATTCTGAATTTGATAAGCTTTAAATTTTCCATGTTACACAATACAAAATACACATCAATACTATAAATGTATGTGTATATCTATACATTAGGTGAAATGCTAATTGAGAATTAAAATAATTATTTTCGCTACGTCTCTTTTTCAATATCTATCATTTAAAAGAATTTGTATTTGGTTAACTTAAATTGAAATATTACAAAATTAATTCTTAATAGATAAAGAAAATTAGTATCGACAATTGTTACATTTTAGTTGTCCCACGTGGGATCATAACAAAATTTCGTCTCTTAAAAACTCACATTTTCAAAATTTCATTTTTCAAAATTTCTCTATTTCCACCAAAATATCATTTTAATTCCATAATATTTACTTAAATTATTTTTATTCGTACCTGCTGTTGGGAACAAAAGCGAGGTACCTTTTTCCAAATTATTCAATTTAAAGGTTTTGTTATGCGTAGCCGTTGTTTGGGTTATCTCTTTTTTCTAGATATTTTATAATATTTAAAAAAAAAGCAGAATTTTAAAACATGATATTTTGAAAAGCGAACCCAACCCGTTCCAGACAATTTAAACACAAACAATTGTCAATAATAACAATATATTCAAGCAAAACAACTTATGAACAATATGCTAGTTAATTTTTTCAAATATATTAGGTTATATTGCCAACAATAATAGAGATTTTAAGATTAAGTTGTAAACTACTTTATTTTAGGTTATCTTGTGAAATATAATAGCTCCTTTAGCATTGTTAATTATTTAGTCAACTTAAAGCAAATAATAACTCCGATTTAAATTTCTATGGTCACTATTTAGAATAATTTAACTCAATGTATAACTAGAACTTTAAATACACAGCTTAGCGACTTCTATATTTCATTTAAAATCCGCTTTACGGTTTCTGTGTGCCCGCTAACCATATAAATTTAAACAAAATTCTCGTAAACCACCAAATACTATTGAAAAACACTTGTTCAAAAAATATAAAATTAATTATTTTTTATTATTATTTATTTAACCACAAATTTAATATTACTTATGATTTAATTAATGATTTGCATGCTAATAAATTCAACTTGATCAATTACATATTTTTATTTTTGTTTAATTAATTTAATAAGCGTGTTGAGTTTCATATTTCTATGGAATTCAATCTAATATCAATATATATATCTATTCGGTGAACTCTTAAATTATGTCATCTACAAAACTAAAAAATTATTAAATATGAAATCAATTCGTTAACAATTCAATTTTAAAATGGGGGTTTTGGACTATGATTCGAATAAAAAAAAGAAAAAAAAAACAATAAAAAATTGATTGAAATAAATTTGAATTTGAATTGAATTGAATTGTGTTAGAATATTAAATTTGAAATTGTTAATGCAGAACGCTTTTATTATAGTTCCTCAAACATTTCAAACGATCAAATCAAAACAAAATCACAGAAAAAAAAGAAAAAAAAAACCTTCTTAGAATATGTTAATTAGATAAATGTATTGTGATTGAGAGAATGAACTTTTATTTTAATTAAATTGATTGTATATAGTTAGATAGTAGCTACGCCATATTTCTTTTTTTTATCTTCTCTAAATTGAAAAGCTTTATTTTTTTTTTTACTTTTCATTGAAATTTGGGCTTTGGTAGGTATTTTAATTGGCGCCATGCAATATATATATATATATTTATTTTTTTTAAATTTAAATGATGACGTATCCTTTTTGTACCAGACTATGTTTTAACACAGAGGTAATTTCAATGTCAAAATTATGAATTTCAAGTGAAAATAATTACGATATGAATATAGGGTGGTACGTTGCGAGATAAAAATTTTTTTAATGGATAATTTCTTGAAGTAAAAAATTTGATCTGTATTATTTTAAAATTTTACCTACAAGAACTACAGGGGGGTTATGGAAAATTAGATTTGAAAAATGCTGCGAAGATATGCAAACTTGAGCAATATATTCTTCATCACATTTTTTAGAATTAATCTTCCTAACTAACGATATTTATTACCAACCTATATATTTTAAAAAATGTACAGAATTATTAAATTGATATATTTTATTTAATGTAATGTAATATCTATGTGTAACTGTCATGGTTTTGTGATGATAATGTTATAACTGAAATGGATCAAGATATTTGAATAAATTTATCATAAGCCCGACTACATTGTAAATTAAATTTTCTGCAATCATATTGGACAAAAAACAGTCTCTTTTAACTTATTATTGATAAAGCTTAGAAATCAGTTGCGATTGTGGGGATTACAAGGAAGTATGTCAATATTGCAAGCATATTAGATTCAGACTTGGACTCACTTTTAATTATTTTTGCAAAGTCTTTGGAGTTGAGGAAGAAATGAAATAATGCTGCGCTCTGTCACACTGTATACATTGTAAAATAGAACACACTATAGGAATATATTTTCTAGACTTACTTAGTGATATTAAAAGATGTATATCAAAACTGTTATACATCTGATGTGTAATTTTTTGGGTTATTGAATATTCGATTAAAAAAATAAACCGTTATAATGATTCTCTCCAGTTGAAAATATGATACTTTTTCATATTCATCGATATTTCATCTTCCCATATGAAGGTGTAGTTAACCTTGCCAACGTCTTTTACAGGGTTTAGGTTTGAAGAGTGTCTTAGCTGGAGTATTTTCTTCAATTTACTCTACATAGCGTAGCCAGTGAAGGCATCTTAGTTTAACTTTTGTGGCCAAGTTCATGTCGTTAAATAGCTGATATAATTTATATCTTTTACTCATAACATAGGACCCTATATTCAAAGAAATTTTTTTCTTTCGAAAATACCAAGTGTGTGCACATTTGCTTTCTCGACTTGGCTTATCTTAAATTTCAAATATCAACTCCAAAAAATGCTTCAGAGCCATATTCTACTACCGGAAAGATAATAATTTTGTACACATAGGTGCAACTTGAAGGAGTAGCAATTCGTTGTTTAGAGACCTGGTGTGATATTAATGGCCAAATATATTATAATTTATTAGGACTAAAAAAATATTTTAACTTTATTCATTAAGGCTTATAATACATTAACTGTACATTAAATGTTGCATAAACCAATTTTAGTTTGAAGTTAAATAATATGTTATACAAAATAATTCTACCATTTTTGTCTAATTAATTCCAAAGCTTTTTTTAGACTAAAATTTTCTACAATTAAATTAGAAATGTATTCTAATTGGATGCAGAAAATTTATTTTTAAAAATTTCATTATGTAAGAATGAAATTTTCGTGAAAATTTAATATCCAGTAATAGAACAAACACTAGTTAAATTATTATACAATAGAAACTATATACGACTGTATAAAACAGAATTAAATTATTAAATAAATTGTAAGTGTTTTGGACATCAGTGCCACCAGTGAATCCTTTTTCTTTCATTCAGTACAAAGTTATTGTCAAATAGAAAATAATAAATGTATAAAATTAACCAGGGTAACATATGGTATTGTTTACTTTAACATATTTAAAATGTATATATTTATTTTCTATATAGCGCTCGTATACTATTGTCTGTGTATAGAAGTTTTTCCCTTAAGGGAAAAAATAAAACATCAAAAACAAATATGACAAAAAGGATGTGTTTTTTTTGTTTCAGGTTACATTTTTGTTATAATTTTGTAGAATACTTTGTCGATCTTGACTTGGTTTATCAACCTCAATAAAATACATTGCAAATCTCAACCCCAAAAAAGTATAATTTTCTTTCATATGAAAAAATTTTCTTACTTTTGAAAATACAAAATTGGTTGTCACATCAATTCAATATATACTCCCATTTGATTTCGTAAATCAGATTTTAAATATTCCTGAATGCATCGAAATTCTAAATTGTATGCGAGACTTTTATAGTTTGCTTCTTAAGACTCTTGTGTTTTTGAAAGATACATAAATCATAATTAGATGCCTAAATTAAATTTGATGCTTAATAGCGAATCTTGCATTGTATGAATCAGTATTCAGATGTCAGAATGTCTAAACAAGGTATTAAAGCCCTTTGAAAAAAAATTTCGTCGCCGAATTTGTAATTTCTTGTTTGACCATATGCGACTTAACGTAGCAGATATGGCACCAAACTATAGCAACTGTGCAAATATAGTAAATGTGCTTTCAATGATCAGACCATGTAAAGTGGATGAATCTACTTTACATTCATACATCAATCTATGGTTCATATATTCTACGACGTTAAAAATCTTCGAATTCAAATGCAGGAAAATATTTCGTCAAGCGAACTACCCGTTAAAGAGACGAACTATCGGCGGACATAAGAAAAATCAGATTTTCAACTGTACAGAATCCGCTCATAGCTGCAGCTAATGAAATACAATATTACACCAAGCCCATATGGTATTCAAGTTGTGTATCGTACAAGAAAAACATTTAAAATTTATTATTGTCAAACTGAAACTAAATTAATTTTTTTTGTATATTCTTGACAGTAACTTAGGTAGGATTTATTTACCTTTACGTATATTAAGTCAGGCACTGTAATTTTGACTACATATTTTTAATATTTTTCGATTATTTGATTCTTAAAATTTCTGGCATATCAACTCATGAAATGTGGAAAAACTACTACTATTGTCAATAAACCCATAAAGTATTTTTTGTTTTCATCGGTAATCGAACCTTTCGGCTTATCTTCCGGTTATGAAATTAGTTAACTGCCCCTTATAAAGAGTATCACAATTAAAAATGTATAGTTAGCAAATGTATAATAGTAATATTAATAAGGCTTTAAAATATGAAGAGCTATTTGCGAAATTGAGTTGAAGTTACTTGTCAAAATATAATTTTTAATTGTTGTATGAAAAGCACTGAATACTTTAGAACTAACAGTGTGGTGAGCATTTAATCGATTCACGCTCAATAACAATATGCAAATAATATTTGAAATTATTTTTTAAAATTTAGAGCTATAGACTAATTAGAAAAAGAATCGGAATTAAAGGAAAAATAACAAAAAATATATTTTAGGCAATTTCTACTACGATTCTATTCTTTCCCTTAATATTTCTTTTACTCTCTCTTTAACGTTTTTGTTCAACTTCCATATTTCTTTTTGGAAATTTTAAGTTTTTCAGGTATTTTTATTTTTACGTACACATGCATGCATATTTGTATAAGTATTTCTATATGTATATTGTAGTTATGAATACAAGAATTAAATTTTATTGCAATCTACACAAGTCACAAATTCACTATTCATTGTAAATTGTAGTACGCAATTCCTATTTTGCCCTTTAATCTTTATGCAGGCTATCATTTTCCTGGTTTCTGATTAATGCAGTGTGTAAGGCCCTTTTTATAATATAGGTCGAAAACTTAATAATATTTTTTATTGGCTTAACATAATTTAATTTATAGTTAGTTTGTAATTAAATCACTGGAATTAAATGGCTTTTAAATTACAAACTGTTTGATAAAAATTTTGATAAAAACGGAATGCTTCAATTGAAAAAATTGAAAATAATTGAGGTATAGGCTAGAAAACAAATGTCGTGGTTGCAATATATTCAATAATGAACTTAAATAGACATCATCCATATAAGTTAATAGAAGCGGCTCAGAAATGAGGTGAGTCTAGGGAAATTATTGGTAGCATCACATTACTACAAGTGTGTCAGTTATGGGCATTCAAAGTTAGATTAATGACGAAGAAGTAACATTAAGGCAGGTGTTCCATTTTTGAAGATGCGGGATAGACCAGACATTATTACACTGTAATGGAAGGTCATGGATTAAAATAGGCTAAAAAAAATTAATTTTTAATCAGGCTTTTGCGAATCGAATACGGAAGACAATTCATTTAAATTTTTTGTATTATTTCAAAAAATCAGAGCAGTGTAACAGTGTTCATAATTTTAATCAGAAATTTCGGTGTACCGAAATACATTTTTCTGGATGAATAAAATTAATTTTATTAACTTTTAAATTAAAGTTAGAACGTAATAGAATCTTAATGTATAGAAAAATATTCCACTATACAAGACAATTGCAAAGAAGAATCTCTTCAAAGGAGTTATGATGACAGGAGTTATCACTGGCAACTTTCTGTTCTGACTTCAGGAAAACGAGATGACAATTGATGTTTTATGTATTTGTTTTTCACAGTAAACTTTTTTATTTTAATTAATTTTTTTTTGGATGATCTGACGAGAATTTGAATATCTATAAAGCATTGTTAAAAACTGTAAATGATTTGATTAATTCAAGTTTTGGATTAAAGGTTATTAGCGGTTTACTGTTATATTAAAATCGGTCTAATTGATTGCAAGCTTGGCACTATATCATGTGATATTTTTTTCGGAATCACTTATTATATATAACTTAAGCCTAACATAGATTATATTTTATTTATACTGCTTTTATAGAAATTCTCTGCTCTTACAACAGTACTTGTACTACTAATGATTAAATTAGAGGTCGAAATGCACATTTTTATTCATTTTAATAGGGCAAAATACATTTTATTCGTTTTCTAGGGTCTTACTGATTTTTTTTCAACGACTTATTATTATGGATTACAAACGTATAGTTATAATCGAGAGACCGAAAGAGTTGAATTTGTAGACCTTTAATAATATGATTTCGGATAATTCGACTCACAACATTTTCGTAACAAAATACATTTATTTAAAATGTTCCAATTGGGATACAACTATCTAAAAGTAATAATAATATTTATTCAGTTGATTTAAATTAAAATATATATGAATTAAATAGTTTTCATTTTTTATATATGACTGTTTTACAAAAAGAAAAAATTCAATACTCGATTTTTAGCATTGATTCGTTAAGAGCTTGAAATTGTTATTGAAAATTCTCTACACTGTTGCTAGTGTTGCTGTCCATTTTTTTATTCCAGAATTGAGGGGAAGCCAAATGTATTTATTAATAAAAATATTTCCATTTTTTGTCCAAATGGGTATATAAATTTTGAAAATATTTGCAAAGGAAAGAAGTAAGAATGTGTATCTTAAAAATGATTTTTGTTTTGTTGAACATTTTTTATTTACTTTTATATTTTTTTTTATTTAAATAGTCCCAGCATTTGTATTTATTTTACGAATATTTTTTTTTTTTTACTGGCATTTAAACAACAATAGTGCAATACTAAATCAATATCGAAATGAAAATTTAAGAATTTAAAAAAAAATTTTATGATGACTCTACTTGAATTGCATTTCTATTAAATTGAAATTGGAATTTTCATTTAAACTATTGGACAATTCGAATGAATTAAAATGTAACTAGTGGCTGTATACTATAGCTGTTATCGGAAATGTCAAACTAAAATTAAGTATATTATAGCAGTCAAAGTAGTTGGATTTACGGTATGTAATTTTTAATGTCAATCTGAGTAGTCATCTAACTTTTTGCAATGTAGTCTTAGTTAATTTAGTGCGACAAAAATCATTTAATCGAAAATGTCATCTGCAAGTCGTTCGCATGTATTAAACTTGCAATTTAATTAAAAAAAAATTTAGATACATCAAATCCAGGTGTATATGTTAGAAATTTAATTTCAGTGATCTGGATTTTGTAAAATAAATATAAAAAAAAGCTTGTCAATAATTTAATACAAACAATTGGACGAAACATATTGCGACGAAATGATAACTTTTGAAAATAATTATAAAAACTTGCAAAGCAATATTTAGACTATTATTTTGTAAAATTTACAAACTATTATATTGTATATTTTATAATCATAAATTTTTTTTTGCATTTGATCTTTGTTTGATTATTACACCATTACATTATTGGATTCAACATGTTATCTGCTAAACAAAGATGATGATTTTTATGAATAATTCTAATGTTAATATTATGCGCACTTTCCAAGACAAAATGCTAGAAGTTTAGAAGGGACAAGATAAGCTGGATGAAATAAGACACTCTGAACAAAATGGAATATTTCGGATCAAATATTTAATTTAGTTGGGAGTTAAATATGCTATATGTACATAATTATGTGCAATATGTCTTTTACTTCAATTACTTGCACTGTTCCAAATTTGTTATTCTTTTTCTATAGTAGTTGTTAAACATTTAAACCCGCCCCCGCACATGTTTTTTTTTCTCCATTTGAATGCATCACATTTTAAGTTTTCAAATATAAAAATGAATTAATGAATAAAAAAAACGGACAATACTAATAATTTTATTATTTTTAAATTATACAAATATAATGTTATCTGTTATGTTAAATGTAATGTTATTTTTATATAGAAAGTAAATGTTTTAGGATTAGTAATTAGTTTATAGTTATCTGTTATGTTAAATGTAATGTTATTTTTATATAGAAAGTAAATGTTTTACGATTAGTAATTAGTTTTACAATTAAAATAATCTAAATTAGGTTAGATACATGTTAATTATATATGTTTCTAAAATAATAATTTTCTTTAAATAAAATAGCATTTAAGACTTTGAATACAGATCAGTAAATATGAATATTGTTGTGTGTAAGTAAGAGCAAGATCGAAGTAATTATGCTTATTTAAATAAATAAAGAATAAGCTAACCTACAATTTATTGAGTATTGTTGAACTTTCTTACCTAATTATAATCTACAATATCTATAATTTAAAAAAATAGTGTTGAAAATCGGTTTTAAAATGGGTCAGACATTTTTACTGTATTTACTTATTACAATTTACACTCTTGGCGGTGCAGTAAGTAGAGCGAGTGTACCCAAGGTCGATTTCCGGTGAATAAAAAAAAATGGTTTATGGGTTTTTCAACCTGGTCCAGTACTACTTGTCATGGGATAAAATAAATGACAAAAAATGATTGAAAGTTCAACCTTGTAACAACTTAAATAAAATGGAACTATTCTATTTATTAAGAAGGCTGACAATGGCAGTAGATGACAAAAATAATTCTCTTCATCCGTCTGTCCACATTTAATGAGTTTATAAGCCAATAATTTTATAAATAAATATTTGAAAAAACGTTGTAGTAAAATATTGTAGTATAAACTTGGAGTACCTAATTAAGCACGAAAAGGTGATTCTATCCCAGTTACTGTCAAAAAAATAAAAAAAATTTAAATATTATGATTTTAACAAAGTTACAATTTAATAACTTACAAATATACATAATTTGCGCATCACAGTTGTAGTTAATTAACTTTTCTCTTCATCCATCTTTCAATGCATCTTGAGGAGAGAGAATACCTTAAAAAAATATATGTTTTTTTTTTTAATTAATTTGTTATTCGATTTTGAAATTAAATTTTGAAATAATAATAAAAGCAAAATCATAAAAAAACAATTTGAGTCCTTCAAAATAAAAACTTTTTTTTTTTTCGTGTTTACTTTTAATTTATTTCCTTATTAATAATAACGTATTTTAAAAATAACCTTTTTTTATACATTTCCTATTGTTGTATTTGTAAATTCTGACGTACTTTTTTTGTGGCTTCTTAGTATTGAATTATGTTTAGTAATTTTTATGTTATTCACTCAATAACAAAGTAGTAAATTTTATTTTATTACTTTTTCTCTTCACCAAAATTCTGATTCCAGAATAATGTGGAATTTGAATAAATTTGTTCAAAAATTGAAAAAAAAAAAAATTGTTATTGAAAAAATGAGTAACGTAAGTAGTCGCCGTAAACAAATTATTTTCATAATGAACCAAAATTATCACAATTAAAGACTTAAATTAAATATATTGTGTAAGAGAAAATGTTTGTAGAGTATTCAAGTTTGGATTTAGGTGTAGTAGATGATGCAAAACTTAAAAACGATCTATGTTAATGCGGTTCAATCAAAAATATATTTTATAGACCAAAAATCTATACTTGATTGACTACCACACCACAGAATGATGATATAAATTTAAGTATATTTTTTTGTTTATTGTTTTTGTTATTATTATATGTTATGTACATATATTATTATGTTTTGTTAAACTTATAATCAACAATAAATTTTTAAAATATAGAAAAAATATACTACACAATTTTGTTAGAAGAATATAGTTAGGGTGCATTCTAAAATTTAATGTAGAAAATTAGTTTTGAATGCACTTTTAATGTCATTTTAAGCATAAACATAATTGTAAAAGTCGACTTTCTTTTCTTATTGTGCAATTATCGATACTTGCGAATAATTAAAATGTTTACAATAGCACTTATATTTATGTACTTTCAACCCTTAATATATTAATTTTGTGTACAATACTAATTCCTTAATATTGCTACCTGGTCTATAATTTTTGTTTTTATTTAATTTAATTTTATAAATTATTATTAATTAAATTGAAACTAGTCTAAAATTAATTACGTAATAACCCTTATGATGGTATTTATTAACTTAATTCGAAATAAAAAATATAAATAATATTAATTCATAATATATAACGTGTATTATTGCAGCTGATATCGGTATGTTTTCAAATAGTTAGCCATTAATGATTACGAACATTTTTTTACGTTTAACTTTCAATTTCAGTTGGATCAAATACTTTGATTGGATGATAAACGAGAATCAATTCAAAATTTTGTGGTCATATGTTTATTGAGTCCTATTAACTACAATAATGAACAATTAAATGAAATTACATTTATTTATTTAAACTTTATTTTACCCATTTGTACAATCTTATAACTACTTAGCCCACATAAAGTTTACAAAAAATATCTTTTGTGATATTCTTATTAACATTTAAAGTAATAGCGTGCTTTTTATGCAAATTTATGTTATATAATTATTACTAGTGGATCCCCTGTGCAATTGCACAAGAGTAGTTCTTTCAAACACAATTTTATGTAAAAAGAAATATTTGTTTTGGTATAATTGTTATTGTAGTTGTTTTAACAGAAATATTAATTAAATTTAGCGAATGACCATAACCGTGTCTTACTGCATATATTTTTTTTAATGATACAAGAAGCAAATGAACTAACATTTATTATATAATTTTTGGAGAGTATAATCTGATTTGATTTTTGTTTTCCTATTTTGTTTTCAATTTTTGTTTGTGTTTTTGTTTTTGTACTTTTTTCTATAACTTTGTGTGTTTATTCTGAATTTTTATGAAGCATTTTTAAAAATTTCCCGTAATTGAAATTTCTTTTGGAGTATAGATGGCGCTCAACTTGGAAATAACCGTCACTATTTGGTGTAAATATTTGAAATGTTTTAAGTATTCAGCACCAAGAACTTGCTAAATTTTTAATATTTTTTTGTTGTAAATAATTTATTATTCAATTAATCTTGTTTTTTATTCACCACGTCGTTCATCTTGTGTATTATAATATAATATATTCCCCACATGGCCTTCCTTGTGTAACATATATAATATTATGCAAATATCTACATGATACATCATAGTATCAAAACTGTCAACTGTGAATACATTCCAAGTACACATAATTTGTATGCTTAGATTTATTTTAAACTAAACCGGTTCGTATTTTGTTGAAATAATAATTAAAAACTTAAAAAGCAAAAAAAAAATGAATTTGAAATTACAATACAAAAAAAAGAAACAAAAAGTAAATCAAAAATCTAAATTTAAAACAACATTATGTTAAAAAATAATAATGAAATAAACTTAAGACAATTATGTAAAAAACTTTAAAGAATGAGGGCTTGACAAAACCCACGTGGTTGATAAGCCCATAATAAAGATCTTATAAATAAATAATAAATAATAATAATTAAAAATGACTTGTTTTTTATTAAAAAAATCTTGTTTTTTGTTATTAATTATATTATATTATAAAAATTATTATTATAATACATAATAATAAAAAAATATTTATAATATAGTTTAATAAAAAAAAAAAAAATCTGAATTAAAAGAGAATCGAACTCACAAAAATTTGTGATATTAAACCCTATATTAATAATATTATCTTACTAATTAATTTTTTTTCCTACTAAAAGTGCAAAAAACCAAATACGATAAATAAATGAAAAAAGAAAAACGAAGCACACGAAAAACGACGAAAAGTGGGCCTTCAAAATCCTGCTCTTGTGTATTATAATATAGATAAAATAAAAATTGATTTTGATCGCCACAGCCTGCATCATCGCCGATTGATTGAATGAAAAAAAAACGAATCACACGTAAAACCACGAAAGGTGTGCCTTCAGTAATCGTGCTCTTGTGTATTATAATATAGATTATTGTTATTATTTAGTTTTAATTTACTTGAATTCTTATATAAATGTATTAGAAATGCACCTGATGTGCAAGAGGCAATATATTCTTGTATTGCTAAAGATAAAACTTAACCTAACTAAAACTGCTCAATCTAGTTAAAACGAGAAAGAAATATGTATTTGTAATACTTAGTGCTAATTATATGTGTTCTTGTCCGGTATAGACATTTTTATATCTCAAATTTTCTCCAATATTGTTGCCCGGGTTATACTCTATATAGTTTAATGAAATTGAATGAGAAATTATGTTGTATTTTTCTATTCAATTTGTCACACCATGTACTCAAAATTAAACATTGAGATTTATATAAATCTGTTTTATTAACCACAATAGAATATTTCTGGATGTCAATGTATTATCAGATGTTGATGAACAATTGAATGAAACAAGAATAAACATCAATACAAAGCTTAAACAAACTAACAAAAAAATTAATCTTCAAAAACTATTAACAATTCAGAAATATAAAAAATTCAAATTAAAATTATTAATTCCATTTAAATCCTTTAAATTCTTTAAATTATTGCACTTGCAAAAGTTTTTTATTTACTTAGAATTGAATATTTAAGGATTTTTTATTATCCTTAAAAATTATCAATTTGCACAAACTTTTAGAATAAACTTACTGATACAGTCTTCCTTCTGGCAAAATCAAAGATACAAATCAAAATGTAAATAGAAACTGGTGATGGTAATATAATTTCAAAAATAATTTTTCACAAGTGCAATCAACTTGAAAGTGTGCAAATAATAATATTATTAATTCTTGTTCTAAAATTGAAACAAAAATTATCATTTACTTTTTTTTGGATTCAATTTGAAAGTGTTGTATTTGAGTAATAAGTTCTGTTTAAATTTCGATAAGAAATTCAAATGTAATTAAAATTTAAAATTAAATTTTCATTAAAATTAAATAATTTTCAGGATTTTATCTATTAATAGAAATTAAACAACTAACTTTGATGTAAATATCTTCTACTTTTATGATTACATATGGTTTAATAAATTTTGTTAAAATAAATTGTTTCTATTAAATTTCAAGAATTAAAAGTGTTGTTGGTGTTTAGTTAGTAGATACTATATATATATTTGATTTAATTTTAATGTGAGTACATGCGAGAGAGTAAAAGAAAATAGAAATTGAGAGCAAAATTTAGATAGAGTGTTTAAACACTATATATAGAACTGTACTACTGGAGCTGTAAACTGACTATGTCAGACTTTATAAAGTTTGCTTATAGCGAATTTTCAGTACAGAGTTAAATTTATAGATTTATGGATAGTTTTACTTTAGTAAAGATCTACAAATTAAGTTCTACTTAGCTTTAAACTTTGATATGTATTTTTTTTGTACAGAGTCTAATTTTTTCCAAACTTTCAAATCAAAAATATAAAGCTAAAATCTAATGTAATTTTATACATTAATGTTATGAATCAGATCCATATAGCATTTGCGGTTACTACATTATTAATTTTAGCTAGAATATTACACTATTGATTTGTTTATATTTCGCAATGAGAAAATAATGAAAATTAATTTCCTAGACTTTTCTGGACCTAGTTTGAAGTAAGAGTTAGGGGTAGTAATTAGAAATGAAGTAGGAATTGGAATTTTAATCATTCGAGCATGTGTCAGCTCCTAACAGATCTAGATAAAATAAAATTAGTGCTATAACAATACGAAAATAGTCAGATTGTGGAGGAAACATTTACATTGTGTATGAGAGGAAGCTCGTGTTTCTGTAGTTGACTTGGTTAAGAAAAGTTGGAGCAGTCTTTACGAACATATATGCGGATTGTGCTCTGTATTATTTTAGCATTAATCTGTTAGAGGTATTAGGTTGGTGATGGTATGCTTTTAATCTATAAATTTATTATATGAAAATTCTAACTTAATTTTTTAGTACTTTATTTACTTTGATGACATTTAATATGCAACTGACATCATCTCATCATGAGAGTCAAATCGCTGAACAGTACAGAAAATTTTTTAGTTGTCTTTAGTTGTTCTTCAATCCAATTTATTTCAATTTTTTCTGCTTTTAATTATTTTTAATTTTTTAAATTACTTAGATAGAGATATATCTTAGAGTAGAGTTTGCGGTATATTAAATCAAAAAAGTGTACATAAACATAGTTTGTGTCATAGTTTAATCAAAATCCTTTTCAAACTGCTATTCATTTTTCCATATAGAATACAAAGTTTTTGTGACAGCTACTTGTTGTATGCTTTCATTTATTACAATTTTTTATTCATTACATTTTTCCAACTATATAGTCTTAAAATTACATTCTACATATAATGAAATGATAAATTGATAACTTAAATCTGTATCATTTTGAAATGAAACAATATCAAGGCTATACTCATAATTATATTTATAATTATGAAACAATTTTATGAGTCATTAAATTTAAGAGATAACCATCAATATTTCCTCTTTAGTCCTTTCTATTTATCTTGTAAAGTTAAATAATCAAATTCCTATACATAATGATGTAGTATGAGTTAAAGCCCCAAAAGAAATTATCCTTTTTATGATTGCTATTAACAAAATGATGATAATAATTTCATCAGTTTATCTCTTTTTCGGTACTACACTTGATTTTTGAGGCTTGACATTTAACCCTTTAATGTGTGAAGTCTATTATATATGTATAAGTATAATATATAAATTGATAGAAAGAGATTTTAAATTATAATTTTTTTTATGTAACGATTTTTTGTGCAAAAGGTAAAATGATAAAATGTGAAACACACAGGTTGTAAAGAAGACACCGATACCCAATACAATTCTGGTTGCATATGGAATAAGACTAAAAAGAATTGAGAGAATAACATACTTGTGACTGAAGAGGTTGCGTTTACATAGAACTCCAACCTTTACAAAAAGAAAAACATATTTTTAATGTCAATCTAATGAACTGTGGAACTATTCAAAAGATATTAAAGGAAGGATTGCATAGTGTAGAGCAGTATAAACTTGAAATTATTAACCAGAGTTCTAAGGTCTATACACTTTATAAAGTATATATGAAAATGAAGCATGAACACTTTCAAAAGCCTACCCGAATAAATTTGGATCATGGAACTTACATTCATATTTACACGTGTTATGGGTTTACCATTATATTTTAGAAAATTCAAATTAAAAAAATATTTAAAAAAAAAATGGATCCAAAATTGCCCTTTATTACAATTAAAATAGATTTATATAATTTTTATTATTTTGGCTCACGCTTAAAATAGAAACAAAAAATTAAAAGCAGTAGATATACAAATGGGTTAAAATAGTTAATATTACTTTTATAACCTTCATTGTAATGGGAATAATATTAAAGGTAGTTAAAATCATTTTAAATCTTATTAAAAGTTAATTTTTTATGTTATAAACAAAAAAAAAAAAAAAAACAAAAACCATTAAAAATAAATTATATAGTTAATAAGGTTATGTAATCTCTAAGAATAATTATGATGAATTTTATAATGAGGTAGTTTAAATTTATTGAAAACACAGCAGTATCATGTTCTTTTATAGATTTTTTTTTCTTCATTATTTATTTATTTGGCAATAGTTCCGAAAACCACTCGCATTCATGTTTTATACAAAAAAAAATATGGTTGAGAATATTCAAATTTCTTGATCTGTGTGCAGCATTAAAAAGCTAAAATATCTATTTGCAATTTTTACAGATACACCCCCAATTAGAAAATATGAACACATTGAACTTGTTTATAAAATTTTAAAATTGACATTTTAACTCTTTAGTGGCAAACTCTATTACCGGGACTCTTACACATGTTCATTTTAGCTTCACTATAGTTGTTTTAGCATATTTTGATATAAAATTATTGCATATAAAATTTTGGTATATTTGGAATAAAATCAAAATACAGAGGTTTTCGGAAGTATTGCCAAACATTAATTTTTTTAATTAATCGAAACTATATTTTAAGTGAAAAATTATATATAGGTAGGTACTCATACTAGTTGGAAAATAAATATTTAAGTTAAAAAATGAAAAAAAAAAAAAATTAAAAGCAATTCCATAAAATTGTTCATGTGAAAACTGATATAGTTCTATAATTAAAAAGTAAAGTAAAATATTTTTTAAATGATTAAAATTCCTTTGGTTGGTCTCAATAATTGGATAGTGGTTAAAAAATTAATGAAAAATTTTGCCGCATTATTTAGTTTAGGAAAAGAAGTGAACACTAAACAAATGTTTTGTACTGTCAACACATTACTGAACTTATCACTATGTATTTTGAATACCTAGACTAGTTTGAATTTGAATACTTTCAAATCTCATAGATTTCGAAAAACAAGAATATGTGGGTAATAAAAAGTATGCAAGAGAAGAAAGCAGTATTAGTCAAGCCAAATCAAATAATCAACTGAGAACGTGACATGCAACTGAAAATACAACTCATATCTCATCAATACAATCATAAATAGTTGTACAATAATAGCTTACTTCTGCTCTACGCCGAACTGCATGCAATTTGAGGACAATGATGACAATAATGATATTGATTCAGTTCATTATTACAGCTTTTAAAATAAATAGAATAAGCTATAGAGAATTAGATATTAATTCGAATTACAAATTATAAGAGTGATCACATTTTTAGAAGAAGGCTTTTTTTCTTTTCTTTCGATGGTGCTCAAATCGAAAAATCATTAGAATCATTTTTATAAAATGGAACCAACCGAAAACAATTTGTGCAGAATATGTGAAATAGAGAAAGAATCTATTGAACATCTGCTCTGTGGCTCGAAAAGCTCACCCGTAGTAGACTTCGCCACCTTGGAACAATGTTTCCCAAACACCATTGAAGAATATCCTGAGTGTTATTAAATCAGGTTGTAATTCCCTATTTTAAAATTGCATCCAGTTTTTGACCTTCCCATTCAATGTTTTTGTGGACTGAAGTGTAAATAACAATAGGTATACACTACCACGACTGTACTATACTAATTCAAATTTATGACAGTTAGTTGCTGGATTCGAATCTACAATTTAATTTACAGGACACTACAATATACATATAATTTTTTTTATCGTTTCAACAATAAAAATTTAACTTTAAATTTTAACATTCGAACTTTTTTTTTTTTTAATTTCCCAAAATATAAATTATATTTAATGAAAATTTAATTAAAATAATTCACATAATTAGTTCACTTGATTTCATAATATTAAAGTGTACCCCCCACGATTACACGAGTATCCTTTTTGAATTTTATTTTTCTGTTTTATTCCTTGTAGTTTAGTATTGTTACCATTTTTATATTTACTATAGAGATTCTGTTTTTTAGATAACATCTAAATCTTTTAAAGGTACGTGCAATTTTACAGTTATTTTACAGTTCCTTTAAAATTGCATTTTAATTTCAAAGGATTCATGGGATACAATAAAAAGTTAGAAAAAAAATAAATAAATGTTAAAAATTTCTATTTGAAGCACGCTAAAATGTATGGTATTTTACGAAAATAAAATAAATTACATTTTTTTTGTATTTTTTTTATTTATTTATTTTTTTTTTTTTTTTTTTTGGGTATAAATTTTGTGGCCAAATAAAAGAATAAAGAAAAAATCCTTGCAGTAAAAAAAAAATCGTGACTCGGAATTTTAATCAGGAAAATTTTGGTTTTTGCTTTGTAAGTTTTCCTACTCATTTTTTGTTTTTGTGTGAAATTAATTTTTTTATTTGTAGTAAAAAATTGTTGAGTGAGACAAAGAAAAATTAAAAATGTTTTTTTTCTCCCAGAGCTGGTTTAGCTAGAAGTGATTAATTTAGAAAAAAAAATGTTTTAGTTTTGTATATTTTATGTCAATATATATATATAGGGTGGGTTTATATGTATGAAAATATTTGTTCAAATCGGTATTTGTTTTAGTCAAGTTATGAACCTAATTTTGATGAACTGACAACAATGGGCTTTATTTTCATAAACCTATGAACCAAAGATTATTTTATAAGTGAGTTGATGTTGTAAAAGGTATATATGAATCGAGAGTTAAAAAAATTCGGCTTTGATAATTTTATCGGGATTTTCCAGTACAAAAAGTATGTTTTTGCATCATATAAACAAATTATTTTAAATATTAGTTTCATTTCATCTTCCGAGTTGTAATATTGTAAGCTTGAACAAAAATACAAATAATGTTCAAGTTTTTTGAACACAACGTTTTTATTTAAGCACACAGTTTCTGTTCTTCACAAAGATTTAATTAATTCTTAAAAGTAACTTCTTTCTTTCGTTGCCGTTGACAGTTCAAATTCTATGTTAACTCAACAGGAAAGTAAAGTATATTGACTCATAATATCATTTGTAGTAGAGATAATTTTATTAATTTATTTTTTTTATTAATTTTATTAACTATTAGTTTGTCAATGGTCGCAGCTGTAATTGTTCAAATGTTCATTTCTAAATTTTACTTACGAATTAAAATTTTCGTTTTTGTTATACAATCTTTAGTGTAGGTCAAAATAAAAACAATAATTAGTTTTAATTAGTTTAAAATAATAATTAAAATGTTATGTTTGTACTTTATCTTAGAGGTTTCGGGTTGGAAATTGGGTTAATATATAATGTTATTTATTGAATCTGTGATTTGTGAATTTTTTAAATTAGTCTTAAAAGTACCACTTAATAGGTCCATACTCAGTGTCAATCAAACAAATCATGAACTTTGTTATGTTTAACCAAAGAACATATAATAAAAAGAAGTCTCATCCGATAGAAATTTTTAAAATATTATTTTTATATAGCGGGTCGCAACATTACAACCCGCATCTCTCATTTTATCTTAAAAACAATTTACTCTTTAAAATAATAATTTCGCTCTTCAAATTTTATACGAATTATCTACTTACGAATATGATATGAATATATAAAGCTTAACTATATGTCAAAATAATAATAAAATATCATAATATCAATTTAGGTACTATTATTGTATGGTATTGAAATAAGTATGTAGTTAAACATACAATAATTTTCATATATTTATATTATTTTTATATACAATAATTTACATACATATATAAATACATATTCATATATGTTAGGTAAATAGAAACAGATAAAATTAATAAAATAAAAAATATATTCTGTGCTGTAAAGTTATAAAATACACCTATTTTTCGGTATACTTTTCAACACAAATAAAAATTCATATAAAGAAATTATGAACGTGCATAATTAAAATGATAAATTCATTGGAAATTGTTTGAATATGTTTAATTTTTTTTTTCTTATTTTGAACCTTAATTTGAAAAAATATTGAAATAAAATAATAATATAAAATTCCCGAAAGAGAAAAGGACCTGTAGTTGGACTGCAGATTTATCCTTAAATCCCACTGTTATATAAATTAATAAATATATCTACATAGATGGTTAGTCGTTGGTTACAGTATTTTTTTTTTACAAAATTATAAATTCTCTTTTTTGCTCTCTTCAATTTTTATTTTCGTTATTTCGTTTTCTTACCCGTCTAAAAATATATCCAGATGAGACTTCCTTATTATTATATGTTCTTTGGTTTGGCTGAATATAAATTTGTATATTTATTTTATTCGTTGATACTGGACTTTCGTTAAGTAATTTTTAAAATTGCACTCTCTTGCAAACTCATTGGCAATTGGTTGCAAAGGTAAATATCCCTTTCATGTTTTTGGTGATCATCCTTGCAGTGATCGTCTACCTATTTTGTTTTCCCTCACAAAATTTGTAAGTCTGTCTTTACCCATTCTACTCTAATTTAATTTTTATTTAATAATTTCAATTTAATTTTCACCTCTTGGTGCATTATACTAATATAAATCTGCAAGACAACATTATTAGTTATTATATAAGAATATGTTTACGCAATACAATAATTTAGACGTTTTATAACAATATAAAAAATTTAGTTAATTTTGAATTCACTTTTGTCATTATTGTATTTTAAAACTCTGAACTACCTATTCATAGGCTTTTCATTTCAATTTATTATAGAATCGGAAATATTTAAAGGATTCAAAACAAATTTGAGTCAACATTTTATATGCAAAAAATAACAATTTTGTTTCATGGACCCACTCTAAAATGTAAAAAAAATAATTCACCTGAATTTTCTGTAAGTGTTTTTTTCCTTTTTAAAAGCTTTAAAATTGACAAAAGTTAAAATATGATATAGAATAATTGAAAATGTAAATTTTCTACAAAATTTTAGTGAAAATACTTTAAAAGGTTTTATTATTCTATAATAATGTCAACATAAAGTGTATATAAGGCAGAATGTTATATGGATGGTAGGTACTCAGACAATATTAAAATTTCGACACTGTTTAATTTGGATTTTGGAAGGAAATTGGAAAGCGTTACTTAAGATTAGCTTTTGTTGAAAACAAATTTTTGTTTTTGATGTACCTATTCTAAACACATTAAAAGGTCATTGGATCTGTCCATTATTTGTATTGTAAAAAACAAAATATTGTTTTATTTTTTTGTTGTTTTTGCTTGTTTTTGACTTTAATCACAGCACGATTTTATTTTGTGTGTATTTTTTTTTTTAAAAACTTTTCTTGAATAAATCGTTTTCCTTGAAGAAAATTTAAAAATCGAAATTTGGCAGAATAGTGTGTATTGTTATACAAAAGTAATGAGGATTAAATTAATTTCATTATTCTATAATGAATTTAATTTTATATCATGATTTACCGGTTGAATTCTCATTGAGTTAAAATTTATTAGATTTTCCTGTCAAATTCTGTTATAATAATTATTATTTTACGAATTTAATAATTATATTGAATAATTTTAATTTGTTACGTTGTTTGCCGCAGTTAAGGATTAATAATTTCAATTAAATATCGTGTTTAAAGAGAGCATGATATATTTTTATCGCATGCGATAATGTTTTTTTAAATTAGATATCGTCTCTTGATTTTTGAAATATTGTGAAATATTTTTATTTAACAAAAATTAAATCAAATTTAAGAAGTTTTTCTAAATGTGACTGATTATACGTAATTTAAATTTTATACAATAAATAATATTTAACATGCGATAGAAAATTTATTCATATATTTTAATTATCATATTCAACACTACAAACAAGTTTAAAAATAGAATTTAATTAGCATATAATTATAAAAAAAATATTTATATTAATTGAAATGAATCAAGTTGGTTAAAACCCCCTTAAAAAATTGACAATTTATTCACTATCACAATTACATGAAGTATATAGATGTACTTGAATGTTTTTGAATCAGGATCATAAATAAAAATGATTTGGAAAAATCTAACTAAAATTTTTTTTTGTGAAAGAAAATTCTATTCCATATAATATCTCACTCAATTAATATCAGTAGCCAAAAATAATTACAAATTTATAAAGATATTTTCAAATCGATATATAAATCTATGGTTTCCTAGCTATTAGGATGTGATAAGTATTAAAATATAACAGTATTGTAATTAATGTCAGTCCAAAATACGATGATGAAGTAGATGAACCATGGCTTATCAATAATAATATTATATATATATCGTGATCTACAATAAATAATTAAAATTGTAAAATGATATATTTAGAGAAGTTTAAGTAGAAAATACAGCATAAAATTAGCAGCTCAAATAATATTAACTGTCTTAAATGTCAAGTATTCTGCACGTAATAAATTATGAGGACACGCAAAGGGTATATTTAATCAATCATGTCACTGCAAACCACTATATATATATACAAAACCATTATATATTCCATTTTTCATCCATTCTACTATACCACCATTATATATATATATATATGTATATACACCACCAAAATTTCTATTGAAGTAAATTTATGGTAATTTTTGAAGGTCGTACTAATAATATATTGTGTACTGGACCACATTACTATATTTGTATTTGTATTTGTCAAACATGTAATTTTGAGCGAACTGCAATTATTTAATTTTTTGAAGTTGGTTTTTGGTATTGGTTGTTCAATTACTACAAAAATTAAATCTATTGAATATGTCAGATTATTGGAAAATGTCTTCATTAATTCCGGAAATTTAACAATGGATTTTTCAGCAGTATAATGCAGACATACCTTGTTTTCATAAATGCAAACCTGCAGTTAATCTGCATATTCTGAATTTATGAACACACTTGTCAGATTTTCTGAATGCTGTTCATAAATGCAGACTCAAAGTCTACTGGGCGTCAACTTGGCAGAATAAATTTTTAGTATGCATACAATTTTTTGAAGTAGTTTTCTTTGTTGTTTTGACTATTTTAGTTTTTGTTTTGTTATTTAAAAAAAAAATGTTATTTTCAAAATGTCAGTATTAATGAACAGAAACTTTGCAGAATTGTCAAGTAAAGGTAAAATATAGGTAGAATTTGTATTCATTATTGCAAAGTACGCCAACTGGTGGCAAACTTGTTGTCAGTTTGCAGCATTTATGAATACACCCATACAATTTGCATATAATGCAGAAATATAGATATGACTTCGAACGAAAAACTTCCAAATTTTAGATTTCCAAATTGACAGCTGGCGGTCCGTAATCAAACCCAAAACAGAATTTATGTTGGATATCATTTCGGCTTATCACACAGACAATTCGATAAAGATAGATGGAGTCGCTGAAAATAAACTTATGAAGAAATAATTTTGAGATCGAAGCCGAAAGTATGTCTTTACTCTAAAACTGCGAGCAGTATATAAAATATTTAAATACATTTGTAATATATTTGCAAATATACAACAATTTTAAGTATTTATATGGCATATTTTTAAATTTATTGCTGATTTAACAGGAAAAATCATTGACATTCCTCAATTTAATTTTAAAAATGGTGATTTTTCTCTTTTAAACGATTATTTGCTAAATATCAATTGGAATGAAGTATTAAGTGCTGAAATTAGTCTTGATTGTTGCTATAAGAAATTTATAGATTTGTTATTTGGCGGTTTTACTACATCTATTCCTCTGAAAGAACCCACTTCAACTCATCATCCACCGTGGTACAATAAAAGGCTTCTCTCTTTGAAAAATGCGAGAAATAAAGCACATACAAAGTATATAATTAGCTTTTCTTTGGCAGACAAAATTGTATTTCAGAGACTACGCAAGGAATTTGATTTTTTGAGCAAATATCTTTATAATAATTTCATTCTTACCTATGAGTCTAATATAAAATCAAATTCCAAAAACTTCTGGAAATTTATAAATATCCGAAGAAAATCCTGTGGATTTCCTCAAGGCATTTCCTATAAAAATGAAACAGCTAAAGATTCAGTCTCAACTTGCAATTTATTCGCTAAGTATTTTGAATCAGTTTTTATAAGACCACAATCAAGAATAAATTTGCAAAGTCACCTACAATCTTTTGTTGATTTAGGACACATGCAATTATCATATTGTGATATTTTCAACAAAATTAATACCTTAGATATTAATCTGAGTTCTGGTCCAGATGCTATCCCTAATTTAGTTTTAAAGAACTGCATTTACAGTTTGACTTATCCTCTTTACTTAATTTTTAACAGATCACTAAATGAAGGAATTTTCTTAGATGACTGGAAATTCTCAAACATTATTCCTATTTTCAAATCAGGGTCTAAAACTGTCGTTGAAAATTATAGACCTATCGCTAAATTATCTTCTATTCCTAAACTTTTCGAAGCTATTGTCACAGATAAAATGTATTTCTTGGTTAAAGAACACATATCTCCAAATCAGCATGGCTTTATGGATGGAAGATCTACATCCACTAACTTAGCAGTTTTTCTTCACACAGTTTTCAATGCAATTGAAAAAGGCTATCAAGTAGATACGATATTCACGGATATTTCTAAAGCTTTTGACAAAGTAGACCACTCTTTACTACTCTCTAAACTTCAGGCTCTTGGTATTCATGGTACCTTCCTTCTATGGGTTCAATCTTATTTGATTGGTCGTAAACTCTGCGTTAAAATACAAAATAGCACGTCATATAACTTCGAGGCTACGTCTGGTTTTCCACAAGGAACTCATATGGGGCCACTATTATTTTTATTGTTTATGAACGATATCGACTACGATATTAAGTCTTTGATCTTATCATTTGCTGACGATACCAAACTTTTTGCGGTTATTAAGTCGGACGAAGATTGCCATCTCCTGCAGCAGGATCTTGACAAATTCTACTCTTGGTGTAACATTAATGGTCTTACCATTAATATTAATAAGTGCAGTTACATGTCATTTTCCAGGAAGCAAACTTTAATTGAATCTTATTATAATATCAACGGTTCTATTATTGAACATGTCCGTGAAACAAAAGACTTGGGTATCATTCTCGATAATAAATTAACTTTTAATGCTCACATAGATCGAATTATTTCTAAAGCTTTTTCCATGTTAGGTTTCATTAAGCGTAATTCACAGCAATTTTCTGATCCTTATACATTCAAAAATTTATATACTGCACTTGTTCGTCCTCACCTCGAATATGCTTGTCCGATCTGGATGCCTTATTATGATAAACATATTAAGAGAATAGAGTCTGTTCAAAAGAATATGATTAGGTTTTGCCTTCGTAAATTCAACTGGCAACCGTACATTACTGGATATTTAGCTAAATGTCAACTTATTAAGCTTTCTACTCTTGAGGCTAGGCGAAATGCTGCATCCGTGATGTTTTCCTATGATATTTTATCTGGCAGAATAAAATGTCCATCTATTCTTCGCTTTTATAATATCTATGCTCCAGTGCGCGATTTCAGAAGCCAAAGATTTTTATATCTTCAAAATCATAGAACGAACTATGGTTTTTCCGAACCTATTGCAAACTCTCAGCGCTTATTTAATAACAGTTTTTCAGTAATTGACTTCAACTACAGTAGATTCGTTTTTAGGAGAAAAATCATCACATTTTTTGAAACATTACAATAATTCTTCTAATTTTAATTAATTATAATTTTATTCTACAAATTTATTAAAATTATTCTCTGTTATCATTTGAATGTACTGCATACCTTTATAATTACTATTGCTTTTACTATTAATATTTATTTATTACTTAAGTCTGAATTTTTCTTTTTTTTTAACTTCTTTTCTTGAATTAATGTTATTTTTAACTTGAAATTGTTAATGCATCTTATTATTAATGTTATTTTATATCTGAAATTATTTTTATATTTACAATTTTTGTTTTCTATTTCTAGTTTTATTTTATTTTAGTTTTAAATATTTTATAAGCAAAATCTGTAAGGGACTACCCAGTAGATTGAAATAAATAAATAAATAAATAAATAAATAATATCCATTAAATCAACGATTGTCATATAATCTATCCCCAAAGCAAATTTGTTAAATAATATTGATAGAAAATGTATCACTACAAATACAGGAGAGGAGATCTGCAAACCTAAAACAAAAAATTTCAAATTCCATTATTAATTTAACCGGAAGTTACTTCATTTCTTTGTAATGATATAAAAATATTTAAATGTGATAAATTGTATGAAAATATTATTTTATACATTTAATGTGGGAGTTGAATGAATTATATTTGATATTAAAAGATACACAAAAAAAATATATGTATCTATATTTAATTTTAAATAGAATATAAGGATTATCAAGTGAATTTCTATTTATTTTGAAATCTAAAAACAAGTTTGTATGCAATATAATCCTTGAGACAATTATTATTATTCTTAGAAAACCTCATTTTAAATTCTCATTTACAATTATTATGTTGTAGAATGTAGAGTAAGTAATATTCTGTTCTTATCAAAAATAATAATAAATTTTTAATTTATAGTGTATATAAATAAGAGAAAAATTAGATCTCTGAAATGTGAAATTCAGGGAGGGTACACTTTAAAATAGTAAATAATAAAAAAATGGAAAAACCGAAATATTTTTGATATAAGACCTGTTGATAAACTAAATAACTCTCTTGAGATTCGATGTTAATTATTGCGCAGTGCTATACAAAATTTTTATTTTCTATTTTAGTTGTAAACAATTTATTTTGTTCTGCACTAAAATGTAGTCAAGTTATTATAAATTTTTTTGTTTTTGAACTCTTTAATGTTGGACATTGATATTAGAAAGAAATAATTGTTGTGGGCCGTCTGAGAAAATATAATTCATAGTATTTATAATGAATTAAATGAATACAATTTGAATCTCTTAAATAAGCTGAAATATCGTCATTATTTATAAAATTGTTATACAATAGGTCAGAATATATAATGCTGGAGAGGCAATAAGTTTCGGATTGGATGATAAGTTCAATGAAATGAGAACCATCTGTAAGAATGATAATTTTGTTGAGGTTATATCTTATGCACATTATATCTTTTCCAGCAGTTGAAATCAATTATTGGTGGAAATCTAGCAAAAAATTATGTATTTAGATTCATCTCTAAATATTAAAATTATGGATGAAATGTATGTTACCGAATGTAGTAAGATAATAATGAAGCCAGTAAGTCATGCTCAATATGTAAAATAGGATTATTAAAACCTAAAACGGATCAATGTAAAAAATGTTTAGCCTATAGATCCTCAAATGCTGATGAAAGAGACAATCAAAGCGAGATATTTAAAAAACACATTAGTAAAAAAAAAATGGCGCGAGCGAATTTTGAACCTTTAACTTTGATTTACCAGCTGTTCTAATAACCCCTAAAATGCAAAAACTTGCAATCTGGAGAAATATTCTATTTAAGAAAACTACTTTAACCTTCAACTTTGACTTACAAGTTGTTCTAACAACCCCTAAAGGGCCATCTTGAGATATATTTTATTTAAGAAAACTTGCAGTTTATAACTTAACTGTTTATAATCTCGGTAACAAGTTTGAAATTTATGGTATAAAGGTCCCAGAAAAAGGAATGGATTGGATGAGATTGAGTGATGAATTTATTTCATTTAAAGCATTCATATCAATAGTTCGAATGATATGTAACAGCTGTAGAGGGCATCAGAAAAACTCTAGCATTACAATAACTAATTATTAGAAAACCATCCCACTTTTCAGATCTTCCAAGACAAATTTTTTTAAACGGGGCCACACATAAATTGAATGCGATTCTATTTATTTGGAAATCGATGCCAAATAAAAACATTCACCTGTCTATACTCGAGAAGATTAGGCTTAAATAATCAGGTTAGTAAGACATAAGTCACATTCATTCGATGTTTAGCTTATTATTATTTATAGAAATTTAGCTTAGAATTATTATAGAAATTTAGCTTGGAAATATTTGTTAAATAATATCCTTAGAGAAAATTTTGTCTATTAGGATATAATAAAGCATCACCTAACCAGATATTTTTAAAATAAATTTTGAAGACAAATATTTACATAGACCATCTGAGAGATTTAAATATAAAAAGAGAAATAAATCTTAATATCAATTTAGAAAAGGCATATTATCAAGAGCTGCCAATAAATTTCGAATTGGATGGTATGTTCAATGAGATGAACATCAACTGAAATGATAATTTTGTAGAGATAAAATTTGTTAAGTTAAATATAATAGGGCTTCATCGGTGTTCAACAAACTTATTTTACTTTTGTACTTGTGTAATATTTGATGTTAGTAGTTGAAGATGGTGTTGTATACATGTGAAATTAGTAAAATGGAACATGATATAATATCTCTGAAAATGAAAGGACAAAATAATTCTCAAATTAATCTCGATGTGTTACAATATGAAGTTTTTTTAAGTTGAAGTGGAATTAAAAATTCAATATATTATAACAGCCCACAAATTACTTTGAATCTTAGAGGTAAATATGTAAATAGTAGAGTTATTTCCGAACTAAATATAGTGAGGTAAATACTTATCAGAATTGTAACAAGCCCTGAAGAAAACAAAATAAATCTAATTTAACTTAAAAACCAGTTTCAAACTTAATTGATTTCAAGTAAATTAGTATTATTTTTATAAGTATTGTGATTTTCTATGTCGCATTCAGTATTGACGTTTCATTAATAACAATTAAAGACAACAACAATAAAACTATCATAATTATATAATTCTGGTTAAGAAATTAATTTTTTAGTACTAAATTTTAGTACTAAAATTGATTTCGTTTAAAACTGTTATATAATGATGAATAGATTGATATCAATCGCCCCTGATACCAACAAATGAACAAAATTTCTTTTTCGGTATATAGAAACTATAATACAATTATTGTAAAGGAAAATTGTTTTGAAATTGAATTTTAAAAATTTTAAAGAAAATTCTTTACAAAATTTATTTGAGAGAATAATAATTCTCTTAAAATATAATTTAATTTTGATTTTAATTATTTAATGTACTAACAAATTTCAGAATTATTATTTTTTTTACTTTATTTAATTTTGTTATTTTAAAAAATTTTATTTTTTTTAAAAATATAGAATTTTAATAAAATATCAATGGTTCAAATATCGAAATATAAAATCTTTAATATCAAGTATCAGTTATATGGAAAAGTTTTTTATAATTTAAGTGAAACATAACAATGCATATATACATATATATATACTAATAAATAGAGCCAAGTTTCAATTATTAGATCTTGATATAAGACTCAACAACAGAATGAAAATTTATAACAAATAACTTACAAGTTAAATTGTTATGAAAATCTGTAGTAGAAAATCACAATTGGTTAAAAGTACTCTGAAGAAAGTTAAATAATAATGAAGCACATATACTTACAGTGCAATCTTTTGATGTACAAAAGATTCTCAGGATAGAGAAAAATATTTCTAGGATTCAGTTAGGTTTAAATATTAAATTTAAGGAGTCATTTCCCAGTATGTAGAGTCTGTCTTAAGCTTAAACGTCGATCAATCAATTGATATGATTTTATAAAATATAGATCGAATGGTTTTTTCCCATTCATGTATCGAATTTTGAGGCCTTATGTTGTAGAAAAAGCGGAACAATAAAATAACAGAATTATAAACAAATTTTTATCGAAATAGTCTGGTGCACGTGAGCCATGAAAAACTTGAATAGCTACAGTTTTAACTGAAGAAAATATAGCAGAAAGAACGTGATCGTAACTGAACACACTCGTATATTATACATATTAGTGTTAGACGGTCTTTTTTCTTTCTAAAAATTTACTCAAAACATTACAGAACAATGATGGTAATGATTACACAAAAAGAAAAAACAAACCACTTTCAAAATATTATCTTGTAAACACATATTCATAGATTTATTTTTATTAAACTGCAAAATTGAGATGTTCAAAATATTTTAACAAAAACTACTCAAAGCTTGATTGTAATTATTTGATAACCATCTTATCGTAATTTTAAAAATTTGAAATTTTCAAAATTCAAAATATAAAGTTTGTAATTGTATTATTCGAAAATTTCATTTTAGTTATACATATTAGAATAAAATCTTGAGATTTTGTCAACAAATATGAATAAATTAACGAAGGATGAGAATTCAAAGAAATTTTATTAGCATTTTTGTTTTTTTAACATCTTGCCTTGTATATCAGACAGAAATCATAACACGTGTTGTGAAAATAAACAAAATAAAAAAATATTATTAAGTTTTTTATTCGAATTAATCAATACTACTAATGGAAAAATATTTTAATGATGACAAAAGCAAAATTATTGAGTTCGTTAAGGAGGTTTTTTTTTTTTGTTATTGTTAATAGAGAAGTCTAATACGCTACTTGTATATGTATGTTGTTATTGAAGCCAATGTACTGAAAAATTAGCTTATAAAAAAAATAAATTGTAAAAATTTAAAAAAAATTTAATGAAAAATTGGAAAATTTGAAAGTTTAATATTTATTGTATACTCCAACAGATTTTGAGGTTTCTATGAAGTTGTCAAACTTAATTAAAATTTTAGCTCTTATCTTCTTGCATATCTTAAGCGTTTTTAATTGATATTAATTGAATTAGTAATGTTCAATGGTTAGATTAGGTTAAACTGTATGATAAGTTTTGGTTGAAAATGGGTGTAAGTATATACAAAAGTGGTTTATATTCAAATGGCTGTTAAGTTGTAATCAGAATAACAGTATAGACAAGAGTAGTAAAATTAAAACTATTTTGATACAATTGAAATTCGCTGAAAATAGTCATATAAGCTCTTCTTCGTAGCCTTTAACTAGCAATATCATGTTATTTAAAAAAAAAAAAAGTAAAAACACTTGTAGTTGTAACCACCTTTATCAAGTATTTGAACGTCTCCAAGTTAATGTGGTATTGGTAAAAATTGTTGTTGAGGCTGATGTAACCAAGTGCAATTGAATGAGATTAGTTTTACTTGAAAATTTCATAATAATCTAAAAAGTATAGTATCTATAAAAATTACTGTACACAAAAGGACGTATATATACAGGTATAATGATGGTTTACTATGCAGGAACGGTTACTTAGCCGCCAACTTCTAGAATACCAATAATGTATCATAATTGATTCTATGGAAAGTGTTTCAAATTGTTTGTTTTAGCTATAGAAGAGACGGTATCAAACAAAAATTCAAGTGCATTTTAATACGGAAGACTTGGTAGAAATATCAAATACCGCCATCTTAACGGTATATATATGTATTTTTGTTAACGCTTTTTGTTTCATAAAATATGGTAAGTTGTTGTAAAAAATCTTAAATACTTATTTATAATGCCTATTAATTATAATTTACTACACTACACTTACTACCACTACACTTTGTACTACACTACTACTCTATTATACGCTCTACTACTCTACTAATCTACTATTCACTCTGCTACCCTATTACTCTACTACTCTACTATACTCTACTACTCTACTATTCTATTATACTCTACTACTCTACTATTCTATTATACTCTACTACTCTACTATTCTACTATTCTACTATTCTACTACTCTACTATACTAATCTACTACTCTACTACTCTACTATTCTATTATACTCTACTACTCTACTATTCTACTACTCTACTATTCTACTACTATACTACTCTACTACTCTACCACTCTACTATACTCTACTACTCTACTAATCTACTACTCTACAACTCTACTACTTTACTACTGCACCACTCTACTACTCGTATAACAGTGGTATTTCATGAATACTGTTAAAAATTGTTGTATAAAAAATTTCTCAGTCTAAATCAACACAATTATCTTGCACTGCACCAGATGGATTTACAGAATTTATCATGTACATACATTATTACGTTTCACCACGGAATTATTAAATCAGGAAATTATGATGTCATAGGATTTTCATTATTTAAAACTTAGACTTCTTAAATTTTGAATTGTTGAATTGTCGGTTGTATATGAATTGAGGCTGTGTTTCTAAATTGATGTTGTAAATTGGTTTGCAAATTGGAAATGCCATCATACTAGTTTTTTTTATATTATTTTCCAATTTTTTTAGTTTTTACAGTTATGACTCACACAAATTATTTGAGTCCGATTTTATGGTATTTTACATTTTTATTTTATTTAATTCAATTCTTCAAAAATGCAATGAGCAATTCTGCTCATATATATAGAGTGTATCAAAAAATATAAAAAGTAAAAAATAAAATCATTATCAGTTTCCTTTTGCATTCGGTTATTTTTTATTTATAGAAGAGGAATCGTTTCAAGGTAAAAAGTTGTTGACTGGTAGCTTGAAAGATCTACTCAAGCCTCTCTTCATTGAAGGAAACAAAAGCGAATTCAGGATAGATCAAGTTACAGTAGAAAAAACACATTGAATTTATTTCATTTACACTCATAAAAACAAAACTCATAATTAAACTAAAATTAGCCAGTTATTCCCAATTAATTTCACATCTTCAAAATGAAATTGGTGAGTTCAAAGTCCAACTAGATATCATCAAAGAAAAATTTATATTTTATTCAAATTTAATTTAATTCTCAAAATAAATTATTTTTTTTTACATCATTAAAAATCTCACATACATACATACATACATATTTATGACATCCACTCTATATGATTCACTCGTACTATATTCACAAAGTCAACAAATTAATATTTTAACCAACATTTTACCAATAATAGCAACATAAAAATGAAAACAAAAATTCAGATGGAAAAAAATGCAAATCGCAAAAATAATCTACGTCAACACAATTTGTATGGGGTTTCCCATTCTCACCTCAACAAAATCATTTTTGTTGTCATCATTACTATTCCAAACATCATCATCATCATCATCATCACCATCATCACATTTATTATTTCCGAAGGTTAGCTAAAATTGAAAATTAAGAAAAATAAAACTATAAACAAAATATTTTGCATCATTTTACAAGAATTAACATAGACGTAAATTAATTTAAATTCGTTCAATATACTAAGTATAGTTTTGCAGCGGCAACATTATTATGCTGTAGTTGTTGTTGTTGTATTGTTCATTCAAATGAAAAAAAAAATTATTTTGGTTGATTGGTTTTATTTTATAGTTTCTTTAAAGAGGTTAAAATTTTTTTAATGCAATTGTTTTTGTAATCATAGCAACAACAATTATAGCAATATGAAACAACCAATCAAATCTGGTATGTATTGTGTTATTTAAATTATCCGGGTTACTATTAAAACAATTAAAAAACCACATTAAAACAAAATGAAAAATAAAAAAAAAATTAAAAAAAGTTCGCGAACCACATTTTATTAACTAAGTTGAAGGTCACTTACCTACCTACTACACACTATACTACACAATATGAATAAATTCAATAATAGAATGGAATTTCTTAAAATAAAACTGGATATTAAAAACCAACAATACCAACAACAACAACAACAACAGTTAAAGATTTTGTTTTATGATGAAATCATAATAGTAGATCAGTTTACCAGGTATTTTCAGATAGTTCAGCTTTTTAATAGGTAAAGGTTGTTGTTGAAGATAGTGTTGTTGAAAAATTATTATACTATGTTTGGTTATAAATCAACCATTATTTATGTAAATATTTTCGGTTCAGGTTTAATATCAGGTTAAACTTATTATTATTATATACTTGTAATTCATGATGTGCAATCTGCAATTTTTGTTTTTGACATTGAAAATGGACAAAAGCAAAAATTATTTTTTTTATTTATTATTTTTGAAATAAAATCAATTTTGTTAATGAACTTTGGAACTTGTGGTGGAATTTAAATTAAAAAAGAAAGAGAAGTTTTTTTTTGTAAGCAGGATGTTCCATTCGAAATTTAAAATTTCATCAATATTTTAGTTCTGTTGAAATTTGGAATTTTATATATCATTCGGACATCTATTTTGGTTGGATGGTGATTGCTCAAATGCAAATTATTTATACCGTATTTCATATCTTCACTCCCCCTTTATTAGAGTATACCAAAACGACATATCTCAAATACTGTGATATATAAGACTGTACTTCAGTTTCAGTTGGTTAGTTGTTCTACAAGGGTGGATAAAAGAAAAATGAAAGCGATTAATTTTATTTAACCCACTAAGGCTTCTGCATCTGTTGATGTATACCTTATTAACGATTTCACTTCTGCTTCTCAACTAAATTAATTTAAAATCGAGCCAAGTAATATCCCAAATGAAATATCCGAGTGCGATGACGCCGATTTTTTTTTTATTTACTTCTAACAAATTCTCTGAGTAGTAGCCTTATAATATATTTACTCTTCTCTCTGCGTTAGGCTTTTCCACCTTCTCTTCACATTTCATATATAAGTTGGATTTTACAGGTTTCATTCTTGTAGAATATGGATTCTGAAAAAGAGATGTTTACGTTTAATATAGTTTTAAGTCGACTTTGTTTATCGATAATATGGTTTTGGTACTTACCGTACGCCCGGTTTTCTCTAGATAGATCATTTTATGTTTCTCCAAGCATTTAAATGGGAAGTTGTCTACCATTTCATGGTATTCGTTTTCAAGTCCTGCATTATTGGTTTAACTATTAATTGTTCCTGTTCATTGTTTCTAAAAGAGTTTACCATCCAGTTTACTCTTAATCCGCTTGAATGGCTGCCTAACTAATACAGTAATACATCATTTGATTCTCGTAAAAAATTTAATACATCTCTGAAACTAACAGTAGTTGCTGTTAATGAGCTTAATTATTTTCGTAAAGTAATTGATCAGCTGACTGTTGGTATTTTACTTTAGTGTCACTTGCGCTACTTGTCTTCAAGTATTTTATTTCGCAAGGGATTTGAACTCGTGCTTTCCCCATCCTTAGATTGGATTTAACTGCCATCTTACGTTTAAGTTATTAGAGTGTTGTTAACACCACCGTTACTCAAGTTGAATTGCATCCATAGCATTTTTTAATGACAGTCGAATCTAACGTTTCAACGTTTTCATATGAATCGTTTTCTTGGTGATACTAATGAAATGTACAATATATATGACAGATAGTTGCAATGTTGAAGTATACAGTTATGATTGATTGTGGATATAAACGTTTAACTCAATTATCTACATTTATTCATCATTATCATTTATTTAGATTTGTTCATAATCATCATTGTTACACGATCAGTGGGGCATATTGCGGAAGAATTTATTTTCGATTCTCTCAGCTCGACTTTCCGCTTGATATCACCACATGAAATATGCCGCATTCCCAGATCCGATTTACAGTTTATTACTACCTTTGCTATACAAAATTATTAACCAACTAAAAGAAATTAATTGATTTTTGACTATAGTTCTTCATATTTCTCTTGATACACAAAGAACTATAGTCATGCTGCTATAGCAATGCTGTCATTTTGGCGACGTTTTCAATAACTGATTTTATTATACTTACAAGCAGTGTTACCACTCGACAAAAAAAAATGTATCCAATTCTAAAAAAATAAAGTATCCAAAGGTATCCTTTTTTTTTATTTTTTTTACATATATAGAGGTACAAATAGGATACAATAATTATGTACAAATAATATTCATTGCACATGGTAATTAAAATAAAAAATTAAATTGTAAATTCATTTGGTTGAGTAATTAGGTAATTATGTAATATTCATTTGATATGATTTTTTGTCCGATAATTAAAATTATGTTCCGGACGAGTATCCAAATTTCACTTGCTTTATTCGATATTTAGGAGTTTTTTTTCGGAGAAATTATCATTCGATTCGGACCATCATTGAATCGGTTGTTTCAAGTTGAAATCTAGTTTATTAAAATTAGTTCATAAAAAATCCGTTCGGCGGATAAATAAATTAGATAAATTTTCAAAAATTAATTCATTTAAGCAATTTTTTATCGAACCAAGTTTTGACAAAAGTTCTTCGATATTAGTTTTATTTTTAGTTTATTAGTTCAATCTGAACTGGTCTGTAATTTCATCTTTTCTGCTAGGGTTTCTTAATAGGTTTGAAAAGTAATATAAAAATGAAGTAATGGAGTATAGTTGAAGAATTTAATTTAAATAACCTATTTGGATTTGAATTTCAACTAATTTAGATAATTTTCATTAATTTTCAAGCAAAAAATGAATAACGACTACAAAAAATGTCATTTGAACGACATGAGTCAATTTGATAAAAATGTATCCAAATGTATTCATTAACAAAAAAAGTATCCATTTTGGTTGTTTTAAACATTTTCCGTATCCAAGTATCCAATTTGAAATATCTTGGAAAAACTAATTCAAATGTATACAAAAGTATCCAAGTGGTAACACTGCTTACAAGACTTTAACATTTACATAACAGAGTGGTTTAACATTTTTTTTTATTTTGCTGATTGAAGGAAAGGAGCGGTTTTAATATTCTACATACTAATAATCTCTTCTCTCACTTATCTTTTTTATCAATATCTCATAATTGGAATTATCAAAATATGTTTTGAATATTTTTGTTTGTTTATGTTGATATTTGTTTTTCCATTATTATATGTACTTTAATCATCTCATAATTTTGTTGTTATTTTGAGATTGTCACTTTTGCGTAGAGGAAATTTTTACGTAAATGAAAAGTAAAAACAATTTGTTTTTTTTTTTTTTCAATTTATTTACAACGCCTTAAACATGTTATAAATAAATATAAATAATGTATACTATAATCATGTTAAATTTTCCAATGGAATTTTTTCTAGTCAAATTTATTCAACTCATTATATAGTCAAATACTGAAAATAAAATTAAATTTCATTAATAAATAAACTTTCTAGAAATTTCCTATAATTCTCGTGATATTCTAAAATTCTCACATTTAATTCGAATACAATAACAAAATTTTGTAATTATTGAATTTTGAATTTATTTAATTATACATACCTACACTTTATTATGAAAAAATTTTCATCTGATTAAATTCTATATTTTAAAATTTCCCTTTAAATATTAAAAAAAAAAAACAATTTATAAAAGTCATTGAATTGAAATTCTATATTGCATTCAATTTAATTCCGTTAAGATTTGTAGCCAGATCAAATTATATGAGTTAGATATGAAATGAATAAAACTGCACTACTGTAATGCAATACTATATACTCTATTCATTTGAACAATGAACATAATGAAAACTTATGATATAAAAGAAAGAGAGAAAGAGAAGAGAAACAAATAAAAAAAAAATTTCCATTCTTTTCTTAAATTAAATTATCTGCAACAACTTATAATCAACTCAACTCTATTGATGTGAAGTACAAATTCTTTAATTTTGCAATTAAAACTTTTTTCTTAAACAATAGGGAATCAATACATATAAACAAATATGTACATAGGGTTATAGTATTTAAAAATGATTAGTGTTGTGTTTAAAGAGATGAATTGGTTTTCATTACAGTTGGCTTGCCTGACTTTAAGATACTTTTTGTTCTTAATAATGTAGATAGATTTATTAATTTTTGGTAGTATAATAAATGGTTATTTTCGTATTTTGTAATGTTTATTAATTTATTTTTCGTGTTTCGCCTTCAAATCGGTTTTATAATGAAATATAAGTATAGTGAAATAATCAATTAAGCATACGTTTCAATATTTTATTTTGAATAATCTATATAGTTTCCAGAACAGAATCCAAACACATGGAATAAATGTTATATACCTGGTAATCATCACCATCTAAGATACATGCTGATATAAGTTTTGAACAGGCTCATCGAATGTACAAAAAGGTATAAAATAAACCGAAATCAGGAAGCCATATAGAAAAATCGATTGAAAAATTGTTGTTATCCAGGATGAAATTCTTTTTAATTGATAAATTAGAGTTAAGATTGAATCTTGTGTAAAATCAATCTTGGCACATGGTAGCAGTGAAACTTGGTTAACATCAAAAATCCTCAAACAGAAGTTATAAGTCTTCATTATATTAAATGTCTAAGCATAATATGTCGAATATTCTGGCCTAACATAATAATCAACGACATGATTGGATACTAACTTCAACGACCTTTGGATACTAACCGGCGAAGAACTGATATTGAAACAAATCAAAAGAAGAAAATGGAGATGGATAGGCCATACACTCAGAAAGCCGTTACACAACATCGGACAATGAGCTTAGAATGGACAAGAAGATCCGGTCGTACAAAAGCAAACCTAATGGACGACCATAAAATAAGTATAATAAGTTTAAATAGCTAAGTAATACATTTATTTTTAATTTTTACTTATAAGTTACATTGAATTATTCATTAGTTTATAAGGTTGAAATAAAGAAAAAAAAAAAAAAAAAAATAAGAACTAGAAAAAACAAATGTAACATGGGAACAAGTTAAAACAGCAGCTAGCAATCGAATACGATAGAAATGTCAAGTGAAAGCTCTATGCTCCCCAGAAGAGTAACGAAAGAAAATAAATTAATTCTAAAGAAATAAATAATGTAGATAATGACTTAAATAATGTAATAACATATTCGAAATTTTAATTCTTCCAGAATTTCATTTTTCTATTCTTAATTTTTTTTATGTTTGTTATAAATTTCTACCATTAATGATATTGTATACAATAACTATATAGTAGGTTGATTATTTGCATTGTAAAAATTTAATCATAATATATTCTAATATATAATAACACGCTAAGAATGTCTATAAAACTTTCCTAATCGGTGAATTAAAGCAAAAAGCATGAACCCAAAAATTTTAATGTTAAGCTTTTTAAAAATTTTACCGCACAAATTTACCGATTAGAAAATAAAAACAAAATAAAATGTACTAATTTTTGTCACCATCTTTCAAATAAATCATTTATAAAAAAATATATCCAAGTTCTGAACCCATGCAGGAAAACCATCTATTTAATACAAGAACCAAATGAGATCATATGAAACAGCAAAATATCATTAATAGAAATCAATAAAATATAAAGCTTTTTAAAATATTTTTTAATAACATTAAAATTGTCCAAAAAATATTTTTTTTTTAAATTTTCCTGGTTTGTGAGCAATGCAGGTACATCTTGAAGCTCAAATCAATGTTTAATGTTTAATATTGATAAGCAGGAAAGAAATATACCTATTGTTGCTATGGTGGTAAATGTTGCCGGATTTAAACATTCACTAGATTTGTTAAAAATCCTTCTTGTAAGAAAAAGAGAACATACATACCAGGAGCAAGATATTATAGAGAACATATCAATGGCAATATTGACTATTTTGGTGCTGAAATTAAAAAATTACCATTTTCTTCATTCCTGTTGCGGTTTTTGGTTTCTTCATTGTATGCAAAAGAAAATTTTAAACTAGAAAGGGCAGTTGTATATAACACGTTTACGTTATTTATAACATAACCAAATAATGTCTTAGTAGAGTGAAAAAACTTATACATATTATTTGTTTCTAATATAAACTTATACGTTGTATACGTTGGATAATTTTGCAATATTTTTTAAAAGAAGATAGTAGCGCAAATATTACTATACAAAAATATAATAATGTCAATTATTATTTCATTGTGTAGACTAACTGAATCCATCAGTAAATAATCCACTAAATCATCATCAACTGATCATCTGATCCCAAATGCCCAGTGCGTTCTTAGATTTAATTTTAAATGCATTTTATGTACATATACAATTAAGTGATAAGTTAAGTAAAATCACTTAAGTAATACATTTACGTTTTTTTTTTGTAATATTATAAACGTTATATTAAATAATTGAATACCAGTTGTAAAACAAAAACAGAATCTTGAAAAATCATATATTATTGTTTTAAAAATTCTGAAAAAATTTTCCATTTTACTAGAAAATGAACTTTTAGGAGGAACTTTATTTCAGTTGAGTTGTAATTCTTAATTCTACATTGTTTGTATATAATTATTTTATAAATATATACTTATATATATACAGTGTTATTATAATAAGACATACATTTGAAACTGGTAATGCTAATGGGTATGTTGTGTAATGTTTTTTAATGTTGAATATTTTTTTACAATAATTGTTTTTTTTTTTATACCATTTTATACTACCGAGTTTCATTTGGGAACCACATTATTTTATTTGAATTAAATTTTTATATATAAATGCTGTAGAGTAAAAAAAAAATAACAATTCGGAGAATTAACGTTACTAAATTAGTTTAATTTACTGTATATGAGTACACTTCCCTTTGATCATATTATATTTAGTTCAGTGATCAGGTATTTTAATTTGTTTTTTTTTTTTTTTTTTTTTTTGTGTACAACTTTATAACTCTTACCTTCATACATACGAGTACGTATACATTTTTTGCAACAGAAAACAATTTTTTCTTTATTGCTGTAATATTTTACTTAATTTTTTGTATTTTTATAACACTGCAATGTGTAAGTTTTATTTCTTTTATCCGTCAAAAAACCATCCATCCAGTATCATAATATTATAAACAAATATTTGATATGTAATGTGGTAGATTGTTTAGGTTTAAAACTGTAATAATTTGATTGCGAAATGAATAGAGTTGTAATGTCTTTATACAGTTTCTTTGTTTTGGATGAATTGATATACTGGGTGAATGAATATGGGTCTTCTCCTTGTCACTTTGTATTTAACATAATAAATTGTTAAATTTTTAATAATAGTCAGTCATCCCAAGTCAAAAAACAGTTTTATATTTCTCGAAGTATTTGACATTTTCAGGTGTAGCTTGTCATTATCTCACGTCAAATCATTGTTTAACATAACTTGAAATTTCGAATATTTCCATCGTGGGTAGTTTATCATTCCAAGTTAAATAGCAAGCAATTTTACAGTTCCTGAAGCATTAAGCATTTTTAGGTATAGTATGCCATTATCTCATGCTAAATCTAAATTTACAGTTCTGATGAGTACTTTCAGCTATAGCTTTTCATCATTCCAAGTTAAATAAATATTATCCTAGGTCAAAAAAATAGCTTAACTGCGAAATATATAACCTAGAGTAGCTTCCATTATCTCATATAAAATTATTGTTTTATAGTTCTTGAAGTTTTGATTTATTCCAAACATCTTCACAAGATCATCCCACGTCAACTACCAGTTTCGTATAGTGCTCGAAGAAATGGATATTTTTAGCTGTAGGTTATAAATATGTAATATATTAATTCATAGTTTTTAGGTATACGACTATTTTAGTTTTTAGGTATACGATAATTTTAAGTTGAATAACATTTTCCCAAGTCTGTGTAGCACAATATTTGATCTTCAAATGTTTTTTTTTTTTCAAAATTTGAGATAACAAATAAAAATTCTAAATTTTTTTTATTCAATTTACAACTATGTTATATTTAAAATATTTTTACTTGCAAATTAATTTATTTTTTTCTATTCTTCGTCTTTTACATTTCTGTACACCACATCTACACTGTAGTAATTATTAGAAATAACTTCTAGTCATGTCCCGTACTGACATATTAAGAGTGTTAGCGACCAGTATGGGTCACTGATCTAAAGAAAGCCACGGCATTGCTGCAGCTGCAGTAAAGAAATTAAAACATATATTCTTGAGGTTGACTACAGTTTTTCATTAAAAATTTTCAGTATAAAAATTGCCTTCCAAAGTAGCTGATAAAATAAAGTAATTTATTATTTGATTTTGAGAACGTACGTTAACTATTTTAATGGGAAAATCCATTTCAAAGTGTATCATTTGATATGAGATGTTATGCCAGATAAACATTTTCATGGACAGAATTTTTAAGTGTTGAATTGAACTCAAAATAAATAATTAAAACTGAATTTATTTCTTTAAACTAATAACTCTTAAATTTCCCCAGAACCATACTTCTCTTTTTTTTTTTTTGATTTTTAATCGTCAACATTAAATTAGAAACTATAAAAGAAAAAATATAAGAAATTGGAATCTCCCTATTCTATTTAGTAGATTGATATTTTGAACTAAATTCTGAAAATTGTGTTTTCTTAAATTTTTTTTATGTTTATTTTTCTTTTTTCATATTAATTTATTTTTTTCTTATACTGGTATTGGATAAAAAACACTTAAATCAAATTATTCTATTTATTGTTTTTAAACTTAATTGCCTTTACAAACGATACTATAAGATTTTAGTATTTCTTAAATTTTGTTTATGTTATTTTTAAAGGATAAATCGTCACAAGGACTTGAGATGTCATATAACTCCACATTAGAAGGAAATTCACCATTGTTAGTTTAGTTTTGACCACTGTTAGTTAGCAGAGTTAATTTTGAACTTATTTTGTTAAGAATTGCGGACTTATAGCATCTATATTGCACCTATACGAAATTCTCTTAAGAGCGCATTAATATTTTTTAGTTCATATGAGAAAAATTGAAATAAGGTATGATAACATGAATTAAATCATTATCAATTCCTATTTATTAACCTTTAAAATATAAAAAAATTAAAATATAATCAAATAAATCGCAATCATATTTTTCATTACATTTCTATAAAGATGTTCAACTGTCACAAATAAATCTAAAATCTATGTTAAAATTTGTTCCATTTTAAATTACCTTGAATTTAACCCAATTTGAATTTTCTTCTTTTTGTTTTTTGTTACATAATTTATAAATTCTAAAACTTGTATCGCATATTTTAATTAAATTCTATTTTATAATTAATATAAACTTTATAAATTTATGTAAATTTTTTAAATATACATCATAATAATTATGTTATGTGTCTATTTTTTTATTATGTCAATATTAAAATCAAACTGATTATTGTAGATTAAAAATTTATTATTATTGTTTAAAGTTCAGTTATTATATACTTACTTGGTTATCTGAATTTATGATTCAATTTAATAATACGATAATACATACATCAACTCTTTGCAACAGAAAATAAACTTATTTTTCTGTATTGTTGATGTTATTGTGTTCTTTTATTTAATATTTTAGTGTAAACATTTTGTGGTGTTTTTGTTTTTGTTTTTAATTATTAATAAAAGATATTGCATCATATAATCATATTTTGTTTTTAATAAAAATGTTAAATTGTAATGACATTCGTATAAATTGTATATTAATAATAATAAAATGGTATAAAAAAGATGAATAAAAAATTTATAAAATTATACTTGTATATTGACAATAAAGATTTGCAGTCTAGTTTAAAAAACAACATATTTTTTTTAATATTAAGCTGGATTTAGGGACCTTACGATATTTACGTATTAAGATTGTTAATATAAAAAAAAATTATCGTGTTACATTTTTTCATTACTTATCTCAACCTCGTATAGATGTAGTCTCGATGGAAGACAAAATTTAACTATGGTGAAAGTTGAGATAAATTCAACTTTTTTGGGTTCACTGCGTTGATGTTGTTTGACTTTATTAAACTATGACAAATATATAATTTATAAACGCTCACTTTTTTATGATCACAATTTTGATCGTAGCTTATACTACTGACAGACATTTAATATCGATATTATGAATATGATATCAATATTTTAATATTATTTATATCATAATATCAGAAGTAGTATAATATAAACATAGTACATATTCTTATTTTATATTATGACAAGTAAAATGGAAGATAAAATTAAAAAAAAAAAAATAATAATCATCCCGAAATGGAAGAGGACCTGTAACTCTACTGAAATAAATAAATAAATAAATAAAAGTCATAATTTTTTAAAATTGTATTTAAGATTTGCGTCTTCCTTTTATTTTTATGCATTTTTATTTGATGTGCCAATAAAACAAAATAAATTTTTTAAAACAAATTTTTGTTTAATTTTTAAAATATATGTCCAATGTAACTGTTGTCAGCACTAAAACTTAAAAAAATTATGGACATACTTGCACTAGACTGCTCTGATGAACAACATTGCCATGTTGGCTCATAATAATATGCCTTTGTTCGTAATATCAAAATACTCCGTTTATATTAAAATACATAAACAGAATATTTGTAGTAAGGTGCAAAATTTTCTATTCCCTAAGGGTCATTTACTCGATCATTTTAGCAACATCCTTTTTGCCAACATAGAAAATTTATCGTATAATTCAGAATCAAGTTAATCCTGTTAACATTCAATAACATTCGCTGCGTAAGTTTAGCGTCAAAGTTTATAGCGAACAAATAATATTTTATAATGAGCCACAACTTTGAACGAAAACAATTTTAAAAACAAAAATAAATAAAATTGTAAATGTAAAAAAACAATAATATTGTAGGTACACTTAATATTTATTTTGATGAATAAAATAAAAACTCGTGTTGGAGAAAAAATCAAAATAAAAAAGTTTACTGCAAATAAAGATGTAGTTATTTACAAAACTGTTCATAACTTGTGAACCATTGATCGGTTATTTAAAATTTCATTTCATTTCAAAAAATTCATTATGGAACTGTTCATTATCGAAATTCATACATAATTATTATTTATAACATACATTAAAAACAAGAACAACAATCAATATAGTTTAACCGATACCTATATATACCTACCTACTATATTAAAAAAAATTCATCACTCACTACAACATACCTTTCTACACACTTGAAGAAAACAAATATACCTAAAAATTATAAATTTACAAAGATAAGAAATAAAAAATAATAGTACAAAATTTCATTTAATTTCTTTAAAAATGTACAAGTTTTTATGTGTAAAATGTGTAAATCAGCAGAGATAAAAACTAACCCCATAATACATACTAAATATTATATACGATCATAAATTTATATATCATATAGATATTTTATATATATATATATATATATATATATATTAAAAAAAAAAACTATAAACAAAAAAAATAAAAATAAATAACAATTTTAACTCTTCATCGCATCACATTTCTGGCTAGAGTATATATACCTATAGTACTATACAGGCTATGCATACGGTAGCAAAACTATGATGCTATGATCATTATCATAACAACAAAAAAAAAAATCAAAAAAAAAAAAAAATATGTAGACACATATGCATATTGTGTATAATTTTAAGTAATAAGAATAACCTTTAAGTGCATTATGTTTTTTTTTGTGTTAAATGCTGTTTGCCTTTTGGTTATTATACCATATTAAACTATTGATAAAATTTCTATTAGTCCTTTTAATTTTTATAAAACAAAAAAATTGTTTGTTTTATTTATATTATTATTATTATTTTTTATTTTTCCTTATTATTTGCGAAGAAGACTAACATTAAATTAAAAAAATATATTTCATGCAATGGTATTTTTTCCTGCAAAGGTTCAGCATGGTAGACAGGGGTTAAAAAAAGAGTACCAAAGCAATTTGTATACATATTGCAATTTTTATATGTGTTGGAGTATTCCGTCGGACTTACAAACATCCAGATAAATGCAGAAAATTATATATAAAATATTATTTATTAATATTATGATATTGGCTGACACACATGTAACGGTATTATACATATCGATATTATAATACATCTGACAGTAGTATTAGAATGTAAAGATGCTTTCGCTAGTTTCATCATATTTTTCACTGTTCATAATTAAAAAAAAAATAGCAGAAATTAAAAAATCATAGTAATATGGTTTTTACATTTATTTGAATACGATTTAAGTTGATAAAACAGAGTAATATTTGGGTTGTCCTACCTTGGATAACACTAAAAAATAACTTCGTAAAATAAAAAATGAAAAAAATTAAAATTGCTTTTCCGATCTTAATAACGGATTTATTTCATTGTGTATGCGCACACAGTTATTTCGCAATAAAATAATTTCTGAAATGCACGGACTTATTTAATTTCTTATTGAGAATTTTTTTTTATTGCGAAGCTATTTCCTAGTGCCATGTTGGAGTATGGATAAATCAAAGTTTTTTACTGACTTCAAATGCTGAACTAATCCTTTATTCATTTTTACTTTTCTAATAATTCTTTTGATTTGTTTTTTTAATAACAGCTTTGTTAGTGATGTATTGAACTGTGATGTTTATTTATAGATGTTTATTACATGACAGTGATGTTTATTACATAATTTGAACAGTGATGTTTATTTGGAATTACCCATATATAAAGAATAACCCATAATAAATGCAAACAGCTGAAATTACCTAGAACAAAGTCAAATGGAAACAGCACTAAGAAATTAAGTCCAAATATATATAACTATATTGGTTAATTAGGCGGAATTCTTGGGTATCGACGTGCAACACAGTTTTCATGTATAAACAAATCCATATTTGAAATAGCCAAATGTTATAAAATAAGGTACTGCGCAAGATAGTAAATGCTCCATGGTACGTTCGAAATACCGATACTGATCGAGATCTGAACAGATCATTTATCAAAGATGAAATAATTAAATGCAGTCACAATATAAAACTGATCGTCTAATACAACATGGCAATACCGAAGCTTGTAGCTTAATTTGACATTCAAAATGTTGCTTAACGACTAAAATGGTTAAACAGTTTAAAAACTTTATGGGATTTTGGTAAATCAAAGGTATGTTAGTTTATTCGAGTCAAAAGTAAATCAATAGTTAGTCTGTAAGACTAGTTAGGGTTTAACACCAGTACATATAATAAAATCGTTTTATTTCTCAACGAAAAAAAAATAATTTACCCGGTTTACATTCCATATATTTAAAATAATTAACATTTATTGACGTGAATCGTAATGTCTAACGCACAGATTTTGATATGATACTAAATAATATGTTTGTCAGATTATAAGACTGATTTTTATATTTTTGAACTTTTTTAAAACAGAATTTTTATTCAACCCTTTAAATTTATTTAGAATTACGTTATTTGAAAATAATCCCAATCCATAATAAAAATCCATAAAAACAATTTTTTCTTTCTACTTTTTAAATTATCTTTACACAAGTATTGTTATTTGGAGTATACTTCTATTGTATAGAAAATCCCATTAAATAAAATAATAACAGACAAGTCAAACATAATCAAAAACTAATATATAGAGAAAGGAAAAATGAATAATAATTAAATGTAACCATGTATGTGTAAAAGCAGAAAAAACTAGGAAATTTTTCAACTTTAGTATGGAATTTCCCCAGTGTCAATATACATGATACATAGAAGATACATACCTTTAACTTTAATTATTAATGTAAATATTTGAAATTAATTTATGAATAAATTCTTTCCTAAAGATTAAAGTTCAACAGAACTAATCGGAGTTTTGGAAGGAAGTATACAACAATTATTATTAAAAAACTTTTGTTAGATTTTTTTTTTTAAACCAAAATTATTAAAAATAAAAAACAAACAACAAATTATAATAATTAAAAATATGTAGGTCTATAAACAAAATCAAAGAAAACTTTGACTTTTGAAATTCTTTGAGAGAAAGGAGTGTGTAATTAAAAAGCAATGCAGTTTCCTTATAAACTGAATTGTTTTGAAAATGAAAATTTACAAACGAATTTGTTTTGTATTGTGGACCTTGTATCTAAATATCTTGATCAAAGTAGTTTTTGATAGGCCTACTAAAATCATCATTGGAATAGTTGAAATGTAGTTAAAAATAGAAACATCAATCAACAGAAAAACAAGAAAATTTTTAAATGACATGACATAAAGGTAGAAGAAATTCGGATATGAGACAAAATTCTGAGTAAGTCTCAATGCATACGTAGAAAATGTAGATATAATTGAATTCCGTTGCGAAATTTTTCTTCTTTCAATATTAGTCGGGAATATGATTTACACTCCACTTATACCGAGGCGCATGAAATTTCTCAAAAAAGCACATACTCCATCTCTTATTATTAAACAGCATCATCACCTACGAATAAAAACGAATTTAGAAAATGATTTTGATAAAAAATATACCGGGTGTCCCAAATTTTTGGTCTGAAAAAACCAATTTTCCTTCCTTCCCGGAAGTTGAAAATATCACCAATCGATAGAGCACCCTTGATTTAGTTAATAAAATTTTTATTTAATTTTAAAATAACGGCTCCTTCCCTTCTTAACAAGCTGATACGTATGGTCTGGAACACCCGGTATATCCCGTTTGTCGTACATAAAACTAAACCATAGGCTTAATATAAATAATCAAAAATAATAAACACATTTTTGTTTGTCATAACCTACCGCCCCTTAACTATTGGCTCAATTTATTAAACTTGACGCCGAAACTATTTTTTTTTAAATTTTAAATTGTGGAATCTCGAATTTTTGTATTTGTAGGTTTTTGGAATTGTGATATCTTCTGTGATTAAAAAGTAGAGTGTAACTTAATAGTAGATGTACGACTAACAATTATTGATGTAAAAATTGAGTTGTAAATTTAAAATAAAAAATATCTATATTATAGTACATAAGAGCCCGATTAGTGAAAGCACACTTTTCGTGGTTTTTCGTGTGCATCGTTTTTTTTGTTTTCATTCAATCAATCAGTGATGATGCAGGTCGTGGCGATCAAAATCAATTTTTATTTTTCTATGTTATAATACACAAGAGCACGATTTTGAAGGCATACTTTTCGTGGTTTTTCGTGTGCATCGTTTTTTTTGTTTTCATTCAATCAATCAGTGATGATGCAGGTCGTGGCGATCAAAATCAATTTTTATTTTATGTGTATATTTTGGGTAAACAATTTTTATAAGATATTAGCTGGGTTGGTTAAAGCATAATTTAATATCAAAAATTTTTGTCGATTCTCTTTTGAGACAAATTCTTTTTATTTTTTTTTTTGCCCTTTTGAATTTGGTTTTTTGCACTTTTATTGAAAAAAATTAATTAGTAGGATAATATTATTAATATAGGTTTTAATATCACAAATTTTCGTGAGTTTGATTCTCTATTAATTCAAATTTTTTTTTTTTTTTTTTTAATATTGTTTTTATTATTATGTATTATAATAAAACAAATTAAATCTTACAAAAAAAGCTTAATGCTTTCTGATATTTTTTTTTATTTTATTTTATAAATGTTAACTTAAAATTTAGAACATTTTTTATTTTTTTGTGGTTTGCTATTAATATTACTATTCTATATATTGTTATCAGATACTTTGAATCTGTCAAATTTATAATTGTACTAAAAATCATTTTATTGTGCCGTTTCACAGAAAAATTTCTTTCTTTTGGTCGGCCGGGCATGTACCCGGGGTTTCTTCTAGTAGTATTATAATTTTGAATACCTTTTAAATAAAAATAGTACATGTGTACACAAAATATAACAGTTAAACAATATAAATACGGTCGAAGATCTGGCAAGCCCTATTAAAACAAGAGAAGCGTTTGTGGTTGCTGTGTAAAGTGATTTTAATCGATGTGACTACGACTTGTCAACTATAAAACCTTTTTAATATTTGAGGATTTTGCCAGAGAGCACTCAGCAAGACAGCACGAATATCTTCGACAACTGATTAGGTTTAGGTGATTCGTAGGACATGAAACTGTACTAAACTAAATGATTGGGATCATTGCCATTATAGTGCAATACAATGGTAGATTAAATATAATAATATACATAATTATAAAAATTTAATTTAATATTTTACTTATGAGTTAACATCTGTAATTAAGGAAATTAAAATAAATATTTATATATAGATATATGTACATTAATAATTAAATATTTTTCTAATATTGCTATTGTTGTATATCATAATTATTGTGTCATGTTGATAAAATAAATTTCCAAATTGACACATGTTCTAAATGTTATCAATAATATTGTACTTGTATCGTGTTAAAGTATATTATGTTATTAATTAATTAATTGATTATCTTAATAAAACAGATTAATATTAATTCAATTTCTACCGGCCACGTGGCCACGTTGATCACATTATTAATTATATATCTAAAGGATATATGAATAAAATAATAAAATATAAATCATTTAATAATTATGTTTGTACTTTATAATATTACTGTATAGTCATATTATTTCATTCTAGTGATATTTATAATTGAACGCATACAAGCTGTACAATATATTGCCTGGAATAATTAAACAAATGAGAATACCCCCTTTTCTTTATCGAATTTCAAACATAAAAATTTTTCATTTCAAATGAAAATTTTTCGTTTTAAGGGAAATTATATTCATTCGGCGACAGAATTTTTTCATCATAAATGAAAGATTTTTATTTCAAATGAAAATTTTCACCTTAAGATGGATGCAAGGTAAAAGTTATATTTGGAACATGAACACAAGACTGTTGCATAAGGTAGAGTAGAACTAAAGAAAATTTTAATTCATCTAGAACAAACGATGATGAATATAGACGAATCATATATTTTAAATTCTGCAAACCGCTTTTTCGCTAAAATGTTAAAGTGAGACTGTCCATGAATGTTCATTTTATAATTCGCAAATTTTCAAAATGAACCTGTTCAGATTCCTATACTCTTCTATATAATACTCTATTCCATTCCACTCTTATCCCCCTTATCAAAACCTATAAAAATTCTGTAGGAAGAAATTTTTAGCTATAATGCCATAAAGTAATTATATATATGTACATAATAAATGTATATAAAATTTCTGATAGTGTTTAGATAGCTTGCAAAAAAAAATATGTGGTTGCCTTCAAAAAGAAAAAAACTATAAGCCTTCAACTCAGTTAGTCGTCTTTTCACAACATTTTGAATGTTACACTGACAAAGCAGTTAAAGGCTAAAAATGAAAGCAATTATAGAATTTTGTATTGCAATTTTGTATAACAGTTTCATGAATTCATTTTTATATATCAAATTTTATAGATGGACCATCCACGGAACATTTGGAAAATATTATAAACGGAAATTAGACCGAATTTACAACCGAATCCTATTTTGAAGTTTATCTAACCATTCAAAATTTCTTTGAACATTGCTTAGAACTGCGAAAAGGACTTCAATAACTTTTAGAAATGTATAAAATGGACATGTACATTTTTTTAGCTACCAAGCTATTTTAAATTTAATCTAATATAATTTTTAAAAAAAATTTAACCTCATTTGACTTTTGAATATTCGTAAGAAATCTGATTGTTTTTTTTTTTCTATAAATAAATCAAACATTTTAATTTTATTAATAAAAATGTGTATAAGATTTCAAAAAAATGATATCTTCGTCAAAAAAAAAAAATGATTTTATGTACTTTTTTTAATTTTACTAATTTTGTTGAAATTTATGTAATTATTAAATAATGAAAATTGAGTCAATTAAAATGTTATCGTGTTACTTGAAAAAAAAAATAATGAACATAATATCTTAATAATGTTTAATTCTTAAAAAAAACAGGTATTTAACATTCAAGTAGATATATCTAAAATTTCAATTAAATAATTTCATTGTTGTTGTTTTTGTTATTTCAACTGTATGATTGTTAAATAATAAATTAATAAATGTCGGAAAATAATTTTGCATATCTGTCATGTTTGTTGAAAATCAAATGACATTAAATAATGTATTTTGTATGTATTAAAATTCTTTGAAATTCTGTAATAGACATCATCGTGTTTTCATATTAAATTTCAATGTAGGATTTCAAAATCTGAAAATTATATTCAATTTTTTTCCTTCTTCCACATATAGCAATAAATAATCGAAAGCAGCTTCAGAAACTGGTTCTTGCAAGTCTAAACAAGGTTCAAATAGATATTTAAAGTCTAGATAAGCTTGAAAATAAGATTCGTGTGTAATTTTCACCACGAAATCCATCTAGTAATTTCCGAGTATAGTCTTTTCATAATGTTCCGAGGATGACTCATCTATAAGCCTGACATATAAATATGAATATATAAAACTGTACCAGTTTGATTGAATCCACTAAAAACGCTTATCATTGTTGCAACATTAAAACTAATTAACAATAATCACAGCTTACTAAGAGTAACCATATTGATTTTATTTTCACCTCAAAAAATTAAAATACTTTCGATCTACCAAAACACAATAAAATTTTGATATCTAAAAGGTTTTGACCTAATTTAAGTCATTTAATTGTCATTTTAGTTGGAACAAAGTTTTGATTGTCAATTAAGCTAGAAGTTTCAGTATTGATGTTATATGTTGACGGGTTTTAGGAACCTAATACCGTATTTCAATAAATATAACCATTACGAACATGCCATTTAAGATCTATGTGCCTATAATTTTAGATTCATTGAATTTAATTTTTAATTTCCAGTTTCCACCACTTGGAAATTCCATCATCAGATTTTTGTAATTTGTTTGTCTAATAAACTATCACCAGTATATTCCACCGTAGTCTGCCAATATTTATTTTTTATATTTTATATTTGTACGATATCGTAGGTGTATAACAAATTTAAAATTAGACCCTTGTTAATACTTTCTTGCGATTATACTACCCAGCTTTTATATCTCTTGGAGAGAAGGAATCTTCCTCATTATTGATTTAGAAAAATCTGTTTAAAAAATATATGATGAAAATATTTCAATATGATTTTTAAGAAGTAAACGATGTAGTTTCTGAATGAATAGCAATGAATAGCCATCTTATCATAGTTTATCAAAAGCTACAACTGCATCAAGAAACATAAATTGAATCTTGAATCCGAATACAAAATGAGAGAATTTTATTTTAATGTTTATGGTGATTTGATGGAAACAAACTCTACACATTTTTATTTGGGTTATTTTTTTAGTTGAGTCATATAGAAAAATATCTAATATGGAAGATTTAAATTTATTCAACAATTTATTTAAAATTATTTCACTTGTCGCAAACCTGGCTGAATTCAATCATTAATATATTTCGATTTTTGTTCAGCTCATAGAATTTTTCATATACAATGTCTACAAATATTTAATTCATAGTTTTCTAATCTATTTGCTTTAAGTCCACTTTGATATTTTCCTGTAATGTTTTCGACTATAAGGTCTGGTCTAATATTTATATAACATTGGAGAGAGTTTTATATTCCGGTTTAAATTTTGCAATGCCATTGTACGATGTAACGAAATTCTTCTATGCTGCGTAATTATTGATATTTTAACTTAAAACCCAATGGCATCAAGTGAAATATTTTAATATTTATTTATTTAAAACTGGTGATCCAAGAGCGATTTTCCTGTAAGAACTAGATTTTATTATATCTGGATTTTCTAATATTATAAATTGTTCTACTGCACCTATGATGTTTGATTCAGTTATTTATTATAGTATGATGGTAGAAGTAAGTATTTTAACTGGAATAAACGAAGTATATTTGTTAAACTTACTATACACTTCTATTTAAATATACTTACTAGAATTATTCAAATATAAATTTAATTTTAAATTTTTTAAACAAACTCATTTTCTTATAATATTGCATTAAAAAGAAATTTTAATTAATATTTCTTATTAAAAGCTTATGAAAGTAAATTTTAGATAATGTATAGATAAATAAATTTTAAATAAGAAAAAAAATGAATAACTTATTATACTATATATAACCATAAAGATACACTAGTAATTATAATTTAAATATTTTATTATTTAATAATTCTTATTTAATAATTCTTATTTAATAATTAATTATTTAAATTAACTAACAATTTATATTAAACATTCATCAACATTATATCATAAACTTTGTGTATAGTAATGATGAAAAAATTCTAATTTAGTATATAACGTTTAAAAGGTACAATTAATTTTAATAAGATGGTTGGGCAATGTACAGTAGCTGCAATATAGAAAAAATTAATTAAATTAAATTAATTTTAAAATTATATCTACTATTATATATAGTTATGTGTATAGACTATAGTTATATATAACTACAAAAGTTATATGTACATTTATCTATTTTTACTAACTATTGCAGCTGAACCAAGAATAGTACCAAACCATGAAAGAACAATATTCAATATTTGTTTTAGTACCTAAACGATTGAAATATAACCTATTCTTCTGGTATTCCATATTTGTTTAATTTTTGTAGTTTTTCTAAGCTGTCAATTTCAAAATTATCATTCGTTTTACATAAACAAGCAAATTCATATTTCAAATCATCAATTATGTCTTGACTTTACTTTAAATATAATGGATCAGTTCTTAATGAAATATTATTAGGTTTCATACCTAATGCTTTTATAGCTTCTCATAATAATGCTTCTTTAACTTTACTATATTCTTCCAATAATGTAATTTTACGATTCAAAAGAAAATATTTTAATTCAGTTTTTTGTTGGACTGTATTAGAGCTTCCGCGAATTTATTCTATTTATAATATATTTTTTGTTATAATATTTATAATATAACAGTTTTTTGAGCATTAGTAAAACGTTTTTCTAAACAATTGTTTTTTGTTCACGTTTATACTTTTACAAACCAATTCAATAAATTCATGTTCAGCTGGTGGTGCTGAAATTTTTTAACCTAAAGTTTATTTTCTGCTATCATATTATATCATTTGCAATACATTCAATTCTTCCTGATTATCAACGTGGCTCTTCCAATTATTCTTTAAATGTTAATATTATGGTTAAATTTTTAACGGTAATCTCATTATAATAATTTTTCAATTCATTGTGATTCGGCGAAACATCAAAGTATTTTCGATATTCGTCAATTCGGCATTCGATATTCGTGAGTATATATTTACCGATGTTTGTATTCTGTTTATTTTATTTATATTTATACTCATAATATTGGATTTGAATATTTGGTTGTAATTTAGTTGAAATTCGATTTGGGCAGATTTGTATAGCATTTAAAATGGTCCGTAGACGGGTCAGAAACTTCAGATTATCTGTGCTATATCAGATTCTGCTTCCTGCTGTTTTGATATTTAGCTTGTTGCTAAAGGAGCAGGAAATTTCAAGTCTTTTCAAAAAATTTGTTATTTAGTGTAATATCTGTATCAACAATAAATGTGTGTTGAGAGTCATTCAAATCAGCAGACAAAGTAAAAATAGCAATCATATGGTATATAAAACCGTTGACGGATAAAATACAAATATAAGAAGAAAATTATAAATTACTTAATTCAATTGACTGCTATTTTCACCATTTAACTTGTTCATTGAATGCAAATTAAATGTACTTAAGTACCGCTGTATTTAAATAATTATAAAATCATTTTATTTATAAATGTTCACAATTTAAATTTAAATAAATTGAAAATATTCAAATTGAAAGCATTTTCAAATTTAAAATGGAATTAAATTGTTGGTAAACATTAACTGTAAAAAATATAAAAGATACTATCTTATAAAATAATAAAAAATACAATTTTTTTGCATATAAATTGATAACAACGAAGCGCCAACATGTCCTCCCAGCTATCCCGCAACAAATAAATATTAATATTCTTGTATTTTTTTTTTTGTAATTTATTAAAGTATCTGCTATACCACCAAACCAACCCAACTGTCAGACTGAAAATAGAAAATACTTCAAGGACATTTTTATTATTATATTTTTTTTCGTTACTGGTATTTATTAAATAGTTATTTCTGAGAATTGCAAATTACAATACTATTGCAATAAAATTTCATATTTATTTTCCATTTTGAAATTTACATGATTTTCATTTCCTTATGTATTATGGTAAATTTACAGTTATGTTTGTAATACTTGTAAATGGGAATATCGAAGAGGGCACTTATGGAACATATATTGTTTGTTAAGATTGTTGTAACAGCTCCAAGAAACACAATTAAAAGTTTATATTTATATATTATAATAATATTTTGAAGTATTGGAAACAAGTGCAAGAAATAAAAAGAAAAATACAGAGTTATCTATACTCTGTTGCAGTAGATATTTGAGCTAGTTGAATGGGGTCTTGTTGGTTGTTAAATGAATTCAAAGAAATTTTATACTCTTGTATTCAATTAAAAGGACCATCAATGATCATCCCTCGGCAATAACAAGCCTGTCAATCAAAATATCACATCATAAAAATTCGACCACATTAAAATTCCATATCTTAAAATTTCTCCTTTGCTGGAAGCCCGAAAATTACTTTCTACCACTTATATACACTTTTTCCAAAGTAAAATAAAATATAAAAATCCAAATTTTAATTAACGAAATTTTAATATGACAGGATTTTGATTGACTATAAATAAGAACCAGCGTATTTTTTGTGGACATACAATATTGGATCAAAGGGAATGAACCAAAAAGTATTTTCTAAACTAAAACAAAAAAAGCAATTTGCCGCTGTTTTAATGCCGTTAAATCATTTTAGAACGTTTTGATTTCACCACTACTAACCGGTATTAAATATATATGCTTAGAACAGATATTAAATTATATATTATGTAACAATATTTGCAGCAAAACCTTTGTACCGTCAGCTTAAACTAGTTAATAAGATTTAAAAAATATGCTGACCTGATGGAGACGGCATTTATTGAAAGCAAAATACAAAATGTTGTATTTAACACTCATAGCAATTATTTGTAAAATTGTTGTGATATTCGAATAAATTAGGTTATAAAAGGTATTATAAATTTGGCTTTTTATTTATAACATTATATTTAAAATATATCAATACATATACAATCAATGATTTATAAGTAAGTAAAGCTGTTTAGTAATTGATAAAAGCTCAAATCCATTGTGATTCAACATCAAGTGTTAAAGTTTCTTTAAACCCCAATAGTTTTTCAAAAAGTAATATATCAGCCCACTGTTGATGTTATTCTACCTGATGTCGTTCACGCTACCTTTAATGTCTATCAGAAAAGATACTTTGTTTCAGGGACTGTTCACCTTCAATTGTTTCAATCTATGCCATTTGAAAATTTTTCTAGCTGGCGAGTATCATTTATAATGGTTTAAACATTTCCTTTGTTATAATATATATCACGATTGCTTCAAACAGGGCCATCGTATAATATCAACAAAACTAAACAACGTTTAACCAGGTTATGTGCTGATATAGTAAGAGTAGTAGCCCCCAGTATGGGTAACTGACCGACATGAAATCACGCTATCTATAGCTAAGTATTCCGTTCAACCCGCATTGTCGCAACTGCAAAAAATAAAATAGGACAGAAATGTTTGAACACTTCTTTTGCAACTGCCTAGCATTTAGTTATGTCGGAAAGAAAAGCAAAATTTGCAATCTCAACCTTCTCAACCGCACGGAGAGTCTTTAGTACTGGGAGAGTTATAATGGGAGAGCAATCTCTTGAACGAGACAACAACAACAGAAACAACAAATAGATCACTCGAGTCGTGGTATCAAAAAGGCACATCTACTAAGTGCTAATTGGTTTTGCAGAAGCAACTGTAATGTTTGCTATTATCTACCTATCTAGCTATTAGTTCAATATGATTCAGTCTGTGAAGAAATATACTCCTTTTACCTACTTACTTACTTACTTTTATTAAATTTTATTTTACAACTCAACATTTATTTTTTATGTTTTGCATGTTCTTTGAAATTTCTTTTTTCTCACTCATTGGTTGCAAGCCCGACTGGGTTTTAAGTCTTTGACTTAAACTATTTCTACCGGGCAATCGATTTAATAGAATCATTAAAGCTCGAATGCTAGTTAGCGATTATTTTCAAAATTTGCAAGAACATTTTCGTGTAAAACTTCCTATCATTCCTATCGTCTATAAAGGACCTTATTGTATAGTTTGATCAATCGTATCTACATAACTGTTTTTTACATTTTTCTCATTTCTTTCCCATGATTTTCCTTCCCTCTGTTAATTATATATGCGTCATGAAAATAACATTTTTATTGTTTATAATTTTACAGTATCAGTTAAAAGGTTTCTATTGTTTTATATTAATAGTAGTGTGTGTGTACATTTGTGTCTATATTTAAATGTTAATATGGTAAAAAAGGATATTTACATTTTTATATTTTGTTTTTTATTCTTTTTTTCTTGTTATTATTATTTTTTTTTGTTTTAAAGGAAACATTATAAACAATTCGCACTTATCATTATTATTTGTACATAATTGCATGTACATAATGTTTTTAAAGCAAAAAAATTTATTTTAGTAAACCTTTCAATAACAAAAGAGGTTAAGTAGACAATAACAAAAACAACAAAAATAACAACAACAACAACCACAATTAAATATGGCTTACTCAAGAATATTTTGTTTTTAATTTAGCCGAGAAATTTTAATTAAAATACAAGTTAGAGGGATTATATGACCATAATACATGTGTGTATATATAAAATATTACATTTGAAATAATTAAAATCTGTTTGAAATTGTCCAAAAATGGATTAGATCGAAATCATTATATGGCATTATTATTATTTTATTTTAATAATTAATATTTTAAATAAGCTTTCACATCTATTCAGAAATTAGTTAGAGAAAATTGTGTTTACATTATAATTTCACGTGCTGTTCTAACGTGATTTAATTATTAATATTATAAGTAAGGGACCACCTAGTGTAGTTGAATAGAAGTGCGTTTTCTTTTTTTAATGTGTTATTTGTTAACAACATCATTATATTTGAATACATTGTGATGGAATGGATTAATTGTGAGTGGATTTAATACAAAAATATTTTTTTTAAGAATGGGGCGCTGCGATGTACATTGATAATGAATATTTTCATTTTAAGTAGACATTAAACGTGCTGGGTCCTGACAGGTCATTAATTTTGCTCATTACTGAATATAGACCTAAGACGGTTTTTCGTTAGTGTTTTTGATATTTAAAAAATATAAATTTTAGTGAACTTACGATCAAATTCATTTCAATGCCACTATACAGCATGGCTTTCAGAAAGCCCACAAAAGTATTTGTATATAGATTCTGTAAAACTTTGTAGTAAAAATTTTACATTTGATTCTATTTTGTGTAATGGTTTATATATTTTTTGATTTGTATAATATAATATATAAGCTGTACATTGTCTTTTCAAGACCCAACTTGTTCAGACAAAAAAAATAAAGTTTATTCATAAATTGTTGTAAAAGTTGATTAATCCCACATAATCATAAATCACTGCTATAGAATGTACGAACATACACATACAGAATATTGAAACGATTGCTAGATTGGGTTGCATCGTTAAACTTTGATTTAGTGCCTCAATAAAAAGAATAGTGCAACATTTTAGGGTAAGTATGTATAGATTGTTAATTATTTAGTCATCGGTGGTAGAACAAGAACTTGATTACGAAATAAATAGTCACAACACTGGATCAGAGATTGGTCTGAGTGATATGTAATCTATAACATCATAACGTTATATAATAGAGATGCGAGTGCTATATTTTGAAGAGAGTTTTATTTCAAAGTACAGGATTATCCAAAGTAGTAGGAAGGTGCGTTTTCAAAAAAATATTTACAAAAGAGATCGGAAATCGGCAACAGCAGTGTAATAATCGAATACTGAAATGGCAATATTAAAGCTCTTCACTCGAACTATTGAACTATTTGCGACATTAGTAGAATAATTAATTAAAGAAAATTGGCTTATCCATGAATAGAAATCATGGCTTTTGGTTCTTAATCTTTGATTAACAAACATATTTTTTTAAAAGTCTTGAAAATTTGTAATAACATTCAAACTAGACAATAATTACTGAATATTTGGTCGACTCTAAGTCAACTACCAATTTTTTTTTCTTCATTTTATTCAAAAATTTCCAATAAATTTTTTCTTTAATTGTTTTCTAATTAAAATTCTCTTCTTTCACCTATATAATATTGTAAAATTCCAGACAACAATTGTATATGAATGTAAATTGGTTCGCCACAAATTATAACAGAATGAAATTCGTCGAAGTGAAAATTTTCCAAACAAATATAGTTTGAGGCTCGTATTCATCCTGTAATTAACTATTTTTTTTTTTTTTCATTTCATTTTCCTTGTCTTTGTTTTAAATATCATAATGACGATGATGACAACTATAATGATGTTGATGTGTTGATGATGATGATGATGATGATGAAATAAATTTCCTGTCATTTATTAAAACTTCTCTATACTGTTGCTTTAGCTGCTCTATATATATTCGTTCAGAAAACTTTATTTAAAAAGAAGGAAGTAAACTTTTATGTTGTTTTAAAGTCCTTGAAGTAATTAAACTTTTTAAGTAAATATAACACTTATAATTAACTGTAAATGATGAAATGTACAAGAAAAACAAAAATAAAAAAACAAAATAAAAAATCAGCACACCTACATTTCCTCATCATTTTCTATATGGATTTTCTATATGACTCTAGAGGAAATATTTTATAACGAGATTTTTAGTAAAATAAAAGTTATTAGCTACGCTCATTTTGTGTCATCGGGTTTTTTTTTCTTCACATTTTAAATTCAAATCAAATGCTAGGTTACGCAGTCATCACCATGTGCCGTTACATTCTTTTTCAGATTTTCTTTTTGTTTGAGTTTTAAAAGAAAAGTTTAAAAGTAAATTTTTATTGTAATTTCAAGAAATTTGTGTTACGCAGGGTGAAATAAATAAAAAAATATTTTCTATTAGAAAGCAAATTGTGTGCGTGTGTTTTCAATTAACGTGAAAAAGGAAAATTTAATGTCTTACAATTTTTAGGAAATTATTTAAATATAATATGTATATAATTATTATTTAAAGCTTTATGATTTGTGATATTGTTTTGCATTTTAATAATTATGATATCGATAGTTCCAAAATGGTCGGTTGGAAAAAATAATTTAACTTGATTATTAGTTTAGTGGCAAGCCTATTACAATCAACTTTTAATGGTTGGAACGATGGAACGAATGGAACGAACTATTGTTTTAGCAGTTGCTTAGAAGCTCTAGATTACGTTATTTTGTAAAATAAAATCAAAAATTTGAACGCCTTTTCCAACTTCTATATAAATAGTATCGAACTGTCTCTATATAGTGTCGAATATAGCATAGAATATCCTATTCTGTCCTATATCATCTAAGCGGTACGCGAGTACTAAATGTTAAATACTAAACGCTTGGCTATTTATAAAAAAGAAAAACAGCAACTAGTTTTGGAGGACATGGGAACAAATCTCGTGGCTATAAATATAGTCTCTTCTACCTCTTTTTATTTATGATTAACAAATATTTAAGACGAATATTAACAACATTGTTTGCTCTTTCCCACAAAACTTTTTTTCTTCCTGTTTCTTTACTTTCCTTTAACTATCTTTTCCTTTTTCAAACAGTCAACGGTACGCAAGTGCTCAAAGGTTCACAACCTAAGTTTTGGTTATAATATAAAAAAAAATTTAACGAATAAACATTATCATCATCACCATCCGGTATATCCGCTGGAGCATATGATGAAGTATACGAATGAACATCTAAAAGTAAAATAATAAAAACAAATGTTTTACTTGTGTCGAGTTGAATGATGATCGTAGAATTAAGTGCTAATTGTCATTCCAGAAGCAATTGGTTGGAAGATTTTTTTAGTATATTCTGAGTGGTTTCATATTCAAGAACCGATTTATTATACATATCACACAATTTCAGATTAATACTCATATGTCCCAATAATATTTAGGCATTGAAATTGTTTTACTTAATATTAGTTTATGAGTCATTGAACTAAGAATTATCACCCATATTCTGTTAGACCTTTGACGAAACGAGATAGCCATTTTTTATCTCGTCAAAAATTGTAAGCGATAGAGTATCTCGTCTAAGTATTTTGCGTTTTTTTATCAAAAAAATTGAATTAAATAAATAAATTGAATAGATAAAATAGTTAAATAAAGATTAATAAACAATTTTTCATTATTTTTTGCATTATTATTAAAATTGTGTTTTTGTTTTGAAAAAAAAAAACTATCTTTAATATTACTGTTTTAATACTGTTTATATACTAAACTAAAAAATATTTAAAACATATATATTTATTTTTCATTTAAAAAATATTTTAAAACTAAACCCCACTAATACTTTCCAAAAATTTTATAAACCATATTTTGTTTATATATCAATAATTTTAGTTGACAGTAAAACATGATCAGTACTACCAACAAATAAAATGTTCTATCGCGCCGCTTACAGTGTCTAACAGAAATGCATTTTCAGCGAAACGAGACGAGATACATTTTTTCTTCTCGTCAACGATGGGTCTAAGAGAATATGGATGTATATTTAACTTTCCTATATTTTAATTTCAAATAATTAAGCCATATGTTTTTCATATGGTTATAAGTCATGTTTTTTATTGTGGTATTTTTGCTTGCATAATACGATGCTTTTATTATCTTTTGTCATTATAAACGTTCGAATTAGTTTTGTCTACCTAGATATGTATCCATTCTTTCAGTAAATTTTAATATTTCCTCAGGGCTCATATTATTAAAATATTTATTTTCTTATTTTAGATTCTTTTTTTATAACCCGGTCATCTTAAGTGACCTACTTTTAAATATTTACATATTTTTTCGCTCACCATTTATATCTACCATCATTAAATGTACTAAGCTACATGTATATTATTGTGTATTGTTAGAATTATTGTATTGTATTGTGTATTGTTAGAAATATTTTTTAAATTGGGTTAAAAATATATAAGTATCTATTCTAATTCTTTTGTTGTCATCTATATTTTGCATTCATTAATTTTGAATTTGTGAAATTCATCTTAGTGTGACTAGAAATAAGAAATTTGATTGATTGTCCTATGCAATTTCATAATTTTTTCCTATTGAGCTTAGCCAAATAAACTTTCAGTCAGTTAGTAAGTTTAAAAGGGGGTGGAAGCTATAGTAATTCGTTTTCACTACAACATTAGTATAGTCACGGGTGATTAAATGGCAACTAGTTTGATTTCTTGTATGAATTTGACAATGATACAACCAATACCAGTTTACAGTTAATTATGTCAGACTCTATAGTTTACTTGATAGAAAATAGAAAAATAATAATGCAATCCAGTAACTGGGAATACATAGGTTCAAATCTTGTGGGAGGTATAATCTATAATCTCTTCTACCAGACTATAAATGTCTTGAACAATAATAACAAAAAAAAAGAAGAGCAACAGTAGATTTGCTTCATAATCTTCATATCCTTTATCATACAGTGATATTCATTTATTGATAGGCTTTGTGAAAATTTAACTGTTCAAGAAAATTATTTTACTCCCACTAGGGGGATAAAAATAACAATATAATTTTGCTATTGCTATTTTGCTTTGTAAAACTTCCAAGTGCTTTTCGAGTATTTAATTCGTACATAAATAAAATTTAATTTATAATTAATCGAATTTAAATAACACTTTTACATTATAATTAAATAATAAACGTAATTTAATTAAAATTAATCATAAAATGTTCCATGTACATAATTATAATAATAGTAAATATGAACTTAAAGTTCAAACTAAGTTCAGTAACAGCATTTTAGAAATTGCACGACTCATTTTAGTGACATTTTCTGTCTCCCTCTTTCACAACTAATATTTCAGACAAAACTCTAGAGAATTAATTGCTTATCTTATATTCAATCTCTATTTTATTTTTTTTTGCATTTCATTCATTTTAGAATCTTGTAATATTTTTCGTGCGATTACAATAGAATTGTCATCATTTCTATAAATAGTAGAGAGGAGCGTGATTGAGTTGAAAAAAAAAAAATAAATAACAATAATACAAATAATAATAATATTACAATAATACCATATACTTACATTCAACCAATTCAATTTTAGTTAGAAAATCTCGTTAGAATAGGATTTAAAAATTGAAAGCTTTTATACTTACTTGCTTACTTACTTACTTACTTACTACTGTATAAACATTGAATAATTTTGATTTTAATTTCGAGATAAGTAAATTGTAAAATATTTTTTTTTGTTTTTGTTATTCTTATTTTTTTTTTTTGCTGTTTTTCTTTTTATCTTGTCTGGATAGTCATATTATTCAAAATTTACACAATGATTTCACTTTTATTTATTATTGTAACTGAGACTATTCGCAACAGATAACAAAAGATTAATTTGAAGCATAAATAGTGATATTTAATATGTTTAGCAACATTTGTGTAGAAACATTTTTATATTTTTTCTGAATGAAATATTGTCAATTCAATGACTTTGCAAATTTTTCTTTTTTGGAAGTAGGTAATTTAGAATTATAATCAGGAAGAGGAAAAAGCTGGAGGTTAAAAAAAAATCGAAAATAAAAATCAAAATGTTAAAAGTACGGAATTTAAAAGTTTAAAATGTAGAAATTATAAGATTCAGAAGTTTTAAAATCGAAATAAAGAAAACAATGAGTGATTTGAGACGATTAATTGCAACTAACGGTTAATACAATTTTTATTAAAAATTATTAATTTAAAATTTATTTTGTTTTGCAATAAAAAGACATTTAATTTATTTATTTAGAAAAATTATAAGGGCTTGCAAAGTTCATTCAAAATCTTGTAAATTTGTAAATTGACTGAAAATTACAGATTACAAAATTGGAGTAATTTGTTGAATTAAAATAATCCGGTCATGGTATGAGCATGTTCGAACAAAACACTCAACAAAGAAGTAGAAGAAAATTTACACAATTTTACTTAATTTTATTACCCAATTTTATAAAATTTGCTAATTTTCTACATTCTTGATACAAATTTTCCTGTCTTCATTTTGAGCTACCGGATATTTATATTAAGACTTGGATATTTCAAGGTTCTGATATAAATAAATTATTTTATTGAAGTTTATTTTAACATTTTTTTTTTGAAATATAGTTGTGAGTCGTAGGAATAAGATTTTTGCTTTAAAAATTAAAATATGTTATACCTTTATATTAGTGGGGACATCTGATGTATTTGAAACTAAACAATTTTTTTTGTTTTTGTTTCCCTTGTAAACTGTACAATTTGTCTCTAATGGAGACATTTAGTAGTTTATATGATATATTAAGCAACATTTAATGACTTGCGGATTAAAAACCCAATGGTAAGTTATCCATGCGATAATCTAGTTATACTCAGTTAGTATCTGTTGGATATAGTTGAACTAAACAAATGAATTTCATTTTTAATCTATGTGTAATCTACTAAGTGTATATATCTACTTTCAAAATAATTTTCTAATAAAAATAAATTTTATGGTATACTTATATATTTTTGCACTTTACAAAATATTAGTGGAAATTAGAAGAATAATGATTCCATAGATTTGCCACCAAAAACAATTCTTTCAGAACAGACATTGTGCTAAAATATGTAATAATTATTAAAAAAAAAAAATCGCAAACTATTTAGAATTTAATTAAATAAGTGTGATAAATAACATTCATCCTTATCTCTTCTCCTTCTAAATGTGGGTGAATAAATTATCAAACACTTAGTTGAATTATAGTACATCTCCTGTTTTCCTAGAAATGTTTACTTTAGTTAAACCAACACTGTTTTTAGTCATCCGCTACTTTCTTTAACCCGTCGATTCTATTGTAGAGCTACCGTTGTGCCCTCTCCTTTTCAATAGTCAGGTTTGCGGAGTATGATGGGATCAGTTTCATTTTGTTTGTTCAATGAAAACAGATACTGATTTTGCCATTCTTGTAAATTTTTGCAATTTTCTGTTTTCCAAATTTGTCTGGTCTGAATAAATACATAGAATCCGTTTCGGACATTATTGTTAATGAATATTTGAATTTGTAAGATTATTAAGATTGAAATTAAGTAAGATTATTGAAATGAAATAGTTTTTTTTTTTTGTTTTTTTAATTAAACTTTTATTATGTGCCTTTAATATACAAACTTAAAAATATCTTAGCCTACAAAAAGTTGAAGAAAAACGGCTATAATGGAACTAGCTACTATTAACATTTAAATTAATTGAATGTGCTTTCTAACCACCAATATGCTCTTTTAATGTTTTTGTCTCTGTCTGGTATGGACATATCAAATTAAAGATTATCTCCGTTACTGTTGCCCAGTTCATATTCTATCGCTTTACATGTGGCCCGTCTACTATGTAGTTATATGGTATGGGGACATAATTTTGGTTTTGGATAAAACCATTTTGATCAAGAAATATCAAATGCTCAGGGGCTATGAATCATGTGCGCAGAGTTTTTTTTATGTACTTCTCATTGTTTGATTCCTTGTACAAATATTTATTTGAATAAAAGTGTTTGTAATCGGATTCGGGCCTGCGGTTTTTATTAATACAAACTGTTATGCACTTTCTTTCAAACTTGCGGATTTTTTCCATTAAACTTGCGCTGATATTATACCATACACAAGTGTTGGTCTAATTAATGTTTGATAGCAGATTATTTTTACCCTATTACTTATGTTTTTTTTGTATAAAAAGTTTTTTTTACTGCCATGAAGGATTTGTTACCTTTGGAAATTGTATATTTTACATGCTCAGAGTAATTCAAGTTGCAATGTAGATTGAAATGATATAGTTGACCAGATATTTGATTTGAAAAATTGAAGTTTCAGGTTATGTAAAGTCAAAATTTTAATATCGAAGTGTTAATCGAAAGGCATTAACGTTTTTGAATAAATTTACAGTAATAAAGTTAAATATATTACAAAATGATTGATATAAATAGGATATAACTATTCCGTAAGCTAACGAGTTTAAATATCTGGCTGGGAGTATACCTAAAAACGCTAATTAGAAGAAGCATATTATCGCATTTCTTGGCTTATTATTGGCAACATTTATTGACACCGCATTTATTAGCTTATATAAGGCCATTCAGAAACCAATATGTATAATAATAATATCAAAACAATTCAAAGGATGCAATTAAAAATTTTACGTACCGTAACTCAGGCTTCTTGGTACATTAGTAGCTTTATATTTATGGTTCCACAAGGACTGTAAAAATGTAAAAGCAGAAATTTACAAAACATTCCAATAAATTCCAAAAAATTGGAATGAACGAGCAAATATATGAAGTGTCAAAAATCAATGTACTAAACCTTCAAACTTTTTAGATATTTAAGATTTGAATAAACCATAAAGGCTACTATTCTTATAAATCATTGTAATTTTTTCATTGTCATTGATTCAATGGCGGTGTCTAGACGATCACTGAGCACTGTCAGTTTTCACTGAAATACATGAATTTTGTTGTTGTTTGAAACAAATAAAAAATGTTGAAATGCTTTTAACTTGTCGTCAATTTTTCGATTTCAAAATTGCATAGCCAACTTTTCTAATCTTAACCGCGTAACACAGAAAAAAACCGTTTTAGAGAATAATTTGTCAGTTGGAAATTATAAAAATTAATTTTTATTATTATTGTCTCACTTCCACTTGTAACATTAATGGTAATTCTCAGTTTTCGCCATTTGTAAATTTTTTCATCCAAAACTGAACGTGTAGACACTTCTCAATAAATTCAGTTAAGAGGGGAGAAAAATAACAAAATGGGTTTATCAGTTTTACATTTTCATGATAAATGTGGTGCTGGAAACTGATAAATTTACTTTTAAAGACTTAGTTCTGAAATTTTTCCCAGGGAAATATGTGTTTGATGGCATTGAATTTTCAAAAGCCATGCTTGCACCGCCATCTACAGAATAAGATCAATATATCAAAAATAAACTTATCTTCTCTACATCCTTATCACCAATCTGCAAGTTATATGGGTTGACTTTCAAAGAACTATTTCTATTAAATATTGTCTCCCATATACCCATTACAGCTTTGTTGTGGGTGAGCAAGTAGATATCATCTACAAAATCAAAATCTTATAATAATTTTAATATTAATTAAAAATTTTATTTTATTTTTTTAAAATAATTATCAGCACGATTTACTAAGATTTGTCGATTATATGACACGAAATTTCTCACTTTACGTGACGCGACAATTCATGTCTTGTATATTATTTTTATTTAGAACTATAATAAAAATACAATTACAAAATTGAAAACTATTTCTCTTCAAAGTCACTGAGTGAAAATTAATAGTATTCAATTAATTATATTAAATTAAAATTAAATTTAACAAAAGCTAAAATAATTGTGATAATAAATAAAAAATTAATTTAGAAATACAGAACACAAAACAAAAAAAAAAAAAAAAAACGAATAGATAAAAAACAAAGAAAATACGCTGTCATCATCTAATCGTAACACTGTTTAAAAAGAGAAAAACGTGATTCAATCGATTCGCATTTTTTTTTTTTAAAAATCTTTTAACAAAGAACGTTGTTTTTGTGTAATATTAATTTTTTTTTTTTTATTAAAATTATAATGAGTAATTCATAATCTTATTATGTAAATTATTGAAATAATTATATTTTAATTATTTTTATTTTATTTTAATTATTGAAAAATTATTAAATTGATTTTTATCACGAAAATTTTCGTATTATAAAAAAATGATTTTATTAAAGTAGGTTTTTGGAGAAGATTTATAATTGGAATTGTGAAATGCTTAAAATAACATTTGAATTGGTTAAATTTTTTATTGATATAAAAAAATGAGTTTATTTATAGTTGTGATATTCCAATGTAGTTATACGCGGGATGTTAATTTAATGAGTGCATAGTGATGTTTGTCATTGTGTTAGAGTTTCATTAGTAGAAATGACATTTTTGTGTGAATTGCCATCGAATTCACTGCAACGATTTCAAATATATTTTGATTCGTACTTACTTAGGTGATCTACAAACCATGTAGGTCTTGGGCCAAACTCATGTGTTCCGTTTTTGGCGGTTAAAGTAGATTTTAGCTGGGCAACATTTTCAAATCTTAAATATTTTGTTAACTCTAAAAATGACATTATTTTATATGAGAACAGTAAATACCATTTAATGTGGATATTTTCAAAAATATTTGAATATTATATACTTTGATAAAGTATATTTTTAAAATATCGCGGCAGCACCGACAATAATTTTTTAACATTTTTTTTAATAAATGCATGTAAAAATAAAATAATTTTTTCAACAGATGATTTTGACGGTTTATAAATGTTTGTTTGTACATAAAATAAATTTTCCAAATAGAAATTATTCTTTGCAGCGATCTATATTTTTCTTACATAAGCTATATACCCCTTTTTGGACGAATTATTAACTAAAATTCACTTTTATGGACGAATTATTGCCAGTTTAAGATGCGAAATTGATATATTGGGACTTAAAAAGACTTAAAAATATTTTGGGTATTTTTTTCCGTTGAAAACAGAATGACATATCTCCAGTATTAAAACACGTGGATACGCATCTTAATTTGAAAAATACAGTTTCTTGCCTTTAATTTAAGTATAATATTGACGAAAGTGGCTCACTCCTTCCGTTTGGGAGATAAATAATTTTATTTAATTAGTTTTAACTAACTTTCAAATTTTAGAAAACCTCAGAAAGCTTTGGCGTCGTCCGTAAGAATCGTTTTTTGGGAAAAAAAATTATAATTTAAAAATTTGTTTAACTTTAAAGAGCCTTAAAATGGAAATTGAAATGAAATGAAAGAAAATAAGTCAAGTTTAAATATGAAAATGGAATCCAGATTGAATAGTAAGGGACTTAACGAGTTGCCATATTCCGGTAGAATATTTTTATTTCTTCAAATAGTCTATCTAACAAGTATTCTGATTTTATTGCTCACGTTTTATAACTTTAATAATTTCCTGTTCCGCATTTTCAAAGTTATTAGTATTCTTTATAGAAAATCTTTCAGTTCATAACAGAATCTAATGATTTGGTTAAATATTTACAGTACATATATAAATTGGTTTATCGAATATTTTTCCACAACTTGTCGTATAAATAAATTGAGTATTTGCTATTTTGTAGTAATGATGTAATGATTTTGAGTAGATGAAATAAAAACCTTTGTGCCATACCGCAACATTTCCGCCGAGGTACAAGAAAGCTATCAAATGCTCACACCTTCACAGTGCAAATTCAAAACTGCGGATGTGGATATTCGTTTGTGGTAAAATTTTCTCAAATATGGAACTATATTCCAACAAATGATGCATCTCCAATGGTAAAATAAACTTACATACAACATGAAAAAGTTCAAGAGTAATATTCCCACGTAACACTTTTATTACTATATGACTCTTACGCACTCTTATAACAATATTATAAACACTCTTATAGCAGTATTAGTGTTAATTTTAGTGCTCCGCAATTGTTGCGAAACGTTATAAATACGTTATAGCACTGAAACGGAGAATTCTATAATGCACCGGAGCAATATTATTGTTGTAATATCGTCATAATATGTATTAGTGTATATGTTTTTATTTTGAAATGAAAGTCTTTTGAAATAATTTATGTTATGCGAGAATGAGATAAGTATTATTTTTTATTTGAAAATAATAATTTTATGGAGTTTATAATTTAGACTTATAACAACATTACTGTAGCCCTTGCTGAAAATCCTATTATAACAACTCCCGCAATTGCTATATAAGAACATCCTTAGAGCAATATTAATCACATTATTCCCCTAAAAACATCATTATAACACCTTTAAAGATTATCGGGAGTCATATAGGATTCTTATAGCACTAATTTTGTTTTTATAACAATAAAATGTTACGTGGGTTAACAAATTTATTTCAAATGTCCCTACTGATCAAAGAGACATTTTTCTTTCCCCTATATTCGTCAATTAGTCCAAGATGTACAATCGTGTATAAAGCTATCATTTAAAACCTAATGTATGGCTTAGCTTAACAAAAAAAAATGGTATTATTTGTTTTATGGAATCCCTGTGGTTGTTCACATATCGGTAAGTAAATAATATCTATACGATTACACTGTGAGAATCCATCAGCGATATCCGTAATATAGAAAATATTGCTCTCTAGACCCATACCAAGTGAAGAAACAGGTTAGTTTATATGTACAGATTGAATGAAAATCATTTACGAGCATTGCGATGACTATAGACTGAATTGAAAATTCCTAACAGGAAGACCACAACAAAATAATATGAATATTGATGAACGTAAGCTTCATAGGATTAAAATGCACTGATTGAAGTCCATTTGTGAACAATGTAATTACTTCCGGACTAAATCTAAAATGGCCCTACAAGAATAGTTTGAATATTGATGGACGTAAGCTTCTTACGATTATAATGTAGTATAAAAGTAGCAATAATTCAATTTAAAATGCGAAATAGTTTATCGAAAGTTTTTGTACGTAGTGAGGCGTCTAAAAATTATCGGAATTATTTTTGGCTATGTAGTATCCTACTATGTAATACCTCTTTTCAGTTAATAAAGTTATTAAGTTTAATAATTTAATTTAGAATACACTCTACAGTAAATGAACAGAATATTATCATCTCTATCATCTTGAAATTCAAAGTTTTAATCTCTTAGGATGTGCAAAGTCCGATATTCTCTAATTGGATATAAAAAAAAAAAATTATACTCTTAATTTAAATTTTAAAGCATCTCTACATAATTTAATAAGTTGTCTTTTTAATTATACTAAGAGTTGGTATACATATGATAAACTTTTTAGCTCCTAAATCCAAAAAAAAAACAAAAAATAAACAAAATAAGCAAGAAAAAATCCTTGAAAATTTTTCCTTTTTTTTTCCGGACAGACAAATTATATTCTCCTTAAGTGTAGGTGGTTATTTACATCTCTACGTATATACATATATAAATTATGCAAGTGTTTACTTGCGACTTAAAAAGAAAAACATTAGAAAAGCTGTCAAAATAATTTTCATCAAAAAGAAAATAGAAAAAAATAAAAAAAACAAAAGAACAACAAGAAAATAAATAAATTTAAAATTAAAGATCATGGATAGATACACATCATACCTACATGCAAATGTTCCATGTCACTCTTATGGCAAGTATAGTAAACATGTTTATATCTTCTATTTTTATATTTATGATATTTTCTTCTTCCAGAAATGGCTGCACATAATGACGTAAACTCATATGAATTTGCAAAGAGTTTCCAAAATTAATTAATAAACTTTGTAAATATAATTTAAATAAATTAAAATTCAGTTAGTAGGCGTATATGTATACGCAATTATTAAAATTAGTAGAGATGAGTTTGTATTGTTAATGTGTTTATGCAACTAACTTTGATAACTCTTTAAGCTGACAATCTTTTTAGATTTCAATGGCTTATTCTAGAATCTGAGATAATAAATAATATAGCAATTTTTATGAATTTCTACATATGACAGATCTATGTAGGATGTATTGTACTCGATAATCTTGAAAATGTGAAAATCACGATATCGTATGACTCTATATGGCTCTATGACTCTATACGTATGGCGCTACTTTTTTTAAATCATTTTTCTTAATATATTTGTGGGTTGTTAATAGTTCATTTCCGGTTTTCAGTACCATTTGATATATTTGGAATATTTTAATTGATTATGTATCTGAATAGATTTTAATTTTTTTCTAAAGTATTTCAAACTGCATAAAATATTCTCTTATCAATTATATTTTTGTTTTTAGAACTGTTTATTCTATAAAAAAAACCATGTTAATATGTACCATTAGTCATTTTATTACCATAATAAAAACAGAAATTAAAAAAGTTGGCAATAGTGGCTTTTCTAGAATAGGCCTTTGGAAAATATATACCATATCACCATCATCATTTTCTATTAATGTTTTAGTTCGGGCAAAGTTTTAATCTCATAGACAATCATTCTTTAATTTGTTTTGTCTTCTGCAACTGTCCTCTTATGAGTTAATTGTAATTTATCGACAATTTTTGTTTTATGTAAACTCCAATTTATCACCAATAATTGTTCTCAAAATTGTTTTATCATCCTTGATCAAGATATTTTCAATTCATGATACCGTACAACATGCGTTTATAGCATGTTCATCACATATTACTAGTGTGTTACGATAATGACTGACTTTCATTACATATTTTTTGTTGATACAGGAAATTACATATACAATCCAACTATCATTTAAAATTGTTTAATATAATTTTTTTACTATTACATACATACTACATTAAAATTTAACACACAAAAAAAAAAACCTTTATATTATTATAATAAGGACTAGCTTCTACACTATACGTATTAAACTCTCTGATTAGTATTTCTACGAAAGAAGACAACGTAGAACATATATAGAAAGAATACAAATACATAGAATTGCAAAGATAGTATATGAGAACAAATCAGATCGTCATCGACTGCTAGAATGTCCTCCGAAGAGAGAAATCTGAACCTTTCCGTTACAGTAACCCGCAAATTAGACATTGCTAAAAAACACGACATAATTCAATTAAAACAAAAATTCTCGTCGTATTAATATGTGAATGCAGTAGGTGAATTATACAAAAAATACAAAAAAAAATTGTATATCTTAATTTTTAAACTCACTGTACATTGAGCTGATATTATATTCATTATGATAATATACAAATTTCAAATAAGGATAATATTATTTATGTATAAAAAACTTTAAAAGAAAAAACAATATTTTTAAAATATTATGTAATAGTATGGTTTCTGACTTTAAATAAGGATACAATTTCAAGGTTTTTAAGGTGCCAAAATAACGTGATTTTATACTCTAAAAATATACTCTAATATTAGAAGTCCTGTGTCTCTTATTTTCACTTCAGTTCGTATTAACTCTATAAAAATGTATAAGGAAAGAACTTGAAATCTTTAAATCCTTTAAAAGCATATGATATATATAATAAATAATATTTATATATATATATATGTATATGTATCTATAATAATAAATACTAGTAAGTATAATTGGGTTTGAAGAATAATAAAAAACGAAGAGAAAAATAAATTTATAGTTAAGCGAACATCAAGGTGAATTACAGGTGTTGAATTTTGATGAAATTTAAAAAAAAAAAACCAAAAAACGAACAAAAAATTTATATAGAAAGAAAAGCTTTACGAGATTTTCAAAAAAAATATTTTTCATAAGATATAAATTCTATAAATTCAGGAAAAAAATAGTTTGTAATTATTATAAGTTAAGAGAACAACGTTTTCAAATTTATTCGATGAAAAATGCAATATTAAGATTACTTTATATTTTATTGTAAATATTCTGCTATTCAAAGTGAATTTTAAAATATTTTTTTATTTAATGTGAACATTTTTAATTTTAAAATTTATTTAATGATAAATTGATCAAATTTTTCAACCTTTTGTTTTGGGAGGTTTGAGTTTATTTTGTTCGTTATGAATTTCAAATTGTACATTGAGTGTTATATTGCATTTGTTACGACTTCACTGGGCTTGTTAGATTGCTGTGATTCAATTTGAACCAAAAATAGTATGAAAGCTTTATATTTTCATGAAATTAATAAATAATTTCTCACTTCTTTGTTTTCATACCAAATAATAGTTTGGTTTAGTGGTTTTTATAACTCACATATGGATTTATTTTAATCTATATATAGATATTCATATAACGTATATTATATATGAAACTAATTAGAATAAAATTGGAAGGTGGTGTCTAAGTAGTCTATGTTAGCTAAACAAAAAATTTCAAATTTTTAACGTTCTTATTATATGATTAAAATCACGATGAGTTTTTTACGGAATTGAAATGGTCTACTGTCATACATGTCATATATTTCAACTTTATTTTACTGTTGAAAAGCGTTAAGATTATCTCCATTAAGATTGCATGTTCCAATAAATCAAACTGAAATCAATTTTATATTTGATGATAAGATCTACAGTTTATCGAATGCCTTAAAATTAGCTTGCTCTACGTGTATTTTTTATTTTACAAAACATTTATACAAAAGTTGAAAAAAATACATCTGTGTATATATTGAATAAAAATTTAAACTTATTATCCAATATTATTCTAAAATAAAGCAATAAAATTCAAATTAATATATCTTCGAATATTACGTAAATTCTAATAAAATGTTTTAATTTATTAGTATTGATAAATGGTACATAAAATATCTTTTAATTATTATTTTGAGTCACTACAGTCTTGATAAAGACATTATTATAATGTAAAATATATATGGATATATTTTTAAACCTATTGCTAATTTAATTAAAATACATATTTGTATACATTATTGCAATTTATATTTCAACATTTTTTTTTATCGACTTTAGTAAATTTTGTGATATGATATAGTCATCCCAATAATTTAAAATTTTGTTTTCTAATGGAAAAATACAAAAGCAGCAATACTCAGTTACTAACGATGTGTAAATTCCATTGTCATCAAATTATACTTTAATTAAATCTCCGCTACTTTCACTAAATTTATATAGTAGGTATATACTTTCGCAATAGATAGTACCAAATTTTAAAATTCTTATTTCGGTACTTCTATATATACCTATACAATATAGGATAAATTTTACTTTCAAAAAGAAAATAATTAGATTCAGATCCTAAAATATTTTAACAAAATATTAAATTAAATTGAATTTACAATTTTATATTTAAAACAAATAAATAAAATAGTTTGAACTTTAGACTATAGATTCCGCACGCTTCAAATAAAATGCGTAATAAAAATTTTAAATTATCTTTCAATATAAACAAATTCCCATGAATGATTTTTATAACGAATGCGTTAATTTGAGAATGTTCTTGTATTATTTGGGTCGAAATATTTTAATCTAAAGATAATATTAACTATAATTTATTTTTATTTACATTTTACAACGTATCTGAAAATTTACTTAAATACGCACTACGCAGTATGACTTGTAGTCGAAGAGGATCATAAAAATTATTAATCACAAAAAAAAAGAAAGCAATATTTAAATTGAATTTTTTCAGAATTTCACACAACATAAGCAATAGGCAGGCATGAAATTAGAATATCTCACATGTCAAAGAAATGTGATTTAATAAAATTCAATTCATTCATAAAAATTATAAAAAATGTTTCAAAATGAGACACTAATTAATATTACATTTTATGAATAAATAAATTATTTATAACCTGTTATTTTAGTGATTGGAATGAGATTAAACGTGCTGAATAATATACGTTAAATGTCAAATTAAAATATTTTTAAAGAATTTCTCAGAAATTTATGAATGAAGAGTATGTTAATTATATATAATAATATTATGTTATTGGGAAGATGAAACAAAATTACATATCATAACAATCATAAATTACAAATCAGATGAATTTTAATTGTTTTTGAGAATTAATCAAATCTTATATTAGTAATGTTAAAGGTTAAATGTATGAATTTTATAGTTGGGTTATGGTTTATTAAAAAGTGACCACTTGAAATTAGTTTTCGCGAAATCTGAACTAGTATAGATAGTATTTTTAATGTCCACCATGAATATATATGTTATATATTATATTTTTATTTAAGAAGCAAATAAAATTGATTTTTTTTATGACGTTTCAACATTGATATACTGATATACATACGTTTATGTATGTAAACACACATTTACTTAGTAAACTATCTGTAAAGTTACATCCCAACAAATCAGAACGTGTTTTTTAAGAAGAAACATATACAAATCCCCCGGGTGAATTTTATGCGAATGTTCGCCTGGAACAATTAACAGCGAATTAATTACGTTTCATTAAAAGAATGTTTATTTTTGTTTTCTCCATTTTGAATTAATTTTTCATATATACCGGGTGTTCCAGACCATGCGTATTGCGTGTCAGCTTTTTAAGAGGGGAAGGAGCCGTTATTTTAAAATTAAATAAAAATTTGTTTAACTAAATCAAGGGTGCTCTATCGATTGGTGATATTTTCAAATTCCGGGAAGGAAGAGAAGTCGGTTTTTTCAGACCAAAAATCGCTGAAATTGGCCAAAATCGAGATTTTCAAATGGGAAGGGGTACTTTTTTTTATGAAAATTCGGATTCTACGTCAAAATATAAGTAACTTTTGTAAAGTAAATTTTTTTTTTTTTTTTTGTTTAAACTTTGTAGGAACCCAACACTGAAATAACAAATATGATAACATGAAAAATAAATTTATTTATAAAAATTATAATCTTTATGTCTAGTTTATCAAAGGAAAATATTGAACATTTTTGTTTTATTGTTATTAATTTTAAAAAGAAAAATACTAAGAAAACGAAAAAAAATCATTTAACATCATTTTCTTATTTTTTTTTATCGTAAAATCTGTATTTGCATTAAAAAGTACCCCTTCCTATTTGAAAATCTCGATTTCGGCCAGTTTCGGCGATTTTTGTTCTTAAAAAACCAATTTGCATTCCTTTCCGGAAGTTCAAAATACCACCAATCGATAGAGTACCCTCGATTTAGTTAACATACTTTTTTTAAATTTTAAAATAACGGCTCCTTCCCTTCTTAAAAAGCTGATACACATGCTCTGGACCACCCGGTATATATGAAAATATTTTCAAGTATTTTAAGGTCAAGGTTCAAAATTTTTTAATGTATAAAAAAAAGTAAAAAATAAAATAACCTTAAATATTGATAATAAATAAATATTGATAATAAATAAATATTAATAATTAAATTTTGATGAATTTTATTGGAAATTATTTTAAGTCCCTGAAACAGATTTCTTCTAAAAATTCTATTTTTATTCTTCTAAACATTCGAATTTCTTTCATATATGAACTCATATTATCATCTTCTTAACATTCGCTATTTATTCTTCTAAACATTCATATTTTCTTCTTCCCGGGAAAGCGAATGCAATTAAATTTACGATTGTCGCGACGATGTCAACCTTTTCATAATATTAATGAATCGCAGAAGATTAAAATATGAATTCGCCGCGAACAAATACATTCTTCTAGGGGATACTTCAGCGATAATTTTGCGATTTTCATGGTTTTTTGGGATTGTAGTTATAGCTATATAAGTTTACATAAACATGAACATTTTGGATCTGTATAAGTAAGTACATAGTGACAACATATACATACAGTATAAAATTACAAACGTAGTCATGAGTTTTACGTTTACAATTTATCTTTACTGTACGCATTCTGTAAAATCATTTTGTTTAAATATACAAGTATACCTACATTTACAATTTTTATCTACATGTTTTGTTTACAGTAAACGATTTGTAAATGTACAAAAACTTGTGACTATGAGTTGTTCAAAATGTTCCTTGGGATGTTTAATGTGTCAATGTTATGTAGGAAATGTTTGTTATATGAAACGTTAATAGATACTTTGACGTGATAGTTCCTAGATGTTCTAATGTTGATAAATAAAGACTTTAGAGTAATCATAGAAACGTTTTTTTTCTTGGGGCACCTAAAGAATCTGTTGTGGGTTCAATATTGTTCTTGATTTTGTTTAAATTTACTTTTTTTTTTGGCAAAAATTCAAAAATAAATTAATTCTTCATTCGCTGATGAAATAACATGTTTTTTTTTATATCATTTATAGTTATTTTGATTACAAATTATAAGTTTATGAATCACTAAATTTTGCAGAGTGAGTATACCAAAACTAAAATGATGCTTTTTATGCTTAGTGATTAACTTTCGAATGTGGATAATATTTTTTATCATTGTACTACAAATAGTGTAATTAACTCAGAATCAAAGTCAGATAACTATAAATGTTTATTTAATAAGTGACGCATTTGATTGTTTTAAAATTGAATTTATGAATATTTTTAAATACATGGGTTTTGATATTGGACAGAGAGGGCAGATATTATGATGACGAAAAAATAGCTAAATTTTATTATTAAATAAAATGTGTTATTTTAAATATTATTTTTAGTCCAGTTTCTGGTTTTTAATAAGATAGATATTTTTATGACAATATACATATGCCAAGTACTTAGCTGGGGGTAGACAGAGAAATATTTTATAAATAGAAATATTTTCATACCTATACTACTTAAATATGCAATGCATGTAAATGCAGCCTTTAGGGTATTTTCGTTTAGTAAAACCAGTTCCAAAATTTGTCGGTTATTTTAATGAAAAAAATATTGCACAAATTTTATAAATTTAAAAACGAACACCAACTGCCAAAAAAAAAATAACAATGAGTGACATAAGCTTGGTTCAAAGAATTATTTTCAAAACCCGTTTTTGAGATTTGAATTGTACCTGAAAATTAAATTTCAAATTCTAATAAATAAGATAAAATTTTGTTTTTAAAGCGAATATTTTAATAAATTTAAAAAAAATTCAATTAAAATAGTCTGATTTCGGAAAAATGTTCACTTTTCCTTTCAGTTATTTTACATTATCATATCAAAATAGAAATTTAAATAATTTTTAAAAGGCTATTCAAATACATAACTGTACTACAATATTATATACATAATGTTTATTTCCTTTTTCAATTGAATATTTTTTTTTCTTACTTTTTATTTTATTATTTTTTAATTCATTATTTAAAAAGGTTTTTTTTTTTATTATTTTTTCTTAATAAAAATTTTCTTATCAAAAATAAAAAACCAATTTAAGACGAGATTTACATTAATTTTCTCTTTAAGTAAATGTCATCATATATTCACCATTAAGGGCAATCTGATTGGTTTTGGAAATTTTTATTTATTTATATTTTAGAAATTATTTAGTTTGATATGCAAGTACATATATGTTGATTACACGACGGGGTTAAGAGTATTTACATTAGTTAGAATTTGTAATCGAGCTTGTTTAGATCTAGATTCAGGCGGTTGAAAAATTATATTTTTGATAATTTAAAAACTGCCTCAAAATGATATTTATTCATTGATTTATTGAATAGGTAACGATTTGATGTATAGGGGATTCCAATTGCTCAACTAGATTAATATTGTCTCAAAGAATCTACTTAACATCTTACTATTAATATTATATTAAGTAAAGTTCAATTTTAGCTGTCAGAATAATTTTTAAAACAGCTACCCAATATTTATAATATAAATATAAATGTAGGAGAGAGACACCTATATAGTGGGTTACTAAAAACACGCAAGGGCACCACCGTATGCCAATTTTGCCATTTAACTGTTTTACCTTTTATATTATTAAACTGGTTTACCCTTTTTTTTTTGTCTTATTTAACTGAACGACAAGAACTATCAAAAGAAACGTGTGGTAGAGTTGTCATTAAGAGTTCAGGTAAAGTATAAAAATGGTAGAAACAGTCAAGCTTATGTGAGAACTACTTGTTGAATTGACATAAATTGGAATAAATATTATTAACAATAAAAAATTGTATATTGTATTGTATTATTATTATTACAATACAAGAATAAATTGAATCCCATATAAATGTATGAAAAGTTGTTTCAGTCATTGTACTAATTTTTCGGAAACAATGAAAAAATGAACAACTAGACTTACAAGGCCACACGGAAAAATTATCAAAAAATTTATAAAATTTGAGATCTAAAATCAGACCGTTTAGATATCGTTTTCTTATATGTCAATTGAAATGCCCAAAATTAATCTGCCATATAGATTTGAGCTCTTTTCAAATAATGATAGGCCGACTATTAGATTGAAATACTAGCTTTAATTTATTATCTAATGTACCTTTGATATTAGGGGACAAGAGAAAATTATTAGAAAATTTAAATGACAAAACAAGACTTAGATATTGGTATATTGTAAAATAATATTGACAATTTTTATATTGGCAAAATAAATACTATTATTGATAAATATTTATTGATAAGATTAAAAAAAAGCTATCTTTATATTAATGGATTTAATAACTTATTAATTAATCCAGCTAGTTGAATATGTTCTTGTTTAGAATACACCAACTTAAATTCCAGAATAACCGCCTTTTTCATTAATCTTACAAAATGTTTAAAAAAAAACTTAGAATAGAACTGGTATACTTATATAGGCCACTGTTTGACAGTTTATTCAATAATCAGGCAAACTGTCTCGAATTTTTTAGTTATACCAAAAAAGATTTTTTTCCTAAGAACTACAGTCAAGTGGTCGTCTTATGATTATATATATTTAATATCGTAGAAGTTATTTCAAAAATTCTATAAGCTTATTATATATCTATTTTCTTATCTAGTGTTATGCCAAGCAATACCGACAATTATATGATGGCTGTCTGATGATGACATATCTAAATAACTAAATCGAAGATTTGTCAATTCTTGCTCCAAAGCCATACTTAAACAAAAATTCACTAATTTTAATGATTCTAGGTATAGTTATAACCTTTCAGTTTTGATGATTGCCCATAATAAAACGATAAAAAATAATGCATACAACGGGCATTTCTACTCTAAAAATATAACAGAATTTATCTTTTTTTAATAAAGAAAAAAAAGCAAAAGCCACGCCGTTTCAATGTCTTTTTGTTTTTTTTTTAATAAAAAGTAGAGCTAATATTATTATATATTTAAAGTCCATTATATGAATCAGTTGTGATAATGTAATCAGTTTAAGTCAATTAGATACAGAATAAAAAAATTCCCGCGGTCTCATATTCAATACACGGTTATTCATATTATAATCATAAAATAAGAAAAAAAAAAAAAAATAAAAACAACAAAACAGACTTCGAATGACATCGACAAACATGAATCTTGCATTTTAAACTCTTAAGTATAGAATTAAAAAAAAAAAAAAAAGATAAAATTATGCTGAATTTGTATTACATAAATTCGCGATTTTTTTTTGCACTATTTCTATATATACAATATCTACATACATTGTCTACCTACATAATGCAACAAAAGAGAGACACACTTATATTCTCAAATTTATTTGTGCAATTGTAGTATATTGCAGTTGAAGTGTCTATTAAATAATGCATGCCAAATTCAATTAAATGTAAATGAAACCAAAATATTTTTTTCTTTTGAGAAACTGGAGTGTAGAATGTATAGACATTATAATATATTAATTTCAGCAAATTTTCAATTTAATTAATTCAATTCTTGTTATTAACTGTAATTTAAGGTGTTAAAAATAATATATATTTTTTTTTTCAAAGTTTTTTCGTTTAATTTTTGTTTTTGTAATTTTATGCTATTCATTTTGTTGGGTCAATAGACTGCAATGAATGAAACAATGAATTGTTTTAGTATTAGTTAAGAGTTAGATTTCTGACTTCAGACCAATATAGATTATAATGCGGGAAGTAGAATTAATAATTTAATTGACTTCGACAATCGCACAGAGTTATACCAGTACCCTTAACACAATCAACAACAACGAATGGCTCACTTGAATCGTGGTATAAAACTAAAAAGGTACAATTAAGTTCTAATTGATTTTCTGGAAGTCAAAATTCACTACTTTAATGTATTATTAATTGAACACTGCAAGTCACTTTTATTTAGAAAAAAAATATTTGTTGCGAAAATCTTTTTCTGGTCATTGTATTTTGCTACAATTTATTATATTTCAACTCTCAATACCTATTTCAAGCTATCAAAAAGTATTGTCCCAAAGTATTACCATTATTTTTTTAGTTCATCAATAATATTATGCTTAATAATAAATTGCAGTAAAAGTCAATTGTTTTTAATTGTAAATACTTAGGAATTTAAAAAAAACTTGCGCTTTTAATTGTAAGTATATTGTATCCCGTTCAACTGACTGTCAAGTTCATATGATTTATCATCCTTGAACTTTTCTTTTTGCTGGATTACGTTTCGAGTCGTTTCTATGTCAAGCCCAACTGTTGGATAATTTAAAAATCCACGTTCGCCAAGTTATACCCGGCATAACTTTATAAAAAATGTAATAGAAAATTAGTTAGAAAAAATCGCCTACTTCAGTTGGTCCAGAAGTGCAGAAAATTTATTTAAACGATTATGTTGTATAATTAATAAAATTCATAACATTTTCGATTAATTACAAAGATAACTCAATGATTTTTTCAAATTTGATCACCATCTGTAAAGAGATGTATTTTGAAATGTAAATCGATTAAGCCATTTTGGAATTAATGTTCGACTGCATTTTGTGCACTATACTCATACTAGGCGCCCCTGTTGAGTAATTATAATTCAAGTTGAAGACAAATTTAAATTTTTGAAAAAAACAGTAATTTACGTACTGACATAAACTTCTCACGATAAAGCACAAACCACTTATGTTTAATAAAAAGTTTTGAGGTTAGTTAGTTTTATTTTGGACACATAAATACAACTCCCTCATTTACTGTTTAATTTCGACATATATTCCCTCTCTATAGTAAGTGGCATTTAATGGATAAAATTTAGAAATTTTTTCAACCCGTATGGGCATTTCTGTTGTATAGTTACAACTTATTTATATATTAAGAGTTCATTGAGGAGAAGCGAGATAACGTGAGAAGGTGCTTACTGCGCAGGTCCTTTAACGCTTGTCTATTATAATTATAGATAACCGCAATAATAGTGTTCGCCAAGATCACAAACCTGAAATGTTAAATAAACAAACACGAAAGTAAAATTGATTTGAAAAAGGTTGCGTCTACACAGAACGTACCACATTAATAAAAAAAATAATTAAGTATTGGGTAATTTTCAAGCTATTTTTAATTTTTGTAATGTAATCTAGCATCGGTATCCGTTTATTTGTTAGTAAGTTATCAGTTGTTTTACAATTATTTAGATAATGTTTATATCGTTTAATTACACTAACATGAAGTCCGTAAGATTGAACCCAGCTTGTTACATTGATGTTTTAAAATGTTTATATTATAATTTGATTATAAAATTGATATACGTTTTGTTATGAAAGCAACTGCGAAGTACATTTAAAACATTTTTAGCATTTAAATTAGTTCATATGCATGAACTTAAAAAATATATTTATTAGTATGCTAAAACTTTGCGCAAAGTGCCTCTAGGGTAATCATTCCATTGTCAGTGTATTTAAAAAAAAAAAGTAAATAAAATCATAATTAAATCGTGACTAATCTTACTGTCTATACAATTCTTAATATTTTCATCAATTCCTGCTAAATATAACATTATGTAACGAGTAGTTCTAATATTATGTTAACTGAATTTCAATTATTACGGTATCAAGTAAATATACCTACTTGAAACAATTTTCTTAGTATTTGGTCTGAATTGAATTTAGTTCAAGTAATTGTATGAATTTCTAGTATAAAGATATTGTGTAATTAACATATTTTATGAATAGCTGAATATCATTTCAATAATCTCAACTTTTTTTCAATATTATCATTTTAATAAAATCTAAACATCTTCAGTACCTATCACTCAAATTAATCATTAAATTGAATGTACATAAATTTTTTCGGATATAACCACTTTTATATAAAATTTTTTATAAATCCAAAAATTCATTATAGATCTTGTCATAATTCTTATGATATTCATAAATTTGATATTTTTAAATTAACGGTTTTTTTTTCATTTTTATTATTATTATTTTTTTTTTTTTTGACTCAATTGGACTATAATGAATTGAATTTGAAATTTTGTAGTTTAAGATTAATTTAATAAATTTAAAAGAAATATAATATTAAATTAAGAAATTTACCATTATATAATAAGAATTGAATATTTTTTTCAATAATAATTTTTGAATTCGTTGACATTTTGAATTTATTATTGAATTAGCATGTAATTGAAATTTAAAACGTAGCTTGAGTATATAATTATCATCTCCCCATAAGTATTATTAAATTGTTGAAAAAAAAAATTAAATTATGTATATTTTTAGGGATCATTACGTTAAACAAAATCCAAAGTCCAGCAAAATAAATTGTAAAATCCATAAGCGCAACAATTTATATATCTTAATTCAAATTTTTATATAAATTATATCTGTGCGTTAGCTACTGATTATTGACAAAAATTGACTTTTACACAACGGAAAATATTTTCCGAATCAGAATTTTGCAGCCTAATTTTTCTAAATATTTTCACATTATTTATTTGCAGTTGGGTACGAAAATTGATTCGAAAATGCAGATATTATTATCCATAATTTTTATATTTATATCTACTTGTTTAATACTAATATAGACCGGAAAATGGTAGTAACTTTTGGCTGTATATTTATGTACAATTGAAATAGTAAAATTAAATTAAATTAAATTTTTACATTTAGAATTAATTTTTTTTTTTCTAAGTAATTTTGCCGTAATTTGGAAAAGATGGCTTGTCTGATTTTGTTTTGTATATTTTTGGGAGTCAGACTATAATAAATTTTATAAAATTCTATAGGGTTTTCTGTACCCTCATTTAACATTAATAGGTTAAAATTACGTTTAAAATTTTTAGTTAGATATTAAATAACGGTAAATGTTAAGTCTTGGAAACCATTGTAAACCGAAACCGGTTAACCGATTTTCATTCAAATTTACTACAACTGTAAAACCACCGGTTTTAGGTTTTTCCCCGGAAAATTATACCAATTAAATTTTATTTTTATTTCTTAGGTGCCTATTAACACATTAATGTTTTCATGAATACTAGTCAATTCCGGGACAATTTTTAATTGATGAGAATTTAGTTGATGTATATGAAATTTTTCGGGTATAACCACAATCTAGTGTAAAAATCAGCTGAGTTAAAAAAATGTCTCTTTTTTAAATTTTTAGGAATTTTCAGGCCTGTTTTTGATTTTTTCGAAGTATATTAAGTTATGTGAAAAAAAATCGTTTAATATTTAAAAATAAATATAAGAAAAAAATTAGAAGAATTTAAAAAATTGAAATGATGAAAACATTGATGTGTAATAGGTTTGTTGGAGTAAATAATATTTTTATTTTTCTATTTATTTTTATGTTAATTGGGACGTATTAACTTTTAAAAAATTTCTCTTACAAAATTAAATATAATGATAGTATGTAGTGATGTGAAGTGAAATACATAAAAATGCTAAAGGTTAATGAAATTATCTTTTACCTGCAATAAATTTAAATTAGCTTACAACTATTTGTTGACATTTAAATATGGACAGTTATAAAAAATTGTATTCTAATTGGGTATGTTCTTTTAATTCAGATATTTTTTTTTAAATAATTAAAATACCGGTTTCAACTTAATTTTAATAAAAAACCCGGTTTTTGAAATTTTCCGGTTTTTTTATGCCTTTGTAAATATCTTTGTGCAAGCAATATTAATATTATTTATTAAAACCATGTCGTCTGCTTTAACTGCAGTTAGCGATAATGTCAGAGATTGAATACTGACTATAAAAATCAAATCTGTGTTTTTTTTATATGTGTACATATATTTTTTCGTACATTTATGTACTTTGTATTTCTGGATTTTTAATTTTAATTCTGGATTTTGAATTTTTGAGTTTCATAGACAAGAAGTTTGTTTTATTACTTATTTTAAAGTTTTGTCAATATTGTAATTAAATCGAAATAAAAAATAGAATTATCCAATTTCATAAATTGAAAAAAAATATATTTTTTTTTTTAATAAATTATAAACGATAATATCTTATTTCTTTCATTTTAATAATACTCTTAATTTTTTTAAAAAATTAAAATAACTTCTTATGCTTATTGGGTTCAATATAAGTAAAAAAAATATTAAAAAACAATAAATATTTTTCCGATGAATATTTAAACATTTAGGTTATTGACCATTAATTATTACGCGTACAGGAAATTTGAAAATGATGACAAATTTTAAATTATAATAAATTTTTTGAAATAAAAAATTTTTGTCAACATTTATATACCTTAAAATATCAATAATATAAATTGAATTTTAAATTTAATTTTATAAACACGAATTATTAACGAATGAATCGTTGCATTTTGTGCACTCAATCATTCCCCAAATAATGCATTGAAAATTCAACAAACCAATTTTAGTCGCAATGTCTACCATAAATTTCGATGAAGTAAAAAAAAATAAAAAAAAAAAACAAATTTCCAAATAATGCATAATATTAACATTTTTATAACTAGGTATATCCAAATCCAATACAATTTATTAATTTATACATAAAAACACATAAACGTGTAAATATTTCACACAAATAAGTACATATGGGAGAATGCAAATATACACATACAAAATAAAAATCAAAACAGAGAAAACGAAAGAGTATAATCAAAACAAAACAGAGGAGAGTAAAATAAATAAATAGTTTGGGATTGGGATAGAAGTCTTCATATATAATTATACCAAAACAATACTAGACTACTCTAATTTTAATACTCGTGTATATATTGAATATTATATACTATTCGAGTCGGTATTATTTAATGTTTCTACTTAATTAGAAATAAAAAATATTTCAATATAAATTCCAAATTTTTATCATAAAATTCACCACACTCATTATTTACAACTAATTTAATATCTCTTTTAGTTTAATTTCTCTGACTTTAAATAAGTGAAACTGATATAACTACAATTTACTCTGCCAATATGTATATATTTTGAGAAAACAAAAAATATAAATTAAAACACAAACACAAAATAATAATAAAAAAAAAAATTGATTATTTTGTGAATGAAAACGAAAAGTTAATTTTCAACTTTCAACTGTTCAATATTATAAAATAGAAAATTACAACAGAAACACACATACAACTACAGCAATTTAGTAAACAAAGCAAATTTCAACTTATTTTTATTTACTGTATTTAATAATTATATAAAATATTTTTATTATTATTTTATATTATTATTGTTTTTATGTTTTCATTTTCTTCCTTTCATTTTTTTTTTTTATTTCCGTAAATTTTTCTTTTTCTAGTCGAACCGAAGAAGGAAAATTGCAATGGTAAATTTTTATTCACCATTTAAAAGAAAATTTTTATTTTCGAAATTCGAATTCACCTTTTATTCTGCTTTTTCTACTTTTCTTTTCTATTTTGTTTTCTCTGTATTTGTTTAAATCAGTATACTATTATAGTGTGCGTGTATTTTGTTGAAATGAAAATTTATAATAATAAAATTTAAGATAGAGACACAGAATACAGTCATACAGTAGTTAAGTAATACAGTTTTATCAGTTTTCTTATAAATAAAAATCGAAATTGAGTATTTATTTTTATTTTTCTCTCTTATTTTTTACTTCTTGTGTTTTCATCGATGGCTTTTTGAGTTTTTCTGTTTCAAATGCGTTAATGTTCTGCTTGTAATGTATACATATGTATTTTTGAATTCACTAAAATACTATGGTTTATATATATTTTTATTTTTAAAATATAAATGTTTATTTAAAAAATATTCAGTTGCGGTTGGAACGTATTCGTCTTAAGATGTCTCAAAAATAAAAATAGAAAATTAACGGTAACGCATAACGGTTCAATAATTAAAAATTTGAAATTTAATTTAAATGCACAAAAAAAAAAAAGAATTAAAAATATAGAAGAGATTTAAATATTAAAATATATAAATTTCAAATAAGAGCATAAAAGTTAAGCGTGTTCCGGTTTTAAAGTAACAAATATAATAAAAGAAAGAAATAAATAACAAATTGAAAATATTATTAAACAAAGATTTAATATTAGTTCATTGATAGGGAATAAAAATTCCAATTATCAAAATTTAAATAAAGCGAAAAAATAAATAAATAAAAAATTAATTATTGATAATAGTATTTATTTAAAAAAAAGAAAAAATAAAATTAAATAAATAGGAATTAAAAAGTTAATTAAATAAATAAATAATATTAAAAATAAAAAGAAGAGGAAATTACTAATAAATTAACAAAATAATATTAATAAAAGTTCAATGTTAAGAAACTGAAAAGAAATAAATATATACAAATAATTATTTCAAAATAGAAATGACATGGTGAAGATTGATTAAATGTTGAAATTAAATATATATATATATATATAAAAAAAATTAATTCAATTAAAACGGTGATTTTATTTTTGAATTATAGTTTTTTATTTTAATTTCTTAATTTAAAAGAAAAAAAAAATTATAAATATATTACAAAGTACATAAAAAATACAATATAAAATACATGGTTAAATATTGTGTATTGTTGTAAAATTGAGTTGTTGAAGAAGCTTTAAACTAAAGAAAAAAAAAATAATAATAATAGTAATAATAACAAAAAAGAAAAAAAGAAACACTTTTTTGTTTTTTTTTTTTTTTTTTGGTTAAATTATTATTGAAATTTAACCTTCGACGTTAACATTGGGATTATTTCAACACACACAATATTATAAGCATAAAAGAGAAGGTATATAATTTGTTGTTTCATATTATTATTATTTTTTATTATACTGTCAATTTCTTGTTTTAGGTATACCTAGTCTTTTTTCATTATTATTTCTTGATTGTTTTGAGTTATTTTTAATTTTAAGATTTTTAATACAGAAATCAAGAAAATTAAAAAATCTGTAAATAAAACAAAACGAAAAAAAAAGATAAAAACAACTTTTAATAATAGTAAGTGGAATAACTTCTTTTCTTATTGTCTCTGATGTCTGAACATTCAATTTACATATTGGGACAATGGATTACCTTAAACTGTAGGCCTCACAACAAAAATAAAAACAATAATACTTTTCTTAGTAGTTCATTTTTGATTCTTATTAGAATATATGCAGAAGAATGAAATTAATAGATAAACTCTTTAAAAAATTCTATCCTGTGTTACAGAATTAAAAATAAAAGATGAAAAAATAAAAATAAAACAAAAAAAATGTTTCGAATTTGTTTTATGATGCTTCACTATACTAATTTTAATTAATTAAATCCATTAAAAATAAATCTGCTTATTAAAAATATACAAAAAAAACTGTTTGTATCTCATCAAATAAATTTCAACATAATAAGGTTTGGTATAAGTAATTAAAAACAAAAATAAAATTCATTTTCGAAATACAGTTTAAATAATTGCGAAATATGAAACTCAATAATGAAAAATTCGATAGCAGAAATACGATTTTTGTTTGTTTCTTGTATTTTTCAAAACAAAGAAAAGCATTGGCATTTTTTGTACTAAATGGTCCACCTTAATTTATTTTAAACTTGGATGTTTTAGTAGATGGGAAAATGTATACAATAAGATTTTAAAAAAGAAAATTAATTTTTGACCAAATCTTTAAAAGTTTATTTTTTCATAATTCGCACACTCCCTCTTCAATATATTGTAACCCATCCATTCCTAATGCTAGGAAAGCTTAAACGACAGGACCTTAAAAATATCAGCGACCGACAGGACAGTGTACTTTTCAGTCTTTGTTAGTGTTCCGGAACTCATCCTAATATTTGTAAAATTTTTAATTTAGAATATCAGTGGTACAATCTAGTTAGGATTGTTTGTTCTGTTTGAAATTATGATACCATAATTGAGTTCTGATATCATAATTACTATATTCTATATAATTATTATTTTTTATTCGTATCAAATTATCTTAGCTCTCTGTGCCTTCCGGCAAACAATAGAACACGTCGAACAAATTCTACGTTAAAAATATTACATTGAAGCAAAAAGGGGGAAAGATTTCAATCAATCATGGCTAGTTTGCAAAAATTCCGATTATTCTATAATAACTCAACTGTAATTTAACATTAGTCTATACCACACCTCTATATATACTCTATTTACTAGAACAGCAGAAAAAAATAAAAATAAAAACGCAATCCTACGGTATAACACGACTTAAAATCCTGTTTTTGATAAATTTGTCATTTCCACTGAAGGACTAGACCGACGGTACAATTTTATATTGAATAAAGATAGTAAAATAATAATCAACTACAATTTACCCAATAACTTTATAGAAACTGAAACTTAACCTTGAAATGATACTGTATCAGGGATATACTAAAAATTAGTTTTATAAAATATGGTGAAAAAATGTTTAACAAAAACTTAGAATTTGACCTTCTGACACAGTGTATACAAGGGAGGAGCCTAAAAACACATTTAAGGCCGACCCAAAACGGACAGACTATTATTATTTATTTTTTTCATACATTTTGAAGAATAGATAGAATAGATAGAACACATAGAATTAATCTCCATCCGGGATACATGATAATTTCAAACTCTTCTTTTATTTCTGATCCGCCAGACCATATTAAAAAAATTTTAGCAATAAATATAACAGAAATCGAGAAATTTTATTAGAACTTTAGAGGTACCTAAGTACCTAACCACATTAAATAAAATTGATTATAGCTACAATTTTTGTAGAAGCAAATTTAAAAATTTGTTTTTTGTTGACAAGAAGGTGTGTAATTTGATTTGACTGAACTATTCAAAATTAACCGTTATTTTAAGAATATTAAAATAAATTATTAATTTTTATTTACCAATTTTTAGAATTGATAAAGGCGAGTACATATATAACTGTACAACTGAACATTGCCAATTTTTAATATAAAAATGCAAATTATTTATTTTTGTTATTGTTTTTTTTTTTTTTTTTTTTTTTATAAATATTTTTTGTCTGAATTGTTCTCCCGAAATACTATATTAAGTATTTATGATTCTACTTTATATCTTAAGACTGTATTATTATTTTTTTTTTTGTTAAATTTAATATTTGGTATCTATTTCTCAGGTAAATGATTTTATTCAGGAAATCTTTTTGTTTAACTTTATAGATATTTATCTATAAAAATATCATTTCTATTCTTTTTATTTTACTTTTTATTCTATTGAAGATGATTCGGGGATAACTTATTATTAGTATTATATATTTTCTTGTAGAATACAACAATTTCTGTTTTTTTGTTATAATATAAAAAATGTAATTTATTTAGTGATTAAATTAAATTAATTTATTTTATTTTATTTTAAATAATTTTTTATAGTGAAGAAAGAACAAGAAAAATAATAAAAAGAAGATATAATTCCAAAAAGAGAACCGCGATGTGTAGTAGTAGGCAACATAATGTAATCGCATAGAAAACTTTTATAATCTTGAATAGAACATAAATTATAGTTTATCACCTTTGTTTAATTAATTTTGTTAATAAATTTTTCATTAAAGTAGATTAGAAAATTTAGAAAAAAAAAATAAAATGTTGTTTTTGTTATGAGTCTCAATTCAATTTTAAAGTTAGATTTTAATTTAATATTTGATATAGCGATCTGATTTTATTATTTTAGTTTGGAGAATGAGTTGTCATTTGAAATGCTTTAAGTATTTTTAAATATTTTTCTTCTATAATGTTGAACTGGTTAAAATATCGTTTAAATTTGAAATCCTCATAGAAATTTATTTTTTCAAATGTTCTTAATTTAAATTCAAACTAGTATACGCCCGCTAATCGAAATTGGAGAAAGTTTGATAAAAAAATTGTACTCAATTTCATAATGATGATTGTTTTACATCATTTCAATTTATTCTTGGCACGTGATACTGTATTTTATTGTTTTTTATATTGTTACATCATCACAACAAATCTTCTCTATCAAACAACAAATCTCTTTGATTAATTAAGTAAATAAATTTTCTTTTATTTTACAAATTCACGAACAAATAACTATATATTTGTCTTTGACAAAAACAGCTTTGTTTGATTATTTTAGACAACAACCGAAATTTGGCGATGGATTAATTGTGGCAATATGATAAATTAAAATTTTTGTATGTTAAAATGACTTATACATAGGGTAAAATTCTAAATTGAAATACCTAAGCGAAAATTAAAAAAATTTGAAAAAATATTTAATTTCGCTACGTCTCCTTTTAAATATGTATCATTTTAAAAGAATAATAATGGAAATCAGTTGTGAAATATTTCCGATATTTGTACAATTACAGATTTAAAATTATTTACAGATAAAATATAATGATACATCAAATAATTATTGCTAATTAATAATGATTGATTGAATGTATTCAAATCAAATCAAATTTAATACTTAATTTCTATCTAATTACTTTTTAAATTAATTTTTCATGAATTATTGCTCTTAGATTTTGAATTTTAATTTATTTGTTTTAATTTAATTAAATTGTATTATGTTGAAACAAATTGTTACAATATATTTGTTACATATTTAAAGATGATTTATTAATATTTCGAAAGCAATATATCTACCGCTTCAGTCATTAACATTTTTTATAAGATTTAGTTTTTTTTTTTTTATATATTTATTATTCATTTATTTATAATCTTAATATTTTACATAATTATTTTTGACAGAGCTTAGAATAGATTTAGAATTTAGAAATACATAGTATAGTTCTACACATATATATATACCAGTAGAGTTCTAAAAATCAAATCGCGTTAGTTTGTGCGACCACCATAATCTATCAATAATCACAACCTTAACCTTACATTTCTATAATTACATATTATTAGAATTAAATTTAATTTTAAATATCTGGAATATTATATTTCAACTTAAACTAAAATTCTAGAATTATTTTTCTTCACTATTAATTATTTTTAATAATATAATTTTCAAATTATTTCAACCACAAACGACCTAAATGAGTATAGTTATTAATACGTTAAAATTAATTATTTTTTTTTTTTTTTGTTTTAATATTTCGTATTTAGTATTTACCTTAAATTGCAACCACTTAATTTTTTGTTTTCTTTGAAATCTATTAGTTAACAGATGTTTAACTATAAAGTAGCTTTTTTTCAAAGGCTAAACGTATAATAACCAGTTGAACAAGCTCTTTGGAATTTTTTTAAAACTTATATATATATATACATATACATACATACATTTACATTCATTAAAAAATTAATTATAATAAAATTTATTATTATTAACACTGTAATTAAAGTACTTTATTACATACATTATACAAAAATTGCAAACTGTTATACTACTTATAAAAAAAAACTTTTATACAATTTAAAATACGAAATAAGTAATTGGTTTGTTCCCAATTTTGAAATTTTTTTGCAAAAATAATTAAACAAAGGTTTTAGATTGTCTTTAGAAAATTATATGGAAATAGCTAAGTATTTTTTGTTTTGAGAATTAATTTTAAAAATAAATAAATAACAATTTTGAAATTCTAATTAGTAGTAATTTTTTAAAATTGATCTAATTTCCAATAAAAAAGACAAAAAACAAAAAATCAACAAAATTTTAAACAATGGGTGAAATTAACTCAAGTAAACTTTTACTTCAAAGTTCAAATGGATTTCCATTGTTCTTCAAATTCCATGTTCAAATTAATGATGACATATTCAAACCAAATTTAACGCCAAATTTAATGCCAAATTTAATGTAAAATTTATATCTTGCTCTAACACTTTTGATTAATTTAATGAATATGTATATTTAAACACACAAGTTATACGGAAGTATTAGGTATATTTAAGGAATGTGTAAATAATTTTTAAGATGATGTTATGTTAAATGTGTATTGTCTAGTAATTTTTATTCATTCATTAATTATAATAACCCAAAAAAAAAAAAAAAAATTTAATAACTTAATCTTAATTGTATTGATAGATTATGAATTTATTTAAATTTGTATTTAAATATTATTATTAAAATTTTTACATGTAAGGAAAAAGGTGTCAATTTATTTGTTTTTTTTTTAACATTTTTTTTTTTTTTTTTTATTTTTAATTTGGAAAATTTCGAAAATAGAAATATAATGAAAAAGGAAATTTGTATATTACCTAGTTTAGAAAAGTTGAATTGTATTGTCGGCTGAATAAGGTTTTTATTATATTCATATTTTTTTCATTTTGTTTGAAAGCTTAAGCTATATTTCCTTTTTGTCGAAGCGGACTTCTTCTTCATCTAATTACGTCGAATCTGTTTGTCTCAATATTAATTCATTGCAACCGCGACGTACGCCTATAGTTCTTCTGTCGGTAGCGTTACACTATTGAGCTTTCTAAAACTGTAATTTTCATTAACCTGTAACATTCTACTAATCAAACTTCTAATTTAACTCATCTAATTCACTATTTCATAAACTTTGAATAAATTCTCATGTCACCGTTGATTTAATATTTCATCATTTACATGTTGTAATATTAATAATTACTATAACTAATTAAATTTATTAATTTATTAATAAATTGGTATACCAAGCTAATTTATGGTCCTGCTCCCTTTCGGAATGTGGTATTTTCTAAACAAAATTTTTTTATTTTGTTTCGTTTGTTTAACAAATATTTACCTGAAAAAATTAATTACTCAAGGACTTTAATTAAAACAACAAAAAATTTAACTATACCTTGTTTTGTTTCTGTACACTTTTTCTTGAACCAATATAAAGTATAGTAAAGCTATAACTGTAATTTCAATAAATGACATTTAAATTAATGTTCTATATTAAATTCTATCGTAATTATATTTCTTAAGAAAATCTAAAACTTTGCTATTTATAATGTCAGTACTAAATTTCTATTGAATTTTATTATTAACAAAATTCTATAATATAATTGGGATGGGTTCATAGCATTTTTTTTTTACTTACAAAATCCTTGAATTTCTTGGTTGTATTTTTTTTTTTTTTTATCATATTTATGTGACTTTTTACTTCCTCTCAAGAAATATTTTTCGAAATTAATCAACTTTTTATTTTCGTTAATTTTCTTTTTTGTTTTTGTACTTAAAATCAAATTAATATAAAATTTTAAATTTAAATTCATTAAAAAAAAAAATTAAATGTAAACGAATTAATTTAAAAAGACCGCCACCCTCCCGAACCAGAAAAGGGTTTTCAGTTGGCGTATAGTTTTTTTTTTTTGTTTTACTTTCAAATCTTTCAAACTTTTTATTGAATTTTCCTTACTTTTAAATACACAAGTATAAAAGGGTCTTAAAGCATAACAGGAAGCCCACTGTTGTAAATTAATAAATAAAGAAAAAAAAACATGAAATCAAATTGAAAACAACAACAATACCACAAAAAACGTATAAATTACAGTAATTAACGGGAAAATTTAATTTTCACAAAAATTTTGGTTTCATTTTCTAATACTACATCTTCTGTTCTTCTATATAGTCCTGGTACATTACCTATACATTTTTAAAATCAAATACACAAAAAAGGAGTTATATTTTGTGTATTAGATTTTAAAAATGTATAGGTTTTGTAAAATAGAAGATGATTTTTCAGTCTGTGGGAATTTACTGGGAGGGAGGAAGATATTGTTTTGAGCATTCAAAATATGTATGTTACAACTGAAAAATCACCTGGTGGGATTATGTCAATAAATTGCCACCTTAAAATTATAATGTTCTATTTTGACCAACTAACATTTTGAGAAATTTAAATTTGAAGTTTTGGATTTAATAAAATTTTACTATATAGAATAATGATTGTGTAGGTCTAATCTACTAAAATGTAAGAAATATATATAAAAGTATATTGTTATATAATAAATGTATTAATATATATATATATATATAACATTGTACTGTAGTTATATTGCAAAAAATACGGTACAAATATCTGAACCATTTGACTATCGATTTTCATTATTATTCTTTCAAATAATAGATATTTAAAAGGAGACGTAGCGAAATTAATATTTTTTGTTTTATTCTTTTTAATTCGTATTTTAATTCTTTTTAATTTTGAATTTAGAATTTCACCGCATGTATAAATATAATATATTCGCTGAATTCACCATATATACATTCAACAAAGCACAAGCTAGCCAGAAATAAATTAAAATTTAATTTTTTTTTTAATAAATTGTTATGTATGCGGTTATTGTCTAAGATAAATCAATAAAAAAATTAAATATAGTACCAATTGAAATGTTGGAAAATAATTCATAATGAAATTGAATACGATTTTTTTTTTAAATAAATTATTTTGTATATATATAAAAAAAAAAAATATAGTACCAATTCAAATGTTGGAAAATAATTCATAATGAAATTGAATACGATTTTTTTTTATCAAACTATTTCCTTCAATTTCGAGGAGTAGCGGACGAATACTAGTAAAAATTTAAAACAAAACAAAATCAAGTTTCAAGTTTTGATATGTCACATCTCAAATTTATCGCAGTTTACAAATTATATTAAAAAAAATACAAATTTGGCTTTATTTAATAATTTTGTAAGCCCACCAATTTCAAAGGTTAGACTAATTAATGTTTTGTAAAAATTTTGATCGTTTTAAATATAATTATGACTCTGTATAATTCTGGTAAATTTATTCTTAATAATAATTTTGTATTCTATACATGAAGCTTTACTTTATTACATTTTGTTTGTTTCATTCTCCTAAGAATACTAAAAAAAATTAATTAATTTAAGTGATGTTCTTTTTTACTTGGAATTTTAAAAACATATTTTTTTTCTTCTACTTATGTTTATAGAAATAGTTTTACATCCTTGTGGCTTGACTTTAATATACTTATTATCATTAATTTAGTTCTGGTTAATATATTATTTGGTCATGTTAATATAAAGAATGGTCTCTTGTTATGATATTTTTAGTTATTTAATTTAAAAAAAAGGTTTTTTTATTGTTTTTAAAATAGTTTTTTTTTTTTATGTTGACGTTTAATCTTGGTAATAATGGTTAAATAGTTTTTTTTTAGAGTTATTATTAGTTTTATATATATACAATGTGAATGTCTAGTTAATTAATTTGTGAAGAAAAACCTAAGAAGTAAACAATGACACAATTATTTTTTGTTATACTATGCTTCTTATTACATTTTGGAAGTTCAGTCAACGCATCGGGATTTCATTAACATTAGTATAAATTTTATTATTTAAAAATCCAACAATTTTTGATTTATTCAAATTCTATGTACTGTTTTTAAGAATATTCTGTTAGGTTATAGGTGTGGCTAGTTATTATTCACTTTTCGTTTTCATAAATTATATTATGTAACAATTTCATATTTTCGAGGCGAGGTGATGATACACTTCGATATTTGTAATAGTTAATTTTGTTAAAATTAACACAATTTTAGTATGGTGTTGTATTGTTTGAATTGTTTCATATCTCAGTCAAGTCATCTAGTTTTTCATTTCCGTCTTATTAGTTTTACAGTTGGATAAGTTTACTTTGTAAAAAAAAAAAATTATATTATTTTAATGTAAACTTGGAATTACTTAAAGGGTTGTCAATTTGTTTTTTACAATTATTATATAAAAAACCTTAACTATATGTCGATAATTGAATAGGTGTATAACTGAAATTGTAAATACAAAATATGTAATAACTATTATTTTACATACCTACTGAAAAATAACAAATATTTCAATAACAACCTTCATTGCAGTAGGTGTAATTTAATAATTATATTAAATATTGAAAAATTTTTCACATTAAATATCTAATTTTATAAATTAAAATATTTATGCCTACCTACCTATCAACCTTATTATCAAAAATATTTTTGGTATGATTGTTATTTAATAATTTTTAGAAAATATTAACGCCTCTTTACTATCCCGAAATTTCTTCCTTTGAATTTTATTTGCATAAATATTTATATTGTTATATAATTTCATAAATAATATGAATTAATTTTATATTTTTATAAAATAATTTAAAAATTATATATTAATTGTGAAATAAGGGAAATTTGGTATTACTTGAATCAATACAACGAACTGTATAAAAATATATTTTTGGTATAGAGAGAAGTCATCTGTGAAAAGTGGAGAGAAATTTCCATGCTGTTAATATACTTCACTTTGTATTATTTTATTAAAATTAATATTGAAAGTTTAATGGGTGGAAAATTGTTCCCACAGCCAGTAGTGAAAATGTCATAAAATAATAATTTACATAAATATGATTGGTTATTATAAAACTAAGTAAATAAATTGATAATTTTTGAACAGAGTATATGTAGAACTTGATTTTATTGTTATTTAGTTATATTTCGTCGATATTTTAGAAGTAATATTCTTACTTCATTAGTGATTACTGCTGTCTAATATACTGACTATTTGAAACGACTTAATGGAGAAAGCATTAATGAATAAAATGTTTCACTTGCAAAATATCGATCTTAACAAGCTAGATAACCTAACTATAACTAAAATTGGTCTAAAGCATCGATAGAGGAAGTACTTTATATCGATATTGATAATTTCAATAATTTAACTAACTACAGTATGTCGAATACATAATTGCTCAATAAAGTATTTATAGCACTTCCAACATTTTGATATTAATAATCTAGCTAACCTAACTGTAAATGGAGTTAGTCAATTGTATTGATGTGTGAAGTACACATATATATTTCGAATTATCAATGTTAGCAATCATAAAGTAAACAACTATTAAAGTACAATTTTACCACAATTGTCACATTAATTAAAATATATATTATGCTCGTGGCTCAATACGCCCATTAACTACATGCCTCATGAACTTGTATTATTTAAATATAACCTATTTTAGAAATAATAATAATAATCTTCAATTAAATTAATTAATTTTTATAATTAACTTTACTTAAAAATTATTATTCTTTGACGTAAAACTGACATGTGTGTGCTACTAAGTGACATTTTTTAATGATACTTATACAATTAAATTTGACGCACGAATCTTATTTTTGATGATAAAATACAAAAAAAAAAATTGAATCTTTTAATCTCGTTCCATCTTTGTTTTTGCTTTTTTTTTTGTTAAATTTTAATTTTAAAAATTTATAGATATCAGTTTTTTTTTTTTTAAGTTCAGAGCTCACGTTTTAATAACTTTATTTAGTAAGCTATCACATATCATTTGATATTTTCGAACTGATTGTACGTCATTGTTGTCCACTTTAAAAATTATAATATCAATTTTTTTTTTTTTGTCTTTTATGCTAGTGTTTCTGAAATCGCTTATCAAGTTTTAAATTTTTTTTTTTTTAATTTTAATTTTTAAATTTAAATTTTAAAATTTATTTTTCTAAAATATTTACACGAACATTTTAGTAAACAATAGTGGATAGCTCTAGTAAGTAGGTAGTGGTTCTTTATTAATTTACAAATTAAAGTATAATATTAATAATATAAATTAAAATATTTAATTAATATGTTTAATACAAAGTGAAGTTTTAATTTGTCATGTTGGTTACGAAATTAAATTTGAAAATTATAAAATAAGTGAATTATAAAGAAAATAAAAATTTAGATTTAGGTTGTTGTTGTTGTATTTTCATATTATTATTTAATTCTGTATATTAAAATTGAGGTTGTGAATGCAAAACACAACTATTTGTACTGAAATGTTTATTGCAATATCTAAAACTTGGGAACAATCGATTTTTTTAAGTAAACTCATACTTTGAGCAATATTTCGGGCTCATAAATTTAGTAAAATGATACTTGTACAATTATATTTGACGCACGAATCTTATTTTTGATGATAAAAATGTATTGACTTTTGTTATCACCGGATTAAAGTTTGCATAAACTGACTAAACATTTGAATTGATTTGAGTTAAGCTATGAATTGATTTAACTCTACCAAGATCCTAAACTCATTACAAAACTAAGAATAACAAAAAAAACAATTAAAACTTATTAATAATGTTGTCTTTTTGTGTATTTATGTTAACTCTAATTAACATTTTAAATTATGTATTTATTTTATTTTAAATTATAATTTTATTAATTTAACAACATTTTCAAAATACAAAAAAAAAAAAAAAAAAATACTAACTATCTCTAAATTGATCGTAAATTTTTTATTTTTAAAAATTAATTAATGAAAAATTTATGCATAATATTTAACTAAGTTGGTGATGATATCTTTGGCAATTTATCTAAATTTCCATTGACAATCTATGAAATTAATTGTTGCAATAAATAAATATATTAATGTCAGAATGAAATATATTTAATTAAAAAAAGAAAATATATATATATACATATATATATATATAATTATTAATATATAAATTTCAATCATAATTATCATTAATATAACAATCAATATCAATTTAAATTTTAAAAATAAATTGTTTTTGTTGGATGATTACCCAAAGGAATCACGTTTATAAATTTTAATATTATTTATTTTTCTCTTATATTGTATACGTACGTATTTCATTTGGGTAATAGAAAAATAATTATTAAGGATATTTTTTTGAATAATATTTATATTAAAAAAAATATAAAATATAAAATTTTTATTAAAGGATTTAAAAGGATTTGTTGTCGTATATGAGAGGGAATTGAAATTAAAAAATTGAGAAATCTTTGAATTCATATTTAAATCAAAAAATTCTAATCTTTATTTTGTTGGGTTCTATTAAATTTTAATTTTTTTGTTTTTATAGGGTATGAAATTTTGTTTTTAATTTTTTCTTTATTTTTTTTGGGTTTATTTAGTAAAAGTTAAAATATTCAAAATTATAATTTAAATATTTTGATTAAAATTTTTTTTTGGGGTTCACTTTCGATTTTATTGAAAATGAGAGAAAATTTTCCAATTTAACATAGACACAAATTATAATTTTTGTATACAAATTATAATGATTATATTTTAATATACAATTTTAATATGGAGGAAATTTGATTAAATTAGAGGAGATTCTAATAATAATAATTATAATTGTATAATAAAAAAATTAATATTCCCAATATAAAAATTAATTTGCATTAATTTTTTTATGAACTGTATAAATAATAGCAGAAAAATAATAAGATATTTTACAAGTCACTGTGGTGACGGTACTTAATTTGATTCTTGGAAAGTAATAATATTTGTAAGCTTTGTTGATTCAAATGGATATAATAGAATGCCTACACAGATTATTTTAGGTTTTTTTTTATTGTATTTACACCTATAAAAACATTTAATACTATATTGTGATATTTGTTGAAATATAAAAATATATTTAAAATTTAATCTTGATATGAACCCTATCATAGTATTTTTGTAAAATTTAGTATAATTAAAATTGTTTTTTTTTTCTACTAAATTCGCTAAACTAATATATTGAATCCTTTAGCTCTGAGATTTGGTTTGAATTAGCAAATTCATTGTATAAAATTTTTTTTCCAGAGGTTGAAACAGGAAAAATGAGCCATCAATGTTGTTACTATATTATAGCGATAGTTATATTGTATCAAGGACATAGACCCATAATTTTACATAATCAAACGGAGAAGAAAAATGGGTCGGAAAATGTTAACTATATATAGAACCTGTCATCGTAAAAAACAAATTGACTCATGAAGGTTACAAAAAAATATTATACTCAGGTACAATATTATATCAAAAAATAGACAATCAAGATCAAGATGGTTCGATCAAATCGAGAAAACTGTCCCAAAATTAAAATAAACGGACGGGAAACATTTGTTCAAAACAGAACTGAATTGAGAAATATTATTAAAAAATTCAGGGCTCATTTCGACTAGATTTAGGTTTATCACGCCCTCTCTAAGTTTTTCGTAACAATTTTTACATACATTCATAATTAAACAATTCATAATTTGTCTTAAATTCTGTTTTTCTTAAATACTTTTATAATTAAATAATTAAATTATTTTACTTAAAATAAATAAACACAAATTAAATGTTTACCTAAAAAAAAAGATAATTCGTTCTACTTTCAGAAATCACATTAAAACCATTTTACACACAACATATTTAGTATAATTTTTTAATAATGAATTTTAAATATGGGGGCTTGTGACTTTATTTAAATTGTATTTATTAATGTAAAATTATTTATTTTTATATTTAATAATAAAAAAAAAAAAAAAAATTTACCTCAAAATAGATAATTTGTCCTCCAAATAATTTATTACTTATTTATGATAATAATTTACTTAAGATAACAAAAAATGAAATATAGTTTTGAATAATTGTGGTTATAGTTATTTTTAGTTTTCAAAATTAGTTATCCACATCTAAATATAGTTATTTGAATTTTGATATATTATTCAATTTGAAAAATTAACGAATATATTATGGAATTATGATTTATTGTAAATCATCTAAACTAGATTAATAATATAATTTAAATAAACTTGGATCGATTACAAGATCGATTTGTGTCAAGTGATTATAATCGATGAAATATAATCAATTTTAGTGAATTCTGAGATGAATACAATTTCAGGTCAATTTCGAACTGTGTAGTTTCATTAATTATTGTATAGTTGATGAAACGTAATCGGTGATGTGACCAATGGAATATTTGGCCATTAATAATGTTAATAATTTATATCAATAACTCAAAAAGTGTAATAGTTATATTTTTATTTAAATCCTCTATTTTTATTTAACATATTTTACTTATAATATTAAAAAAAAGATTCTGATAGTTCGATACAGTATCGAATAGTATTGATATTGTAGATTGAAGAGTATTCATCTTCTCAAATTTTATTTTCTCTTGTAATCTTCAAATGTAAACGTAATAATCGTTAACTAACTTTAACTAATTTATATTAAACGTTATAATCTCACTATAAACTCTATGGTGTGGTAATAAATAACTAAATAAATAAATAAATAAAATATTCCTTAAACCGACAATTGAAAAATTATTAACCAAATTTATATATCGCTCATGTAGATAATCACTTTAATCTGACTTAATTTAATTTAAATACTTTCTTAAATACTTTTATTTAGTTCTTTAAATAATTTTTAATATTATTGAAAAAAAATTTCCATAAATAACAATTTCCAGTTTCTAAAAAAGAAATAAATAAATAAATTGACAAAACTTTTAATAAATATTTACTCTTAAAATCTAAAAATAATTAAGACTATTCTATTTTTATATACATACCTACTTATTCTCTTTAGTACTGGTAGAATTATATTTCTTTCATTGATTCTTTTTATTGATATATTATATTATATTAATTGGTTTTTTTTAATATATATTTTTTTTATATTTATTAATTTTCTTTAATTTTTTTTTTTTACAGATTTTTCAAAAATTAAATACTATAATAAAATTATACGTATACACTACTGTGGAAAATCAATTCATTAAAGCTGAAAAAAAACAACAATAACAACAACAAAAATATTGACCTAGTAATATATTTACAACAAGTCTTAAAAATAACTACTATTATTTAAAAAATAAATTATATCAATAAAAAAACAAAAATTGAAAATACGAAATAATAAAGAAATATGAAAGTTCTAATCAATAAGTGAAAAAAATCAATAATAAATATAATAAAAAGAAAAATTACGATATGAAATAAATATTTATAAATTCAATTATTAAGAATTAAATTTATTTTAAAAAGTATTTCATATTACACAAAAGCTAATATAAATAAAGAGATAAACAATTTAAAAATTTCATTTTATTAAATACAGAATACAGGCAGACTACACTTGTCTGTTAAATACGAAAATATTCCACTCAATATAAATTAGAATCTTCGGAAAATTTACATAATATTTCAAACAGTAATTGTCCTAACAGTAATTATTGTATTGATTAATATACAAAAAAAAAAATTTTTATTGAATTCAAATATACGATACGCATTTAATATTGAAAGTGTGTGTGTGTATGTAATAAAAATAAGGAAATTTGAAATTCAAATGAATTGAAAACCTTGGATTACAAAAATTTTAACAAAAGAATTTCATTATAATTAATTATTACATATATATATATATATATACAATCAAATATATGAAAATTTAAAAAAAGTGAATAAATTAAAAAATTAATAAGAACAAATAAATTATCAAAAAAAGAATCTGTCTTATCAGTCAATTTAGTGTTTCAAATGTCATCAGAATTGTTTTTATTGTTTCGTTTTGTTTTTACTAAGAAGTGGTGAATAAAATACACAATACTTAGATTATTCGGAGTGAACTTATTTATATTCACTCACATTAAAATTGCAATTATAAAACATACGATATTTATTTGATATTTTTTTTTTTTATTAAATATTTAAATTAAAATTAAAATATTAAATTAAATAATACCGTGATAATTATAATGTTTGTGGTTATTTATTAACACGATGATAAGAAAACATTAAAAATGATGAAAATTTGAAATTTACCTAATACAAAAAAAAATCATATTTTAAAGACAATTATACTACAATATGAGTTCAAAATTTTTGAAGATATATTCAAGGTCTATTAAATATGAAATGAAAATTGCAAATTCACATCAAATTTTTTAATTTGTAAAATTAAGAAACAAAAAATAAATAATTGGTGAGTACAAATTAAAAAAAAAACTAAATTTATGCTATACATTTTTTTTTGTTTACGAAATATGTAGATAGTGGCCTCTTATATTATTGTTGTTTACTTTAATTTTTTTTTTCCCTTTTCCTTCCTTCCAGTAACGTGTTAATGTTACTGTTCCATGGTATAGTTTATATTACGCACCATTGTACCAATATAATGAATAAAGATATTCACTATCATTTGTACATTGATCTAGTCAAATTTGAGGTAAAAAAGTTAGTTGCAAATGAGTAGCAGTTCAAAGTTAATATGAGCTCGGAAATAAAAACGGTTTTTTATATAGACTCAATAGAATGAAAAATAGTTAGCACCATCCATTGTGTATTGTTCTAGTCAAATTTGAAGTCACAAATGGGTAGTGATTGAAAGTTCATATGAAATAGAAGCGCTTTTTGATGTCAATTCAAAATAATAGAACATCACTAACTGGGCACCATTTATCATTACTGGACGTATGAAAAATTATAAATTCACCGAAGTTAATAAAATATTACTTAATATAGAAAGGAACTAGCGTAGTTAATAAAAATAATGGAAGTTATAAAAATAATTTTTTTAGGTAGATTTCTATACCATACTCTAATAAATTCGTTTATATTAAGAGGGCTCGGTCAAACGATACATATATATACTATGTTTGAATCGCACTTAGAACTATACAAGGTCCTATTTTCTCTCAAACTTTATATTAATTTATTAACAATAAGTTTTAACGATTGTTTTGGTTATCACAACACTAGTTGAAATCATCAGTAGGTATTTATAGTGTTAGACTACCAAGACAACTCCTGATTTTGTTTTGATTGATTTTATAACCTGTTAATAGATGTTATTAATAAATCTGTGAGTTATACAAATTGACCAAAATCGATTATACTAATTATTTTCCTTTTATTTTTACAAATAATTCAAATCATATTAACGTATATATCTATTTCTATTTACAGATTAACTTCAGATCAATTTAAAATCAAATTAAATTCAACAAAGAAAGAAATAAAATCGAAATCAAAGAAGAAGAAAAAAACAACAACACTGAATTTGCAAATAGCAAATTAAAGTGATAAATTTTGATATCACGGCGATAATAGAAATTATAATATTCAATATTATTAAAAAATATTATGTACAAATATGGCAATAGATTTTTTAATTTTATGTTTATTATTATTATCATTAACAATAAATGTCCTTGCATTGGGAGCATTCTGGGTGACACCAGGCTTACGAACAACGGCTAATCGTTTTGTTATAAATTTATTAATTGTTAATATTATTGGTTGTTTAGCATTAGCACCAACATTATTCTTACGTTCAAGTAGCTATAGTTATGAAACAATTGATCAAACAAAAATTCATCATATTCATCATCATCATCATCAACATCAACAACAGCAACATCATCAAAAATTAGATCATCATAGTGAACAACAACAATATAATAACCAAAAATTTCATCATAAATTTAATATAAATAATTCAAGTATATTAGATAATGAAAAAAATGTAGATGAAGAAATAGGTGAAGAAGAGATCTGGAAAATAATCACTTCTAATAATAATAAAAATGATGATAGTTTTAAAAAAATTATACATAATAAGAATAACAAAAAAAATATTATTAATACAGCAGAAGAAACAATGGTTAGGTGTATAGGAAAAATGTGTGAACAAATTACTATAGATAGTAGTACCTCTTTTGATATTAATAATAATAATAATGATGATGATGATGGTGATAATGAAAAAAAACATAAAACTACAAGTAATTCACAACGTCATAAAATTCATTATAATAGAAAACATAATGAAGATAGTAGTGATAGCAGTAGCAGTAGTAGTAGCAGTAGTAGTATAAATAATAATAAAAATTATAAATTAAATGATGATATTAGAAATTATCACAACAACAATAATAATGATGAAATTATTGATGGTAGTAATAGTAATGAATTAAATGAAGATCATAAAGTTAAAAAAATTAAAGATGAGATTAGGAAAAAAGTGAATTTTAATAAAAATAAAATTTCCACAATTAGTAATACTGAAAATACAAATAGTATTAATGATGATGATGATATTGTACAAAATTATTATATTAATAAAGAAAATAAAAAAATTTTAATAAATTCTGATACTGATAATGAATATATTATTGAAACCAGTGATGATGATAATAATAATAATAATAATAATATAAATAATTTTAGTTTAAGAACAGACATTAGTAATAATCAAACAAAAAATTTATTACATATACAAAGTGATATTAGATGTTGGTCATTAGATCTTGTTGCAGCATTAGGTGCTCTATCAGTATTATTAATTGTAGGTGATACATGGTGTGCTGTAACTGATCCATTACGATATCATAGTAGAATATCTGGTTTAAAAGCATGGTTATTAATTGCAATAATATGGTTTTTTGCAATATCTTTTGGTATATTATCAGCATTACGTGAAACAACATTAACCAGTGAAACAGTATTAAAACAAAAATCATTTATAAATGAAGATAAAAATCATACTTCAAATGAATTTTTATTTACAACATTTTCAACATTAATTGAAAATGATGTTGATTTTTTTCAAAATATAACATTCCAAAATAATAATAATAATGATAATGATAATGATGATAATCGTAATTCAACATTTGAAATGATTATGTTTGGGCATGAAAATTTATATAATATGATATTTTCATGTATCTATTTTATTGTGATAATATTAACACCATTTATAATAGTTTGTTGTATGTATTGGCGTATATTTTCTGAAGCACGTGAAAATGGTTTAAGAATGCGTCAAAATGGTTCATCACCCTTATTACAAAGTGCATTAAATTTAGCTCATCATAATAATCATCATCATCATCAACATAATAATAATAATAATAATATGAATATGAGTAAAAATAATCAATATATACATACAAAAAGTAATTCACATAATCATATATGTATAAATCCATTACATAATTTTAATGCATCAACATTACATTTAAATCGTGATGATTTAAAATTAGATGATGGTTTACAAATGCGTATTGATAATAATATTGATACAAATAATACAAAAAAACAATTATTATTATTAAATACAACAGAAAATTTAATTATAAATAAAACAATTAATAATAATAATAATAATAATTCAAATCGTTCAAGTATTTCACCAGATAAATGTCAAATTCAAGGACAAAAAGATAAAAATCAAAATAATATATTATTAACAATATCAAAAGCTAATGATGAACTTAAACGTAATTATAGTACAAGACAATTAGCTTTATTAGATTTAGATGAACATGAATTTGAAATTGGTAGTAATGGTATTAATAAAATTGGTATAAATCCAAATATAAATAAATTTAATCCTGGTATACGACAAATACATTCAACACCAAATTTACAAAAATATCATAAAAATAATTGTATATCAGATATTGATTCAATATCAGATATTGATTTAAATACAACATATAATATTGGAAAAAATTTAACAATAACTCGTTTACCACAATTTAATAGAACACAATCAACAACAAATTGTAATCATCATAATGCATTACAGTTACCATCAAATATACATCATACAACATCACCAAAAGCTTTAAGTTATATGACATCAATACGTCATCGTTTATCTAATGCATCATCATTATTTAAATATCGTGAAGAATCTCGTGCAGCACGTATTAGTATATTAGTTGTTATTATGTTTCTAGTCTCATATTTACCATATGGTATTTTAGTTTTATTACAAGGACGTATATTTTCATTATCAAATCATGCAACACAATTAGCTGTATTTGTTGTATTATTGGGTAATTTAAGTTCACCAATAATATTTGCCTATCGTAATAAACGTGTACGACGTGGTGTTAAACGTATATTTAATTTAGATTCAAGAGCAAAAGATCGTCAATTACAAAAACGTGGTATTGTATCATCAACATCACCATCACATCAACAACAACAAGATAAACAACCATCGAAAATTAAAGGATTTTTTTTACGTTCAAATGTTAGTAGTTTTCATTTAAATTGTAATAATAGTAAAAAATATAATAATAATAATAATAATAGTAATAATAACAATAATAATAGCTGTAATACAAACAATAATAATAATAATAATGATAATAGTAGTAAGAATGAAATGATTGGTGCTAAACAAAAACAACAACAACAACAACCAAAACCAAATATTAATATAACAACAAATAAAATGTCAACATATACATTAAATACATGTAAATTTTTATCACCATCTATTGCAGCAAATGCTGCAAATACATTATTTATTGATTTAGAAAAATGTCATTATTTAAAAAAAAAGAAAAATGTTAGTTTATCATCAACAACTGGTAATTTTATAAAAATATCAAAAGTAAAACGTAATAGTAATAAGCCAATTGTACAAGATGAAGAAGAAATTAATAAAGATAGTTATATTATTGAAGATATATGTGATTTAAAACAACAACAATTACAACAGCTACAGTCACAACAGCAACCACAATTACAACAAAAAATTATAAATGGTAATTGTAATCGTGTTGCCGATGAAACTGATGTTTATATACATGATCCAATTAAAATAACAATTAGTGATAATAGTGTTGCCAATAATAATTTTATTCATCATAATAATCAAATTTATAATAATATTAATAGTAATTGTAATAACAGTAATAATTATTGTAATAATGAAAAACGTTCAATATTAAAAATTGTTTGCGATAGTTCTAGAAAATTGGGCTGTGCTAATGGTGAATCGTGTGCAAGCAGCGATTATGAAATCGAACCGACAGATGTTTAAAAATTATCTATAATATATAATATATGTTTAAATATATAAAAATTAAATAATAGCTTTAAATAATTATTATTGTCATAAGAATTCGAAAATTAAAAAATAAAATAAAAGGCTAAAAAGATAAATGAATATTATTATGTTAGATATAATAATATTAAATATATTATATAACTTTTTTTAATTGCTTGTTTGTTAATTTTTTGTTTGCTTGTATTGAATACAATATCTACATATTATATAAATTCGATACCTATCCGTTTTTTAAAAGTATATTTAAAATATATATTTTGTTAAGTAATAAGACTAATTTTTCAACAAAAGTTAAATATTATTCAATTCGAATTTAAATTGAAAACAACAATATTTTAATTGAATTTTTTATAATTTAATTGTTAATTCAGCTAAGCTGAATTATAATTTTTTAATTATATTTTTAATATTTTATTTAAAAAAATTAATTTTGTTCTTATTCAGCTGATGCTGAATACAAAATAACAGAATTTAATATAAAACTATATAGTCTCGAATTATTTTATGCATCCACACACTCTTGAAGAGTTTTAGTATTTATTTAATTTTTAAATTATTGAAAATGTATTGAAATTGTTTTACTTTATTGTCCTCCAAACCTTTCAGTACAGTATTAATTTAACTCTGACTTAAAAAAATGATAATTTACCATTATAGTAAATCAAAAGAAATTAACTGTCAAACACTCAACTCTAAATTTCCGGAATGTTAATTTGACAATAACACATTTCGTTTTCTTTATTGAAATATTAAAATATGTAAGTTAAGATCACGAACCATTGACATAATTCGAGATTCTAGTCTGTACATAAAATATTATAAAAGTGAATTAAATTTTTTATTTAATATATAAATTTTTTAAATTCTAAATTCTTAGTCAAAACTCAACGGAACAATTAGTCTTATTACTCATGAATATGAAATTATTAAATTGAAAATTTTCAATATTCAAAAATGAAAAAAACAGAATCTAAGAAAATAATTAAAACAATTATAAAATTTTACACCAAAAACAAAAAAAAAACAAAAAATAATAATTAAAATGTTAAAATTAAATAAATAATGTAACTATAACTAAATGTAAATTTTTGTTGAAAAAAAAAAAAATAATTAAATATTGTACTCATTTTTTTACATAACTTATACCTAAGATTAACAAAGATTATTAGTATTACAATAGTATCCTATATAGTCATGTATATTACAAATACAATATTTATTTAATCCAAAAACAAAAATCAACTTACAAAACATAATAGAAAATACATAGAATATTATTTTTTATATAATATAAATACATAATTATATTTATTAAAAACAAAAAAAAAAGTAAAACAAAAAATATACAAAAAATGAAAAAAAAAAAAACTAAAACAAATTAATTTAAATTTAAAGATTTCATGACAGAAAATCAGAAATAAAAAACAAAAAATTAATTAAAAAATAAAACAATATTTTTATAATTATAATGAATGAATGAAAGAAATTTATGTAAATACAGTGAGTTAAAAAATTTATTGTAATATATTATTTTACTCTAAATTGTAATAGTAGTTTAAAATTTGTTTATACTTTATTATCATAATCACTGTCCTGCTACCCTATCAGAAGATATATGTTATAACTGTGTTGCAAATATTTGCACACAACTAATATTGAACGTATTAATTTCCTCCCTACAGTTCATGTTATTTTTCTTGTTGGTCTATTTTGAAATATCTTTTTTTTTATTTTACTCAATTTTGACTGATAATTATTTTCAGTTAATTTCGCAGTAAATAAACTAAATTAATAAATAAATAATTCGCATATTTTCATATTAAAATCACTAGGTATAATTAACAGATTACGAATAGTAATGAAAACGAATTATTATTATTATTAAAAATTATTTTAATATTTGATCTGATTTGAATTTTTATTTAATTTGATATTTAATACCTAATGTATTTCAAATTAAGTCTAAGGGGTGATATATAACTTTTTTTTAAATCCTTCAACAGATAATAAAAGTTTTATGTTAGTTTTAAAAAGTCGGTTATAAAATGTTTTCTGACATGGGATATAAATATTGAATGGGTTTTAGTTTGGTATGCTTATATAAAACGTTTTACATACACCAAAAAAATTATTATTCAAGCAAAAAAAATGAATATGTACTGTACATTATTATGTATACCATTTCGAATTACAACAATACAAATGTTTCAAGGTTAATATATTTTCAAAAAATTTTTATCACTTTTTTTAATTTTATTTATCTTTATTTGCTTATAAAACCTTTCATTACAAATTTAGGGTGTTTGTTATTAGTTTTTTAATTTTACTACTTCACCTTCATTGTCCTATAAAACCACAATACAATATAAGGTGAAATTTAACTTTACCTTCTACTAATAAAAGGCACTATACTTTTAACAGCAGAATTAAAATAATAAAAAAACAAATTTTATTCTATAACTTTTTATCATGTACACTAATTTATTCATTAAATTTTTAAACTCACTGTATTTAAAATATTAGATAAAAATATAGTAAAAGGATATTAAAAATAAAAACAACCTAATATATCCTAGGTACTTTGTATTTTTAAATCGAATAACAAATTTGAAATAATTCTAGTTTCCAATATAATAATAACAATGAAATATGTATGTATATGTACCTGATAAGTTTTGACAGTTTCAAAGACTTTATTTTAATTTTAATTTTAATTTTTAATGAATGCATTATTCACAAAAATATTGGTATTCGTTATATTTATCAAATTTGTTATTTACCTAATATTGTAAAATTAATAACTAAAAAAAATTAAAAATTAAAAATACAAAGTACATTTTACATGTATGTAAACTAATTTTGAATTTTACTCCATTAAGTTTAGCATAAGTTTAAATATATATTTATAAAATATTTAAAAAAAAGTTTTTTAAAACATAATTAGAAAAGAAGAAAAAAAAAAACAAAAAAAAAAGACAAAAAATAATAAACAATAAAATTTGAAAACAAAATATAAAAACATATTTTTTTATTTTATTTTTTTTTTTTTTAATTTTTTGTTAACAGGAAATTGAATTTTTTTTTAATATAGGTGACTAAAATATCATTTCAGTAAAATTTTGGTAACATTACCGTAAAACAACAAGTTCATTAACTTAAAAAAGAACGAACCGAAAAATTATATTTTGGATAGTTTTCATTAAAATAAAAAAAAAAAATATTGGAATTAGGAAATTTATGAGATTGTCCATAAATAGAAAATTGAACTTCACTTTCCGAAAAAAAAAGAAAAGGAAAATACGCAAAAATTTTTTTTTTGTTTTGGTTTGATTTGAATTGAAAATGATTCACAAAATGATTTTTAACATTACAACAATATATTAAAACCAATTGATAAACTTTCGATGAGTCGAATGAGTTCTTCATTAAAGACATGTAGCCAGCTTTCATGTTCACATAATCACAACAATAATAATAATAATAACAATAACAAAAAAATAAAGAAGAGAAAATGAGATTTGAGAATCTTAAACAGTCACTGAAATTTGTTTTATTAGGTCAACAATAAATTTTACAAAATATATGTACATATAAACTTTGTATACAACCTTCATTTTATTTAAACTATTTGTATATGTACCATATATTTTTTTTTTTTGTTTATATTTTAGCTATATTTAGAAAATTATAATTTTTTTATGTTTTATTTTATTTATATTTTATTTACTTTTTTTTAGTAAATATATACCCAACTGTGACGATGGGTATAATAAAATGAATCATTCTTTGAAAAATTAAATAAATAAATATATTAATTAGATTAGATTATGTTACGTGGTGGCCCAAGACTACATATACGAATTAGAGTCTCAGTTTATAACAATCGCCATCGCCATCTTTACGTTACCTAATTAATTTTTGGTGTAAGCGATTTTGTTTTATTTAAAAGTACAAGAAGTACACTTTTGAAGTTTAAAATACCTCCTACATCATCGTTAATATAGACCTGCTTCAGAATACTTATATTTACTTGCAATTTAAAATGCTTTCTATATAACACTTACACTTTCACTGTAAAATGGAAAATACAGATTAATTTTAAATAATTTTTTTCCAATTAATAAATTAATTTATTTATTTATATATTTATTTATTTCGCCTTATTTAAATTTTAGAATTTTATTCAACCGTTGTAGAAGACCTAAAAAGACCTTTCAACCTATTAAACTATAATTAATTTTTCTATTTGGTTGATCGTGTTGGATATTAATACTGCAATATCCTAATTACTAATTATAAATTTACAAGTAAAACAACATTTAGTGACACAACTGAAATAGACTTCAAATTTTTTAAGAGAATTAGAGATCATACAGTGTTTAAAATCGAAAAAAATAAAATAAAATGGCATATTATAACAAAACAATTCCATTAATTCAATAAAAACAAAAAAAAATATAACTTTACTGTTATGAATTTTGATAAACTTATTATGGCAGAATATAATATTTACAATACAAAGCAATAAAATACGTAGTTATTTTTGCAAATAGTATGTCACAACTAATAATATAGATTACAAAGAAATTGATATGTGAGTTATAAAAGTGAAACAAAATTCTTAATTATTGAAATCTAACTGTTGAAATAAGATTACAGTAAAAACTATATTTATTTAGAAATAAATAAATTAATTTTTTACGTGTTAAACATTTTACATAATTATATTTAATTTTTAGTTTTATATTCTATTATTTGAAAATATGGTGTTTACAACAGTGTTTACAACAGTGCTCCTTTTTGCAGAGTTTTATTTCTGATTTCAAAATTATAATACAAAGTATACAATTTATAATAAAAAGCATGAAACATGAAAAAATCTTATATAAAAATTTACTGAAAAGCTAACAAAATTAGCTGTGTTATTCTCATCTGGGGTGGCATTGTGTAACTTTGTTTCAAACATTTCGGTCGAAACAAAATGTTGTCGAAACAAAATTTGGATGACATTACGTAATTTGAAACGTTAATTTATTTTGAAACGCGCGAAAAAACAATGAAACATTTTACATAATTCCATTTTTGATTTGTTTCGTTAAAATTTCAACAATTACTGCTAGAAAATTATATTAAAATAAAAAAAATGGAACTAAAAGAAATTGCAACTGGATACAAGTAAAAGAAGCTAATAATAATAACAAAATTTTTTTTTTTTTTTATTCTGAAAATTTTTTTTCTTTACAGAAAATCATTATAAATTTACTTAATTTTTCATTTTATTGGAATTTTTATTTCTGTGAGTTTCTAAAATAAATATCCCAATAAAAATCATGTATTAATTTATTATTTTTTTAAAAATTTACCTAAAAGCGTCAACTATTTTTCAATCGCCAAAATTTGGTCGTATCAAATGTAAAAAAAGTAGCGTTTCAACCTTACGCAATACCAAAACATGTCGTACCAATTTTGAAAAGATTGAAACAAAATAAAAATGGTCGAAACAAAATTATGCAATGCCACTTTTTGAAAATAGTCGAAACAAAACGACGTTTCAAATTACACAATGCCACCCCTGTTTCAAGGTCTAGGTTTTATCAAATTCAAAAGAACGATGTGGGTTAATTATCTGAATAATTTTTTTAAGTTGGTAAACTTGTTAATTGAATTATCAAAAATTTGTATTTTTTTGTATTAGAAAACTAAGCAAGCGCCCCTCGTTACAAGTAGCATTACTAAATATTTGAGACCTGTATAAAAACCAGATAAATATGTGGGTTTTGAGTTGTAATTGTATTTTCATATTAAATGATTGACGTGGACCTTGAACCGAATGAAAAGAACACAGCTATTTAATTTGTTAATATATATAATAAAGTTATTTCTTATTTGTTAAATAAGTTTATTTCTCAGTAATAGCCATAACGTGTAGCACTTTTAGTATATTGTTCCAGCAATTTTCCTAAAATAAAAATTTGACATATTATTTGTAATTTAAGAGTACGTATACAATGTTTTAATTGCCAGGACATTTCAACATGTCTTTGTCATATTATAAGATTGTATTTTTCTGCCCACATTCCGATTAGGCTAAAGACAGATTTTATAAAATGTAATGGTTAGCTATTGTCTTCGAATCCAAACTCGATGTTGCACGACGTCGGCGTAAACCAAACCTTTGTTGTAGAGACGAAATATCGACATGTATGAAACAATTTAGTATTTTCAACACTGGAGAGCAGTCGACTGTGACCGGCGAAAATGGAGGACGTAGATGACTCAAACTCCGAACCATCATAATCCGTGACATCGGAAACCCAATGCAATATAAAAAATAACACAAATGTAAAATTTATTAGTTCAACCACACTCTAAAAAATTTTCGTTGTAAATTTACCTCGATAATCGATGGTATTCTATTGGCATCGATTATCATGGTAAAATTACTCTCTAAGTGTAATTTGAAACAATTACACATTAAGATGTAAAATAAATTGCATTAAAAAAGAGTAAATTTACAGTATAAATATTTAATTTTTAGGCAGAATTTCATACTACGTGGTGTAAATTTACAGTAAAATGTTTAATTTTCGTAGAATTTTGAGCAGAATGATGTAAATTTACACAATTTTTTTTAAAGCTAATTGCAAAATTACATGAAGTGGCTTAATTTTCGTAAAATTTTTAGCAAAATGATGTAAAGTTACACAATTTTTCATAAAGCTATAATTGCAAAATTACAGCAAATTGTTATAAATTAAACAAATAAAATTTTTTTGTTACATTTTAAATTTTTATTTAAACTTATAAAAATAATGCTAAAACATAATTTATTCTTTTTCGTCCTTATTTAATTTGTTTATTAAAGTGTTTATTTTTCATAAATTTTTGATGTTTTGATGTTTTGTTGACAATGATAATAAATTCAAAAAATCTTCGTTTTAAAATTTTCCTACTATAACTTACTGATAGTAAGCTGATTCTCCATTGATGTTCCTGAAAAAGGTATTTTAAATAGTAAAATTTTGATTTTGTTTTTTATAAGTTTTCTTACTTCACATTGCAATTCAAGAAGAAGTTATCGGGCATACATTTGCAACATCATCCAGAGTTGCTTCAAACTGGAAAGGAAAATATCAATCAATACATCTTCATAAATTTATCTTTTTAAATTTAGAGCTCAATTACATATATACTTATATGTTATATATACTACAAATTTAAATTCATCTTTCTCCAGCAGCTCATCAATGGCAGGCAATGCTAAAAAGGTTTTCTTAATCGTTTTATCGCCGTTATTATATTATATATTTATAAATATTAATTATTAATAATTTTTGAACTTATAATTAATTTAATTTTTACTTAACGCAATCAAACACAACTTAATAAGATGACTTTCTATTGACAAATGATGATTTCACATCAGCACGCTTTAACAAGCCTGCTAAAAAAAAAAGAAAAACCAATTTGGGTTTATATTTATAATCAATACAATATTAAACTCGTAATGGAAAGTTACATTTTTTTTGCGAGTTTAAACACATATGTGTAATATTTTACGTAAATTTACTCTTCTCGATGTAAATAATACATAAAATGCGTAAAATTACTCTTTTGAACGATTTTTTTTAGTTTTGCACAGATATTAGTTTATTTTTACGTCTTGCCTGTAAATTCGCATTGAAAATTATTCTTATTATCATTGTAAATTTACACCTTCATTTTTTAGAGTGCACATTGTATCGAAAACACAAAGTGTTTTGTTTACAATTCTGATCACTTTCAACACAATGTATCTGAAATAATTATTGTCAAATCATATGTCTTTTGACATTTGAAATATGATCATGTTCATCATATGTTTTTCTCATTAATGCAAAACAAATATGGAAACTTTTAGAAAGCAATTTTTCCTTAATCATTTGATGGATACTTTTTGGGAAGACATATAAGCAACTTCTAACTTATTCAAATTAAAAAAATGATTAGATATAAAAAGAAAATAACGTTTTACTCTAATATAAGAAAGTAAATAACAGAAAGCAAGGAAAATTACCCTTTCCCTTATAAAACAACAACACGTACTGAAGAACAGACTTTAAAAAAAAAATGTCTACTGACATTTATATGCTTGTATTGTATTACTTTTCGATATATGTATTGAGTATCGAGAATTTTTTGGATACACAATTTAACATGCATTGTAAAAATATATCCCGAATACATTGTCAAATGAATTTCCGATCACGAGACAACGTCGAATCTTTTTTTTTACATTTCAGATCATTACACATTGTATTGGCGACGTTGTCGATACATTTCCGATGTCAAGGGGTCTGTTGACCACCTCCTCAGTAAGTAATGGTTAGTCATAATTTAATAAAATGATTGAAAAATTAGTAAGTATCCATACTCCTTCCAGGTAAATAGATCAGCAGTTACTTAAAAAACATCATTCGATGATTTCGCAATTAAAATTATACCAAAAATTTTCAAAATTTCAATTTAAATATTTATTTTTAAATCAAATTTAATCATAAAAATTCAGAATGAATTTAATTCAGAAAGTATTGTTCTAAAGTATTTGTATTATTATATATATATACATTATGTACATATATATCATTGCACTATACATGTTTTACAAATTTCTCCAAAATAAATAAATAAGTCTGAATGAATTCTAATTAACACTTCAAATAAATAAGTGTGACAAAATTATATATTAACGTTGAGAGGTTGTTAATTGATTTATCACTTTGCAACTTAAAATTGAATAAACGTGTAAATAATGAAATTCAGTGAAATAACTTGAAAGTGAATTTTTAAAACTAAATTTATTTTGAGCCGATTTAAATTAATTTTGTTTACAAGAAAAAAATAAATAAAAATAAAAGTAAAATTCAAATTCATTATTAATACACTGCAATCGGTAATGGTAGGTACAGAAGTTTACAAAAATGATTTGAATTGAGAGCGGACCAGCTATTATATTTCAGTTCGTAGTAAACCCAATTTTTAATAATTATTGATTGTCAAACTTTTGAGAATAAACAAAAATTAGAGCTAGAATGTAAAACAGTTGAAATAACACGAAAATCGGTCCAGAAATTAAAAGTTTTTCTTTTTGTTAATTTTGACCATTTTTAATGATGCCAGCATCACAAAAAAAAACGAAAATTTTCAAATTTACAATTTTTTCAAAATGGTTTTATTTTGTTACTGTTTTAAAGTTAGTAAAAAAATTACTAGTTATATGTTGAATCCCTTTGAATTAAGAGGCTTTGAAAGCTCTAACGACCCACTCTATTCCAGGCTATTTTTAATTTTAAATAAATACATACCTAACTTACGGAATGAAATAAAAAAAAATTGCTGATTAAACACAATGATTGGCATAATTGTTGTGAATCCTGCATACATAAATGATTTCAATAAATATAATAAACATCATACCATTGAGTCCATTATAATAAAAATGAATTTAATATGTGTCAATCAAAATAACATGATCTTTAAAGAATTTCAATTCATTTTCATCTTTAAACATTCATTTTGCAATTCTAATTTTTCCAATACCCCCCCAATGATGATTTTTCTGTTGAATATTTCAGAAAAAAACAAAAAAAAAACAAAAAAAATATTATTCCAGAAATTTTCATTTTTATTTCGATCCTAATACCATTATAATACATAATATATTTCATGCTTCAGGTTGGTTGCATTAATTTGTTTCTTTTTCTCTCTCTCTCTCTCTCTCTGTTGGGAATTGTCAAGGATACATCCATGTGTCCATTCGTGGGCTTTGACAAAAAAATAAAAAAATATCTTAAAAAATCAGATCACGTTTTTAGTATTTTGAGGTAAAATATTTAAACTTAATGGACTGGAAAACAGCTTAATAATAGTCACATATATCATGAATAAATACATGTGCTTGAAAATACAACAATAATAACAAAAATAAAAAAAGGAAAGAAAATATTTCATAATATGTAGGTACCTTTTGTATATGTATATATGTATAATATGTAATTTATCAAATTTTGAAAATACTTTTGAGTGTATTTTGTTTGTTTATTCAGTCAGATAAAAATAGAATGAAAATATTTGGGAATCAACCTTAAATTTATTCTATACATTTTCTTGTTTTGTATGTATAGGTATGTATTTAATTTATTTTAACAAAAAAAAAAGATACATTTTTTAGCATTTTATTTAGAGAAATTTAAAATTATTTTTGCAAATAAAATAAGAAAGAGGTTTTACGTCATCAAAATTTTCATTGGAAATGTTTTTTTTTTTTTTAAGAAGTTTAGAATAAAATGTAATTGTCTACTACGTCCCTTTAATATAAACTTTGTAATATATTTTTGATTAATTATTTAATTTAAATTTTTTTTTTTTCGATTTCCACAAATATATTGAGCTATTCTAAGAAGAAAGGGGGATAATGCCAGAAAATTAATAGTAAGATAAGGCCACTAGAAGTACTATCATCATATCACAGTGTAGGGCTATTTTTCTAAACAAAACATTATCTGATTTACAATTTGCACGGTTAGATTTAAGGTGGATTTCAACATGTATCGATCTACCATCACGGTCGATTTTGACAGCTAAATAACCAATAAGAATCAACCGTCACGCTGATTTGTCGTCGCCGCGAAGAGATAAACGAACCATATTTTTGTTTTAGTGGTGGTTACATACACATCAAGAAATTTCATATATCACAGGCAATAATTTTATAATTTAATAACTTAAATTTTACCCAAAAATTTATAATAATTTTTATTTATAAGGCCAGACCTTTTCTGTACATTTAATTAAATAAATAAATAAATAAATTTAATTAAATAAATTAATAAATATTTTTTGCTATATATTTTATTTGAATATTTCAGATAAGAAATTTATCGACGTAAATTTTACGTTACGTCACGCCTATGAGTAGAGGTTAAAATATTATAAAAACTGTTTTATTTTGAATATATTTTTAATTTGTCAAATATTTCAATGCATGAGTGTCAAATTTTTCAATGCAAAAAAGCAACCGTGACAGTAAATCGGCACATGTGAAAATCCTCCTTTAATGCTTAGAGCAAGCACATCAGACGTCTATATGAGACAAAAACTGGCAATATTATCATTCAGTGAGGTTAATAGAACCCGACCCCATTAGATAAAGGGGAAAAAAATAAAAGACATGCTATGTCATGTTGGTATAGTAGTTATATCAAACTGATAACAGAGTAAATAAAACACACTGTTGTTAGTAAATTATACAAAAAATTTGAATATATTAAAAGTTACCCGACGTTGTTAGGGTCGAACACAAAATGTATAGAATTTACACGAGTAAGATTTGGTTTATGAACCGAATTAAAAAAAATTGTTTTATCAAAAATTTCTAATATATTTTTTTTTCATTATACGATAACAAAATCAACAATACGAGTAGTTTAATACAGAAATTAAGATAGTTTTCAAATACTTTAATTGTATTTGAAAAAGTCAAGGCAAATACTTTTACTCAAAAATATTATTTAAATTTTTCTTGCTCAAATAATTTTACTCAAATACTTGAAATCAAATATTTTTCCTAAATGAGTAGTATAGTATTTGTATTTTACCCAGTTCTGGTAGTATATCATCATATTCTGATGGCTCACAATTTTCCAAAAATACGTTCAAAGCAGTGACGGGGCTTGGAATTTTCAACTGGGGAAGCACTATAAAAGGAAACATCACTTTGTTTTGGCTTTCCTTTTCTATTGAAATTTTTGCTAAATTCGACATTTAAAACTGTTCACATCTATTTCTCAAAGTAGTTTTAATTCTGTTTAGCCGCAAAAACGATCGTTCAACTGAAATAGTTGTTATAGAAGAAGTGTTATTATCAATTAATAAAGCTTAGACTATTCATTAAAAGAGTTGTGTAATTCTGTTTCAATTAAAAATGTTAATATTTCGCAAATACTGTTTTTGTTATCAAAATTTTAATCTGAAAATATAATTTTAATTTAAGTTCTGATTTTAAGAAAGCAATGCAAAAAAAGTGTGAATATGAATTTTCCATTTTAATGATGGAAAATACAACGTATACGAATTATAAGATTTTATTGAAAAATTCTGATTACACCGTTTTATTGTTGTTGTTATTAGTAAATAAAGCATTGGTTTACCATTCTTAACAGTTAAAAATTTTTCCTTAAACCTTCTAGTAGAAAATGATTTTTTCTTAAGCTTTCAATAACACAATTACAATTTTCTATTATAATTATTTACAAATAATAAAAAATAAAATGTTTCAAATTTTTAAATTTGTTAACAAATTAATTCAAAACTGCATAAAACAAAATTATGGCTGAAAATAAACAATGTAGCATTCAATAACAAAAAACTACAGAATTACTTAACATAAATCAACACTACTCTCTAAAAAAAAACCCAAAACTACATACATTATTTATATAAATATTAATTCTGATTTAAGTCAACAACCACAATAATGCACAAAATTAATTCATTCCTTGCTACTTTTTTTGTTTGTAATTTCATTATCTGTCATGCGATATTTTGTTGTTGTTTCCCTAGATAATCTATTTTCTATCAGATATTTTCTAATTATATCAGGTAGATGAGGAATGAATATCAGCAACTCAATCAATTTTTTTTCCTTTTGATTTTTTTTATTGTCGCTTCTCTTATTATTTTGTTGTTGTTGCTAAATAGAGATAGTGTGTTTGAGTGCATGTATATTTGTCATTACAATTATGCAATGTATAATTGTTATAAATATAGGGTAAGAGAATAATGATTTTTAATAGGCATAATTTTCAAATATTTTAAATTTGTGGTTGTTGAATATCTCTTGTTGTCTTGTATGATTGAAAGAATAATAGCAACAGAAAATAATGATGTTTATATATAGGCATTATTTTTTAAACATACATAATGTAGTTAATATCATTCTATGCATATAATTTTTGCTTGAAATTTTTTATCATTCGATTTGAATTTTTGTAGTTAAGTAATTTTTATATTAAATTAAATATATATTAATAAGCACTCATTCAACTCAATATATGGACGCTTCGTGCCTGGTTCAAAGCGATATTAAATAAAATTTTATTAATTTCAATTAAATTTCCAAAGCATCACTGTCAAATTCTAATGGTTTTAAAATGTAGTAACTGCATCAGCAACACAAAACATCATTACCAAATTGCATTATGAATTTTGTACTGATGACACAATAGTGATACCGCATCATGTTTAGCAATGTTGCATTTCCGAATTTACCTTTTATCTGACAAATAAACGTTGTTTATCAGATTTTAAGGTTTTTTTTAATACTGTAGTAGATTTCGAATTTTATAGAAATTCTTTAAATCATATTTACTCAAATTTTAACAAATTCGAAAATTTTAAAAATGATATCACTTTTATATACAAAATAATCATAATCTTTCACATTGATTACAATTCCTTAGAAACAATTTACATTTCAAATTTCTGAATGTGTGAAATTTTTTAATTAACAAATTTGAATGTTGCAATTATACGAACTGTATTACGAAAATACTAATGTAAATGTATAGCTATAGATAAAAAGATACATTTGAATATAATTTAAAATAATAATAGTAAAGTAAATAGTACCTGTTGATTATATAGTTTATTTATTTGTTGAAATATTCATGATGAGTTTCTATGAGAAATTTCAAAAGTAGATCGATTTAGAAATTTTGTTCGATTTATTAAAACAAAAGAAAAAGAACAAAAAAAAAACAAAATCTATAAACAAATAAAATCGATTAGAATCTTAATTATACAATTTCTTATTTTTGCTTCTTCAATTCAATAACAACGATTACAATATACAATTCATTACCAAAATCGATTTCTAATTTAAGAAAATCAAACGTCATTATATTATAAATCTAAAAATAAGAAATAAAAAAGAAATCGCGCTGCTGTCTAATTTTAGAATAGTGGCAAGAGTAATTAATAACAAAAAACCCTCACGTTTTGTTTTTTATAAGATTTTGAAAAAGAAAAAAAAATAAAATAAAAAATAAAGAAAATTCAATAATAATTAAAAAAATTTATATAAAAAACGAAAAAATTTTAATTTTCTCTTTAACTGAATGCAAAATGTAAAAATAAATAATTAAAAAAAAAATTCTTAAATTCACCGACAAATCAACAACAAAAATCGAACAATTTTTGATAATTATTTAAAAAAAAAAATAAGTAAATAAATGAGAAATTTGGTGGGAAATTAATGTAAAATAATTCCACGTTCGGTTTGTTATTGAATTTTGAATAATAATTGGTACGCCTACTAAAATTTTGGTTTTCATAGCCAATTTCCTAACCTTTGAATCTCACATAAATAAGATATGTATTAACGCAGTGGTTGATCTAATTATTGTTATGAACAAAATAAAGCTATACTTATGATGTACATTTTAAATTTTCTTCTTTACATTATTGTTTTCTATAACAAATTATTTTGATGAATAATATAAGTATAGAAAACCCTTCTTTCTTTAATTCACTAAAGTTTAGTATGCACATATGAATAAGTAGTCCCATTAACGATGTAAGCAATATTCACATTGACTCGAAACACACTTACACTTACACCGACATACTACATAACATTTTTAATGACACTCTGTCTTCGAAACAGGTTCAATTGAGTTCACACCAAAAATAATTCGTCCAAAACCAATTGTATGCATGATTAGCAATGGTTTGTTTAAATATGGCTAAACCAGCGGAATTAACACCAATCCAATCAAATAAGATGTATTATACCTATTATTTTATTTTTGAAAGGGGCTTCATATCTGCATATATGCATACTTTAACTTAATGTTGAGCATTCTAAAAGTGAGATAGGTCTCAAACCTAAAAATTTCTAGCAAATTGCCTGCTAGTTAATTCGATTTTAATCGAAAGTTTTCGTTTCATTCAAATTTTGTTTTTAAATACCCATCAGATTAATGCTGCATTAATGGGAGACAATTATAGGTATATCTTATATATACTAATTTTGGTTTTGTCTGAAGCCTTTTCTACAAAACTACAAAAATAATGAAAAAACAGTACATTATGAATTAAAGAATGAGAATTAATAGAATAAATCATTTTTTTTAAAGTAAGAAGTAGGAAGTAGTAGGAAGTAAGAAGTAGGAAGTAGGTATAGTAAAATGTAGAGAGAAAATAATATGAATGCATTATGATGAGAGACGATACATATTTACTTTACATTGTTATTGTAATGTGCATACTTTTTGAAACTGCACCCAAATTTTACTAGAACAGCAAAGACATTATACTATTGATATTCTCATATTATAATATACGAGTATATGATTTTTGTATGTTTTTATCAGTAATTTACTTAGAATTAACTCTTTCGGGCATTCACTTATCAATTTTCTGCAATAATAAAATTATGATTAAAAGCGAAAAAATATTACTATCGTCAGGTTTGAAAATTACATTATTTTAGCAATATAGGAAAAAGAAAAAAAAATCAATAAATTTCCATGTTATGAGCGGAATTCGAACCCAGTATATTTAGCTATCACAAACATATTACTTAGAAGTTTTCAAGAGACGGGCAAGTGAATATTTTTTAAAGCGTCCGTAAATTTTTCTCTTTTATTCTACTCTAATTCTTTCTAATTTTGTTTATTATTCTTTACTGTTCTTCTTTTGCTTTCCTTCATCTTTATATGGCTAAAATTTTGCAAAGGCAGTTATGGTGCTTATCCCATTATTTTGGTCTAATATATAAAAACAAAAATCCCACTACCACATATCGGTTGGCAACTTGCTTCATTACAGTGGCAACATTTCTCCACTGACCCTTCGATCCTATTCACTTAGATAATTTCATTGGAAAAATACAACAAAACTAACTGTTATAAATCAACAAAGTATTAATCTAAAATTATGATTTGGTAAAATCAGTTTTTGACATTTAATTATACAAAAATTATTAGCTTCAATTTGGTAAATTGTATTTTATTTCGAAAGTATGAAATTATATCTGTGGCCATAATATATAAATATGACCGGTTAAGTCGAAATTCAAACTTTTTCAGTATGACCATTTTAAGATTATTCTGAGGTGAAAAATATTGGAAAACATAAAAAGTCCAGTGTATGTTCCGAATATTAATTTTTATTAAATATAAAATTTGAAATAAATTTGATTGAATAGCATTCATAAATCATAGTTAGAAATTAAATAAAAAAATATAAATAAGCTGCTATAATATAACAGCAAAATGAAATCATATAAGCTTATTCGTTTTTAAGTAAGATAAAATAACAAATTAAATTTGAATACAATAGCTTATAATTTTAGAAAAGTGGTATAGCAGAACAAAATTTACTATAACTGATAAACTTAATATAAGCTAAAATAGAATATTTGTCATATAGATAATAATAGTCTATTTGATTTGGGCGAATAAATTAATGCGATTTTCTGGATTTTTGCGGAATATCGATATTTGCACGTATAACGAGATGGTAATAATATCTCATTTTTGGCTTATGCATAGATTTAAGCGATTATATACATATTATTGCCGATTAAATGACAAAATTACATAGGATAAAATTATATAGGACATAATTTTATAAGACAAAGTTGCATATGGAAAAAATTACATATGGACAAAATTACCTATGGGCAAAATTAGCTATGAACAAAATTAAATAGTTAAATTTTGAACAAAAATTAGAATGTATAATTATTTAACAACATCCAGAAATTTAAGAATTCTTAAAAACTATTGTTAATTAATACATTTGTAACCTTCCTGACCTAGTTTTGTAGACTTTAAACTAAATAATTTAATAAATTTAAAATTATAAGACCATAAAAAAAATATTAGTAATAAAACCTTTTTTAACCAAATAAAAGACTTATTATTCTTACTTCTTTTAAGAAAAAAAGTACCTTCATTACAAAACCAAATAATTTAAAATTTTATAAAAATTTAAATATGTATGTAATTTTTTTAAATATAAAATTTTGTCCAAATGTAATTTTGTCTTGTGATTTTGTCCACAATTTTGTACATAGCTATGCAATTTTGTCCATATGAAATTTTGTCCATATGTAATCTTGTTCATATTTAATTTTGTCTTATTTAATTTTATTAATATGAAATTTTGTCCATATGCAATTTTGTCTTATGTAATTTTATCCCGACACCATTATTGCCACAGATTTTGTTTTATATATTTATACGACTCATTTAAAATTATATGATATCACTTAGATAAAAAAAAAATTATAAATTTATATCAAAACTGATAGGATCATGTTTACGGAATTGATGAAATTTTTTTGACGAAGATAGCAATGACTAACAAATCAAGTTATAATACTCAGCCGACCACCAAAAAAGTAGTAGGACGACTATGCATCATTGTTTATTATCTATTAACGTGACTTAGTTTAATTTTTGTTTTATAATTGCAAGATTATGTGATGAACACCCTAGCTGCTGTTTTGTAATATAACTTGTCACATACAATATTATTTTTTCTATACATCAACTAATTTTAGCGTGACAACTAATTAATTTGATAACTGATGTTGTCTCTATAAACACTTATAATAACATAATATAAAAATCTATTTTAGGTTCTCTGTTTGATATTCTTTAAAATTTAATATTTATAATAGTGATTTATCAAGCTTAACTTTTTATTTATTTATTGTAATATGTAAGTAAACCAAAATGACGTTCATTTAGTTTAACAAAAATTCTAAAAAGATCTATAAAATAGACAACAAAAGTATAGTAAATTAAAAACAACTAGTCGACTAAAACTTAACATTAATGACCGCATTATAAACTAAATAATAATAAATATTTTTATTTCCTAGAATCTAGATATTGTAGAACCACATAGTAAAATTTTATTATATTTAGCTAGAGTTCATTTCATTATTAAAATAAACAATTTTTAATAATTTTAATGATTATAAATTTAAATAGAAAATTTATTCTTTGTTAATTTAACAAAAAAAAAAAATAAAAATATAAAATTATAAAATTCAAATTTTCTTACTTAAAAATAATATTATATTATTTATTTTAATAATTTTTATTAATTAAAACAAAGAAACAGAAAAATATTGTTTTATATACTCGTGCTCAATAAATTATATTTATTTAGATATTAAAAAAATATAATAATCAGAATATAGTTTAAAATTGAAATATGTATTTTAAAAATAGAATAATCGAGAGATTTTCCGAATATTTTCTCTTTCGATGTATATGTGACTATTGATATTGAATTAATATTATGGGATCGTAGAATTGAATGGTTGTAACTTACATTTTTTTATTTATGATTTTAATCAAAAATTGAGTTCTATAATTTTTAATTTTAAAAATTTATTTATATAATTAATGAGTTAATGAAAGTGGTTAGATTAATTAATAACTACTATACCATGTTTTTATCGGCACTCTCATATCAGTGTGTTATTCTATGTTTTCTGAGTTGGATGTAGTTTCAAATTATTTTATTATATTCTTTATTGGAATCTTTGATTCTTTATTTTTATTTTATTTTATTATATTTAGCTTAAAACAGCTATTTTATCTACAATATAAATATTGATACAATTTAGTGCAAATATGTGTAATTAGAATTACCTTTTTAGTTACCTTAAATTTAAATTCAATAAAATTAATTTCATTTTTCATTTCAAATGGTAAATCATTAAACATTTTTAAACCATTTATACATAATTATTTTTTTTTTGCATTATTATTACGAAAAAAATTTAAGGCCCAACCATAATGAACTTTAGCTGGCTTAAGCCAACTTAAGGAAATGTACGATTACATGTAAATTGTATTGTGCAACCATAATAGGAATATCAGAGAATTTCGTCAAGTTTTCGTTAACTTTAGCTGGCTTAAGGAAAGTGCGATTTCATTCGCACATTCTGTACGAAAATTTGACATTTGATGTTGACATATTCATAATTGAAAATTTGTGATATAAAATAAAATAATTATTATTATTTATCCTTTTTTTATTTTATTAATATTTGTGAATGTTGAATTAATTTAAGTATTTTTTATTTTATTAATATTTGTGAATGTTTATGTTTGTGGCTGTTGAACTAATTTGCCTTTTTTATTTTATTAATATTTGTGGCTGTTGAAATAAATAAAAAAATTATAAACTAAGTACGTGTTTTAGTTAATTTCTTACTATCCACTGAAACAAAATAGAATCACATTATACAAAATATAGTATACAAAAAATAACTCATAAATATCAAGTGCTTTATGTGTAAAAACGCAAATTATTTATAATGTGAAAATTAGATTAAATAAATGTTATTACAGCAATAATAAAGCCAGTCGACATTCTGGTTGGATTGGTTCTCTTATTGACATCTTCACCAAGTCGGGTTAATTAAATTTAAAAGAAACTCATAAATTTCATTCTGGTATAAATAAAAAATTGTTCATTGTCAAGCTCCTTAATTTTTTGAAAGGTAACTTTAAAAACCCCATTTTTTCTTCTATTTCGGTTTATTGCCCAAACACTACAAGAACATTTTTTTTTTCCAATTGGTCTTTAATTTTTTTTAATTGATTAATTACCTGCATTGTCAGAAGCAAACACTTTAATTGTTGTAAGCTAATATTATTCATCATAAATTTGATTTTGATTAAGATTGTTTTAGTTAGATTTTGATTTTGATTTAAGATTTAAGATTGTTTTGATTTGTTAAGAAAATTTTACGTTTTCAAATATTTGCATACATATATTCAAAAGTATGTACTTTATTTTAACCCTTTCCTACGAAAATCGGTTTTACATAGGGAAAAAATTTTTTGAAGTTTTTTTACGGTTTTATCTGTTATTCTAAGGCTTTTTGCATTTTGAGAGAAAAAAATAATAATGTGGTAGGGATTTGGGAGTCAATGAAGTTTGTACGATATATCGTACACTTTCTGTGAAAGGTACCAAAATAAAATAAAATTTGATAAATTTAAAAATTATTTTAATTCAATTCAAAATAACAAAATTATCACAAAATTACAAATTTCTAATATAAAAAACAAAAAAAATTAACGAAAACTAAACTTTAATTCTATTAAAAATAACAAAAAAAAAAAAAAATAACAATACACTTAATTCCAATACTTTTAAAAACAAAATAAAAAAAAATAAAAAGATTAAACGGTAGAATATTTGACTAAATCTTTGTAATGTCATTGAGTTTTGGAAAAGATCAATTTTAATTGTTGGATCCCAGTACAAAGATATTCTTGGGAGTTTCATGCAACCCATCATTATATATAAACCAATAAAAATTTTCATTTCCTCAACCGTTGCATTTTTATAATATCTTGTATCATTCTGTTTTGCATATAGATTAGTATGAACAACCATTTTTTCAAACAAAGCATCCGTAAAAACTGATGCAAAATATTTAACAGGTTCATATATTTCAGAATAATAGTCAATATTCTCTCTTACAAAGGGAATAGGATTTGGGATGTAGGCTACTTTTTTCCACTTTATGTTTTGTTTCGACGTAACTTCGAATTGTTCCTGATTTATAAGAGGTTCAGATGACTCAATTATTTATATTATTGCATTCTCATCTATCACAAAATTTTCATTTAAATTTTCATTTGAACCTATTGCAATAGTTTTGAAGACATTTGGATTATCCTCAGATTCTTCTGGTATATTACTTTTGGTAGCTGTACCAATATCAAATTCAATTACGTCATCATTTCCCATTTTTTCAGTGTAATTTTTTTCTGCGAACTCTTCGTCGTCCTCAAAATCCGAACAATCAACACATAACCGCTCTAAGGTGAACCTGATTTGTTCTTCAGACAAACCTTTCATAGTCTTTCAAGTAAAATATAAAATTTATTTTTTTACGTAAAGTTCCTTTATTTATATTTTGTACTATATATCGTACAAATTATTTATGTACGATATATCGACCAAATCCCTTAACCAGATTTTGTACGATATATCGTACACACTTTTTATTTATAATTTAAAAATATTTATAATGCTTATCTAGAAATACTTACAATAAAATACTATAAATTAATATTTATTTATTATAAAAAATAAAATTTTATTGCTCTAAACCAAAAATAACACTATTAAATTTAACTTTTGAAATTATGCTTCACTACATTTCACCATATTCAATGGAAACACTTGAAAAAGATTAAATTTTTGACGTTTCGAATTAAATTTGATTATTGGAATAGATTTTTCGTTATTGTAATAGATTTTCTCGTAATTTTTTGAAATTTTAAAAAATAAACGCTGATCTCCCTGGTAGTTTCGTAAGCAGGAAGACGACAAAAATTCTTGTACGATATATCGTACAAATTTGAAGAAAGGGTTAAAGAATTATTTTTTGGTTATATTTACAATTCATAAATGTCAAAATCACTTAAGTTAGCTAAAGTCTATTATGGGTAACTTAAGCAAATTACAAAACTTTAGCTGGGTTTTCATTTAGTTTTGACATTAGCTTAAGCCAACTTAAGTTCATTATGGTTGGGATTTTAGTCGGAAATTGAATATATTTTCAAAAAAATAATGTTGCCCCTTGACCTAAATTAGACCCCTATTATATACAAATAACTAGGTACCATATTATCCTTCATTTTATATACAAATAATTCAGTTTTAATATTTGATTAACTGTAAGCCATTGAGGACAATTCAACATAAATTTTATGAATGTATATCTGTGACACTTCAGAACTATTCGCATTTTTCAGTTTTGTAATTTTTGTAGTCTATTAATCATTTCCTTTGAATAAAAAGCTATGATAGTCGAGCAATACTCAAAATGAGGTTTGACGATTGTATTGAAAATTTTATAGATATAATCAGATATAATCAAATTGTTTTTAAAACTTAATTTATTATCCATCAAAATACCAAAATATTTAATTTCATCCACTTCTTCCAATATTTCATTATCTATTGATAAGCTACTATCCAAATGACCATTACCTTTGTTTTTTTTTATATTTATTTTTAATTTATTTTCCTTAAGCCATAAGTCCAGTTTAGTTAAGTCAGGATTAAGTTTAGTAATAGCTTGGAGTAATAATGACCGATAATGTAAATTTGATTTCGTTTTGATATTAAGTTCTTCAATTTATATAATGTGGCAATTCTAATATGGATATATTCAAAAAATTCTACAAAATATATGAAGCGGTTCCAGCCAGATTGGACCAAGCACCAATTTTTAAAAATAAGTTATTGTCATTTTCTATTAGAAAATAAAAATTTCTATCGCCTCATATAAGAGAAATACAAAAAACAAAAATACCTGTCAAAATGTTTACTTTTATTTTAACTTTTAACCCATTAAAGCCTGCTCATAGATCCCGTTGTACAATCATTATGAAATTGACTAAGGATGGTCATAGAAGTCATAGAAGTTGCCTGGAAAAACTTTAGACCTCTAGCTTTTGCCACGTCTGAGATTTGGAATGGGTATTTAAATACCCAATCGGCGTTAGCGCTACTATATTTTATATAAATTGTTTAGTTTTTTTTTTGAAAAAAATTAAAATTTCATGGATCTTTTATTTCAAGTAGAAATAATCTGCATGAAATAATAGATCCATCTGATATCTATTAAGGATAGTGGATTATATGACAAAATATATAATTGTTCTGTATTGTCAGGTTTAAAATGTTTTTTAACTTTTTCACATTATGTTATGCTTTGAAGTTTGACTGTTGTGTTTTCAGGTTTTAGAAATTCAAACGTGAATTGATACAGTTATACAGTTTCAAATGTAGTGTTATGTAAAACTAAATTACTATAATGTCCAACTTTTTGAGACATGTTCCATACAATGCGGGATAACAATTGACCAGCCATTGGTCATTCATGAGTATAATAAACGGATGGATGCTGTTGATCTGTTTGATATTGCTATGAACAATTATCGAATCAAAGTTCGTGGTAAAAAATGGTATTGGCCATTGCTTACAAATGCATTTGATGCCGCAATGGTGAATGCATGGAAGTTTCATCTTTTCTGCGCAAGGTATGAAGGTGTGACTTCTATAGGTATATTTGATCAAATTAAATGTGGTGGAAGCACTAGTAACACTACCACAAGTAGTCAGCCGTCCACGTGGGCGTGTACTTGTTAATGCCCAACAAATGACGAAACACAAGGATTGTGTCGACCATATATTGAAAAAAATGCCTAAACGCAGCCGTTGTAGACAATGCGCTATTAAAACACAATTTGGTTGCAAAAAGTGTTCGATTACTTTGCATGCCAAATGCTTTTTTGACTATCACAATGATGTACCATGAAACAAAATAAAAATTAGAAAGCAAGAAAGCGAAATAATTTTTAAAATTTAATTTAAATAATTTACTTTTTTAGATTTCTTCAAAAAAAACACTGTGAATTGTGTCTCACTTTCATAAAAATATAAATTTTTTTTCACTAATTTTTATAAGAATTTTTTCATGCTTTAAACTGTTGGGTATTTAAATACCATATAAAGGTAAATCATCTCTAGAGACGAGGTTAGTACTCCAATCCATAAAGAATTAGATTGAGAAAGCTTGAGGCTAAGTGATCTTTAGAAATTTTCCCGACTTTTCCATTTTCCAATTGCCCAAAAACTACTACGGCTTAAAAAATCCTTAGTTTCTGAGTCCTACTAACAACGACAGTTCTTGAGAATTTTTATTAGCTCACTGAGAACGAATTATGGTCCCACCTTTTTTCTCTCTAATAAAATCAAAACTAGCTCAATATCTATTACCCAACGGAATATATAGCTATTTAAATACACTAAGGTTTTTGGGTATTTAAATACCCAAAAGGCAGTAATGGGTTTTAACTATATTGTATAGCTGTAATCAAATCTGCAATCCCTCTGTTGGCAACTGAATTGTACGCAATTAATTAATATCAATAAATAGGTTGAGTACTAAAGTTTAAATTAAAAATATATTTTTCAATTTTCAAAAATTCAGTTTTTAATTTCAATTTCATTTACTTTGCAATTCTATTGGGCGTCCCTCTTGGCTAATTAAATTTCAATTTTAATAAATTTTTTGTGAATCTCAGTATTCAACTCATAGAATTTCTATTTTTTTTATTATTTTATTTCACATCTATGTTTAATGAAATTTAGTATGAGTGGAAAATTTATATACACACATATGTCAGACCAATCGACCTTATTTTATTGTTGCTATGTCGTAACATAAATAATCATAAAAAAATTAATATCTAAAAAGTATATTTCATACCATAATAATAATAATTGTTAATTATTATGAAAAGGAAAATTTTTTTACTTTTTTAATTTTATTTATTTTAGTTTTTTATTTAATTTTTTATTATGTGAGCTAAGTGATTTATTATTTAATGATTAGAATATACAAACACTTTGTGTTTAAATAATAAACAATATTAGAGGAAAAACATTTTTTTTTTTATGAACAATAAAATAAAAAATCACTTAATTGATTCCCCAATTTGTTTTTTATTGACTTCTACAAGAAATGATATTAGTAAAAATTCCCGGTTGAAGGAAAAATTTTAAAAAATTGTGAAACGTTAAAAGAAATAAATTTTTCTTCACTGAAATATTTTGAAAATCAATAAATAATGACGTCATTTAATGAGAATATTTATTGCCTTTTTTTTAAGTACATAATTTTTAATATACCTTCATTTGAGCTTTATTTGTAATTTAAATTTTTTTACCTACGTATGTACATATAAAAAAAAAACGTTAATTGAATATGTAAATATCCATGCATTTGAATTTAAAATTTATTTAAATAAATTTAGAAATTATTTTATGTATTTAGATTTAGAAATTTTGTGAATTATAAATTTAAAAATTACTTATGTGATCCATAAAAATAAATTTAGGTCATCTTCATGATTGGCGCGATCTGTTGAATTTGAATCTGTTCAGAAAAAAATACTCTATTGACTTTAAACCGAGTATAAATTGTTAAGTTTCATCTTTTGAGGCACGGATGATGTGCGAAATGCTAAAAGTTTATCCACAAGAAAAAACTATAGTTAAGAAATCGGAATTGTGGCTGTAGATAAAAATGTTGTAAAGACTTGTAGTCGAGTACAAAACACTGCAGAAGTCTGCAAGTAGTAGACGAAATACACGTATCTGTATGGCAAACATATCAATAAAATTAAAAGGTAAATATTCGACTGTTTTCACTGTTATACCAAAATTTTACTCTAAAGCTGGAAAACAAGTTTTTATAAAAACAAAATGTTGTAAATGTCATTCAAATATCACCCATATCACCCAATATCACCTCCTATAGACCCCACTCCATCAATATATTCAATAAGATATATAATTTTTACTTTATAATATATTAAGAAATAATGACAATAGTATTTACATAATTAAAGATATTGAGTATAAATAGACAGAGGCTACGGGTGGGCAATGAATTCATTGGCTTATTTCTTATCGGTTACTTTGTATTGAATATCCATAATCTGTCAGTTTATTCATTTGTACTTGAATTATCAGAAATTCTTGTAGTATATTGAATGTCTTTTTTTTTCTTTTTTTAAATGTTTTATTTATCGTCAATTAATTATTTATATAATTCTTAAATAAAACTAAATAGAATATTATATTATTGTCTTATCAATATATGGCTGAAGTTTAAGCTCTCGTATTAATTTTTTGTTTGTATTGTACTTGCTATTTCTAAACAATTTATTTATTATATCATCAAATGCTTACTCTAAAGTAAGTTATTATATGTTTTGGTAAAAAATGTTTTGAAAAAAAGTTCCATTATTTTATAGTGAATGTCTATGAACTATAACTGAACACAATATTTTTCCTAATGGTATTTGATCGTTTAAATTGTGGGCTGTAGGTGAAATATTTTTAAATAATAAAATTACACATAAACTGCTCAACAAAAAAAACCATATTAAGAAAGAAAGATACAAGGTACAGGCCCACATTCTAAAAGGGAACGGACCTGAAGCTGGCTGGGAGATTTATCTGCAAATCCACTGAATAAATAAACATATATAAAGTGTATTATAAGTGTTAAACAAAATTTTTTTTTCCGATTTGCTCACCATAAATCAACTTTATTTTCACAAGTATGTTAACTTTATTAGTAAAACGATCAAGATGTTAATAAAATATGAACTTTTTTATTCTTTTTATTTAAATATTTTCCACTTTTCGCAGCTACTCAATATTTCTTTATTCGAAATTACTTATTTAAGGATTATACCTTTTTTATTTCATCATGTCAGCCCTTGTGAGTTTAATAGAAATCGTGACTAAAGTTTTTCCAGAACTTCTACATTTCATTTGCAAATTTTTAATAAATCTATCGTGATTATAATCCTTCTAGAATTTAAGCTTGAAGTCCAATTAAAACGACACGATATTATCGTCCTAGATTGTCGACATAGAATGTCGCATAGCAAGACAAATGAACGCGACATTTTCATTTTCAAACAACAATTCAAATACAACATGAAAAACATTTATAATTTAATGATTTAGAATTATTAAAATGAAATGTCGCAATGCGACAACGAAAAATTTTTAATTTGGATCAAACTTTTGTCGTCGACTTTATCGTATCGTTTTCATGGGGCTTCAGACTTTACTTGCACGTTTTACTCCCTATTTCGATAACATAAGTCCAAACCAATTAAAACAAATACGTATGGTATATCAGACATATTTTTTATTCGACAGTAGTGGAGCTACTACATACTTATAGTAATGAAGAGCACCCCGCAAACCACTACAGTTTATTTATACGAGTAACATGAGCTATTTGTAGGAGCAACATGAATATTATTTTGTCTAATTAATGAAATAATATCTAAAATACTAAAAACAAAAACTTCAATAAAATTTCACTTTTCTAATTTTTAACATTGGAATTTGTAGCATTGACATTGACATTTTAAAAAATATCAATTTTTCAAAATTTTTTAATTAACTGACAAATTTAAACAAATTTTTGAATTTGCAAAAAAATAACAAAACAATTCTAAAAAATAAAAAAAAGTATTTAATTTCAAATTATAGAAAATAATAAAATTAATATAATTTATTCTATTTTTTTTGCTATTTGGTTATACTTATATGATTAATTATATACAGGCAGTCTGCTTGTCAAATTGCCAAGAAAATGAAAAATAGATAACAAAAAAAAAATAGAAAATATGAAAATGAGACCTGAATACATTTGGGATACACAATATTTTAGTCAAATTATTTTTTTTTTTTAGATTAGTAGGCTAAGTGAAAATGTGTTGAGCTATTCATAAATAATTTTCGTGGAAAAAGGTGATTGAATCTGAACCAATAGTAGGGACTATTCTAAATTAATACATTAATGTATCTTTCATAGTGTATATACTTCACAAATGTTTTGGGGTGGAACAATAATTATAATTATTATAGTTAAAAATAGTTATTTATATTTTAATAACGGGTATGGGTTTTGTAATTATTATTATCAAATAATAATTACCAATATAGAACGTTATAGAACAAATAAGGATAAGTGAGTGAGGTTGAATCGGATATAAGCTTAGAAGAGATCGTTCTGATTTGATCTGATTTGAACTGAGAATGTTCAAGAAAACGAGGTTGTCAGAAAACTCTTGTAGATGAATAGTAAATCGGGATATTGTCAAGGCTGAAATAGAGGAAACCAAAATTGTTGTATTTATAACTTAGCCATTATTTTCGAGATATGGTAAAAGTAATAGAGTTGAGCTTATAACACCTCCAATACTAATGGCTGTTTAGTTTCGCGCAAAATGAATCTATTTAACCCCACCTTATTATTATTTAAGGTGTACGTATTCAGCAATTCGAACACTTGAATATCCTGGGCACGCATGTCAACAATAAAATGATATGGAATGACCTTATCTTTGACATTACGAAAATGCCGCGAGATGTTTGGATTTTTTTTAGTCGCTGTGAAATGTATTTTGCTCCCCAGGATATGCTCCCGATAAACAAAATGTGTCGTAGAAAGATGAAGGAACACAATGTGTTCCTATTTGTGTACCCAGCAGAAGAGAAAAATAATAAAAATATTTTTTTTTGTTTTTCTTTTTCTTGATTTTTCATTTCTATAATAATTATCCAATAAATATCTATGTAGAACATAATTTTCAAATCCTAGCAATAGCAAATAGCTAGGTAACTATGACGACCGAATGCAATAAAGTTTAATAGGATTCGGTTGACAAATTATTTTTTTATTGCGTTAGTTTGTTTTTGTTATTGTTTCTTGTAAGTACTAAGCTAAGTGTGAATTATTCTTATAGTTTTTAAAATAAAAAAATAAAAGTTGTGAATTGGATTGCAATAAAAGTTTAAAATACCAGGTATGTTGCCAAGATTAATGTAAATGTGGACTAAAAAAATTAGTTGTACCAACTTTTCTTTGCAGTGTCCCTAAAGTTTTTCTGTTGTGTCCGTATTTTTACTCTTACAACTTTACTTATTTTATCGACTTTTCTGTGCAGTGTCCCTAAAGTGTTTTCCTGTGTCTGTATTTTGATTCTTAGAAAATCGGAATTTGAATCAAGTTTTGTAGAAAAATTCAAGGTTTGTTAAAATTAAAAGCAATATTTATAAATTAGTAAAAATCAATGTTATGTTACTTTTTTATAGAATTAGAAAACGTTTGATTCTCCCAACTCATCAATAAAGGACCAAATATTTAAAAAAAAAGAAAATAAAAAGTTTAAAACAAAATAGTTTAAAACTTTCAGCACCCAAAATATGAAACAGTTTGCAGAAATTAAAAATCAATTTGATTAAAAATCAGTGCAAGAATTTAAAGGAAGAAAATATTCAATAAAATATCAAAATCTGAAATTACTACAATATCTAGAGAATTTGGTTTAGCTATGAAATCTTTGGAACCAGAGATACGAAAGGCAAAAACAAAAAAAGCCAAAATTATTATTGTATATTCAAAAAATCATATAATATAAATTATTTAAATTAAATAATTAAAACAATTAATACGTTAAAAGTTATTGTTTCTACTTTTTCCATCTTTTTAACCTCTATTCTAGCTGGAAATACAGTAATCATGCACTTGGCACAAGAATTGAATTTTGTTTAATTTTTGGAAAATATTATAAGAGAATACGAAATGTGTCGACATTTTATCGACTAAAGTTGCCGTAAATAGGAGCACATGTGTGTAAAGTTTGTCGACACTTCCTCGACACTTGTGTTGTTAATATCAAGAAACACATGTGTCCAAAATGTGACACTTTATCGATTAAATTTGCTGTAAATATGAGGAACACATGTGTGCGAAGAGTGTCGACAATTGCTTGACACATGTGCTTTAAATATCATGAAACACATGTGTCCGAAAAGCGTCGACATACACGCGACACTGTATTACAATGAGAGACACATGTGCCTCGACATTTGCGACCATTTGCACCATTTTTATCCCTACTTGTGTCGTGAATCCATGGGCACGGAACACATTCACGACTTTTTAGGAACACTTTTGTCAAAACCGGGGCTAAATATCTATAAATCATACATACGACCCAAGTTGGAATACAATTCACATATATGGTGTGAGCCGCATTAAATTTTCTAGACAAAGTTCAAAAGTGTTCCATTCATCCTACGATACAATCATAATGTGACATCCTCCCTTGTATCACTTGAAAATTTAATAAAAGGTTGTCTTTGTTCCACAAGAAGCTATACAGAAATTATTAATTATTAGTAAACATTTCTTAATAATATTTCTTTTAAATTTTCTTAAATAACACTGTAATGTGTTAAAAAAACATTAATCCATTTCGATTCAAATTTCTAACCATAGTATGGTATGGCATATTTCTAAACCAAAATACCACCTCAACTCATGATATTAATTACAAGTAAGCGAACAATAATCCTATTAATTAAAAATTTTCCATATTTTAAATGTGGGTGAGTCTCTCCAGTACTTATAATGCTTTTTTAGTTTAAAATACTGCAATTAAAATTTGTTAATTACAATATGACCTATTCTAATGTTAAATATGGTATAGGTAATTAACCTATGTTAAATATGGTATAGTTTGGTAGACGAATATATTCAAGAACTATTCTTAAAATATATTTATTTCTGGTTGAATATCACTAAAACATTACGCATTCTTGCGTGGGTCGATTTTTGGGTACAACAAATTTTAAATACTTAAACCCAAATATATGGAATATAACTCAAAAATTATTTCATTCTATGAATAGAAAATACATATTTAGAAACCACAAAGATAAATAGTGAACATTTTTGGATTTGAACTCTCTCAGCAGTGACATTTTTGGGTTAGTAAATTGACGATTTTATAACAATGATACCAAACTAAATTTTTTATCTTCAACAATTCTGTGATAAAAAATAATTTGAAAAAAATTAGGAAAAATTTAGAAAACTTCAAAACTATGTCAATCTTTATTGAAACTAACAACTAATCTGTTGATTAAGACATTTTGTCATATTAACCCATTCAGTTTATTCTCATTATAATTTTATTAAATCAAATATTCACCAATTCATCAGACACAGAAAATATTAAAGCAATTTCCAAATAGGATCATTTCGATATTTTATTTTGTTTTAATTAACTTAAAATTTTATTTATAATAAACCGAGGCCACAATTATTCATGGTCACATCAAATGTAATGAAAAACAAATTTATTTGATATCAATTAAAAATATAGAGTAAAAAAAAATTCTAAATTTTTAATTTTACTTTTCCGGTTCAAATAAAAATGAATCTAAATCTGTTCAATAATAATTTCTTTAGACAGAGTGTTAAAGAAACGAAAAAAAAAAAAAAAATAACAAAAACAAACTATAAAATTTTTATATTTCAAATTACGAGTTAAAATAAAAATAAAAATCTTTTTTAAAATTTCTTTGGAACGTGTCCGATTAGTCATAATATTTTGTAGAAAAAACCAAAAAAAAAAAAAAAAACAGAAAAAAAAATTAACAAAACCAAAATCGTGTCATCTTTTGATTTTAGTTTTTTTTTTTTTTTGAAAATTGTTGAATGAAAATCAAAATATATAAAAAATGATAATAAAAAAAATTGTTTTACTAAATTTTCTGAAAAAATTAAAATTTATTTTTAATACATAATAATATTAAAGAAAACTGTTTGACCAACCTTGTACTTCAAAATTAAATTTACGAATGTCAGTCAAAAAGTTCAAAAAAATTATTAATAAATTTATTCGAAATTTTTAATAGAAAAATACAAAAAAAATATAGGAAAATTAAAAGTGATCAAGCCAAGAAAATGATTCTTCAAAATTCAGATCAGAAGATTCAAAACAGTGGGCAGATCAAATCTTTTCTGGGGAAGCGAAATCATTTCATATATGTATATATATGTAGAGAAGCCACCTATCACAGTTAGAAATAAAAAACGGCTTTGCTATAAACTATAGTTACTTATATTTACAGACTTATTAGTTTAAACCTGTATATGGTCTGTTGGATATTATATATATATGGAATATTAGAATCATCTTCAACTTACCAACCAATTTTATTCTATCATCCTATTTCCCTCCTAATATTTTATTCCCTGCCCGAACCTACAATAATTTTGTATAATGAAATCCGTTTCTAGTATTTGGGTAGAGTGTTAAAAAAGTGGGTTTTATAAGTAAATAAGCTTGATTTAATATTATTTAATTCAATTTATTCAATTGCTCATAAATGCTCATTGGCTAAAAAATTGTGTTACCTTTCTATTCGAGATGTAATCAGGACATCTTAGCGGGTAGATATAGGATAACTTAAATGTTTAAAGGATATACAAAGGGTTTATTCACGACATCGTAAGAGGGAAAAACTTAAAGCTTAGTATAAATTAATACTGAACCGATTTTATAAAAGGTGATCAAATAAAAGCTATATATTTTTAATTTGAAATAAAGACAAAAATTTTAAACAAGACAAATATAATTTTTGATTTATTTTATTAATTAGTAACATGTTTAAAAATTTGATTCTGGAATACTTTTTTGTCCGTTTACTTCACTATTAACAAGAATTATGATGGTTTTGAGGTCATTGAGGGTTTATGGCTCATTGGAGTAAACCTCATTTCAGAGTTATACCGCATGATATGGCTGGCCAGTTCATATCGGGATTTTTTGTGATTATACCGTCATTAAAGTTTTTCCTATATAATTGATTGTATCACGAGATGTAAATGGATATGTTGCACTATCTTGATGAAACAATATATCGTCCAAGTCAAAATCATCTAATTCATGATCTAAACAAGAAGTAAAAACAAAAAAAAAAATAAATAAATAAAAACATTTAATTTAAAAAAAATTGAAAAAGTTAAATTAAAAAAACTTGCAATAAAACAAAATAAGAATAATAAAGATTGAATTATTTCTGATTCGAATTGATATTATTTTTTCGAATTGAATTTTGACAAAGTTAATAATACCTGTTCATCAAAGGGAATGATTTAGCATATTTTAAGTGCAAACAAAATTTGGGTTAGACAGTGTACTTCTTGCTTTTATTCAAAATTTTACTTTATTATTTCCCAGTTCAAATTATTGAATTTATAAAATTAATACAAACATTTTAATCTCAGTGTTGTTAATCTTGAAATCTAAATTATTTTTTTTTTCTATTTTTTATAGAAAACTGTATTGCGATTTTCATTACCGTATATACAGCACATCTACTGTTTTTCTAATTAACCTTTAAAAACTTATAAGAATTACAATGTTGTTTTAATAAAGCAGCTTAGTACCCAATAATAACATTTTATAACAAAATTTGGTTCAAAATATTGATTTTAAAAGCTTGACGATTGAAAAGCTTCAGAAAGCTGAATTCTTACTCAGCTCAACCGAACGTACTAACCTGTGAAAAATAAAATAATTGCATATAAAACATCTTTAGATCATTAACTAAATATTAGCTTCCATAAAATACACTAAATTAAATTTACTAATTATTAACATTTTTAATTTCAATTGAATTGTTACCAGTACTGTACATAGATTTGTATCATACCAGTATTGTACATAGATTGATTTAACTTTCAGTACTAACGTACTCTCTGTAAGCCCTAATTTATTTTTTTTGTCAGTACAAAAGTTCAAGTATAAGGGTAGCAAAAGTAGCATGTAATTAAATTTCTGTGCAGTAAAATCGTTATATTAAATTGTACTATATAAATTTGATAACAACTGATTTCTATATTTTAAAATATACTATTCAAAACTGAAATATAAAAAAATAATAATGGCAAATTAAATTTGACAAGGGTTTACCTATAAAATTAAATTTATTCATAATTGAAATCTAATGTAGTCTGATTTTAAGTAGGTACATTTTTTTAAAATTTGGTTTATAAATAAATATAATTGTAAATAGCTAATCAAATCAAATATAGTATGTACATAATATATTGAGAATCATGGTATTTTTGATATTTACATGAAAAATACAACAAAGGTACCGACCGACATGTATTTGTATACCTTCCCTAATTAATTCTTAAAAATTGTGTAAATTTTTACAATAGTACGATAATAAATTTCGTTGTCAATAGCATTATTATTATTTAAATATATAATGACGTAATTATATATTAATATAGGTATGTGTTACAATTATAAATTTCACTTGCACTGATATTCTACAAAATGTAGAAATGCGTTTATATTAAATTAGATTTGATTTAATTTTATTTTATTATTTCACGTGGATATAAATGTACAGTCGAAATTTAGGACCCTTTTCCAGGTAGGATGTGGGTCATCTCACTATTATAAATCTTATATCTATTTTAAAAACTAATAAAAATTATATACTATTTCAATCTATTTAATCAACCGAAATCTAATTACATATATACATGTATCTAGTACTAAAATTTTAGTTGTTATTTGGGATTTTTCCCTTTTTTAATTTGCTTTGTTCATTTATTTTGTTTTTATTTTTATTTTTACTTTTAAACCGGAAGAAGGCTATATTGAATTGAATTCTAGTAAATGATGTAACTTAACTTCGACTGTAGATAAAAAAGGTACAACATTAATCGTAGCAGAAAATGTATAGAACAGTAGTTAGGGTCATTTTTTTTTTTTTTTTTTTTTTTTCTCCTATTACTCCGCGTGGTAGCATAGGGCTTCGATAGTGAACCTCCATTCCTCTCTGTTGAGTACTACTTCCTTAATATCGTCCCAGGTATAATTGTTGACTGTTAATTCTTGATCGATTGTGCGTCTCCATGTGTTGTATGGTCTGCCGGGTCTCCTTTGTCCTTGTGGATTCCACTCTAGAGCTCTTCTTGCTATATCACTTTCTGATTTCCTTAGTGTATGACCTATCCATTTCCATTTTTTCCTATTTATCTGTCTGTTGATAGGTTCTTCTCCAGTTATCATCCATAAATCTTCGTTGCTAATTCTTGCCGGCCAGAATATTCTGCATATAAATCTCAAGCACTTGTTGATGAATACTTGTAGCTTCTGTTTGATTCTGACCGAAGTGAGCCATGTTTCACTGCCATATATTAATGTTGACTTAACACATGCTCTGAATATTGTTAGCTTTGTTGTTCTCGATATTTGGTTGCTCCGCCATATCTTCATTAGGCTCCCAAATGTTCTTCTTGCCTTATTTATACGGCTGTTGACATCTTCTGTTGCACCTCCTCTTGATGTTATAATGCACCCCAGGTAGTTGAATTCTTCTACGTATTCTATCTGTTGTCCACTCACTGTTATTGGCTCACTGTAACTATTGTTTGTCCTCATTGCTTTGGTTTTCTCGATATTTAATTCCAGTCCCGATTTCTTTGCTTCTTCCTGTAATCTGTTGACTTTGTTCTGTAGGTCCCTTTGATTTTTTGATATGAGGCATACATCATCTGCGTAATCTAAGTCTTCTAAGTTTCCGAAGAGATCCCATTCTATTCCGTTTATTCCAGTGCAAACTTCTCTTAGAATGTCGTCTAGTATTGTGTTGAAGAGAAGTGGAGATAGTGGACATCCTTGTCTAACTCCTATATTGGTGTAGAATGGATCACTGATCTTACCTCTGTGTTGAACTGTTGTCTCTGCATCTTCATACATCGCTTTGATGATGTTGATGATTTTTTCAGGAACTCCTTTCTTTGTAAGTGTTCTCCATATTGCGCATCTCTTGACTGTGTCGAATGCTTTCTTAAAATCTATGAATAGTAGATATAGTGGGGCATTCCATTCCACTGATTGTTCAACTATGACCCGTAAAGTATTTGCCTGGTCTACACAGCTTCGGTTTGGTCTGAAACCTGCCTGCTCTTTCCGTAGTATTGGTTCTAGTACTTCTTCTAATCTTTTCTTTATAATAATTGCTATTATCTTATGAATAGTATTTAGAACCGTGATTCCTCTCCAGTTGCTGCAATTTGCCAAGTCTCCTTTCTTAGGTATCTTGACAATCATTCCTTTCTTCCATGATGGTGGTATATTCTCTTCTATCCATGCTTTCCTGATGTGGGGTTCAATTGTTTTTGCGAATAAGTCAGGGTCCAGTTTGGCTATTTCTGCTGGAATTCCATCTTCACCTGTTGCTTTGTTGTGCTTCAGGATATTGATTGTAGCTTTGATTTCTTCTATATTTGGAGCTTGAGTAGATATTGGCAGTCCCTCAGTTGGGTAGATATTTGCATTGTCTCTGTTTCTTATGTCTGCTTCATTATTTGTACTTTCTTCGTTGCTCAGTTCTTGGAAATGTTCTCTCCATCTCTTTAATTGATCCTCTAAGTTTGTGATGAGCGCACCATTTTTATCTTTAATTGGTTTGTTTTGTTGTTCCGACTGGTTAGTTAAGTTCTTGATTATGCGATGCAATTCTCTCAGGTTATGTTGCTGTGCTGCTTTTTCTGCTTCTCCGGCTAAATTTTGTAGAAATTTCCTTTTATCTCTTCTTGCTGCTCTTTTTACTGTTTTCGCTATTTCTTCATATTCTCTTCTTGATGCCATCCTGTTGTTTATCATTTTCTTCATTTCACCTCTTCTTTTAATCAAGGCCCATGTGTTATCGGTTATCCAGATTTTTCTTTGTGGTTGTGAAATTCCAAGATTTTGTTCGCTTGTTTGGTTGTAAATTTCCAGAATCTCTTCCCAAGTGTATTCTCTATTATTTCTAATATTTTCTCGTAACGCCGTAACTATGTCAGCTCTTACTTGCGGATTTTTTAAGTTGTTTATATTTATTTTCTTCTTTCTATATCTTCTGCCTCTTCCTTGTTGGCTTAGTTTCATTCTGAAGTCCCCAGTTAGTAATTCATGATCGCTGTGTATATCTGCTCCCCTTCTATTTCTCACATCTAACATTGATTGTTTCCACTTCTTGCTGATGCATATGTGATCTATCTGATTTCTTGAGATCCCGTTTGGTGTTGTCCATGTGTATTTGTGGATATCTTTGTGTGGAAATAGACTCCCTCCGATTGCTAGGTCGAAAGTCTGACACAACTCTATCAATCTTTCCCCGTTGTTGTTTCTTTCTCTTCCTAACCCGTGTTTGCCCATTATCTCCTCAAGTCCATTGTTGTTAGATCCTATTTTCGCATTCCAGTCACCCATTAATATTATGATATCTCCCCTATTTATGAGTGCTAGCGTTGTTTCTATTTGTTCGTAGAAGTCATCCTTAATATGGTCTTCAGCGACATCTGTTGGTGCATAGCATTGAATTATTGGGTCATAGTATTTATTTATTTATTTAATTATATATAAGCTTTTTATTATGAGCTTGTCAAACACCTGGTTTTTCTTCAAGCCCTTATTATATTTGCCTTAATTAACTTGCCTTGGACTTTATTTATATATTTGTTTCAATTTACTTCCATTCAACAAAATAACCATTTCAATAACCATTCAACCAAAGAATATCCATAAAGAGAATATGCACTCATGTATGCATTCATTTATTGTTTTCACACAAATCTATATGCAAATTTGCTAAAAATTGTAAAAAATAGCAGATAATAAGAATTTACTGTGCAAGTAAAAGAAAAAGAGAGTACCAAAAACAGTTGGCTGAAATTAAATAAAAAAAAATTAATTATTTTTAAAAAAATTTGTTGATCAATATATTGATTTGGAAAAAAAATTTTCGACAAAAACTTCGACGTTAACATATTCTTTAAGTTCTGTGTTTTGTAAATAGATGTTGTCCTTAGTATTATTTTATAATCGTATACCAATATAATAAATATTTAGGTTTACTATAATTTAATATAATTAATAAAAAATAATAATGTCTATAACTCCATATTATTATTGGCAAAAATGTTAATAATATGTTATACCTATTATTGTAATGTAATTATAATTTAACTAGTGGCCCCTGTTGAGTAATTATATTTCAAGTTGAAGTCAAATTTAAAGTTTTAAAAAAAACAATAATTTACGTACTGACATAGACTTCGCACGATATAGCAGAAACCACTCGTGTTTAATAAAAACTTTTGTGGTTAGTAAGTTTTATTTAGAACACATAAATACACGTCCCTCATATACTGCTTCGTTTCCGACATATTCCCTATAGTAAGTGGCATTTAGTGGATAAAATTACTAAAAATAAAAAATTTTGTCATTAAAGATGAAAAGGTGTCTACTGCGCAGGACCTTAAATGCTTGTCAATTATAATTATAGATAGCTACTTTGACTCTATTATGTAAAGATGAAATTGCCCGTCATATGATTTTTTTTTGTTTTTGTTTTTTTTATATTTTTGTTTGTTTTTGTTTTTTATTTTAATAAGAACTCACGAATAATGTATTTGGTGAATAATAAAACCATATGATTAAAAAAAATTCAACTATGTGAGCATTATTGTTTTATATACAACTATTATATTAGAAGTTCAATAAGGATAATTATATATACTCCAACTCTACTATATAAAAATAAATTTGCTCGTCATATGAACAATTCAACTGATTTTTTTTGTTTTTGGTATTTTATATTTTTTATTTGAGATGAATTTGTTTCTTTGTTTTTTTTTTGGCATATGTACATAAATTCATTTGCAAGTACATAATATAAAATATAATAACTGATTTGTTTACTTTTGTTTATTATTTTCATAATATCTCATTTATAATGTATTTGCTGAATAATAAAATCATATGAGTACAAAATGTTCAACTGTGTGCGCATTTTTGTTTTATATATTATACATCTTATATATTATATTAGAAGTTCATTAAGGAGTAGGAGAATCGAAATAAAATGAAAAGGTGTCTACTGCGCAGGACCTTAACTGCTTGTCAATTATAATTATAGATATTTTTAATAGGTATATAAGAAAATAATAATGTTTAAAATGCAAATATTAAAATAATAAAATATCAAAATTAATGGAATAATGGAACAAACTAAATTAGAACAAACATTTTTTGCCACCTTGCTTCATATAAATAATTGGAACGCAAACAAATACAAGGAGGAATAATGAGAACCGTAGAATTTTTTTACAGTACAAAACAAAAGATAAACACCAGGGGTGTCATTATGTAACTTTGTTTCAAACATTTCGGTCGAAACAAAATGTTGTCGAAAACAAAATTTTAATGACATTACGTAATTTGAAACGTTAATTTATTTTGAAACGCTCGAAAAAACAGTGAAACACTTTACATAATTCCATTTTTGATTTGTTTCGTTAAAATTTCAACAATTACTGCTAGAAAATAATATTAAAAAAAAAAATGGAACTAAAAGAAATTGCAACTAGATACAAGTAAATGAAGCTAATGATAATACCAAAAATTTTTTTTTTTTTTATTCTGAAAATTTTTTTTCTTGAAAAAAAATCATTATAAATTTACTTACATTTTCATTTTATTGGAATTTTTATTTCTGTGAGTTTCTAAAATAAATATTCCAATAAAAATCATATATTAATTTATTATTTTTTTTAAAATTTACCTAAAAGCGTCAACTATTTTTCAATCGCCAAAATTTGGACGTATCAAACGTAAAAAAAGTAGCGTTTCAACCTTACACAATACCAAAATATATCGTACCAATTTTGAAAAGATTGAAACAAAATAAAAATGGTTGAAACAAAATTATGCAATGCCACTTTTTGAAAATAGTCGAAACAAAACGACGTTTCAAATTACACAATACCACTCCTGTTTAGTAGCTTTTCTCTCTCAAAATAAATTTGGTATACGATAAGTAAATGTAAATTTTACCTCTTTTAACTAATGATATTTTGCTTGGTTTGGTATTTCTTAAAAATTGTCTTATATATTATTTGCATTCAACAAAGGTGAAATTTACATATGTGTGTGTACTAAGAATGGAATATGGATATATGATAAAGTTAAAATTCACTATATTTATTGACATTTCTATGGTGTAAAGAAGCAAAAAAAAAAAAAACAAAAAAAGGAATATAAAAAAATGTGTGCATTACAAATCATTATCATTATATTTCAATCATTTTTAATTATTATTCAACTAGGGGCCCCTGTTGAGTAATTATAATTTAAGTTGAAGCCAAATTTAAAAGTTTCATTGTATGTAACTAATAATAATAACTGATTTGTTTGTTTTTGTTTTTTATTTTAATAAGAAGTCACATATATAATATTCATAATATATTTGCTGAATAATAAAACCTTATGAGTAAACATTTTTCAACTGTGTGCGCATTTTTGTTTCATATACAACTTATTTCTATATTAGGAGTTCATTAAAGAGAAGCGAAATAAAATGAAGAGGTGTCTACTGCGCAGGTCCTTAAATGTTTTTCAATTATTATTATTCAATTATATTTCAATTTCAATTATTTTCAATCATCATTATCATTATATTTTTTTTTGTGTTTTTAATTTGGTATCTTTTATTATTTCTCTTTCTTTCACTAAGTGTACATTCTTTCTTTTATTATTTCTCTTTCTTTCACTAAGTGTACATTACCCACATGTGTACATAGTTTGCATTTGTTACATACATAATCATATGGCTTAGTTTAATTGAAAATAAAATGCAAACATTATTAATGGGATTTGCCGAACAAAATTTGAACCAATCAAGTATCAGTTATCTATCATTCAGTTACAAATTACTCTTCTCGAATGTAAAAAAAGTTCAATTTCGATTTATGTATGTATATAATACTTTTATATGCCAATTTACACGTCAGCAGGCAAAATTTAATTTTATCGTAGATTAAGTCGGATGAGTTTACATTTCATACTTTTTCCCAGATTTTATCTACGATTTTACGTCAAATATTTTTTGCTTTTTACAGGGTTTCTTTTTAAAAAGTGTGTAATTTTTTATTATTGAAAATTTTTTAATACGACTAATTTGCTTTTTCCATATTTACAATCATCACTTGCTTTGAAAACCTTATATCAAGCTGCGATTCTAAAGTTTATTTTTGTAGTTTTAATACGCTTAAATTGAAGGCAAATATTTCTAAAAAAAAATTTTATTTTCTTTATTTTATTCTTACATTATTATCGTTTTATTTTTCTTCGAATATCTAATTTTGATGTAAATTTAAATTTTTGATTTAGTTTTAATTAACTAATAATTTTTTTTTATTTTTTTTACTTCAATTTAAATTTTTTTATTTATTTAAATTTATAATATAAATTAATAATATTTATTTAAATTTTTTATATTTTAGTAAAAATGTGAGTTTTCCTGAGAAATACCATAATTTTAGTTATTTATTGTGTAATATCCTGTTTGAGTATGTCCCGTGATTCCAAGTATTTGAGTTATACATCAGTGTATACAAACCTAGAATATATGGTTTATTGTATAGTTGGGGTCATATCCTTTATTTTTCTATTTAATTATCTTAAAACAAATTTCTTTTAAGTATAATTTCTGCTTCCAAGTTCTTAATGAACCACGTTTTAAAATATCTGATTATTAATAATATTTCAGTTCATTTATTGAAATTATTTTAATTTAAATTTGATTATTTCAATAAAATAATTTAATTTTGTCAATTTTCAAATGAAATTTTATTCAGTTCATGACTTTTTATGAAGTTTATTAGCACGTGTTCCTCGCAATGAATGAGAAAATGTAATAATTTTTTTTTTTTTTTACGTTATCACTTGAATTTAAATTCCGCAAATATTTAATGTATTTATTGTAGATAAGCCAGCTACATAGAAATATTTTTTTTTTTTTGTAAAATTTATTGGCACAATTCTTTAAAAATGCATTATTTTAAAATTGTAAAAATATATACCCTACACATTTTGGTGTTGAACTCTGTGAGTAATTTTCAAAGTTTTCATGGTGTATTTAATATTTACTATGTATAGGTTCTAAAGAATTTCTGTTTAAAAAATACGCAAACTAAAAAGAAATTTTATTTTTAATTAATTTAAATTAAAATTTATAAAAATTACTTTAAACTTTTGGCAAAAGTAATTTTCTACATTTTGATAGAAAATCTATTTTTAAATATTTTCGGAATTCATTTTATTTTTAATAGCAACAAAAATGAAATAAAAAAAAAAAAACAGAATAAGAGTAGTCTGCAGCAGGTATTTTTGTTAATGTCATTGCCAATTTGATCAAAATTTGTTTTTTTGATTCTCCTTCCGCCCGCAGTTAACATGGTTACATTATGTTTTGTTATTAGGATTAATTTCTAATTTTTAATCGCACCTGATGGTAGACAGTTTTTATTCTTTATGTAAAAATAGAATTTGTAATTAATTTTTTATGAGGTTTATTAAGAAAAAACAACAGTATACATTGCCAAACATTCTTCCGAATTTGTTTTGGAATTTTTTGTAGAATATCAATATTAATTTCTACAACAAAGGTTCATAGTTTTATATCATTGAATCACTCAGTTCACTCCAAGCGAGTGGATGTGTTTTTGTGACTGACCTAATCTAATTATCTAATTTATCTGAAGTTTGCTCTTAATTAGTGGAAAGAAAAAAATAAAAATAATAATATTAATTATGCCTATTATCAACGCTGCTTATCGTACGATACGCGATAGTTTATCGGCAAAATAATGTGTTGGTATTATCAAAGTTGTTTATCGGATTCTCTCGTTTATTTTTATCGTATATCGTAAGCTTTTTTATAATTTCTGTTTTCAATACATACGATATTCTATCGTATTTATGAACTGCAGAATCTATCGTAATTGTGGATATTTTTATCATTCAAAAATATTGTTACGATAGTGCAAATTTAAATTGAAATAAAAATTTAAATTTTAATCGGAAATTAAATTGAATAAAAAAATTTAAGTATTTCATTATTTATTTTATTAAAAAAGTAAAATCATACTTAAAATTTGAATAATTTTTTAGGAGTAGAATAGTAAGCAATAAAAACCAAATAAACAGATTAGTGGAGTTAATGGAAGAAAATTTAGATATCGCAAGAAATGTTTTCTCCAAAGTAACTGCTCAAAAGTCTTGGCAGCGAATTGCTGAAGAACTAAATATTCTCGGTCCGCCTCCAAGAAAGGCTGATAAGTGGCAGAGGGTAATTGTTCTTTTATGTTTTTATGATATATTTCTTCTGATGTAGGTAAAGGTAATGTAAGGTTTTTTTATAGGTTTGGAACGATTTAAAATTTAAGATAAGAAAAAAAGTATCTGAACAAAAGGCAGAAAGTCATGCAACAGGTGGTGGACCTAAAAAAATTACAAAATTTACGGATATAGAAGACGCTATTATAAAAATTATAAAATTAGGTATACCAGCAAACTCATGTAGTATGAATTTTGATTTGACAGGTAAGGTATAGAACTATAAATAGCTATAAAATATAAATATGTTTTGAAAGAAAAATATTTTTTTTTAATTTTTTCATAGACGTTGAAAATGAATTTGATTACTTCTTAGATAATTTAAGAGAAAACGCAGAACCAAACAAAAATTCAATAGACTCTGTCGAACCAAACAAAACAGCAATAGAAGTAACAGCATCAAATAAAACTCCAACAAAAAATAGGCCATTAAATAAACCCTCTGTTAAAATTACTGATGAACGAGTGGTACTTCTCGAAAAACAAATGCATGGCCAAAATTAATTTTTTGAAAGTGTGAAAAAGGATATTAAAAAAATAAAAAACTCAATTGAAGAAATAAAAAGTTACTCAAGAAAAACATATTACCTGCAAGAAAAACAATTAAAAATAAAAGAGGAAAAGTTAAAGCTTATTAAGGAAAATTTTGCAAAAGAAGCTGAAGATAGGAAAGTCAAATTAAACCTTAAAATAAAAATTTTAGAACTGGAACAGAAAAATCAAAGAGATCGTTTATACTAATATTTTTATATGGAGGATATCGATACCATAGTTCACACTTATGCTAAGTGATTTTTTTTTTCAAATTGACTTAAGTACAGTTTTGAGTTTTCCCAGCTGTTCTTTTTTTAGCGTAGAAATATCAAAAGGGTAGACTAAAAATTTTGGCTGTTATAATGAGTTCACAAACAGGATAAGTACATGTTTTGTCAAACCTAAAATGCACAGATATGCTAAGTGCGCTTACCCTATCTGGTTTTTATAATAACATGTACAGGTTAAGTACAATTTTCTTATATCTTAAATACACAGATATGCTAAGTGCACTTAATCTATCTGTGTCTTAACAAAACAATTACCTTTAAATACAATGATATAACTAGGTGTTTACTTCAAAATATCGCAGAAAAGGAAAACAACCTCCAAATAAAATACATGTAAACGATGTTGCTTTAATAAAGCAGCATATGAACTCATTTGTTGTAGTAAAGTCCCATTATTGCCGTATAAAATCAAATAAAATGTATTTGAATACTGATTTAAACATTGCTTTATTGCACCAACTTTACTCTTATTTTGCAAAGAAAAAAATATAAAACCGGCTTACCTTTCTGTATATCAAAATATTTTTCATAGTTATGATCCGAAGCTGACCTTTTTCATTCCAAAAAAGGACCAATGTCCACAATGTAATGATAATAAATCCATTATAGGAAGATTATAATTTACATAAAAAGAGAAAAATAGAGTCAATGAAAATGAAAGAAAATGACAAACAAAAATGAATAGAAGATAAATAAATTCAATTTTAGAAGTATTAGTTTTTATATTTTGCTTTGTTTTATATTGTGCACAATTATGCTAAGTACATTTAGTTAAGTGTAAAACATGCTAAGTGCATATTTACTTTCGAAACTACCTAAATTTTCAACCATCAGAATAATATAACATTAAAATTTTAATTAAATACCATAGAGTACAAAATATGAAACAAAATAAAAGACGTTTTGTCCATCTACAGCATTGCATTGAGTTTTTGGGTTACTGTAAGCTTTCAAAACGCTCTCCTGTAAAATTTCATTTTTTGCTACTTAGCATATGTGTGCACTATGGTATCGATATTATATATTAGTTGAGTGAAAAAAGTCTGAAATGTTTTTTTATTTTTAAATGAAATGAATTGTTGTTTAATTTTTATTTTATTTATCTTTTTATGTACATACCTATATGAAATATAGAGTTTATGCCTCGAAATTTTTTCGAATTGATTTTATAATTTATTTATAACTTAAATTATTTTTAAAATTAAAAAGTACATCAGCAGTCGTACTTAATTGACGCAAATCAAAATTGCAGTACCGTACTTAATTAAGCACGAAAAGGTGATTCTACTTAAATTACTGTCAAGAAACTAAAAAACAATTAAAAAATATGCCTAAAAAAAATGTCATTTACCTACACTTGATTATCCAACTGCAAAGTATCCGAAGAATCTCTAATAATTTTTCTACGTGCCACTATTTGTTGCCGTTGCTCTTCTTCATCATCATCAAAAAAAAAAATTCTTCTGATCAAATTTTTTTTTATAATATATTCTGTTTTTTTATATTTATTATATATTTTGTAGTTTTTTATATATTTTGTTGAAAACTAATAACAATTTTGAAAACTATTAATTTTAAACGTAAAACTTCAAGTGTTTTGACGTGTACACATGTACATATATAAAAAAGTACACAAGTACAAAGTACACATGTATATAAAAAACAAATAAGAAAGCTTTTTCTTTTTTTTTATCGTTTTTATCGGATATCGTTTCATAATATCAAAATGCACAAATGTTACAGTTATTATTAATTTAAAATATATATATATAATTAAATAAAATTATTCAAATTAATTCCTATATAGTATTTTGAATAAAAATAAATATTCAATTATATGATTGCTTATAATTATAATACCCCTTGAAATTCGCTAATGATTAGTTATTGTAGGCTAATGCGAATATGTAATGATATACAGAAAAAAAAGATATAGGAAGATTAGTTAAAATCATTTAAAGATAGGCCATCTAATACAATTAGTTGTTTCATTAAGTCTTAATTTAATGATTTCATCGCAAAAATTTTCTTTTGATTTCATTAAAACATTAAATGAAACAAATATTATATTAGTTATTTTCAAAAGAAAGGAAACTACAATGTTTTCATAAAAATATTAGTTAAATTCATCTAAAAATTCTCATTGGTTTCATTAAAACATTGAATGAGACATTGGGTACTAATATTTTTTATATAATATTTTATTTCATTTTAAATAATTTTTTACGTTTATTACTTTTTAATTTGAGTATTTTTAATATTCTTTTCATGAATTAATTAACATTACAAAATAATATTAACAACTTCATTTCATAAATTAATTTAAAAATACAATTTTTATAGAAAGAAGACATTCGGTTTATTTTTAGTGCACTTTAAAGTTTTCATATGCGCTACAACTGATATTATATTTTTTATAATACAATAGGTAGTTTTTTTTTTTGTTTTAAGAATATTTGATTATTTGTTTTGTTTAAGAAAAGAAAAATTAATTAAATGGAATTTTAGGCTTTAGTATGTACTCATTTCCGAGCCTTAAAATTTATTTTTCTTTATTCTTTCTTTATTTTAAATTTTAACATCCATCTTTAATTGACAATCAAATTGAACTGAACTACTTTGGTTTTATTCATTTCAAATCAAAACTATTTCAAATAAATTTTAAATAAAATTCATTGAAATCAAACAATGTTTCGATAAATCAATAAATCGTCCGGTAATTATGAATTCATTAAATGTTTTAATGTTTTAACTAACTAAATAATTTGAAATTAACTAATTATTGAATGATTTCTCTTTATATCGCTTTATTTTAAATCATCTAATTTACATTAGTAAAATCATTTAATTGTATTTTTTTTTATTTATTTATAGATTAGTTAAAACATTAAATATATTAAATAAAATCATATAATTCAATTTTATCTAATTTAAATTAAATGATTTTTCTAATCAATTTTGTTCTGTTTTGAAATGAAGGCTAATGCGAATATGTCTAAAATATTTAATTGGATGTCTTTGAATAAACTAACCGTCAATGTTATAAAAATAAAATGATATTAATAAAAAATAAAGATACCGATATAACAATCCATTATAACAAAAATAAAATTAACATAGTAAGTACCTACAGATATCTGGGAATAATTATGGACTCTGATCAGAACTGTAACACTCACATTAATCAGCTACTTAAAAGATCAAAAAGGGTAACTGGCATGTTGAAAAATTTTGCACTTAGAGTTCCAGATAACATAAACCTATCGCTATATTATAATATAGTTTATAGAATATGCTGGCTCTAGGTGAAAAATTATGTAGGCTCTAGGTGAAAAATTATTAAAATTAAATAAATATTAAAATCAGTCTTCTAATGATGGTGTAATAACCGAAATCAATTAAGATATTTAAGAAAATTGCCTAGAGTTTGAATATTTATTTAATTTCAATATATTATAGTTTATTTCCCATCAGTGTTCTTACATATGGACGTACAATTAGGGGAAATGTTTTTGCTAAAAATCTGAACTCACTACAAAAAGTGCAAAATAAAGCAATAAAAAATCTTTATGCCTTGAATGGAAGATCACATACAAATGAAATGCACTATAAGTACAAAATATTGAAACTCAAGGATTAACAGAAAAATAAAATCTAACTAACAAGACATTGTGACATACACAACTACAACACAAAGACATCTAATCAGATTAGATATTGCTCTGGAACTTAGTGATTTTGATCCAGTTATGAAATCAAGTTAATCTCATTTTATAATATATGTTCTTCCTTTGAACGAATTTGAAGACAATAGTAGGAGGACCTGAAATTTTGAAAGGTGGTTTGAAATAGAATTTAGTAACTGTACAGTTCTACCTCTCTAAACATTTATTGCATATATTTTTGAAATTTAGCAATTACACAAAAAATACACAGAAATGAAGACATAAACCCGAAATTTGCCAATATTAATTAAAATAGTTTATATTCAACTTACTTACTTATATTCAACTGAAAACTTATAATTCAATACCGTTAAATTTAAATTATTATTTCTTAATTCATCATAGTGTGCAGTGAATTGCTTTTTTCATATTTATACAACATAGATACATTACTAGTAAACCCACTCGACGTTGTTTAGTTCCAAGACAAATGTATAAAATTTACTTCAATTATTCTAGAAGTTACATAACAAATATTCGAACACATGGTGGGACCAATTCAAAGTCTATAGTCGATTTCAATTTCTTTGAGTTTATGCAAGATATAAAATTGTCATTATTAATAAATTCATTGCACAGTTTTGGCTGATTAAAATATCGTTGAAGCATTACTGGAGCTTCCAATTTTAATTGTAACTGCTGCTTTAATTCTAACTCGAAAACCTTGTTAAATACAACAAATTTAGAAAACCCGTTAGGTAGCTAACACTTTCATAGCACTGTGTTAGTGGTCATAAATAATTGGGCAACATTTGATAACTCTATCTTTGGACGTGTAAAGCGGACAAGTATGATGACAGACAATAAGTACAGATAAAGAGACGATCAAAAAATGTAATGATAAGTTACTAAGTCCACCTTTATTTTTTGCACTCTTCTTACTCTTTAATATTGTACGAAACAAAAAAAAATCTGCACAACAATTTTGCAAATATTTTAGCTATTTTATCAATTTTAGTCATATTTGAAATTTGATAAAAAGTAAATTAATCAACTTTCAACTGGAATTTACTAGGTTGGTAATGCAATCAGGTAGGCACCATAACAACTAATTATCACGAAAATAATTCATAAAGAAAACCTTATTTTATTATTTCATTGATCCCACTCAAATTGACCTTATAGGAGAAAATGTCAATGATTTTAGAAAGAAATGTCAATTATAAATTTATTTTCATATTTGTTAAGGCAAAAATTATTAACTAATAAAAAATATCAAAATTTCATTTATTATTCTTATTTTTTCATTTATTATGTATATACGTATATATATAAAATTGTTTTGATTTTTTAAATTGAAATTTTCAAAATAATGTTTAATTACAGGAATTAAGATAATTCGCAAAAAAACGGGGGATTAAGATAATTCGCAAAATAAAGCAATTTCTATCAAGTAAATGAAATGTAAATTGTTTTCTAAAAATTATAAAATTTTCTTTTTTTTTTCTCCTTTTTTTATTGTCTTGTATAGTCTCGTTTAATTTTCTCAAGGTTCAATCCTAATCACCTGATTAATTAAATAAAACGAGTATAAACTAAGTAAAAAAAAAACAGAATAAATATCTAGGAAATTATTTGCTTCAGACATGGTGTCAATATACATAGATAAAACTCTGAAATAATTACAAAATTATAATCAAGGGGATAACATTTTTTATGTGACATTGAAATAGAAATAAAATAAAATATCTGAAATTGTGTACTAGGCATAGAGAGGATGTCCAAAAATGAAAACCAAAATTATAATGAAATTATATCAGATAGTATAGTAAAATAAATATTCTGATACCAATATGTTTTAATAAACTCGTTATAATATCAATACATTACATCCTAATGCTGTAATTTATGATTATCGAAATCACCAAAACAAAATTAAATTTATATATCTTATATATGCTAATTTTGTTTAGCTGTCGGAAGCCTTAGTTACTAAATATTATGACGTTTTTAATACCCATTCATTTGACTTTTTCGTTTGACTTTTCATTTTGATTTTGACGTTTCTAATACCCATTCGAAATCGTCAAACAAAAATAAAACTATATATCTTATATACATTAATTTTGTTTAGCTGTCGGAAGCCTTAGTTACTAAATATTATAACGTTTTTAATAAACATTCATTTGAATTTTTCGTTTGACTTTTCATTTTGATTTTGACGTTTCTAATACCCATTCGAAATCATCAAAACAAAAATAATACTATATATCTTATATATGCTAATTTTGTTTAGCTGTCGGAAGCCTTAGTTACTAAATATTATGACGTTTTTAATACCCATTCATTTGACTTTTTCGTTTGACTTTTCATTTTGATTTTGACGTTTCTAATACCCATTCGAAATCACCAAAACAAAAAAAAAACTATATATCTTCTATATTCTGATTTTGTTTAGCTGTCTAAGGCCTTAGTTACTAAATTTTATGACATTTTTCATACCCATTCGCTTGATTTTTTCGTTTACAACAATAATAATGGAAAAACGGTTAATTAAGAATGAGAATTGAGAAAATAAACCAAATTATTTTTCAATGGATTATGAAAGTATGTATGTGTATGATATAGCAATATGACTTTATATTGTTGTTGGTGTTTTGATAATTAAATAATTACATTATTGCATAATTAAGAGATGAGGAGAGATTGACTGTGGTGGGATCTGAGACTGCTAGATTGATGAATGTAACGTTTTGTTTTGTAGTAATATACATTATAACACCTTTTTTAATCTTTCCGAAAATTAGTTGAAGACAGTAATGTGTATCTTATTCAACAATTTACAGGTACGGTGGTATTTATTCTCAATAAGTAAAACTTCTATAACAGCAATGCCTTAAATTTATTTTTACTTCTATTAAAAATGTATGTCTGAAGTAGGATTGAAACGTTTTTCAATAGTAAATAAAAACATCTAGAGTATATATTAATATAATAGAGCGGTGTATACTTTTTAAACTCCGCACAAACTTTACTACAAGTGGTCAGCAGTGGCTTTATACTAGTATTTTTTATAAACTTGTAGATTGTTTATTCCATTTCTCATAATCATAATCAAGTTATGGTTATTTAAATAAGTGGTTAGTTATAAAGTTTAGTCATTGCCTTTAGTATATATGAGTTTTATTTAATTTTTCATAGATATATGCAGTTGTAACGGATATGGGTGGGTCTCTATTGTCACAGCATCCTCAAATGGACTAATTATGATTACCTGTATATTAATCCAGTTATAAATATGAGCCCTTAAAGATTCCTGATTGAATGATTATACTTTACATATTCTTCAAAAGCTGTTTTCGGTTAATCCGATTTTATTAAACTATTTTTATCTTTACTAGACAATGGGCAGTTACGATTCCTATCATTATGCGCTAATCTATTTCTTGTTATATAACTTAGAGAAGCTTTAATTTCTTTGAGCGAATATGTTAGAATAAGAATTTTTGCTTGCCAGGTTTGTGTGTATGCATGCTAGTACAGAAATCTTCAACTTTTTCTTCAACCAAGTTTTGATCTGGAATTGGACAAGGCCTTGAAGAAAAAACCCACATATCTTAACATACATTGTAACATTATTAACAAATTATATAGAGTCAAGTGTAATTAGGTAGATTGCAATAAATCAATTAATAAAAAAAAACATTATTCTATTTCGGATTTTTAGTGTTTTGTAGATTTATGCAATATCGAAATATCTTGTTTTCATTTTTTTGGCTATTGAACAGATAAAGTTCGGTAAATTGGTAAATATTAATAGAACCTTATTACGAAGTATATTATCCTTTGTACATAAATATAGGCCTCATGTAGAATGTTTTTTTTTGCAGTTTATATAGATATATTAAAATTCACAAAAAACGAAATTAACTTCCATTTCATTGTGTACAGCAGTCATATTAAGTCATATTTCTTGATTTTCTACTGAAAATAACTACGTTTACTACTAATTTAAAATAACAAAATCTGATAAAAAAATATCAAATTAACAACACTCGTAGTTGGAATTTACAGCAGGTTGAAATAAAATAGAAAATAAAAATTTAAAAATTAACTCATAAATCATGAATTCTGAAAATATAAAAAAAAAGTAAAAAAAAACAAAAATTTCAAGTAATGCACTGCCATTAAGCATAGAAATTACAATGCGAAAAAAAACCTTCACGCGGAAGATTACGCTAATGTCAAACATTAAAAATGTTAAGGCGTTAACGAAAATAAGAAATTTTTTTTTTGTTTGTTGTTATTTTTTTTTATTTTCTGGTTTAAGTCAATTCTAGTAAGACATTCACTATAATTATAATGTTGTGTTGTACAATGAAAAGGAATATTTTCATAATTAGCTACTTATGTACAGTTATATAGTTTTAAAATCAACTGATAAAAGTGCCGCACAACATAAACCGATTTATTTGTTGTTGTTTTTTAGTTTATTTTTTTTTTGTTACAGGTAAATTATTTCCGCTGCAAATAGCCCATTAGTACCTTATCTATGACATTTTAAAAAATAATTATTGTAAACTGTAAATAATGTTTTGTAAACTATAAAAATAAAATGTGTAGTTAAAAAGTATGTGTGAGAAATTAAGGTAAATTGAGAGCGGAAATTTTTGTAATAAAAATTTGTTTTGATAATTTTGAAAAGTTCAGAAGATTTTGGAAAATATTTTTGTAAAGTTGTAATCGTTATAGTGAATAAAATATATGGATGAGATGGCATTGTTGTAAGACAGAAGAAAACCACACCTATTATGGAGAGATGTTAGTAGAGACAATGAATCCAATATATGAGACAATTAATCGGTAATAAATAACTACAAACCATTTTTTTAACCCTTTCACCACCAAACAATAATTTTGATACAATGAAAATGTAGTAGTAATAAATATATAGTTGGGATGGTATTGTTGGTATGGAGAAGCAATTCAAACGTATTGCGGTAGACAATTGATTCGCAATAAATAACTTTAAATTAACCCTTTCACCACCAAACAATAATTTTGATACAATGAAAATGTAGTAGTAATAAATATACAGTTGGGTTGGTATTGTTGGTATGGAGAAGCAATTCAAACGCAATGCGGAAGTCAATTGATTCGCAATAAATAACTTTAAATTAACCCTTTCACCATTAAATAATAATTATGATGCAACGAGAATGAAAATTATATTTTTATATTACAATGCGTACTATATTACCATTTTTGGTTTTTAAAATATCGTTTTTCTAGTAAAATGATTCCAAAAAATAAATTAAAAATGGTGGGAGTTCTGCTATAGACAGTATAATCCAGTCCACCACCAACTGTTTTTGGTATACTTACCTTATCAAACAATATTTGAATTTATTTTTAATAATTTTTAATGATTTTTTAATACTTTTATGACACTTTAATTAGGCCTTTTAAACTTTGTAGACATGATTTAAGCCTTGGAAGAAATCAACAAAGAATAGTAAGGAAAAGTTCGAAAGATATCGTTAAAATTACAGTTTTTAATATTGAAAATTGTTAAGTGAAAAAAATAGTGAAATTTTTTAAATAAGCATATTTGTTTGCGTATAATGTTTTTATGGTTGTTAGGCTAGAACACATTGAGTGGCGCAGTAGGTAGAGCGCCTCCCTTTCAACCGAAAAGTCCTAGGCTCAATTTCGACGAAGGCAAAAAAAATGCTTTATTGGTTTGTTGTACTTAACCAGTACCCTTTATCATTTGGATAAAATAAATGATAAAAACAGGTGAGATGTTTAGTTATCACTAAAAATAAAATGAAACTATGGTATTATGAGGGAAAAATTACGCTGCAATAGATATAGTTTTCCACATTTTACTTAATTGATATATCATCAACAAAAAGCTATTGTATGCAATAGTGTATGCCAAATCTAAAAGCATTTAGGAGTCTTCATCCCATAGACTTGGATGGAATTATTTAAAAATATATCATATTTGTGTGCATATATAACTGTTTTTATGGATTTTAATGTCTATAATCCAAAAGTCGTCTGCTAACCAGATAAGATAAAATTTTGAAAATTATCAGTTTGAAAGCGTAACGAATGAGTGAATCGATTCAAATAGCAATACCTATAAAATAGTCTTCTTAGTTTTTGTGTATATGCATGACGTCAGGAACAAATTTTTAAAGCACGTGGTAAATCAATCTAAACATATATACCGTATAGCGTACAGAGCCGACAGTAATAAAACAATTAATAAGAACCACAAAAATAAAAAATAACATCTCTTTTGATTCGGGAAATTGATTATATACATATATTATAATTTGTATTGCCGTGTATACGAGTAGCTTACATTGCGCGTCGCGGTATACTTTTTAAGAAGAAAATTGCTCTCATATCAGTCTGATTAAAAGCAGGAATCTCCGAATGTTTGAAAAAAAAAGTCTTTATATGTATTTTAAAAGTATTTAAAAAAAAAATTAGATCACCTCCACCTTGTGATGAAAAATGAAAACAAAATTTAATAATTATATAATATTTTTAAACGTCTTCATTCGATACAGGTATATTCTACGACAATTTACAGGTAAAAATAGGAAAGTGTGAAAAATAAATTATTATTTTTTAAATTATTTGTTGTTTTTGTTATTTTGTTTTGTTTCTGAAATAAATTTTGTAAATAGAAGTTGAAATAATTTTAAATAAGAACAAAAACAAAAACAATAACAAAAAATCTGAAATGAAAATAAATAATTTTTTAACACGGTTAATGAAAGTCGTTGGCTCCATGCAATAATTTTTACATTGTTTTTTTTTTTACCAAATACTGATAAATGTATGGTAAGACGTGAATTATGGTACTGCATGAATACATTTTTAGCTCATTATCAAGGCCTAATAAAATTGAATTAATTCTATATTGTTTTTTTTTTTGTTGCGATTTTTATTTTTGTTTTATACTCGATAATTACCAAGGTGGACTACATCAAGATCATAATTTAAGTTGAAAAAAAAAATATTTTTTTAATTTATTATTTTAATTTATTTTTATTGAGAAGGTAGGAAGTATAAAAAAAATATATGTTGATAAAATTCGGAAATAGAACAAAATTAGGAATTTAAAATAGAATAGTATGTATTGTAGAAATATTTTGGTATGAAATGATAAAAATGCTGTAAATTTAAAAAAAAAAAAAATTCTATTTAAATTTTGTGTGTAAATTTATTTATTGCTTTAGGCATCACATACCTTGAAAATCATTCAACTGAAGCATCATCTTAATTTTATTTCAACTTGGACTGATTTGAAGTGGAAGAGAGAGATGAATTAATTTGAAGTCAATTTGGGTAAGATTCGATTCCAGATGGAAGACAGAAATTAATTAATTACTTATACACAAGGGTGAATTCCGATGTTATTCTATGTTATTAAGTGCTCTTCTCTTCTCTGTGTAAAAAACCATACTATGAAAACATACAAATATGCTAATCTAATTTGGAGACACCACTCTTGCGCTATAAGGTTCAACATCACTACGGCTATTATTCTTATTGATGTAGCATGTCCATACAACTTTATTCCGTATCATTTACTAATCTTTCGACGAATCTGAATACTTATTAACTAATCTAACTTAACTACAATAATAATTTCTTTTTAAGTTAGTGCAATATTCAAGACTATTCCAGAAGTAAATTTGTTTTTATTTTCTACTCTTCCTATTTACAATATAAAACAACAATTTTCTAAATAACACACTATCATCATAATATATTTTTGTTTTTAGTAAACATATTTGTATATTTATAAATTTAAATTACCGATTAAATCGTTGATGACGTCTATTTCTAGATTTTTAGTTTTAAAAAAAAAATGTCTTATTATTTTGCAGTCAATATGATAAGGCATTTTAAATCAATGGTAGGTATACTTATCAGTGAGTACAGGGGTTTGGTTGTTTCCAATAGCTGTACAAAGTTTTAATTATTAACCGGAAAAGATCATTAATGAAATATTATATTAAGTACGTAACGGTTTTAAAGTTTGATAAGACATTGCCGAGTATAGTATGATATAGTAACAGTATTTCAAAATCGAAATTGTTTGGATAAGATATTGTTCATATATTTCGAGTGTAAATGGTTCTTACACCTAGCCAAAGAAACATATTTTTTATATCAGAAAGAAAGAAAAACGCATAAATCCTTTTATTTTACTAAAATCTTTATTTGTCTATTTTACAAATATCGATATTTCGGCAATAATATGTTGCCTTCTTCAGTGTATTGGCGTAATTAAATTTGATTAGAAGCTATATTAGTTTTTCTTTTTTTTATGGACAATAAAAATTACAAAATTAAATTAAATTTTAAATTTACTTAATTCAACCTGATAAAGAAAGGGTTTGTATTTTTATTTTCTTTTGAATTTAAATAGCCACGTGTACCCATTACCGTGATCATTATTTAGAAGGGTACCTGATCGTGGTTTTATGATTTCCAGACTTTCGCAAACATCTAGTTTTCTGGAGTCGTTGATTTCTTTGATTATCTCTAGGTCATCTATGTTGATGTCATGTTCCTCGATTGCGATGTATTCTGCTACAGTTGATTTGAAATTGGATATTTTACCTACCTTTTTAGCAATTTTTGCTTCGTTTAGATGTTCTTGAAATCTTACTGTTGCTAATCTCTTTGTATGTCCAATATATATTTTCTCACATTTGTGGCATGATATTTTGTAGATTCCGCTTTCGTAGATTTCACTATTTTTATTTTTTTATCTTTCGCAGAGCCTAGTAATGTTTTCAATTGATGCCGCCTACTAGTACTTATGACGTCTATGTTGTGTTTTTTTAGTTTTTTCCCTAATGACTTCGTTATTTTATCGTCATATGTGATGGAAATTCTTTTGGTGCCTTCTTTTATCCGTTCCTGTTGGAACAATGTTGTCATATCATCCCTTTTCATATACCTCCTTTTCTTGTTGATAATTCTTGTAATTGTTGTGCTCGAGTATCCATTTTTCGTAGTTGTGTCGGTAATATAATTTTTTTCCATATTATATTTATCCTTTTCCATTGGAACTGTCACTAGTCTATGGATCATTGAATGAAATGGAGCCATCTTTTGTTGAAAGCTATGATTTAATGTACTTGGGGTTACTCTTTCTGTGTTCGTCGGCTTCCTGTAGATTACGAATTTTATTTCAGTATCTCTCTTAGATACTAAAATATCTAAGAAAGGTAGTTGATGATTCTCATCAATTTCTGCTGTGAATTTTATGTTCTCGTGAATATTGTTAAGGTTGTTCAGGATCTTGTCTAATTCATTCCGGTTGATGATAGAGAACACGTCGTCTACATACCTTATCCAATATTTTGGTAAGTTTCCTTCTTTGTGTAGTTTATCTTCTATTTTTTGAATGAATATTTCACTTGTAAATGGAGACAGTGGATTCCCCATTGCGACTCCGGTTTTGCCTTTATAAAACTTTCCTCTGAAAGTGAAGTAATGCTCTGTCATGCATAATCTTGATAGTTTCATATATTATTTGACTTTTTGACTCCATTGTTGACTTGATTCTTGTTTAAATAGCCAAATTTCTAAGTCGATAAGTGCCTCATCAACTGGAATATTGGGGAATAAAGCTTTGACGTCGAATGAGACTAATACATCTGTTTCTTTGAAGTTTTTGAAACTTTGTACTCTTTTAATGAATTCCATGGAATTTTTGATTGATCTAGTGTTTTCGTCTTTGCTCATTGTCTTGAATTCATTTAGCTAATTTATAGGTAGGGGAGGTATTTGCAGCGACTATTTCGCGGATCTCGTTCCTTGTTTTGTGTATTTTAGGTAAAAATTTAATCCTTGGAATAGACGGATTATTTTTTTTTTTTTTTACTATAGTTATAGATAATGATTTGAGGTTGAACTTAATATTTGATATGAACTATTTCTATTATACTATAACAGAATTGTTGATACAAAACTGAGGGCAAATAAAATTTAATAAAACTAATATAAAAAATCAACAAAAATAACTGTTATACAGTCATTATGATTTTTACAATACTGTTTTTGAATACATGTTGCAAAAATATTTAATTATACATGAAACACATTGCTTTTTTAATGATTTTTAATTACATGCTAGGTTGTGCAGAAATCCGAGCACTTACCTTTCAAACCCATAAAATATCCTACGATCGATTACCACTGAAAGCAAAATACTTTAGGCGTTTTTTGATCTGGTCTTTGTCGTTTGGATAAAATGAATGATACACAAAAACTGATAGTATAATTTGCTAACAATTTAAATAAGAAGACTTAGTTCCTAACAATATTAGTATTCCATATTTAATGAGCTGAAAATAGAAAATAAATTCTTGAAAAATATCGTACTTTATGTCATAAAACAAAACTGCAGTTTCTTACTTAAAAATAAGACAAGGTAATTCTATCTAATTTACTGTGAAGCATGTAAAAAAAAAAATTAAATAAAAACATTTTGTTTTGCTGTGTTTTTCGGACATATTTAAATGGGATTCGGATTTGAATTTACAATAATAATAACATGTAAATACGATAACAAAAACTACCTAAGTCCACCATTTTTGTTTTTGGATTTAGATTCAGTTTTGTAATTATTATATTTGATCATATAGAATATCATATAACAGTAATGGAACATTATAACAACTTTTTCAAATTATAACAATTTTTATTTTGAAATTAGAATACTTAATTCATAAATTCTGTTTTAATTCCAAATCCAATCCGATTTTGAACAAAAGCAGCTTTTTACCAATCTAACCAGATAAAAGAATTGATGGAAAACCACAAACAATAAACAACTGAACAAATCAAAATAATCAAAACATTAAGATTAACAAGTCGAATCAAAAATTTAAAAATTTACACGAGCATGACATCTTTTGGGCAATAATTAAATAATAATCAAAATATTATTTATTTCGTAGAAGTATTTAAACCACATAAGACCACGTGGAAGATCAAAATTACGATAACTGGCAATGATATTTAACAATTATCATCTTCTATTATCCTCTGTGTAATTATATTAGAAAGTAATTAAAATAAATTATAATTTTTATTCCAAAAATAAATTAAATACTAAAAATAAAAAGTTCAGCCTCAAAAAAAAAAATATATATATTATTAATATTTTCACCCCACTGACATTATCCTTGACACTATGTATATAATTTGTTTATTATTAATTTACCAAGAGAAAACAAAAAAATTCTGTTGCTACCATTTAACGTTCGGAATGCCATTGAACCATGATTTTTATTTTTTTATATATAGTAATCCTCAACAAAATAAAAGATATGAGATGAAAAATAAAACAAAACAAAATAATAAATAAAAAATAAAAACAAAATTGTTGATAAGATTTGTTCCAAAAAAAAAAACAATAAAAACAATTAAAACGAAAACACATACTTAATCTTTGCTGGGGGTCGATATTTATATAAGCTTAGAACAAAAAACGAAATTTACAACGTCATGTGATGACACCATATAGAATTAAATAGACAACAACAACAAAACAAAACAAAAAATGAATATTACTGTTGTGAAGTACTGATAACTGTAAAACTGAGAGAAAAAAAAAATAAACTGTAATTACTTGATATTTTGAAAACATATTTTGTTCACCAAAAGCAGCCTAGATAGATATTCCAGTTAAATGTGGTGATTATGCGTGTATTTGTTTGCGAATGTATTTGTATATATTTTTATAAAGCTTTGCAATGTTACAAGGTGACTTTTTCAGTTATTTTTGTTTTTTGTTTTGTGATAAAGCAATTAAAATATCTCCTGTTTTTATTTAAATTAAAATTAAATGTTTTTATAGGAATTAGATTTTGTTTTTAATTTTTTTTTTTTTAAATTTAATATTTTTTTCGGTATAGTATTTTCCAGTAGAAGTTTCATGCTTAGTGAATGAAAGTAATGCAATGACAATATTAATCGGAAGCAGTTTTATAAGCTGTTTCAAATAGATTTCTGCCCATAAGTCTGTGAAAGCCTTTGTATTGACATTGTAATATGTCATAAATATTGAAAAGCAATATTAAAGAGGGTTTTTAGAAAAATTTATTTTTTTGCGTTAGAGTAAAATTTGTATAACAGTTGAAAATAGTCGAATATTTTCTGAAGACAAAACACTGAAGAAGTGTGCAAGTGTTAGACGAAATACACGGGAATAAACTGAATAATTTTTTCTCTATGGTTTTAAATTTAATAGTTTAAGTTGTTGGGTTAGTATTTAGTATTTTTTTTTTTTATTTACTTAAACTATAGTTTTTTATTATTGGATGCAACACAACCGATATATTAGATGGAAACGGAACTGATTAAAGTTTCATAAAAAGTGTACATTATAATATTTTGTATTACCCATACCTAACTGCACATTGTTGTATGTACATTTTAAACGCTAAAATATACATTTTTCACAAATTTATCTACCCAGCATGTCATTTTCGACTATTTTTATCAACAATATAAAATTTAAAAATAGAAAATCCATTCAAAGCTATCAAATTTGTTTTCTAACGAAATATTAGATCAAGAAGCTGGAAGTGGATTTACAAATTTATTGTAATAAGCATTTATTTGTATTCTATATGTACCTCGGACAATTATGTTAATAAATAAATAAAATAAATATATATTTTTGGTAAAAAGCAAAGCACTAAGCTAAAACTAATAACAAAAATTAATATTTTCCAAAACAACTGTTTCCACTTATTTGAAGCTTGTTTTTCTTGAAGGCAGGAAAATAGCTTCCTAGATTTTGAACAAAGCCTATATCAATTAGAATATACCAAATAGCAAGTCGAAAAAATAGTATATGGTAGAAAAAGTATAATAGAAAAATGTCCATTTAGCCAAGGGTTTAGCCACTTGGTGAAATGACATTTTGTAACTTGCGATTCGGTTAAATGTACTATATACACATTTATAACTTAAAAAAATTTAAAATAAATATTAACATGTTTTTGTATTCAACTTCACTTTTTAATTTTTACAATAACTTTTTTCCCCCTATTCTGTCTTATCCCAGTTAAACAGTAGATTATATAGATCGTAAAGAAGTGATTTTCTATCTTATTCGCAATTCGCAATACCTATCGTGTAGTAAGAATTGACTTTTAACTCCGACGCGGATTAATCCACGCTTTCTATCAAGAGAGAAGCTTTTAATATTTCACTACATTATATATCAGTATTTATGTATACAACAAATGTATTTTAGGTCTCACTAAATATGTAAATAGATGTACATAAAAATAATGATTAAAGGTTAGATTGTATTCTTTGCCGGCCTACTTTTATTTTGTATAATAAAAACAATATATAGCATAATTTGCAAGGTGGAGAAAAAATATGCAAGGTTATGTTTCAATTTTTTTTTTATATTAAAGTTTGTTTTATTATTTTTGATTTTTAAATAAAATATTCAAAAATCCTAGACACAATTAATTGGGTTACAATGTTTGTTTGCTTGGAATTTTAATCAGTTCGTATAATATTGTATATTTTAATCACGTAGCTTTTGTCGTTGTAGTAATTTTTTTTTTCTTTTAAAATTTACACAAAAATTCAAATATTAAAAAATGCATTTTTTATGTTTTTGTACTCATGCAGTATCACTCTCTCACCACCAATAATATTTTCGATATCATAATTTGTAAATGAAACTATAACTGAATATTAATTTATTAATTTGATAATAATTTATTTAGATATTTTTCAAAATATGGCAATTAGATCATAAGATTAAGTAAGATCTGAATATATAAGGTCTGATCTAATTGAATAAAAAATACTTGAAAGTATATATGTAGTTTTCTTGCTATAATCCGATACAATTCGTTCGTTAAATTATTTTTTTTATATCAATCTATTGTTCACTTCTTGAGTTTGTTTGTGTTGTTCCCGGTTTTATTTGATAATGTATTTGACTTCGTTTAACAATTTTAACATGATACATTTAAGGAAGTATATGTTTGATGTTGTATCCCTTCCGTGACCTAATCGGTTGGAGCACAGAAATGTGTTTTTAAACATTATTGTTTAACAAATAACAAATTGTTATTGTAAAATATTATATATAAAAAATTTAAAATCAATAAAAATAATTAATATAATTAATACTTTATATAACTAAAAATATTACCTATATCAATATCTATATCAACACACTCATATATCTCATACAACACAATAAATAATATTGGACAAACACTAATAATAATTACACAATTGTCAACAGCTGACAGAAGTATGTGACACGACGTACCCAGTAAACACAGTAACGTCAGGCATCTTAACGTCAAAGATGGATAAAATCGCAGCGACAACTTACAGACAAATATGACGTCGTTTTACCACGTAGACGCAGATAGAGCTGTCAAAGTGGTCTTCTACAGTAGGCCAATTCCCTACTTAGACAGTACAAACCGATTTTCCTCGGACAGCCTCGGGAATTACCTCCGAAAGTGAAATTAGCAGCTAGAAATTGAGTACGATGGAAATGTCAAGTGGAAGCCCTATGTTCCCAAGAGGAGTAAGGAAGGGGGAACAAAAAAAAAAAATGTTTGACGTTCTGTCCAGTTATACATCAAAGTGTAGGTATTTACTGTAATTTGGATTTATTTTGCACATTAAATACGGTACACCAGTTTATTGCCAATAACAAGGTGTCTATTTAGGGGAAAGTGGTTATTCATGGATAAACTATTTTGATTGCTAATAGTTTTTGTGTGTGTTAGAGAGTGTGTCTTTCTAATTCCATGACTCGAATGACATATTTGTTATTATAGGTTATTTAAGGAGATTATTTTCCCAAAATCAGTACTAGCCAGAACCTGCGCAATTGAGAAAATCAATTAGATCACTAGTTTTGTTCAGCGTGAAAAACCCTATATTATTTGATGGCCTTATCTAGACTTCAAAGTCTTGCTCTAATTAAAGGATATGTTTACAAATTCCCCTCTCCCTCTCTGACGCTCGCTTCAATTACTAAATAAATCTTTCGCTTTTTATTGAAAAAAAAATGGAACGTCTAATTTTTTATGAGTATTATCTGCCTACATACCCTAATTGAATGTGAAAAACTGCAACTATTTTCAGAAAATAGGATTTCTTTAATAGCACAATCCCATTTTTTTTAAATTATTAAAAAAAAAATTCTCTCAACAATTTTTCTTCAGCTCAGACACACTTGAGAAATGCTCTCCATTAATAAAAAAAATTGCTATAAGTTCTTCGTACATTTAATTAATTCAAATTTACCTGACAAATTGTACAACAAGTAGGTATCCACAGCAAAAAACCAAATTCATGAATATATCGAAAAATACGATTAGATGTAAAATATCCATTAACAATAAATTATCGAACATTTGCTCAATTTTAAATATCTGGGCGTACAGTTCTCGCAATATGGAAACTGAAATAAAATCCTTGTAGGAAAAACTACTTTATAATAGAAAACATTACAGCTATAATAGAAAACGACCACGAATTTACAAAAGTTGTATCCGCCCAATACTAACTAACGCTGTTGAGACAACTGCGGACACATTTTTTTTATTTATTTTTTTTATTTATTTTTTTTTTTTTTTTTAATAAATCAAAACAGAAACAGTGTGAATACTGGACATCGTCATAGTAAAATTGAGAGTAAGATATTATGTTGGCAAAACATGTACTGAATGCCTAATTAAAGAAAACCAAGAAGAAGCAATTTTTATAAATTATGTAAATTACTTGAGACTGAGAAAATAGAAATTCGCATCACACCTAAAATTGCATCAGTGTGGCAATTCTACTATATTTTAATTGGAGGCCAGTTCTCTTATGTCTTGTTATATCCTTTTTAAGGTATTTGTTTTGGCTAAAATTTTTATCTTTCAACGCCACAACCTTCTACACACTATGGGAATTTTATTTGACGAACAACGTTTTTGATATTATTGCCAGATTTTTTCATATTACAAACTATCAAAATCCATTTTCATGCAATAGCAATTGAAATTTTTGTAATAAAAACTATAATTATAATAATTTTCTTAACCAACAAAATACCAGGATGTTACAATTTCTTAAGAACAAATCAAAATTTGATGAATAACAAAAAAAAAAAAAATTCCAAGGTATTTACAATTCACTAGAGTCTACTCGTTATATTTAAAATATAGATATATGTTTTTTTCTTCAATTTAAAAATTTTAGCTGACCATCAATAAATTAAATCATGCTGAGATATTTTAAATTCGACACCTGCTCTATTAAATGTTTCGGCAAAAATTAAAAAAAAAAAATGTCAAAAATAAATTTGGAAAATTTTTTTCGATATTGATGCAAATTATCTCACCAAATCTTATCAACTTCCGGACTTTTGCAAAACAACTGACTAATTTTTCGAAAACATTTTTGGTTTTTTTCAAAATAATTTTCTGAAAATATTTCCTGATATCTGCTGCTAAATTACTGTTGACAGATAATTTATATTTTATAGATTTTACATCACAGTGTATTGTACATATATAGATGCATGTATATATATATATATATATATTAAAAAATATATATATTTCATTTTTAAATTTATTATGCAGAAATATTGATTATTATTCTTGGACAAAAATCGTGCCAAATGAGAAGGAGTAAATTTTCAATGATTTTTTTGTTAATTTTAAATTAACAAAAAAAAAAATGCTGTCATTAACAAACTTAAATATCTCAAAACCTAGCTAGTAATAATAAAAAGTTTTATACATTACATTATTATTGATTTTCTTCTCCTTATCGTAGTCGCAAAGATGCAGATGAAAGAGATAGATATTCTTCAACAATTCCTTTGTAAATGTCCAGTTTTGGGGAAAGTCAAACAGCGAGCTTTAATCCGGAAGTAAAATTTGACAATATGGGTATTGTTACAAAGTTCTCAAAACTTTTTTTTATTAGATTCGGCTATTTAAATTTTAGAAACCTACACAGAAAAAAAAGATTCTATGATTTCAAACAATTCCGTGTCTGATTTCAAATAATTTTTTGTATGATTTTCAGTCATTAAAACATCTTTTGTTGTAACTGCAAATAATCTATAATTATAATTGACAAGTATTTAAGGACCTGCGCAGTTCATTTTATTTCGCTTCTTCTTAATGAACTCTTAAATAAGTTGTATATATACGAGCGAAAAGCGCATACGGGTCAAAAAAAATTCTATTTGGTTTTCTAATATTCAAATTTTTAAATAAAATATATATCCATTTTGTGTCATTCAACATCTTATTATTTTTATACACAATTAAAAGAAATTTATTCTATTAATTTTTTTAAGTAATTATCAAATATTTTGGTCATTTGTTGTAATCATACATATAGTTTTGGTTAAAAATATGTATATGATGTATGTACCTTTTTAATTACAAAAATATTTTATTTTTAGTGATTTTATCCATTAAATGCCACTTAATATAGGAATATATCGAAACGAAACAGTATGTGAGGGAGCAGTATTTATGTTTCCTAAATAAAACTTACTAACCTCTAAATTTTTATGAAAACATGAGTAGTTTCTACTATAACGTGAGAAGTGTATGTCAGTACGTAGATTGCTGTTCTGTTAAAAACTTTAAATTTGGCTTCAACTTAAATTATAGTTACTCAGCAGGGGCTCCCAGTTTCTTTAAATTTAAGAAATAATTTATAAATGCGCTGAATCCTCAATTCGTATTTTCAAAGAATTTTTCCCGACAATATTTGATCCAACAAAAATATGCTTTAATTTCATAAATCTATTTTATTAGTAGCGAAATAATTTTAGGAATATCATACATAATAGGTTTTGAAAATTCAAAGAATCAAGAAATTTGCATTAGTCAAATTGAAGAATCATTTCGATAATTCAACAAATTTGTTTTTGGTAAACCTGAAGAAAAAATTGGGATAGTTGAATAATTAATTTCAAAATTTAACAAAAGTTTTTTGGTGGCTTTGTAGAATAAATTGGGTAAATGGAAATATTAATTCGACAATTTAACAATTTTTTTTTGATAGTATTGATGAAGAAATTTGCAAAATCAGAGAAGCATTTGAACCTATTAAAATGACCATAGAACTTACATTGAAAAAAATATTACAATAAAGAAAATAGTAAAATATTGGTTTAATGAATTTTATTTGGATTCATATAATGTGCTTAATATTAATTTTATACAAAAATTAAAGTTTAGAATCAATTTAATTTCAATTAACCATTGTGGCAGTGTTCAATAATTCATCATCTGCATTTCCTTTTTCCGAAAATAAAAATTAAATAAAAGATATAATTATATTACAACAACGTGAATCGTAATAAATTCCTTACCTTCCAGAATGGATTAAGGTTCTTTCCTTGAATGAATTCCACATGGAATTAAAATAGAATTAAGCAAAATACATAGAAGATAATCTTGAGAGTCTGAAAAATTCAAAAAACAATGCAAAAGAAACTTCAAAAATTTCTTTAAAACAACTTACCAACACAAATTTCTGTACTTAGTAAATCTTAGCTCTGCTGAGCAATGTTATCCTTAATTTTGTTCTTGTAAATTAAAATATATATTTTTTTTAAATTCTTTCCATTTCGAAAATAAAAATTGGCTTTTACTGGAGTAAAGTTTTTCAAAATTGAGTTCAATCTGTTAAATAATGAATAAAATTATAATTCTAATTTATTTCTAATTTAAACATACTTGAATATTTTTTTATATCTTACCAGAGATATGCCAATTTATTGCTTCAGTATTGGTCATTCCCTATGTAAATCTTTATCCTCTTTTATTTGAAAATTTGTACTGGATATCCACGTGGGAACACTAGAAGTAAATGGTAGTGTTTCAGCCTCAGCAATGAGAGTCATTGCGTAACCCTAAATTTCACAGTCAATTAATTAAGCCGCACAAGCTCACAAAGTTTAATTCAAACTTACATTTGATTTTCTCAACTCAAAAAAGAGGGGCTTTAAATTTAATATATTTCACTCGGTATCAAATTTTAAATGACATTTTGAATAATTTCCATTCTAGATTTAATTCTAGTAATCTGCAAAAAGATTTGTTGAATTGAGGAATAGTTTGCTAAAATAGGGGAATTATTTAACCCAATTTGTAAATTTAAGGAATATATTCTCGTATTTGTCGATTTCACACCACGTTTAATTAAACAAAAAAAAATTAAATTCTTATGCGATGGCGTTCGATAAATACTCTGCGTAATATTACATTAAATTGTGAAATAAAAAGTATAATAAAAATACATAGGTATATTGAATTTAAAAAATCTGATTTTTTTCTAAAATTTTTGAAATACTTATGTGTATCCATAACACATATGAGCACAGTGTTAGATGAAATCTTTGTTTTGAAAAATCAAAGAATTCTTTATAGAATTCAGATCAAATATGATGAACAGGCTAATTGGATGAATAAGCTAAAGTTTTATTTAATTTAATTTTACTAATTAATTAAATTATTTAATATTCGAAGAAACAGGGAAATATTTAGTTGTAAAATCAAACAAATTGAATTTGAAAATATAGAAAACATTGAGTTTTGATTTTAAGATTTATTTCTTTAATTTCGGGAAAAAAATAATTGATGTTAGGAAATTTTAGTCATAGAATTATGATTCTTTTTTTTTACCAATTTTGTTTTTTCTGTGATAGACCAGTACAATATAATTTTTATTTTATATTTTCAAGTCGTTTGTTTAATAAATTGCCGCTTAATATAAGAAAACTCTAATTATTAAATATTTTTTGTAAAAAAGTAAGAACATGGTTATTATGTTCAGAATATTCTAGCGTTGAATCCCTTTTTGATGTAATTAATTAAAGTTCTCAATTCCTGTTAAAATACTTTATTTATTTATATATATTTTGCTCCTCTATCTTCTTAATTTTCCTTTGCCCTCATTATTTACCAAGCTCTGATCAAGGAGTAACCTAATTTTGGCATTGCTAAAGTTGTTTATTATTAAAAATATACTTTGTTTTTGTAATACAAATTTAAATTATTTTTTTTTAAATTTATTTGTGATTACCCCACCATAATAGAAAATACTATTTTATTTGAAAGCAAAATTAACTTTAAAAAAATAACCAGGTGACTCGCTTCTATTTGTTAAATTAAATAAAGAATCTTCCTATATTTTTCTCTTAAGTATGTAATTTTTAAATTTAATGTAATTTATTTGTATTGTAAAGTGAAAAATATGAAATAAAAAATAATAAATAAAATAAATAAATAAATATTAAAAGATGATAGTAAATTGCAGTAATTAAAAAAAAAATGTTTTTTTTTTTCTGGAAAAAAACTTCCCTTCGAATATTTTTCTTATGCACGTTGCACAAAATATAAAAAATGTTAGCTTTAAGATGAAATATGGATAGTCCACGATACTTGCCATGTTTTCTGTCCTTTTAAAACATAAAATTTAAAAGAAAAATTGATTCGCAGCTTGTTAAAATACATAAACCGTATTAGGTGTTGCAAAATAGCAAGGTAAGGCTTGAACGAAGCATCTTAATAATTAATTTAAACACAAATTTATAAAGTTTTCAGCTGAAGAGTATACCTACACTGTTATCTTACCTTTTAATTTTAAAAACTACCAGCTTTTAAAGTTCTTTTGATTCTATTTTTTCAAAATTTTGTGATTTTTTAATACTTTTAAAGAAATTTTAGCCATCATTATTTTATTACAGTTGTACACACTTCCAGTATTTTCTTATTTCTGGTACATAAGGTTTAACTTTCATTATCAGATATCACTACAGCTCTATGTGAACATCATAGAAGGGATGTTAATTTTAATTTTTACTTAATTTTCGTTTTTCTGTTTCTAACATCATGGAGTTTCAGGGTGTCGCACACTACGTATACACTCATCTCTTTAACGGTCATAGTTACGGTCATCAATATAGTTTGGGGCGGTTCATAAGTATCTTGTGTTGCACTCGTTTCTTGTTAATTCTCGCATTGTGTGAGGTTTGCATAGCATATTTTTAATCTTCCTGAAATATTAGCCTCTTTTCTACTTGATTCTCTATTTTTAATTTCAAAGTATATTGAATTTATTTTTGCACATATTTCAGTTCTTAACTGTATCTACTTTATTTAGCATCAAATCTAGATTTATTATATTAATATTTTTTTTCTTTAGAATTTATCAATACACTCTAGTTGCATATCACCTTAGCTTTAGTTAGAGTAATTCGCAGCATTTCATCATTTTTCCAAAATATGACAAATTCTATATTATTATTACCTAAATAAATTCAAGACGAACATTAACACCTTCGTTCGTAATTGTCCTCCTTCCCTTTTACCATTTTCCTTTCCTAATTTTCCTTTCCCACCCTAGCCAAACGTACCAATCGGTATAAAAGGAACCAACCTAGTGTTTTGGCTATGCATAAAAAAAAAAAAATGTAACCAATACAATCTTGCTTAGTTAGTCATTTCTATTATTGCATTGTGTTCACCATTTCAATAACATTCCGTGGTGAATTCTGATTTTCTATACTTTTTTTCTATATTTACTTAATTTTTATTCCTCTAAAATTCGTAGAATTTTAAATTATTTTGTTTTTTTTTTTATATTAGTTATGATAAGTTTAATTAATTCGAATGGAAAAATCTATATTATATCCTTAAATATACAGGACCAAAAAAACAAAATTAAATTTTTCAAATTAAATATTGATATTTTGTTTTTTTTTTAATTTAAAATTTTTTTTAATTTGACCATATCTGAATTTAATTTATAAAAATATCAGAAACAGTAATCTTAATAGAAAATATGACAAAAATTTCAAACTCATTTTGAACATTTATCCTTAATTTCAAATTAACGTACTTATCTTTTGTTATTTTAGATGCCAGCATTTGTATTAAATGCTGCAAAAAAGGAAGAAATTATATTTAAAGTAAAGAAAATATTTTTGTTTTCCTGAAAAATATAAAAGGATATATGTTTTAACATGTTCAATATGTATATACGAGAATTACCTCAAAGGTATATTTTTATTAAACCAAACGCATACTGAATGGTATTTGAGATTTGATTTTTCTTTTATATAGTCTTCATGAATGTGAAATAAATGTGGCATATATGTATATGTAAAATGTTCCATGGTTTTAAAAATTTTATTTCTATATAAATTTTGTCATTATTGCAAAAAAAATCAAAACCCCCTCAATGGGCTTAATATTTTTTGTTATAGACAATGTAGCTTTTACTTCAAGATAGATGTATTTGCAGTAAGAGAAATATTAATTTTTAATCTTAAATTCACCAAATTTGCACTTTTCTGATCTCAGATCAATCCAATAATTTTTAGGTGGTATTCCATGACTTGTAACAAGCCATATTAAGATGCTCAGTAGCTTTCAGCTGCGGATTAGATTAAGAGCTTAGAAAAGATTATTCTGTTTGAAATTTTTTGGCATGTTTTAACCCTTTGCAACTTCATCGTGATTCGTGAATATGCGTGTGCTATTTCTGTGTTTTCAGAGCCTTTTTCATGATTTAGTCACCGTATGCGTATATATGCACACTTTTTCCGTGGAGTCTTTAAACTATTTTATAAAATATTCTAGTTCGATAAATTACTGTTGACAGATAATTAATGTTTTATAGATTTAACATTACACTGTTTCACTTCTGGTGCTTACAAATTTCAATATATTGAAGAATCCACGAAAGATTTGTTAATACAATTTTGCTATTTTTATCATCAAAATCTATATTATAATACACAAGAGCATGATTTTGAAGGCACACTTTTCGTGGTTTTTCGTGGTTTTTCGTGTGTTTCGTTTTTTTTTTTTCATTCAATCAATCAGTGATGATGTAGGTAGGCCATGGCGATCAAAATCAATTTTTCTTTTAAGCAAGAATAATTGAATAGTAAATTGCACCACAAAAATATTAAAATTTTAGCAAGTTCTTGGTGCTGAATACTTAAAACATTTCAAATAGTTTGTAAATATAAGTTGCTAAAATAAACTTTAATCTTATTTAATCCTATGTATAAGAAAAGGTACAAAACGAAAACAGAAACAAAAATTGAAAACAAAACATAAAAACAAAAATCAGATCATACTCTTCAAAATGATATAATAAATGTTAGTTCATTTGCTTCTGCTATTTAGAAAAAAATATATACAGTAAAACACGATTATAGTCAGTCGCTAAATTTCAGTAATATTTCTGAATATAACCGTTTTGTGAATATAGGCGTAGTAAAAAAAAAATTGCATCTTTATAAACAAAATAAAATTCAATAAAATATCTTTCGTATAACAATTTTAAACTTTATTTTATTCATAAATAGCAATTCTGTTATGTAATCACAAAATATACATACTTGTAATAAAGAATAGAAAAACAGAATATATAAATCAGTTTTTTAATAAAATAATTAAGTTTTAACTTATTTTTTTGTTTTATTGAAAAAATTGGCGTTATATATTTTAATGTAACTTATAAATAACATCGATTGTATGAACTTATGAAGTTAATTACTTTCGTTCAAACAAATTGTTGACCATTACTATTACAGAATTGTGACTAGAAACGTTTTTGACTATAAACGAATTAAAATACATCGATCTACTACGTTGAGAGTAATGAGATTTTATTGTGTTAAGTTATATTGAAATTAGTATTCATTTCATTATAAAGTATATATTCAAGAATCAAGCAATTCAGAAAACAACTACAATTATATGAAATCTATAAAAAATATATAAAATCGTACTAGAAAAAACTGCTTATGTGCAATTGCACAGGGAATTCCCTAGTATCATATAATTTTGTTAAGTGGTATTTCTTCTTAAAAATTATTGTTCACTAAATCGTTAAGTTTTATTAATTTTTGGCTTCTCGTGTTGTTTGTTCTATTTAATAGCTAAATCGTCTTTAAGTTGCCATTTATTTCTTCGCACAATTTCAAATTATATAAAATTTTATTTTTTTACTTTCGAACTATTGTGCATAGCTTTGTTGATGGTCTTAATGACATTTGTTTGTGTAATTTTTAAAACTTTATTTTGACATCGCTGTCTAATTAATAAATTAGACTGCTCCGTATAGCCCCAAAGCTATCTACATCAGTTCAAATAAAATGTTTGTGTAGTTTTGTACAGACTTAGCTTGCACACGAATCAATATGTTTTTCGTCTTATGCAAAAGATAAAATGTCTTCACTGTTCTGAAAAAATTAAAAATATTAAATTTATAACATAAAAAAACATAACCCAAAATACCTAAAAATGGCTAAAAACAAAATATCTGCTACTTCAATTATTGCCTATACCTATCTTAGAATTGATCTGGTTAACTGCTTTTATTGTTTTTGTTTTTGTTTTTTTTTCTTTATTTTCGATTTGAATTGGTTTATTTCAGAAGAATTTACAATTGTTAGGGTTTTAAAAACAAAATAAAAATTTACTTCATCCATTAAACAAAGAAAAGTTGGTAAAAAGAAAGAGATAGATATAGAAATGTGGTGGAAAAAAATGCATGCTTCAAATTGATTTTTTTTCCTTTTTTACCCTTAAGATATTTTCTTGAAATGGAAAATTAAATAAAAATTTAATTTAATATTAAAGTTGTGAAAACAACAGAACTTTTTTTCTATTTACATAACAATTTACAAAATTTGAAATAATGATTAAACAAAATATTTAAAACTAAAATAAGTAAATAATAAAATACATATACATACGCATAAATAAATGACGGTACTATGTAATACTAACATAATAAAATTAATATAAAAACTTTAAGTAAATATTAAGGAAGAAAAAAAACATAACTTAATATAATTAAATTAAGATAAAATTTAGAATTACAACATTCAGAAAAACAAAATCCAGAATCACAAAATTGAGATAAAATACAATCCATCAGAAACGACAAAGTACAGACAAAATATCCAGATCAAATTCAGACAAAAAACATGTGAAAAGGACCAGTTTTGGAAAATATAAAAAAGTTAAATATAAAATGTTATTTGCCGTGAGGTGTCACTCTCAAATCGCAGTTTATTGGACTTCTTTTTTTCTTGAAGACTGGAGAATGTAAATGGCAGGACTTTTGGGTAGAAAAATAAATAGCGCAAATGACTTTGGCTGAATTATTGTGTCTAAATTGCATTCTGTCTGGATTTAGTAATGCTTGGGTTTTATCATCATCATCATCATTGTCCTGTAACCCCATCAGAGTGGCATGGGTCGAAAATAAAATTTTTCCATCAACAGCTATCTGCGGTTAATATCTTCAATTGTGGCAATATTACTGTACTGGGTACTTGCTGATCTCTTATTTTGTTTTCTGCGACAAAACCGGTATTGCCAAAGCACGTATAATTTGGAATGTTTTTTGTTAATTTTATTTTTTTTAATGTTTTGTTAAAAAATAAACCGAATGTGTTGAATATTAAATGTTGATTAATTTGTATATTGATTTTATTTTTATATTTATGAATTTTGTATCTTAAATTTTGATTTTGGGATTAATACAATTTTTTTTTTGTTAACAGCATTTAAAATTATTTTTTTAATTTAATTTAATTGAGAATAAATTTAATTTATTTAATCTTTAAAATATTATTTTTTACCAATAAATAAATAAAAAAAAAATTTAATGATGAAATTATTTAATTTTATTACCAACAAAAAAAATAATATAAAAAATTTATTTTTTTTACTTTATTTTAAGCTACTCATCACATTATTTTTAATCCCATTCTTAATTTAGTCACTTTTTAATTTAATTGTGTACTTAACATTATGCTTATCATTATTTTGAGACAATTTCAAAATGTATGTACAAACTTATATATGTACATCATAATGTATGTACATACATGAAAAAGATAAGGCACTACTTTAACTATTTATTTTAGCTACTTGTCTATTTTATGGAAAAATACTACGAAAAAAAAACGCTAAGATTTAAATACTATCACACATTTTTTTTTTTTTTCAAACTGTCGGTGAATTTAATTATCTTATCAGTTTTTACTATAATTATGTAAAAAAAAATATAGAACCAAACAGTTCCGGAATAGTTAATAAAATAAAAAAAACCTTCATATATTATAGCTCATGTATTCTAAAGTGACATAATTCAAAAGTCGTAGTTTATAAGTTATTATCGTAAATGAATTGGATTGTACAAAATTGGGTTTTAAGCACTTTTCATTTGGAAGTGTTTTGCTTTTGTTTTTATATTATATTTTTATATAATTACGAATTATATTCCTTTTGATTGAATATCGTACTAATCAGTCCCATTAATAATTGATATAGGTTATATTTAGCATATATTGAATAGCGTAATACTTATTTATTTATTTTTTCGAGCTTAAATCAAGCAAGTTACAATATATACTAATAATTACAATTTTGGTTAAATTACATATAAAATTATAATTTAAGCAAAAGAATAAGAAAAAAGAATAACAATAATAAAATAAAAAAAAAAAAGAATAGAAAAAGCAAAGCTAAAAACTTATTCTAATTCAAAAAAAAAAAAAATATATATATAAAAAAAAATAATAAATAACAAAGAACTAAAAATTAATAATGATATAATGATAATGATAGGAATGATAGAAATGTAGTTAATTTTTAAAAATCACTATATTTGACAATTGAATTAAAAATTAATAAAATAAAAAAATGAAAAATGAAAAATTGATATGAACTAAGTTACAATAACATAATAATGTAATTTATAAAAATATACATAGTTCAACGGATAGCATTGGATGCACGTTCATTGACACATATTTAAATTCATATTTTTTAAAGACTGCTTTGTTAGTAGTAGGTTAATGTGGGAATTATATGAGTTACATGAAGACATCATTCTATTTAATGATTCATACTTTCCATAGTTAGTTCTATGATACTGTAGGTTAAATATATTATTAGATCGCAATCTGGAATTGGAACAAAAGTTAAGCTTAGCGAGTAATTGAGTAGAAGATGTAGCAAATTCAATCTGTGCTTATATGGAGGTAATCTTAATGGATCTTCCCATGGGAGATTGCGTAAAGCAAATCTTAGGATTTTTTTTTGTACCGATTCAATTCTGTTAATATGAATGCTATAGAAAGGATTCCATATCTGGCTGGCGTATTCCAAATTAGGTCTAACTAAGCAAGTGTAAAGAGATTTAAGTACATGGGGACTGTTAAAGTCTTTTGCCCAACGTTTAATAAGACCAAGCATAGAGTTGGCCCTATTCAGTATGTTGGTATAATGGAGATGAAATGATAGGTGCAAATTACAATAAGTTAAACAAAAAATATGTTAAATAAAAATTAAAAATGTAATAAAATTTAAAACATTTGATGTGATTGCAATTTCAAATATAAGAAATTTGTAATCTATAAACCATTTTGTCGTTTCTTGATTGAAGAGTTAGGCAGCGTTTACACATCAATATTCTTCAATTTTTATTGACGATTTTAGATTGAAGAGAGAGACATTTGTGTTTACACATCAGTTTTTAAACAATCAAACTATTTGTCAGTTTTTTCTTATATATTCACCAAAACTAATATAAAAATAAAAACTTTTTTAATCAAATACCATGTGAATATAAAGCAATGTCAAATCAAAAATTATAATAAAAATAAACATATGAAAGTTTTTCATTGTTCGCCATATTTAATTTTGTCTCTCTCAATAAATATTGAAGAAAATAGGATAACTTCTATTTTTTTCTTCAATGTATATTGATATCAATATGTGTTTACACATCAGTATTCCTAGATGTAGAGATAATTATTACAGTTCTAGATTAGCTGAAAGCATAGGTAATACTAAAAAGGAATGGGGTCTTGTGAATGAAATTTTGAATAGAAATGAACAAAATGTTGATATCATTATTAATGAAAATAACACTACTATTTCAAACCCCTTGATTGTAGCTAATTTATTTAACGATTATTTTACTAATATAACTAATTCATTCCAAGATCTTAATGTTGTCGATAACGTAGAATGTCAATGTGATAACAACATCAGGAGTGAGCGATATAAAACTAATAGTTTTTTCTTTCTTAACTTTACTTCCCTAGAAACTTACAAAATTTTAATGTCATTAAAATCTTCTAAATCAGTATCTTGTGACAAAATTTCAAGTTTAGTATTGAAAAATATTTCACTACAGATATCAGATGTTCTGTGTTATATTTTTAATTTAAGTATTAGAAAAGGAATTTTTCCAGAATCTTTAAAAACAGCACTGGTTATTCCACTTCATAAGAAAGGTGACACTCTGTCTTTAACTAATTACAGACCTATCTCTTTGTTATCAGTTTTCTTTAAGGTTTTTGAGAAAGCTGTTAAGTCTAGAATCGTGTCGTTTCTTAATGAAATTAATTTTTTGAGTGATTTTCAATTTGGATTCAGAAGTGGTAAATCAACTGAAGACACTCTGTTGAAATTGTGCAGTGAACTTTACGGTGCCATAAACGAGTCGAATATACCAGCTGCTTTGTTTATAGACATCATTAAAGCATTTGATATGGTGGACCATGTTGTTTTATTAAACAATTTTATTTCTGGTTTTTGTTAATTCTTTGTTTCTTCAACCGATGATACTGCCCTGACTTATGCAAACAAGAATTATTTTAATACTTTTACTGATATTAGCTTTGATTTGGAAATTCTAAGAAGGTGGTTTAAAAGACACAAATTGGTTATAAATGGCAAAACCAAATATATGTTGTTTAACCTTTCTGGAACAGTCTGTGAGGATTTGTCTTTTGTATATCATTCTCCGTCTTTCTTGAAAATGCGTCTTGTAAATCTGTGTGAACATGATTTGTCTTTGTCTATTTATGATAGTAAGTTGAGCTGTACTGATAATTGCTTTGTTATTGAACCTGTTGACTGCTTTAAGTATTTGGGTGTTACTTTGGATGTTAGGTTAAGTTGGAGAGAACACACCAGATACTTGACTTATTATTTAAATAACGTGGTTAGGCAACTTTATCACCTCAGCTTGTACTGTAATCGTTCAATTCTAAAATTAATTTATAATGGTTTGTTTAAGTCTAAATTAAGTTACGGTATCTGTTGTTAGGGTGGTACCTATTTCAATAAAATTGAACCATTACTTCTCAAACAAAAACATGCTATTCGTATTATGTGCAAAGTCAATCGTAGAACTCCAAGTTTTATTTTGTTTAAGAATTTAGGATTACTTCCTTTAAGACATAATATGCATTTCTATAAGGTCCTCAAAACATTCTATAACAATTCTGGTTATACTGCAGCTAGGCTTTATGGAACTTACAATTTAAGAGTAAATACCAGAAATTTTGCATCTATTCCAACGATCAATAAATCACACTTTTGTCATTTTTATAATGTCATTGCGCCTTGTCGATTCAACAAGTTGCCAGAAAATTATCGATGCGAAAGAGTTGAAGTCAGATTTCTTAAGAATATTAAATCATGGCTCTTATCTTTTGATAATCACTCTATTGAAAATCTTTTGAACCCATTAGTCTAACATTTTTTTTTTTGTTTTCTCTAACAGTTTTTTCTTTTTGTTTTTAATGTTTTTATACTTTTAAATTTCTATTATTCCAAAATTTTATATTTTTCTAAATATTTCGTTACTTTTTTAAACTTTTTATTTTTCATTTGTTTATACAATTTCTCTTAGAATTTTGTTCTAATTTTTAGTTTTTAATAGGATAAGCATAATAATTATTTTATTATATTAATATTTATTCTATTTTATACTCAATTTCCCCATTAGTAAATTGATTTGTTTTTTATCTAAGAGTTCAATCGCCACTTATCGTTTGGTTACTTATTGAACCTAGCTATTTCATTAAAACACTAGGCTAAGAAATCTGAATTAATTTGTTATATAATTTTGTAAATTTAGTATGTAAGTTAGCTTAAGTTGTTAATTAAATAAAGAATTATTATTATTATTATTAGTATTTCTTCAATATTTTCTCTCATCAATAAATATTTTCAATATATATTGATGTGTAAATACTGCCTTACGATGACTGAATGTAATGAAAAAAAAATGCTTTTACAGTCTTAAGCAATATTGATACAACCTATATCATGATTTGACCAAGGTAAGTATAAATAAATATTACTAAGTATCTTTTAACTAAATACGGTAGCAAAAGTGATGTAAATTATTAAAATGTAGGGCTGTTTTGCAATTTATAATTCGTCTAACATTGCAATAACATTTTCTTATTCTTTGCCTGTGTAAACACGACATAAATTACGAATTGAAATTAAAATGTGAGAAATAAAAGTGTAAAATTATTTAAAAATTCTGAAAAATTCTAAAAATCAATATTAATCTATAATCTAAGAAATAATCTAATTAAAATCTAAGAAATAATTTTCTGAAAAGACAGTGTCCATTAGCTTATGTAGAAAAATGCAGATTGGGCTTATAAAAATAAGTCATGAAATCAGAGCTAAATTATTTACAAATCAATCTTGCTGATTTACATAAATATAACACAATTGATTTTCATCAGACATTATGAAGAAAGCAAATACAAGTACATTTAGGCTCAAGCATGTACGCAAAATTTGCGGAACTTGAATATTTCGTTTTATTTACAAATTGACAAGACTACAATATTACAATGTGCATAACATTGTTCATAACTACTCATCTTCACATTAGTGATCAGCCTTTTCGAAAAGCAAAACATATGCAATTATTTTTTGTCTAATCAGAGCAATGCGAGTGATAATCCGCATTCAGAACTGTGAGCAGAGCAAATTGTTATCCAAATTCAGAAATTCTGAATTAATGAAGAAAGAGTCATGTTCAGAATCAAAAATTACACTGAAATTGATCTTAGTCATTGAATAATAAAATCCATGAATTAGTGTTCAGTTACTGATATCTGCAAAGCTCGCCAATAATTTTTCTTTATTTTTCGTAAAACTTACTTTTTTGAATTGTGTCATTTTAGAAATACATATGCGATATTTGCATTTGAAAAAATATAATATGATAATAATAATTGCATATTATTATATTACAAAAAGTGATTCATACACTTGAGATCATGAATCAACACAAATTCAGTTGGGAGTGTATGTCTAATATCAGATTGTGCCGACAGTAATTTAATTAATAAAATATTAATTAGACTTTAAAAAAGTATTGAAATTCAAATATAAATAGTTATAGTCTAACTTGTCATTATTGTATGCATATTGAAATTTTAAATTAAAAAAATAATCACAATTATTCACAACTATTTTAAATTGCAATCTAACAAAGACATAAACGTGCAACATAATTTAAATATAAATCACAAAACATTCCTTTAAAACCAACAAAAAAAAAACATACTGGACATTCTAAACTCGATTTCTAAAAATAACTTAAAATTTTCTAAACAATAAAATTAAATTCGAGATTGATTCTGGTTTGTTGATACAGTGATTATTAAAAATATTCGGACATAATATAAAATTTTAATAATAATTTATTTACAATATTTTTCTATTTATACTGCAGCACTGCTTCGGAGACTAGAGAGAAGTTCGATTAAGAATTGTGGAAGTGCTTTAGTATATTTGAATGCATAATAGGGCAGCTAAAATTTTACCATTTATTCGATTATAGCAAAAGTAAGTGATAAAGTATAAAAAAAAAATCAATTATAACGTCAAATTAGCTATAAATCTTAATTCAGCTATGACGATATATGAATATAATCAGAATTAAACTATCACATAGTAAAACATTACAGAATATTTTATTTTAACTCTAGTTTTGATTACGGCGGGACAAATTTTAATCAGAACTAAGCTTGTCACTACAGCTGAAACAATCAAATTTTATAAAATTATATTTGTTTTGTCATTTTTTTTTTCATATATAGCCAACCGTTCGAACGTAACCTTTAGTACTTACGTACCGATTGGTTGGGATATGATGTCTTTATTATGAACGAATTTCCGTTACCTGTTTTATGCCATTTAAGTATTTCTACTGTGGGATTTGCATCTGCGGTTACTATTGTTTCGCCTTTGAAATGTTCAAGTGGAAGAAGTATAGTTCTTTGTTTTCTAATGATCATGGGTCCACACCTACGAAGTTACAAGACAGAGAAAGCGCTTCTACTATTACGATGATGTCTACGGTAAGTTAAAGACAACGTTAGTTTTGCGTTACCAATAATTAGGAGCTATTTTGAACGCAGTCAAAGTGTCCTAAGGCTGAAAGTGAAGCGCCAGCCCAAATATGGGAATTATGTTCCATCTTGATCGTATAAATGAGAGTTACGAAGGTGAAAAAGAAAAGTATCTCATACACTTGCATGCTCATTCCGCGGTGCCAAAAATTCGATCGTTCCAAGTCATATTTTGATTCACGCTCAAACCGAAAATGTTGGAACTATGTGAGTTTTGAAAGGTAGTACTTTGGAAAGAAAGGTGTGATTTAAATTTTAAAAGTTAGAGTGAAATTAGACAGTTAAATTCAACTATGTTTCTTTTACCCCAGTCGGCAATTTTTATTAAATCATGGTTAACTATGTTAACCAAAATTTGTCTTCTATTGCTGTTGTACTTCGGCAGTTGTAGTATTAGATTTGCGAAGAAAATCAAAGGATATTACGAGAGTACTGTCATTTGCAAGGCTATGAATTGAATTGAAAATTAAATGAAGTAGGTTCTTAACAAAAATCAAGAAAAGAGTAGTTTAGAGAACAGATTCTTACAGAATACGAGTATTTACATAATTTTTTTCAGATTTAAATCCATCTACCAAGAAACGGATCGAACAATTCGAAAAAAAACCATCAATCCATTGAGAAAATACAGACCCTAGACCTAAACCTTGATATTTAGCTATTAAAAACACAAACCATACTCGATCGAAAACTTTTGAAATATCTATAAAGCAACAATACCAGATTCACTGGGATTTTGCAAACTGATTTTAAGCTTTCGCACAAATGACAGAAATTCATTATGTCGCCGGTGATGTCTGAAGCCATAGGTGTAGTTTATTAATTTCCATAGTTTCGTTTCAATTTTACTTTAAATTTCAGAATGAAATTAGACCACTGAAATCTGACGTCTGCAATATTATTTTCTAATATAATATGTATAACTACCGTAACAGTTTTTGTTATCTTAATTTTTACTTAGACGTACGATTACATAATAAAATTTTTATTTTTGCTTTGATTTTAATTTTGAATTGTAGATAAAAACAAGAAAAAAAATAAATAAATAGCAGAATAAAAAAAATTAAAACTTATTATTGTATAATCAATTTAGAAACAAATACCTATACTATATGCCTTTTGCTGTGATTCAAAAGATCAAAAGTAAGTATGGCGGAACATACATTTTGTATTTATAAAAAAAAATTTTGACTTTTTCTAAGCTGTAATGAATTTCTTTGTATGTAGCTCAAATTGACATTAGGTCAATTAGTTTTATTGATTAGAGCCATTAGTGATTCAGTAGTTCCTATTTCGAATTTAGAGTCTTTATTTATCATTAAACAAAAAAAAAATTGTAATTTAGTGACCAAAAACTTTTTCTGTTTACTTATATACAATTTTGCTGTAAAAATACAACTTTCTACTTCCGATTTTAATGCGAAATCGAAATATTTTGTTTATTTTAAATTTATTTTAAAAATACATAGTATAGAGTAGATATTCACAATATACATATATATATATATATATATATACCAAATTAGATATTTTACAAAATATTCAATAATAAATTTGCTATTGAAATGGAAGTAAACATAAACATAAAAAATTAAAAATAAATAAAATGTTGCGTAACCAAAATTAAAACAACATCAAAAAATTTAAACAATTTATCGTATTCCTTTTACCTATTCAGTCTAACATGGTCTAACATACTAATTTATCGTATTTATAATTTTTAATGTGAATATTTTAAGATAAGCGAGACTAATATTAGAAATGATATTATATAGGGGGATATATCACTTAGATAAAATAAATCGGGATTGAGTAGCTAATGAATTTTCATTAAATGATTTTGATTCACGCAATGTGAGGATATTTTTGAGAGTCTGTAGTGGAAGTCTGTAAATAACAATACCTACAATAATTTATTCATCAGAAATAAGACTCTCATTAATATATTGATTAATTAAAAATGTATATGTATAATCGGTAAAAACGTTTTTGAACATAACTAGCTTTTTTTCCCTGTTATCCCTCGTGGGAGCATAGGTCATCAACTAGACTCCTCCATTGTTTTCTGTTGTACGCAATGATTTTTATTTCTTTCCAAGTTCATCCATATTTCGTTAATTCAGAAGTCGCATTTCTATAACAGGTGTTGTTGGGGGTCTACCTCGCCTTAAAGGTTTCATTCTAGAGCCATTCTGGTTATATTATTTGATAATTTTTTTAGAGTGACCTATCCATCTCCATTTTCTACGCTTAATACATTACCTGTTCTTCACCTGTTAGCTACTATACATCCTTATTGCTGATGGTGTTGGGCCAGACTATGCTACATATTCTCGTTTTTTTTTATTTCAATTGTTCGCAAATATTTGAAGCTTTTGACTGATGCTATATTTGTCGTCATACAAATTTCGCTGCCATACAAATGTGTTGACATTACACAAGCTCTGAATATTCTGATTTTGCTTTTCATGATTATTTGGCCATTCTTCCATATTGGGCCGAACGCAGCTCTGGCCTTACGACGTCTGTTGTTGACATCTGTTTCTGTACCTCCGTTCATTGTTAGAATGTTACCTAGGTAGGAGAATATTTCCACATATTCAACTGTTTGACCTTCTACTTATTTATTTAGTTTAGCTCAAACTTCATTACAATAATTATTATTTTTTTTTTTCTTTTTTTTTTATAATACCACATAACACATTCAATTTACAAAATAAAATTATATCTAACTTAGAACTAGTTAAAATACATTGAAATAAATTGCACACATATTTTAAATACTACAGATTACTTATATAATTTAAGTTTTTGAGTCTGTTTCGAAAGTGTGAAGTCAATATAGTTTATGTGTTTATTACCAATTAGTAACATTCTGCCATAATTGCCATAATTGGTCCTATAAAAACTTAAATGTAAAGAAGTTTGTATTTCGTAGGCGATTATTTGAATTAATGTTGATGTTATTCAAAATTTGAAGAGAAGCAATGTTTCCTTTAATAATTTCAGTAAGAAAAATAACATCCGCCCCTTCTCGTCTTAATTTCAAAGTTTTCAAATGAATTAAGTTCAATATATGCTCATATGGAGGTAAAATTAATGGATTTGACCATTGGAAATTACGCAAAGCAAATCTTAAAAAAATTTTTTTGCACTGCTTCAATCCTGTTAATATGAACATCATAGAAAGGTGACCAAACTTAACTAGCATACTTCAAATTTGGTCTAACGAGACTATAATACAAAGATTTGAGAACATAGGGATCGTTAAATTCCTTTGACCAACTTTTAACAAAACCTAGCATAGAATTAGCTTTATTGATAATATTACAAAAATGTGATTTAAAGTTAAGCTTGTCGTCAAAGTAAACACCTAAGTCTTTAATTAAGCTCGTTTTGGAAAGGCTAATACCATTTAACTAATAATTAAAACAAACCGGATTACGTCGACGTGTGTAACACATAAATGCACATTTATTCACATTTAAAAGAAGATTATTTAAAAATTATTTCATTTTTAAAAATTTTCATATCATCCGCGTAAGTTTTCAGTTCACTATTAAGGATTACTGAACAGACATCATTAGCCGATATTATAAAAAAAAGCTTTATTCTCTTGCTCTTGGTCTTATCTATGTTAATTTCTAGCGCGACTCTACTCACTACTTGCTGAAGGAGATCTGCTTTGTGTTGAATATTACAGAATCTGTGAGCTAGCAGACATATATCGACCACATTGTCAAAGTCCTTAAGTGTCCACCTTATACCTCTTCCGAAAGAACACTTATAACAACTTCCCACCTTATGCTTATAATAACAACTTACAAAGTAAACTTTACAAAATCATTTCAAAATTTGCAAAATCTCATTATTTTAAGCCTCATAAACAAATGAAAATTATCAGTTTTTTAATCATTGAATGGAGCACTAAATCTTTTAAATAAATATTTAAAAATTTGTGACACTGCAATTTTTAGAGATATTTTGCTGCGATATAATAAATTGAATAAAAAAAATTAACTATAACATAACTAGTTCATTTATTTACAGATAAGTATGTTTCAAATTGAATTCTACTATAGCGAGAATAGATCATATATTGACATTCTCTATTATAAAAGTAGAAGGCTCGCGATGGAACATAGGCGATGAAAATAACAGCACACAGTGACGGATTGATTATACCAGATGATAATGTTGTATTCAAACGTAAGCTCCGTTTTGTGTCAATTCAGCGCAAAAATTTAGTTGGCATATACAATTTGTGTATAGTGGATATTCTTATAGAACATTGTTCAAATGTACACACGATTTCTGTTTCTTCTAAGAATTTCTGTTTCATTTTAAATAAATTGTTTTTTTTTTTTTTTTTTAAACAAGAAGAGTTAATTTTAATTATGATTTTTTAATTTTGTCGTTGATTCTGACAATTTTAAGCACCTTAAAAAAATGTAAAGAGATTTATTTTTCATAAATCCTATTCGTAGGTTATTTGTTTACCCATTTTATATCAATATAATAAAAATAAAAGTAGAGCAATATGCCGAAGGCAAGAGGTGTTTGGCTCAATTAACGGAATAATTACTAACATAAATTCATAAAATCGAATTCCGCTAGAATGTAAGCCTGATATAGAGAATGTCAGTTAATTGACTAATCTTATTGACGATAGAGGCCAAATTTTACCTTGGCTATCTCTACATAATGTCCAATCTTTTTGGTTTAAAAATTGCATTCTCCTGTTTTTAAATTCTAGTGCCGAAATTCATACTTTATCTACGACACGAAAACGAAGTTGGCTTCAACAGCAACGTCGGCTACGAAGTTTTTTAAAGTTTTTTGTAAATTTTTCTAATAACTAATTAAGAATTAATTTTTAATTGTCAAAATATTTAATACAGTAACCTGTTTTGTATTTAAAATGTTTTGATAATGAAAGTTCATAATTTTTGTCTTTATCATATTATCATATTGCACAGATCAATTTATAAAATTATAATAAAAATATTTTGAATTAAGTAACAATTTGACTGTCTACAACATTACAACAGCACTTATAATTGGATTGTATACAACTGTTTTTTTTTAATAAGTGAAATGTTGTGGTTAGGCATGACCCTTTAAAATTTCTTATACCCACATTTTGATTATTCAAAATTTCCGCCCGAATACCTTAGATAATGCTATTATTGCGGACATGTCAATTTCCGAATGAGAAGATAGAATATACTACTATTTTGTTATTGCAAATAGCTTAGCAATTTACATAGGAGTTAATTTTACATAAGAGTCAATTCGTATGTAAAATGCTCAGCTATTTGCAATAACAAAATAGTAGTGTATTTCTACTGTATATAGTCAAATCAGTAGTGTATTTTTAAACATGTATTTCGTATTTCTCTTGGTCCAAAATTTCAACGTACATATGCGTGTGTTATCATGTCTGTTTATTTAAAATTGATAATAAAAAAAAAAACGTTGTAAATATGCTTAGCGTTTATTTATTTAGAATTCCGTTGACTGTAAAATGGTTTATAATGGTCAACGGTTTTTATGATTCCGTTAATATAAAATGGTTTTGAAACAAGTTTTATGTAGAATCTATATCGCAAATTATTGTCTACCCCAAATATTCAGTGAACATACATCGTGGTATCATAAACCGAGAACTAAAAATAATAGAAATATACCATTTTGTACCACATATATATATCTTTAGATCCTTGACCATGATTAATTCAATAAATTGTCTATATCAGTGTTTATTTAATAATAATTAACCGTAAACAATTTAATTGGCGAAAAATTTTCCATGTAAATTCTAATAATTATAGAACAGTTTTTTTTCTATTTTTTTTCACATCAACAATCAATCAATCAATCAATGATTATGATGACAGATTTATGTTTATCTATTTAGGAACTAAGTAAATGTTTTGCTTCCACCAAATCTTATAAAGAATTATTTATAACATGTGGTATATTTAAAATTAAAGGTGTGGTAAAGAATTAAATATTAATATTAAAATTTTGTAGTTTTATTTTTTGTTTTATTCAAAATTAACATTTTGTTTGCCCATTTAGAATAATAACAACAATAACAACAACATAAAAAACTAATAAAAAAAAAGTGTAAAATTAAATAATTAATTAGGGTTATACTTTGACGGCGAACAGTCTGTGATGACTTGTGTTTGACATAAAAAAAAAAAAAAGTGTTCGCTTGTGTTCTGTGGGAATTTTTTTTTAAATCTGAACTGAAACTTGTTTTATTTTTAAATAATATTATTAATGAATTTGAATATTTTATATTCAAATAATTTTATGTGTTATTTATTGATGATATAATAAGATCAGATTTTTAATTTTAAATGTGAAATTTATTTATTTAAGAGTGAAATATTATCTATGATGATTGATAAGCTAGATTTTAATTTTTAAATTTGCTTTTAAGTTAGATAATTTCAAGATTTTTCTTCGACTAAAAAACTATATATCAGAGATTCTAGCATATGCAATTGATTAGGCTAGTTTAAGAATTTGTCAATATCATTTTTTTTTTAAATGATTTGTTTTACAATAGTATAGCCTATTAGGTTCTTTGAACAAGTGCAAATTTGTTATTCTAACTGTATTCTATTTATTTTTCTAACGGAAACTGTATTGCAAGATAATAATAATTCGTCAGTATTTTCCTATCTCGATGCTTTCAAAAGAATGTTATACCGGGTGGCCCAGAGCATGTGTATCAGCTTTTTAAGAGGGGAATGAACCGTTATTCTAAAATTAAAAAAAAAAATGATTAACTAAATCGCGGATGCGCTATCGATTTGTAATACTTTCAACTTCCAGGAAGGACCCGAAAAGTTAGTCGAAATCGAGATTTTCAAATGGGAAGAGGTACTTTTTTATGCGAATTCGGATTCTACGTCAAATGATGACGATGGTAATGATGGATCGGGATCTTCTGATTCCGAACACATTTAACCTTCACTTGGGCAGGATTAACGTATGTTAATATTTACTTTTGCATAAAAACTTTATTATTTGGTCGATTTTAATGAAATCACAGATCAGTGCCTGATTTTTTAAGTAGATATTGAATATATAATGAAAAGTTTGGAAAAACGTGTCTATGCCCAATTTTTCGGCAATTTAATTTTTTTTCTTCGTTGTTGGGCAAGATTAACATATTATGTTAATATCTTTTTTTTATTCATACAAAATGTATGGTATCGTATTGTACTCGTATGGTAAATGTATGGTACTCGTATAAAATTTTTATAATTATTTCGATAAGAGTTGAAAAATAAGATAAAAGGCTCCGAAATATTTTAAATTGAAATAGAAATATGCTAAAATTAATATATTTTAAAATATAAAGTAAATAAAGCACCAAAGGTTTTTTGAAAAAAAATTTTGTTTTGAATTTTATTTTTGGTATGTTAGAAAAAAGAAAAATTCTCTTACGAAGTTAAATAAAAAACGTATGTCAACCACTGATGTATTGAAAATTGCGGCGAATGTTTCCACAAACAGTTAAACTTTTTATTGATGGATGCGGACCTATCGATTTTTCTCGGAAAATATTTTGTTGCCAGACCCTTTGATATGTTGATTGAATTTTATTCCACTTTGTGCCATCCTTTCCAATAAAATATTGATTTGAATCAACAATGTGATTATTTTCTTCTTGTACTTCTGATTCATCATCTAGTGCAGTGGTCGGCAAACTCATTAGTCAAAAGAGCCAAATTTCAGCAGTACAATACTTAAAATGTTTTGAGAGCCTTAGGTACGTTCGAGTAGATCTACCACTTCCCATCCAGACTAATTTTCTAGTTCTAATATTTACTGACAAAATTAAATTACAATTTTTTAGTTCAAATTTCATTTTTATTTATTATTTTCAAATATTATTAAATAAATATATTATTAAACAGGTATTAAATTCTTATCATAATTTGATTCTTTTCCACACAACATATTTAACATTCATGAATTTTAATTATAGATTTAATAAAGAAGATTAATGTGAACAATGTCCTTGCATATCTTTAGAAGTTTTGTGTAAGTCCGGTTTATATGTAGTTGTTTTTAATTTTAGACATGACTCTAGATTCCCATCAGTAAGACGACTCCTCAATTTACTTTTGATGAAGTTCATACTGGAAAAGGTTTGTTCACATATGTATGTAGAACCGAAAATGGAAAGAACTGCAAAAGCTAATTTTTTCAATTCATTATATGAGTCAGGAATACCGTTCCAAGTGTTAAAAATTAATAAATCCTCATTCTCCATATCTTTTAGAGCAGACCATTTATGCTGGGAAGCAAGTTCACATTTGTTTTGTTTCTAATTCTTTCAAATCAGCACAAAGGCGTTCAAATTTCGAGCTCCATAATTCTTTGTTTTTTAAATCCAATAATTACATTTGAAATTGGCCAACATCAATATTGAACGGTGAAAAATTCAATTTAGTTGCATCAGCATTAACAGGCATTTTAACAAAAGCTAAAGTAAGTTTGCTGTTTCTGAATTGTTCAAACCTATTGAGAAAAGCTTTCCTCATATCCTCATATACTCATATATAAGCGTTGTTTTAAAATAGCAAATTTCAATATAACAATTGGTTTTTTGGTAATGTTTTAAAAGACTGGGAAAGTGAATAAAAGCTTTTTCTTCAAAATCCTGCACAAAAAGAGATAACTTTTTTTCAAACAAAGTAACTTCCTCTAACATTGAAAAAACTATATTTCCTTTCCCTTGTAAGTTGCGATTAAGCTGGTTAAGATGGGATGTTACATCTACCATAAAGTAAAACTTTTGTATCCACTGATCATTTGTGAATTCTGGATAATCAACATCTTTCTCGAGTAGAAAACTTTTTATTTCCATTAGTATGGAAGCGAAACGTTTCAGGAAGTTTCATTCATCAAGTGGAATCTGGTGATTTTCAAAGCGCTCAATTACTGCATTTGTAATATCCTCCCTACGGGTGTGACCGTGAAGTGGTAATAATCCTAAAAGTTCTTCTTTAGGACCTGAGGATGAAATATAGCGTACAAAAAGCGAAACTTGTGCTGTATCACTTATGTCACAGGAATCGTCAACTGCTATTGATAAAGCCGAAGCTAATTGGACACTTTTTTGTATGGATAGTCACTTCCATTTAATTCTAATTCGTTGTTTTTACCCAAGCCATATATATTTTAATGCAAACTTGTTTCTAAGACGAAAACCATCACATTATGTAAGATAATAGCAGATTTTATTTTGACAAGTATTCACATGTGGATTACGGTTATAAAAATATTAAAATTTTTTAAATTCTGTGCGTGGTGCTTTTGTAAAAATTTAGTTAATTTTTAATTTACAAAACAAACAACATAAAATATTTTTATTCAAAAATAAAATTTTTCAAAAATTCATAATTTTTATTCAAAAATTTTTTATAAAAGAGCCCTACTTTAAAAGCTAAAGAGCCTATCAAGGCTCGCGAGCCTTGGTTTGCCGACCAGTGATCTAGTGACTCATCCTCAGAATCATGACCATCACTTAGGTCTAAGATACATTTTTTAAGCATCTGATTCTTCATTTTCTTCATCTTCATTTTGAGAAGTACGATAATCTTTATTTCATCACTGTCATCATTACCATTACTTTCGACTCTTAAGGGACCAGCAACTGGCTCACATACTATTTCTTTCGGTGGTCCTACATTATCATATTCATCATGCAGCACATATTCCACCAATCTAGGGAAATATGTTTGTTCCTCCTCAAACGATAACCTGTAAAAATAAGTTTTGTTTATCTTTTGTGTGCATTTTTGTTTTTTTTTTAATTTTTTTTATTTTTGGTATTTTTCATAGTAAAACTCAATGAAAAAAAATGTCATATACCTATAACGGCATTTTTTTTTAAACTTCATATATTTGGAACAGTTTTGCTTGATTTCGTAGAAATTTATTAATATTTACACCAAAACATATGAAATTTAACAAATGGGTTTTTTGAAGAAAAGCACAAATTTTTTGTGTATTTTGCACTTTTTCTAAAAATAACAAAATTTACTTACCTTCCTACCTGAACGGCACATAAAATTTTAAACTCTTTCATATTATTGCAAATATTGAAAATTCAGTAAATAATCTTAACAAAATATATATATTTAATTTATTTCACTGAAATAGACACACTGTTGTTGTCGGAACTGTTAACATGAGTACCTTGAAACAAACGGAATTCCCCAGTAGCACTTTACCGGTATTTCCAGAAAAATATGTTAGAGGATAGATATTCGCATGTAATAAAAGCAAACATAAAAGTAACAGTAATACACATACAAAAATAAAACCATAAAAATCATTTATTTTTATCAAAAAATTCTCCATACAAAATATATGGAAAAACCAAAAATATTAACATATTATGTTAATCTTGCCCAATTACGTATATTTCGTTTACCGCCCAATCGAAGGTTAAGAAACTAGTAGAAGAAGACGAAGATGAACAAGATTTGAGTGATAATGATAACGAGTTTGAAAAATCAGCAGAAGTTTTTATAGATATTTTTATGGAACGAAATGAAAAAATTTGTCATACAATGAAGGCAGAACTAAACTCCGTAATATTACAAGAGGAGGGTTAAACAAAGTAATATTACCCCTAGGAAAATATATATATATACAGGACACTTTTCTTTAATTTTTCATGATACTTTTACAAATTTAATAAATCTAATAAGTGGAAACTTGTATGTAGATTCTATTGAGATTCGTTATATCACTCTTATAAGTTTTTAATACTTTACATACTTGACATTAATAAAAATAAAATTTTGATTGAGTGTGATTAAATAAACCGTTTAAATAATTAATTTATTAGTATACATATTTCGAATGATTTCTTGGAATCTAATAATTTGTTTAATTCATTCTAATTATAAGTTAATGTAGTAAATTATATTTGAAATAAATGGATCATTTTAATAATAATAATAACAATAATAATAACTTAATAATAAAAAATAATTAATAATAATATTCCCAGAAAAAAATTAATCTATTTTTTTATTATCGACGATGCACCATACTACTAATTATATTGACGAAGAAGGTAAAAATAAACCTTTTATAATAAAATATTATAATTTAACAAAGGGTTGGAGTAAATACTTTAAACCAAATGTCACATGCATTTTCCGTACGACGTATAAGACTAATAAATGGCCTATTGCAATATTTTACAATTTAATTGATATATGTTGTATAGCTACAAATATTATTTTGTTGAATATCATTATTATTATATATATTAATTATTTATATAATTAAATTATTACAATTAACAGGCTTATTCTTCATAATTCTACAAAATTTTTTATATGTGTGCCTCAGAGGCAGTTCTTAATTGTTTCATTAATACACGCAGGCTAATTAGGGTTAATCTGGATGTATCAGACCCCAATCTGTTTATGTATAATGCAATTTTTGTAAGTGAAACTTACTATTAACACGTTGGTGAGGAAAATGTTATAAACTCGCGTCACACTAAATTGTGAGTCGCTAATGTTATTAATATATACATACATTCATATACATTCTAAATATAGGTAGGTACAAAAAAAATATTTTTTTTGCTGTTTTTCTTTTGTTTTTTAGAAACATACAGACAATATAAACGTAGACGTAGAGGATAATAAGAAAAATAAGTAAAATAAAATGTGGATTTTGTTGTTGTAGATTATATGGCATGTAATTATTTATTGCTCTGATCAGAAATAAAATATAACAAAAAACAATTTTTTTTTCTCATTTAAATAAAAACAACAAAACAAAAAACAACATTTGAAGTTGTTCTCTTCTCATAGTTCTCATCAAGGAATATCAATCAGACCATCCCAATTAGAATATGCAGTATGCCTATGCACTCATATATGTATTCATTTGTTTGCAAACAAATCAATATGCAAATTTGCTAAAAATTATAAGACATAGACGATAATAAGAATTTAACGTGCAAGAAAAAGAAAAAATATAGTGAACAAAAGAGAGTAACAAAAAAAGTTGGCTGAAATTAAATAAAAAAAAAAATAATAATTTTTAAAAAAATTTGTTGATTAATATATTGATTTGGAAAAAAAATTTGCGACAAAAATTTCGTTTAAATATTTAACAATATTATTTTCTAAATTATATCAACTATGCATAAGAGTTTTAAGAGACCTAACTACAACAGCGTTATCATATTCTTTAAATTATGTGATTAAATAGATGTTGTCCTCAGTATTATTTTATAATCGTATACCAATATAATAAATATTTAGGTTTACTATAATTTAATATGATTAATAAAAAATAATAATGTTTGTAACTCCAACTTATTACTGACAAAGATGTTAATAATATTTTATATTATTGTAATGTAATTATAATTTAATATTTTTAATAGGTATATAAGAAAATAATAATGTTTAAAATGAAAATATTGAAATAATAAAAGATCAGAATTAATCCTCGTATAAGGGAACAAACTAAATTAGAACTAACATTTTTTGCCACCCTGCCTCATATAAATAATGGGAGGGAACGTAAACAAATCCAAAGGAAAATAATGAGAATGCAAAATTATTTTCCAGTATAAAGCAAAAGGCAAACATCTGTTTTGTACCTTTACTCTCTCAAAATAAATTTGGTATACGATAAGTAAATGTAAATTTTACCTCTTTTAACTAATGATATTTTGCTTGTTTTGGTTATTGAGCTAAGTCATTTAAAAACTTATTGTTTTAATTTAAGTTTGTGTATGGTTTGTTATATAAAAAAAAAATATTGGTACCTATCTAAGTCTAAATATATAAAAAAAAAAAATTATTGTTACCTACATAATATTAAACCTATTTAGCAAAAGTTATAATTTTTGGAAATAAAAAAGTGATTGATTATTAAAATTTCATTTTTTAAAATACTTTTAATTTTCTTTTTAGTTAATAATTAAAGCTTTATTTAAAAAATTCAATTAAAAATTACATATTTTAAATTTTTATATTGCATTGTTATATAAAATACATATTATATACTAGCGGAGTTACCCGGCGTTGCCCGAGAAAATTTAAAGTTCTTAGAATTTTGTCTGCGTTTTTAGTTTGAAAAGGGAAGTATTATGTGATGTTTGTCTGTTAGTAAACTATCTGTTAAATGTTTTTATATGTAATTGTTTTTTTTTTTTTGTGGAAAGTTTGAAAACCAATACAAAGAACAATACGCCCGTGCTTTGTAATAGTGTGGGATCCACCCCCCCTAAAACCACTGCAAGTTTTTAAAAATTTAATAAAAAGCTAATTCATGAAAATTTTAAAAATTATTATAGGTACTTATCTACTTAAATGAAATCCAAAAAAAAATCGAAAAAGTGAACGAAAATTAAAATGAGTTTCAGTTTTGAACAAAAATAGTACTTACAACTTAAAATAAAATGTAAACATAAGTCTTAGGCGTTGCTTACAAATTTCAATTATTTCAATTAGAATTTTGGGATTTTAATTAGAAGTATTTTTTGAAAACTAAATTATGGTCCGTTTTTATGTTTTTATTTCATTGAAAGACAGAAATAAATAAAAATGAGAATTTTGTTTTGCTGTTTTCTTCACCCTTTTTTTTCTTCCTCTCTAAAAATAATAAAATAAGAAAAAAATTTAAAAACTTGCTTTTTGAATGACTATCACCAATATTTCGTACCAATATTAACTGCACTAAATTGACCCTTTATAAATAAGCTAAATTCAAGCTCCATTAGAAAATTATATATGGTCTGCATAACATATGAAATTCAGACCCACTTCCTGTTAAGTTAGGGACTTGACATTTTACCTTGGATCCCGATTAGGGCAGTTTCAGAAGCTGGACCGATTTGGTTCCAATTTAATACACATATGCATGTTGAGTTCCAATGAAAACTATTTTTCTTATTAGGAAATTTGAGGGATCTGCGGACCTGCTCGAAGTTATACGACAGCTACCCGAATTAGTCAAAATTTCGAAAAAATATGAAAGTCATATTTGTTTATTTTTGAAAGAGTACCTGTGTGCAAATTTTCCGCTCTCTAGCACCTTTAGTTTTTAAAATCTTTTTGTCGGATGCTGGGAGTTGTATGACAGCTACCCGAACCAGTCAAAATTTCGAAAAAATGTGAAAGTCAAATTTGTTTATTTTTGGAAGAGTACCTGTGTGCAAATTTTCAGCTCTGTAGAACCTTTGGCTTTTGAAATTTTTTTGTCGGGTACTGGTAGTTGTATGGTAGCTACTCGAACCAGTCAAAATTTCGAAAAAATGTCAAAGTCATATTTGTTTATTTTTGGAAGGGTACCCGTGTGCAAATTTTCAGCTCTCTAGCACCTTTGGTTTTTGAAATATTTTTTGCGGGTGCTGGGAATTGTACGACAGCTACCCGAACCAGTCAAAATTTCGAAAAAATGTGAAAGTCATATTTATTTATTTTTCAGATAGTAACTGTGTGCAAATTTTCAACTCTGTAGCACCTTTGGTTTTTGAAATATTTTTGTCAGGTGCTCGGAGTTGTATGACAGGTACCCGAACCAGTCAGAATTTTGGAAAACAACATATCACGGGCTCGATTCCAAGTAGTAAAAAACCATCCTGTAAAATTTTGTTGAAATTGGTCCATCGGCGTCTCGGAGGAGTTCTGACACATACATACATACATACATACATACATACATACATACATACATACATACATACATACATACATACAAACATCCTTTTTTATATATAAGATTATATTTAAGTATTTTTTATATCGTTTATAAAACAACGATCGACATAAATTCCAATCAAAAATCTTTGTGTCCTACTTCAGTTACCATAAGCTTATTGTATCTTTTTTACAATATAATGAAAATTGTCTAATTTAATCGGCCCTCAGACCTCAATCTCAATATCAATCATCTGCATTTAAATGTTGTTACTACCGCCAGTCCCATGACTGGACTTTCTTTTTTTTTTTTTAATTTCTTAGCTGCTGTCCTTTTTAAATATTTAATTGATATAAAACTTAACACTAGATATACTTTAGCTAATTATATAATAATGTTAACAGCAACAACATCTGTTATCTCTTTCAATTTTAAAATTATGAAAATCTTATTTGAAAAATTTGCTCTTTTCAATTTCACTTCTTCACACTCTATTTATTAAATTTAATACAAAATTTTTCCCGCTAATTTAACAACTTTTTTATATTAGAAAATAATTTTTCATAAACACGTTTAAATCAAAATATATAACTAAAATTTATCCCCCTAGCACTAATAAAAATAACTCGTGTATTCCAAAAAAAAAAAAAAAAAAAAATTAAAAGACAACAAACAAAATTACTTTTCTTATATTATTCTTTCACAAGTCTTCCCTTTTTCGATGAATTCCTTTAAGGTATTTTACTTTAAAAAAAAAAAAAATGTTTGTTATGGAAAAATTTTTCCTTTAAACACTGATGCGAGATAATTTATTGGTCCTAAGAATTTTTGAATTGTTTTGTATGACTTTAATTTCAATAGAATACAACAAAGATAAAATATTATGAAGTAAATATGGTTTTCTTCCCATTATTCAAACTAATATTATGTTAAATACAATTGACAAGAATGTTTCAACAAATAGAAGAAAAAATGGTATTAAGTGTAATTCTAATTTTATGAATGGTATTAAGTGTAAGTCTAATGGTGATTGGTTCTGATTTTTTGTAAACACCATTTAACTAGAAAAGTTACTAGATTTTCTATAACTTACAGTAACATTCTAAATATTTATATTATACCAGAAATGTGTTCTACAATTATTTAGGCACGATTAAGACCTTCTGATAAATTAACAAAATCTGTTTACTCTTATTTTGTTGTTGCTCCTCTTAATTTTTCATTTGTTACATCTCAAGTAAACCCTAATGTTTATTATGGAATATTCAAACAAAAAAAAAATATATATTAAAAAACAAAAATATAACGAAAAAAATTTCAACCAATATTTAATAATATAATTATGAGGCCAGACAGCTTTATATTATGATAGTAAAAAAATTAATATAATACATCACAAAGCTTTAAATCAGATTTTAAGTAAATATTTATAAAATTATTAAAACGGAATTAAAATTGCAATAGAATTTAAATATGTATACAAAAACCATAAAATAAGGAACAAACCAAAAATGGATTGAAAAACAAAAGCTAAATTTAAAAATTTAGCCCTAATATCTGAAATCAAAATCCAGTGTTACATGTCAGACTAACTTCAGTCCATCAATACTGAGCTTACGAACATCCTTTTTTTATACAAAATAAGACTCTTTTGGGCTTCTGGACATTCTATAATACATATAGCAAAATTAAGTAGCGGAGAGCTCAGAAGGAGCTAAGTCACCGAATAACGCAATGCATACAACCATAAAAAAATGTTTACTGCAATATTGACACAATCGCCAAAAGATATCTGAACTCTGACTGGTATAAAATTAAGTTCTGTAAAGATTCCATAGAGTTAATAATTTTAAGGAAGTTGTCAAGTTATATAAAAGTTATTTCGTCTTTTCTTTACACACTACCCAAACACTAGAAACCCCTTCATACAAAATGATTATAGGTTCGGGTGCGAAGAAAATTATTAGTATAGGTAAATAGGCTAGTAGAGGAAAGTTGGTATGTAAGTTGAGGACGAACTTGAATTGGTTCTTTTTGAAAAGTTCAAAAGTGTATAATGGAACACATGAGATAGAATTATGTACTAAATTTTAGCTGTTCTTACATAAAATGAATTTCCAGAACCAAGTTTGGACCACCTGGATATTTCTACGATGTAGAAATAAGCACTTGAAACTTCCCTAGTGTTATACGCTAGGGAATTGTTTGAAGGGAGCATTTATTAATTTTATTATATTACATTTATAATATTTATTATCAATAGAACAAGGATTATTTCCAACAAGATATCTATAAAAGAGAGAGAGAGAGAGAACTCAGTAGTTATTAGTAAAAATTCGATAAATGGAAAACCAGAAAATTATTCCAGCTTGATAGAAGGCAGCTTGAGACAATAATTAATGTATATTCTCAAATCACTGTTTGTGTAACAACGCAAACGCAATTCGTCTTAAACTTGGCAATACTGAAGATTATCAAATCATCAAGGATTTTAACATTCAGGAAAACTTCAATTATATTATTTGTGACTACCCAAGTCTGGCTAAAATTATGTTCAGATAAGGGTGGTTGAAAAAGTTTATATTTGACATTCTACAAAAATCTCAAAGATTAATTTTCAGGATATCCACAGATTTGTTAGAGCTACATATCATCTCAGAGACAGATACTGGTCCAATTTGTGTTCACATTGTGTCATTTTGCATATACCCTTCAATACTACAAAACAAAAAACTACATGGATGAAAAATCTGTTTTTGTATAAAAATTCAAAATCATTTGAAATTTTTTTCTCCAGATTTGATGCTTTGGTACTCAATGCTTCTTCTGAATGTTTCAAAGTCTGATTTTGTTTTTATTTACAAGATAAGTAACTTAATTTAGAATAAATATTTTCGAGTGATAAGATAATAAAGCGCAAGCTGAATTGTTAAAAGCCGAATCCAGTATGAAAAAAGCTATCAAAAAGAATATTAAATTTGTTTGAGTCTTATAGGTAACCCTATGTGTCTAATAAACTCAAACAAACAATAAGAAATGATTTGCAGAACAAAAAACATAAAAACGCTAATTAAGCTCGTTAAAAGAATGAATCTACTTTGATGTAAAATTGCACATCTCCACTTTCTCATTTGTCTAATAATGGCTGAGATTGCAAGAGCTTAATACTGACAAATTGACTTCTTAAATTTTAATTCGAAATTTGTAAAACAGAACATTATATAATTTTCAACTTTATATATTAATAAAAAAAAATCAATACATATATATAATATTTTGATACACTTATGTCATCACAGACTCTTAAAATAACTTAAAATTTTAATTTTATTAAAAAAAAAATAAACAAAACCAAAAAAAATAAATTTTCAACTTTATTTATTTTGAAATGTTTGTTTTTTGTTTTCATTAAGTAATTCTTTAGCAACAGCAGTCATCAAATTAAATTTCATAAAAAATACATACATTAAGAGTTTTCCAATCCAACTAGATTTTATACCACCTCCATTTATTTTAATTATTTTAATTGAATTGGTTGTCAATGAAACCCACAACCAACTTCTATTTACAATATTTATTTACATTAAGCAAAAAAAAAATAAAAAAACTATTCCAAATATGTAAGAAATCTAATTTAAAATAGGGATCGATCTTGGTATGGTATGATCAATTTATTATAAATAAGTTATTTAGAAGACAATCAAAAGATTTAATAGCATTTTAAATTGTACAGAAGTGATCTATATATCAAATCAAAGCAATTTGCTGCTGGCAACTATAATTTAACGAAATTTAACATATATGAATTAAAAAAGAGAATTTTACATGACTGTACTTGCACTTTTGGGCCATTCATTTTTTTTTCTATTACCAAAATGATCAGATGTGAGAATGAATGCCTGTTATGTAGGCATTCATTCTAACTTTGCTATCCCACTCTAACTGTTTTACGCAGATTTTTAAATTAACAATCAGACATAATAAAAATTAAAATTATATAAAATAAGAAAAGCTACAGTCTGAGTCTCACTATGCATTCATTTTAACATTGGATCTAATTGTAAGGAAAAGATAAGAACGCATATTCAAATAAAGTCAACGTAGTTATATACCGGGTGTTTCAGAGCATGCGTATCAGCTTTTTAAGAGGGGAAGGAGCCGTTTTTTTAAAATTTAGAAAAACGTTCGTTAACTAAATCGAGGGTGCTCTATCGATTGGATTTAAGATCAAAAATCGTCAAAATTGGCCGAAATCGAGATTTTCAAATGGGAAGGGGTACTTTTTAATGCAAATTCGAATTCTACATCAAAAAATAAGAAACTTTTGTGAAGGAAATTTTTTTTTTTTTTTTGTTTAAACTTTGTGGGAACCCAAAACTGATATAACAAATATGATAACATGAAAAGCAAATTAATTTATAAAAATGATTATCATTAAAAGGAAAATATTGAGCATTTTTGTTTTATTGTTATTAATTTTGAAGAATAATACTAAGAAAACAAAAAAAAACGTTTCATTTAACATAATTTTCTTATTTTTTGTCGTAGAATCTGAATTTGTATTAAAAAAATACCCCTTCTCATTTAAAAACCTCGATTTTGGCCAGTTTTGGCGATTTTTGGTCTTAAAAAACCGGTTAAAATATCCTGTTATGCGGACAATTTTACTATATATTATTGAAGAAAATTCCAAATGTTCATTTTAGCTTTTCCATAAATCAGAAAGTCAACCGAAAATACAAAGTCTTTAGTTTTACCAAAATGCAAACTGGTTATGAATAACAAGCCTATTGAACAAGCTACATCCTTCAAATATTTTGATATCGATTTAACATCACAGAAAGACATGAAAGCCGGAATTAAGGAATAAATGAAACGTCCATAGTGCCTGGGAGCTTAAGTGATATCAAATGCAAGAACAAATACACTACAACATCAAGTAAAGTTAAAATATATATAAAACATGTATTAAAGTAATCTGACCGTGTATTGCAGAGTACAGGACTGAAATAAATGCAACAAAAATGCTATTTAGAACAATTTCGATCATTAATCCGCAGCGTTTTATTAAAATTTGATAACAATTTATACCGTAGAATGGTTTATTGAGACTTCCACCTTATTCCAACCATTTTAAGCTTGTTATTCTACAGTTGTTATCCACTGATTGCCAGGTAGTTGAAGACATCTTTCTTACCCAACAGATATTCTCGGGTAATTTAGACTTTGAAATTTTAGATTTCCTGATTGAAAGAACGAATTGGAACAATCTCAGTACCACAATTGGGATATTCCACATTTCACCCTACACCAGAATATGACAGATTTCACCCAATTACTAGAATGTTTCGTGAAGTCAATTTTAATTAAATCGCTTATGATCGCCATGCAAATGTTTTGACAGTTAAAATAGATATGTAATAATGTAGATAGAGCCAGTTAACCATATTTTTTTTCTTTCTAACTTTTTTCTATCTTTTAATTTTTACAATTAATTTTCACTTAAACTTTCAATAAGTTTTAATGTTTTCCATTTAGTATCGATACAAAGTCTCAATTCTGATCACTTCACTAACAGTATTTGTTTTATTTTGTTTTCTAATGGCCAACACCATTACTTTACTAGCCCCATTTGATGATAATAGCACAAAATTGTAGCAAGCTTTCGTGCCTAATATACGTTTGATGTGCTTGCTCTTATGTATGAGGGCTTGTTATTAAATCCGACCGCATTAATATCTGTGATTTGAATGAAAATAAAAAGAAATATTTGGAAGTCATATAAAAACACTGAAAATTTTACAACTACATTTTTTTATACAATAGTACAACAGGAGGGTCCTTCGTAGCAAATCATTTCTTGCTATAGTCTTGTCAATGAATTTGCATAAATTTTGAGAAAAATTTAAAACTACACCTAAAACATACTTAATCATTGTCTGAGGTTTTTTTTTTGAATATGAGTCATATTTAAGAATGTTCTTAAGCGAGAAGGAACCTACTCGGATCTCTTGTGCCCTTCAAAAAATTTTTTATACTGTAAAATAGTAAATTCTGTAAGATCCCTATAACCTTATTATTCTAAATCAATACCATAATCTAATTCATGTTTTAAAAAAAGCCTGGTGCCTACTTTCTTTTTTCTTTACATTAGTTTTTTTATTTATTTATCAATAAACAAAAAATAGTCTTAAAAAAGTAATTACGCTTCACATCATTTTCATTTTTGAACAAAATTAAAAATTACTTAAAGAATATTGCGAAAAATTACAACAACAAAATATTTGGGAAGCTAATGTTTCCGTTTGAGTAAAACTTTTATTCGCAATGGTTCTAAAAATAAAGTGAAACATTTAAAATCTGAATTGGGGAAAAATTATCTTAAAAAAGAAACCCTTTTTTTTTAGATTTTTAAATAATGAAAATTATCAAAAAAAAAAGTTATTATTTTCTTATTTTTTCAATTTCCATTTTGTAAATTGTATTTGTATAAGTTTGTGAATGGTATATAAATGTGAATGTATATAATTATTTAGGGTGTTCCTTATACCTAAATAAATTTTTCAATAACCGAAACATTTTGACTCCATGAAAATACGTAGCAAGGGTTTAAGGAAACGATTTAATAATATGCCATCATCCCCATCAGTCCTTCAGTGGTAGGAAAAAAATGCACTGATATTATTCAAACGTGGTTGTAGTTTTTTAACTCTTTGAGGTCGAATTTAAAATTCGTATTTTCTTTTATAATCGTATATTTTCAAATGCTAGGATTTACGACTTATATTAAGGATGGATTTTAAAGTGAATATAGTGGCTGTCGGAAATATGTCTACACAGTTGGACCAGTAAAGTTCATTGCGATAACACAAGAACTTTCCTCGCATAAGAGTCTACTCGTTGACCCATTTTGAGCTTTTCGCAAAGCGGTTGAGATCTAGGATTTTAGTGCCTTCTAAGCTACTCAGAGTTTCTAGTAAAGGGCTCCTATATCAGTATTCTTTTTTTGATAACGACCAAGGCATGTACAGAGAAGGTTTTGGACAGTTTCATTCTCTTCGTCAAGTCAAAGACTACTGAAATGTTTTCCAATAAGTTTCTGATGTAATGAGCCCGGCCATCATAGCAATGTTGAGTTACCTTTTCAACGACAGCTGGTTAAGGAAGTGTTTCAAGTTTGCAATAACCCAGGTTTGCTTGGTGATATTGCATTCTAGTTTACTTGACCATTTGATATTTGATGTTTTTTGTTACTTCTTTACGAAGCAGCAGATTACAATTAGCTAGTAGTGTACCCAAATTGTTTCTTTGCGGAAGGATTTTCCAAAATTAACTTTTCTATCGAGTTGATCTGCATTGCAGTTACCCAGAATCTCATTGTGTCTTGCCATCCATCGTACTCGTATGTTGAACAGATCCGAGAGCAATCTGCAGCAATCCAATACAGTTTTTGTGTTGATGGTTTACATAGGTGTTACTTTTGGAAAAATTATAATCTATCGTGCTAACACAAGTAAAATCTAATTCTAATTACAGAGCAGAGCATAGGCAATTTTGTTTCAACTGTTCAATGTCGCTTCAGGCAACAGGTAACTGTTCAATGTCGCAAAACAAATCTATCGTATAATCAAATTTCGTTTTGTTCATACAATCTAATTAGGTGATGGTACTTAAGAATTACTAATTCGATGGTAAAAATTGAATAAAAATTATTATAAACTGGACCACTCTAAATATTGCAAGCGTCTACATATATAATGTACACTTTAATTTTCTATATACATTAATAAAGTTAAATTTAACCTAATAACTTTCTTTGCTTTGTTTCTAAAATTCGGAAATTACTTCAACAGATTGTTTTTGTTTTTTTTTTGTAATATTAAGAAAATAAATTTTGTGATACCTTTGAATCCTTTGAATAATTGTGAATTTTCATTGATTCCATTCATTCATAATTTTAGTCCAAGCATTCATTGTTGATTTTATAAATTTATAAAAAGTTTTTTAACAACAAATAATTGAGTTTAGATGAAATTAAAAGAAAAAAATTGAGTTGATATTGGCAATCAAAGGATACATTTCACATCTCAAACAAGGATATGCTAATTCAACATGGAGAAAAATTAATGAAATCTAAAATTTACTCTATTTTATGTAAAATAGTAGAATTCACACTGAAATTTGAGATTTAAGAGTGCATATATCAGTACGATCTGCTGGAGAACTGATGTATCTTAGTAATAATCATAGCATTAGTTTATATGAATATGAAATTATTGACTCAAAAAGTGGCATCCATCATAGGCATCTCGAGCTAGCCATTTTTCTTTGTGGCTATTTTTCTGGTGAAAAAACAATTAGCCCTTAGTTGTGCCATCTTAAAGCCAGAATTAGAATGTCCTATTCGATGTTGTTACTTGTTTTGGGGTAATAATTGTAATTACTGGTCCAAATTCGTTAGCAGACCTCTGCGATCGATTTTTCCCAATATTTCTTTGGAGAAGGCCTAACTTAAAGTCCGGACTCTGACTCTTGGAAAAACTTGGACGATTGAAAAGTATTTTTTTCATTTGGATCGTTTCATTTGGACCTACAATAATGAGATTTGAACAGAATGTCTAATGTAAGGCCGAAATGATCTTACGTTTTAATATGTATGTATTAATAATACTAAGATATTGTTTTACAACACTTTATGCTAACATTTTTATATTGTTTGTAGAGTTATGTTAAGATTCAATTAATATAGCCCTCTTGAATCATACTGACTTACAATTTTTTTTTAACAATCCAACAATATTAAATTAGTTAGACAAATATATACCTATATCTATATCATTCCAAACTACATTATAAACGATACTGTTCACAATTATAATGGTTATAAAGTATAAAAAATATAATTAAGGTTTTCATATTTCAATGTTAATAATTTTTTATACTAAATGAATTAAAATGTTGTGACCTAAAAGCAATTATCAGTAAAGAGTTAAAAATCATCATCTGCCACGTGGATACCTTTTTTTATTTTTGCTCTTTAATTATTTGAATAACACCAAACCAAAACATTTCAACATTGTAAATGTGGGGGGTAATGGAAAGTCAATTGAATTATAAAAAATAATTTGTATTTTTGTTATGAGTAAAATGTCTGAAGCAATAATTTTAGTTCAACATCTGTCTTTACGGCGAAGTTTACGTAAATAGAAAAAAAATTAATATGAATTTGAGTGGATTTTTTAAGCTTTAGATCAAAATAAAATGTTCGAAAAACATTTGATCGTTGAACAGAATTATATAATTTTACTACTCTTATAAGGGAATGAAGTTTCAAGCAAAGCTCCTATTGTCGTATATTCGTTTTCGTGGGAGAAAAAACAGTAAGAAAAAAATACTGTTATAAAATTGTAACAAAGTATATGAAAAAAGCCTCAAGGTCCATATTTATTCAAGGCCAGACTTAGAGCGTTTCCGAACCTCTCGCACTTGCATGTTGATACTCGCACTAAATTTAATAAATTTAATTTTGCGATATCTAGTGTACTTGAGACTACACTAAAAGTTTAATAACAAATCAAGTGCGATTTGACAGGTTTAGTGCGAGTATCAAGTGCAAGTGCGAGAGATTCGAAAACGCCCTTAGTTAACAACATTTTTTTCAACCAAAGTACATGCTATAACTATGTGGGCGAGAGAAATTAAGAAGAAATTATAGAAACGTAAAATCCACATTCTCTTGGATAGTAAAGCAAGCATACTAGCTATTAATTCCTATACCATCACATCAAAGCTTGTATGGGATTGTTTGAAAATACTTAAAACGCTGACAAAAACCAATAAAGTAACAATAATTTGAGCATTCTGGCAAAGCAGAAAACGAAGCTGCAGATTATCTACAAAGTAAAGCATCAGATACGCTTTTCATAGGGTCAAATTTGTGCTATGGGATTGCCGTGGGCATAGCTAAGATGCATTAAAAAGCTTTGGTGCAGCAAAATTCTGAGCGTTCCTGGAAATTGTCAAGTGAAAATGCTCATGCCTAAACGCTCGTTTAAGAAAACCAAAACTTTTCTAAGTCTCAGTAGAAAACAGGTACGTATCTTGGCACGAGTAATAAAAGGCCACTGTCTAATAAAGAAACACCTTTATTAAATTGGCCTAACCGAAAATAAATTTTGTAGAATATGTGAAATAGAGGAAGAATCTGTTAAACAACTGCTCTTGCGAAAGCGAAGGGCTCACTTGTAGCAGATTTCGCCACTAGAGAACAGCGTTCCCCGAAAAATGGGAGATATCCAGCATACCATTGAAGAATATCCTGAGTGTGATCATAAAATGAGGTATTCTCAAGGTCTCAAAGATTAACTAACAAACACGGGTTATAACAATATCCCTATTTTCGGCTGCGGTGATATAGGGAATCAATCTATCTATCTACCTAGGTCAAGAGATCTCATTGGAAATGTTTGTGAGATAAACTATAGTAGCTGTATGATAAAACATGATGCACGCATCGAACAGATTTGATCATTGAAGCCACCTTCAATTTTTTTCTGCCATTTCAGGATAAAACATATATATTGACGTACCGGAAAAGTGATTTTTTTCTTGTACAGGCCATTACATGAAATATAGTTAAAATTATTTTTTTCCTCCATCATAAGTAGTGAAAGGGTGAATAATAAAATATTACATTTAAATCATAAGGGTAAATTTTGATAAAACACAACATACCTATATTGAAAACTAAATAGTCAGTGATGTCAAGCTAATTTAAATTTAGTATATAAGTCTAAAATAAATTCTTTACTAGATCTACCACTTTTGATTTCCAAAAAAAAAAATCACTTTTAATAGAACAACCCATAATAAATGTTTTAAAAAATTTAACTAAGTTAATAACTTTGTTTTATATTGTTAAATGCCAAATTAATTTCATCCCTTATTACCAAATAAAAATTTATTTATATATTCATTATTCAACTTAATACTTCCTTCCTCTACTTTTATATACCATTCCATTTAAAATTCCATTAACTTACATAAAATAGTAATATTTTCAGTAGCTAGTAAAAAAAAACATAATCCCAGAAATCATTAAACTTTGCTATCCAATAACCTACTCTATACGTCACAGAATGCAAATACCGGAAATAATTACAAACTACATTATTTCCTGTTCCATTAAGTTTAAAAGCTTTTTTTTTATTTTATTTTTTTTTTATTTACATAATTGTAGATAAATTCCGAAAAATGTATATACATACAACATTTGTTATGTAATACACATATAGATATGTACTTATATAAATATATTGGAATTCCTTACAATTTCGAAAAAATAAAAATCAATTCAAGTTCAAGGGTTTCTTAAATTTAAATTTACATATAATTTTTTTTATGTTTTTTTTTTTTATTTTTAATTTACAATTTCTGTAATTTACACAACTCAAATATTTACCTTTCTGTAATGATGTCATAATATAATATATAGCAAACATTATGTAATGTAATGTATGTGCATTGTAATGGTATAGCAAATAATTTAATTAACTTTGATAGTAGTCATAAGTAGTTATATAGATACTGTTTTTGATTTTATGTTGATTTATCTTAACGGTAAAAATTCTTTAAATTGTAACAAAAAATTTAATTTAAAAAAAAAAAATGTGGGCGCGTTTTTGTTCATTATTTACTTCTTTTATAATATATTACTTGCTAAGTTATTGAATAAATATGGTAGATTTCATGGGATATACAAAACGGACAGTTTGAAGAAAATTAACCCTAATAATCGTTAAAAGAAATTACACTCCCAAACAATAGGATATCGTTCTAACACAACCTGTAACTCTTAGGTCATATAATATTTAATATTTTATATTTCATTTGTTTAGTCTCGAAAGAGTTTAATTGCTGCTAAACAGTGTAGTAATTGCATAAATAAATAACATTATTTTTAAAACTGTAAGAGTTTATGTTCAATGTAGCGCAGAGATGAGAGCGTTCTCATTACTACGTGGTATTTTTTTCATAATATCATTTTCCATTAATCTATAGAATTTTAAAATCAATTGCACACAGCAGCGGGGCTGTGGTGGATTTTAAGGACTTCTTTTGACAGTATATAAAAACACTCTTCAATGGTGTGTCACTATTTTGACGTACTAAATGTGCCAGCAGGACTGGAACTTGTCAATAACGATAACCGAATCTGCCAGTGTATTGACACTCAGAAAGACATTTAACATTTTATCAAGTCTATCAAAACTAGCATATTAGGTGGTTGGAAGGGCATATGTTTGATAACCTGAATGAAATATCAATGATTCCTATTCGAGATATTCACAGATTCGTGACCTACTGCCATCCCTTCTTTTAAACTAAACTAAACTAAACTAAAGTGTAGAGTAGGTAATATCATTGATGGTGACCTCAGAAACTATTATTATTCTAACTTTTATAAATTTGTTTGTAGCATTTAGTCAAAAAAAATTCTTATATAATAAGTCGTTGAACAACTTATTTCATATTGAGTGTCACATTCCATATGATACGTTGAAATTATCTATTTATATATATATATATATATAAGTTTTGTAATAAAATAAATTTTGATTTTAATTTTTAGGTATAGCCGCAATTGTTATTAAGATGTTGCTAGAAATAATTAATTAAGGTAGAGCGGGTGGTACCAGAAAACAGATGTCATGCTTAGGCATAGAATAAAGTAAAAAGGTTGAATGAAATTTGAAACGGTTGTGAACTAGAATTCGCCAACATCAAACAAACATATAAAAATGGATCAACAGCAGAAGAATAATTAAAAATAGATGAATTAATCATTTTTTTTAAATTTTTCTAAATTAATTTTAGAATTTTTTAATTTTTTCTACTTTGTTAAGTATTTTTTTTTACAATAATTATAGTCTTAAACCGGCTCGTGTTATCATATTAATCAATTTTATTCTATTATTTTGGTTAATGAAAAAAAAAACTGGCAGCATATTTCCAAATATAATTATTTAATTGTTGATTTTTTTTTGTTTTTTGTTATTAATAAAAAAAAGTAGTTTCTCCAATTTTTTCAAGATAGCTAAAATATAAATCCCGATTATTTTGAAAATTTTAATTTAAGATTTGACTTTAAAATGTTGAGCTCATTAAATTTGACAAATTATATCACATTTTATTTTATTCTTATACAAATAATGTGTATGAGTTTATGTAATATTGTGTTTATAAAAAATGAAACCACAAATTTCACTAATTTATTACTGTTCCATTTCTCATAACAATTAAACGGCAACACTAATTCTGCTCCAGTAATTTTTTTTTAATTTTAAAATTTTTTGTTTTGTTAAATATGCAGATATGTATATAAAGTTACCATATCGATTTTTTTAGTCGGGACAGTTATTTTCTAAAGGTTATTAAAAAATTATTAGTCAGAGAGAGATATATATATACTATTAGGACTTGAATGAGTTGGAAAGGTCTATTTTTCATTCTTGGTTTTTGTTTTTTATAATTGTCAAGGCAAAATAGAGTTGTCATAATATTGTAAAGAATATTAGACATAACAATAACACAATAAGGTTTTTAGTTTTGAATTTTGTTTTTTTTAAAACATTTATTCTATAGTAATTTTGCCTTCACAGTGCCATAGTTCCTTTCTGTTTTTGTAACAACTTAATTGGATTTCCAAATAATATTAAGGATTAATGAATAACAAACTTTTAACAGAATCTATGATATAAGCGGGTTTGAATCTACGATTTTCTAGATGTTATAGTCAGATGGGATAATATCATATAATAACGTCAGATTATAAAGCCACATATTATATCACCAGATATTCAAAATTTTGGAAATAATAAATTCAAAATAAATATTTGGAACTATAATATTGAAGTTTAATGAAGTATTGTATCATCTCTTCATAATTCTGCACTCTATTACTGACAATTAGAACTGGTCTACAACAAGTTGATATACAAAAATTCAGTAGGCTAACGTTTACTTCAACTTGAAATGGTCAAATATTTTCGATATTTCTGAAAAATACCGCTAAATGATCTGTTTACTGTATGAATTTGAAAGTATCTCTGCAGTATATACAAAAACACGCAGTTCGTCTCATGATGTAAATGTTCAATCAGCAAGTGATAACTCCATTTTATAAACATCTTGTAAGTATTTTTTTTATATTATAGCGAAAGCTTAGGTTGTGAACCTTTGAGTATTTGTTTACCGTTCTGCTATCTGAAAAAGGAAAGGATAGTTAAAGAAAAGGAAGGAAAAAGGAAGAAAAGTATTTTGTTGGAAAGATCGAAAAATGTTGTTAATATTCGTCTTAAATCTCTGTAAATCATAAATCAAAAAAATCCTTCTATTGTTTGGAATTCTTCGATGGGGACGAGATTCCACTATCGAGATGCTCTAACTATAAAAGAATTTACATAGCCGACTTAAACCATCTCGGAATTTTCATTGTATTGCACATGCATAACCAACCAAAACTCACTATCAAGCCTAATCTATTGTTGAATAATTTCATTGAGGGACGCAAAGGGTAACATATCCTCTTCTCTACAATGTAGAAATACTAAGGTAATTCAGTATTGGATTATGGTAATTTTTTTTAATTAGAACGTATGTGGTATATGAAATTGCATTTAATTGCAATCATTCGCAAAGTTAAATAGTTTCTACGCATTTTATTTACAAAATTTAAAACAAACATCAAAAATATTTTATCAAATTCTGGTTGGCTAAGATCTGCAATAGAAAAATAAAAATAAAAAAATATTATAAAAATTAGACGAAAGAAAAAATTAACAGCTTTTTATCAAATATTAAAAATCACATTTAGATGTAGAGCATTCATTGAAGTTTTTAAATACTGGTTCGAACCATAAAACAACTTCCAAGTTTTGTTCATAATTTAATTAACAAAATATTTCTAATTGTCATTAAGAAGTTATATGGTCACCTCAATTAATTATACGAGTACACACTTTAGTTTTTGTGATTAACAAGAGTAGTGCAAATTTTTATAAATTAAAATTTATTGAAAACGAATTTAAAACATGACATTATCATTGAAATTCATTACAAATTCACACACATTAATTTTAATTTCATTACAAAAAAAAAAAAAAAAAAATTATACCACAAAGAAAAATAAATAAAATTACATAATACCTTGTACCATTAATCGAGTTGAGGAATCAGGTAATTATGACAACTGTTGTGCCAGTACATTTTATCTAGTGTGCTGTTTTGTTTTGTTGTTTTCTTCTTTTTTTTATTATTGTCTCGTTTTATTAACAGTCTAGTTAATATGAACACTTTTTTTTTTGTTTTTGCTTTTATTGTTCTCTCGCATTTTTCTCTTAAATATGCTCATGTAAAATAAATAATAATGTAAGTTGGTTGTTTCTGTCAACGGTTGAATAAACCGCAACTTGAAATAAATGGAGTTCATTAAAATATTAAATTATAAATTTGAAAAATAATACAGAAATTATAATAAAACTTCAAAAATTAACAAATAAAAATAAAATAAAATTGAATCAGTACAAATGAAATCAAGATCACGCAACAAAAAAATAAAAATACTAGAAATAACAGTGCATTAAATATTGATATGTGTGTACATAATGTAGAATATTTTAAATTGAAGTCAGATGTCAAACGAATTTTGAAACATAATTAAAACGAATTGAGAAGAGAATTTTTTTTTTTTATTTAAGAATTCGTTCTCATGTTTATAATATTTTACCGGAAATTCATGTTGAAGTTGATCACTCATCATATTCTATGTTATATATATAGAAATTCTTATGTCTTCTTCTTCTGCTTCTTCTTTTTAATTAAGCATTCAGTAGTGTATTATTCTTAACACATTTCAAAAATAGTAGATTTCAGGGTCATACAAGTAGAAAAGTGCTAGAAATTGTATTGTACTTAATATTGGTCAAGGGACGCAAATCTACCAAAATTTAAATTCTGATAGATTTTTGACATTTAGACTTATATTTTATGGTATACGTTTAGACTTATATTTTATGGTATACTGCAAATATCCAAATATTTTTAATTGACAACAAAATTTAAGTTTTTAGCAGCGTTAGGATATTGGTATATACAATATACCTATTAATACTATATCAGATTTTATGCTTAGAGCAAGCACAAGTGTGACCCTGAGATCTGTAATGTAATTGACTCTCGTAAGCGAAAACTGAACTATTGAACTATTAACCAAGTAGAAAAACAAAATAAATAATTAATTAGAATCTTATATATTAATACGCTTAAACGTCTGTTAAACTTTTCACAAAGTTTTTACAACACAAAGCTTTTTTCAACGAGATTAGACAACTTTATTAGAACTACTAAGAATTACGATAGTGTGCAAAATTTAATTCAAAGACATAAGCCACAAAACGATAAAACCAAATAAAATCAAAAACAAATTAAAATTAACCTAAAAACAATTCACCTCAATAGCAGCAATAGCATTGATTATCTCTGATTATATGAATTAATTTAAAAAAAAAAAAAAAAAACAAAGTAGCAAAGACAAAAACCGAATTATCAGAATATAATCGAAGTCTATCGATTAAAAATAACTTTGTTAAAATATTACGATATTACGATATCACAGCAAAAAAACTTACCGGTAAAACAAATAGTAAATTTAGAAAATATATTTTTTACCTCACCCAGACCATGTTCACAAATTCCAGTAATTGAAATTTATGTATTTTCTTAACAAATAATTCAAAAGTATAAGTTCAAATGCGCAGTAGCATTGAGTAAATATGGAGAATCATAAACCGAAATTTACGATCTTCTAAGAACAAGAAAAACAAAATATGTTATGACATTATTATCAAGTTCTAATGCAATACACGGCAAATTTAGTACACATAAAAATTAAAAAAACTTTAAAAAGAAAAATCATAGACTACCCTTCCCTACATCAAAGACCTTAACGGTATCGAAATGAAAAAATGAAATAATTTTTATGATTCTGTTTATAAATCTTAGTTAAAATTTATTTTTCAAAACAATAAAAACTGAAGAATAAGAGATTGATATTAAGCAATCATTCGTTAAGTTATTCGTTAAATCATTCGCTAAGTCATAAGCATACGAGAAGAAGCGTACAAATCATAAGCAATCATATCATATGACATAATATGACTATTATAGTTAGGGCTATTATGATAATAAAAAAAAACACAAAAAAACGTATCTATGGCTATTTTAATGTGTTTTTAATGAGGGTGTGGTATGTATTTAATTTAAATGCATTTGATTTTATATCTATACTGTCAGCGACATCTCTGTTCGCCACATTTTGTTGAAATGTACGTCTCTATTAATAGTCTCTGTTAGAGAGCGTTTAGACATCCGATTTTGTTTCATTCAAATTTTGTTTTACTTATTTTTATTACATTTACAAATTTTATTTCAAAAGTTTTAATTACATATCTCAAATATAAACAAAAATATAGTTGCAAAGTATACTATATTTCTTCACGCAAAATCAACTTTCGAAACGCAATAAGTATTTAAATGTTAAACTATTTTTAAGATATTAAATAAAGTGAATTTTAGTTTTAAGTTTTTCAATTTGTAACTTATTTATTATGTAATAAAAAAATATGTAAAACATTGATTTTTTTTAAGAAAATAAAGAAAATAAATAAATAAAATAAATTGTTTCATTTATAATGCTAATGCTAAACGGGCGAATGTTACGCTGGGAATAGCTAGTATCTTCATAATAATATTGAGCATGATTCGAGAGAGAGTTATGTCTCCATTTAAAAATGATGTATACAAAAATCTAACGCTTATAAAAATATCTAGCACTATACAATTTGATTATTATACTTTTCTTTATGTTGGTAAATCACTACAGAACAAACCTTAAAAATGTTGTTTGTTGAAAATTTTCTCTCTCAAATCAAAAATATTCCCTATTGATTCGTAATGAAATTTTCGATATGAAATTTGTTCGATATAAACATTTGGGTATGAAAATTTGTTTCAAAAGGTATGATTGTATTCTTCAAGTTCAGTGTGAACTAATATCAATGTATTTCTGAGTGTTTCTAATTATAAATTTAATTTTTTAGAAAATATTAAGGTAATTTCAAAATAAAATATTTTCTAAATATTTGTTCAATCCCAAAACCATCAGTTTGCCTGTCCCAAAATCTAGAGCCAGCTGATTACAGTATATATAGAAAACTACTTACCGCCCCTTCTTTATACTACAAAAGCGTAAAAACTTTTAATGGGCAATCAAAGTAGGGTAAAATAGAATTCTGTTTACACATAAGATTTTCATCAGATTTAGATTTAATTTAAGATCTTATTCTGGCGTGTAAATTAAACCCTACTACAACTTATTTTTAATTACATTTTTTATACAAAATACAAAATATATAAAATATATATATAATAATATAATTCATCTCTCATCCAATAATATAACTCTCTTTCTCCATTTTTTTTTTTAATTTTTCCCTATTTTAGTTGGAGATGTATTATTTCTAAACCTTTTTTTAGCCATACACCATCCAAGCTAAATCAGAAGAGAAGATTATTTTCATTTTAAAATTCGATTATAATCAAAGTACTTACTGACTAGGGTGGGACTTCTTATTTGTTATCAGTTATGCAATAGAATTTTATTAACATTTCCTTTCAAATTCTAGATGTTATTTTAACAATATCATTTCTAGATTATGTTAATGTCAATATTAAAATTTATTTTTAACTGACAAAAAATTTATTAATAAATTCCATTACTATTGTATTTCTGTAATAATTTCACTTTTAAAATTCCTTGGAATTGAATTTACACTTTTAAGTGAAAGTATATAGGATTTTGATTCATATAACCTTCTTTTATTTATTTATCTTTTTAATTATTGTTATTCGATGCTATTTAAAAGATATTCCACAATAATTATTGTTATTATCAAATATTTTTTATTTCCGGAAAGTAATTCATAATACAATGTGGGATGTAAAATATTTTAATTATGGTATGAATTTCAATGATTATCTTGATTTGACATCAAATATACATAAATCCAAGTTATTTTGAATAATAATTTATTAGATAAAAAGATTTTTCCTTTTACTGACGATTTTCCTAAAATGGTTTAATATTACAATAAGAGTAAAAATATATATATATATATATATATATATATATATTTGTGAAATGTTATTATTTCAATGAAAGAAGTCAATAACATTTTTGCATAAGTAAATATGATGAGGTAAAAATTGGATTCAATTACTTTCTTTCTAGACTTATATTCCAAATGTAATTATTTAAAGCAGGCATCAGTGATCATCAGATTATTAAAAAGAAATTTTCAAAATTCATTTGACCTGTAGATACGAAAGAGGATCTAAAATGATAAGATGATTTTATATTTTTTTTATTGTAATTCATGAAATTTTTAATTTAACAACAAAAATGTGTATTTAAAAATAATTTGGAAATCCAGAATTAACATTAATATCAAATTTCTGAAAATTTGATTTGTTTTTTGTCAACTAAATTCATATGTACATATTTAATTTTTATTTAGCTAATCTAAGTATATATATAATCACATAGTTATTATATTAGACATTAGTATAGTTAATATTTGTTTAGAGTTTATATATAATTACTTAAAATTAAATATATTTATTTATTCTCTTAACTCAAATGAGCTTATATAGCTTGTAACAGAGTGTCTTCCATATTATTATATATCATTTTATGATGTGTAGTTTGTTGAAATAAACAAAAAAAAAACCATTATTTTCATAAGTACTATGAAAGGTGAACTAAATTAAATATTAAATGGTGAATAAACATGAAATGCTCTGTTGCAAAGAATGTCGACAGTTATAACTTTAAAATAATTTACAAAGTTTTTGAAGTAGGAATAACTGTTATTACTAAAATCTATAATTATAATTGACAAGCATTTAAAGACCTGCGCAGTAGACACCTTTTCATTTTATCTCTCTTCTCCATAATGAACTCTTAATAAATAAGTAAGTTGTAAATAAAACAATAATGCGCACACAGTTGAAAATTTTTTAATCATATGGTTTTAGTATTTACCAAATACATTAAGAAATAGGTAGAAACGAAACAGAAAATGAGAAGTAAGGTATTTATGTTTTTTAACGAAAACATACTAATTTCAAAGCTTTTCATTAAAACATAAGTGTTTTTTGCTTTGTAATGAGAAGTCTATATCAGTCCATGCAAATCCCTGTTCTTTTAAAAAATTTAAATTTGACTTTAACTTGAATTATAATTACTCAACAGGAGCCCCTAGTTATCTTCTAATATAGAACAATTATTTAAAACTCTTTACTTCCTATTTGAAAACACAAATTGAGCTCTTTAACAAAATGAATATTGTTAAATTTAATAGTTAAAATAAATTTAATAAAGAAGGTATGATAAGGAGGTAGATATGTAGAAGAACTTAAAAATTTAGCTCACTTAACCCAAAGAAATGAATTGTAGTATCACGGAAACAAACTTACTTGCATCTCATTTTTTAAACTAAATCAATTTTTTAATGAAAATTTGTAAATTCTATATATTCTTTGTATTTTTCATATTTATAAAATCTTCAGATTTACTATTTAAAAAACAAATTAGTATTATCAAATATAACCAATAGGCTTGAACATATATCTTGAGTTAATATGGATATAGCATTTTTATAGTGTGGATTATTTTAGACTGTTTCCTATTTATTTATTTATTTGTTTATTCACGCATATCTCAAAAAGAGGTAGGTAGCTCGTACAGAGTTTATAATTTTTAAGACAGTTTTTAACTATCGTAAAAACGAACAAGAAATAATTTGAATGAGAGTGTGAAAAAAAAAATATAAATAAAAACAAGGCAAATATAAGCAGTTACAAAATTAAAAATTAGTATAAAGTATTTAAGTTTATACAATGGTAAAAAAAAGAAACAAAACAGTATAAAGATCACAATGACGATTCATTAACAATAAATATAAAAGAAAAAAAAAATAAAAAAAAATTTTTTAGTCATCTAAGTTATACCACGTTATACTTACATTGATACAACAAAAGTCCTTATTGATATAAAATATAATCATTGTGCTGTTAATCCATGGAGCATAGAGCGGAAAATAAAAATGGGGTCTAATGGAGTGGTGATGTGTTTTGTGATCGTTGTATTCACCTTACACCATTTAGCCTCTCCAATCTTATTTTCCTACTCTCATTTTCACGTGAAGACCCCTGTTAGCTCTAGTAGCCCTTATTAACGATCGGGTTTCAATCCCGCGGTAGTAGACTGGGTAGGGAACAGAAGGAAGGGGAAGCATGGCAGAGGTGTCAACTAATTTTTCCACCTTATTCCCACCGTCTTAAACTCATTGACTTACAGTCGTTGTCTGATCGTCGAATAATTGCAGATATCTCTTTATTCACCAGATCCTTTCTGGTATGACGCTAGCCCCTGAAATTTCAAATTATTTGGTTGAAAGATCAAATCGGAATAATCGTTGAGTTGTTCCACATTCCCTTCCACCCTACTGAATATGGTAGATTCGAGCCAATCACTAGAATGCTCCGTGAAGTAAATTCTAACTCTAGTTCTTTTGATCGTCAACTAAATGTTTTAACTATTAAAAAATGATTACGTTTTAATGTACGTTCAACTGAGACTAATTAACAACTATTGTTCTTTTTAGCTTTGATACTTTCGGCCTCACTTTTGGAAATGTTTTTAATAAATGTATAGCTATTAACATAGGTATTAATTTATGACTTTTACCCTTCTACTAACAGCATGTATCTGGTTTAGTTTATTTTTAGATATTTTAATCAAAGGTAACGGTGATTTACTAACCATACTGGATGATGAGTTATTGCACAATTAAATGAAGCAAGCCTTCGTCTAGCAATAGACGTCTGATGTGCTTGCTCTAACCATAAATCTGACAGTATATTTAAAGGTGGAAGATTCATGTCCGGAACTGAGCTACGTTCACATTTTGAACTTAAGGGTGTTTTCCGTAATCATGTATGCAGCGTCTGCAGCTCTCCGTTCAAGCAGCTGCAAAAGACGTCTGTATTAATAATGGGTTGATGTGGTGTCTGTACTAACAATGGCAAGAAAATGAATCTGAATATCCAACGAGCGAACGTGCATGTCAAATCTATGGTTTAATCAACCATATCTCAGAAAATGCTGAAAGATCAAACAATTGATAACATTTTATGAAACATTACAACAAACGGAAGATTCCCACGAGGTAATCGCTATCAAATAACGGTGAATCATATTACAGTCTTGGTTGTAGTAAACAGCAAATCGGATTTGGGGGTGCTGCATATTTCATGCAGTGGTGGCGAACGAAACACCGAGATAACAGAATCATAAAACAAATACCTTTTTGATATCTCCTAGGCATTTGTCACTATTTCCATTAATGTTCTAAGCCTTTTTTTATATAAAACTAAAATCAGTTGCGTAATAAATTTCCAATTTGCGTAATAAATGATAAATCTTTGGAAGTTTTGTACAGAATATTATATGCCAATTATTAGAATTTAGAGTTACAATAAATTAACATGAAAATTGTGTATCCTATTGTTGATTTAGATTATCGAATCTAATAGAATTCTAATCTGATAGACTAAATAACTTGTATATAAAATGATAATTTATAATTCATTTATTAAAATTCAATTTGAACTCTCAGAACTTTTTCATAAAAAAGAAATAAAAAAAAGTGTAATAAAAAGTAAAGCAACCTGTTTAATTAACTATAATAAATTGTAAATGTTATTTATAGCTTCTAAAGCTTAAAAAAATAATTTATTAGAAACTTCCACCACAAATTATATATTATATTAAGTACAATATATGCATATATAATTTCTACTTCCACATAATTACACTATAGTTAAACTACACTATTAATCTAAACACAATTAAATGTTAGTATATTTGACGTAAGCAATTAACATATCATTAAAAATTGTCTTTTAATTCTAAATAATCTACACAAAAATAAAAATCTATGATGTTTCAATGTTCAAGATGGAGTTCCCCTATAATTAACTTACTTAAATCACTCAAAACTATAATAAAAAAAAAAAAAAAAAAATCTTTAAACACTGAATCATTCGCAATTATTATCGTCATTAATTTTTAAAGTGCTAAATATATTTTTAATCAATAAAATGAACACCAATATTTTGCGAAACAAAAAAAAAAAACAAAAACAAACAAAACAAAAACTATCTATTGACTAATTAAAATTATTTTATAGATTAGAAAATGACAAACCAGATACATTTTACTAGAACTGGACAATCAAGATTTTAAGTTGGGGTTAACTTTTTTGTTATTTCTTTTTCTTTTTTTTTTTTAATCTTTTGCGAATAAGTGAAAATGTACGGGAAATGCTAAAGCAAATACCTTCCTTATAATATTTATACTTAATACGAGTATTATATATATAGGTAAGAAATAGTGATATTTGATATTGATTTTTAATTATTATAGATTATTTTTATAAATAGATATTTTAGTAATTATTAATATTGGATTCATGTTTAATATTTTAATATAATTTAATTAATGTTAATTAATAAAAGTTAAAATATATAATATTGATAACCTATTTTGTACCTGTTAATCAACTTTATTAATTTTATAATATCTATTCAAAATTTAATTGTTAGTTTGTAAGTTGTTTTGCGGAATTAATGTTAAGTACAACCGGTATGTTATAAATAATTTTTATAAATTAAATTTGTTCAAAATGTCATCACTCTCAGTACTTAACCTATATATTATGTTTAATTTATAGCGTTTTTTTATTTTTATTATTTTATGTAGATTTCTGCACTATTTTATAAAACGATTAATCTATGTAATTATATTGTGTTTACACATATTTTATGAATAAAATATTTTGCAAAATATGACGAATTCCATATTGTCAAAAAAAAACAGTTTTAAACAGCCTTTAAATGGTAAATTTAAATTTGAAAGCATTGTAATATTTTATGAAACATATATATGGAAAAACAAATTTTACATTTTGAAAGCATTTTTTGATATTCTATTAATTTGTAGACAATTACAACTATTATTAGTCGGAAATGGTAAATCTGGTATCCATCTATTGGATACTGTTAATTAGATACATCATCTACTCCGAAAACTAGTTTTGAGCACAATTCTATAGGTTGTATATTTTAGAAGGTATAGTTAACATTTGTTGAACATTATTTTTATAATTTCTTTAACCCCAAGTAGCCCAGGTTAAATTTAATAATATACCACTATTTAAAAATTTACCACTACCACATATTTAGAATAATGTTTTCAGGGGAGACCGAACCACCCTATATAACTATAGACAAAATTTAACTCATTCAAAACTCATTTGTATGTTAGAGGTCTCATTTTTACTCTGCTCGTTAGATGATAGATGTTGGATGACGATCGAATAACGATCAAATTTCTAACACACATGTATAACAGATTTTGCTATAAATTTTATATATCCTAAAGCTGGATTCAAAATTCTACTTCATAAGTTTTCATTTTTTGTGTTTATTCATTTTAAATACACTTATTAGCAAATTTCCAAAATCAAATTAATTTGTGAAACTTGTTAATAAAAAAATTATTAAATAATTTCGTAAATAACGCTTGGCTATATCGAAATTTTAACAGTTGTGAAATATTTTTTTTTTCTTTTTATTTGGTTTGTTTTGTTTTGGTATTAACAAGATGTAAGTATAAAGGTCAGTCTATAATGCTTGTGGCGGATTGTTACTTTACCGTTATGTTATTTTAAGCATATGGAAGCTAATGTAATATTCTACAATGCGAGCGGAAAGTTGAAGTCAAGCGATTTTGAACAAAGTTGAATGGCGTTGAATGCTGAACTATTTGAATGTGTTGAATTGAAATTTCTCTTTTTTATTTTTAATAATTTAACGTCAAGACTTTGAATTATTTGGCAATTTCCCTGCTCTTGTCATTCTAACATTATAGACTGAACAATAATTTTTGAGAAATAATTAAATGAGAAAATAATGAGAGAAATATAATTTGAGAAATATAAAGAGAAAAAATTTAAAAAATTTAAATATATTTAATTAAAAACATCTTAAAATATTCACCATAAGTTTCTACAAAATCAATGTATAAAATGTGGATAAATAGTTTAGTTCAAAGATGGATCTTCAAATTCAAAAGTAATACAATGTCTGAGCTTAAAAACAACAATCATCTAAAAATGTTTATATAGATATGTCATTTCAATTGTAAATAAAATTATATTACTTTACTTTGAGTATCTGACTAAGGAATGAATCAAATAAAGATTGTTGATTGATTGTTCAACATTATTAAATACATCCGACAGTTAAAATTACGGTATAGTTATGTAAAAGAATGCAAAGAAATAAAATAAAAATCAAATCAGAGGAAAAATTCAGACGGACATGTTGACACAAAATCCACGCAAAATATCGCAATAACCCTTTCTTAATTCCAAGTCACAAGGTAATATACAACTAGCGGTAGACCGTTAAGCATCTAAAAAAAGACTATCCTACAAGAAGATAATTTGATCAGAAATTTTTATTTTAATTGAGGTCAAAATAATGATATAAGTACCCTAACTGGCTTTGTAGAATTTAAGCCATTCAAAGATGAAAGAAATAATAAAATGATAGTAAAGAATAATAAACAAAATTAGAAAAAAATGTGAAATAAATATACTAGAATAGAATATAATATAAAATTTAGTATATAACATGAACCGATCAAAATATTTGCTATGAATCAATGATGAAGATGAACTGTTGATCGCTTATATGTCTCTGATCTTGACAGTAATATAATTTCATTACAATTTTCAAATTTATAAAATATAAACAACTGATAATAAAAGCTTTTATGCTTTGCCATTACATTACAATATTAAACATAAATGATTTTATGTACTTATAAAGGCTGTAATAATACATTTTTTATCAGTCATTGTAATGGCACGTTGTTGCAGTTGAAAACATTTTCACATTAAAAGCGTGTGCAAAAACAATATTCAACTCATAACTAAAGTAAAAAAGTTTTAAAACTGTGACTAAAACTATTTTGATGTTAGAAATCCCGGCAATGTTTAAAAAAAAAATAAATAAAAACAAACCACCGCACAATTTTATTTTTTGTAATAATTACTACATAATTTGTGAGAACTATAATTTCAAATATGTTATTTGAAAACAACAAAAGAATATTCCAAAACTCTCTAGATATATCCAGTTTAGGGATAATCATGCAGACATCTATCCAGATTACTGTATAAAACAAAATTTGATTACAATGTTAAAGAAATTTTGCTAGTCATGTCCAAATATACAAATGTAACGTCACGTATATTAATTAAATTTGACCTCATCCACCTTCAAGTATGGGTTTTCACAACAAATTTTAACGATAAAAATTTAATTATAATTAATACCTATTATATAGATATTTTGACTATATTTTGACATTTAACGGTAATGTCATAGACTTTGTATTCATTTATTCTTCAGCTTAATAGAAATATTCGATTAAATCAAATTTGACCAATCAATCATATTATAACATAATTTTCGATTGATTCAGATAAGCTGATTATAGAATTAAATTATATTTATTTAATTCTATACCTAATTCTTGTTCTTTATTTTTTTTTTTTTTTAAGATTTCAACATAAATTTTTAATAACTTATTATTTCATCATCAATTTAAAATCAAATAAAGATATTGTAGGTCAACGGCTATAGAATACATACATGAAATCGGGAAATTCCACAAAAATCAAATTTACCTAGTTACACAACAAATAATTATCTAAGTTTTAATTTTAGAAATTAATCAGGAAATTATTATTAATATTTCAAGTAAATTTATATAAATTAATCCGTTAAGTATATTCAAAACTTGAAATTTATTAAACCCGATCCTACATAAAATAAAAATTTTTGCAATTGAAACGAGTTCAATTGAATTTTACCATAATTCCAATTTTCAAAAATATAAAAAAAAAAATCATATTTGATTTATTTAAACTTTTTTTATTCAAAGTGTCAAACTGATGTAAGACACTACATAAGGTTTTATTGGAAAAATGATTCTATTTGAGTAAAAATTTTTTCAACCATACCTTCACAGCTTCACACCATACCACCCTTAGATATAATAATAAAACAATTTACATTATTTTTACAATGTAGGGTTGTTGAAATAAATAATTTTCAGAATAGATATTGTCCCTGAATTAAATATCTAAGAAATTTTATTTGATAAAATCATAAAACGAAATTTAAAATCAAAGATTTCGAACCTTTTAGATATTGACTTTTTTTATGAGATATCAATTCAAGGTCAAAGTGTACAATTTTTTTTTTTCACGTAAAACTGTTGAGTACTGTGGAATTAAGTTTGACACTCCACTTTTATAAACTTCATTTTTTTCAGTAATACAATTTTTTGTTATATTCGTTCAATTTTAAACTGTTACTGGTTAATTTATAGTGCACTGTGTTTGTTTTTGTACATGATTATTGTAAATTTTCATCGTTTTCTCCGTATATATATTATCAATCATGTTATATATATATTTTCATTAGTGACTCAATTTAAAATTACAATTGTTTCTAAACTTGACAGGTATATGTGTTATTTCTTTGTAACCTAATAAATAAATGCCAACAAAAACTGGTTCAATTATACAAATTATAGTACGAAATAGAAGATAAAATAGGTATAAAAGATAAAAATTCTCTCTTTTACTAGACAACGGATATTACTAGTATCACTAGGTATAGATATAGATGTACTGCAGTATAGACTATAGTCAAATACTTTGCCCAAAGATAAGGTTTACATATTCATAGTAAAAATGATTAATAAATAAATAATAAATTGATTCATATAGAGAAATTTCAGTTTTATATATAAAATTTTATTTTCATAATAATGTAAAAATTGTTTACGGTGGGTGGACATTTGGAGAAATCAAAATATTTCTAATCTTACATTTAAAAGTGGACTCATGGTTTATTTAAAATTTATAATTTCAATATCATTTTGCAATATAATTTCAACGGAATATTTAATGTATGTACGAGGTTTGTTATTACTAACCGGAGTAGATATCGACAGAATATTTGTATATGTTTCTAAATGTTTACTCAACTATACATTTAATAACTATCTTCGCTTTAAATATTTTTGCCTTCTGCATGAATTGATTCTGAAAAAATTGTTTTGGTAGATACTATAGGTCCTTCATGTCATAATTGTACGATACGTCATATATCCTATTTCGGCAGAATTGCATTCCTATTGATTTTTCTTCGAAATTATGTTAAATATACTCAAATATATATTCAATTTTGTATACTTTGTTTTAAATTTATTAAGGGCCAATAAATACAAATTTTAGATTATGTAATTAATTTTTGCTATCTGTATTATTTACTTTTTACTTTCTTTATTTATAATGTTCTTTCTAAAAACTTTAATTTTAATTTTAGTTTTAATTTTATAATTTTTGTTTTTTTACTGGGTTTTTGTTTTTTATATTATTACTTTTTTATTTATATTATATTTTTTTGATATTAATTTAGTTTATTTTGTACCCACCATTAAATATTTTGATAACCATATTTTTAGTTGTTATATAGAGTTCTCAATATATATGTCGTCTCAATATATATAGATAGCATATAAATAAATAAATGAAATAAATATAAATATGAAATATAACTATAATATTAGATATTGAAACAAACACTTCGGAGCCCCAATGAACCCAAACATATGCAGAAAGTCTAAGCAAATCGAAAATTAAAAAAAAAAAATAAAAAAAAATTAAAAATGTTAATAAAGTTATAAAAAATACGATGTTAATAAAGTTATAAAAAAAATAATACGAAAATACTCAATTTGGTATATATAGTACTAAAAAATATATTATAAGTATTTAGTAAGTATGTGCAGTAGGTTTGTTAATAGTATTACATCTTATCTTTGTGTTAATCTTGAATATTGAATTTTTTTTTTTTTTATTCAATATTGAAATAAGTGAATCTTGCGGGTACTGTTATTGATTTGTTATTATATACTACACTGTTTACATTGAATTATATTAATTGTATATTTTGAATTTTAGTTTTATACTGATATATTTGATTATATTACACACCCTGGATGAGCAATTGGATCATTTGAAGATTATTGAATAAATAAAAAAAAAATATGATAAATATGATAAAACATAAATTCCAACAAAAATACAGATCAAATAAAAAACAGTTATCAATATCATTCTCATCTCTATAAACAAACTACGAATTTAGGGTTACATTTACAACACAAAATTAAATTTGAATAAGTTATAAATTTCACAGATAATCACAAATTACAAAAGCTTTCAAATCTCCTAATCTTAATATATTTCCGAGTCCACCATGTGCAATACCGACATTTTCTTACTCAAGTACAAGATCTAAAATTATAAATATTATTGATTATAACGGTATCTAGAGACAAAAATGTAAATTATCACTGGTGACAGATTTTAGCTGGAAGGAGAAAAATTTGTGTATCATTGGTGGTCACAATAGTCAAAATGTTAATATTCAATTAAATATCTGCATCATAACTATATACACACACATCAAAACAAAATAATTACATAGTAAAGCCATTTTACAATGTTATCTATACATCAAGGAAAATTTTGCATTAAAATTCGAATTTTTTGTAAAATTCTATAGAATTTACAATTAATCGTAGATTCATAACACAAACCAGTTATAAAAAAAAAAAACGAAATTAATTAATTAAATATTAAAATTAATTCAATAAAAAATAAATTAAATAAAAAAATTATAAAACATATAAAATTCAAATAGTAAAATCAATTATTATACTCCGAATAATTTTTATAGGATAAAAACGTAAATGAAATTCTAAGAAATTTACAAACTTTCTGATTATAACAACACAAACGAAATATTCAATTAATTTTATTGCTGAATGAAAATCAAAAATAGGTTTTAATAAACAGATGAAATCCACTGTAACAAAGTTCATAATTCGAAAAAATTACATATCTAACTGTTATACAGTATGTACTAATTCTACGATGTTTTCATGATTCACTCGTAAAAATAATTTTAATAATCTCTTTTTCTCTTTAAAAAGAGGTTCAATTAAAATTTACATTCATTTTACATTACAGACTACAGTCATATACATAAATGTAAAACTGATGAGTTTAATAAAATCTCTAATAAGTTTTAAGATGGCTATAGTTATAATTCTTATATTATGTACACGAAAAAAAGCTTAAATAATGAATTTAAAGTTTTTAATTTCAAATACAATTATAAAATATTTTATGTTAAAACAAAATGTATATAAAATTTCCATTTTAGAAAGTAATTTAGAATTTTTATCTTATAAATATGTAGTTTAGAAAGTGAATTTCCGTTGGGTTTTCAAATTGTAAATAAGTTAATCATGTCTAAAACAAAAATGTTAAAATTTTAAGGAATTTTCTAATTTTTATATTAGAAAGTAAAATGAAATTATTTTTAATTAAATCAGTTTATTTTTAGAAATTAATTTTATGTATATTGTATGTATACCTATAATTATTACAATTAATTAAAATACTTTCGATTATAATTAAATTATCCATATCATCGGTTTATTACTAGTTTGTTCCATACGCCAATTTTGTCTTTTTTTTTACTTAGAGGTGCTTCTCATGGTTTTTTAATATGATATTTCAGAATCTTTAACCCATTTTACTATATCTCTTTTAGTTAGTAAGATAATTACTTGTTAATTTGTTCCATAATGCCAAAAAGTTGGATATGGCCTAATATTTACATGTTTTTTACCGAACAAAATTTTTGTACGTGCTTAGTTGTTCAAAAACATATGACAATGAACGTGGAACAAATAGTTACTATAATGCGGTTAGAACTAAAATGTACCACGTGGATAGAAATTTGTTTTGATAGAACTTAATTCCTATTTTGATGTGGAACAAACATATTCTCTAACTCATAAAACAAGTTTGTTCATAGTGGTCGCTCCGGTAACTATATCGCTTTAGTTAAAATTTTAAATCTGTTAGTAGAGGATTTTCCGGAACTTTAAACAATAACACTTTGATATAACATAAAAGTAGTAACATAATAAATAACATAACATAAAATTAGATTCAATATCTCAAAAGTTTTCTGAGCCAGTCCACTCTAAACTTTAAGAAGTTGATTGTGTTCATTCTGCAATGGGCCGATTTTTCAACAATCCTTTACATCTATATTATAATACACAAGAGCCAGATTAGTAAAGGCACACTTTTCGTTGATTTTTGTGTTCTTCGTTTTTTTTTTTTCATTCAATCAATCAGTGATGATGCAGGTCGTGGCGATCAAAATCACTTTTTATTTATGTGTATATTTTGGGTAAACAATTTTTATAAGATATTAGCTGAGTTGGATAAAGCATCATTTAATATCAGAAATTTTTGTCGATTTTCTTTTGAGTCAAATTCTTTTTATTTATTTTTTTATTTATCGCATTTGGTTTTTTGCACTTTTAGTAGGAAAAAAAATTAATTAGTAGGATAATATTATTAATATAGGTCTCTATTAATTCAATTTTTTTCTTATATTAAAAAAATATTTTTTTTATCTTATATATATTACACAAGGAAGGCTATGTGGGGAATATCTTATATTATAATACAAAAGATGAACGACGTGGTGAGTAAAAAAGCAAAAATAATTGAATAGTAAATTATTTACACCGCAAAAATATTAAAATTTTAGCAAGTTCTTTATGTTGAATACTCAAAACATTTTAAATATTTACACCAAATAGTGACGAATATTTCCAAGTTGAGCGCCATCTATACTCTAAAAGAAATTTCAATTACGGGAAATTTTAAAAAATTCTTCATAAAAATTCTGTCATTTTAAATAAACACACAATAGAAAAACGTACGAAAACACAAACAAAAATTGAACACAAAACAGAAAAACAAAAATCAGATCAGATAGCTCTTCAAAAATGATATAATAAATGTTAGTTCATTTGCTTCTGCTATCATTAAAAAAAATATATGCAGTAAAATACGGTTATAGTCATTCGCTAAATTTCCGTAATATTTCTGACTATAACCGTTTTGTGACTATAGGCGTTGTAAAAAAAAAAATTGCATCTTTATAAGCAAAATCAAATTCAATAAAATATAATAGATTTTATTGTGTTAAGTTATATTGAAATTAGTGTTAATTTCGTCATAAAGTATTAGGTATTATACTTTAATTTCATTATATATATACCAAAACAAATATTTCTTTTTACATAAAATTGTGTTTGAAAGAACTACTTCTGTGCAATTGCATAGGGGATCCACTAGTCTTATTAAATTACTTAAAACATTTAATACTAGAAATATACAAGTTAGCATTTTGCAAATGACAAAAACTGATTTCAAAAATTATAATGTACTTGCCACAAAATTAAATTACGCTCAAGTTTCATTTTTTAAGATAAAATTTATTTCACATGAAAAATATACACCTGCAGCGGCATTTGTCATAAAATGCAAAACATCGCATTTCATGTGAATAAATTTGAAACTATATCATTAAAATTAAAAGCTTCAAAAAAAAAGTTTACCAACTCCAATAAATTTATATTTTTCAAGATTATCTACTTTACAAGAACGACCTCTAAAAATAGAAAATACTAAGGGTATTAAAGATTAGTTTTCGTATTGAAAATTTAAAGACTATGAAAGCTGTGATTTTGTTTATAAACATTTCATTATATTACCCAAATAAAATTAATTTTCGTTTTATTTTATTTTGTTTAACAAACTTGATTAGGTTGTAATAATATTTGAAGTTTTTATTCAATTGTAGAAAGATGTGACAATTTGCATAAATTTGGAATGCACACAGTTACTTATTTTTAGTTGTTGGTAATTTGTTCCATAAACAAATTTTTTGGTTCCACGTCACACAGAGCAAACAAATCGATTCAAAAAAGTGGATTTGGAACAAACTGAAAATTTTTACTTTTCTTAAATTTCAATCTAATTTTTGTATATATATATATATATTTTTTTTTAGCTATTATAATGGAAATTCAATCTAAGAAATGTAAACTAAATATTCTGCAATTTTAAACGAATTCTATTGTTGAGTTTTTTTTCTATTACATTTCAAACTTCAACTTCAATTTTCTCTAAAATTACATTTTGGCATATGGAACAAACTAGCAATAAGCCGACGATATGAGAATAATTTTTATAAACTAAAAAATTCATTCGATATAAAAAATAAATATTTTAATGATTATAATTTTTATAGAATGTTACTCATAGTTGATTGTTTGAACTCATATATTAGCATTAAGATTGTTTCTTTGCAAAATATTTTACTATCTACTTATCTACTTATTTATATTAAATTATTACAGGTCTTTGATTTGTGAAGTTGTCTAAGAATGGTAATGCAATCCGAAACATGTTCTATTTCACGTGTTTGAACAGTCAACTATGCTGCTTGTATATTAGACAAAATATATTGTATTGTTAGGTATTCTAAGTTTTATTTTTAATATTATTTCAGATAGAAGTTTATTCTATTTAAAACACTATTATATAATTCTAAATCTATGGGATGAACACACTATTCTAACTGACTTTACACATATGTTTTAGATACACAATTCCTACAATTCACACAATTCATTTTTTCTTTAGCATTTTTATGGTATACATAATAATATGTAGATCTACTAATTTCAATTTGGAAAACTATATCTATTATAGATTATAACTTCGCCTTCACAATTTAGCATAGTTCCATTTTATTTTAGTAATTACGAAATTGTATTGCAAATTAAGTCCAAATAATAATTGAAACAACTATTTACAGCATCCATGCCCTGAGCGGGATTTCTGGACGTCTGATTCGTAGTTTGATAACATAAGAACTACACGATATCAACAATAGAATCAATGTTGTATACAACTGCTATATGTCGTTAAAATTACTGATTAGATTAATAATAAGTCGAATAATAATTAGAATATTTTATAACTTGTATGGGTTAGAATTAGTGTGAACCTCCATTAACCTCAACAATGCAATAGTTGAGCAATTTTATAGTTCCAAAATTATAAGACTTATTTTTTTATTGTCAATAGTCCTTGATATGGATGCGTAATGATGGGATAGAACTAATTTTCAGCATACAATTTACGAGTTTTGAATTTCGTATTGAATTTGTAATAAATTGTTAAATAAAATGTTGTGTTCACTCACCATTTTAATACTTATTTTTTTCAAACTTCAGTTCACCACAGAGAACGAAATAACATATCTTGTTCTCTAAACAGAGACCTCAAAATAATAATTTTTTTTTTTTTTTTTTTTTTTAATGGCCAAAATAACAGGATAAACACCCTAGCTGCTTTCGCAGAATTTTAACCAGTTAGTATAGCAAGATTGCAAATGTATAGTATAGCAAATGACTGCGAAAGTGTAAATAGGGTAAAACTTAATGTTTCAAAAACCCAGAGTTGCCTCATATCGACAAAGTCAAAACCAACAATACCAAATTTTCTATTCGGAAATGTAAATATCGAAAACTTTGAAACTAAGAATTCTTGGAATGGAAATAAGCAGGAAACGTTAGTGGCACGAACACAATTTTTCTGTCGCGAAAGATGCTGTGAAATGTTTAAAATTCTCAAGCAGAAGTAGGAAATATTTTTCTACATCTTCCAAATTTCTATTAATATATAAGGTATACAATCGACCTCGACTTGAATATAATTCGAATATTTGGGGCTGTGAACCCAGTACCAGTCTACGTATATAAGGTACGAAAGCGGGCCATCAAAATTATCAATGATGGACATCTTACACGATACCTAACATCATTAAGTCATCGCCGAAATGTAGGAGCAACCACTCTGTTTTATAAATATCTGATGAGTAATTACTCCGACGAAATGAAAAGTGTAATGCCCAAAATACAACCATTCTAACGTAATATTTGCAGGGCAACCCACGCTCGCAAGTTTGTAAAAGAAATCTTCGAATCAGAACTGTGAAATATAAAAATTGTTTCATCAGCCGAATCTCTATACTATGGAACACCATCTACCATCTTTTGTATTTCAACAAATATATAACTTTTCCAAAGACGGGTAAATAAATATATTTTAACCTGTTTGTACTAACTTTCTATTATTTTCTTATTTTGTTTATTCCCCAATATATTGTATTAAATTCTGCGGGGACAGTTAGAATGCTTATCCCATTATTTTGACCCAAAATAAAAAAAAAATTTTGTTTCGTCTAAATTTGTTATCGCTTGCTAGTTAATTCAAAATATCAGTTGCTTACAACCCTCTAAACGGATTTTTCTTTAACCATTTTCTAATATTCTTTACAGCACCAAAAATAATCATGTGGTTCTAAATATACCTACGTATTACGCATGGAATCACGTACACCATCTGGAATTAATTTAATTTGTTTTCCATAATGTTTTAAATTCCGCAACGTTCAAATAATTGTTTTATGTTTTATTATACTGGACAGCCAAGAAAATGTTTTTTGGTTAATAAAAATTTAATTGATTTTGGCTTTTCTCCAAAAATTCTTGAAATATTTTCAAATGGTTGTCAGTTTTTTTGGAATCATGTCTACTTAATTTTTGTTTCTGTTTTTTTTTTTGTTAATTTATATTTTATTGATAAAACAAAAACAAAAATTAACGTCGATTATAGTATTCGAAAAAAGAAATAATCGGAAAATTTGATTGACTGACTTTTAATAATTGAAATTAATTTATTTGAACAATTTTAATGAAACTTTAAGCCATATTTATATTAGGCCAGGTCATAAATTTTACTCAATTTGTTTCTAAATTTGTAGAGCAGATTATTACAATTAATTGGGAATTACCAGCCTAATGGGAAATTTTATTTAATATTTTATCAATTTAAATTTTCAAGTTTATTTTTTTTTTTTTTTGTAAATGGAATTATTGGAAATTTAAAGTGTGATAGTTAGTAATGTAAAAATTATGTAAAGATTATGTTAATGAAAATCAAAAATATTTCAAGTTATAAAAATGTATTGCTTTGTTATGAAAATCTGCCAAATTTTAAGCTAAATCGAATAAAAAAAACATATTTACACATATAACACATTTAGAATATTACATATTCTAGCGCAAAACTATTTTTCACTAAGAATCAAATATTTTAAATATAAAAAATGTCATCTATATATAGAACAAACCAGGTCTTCGTAAATATCATAGCAAAGTGGAAACCCGTAAAAAATTTAACTAACCTACTAGAATTGAAACAAAGAAGAAAAATCTTAAAATATTTACAGTAAAGGATGCATAGAAAGGCATATTATTTCACTGTGGTATCAAAACTGTTAATTTTAACTGTACTTTACTGTATCAAATGTGAGATATTATCTGAAAATGGATAGCACTAACAAAAAAGGATAGAGAAGAATTAACTTTCTTCAATAAATGCAAGCAATACGAAAACCTTTTAAGAAAAATAAAAATTTAATTTTTTAAATAGTCATGCTATATCAGCTCTTAATGTCAGAGGTGAGAAACAGAGAAGTTCACAGAATTTATTTCTTTCTGCATACAAATTTTTGATAACTAAATATCTTTGGTGTAAATACTGTGAATCTTCTAAATATAATTTGAAAGTGTGCTCGTATTGATTATATCTAAAAAATAGGGGTAGATTGAGCATACATATCGTAAATGTTTAGAGGATATCACAAAACTATTGCTTGATTGAGAAACTCTTTGGTGACAGGATAAACCTAGTTGGCATTAAACGATTGCTGCGGAAGTAAATACATTGGTAAAGACATCAAAAACCTTAATGAAAAATGTTTTTATATGTAAAAGGGATTTTTTGAAAAGTTTGTGACCTAAATCAATTATAACTCTTTGAAACCATTTACAAATATTTTATTGTTGTTATCACTTAATTGAATGACATGTTGATTCTGAAACAGAATTTTTGTTAATTTATTGGCATATATTAACTCTCAATTTTGTTAGCAGGCCTTATTGTGGAAATGTAAACGCAATCAGGACGTGATTGCAGTGAATTAATATTGTGGTAAACGTGTGTGGCAAACGTGAACTGAAAAATGTCATTTTTTAAATATAACGTGAATATATTTGTTGGTAGTGTCGAAACCGTACGATCTTTGAATTGTTGAAACGTTAAAAAATTTAGAGCAGAATGTAAGAAAAATATATATATTTATATATATATATTGGTTACATGACAAAATTACATGGGACAAAATTTCATAAAACAAAAGCCTTCAGCAAAAATAGTTCCAGGTCCCGTCTCACAAAACCCTTGCAAAACTGTAGTCCAGTGGCTCTTTTTAACTGTAGTCCAATGGCTCTTATGCACGATGCAAACAAGAGGTCCAGCGTACCAAATGTCAGGACCGAAGACCTTGAAATTTTTGACCCTGAACATTAGTTAAATTTTGGTTTTTGGACAACTTTTTTGTTCAAGGTCTTTGGTTCCGTCTTCTGAACCACAAACCTTTCCGAAATTTTTTTACAAATTACTTATGATAATTATAAAACACCATATATATTTTATGTTCGTGTTCATTTGTGTTAAAAAATGTAATTCATAAATAATTTTATCCATGTTGAACATAATGTTGTCTTTATCCTCTAGCCTCCATTCTCTATAGTATATCCAACATTGATGACAATAATATTTGTGAAGAGGTCAGTTGAGCTATGTTTATATGACTATCATTTGACACAGACTGCTGGTAACTACCTTGAACAAAAAATCTCAAAAAAGCAGTAAGTTTTAATCTTCGCGTTAAAGATGATATGATTTAGTTAGTGTCGGCATATTTTATCAAATTGTTTTAATACATATTTAAAAGTAGATTTATTCAGACGAAAGTTTATCGTAAAACTAAAGGTGCATATTAAATAATTAAAATTTTTCATTTCAATAATACCATTACAAATATTTCTTAAATTTTGCCAAACAAATATTTTATTATTAATTTGCTCATCGTTAACAAAATATACCGCTACACTATCCATTTTTAACATTTTTTTAAATAAATTTAAAAACAATAATTTTTTTGTAATCAATTTAAAAATAGAAAATTTAGAGAGCTTTGAAAACAAATTTTGACTTTCACCTTAAAGTAATCATATAATATATAGAGTATTCACGTAGAACAAAATTTATTAGTCACGTTTTGAAATCTTAAAATTCTGTTTTCACTCAAAAGATTATTACTCAATTTTTGACTGCTTATAAGTTGATCGTAATGTATTTTCTACTCATAAATAAAAAAAATGTTGTAGCTACTACCTATGATCATATTTTTTTGCAATTGTCAGCCATATAAAAGTTGTATGTGTATAATAGTATATAATACTTCTTATTTCTGTTTGCATTTCTACTTATGTGATATTATGTGATTACTTTATGCTTTCACAAAAAAATGTATTTGACATTTGCTATTCAACGTTTCGAAAATAGAATATTCACGCGTTTTGTACAATATCAATTCGAAGTGAAGTGAATACAAAGATTCACGCGTTACATTTACCACAATAAGGGCCGCTAATCTAATATTTATATAATTTATCCTTTACTTAATCTAATTCAATCAAAAGCTGCTTTCTCATGACAGGTATAAAATAACACATTTTACGAATCGTGCGAACTTAATATGTAACTCTTTTGAAAGCAAAGCTTTTTAAAAATTTAAGCAATCATTCTAGTTTAATAAGTCAATCAAAGGAATTTGACATTAAAATTAAAAAGTTGAATTCAAAAATCAATTAAAATTCTAAATTAAAAATTTATAAATTTTAATTGTTAAAAATGCATGTTGTAATCAATATTAATTAATTCCGAATTAAATAACAAAAAAATTAAAAAATTAACAATTGGTATATAATTTTTTTTATAACAATTCTGTTTTAGAAATTTATAATTTTAATAAATATTTATAAATAATTGAAGTTATTAATTTTATTTTATTATAATTTTAAGTAACTAAACTTTATTATAGTATTAAGTTTATACAAAATATACATTCCATAATAATATAATGATATTAATTTATACAGAATATTATTATAAAACTTAAGACACAGTCGGTACTCTGAATATAAATAATGGAAAACATGCATACTTTTTTTTGGTTTTTTCTTTTTTAATTGTTATACAACATTAAATGTCAAAGACAAATAAATTTTTCATTATGTGGTTTATTATAATTTTTTTCAAATAATGTTCTTAAATGCATAATTAAATACTGAGTATCTTATAGTTACTTAAAGTATTTAAGTTGATTCAATTAAATTAAAATAGGGGTGGCTGCCATAGCTATTATTCGCTGACACAACAATCAAGCCACATATGAAGTTATATACGAGCCCATTAATATAACCAACAACATAAACTCATTTCACAAGTAACACCATACCCCACAATAAATCAAAGTATCTTAATGATAAAAATTGACTTCAACACTATGTCCTAGAACCTAGAAGAACTAGAACACAAATGTTGATGCTAATATAAAAATTCACTTAACTCAAAATTGAATACATCCAGTCACATCCTTTTGAAAGTTTTGTAAGAATTATTATTCAAAATTAGAAGTTTCATCAGAATTTTCGTCACAAGAAAAATTAATAGTTAATCTTCAAGACTAGTTGTAGATCCACTTATTAATTTCAATTTTTAGGCTAATGATAAAATAAAATTTTTAAAAACTTACACTTTTACAGACGAAAGCTAAAGCTGAAATGAACTCTATAATTTTTTATTATAGATTTCGCTTGACTTTGTGTAGGACTATTGTTGATTTTTCCGATCATAGACTCAGTGTTTATTTGTTCCGTACAGTACTTTTATTTCCATATTTTTATAAATGAAGAACAATTGGAGACGTTTTCCTGCACGTTATTTTTGGTTTGAAATTTAATTCGTAATTAATTTGACATGGCTGTGAAAATACTCCAATTTAGTGATATGACTGTTAATTATAGAAAAGAAATTACTATGGAAACTTGATATACATATATTTCAGTCAAAAATATTTAGAATTATTGCCAAAGCTTTTCGGTACGTAAAATGTAGTAACTGAAACCAATATTTCAATATACCTACCTATAGTTTAGAATGAACTTAATTGGAAAACATTAATAAGAAAGTATATGTTGGTATATATTGGCAAGTCATTCTACCTATCTAGCATAAAATGTCTTATAAATATCTTTAGTTAGCGGATAAAACAAGAGTACCTTAACAGTTTCGATAAGTTCGACATAAATTGATGTATAATCATTAAATTTCAGACGTTTTAAACATAGTCTGTATGATTTGCGTACTTTAACAGTTTAAGCGACATAAATTGACGTCTAATCATTGGATTACAGACATTTTTGACATGGTCTGTAGCATTTACATAAATTTATTCAAATTTTCAAATTAGAAAACAAAAAATTTAAAACGAATTCCAAAAGAATAAAACTTGTATTAAAATTTAGGCAAAAACAAAGTCCAGAATTTAGCGAAAAATATTAAAAAATTACAATATTACAAATGTAACCAAAGTCAAATAAAAATTCGATATTCTTGCAATACTGTAAAATGTAAATTTTATAAAAAGAAAGCATCGAACTTTTTTTCGATCTGTGCTTTGATTTGTTTTATGCCATATGGAACGTGATGCATTGCAAATATTACCTTTTTATACAATATCAAAGTCAACGACACTAAGGGTAACCTAATTGATACGCAGAGCTGTAAATAGAATTTTCTGTTTTGCATTAAAAAATTCTGTTGAGTTGCATTTAAATTATAGACCTAAAATAATAGACTTTTAGCCCAATCGTAGTTGTCAGTTATCAGTATTATTTATCAGTATTTATGACGAGTTTCAGAAATTCTGATACGTGGTATCGTGGTTGTCAGAACTATCAATTTTATAAATGTCACTGATGAACTGGTGCTTAAAATTTGTCATATTTTCTGATAATTGTCATAATCTGTATCAGTAACAAATAAGTTGTGTGATAAAAATAAATTTACAAAACAATGCATATAAGGATAATATTTAAATTGTCAAATAAAATTCATTTAGATTAAAAAAATTTTTAAGTATAATTGAAAATAAAAAAAAAAAACAAAAAAACTAACTTGAAAATAAAAGAAAATTATCAAAGACTAAAAGAAAAAAACCGGAGGACCAATAAAAATTAGAACGGGATTCAATTAACAATTTTTTCATATGAAATAATTTTTAATTGGTTTTTTTTCATATGAATTATTTTTATATTTTCTATAAATAGGTGTGTGATATGACAAATAAAAGACTGATAGTTAGTTTGATTCAACCACAATATTTAATTAGCTTATTTTTAATTTGATTTATTTTTTATTTCACAAAACCTCCTTTTGTTTACTGAAAAAAACAAAAACAATTTTCAAACTTATTTTATTTCATTTATATTTTTGTCTTTTCTATGAAATTACTTCACTTTATTCTATTTTATTCTACTTTCACTTCTTTTTTATTCTATTTATACTAGATTAACACTTTTATTTTATATTTTATTTCACAAAACTAAACAAAAAATAATTAATTCAATGAATCAGCTGATTTTTGAAATGTCAAATTATCAGTATTCACAATAATAAATTTTTTTGTGCAAATTTATCAGTACGTATCAGAATCAGTACTACGATACCATTTCTGATAAATTTTCTCAGTTGTCAGTACACTGATAACTGACAACTACAATTGGGCTGTTTATTATGAGTATGAGATTTCCATTGCTGATATATCTATTTCCGTTAGGCGTTATTAATATAACTAGAATATGAGATTTCTATATTGTTGATAGTTCATTTAATAGAAAACTACTTTTTTGCATATAGAACAAACAAGCTTTCAGCCGACGAAATATTATAAAATATAAAAATTAAAATTAATTTTACAAAATTACTATTTAAAATATTTGTCAAATATCAATCAACTTTCTTTTTAAGATGTTCATTATTTTAACAAAGCTACTTAAAATATCGAGATTTACATCTAATAGAAAAAAAAAAAAAAAAAATAAAAATTTACAGCAAAAAACAAAACTTTCGAAAAAGTTCAAATTCATATTAAATTCTCCAATAATTATTATTGAAATTGAAAATGAAATTGAAGAATAATTGAAATTAACTCCATAATTAGAATATGCAAATTAAAAAATCTCTTTTATACTGAAAAAGTACTTATACTTACTTAGAAATATCAAAATACTTACCTCTAAGAAGTATTTAAAACACCAAAAACAATTATTTAATAACTTTCTTCTATTTCTAACCATAAAACTAGTAAATATTAATAAAATAAGGTAAAAATTAAATGCTTCTCTTGATTTTTAAAATGACACGATTTAATTTCTTGTGGTACCTCCAACTCAAAAAAAAAAAAAGTGATTTTACCTTGATGTGCTAAAATAATTATTTTTTTTTTTTTCAATTTCAAATAATTGAAATGACACAGTGTCAATGGGTTTTAACATACCAATCTACATATTTAGTAAAACTAGGTATGATCACAAATTTTTATTTTAATAAAAAAAAAACAAGATATGTAGGTGCGTATTGAAGTTTATTTTTGGATAAAACCAGTTCATAAAATCATTACTTCAATACCACCTCAAATTACTACTAGGTAAAATAGTAAATAATAAATATAGACATTTTTGAGTCAGATTTTACAAAAATTTAATGCTTATCGAATAAATAATTTTTTTTCCATATGATTTCAAATCATATTTGAATTAACATAATCCAACTATAAAAACAATTTAATAATAATATTATTGTTGTTTAATGGAAAATTTCGTATCATCATGAGTATCATCATCAAAATAAACAAACATCAATTTGTAGTATCACTAATTTATTAATATGATATTCTACAATTTAATATACATATATACAATTTGGTTTCAAATTTCAATAAAGTGAGCGCAATAAAATTTAAAAATTTTTAATATCATTTATTATTAAAATACCTTTAGATACCCATTTTCATGTCAGACAAGATGTGTGAATAGAGTTTGAGGTTTGGTTACATTTAAGATTATTATTCGTAATATACTGTAGGGTTCAGTTCGTTCTGATCTGTTATATGATGTATCTAACGACCCACCACGTCCCGTTCCGTTATTTGGTGTCAAGTAAAGTCTCGCCCCTTCACATGTTTGACTGTGTTCCACTCAGGTAATCATACAAGTTTGAGATTATCTCGCTGTTAACATTAACATTTCAGACAAAATCTATGAATAAAATCTGATATCTGATTTCATTTAAGATTCGTAATACAATTCTAGCGTCCCGTTATGTGTTGATCAGTCACATTAGGCTACTAATAATAATAAAATTTACTCTTGTTCATAGCCATTTGAAATTGAAAATTGAAAATTAGCCATTTGAAATTGAAAATTCTAGAACTACGAACGTAATCCCTCACGTATCATTTAGCGTCAAATAATGTCCAACTCCATCATGTGTTTTATTGAATCATCCGATCATATTATGGATTATATATCACTACTCAATACGTCCCGTTCCGTTATTTACCGTCAAATAACGTCCAGCTTCGCCAAGTGTTTTATTGAATACCAATAAGCTAACTTTCTAATAAGATTTGCTCATTATGATGTTATGATACTCAATAATGATGTCATGACAATGAAATGTCATCATCAAATATCATCATTGTCCTGCAACAATGATGTTACAGTTAAATCACAAAATCAAAGAAAATATTTGAATGTAACTGCAAAATTCCAGTTACAAAACACTTCTATAGGTAAGTTTATTTGTTCTAAAACAGCTTTTTCTATACATAATTCCCGTTTAAACTGGTATAGGTCAGTAAAATCTGAAATTATTCAACTGACAATGTACTGACTGATTAGTATACGTATTATTGAATAATTATATTTTGACTTATTAGCAAAAAGTAAATTTTGTATTTGATTTTTTCCAAAAGAAAAAACATGTTTTCAGCTTTTATCAGGAAATTGTATATATATGAAATGCTGCGATATTAAAATGAACAAGCTCATCAAAATAAATTTGCTAACTCATTAAAACTAAAAATGAACTAATTCATAAAAATAATTTTATTTATGGGATTGAAAAGAAAAAAAAAAACAAAAAAAAAAATTAATTCATCACGCAATGAACACATTTAAATTAAAAATTTTACTATTTTTTTGATGAGTTAGCTAGTTCCTCATTAGTTAATTCATGATGATACCAACTTAGTATATATATGACTTTGATATTTTTACCATTTTAAAAAACTTTTATAACAAAAAAAAAAATTTGTATGTACATTATTATATCTCATTTTAATTAAATTACACATCTCATTTTAATTAAATTACGTTTTTAATTGACTACCCAACACAGCACAGTTGTAGCATTTTATAATGCACACATTTCAAATTTTATGTTCTGACGTAGTGGTTATATTGTCGTAATTACAATAATTATTATTTAAAACAAAAAAAAAATGACTATTTAAAACTCATGAGATTTAACTAGAGTAAAATAATTAATAATAGTATTTAATTTTTATTTATTGACATTTTTAAAACTGTCATACAATCAATTTAAATATTGTGCAACATGGTTTAAGGGAACAATACATACCTTGTTAACAATGATATCAGCGTTTTAAAACATTGTTATAGGAATAACATATTATTACATAGGTAGATGTATATTTTTTAATTCATTATATTAATATAAAATATAATTTATTTAATTACAAATGACCTTTGCGGTAAGTATAAAGTATTATTTTATTAAATATACCTACAGTTCATTTATAGAGAATAGGCCTTCCAGTTTTTATTTTGAAAAAAAAAAAAATAAATATCTTAAAAAATAACTTAGGAAGTAGAGATGTCAAATGAGATTTTTCGAAATGAGTCAATTAACAGTATAGTTGTTGCTCTACTACAAGATAAGTTTAATTTTAATTTGCGCATTTTTTAAAATTATGTTTTGAAATATTCAATTACACAAACTGTGCCTTTTTGCTTTTCAAAAAGGTATTGTTAGATTTATTCAATACTCAACGAATCACAAATTAGTACTTTTGATATTTTAATATACACAAAATTGAGTGAAAAAAACCTGTAAATAATGTGTCATAAAGAAGAAAAATTTATTGGAACAGCATTTGGGAACAGCTACTTGGGAACAGCATTCTTCCAGCAATAGCATTTATTCAACAATTCATTAAAAATATTTAAGGTCATTTCAATAAATCAGGCATTAAAGTGCATCATTAAAGTACTACACATAATTACAATATAACCATTTGAGACTGAGGCTGTGATGAAATGAAATTTAAAACTCAACTATTCACTTATAGGTATGTTAGGCTCGTATACAATTTAAACATATTTCTTCTTTTAAAAAAATTTGATTAAACACGATAATTATCAAATGGCATTACTAAATTCTGATTAAAACAGCTTTATTCTATTCAATTATCAAATGGCATGATCAAATCAATATGTTCATTATTGTAAAAAGCTTTTGTTTATATGTTTCTAAACAAAAATTATTGTAAATATTATCGAGGAACAGTATATATAAATATTTTTGTATGAGAATTAATAAAACTATAATTTTAATAACAATTCATTCAACACCATAATAACTAGTTACCATTTAATACACTATAAACTTGAAAATATAATCGGAAATTCATTGTGGTATTGAACTAAATATAATCGGAAATACAAGTGTATTGAACTAAATAAATTGAAAAATTATAATATGCCAAGAGACTGTATTACAACTTTAGAATTACATAAAAATGTTAATATCATTTGAATTTAAATTTATGAAGTTGTGAGTTAGAAAACTCTAATATGTTAGTGTGAGAAATCAAAATAAACTGAAACCATATTGCAATATGCATATAGCTTATAACAGTCTTTTAATGCGAATGTATCATATTCAATTACAATTCTGAATATCTGAGTCAATATAAGTATCTTTGACACCGTAAATGTCTCAATACAAGTTAAATACAACGTTCACATGATCTTAAATGTTTACAAAAGCTCATAAAAGCTTGAGACACTGACTCCATGATCACAATTGTATTTGACGATCGGTTTCACCACCGGTTTGCCAGGTATTTGGGTATTTGTAACAATTTTTATAAACCCAATGTCAATAAAAACTTTCTGTTAATTTTGCTTCATCACAAATGAATTAAAATACAATGTCTCAGAAAGCTCTAATTACACAATGTTTCCAACTAATTTTACGGATAACATTGACAACTTACTACGTTTTTTCGATTTCGACAGACTTAGTCTCGATTTTGACAAAATCCCATTTGATACACTTATTAAACTAAGCCGATCAATAAACCAAAAAACGAAGTTAAACTTAACGGGTAACCTGAATTCGGTACAATAATAAATAAATAACAGGTTACTCACCCCAAAGACATAAATCACCAAAAAACATTCTTTTCTATTAACCAAAATAAAAAATTTAGATTTTAAAAAGTTTTCATGTGCCACAATTAAAAAACATGAAAGTGGCAACCCTGTAATCAAAATAGCAGTAACAGCAGTAGAACAAATTATAACAACAAGAATAGCATAAAATTATTGAAATTTTAATCACTATAAGTAGGTATTAAAATTTATTGGATATTGGAGTATTGTAAATTTATAGATAATCCAATAATTGAGGGCAAAGTTTGAAATAGTTTTATAAATTGACATTTTTTTTTTGTTTTGTATCTTTTTTAATGTTAATTGTAATATTGATATTATCGTTGATATTAGTTTAATACTATTTTTTAGTTGTAAAACTTGCTAAGTAAATGAGACTACTTGAACTAAATTAAGATTATTTAAATGTTAAAATTATTGTTTCAATGTAATAATATTAAATGACCTTTGGATAAAAACCATACAAAAGAAGATAATTTAATCATTTAAATGATAATTAGTTTTTTCTTGTTCACATTTAGATCCGGTATAAATATACCTTGAGATTGACACAAAATGACTTTGTTTTAAATCTATATACTTCTAAAAAGGGAAAGTTAATTTATCAGTTTGTTTTTCCGCTATGCATGTCCACTGGAGTACTAAAAATTTGCACAGTTATTTATGATAAAAAAGAAAAATCTTTTACACTATACTACCAAATGAAATATTCGGATAGCTATCCCACAAATTCTACTATTCATAACGAATATTTAAAAACCAATATTCGTACAGACATGAATATCTGTAATTAGATAATTTTTATAAAACAAATAAACACATATTTTACCGTTTTCCAAAATGTGATTGATTCGGATGGATATCATACAACTCCTAAGACCCATTAAGAATTATTTCAAATTATAATACCATATCATCATAACAAAAATAAACAAACATATGTAATTTCTGAATTCTTTTGATTGATTTTTATAACTCACAGCTGTTGTTTTACACAATGTTGATATAAGTTTATAGAATCAGAATAAAAAGTTAGAAGATGTATAGTTAGTCTAACATTACAATACCTATACTGATGAGCTATAATAGCGTTAAATTAATGAAATGAATGAAATTAATAATTATGCCATTTTTTTCCACCAAAATTCTGATTGTTCAAACATTGTCAGTTATATTCAGAGGAACAAAAGCTTATTAAATTTGAGCATATCCTTTTTGGGGTAAAAAGATTAAAAATGCTAAGCTAAAAACTAATATGCGAGCAAGAATTTGTAGAATTTCTGGAATATTTAAATAGTTAAATTAAATAAAATCGATTTCGACTATTACAGCATCATTAGAAGACTTATTAAATATACTTAGTTTCAAATTTTTATTAATGAAAAATGTTTAACCAAGATCCTACAGTATATTCGATAAAATAAATTTTTAACATTTTTTCTTCACTATAGCCTAAAGTAGTAACAATCACCTAAAAGTATGGGTCAGTAACGTTTCTATGTATATTTCAATTACCCAAAATTATTGAATGGTACTAGATTAATAATGTAAACATTCGAAATCGTGTATTCTACTGCATGCTTCAAAACCATTATATTCTAATGGTTTTGAAGCAGAAATTAAAATAAAGCTAATATAGATTTTGAATTGGACGCATTAAATGTGCTCGAATATAAATAGAACTTTATTGAAGCAAATTTTATACGTTCTGTATTGAACCTGGTCATTAGTAATTTTGTTAGTGCAGCTTATTCAAAATGCTTTTATAATCGGAGGTGTGGACTTACTGGAAATGATTGTGAAAAAAACAGTCTTTAATTTAATTTCATTGAATTTGAATCAGATTATATAAAATATCATTAAACTTTTATAGTTCGAGTAAATCATGTCACAGGTTAATTACATACCCTTTATATTTACATATATATCTAGGATTTTAAAAATATTTTACCGATATTCATAATTGATCAAAAATTAAATATAGTTTTGATTCCATAAAATGACAATATTTATAAGGCATTACCAGACGAGTAAACTAAATACCTTCTTACCAAAGCCGAAAGTGGTATCCATCTTTTGTAAAAATAAACTGAAAATTTATAATAAAAGTTGTTTGGGTACCATAACTATATCCCAAAATCGCTAAAGGTAAAATTCGAAAAGCCAAATTACCCAAAGACAAAATCTCCAGTGAAGGTATTTCCCTCGTTTTGGATCCAGCATATTCAAAACCAAACTTCGCCAATTTTTTTTTTTTTTTTGGATTTTATCTTTGGGGATTTTGAATTTGGAGATAGATTTTGTTTTTATGGAATCTATCTCTGAAAACATTTTATTTATTTATTCTTTAATTTTAACAGTGGATCCTACAGATAAATCTGCAGGCAAACTTTATAGGTCCTTTTCACTTTCGAAATGTCGGCCGTTATTAAATTATATTAATTATTTGGTATATATTTTTGTATATTATACTTTACATTATTTTTATTGGTTTTTAATTATTATTTATTTATTAGTTATTATATTATAATTGAACCGGTGTGGTTGTATTGAAAATTAAATTTTTCGGTAATTTTCACCATTCAAAAAATAATTTTAGTAAATAAATTGTTCAAGAATAAAATCCAAAAATTAACACTCTTCTCAATATCGGAGCATTTGCCTCAAGTTTGTTGGCTTCATATCATTGTTATTTTATTGTTTCATATTACGCTATTTCCTGGACAGTACAAAGATACATTAAAATATTATATGTTACGATAAAATTATAAATTATTGTGGTAGCAATCAAAAATTTTCCATTCATTTAGAAAACCACCCAAATTCAAAATTTTTAATTTAAATTGTTACTAAAATAAATGATTATTCATTAGTTTCTTAATAATACAATAATAACACGAGTATAATATAATTAAATTTTTCTAATTTTTCAAATTAAAAATTTTTAATTGTCTATTTAAAAAATTCGTTAAAATTTTTATTGTCTAAAATTATGATATGTAAAATGTCATCGTGGTCAATTATGAAATTAAATGGAATAAATTTATATTTTTAAAGATATTTACATATATGTATGTACATATATAATTATTAAAAAATATATTCATATATATGTATACATATGTATATTTGTATGTAACATATTATTGAAAACAAAATATTTTTAAAATATTTTCAATTATATAATTATTATTGCTAGACTTATTTACATAAATTCATAAAATAGAATAGATATTTTAATTGTAGGTAGGATTTATAAAAAAAAATTAAATAAATAAATTTTTCATATTGTGTCATAATAAAAATTAAATTTATATTTATAAATTCATTTAATTTTATTTATAGCCTTTAAATTATATTTTTTGAATAGTTAGCTAATTAACAAATTTTATTAAAACTATGCAAATATCAAATTTAAATTTCGAAATCCATAGACATATTTTAAATTTTTTTTCCTCTGTTTTTCCAGATAGAATAAAATAATAAAAGGAGCCTGAACCTAGCTACAATAGCAGTTCTAGCTATTTCACGAAAAACTAATATCATTATACTACTCTATTGTAAAAAAGTTTGCCCAGCTTTAATTAAACTAAATCATCTTAATAAAAAATGTTGTGTATGTATAAATTACTATCTATAAAAGATTTGACTTTATATCACAAATACTGAGGAGATTTTATGGGAAAAATGATAAAAACTGAGAAATCCACCTTTTTTGCAATAGAGTAGTACATCCTAATATTCAAAATATATTTTAAGACTAATTATCTATAACAATATTGACTCAATAACATGCACATATTTTTGATCAAACGAAATCACATTAGAATTTCTTGAGAAATTAAAACTTTAAACTAACAAAATTTGAGCAAATTTTAATATAACTAACCTATCTAAAGAATCACCTATCTCTGGAATATTCCTGTAGTATAAGGTAAATAATTTTATAGCGTACAGAAGTGTTGCTTGGTATTTTGTTTCATATTGTAACATATTTCCGTACTTAATTTGAAAGATTATTATAGTTATCAGTTTTAAAAATATTACCTAGTTATTATTCGGTACAAAAAGTTCAAAGATATTCGAGGTTAATCCAAAATCTCAAATTTTAAATGCATTTTTTTTTTAAATAAAAATAAATAATCCAAAAATAATAACAAAAAAAAAAATTAATAATTAAAAAACAAATAAATTTCAATTATTTCCTGCCAAAAATATTGTAAATTACATCAATAATTTAACGACTAATAATTATAAATTATACTAATAACTTTGTAACTTAATTATACCTACAGTTAATTTTAACATTTACACTGTGTCAAAATCATGACATATTTATGGACATAAAATTTCTATAATGACACCTATTTAAGCAAACATTGTTAATTATCGTTTTTGAAAACACCTTAGAAAATATTTTTTTTAATATCCAATGAATTTTAAATATGAGTCAATTAAATTTATTTAAATGGTTTTTTTTTTTTTTTTTGCTTTTTTTGGCAATTTGCCTATAAACAAATTTGAAAATATTATTTCAACATTTAATTAATTTGTACAATAATAAAATAACAAATAAAAATTATTATAATTTTTTTTTTTTTCAAAGATCATTTATTTAAGCTCGCTTGTATTACCATATTATCGCCCCCACCTACTTATCCATATGTAAAGAAAAGCTATTTTAGAAATATGAAAACAAAAATAAAAAAAAAATTGACTTTTTTCTTGTACTTTATTTTTATTATCTTAAGATTGTTGGACGTTGGATTGTTAATTTTGTTTAATAGACGTAGTAGCAAATATAAAAAATTATGAGAATCCCAAAGTGTGTACATATTTTCCAAAAAAAAAAACAAAAAAAGAAATAGAAAAGTCATGATTTTGAAAATAATCTCGTAAAACAACAAATTGTAACAATGTATTGTTATTAAAATATTAAATTACAGTTACAGTTATATTTTTTTTTTCAATCAATATAACCTAACGGATAGTGATGACTTTGCGAATAATATACTTTACATCTTCCAACCTCCTATTAATTAATATTGGGCCTCGACTTGATAATATAACTCGCATATTTGGGGTATATATAACTAGGCGAACCTAGTACCAGCCTACAGTACCTAGATCAGGTACAAAAGCGATCAATTAAAATTATCAATGATGTTATACAACAACTAGCATCATTAAGTCATTGCAGGAATGTAGGAGCATCCACTCTGCTTTATAAACATGTTGGGTAATTGGTCTGGCGAAACAAAAAGTATATTATGCCCAAAATACAATCATTCTAGCATGATACTCGTAGGGCAGCTATAATAACGAACTATATGAGCCGATGACTGGCAATAATATAGTAAAATTCATCAAAAGCCAAAGATTAAGATGGGCTGGGCGTATAATGATGAGAATGAAAGAAAACCGAGATCAAAATAGAATATTCTTGACAAATCCCATGAAGACAAGAGGTAGAGCTAGACCGAGAAATAGATGCGAAGACAATATTGAAGCAGAAGCGCGAGAGACCTGGAAATAGTAAATTAGACGACGACAAGAGAAAAATATAATTGGAGGAAAATTGTGGACAAGGTTAAAACCCACCAAAGGATTGTAATGCTATATTATGATGATCATGATTACTGACAGAATATCACGGGTTCCAACTAAAGGGATTTAAAGAACATTCAATTTTATTCTCACTAAAACTGCATAAAAAAAGAAACTATACTAATATTATCTTTTTTGTCTAATTTTTATAAAGCCCCACATCCCACAAAGGAAAACATACGTGAAATCGACCTGCAGATTTATTTCATAAAACTTATTGTGTAGTTGATTTTAGTATGCCAACACTGGGATAAAATTTACATACACAGTTGAAGTGTTCATCGGATAATCGAGCCAAAAAAGTAAAACAAAACAACGTGGTGTGTTCAAATTTTACATCAATGCAAATAATTTTTGAGGATATTTAAATCAAAAATATAAATTGAGAATCACTGTTTTGATAATAATTTTTGAAAAACAGAAAAAAATATTAAACAAAATTTTTAATTTCATTGCCTAGTTCATTAATTCGTAAGAATAAGTAAATAAATTTTTAATTTAATAAACAAAATTTATTTATTTTTTGCAAAGAAATTATTCAGTGTATATAAAAACATATACACATACATGTTTAAGTAATATTAATATTCACAATACGCAGATTGTGATGCTATATCATTTCATTATTGATATCATTTCTTAGTTACACCATTGAGTAAATATTTGCACCTATATAATATGTACGTCTATTACATTAATCATTACCTAGATATATATTTACGTCACAGTTATTTGAACAGTTAATTTTTGGTTTCAATTCATAACTATTTCGACTTCCTGAAAAGGACATGTTTTTATTGGACTCTGTGAAACTCTCTATATATATAAACATTTTATGAGCTAAATTAAAAAATTGTATTTGATGACAAACTGATTTTCGATATTTCGAACTACATCTTGGGTTATTTTCATATACACCTAGACTATGTACTTGTATAGAACACCTAATTGTACACCTAGCCATAGAACTTTCCATAACCCAGCTTTTTTTATAACTCAAAACTCTGAATTGATTAACTTCCATTCAAATTTATTAAAAAACAAAACCTATAATAACACTTGCAAGTCCTTTTTGAATAATTTACCACTTTTTCTATTTATTTTTTTACAGAGAATTATTTCTCCTAAAGCTGATGTCAATAGAAACAAATTTTGTTTTTTTTTTATAATTGCATATATAATAAAAATTAAATTAGACATTATTAGCTACCTTGTAAAATTCATTTTTTTTTTTTAAATAATCAACAGTTCCATATTATGACCTCGAGACTGCATTAATTTTTTCAATCATCAACAATTTTATATGACAATATTGAAATGAAATGGAAGAGTATACGGAAATATGTTTGCAAATTATTGCAATTCGTATTTAATTTATGAAAATTTTTTCAAAACTGTCAAAAATTTTGAAATGACTAGCTATATAATTATTTTGTCTGTACAATTTTCCGACTAAAACAAAAAATATACATAATATATATATATATATATATATATACATATTATATTATATATAAATAATAATATTGACGTATAAATTATGACTAGAAAATGCAACAAAGTCTTTAACCTCTATATATTACGAATGGTCAAACTGATATTAATATTTTGGCTATATGAAAGAATTACCAAATTAAATAACTTCAGATGTGGCATCCAAATTGCAATAAAAACTTTAACTGTGGTACTAATACCGTATATAAATATAAAGTATAAATACATTATTTATACTTTGCAAAAAAAAAATACAATGTAAATTTCAACCTTTTGGATCATTACATTTTTAATTTTGTTTAGGTAACATTATATTGATACCAATTTTTGCATAGGTTTTCAAAAAGTAATAAATACGTATAGAATAAAAATAAACACAACAAAACCAAATATATTTAAAGGGGCAACATTTTTTCTATGTTTTCATTGTGTCAAACGAGAGTATTTGAAAGTAAATTTTTTATGTGTCAAATTATTAAAATATGCAGCAGTCGGATTTTAAAATTATCATTTAGGATCAGAATACTTTGTATAAAGCTATTGCTTTACGTTTACGATATTTTGAATTTACTGCGCAATAATATGCATAGTATTTTATGATCAGCATTTTGGATGTCATGAGGCAATGTAATTGATTTTTTTTAATTAAAAATCTAACTCTAGTACTAATACCGCATATAAATATAAAGTATAAGTACATTATTTATACTTTGCAAAAAAAAATACTATGTAAATTTCAACCTTTTGGATCATTACATTTTTAATTTTGTTTAGGTAATTAATTATATTCGATACCTATTTTTGCCTAGGTATTAAAAAATTAATAAATACGTATACACATTAAAATAAACATATTAAAAACAAATGTATTCAAAGAGTGAACATTTTTTTTTTGACGAGAGAGTATTTGAAAGTATAATGAAAGCAAATTTTGTATGCGTTAAATTCTAAAAATATGTGGGGATTGGATTTTAAAACTTTATTTGGGATCATAATACTTTGTATAAAGTTTTTACATTATGTTTACGAAATTTTGAATTTACTGCGTAATACTAAGCATATTCAGCATTTTGGATGTCATGGAGCACATGGGGGACCTCAAATTTTATTTGAATTAATCCATTCCTTTAAAAATTATGAAATACAATCCTAAGACTATTCTCTGATTGCAAATATATATCATATAAAAAAATGAATTCGCTTAAATGAGTAATAGAATAGTATATTCTAAAATATAGTAAAGAAGCATGAGCATATAAAGTAAGTATATAAAATACAATAAATAAAAAATAAGCATCACTCCTTATTTTTTTTAGTCCGCTAAAACCGATTAAACCGAAAAAAAATTTAGAAAAGTTAAATAACGTATTTATAGATATTTGATCGGTCTTACAGAAAGGTTCTAGGTCTTCCATGAAATAAATAGCTAATACATTTAATAACAACAGGAGGAGTAGATTAATTGAAGCTACATACAATGAAAATTACCATTTAACTAAATCTAACTAAGCGTCATTGTTGTAAAGAATTGTAAGCATTAAATCTAATTCTAAATAGTTGTAAGCATTTCAATGACTAAAATATGTTAAAATAATCCACATTTACTATTCCAATGTTAAAAAAAAAAATTTATATAAAAGGATGAGAAAATTATTTTTGGTAAATAAATTTAAAACTACGTTGCACATTTTTCTTTTTAAACAGCATTCATTATTCGTTTAAAGGAAATATTTAACCAAAGATTTTGACAAAATAAATTCACAAAAATACTGTTGGTGGTAAATTAAAGAATTTAAATAAACAAAAACAATTTTTGTTTTTATTTTTATTTTTGCACATTAATAAAAATAATCATTGTTTTTCATATAGGAAAATTAATAGGAGGAAAAATAAATTTTCATTTTAAAATTTATCCTTGACAATATTGATTGATAGAAATATCAGCTAAACATATCTGCTATATCTATACATATTGTGTTTTTATCTGTAAATACAATCTGGCTAAAAATATAATTCAACCACCACCACCATCACCTTTGGGTTTTAATTTATTTGTATAAATTCGGAATGATTTGATGTATTGCATTGCAGTGCTCAAACAAATAAATAGTGCGTGACCATTTAGTAGACGGTTATTATACATAATATGTGAAATATTGCCAAAACTTAATTTCAAAATTTTATTTATGATCACCTTAAATTGTTACGGAAGCATTTTGCAACCAGAAAAAAAGATAAATATTGTTTTTAAAAATTGAGTGGGTGTTATTTAATATGATAACAACAAAAAATTAGATACTTGCAGCCTATTCTGATTTTGAAATAATAAATCTTATTTTAGGAAAATGTTTTTTTTTTTTAATTTATTTGAATTTGAATTGTCACAAAACAACGTAGAAAATTTTAGGGAAAATTGAAAATCATAATAAGAAATACCTTTAGAGTATGGATTAGTATAAAAAAAATTAATTTGCTTTAGTAAAAATAAAATATGCCATTTTGATTTTCATACTCAGTTATGGGATTAGGTGCTTTATAAAAATACATAAGTAGTAAGTACACTAAATTACAAAAAAATGTTAAATTTGTACTTTATCTTGGAGACTGAAGATTAAAATATTTTAATGGAATAGTTATATGAAGTACGGATTAAGTCTATTGAAAATTTGAGGAGCATCTTCTATACTTATCAAAGGGAAAGTTTCGGCGGATAATGTCGAAAGGAAATTAGAAAAAAATATTGTTTTGAATCAAATTTTTTTTGTTCTGTTTGATTTAAGAAATGGGTATTTAATTCATGGATATGTGAATATTATGATAATATTATGTAGAAAAGAAAAAAAAGAAAAACACTAGCGTAATTATACCAGAAATTTTTGAAAATAGTTTGAATGTAGATAGTTTTGCTGCCTATTCATAAAAGTAGATACTTTGCTTTAAAAATTCTGATATCGAATACAGTTAACGTACTTGTTCAACATTTTAGACACATTTTAGAAAAACTATAATAAGATTCAATAATTAACCATTGACTATTCCCCGTTAAGTTAGCCTTTTTTATTATCATAAATAGGACACAAGGTTAGACATTAGGAAATTTTGGTTTTTTAGTCAAATAAATTTGTTGAATGTGTTGACAAAATACGTGTATACCAACCAAACTTATAAGTATAAGATTTAGAAGCATTGGGTATAAAGAAATGGCAATATCCAATTACTAATCTATATGAAGAAAACATTATAGTTTGAAAAATATTGTTCTTTTTGGAATTAAGTAATTGCGCACTCTAAATAAATAAATAATAAAAATATTCAAAGAATTTTTTATTTTTTTATTTATCTTGACTTATAAAATTTACACGATAAATAATGAAAAATCAATTTTTTGTTACAATTTACAGTACACGGTTTTTGGGAAATTTATGGTTTTTTTTTTAATTTGTTGTAAAGTTTTGCACTACACAAAAACAATTATATAATTTTTTTAGTACGTTTATTAATTCCAATTTTTTTTTTTGCAGTGTCTTAAAACATTTTTTTTTATTTACCACCGTCATATGACGGGCCTTTTTGCTAGTTGTATATATATTTCAGGATGGTCTCATAATTCCACAAAAAATATTTCCAAAGTTACAAAATTCCAAACAATGAAAAAAAAATCCACAAACAAGAATTCCACACATGTATGAATGCTTTTATAGAGTTGGCTTCAAAATCAGGGGTATAGAGAATATTTACCTTAATTATTTTTTTATTTCTAGAAAAAGCAGATATCCAAAATTTGAAATTTGGAATTTTATAAGTTTGGAATTTCGTTTTTTTTTAATAACGTACCCAATCCATATATTACGTTATTACGATTGTAGTCAAACCTCTAATACAGCATTTTCGATGTCCACCAATATTTATTTGTTTGTTCTCTATAATTCTGAATATTCTATTATTAAAAATTCCATTTTATATAATTTGGCACACTTCTTCATGATTAAAAAAACCGAACGCGGTACTTTACAAAGCTATAAAATGACAGGTTCAAATAGCTACCAAACAATTCCTATCCACCCATCAGGAACATTTCAAAAACCAATTATGATGCAGACATCAAAATTTATACATAGGTACTCCATCAAAAATAAACAAATAAATATTTTACAATTCCGAAAAATTCAGGCTGGTTCGTTCAGCTTCCATACAAGTCCTAATACCCATCAGAAATATTTCAAAAACCAAAGGTGTTACAAATCTGAAAATTTACACTTATACGTGCTTTTTCAGAGATAAAGATTTTCAGGATTGTTATCGGTTTTGAAAATTCCGATTGGTTTCAGTAGTTGCCATAAAGCAACCAGCACCCATCAGAAATATTTCAACGAAGTAATGAAGTATTCTTTCAAAAAACAACAAACATGTTTTTTACAGTTTTCCGACAGTTTAATTGCCTTAGAGGAATTATTTGTACTGAAAGTAAGTTTTTTATATTATATTTGCCCGGAACTAACTTTAGTTTAGTGTAAAAAGAATTTCTGAAGACTTAAATAAATTAAAAGAGAGGCGACATATTCAAAAAAAAATTGAACAAATAATATTTGACAGTAAGCTACAATTTTAAACGAAAACAATTTTAGTAATTCAGTTTCGATTTTGCATGTTCAAGAGAAAAAAACAAAAGCAAATCAAGTAAAGTAAATTAGAAAAAAAAACCAAGCACATAATAGGTTGCGTACCTACCTACTAAATTAAATAGTTTCTTTTTTTATGAATAAAATATTTTTAATATTTAATGCGCTACAACCCAGGTACTGAAACATGTTTCTTTTATGCTCATACCATCAATTTTTTGAAATTGTTAATTTCATATCATGACGGTGATACTTTTTAGATTTTCAAAATGTTATTTGTTTTTTTTTTTTTTAATATTTATTATTTTTAATACATATTTATTATTTTTAATATTTAATAAAACTTCACTCAAGGTACTGAAATATTTGTTTATTGTTAAAAAAAAAACAGCCCAAAGCAATTTGCATATGTATTGGAGCGTTCCGTCAAACATCCAGATAAATCCGCAGAAGACTATAATATATAATATTAATAATTTACATAATTGTTTTAGACAGAGTTTAGAATAGATTATACAGAGATTAGATATTTTGTATTTCTATTTAACTTTACAACTGAAATATAGTAATTTTGTATATATATATAATATTTTATTTGATTTGATACTAAAGTTGTAAGGAAAATGGTAAAAATATCTTTTTTTTTTTTTTGCGTGGATTGGTGGAAACCTTCATAGACACAATGAGTCCCATAGCTTCCATTGTGTGCCAGATTTTAACTGACTAAACCACACCCCTCCCATTAAAACAAGTCCGACGGACTAACCATTAATTTATATCTATTGTTATTTTCTTAAAGAAAAAGTTTACGAAATTCTATCGTATTAAATCTAGTGGCTTTAGTTCTTTTAAGCCTTCTGATATCATTTTGGTTATCTAGCAGTTGAGTGGCCTCAACGTTAACATGACACTCCAGACGAGCTATATGCTTTGTTGCATATCTTTTTATTTCATTTTCTATGCAAGGAATTTTTAGATCTCTGTGAAAGTCACTGTTGCGAATATACCAAAGGGCATTTACCATGTTGCGCAAGACTTTATTTTGGAATTTTTGTATACAAAGTACATGTGTTTGTTTGGCACATCCCCATATTTGTATGTAATACAACCATATCGGTTTGATTATCTGATTATATAACAAAATCTTGTTATGTATATAGGTAAAATTAGAATTTCGACCTCGGAGCCAGTACATTTCTCTATACTTATTTTCAAGCTCAATTTTTTTACTTTTTGACGTGCTCTTTCCATCTAACTTTGATATCTAATGTCATTCCTAGGTATTTAGCATTGTTTTCTTGGGGTATATTAACCCCATTCAGATTTAGCGATGGTTGATTTTCTAATTTTTTATTTGTAAAATTTACATGTAATGATTTTAACTCATTGAGTTTAATTTTCCATTTCCTTGTCCAGAGGTATACCTTGTCGGCATATCTTGTAGATATGGGGATGTATACCAGAGGTATATCTTGTCGTTTGATCTTTGCAATTTATTTGTAGCCTCGTCAATATTTGATCCTACTGCCATCAACGCAGCATCGTCAGCGAATATAGCTACATATGTAGCTACATTTTCCATTTGTGGTAAATCATTGGTGTAGAGCAAATACAGCATGGGACCCAGAATACTACCTTGAGTCACACCAGTTTTAATATCTCTAATAGTAGAATACTCTTCGTCTTGTTTTATTCAGAATCTCATTTGAATATTTTAATTATTTTAAGCTTAAAGCTACTTAAAACTAATTTAAATATTAATAGTAGATAGTAATAAAATAATAGTAAAATTAATTAATTAATAAAAATAATAGTAAAAAAAATCGCTTAAGACTAAGCTGTATGCCTCTACGGCTGATATAGATTTTTATGACAGTATTTTCAGAAGCTTACAATCCATGATTATGTACTATTTCTTTTATGCTCATACCATCAATTTTTTGAAATAGTTAATTTCATATCATGACGGTGGTACTTTTTAGGTTCTCAAAATGTTATTTGTTTTTTTTTTTTTAACATTTAACGCACTTCACTCTAAGTACTGAAATATATTTGTTATATATTCTATAAGCCAATCAATTCTATACTCAATTCTATATCCAGTGAAGAACACTACTAGCAAGACATGTAACCAATTCATTATTTTACTTTTTTTACAATTTGAATGATTGTTATGCCATATTCGCAAAATTAAATTATGTACATTAGAAACAGATCCTTAAATTCGATTTTTTCAACAGATTGACAAATAAAACAATATAATTTTATTACCTGTGTTGTTATTGACAAGTTAAGACATCAATTAGTTATCTTGACATCCAGCTATTCCTTAAATGGTATACGAATAAATTAAGGGTAAAATTATCAGACTGTCACTGAACTTAAATTCTTAGAACTTTTCATATTTTTCGATCAAAAACAATTTGAAATTTTCCATATTTTAAATATTATTATTTTATTCTCAATAATTTCATATATCAATAATAATTTTTTGTTAATTATACTTCTACACCTAAATAAGAAACTCATTTTAATTATCACCTAACTTATATATTCAGTATATTTATAATTAATATTATTTTTTTCCTAATATAATAGTAAATATTGTGATTTCAATTGTTTTTCTTAAGAATAAAAGTAATCTAAATATGTCCATTTTTTTTTTTTTAATCAAAACAACTCCCAAAATATGAAAATTTTATTAGAGAAAATTTCATTGTGACGTAACTGTAATAGCAAAGTGTGTCTATCATACTTATATTCTGTCTTAAAAATTAAATTTATTACGAAATCCAAACTTTAATATCGAATCATTATGACTCATCGTATAAGAGAAGCCATTCATAATCTTCAGGTGATTATAATAATAAATTTTTTAAGTGTGTCTTTGATTTTGAACAGAACTGAGATCTTTTATTTTAAGATCATTTCAAGTATATTTTTTTTTTGTTAATAAAAAAAGCCCAAAATATTATATGTACATACAAACACACATATAAACAAATCTGAGTTAGTGTTTTGAGCATGCGTTGTTGTAAAAATGATTTTATAGTAAAAGAGGTTTCTGAACTTTTCGGATGATAAATCTTATTACAAATATAATTATAAAATAGTGTCAATGAAGTCGATAGTAATGCCATTGTCCTTTTTAAGATTAAAAATAAACTTAACACAATTTGGGAAAATGAGTTTTTTTTTCCAGTTTTTAAAACATGAATTTATAGGTCGATCGCTTTTTTCATATTTTTTTAAATAAAGAACAAAAACTTTTTTTTTTTTGTTTGTCATTTTGTTAATTCTGATATATTATGTATATGGTACCTATCTGTGGTAATATGAAATAATTTCAAAATAAAAAATGATCTTTAAAATTATTAAAAAATTATAAACGATTTAAGCTGATTGTGAAATTTATGAATGATACGAATTTAACACCTTATTTTTGTATTAAATTTCAATTTACATAGTGTTGTAAAATTTTGAGTTTCAGTCATGGATTCTTATACCAAGGGGTGATTTCCAAAATGCAGTATGAAAAGTTTTGATAGAGTTTAAATATAGTTCTACTACCACTTAATAATAACACTTTTGCTACATTTTGGAATATCATTCTGACAATATAAATACACACATACATTTTGACGTTTCAATTATAATTTTGTGTTTTTGTAATATGAATCGGTAATAATCTGACTTTTTGTTTATCTTTCAATAAATTTACTTTTGTTTTATCTTTCGTTACACTAAAATTATTATTGCACATACATCTTCATCAGTCAGCACATATTTTCGGCGTAAAATGTATTTTATTAACATATTTTCACATATTTATCACACTCTGCTTCTATTTTACATTACCACTACGTATTTTAAACATTTTGGAATAGTGTACAAAGTTAAGAGCTTTTGATATTACATTTTGGAATATGTTATATTGTAAATTTTATGGTTTCACTGCATTTTGGAAATCACGGTACATACCAAATCAAAATTGATGCTACTACAGAGGGAAATAGTTAGGTTAGCTTTCTACATATCCAAAACACTAGGAGACCTTTTATAATGGGGAAATGGGAAAGGGGAATGGAAAATTAGGAAAGTAGGATGAAAGGAGGACAATAAACGATGATGTTAATGCTCGTCCAGTATAGAATGTAGTTTATCGTTAAGTTAGGCTATCATTAAATATTTGTTTTAGTTTGGCGGGTGACGAAAGATAGACAAACAAATATATCATAAAAGCAGGTTTGTAAATATTGAAACATGGCATATACAGTTAATTGTTTATAGTAATACAAATCAAATGATTTAGTACAAAAAGCAAGATTTATAATGTTGGTATTTATAATAATTGTTAAATTAGTGATATATACTTCAAAATGGAATCAGCTTATTTACAAAATTACACTACAGTATGCTACACAAATGTTATCCTATGTTCTTTAATGTGTTATTGACGTAATCCAATTGTATTTTTATAGAAAATAATTATGAATTTCAAATAAAATAATATGATTAATTGGTACTTTATTGCTTATAATACACACTAATGTTATATACTAAAGTCGATAGCCTCTGCAGCCAGTACTAAAAATTGATCATAATTTACATTGTGATCAATTCAATAGTAATAATAATAATGACTGTATACTAACTATCGTATAGTAACTATTGATTATACAATCTTACCAATCCATCGAAATGACAACTGGTAATATAAATAAATAATTTTATTAGCAATAGCAACTCAATACCATATGTGCCATTATATCCTAAGCAAATGTGAAAATACTAAATAATAGAAGTAGAAAAATAGAATAAAGGAATAGAAATAAAAAAAAAAGTAAGATTGATCACAAGAGTAGAATACCAACTTCATTTACATAGCCAACAGAATTTGATGTCACAGTTTTTTCGATCACCAGAGTTGTCCAACAGATTTATTTATTTATTTATTTATTTCATTATGGAGATATACATGAGACGGTAAGCCTCTACAAGAATATATGATAAAAAAGAATGTAAATTCATTGTACTTAAACTAAATTAATCTATGGAAGTTAACAGTAAAGCAAAAGGCAAATAGAAACAGAAAAAAAATAATAATGATAAAAAAAAGAAAATTTAAAATGTAAATTTAAAGATGACCAGCACAATATGACCTACAGTAGAACTGTGAAAAATAAATAAACACAAATTAAAGAACTGGATCAAACGAGAGTTCGAAAGAGATGAAGAGGTCGCGTTTACATTGAACCCCACAAAAAAAAAACATTTTCTGTGGTAAGGAACCCAAAATAAAGAGTTTATGACATGTCATTAACAAGTAAGGCTCATTTAGATTTAATGAACTACAAAAAGTTGTCAAACATTCAACTAAGTTTGATTTCGAAAAAATCTCGATTTGATCTGGAACAAAAGTCCTGTATTACGAAAATATTTTTTAAAACAAAAGTACAAAAAATACGTGTAGTGACTATAGATCAATTATTGCTCGTCAAGTCTCAAAATGGGGCTCCTGAAACCGTATTACAATTTAACGAATCATTTATACGAATAAAGATCAATGAATGTAAAGAAGTAAAATAAAAAACCACAACATAGATTGAATTAAAAAATTTAGTCTTGAAAAGCTTTCGCAAAATACTATTTTCCAAAAATGGGTAAAAGTAGGGAAGAAAATTGATTGATTTTATGGTTTTGAGCTATTATTATTGTTTCTCTAATCATCCGTTATAAAATTTGTAAAACAGTGAAATGTAGCTTTTAATAGAGCAATAGAAGGTCATGTGGTAGTTCCTATTAATTTAAATTTTTGATAGTCATCTTGCTAGCTTGGTATCATTCTTTTGAATCATCATCATCATAATTGTCATATAACCTCAACATCCGGCTATAGGGCGGATAATTATTTTGAACACAATTTTATTGAATACAAATTTCTCTTTTATCCATGATTGTTCTTCGTTTTGTAATAGGTACTATATTAGCTGTTTGTTCCTAACCACTCGTACTGTTTCAAACTTTTGATGCTGATGTCGAGTATTCATTTATTGGGCTATATTCCTTCCTATGCTTTATTTGACCAGTTATGGCTATCTTCATCAAATAGTTTAATGCAAACATTGATTTATTGAGCTGTATTTCTTTTTAGCCTTATTTGACCAGTTATAGCTGCCTTCATCAAAAGGTCTAGATAGCTCACCAAATCATCTTCTCCCACTTTGTGTGCATAGTTACTTCGCTTTCTTCGTCTAGTTCCGGTTTAGCCAACAATATTTTGTATGTCACACGGATTGCGGAAATCCATCAAAATATAAAATTCTTAAAAATTATTCTATTTATAACTTATAATTTTACATACACTCTGTATTACACATATGGATTTTGTAAACTATATTAATAATTCTAAAATTAACCAAGTAATAAATTTTATTTTTAAAAAAAAGAAAAAACACAAAACACAAAAATAATTGTTCGTCCCAAATTACAAATTGATATTTATAGAACTCTTTAAAAAAAGTCTTTTGATATTCCCATTTTAAAATAAAATTAATCAGTTTATTTTTAAAAACAGTTAATGCGGTTAAATTGAATTAACTTTTATAGATACACGTGATTTATTACACCAACGTCACTTTGAATCTTTCATTTCTTTCTCTGTGTACAACTTAAGAGTATTACACGCCTTAAAATTGCGTAGACTGCGTGGCGACGACATATTACAGTGTATCGTAAGAAAAATAGCAACAACAAAAAAATAGGTTTGTTTTAATATTGTAACTGAACTGATATGCTACAAAACGTTTCGAAAAAAAATTTTCGAATTAAAAAAAAACTCGAAATTGAAAAACAAAAACAGAAAAATTTTGAAGATGAGAATTAAAGAATAAAAAGAAAAAACTTGAATTTAAAAAGAAAAACGAAAATAATAAGAAAATACAAAACTTGTTTCAAACATACACGAAGTCACCACATGAAAGTTATTAAATGTGCCGTCGTTGTTAAGGTGAGGCCATTCTACTATTTTTCGAATCAAATTTTGTTACTATGATTTGAAGTTTATTAGGTGAGTTGTCAAACTAAGTCGTTGACTATGCATAGTAGAAATATTCATTTTTATTATTTTTTTTTTTTTTGCTTTTCTTTTTTTGTTGTATATTTTATAAGATTTGCGTATATTCGCAGATGCTGCTTTCTTACCTGAGAAATTTTTTTAATTGGAGCAGATAAATGCTGTATATATGAATTAATAAATCTTGGAAAATTTTAAATCGAGTTTATTCAGTGTTGAAGTAGTTCATTCGGAACGAAAAACAATGTTTATTGGTTAGCTTTATTTAAAAACAAAATATATTATAATAAGCTTGTATTGTACAGATTGTATCATGAATTTGGCACCATGTTGATTTTTCGAATAACTTGCCTAGTTCTAGGTAACATATTTCTTTTTGAAAATGTGTTAATAAATAAAAAACTAAAATACGACAGTTTACCAGTAATTTTGTCAATGTTTGACTAAAAGTTAATTTTGTTAAGTGCTATAGGCCTTATGTACACTTGTTGTTTCACTGTCTAATTGTCTTTTCCTATTCTCTCCCTCACACACCATTCCATCGATAAACATAAGAGCTTTTTTTTTAAATATGAACTCTAGTGGTTATTAAAATAAAATCAAGAAATTTTTCGTCATCTCCATTGTTTTTACTAATACATACAAAAGGGCAATACAAATTTTTGGTAGGTGTACAAAAGTTTGATTCAAAACACAAAATGATTTTATAGTTAGAGCCGTGCATAGAAAAATAAAAAAAAAAAAACAATTATTTTAACGCTATAAACTCTTGAAAACAAATTTGAAAATTAAATTCTTACGCACAAATCCAAACTTTCGGTGTCATTACAATAACACAGAGTAAATTCGACTGACATTGAAACAACACGTAGTGAAACAACAAGTGTGCATAAGGCCATATAATTTAATATTCTAATATGCCAATAATGTCTGTAAAACTTTCCACATTGATAAATTAAGGCGAGACAGAGAATGAGACAGATAACAGAGACTGAGACAGGAACCCAATCATTTAAATGTGAAACTTTTTCAAAATATTACTCCAAAAAATTACCGATTGAGAAATAAAAAAATTTAAAAGTATTAATTTTTGTACCATTCATAAAATTGTTTATAGAAAAACATATCAAAGTTCTAAACCCATATAGGAAAACTATATATTATTTAATATATTAGAACCAAATAATAAAACCATTACAAAATAAATAAAATATGAAGCTTTTTCAAATTAAATTTTAATAAGTTATAAAATCAATCAAAATGAAAATCGGGAGTTGTATATGGGTAGCCTAACACTATAAAATACCTACTGATGAGTTATATAGTAGTGTTATGATTAATGAAACAATTCCTAAAAATAATTTTGTATATTAAAAGCTTTTTTTAAAGCCATCAAAACAATTAAAATTACCCAAAAAATAAATAAGGTACCTGGTTTGTGTATTTGGATTAGCCACATTTTTAATTGTACAAAATATCGAATTGGCCAATGTAGACACACCTTCAGATTCAAATGAATGTTTATTTTGTAAAGCAAAATATTGATAGTTAGAAAAAAATATTTCTATTGTTGCCATGGCGGTAAATCTTGGTTTTTTCATTTAAAAATTCAACAGATTTGCTAAAAATCCATCTTGTAGGAAAAACAACAGAAGCAAGATATTATAGGGAACATATCAAGGGATTGCCCTAATTGACTGTTTCTTCAATTAGTATTGAAATTATAAAACTAATATCTTCTTTACCTACAAAATGGTGTCTCCAACCGTTGTATGAAAAAAAAAAAAAATTTAAGCCAGAATGGACAGTTGTACATCGGTGACTGGAGTACAACAAGGATATTAGAGAAAGAAAAAAAATACCCTATGTAACAAAACACAAATGGCGGTCTATTTTCAATGTGGAAAACCTAAATTGTAATGTTAAGAGAATTTCGCCTTCCTAACTTCAAACTCGAGTTGCTAACTAACGCTTTCAAACTCGAGATCTCTGATTAATAGTCATATATGGTATCTGCATTGCATTATATCAACACCATAATATCGGTTTTAGTATAATGTAGAAATTTAAGTCTTGAAAGTAGCAGATAATAAAAAATTAAAGTATTTAAGTTGTGACTGTACAGTTGGATTTTCAACGTTTTTGTTAACTGATAGAGCTTAAAATCAAAAATTACAGAGAAAGCAAAGATAAAGCTAAATATAATATTTATCAGATATCACTAATATTTTTCTAAATATTTCAATTCGTGATACAAGGAAAAATGTAAATCAAAGTGAGACATCGAAATATTGGCAAGAAGACAGGCGAAGGCATGGTAAGCAGAGATATTGGAATATTGGCAAGAAGACAAGGGAAGGCATGCTAAGCAGAGATATTGGAATATTGGCAAGAAGACAAGCAAAGGCATGCTAAGCAGAGATATCGGAATATCCGTAAGAAAGCAACCGGAGATATCCAACAATGAATTGAAAAAAAAATAACCAATACCATCAGCAAAAAAAAAAACATTAGTTCAACAGCCACAAGTAAACGATACATAATTTGCATTTGCTATGTATGTAATTTTCTAATTTTCCAATTGTATGTAATTTTCTAATTTCAGCCTATAATGAAAATTGTAAGTATTTTTCCGGGTGTGCAATTTTCCATGTGCGCGATTTTTCTGTGGAAAAATATTTCAGTAGACCTTTTACAGTCTGAAAAATATGCCAGTGTGCATATTACAGCTTAACTTACACCAAAATATCACCAGATGATAGTTAAGAAATTAAAAGCCAAATAAAAAATAATATATATACATAAATATATAGATATATTACACTCCATTGAATTTTCTAAGTTACGTCACTGTTCATTTGACCCATTCTACAAATGTTATTTGAAAAAAGATTACCTTATACTACTCGTATTGTAATAAATAAATTAACAATTTGTAATATGTCAGCTAAACTTAATTAATAATCAAAACCATATAAGAATTAAAACTAATTATGTAAATGAAAATTCAAAAAAATAAAAAATAAAGTAAAAAAATAATATTATAATTAATGAACTGATTTAATTAAAAATTCATAAAAATTTATTTTATACATTTTTTTCTGAGATCTGTAAAATTATTGGAAATTTTATAATTTATTTTAATCCTAAACAATTTTTTATTTTGGAAAAATAATCTGAAATATTATTTTTTTTTTCCATATTTTTATAAATTTTATATTTTTAAATACAAAAATTAAATGCAATATATTGGCGATATTAAAATTTATTTTGCAAATAAATTTATAAATAATTTAGTGTTTTTTATGACTATAAAAATTATTAATTTCAATTGAAAAATAAATTAAAAAATTAAAATTAATTAATTCAAAACTATAGGGGATTTTTATGAAATTCAGAACTATGGGAGTTTTTCTAGAAATTCAAATTCAAGAAATACGGAAAAACCTTTTTCTCAAATTTTTATATGAAAAATAGTAGTAGAGTAGAATATTACCAAAGCAAGAATTACAAATTTGGATAGAATTAAGAGATAGGCAAAAATTTTAATAATTAAAAGTTTTCCGAAATAAACGGGGTTGTCCATTCTTTCAATGAATATAACTTCAGTATATGATATGGCACATCTTGAGAAGCAAAAAATGTTAAGCCAAGAGGTGGTTTATTTTTAAGGCTTACCGCATTATACCAACAACTTTATATACATACCTATATATACACATGTTATACAGTCCTTGATTGTACGCGCTTGAAATTTTTTCGTCGGTTTTTGTACTTAAAGGCATGTTTATCGCTCTTCTTCCTAAACATATTTTACTAAATTGTCAAGGATGATGTAGATGAAAAGTTAATAAAATTAGCTTTCTTTAAAATTATAGCTATCATAAATAAATATTTTGTAACCCCAAATTTTTTTATATTTTATTTTTAGATGCCCTTTTTTGTACACTCGAGACTTTAGCTATTTTATGATCGAAATTGTTTTTATTGTCATTATTTTTTAGCGTTTAAGCCCGAATGGGGTTGATTCTTTTACACAATTGCATATTTCCCGATGCTACTACTTCTTGAATTGTTGTTTTATATATTATTTGACGAATTTACAAACATACATACTTACTTAAGCAGCCAACAAACCATGTGAACTAAACCATCAACGTCCTACATTTTTGTAAGTCACCGGTGGTTTCTCTCCAGTTGAATATACGAAATTACTTCATGTCTACTGATATTTCGTCTCTTCGACGAAGATTTGGTCTGCAGCGACGTCTTATAGCTTCAGATCTGGATTAGAAGATTCTCTTGACTGAAGCATTTTGATCCACCCGTTGTTCGAGCCACTGTGGATTCTTCACTTTAATTTTCGTGACTACGTCCACTTCATTATACAGCTCATAGAATTCATATTATATCTTCTTCTCCAGACTCCATCGTCCTATTCAAGACTATGTGTACGCGAAGAATTTGCTTCGCAAAAACACCAAGGGTGAGCCTATAATGCCAGTGCTCTTCATTGGGATATGTAGAGGAGAACTGGGAGTATGACTAACATGGATATTTGACTAACATGGTTTTAAGAAGTCCTTTAATTTATCGACCACATATATTTTTTTTTGCCTTATTTACTTTAAGCCCCATTTATTTTGCTTTCTCTTGAACCTAGCTAAAAGCCTCGATAGTAACAGAAGACTGTCCATTTTTATCTGGCGATAATAATGTCAGTATCGTCGGCGTACTTTTGTAGTTAGACCGATCTGAAAAATATAATCCAGGTCATAATCAATTTAAATTGCGTAATTAATAAACTTCTTTGCTTTACCTATATGCCACACTCTCTTGTATAAAACATTCTTTATCATCAACGTCTTGTAATCATCATGATGAAATTTGCTTTATTACATGCATAGAAAATGATTGTATCGTAATTCGTTGTATCGAATTTAAATATAACATCATGTTTATATTCACGCGGTGAAATGACTTAATTTTATAATCTTTCAAAAGTGTTATTCGAATTAAGTTCAATAAAAACCAAAATCGATTGATAAAAAAATGATATTTTTACATTTCGATTATGTTCGTCATAACTGCCATCAAAAATTATTTGCTTTCGTATTATTCAAACATTTATTAAATATATTTTCCATAATTATAATATAATCTAAATTAATTTTTAATTGAACCAAAACTATTCAATTTTGAATTATCATTAATATCACCACTCCCTCCTCTACAACATTATTATTAACCCACCCAAAATTAATATACTTAAAATACTCCAATTACATTTAGTAAATAGGCCTACATCAAATCCTTAACTGGTTATATTTTCAATTTCTAAGAAACAAATTTACATATATATATATATATAAATAAATTTTCTTTTTAGTTAACATATTTCAGTTATACAAATAGAGGCATAAGGTTTTTAACCCTATATATACTTCATAGGTTAAGTATTATTTCATTCTATAATTTTAAGAATTTCATTCAACTTCTAACTAAATGACGCCTATTGTCTGTTCCATTCCATTGTCGTCTAATTTATCTATTTTTTTTATTTTTATTGTTTAATCTCCAGAAATATTACTATCCTTCACAACCTAATCAGTTTACTTTTTTATATTAAAAATATGAAAAAAAATTTCATTTGTATTTCCACCCAAACACCCTAAATTTTCAACCAGAAATAGTGATTAAAAAAAAAAACAAAATTGGTTTGAAGAATAACAAAAAAAATTTTTATGAGAAATTTTCATAAAGTTTTCAAAACTATTTAAAAACTTTTAGTATACATATTCAAAAAAAAAAAAAAACAGAAAACTCATTCATAAAAGGATAACGATATCCTTCAAATATAACTTTTTAGAGCTGATATAATTTTTTTTGTTTTTACACACGAAGTAGTCACGTGAATTTACACTCTAATGATTCTTGGAAAATATTCAAATTGTAAAATGGAAATTTACAACATTTAACCTAAGGCTTTTGACGTAAATAGTAATATAATTTAATTCAAAGTATATCCATTGTTAACTAAATTTATCAATTATTGTTCTAAGCTTTCTTTCTATTTAACAAAAATCAATTTAGAAACGTGATGGTTATGCTGGCAGATCACTGTTTGATAAATAAGTATGTAAAGTGTGTAGGATTTGTCAGTATATAGCTCCAAAAATACTAAACATATTCTCTGATTGGTGAAAACTAGATTAAGATGACTGAGAGAAAGTACGTCGTCGGTATACTGTACAAAAACGAAAATATTTCAAGTCTAATTTTTGTCGGATGAAATTATTTATACAGCACTATTTATATATTTTTTATAGTCTACAAAAATAACTTTAGCTCCACGTAATTTATAATACCATAGTTTTAATCATATTTCGTTATGACCTAAGTCCAAAATACGAACTTTTAAATTTGATAAACGATCGCAGCAAACTTTTCGGCTTAAATATTAATATAAGTAAAACCAAATTTATGGTTATTTCTAGGACCCAACACATTCAACAACATAACATTAACAATAAATAACACCATAATTAAATAGTTTTAAATATAGTTGTTGGCTAAATAAAAACCGGACCTCAGACATGGAAATAAAAAGCCAAATAAAATATGCTCGTAGCAGTTTTGTACAGTGTAAAAAGTTCTATGTAACTGTAATATCAATCTCGAAACAAAAATCTGGTTTATTAAATGCTACATGTGTTCGATACTGTTCTAATGATATTGAAGCGTGGACACGGAAAATAACGACCATAAGCTTGAATTATTTGAAATGTGGGTATACTGTAGAATACTGATCATACCATGAGTAGATCGAATGAACAATAGTGTGGTTCTAAGTAAAATAGATAGAGATCGTGAGTTCTTATATTAACAATCAAATGCAGAAAAACAACACTCATCTGGGTCATTTGATGCGAAATGACAAATATCATATTCGACAACTGATTCTGCAAGGTAAAACTGAAGGCAGAAAATAAATGTCATGGCTAAGAAACATCAGGCAATGGATGGGTATCCAAATGGTAGGAGAACTATTGCACGCAGCGCAGCGTGGAGAGAGCTTCAGAAATGTGGTATCCAGTAGTGGATATGCAGCTGAAAAAGAAGATAGTTAAGAGGGAAAACTCAGACACTTGAATTTTTTATGCTTTATTTATGTACTTGATATGATTTTGCAGTATACAGACGAAATATTATTGATATAATACAGTAACAAAGACATTCTATTCTAAAAATATACAAAAATATTTCTATTTCTATAATCTTTTAACTATTTTAAACATTTAAACATGTCGATTTTTAACTTCTTGGTAAATTTTTGATATGTTTTCAAAATTATAACATATTTAAAAATTAACGCAGAATTGTAGTTTGTTTTTTTTAGTACAATTTTCAAGTTCAAATCATCTAAGTTGAAGGATATAATAAAAAAAGGAAGCAATTTCATTAGTACTATTAATCATAGATCAAAATATACATTATTAAAATATACACAAAAATAATATAGTTTTTTGATTCATAAACAAATTAGTATTTTGATTAAAATAGGCAAATGAAATAAACTGGCTACACAATGATTGCTTGGCAAATGACATTAAGTAGTTCTTTTTTCAATCTTTCACCATATCCTGCATCTTCATATTTTTTTAATATTTCGTTTTTGTTTTATTACCTCGGAATTAGTATAAGTACTTAGTAGAGGATGTATATTCTGCTTAGGATGTGGATTGTAATGTACAAACAAACAAACAGTACAAAATGACTGTATATGTTGTACATGACTTTACAATACTTTGCTATACTATTGTAATCATTTGGGGCTTGAATCTGCACTCGGTTGGTACATAAAAGCAAATACGTTGGCCAAAACTACACTTTTAATATTCATTTGGCATGAATTGCATGCTTCTAATACCTGCCAGATTTTATTTCGAAATAGATAAATTTTTGAACAATAAATCGCACATTTAAATTTGTCTATATTCTTCTGTAGTAACATTACAATGTTGTGGCATCACCACAAATTATATTTTTTCTGTTATAATTAATTTTTTGAACTTATCTATCAAAAAAATCTCTTTTAGCCCTATAAAAAAAAATCTACTATAAATATTATCCTTAAAATATCATAGCAATTTCCCCCGCAATAACAATAAGAATAACAAAAATAACAAAAATAGCAATAACAACGACAACAACAGTAAAAACAATATAATATGTACATAATAAAGAATATAAGTATAATCTACACTGTAAAATAAACATTGTTATATACTCCTACACAGTATTAATAAAAAGATGGTAGAATGCCAAAAAGGAAAAAAAATTCAAGAAAAACCCTTAAAACATATTTTCTTTATATGCATGCGATATGTATGTAATATGTGTATGATATGGTGTATAATCCTGTGGCTGAGGAAGAATAATAAAAGATTTTTTTATATTTTGTTTTTTTTTTTGTTGGCAAAAAGCCATCAACCTCTTACGAGTAGATATAGTGAAATATCCTTTTTCCTATACAACAAACCTATAATAATATAAATATTTTTTTCATATATTATGTTTAACGGTAGGTCTATGAAAGTTAAGGATATATATATATATATATATATAAAGAATCGTAGATTACTGAGATTTATAATAGTAAAATAAACTTCTAAAGAGTTAAAAGAAAAATTTTGTTAAGAATAAAAAAAGTTAAAATTATTTCATTGCAAGTTCAATGTTATCAAACAAACGTCCGAAAACATTGAAAGCCCTAAGGATTTTCAGAATTATTCTTCACAATAATCTTCAATTCAATTCTTTTAAGTTTGTTAAAGTCAATTTCAAAGAGTATATATATAATATATATATATATATATATATATATATATATATATTATATTTGCAATGAATACAAAAATATTCGAATCTCCTTTAGGTGTAAGGTTATGAGTTTGTATTTAATCGACTTAACAAAACAAAACAAAAAATAAAAGTTCTGTAATCCTTGAATTTTGATATTGAAGAAAAAGAAATGCTTTTTTTTCTTTATTATCCTTCAAATACATTTTTAAAATCAGTAACGGTATATTATAGTTTACCATTATTCTTAATAAATTGTATATTATATAATCTGTATAACCTATAGCGGTTCCGATATAATAACTGTTAAACCCTTTAACAATATTCTATTATATTATCTTGAATGTATATTATTCTGAAATCTTGCCGAAATCTTCATCAACTCCTACCTACATAAATGTTAATCAAATTTGAAAATTTTTTATATTTGATAGCTGTCTATTCAAAATTTTGTTTTGTTGATTTAAGATAATTTTTAACAGTTTTCAAAATAATTTTTTATCAGGTCTTTGAAAGCAGGAATATAAAAAGCCTGATTTCAAACATTGAACAGAGTTGTTCAATTTTTGAACATAGGATGTTGGAATTTGTATCAATAAATCTACATTATAATAAATAGAATTAAGAATACGCTCGTTTGAAGAATAACGGAAAATTTCTTTAAGCGACAATATTCCATCTTTTCTATATTTATAATTTATCCCAAATATCAAACGCAGTATTCAAAATATGTACAATTATTATATTATCGTGGAACGATAGTATTGTAACTAATATAAAATAAAAAAACGGGCCAGCACTTTTAGGCTTTTAACGCCCTTTATTCTAATCCTTCCTGAGTAAAATAATGAGCTGATAAACTGGAAAAACAAGAATTTAATCTACTTAAAATTAAATAAGGGAAAAATAAAATTCTTCTTTAAGTGTTCAAAACTGGCTTTAGTGACGAACTAGAACACATAATCTTCTAAAATCAAAAAATAATGATGTCAATTTTATACTTATCAGCAAATGTTCATTAGGATCAAAGTATTAACTACATCGTGCGCACTAGATTCAAAGTGAAACAACAGAAGTTGTAAAATATGAACCTTACTATGCGTACACCCCAAGATTGAAAGAAAATTGTGCCCAGGCCAAATTTGAAAAGTATTGAATCACATCCCTTATGATGCGTTTCGATAATCAATTCAAACATAAAAAATTCAGAAATTTGGGCAAAATAAACTAATCGACTTCAATACTTTTCTTATTTTCCCATCTAGGCTAATCTAAGCAAGCGACTGGTGCTTGATGGTTTAGATGTATATAAATAAAAATAAAATAAAAATTTATAATTTCAGTTGTGTGGCATCAAAAATGCTAAATTTAATGCTAATTTCATTCCCTGAAACAACTGAAACAACTACTTCCGTTCCATTTGTTATTACCAAAATTTCCGAAACAAAATTTGTCATGAGTGAGAGAAATTCAACAGTCAATTGCGATAATCTGTAGTGGCAAATTAGGGGCTAATACAAAAACATTTATTTTGCATAAGTGCTTATAAACCAAAACCAACCCTTGTATAACCATTAATTCTCGAAAAGTATACTTATTCTTGATATCCATTGATAAATAGACAAATACAGGATTATTCAAGGTATTGGAACAGCGACAGACTATTCTATTCGATTCTCTGAAGCCGAATTTCATGCACTCTACTGCATCCGCCAATTCCTTGTATAATCGATTATACATCATTTTTCGTATGCTAACTGATACCAACCTGTCTGTATTAATTTCATCCAATTTATTCCAAAATTTATATAACAACAATCTCTCTAATAATCTAATGATACATTTACGACCTGATAACTATATTTTTACTATATGTATAAAAAAAAAATTTTATACATTAGTTTTATTGTTGTTTTTGTATTATTCTCAATAGAATCTAATGAGCGCACGTACTATACAACGTGTCTCTATAGCTATATTATACTAGTAGTTTGAGATTATAAAAATTTACAAACTATGGTTTCATAAAATTACAATGATTTCATCGAATTTTCGACTTTTTATGAATTCAAATTATTTTGATTATAACAATATAAAACTATAATTTTCATTTGAAACCTCCCATTATTACGGACTAATACGTATAATTTGTAATATAAATATTTAATTTTATTGATAAGAAAAAATTATTTTCAAAATTTAATTTTTGTAATTCTATTTTTAAAATTCATTTCTAAAATAATTTTATTTCTTTTTTTTTTCATCTCATCAGTAAGAACTACTTTTGCTTTGGTGATATAATTATAGATATAAAAAAGAAAATTGATTGATGTTGATTGAAAATAGAAAAATAAGAACCCAATTTTTTTCAATAAATACAAATGGCAACATGAAAATGTGTTTTTTTTTTTTTGAACACGTTGACTGCCGTTATGTATAGACGTATGTACTCTGCCTTCTGTAAATATCTCACGCAAAATTATTGTCTATTTACCGTGAAAAACTATATGGTGTCATAACGTGTCATTGTTAGAAATTTTAGTTGTGATGTAATTAAGGGATAACAATCATAACTCATTGATAAACAGTCCTGTGTAATTGATTTGAGATGAGTATAAACAATATAATATGGAATGAAAAATAGATGGTATGTGAATATTTTTCCCACCCACAGCACACCAAAATTTTTAAATTATTTAACCCTACACTGCTTGATGTATCATATCTGATACAAGATCTAAAAAACCCTTAATAATTGAAGCATATAATAAATATTCCTTAATGCGATATGTAGATGATTAGCTACAACTGTATACTTTACATTAATAACAGATATTTTCTCTAAGAATTTAAATTTTAAACAGAAAATGAGCATTTAATCGCAGTTGTCAGAAGATAACTATAATGAAGAGAAAACACAAAAGAGAATCTTGTTTCTATTTTAGTTTTATCAAAGAATATCTATAATAAGAAGGTTCACTGGAAGTCATGATATTTTAACTAACACATTTACAAAAAAAAAACCCATTAGTTAAAGAAGCAAAGAACTATTGTAAATATTTTCTTATGTAAGAAGTTGTGAGAAAGAAAGAGTGCGATATAAACCATATAAAAAAAAATTAATTTTTGCAATGTAATTTTAAATAGCCCACGGGAGATTTTTGTTTATTTATTTAGCCCACTAGAGATTTTTCATGTGTACAGACGGCTAAAATTTTGTGTACGAATTTTTTTAAAAATAAACGTATTAAATTTATTAGGGTATGAGAATAAATAAATTTTGAATGATTGATTTTTTACAGATCCCTATATAAAATAATATTCGTTTCAAAAACATATGTTATTTCTTAAATATCATATTATTTTATTTTATTGGCTTGTGGATGTTTTATTGGCTTGTGGATGCTAAGGGATGTAGATTTTTTATCATTCATGTATTTTAGTTAAAAAGAATATCAAGCGGTTTGTTTTTTTATGAATAATCCGATGCCTTTTTAGTTTCTGAAAAATTAAATTGTGCATTTTGCAATGTGCAATGATTGCAATGTTCATTGTGCAATGAACTAATAATACATATTATATTATAAGTAATATAATGCATTTAGGTATCTGTTAATTTTATAAATAGGTAACAAAGTTGAATATTAATAATATGAACATTTCAAGTTTAAATAAATAATATTTTTTATTGATATGCATTTTTTTAAAAAAAATTAGTATATAAGAAAGTACTTACAAAAAAAAAAATGCAGATTATATATGAAAATTAAGCAGTGTATGTTATATTTAAAAATAAATCAACTCTAACGCTTAAAAAAAGTTTTTATAAAAACTATTCTATACACAATTTTTTAAAAATGTTTCGAAATTGAGAAAACATCATCTTGTTAAGTGTTTGGTGTGCGGTGCTGAAACAAATTTTAATTTGGAATTAAACTAACTAATTAAAAATAAAGACAATATTTTTTTCATACAAAAAAATTGTTCGTTCATTTTTTTTCCACTTTGTATTTTGAATTTTTATCTCTCTCTCACAAATTACATTCTTATGACTATCTATTTCTTACAATATTGGAAATCGACTGGAAAAATGGTGACCAACACATTGACAAATTATAAAATTTTATTGCAGTGAACCTTCTTATTATGGATATTCTTTGGTTTTATGCTGTAGAAATTTAAATTTTTGTAATGTCAGTAAGAACAATTTTATATACTTTTATATTAACTTGCCAGTGTCTATATGTATATATGTATATATGTATATATGTATATATGTATATATGTATACATGTATATAATATATATATGTATATATATATGTTTGGTAGGTAGGTTGGCATTTTTTTGTTAATATTAAAACCAAACGCAAAAAGAAAAAGAATAATTTTGCTTAAAAAATTTAAAGATAGAGTTCTGAAATTTTGCACAGTTACTCATGATAAAAAAAGCAACCGGACACGGTACTTTACAAAGCTATCAAATGTTAGGTTCGGGTTGCTGCCGTGCAACTCCTAGTACGTCTCAGGCATATTTCAAAAACCAATTGTGTTACGTCATGAGAATTTTTACTTAGACACTCTTTCACAAATAAAGAAATACGACTGTTACCGATTTCGAAAATGTGGACTGGTTTGGGTTGCTGCCGAACAACTCTTAGCAGTTAGCACGTCTCAGCATTTTTGAAAACCTTTTGTATTACAAGCATGAAAATTTACACTTAGACTCTTTTTCATAAATAAAGAAATTCGACTGTTACCGATTTCGAAAATGTGGACTGGTTCGGGTTGCTGCCGAACAACTCCTAGCACGTTTCGGGCATATTTGAAAACCATTTGTAATACAGGCATGAAAATTTACAATTAGATACTTTTTGACAAATAAAAAAATACGAGTGTTACCGATTTCGAAAATGTGGACTGGTTCGGGTTGTTGCCGAACAACTCCTAGCACCTCTCAGGCATATTTGAAAACCAATTATATTACAGGCATGACAATTTAAACTTAGATACTCTTTTACAAATAAAGGAATACGCTTTCTACCGATTTAAAAAATTTGGACTGGTTCGGGTTGTTGCCGAACAACTCCTAGCAGCTCTCAGGCATATTTGAAAACTAATTATATTACAGGCATGAAAATTTAAACTTAGATACTCTTTTACAAATAAAGGAATAAAAATACAAATTTTTAAAATATACTTTTATCGAAACCAAACTAGCTAGCCCCCTAAAAAGTAGAAAATAAAACTAGTGGTGGATGTTGAGCATCTAGAACTACTATAAGATAAAACACAAAAGTATATAATGAATGTTGTGGGATATTGTTAATGGGAATTTGAAAACGCTTTGTGATGTTCTTTTAATATTCGTGATTTTTTTCAAGCGGAAAATATTAAAAATGTCCATTAACAATATTCCAGCAAGATTCATTATATACTTTTGTGTTTTTACACAAAGTAAAAAAAAAAACTTTACTTTTAACTTTATTTTTTTGTTTTTGATTTAATTTAATTTAATTTTAAATCAAAAAGAAGAAAAATTTGTTTTTATAATCATAAGGCATTTCTAACGCTTTTACACATTATGTATCAGATATGCTACAACTAAATTTGTCTAAAAAATTTATATATATTTTCTAGTATTTTTTCATATTTATAAACTGTATTTGCACCTAAAAACTATTTTTCCAACAAGATATAAAAAATCAAGCAGTGTAGGGTTAAAAATAAAATTCACTCTATCACTAATATATTCGGTGTCATTTGTGGCAATCAATGTGTTAAATAAGTTGAGCGTAGATTAGAGGTATACTCACGGTATACCATATTTCATATATATATATTCACTTTTTAATCAACTTCGGAAACATTTTCCAAGAAGACTGACTCAGTTTGAGTCAAAATATACGTTAAACCATTTATTTTCTCCTTTGTCAAACTCTATGCTCTACAATCTACACTCTACGCTCTAAACTTTAAGCTCAGAATCTAACAATTTTAGGCTTGATTTCCAATAGTTTTTTTTTAATTTATTAGAGGTAATTAGTTTTTATGATGTAAGATTTCCACCTGCTTTAAGGTTATTGCTTAAATTTTAATATGCAGGGTAAATAGAAAATTATATATAGTAGCGGCTGTAAGCTTGACATATTTATGATATATACCGGAAATAAAACAGTCTCTAAATAGATAGTATTGTCTTGTATTGCTGCACTTACACTGAGCAAAAAAATATGTTTGGTTCAACTATAAAATTAAAGAACAATAATATGATTGAAAAATATAGTTGTATTAACCATATTACATCATGTAACTATGGGTTTTATATGAAGCTAAAAAGTTTCTTATATGATTGAATGAATTATAATATGGTGGAACAAAAATAATTTATAGTCAATACAACAATATTATTATATTCACAAACATAATTATGTTTGCAGCATAAACATATTATAGTTACTTTCTACAACACGATATTTTGTTCTCAACTATAATACTATTGTTTTAAATATAATTCACTAATATGTATATTATGTTAAAAATAAATATAATATGGTTGAATGAAAAATATTTATGTTTACACCAAACATATTTTATAGTATAGGTTCAATAGTAATAATATTCTCACAAACTTGAATTATGGTTGCAGCAACATTAGTTTTAATTGAAACAAAAATAAATATAATTAAGGTAAACATATTATACTTAAAATAATAACACAACACTATATATATTTAATTTCTATATAGGATTATATTTTTCTGTCAATTATAAAATGGTGGTTTAAAATATATATTTGCAACGAATGAATTCCAAATGAGTTCCAATAAGTATTTGGTTAAATTGTTCCTTCTTTCTTTAAATCAGAATTGATAATTTTTATTTTTAACTGTAAGAAATAAAAAAAAAACATATTTAATAGTTAAGATTATCCTTCAAATTAAAAAGTAATAATGGTATAGTATTTGACAAGAGAATCTAAAGAAAGCCTCAACTTTCGTAATAAATTGCCATAAAAATAAGTAAGTTTTGGATTTAATTTAATTTTGGTTATTAATTAATTTTTAAAAAATTTTTATCCAGTTTCTCCTAAGGTACTTCATTGTCAAAATCAAGAGAAAAATTAATGGTTATTTTATAAAATGTTATGCAAAAATTTATGCAAACACTTACCAACCTAGATAGTCATATGTGAATTAACTAAGAATTTTTATATTACGCTTGCATTTATAAACACGTTTTGACTTCGTAAAGAGCAACAGTAGACTGAAAAATACAGTGAATTTATATTTTTGAAGGATTTTATTTTAACTTTAAATATAATATGATTATTTCAACCGTAATATGATTACTTCAATCCCAATATTATAGTTACTTTAACCATAATATGAATACTGCAAACATAATATGTTTGCTTCAAACATAATATGATTAATTCACACAAACAAATATTTTTAAAACAACTATAATATGATTTATTTAATCAAAATATGTTTGTTACAACTATACTGGATTATGAGCTTCTCAACCATATTATAATATCCACAACCATAATATTTTTGTAAGCAATATAATTTAAAGTTGGTTTATATTTTTTTTTAAATATAGTTGTAGCAACCATAATTTATTACAACGTAGGTATATATTTCGATTAACTATAATATTTTTAAAACAAATATAATATGTTTCTATCAACCATAGTTATATTCATCATTAACATATCAAATGTTTGTTTCAACTATATTTCTAACATAACAAGTTTAAAGTAACCATAATATGTTTATCGCAACCATTGGATAAACATATTATTTCTCTTAGTGTACTAATTTGAATAAAAAATTTTCGATCTTCACTTAAAAATACTAATAACGCTTTTGGTATTGATAACACACACACTCTATTGAGAATTAGATTATGGTTTATATTTAATCATTTTAATCAAGAAATGGTTGGTTGTATGTATTGAAGCTAATTTAAATTGTGCACATTGAAATTATGTATAATTATTGTGATTTAATTAATTGTGCTCTGCAATATACAAAGCAACCTCGTTATTTAAAATTTTCAATTCAGCTCTGCGTAGGGCTGGAAACAAAAATTGGTTAACTGGTTCTTTTTTAAATTTGCCAAATTTTGTAAATTTCCGCTTTTTTTTGGAATTTTCCGGCCCTTTTCAACAGTTATACAAATACGATGCTGATAAAAATTTAATTGATTTCTTTTGTTTATGCAGTAAAAAACTGTGCAGTATCTTCTTTACATTTTAATTAATTTATTTTTTTCATAATTGCACCTAAAATGATTAGGTCTCTTCATTGTGAAATAATTTTAATTTTAATTTTATTAAATTTTCTGGGAAAATTGGATTATAAGAGAAATTTGAAAAAAAAGTAGGAAACGAATCTGAACAAGTTAGTTATAAAAAGTAGGAAATTGTAAAATGCAGGAGTGCAATTTTGTAATGCCTGAAATACATGTGCAGAACTATGTATGCATCGCAGCAAAAATAAATTAGAATATATGGTTTTATATGGAACCAATTACATGTAATTCTGCACGCAGTGAATTTTGATGCAAGATATCTCTATTTCTAATTTTTGATGCGCAGCGGCAGAGCTACCAACACGAAAGATTGTAAAAATTGTCATTTTACTCATACTAATAAAAAAATAATGACAAACGTCATAAAAATTATTATTATTTAATATATTATTTTTTATTTATCTGGATGTTTGTAAGTTCGACGGAATACTCCAACACATATACAAATTGCAAAAGATATACAAATTGTAATATGTATACAAATTGCTTTGGTGTTATTAAATGGAAGTGAGTATCCCATACAAAAATACAAACATTTTGTTCATATTTGTTTAAAACTTCTCTTTCTGTTTGCTTTATTTATGTCAAAAAAAAAAAAAATTGGCAAAGTTTTGACTACAAAAAAAATATTTCTTTTATAATCATGATAGTAACAGACAACAAAATATGTGATTAAAATTTTTCAAAAATTATTAAATTAAAACTTTTATTAAACACTTTTAATAATTTTTAACTTTAAAATTTTTCAAAAATTATTTTATTTTGTATTTTATTACTATACAAACAAATTGTATGTGTATCAATTGCGGCAATTATCTACATTATTTCAAAACAAAACAATTTTTGACAAATAAAATATGCACATGTGTCTGGCACGCAAATATGCATGCATATCTGCATGCAACGATGCATGAGAATTCTGCACGTATTTCCCACTTAAAGTGATAGTGAAAAATTGTATTTTGGCATTTTGTAAGGTTTTCGTCACTGCGATATTGACAATCTTTGTTAAATTTAGAGTGATAGAATATTATTTATTCCCTTCTTTCACAACTATTATTTCATATTATATTTGTCATAAAATTTTTTGTGTTTTTGTTTTTTTTTTTCTTGCCAAATGTTTTGCTTAGCCTTTAATATACATTTTTAGATGTTGCTTAATGTTGTTAATTTTAAAAATGATCCTTTTCAGCAACATTTCTGATCGCTTTTACTTATTGTCATAATCACTATCAATTATCACCTTACAAAATTCCACTCTAGTATTTCTATCTGGGGGAAAGGCATTAAATGGAAGCATAATTGGCGGTTTTCACAGTAACTGGTTTTCCAAAACCAGTTTTGGGCCACCTGTAGTTTTCAATTGTTTGGAAATAAGCATGCCTACGAACTACGGACTCTTTAATGCTGTGCTGATATTATTTGAATACAGACATTTTTTATTGTAGTGCGATTGATAATACACACAACATTATGAGTGTAAAATTAAGGTTTATTTTCAAAAATGTATCTATTAAATATAGAGACAGAGCTAAAACGTTCCGAAGCTTATTTTTGTTTATCATTTCATCGAGCTTGATATTATTTATTTTCTTACTCATCTATCTAGAATATTTTATTCCAAACTCTTTTTTCAAAATCTAATTTTATTTACTCAAACGCGATTTGTAATGCTGTATCCTATAATATTTCTAAGTGCAATACAAAAATATATATTTAACTTCAGCACTGACTTACGTACATATGTCAAAACTTGTTTATATCAAATTAATAAACAGAACTATACAACAAGAACTGCTATAGTAAGCCATCGTATTTTGACACTCAAACTTTTCTTTTTTAATTTTTTTTATATAACCTTCATATTAAATTTAAAATGAAGAAAATTGTAAAAGGACTCATCTCATATTTGATTACGTCAAATAATAACTCTAATTGTAATTTTTTTTTTTCATTTTTCATTCACTTTGATTTCAATTTCTCTTTTATACATTTCATTTGATCCTTAATATCCGGTTTTCAATTATTTAAAAGAAAGTAAGTGAATAACTGATCATTAAAATTGTGCAAAGAATTTGAAGGAGAGTAAAACAAGAGAAAAAATGGAATTAAAATTTAAAAAAAAAATAAATGTTTGTGACAAGACAACCTTCATACATGTTTTCAGTAATTAAAAATATTTGCTAAATCCTGATGATGAGTTTTTCTCCATTCTTCCTTTTTCCTAATTGTATAGAAAATAAAAATTTTCAACTAAAAAGAAAACTAGTAATAACAATCCTGGCATGATACATTTTTTTTCTTTAATTGTATATGTAAGGGTAATTGAAAAGTCAAAGAGTTATATTTAATTTGATTCGTAAAACTCTGGGATACTATATTCCAAACCGAATTTCAATTATTTTTGTAATGTTTCGGAATTAAGAGTTCAATGATGGAAATTACTTTAGTTGGCAAGAAATTTATCAATGTCATAGAGCCATTGAGTTAAGTAAGATATTCTCCTAACTACTGGATGATAGCTTGTACTTGACAAGTGATATATACTACAATTATGGCTTGTATTCTGCTCTGTTCTGTTTCTGTTATTAAATTTGCTTAAGTTTTCCAAAATTCGGGTCCGATTGATTCTGTGATGTCTGTGAAGAAAAAATATCCATTTTTTGTTCAAAAATTTGCCATCCAATAAATATTTTCTTATAACATGAGTTGAAAACTTGCCTGTATTTATTTTTTCATGATGTATTCAGGATTACCAACTTGAATTCATTTTTTTCAGGACTTTCCAACTTGTCTGACTTTTAAGTCATCTTGACATTATAAAATGAAACATAATTAATTATCGTTATAATATGATTTTAAATATATGTACTCAAAAGTAATGAATTATAAATGCTGAATAAATCTGTACCGAAAGTCTGAAATTAAACAAAAATATATTATTTCTTGTTAACTCGCTCTATTTTTATCACTGAATGCTCAGTAGAATATCATTAGTTTTTCATTTTTTTTTCTTTTTTTTTGTATACGCAGGCTGGTGGGAATCTTCAAAAGACAGAATAAGCCCCGTAGCTTGACATTGTGTATGGTATTCTTACCCACTAAGCCACACCCTTCCTATATTGCGATCTAGTCCTACAGGACTAATGAGCCATTTTTTCTTGGCTTTATTTTATTTTTCAATGTAGACTACATCCAGCGATGTCTATCTAACTTTTCCTTTGGCGTGTTCATCCATAATCTTGAAGACCCATCGCATCAGCGACGAAAAGTCAACCAGTTCTCCGAACGAATTTATAATTATGGAAGACTTGTGAAAAACCTCGTTTCGTTGGCAGTCAACATAACGAAATTCTTCACAAATCCCGTTAAAACAAATCTATCTAAACGTGGGAGCGGGTCAAACTTCGATCACCAGCGCAACGAGTCCTCAAGAATGTGGATGATTATTGGTGCACTAACTCAAAAGGTTTTAATCTTTTGAGTCATCTGGCTATATTTCTATTATCCAGGAGCTCGACTACCTCCATATTTACATGGTGCTGAAGTCTTTTTTCGTGACTTCTTGTAAATTTCTGTATTTCCTTATCGACAGATTCTATTTGCAAATCTCTATGTAGGTCATAGTTTCTTATGAGCCAGGGCGCGTTCACAATGTTTCTTAGGACCTTATTCTAGAACCTCTGAATAATATCTCTATTACTTTATTTGCTGCATCCCCTTAGCTGGATGCCATATGACCATACTGGTTTCGGTATTTGTTTATAAAGCAGAAGTTTATTTTGTATTGTTGAGGTAGAATTCTTACCTATGAGCCAGTTCATTTTTCTATAGCGGATTTTTAATTCTTTTTGTTTTTTATGTGAGCTTTCCATCGAAGTTTCGCATTTAACGTCATACCAAGATATTTGGTAGTATTTGAATGGGGTATTTCTTGACCATTTATATATACTAGTTTATGGTCAATTTTTTTATTTGTGAAATTCACATGTACTGACTTAGCTTCATTTAATTTTAGCCTCCATCTTTTTGTATAATCTTGGATTTTTGTTATAGCTCTCTGCAGCTTTTCTGTGGATTCTTTATTATTTTCTCCAACAGCCAGAGCCGCAAACGTCGCAATAATATTATTTTCTAGTGTAGGAAAATCACAAGTGTACAGCAGGTACAGTACCGGATCAAGTACACTTCCTTGAGGAACCCCGGCATTAATTTCTTTAAGATCGGATTATGCTCCTTCCTGTTTTATGTAGATGTATCTCTCTGATAGGTAGCTTGCTATGATTTCCAAATGTTCTTTTGGAAGGATTGTTTTCATTTTTCAATTCAACCCCTCGATCAAAGGCAAAGGCGAAATAAAAAAATTAGTTTTTCATGAATGAATTTAAATATATAATAATAGCTGAGATTGAAAACTATTTGAACAAATTTGAATTGGGTCTACTCGATAAAAATGATTTAGTATTTCCTCATAAATAGATTACTAACAAGGCTACTGATAGATTAGGATAGGATAGAGTACTAAAAAGTCTACTGTTATGACTAAAATTATTCCATATATTTTTACAATTTTTGATATACCTAATCATTTATCCCTTATTTTTGAATACCTGTATCAAATATTAAATTATTTCAAAGATTTTCGTTGTCAAAGTTTTCAGAAGTCAAAAAAGTCAGTTCAATAAAGTTTAATTAATTTAATTTGAGTTGTTGATAAAAATGAAAAACAAAGACATGTTTGGAAATAAATTTGATTTTGTGAACACCATAAGAGTGTGAATAGATAGATAGGCTGTTAAAGCTACTATTCCAATTTCGTTTTGAAAAATAATAAGCTTATATTTCCGTCTTTTTCGTGCCATGATTTGAGTGACTTGATTAATGCAATAGCAATTTTGATTGACAAAAATTTTGTAAACTTTAATTAAGCACAAAAACATCATTAATTTTGCATTATTTTACGTTTATGTTACTTTCAAGAACATAAAAAAAATCGATAGGCCAAAATATTATGAAAATTATAGTAAAAAATTTATTACAAATTAATAAATTGTACTCACTTGACAAGGCGCTTGACAAGTTGACTATTTAATTCAACATCTTGTTTTGGTTTTACCAACTGCGAACTAAATTTGGTTTTATAACTCAAATATTCTATGAAATCTATATACATATGAATTTTCAAAATTTTCGAATTCAAACTAGGAGCTGTGCAGGTAGTATAACATAACTATAACTATACTGATGGTACCATCAGTAATGTTGATTATTAAAACCCTGCTTTATTTTATTATTATTTTATTATTATTTTATTAAATAATGGTAATGATCATCGATTGTTTTTTGTTTTGCATGCATATACTTTGTTAGTAGATGGATCCATTGAATTTCATCCATGATCTTTCGTTCTTCGCTTTATTTCAAAGATATATTTCTATCTTTATTTCAAAGATTATATCTTTCTTTTTTTGATAAAATCCCCAAATTTACCAAAATGGGTCGTATGCACACTGTGCCCTAAAAAGGGTATATCTTAATCACCTTTACAATAAAGAAAATCGATTCCCTCATGGTTGAAACTAACTGCAGAAGATATGAAAGAACAAATTAAAAAAATTAGGGAAGAAAGAAATGATTCCATCCGAAATTTGTGATATAATTCTTCGCGATTCACATACGGAGTAGTTCAAGTTCATTTTATGGAATGTAAACAAAATTTTAAACATAATGAAGTCTATTGGCCTTAACCAAAACATTCCTGAAGATCTTTATTTTATGATAAAGATGACTGTAGCTATTCGTTAACATTTAGAAAGAAATCGTAAAGACAAGGATAGCAAATTCAGACTAATTTTGGGTGAATCACGAATTCACAGATTTACTCGTTATTACAAAACTGGAAATATGAATCAAACACCGTCTTATATATTAAAAATAACAATTTTGGTTGTTGCGACATCAGAAGATCAATAAATGAAATATAGAACGGTCGAATTACGTGATTATTTGGTATAATGGAAATCGTTTAGCATCCACAAATCTTCGAATTTTTCTAAATTTCATAATTAAAAAAAAAAAAAAAAAATAGTAAAATTTCGTTTGATTTACATTGTTTAAAAGCTGAACCGTCGTTATCAATATCGTAAGCATAAAATTCATTTTCTATAATGTGTAAATGAAATTTTTTTTTATTTTTTTTTTGTCATTAAATACTAAGGATAACTGCATTAAGAATGAATCCTGTCCTTATAATGAGATTTTTTCCTTACAAAAATAAAAAACCATTCTTTTAATTTTTGTTTTAAAATATTATCGGAAACTTACATAATTTGTAATTTAAATGGATTTTACAAACAAAATAAAAATGATATCGTCTGTCACAGTAATTTTCAAAATACATGCAAATATACTTATATGTAGAATTCTAATTGAGCAAATGTTTTACTAAAACATGGAAACGGAAATGAATAATTACTTCATATAAACTGTACTATAAACTGTATGGTTAGTTATATATTTCTCATATAAACTATTTCCCAATTTTCCTAAAAACAAATAAAGTCCATTAAAACAAAATCGCAAATAAAAAATCAATGGTCACATCACAAATCAATTAAAAACTGCCATAGTTATTCTTTTATTCAAGAAGCGGTAAATTAGCGGTTTTGTATTAGCAAGTATAAGTCTATATCTCTTCTACACTCTATCCATCACTAGTATCTTTAAAAAAGCATGAAAGATACGATTTTTATATTTTATTAACAAAACTAACTTCCTCAATGAAAATCAAGTTGTAGGTTTTCGGACAGGCAAGTCAAAAGAGAGAGAACAAAGTGATAATTTATGTTTGCATGTCAAGTTTTCGTCAAATTTACTCTAAGATATTGTATGACTTGTACTAAAAATAATTTTAGCAAAAAAGTTCTAAATTAAACAAAAAAATTAATGAGTTCAAATGTAAAAATATATTTTTTTAAATAACAAATAATATTTGCTTAAGGCTACTAGCTGACATCAAGTGAGACTTTAATTTTATTTTAAACATAATAATTGTAGTTAGGTAGTTACAGTATGAAATAATCTGGCAAATCGAGGCTAAAGTGTGACTCTCATGAATTCGAGTTTTACTACTTTGTTGGGATTTTTTTACTACTTTGTGGGGACTTTGTAGAATTAATTTCTATGAGATCAATGTTATGAGTGACTAATCCTACTTTATATTTGAATTTTTATTAATGATATTCACAGGCTACCAGTCGTTGGTAAATAATTACCATATTCTATGCAGACATTGATATTGTTATCTACATGTTATCAATGATATCTGTTAAAGGGGATACAAGTAATGATTTACAGATAATATCAGAATATTTTCGTATTAACAAGTTAGTTATGAATAACTCAAATCCTGAGATTAATTGAAAAGCAACAAATTCATGTTGGCAATACTATTTTAGAAGAATGACTGTTTTAGATGTAGGGTTAAAATTTTAGGAGTAATATTCGACTTTAATCTAATATGGAAAACTCATATTGAAAACTTAATATAAAAATAAAGTTAATTTAATGGTATTCTCTTTAAGTTTAAAAATAAAATACCAACTAGTATAAAATTAAATATGAATATCGCATTGGCAGTTGGCACATTCTGTTATGCGATATGGTGCTGGTGTATGGACCTTTAATAGCAATATTGGTAAATTACAAATATGTCAGAATAAAATACTGAAAAATATTTTGCACCTATTAAATCTGTCCAAATCCCAGGCATTGGTTGTTTATGTTCGAAATATCGACACAACGAATCTTCCGAATGTAAAACTTAATAATTCTATAGTAAAATTCGTAAATAGTGCAAAAAATTTAGGTGTTGTGTTAAATAAAACTCTTACGTGGAGTGATCACATTAATGCTATTTCTAAAATTGCTTTTTTTAAACTACGTAAGCTCTGGAAATTTTCTTATTATATTAGTGAATGGGTGAAAAAGAAACTGGTTCTGTCGTTAATCTTTCCACATCCCACTTATTGTCATGTAGTTTATTCTGGAATGAATGAAGGTGAGTTTTATAGACTAAAGGTAATTTTTAATGCTTGTACACGCTTTGTCACAAACCGGCGTAAATTTGATAGTATTAGAGATGTTTCCAAAGTCATACTTGATTGCACCTTTGAAAACTATCTGAAATATAAATACACATGCTTTATCAGAAAAATTATATCTAAAAATACACCAGAATATATCTGTGAGAAAATAACCTATGGTAGATCACTAAGAAGTCCAAACTTAATTATTCCAAGGCACACAGGAAGATTAAGAAATCATTCCTTCTTTGTAAGGGCAGTGGCGTTATGGAATTCTTTGCCTAACGTTCTCAGGTATGAGTTATGCAATTCTAAATTTTACGAGCTTTGTTGGGTGTACTTTAAAGAAAAGTTTTAGCCATTATTAACCTTAATTTTAATAGCGACAATTTTTTTTATGTCTGTTATGTTTAGAAGGTGTTTTTGTTAGGAGAAAAACTTTTAATATACATTTTAAATTTTCTCTTTTTTTTATCATTATTATTTTTTATTCTTTTTCTATTTGTCTTTTGCTTTACTGTTAACTTCCATAGATTAAGTTAGTTTAAGTACAATGAATTTACATTCTTTTTCATCATATACTCACCGTCTCATATATATGTACATAATAAAATAAACCTATCGCCATATTGTACCATATAATATATAGCCTCTATTCATTGAACAAAATAATTCCAGTAAAGAAAATTTTTAAATATCAGCAACTATTACGAGTATTTCAGAAGTTTAATGGTATCAGTCACACTAATATTGCTTCTATAGAAATAAATTGGTATCACTTGAAAACCCGGAAATGCACAGTAATATTTGAGTACATCATAACCAAACTATTCTCTTATAGCAAAGAATTTCAATCTCAAGGCCGAGATTATTCAATAATGTGCCAGCAGAATTGAAGAATTTTACCAACATAATTGCTTTTACACGTAAGCTGAAATTTCACTTGCTGTCAAACCGTCACCTGAACCAAACTATTAAATAATTTAAAAAAACGAAAAAAAAAGTTTTTAAATAAAAAAAATATTTTTTTTTGTGTTAAATAATTCTAATATATTTACTTTAAATTTAAAATTGTTAATTGATTTTGATTATTTTTAACACTTGATTTTTACAATTTTTTTGTAAACGTATTTTATACATATCATGTTTTTTTTATATCTATAATGCCGACGAAGAAACAGTTATAATAATAATACAAAAATAGTCCTAATATTTTATTGATATTCAAACATCAAGCTATCCCTTCATTATAATTTATTTAATGAATAGCAACACGTGGCTACACATGCTATATAATAGCGATAAATGATATATTTCTCAGTACTTTATCCTTACATACTTGTAATTTACCACCATTTGTATTTACTACATAGACAATACAATGTACAGTTTATCCAGCTTCATTTTATACAACTATCTGTAATTTATAAAACATTTTTAATTTAAATTCTGAACACATTTGTAATTATTTTATTAAAATAATTTTAGAAAAAAAAAACATTTTCCATTATCATTTATTACCATTTTCTACTTTTCCTTCTTTAATTAGTTTGAGAGCATTCTAATTTTAGTTTTTCCAACTCTTTCAATTTCAATTTTCAAAGTCAAATCATAAAAATGTTCTTTATTAGATTAAATTTAAATTAAGATATGTGACTATGTATGACCAGATACGTGACTGAAAATCAAATAATGAGAAAAAAATTATTCACTAATTAATTTAACAATATTTGGTGCAATCGAAAGAAAGCAAATAACAAAGTCAATTTTATCCGTTCTGAGATGCATTTAAGAAAAGAGAAATATTTATATTTACCCTAGTAACATAAAAAAAAGTTGGAAAATTTTCGAAATTTAATTAAAAGGGAAGTAGTATCGTACATCTTGTATAAAATGGGCATAGTTACTCTATACTACGCTACGGAGATTTTTTGAAAGAATAATTATAAGTAAAAGTAAATATGTTAATGATAAGTCAGTATTTTCTCAAAAATGGATGAACGAGATCACATTTGCTTTAAGTTTTCTCATGTCATCCGAACTTACATTGAATCATAAATTAACCAAGGTGATATTATCTTTGATAACAAATAAAAATGTATGCATATTACATATAGATATCTATATATATATAATATATATATATATACAATACAACAATTAAAAATCATTTTAAACGTTAAAAGCAATAAAGAAATCTATAACACCCCTTGAACTTCAATAATGCCCAATATAATGACGTGAGCTTATTCCTTTATAAACTTTTTACATTTTGCTGACGTAAACAAATAAAAATATTGAAAAAAAAACAAAAAAATCAAAAATTTATTAAATATCTACATATTTTCATATTTACCTAAAATAAAGAAAATTACTGTGGGAAATATGCAGCATGTAGTGTTGGCGGTTGCAATAAACTTCCGCTAAACTATAAACCACAACAACTCAACAAACTAGAAACTTCCTTCCACCACAGGCGAAAAAAATGTGAAATATTGAAAACAAAAAAAAAATCAAAATCGGAAATCGATAACAAATTTTCAATAATTTTTTTTGTTCTCTTATAGTTGTTTTTCTTATAGTTAGAATTTTAAATTTTTTCATTTTAAAAACAAAATATTAGAATTTACAGAAGAATGCAAAAAGAGTGGCAAACACAAAAATTCATAAAAAAAAAGTCAATATTTTTCATAAATATTTAAAATTTAATACAAAGGGTAGTTATTTTTTATATACTCAAAAGGATATACATTACTACTGACTATACATTTTGGTGTAATTCTCATATTTATAAATTTTTAATTCTAGAAATTATTTTTAATATTTACTTAGTCTATAATTATAACATATTTTATTATTCATTATTTAAAACTGAAATTTTGTAGGGACATATTATTATATAGAGATTAATTTTCATTGCCAAGTTAAAATAGAAGCAAACAATGTATCTACATTAATTAATTATTTATTTGATTTGTGTAAATGTTGATTTACATAGAACAGCAATAAAATTACAAATTGAGAATAAAAAATTTTAATGTTAAACTTTGAAAATCACTGATTATATGAAAATCAATGTTAGTGTCAAGATAATTTTTATTATAATATTTTTAATTATATTAATTCAACACAAAATCAATTCTGTACTTACTTACTGTACTTACAATACGCCCTTAGGCAATATATATTAACGCGCCCCATTTTTCGTAATAAAAATTAATAAGTACAAATATACAATAAAAACTAATTATCTGCTGTTTTTGTTAATTTATTGATTTAATAAGAACTAAAAATGTCAGTGCAGTACGCATTAATTAAATATAATTTAGCGTTTTGTAAGCAAAATAATCAATTACATCAGAAGAATCTATATTTGATGTAAAATCTGTTTCTATTGAAAATATTGCTAATGCGTCTTACGTTCTAACTGGAGAAGATACTGTTTCATCTTCTGATACTTTTTTTAAAGCTATACATATTCCCGCCCAGTTTTCATACAGAGCTTTGCATGCATCATACCGCATCATACACAAGACCATCTTGTTTCGGAAATATTTTTTATAGTTTGCCCTTAGTAGTTAACACTAACCAACGACTTGTTGAAAAAGAAAAGAAATCAAATAACTCTTGTAAAAAATTGAAAAATGATGCTGCATCTCGGCAACAATCTGCCGCAAGTATGATTTTTGTTTTCAATTTTTGTTTTAATTTTTGTACTTTTTTCTTATATTAAAGAATTTTTATGAATTTTTAAAAAATGTCTGTACTTGAAATTTATTTTAATATATGTAGCGGTATCTATTGGGAAATAACCATCATTAGACATCTCTATATTAGTCTATGGTACTACTTATAAATAATGTTAATGTATATTAATATTATTATCTTGTTTAATTCTGATTTTCTATTAGATAATTTAATTATAATTATCAATAATTATAAAATTAATTTTGATTATGTGAAAAAAAATTATGCTTGATAAAATTTTCTAAAGAAAATTAAATCGCAAGCGCCCTTTTTCGGTTGGCACCCCTAGGCAGTTGCCTTGATGCCTAGATGCGCCCTTGTGTGTACTATATTAAAGACTATAATTATTATATACCTAACGGCGTAACATTCGCCAGTCCAGCATTAAAAAAATATTTCTTTCCTCTTCATTTAAGTATTTAACTCAAAATAAAATTTGTTATAACCACAAAACAATTAGTTTTTCTTAGCATATCGTCCAATTTAAACATAACATTTTTGTTACATAGGGTATTTGTATTTTTCTCTCCGTGGAGTCACTCCCGATTTACAAACTGTGCATTCTGGTTTAAAATTTACTTTTTCATACATCAAAGACACAAACCGCGTAATGAAGAAGATAGTAGTTTTGTAATTTCAGCACCAATTAAAGAAATAGACAATATTGCCATATTGATATGTTCTCTAATAATCTTGCTTCTGATGTTTTACCTCTACAAGAAGGATATTTAAATATGGCAATTAAAGCAAGATTTATCATCATGTCAACAATAGCAATATTTTTTTTCTGCTTGTCAATATTTTGCTTTACGAAATTAACTTTCATTTGAACTTGAAGATGTACCTGCATTGATCAATTAGCAACATTTCGAGGTGGCTAATTCAAAGACACAAACCAGGGAAATTTCAAAATTTAGCATAATTAAAAATTGTCAAAATTAACAAAATCAAAAAATACTCTAAAATTTTCATTTTTGGACCGATTTATATTTTTTTCAACTGTTTCACCTTTTTTAATGAATATTCTAATAGATAGTAACAAAATAAAACTATTTTAAAAAAATTTAATTTTAAAATTTAATACCTATATTGTACCTATATTATACCTATATTGTACCTAAAATTTAAATTTTTGAGTTCCTGTCATTGTCTTTTATTTTAATTCACCGAGATGGGAAGTTTTACAGACATTATTAGCGTATGAATATGTTAGACACCACGGTGCAATTATATTAAAAAGCTCAAAGATATGAGAAACCATTAAATGTGTACGTAGGATAATTAAAATTCCATAAGTTGATTAGAGTTAAAGTGCTCAAATTATTTCAATTTATATGCAATTGATTACACGCTGGGTGGCGCAGTAGGTAGAGTGCCTGCCTTTCAACCGAAAGATCCCAGGTTCAATTCCCGATGAAGCAAAAAAAAAAAAAAAGCTTTATGGGTTTTTCGACGTGGTCCAGTACCCTTTGTCATTGGAATATAATAAATGACAAAAAATAATTGAGAGTATAATCTGGTAGCAACTTAAATAAAAATGGAGCTATTCTATTTCCTGACAATAGCAGTAGTTTTCCACATTTAATGAGTTGATAAGCAAGTAATTTGTTAAAATAAATACTCGAAATATTGTAGATTGTAGTGTAAAATTGCAGTACCGTACTTAATTAAGGACGAAAAGGTGATTCTTCAGTTTGTGTTGATTCTGATTTAACTGTAGAGTGTAAAAAAAAAAAATTGATATCACAAATGTATCCCCATGAAGCCCATGTCTAAGCTTGATGACTGTTCAGGATTATCTTCTTTTCCTTTTCCTGTTCAGTAAAATATTCAGTTTAAAAATTATGTCAAACTTATTTTTTCTCATTGTGACAAAGCTGTTTCTACTCAGTGTGATTTTCAAACATTGCATAGTTAAATAAAATGTTAGCAATTGATAAGACTGAATCAAAGCAAAGTTATAGATTAATCTGCCCTACTATTTAATAGTATTTATTTAAATTTATATCAAACATTATTATTCAATATTGATATATATTTATTCAAAATATATTCCATTCTAAATTAAACAATTTAGTTCGATTTTAATATAAAACACATTTTCTAAATTTGTTTTTCTACACCCACATACTATTCAAAAAATGCATTAAGTCACATTTAAAATTTTCTTTACAAAATATTAAAAATACGAAAATAAACCATTAAATAAAAGAAAATGCAACATAATCTTTCAAAAAAAAAACTCTTATATTATTATAGATTATTTATATATTGAATTATATATTATATACGAAAAAAATGTATATGCAGATATTCAAATAAACAAGAAATCAAAAACAACAACAATCAAAATTTTAAAAGTCAAAAACAAAATTTATGATTTTTAAAGACCACCCCACCACCACCCCATTCACTGTCATAGTTTAAAAAGAAAAATAAATTGACACAATATTGACGCCATCTATACTTAAATGATTTCATCAACAAGCATACATACATACATACAGACACATACTTGTATTGTGAACATTTATTGTGAATGAAAATTTACTCGTGCATATTTTACGTAACTTTTCTTTTGCTTGTTATTGTTATGATTTTTATTCATTTTGGTTTTCTGTTTTTCTGAATTTACTTTACTACTATTAAATTATTTATTTTCTCTTTCTTTCCTTTTAGAAATCAATATTTTTGTAGACTTTTTGACTCCATATAAAAAGAGTATAAAATTTTTCATTTTCACATAATACCACAAACATATAATGTACTTTGTTAGTTATATATATACATATACACTACACGTATTTAATGTAGAGTGATTGTTCATTATAGAAGGAGCAAAAGTAATATTCAGTTTTAAATTTTGACCAAGATCAGTTTATTGACTATAAATTAAGGAATTAAATCATTGTTGTTTTTCATTTTCGCTGCCATTTTGCACTTTGATTGTCATACTGTTTTTCATTAAAGTTTAATTTTGAATACTTCAGTTACTTCTACTAAACCCAAATCTAATAAAATGCGATCATGCTGAATAAATTTGTGTATCAAAATTTAGGGTCTCAAGAAATTTGCTTCGAATTTTAATTGCGAATTTGATATGCCATGCGAAAATGAAGAAAGTAGCAATATAAAGGTACCAGAATAGCTTTAGCGTCACTATCAAATAATATTTACATTACATCTCCACTGCTTTCACATTAGAGTGAAACAATTTTTAAGATTTAAAAATTATTTAATGAAAGTAACAGTATATGCTTTTATTCGAATGTACACTGTTATTCATGGTTATACGTATTCAATACGGATAGCTTTTTAATTAAAAATAAAATCTTTTAAGATAGATCGGTGACGGATTCTACATAATAAACTAGTATTTATTTAAAATCAATGCACTGAATTTAAGACCTAATTGTTTTTTTATTAAACCAAGTTGTATCTTTACATATGTCTCTATAGCCTAATCAGTATAGAATGGAATCAGTATAGAAATAAATGCAATTTAACAAGATGGCAATAAAGCGTTCAAAATTCCGAGGAGATAAAATTAGTCGATTCACCTCTAGGCAGGTAGTTTTATCAAGCTATGCTAAGTATAATATCAATGTAACAGTAGATTAATTAATTATGTTATGTGAAAATAATGATTACTGAAACTGAAGCACAGTCTCAGAACCTCATCTGTTCTATGTCAAAATTATATACTCCCAAAATGTTAACCTTATTTAATTCCTTATTAATATCAAATTTTGTTCTTTTTCTTCTAATACTCCTCGTGGAAGCATAGACATTTACTTGCCTCCTCTACTGCTCTCTGTGTTGTGCAGTGATCTTTATTTCCTCCCAAATTCATCCATATCCATCCATTTGCTAATTCAGCTGTTATGGTTTGATGGTTTGGGTCTTCATCTCCTTCTACTGCCGTAGGGATTCCATTAAAGGACAACTCTGGTTATATTTTTTGGTTATTTCCGCAAAGTGTGGCCTATTCATTTCCATTTGTGTGTCATATTCTGTGACCTATCATATTTTAAGTTAAATCTAATAAACAAAAGAACATAAATAAATTATTTAATTTTCCAAAATTTCGTATAAAAATTTCCAAACGGTTGATTAATTTTATCACCACTCTGTACAAATACTAACTAAGTGTCAATAAATCTTTTGGTATTATACTCGTATATTAAAAAAGAAGAATAAAAATAATGATATTTTTAAAATGTGTAGATGAATGTACATAGTTATACATATGTACATATTTAGTAAACTTTAAATATTGTATGCATGTGTATGTGTTTTAATGGTCAAAAATAAATGTGTTTTTGATATTTGAATTTAATGCACTCCTTAAATTTTAATTATAATATTGAAATATCTAAATAACTAAAAGATAAATCACATTAATATTAATATATTGGTATATTATACAAATATGTTATATTTTAATGAATATACAAACTTTGAAAAATATCAAAAAAATTTGAGGAAATAAATTTTTGAGAAATAATTATTATCTGATCCACTTCTTTATCAGTGCAGCTACTAAATGATGAAGTCTGAAGGACAACATATAATACTGAACTGTTGTATAAACTGTATAAGGTGAACGTAATTAAATATTGATGACATATTAAGACATAAGGGTAGACATATTCTTTACTGAAGAAATAAAATACCAACAGACATGTCTGTGAACACCAGAAATGGAGGACACTGATTAATCAATTGCAGGACGTACATATCAGCTGGCCACCTAATTAAGTAATTATAAATGTATTTGCTTTACTCATTTCGAAATTTGTTAACAAGTATTAGAATCAAATCTCCAAAGCTCTTCGGAGCGAAATTGATTTAAAAATATCTGGAGAAAAGTCAGTGAATCTGATAGCACGAGATTATACTTAATGGTAATAAATTTAATTGAAGTTCTTTGCTTTCCAATTAGAAATTATGAAAGTTAGTGGTATATAATTGAAATCATCAAGTTCTTGAAGACTACTGTCAATTCAAGCAAAGGAACTAATTAAGATTGTTTGCATAAAATTAGAAAAAAATAATTAGAATAATTAGATAAAAAATAGACTTAAATTTAGGTAAAGTAGTAAATAAACTCAAACTTGTTAACTTATAATCCACCATGTTTCAAAAAAAGAAAAACGAACGCAAATAATAAAATATTGGAAACTAACACAAGTAAGCGCAAATATACTAATACCTCAAATCAAAATATAAATATACTAGGGGCCCCTGCTGAGTAACTATAATTTAAGTTGAAGCCAAATTTAAAGTTTTTAACAGAGCACCAATTTACGTACTGACATACACTTCTCACGTTATAGTAGAAACCACTCATGTTTTCATAAAAATTTTGGAGGTTAGTAAATTTTATTTAGGAAACGTAAATACTGCTCTCTCATATACTGCTTCGTTTCGACATATTCCTATACTAAGTGGCATTTAATGGATAAAATCACTAAAAATAAAATATTTTTGTAATTAAAGAGGTATATAATACATCATATACATATTTTTAACCAAAACTATATGATTACAACAAATGACCAAAATATAGAAAACAATAATTTGAGACAGTTACTTAAAAAAATTAATAGAATAAATTTCATTTAACTATGTGTAAAAATAATAAGATGTCGAATGACACAAAATGGCTATATTGTATTTAAAAGTTTGAATATTATAAAACCAAATAGAAATTTTTTTGACCCGCATGCACATTTCGGTCGTATATACAACTTATTTACATATTAAGAGTTCATTAAGAAGAAGCGAAATAAAATGAACTGCGCAGGTCCTTAAATGATTGTCAATTATAATTATAGATGCTATATAAAGATGAATTTGCCATATGTACAATTCAACTGATTTTTTTTTTTGTTTTTGTTGTTTTTATATATTTTTATTTCAGATGAATTTTTTGTTTTTTTGTTTTTATTTGACATTATGTACATTATGTTCACTGCAACTAATTTTATAATAACTGATTTCTTTGTTTTTGTTTTTTATTTTAATAAGAACTCACATATGCATAATGTATTTGCTGAATAATAAAACCATATGAGTAAAAAATTTTCAACTGTGTGCGCATTATTGTTTTATATACAACTTATTTATATATTAGGAGTTCATTAAAGAGAAGCGAAACAAAATGAAAATGTGTCTACTGCGCAGGTCCTTAAATGCTTTGCAATTATAATTATAGATTTTTAACACCCAATTGTATGGGACTATTAAATTTAAATGTAATTTTTAAAAAAAAAATAATTTTTAATGCATAAGGACATAATTACCTTTTACCTAAATAATCATTTATCATTATTGGTCGTTTCGTGTTATTGATACAACATTATTGATACTAATATAGTTCAAGGTCACAGGATTTTTTTAAATTTCTATTATCATGTATATTTCACTAAGGTGGTGATTAACCAATCGTAACTTATAGTTAATTATTATAGTTACAGTTATAACGCAGTATTCACAGTATTCTTTAATAGCACTCGCATCATAATATTTAACCGATTGTCCTGAGGTAAATAGTTGCTAAAGCTGCTATAGATTTTTTATAGCTGTAATAAACATAACATGCCTGTATGGAGTGAGTATTGTATGATTCAGTAGTGGTTTTCATTAACAAGTAATATAGTGGTAATATTGGCTATATTGACTAGTATTTTGTTTATAAACAAAATGTTGCAAATTACGTTGGTTCATAAACATTTCTAACTTAGCAGAAAAACTGCAAAATTATAGCGCAAGTTATGTATACATATAATGTAATACTCACAGAGTAATTATAAGTTATTCAATAACCGTTATTTTGTCCGTTAATTTGTGGTATTGATTTTTATATGTAAAATAGAGTAGTTGTGGTCCATAAGGCCAGCAGTTAAGATAATGTGACTTTTAATTATAATATATAAATATAATATTTAAAACTAATTAATGTTTTATTTTGTTTTTTTCTATTTAAATTCAAGTAATGGCAATTATGTATATTTAATAATACAAAACATATATGTATTTAAATAAAAATATATAAGTCGCATGACAATCAGTTGTGTTGCTTTTTTTATTTATAATAAAATACTGCAAATGTAAAATATGTAATTCAAATTTTAATAAATCTGTCAAAAAACATTGCAGTATGTTTATGAAGAGCCCTAGTATTGAATCATTCCCATACCAAAAATGTTTTTATTATTTTATTAAACCTGAACTTGTAAATACAATTTTTACACAATTATTGCGTTTTAGAATATTGTTTTTTTTTTTTTTTTTTTTTTTTTTAATAAATTGATCCCTAGACTTAATCGGAATTCTTGTTATTATTATTATTACCTTATAAAATAAATTTACGCCGACAAATTTCTTATTTTCTATCAAATTTGTTTATAACAATTTTTTTTTTATTACTGGGAAATGTCTGCAAGTTAAATTTTGTTTTCTTTTGGAAAAACATTAAAATGGGATTTTTTTTTTTTTTTATTACCACTGGAAACGATGTAATAAAAATAATATCTTAAAAATGTTGTTATTGCGGATCATATAGATTTTACTTTAGTAATAAATTTATTATAGATAAAAAAAATATTTTTTTAACAAGATTCAAAAAGGTTTTAAAAAAAATTGAAACAATGTTTTTAAAATTATTAAATGTTACAGTTTTAGAAATTCAACATAAATTTAAATAAATAAAAAAAACTATAAAATAAAATTTAAAATCTTTAAAATCTACAAATTTTTCATTTTCTATCTTCTAAAATAAACAATATTCCATTCATCTCTAAAATAGTTTTCTCGAAAACAAAACTAATGAAAAACCAGAGAAATATTAAAAATAAATTAAACAAGAAACAAATCTTCTTTTTCACTATTTCAATTCTCAAATTTTATATTTCCCTCCATCATAGACAGACTATAAGGCGGCTTTCAATTTTATTGAGAGAAATGTTGTTACTACTATTTTATACATACTAGGATATTCTAAAGTGTAGATACAAGAAATTTTAGAATTGTTAATTCATAGAATCCAATAAATCTTTATAAAATTCTGACATTCATACATGTGCTGTATATATACACGTCTATGAATCTATGATTTTGGTGGGGGGAACTAGTCAGATTAGTAAGATTTGGATTCATTAAAAAAAAATTTAAATTAAATAATAGTCAAGGATTAATATAAAATATAATAATAAATGAATTACGATTAAAATTATTTAAAGACAAGTTATAATTTGTGTATGTAGTAAAATTGGTATTTATAAATATAATAGAAGGTGGGGAAGGGGTCCAATCCAACCAGAAAGTACTTTTACGGACAATAATTCGTTGGAATATTAAAATTCTAAGGAAAAAAATTATTCTGGAAGGGAGTGTATTATTCAATTTAGCCTTGGATACAGGTTATATTCAAAGAAAATTCGCATGGCTACGGCGGGATTAAAGAAAACTCGAATTTGAAAAATAATTTCTAACAAATATCAACTACAGTTTTGAAAATATGCAAACTGGGACAATGTAATTTCCAGAAATTTAAATTTAAATATATTGTATCTAATTAACTGTACTTATTGAAGCCCACACTTAAAACTTAAAACATTTGAAATGTAGATACAAGAAATTTTAGAATTGTTTATTTATTAATTAACAAATCGAACTTGTTCTTTTTATTAAAAGTAAAATGATTTAAAGGTTTTAAAAAATTTATATTTATATAAATTTATTTTGTTAAAACATTTATTTTTTCAGAAAAGCTAATTCCTAATTTTTTTTTTTACTTACTTACCGCTTCTCAGATAAAGCTATATCTAATATTTTCAAAATTATCTGCATTTTAGAAAAATAAAAACTGAGGGTTGAATTTTCAAATAATTTTATTTTATCAGGCAAAATTAAGTTATTGAAGTTGTTGAAATTTAAATATGACTTTGCATAGAAACGGCAAGTCTGATATGAAAGTTGTGTGTACCGAAAATGTAAAGTATAGTACAAAGTATCGAAAGAAATAATAAAATACCTAAACAAAAAATTGAAGCTATCCCGAGATAATAAACGTTTTTCACGAAAAACCCGGATTTTTATATATCAAAATTTTAGTTTCGGGCAAATATTACTCGATAACTGTGTATTAAACTGTATTCTATATACTGCGATACTGTATACTGTATACCGCATCCTATATGCTGTATTGTGTATACTAACTGTCTACTGTAGACTGCGTCGCTAGATTCATTGAAAAACTAGATGAAGGGACGAAATTAACAATTGCAATTATAACGGGTGGTGATTATTGGAAATTAAAATTGGAAATTGGAAATTAAAGGACCAAATGTCATATTAAAACTTTGGGTTACTATCACATGCCTGCACGGTTGAAAATTTAGGTATAAAACTAATAAATTTTTCCTATTCATATAAATCCTGACTAAAATCATATTAAACTAATAAATAGAGAACGTATTAAAATCAATAAGTATTCTAGATTAATTTAATAACTTATAAAGATAAAATTATTTAATATTTAGCAATATATTAATTTAGTATATTATACATATTAGATGTTTTTATATCTTGGAATATTCTTATAGGTATGAATCAAGTTTATAGTCATTTCATATTAAATTTATATGACTTTAGGTATTAGAATTGGATATACCAATCTTTATTAATTCAATAAGTTAATTTCATATTAATTTTTATAAGAATAACTTATTAAAATAATAATGAAGAATTTATTGGATTTTATATCAAAATTATATTAAAATAATAAGAAAAAGGTCGTATTTTTCATATTACAATTTATAAAAGTATATACCCTTTATGGCATACAAAGTGCCTCAGATGGGATCATTATGATACCTACGAAAAACATTGTCCAAGATGAATCTCATAAAAATAAGTAAAAAATTATTGTATGTATTTAAATTTATTTATTTTTTGAAATTTCTTCCAAGTAACAATTTACCAAAACTTTTTTATATTATGTATTTTTCCATTATATATTATAATATTTTGCAATACAATTTTATTATATAGATTAAATCTTATAAACTAATTTTTATACTTTTTAATACTTTTTGATTATTTATATAATTATATAATTTTTTAAATTTCTGGATAATTGTTTAAAATATTGATGCTTCGCTTCATATCCAATTGTAGAGTATTGACTTAATCAGCCCATTTTTGCCATAACATTCGGATAATGAATAAGAATATGGTGTTTTGGGGATGAGTTTAATATTATAAGTACATATTTACAAGATTAAGTAAATTTTCTTCAATTAATTTTTCAAGCCTATTAATTACAACAAAGTCATTATAACATAATTGATTAAAATCGGCATTAAATTTTTGTATCTCCACGAATTTAAAATTATTGCCAGTACTAAAAATACTCCAGACATTTTAATTTATTGTAAATAAATTATTTTAATTTTTTTTTAAAATACTTCACAAGAACAGCTTTTCAGCTCCAACTTCTTTTCGAAAATTGCATCATCTAATTTGTTTTACGTCATATAAACTTGTATAAACTTTATAATAATGTCAATAATTATTAAATTGATAGGAGAAACGTATTAATCGAACAGTAATAAAATAACAATAAGTAAATAATATTAATTTAATATTATAAGTTTATAAAACAAACAAGAAATTGTATCATTCTAATATTAGCTGTTCGCTTTCCGTCAGAATTCAGAATGTATCGCTTGAAATTAACTATTTAATGTGAAAATTAAAACTGAATAAAATATAAATGTAATAAAGAAATACTATTAAATTTATAAGATTATTTTATAAATTAATTTTGGAATATTTTTTTATATATATTAAATTTATAAAAAACAATAATAAAATATAGTATTTTATAACTTTGTCATATTATAATAATATTTCTATATTATGCACAGAATTTATAAATTTTACTTATCAAAATTAATATATTTCAAATATAAATATAGTAATATTATTTATTAATTTTATATAAGCAGCTTATTACTTTACATCGCATAGGAGTTTCATATTAGATATATAAGAACTAGGGGCCCCTGTTGAGTAATTATATTTCAAGTTGAAGTCAAAAATAAAGTTTTTAAAAAAACAGTAATTTACGTATTGACATAGACTTCGAACGGTATAGCAGAAACTGAAACGGTATAGAAGTGTTTAATAAAAAGAACGTTCTACACTCGTAGTTAGTAAGTTTTATTTAGGACACATAAATACACGTCCCTCATATACGGCTTTGTTTCCGATATATTCCCTATAGTAAGTGGCATTTAGTGATAAAATTACTAAAAATAAAAAATTTTGTCATTAAAGAGGTATGTATATATATACCTACATAATAAATAATTTTAATAAAAATATATTTGTATTAGCTGAATAATAAAATCATATGAGTACAAAATTTTCAATTGTGTGCGCATTTTTGTTTTATATATAAGTACATCTCATTTATTATATTAGAAGTTCATTAACGATAATTATAGATACTCTAACTCTACTATATAAAAACAAAATTTGCTAGTCATATGAACAATTCAACTGATTTTTTTTGTTTTTGCTTTTTTATATTTTTTAGTTGAGATGAATTTGTTTCTTTGTTTTTATTTGGCATAATATGACCATAGATTCATTTTCAAATATATAATATAAATTATAATAACTGATTTAATGATAACTTTGCTTTTGTTTATTATTTTAATAAGATCTCACTTATGCATAATGTATTTGCTGAATAATAAAATCATATGAGTACAAATTTTTCAACTGTGTGCGCATTATTGTTTTATATACAATCTTATATATTACATATATTAGAAGTTCATCATGGAGTAGGAGAATGGAAATAAAATAAAAAGGTGTCTACTGCGCAGGACCTTAAATGCTTGTCAATTATAATTATAGATTATTTGTTAATTTTATATTAACTAGCTTATTACTTTACATTGCATACGAGTTTCATATTAGATATATAAGAATAATCATATCAAAGTGATTTATAATTAGAGGATATATTAATTTTATATGAAAATATATATAAATAACGTTTATACGAAAAATCCTATTAATTTTTATACCTAAATTTTCAAACGTGTGTGTTTGATTTGTCTGTATTTCATTTGCCTGTATTTCATTTGCCTGTATTAATATACCCAATTCAACCGTTGGCCACAAAACCACAAACAGCCAATACAAAACCCGAATATACCAAAATTCAAAATCCGACTTTAATTCATTTATTGTTTTCGAATTCAATCATTTTGTTTGTATCCAAAAGCACGGCCACGTATACAAAATAATTTACATAAATATTCTGTGTTGTGTAAAAAAAATATTTATCCATATTGAGTATCCAGCATATTCAATCAAATCAAATAAAGGCAAATGAAAAATAGGCAAATTGAAATTCAATCAAATGACATGCTCCCTAAAATTTTATTTTATTTAAGACTTACATGAACGTATTTTTTGATTATCGATTCTAAAGGAACCGATCAAATTTCCAAAAAACAAATTAAAAGACAAATCAACGCTTGAAACAACTTTAAAAGTCTGCAGTTTATTCTATAATTTATTCTAACACCAGCATCGTTAATTTATTCAAATAAAAGATTGAATAAAATTTTGATATCCAAATTATAGATTATTTGGGTGGTACAAACATGTCTATAAAATATTACACTAAAACATATCTCCTTTAAATTTTCATTTTCTTTTCTTTCGTTTTTTGTTTAAAAACTTTTTATTCTTGTGTTTTTCCTAAAACAAAGTTTTGTGTGTATTGTTGTGAGTGCAGCGCGTTGTGGAGTTATTTATGTTTATTATAGTCATACTTTAATGTATTCGAAAATAAAAATTCATATCATGGCCAAGGTCAATAAGACATTTTTGTAACTTTTTTTTCGTTTTATTGTCATTTATGTTGTTATGTTGTTTATGTTCTTTTATTTTTTATTTGGTTTTTAACTTTATTTCTTGTTGTGATGTTAACTTGAAAATGTTTGGGTTTTGTTGTTATTGATATGAAAAGAAAGAATTTCTTTTCTGTTGTAATTTGTTATTATGTCACAAATTTTCCTAGATATTTTATTTTTGATTTTATTTTATGAGTGTTTTCTTTTTTTATTATTATTCTATAGGTTATGTGTTTTTTCATTCTTGTTTTTATTTTTTTTTTTTTTTGTTTTTTTACGAATTTTTTAAGTTTAACTTTAGTTTTACAGATGTTACTAGTATTTATTATGAATCATGGTACATAATGTATGTAGTACTTGCACTTATACGTGAAAAGCAAACGCCCACTAATCACTGTTTTGTTTTTTAAATATTTTTTGTAGCATTCTAATGGTAAAAGAAAATTATTTTATAAAAATCTACTTAATCTTGTGGATCGAAAAATATTTTAAACGTAAGTTTTATAGAGAAAATTGAATAAAGACATCATCATTTAGTACTGTGACAGTTTAAAAGTGGTGAAATTGGAAATTAACAAGTTTCCATTAGTAAATTTGTTATTATTCTTTTTCTTCTGCCGCATTTATCCGACAACATTATCTTATGTCCATTTCAATCTTATTCAACAATATTATGCCCATTCTAAACGTCTCTTGATTCCACACAACAACAAAACTTTAACGTTTTGATTGTCTGTCGGGCTGGTAGTAGTTTTGTGGTATTCTATTGCGTTCTTTTATTTGGTCATCTATCGAGCATATACGACCATTACTGACGTTTCTATTACTGCTTATCCATTCCAGACGATGTTTCTACCTCTGTACACATCAAAAGTGCTGCAGGCTTGTATCGCATTTTGGAGTTGATTTAGAATATTTCTAGATAACATTTATCATTTTCATTTGCCGAAATATATTTGTACTTTTTTTATGTCATATCTGGTGTCTGTTGTGTGGCGGAATTACTGCACGAATGCAAGTTTTAAAATTGTATAATCTATAGATCTATAGAAATTAAAATGAATATGTAAATCGCTGTTCTTCTTCCTCTTGTGTTAGACTTAAACCTTTTTGTAGCCAAATTACATGCTTTGAGATGTTGAAACTCATCTATATCCCTTCAACGTTTTGCTTAACTGTCTGACTATTATTTTGTGATTTACTTTCGTATGATATATTGGCTAGTTTTTTGATTATATCAGGTAGGTATACTTTTACAATTTCTAATCTTACTAACCATCTGTCCAACAATTTTATTATTTGATGGCATATTCATTTATATAGTACGTAAAATTATTTTTGTTTTATCATGGTTACAAAAATTATGAATTACAAGAACTGAAACAAGTAGAACATCGGTGAATCGGTGAATTTCTAAATCTGAAATGGAACTTCTAATAAAACATTTTGTTCATTTTGCAATAAATCATCCCAGCTAGATCTACCTATAAGAGTATACAATCACCAGTTATTATTTCATACAACTATATTTATGAATACACATCTATCCTGCACCGTTCTCATCACTGTTCAATATTGTTTAATTTATTCCTGAAACAATGATATTTATTGTGATTCCTCTCATACCAACAATCTTTTGTTACAGCACCAAAAAAAGCATGTCGTACTACTTTGAATTTTTCAATAATTTTCATCAATAAAAACTAACATAAGCCCATTTATAACACAAAACATTTAAAATAAAATAACTACAAAACATTTTTATGAATATTTTTTAAATTTTGTTTTTACTCCAAATTGTTAACTGGGATTTTTGATTTATTTTCCAAAATATGAAATCTTACTACACAAAACTAAAAAAATGTTTATATAAAAATTGGAAAATTATCAAAAATTGAAAATATAAAATGACAATATTTTCAGTTCAATAATCGACATTGGTGATCAACGGTTTTTTTTATTTATGAGAGTTAATGGCCTATGCATTGGAATGTCCATAACATTGAAATTTATTTAAAAAAAATATATATTTTTTTTTTCAATTCAGAAAATTAAATTTTCCGTGAAGGTTGAAGTCTACATAGAAATGAAAAACTTTCTATATAGAAATAATTGTTCAACTATAAAAAAAAAATTTAATTTCACTTGAGACAATAACAACTTTCATGTACAAGCGTTAAAATTATTGATTTTCAATTTATTTTAAACTCAAATTTCAGTTGAATAATTTTGAGAAAAAAATTAAGAAATATTTTTTTTCAAGGTGAATTCCATTAAAATATTACCTTTATTGTATTAATAAAAAAAATATATATAGTCATTAATAGATTACCTTTTAATTAGTTCTGCTTTGCAATTTCATCAGGTTTATTGTGTGTTGTGTGTGCTGTAAGTTGACTCAATTTTTTATAGTTTAGCTTATAAAAGTCACTATCTTTCAATCATCATCATCAAACCGAAATGAACCAACCGGATGACTCTTGAGTTTGTTCATTATCTGTCTACATTCTAGTTTACCTTTAACAGCTGTCTTCGTCTACTTCGTCTAGTTATTGCTATCCGGATCTTTTAATAATTTTTTCTTAATTTATTCAATTATGTCAACACAATACTTTCACAAATATATATTCAAAGTTTTTCGTTCTTCCCATAATATATTTTCAACAACCTGAATGACTTACAATTCAATAAGTTGAATAATTTTGTATACTATACTGGCTTGAAGAAGAGTAGCCTATGATAGCACTTAACTACTTATTATATATAATTTTACAGTTCGCATTGAATTCTACGTTTCAATCCCCTAAGGCCTGGGTCCCTCATAAACCTTATTTTGCTGAATGTTTGAATGTATTCCCAATTTATATTTTTATTTCCTTATGTACTGAAGGAATCCGCAAATCGTTGTGGATTGAACTGTTTGGCCGAACAACGGAACATTGGCCATCATTCTTACAACTTTGTTCTGAAATAGTTGAATTACATCAATGTTGGATTTAGCTGCAGCGCCTCTGAGTTAAATTCCGTACGACCATATAGATTTCTGTATAGTTCTGTACAGTAGAACCTTGTTTCCAAAGACATTCAAACCTTTTACCCAATAACCAACATAGGCTTCTCAGCTTTTGTCCCATTTGCGCTTAAAAATTATGTAAGTCTTCCATGTTAAACACCTATCAAGAAAAAACACCAGATATTTAATTTAAATTGTTCAAATCAAAATCAACAACGTACTGTTCAAAATTTCTGAAGGGCAGTTGCTTTATCTCAGTATAAATGTTACATGGCTTGACTGGTGTTTATTTATTTTTATTTTAACAAACTGTGAAGCCAGCTTTGAACTCAATAGTGGTTCGGTTGTAGGAGATTTGAGGCCAGTAATGGATCGATGCCTGAAGCTTTAATTGCTGTATTATCATCAAAGATTCCTAATACTTTTACATCTATAGAGTGTGGATCCAAACACGCTTCCTCAGAGCACGCCAGATTGAACATCGAAGAATTTTGCGTGAAATATAGAACGTCTAACATAGAACATACGATTTTCTGTATAACTATTTCTGTGATCGCAAAAAAATGACAGCTAATTCTAACAATTAAGCAAAACATTTTATTTGAAATATTTGATGTGAAAAGCACAATATCAGCTACAATAAGACTTGTGCAAAAAATAGGACTGAGTACAACAAATGAAATGGTTTACAACAATATTGTTAATAACACTTAATGAAAAGTGACTGAAAATTTCCAGTATTGGAAAATCAGAAAAGGACATTATACTTACATTTTTAAGAACTGAGCATTTGGCTTCGAATTTAATTTTCTTTTTAAATCAGATCGATGAAATACGGGAGCGTAACGAAAGCCGATCTACCAAAATCCTATTTGAACAAAATCGAGATTTTTTAAATTCAGTTTTATAAAGTCTGGTTTACTAAAATCCCGTTTTTTTCAAATTCCGTTTTTGCTCTGATTTTTTTCATTTTTATTTCCTTCAAAATTTTTGAAAAATTGGTACTGGTCTTTCTTTCCCAAAATTTGTGATGATAAAATTTGATTACAGATATTATACTACGAGTAGCTAGAGGTGCTTATCCAACAAATATGTTGGGCTTTGCCCAACAAATAAATAAAAAAACCAAACCGGATCTTAAAAGGCAGACTTTTGATAGAACAGAATTATGGTAGGCCGGCTTTTGTAGTAGAAATGTAAATTATAGTTTGGTTGTCCCTTCTCTTCATTGGACCACAGATTTATTTTGTCCATCATTTCATTTTCAGATTAATTTTTTTTTCCACGATTTTAACTTAAGTTAGCTTTCACTGTTTGTGATTCTGTTCTCTTGCCGATTATGTTACATAAAGACCCTTACGATTAGGATATGTCATGTGAATTTAGTTTGACATTTGAATCACTCTCACAAACGCTAATCACTAATAATGCGTGTGTATAGATAGTTTTCGGTACATTGTGTAAGATATTTTCTGTTTGAGTAAACTATGTTCATTATTTTGGATCCCCACATTCACATTAAATTAAATATGTCGTGCTTTTGTGTTGTTTAAAATTAAATTAATAGCTTCAGTTATTTCATATGACAATTTCATAAAACCTATACAACCCACCATTCTTCCATAATTTTACTTTAACAATAATTTTAAAGAATTAAAGAAATATTGCTATCATAATTTTACTCAAAAACACAAATCCTTTAAAAGACCCTTCCATAATTTTCTTTTAATTTTTTTAAATTTTACTATACGGACAACGCAACGACCTTTTTAGTGTTTGCTTTGCTTACGCTACATGATAAAACAATTTGAAAATTTTAGAGTTTATTTACCTTTTTGTATATTGAACACACAGTAGTTGTATATAGGTATATCTTACTTCTGCAAAACTAAAAAAGTCCTTTACATGTTAAGTGTGCAATTTAGAAGTAAGTACCTACCACCAAATAACAAAATTTTCATAATAATTTCAAGTATCTTAATTTTTTTTTTTCTTTAATACTGTAAGTTTCTCCACGTCACACATATTTTATTATGAGTTTTATCAGAACTTTCTATCACTGGTTAAAAAAGAGTTCAATAAAACCCATATACACAATTATCATAAAAAAATATAAATAAAGTTTTGAAGCTATTAATAATTTTTATAATTAATAAAAAGTAATAAAAATTGTATGAGGTAAGTTTCAATAAACTAATTAGAAATTATGAATGAGTCTGGAAATATTTTTGAATATTTGGAAATTTTTAATTCACAAAAATAATTTAGATCTCTGCCATAATTTTCTGTAGTCCAAATATAATTTTTTTTTACTCTTCGTGGCAACATAGTGCATCAATTTGCCTCCCTCATTGGTATCTGTTTTGTTCAGTGATCTAGATTTCTCCCTAAGCTCATCCATAACTAGTTCTAGCTAATTCAGCTGTTATGGTTCGACGCCAAAGGTTGTTGCGTCTTCCTCTCCTTCTACTGCCATGATGGTTCCACCCTAGAGCCATTATGGATGATACACTTTTTATTGGTTTTCGTAGAGTGTGACCTGTCCTTTTAAATTTTTTACCATTAATTTGATTCATTGCCGGTTATTCATCTGTTAGCTGTCCTTATTACTGATGGTGTTGCGCCAGAATATTCTGCATATTCTTTTTTGGCACTTGTGTTTTTTGGCGAATACTTGAAGTTTTTGATTTATCGTCATTTCTTAATATTCTAATTTTGGGTTTTTATTTGGCCACTCTTCCATATTGGACTTCGTTCGCCAAATGTATTTCAAGCTTGTTTTTGACATGTGCTTCTATTCCTTCGTTGTACAAAAGTACAAAAGTAACATTAATTGAATTTATACAATATAATTAATTTTATATAATTAATGTTTAGTGCAAATTTCTGACCAATTTCCAATATAAAATTTTTCGCATTATTTGAACAATAGTATTTTAAACATCTCTATGTTCTTTTGTTCTTTAAAATCAAAAAAAAATATTAACTAAATGGTTAATTTTAACAAAACATATTTGTTTTCAAAACAAAACTATTGTATCATCATTTCAAATATAACGATGATATATAATAATGTTGACGTTAATCAAAGTGAAACTCCATAAACTACATAAACAATTAGTATTATGATTTAATATTAAAAACAACAACAGGTATTTTTGTACTAGTTTTATTAGTCTAAATAGTATGACGTTAGATATCCATCTAGAATATTTCTTAAACAATTTCAAAATAAAAATAACACATCTGTACAAATTTATTACTTCAAAGGTGAAACAATTTTGAGTCGTAGAATTAAAATATCTCATCTCTCATTTACTCTTAATCATAATATTTGAGACGAAAAAAAAAAACTAGAATTAACCTTAATGACATTTAAAAACGTAATTTTTAGAATTTGACTTCCAAATTTATGAAATTGACTAAAAAAATAAGTTTTTTTTTTTTTTTTACACAAATAACTTTTGACTCGTATTAAAATGTTGGTTAGCAGAAAAAGAATCAAAATTCTAAGAACTATGAGAACAAAATTTTTAAACTTTGTACTTCAAGAGAAAATCATAAAATTTATAAGCGTAAAAGACTTTCATCAATTTAAATATTAAAAGTTTTGAACTAATTTCATACCATTCATTACACCATACTTAAATATTATGAAATTTAATTTTAATTATAGATTTTCGAATTCATAATAATTAATTTTGATTTCAAAAACAATTTGATTAAATTTATATTAAGATTTCATTTTAAATTGATCCAAAAAAATTCTTAGACTTTGATTTATGTCGGTCGAATGATTCATAACATTATTTTATAGAGACTGCTAACTTTTTTAATCTCTTTCGATGACTTTCTACAACCTCAAAACGAAAAAAAAACTACTGCGGAGTCTATACCATACCAAAATAAATTTGCATGAACACCTATTAAAACATTCATATAAAGAACATTCTTAAAAATTCAATTTACATAAACTAAAACTTTAAATATGAAAAATTTATTTTAGAGTTAGTTTGCATTTAAACTAAATTTAAAAATACCAACGCTAATTAAATTTGAATTATTGCATTATGTCATTATCAAATGAATCATACGAGTGTACTCTCGTATCAATAATTTCATAGTAAACATTATATTTCAATTATGACGCATTAAAATTCGTGACATTATTTAATAACAAAATAAATTCAAAACTAGACCAAAGGTAAATAACGTGTTAATAAGTCTAAGGGCTTCAATAATAATAACAATAATATCATTAAATAATTTTGTTTACAAATTTACGTTTTATTATTTTCATTTATTTTTTCTTCTTAAATAGAACACAAATAAAATTAAAATGCCTTATGATATTCATTCCTATCATAATAATTGAATTGATGACCCAATAATAGAATCAGACTATTGTATATATATATATCTATATTATAATAATAATCATCTTGGTTTATTGGTAATAAAATTTCCATCACAATAAATTCTGTGGATTGGGTAAGAAATCCCCAAGAAAAAAATCCAAAATCAAAATAAATATTTTTTCATAACACTGGAACCGTCAGAGCAGGTAAATAATTTGTTTTATATCCTTTTGTTTTATATTCAACAGTGTGACTTGTGCAAATAAATATTTTTTTCTCAACTCTTCAAAAAGCAAAAATTAGCCTTTTTGTACCACGCAAACAAATATTTTAGTTCAACTCTGAACTGAACTGAAATTGTTGTTTAGGAAGAAGCATAAATTTCCAAGTTTGTATCCAACATCGACCACGCACAAATAACTACTACCTTTTCCTAAATAAATTTACGTAAAAATCTAGCAAAATGCAGATATTCCTTTTTTTTGCGAAAACCCAATTTTGCAAACCTTTGCCACAACGGAAACTTATTTTTTAAGGATATAAATACACTCCGCTTCCAAACAATTTCAATTTTAATAAGTGGTATTAAAATTGCTTTACAAATTATAATTTTGACAATTTTTTCTTCATGGATTTTGTTTTTGGGAATTTTAGCTGTAGGAAATTTTTTCCTACTGGAAATTTTATCCCTGGAGATTGTTTTTGTTCTGGTAAATTTGTCCACCTTTCCAAATTTATTTTTCTTATTCAATTAAAAATTAATGGACAGTTTTCAGAATTCAGGTCAATTATACAGAGCTCGTTATAATAATGTAAAATTTGTTGTTTTATCTTTTTTCCTTTCTTTTTTTTTTTTTTTTATTTCGAATAGGGTAGCAATTTTACACGTGTAAAATCCCATCATTTTAAATTAAAAAAAAAAAAAAACAACTTTTGATTTTTTTTTTGTAATTTTAATATTTATGTCACTCTGCATCCATGATACATTCTTTTAAACAGACATTTTCTAAATAACAAATAAAAACGTGAATCAACACAACAATAATAACATCGTTTCCTTCTCTAATTGAATTTTATCACTTTGGAAATGTTTATTGTGGTGGGGTCTCCACAAGTAGGTGTAATATAGCTAGAAATCTGTAAATAATAGAAGAAAAAAAAGAATACGAATAGAAAACGGTAGATGATCAAATATCATGATGTTGATGTGACATCTGAAGAGAAAAATGAGAAGGTGATTGTTGAAGGTGATGGTGCGATGCGTATGTTAGAATAAAATAAAAATAATTTTTTTAGAAAAAAAATCCTTGAAGGATTCTTTTTGTCTACAACAAAATTATTTTTTTTTTTTGTATTTAAATTATAATGTACGAGACAACATAAAGTAATTGTATTTGAAATGACATTCTATGGTAATTGGCCTAGTTTGTGATCCTTGAATTGATTTATATTTATGGTAGATGAATATAAAAATAATGTATGGAGGTCAAAATTAATAACTTTGCGTAAAAAATATTACCTGGTTGGGTAAATTTTCATTATTAATGACAAATTTAATACATTAAAGAGATAATTTGTATATAGGTGGAATAAATGAGTGGGTAATAAAATACGAGTAGGAAATTGTGTTTCATCTTACGTTTAAGATTTGAAAATGTTTGAATGAAAACTTAACCTCAATTTTGTGTACCTATACAGAAAAAATTAGTTTTCTTTAATTTAAAAGAAAGGTTTTTTGTTTTGTGTTATTTTATTTATTTATTTATTTTATTAAATATACATTTACAAACAAACTATCGTAATTTTTACCGGAACATTAAATGTGTCCGGATACAGGTAATGAAAAAATGAGATAAAATGTTTAGCTGAAAAACATTCGTGATTTTAATTAATTTTTCACTAATTTTCCTTTTTCTATGATTTTTAATTTATTGCTGAAAACTCCATGGCAAGCTGAAGAGAACATATTTAAGGATTTTAATATTATCGAATACATAGATTATGATTTTTCAGGAAATCGAATTCTTTTTAGGAACAAAATATTTGAAAACAGTTAAATAATGTAGATTAACTGAAGATTAACAATTTATTTTTAAAATATAAATTTACAGTTTTGTTTGACAAATTTAATTTGGTTATTTCAATAAATTAGGACCTGAAGTGTTGCTGAAAATGTTAAAGTTGATAATTTTTTAAACTAGCAACAATATGCAACATCTTAAAATGTATATTAAAAGCCAATCAACACATATAATTCTATATCGTATATTATATAAAATTAATAACAAAATTGAAGCAAAAAATATAATTATAAAAAACACAAAAAATTTTATGACAAATATATGAAATTACCCAGCCAGCACCAACGCAATCGATCACGCAAAAAACTGTGAACTAAGAATGCATTCGCTATCGATTCTATCGTACACGAATATAATCGATTGCGGCTCTCTTTTTTATTGTGTATAATTGGTAGCGTTCAGTGAAATTAACCAATGGATCTGTTTACTGAACGGTGTGGTAAATGTACCGGTTAATGTATCACGGTTAATGAAAATGGATCTGAAAAAATTCTAGATACATTTCATGGATCTGATTTTTTATATGTAAAAACAACAACAACAATTTTTGTGTTGAGGGTTGTGACATCTACTGTAAGAAAAATTAAATGTTTATATTTTTTATGAAAGTTGTTAAGTTTAAATCGGCATTATTTTTTGAATTAGTGTAAAAATATAAATTCTTAAGGAAGATTTATGTACATAAAACTTAAATTAAGAGTTATAAAAAATAAATTATATGTATGATAATAAATATTATTCCATTCAAATTTAATTTATTTTTAAAAAAACTCATTATATTTTCCGGTGATGGTGCTAGTATTGCGGTAAATTTTTGTAGTGAATTGCGTTCAGTGGCCAGATATATGGTACATGGATCCAAAATGGATTCCAGATCTACCGGTTAATGCTACTGAACGAACCCATTGTATGTTTAGTTCACGTATTTATTTTGAGGTGAAAATAGTAGTGAATAAAAGTGATAATCCTTTTGATAAGTGGTATATAAAATAAATAATTATACTGTGTTGTTTTTCTTGTTTCTTCTTTTTTTTTAAGTTTCTATTATAAAATTAGTGTGCATTGGCTTAATTGTTAAATTATGTGCTTTTACTGTTTCTGCTGTAGAATTATACGCCTGTAGAACAAAAATTATTAATTAATAGTTAGTTAAATAATTAATTTCGGAAATCAATCCATTGGTTATGCGTAGTTTATTAGTTTTATTTTTACTTATTTCGCGAAATTTCTTCATTTGGATTTGGATTTAGAATAATTAACATATAAATGCAAGAAGAACCCAAATCCTAGTTTTTTTTAGATTTAATTTTTATTAAATTCAATACTAGCTCAAATTACTATTTTTATATCAATAGACACCATAATTTCAAAAAAAAAAAATGGTATTTCAAATCCCTAAATTATTGTAACTAGGATGTTACAATGTGAATTTATTAATTTGAGTTCTATTGAGTTATAATTTGTGATTTTTACCATACTAATGTATGAAATGAATTTCTTTTTTTGTCTTTTTAAAAATAGTAAATATTTAAATTTAAGTTTTTTTGTAGCAATTTTTCATAACTGTAAATAAAAATTTTGAAAAAAAATTAATTTTACTTTTATTATCACTATTATGAATACATTTTAAATATAGGTATTTTAAAATTGCATTTAACTATATTACTATATTCTGAAGACTCTGAAGGAGATTTTATATCCGCGTAGGACGTAATAACTACATCTCAAGGATACCTGTTATTCCTAGTTTTCCAAAAATATATATCTTTAACGGCGCATCTTATACCTTTAAGGACGAAAAGGACATTTGAAAGTATCATTGTTATTTTGATGTTTTTGTATATAAACCGTTATATCTATTGATGGATTAGATATATATGTATTCAGTTTTTTTCTAGTAAGTAAGATAACGATCTGGAGCATATTTCAATATTTGTTTGATGATGATTGGGGCTGCCATTATGGATATATTAAAGTAAATATATTGAGTAAATATTTAAATTTAAGTTTTTTTGTAGCAATTTTTCATAACTGTAAATAAAAATTTTGAAAAAAAATTAATTTTACTTTTATTATCACTATTATGAATACATTTTAAATATAGGTATTTTAAAATTGCATTTAACTATGTTACGCAAAATGTATTCTGAATATACCCACAAAATATATTTCGAATATACCCACAAAATATATTCCGAATATATTAGCAAAATATATTCCGAATACATTCGCAAAATATATTTCGAATATATTCGCAAAATATATTCCGAATATATTTTAAATGCATTCTCAGTATATCTTTACATTTTATTTTAAGGGGAAATACATCACGAAAGCGGACATCGTCATCGATAGGTACTAATAAAACGTGGTGTGTAGAATGTGTAGAATTACTCTGAATGTATTCTGAATATGTTTTGAATGCATTCTATAGTGACTGGGTATAGTTGTGTTAGAAGAGAAAAAATAATATTTTGTAAGGCGGTGAAAACGAATGTTGTTGTCCACTTTCTATTTGACAAAAATGGTCAAAATACTTACAAAATGCCAAAAAAGAATTTGTAATTATTTTTCCGTCACTATCACCTTACAAAATGCCACCATTGGTATTTCACTAAAATTGTACCCAATAATTTAAGTTTAATAATAATTCCATTCATCTTATCGCTTCACAATCGTCATCCCTGATGGTGATAAAATATTAAGAACTGTATATTCTAAATAATTTTACGTCTTTGAATCCTTGAACCGTCTGCAAATTTAGATTATGTAGATCTTGTAGCTCTTGTAGTCTAGAATTAAAATTCAGAATAAAATAAAACATTTATAAAAAATTGAAATTAGAAATAGAATTTATTTCAACAAAGCGGTGAGAACAAATAAAACTGTCAACCTGATGGAAAGATAAACAAATAGAATATTAGAGCAATTTTTGCCAACTGAGCAGCTTTATAACAAGCAGATGGACAAAGATATAGAAAACAGAACGAGAAAAGCAACTTTTGAGAAGCTGAAGCTAAGAATATCATTGTCTTATATAAAATCCATTATGACATAATTTGTTGTGTTGACTTTCAATTTGCAAGACGTGTCAACTAAAGTCTTCGAAACTATATACAGAACTAAATTTTACAGGCGTTAAATATTAAAGATATAAGATAAATCATTGCCTCTATACTAATAGTCCGGCCTCTGAGAGATCAATTTTAATAATGGTTCATCATTTTCATATAAATTTTGTCTTTTGTATAGTAACTTTATTTTGCTATATGAATAACCTGTTATTATGATATTATGTTATTTTTAAAAAAAAAATTCAATTCTTCAATTCTTGTTTGTGTTCGTTGTGTTTTTACTCCAATTTTAATTTTATTAACAAAAATGTATACACAAAACAAAAATAAAAGTTAAAACGAAATGGTAATTCGGTCAAATTATAAAATCATATTTTTTATCAGAATCATAGAATTCTATAAAAAAAAAAAACTTGTGGCTTAGGTTAAAAAATCATGTATACTTTATACTTACTGCGCAGTAAAACGAATATTTGTATGTCACGGATAATTTAATCATCGATAGTCTACAAAAATGTTTATTCATTTTACTTTAAAAGAGCATTTATAATATTTTATCATAATTCAAATACACTTTAGGTATATTCATTTAAGTGGACTATTCGAATCTATTCGATCTTATATAAAAATATACTAGTGGTCTTCTGACTACTGATGCGTGGTCGTATTATCATAAGTCGTATTTTATCATTATTTCGTCTTTTGAAATTACAAAATTAAGTGAAAAATAATTTTGTGGTCTGTAGTAGAAGTATAAAACTAAAAAGTATGAGTTTTATCGATAATGATAATTTAATGTTATAAATTCCATACATTAGCTCTTCAGCTAATACTCAATATGCGTTATTCTGTCGGCTTACCTTCAATTGAATAAGTTTTATTTTTCCTGCTTTTGAAATTTTGTGTTTTTTCCGACACTTTTTTTTGTTAAAACATAATTTAAAAATATTTTGAATTTTACATGTATGTATATATATACGGCAGCTGGATAAGCAAAACAAACTGAGCCATCATCAAATTGGGTCAGAAATCATGAAATAAAATTGTTAAGAAAAATAAATTTGATATCAGTGTGAGCATACAATTTTAAATATAAACCGTATCAAGTCTCAAATGTCATTGCGTCCACCTTGGTGTTAGTTATGGTATTCAACATATATATGAACACCCGGCTTTTAAAGATTGATACGTTTTTAAATCAATTTAGTTTTTTTTTATAACTCACTTTTCACTACGTAATTTTAAGTGAGATACAGAGATAGAGACTATTAGTATATTTTAATAATGGAAAAAATATTACATTAAAAAGACCCAGAGTTCTCCAGCCACATAATTAATTAAGTGAAAAGAAATAATTATTCATTACACACCTATACTACAGTAGAATAAAAAAAAAAAAATTGCTCATAATTGATCAAAGGCATAATATTTTTAAAATTTTTTTTTTTTTATAACATTCAAAAAAAGTTTATACCACTCTCCTCATTTAATATTTAATAAAGGTTTTCATATTGAATTATAAATAATGTACATACATATGTATGTATTTTCTCAGTACTTGTATTGAAGTACATATTTATCTTTAAAATATAATAAAATATGATTTCGAAGGCGATAAAATTAACACACGTACGATTTAATACTATTAATTTTATTCTATCCAAATTGTTACCATCCAGCTCAAAGAACCTTGAATATTTTTTATGATGTCTTTTAAATTGAAAGTTCAAAAGTCCACTTAAGTAATTTCTTTAAATGAACGCCTACTAATGTAAAAAAAAATTTGTTAAAATTTTAAAAATATTTTAAATTAACTTAAATAACTGTAGGATAGATATTCCTAAATGAAAATAGTGTGTGCTTTTATACAAGTATTTTAAATCAAATTCGTGTGAGTGGAAAATTAATTTTGTAAAATCAAAAGTTATATTTTTTTTTGTTTTGCTTTATTTTTTTTAAATGCTCCCAGTACCTAATACAAACGTTGAGGGGTATTAGTATTTTTTTTTGTTTCCATATACCTATATCAGATGCCAATACGCTGTGAGTGCATGGTCTTGTACCGAAAACGTTTCAGATTCCGGATGAGCACAAGAAAATGTTTAATGGGTTGCTCGACCTACTACCATTTGCCATTGAATTAATATTAAGGACAAAGAATAATATTGAGAGTATAATACAACTTAAAAATGTAACTACGCTATTTAAGAAGGCTCAACTTCCTAACATTAAATGAATTAATATGCCAAAAATTTGATAAATAATAATACTCAGCAAAGTTAATTAACGGTCAAAAACATAAAAACAAAAACAAATATTTTCCGCTCTGACATTTGCAGTTTGTCTTCAATATATAAATTAGCTATTATCCGGTGATTGTTTTAATCGATTTGAGTGATTTTTAGAATCTTCATTGAATTCTTGTGTTAGGCTTTTTCGATGTCAATGAAGCCTAAATACATTCCATATTTAGCGTATTTTGTTTTTTTACAACCTTTAGGTTATTATAGTACAATTTTATTACAAATTTGAATAAATTATTACTAGATTGAAAATGTAATTAAAATATGCAGTACCTTTGTGGGCTTACAGGAATCAAAATTTCTTCTCCCCTATATTTATATTTTATACCACTATACCATTTAGCCTTTTCAGCATTCTTATATCATCTGATCTGTTTAAAACTTCGATCGAATTTACATTACTATTATGAATTAATCTGTTTTCGTGTTTGATAGTATAATTCCTATAATGATGTTAGTAACGTTTTTTTTTTGTTTTCAGATCTCTGTGGGTATCTTCATTTGAATCATAGCGAAATGGGCTCGTGATGATTATAAGAAACTTACAGCATTGTACAATTATTAGCAAGTTACACTTCTTAATGCAGTCCCAAAACTGGTTGCCATAAGTTCATATGGGGACTTAATTAAACTGTTATATATTTGGATTTTGGAGTATAGCCTTAGTGTCGGCTATTTTCCTACTAACCAATTTATACATATGCTTTGTCTTATTGTTGATTAAAATGTAATGCTTCCAGTGAAGGCGCGAATCAAGATGTTATCAAAGATATTTCACTGTTTTTGCATTTGAGAGTTCTATGTTAATTATATATACGTGAGTATTTACCACTTAGTGCATATATGCATATGATGGCATTTCTATTTTATTTATTTTTTTGAAACAATTTTATGTTATTCACTTGTATATCATTTTTGAATAACACGAATAAAAAAAAATGAATTTCATAATACCTAAACAAAAAAAAAATAATTTCGTATGAGTATTTTTGTTTTTGTTTTGTTTGTTTGCATATAAAGTAATTATAAAAATAAGGGCGATTGTCCTTATCATTGAAGTTAAGTCCTTGAAATTATTCAAATAAAAAATATAAAAGAAAAATACAATATTAATCCTTGGAGAAATTTTTCATGCCGATTCATTTTTTTTTTTTTTATTAGTCTTTTCGAATTTTTTTTTTTTTCATTTTTTTTTTCAATTTATGTGAATTTTTGACTTTTATGAATATCTAATTGAAATCATTTTGTGAATTTTTTCACAATTCAGCAGACTTTTATCATTATAATTTTGATTTAATAATTTATTCTATTTATTAATAATATTATTATAATAAATTTACATTGTGTTAATGACATTATACTTATCATATTATACATTATTTGAAGCAATCAAATATTTGTAGGCACGTTTCATTCTAATGTCAATTCATTTGAATTTTATTTGAATATTATTAGAGGATATCATTGTCATACACAATACTAAATAAGGAATAATTAAATGGAATAAGTTTCCTTTTTCAATTGAAATTTTCTTGATATAAATACATTTCTTATGAATTTAAAATTTATTTTGAGTAAAATTTAAATTTGAAAAATTCCATTACGTTATCTTCTTCTTATTTTGTTTTGTATAGAACATAATACAATGTTTAGGTTTATGTATACATTAAAATTTGTTTCAGTCAATTCAACTGAAACTCTTGATAATATTATTATTTGTAAAAAAAAAAAAATGTATGTAAGTTAAACTCTTAAAATATTAAAATAATACTTAAGTAATATAAAGTAAGAAAATTCATTGAAAATTTTATTATAATTTTTTGACACCCATTATAGATAGGCATTTTGTGTATGGCAAAAGCACTTAGATATATGATTGAAAAGAATTTATACGAGTCTAATACCAAATTAGATGTAAACAATTTTACAGATCATTATCATCTTATGGCAACTGCAATTCAGAGTGAAGGTTTGGTCTGTTGTCCTGAACCTGCCGTTGGTATCCAATTTCCACCATTTGGTGCATCTGTATCATTTTCTGGGGACTCTGAGGGAGATGTTGTATCCGCGTAGGACGTAATAACTACATCCCAAGACATACCTGTTGTTCCTAACTTTCCAAAAATATATATCTTTAATGGCGCATCTTATATCCTTTAAGGACGAAAAGGACATTTGAAAGTACCCTTGTTGTTTTGATGTTTTTGTAAATAAACCGTTATATCTGTTGATCTATTAGATATATATGTATTCAGTTTTTTTTTTATCTAGTAAGTTAAATGACGGTCTGGAGCATATTTCAATATTTATTTGATGATGATTGGGGCTGCCATTATGGATATATTAAAATTGAAAGTGAAAAATTTTTAAAATCATCTTTATTTTCTTTCTTTAAAAACCAAAAACCTCAAGATTTTAGCATCAAACCACCCCAATATTTTTATACTGTTGGAAAGGTTTGTTTTTTTCTATAACTTAAACGTAGATACTTTATGTCTAATATCGAATAGTTTAGAAGATATAAGCATTTATTAAATTGTTTTTTTTTTTACCCTTTTTCTATATAAAACTTCATTCCACTCCATTCCTCCTTTTACGAAATAACAATCTTCTGAATTAAATGTTACAACATATGCCTCAGAAGAGCCCATTTTCTATATCAAGTTAGGAATGTGTTTATTTGTTTGAGCTTTTTTTTTATCCATTCCGAAAATATGTCTTAGTCCTTGTCTCTATGACTTATACTATATATCTTGACTATTGATTATTTGCTTCAATTCTTCAGTTCACTGCAGCTTCTTCTTTCATATTCACCGTTTTCTAATAATTCTACTTTGATATAATTTCAAAATATCCTTCTACTATGTTCGTTTTTAAACATTTTGATTTTTATTCGTTTACTAACACCTATTTTGACTGTTTTTTTTAAGGTAAAATACAAACGTTTGTGGATATTATTCTGTAGTTTCTTTGTTATAGTATAGCTATACTATACCCACCAATGTTATGCCTGTATAAGCTATACTATTTGAGATAATTTGACAAATATATTTCTGCCATTGTCCAAATTTTGTTTTCGATCAATATATTAAAAAGTAAAACCAATAATGTTTGTCTTGCTGCAGACCTAATTCACTGTTTAATTTGCTTTACATTAGTACGTACAATAAATTTTTTGGTTTAGAAAATAGTAGTTACGTCGTAAAGCAGCAACTCGATATATTCAATTCAATCAAATGTTTCTGATAATTCATAACATTAATCGAAATCAACGAAGAATATATTTCATTTATATTTGAATAGTCCATTAATTAAATAAAATTATGGAGTTAATAATCCCACACATATTGTTCAGGTACGAGTGTATCTTCACCACCCTTCTTTGGTTGGTAAACTTGAGGCAAATAACCTAAAATAATTTTTTTTATTTTTATTATTGTCAGTAGATAGATATATAGATTGTGAATTACGGGTGGGAATCTGTTCCCTATATCACCGCAGCTGCAAATGGGCTTATTTTTATTATTGTCAGTAACTTAGATAGAATACTTTTTCGTACATTGTATAGTTCTGCAATTTATTACACAAAGTAATACGATTTCATTTATTTTCAGAAAATGATTTAATACCTATGGTCTAACCAGAATTTGAACCCGGAACCTTTTGATTAGTAGTCAGAAGACATAACTATACTACACCGTATAGATCGGCTAAATAAATTATAGAGGCTAAATAACCATCGAAATATTGGTACATTTAAATTTCTATATATCAGGCTCAAACCAAGCGCAAGAGCAATAAAGCGGTACTGACTAGGATTTTATACATGATCGGACAATATGAGTCTGCTATAATACAGGTATGTATGTAAACACACATTTTATACATTAAAAAAAAAACCAAAAAAAATTTCTAACTAAATATTTCATATTGCACCATCACAAAATTTCAAATAAATATTTTCAGAATACCTTCGCATCATTAAACAATTTACTTTGAAAAGTTGATATCAATTTGAGATTTCATAAAAAAAAAACATAATAATTTTTTCATCTCAAAAAATTCCTACCTTTTTTCTTTTATTTATTTTATTTAATTCTTTCTTACATTAAACATTTTTTCATTTTTTATTTGTATATTTATTTCCCAATGTGAAAAATAATGCAATTTAATATAAAAATTATTAAATATTTATTTAACCGACATTTTTTGTTTCTTTTATTTGAATCAATTTTGATCATTAAACCATTATAATTCAATAAATAAAACGAATATAAAAACATTAAATTAATATGTATGTTGCACTGTGGTACAATTAGCTAAAAAAGAAACAGAATTCCGAAACGCGTCATCAAATATTGATATAACCTTGATCTAAATAATAATAAAAAAACTTAGATAATTTCGAAATTCAATCAAAGTTTTTTTTCTTTCATAATCAATGGTTATTGCTTCATTCTTAATTCCACAATAATAACATTGAATCAATTCGCATTTTTGTTTGTTGCATTTTCCGCATTATCTATTCAATCAACATGTAATTATGTATCTATAAGTATGCTTGTAATTAAGTCCCATCTATTATAAGTTAGTTTAAGTATAATTTATTACTCTTAAAAATAAAAATACTATATACAATAACAAAAGATCATAATTGAAAATATAATTGAAATATTCACCTTTTTTTCTAGTTACCTACTTTTACCTATAAGAATACCTGTTATAATTATATATGTACATAGTTTTATATCCGCTTATTTTAAACAAAAATAAAATATAATAAACATTTTTTTTTTATTTGAGTATTTTAAACTTTTCAATTCAATTAACTTGGGTTAATGGAATTTATCTATATATATATATATATATGATATTTAAAAGTGCTGATAAAATATAGGCAAATCATTTCATTACACCACACATTAATAATATTATCTGGCTAGTGGTAAATAATGTATTACAATGCATAAAAACATGTTAGTTGCATTGCATCAAAATCGTTGTAGAGGCGATCTCATTTTTATAAATTCATTGAGTATTAATGGCGATTGACATTTTTATCGTTAATTGAAGTCGATTTACCTAAGAATTCATTTTCTTCTAGTATTTTTACTTTTTTCAATTATAACGAGATATTAGGTTTTTATCAGGTTATTAAATTCATGAATATAGTGGAGTATATTTTTTTTAAATTTTTATGTTAATAAATAAATACACATAGATGAAGCGAATGAAATTACTTTACAAAGTATAGTTTAAGTTTACGTTTTGGACCTATGGCTGCATGGTTATGCTTATATTTCAATAATAAACATTAATTTTTTACAAAGTATAATTAATTTAAATTTTTTTACAAAGTATTATTACAAAGTATATTTAATAAAATATAATAAATAAAAAAAAAAGTTTATATACTATTGCAATTCTACATAGTGAGCGTAAGCGAAACCTATCGTCCAATATAAGAGAGTATTATTATGGTAGTAATGAAGTGTGGAGTAGAAAACATTGGAGAAGTTTACAAGTAGTAAATAGAATACGTGTATCATTACAAGCATACTAATTAAAATTCAAAGCAAAATATTCAATAAGAGAACTGCTATATGAAATGATACTTAGCAGTTTGTTCACATCTTGTACATTCTTTGCTCCCATCGATTATAGTAGAGATAAATATTTTATCTCACATCCTGCGTAGAGCAAAATATGAATTATTGCGATGAATTATACAGGGTATGATATGAACGTAGATGGTATATAGGTAGAAAACAACTATCATAGCAAACGAAACATAAAAAATGGGTAAAACACCACTTCTCCATCATAGGGCAGTTATTATTGGTATAAAGAGAATATTATATTATTATTATTTTTCTTTATTTACTATATAATTAAAATTATAATTAAAGTAAACACTAGCTGCCAGGGCCATCGGTTTTATATTTGAAGAATATTATATTATTACATTATTATGAAGAGAATAGCATTAAAAAATATATTCATGTCTACGATGTACCGAAAATACAATGCGAAATCACGCATACATCATAAATAAGCTGCAGAATAACAAAGTAGACAGTATACAACAATAATTATACAAAGATTCATTAATGACTCCATTTTCCACAATTAAAAATTACTTAATATCTTTACGGAGACTAATATTGAACACAAAGTTCTACAGACAACAAAATTAGAAAAATTTAAATCAACATTAATATAAGAAAGTGCTACCTAAGATCATTTAAAACTTCTTTAATCAAAATATATTGAAATAAAATAATTTACATGATTGCCCACCTAAGCAAATCAATTTAACAAATGTAATGTACACAATATCACTCAAGTTATGCATTTCAGACAAAATCATTTTAAATTATTAATATTATTAACGTATATATTATACACAACAATATATATATATATATGTACATTGTATACATTATTATGTACATATATAATTTATTTTGACATTGAAATCAAAACTTGGTTTTATTTTTATTTATTTTTTTTTATGTTTTTACTTACATCAATTTAACTACCGGATCTGCAACAAAAATGAAATTTTTAAAATTAAAAAATTAAAAACACTAATTTTTAATGAATTTAACCGCACTAATAATCACGTTTTAATCAGTTTTTATTTTTCACCAACCGCTACATACTCAATTCCTCTCTTTATTTTGATTTTCAATAGATAAAACATCGTGTAATTATGACCTGCATTAATTCACAGAAAAAATTCACACGTGCCTAGAATACAATTTAAAATTGTTTACAACCGATATTATAAAATTATATTATTGAAAAGTTATTGTATATACTCACTATATTTAAATGCAAGTATGAAAGAGAAATTATATTGAAAAGAAAAAGAAAGATATATATATATACAAGATGAGTCCAAATGTATGAAAATAAAAGTGTGTTGCATTGCAATGCAATTCTTATTGATACCAATCAATTACAACACAACTAACTACTCATATATATGTATGTAACCAAAATAAATATACTATGTATAGAGTAAATGGGGAAATTATTTTTATATAATGTAGACCATATCACAATAACCATATTTGGGGCTATTTAAATGGTATATGGTAGACTAGGTTAGTAATTTTTGCATGATTTCTGTTAATTTTCTTTTTCCATTTTCCATATTTGATTTTTAACTTTTTTTTTTTTGTTAATTTAATTTCTCAAAATGCAATTGGTAAAATAATTGCAATATATTTTTAACGTTTATAATATCAATATTGTTCAAAAATTGGTAAATGTTTAATACCTAAAATTGAGAACAAAGCGTTTAATATAAATTTATTCATTCAAATTAAAGAAGCGTTTATATTGGAGTTTTGATAAATGATGACAGTAGTGATAAGAAATGTCATGACAGTAGTGATGAAAAGTTATGGCGTAAGTTAATATGTTTTTTAAAACTGACTATAAAATATAAAATAATTTCTACTGGCCCCATACAGATTATTCTGAAAATTTGTGTTGTGAATTTTTGATAGCTATGAAAATAATATTGTAAGGTTTAAACGAAACATTTTGTGGGTCGAATTTAATTTGAGATCATCTGGGTAAGTCAAACAAATAAACAAATAAAAATTAGATCAACATCTAGTTTGAATAAGTTGGCGAATAAATTATTGCAATTTTCCCATTTTTGAAAATTTGTAAAAGCTTTTGGGTTTTTGTTTTGGGAAAATATACTTTTACATGTAGAATGCGATTGTAGTAATATCGCATTTTCATTTTTGTCTACTTATAAGCGGTATTGCCACAGTTATTTATGCAATGTTAACAATATTTCATTTTTTACTTATGTATGTTTATTTAAACGGTTAGATGAGCGGTATTGCCACAGTTATTTATTTTTTCATAATTGATAATAATTCGTTCTTTAATTATTTTAATTTTAGCTAAATGGAAAATTCACATATAGTCAATTCAAATTATCGACGAACTATCGTTATTATATACTAAACGCCTTGCTTGAATTTAAGCAGCTTAATAGTAAATAAATAAAGTTACTCATTACATTACCTTTATAATAAACTCATTACTAAAATCATATTAGTGCAATATTTACAGAATCTGTGGAGTAGATTTCTTGAAACTTGCTGCAAGATAATGTGTAATATTTGTCAATATGTGTTCAATCACACATTGCTGTAATGTTTTTAATTGGTTCCACCTAACTAATATTGTCAACTTAAAATTAGAATAATAATAACAAAAATGAGAATTCGACGAACACAAGGATTAAAAGAACGAAAATACATTTTTCATAAATAGTAATCCATTTAAATTCTTATTTAAAAAAAATGTATAACACACTGATATTTATCACTGATTTAAGCTCCAAGATCGGGAGCGGAAAATGGGTTATTGATTGTATTTTTGAAAAATTTTTTGTTGTAACAAATGAGTTATCAATTTTTAAAACAAATATTACACATCGGGTTGTTTCCAATTTTCACGAAATCAACTCAAGAGATTCTGTAATAATTGAACTCATATGATTTTAAATAATGAAGTTATTTTAATGTTAAGTTAATGAGTAACCCACTTTAGTTTTAATTAAAAAAATTAAAATATTGAAAAGCAACACATTGCTGTAATATTAGTAATCAAGTGGTCGATCAGAATCAATATGAAAGATCAAGTGGTTCATCAGAATGACAAATCATGATAAATTATGAAATAAACAATTTAAAAAAATATTTTTCATTTAACTGACCTAAAAAAAAAATTCAGTGAAAAACACTCAAAAATATTTTATAGTCACCAAATGTGAACAAATTAATATCACTAGATTCATAAACAAAAAGCCAAATTGAATTAATTTAATTTTATTTTATTATTTCAACTGAACATAAATGTACAGTCAAAATTTAAGATCCTTTTCCAGGTAGGATGTGGGCCATCTCTTTATTACAAATTGTATATCTATACTTATTTACTATACTGAAGAAATTACATACGATTTCAATCTAAGCCTAATCTAAATCTAGTTTGATTAGTTCTTTATAGTGAAAAAAAAATTCAAGTTTATAGAAAAAAAATTAAATTAAATAAAAACTCAAAATCTCAGCCTCGCACCAATTTGTGACCTAGGGTGCTCCAAATTGTGACTATTTGTGTGGTGTTGGTATTTGTGACTATGAAAAATAATACTAAACTCAAAATTTTAATAGCTATGTTTATCAATGAATAAAGCATAATGTATCATATATATCACAAAAAAATAATTAAAATTAATAATAGTTAATAATACTAAATTATAAAAAGAATTAAACAAAAAATAAATGCAACTTCATAACAGAAAAAATATTCTTATAAATATCTACGTTTGATATAATTAGTTTTTTGATTGATCTGGGAAGATATATTTCTTTAACGAAGTGAATTCCTTTTGCATTGACTAAAACTGGTTCAACAATTTTTTTAACAAAGCCCCTGAAATTATACTGCAATATATTATCTTGTTCTGGTCACTTCCAATTGTGACCGCCCATTACCATAGCCTTGACTTGATATTCATCGTTTCTTCTTTCTAAAATTCGCCGGGGAAATATTCACCTTCGTATTACACAATGACCTATGAATTAACTTTAATCTGGGATTTTGATTCTATTGAAGTATTTTCGTTATGTTTATTTTCTAACTTCTTTTCAAATAAGACCATTTTGAGTTTTTATTGTTGTTCTATGTTTTATCCAAAGCTTTATTCTTTTCTTCATCTTTTTTTGGTAATAAGCAATCCATAAATCACTTCTAGCTGTAGATGTAAAATTTTCTTTCAGCTATTTAGTTGTTCTTTCGTTTTTTTTTATCTTCATGACTTCTGGGCCAAAGTAGAGACTTTTTAAATGGTAAAATTTATATACTATAAGTACCTACTACTTATTTTTTCGTGCTCTTAAATTTTTTTGCTTTAGATAAAAGGAGAAGTGGCATATTTGTGACTGTTTTGAATATAATTATGACCGCTGTAATGTTTAATGATTTTCAGCTTATTTTATTAAATTTTGTGTAGGTCACAAAATGAGCGATGATTCCTTATTTAATTTACAATAAATAAATAGACATGACCAATATAAAATTAAATATATTAATTAAATTAATTCTAAAAAAACAACTACAATTTGAAACATGGAATTCGGATACATTTTGCGGGTAATTCGGCTCCAATAATGCTTGAATTTGTGACCGTTGTAGTAATTTGACGAAATGAAGATTTAATCGAAACATATTGTAGGTCACAAACTGAATTTTATTTAGCAAGTACTTAATACTTTCCAAATAAAGTAATTTAAATTTATAAAAAGTAATAAAAAGTTAACTATTTGGTCATACAAAACTCACTTCAAAACTCTAATTGTGATCTATAGGTCACAAATACCTCAACAGAAAAAAAATATAGCTTATAATTCGGACCGCTTTTAATTATTTAATTACTCAGCTTATTTACAAAATAATCACATTTTTCGATCATTTTACGTTAAAAAATCTCTAGAACTTTATTATTAGGCATGCATTTAATTTTATAATAATGCCAACCTTTTGTTATTAATTAAAAACATTTTCATCAATTTCTCACTTCAAAACCTTGACAAAACTGAAATTACGAGAAAAAGTAAGGTGCTTAATGACAAATTGATTTTTTGTCACGAAAATTTCTATTATCATATTAAAGTACTAGTACTTTATTTAGGAAAGTATTCTTTTAGGAAATACATTTTAAATCAATTTAAGGCTGACTAGATCACAAATACCCACTAGGTCACGATTACCCACTTTTACTATATATAAATATGTACACATATCTATCAAATTGTTAGTTTTTATTTAGTGTTTTCTTACTTTACATTACTTATTTTTTTTAAATATTTTTAAGCCGGAAGAAAGCATTGCGTTCCTCTCTTCGTATATTATTTTTCAATTTTGTTCTGTAAATTTCTGTATTTTTTATTGTTAGATGTTTTTCCATATGTCATGGATTGTATTGTAATTTTGTTAGAGGGTTTTTGACTATCTGTAATTCTTTTTCTTTAGTGAATTTTAGTGTTTCTGTGGTCATTTGGTTTTTATGTGTGTATTAACAGTCTAGTTATAGTATATGTTGTATTGTTAAGTTTTTTTGCAATATGTTCACGTTGGTTTAGGTGCTCCATCCAGAAGCTACTGGTAGCACAACCAGATCCTGGTTAATTGCACACCTAGTTATCTTGTTCTAGTACTGTTTTTGTGTTGGCGTCTGTTGTATCTGATTGTCTAAATGAGTTTGGTTGATCCTATGCTTCTCGTCTTTTTGCCTGATTAAAGTTTTGTATACTTTGTTTTGCCTGTCCATATATTTGTGGTATTGTCATTAGTAGTGGTCTTTTATTTTACAATTTTGCATGTCATCGTTGTTCAGGGCCATGTTAATATTTTCTGTATCGCTCCCAATTTAAGCATATGTTCTACCGAAGCAAGAATGAATCCAAGGTGAAGAACGAAACAAAAACTCAATACTCTCGATGTGATTTAAAAAAATTTTGAAATAAACTAGACTCTAAAATTGAAAAAAAATAATTTACGTAAACTCATTAATTAAATTATACAAGTTCATATATCTGTATACCAATTCTTAAGAACATACCTACATGCTGAACATTTTTCAAGCTTTTCAAGGTCAGTTCTAAATAGGAATCAGGTTATGAAAAGATGAAAATTTTGAATAAAACATAAAACAAAAGTGAAATGTGCAGTAAAAAGAAAATTTCTTATTATTTCACGGGACTGAAATAGTAACAACTATTAAATTTAATTTATTGTTATTTTTTTTTTTGTTTTGCTATAAACGAATTCAATAAATTAAACACATAAAATTAATTTACTATGGAAGTTTAATTGAGTTCGAGTTAAAATTAAAATGATTTATTGGTCAACATTCGTTGTTATTATTGTTTCTATATAGATAAATCTTCATATTGCATTTATTTTTTACTTTTATTTTTATTTTTCTTAGATTCACAAAAATGATTGATGAACAAAAAAAAAATGCAATTTATTTGGCATCAAATTATTAATTGATTTGCAAATAAATTCATATTGTTTTTGTATTGATGGATATTTTATGTTGAAATTTTTATAAATAAAATTTTTTCAAAATATTTTTGTTTTTTTTTTTTTTTAAATGAAAATGATATACTGTATATCACAATAATATAATAAATATAATGTAATAAATTTAAAACGAATAAATTTTCCAGGACACATTGTATTGTAATTAAAAAAATAAAAAATAAAAAAATTTAGAAATTATAAACACATCCGATAATTTTAGAAAATTCAATTGAAAATTGTTTTTAAACTCATTTTTAAACTTGCCGAATGTTGTTTTTTTTTTGTTTTGATCAGCGAAAAATATAGTTTAGACCTCTTCCGGCTCATACTGATCTACCTAAATGTCTATCAATCTGACCTCTTATTAATCATTGACAAAAGTGATATTTTAAAACTTGAATTAACCTATAATTGAAAGTCTAACCAGAAACAAATGGTTCAACACAAATTATACCGTTCTCATATCATTTTGAATTTCAAAATTTATATTACCACTATTACCGTTAGCTTTGTCTCTGTGTGAAAGATCTATAGCAACGGTCGGCAAACTTTTTTGGTCATGGGTAATATTCGTCTAAGAAGAGATGTTTTTGAACTCGTAGTGGGTCAGTGGCAATTTTATATGAAAGTAATTTAAAAAAAATAGTTAAACCAAAAGTGAATTCATTTATTATCAAGCAAAAAAAATTTTATATAAATATAAATTGGATAAATTCAGTACACAATAGTAAAAATAAATAAAAAAAACAACAAAAATAATATTTAATATTTTAACTGCTATCAGTAGGCGAAATCAATGGCTTCCATGATGCTGTACTGTTGAAGTTAATTTGGACAAGTTTGGTTCCTATTTTGACATTTTAAGCCGAACACATTCATCGGAATGCTCAATACTCAAACTAGTCCTGTTTTTATTCAAAATATATTTCATTTGTGAAAATGTTTGTTCACAATTATAGCTTGACCCAAACGCAGATAAAAGAGCAAATGCAACTTTTTTGATACATGTGAATTTTGTTGGAAGAGATGCCCAGCACGTAAATATCCTATCAAGATGATTTCCTTCCGTTTTCTCTAAATCTCCACGTAAAGTTTTAAATTTATCAGTCCATAAAGTTGAACTTCTTAAATCAATCAGCTCTAGGCTAAAATTGGTGATTTCAAGGAATTCAAAACATTGTAAATCTAAAACAATTTCATCAATTACATCCACCTTCGTTATAAATGCAAACATTGGACCGTGCTTTTTAAAAGTTTCAAATCTATTTTCAAATTCGTCTTTCATGCTATTAATATAAGACTCAAATTTTTTTTACATCGAATACATCAACATTTCGTTTTTCTTTTTGAGTTTTTATATGTGGGAAATAGTTAAATTTACGCTTTTTTATATCCATTTCAAATAAAACTAATTTTGAGCAAAAACTCTTCCATTCTTCATATAATTTTAAAATTGTGTGGCGGTTACCCTGAAGTCGTTTGTTAAATTCATTATAATGGTTCATTATATCAGTTAAGAACAGAAGTTTTAAGAACCATTTTTTATCATCAATCTCGGTTTTTAAGCGAAGCATATGTAACCGTAAGATGTATTCATATTCAAATGCTGTGTTCTTCTTGGCTGTTATTTGTTATGCTGTGTTATGTTAAAAACTTAAAAAGAACATTTTAAGTTTTCAACAGCAACAACTTGTCTTTTTTTATATTTAGATTTTTGTAATCAAAAAATATTTTTATTGATTTGAAATCAATTTTACATTTTCGAAGCGGGTAACATGAAATGATGATTTGGACCCGCGGGTCATACTTTGCTGGGTGCTGATCTATAGTATCATTAATAATATAGGTTTGATTCCTATCAAGGGATAAAGATTTCTTCACACTAAAAAAGAACAAAATTTATGACCTGCAAAACTTACTTTAGTTTTAGTTTAATTTATACAGAAAGTATAGTTTTCGCAAATATCAATTCAAGTACATTTTTTCCAATACTCTATAATCTAATAAACTAACTAAACTAAATATTGATCTTCAAATCCAGTTGATCATAAAGTATGAACAACCAAGTAATGTGAATACTTGAAATGAATATTGAAAATAATTAAAATTTCTACCAGTTTAAATAATGGTTGTTATAGGAGGCCTGAGTAGGCTAAATGGAAGAGAAGAAGAAGATAATAGGGATTATCACGGAGTGTAAGTAAAGAGAAAGCGTTTTTTCAAGGAATAAAGAATAGCGTCAATAGGTTAGTAATCTGCGACAATGGGTTAGTGATCGATCAGTGTTTTCTGGGTTTACAATAGCGAAACTTTACATGGTAATCAATCTAAATGTAAACCTATGTGGATGAACATTTAACTAAACTAACACAAATGTGTTGTATTTTAAACGTGGATACATTATCAGTCAGAGCTTTTACAAATTAACCTACCAAGACTGTATACCAAATTTTGTTTCCACTAAAAATTCTTTTTGTACTTTACCGTTTACCCTATTCCGGGTATTTAGATGGTACAAAACTATTTTTAGGTACAAAGATTTTTTTTTATTTTCCCCTGATAACGTAATCTTAGTTCGTATATTTAGACTAAAATGTGCTAAAATAATAAAAATATATTTAAAAATTCAAAACTTTGTTTGAGTTTTAGGGTGATTGATGAAGAAAAAATTTTAACAGAAAAAAAGGGTTTATTTTTTAATAATGAAAAACTTTATAGGTATTTAAAAGAAAAAAATTATAAACTCTATTAAAATTAACAATTGTAGACTTCTATATAGTAGACTAATAATTATTCTAAATTTTAAAGTTATGAAAACAAAGAACTGTAGTTAAAAATGAAATTTTAATTCAAAACATTTTTCAAAAAATATTTTCTTTTAAATTTAAAGCGCTTGTTACACGATACTTTTTACTTGGCAATTTTATTCAAATATCTTAGAATTTAATGAAAATTGATTGCATATTTGTTTTTAATAAGTAAGAATTGTTTTTAATAAGTAAAAATTTTGTTACCAATCGCCGTAGATTTTTGATAGATCTAGTGATGTATCTAAATTGATACTTGACTGCTCATTCGCAAATTTCTTGAATTACAGATATATCTACTACATGAAGAAAATAGTTTCTAAAGCCACACCTATATACTTACACAATAAGTTGATATTTGGTAGATCACCCAGGGGTATGAATTTAATTGTTCCGCGTCACAATGGCAGACTTAGACATATATCGTTCTTTATAAGAGTTGCAATGTTATGGAATGCACTGCCAAGTACTATTAGCTGTGAATTATCTATTACAAGTTTAGTGAACTGTCTTGGGATAATAGTTAATAGAGCAACAATATATTGTTTTATTTTTTATAGTTGAAAGAAGAAAGAATGTAAGGTCTAAGCCAATGTTTACTTGGGTATTATAAGAATTCTTATTTTTTGAATGTCTTATTTTTTGAATGTCTTGTTTTTTGAATGTTTTGAATGTGTTTGAAATTCTTATTTTTTGAATGTCAATGAATTGTCTTATTTTTTTTTTTTATAAATTTTTAATAAATTTTACCAATACTTTTACCTAGATAATAATTATTGTAATAACATCAGAATTACCCAAACCTCTAGTTAAATCGTCTAATTTAAAGTAGTTAAATATAATATTTAGGAAATGTGAAAGTATATCTTGATTTCTTTCTGTTACTGTATAGAAAGAAATTCAAATTTGCTTCTTATTCAAATTTATAGTTACATTAGTTGCACGTGTTTTGTTGATGAGTTCGGTAAACGAATAAAATTGGCTTCAAATATATAAAAAGTTATAGTTACAAGTGTTTTTTTTTGTTTTATTTAAAAATATATATATATATATATATATATATATATATAATTTCTAAAAAAGACAAAGTAATTAAATTTAAAAAATGAATATGGATATTTCATAATTTAATTTCATTACAGTTAAAATCATATGCTAGTTCTATTACATCAAGAAAAAATATATATCTCAGTTTAGCTGTCTAAATTCAATTAAATTTTGCATCTCAACTATACTTATCAAAACTAATTCTGCTACTAAACTTCAAACCAAATTTATAAATTTAATTAATATAAGTAAAAATATAAACTACTTAATTGTTAATGTACCTTTTGATGTATCTGCATTTGAAAATATAGAATGCGTTAAAAAAGGTTTTTGTATATATAATAGATACATATTATATTTGTGAATAATTCGAAATTTGTTTAAGTAAAAATTCAAATGTAAGATATCCAGTGATAAACCTATAATAAATATGTTAAATAAATAGAAAGTAATTAAAATTTAATTTCTTAAGCGTAAATATATATATATATATATATATATATATATATATATATTTATATATATATATTTATATATATATATATTATTATTAGAAGCGTACAATTAAAAAAATTTGATATTTAATTGCAATAAATACATGTACTATTGAATAATTAAATAAAATAAATATTATAAATAAATCTTAATGAATTTCATTTAAATTTTTTTAAATATAGGTATAATGGAATTTATGATGCTAAATTAGAATCATATATGGGAAAGGGCTCAGGGCCCACTTCACTGCAACCGCAAATGAACTATTGTGGTTATGCGGTAAACTACCTATTGTTTATGATATGTATAGAAGTTTTTATCATACAAAATTTACATTTTTGAATCCACAATCAAAATTTACTAAATTTACATAATATAGCCCATTTTACTCGATTTTAACTAAATAATTAGGTAACAGAGAACCGTTGAAATTACCTAATATATTAGTAACTTTAAATTTTTTTACCTAACCTGTTAGGTAAACCGTTATTCAATTTACCTAATGTAATAGTTGTTTTTTATTTTTTTGTCAGCAACAAAAAAAAACACCTAAAAGAGTAGATAAATTTCTAATTCTTTTAGCTGAACTTTTAAGATCAAACCAACTAATTTAAAATAGTAAAAGCAACTAATTAAAATAGTAGGCTGAAATTCAATCACTTTTTTTTAGGTGAATTGTACCATTTCTTTAAGTGGAATAACTAATCTTTTTTTCTGTGTAGTTCATTCAATCTCAAACCTGATGGCTGACACTGTAGTTAATTTGCAGATGATGCCCAAGCCCTAAATATACTCCAAATTGCAGACAAAGATCACAAGATCGATTCTTTTGGAGAAGTATGAAGACAAAAACTCACGCAGAGTTATAGTGCTAGACGACGACGATGATAAAATTATGAATTTTCATTGAGCGTGTGATAGAAAATTTATATCGTTTATCAACGTTTATCAACAAAAAATTGTTAACAAATTGTTTGTCTTGCCAAGTAAAAAGTATCGTGTAATAAGCGCTTTATATAAATACTACATTACTAATCCTATATAGTACCTACTCTTTTGCTGCCAAAAATAATTAAATTTAATAGAAAATTTTAAATTCTCTTTAGAGACCATCTCATATTATCAAGCAGACATATTCAGACAACTAAGTTCTTTTTACATAAACTTTCACAAACATAATATTTAAGGATTTATTTTTTGACTTTTATATTTTTAAAGTTTTTAAATTTAATAAAAAAAAATTTTTTTTAATTTATAATTATTAAAAAAAATTTAATATTTATATATGTACATGTTTATATACATGTTATATTAAAATTATACTTACATAAATTCAAATATGTTTGCATGTTCTTTGTGAAAAGCAATAATTTTAAATCATTTTTTTTTATTTTCTTTTTTTTTTGTACTTTATGTTAAAATGTCAGTTTGTGAAGACAATTTAAATTTATCTGCAGAAAAAACAGAGTGCAGTAAAAAAAAACTTTGGAAGAATATAAAAAATTAAAATTTATTTTTTCTCTCCTTTTTTTTATAATAATGTATATCTACTATATTTAAGGAAATTGGAAAATTTTTCATTTTCCTTTTGAATATGCATAAAATATACTGATATACATATATATATAATTTTTTTTTTATAATCTAAGAATAGAACCACAAACCACATGAATTGTTGGGTTTCTACTTTTATAAAGAATAAAAAGAAATTTTTTTTTTTTGTTTATGTAATTGAATATCACCTATTTGTATATGAAAGAGAAAATATAAAATTTGGTGTTAAAAGTAAATTAAGTATACCACACATAAGAGTTGTTACACTATTACTGTTATTTATTATTGATTAAAAATGTACATTTACTCAATAAAGCAAGAAGTGTTGAATTTAATATGAAAAATTTAAAGTATATTTTTTGATTGTTGAAATTTAATAAAATAAAAAATGTATACTTGTATGATTTAAAAGTTTATTTAGTAAATAAGGACTAAATTGTTGGCTCTCCCAAACAATGTTGGTGATCTAATTCAAAAAAGAAAAGTTAAGAAAAAAACAATTAACCATTAATTGGTCTCTCTTTGCAGTGCCTATCTACTACAGAACAATTGCCGTCATATATGACTTGAATGTTACCTAATCATCATTATCCTATAAAGTCATTCGTGGGGCATAGGACTGATTTTTTAATTTTATACACTTACTCATCTGCTATATTCATAGTCAGGCCATGACAGAGGGTGGGCCATGAGGGCCATTTGGCTCAAGCCGCGAGTTGTGAAAGGTCCTCCATTGATTTCCTAATTTGGTCACAGTAGGTGCGGAAAAATTTAGTTGAAATATTATTTTGAGTTCAACAATAAATTTATTTTAACCAATGATTTATAAAATTTGTCAGAAGATTATGCAACGATACAAAACTTATAGTAAAAATTTCAAATTATTGTTATATACAACTTTTTTACGTTGGCCAATTACATAAAAAAGAATATTTAATTTTCAATTATTAAAAATTCAACTATTTCCTAATCACTACAACCAGTGCTTTATTGCAATCAAGTGAATTTAATTAACAAGTGACTGCGGTTAATAAAATTTAATGTCCAATTCTCGCTGTTTGTATTTATTTATTTATTTGTAGAGGATTAATATAATGAAAAGAACATATCCGGATTGCGCAAGCAAGAGGCGACAGAAAAAGGAACAAGAAAAATCCAAGCAAATTCTGCCACAACTAACAAAATTCTTTAATAAAAATAACTCCACTGAACAGATTATCAATAAAACAGCCAATCCTGAAAATAAAACTACTCATGTTATTTCACAAATGGCAATAATGTTATTGTTTATGTTGATGCTCAAATTTTGGTAGTTGAAAATGTGACATCGGAACAAATAGAAGATTCTGTAAAACCATTACGGATAATTGTTGATGATTGCAAATATGGAAAAAAATTACTTGTCATCTAATCCACCCAATATTCAAGGAATTGAAGCAACAACTTCAATATCTGTTTTCAACGAAGACGTCGCCTTACTTAACAAGAAAAATATAATGCAAATGAAAGATTTTTTGAAAATTGAACATTTTAAAATACCTGAAAACATTCCAAATAATGCAGAAAACAATAAATGCCCATATCGTCTGACGAAGAAGGTTTAAGCGAATGGAGAAATTTTCAACAGTGATTGGTTATGTTAGAGCAAATCAAAAAAGTCATTAATTATTTTGTTTTCCTTGCTTGCTTCAGGATACGAATATGGACATAAAATATCCAAAAGAAATTTTAAATGAAATATGTGATGAAATGATATTTTTTTTAAATATTTTTGAAGTAAACTTTGATATAGAATCATCTTCATCTCCAGCGAAGTTCCTGCTAAACATTTTTGAACAAAACCTAATTGGATTGTTTCCCAATATATCAACAGTTTCAAGAATATTTTCAAATATACCCGCCTCCGTTGCTTCAGCGGAACGCAGTTTCAGTGAGCTGAAAAGGGTTAAATTTATTAGATTTTAACAAATCTGTAATGAGCCAACGGTTGAATGGGCTATCAATTTTACATGTAAATTCAGACATTGCAAGAAATGTTGACTTTTCAATTATTATAAAAGATTTTGCTAACACTAAAGCTCGAAAAGCTTATTTGTAATTATTAATTTCATTTTTGTTTAAATAAATTAAAAATAATAAAAGAACTAGTAAATTTGTTTTTTTACACAAATAAGGGGCCTCATATTTTTTATTGCCCTGGACCACCTCTCAGCTCTGCAAGGCCCTGTTCATAGCTATTTATTGTTATGTGCAATAAATTACCAATATTTAATATACGACGACTTATCAAATTTCGAATGTTGTGCAGCAATGATATTTATTCTTTCCTCTTTTACTTTCGATTTGCATCATCCTAATGAATTGAAGTAATTCGTAATGTTGATTCTACATCATTGCCATGCCTGAAATATGCAATTTTTTTTCAACGTTTTCAAAAACCTTAACGAATTTCATTTACTTAATAATTTTAATAATTATGTTCTATAAATGCTAGAATAATGAAATTATGTTATCTAATGAATAATAGAATTTCGGAATACGATCTATACCTATACGACAACATTTTAAACGTCTATAATTTATTAATATAGGTCTGATACTCTACTACTATAATATTTTTAAGGTCTGAAACTCTACTTCTTATTGTAATACATATAATCCCATAACATTTTATGAAATGTTGAACAAAAATTAGAATTTAAATCTGTGGAACAAATTACGTTTTTATACATTTGATAAATGCAATTTTAGGAAATTTCAATAAAATATCACTTTTTCAAAAGTGATTGTTGGAAATGGTGTTTGCTTAATTATTGTCAGAGTAATATAATTTCATGTAATGTTGTTTTATATATTATATATATATCACTTTTCGTCTTAATAATTAATGCGATTCTCCGAATAAAATTTCAACGGTTGAGTACGATGCTATTCTCAAATCTACGCGGCGTCATGACTAGTTAAAAATTCTATAGATAGGCGTTTAAAGGAGTACAAATCATTTTTTGCCAAAAATCTGGATCTAAGTCCATAAGTGGAATGTAAAATTAGGATTATTATTCTATAGATACAAATGTGAATCAAACAGTTGCAAAATTAAAAATTGCATGTTTGCGCTTAACCTAAGAGTATGCTAAAAATCGTACGACCAAAAAAGTATAAATCAACTTACACTCAATAGAAATTAATTCAGTTTAATTAAAAAAATTTAATTCAATTTTTTCTTCCTTCTGATAAGCGGATTTGTTTTTACATAAAATTCGTAGAATTATTCTCATCTAGGACTCCAACCTAGTGAAATATTTTAACACTTCTTATTTTTAAAATATCTCAACATTATTTTTTCAATTTAATTATTTTTCATAATTTTTATAATATTTTTAATTTTGTAAATAGTTATATAAACTGAAAATGTAGTTAGTTCCTAATAGAAAATAATTTATTATGTAGAGAGCATTAAAATCATTTTTGGTTTGGGTGTTGAATAAATTCGGTATAGGCATTAACCGATCGCTAACTGAATATCTAATTCCTAATTCAGTGCTTTATATACATTCTATGACATTTCAGTATACTAAACTAAAATTACAATGACTTTGTTTCTCCAAATTGGGGGTTTGTAATGGTCTGACGAACGACATGAAATATATTTTTACAAATTCGTTACATGAGATGATTTTCAGAGAATGCGAAATAATTGAAGTAATGGAAAATAATTAAATTCAATATATTTTGTTACTCACTAAAATAAAATCAAAAAAAAAATGTTAATGTCTTTAAATCTAAATTTCCAGATTTTTATCCCAAATTTATTAAAAACTTTTTCATTAAAAATAAAATAATGCAAGAGTATAGTATTCGTATTATCATTGATAATTTAATTTGAATAAACTTTTTAAGAGAATTTTTTCTTCCACTAAAGATTTCAAATGGGGAAAAAAAATTTTTGTAATGGTCATGATGAAAAAAATAATGACGTAAATAAAAAGGAAAAAAAAAAATTAAGCCTTTGATATAATTTGAAACATTCCCTTGGGATATTTTGATTTACCGTTTTACATACATATTTATTTTGCTACTATATTATTTTATTTTTATTTTTTTTTTTAGTTTGAGAATTTGTAAACAAAACCTTGCATCCTATATATTGATATCCCTAATGTAAATATTTTCTTTGGACATTTTTTTATACAAATTATTTAGTTGTCCTTGTGATATACCTATAGTTTTTTTTTTTACTGTTTTGTTTTATGTTTCCTTTTCGTTATAACAATTTAGGTATATATAGGTTTTTATCTAATCCTAAGCCAAACGAAAAGATTTTCTCTTCTTGTAATTTTGTAACAAATGAAATTGGATAACAAATGATCATCATTTCATTTAAATCAGGACTATAAAACCATTTAGAAATTTGAAATAATTTTTTGTATTAAAAATGATTAATATGGAAAATTGGGTTTTACATAGTTTTAGTACCCACTAAACTATAGAAGTAAATAAACTCGAAAATGGTATTACATTTTTTGTATACCAAACTATAATTAATTTAAAATACAAATAACATACAAAAAAGCTACAGCAACACAGAATCAACGACCTGATTATTGTGTCGAAGATAAGATGTTCATTAAGTAACATATATAGTAAAGTAAAACAGATATAGAAGAAGAAGTGATTAATATTGGTAGTGTTAAGTAAATTAGGGGACAGTGTAATAAATAAAATAATAAAAAACTTAATAATTTAATTGTTGTCAGGTTTCGTTCACTAATAATTATTTGATTGCAAAAATCGCATACATAGTATAGTAGCATTATAACAGTCATATTTGCATACTTTAAACTTAATAAATTAGCATTATTACAGCGTTTAGTGCTTCTATAGATAATAATAGACTGAATAATGTTTTAGGAAATGGATACTGAACGAAATTTAAATTAATATAAAACTTCAATGTCACTGTGATATCGTTAAGTCTACCTTTTTTTTTAAATGAGGGAAACATCTTTTAACATCTATTATACTTCCCCGCTCATCTCAGAATTGTAGGTCTATCGTCTATGTCCTTGAGCAACGGTATTATTGCTCTGATGTCAATTTCAGAATCAGACAATGTATTTTCCTAGAAATATTTATATCTTTTGCGAGCTATGGCGTCGCAAACAAATAGAACATGATAGGAGGATTTCGCCTCTTCTAAGCAGAATATGCATCTATTTGTGCTCGATCTACCAATCTTGAGCTGATGTCATGTTACACTTGATTTTTCAATAAATCTGGAGTTACTATTCAGTGAATTGGATACGAATTGGTTTTGTTGAATAAATTCATGTCCACAAACAAGTAAATTTTAGTTTGCTATCATTTAACTTTCACATAAAATGTTGTAACTTTCACATAGAACATAAATACAATGTCAGTGCTTTTTCCAGTGATTTCTGTCAACATAAGATTTATTTATGATTTATTTGTGAACATAAGGCAGCAAGTGCTTAGATAGACTGTCAAACAGGGTTGCCAGGTGTCCCGATTTCGGCGGGAATTTCCCGATATTGAAACTCTATTCCCGATTCTTGATATGTAATCGCTAATTCCCGATTGTCCAAAAATCCCCCACTAAATTTGTTTTTAACAGAAAAAAAAAATTATTTTCATAATTAAAAAAAAATCGTTTTTCTTTTTAACCTCAAATGAATACATACTGTATACATGTCATATCAGTATTGCGAATTGCAGTAATCGCTTAAGACATTAATATGAAAGTGGTCGCAACAAGTTAATATTGAAATCTTAATAGTTTTTTTCTTATTAATTATTGACATTTTTGGTCAACACACTTACGGTTCGTTTTTAAAATTTGTAACTCGGATATTTTATAAATTACGGTGCTTGCAAATATTTTAGGTAAATATATTATATATATAAGTTAATTATTATAATTGTAAAATATTTAATAAGTTTAATATAGCCACATTATGTGAGTACTTCTTTTAAATAAGTATTTTTTTAAATTTTAAGTGTAAAATGTCAGAATATGAAAGTGAAGGAGAACAGTAATAGGAGAAAAAATGTAAAACAAATGGTCAAATTTAATCAGGAATGGAGGAAATATGAGTGGATGCTACAATGTGGAGAACATCACATTACATGCACAATTTGCAATAATTTAAAAATTTCAATTGGACATGGCGGTGAAAATGATTTAATAAAACATATGAGAACTGTTTGCCATAAATCGAATATGCAATCTTCATCTAGTTCAACAAAACTTACAAAATTCTTCAGCAGAGTTCACTTATTGATAGAAAAAAACAACAATTTTTTGGTTCGATCGCAAGAACAGAATTGTTGAAATGTGATAATGATTCTGCAGTAAACAGATTCCAAGCAGACGCTAACTTATTTTTTGATGTTGCCATAAGTTATCTAGAAAAATTGTTTGATTTTGGCGATAATAATAAGTTAAGCTTGCTTAAACCATTGCGTTTGAATGAAGCTATAGAATTTAACACTATTGCAAAAATAATTAAAGAATTTAATATTGCTTCTGCAAATGAAGATTTATTATTTGAAGAATTACATAAATTAAATTCCTATATACTTGGCGAAAATGCTAATCTATCTACTAACGAAAAATGGATTGATTTTTTTAAATTAAACGAGAATACTGAAAATATATATAAAATCGTTAGTTTCATTTTTTCAATTCCCCATTCGAATGCCACATCTGAAAAAATACTCAGTTTGATGACCGATTGGCGTAAGGAGTAAATTACTTATTCAAAATTTAGAAGCCGAATTGAGGGTGAAAGAGAACTATAAAATGAGCTGCAGAGAATTTAAAGTTTTTTTAAAGACAGAAAATTCTCAAGGAATATTAAAAAAAAGCGCCTCAAATGAAAAATATTAATAATTTAATTAGTTTTCAGATGAAATTTATTTAGTTTTTTAATTTTCTTTTTTTGTTGCCAAAGAACTCGATGCAATTTTTATTTTATTATATTTATGGTTTTTTTTATTATGACAAACGTTCATTTTTTTAATATTAAATGTGATTCATTTAAATAAGAAAGATTCATTTAAAAAGAATGTGCCGCTGACTATAAATTTGAATTGAAATACTGAGTTTTTGTTTTAAATATGTAGTTAAATTTTTTTTTTTTTTTATTTTTTCTACTAAAATCCCGATATGCCATTTAGAAAAACTGGCAACCCTGCTGTCAAATGACCTGTCATACTACATTTACTTTGTGTTGTGACATTTACGATCAATATATTCTGGAACATCATAATGTTCAACAATTGTAACTTAACCACATTTTTTTAGTTAATTAGTATTAATTTATTTTTATGCCAATGCACATAACACTGCTTTTTACCAACTGGGTTTACCAACTGGTTTTTACCAATGTACTTAACCGTGGTTAAACATTATATCTTAGAGTTAGTATAAGTTTATAATTTTCCAATAATATTCTTTGGTAATAAACTATTAAGTTGTATAATTGTCAGTTTTTATCTTAAGATCTAGAATAAGATTAAGCTTAAAATTATATTTTGTTTGTTTTCTTGTGCACACTAATTTATATTGTAATATGTTTTAAATAAATTAATAAATACTTTCCATTTCCATTAACCCTGTTTTTGTATGATTCAAGATTAATCAAACCTTCTTCAAAATTCTTAATTTCGAAACAATATTACAGCAAAAAACCAATTTCTAATTGATAAATTGAATATACATTTTTTTCATATATGCATTCAAATCTATTAAATCAACCCAATATTGTACAAGAAGTCGTCTATGTTTTACAAAAGATAATTCCTATTTTAAGTAAATATCCTTCTGAAATATTTTTACGATTATAGCACCACAATTTCACAATACTGAATATACATTTTATATTTTTAAACATTAAAATTGTATATTTTGAATAACCTTAAAAATTTTAAATATATATATTTTATTACCATAGTTATAGATTTATTTGAATGTTGGTTACCATATCAAAATTTAATTAAAAAGTTTCAATAAAAAATAAAATTGTAAAGTTTTATTTTGGAAACCAAATTTACTTTCGGCTTTACGGGCTTTACTTTAGTGGTATGCAAAAACCATACAGACATTACATTGTCAAAAATTTATTTTTAGATTGGCGTTCAGTATTCTTTCCAAATCATTAATTTTAATAAAAATAAAATAAATTAAATTTATTATTTAATGTGCCTCAAACTATTTTGATGAATATATTTATATATGTATGTATGGCCAATTCAACAACCTTGAAAGAATATTTATAGAAATATAAAAGAATCTTAACTGACTGAAGTGTTATCCAAAATTAAAATGTTAAATTTTATTTTTATGAACGAGAGGAGGCTAGACTAAAATTATATATAATGTACCTATCATGTACATTTCCAAGGATTTTAACTTATTTTTGATATAACATTTTTATATAGTTACATATGCTAACAGGGTTAATTCATCTAAAAATGAATTAATTAATAAATTATATTAAAATTAATTAATTTTTAAATATAAAAACCATTTTAGAGATATATTCGATGATAATGAGTTAAAATTATGTAGATGAGTACAAACAATGTAGAGAGCAATGACCAACATTTGTTACAGGTTAGTGGCCGGTGGTGAATTAACAGTGTTACTAAATATTGATTGAATTGTGGAGAGGTGTGATATAATTATAAATGCAAAATAAATAAATTCAACTGAAAGCATCAATTATACAATACAGTGGTTGTACAACTGTTGTATCGATTTTCTAATATGATTATCGAATATGAAGCCATTGAATAGCCGTAATGAGATGCTTACACATCAAATGAAATTTAAGATTAAATCTGAATCTGATGAAAATCTAATGAGAATCGGACGTATAAACAGAATCTCGAATCATCAGATATAATATGAGGTGAAAAATAGAAAATCCTTCGACTTGCATCCAATTATAAAACAGTTTTATAGAATAAAAAATGCAGAAAATAATTTTTTATGAATTTCACTGTTGGTAAATATTCTTTTTTTTGTTTTAAACAGCCAAGCATTAGGATGTAACATTTAGAGTAATTGCGTACTGCTTACGATAAGAAAAGTAAGTTATTGAAAGCATTAGGAGGAATTTGAAGAATGAGGATATTTATATTTTTCTTACGTTACACACTATGGTGTTGTTTGAATGTGGAAACACACCAGAATGGATATGATTTCAAATTCGTGAAACCCGGACTATGCACGAATTTCCGTAACCTGTTATATACTATATAAGTATTTTTACTGCGTATAGGGATGGTCATCTACGACAATCTGTTTTTTTTTTCTGCTATTGTTTAACGTGCAGATCGTTTTTGTTTGTAAATAATATTTAAGAATTGCCTTTTAAAAGGGTTCAACAATTTTATCTGACATATATATAAATGGTCATCACTTTCATATTAGATTTGATCTTAAATTTTTTTTGACGTGTAGGGGCTTCTGTCACAAGCACACTACCATTATAATATTCGTACCACAATTACGAACATTGCGTAAGCACAAATTACAATTGTTAAACCGATATAGAACTGTTTGAATTTGTAAAACTATAACTGAAATTGTAAAACTATAACGAGGTCTGCTATACAAATATTTTTACTAAGTAGATAGTTGAAATAAGCTGTATAAAATAAGTTAGTCCCAAACACTGATGAAAGAAGTATGTTGTTTCCAAAATATCGATATTTGCAATAAAATTTTTAAAATTATTAGTTAAAGAAAATCTGACAACAATTAAGTTATTTAATTTAAATAAAACTATGTTAGAAATGTACTTTACCTGTTATACAATTTCTAGAATTAATTAAAAATAAATATTTTATTCTTTTCAAGTCTCTTTTGAATCCAATAAAATTTTGAGATATGAAGTTTTAAAAATGTTATCGACATGAAATGTATTTGGTGGTTGTGAAATATTGGTAGTAAGCTTTAAAAAGTAATATGATCTAAAACAAAGATGATGCATGATAGATTATTCAGTGGAATATTTGATATTATTACATATAAAAAACGGAGTTTATTGTAGAAAACCGAAGTCGGATAGATAGCAGTTAGAAAAAAAAAAAGCAAAGTTATATTTTGTTTTTAATTTCATTAAAGTAAGAACATGAACAAGGCATTGTACAATGCACTTTAGTATCTCTTAATGACAACATTCTTTATTTCTAATGCTGATGCTGGAACTGGTTTCTAACTCTAGAGCTAAATTTAAAAGTTTAATAAAAATAAAAAAAAAATCTGTACAACTATGATTTAGGTAAATGATTTATTTATATAAAAGACCAGAGTTGTATGTTTGTAAACGACGCTTTTTGACATTTTTTGTTTTTACTAAAAAAAAAATATTTTTCCTTTCAAATAAATTGTGAAAAAAAAAGAAAAATGGATAAAAAATAAAATGGATGGATTTCTCTTCTCTTTCTTCTTCATCAATGCTTCCGACTAATTGAATTAATCACTAAAATATTTTCTTATTATACATATATTAAAATGTTAATTACCATTTTCAAAATCTTACAATATCTGAAAATATATTTTCCATTTAATTATCACTACAGTTTTAGCTCAATTTAAAGATAAAATTAATTCCAACACCAAACATTTAATAATAAAATATTTTCTAAACCTAATTTTAAGTCGATTTAAAACATCTAAAATAACCTCAACATATCAATGAAAATATTTAATTTATTTTCAATCTATTTTCAAAACTCTAAAGTCTTTCAGAAACAATCAGTAGTAATTAAAATATTTTCCACAAGTCAAACCGAATAGAAATTGTTAATTTTGAACAATTAAGAAAACCGTAAAACATATGTTAAAATTTCCATTACACTATGAACCCTCCAACCATAGCTATGTACATATATACACTCAATTCAATTTCATTTTATTTATATATTTTCTTTTACGTAATGAAATGGATTTATATAGATACTATGTAATATCCACCATATGTAATGAACGCGAAATTGATTAAAATAAATTATAAACGTCATTAATCGAAAAATAAATCGTTTTGCATGTATATGGCTGGTATACTCAAAAATTTAACGTGTATATTATAGTTTGAAATAACATTTTTACAATAGCTCATAAATTTTATTTTGAAATTGAAAAATTCTTATTAAATTTTGAACAATTATGAATACATGAAAATGGAAAATTTATTTCGTAATAGTAAAATTTTCAATCGAATACAAAATGATCAGAGTAAATAACACAAGTATACAGTTTGGGGAATGAAATTAAACGAAATTAATTTTGGTTAATATTAAAATATAGAGTTTGGAAATTGTTTTTTTAATTTGAAAATTATATGTGTTGTATATTTATTTACTTAAATTACCTTATAACACTGATTGGGAGATTTAATATCTCTTTAATATTATACTATAACCATTTGGATTCATTTATCATCACCGGTGTTCGTTTGTATTATTTTGCTTGAAAGATCTACGTTCACTTTGTCTTCACTTGGTCGACTTTTTATTCATCATTGTTCAGTTGCGTACCATATGTTATATAATTGTCGAGCAATGTGGTGTAGTGATTAACGTGGTTAGTAATTAAACTCAAATTAGGAGGTGTCTAGGAAGTCTAACACAACAATTACTGCTAATGAGTTCCAGTATATATGCAAATGAAACACTCCTTCAATTAAAGTTAAAAATCGATTCAATTATGAACATAACATATCTAATAAACAAAACCTTCAACTTATTTATTCACCATTTAATGAGTAAAATTCAATATTAAGAAAATTTGAATATAAGTGAAGTACCATTGTTCTCGCCTAATTGATTTCAATGTAATAATGTTTGGTTAATTTCCTCATTTTTTTTTTCAGACAAATTACAATAATGTTCTATAAATCGTGTAAGAAATAATATTTTTTTTAAAATATAATTAATTTCAATTCTATAATTTTTTTAAGTAAATAAAGTAGAACGGAAAATAGAGGAATTCGATTAATAATATTTCAATTGCTGACGATGGAATTGTTCAAATAATTTCAACTGTTTGTCAATAAAATAAAAATCGATTCATAAATGAATTAAAAATGAGTATATTTGTATTCATTATATCCTATACTACTAATACTGTTAATACAATAAAGTGTATACATATAGAAATAAAATAGAAAATAAAATATGATTAAACAATGAAAGAACTCACCTCAATGTCATAATTTACATCATAGAACGCCCAAAAGTACCTGTACATAGGCTAGGTATGACGTGAAATATATAAGAAAAAATGTATAGTAAATTTCACCAACTCATCATCGTGTTACATTTTTGTTAATTTGTTAATTAATATTTACAATAATTCAAATTATATAAAATACATTAAAACAATTTAAATGTAATTGAATTTTTTGTAGATATGTGAATATGTGAACAATTACAGTGTGTCGTTCTGGGAAAACTCACTCAGTACATACAATTTTTAAAAAACACGCATTCACTTTTTTTTTTACAAAAATGGGCATGGTATAAAAATATGGGTAGTCCAAAGCTTTGATATATATGTTAACTGTCTTAATCCCATTTTTATTAGTTTAGAAGTTATTGAATGCTAAAAATTAATTAATGTCCATTTCTACAGAATTTTTAAAAAATTAAAACTAACTAAAAAGGGATGTTACATGTTAAGTTATTTCTTGCAAAAGCAGCACTTTAGGGAATTTTTACAGAACAACAACAATATGCTATGTATTATAAACGGAAAATTTAGTAACTTCTTAATACTTTGGGTATACTCAAAACATAGATTTATTGTTTTTTATTTTTTTTTTAAATGCTACAAGCTATTAGCTATAAAGAATTATATAATCCAAAAAAAAATTGAATTAAGACGTACAATTAATAATTACAATTATCCATGTACAAGCGGTTCATATTACTATGCCAAATTCATTTATAAAAAATCTACCATACTACGGAAACTACTAGGTCTCAATCTTAATTTGAAACCAAAAACATTTGTCAAACACTCTTACAAAAAAAAATATTATATTGTTATTGAAACACTCTGTATATACACGTGATTAATATTCATACACGCGTAAAATTTTCTCGTCATTGTTTTCGTTTTTAATGTTTGTTTTTTTTATTCTGTTTTTGTAAAACTGATGTCATATGTCAGTTATAAATCATTTTTCTTTTTTTTTTATATAGAATTTACACTTTCTTCACTTTTATTTACATTTTATTAGTTTATAATTAGTACATTGTACTACCGGTAGCGGTATGTAGACAATGATCTGTTAAAAAAAAAAAGTTAACAATTTTGGTATCAGAGCACTTGATTTAAATACATTTGTTCAATTATAAACAAAATCTGGTGAAACAAATACGAATTTTGAATTCTAAATTTTTAACTATGCCTTCGTATTTGTTATAATTTACTTAGGGAGTCTATTTAGTATTTTGTCTATGCACATTGTCTTTAAAAACTAATGATCAACTAAAACAAACAACAACAATTACTTAAGTCTTGACACTATAAAAAACAAAATGGTCCTAATTGCATTTCTAGAATATCTATTCCTAATGAATGTTAGGAGTTGTATGACAGCCATACAAATTAGTCCAAATTTTGGAAAACGGTAAAAACCATGTTTATGTATTTTTGTACGAATATCTAAGTATCAATTTTCCGCTCTGTAACACAATTGGTCTTATAGAAATATTTTGAATAAGTAAATACCAAAGATTAGTTCTGTTATTTATTGATCATATTGCCTCGAAAACTATTCTAACTATGTATTTATTAAAAATTCAAAAGCTATACATAAATCAGACTATTATGTAATAATATAAACGAACTTAACAATAGGGGCCAGAAGCGATGGTGAGAAAGCAGAGCTTTTTGCATCACATTTACAAAAAGTGTTTGTACCGTATCCACCAGTAATTTCAACCGACGAAAACAACAAGATTGAAAACTACCTTGAAGTGCCTTATCAAATGGATTTACCGATAAAGAAAGTCCGGATAAAGGAAGTACAGGAAATTATAAAAAATTCTGTGTCAGACAAGAAGGCTCCTGGGTATGATGGTATCACAGGCAAAATGGTAAAGGAACTTCCGTATTGCAGTATAAAATTCTTAACCCACATTTTTAATGCTATATTAAGAACTAGCTACTTCCCAGATATCTGGAAAACTGCTCATATCATAATGTTAGCTAAACCGGGGAAAGAGCCAAATGAGACTAGTTCATATAGACCAATAAGTCTTCTGCCAGTAATATCAAAATTAATCGAAAAACTAATAGCCAAAAGATTGATTAAAATAAATAATGAACGAGATATCGTACCAGCTCATCAGTTTGGCTTTCGTCACAATCATGGAACAATTGAGCAAATACATAGAGTAGTGAACCATATAAATAATTCACTTGACAAGAAAAAATACTGTTCTGCAGCTTTTCTGGACATTTCGCAAGCCTTCGACAAAGTTTGGCACAAAGGTCTCCTTTACAAGCTTAAAAAACTACTTCCTCACCACTACCAGTAACTTTTGTCAACTTATTTATCAAATAGGAGGTTCTTCGTTAAATACAACGGGGAACAATCGTCACTAAAAGAAATTAAATCTGGGGTTCCTCAGGGCAGTGTCATTGGCCCACTACTTTACCTGATATTTACAGCAGACCTCCCAACATCGCCGAGGGTACTCACTGCTACCTTTGCTGACGACACAGCGGTCTTAGTGTCTCATACTAATCCGAGATTAGCTTCAGAAGTTCTTCAGAACTACTTATTGGATATACAAAACTGGCTGAAAAAGTGGAGAATAAAGGCCAACGAATCGAAATCCCTTCATATCACCTTTAATAATCGCAAGGGAAATTGCCCCGCTGTTCACCTTAACGGCATGGAATTGACTCACCAAGACTCGGTTAAGTACTTAGGTATGCACTTCGATAGACGCCTCACTTGGAAAAGTCACATCATCAGCAAAAATAAACAACTACGATTAAAATTCAACCAATTAATTTGGCTAATAGGTCGATTCTCCAATTTATCCCTAGAATGTAAAGTTGCAGTGTACAAAGCTATCATCAGGCCAATCTGGAGCTACGGGTTGGAACTATGGGGAACAACTAGTAACTCCAACATCGAAATAATAGAACGCTTCCAGTCCAAAGTATTAAGGTCTATAGTTAACGCGCCTTGGTATGTCCGAAATGACACAATTAGATCAGATTTAAATATCCCATCTGTTAAGAAATTCATTAAAAAGAAAGCTGAAAAATACTATTTTCGACTGGAAAACCATCCAAATTTACTTGCTCCTCAACTCATCAATAATGAACGAACAAGCGAGCGCAGATTAAGACGCTTCAGACCGCTGGATTTATCTACTAGATTCACTTTACCTGAGACTCCATAAATAAATTCCAACATTATACTCAATATCTTTTATATTTTATGTAGATAGTTGTATAGAATAAAGACAAAAAAAAAAAAAAAAAAAAACTTAACAATATGTATAGCCAAAAAATAATGCGTTGGGCTCAATACATTAATTTAACGTTATAATTTTATATTTAAATTATAATTTTTGATATAATATGTGTGACTCTAATTTTAATAGCATGACATTGAATTTTTTTTTGTTGGGTTCTATTTGATTTATTGAATAAAATATACATATATACAATTACATTAATTGAGAGACTTTCGACTTTCCCAAATTGTACAAAGAAAATAATATGAGTACAAAATGTTCTATTTAAAATTTTTATTTAATAATAATTGAAAGTTTATTTCCATAATTAGAAATTGAAGAATAATAAATTTGAATATTATAAATATTTTAAATAATTATTAGGCGTTGTTTGATTTTTAATTTTAAATAATATTAATTGTAATTTGATTGTGTAAACAACCATCATAGGTGTGAAAAATTTACAATGTGACAGTAAATGTGTATATTTATATAAAATCTGAATTATTATATTATTAATAATTATTTTACAAACTTTCATCGATTATTATAATTTTTGTTTTGATTGAATAATAATTTATGATGATATTAATTTACATACAAATATAGATGTACTTTAATATTTGTTTAAGAATTTCCATTTTATATTTAAGTTGATGAAATTTATTATTTTCACTTTCACTGTTATTTTTTACGAATTTTTAATTTATTAATTAAATTATAACTTTTATTAATTAAATTATAACTAAACTGGGATTTTTGTATTAGAAATGATTAAATTAATAATGCTGGTATTTGAATATAGAATTTATATAATATACAAAATTGTTTAGTTCAAACATAAAATTAGTTTAAAATTAACAATAATTATTTATTATTATTATTATTATTTTATTATGCCTTAATTTCATTTTAAAATTTTTCTTATTTCTAATTTTAATAATTAAGAGCTAATACTAATGTATTTACATCTATGACTTTTAATTTACTTAGACTAACCAGAACTTTTCTATTAATATTATATATTTTTTAAGGAAAAATTAATAGTTATTTAATATTAATAAAAATTGTATTTAATCGCTTAAGCCAATTTGGTGAAGAAGTTACGGGATATTTCAGTATGTTGTTGCTTTTGTAAACTTTCAGCGGTAAATGTTTAATGGTAATAAAATTCTTCTATTCAATTTATTAGTAGTACATCAATGCGCAAAAAATGTATATCAAACGTATAACGTAAATTCAAATTTAATATTTAATTAAATTGAGAAAAACATATTATTATTATGTATTTCCATAAATATTTTTAATTAAGTTTTAGTAAAGAACATAATATAATAACAAAAGGTCTCATCTGGATATTTTTCTATTTTTTCAACTTAGATGCGTACGGGCGGGTAAGATAAAAAGAAGAGTAATTATAATTTTGTTAAAAAAAAAAATAAATAAATACAAGATTATTCATTAAGTCCATCCATGTAGATATATTTCAATATTTTTTCAAATCAAAGGTTCAAAATAAGAAATATAAAAAAATTTAAACACATCCCATTTTCAATGAATTGACGCACGTGCATTATTTCTTTATATGGATTTTTATTTGGATACTGATAATTTTTTAAATTTTCAGCAAAGAAATATTTTGATTTAGTTAATTCTGCCTGTTTTTATTTATTAATCACATATAAATATGTATTTATTTATGTATTATCTCATAATAAATAAAAAAACAAAACACAAACTATATATTTATCAAAAATGGATTTTTGCCTGTTTTATTTCATCAAAAAATAAAAATACTAAAATTGAAATAGAAATATGATTTTCAACCAAGTTCTGAGAAAAAACAAAACGGTATTTCGTAGCCAGTTTACTATTTCTGTAACGTATAACTAATATATTTTATTTTTAGAATTTTTTCTAGATTCTGATTCTATCATTGACTCTATTATTGTATGTTTATGATATTTATTTCAATAGATGAAATAGTACCTACGTACATGTAGTATTCATTGATATTCTGATAAATTATTATTATTTATCTACTTAGGTAAGCACATATATTCATATCATATGCGTAAGTAGATAATTCAATTAAGATTTGAATAGCAAAATTATTGTTTTAAAGATAAAACGAGAGAGCGGGTTGTAATGTGTGGACCCACTATATAGTTAGTTGTCAACATTTCACCACAAAATTATTCAATCTATTCACCAAAAATGAGAGAAAATAAATCACCACACCACGACCTCACCTACACCATCCTATTTATACAAATTTCAAGAGAGTGCATAGCATAGGTAGCATATGAGTTTTTTTGATTTTATTTGCACCATTAAATGTAGGTAGGTATAGTGTACCGTACCGTAGTAAGTTGTAAATAAAATTATTATTGTTTTTTTTTTTATACCTATTCATTGACAGTGAAAAATATCAGTATATTTATATCCCTGTTCTGTAAAAACGTTAAATTTGGCTTTAACTTCAATTACAATTCATAAATAGGGGTCTCTAGTATAAAAATAATATTTTAAAAATTTATATTGGATGAGACTTTGTTTTATTATTTTTTTTTTTTTTGGTTTTAGATCTATAATTACAATCATACATATACTAATTTACTATATACATTTTTTTTTTGTAAAAATCATTCTAATTTTTTTCTAAATTTAACATACGATATCAGTTAATATATAACATTATTATATTGTAAGAAAAATTTCCAAAACTGAAAATTGTGCTATTGTTATAGTTAGTACATTATCTTAATTTCTTATTAGTTATAACTTTATTATTTTCCCTAATTTCATGATTTTTTAAATATAAGATGTAAGTTAATTATCAATTGGTATAATCTAGTAAGGTTAGACCATTTCTGTACATTTCAATTAAATAAATAAATTGAAAAAACTGTATACATACTTATTCTGAAATTAAATTTCAAATCTTAAAACTGAAGAAATAATTTAGAAAGTTAGTTAGAAAATTATATTTATGAAAATAATTACATATCTAACGAAAAATCTGCAAAAAAATATATCAAAAATACTTAAGCAACGAATTTTTACCCAGCACAGAACATTGAATTATAACTTCATACACTAACTTGCTATATTTGTGTATTTTTTAGTAAACTATGTCATAATTTTGCTGTTTCTCTACGTATATTTTTTCTATATCTTATTGTCAGTGACTAACGTAGAATACGTTTTCGCACATTATGTATACATCGTATATAAGGTACTGCAATTTATAGTGGAACGAGAATTGATGATTTTATTAGATTTTTGTTATCTTATATAAAAAATTTCCAAAATCAAGTTCTACACTTATAGTAAAATAACAACTTTCACTGAAAAATAAAAATGGTTAATAAATATTCCTATTTTTATAAGAACCGATTTTTTTGTAAATTTTACAATTTTTTTGAGTCAAGTTCTTATTATTTTTAGATAATTATCTATTTTTTTTAGTAAGGTTTACAAAGCCATTAACAATTTAATCGCTTGGTAATTTTCCTTATATCTGTTGGGTATTCCCCTAGAAAAATAATAAATTTTGTTATTGTATCTTGTACTTATTCCAGTTTAAATAATAAAATTTACAAAAAAAATAATACCAAGTTAATAAGAAAATTTACAATAATTTTGTTATAAAAATAATAGTAGTGGTTATTTATATAGGATTCTTTACGTTTTTTTATTGTTATATCTCCAATTTCATTTAGATAACTTATGATTTTATTGAGATGTAAAATGCAAATATGTGAAATAAATTGCTAATAAATTATAGGAATTTTTACAAAATAAATAACAATATCTCATAATTTTTTATAAAAATGTAAAAACAATTATAATAACTATTATATTTTATATAAGGAAATTTACTACAAACTATTTGTAGAATATCTGAGCTAAACTGATATTTTTTCTCGAAATATTAAGAGAAGTTATTTATCATAATAAAGAAAATTTTTCTCTCAAAAGTAAAATTTCTAATAAATATTGTAATAGGTCTTATATTTTGGACAAATAATGCTAAAAATATAATAAATAAGAAATTTGTTGCAGAAAATTTAGTTTCACATAGCCTTATAGTCGTTTTATTTGTGAAGTACATTTTATAGTGATTGATTTGTCATTACGTAAGTGATTTTTCTTTTAAATTAATTGAGTGAAACATGATCGAACTTGTGGATGATTTTCAAGATAAGCAATTTAAATTATATTCCTAGGTTTCTAAATTTTAATCAGTGAAATTCTGCAATATTAACACAAGTTTATAAGAAATTTTATTTCTAATTTTATCCACTTTATTATTCAGTAGGTTGAATCAACTTATTCGGATCAAACAAACATTTTTTTGTCCATACTTGCTGTATTTGTATATAAGATTATAAGAAGAACCACTTGCGGGCTTTGTTGTTCTTCCATTTTTATTAGCTTCATCGGTATACAAAACTGTACTGGAGAAGCCAGAAAGTGCGAAGAGAAATCATTATAAATTAAGCAAAACCAAAGTCCAAAAATCATTTTTTATGTTTATTAATGTAAGTATAAATAAACTAGTTGCTTAAAAAATATAATCTTATAATTTGAATAATTATAACTTGACTATCTTGTGGAAGAGCACATACGGAAATTTACTGACAAAATATTTAATGAAAAAAAAACTCTCCATCCACATCTGATTTTGTCGCAGAAAATTTTCGTAAGTGTTTTTAATATAATATAACTAGCTTGGTAACCCGCCATAAATGATGGAAGCAAAATAAATTCTAGCATTTCTTTCCTTCATTAGAGTTTTCATTTCAAGTTTAAGAAAAATACATATTTGCTTACTAATTTATCATACCTTAATTTTTGTATTATAACGCTTTTAATTAACATATAAACAGAATATTTGTATAGTAAGGTGCAAAATTTTCTATTCCCTAAGGGTCATTTACTCGATCATTTTAGCGACATCCTTTTTGTTGACCATTGAAAATTTATCGTATATTTCAGAATCAAGTTAATCCTGTTAACATTCGCTGCGTAAGTTTAGCGTCAAAGTTTATAGCGAACAAATAATATTTTATAATGAGCCACAACTTTGGACGAAAACAAAAATAAATAAAATTGTAAATATAAAAAAACAATAATATTGTAGGTACACATAATATTTATTTTAATGAATAAAATAAAAACTCGTGTTGGAGAAAAAAGTAAAATAAAACAATTTACTACAAGTAAATAGGTATTTACAAAACTGTTCATAACTTGTGAAGACAATTGATCGGTTATTTAAAATTTCATTTCATTTCAAAAAATTATTATCGTTGTTCATGTTAAAATTCATACATAATTATTATTTATAACATATACATTAAAAAGAAAAACAACAATCAATATGGTTTAACCGATACCTATATATACCTACTTACTATATTTAAAAAAATCATCACTCTCTAAGTCTTTACAACATACATTTCTACACACTTGAAGCAAACAAATATACCTAAAAATTATAAATTTACAAAGATAAGAAATAAAAAATAATACTACAAAATTTCATTTAATTTCTTTAAAAATGTATAAGTTGTTATTGTTTTTATGTGTAAATCAGCAGAACCAAAACCTAACCCCATAATACATACTAAATATTATATACGATCATAAATTTATATATCATGTAGATATATATATATATATATATATATTATAAAAAAACAATAAACAAAAAAAATAAAAATACAATAATATAAAATTTAACTCTTCATCGCATCACATTTCTGGCTGGGGTATATATATATACCTATAGTACTATACTGGCTATGCATACGGTATATGATCATTATCATAACAACAAAAAAAAATCAAAAAAAAAAAAATATATAGACATATATGCATATTGTGTATAATTTTAAGTAATAAGAATAACCTTTAAGTGCATTATGTTTTTTTTTGTGTTAACTACTGTTTGCCTTTTGGTTATTATACCGTATTAAACTATTGATAAAATTTCTATTAGTCCTTTTAATTGTTATAAAACAAAAAAATTGTTTGTTTTATTTATATAACTATTATTATTTTTTATTTTTCCTTATTATTTGCGAAGAAGACTAACATTAAATTAAAAAAATATATTTCATGCAATGGTATTTTTTCCTGCAAAGATTCAGCATGGTAATCAGGGGTTAAAAAAGAGATTATCGAAGCAATTTGTATACATATGGTAATTTGTATATGTGTTGGAGCATTCCGTCAAACTTACAAACATCCAGATAAATACAGAATAATATATAATAAATTGATATTAGATGTAAAAAAAATGAAATAAAAATATTTGAAAGTTACATCAACATGTTAGAAGTGAAAAGAAGAATTATGTTAAAGAAAAAATTAAAGAAAAAATTATAAATAATTATAAAAATATTGAATCATTTATATTATTAGTTCATTAGTATATTTAAATAAATAAAAATTAAATAACTAAAAAAATCATAAAATAAATTTTTTTTCTTGAAAATAATATTGTTGGTGTTTTTATTTAGTACGTTCTTATTGAAAAGTTACTATAAGCATGAGAGCAATAATGGCTTAAGGTATAGTAAAACTTCCTGAAATTATAGGAATTTTCCATATTTTTTTCAGTCAATTTATAACGTTTCTCATATTTGTGATCAGTTTTTCTTATTTTTTAAAATAATATTCGTAATTTTGTAAGAAATATTCTACAACTAAAACAATAACTATTATTTTATTAGTATACTAGCAAAGTTACCCGACGTTGTCCGGGTCGACCACAAAATGAATCGAATTTATTTCAATGAAGTTTGATTTATGAATCGAATTGAAAAAAATTGGTTTATCAAAAATATTCTAATATTTTTTTTCACTACGATAAAAAAATATCAACAATACTCCAACTTAAGCTATACTTATATATTAAAATTATTTCTTTGTAAACAATATTTTGGTGATCTTTTCTGATGAACTATAAGCAAATACGCTCCTTGCTGTTGAGGTATTCTTGAAATAAAGAAATGTTTGTTTTTCCACAATCAATTGGAATTTGTACTTAAATGAAATTAGGATGCCAAGTTCTTATTTTTAATCTAGTACCGTAGTTTTGGCTTCTTCAAGTTTCGTAGAAGCAATATTGAAGCTACTACTTTTAATCCCAATTGATGAGGAGGAACAATTTCATTTTCATCGATAACTGTATCTATCGATTTGTACACATGGACCCCCTGGAACACTCTGCAGTATTTTCTGATTAATAAAACGAATCGTCACATTTTTGTGGCTAATTTACATAGCCACTTCACATAGTCATGTAAAAATTTTATACTGATTCCTAAATTCGAAAATACTTTTTCAGGACAATACATGTTTTTTTATTTTTCATAGAATACCTATGAATAAATTTTCAACTCTGTAACACAATTTTTTTTTTTTAAACATTTCTAATAGAGTATGTAAGTGTAAATTTTCATGCCTGTAACACTATTGGTTTTTATTCCTGAGACATACGTGCTAGGAGTTGTACGACAGCAACCCGAACCAGTTCAAATTTTTGAAATCGGTAACAGTCGAATTTCTTTATTTGTGAAAGAGTATCTAAGTGTAAGTTTTCATGCCTGTAACACAATTGGTTTTTGAAATATTCCTGAAACGTACATGCTAGGAGTTGTAAGGCAGCAACCCGAACCAGTCCAAATTTTCGAAATCGGTAACAGTCGAATTTCTTTATTTGTGAAAGAGTATCTAAGTGTAACTTTTCATGCCTGTAACACAATTGGTTTTTGAAATATTCCTGAAACGTACGTGCTAGGAGTTGTACGGCAGCAACCCGAACCAGTGCAAATTTTCGAAATCGGTAACAGTCGAATTTCTTTAATTGTGAAAGAGTATCTAAGTGTAAGTTTTCATGCCTGTAACACAATTGGTTTTTGAAATATTCCTGAAACGTACATGCTAGGAGTTGTAAGGCAGCAACCCGAACCAGTCCAAATTTTCGAAATCGGTAACAGTCGAATTTCTTTATTTGTGAAAGAGTATCTAAGTGTAACTTTTCATGCCTGTAACACAATTGGTTTTTGAAATATTCCTGAAACGTACGTGCTAGGAGTTGTACGACAGCAACCCGAACCAGTCCAAATTTTTGAAATCGGTAACAGTCGAATTTCTTTATTTGTGAAAGAGTATCTAAAAGTGTAAGTTTTCATGCCTGTAACACAATTGGTTTTTGAAATATTCCTGAAACGTACGTGCTAGGAGTTGTACGGCAGCAACCCGAACCAGTCCAAATTTTCGAAATCGGTAACAGTCGAATTTCTTTATTTGTGAAAGAGAATCTAAATGTAAATTTTCATATCTGTGACACACATGGTTTTTAAAATATTCCTGAGTACGGCAGCAACCCGAACCTGTCATCTGATGGCTTTGTAATGTACCGCGTTATTTGCATACCGGTACCATGAATAACTGTGCAAAATTCAGAACTCTATCTTTAAAACTGTGGGCGTGTATAGCGAACAAACAAACAAACAAACAAATAAACAAACAAACAAACAAACAAACAAACTTTCCCTTTTATAAGTATAGATTTTCAATATTTTTTAACAATTTTTGAGAACTATTCTAAATTTTCTGGGTCTAATTACTACATTTTTTATACGTTTTCCAATAAAGTCGTATACTTTTATGAAATGTTATTAAAAAATAAGAAAAACTACTATAAAATTGGGAATTATTTTAAAAACAAATATAGTTATTGTTCTAAAAACGGGTGGTAATTTACCAAAAAAATATAGGAATAATTGTTAAAAGTGTCCACTATACCGCTTGTTGTTATAAAAATAGGAAAAATTGTATAAAAAAATCGACAACCATTCCTATTTCTTTTCGCAAAGGAGGCTAAGGTTTTTGCTAGTATTTAAGAATTTCAAGTATACACAATACTGCACAATATGATTCTGATAGTCAAAAACCCTCGGCTAACTCAAAAAAACTTGGTGGTAATAGCATCAATCGTGAAGCTTTCTTATATACATCCAATCTTGTTTTTACACAGTACTTTTTTATATGATTTTTAAATATCACGGTTGACAAAAATAAACTTATCCTGTTTTTATTCGCTTTTTTTACACGAGTAAAAAAAATAGTTAGATGATTTACATTTTACAAATAACAAAAATACTGGTCTAGATACTATGAACACTAACAGCCAAAATATATTCAAAATCAATTCAATTTTCTTATAATTTGAAGAGAATTTCAAATATTAACTCAATCTATACTAGCTATACACAACGTTATATAAATATCAATATCAGCAAAGCAATTAATATACATTATCTATACAATAATCCTTTTAACTTTTATCTTATTCTGGTTGTTTTCTTCTATTTTTTTTTCTTTTTTTTGCAAGTTCAGTTTAAAATTTCCTAAATATTTTATATTTTACGACTGCATTCATGTTCATAAAACCGTAAAAATACCATAGTTGACAATATTTCACTATCATTAAAAAACACTCAAATTTTAAAGTAATACGTTGGTGGATATTACTTTCAAAAATGGGAAAAAAAAAAAAATAAAATAAAAACTATAAAAAGAAAAGCATGTGGAAAATTCTTGCTTATGTAAAAGAAAATTTTCATTATAAAATTCTCTATGATGCATGACTACAGAAAAATTGAAAATTAGAAAAGTAGGAAAAAACAAAATACATGTAACATGTAATATTCGAAAGAATTTCGTCAACTCTTTGAAATATATATTTGTAAAGATGGAAAAATATGTACTTATTGTTTAAATATTGCTTAACAGACAACAATTTGAACACTTGAAATTATTTGTTGTATTCAACTTTATAACTAAAATTACATTTTTTAAAGTTAATTGTTGCAACTAGAAGATATTTTATATCTTTTCTGAACCGAACATCGAATTAAGCAACTATAAGATTTATTTTTTTTTATTATTATTTGTTTAAAGTTTATTTCTGTAATCTTGTGTAAATCCTCAACCTCCTAATGGTTGAAATAAGTAAATAAAAACTTCGAAATCTGTTTTTCTGTTTTCGGAGACTAGAACTATCAAATCATCTGTTATTAATTTGTTTAGTTAGTTTGAAAGGGAGTGATAGCTACAGAAATCCATCATTTCTACGATACTAGACCTCGTGTGGACCCACAATGGACCCCTTCTCCACATCACTAATACCAACTCAACCAATACCTACTCTCCAAGCAGACCCGTAGCTCTGACAAATCTGGTGATATCTGTGAATATAAAAGAAACCTTTGAAATGTCTGTTAGGTTGTCAAACACATGTCACCTGAGTCTACTTTTCTTAAGTCACAGAGACAGTCACAGAAAATATATTTTATGTCTTCCTGACTATCAAGAATCTCACAAATTCAAATATTACCATTATAGAAAATCACAGTTGCATTGCGTTTTTGCTAATCAAACAAACAGTTGCCTGTCAATAAACCCATTATTTATTAATTTAATCTACTGGGAAAATGTCCTTTATAGATTAATATCCTTTATAGATTGATTGTAATAATAAAAAAAAATGTAAAAAAATATATACAGAAATGTGAACATGTATAAATAAAAAAAAAAGAAAATAAAAAAAATATGAAATATAAAAATATTAAAGCTAAAATAAAAATTTAATGCAATTTAATTGATTATTTATGAGAAAAATTTGATGATTTCTTTTCTAAAAATATTTTTACTATAGTAAAAGTCAATAAGAGAACCGGAGGAACCATAATTAGTTCTTCTGTAACAATTTAAAGAATATATTGACCATATAGAGAAAATTATGATTTCGAAAATTACGTTGGTTGAGTTGGTGCCTTTTAGATGTTCAAAAATAGAGGGGCAGTTTGTCCTAAATGATAAAACATCATGTAAAAACATTACATTTCGTCTGTATTCAAGAGTATGAATATCAATCAGCTTACATTTAGCAATGTAACCAGTAGTATTAATTATTAATTCGCCAATTGATTTTGCGGAAACAAATTTGTATCTTGTTCTTCTGGACAAATTAGATTCTACTTATGTGATTAGCATAAGATGCAGCCCAGATAAGCGAAACATACTCAACAATCGGTAGAACTAATGAAATATATTGAATGCTTTTGAATGTATATGAACCAAGAGAATTGTTGTGAATTTCTCATGATAAGCCCAAGCATAGCAAAAGCTTTAGATATTATAAAACCAACAAGAGGCCCCTGCTGAGTAACTATAATCTCAGTTAAAGCCAAATTTGTAGTTTTTAACAGAATAGCAATTTACGTACTGAGACTGACATACACTTCTCACGTTATAGTAGAAACCACTCATGTTTTCATAAAAATTTAGAGGTTAGTAAGTTTTATTTAGGAAACATAAATACTGATCCCTCATACACTGTTTCGTTTCGACATGTTCCTATATTAAGTGGCATTTAATGCATAAAATCACTAAAAACAAAATATTTTTGTAATTAAAAAGGTATATACATCATATACATATTTTTAACCAAAACTATATGTATGATTACAACAAATGACCAAAATATTGAAAACTATAATTTGATATTTGATAATTACTTAAAAAAATTAATAGAATAAATTTCTTTTAATTGTGTATAAAAATAATAAGATGTTGAATGACACAAAATGGATATATATTTTATTTAAAAGTTTGAATATTAGAAAACCAAATAGAAATTTTTTTGACCCGCATGCGCATTTCGGTTGTATATACAACTTATTTATAGATAACTTAGAAATAAAATGAACTGCGCAGGTCCTCAAATGCTTGTCAATTATAATTAAAGATGAATTTGCCAGTCATATGTACAATTCAACTGATTTTTTTTTTGTTTTTGTTGTTTTTATATATTTTATTTCAGATGTTCAGATGATGATGATTTTTCTTTTTTTTTTTCTTTTTATTTGACATGATTATAATAACTGATTTGTTTGTTTTTGTTTTTTATTTTAATAAGAAGAACCCACATATGCATAATGTATTTGCTGAATAATAAAACCATATGAGTAAAAAAATTTTATCATTACTGTTTTGCATACAACTTATTTATATATTAGGAGTTCATTAAAGAGAAGCGAAATAAATGCTTGTCAATTATAATTATAGATAAGACGATTAAAAGATAGTAATAGATTATCAATAATGACTACCAAATCAAATAATTTAAAGAACAGTATCCATTGATTTATCATTTAAATTATAGTTGAAAAATTCATAGCCTTATATTTATCAAAATTGCAAATATGATCATTTGAAGTACATCATTCGTAAGATTTGGAACAATTTGGAGCCTAATACAATCTTCTAAAAATCTAATAATTTCAAATGACTTAGTGTCATTGATGATCAAGCTAATCTTCCTTCAATTAAGCTGAAGCAATTTTATAGTTTTTCCTTTGTCAACACTGCCCACTATAACTCCCTGAAACTTTTACAGTAATAATTGAAAAACCAAAAGCATTGATCCACATTTCTTGTTTGATTGTGTACCGGTTAAGTATTAAATTTTAAACTCATTGAAGTAAACAAAATTTCTTGGGTCCCAAAAGGTTAAAAAATATTTTTTTAAAATAACATATTCGAAACGAAAATTTACTTTCATAATATCAAAATATTTTCTTATTTGTCACTTTTATAGAGTGGACTTTAAAATTTAATATTTAACGTGTGTAGCACTTATTTTATATTTCATATTCTAGGTGCAATTTCAAAAAACACGTGGAATAGCAATAAAAAGTTTTCAATGATAATAGGAATGTCACATACCACCTTTCTAATATTCTTTTTTTCTTTCTTTATAATACTGTTAAGGATCATTACTTAAATGTAAATCTTGTCATTTTTTTTTTTTTTCAAGATTATTTGCCAAAAATTTGTAGTTAAGAAAGAAAATCTCTTTTTCTAAAAATATTTTGAGTAGACCAAAAACGAAAGTTTAGAAATAGATTTAAGGAATATGAAAATATTTCCATAACAAGTATTTTACCATGGTAATAAAAAATAAAAAGTTGATGATTGAAATACTAAAATTAACTTATGAATATGTATTTTCTAAATCAGGATATTAAGCAAATCTAAAAAATAAATTTTTACTGAATTTATATAGAAACAACAACTTAAGATATAATAAAAATAAAATTACAAATATGATTGGATGCTACAACATAATAATATGTATGAAAATTTACTTCAATATCATGAGTTTATTTTCAAATGAAATGTAGTAAATTCTATAGAAGGCTACATAGAGAGAGAAAGAAATGTGTAACACAAAATTCCTGTTTTGTATATTTGCAACTAATTATACTAATGGATATCATATGTATTAAATTAAGAATGTATAAAAGATTTCATAATCGTTTTGTAATACCGAAAAATATCTGGGGGACGTGTTATAATCCCTTCGGAGCACTACATTCCAGTAATGGTGAGATATAATCCATAAAATGAATTTTGGCAATCAAATCAGCAGGTGTAGCAAAATATAATACAAAAAAGCTGCAATTAGTGATAGGTATTATGACATACAGTTATTAGAACATAATACACCTTAAATTATTTTATTTAAAGAAAAATATTTACTTTTTATAATTTTCTGATTTTTAGTTATGTCCATTTATTTCAGAAGAGAATTCCAATAAAATTAGGGGTTTTATGATTAAACCGTTAATAAAAATAGGTTATTTACGGTTTTTCCAAAAATTTTATTTTCGAAGTTATTTGGAAAAAAAAACAATTTTGTTAAATATCCCTTTTTTGTAAAACGACTTGAACAAAAATGTATTTTGACAATATATTCTTTTGATAGGTACACATTATCAACAAGCTTAGGTTAGTGTATTAACATTTTTATATTATGACTTAGTACTTTAACGAATTATAACCGGATTGAAGTAAGCCAAATTTATTTTAACTACCAAAAAAAATATATTTTTTTAATGAGCTCACCCAACAATGTTGTGTTGTCACATTCTTCAAATTTATTTTGAGCGCATGTTCTACCAGTGATAGGATATAATAGTCATAGGGATTGCAGAATATTGATAATCACAAATTTATTTTATTCGCAAACATTTTTTTATTGGTATTTTGTTGTATTGGTATTGATATTTTTATTGGTATTGTAATTCACCACTGATTGGACATATTCCCCAAATTTATTTTTTGAAGATATGTCCATACAGTCTTTGTTTATACACCCCATGCGAATTTTCAAACGTAAGATGAAAAGACACGTCGATGAAAAGCAAAAATATCCAAATTTACACCGAATGGGCGGATATTATACAAGTTTATTAGGTTAGATTGATTAATGAAAACTTGTAAATTTCATTCATTAGAACATAAGAGTTCTATATGATAACTTTTTCAGAGGGACATAATCCATAATTTTTTTTTATTTAATTAATTTTTATTTGTAAACACACAACTCTTAAAAAATAACAGAAAATTTAATTTTTTTCTTCCCAATCAACATTACAATTTTTGTTTTGTTTATTAGGTTTCACAGGGTATGCTGCTTGTACGAGATAATACATAGTGTTTTTTATGTATATACAAATCAACGTAAAGAATTTATCTTAATATTGAAAAAGAAATATTTTTATAGATTTTAAATTTCAAAAACATTTATAAAGTACTTACTTAACTCTATGAAATTAAAAATAAAGATAAAAAACTCTTATTTCGTTCTATTCGTACATTAGTATAGAGAATATAACACTTAGTTAAAGAAAGGGTTCAAACATAAATTGAATGTATTTTTTTTATCATAAGTAAAGTGCTGGATTATCAAAGTTTGAAATTTATCCAATATTGTGTTCTAACGATTAGGATAAAATAATTTTTATTTACAGGACGCCATTTTTTCATTTTGTCGATATACAAAAATGGCCCTTCTCTTAAAATAATATCTCATGATTTTTAGGTTTGATGCCATACTAGGGATGGTATAACACTCTTCTTTTTTTTTGTTGTCAACAAAATTGTTGTATTTTGTGCAAAGAAGCTTTTATTTATTTTATATACATACAACATCATTGTCCTGCAACCCCATCTGTCGGGCATAGGGCAGAAAATATAGCTTTATATGCACCTGCATTCAATATCCTTGCATCTTTCAATACTTTTCATAATATAAAGTTTTTATTTATTTATATATTATTTATTATTAGTACTTTGCCACAATTTACATCCTGGTCGATTAGATGTAGCATTAGCATCAGAGGTTCTTGGTTTTATGTATAGTTTTTAAGTATATTACCGTTATTTCAATCGCATTATTGTATTGAAAATTCATTTCTATACTAATATTAAATAAAAAACTTTTATTTAATATTAGAAGACAGTATTCTGATTATGGTGCAATAACCGAATATGATATTAAATAAAATTAGTGAAACATACCTAGAATTTTTAAACTTTATTTTTTAAAATGTTATATATATCTATGTTATATATAATATATAACAAAACTGTTTAAAAAAATTTGATATCAATTCGCTTTTGAAGACAATATTGTGATTCAATATGATTTTCTTATATGCGTTAAATAAAAATATCGCAATTTAATATTTTCTTATATGATTATATTATACTTGTCGGCAATAATCCCAAATTACAGCATTCAATTTAAAATTTTGTAGAATGAAACTATTAAAAATATAATCAACACTTGTGTGTGTGGGGATAATTCGTTCTTTGGTAAATTTGACATTAAAGGATTAAAATGTTATATTGAATATGCTGTAACAACTATAGGTGAAACATTTTTAAATAATAATATAGGAAAATTGGGATATGCTACTTTCATTCGTCCTGGGAAATTATAAATAAAAATTCAATTTAATATAAATATAGCTTTTAATTTTATATTAGCTTAAATGATAGGCCTTGCCATTTCTTTCAAACCAATAACCATATATTGAGTATGGAATATTTTGTTAGGTACAGGTTGATTAAAAACGGATAAAAAATATTTATGTTTATTTTAACAGTATATTTTTTTGAAATATTCAATCGATTTCAAAATTATCTCAATAGTTCTTACAGAGCTGGTCCAGTTTTCAAATTATTACAGTATCCCAAAATTTCAAATTTCATACTAATAATTTCTATTTAATGAATTATATGTATCCTATACCTAACCAGATCAACTATCTAAATACAATTTATTTTATTCCATTTTATTTCCTATCAAAATGGATATTCTAATTTAAAAAAAAAAAAAAAAAAAAAAAAGATTTTCAGGATATCCGAAATCAAAAACGTGCCAAGAAATTTTTTATTACCTTTTGAGTTTTTGTTATTTTCAAAATTATTTATACACTGAATCACATTTACAAACACTTACTGAATATAATCATGACTATCATTTTAATTTATTTTAAAGTGGCAATGGGTCAATGACTTCAATTTTCTTAATTTTCAATTGCTATATTTTTTAATGAGAGTTGAGAATCAATATGAAGAATGTTTTAAAGAAAAAAATTTATGGAAATAATTCATTTTACACAAAAGAATAAAAGAAATACATAATCACAACAGTAGAATGAACAATTCGTCAATTTGTTGATATGGTTGAAAGATTTTAAAACTAAATTTAGTTTGAAAGAATTTCAAATATTATAATAGTGATATATGTATGGTATATAGTTTTAAATGGCAATAATTACATACAGTTGTTAAGTGGAATATTATTCTACTTCATACACAGAGTGGATCGTATGGCAGAATATCAGAGTGGATTGTATGACATTGAACAGAAGAGTAGTGAACATTGTAGAAGACGCAAAGAATTACTATAATAATGGTTTATATACAGTTAGTCGAATACTGAATTGCAAAACTTCAGTTCACCTAAGATCTTTGACAAAAAGGACATTTCACAACTTTCAATTTAACATACTTAACAATTTTACAAATCGTTGTTTGGCATAATGAGACACTTCGTAAAAAGATATTTTGACAAAACTTTATTTGACAAGCATATATTTTGCAAATAAATTATTTTTGCTAAATACTATATTTTGCAAAATATATGCTTGTCAAATATATTCTTCTATCGATGTTATCGATCAATTCTTTTTAATGAAAAAAATCATTCGTAAGAAGTTATCGTAATATCGAATAAAGTATATGTATGTGATCGGTAAGAGGTCTTTTATCGATCTCACAAGATGGTTCATGAATTTCCAATTTATATAAAAAAAATTAAAAATAATAATTAATCTTAATCAAAATATTTTTCACTCATATAAAATACTTAATTCTCAAATTTTATCTTTTTCTCTTACTTTTAATAGTTACGAAATAATTTTTATTTTTTCTATTACCAATAATAGTCACATAGCAATTTTTATTTTATTTTATTAAAAATTCTATTTTCATACACATCAAGTCCCAGAACTCTACTCTACTAAACAAGGATTAGATGGCCACCCGAAGTTATTAAAAGTAAAGTACTCATTTTTCGAAAACTACATAAAACCTTTTACCATGTGACTTGATTTGTAATAAAATAGATACTTAGTGCCACTTCGATTCAAATTTTCAAGTAGATATCTTTTGAAATAGCTTTTTGAACAACTAGAAAGTAACAGTGAAAATAGTCGAATATTTTCCTTTTAATTTTACTGATATGCTTATCATACAGATACGCGTATTTCGTCTACTACTTGCAGACATCTTCAGTGTTTTATACTCGACTGAAGTACATATCAGTAAAATTAAAAGGAAAATATTCAACTATTTTCACTGTTATACCAAAATTTTACTCTAATGCTGGAAAACAAGTTTTTACAAAAACTAATTAGAAAATGATTTTTATTTTTTTTCGATCTTTTCGATTTGTTTTTAAAATCGAAAATATTTATTCGATTTTATAAATCAAATTTTTTTATATCTTATTTAAGACAATGTTAGGATAGTGTAGATAATAGGTCTGTATGTTAACTTTTATTTGTAAAAATTTTCAAATGAGAGTAAAAATCACGTGATCATATAATTCTGCGAGATGTCAAAAGTAATTGATTTTTAGGTTATGACATTTTTTTAAATTTGAATTAATTTAGTAATTTTCTGAAATTTTTTGTAAAATTATTGAATGTTTTTGTTGAAAAAAAATTAAATTAAATAATTTTTCGTGGTTTCGGTCTTTTTGTTGGTAAAAAGTTATATAAATAAATTTTCAGGTAAGTATACAACTTTTTATTTATTTTAGGTATACTACTTTTTATATGAAAAATATTCTATTGACATTTAAAACAACAACAAAAAATTGACAGTAAATTTTTACAAATTTTTGCAAATAGAAATTTCATTTTCAAAAATTTATTTAAAAGAGAGCTCTGTCGTCACGTTTTAATAAAAAAATTTTCTTAAGTTTCTCAAAAAGTTATAAAGAGCATGCGAATAAAAAAGTTAACATGCAGGAATTTGAATAAAGTTATGTAAATTTATTTAATTTTGCGAGTTAACATACAGACCAGTGTATTTGTCAAAAATATTTCATTGTAATCTCTTCTCAAATCATCAAATACATTCATTGTAATTGCTTGATTGATTAATCCAAAATTTTGGATTCGGGTATATTTTCTCTTTCGAAAACAAACGTTTAAAATATTATTTTGTTCAAAAGCTAATATAAATGTATTATTTATATTAGAAAATTTCCCCATAAATTGTCTGCACATTTTGCAGTTAAAATTTATAAATCAACTTTCACAATACAATCCAATTGTACACACTGGGTGGCCCAATAGGTAGAAAAAATACCTTACATCTATAAGATCCCATGTTTGATTATAAGTTCGAATCCAGAAAGCAAAATTCATTTTTTCAAGCTGGTTCAGTACCGATCATTTGTTAATTGAGATAAAAGAAATGAAAAAATAAAATAATAGGACCACATCCCACATCTCAAGTCATATATTAGGCAGACTGATATATAAGTAAATAAATAGAATTCTGGTTTAACGAAAAAACTGAAGTTATCGCATATAGATTATTTACTTGTTTTTAATCTCATCTTGAAATCTATCATGAAAAGCGTTATCAAATGTTGTCTTTCGAAAGTTTAGAACCTAATCGGAGAAACTTTTTTTTTTACTTTAAAACATATTATCATAAATTTTAGTTTTAAAAATTTGTTATTTTATTTTAAATATTTTAAAAATCATTTTATTAAAATCCTAATTTCTACATCGAGATTTAAATTTGACACCAATAATCATTTAGCCACTCCATACACACAGAATTAAAATTACCAGGATTATATTTTATTTTATTAAATTGATACGCAATTATGTACTTTAAGTATAACCCAAACCGAAAAAATGTCATTTTGATCCTAAAATAATGTAATAAACACTAATTATCATTTTATTATCCTTTTATTCAATCAATATTATAATTTTAAATCTTTTAAATATACATTTAATAATTCATATAGGTCCTGTAATTAGAATTACAAAATAAATATTCAGTTAAGCAAACATTTTATATAATCCACATTATATTATATTATCATTTCCCCCCTTCCTACACAACCTAAACAATATTTTCGTTCTGAACGGAAGGAGAAAAGGACAACCTGAGCATTAGATTATTACAATGAAATTATATAAATTTTCCGACTAAAAGGATTAAATATTACTCTTTATAAAATAATTACAACGTACATTAAATTCACAGTGGAATAATTTTAGTATGTACATAATGTACTTAAAAATATAAAATTCCAATATTGTAATAATTTTATGAATAATTGTAATTACGTAAATTCAAGATAATTAATTATTAAATTTTTTAATTTAATAAATTTGACTCGTATGACATTGGAACTTTTTAACTTAAAAATAATTTCGAATTTACAAAGATCACAGGAAGTTGATGCAGTGGAATGAAAAATAAAATAATTAATAAACGGAAATAAATTTTGTATATGTACGAGTCCTATATAACCCAATAATATTGGGCCAATATACAATAAGCCTTATAAGCTTAATAAGCTAAAATAATTACAATAAGCTGTAAAAATATTTCATTTATGGAATGATTTCAAAAATATGCTCAACTGTTTTGCTTGCTTTACAGAATACTCTAAAAATAAGGAATTAAATAAAGTCAATTTAAAAATTTTGAAAAATTTAACATTTTCATATTTTTTTTGTGTAGCTAGTTAAACAATGATTCACAGTTTAAATATAAGTTAACACATGGGTATATAAGTTAACACATGACCTAGTATTGTGGTGGCACCAGATTGATGCCACCCCTTTTAAACTAAATTAAATTAAGCTATGACCCCAGAGATTGTTTTAACAATATATATTCTGATTGATATTTCAATTTTAATTCAACTCAGCCAGTTTTTATTATGTCTGAAAATCACGCCGCGACACTAATTTTTCGATTTATTTTTGAGAAAATGGAATAATTTTTTTAAAAATATTAGTTTTGAAACCAGTTTTTTTGACATTTATTTATTTATATATCAGTTTACCTGCATAGACTAAATACCTGTGCGATCTCGAAGAAAATATGACCCTCGTATAACATCAACAAAACTAAACAAGTCTTAGCCAGATCCCATATTACCAAAGTAGTAGCAATAAGTTCGGGTCATTGGCCCATAGGAAGCTTGGTTATCAAGCTAGGAATTCCGCTCAAAATCCATTGTCAGACTCCGGACTTTAGGTGAGGCCTTCCCCAACAATAAAAGTCTTATTGTGGAAAACCAAATCGGAGATCTGATCAACCTTCTCAGTCACACAGAGTATATTAATATTCATAAATAAATAAATACAATTATCCTAGTTTAACACAGAAACTGAGGTTATCGTATATAGGTTTTTGTTCTACATTTTTTCTTTTCGCCCATATTAGACTCTAGTACTAAGTCCCTGGACAGAGTAAAAATGAGAGAATGGTCCGCTATAACAACAACCAATAGCAACAAATATTCACTCGAGTCATGGTATCAAAATGGCACAATTAAGTGCAAATTGGCTTTCCAGAAGCAACTGGAATGGCCCCTTCTACCTATCTACCTTACCTGCATATTAATATGTTTATATTATTCTTAAAGCTTCCAGCTCATTTCGTTTTCGGGATGTTGGCATATTTAATTTTTTTGGCATATTTATTTTATCCCGAAGATAAAAGGCATCTACTGGATAAGGTCAACAAATACAAATTATTTTGTTTTCATCGGAAATTGAATCGTAGGTAATGTGAAAATGTATATATATGCATATATGTTTCTCTTTTTTTGGCATTGTGTCACTTTTTATTTAAATTCCTTTACAATTTTTTCTTTTGTTAGATCAGTATTATTTTCTACTCTTTATTTGCCGTTATAGATTTTTTTACTGCTTATTGATTCGGTGATTGTTTATTTGGATAATTTTTGGTGATTTTGGTGTTATAAGCAAAGTTTTTACGGATATATTTTCCATAATTTCTATGGGTAACTGTTATCACAAGGCAATGCCTTACAGGGAAATTAATTCTGCAGAACCTGGTAAAAATGAAGAATAATACAAAATAATCCTACACATTCTTTCCACCTGCAAAAAAGTTTACATTCTAGACTCCCATGAGTGATCTTATAGAAAATTAAATGAATCTATCGCTTTATAAAAAATTCAAATTGGTTTTGACAAGTAGGATCCGCCAGCAGAATCGGGATTCTACTGTACCATAATGAACCCTTTTAGTTTAAGTGTGTCGACTTAGTGCTCGTATCTATCTACCCACCAATAATCCATTTAAAATTTGATTTTATACGCGATATCCTAATGGTAATGAGATATAAATCTTTTTGATTAAACATTATGGTCTTGTAGTATGGGTTGTATCGTATGTAATAAGAAATATGTATATATATATTAAAACAATGTTCTACTTTGTTTCTTCATTCAAATTTATTTCAAGTGCTTGCTTTGCTATAAAGCTTTAATAATTTTAAAATATTTTTTTTCCATTTTAAGGTTCATATAAAACACGTGTAAGATTTTTTATTATTGAATTTATTTTTTAAAAGTTCATTAGCCAAAATTATTGACTTTTATTGGCGCCCGGAAATAACCAAATATATAGATATGTACTTATAGTGTATAAATGTACAAAATATGGATGCACTCGAAAAACAAAAACGAAAGAGAAAGCAAAAATAAAATATTAAATAATAATATAGGCAATATTTGTACCTATCTATAATATACAAAATGTATAAAATATTTACAAACGGAAAATTCTGAGTTGAATTGATTTCCGCTATAAAGAAAAAACTTATCTAATAAAATTTTACAAATTTTCTTTCAGTTATAACCGTTGGGCTAAAAAATAATATGCAAAACATCAAATAAAAATTGAATCTATAGATTCAAAATTAAATATTTTATGACTTATTAAAGAACCGCAACCGCAGACAAAATTAGGCTTTCAATTCTGTTTAACCCAGCCTCCAACCATTGCAATAAGTGACGAGTATTACTCTACTCTCAGTTTTCTCAAAATTAGTGGTTATAAATAATACTTGAAAGGATTAAAGGCAGAATAGAAACTACGCTCAAAAGATACCAATCAGGTTTTCGCAGTGGCTATTCGTGTGTGCGTCACATAAACACATTACTAATAATCCACTGAATTTAAAGCACCGCTTAAACAGATATTTATAGATTTTGAGAAAACCTTTGACAGAGTAAACTGTTAGTATATATTGTGAATCACTTAGTAGGATGTCTCTCCAGAAAAAATTATAGCCATAATTAAAAAAATCATACAAAAATGCAAGATATTACGTCTTACATCGAGGACAGCTGACAAATTGCTTCGAAGTGTATCCGGGAGTAAAGCAGTGCTGTATTTTATCACCCATATTGTTTTTAGTAGTAATGAATGACATAGTGACTACTACTGTGGGTGTAAATGAGAGCAACGGTATTCAGTGGCGTCGTTTCGAACGCATAAGCCATTTAGATTACGCCGACGATGTATGTTTATTGTCACATACGAATAGAAGTTTAAAGTTTTATGTGCCAAAAGCTGTATAACACTGGAAAAAATGCTAGCCTAAAAGACAATACAGCTAAAACTATGAGCACGAATCGCACATAACAATATTCAATCCTCCATAAAAAAATGCGAATCGAACACGTGAGTACGTTCAATTGCCTGTGCAGCATCGTGTCATCAGATGGATGTTCCGATTTGGATATAGAAGCCCGCATCAGTAAAGCCCGTACTGTTTTCGGGATGCTCTCAAAAATATAGCAGGCAAACGCACAAAAATAAAAATCTTCAATGCAAGTGTAAATTCTGTTCTCTTGTACGCTTGCGAAAAATTGAAAGTTTCAGTAAAAATCAGCAGGAAACTTCAACCGTACTTCAATTGTTGCCTCCGGCGTATTCTAAACATTCGTTGGCCATAAATCATTTTCAACAGAACGCAAAAAATTAAGCAAAAACAAATAAACGTAAAAATTCGACAAAGGAAATGGCGTGGGCATTCTCTGAAGAAACCTGACAAGAACTTCGTGAAACAATGTTTTGAATGGAATCCTCACGGTACGCATTACGTCGGAAGACCGAGAAAAATATGGAGAGTAATCTTAGTCGAAGCAAGTTCCCAGAAAAGAACATGGCCACAATTGAAGAATGGAAAGATTTTATTTTCGCCATATGTCCCACGGATGGTGGGATGGTGTTATACAGGACAATGATGATTTAAGATTAAAAGATAAAGCGATAGAAAAATCCGTTTCTGCAGAGATAGAAAACCGTCTGTCAGAAATGGCATTAGTTTTCAAAAATATAATAAATACAAAAATTAAAATGAAGTTGGCCAAAAACAATATTGTACATCGTTTAAGAAGATGCCATCGATAACATATGCAATTATAAATTTTAGGATCAGAATCAGAATTAGGATCAGAATAAATATAAAGAGATACATAAAAAGATCAGAACGCTTGTAACTAAGACTATAATGCAACGAAATTGAAGATCAGTAAAGGATGTACAATATCTTCAATTTTTAAATTAAAAAAAGCACAGTGAACACTGTGAAAGTGAAAAAAAATCACAGCTTGAAGATGAAAATTACAATAAAATGGAGAAAATTTAATAAAAAATTAAGGTATTGGAAATTAACATTTTAAAACTATTTGAAGGTAGTCGAAATGCAGATCATAGCTTTGAGAATAGTCCATCCATAACAGTTAGGGATGTGATAAATGCAATTAAGAAAATCTAAATATTGAAAAGCTGTTGACTCGCATGAAATACCTTCTGAAATTGATACTGGATGAGAAAAGTATTAAACAATATTTTCCAATAAAATACATGGAACACGCTACATTCAAAAGATTCAAAAATCTACGTCAATGGCTAAAAACAAACTATATCAAATCTTTGTTTTGAGCTGTAGCAAATAAAGTTAAAATTGTGGTAATGAGAGCTATACGAACGTGCACAATGAATAAATCACAGATGACTTATTATATGAGTCAATAAATTTCCAAGGGTTATAAGCTCACTTTAATATAACTTTTATTTCAAAACAGAAGTGTAACTACCTAAAGCGATATATAGTATCACAGTTCCACTATCTATTAAATGTACATTAAAAAAAAGTTTGTGTACTAATTCCAGCTATAATCGCATTAAATCATTCTCAAAAACAATATAATTCCAACATAATAATTCTATAAATCAAATATTTTTTTATCTACTCATGTAACAAACAAAATGCATTCTACATCAGACCATTATAATTCAACTTACCACACACACACCAAATCTTTTTCAAAATTACTACATATATTATACGAATATTTTTACTCAATTCACATCATAAAATTTTTTTTTTTTAATTCTGACATGGATGTGATTCTGATATATTCGAATTTATGAACGTCATTTTCTGAATTATTTGGAAAACAAAAATGCAATTTCCTTTTTCAAAATATGACAATCTAAGATTTAATATAAATCCATTAATATCAAAAAAGTATTGCACCATCATTTTATTATCATATATGTATGTATATATATGCATGCATGTACTTTAAAGCGTTTAATGTGTGATGGAAAAGTATGATACCACATACTTACCACACCACACATAAATACTGCACCAAATTTTTAAATCATTTTTAAAAGAGAATAATATTATAAAAGAACGTGATTGTCAAAATAAATTGGAATTATTGGAAAACTTATTTAATATATATTTTATAAACATAGTAATACAAAATACAGTATCAAACAAAAAAATAGGTAAAGTTTATTAAAACAAAAACAAAAAAACTGTATTGTAATTTTTATGAAGATTTCAAATTGTATTTTGCAAGTTAATTAAATGTGTTGGTATTATATTCATCATCTGTAATCATATACCACACAGTGGACGGATAAACAAACTTTTTCAATCTCCTACTCTCAAAAAAATCTCAATTTACTTAACAGAAGAGAGTCGACCGTGATTACTAGAATAAGAATAGGGCACACTAATTTAACATACAAATTTATATTTGATAATACAACACCGCCAAATTGTGCTTGTGGAGTAAACCTTACTATTAGGCATCTGTTCGAAACTTGTATTAGATATTCAAGAGATAGAAATAGATATTTAAAAAGTAATAGTCTAGATATTTTAAAGAGTGATGATGAAACCAATTATAGAAAAATAATAAATTTCTTAAAAGCTATATTGAACTATACAAAACAATTTAAAACAACAGATTAAATTAAATCAATAAAATATGTTAAATGAAAAATATTAAATGTTAAAAAAAAAAAAAACGGAATAAAATAGAAAATATTTAGTTATAATAACTTCATATAATTAATATATGTATAAGAAAAATTTAACTACTGAATTATTTTATATAGAAACAAAAACAAAAAAAAAAAAAATTAAAAAAATTAAAAAAATAATGTAAAGACCTGGCCTGAAAAAACCTATATTGTGTTCAAAGGCCACTTAAATAAAGTTATAAAAAAAAAAAAAATCACCTACTACCTACTGCTAGTCACTTCAGTCATTCTTTATATAATTTTTAAGTTGTTGACATATTGCGACACAAAAATAAAGCCCACCAATCCAAATTTTGCCATATGAAAATGTAAAACCCAGTACTTGATAGAATTCTGAGAATATCAATTTTTAAATAAATATGATTGTTATATGACGAAATTTTCATTGACTGACTATTTTTGTCAGGATCTCGTACGTCTTTAGAAACTGCATAAATCGAATAACTGAAGTGGTTAATTTATTTTTTGTCGTGATATCGTTACCCACCCTTTTTCAACAATAAAATTAGTATAGATTTTTTTTCAATATATAAATTACAAGATTTTATCAAAAATTGAAAATAAAGAAAAGTTTATTGTGTACAGTGCTTAGTATTCCAAAACTCTACAAGTCTTGGCAATCGAAAAAACAAATTCGAATAAATCTAAACCCAAAAAAAATATTTTAAAGTGTACTCACTTGTTTGTATTCTAGTGTAGATTAAAATTATTAAAATAGTTCAATAGCTTGTAGCTATCACTTAAACATGAAATTCTAGAGATTAAAAGATTGAAGTGAATAGGAAATTTCAAAATTTATGATAGCTTTTTTCGATGTTTTTTTGAATGAAATTTTATTGAATTTGTTGTTAATGGCACTCTGCTGAATATATTTATAGGGTTGAATGTTGCTGTAAGTGTTATGGAAAAAAATAAATAAATAAAAATTGTATGATGATGAAGGTCATTTCAGTTTTATTATGTGAATTAATAGATATCAAATTTTTAATTCAATCAAAATGACAAAAATATTGATTTTACATATATTGGTTGTGAATTTTGACATTTAAAAAGTTCTGAAATTCTAAAATAAATTTTAAAATAAATTAGGGAAATAATTGCAGATTCTAACTAACCAACATACAACATAGCAAAATGGTTAGTAGCAGAGTTCAAAAACCTAGGAGAGAAATGAGCACAAGAGCTATAAAAAATACAGCTGAACTGATCGAGACAATAAAGGATACCGAAATAGTGGAAAGTGAAGAGCTAGTATCATTTGATGTCAAATCACTTTTCCCTAGCATACCAGTTAAAGAAGCCATTATAAAACTAGAGGAATGGCTCAACAAAATAGATGATTCGAGGTAATGTAAACAAAAAACCAAATGCTACATAAAATTGCAGCCCTTTGTATGAATGAAAACTATTTCGTGTTTAGAGTATTACAAAACCACAAAAGGCACAGCTATGGGAAATCCACTATCCCCTATATTGAGCGAAATCTTCATGAATGTTATAGAAGAAAGGATAGTAGAAGAAGGAATTATGCCCAGGATCTGGATGCGATATGTAGATGATATTATCGCAGTAGGGGAAAAAACCAAAATAGAAAGTTTACTTGTTAAACTCAATAACATCCATAACAACATAACTTTCACAATGGAAAATGAAAAAAATTGTGAAATCCCGTTCCTAGATATCAAATTAATTAGAAGGGAAGGAAAAATAAATTTTGACATCTATAGGAAAATTACGACAACAAAAAGAACTATCACTTCCGATTCAAACCACCCCCATGGACAAAAGATGGCAGCATATCATACAATGATTAACAGATTACTGACCACACCTTTATCAGCAGAAAACTTCAAAAAGGAAAAATTATATATTGAGGACACAGCAGAAGTAAATGGATTTATGAAAGAAAATATTGAGAAAATAATAGAGAAGAAGATCCATAGAACTGAAATGGAAAATCTCTCAACTTTATTCGAACCAAACAAAAATATGGAGATATTTAAGAAATACAACTTAAATGTAGTCACCACTAGCAGAAATCTCAAATTATGTAATCTGTTCTAAAGATAAGAAGAGCATAGAAGAAGCAAGTGGTATATACAAAATATCATGCCAAGATTGCACAAAAACTTACATAGGACAATCCAAGAGGTTAATTACAGTTAGATTCCAGGAACATATGAGGGAAGCACAATTGGCGAGGAAAAGAAACTACACGAATTTTAGGTCAGCTGTAGCTCAGCATATAGTTGAAGAAGAACATCATATAAATAAGAATAGTTTAAAATTAATAAAAGAGGTAGAAAAAAATAATAAACTAGATATGTATGAAAGTCTGGCAATATCTAGAGAAACTGTTAACAACAGACTTAATAATGATGTAGGTAGTGGATTCTTTAGATTACTTTAAAATCAAAAATCAGGTACAGGTAGAATTAAGATCATAAATACTAGAATAAGAGTTATTACGTAAGACTAGTTTAAATTCAATAAATAATAATTATACAAAAAAAAAATAAAATAAATAAATAAATAAAACACTGTAGATTAGGTAACACTATTAAGGAATTACTATTGTTAACAAAATGAACATATTATTAAGGGTTCAAATTATATAATTAATGTAAGAGGATTAGTGTAAATATTAATTAGTCGCAAAGCACTAATGAAGGAAGTAAGTTGCTTCCGAAATATCGATATTTGCATAATAAATACAAATGATTAGTGAAAGGAAACTCGACTTTTATTCCATAAATCTAAATATATCACTAAAAACAAATCTGATTATCAAAAACAAATAAATTATGAATATTTGTGGATAAATAATAATGCAATTTAAAATTTTATTTAATTATTTAAAATTTAATTAATATGTTAATTTATTAATATGATGATAATGAATTAGATGTGAGAAATCTAAGAATGGTAAATTTTTTAGAGGACCTGCAATATAGAAAGAGGTAATTGAAGGAGTGTTGTGAAATAAGCTAAAGCCAAAGGGTGACATGTCATAAGTCCCAGCAAAAAGAGTCAAAAATCCCATGGAAGTGTTGGAGGGGAGTGTTGTCTCAGTTAGGTGGTTTATAATTTCCAATGGGATTTGTGGTGGCCTTTTTAGTTAAAATAAAATAAAAGATATACAAAATAAAGAAATATGTTGGAATTATTGAAATGTATGTAACATGTGCGTATAAGCTTTCTGTAATTTGGTTTTTAATAATATGTAGATGAATCGAAAAACCTGTAATAAAAATATTTAAAAAATAGGGGTGCAAAAAATATGTTTGTGTGTGTAAAATAATATGGGGGTTGCAGGTCTTACAAGCGTTACTGGACCACGCTGTGTTCGACCTGACCTACCTACATGTACTTTAGCTTATTAATTTTCAACTTTACTCACGTGTTCTTTATGGGAAATATAAATATTCATTAATTGTGTGTGCTCGCATTTTGGAACCGTACGTCATCTTCTTCAAAAATTTAAGGGTTATTCAACTGCCTTTGCTGATGAGGTTGGTCTATCCAGACAATAATAAGTCATTTTTTAAAAATGTGTGTAATATTAATTATGACATGGACTTATTACGTCCTATCACAAATTATTATTAAGTGATAAAACTAAAATTATGTTTTTCAGTTTAGGTAGCTCTATTCCTATCTGTGATAATATTTTGTATCACTGTGCTAAATGTAGAAAATATACTCTTCCTCATAATAATTCTCTTCTTACTCAGAAATTATGTAATTTTAACGAAATGTATAACTGTTTCGCAGATTGTTTTAAAGTTGATTGTGTTGATTCCTTCAAATATTTAGGTGTTACAATAGATTCTAAGTTAGATTGGTCAATTCATATACGAACTTCAAATAAGTATTTTCATTTAGTTGTTAAACAGTTTTATCACCTTAAGCAGTTCTGTTCTTCTAAACTGCTTACGTTTGTATACTATAATTTATTTAATTCTACATTTTTTTTTTTTTTCATTTTTATTAATTCATTATTATACATTTAAGTATTGTTTCATCGCCTGAAAATCTGAAATTGAAAAAAATTGGTTTATCAAATATAATATTCCAATATTTTTTTCACTACGACAACAAAATATCAACAATACTACAACTTAAACTATACTTATATTAAAATTATTTCTTTGTAAACAATATTTTGGTAGTCTTTTCTGATGAACTATAAGCAAATACGTTCCTTACTGTTGAGGTATTCTTGAAATAAAGATATGTTCGACGCTTAAACAATCAATTGGAATTTGTACTTAAATGAAATGAGGATGCCAAGTTCTTATTCTTAATCTAGTACCATAGTTTTGGCTTCTTCAAGTTTCGTAGAAGCAATATTGAAGCTACTACTTTTAATCCCAATTGATGAGGATGAACAATTTCATTTTCATCGATAACTGTATCTATCGATTTGTACACATGAAGCCCCTGGAACATTGCAGTATTTTCTGATTAATAAACGTAATTATTTATTTGTGAAAGAGTATCTAAGTGGAAGTTTTCATGCCTGTAACTCTATTGGTTTTTGAAATATTCCTGAGACGTACGTGCTAGGAGTTGTGCGGCAGCAACCCGAACCAGTCCAAATTTTCGAAATCGGTAACAGTCGAATTTCTTTATTTGTGAAAGAGAATCTAAATGTAAATTTTCATATCTGTTACACACATGGTTTTTAAAATATTCCTGAGTCTTGCTAGGAGTTGTACGGCAGCAACCCGAGCCTGTCATCTGATGGCTTTGTAAAATACCGCGTCCGGTACCTTATATAACCATAAATAACTGTGCAAAATTTCAGAACTCTATCTTTGAAACTGTGGGAGTGTATAGCGAACAAACAAACAAACAAACAAACAAACAAAAAAACAAACAAACAAACAAACTTTGCTTATTATAAGTATAGATTAATGTACATAAGTTTTTATACAGAATTTAGTATACTAACTGTTTATGAAATTAAAATACTACAAAAATTTTGATTCACAAATAAAATAAAAATAAAATTTATAAAAATTTATAGTTAGATAGATAATTACAAAATTTAAATTCAGATATATAATCAAAATCAAATAAAATAAAATAACCATTAAATTCACTAAAAAAAAACAAAAGTTAAAAATAAAATTCAAGTAATAAAATCCAAATAACCGGGCTCCAATAAATATTGTTTTAATTCCGTTGTGAAAAACTTTATGTTTGACAAATCTTTAATTCTTCGTGGCAGAGAGTTGTATAACCTTGAACCTTGAACAATATGGAATTGTTAATTGGGGTGGTACTTTTAATAATTATCTTAAACCTTTGGTAATACGACAAAAATTTGTTATCAGACTAATTTTAAAAAAGCATCGTAGGGAAAGCATAGCTTCCCTTTATTTCAATATTTGAATATTTTACCTCTGAAGCATCTTTTTTACTTCCGAGTCCTCAAAGTATTCTTTAATAGAAGTGGTTACTTACGAAGTAGGTATTCTGAAATATATAATCTGAGAATCAACAACAGCAGGGGATTAGCTATCATACCCCCTCATAATGTACATCATTTTTTACGCTCATTTTTAGCAATTTTTATGATTCTTTAATGCTTAGTTCACTGATTCAGAACATTTTGTTCGGAACAGTTTTGTTAAAAGAGAATTCTTATGATTGCGATTCATTGTTTCAGAACATTGTGTTCCGAACAAAAAAAATTTAAACAGTAGTTATTGACATTTGAATTTGATTTGAATTACATATATCAAATCATTGTTATTCAAATAAATAAAATAATATTGTTAATATTCAATAATTTTTAATATAAAATAATTGTTAATACCTATGTACATATATAAAATAAATAGAAAATTGTGTAGAAGTGTTATAAATATTGGTTTTTCAATATTTTTATGAATTGTTTGTTTTTTTTTTTTTTGTTTATGCTTTGTAAATTGTAATGTGAGAAATGTCAAAAAAATTAAAAATGACAGCAAAAAAAAAAATGTTCCGAACACAAAGTTAAAGTTAAATAAACTTTTGTTCCGGAGAGAAAAAAATGTTCCGAACATTTTTGAAAATTGAGAGAATTCAAATTTTCATACAAAAAATATGCGCATGGGTTCGGAACATACGTTCTGAATCAGTGAATCAGGCATAACTAGCAATTGTTATGGTTCTAAATTACTCAGTTTGGTTAAACTCTGGCTTTTTAATTTCAATCATGATCAAGTAAATGACTTAGTACGCATAGTTACGTAAATTTTTTGTATTTAATTAAACTTAATTGTTTTTTTTTTATAAGATATTGGTTTTTATTTTTAGTTATTTTTAATAGGGTTATAAGCTCTTATTTTCGGTTTTTATTCGTTATTATTGTTCTATATTTTTATTTTGGTCAAATATTTTTTTTGTAACTACACTCGCTACTGCATGCTTTTTGCATAAAGTGTTTTTAACTTTTCTTTTTATTGTTTGCTTAATTTAGTATATAATATTTTGCTTTTGTAAAACACTTTTCTTTTCGTTATTTTATAATTCTTAATATATAATTATAAGTTTAATTGATATTTTACTCTCTAACATTATTTTAGATTACAATTTTATAAGTTTCTTTTTTTCTTCTGTTCTTATAATTATATTAAAATAATTACTTACTAAAATTTGTTAATATTGTTAATTGTTTAATATATAAAATACTAGGAGCCCCTGTTGAGTAATTATAATTCAAGTTAAAGCCAAATTTAAAGTTTTTAAAAGAACAGGGATTTACATGGACTTATATAGAATTCTCATTACAAAGCAGAAAACACTCATGTTTTAATGAAAAGCTTTGAAATTAGTATGTTTTCGTTAAAAAACATAAATATCTTACTTCTCATTTTCTATTTCGTTTCTACCTATTTCTTAATGTATTTGGTGAATAATAAAACCATATGATTAAAAAAATTTCAACTGTGTGCGCATTATTGTTTTATTTACAATTTACTTATTATATATTAAGAGTTCATTATGGAGAAGAGAGATAAAATGAAAAGGTGTCTACTGCGCACGTCCTTAAATGCTTGTCAATTATAATTATAGATGTTAATTTTTACTTTTTTTTATTTATTCTCTTAAATTTTTTTAAATATCACTTTAATTATCTTATGTATATTTTTTTTTTTTACATATATTATATATGTATTTATATATATTATTATATAATATATATATAATTTATGTAAAAAATATTAATTTTTATTTTTATTATTATATATTTTTTACATATATTTACCACTTGTCTATAGAACAGTTATTATATATTAATTAAACAATGAAATAAAAATAAAAATGAATAAATAAAAAAAAAAAAAGTTTCATCTAAAAAATAGGGATCATTTATTTCATTTATTTATTTTTTTGTTGATTAATTCTGCAATTATTGATGACATGAAAATTGTGTATGCAATGCATCTTTGTGATCTTCTTCGATTCCATTTAACGAATACGACTTGTGACTCAGTTGTTTTGGGACTTTTTACCATATTATTGGGTGAAAGTGATAGACAAAACTTCTATGGGAATTTCGACTCACTTTAGTGGGACATAAATCGCAATGGGACTTATGGAATGCCACCAAACAAACCAATGATTACAAATAATACAGATTATATTTTTAATTTTTTAGAATATTATATTATATCAACTAGAATTTCATTTAATTGATCTGCATGTGATGTCAAAGAATATAACCAGTTTCGTTAATTTTGAATCAATTGTCGCTTGTCTTCTCATTTTTCCTATAAAATACATACATATATATAATTGTATCAATGAGTACAATATTGTACAAATTCGTCAGTAATCTGACCGAAACCCCGAAAACTATGAACACTAGCATATGCTCTTTAACTTAGCATATTTTTTGACAACATATCTTTTTTGATGCGTAGCGCCTGCCACCTCTGAACACACTTAAAATTTTACTAAAAAAATAATTCGTTAACGTGGTAATTACTACCTAAAAACTCTCAATATCGAATTAAAAGACGATTGATTTGATTTCATTCAAAAGTACATTATTGATCAAGTTTTGGTTCAGACTATTTAATTGAACAATGTTAGCTTTAGATGATTAGATTTTAATTTAGTTGAATTTTTTTCTTTACGCTTTAAATGCGATTACAGAAATATACAGTATTACTAAGCAATACTTTTTCTTCATATATGCAATGATGACAGTGATAAGTTATGGGCAATGAATCGATAAAGCCATTTTACAAAAACTACAAGCCATTACAGTTTAAATTACAAGAACATCATATATAGATATAGAATATCATATAATAAATAAAATATAATATAGGTTTTGCACACATTACGTTTCAACTAATACCTTTATACAGGAATGAACAGGTTGGACTATTGGAGTATTACAGAAATCAAATTTACCTATGGAACGAAGGCTTCAAATTTAGTAGTTCAATACTTTAAAAGTCTTATAAAACCATAGAAAATGGCCATTGGTGATAGGAGAAGTTTTTATCAAATCTTAATAATAATACATTCTCTGGCCCTGATTCCGAGTTCCTGAACTTATCTTAAAAAAGGGTTCTAATTCACTTAATTCTCTACTATCTACTCTGTTCAATACTTCCCTTCAATCTAGTATTTTTCTTTTAATATGGAAAAAGTCATTCCCACCCACCCACAAAAACTACGGTAAAGATGACTCAATTCCTAAGGTGTTTGAATTAATTGTGTTCGATTCTGTTTATCATCACTGCGCTCCTTTCCTAATACATAACCAGCATAGATTTATAAAAAGTATATCCGTGGTAACTATAACCTTAAAAAATCAACGTCAGCTTTTATTAATAATACGGAAGAAGGCTTGCAAACAGATGTAATTTATACTGATTTCAGCAAATCTTTTGACATTTTGCTTCATAGTGTCATATTATTGAAATTAAGAAAAGTAGGCTTCCCGGTACTTTTTATAAAGTCGATCATATTTAATTAATAGGTTCTATAATGTCCAATTCAGGTCGTCTACATCGATAGCATTTGTGGCCAACTCTGAAGCTCCCCAAGGCAGTCACTAGGCCACAAGTTCTGTTAATTATATCGATGAATGATATTGCATCTGTAATTAAAAATAGTGAACTTAAAAGTTATGCAGATGACCATTGGTGTCTCAACCCTACTACAAACTGATCTAAACAATTTCTATGTTAGAAAAAAATATGCTTTAACACGTCGTTCCCAACCAGTCTGTATACACTTTAATGGTAATTATACACTTAATGGTGAATTATAGTTAAAAGTTAATTGCTTTAAGATTTAGGGGTGTACTTCGACAATAAATTACACTTTAACTGAATTATAAATAAATCAAATTCCTTGCTATGTTTTATTAAGCGTTGGTCTAAGAAATTTCCTGATCCCTACACATTGTAAAAGCTCTGTACACAACTTTTATTCGATCTAATTTGGAATATGCCAACCAGGTATGGTATTCCAGCCAAGTTTATGATGTTCACATACGAAGAACTGAATCCAATCTTTGAAAGTTTTTAAGATTTGCTCTACGTATAATCTTCCTTAGGAAGATCCGATTAGTTTGCCATCTTACGAACATCGTCTAAATTTAATTCATCTGTAAACACTGCAGAAAAGAAGATAAATCGCTAATGTAATCGCCTTTGTTGTTGAAATTAACTAATATAACTAATTATGGTAGATTTGAGTCCGTTAACAGAATGTTGATATTGGGAAATAAGGCCGTAATTAGGCTTCTCCCTTGCAAAGGTTGCTTTAAAAAAAAAACTAAACCAGTTGCCAAGATTTATAAACTTAAGAAAAAAAAGCTAAAAAACTGTTTTGTAATGTTTCGAATTTTAAATCAAGGCTGTCATCATTTTATTATTATTCATTCATTATTCACACTTCAATCGATGATTCACACATTAACACGAGCCATAATTTTGGTTGTTATTTTTGTATGTTGCATTGTCCAATTTATTGTTCAAATTATTCTTGAATGTTGTTCAATATATTTATTTTTTGGAACAACAGAAAAGTGAAAATATCAATGAACCAATAAATCAATCACTTGTACAAAGCAATCTCCATTACCCATTTAAAATTTGATAAAGACACATTTTCTTTGTCACATAAAAAGGAAAAAATAATTGACTACATTTTAATTTTGTACATTATTCATATGTATTACCATATTAGGAAAGTAGGTGAAAAGACAACACTGATGATAGTGATTGGAAACAATGAAAGGACTAGAATTTGGAATTATTATTTATTTTTAACCTATAAAATATTTAAAAAACAAAATACAAAAAAAAAAGTGAACTGATTGACCTATATGACAATTTAAGTCAGTTTTACTTTATAGTGGGATGCTGTACAATTTAACAATGTTATGAAATTTCAAATTACAAATTTTAATTTTTCTACATACATAGTTACTAAAAACCGTTATTTTTTTGTGCTTTAGTTTAAGCCAAGCATTAGCTTTTAAACAATACATGAATAAACGGCTAAGACTAGTATAGAAGATTGTAGAAACGACAATGTTCTTATGATCAGTAGAGACTAACACGATTATGAAGTATAAACTGAACTTTTATTAAAGTAGATTAGAATTAGATTGCTTCTAGAAGAAATAATATATTGAGAGTCGAGTCAAAATTTTATCAGAAATTATATAACATTATTTTATATATTATATTATTTTATATTATATGCATATTACCAAACAACATATAATACATATATTTATTATATATTTTACAATTTATATACCTACAAAATTAAATTATTATATATTCTTTATTCTTCTTCTTTTATTGCCTATCCATAATTGGATGTTAGCGGTTATATGATATTGACAACGATGTCCCGATAGATATTTCGATCCGTTGCTGAATGGATTAAATCGCCAATGTTTCTGATGCCTGTCCAGTTTCTAATACCACATTCAATCAATTAAAGAACATTGTTTTCTTACTATATCTCTTTATTTCCACGCATAATATGCCCAAAGTAGGAAGTTTTTCATACACGAAACTTTGATACTGAACCAGATAAAAAAAAGTAAGGGAAGATACACAACAAGGGAAGCTGTTTACAAGGGACAATTCGAATGAACATTCCGAAATGTATAAAACATGCTAATTGCATTAGGACATTAGAATATTTTTATAGCAGCAACGTTAAATTAAATTTCTTTTTCTTACAAAGTTAAATTTACATATTCTAAGGCTAAAGTGCCAAAGCAAACCACATACATATATTAATATGGCACATTTACATTATGTAAGGGTTCTTGATTACATATGCTTGTAGTTTATTAGTTTAATTTAATACAATACCTTCATATAAATAACCATATGTAATACCGTTCGTTATCTTTAACCAATTTGAAATCAACTCTTCAAAACAATTTTAAGAAAATTTATAAACATTACAAGATTAAAAGCAACCAAAATCAAATAACTAAAAAATATACACACTACTACTAACTAGATGTCGCTAACGCCTAATAAATTTATTATTATAAAATTTAAAATAAAACTCATTTACTATTAAATGCTTCGCACGCCGTGTGTACTGAACTGAGTTTTTCTATAAACATAAAGAATTAAATTAAGTTTATATATTGTGTTTAAAATAACAAAAAAACATTTTTACTAGTATCAAAAATTATTAATATGAACTATTTATAATTCAAATAGGCAAATAGTTTAATATTATTTTTTATTGTATACATATGTAAATATGTGTATTAATTTTTGTTTAAAAAAAGTTCACTTTATTTTTATTAATAAATATCACATTAGTGTATTTTTGTTTTATTTCGTAGTAAATAAACATTTTTTATTTATATAAGCAACTCAAAAATAAAGCCAATCAAAAATTTCCCAACAAACTATTAGTGTTACAAAATTAGAATATTCATTTAATTTAATGGCTCAATACAAATTATTAATTTATTTATGTCTGTGGCAATGTAAATAATCGTATTTTTGTAACAAGTCGAAATTAAAATATGCTATAGAAAAACAAGAATTATGTATTCCGAAATCAATAAATTAAAAACTGACCTTCTAACGTTTACATTTTTATTTGAGGATGCTATTCTTTTATTTTCACAATGTATAATTATGATATAATTTTTGCTGTGGAGAAACCGCTGTATTGTTGAAAATGATGTTCGTATCACATCAAATCGTTTTAAAGTGTTATTTATTTTCATCAATTTATAGAAACCTCGTTAAGGGGGGTTTCGAAACGAAAAATCTACTTGCATAACTTTTTAGGAACCGACATCATAAATAATAACACAATACAATTTTGATATTCTTTACGGTTGAAGAAAATGGAATTATTGACTCTATTTTACATGAGAATTTCGCAACAACAATAAATTTTTAATTAACGGATTAATTGATAAAATTAGCTGATATTCAACTTTTTACTCAAATATTAAAAATACATATTAAAAAATTGAATATTCTTATTTAAAAAAAAATTTTTCACGAAATCAATTCATATTTGAAAAATAATCCATCAGGTGGCAACAATGTCAGTTAATACTGACAATATTGCAATTTCCGAATTCTGACTGCTTTTTAAATGCAATTTTAAAATGACATTTGCACACGTGCGCTCTCTTGTTTATAAAAATTGTTGAAGAATGAAATAAGTAAAATCAATGAAAAACAATATTTTATGTAAATAAAACACAGAAAACTATAATAAATTAATAGAATGGAAAGTTTAAAAGAATTATCTGGATTTTTAAAGCCATATCAAAGGCTAGATTTAAAAGCGGTTTCTTTAACACATATTTTAGGTATGGATATATGTACATACAATGAATATTAAATAACTACTTGCCTGTCATAGCATTATTAGATGCTAGATACTAGGTGAGGTCACAAAAGAAAATTATATTCACCAAGACAACGTTCTAATTTTAGGGTTGACTGGGTCACAAGAAGGAAAAGATTGTATATTTCAATTAATAGATATAATTGAGTCAATATTTTATTTAACGCAAGATTCAACTCCGACTATATCAAAAGATGCAATTCTAGTTTTAATTAATTTGACATCGGAGAAAACTGATGCAATTAAATTATTTGAGTTAAGTAAAACTATTGAACCTGTAAGTAATTTATTATTTATTTAGATGCATATTTTGATAATTTCTGTTTTTATTTTTTATTAGAAATTTGAATTAATCGATAAAGCTGTTGAATCAATAACAAATAAAGAATCAGAAAATGCTGATCCATGGACCATGGTATTAAGTATGTTTATTTAAAAATAGTTCTTTGTTTAATTTGTCAAAATATTATTTATACATATTTGTCTTTTTTATACAGACTATGCATATACATTATATTATATATTTTGTTATTTGTATATTTATTTAATTAATTTGTTTTAGGTAATTTATCAAGAGTTCAAGATTTGGTAACAGAAATATTAGAAAAATTACAAACTGACGAAAAAACTATTTTAAATTTAGTAAAAGCATTCATTCAATTAGAATACAATACAAAAAAAGCTAAATTACATTATTTAGGTCCAATATTTTGTAATTTAACACAGATATCAAAAGGTCGTGAATTAATTTGTGATTCTAAATATAATATAATGGAGAAAATAATTCCATTTGCTTCATATAATGAAAATACAATACGTAGAGGTGGTACAATTGGTATATTAAAAAATATATGCTTCGATCCAGTTTATCATGATTATGTTTTAAATGATAAAGATGATATTTTGCATTGTTTATTATATCCATTAATAGGACCAGAAGAATATACAGATGAAGAGAATGAAATGTTTCCAATTGAACTACAGGTAAACTTTAAAAAATGAAAATTTTGATAATATTTTTAATAAATTATTTTTATTTATTTCAAAAGTACATGCCTGAAACTAAAACTAGAGAAGAAGATCCTGATTTAAGACTTATGCTCTTAGAATGTCTCTTACAATTATGTGCAACTAAAAAACATAGAGAACTATTAAGATCAAAAGGAACATATGAAATTCTTAGAGAATATCATAAATGGGAATTAAATATTGGTGGTGATAAAAAGGCTTCATTAATGTGCGAGAATATTATTGATATTCTAATCAAGTAAATTAAAAAAGAATTGCTATTTTCAAAAACATGGTTTATTAAATTTTATCAATTTTGATTAATTTTAGGAAAGAAGATGAAATAGGTTTAGATAATTATAAAGAAGTTGAAGTGCCCAATGATATTACAAAACAATTTATTGAAGATGATCAAAAATATTTAAATGAGGAATAAATAGTTTTAAAAAAAAAAAATAAAACAATTTTTATTTAATTTTTTATTGTTTTTTAAATAATTTTATTTTTAATTATATATATATATGAAAATGTTCTACTTTATTTTATGAATTTTTTAAAACAGAAACAAAAAATTGTTTAGAAATGATCTTTTCAATATTTTTGTTTGTTTACATTATTTTAATTTAATATAGGATGTTTTAATATTGTTATTTCTTTTTATTTGATAAAGTTTACTTTTAGATGTGCAGTATATTATATATTTTTATTTCTTTCGATCACATCAAAATAAAAAAAAAAACTTAAAAACACTATTGAATGAATTTTTAATGAAATTACAAACTAACATTTTTTTCTAAGATGCTACATATACATTGTTTATAGAAGTATTAAAATTGGTCATTGTCATTTAGAATAAATATGAATTTTAGTTTCCTTAATACACTATTTAATGAAATAGGATTTAAATTTGTATTAAAAAAGATGTTTACTATTAAAAATGTGAAACATGAAGATCCAAAATTAAAGAAAATTTTACATTTTAAATTAACAGCCCCATTTACTATGTGTATGCCATCGAAGTACATAATTTGATTTATTAGTTTATACAATTTTCATTTACACACTAATTAGTATTTAATTTGTATAATCTCACTGCAATAATTCTGTACAAACTTCAGCAAATTCGATTTAGAAATACGATTTCAATGTAAGAAGTCAACTTGACTTTAAGCACAAACTAAATAATTGTTTAATTTGTGCTTCAAGCTTAAAGAACCGTTAGTTTTAAACTTTATATTTTACTGATCTTAATTTTTTAACTGTTTTTACTATATGGAAATTTTTTATCTAATAAATAATTTTGTTATGTTTTTAAAGTAAGGTTTTTAGCTTGAAAAATTAATAATGGTGTAAAATTGCTGTTTCTAATAATTTTCAAGTTCTGTGTGAAGTGAATGTGATGGCCAATCAAAATGGAATATAAGGTAAGCTAAATAAAAACTTTCGCTTTCATAATTTTATCAAATTCTGAAAAAAAAATTTATGTTCTTAGTTCAATTTCATTTCGTTTTTTCTACATTCATATAAGTATGAAGATAAGCAGGAAAACTTTTTTTTTTACTTCTTTCAGGAATGATTCAAGAATTCAGATTTAAAATTTTCTATGAGAAATTAATAAAATTATTTCAAAATTTGTGCTATTTAGTTGCTCGTTACATTAAGAAGGAATTTTACAAATATAAGTTTTAGATATGAATAGATGTGATCATTGAAATATTTTTTATATTATTTATTCTATTGGATTTTACATTATTACTTTTTTTTTTGTTTTAACTTTTATATATTTTTATATTAAATATATTTTTCTAAAAGCATTTAAGCGTGATAAAACTGTTTAATATTCATAGTTTAATTTTTCTATTGCTTTTTAATTTTTTCTTAGACATTTTCTTAAACATTATACAAGTATTTATGTAGGTGCAAAATATAGTGTTTGCATTGTATGTATTTTTAAGCTTAAAACATATTTTTCTTTCTTTTAATTTATTTTTTTATTATATTTTTTTTAATTAAACAACGAATTTATATTTAAATAATAAACTATAAATAATTTTTTTTTTTTTTTTTTTGTTGTGTAAAATGCATTTTTATTAGTTAAATTACTTATAAATGTATAAATTCTTTTTTGATATTCGAATAAATGTTAACACAGAATAGATAATTGATATCATCTCGATTTTAATGTTATTACTTTTAATTTTTATTTTGTTTTATTTTTTATGTATTTATTTTTTTTTTTTTTTTGCATTTTAAATTTTAATTTTTTAGAATTATGTAATGTATTTTATTTTTAAGAGCAGTGTTTTAATGTTAATTTATTTTATGAAATAATATTTATTATCTATCGATGTATTTAATTTAATTAGGAAATGTTAAAACAATTTTTAATTAAATGAATTCAGTTTAGTTTAACGGTACTTAAAACACTTTAAACAACTAATTTAAATTGATAAAATTAAAATGTGTATTAACGTTTATGTACTTGTTGTAAAAAATGTAGGCCCAAGTGCATATGTAAATTTTATAATGATTTTGTTAGCAATGAGTTTTAGAATTGTTATAAAATTTATTTCTCAAAAATTTGAATGTAACAAATTTGTCAGTACGTACAGTAAATGTTGAAATTTGTTAGTAATTAGTTTTACCTATGTAATGAATGATCTACATAATAGAATGTAGTAGAAGAAGATGGATATGGTAGATTGTAAATAACTATTCACTCGTTGTTGTTCTAACTAGTTTAATATAGTAGATAGTATATACTTAGATTATGTAAAAAATGTATGACAATCTCCAAAAAAATTAATTATATAAATCTATCTTTACTCGTATTTCTAACCCGACATAATATGTGTTTTCAGAACATTACATTTCAAACTGATAATCATAAAATGCTTTATTATAAAATCCAAATGATGCTGAAACTGTTACCATGATATCACTAGTAAAACTATATTTTTTATCGTTCAATATCATTTATTGATTTACCCTGTTTACTCTACTTCTAAATTTCTAATCAATCATGAGTACTCATATGTGTATGTATATTATTTAGTATAAAACAGAGTATTATTTAAATTATTATTATGTCACTTTTTTTAGAAGAATTCATGAATTCAAGTTTTTAAAAATTTTTCTTTCGATTTTCTACATAAAATTTAATTTCTACAAAGAATTTTCCTGTAATATATTTGAAAACCTTCGATTAAAATTACAAATTGATAAGAGAAGAAAAAATTTCTATAATTCAAAATTATCATAAAGATAAAAATTAGATTATTAAATTTAAAAAAAAAAAATGTATTTTGAAGCCTCAAGTATCAAAATTAATACGAGATACAACAACAACATATCCAACAAATAAAATCGAATTTCATGTCAATATGATGAAACGCCACAGAACATTTAAAACGATTTTAAATCTTACTAAAAATATATTTTTAATAAATTTCCATTTTTTTCTGCATTAAAATGATTGTTGAAAGTTTTGACCTAACGAATTAAGTTCTGATACCTGAAAAAAACACATACTACAGTGTGAGTTTATCTTGAGCCAGCTAATATCTCATTAGAACTCACATCATCCAGTAAATCTTACAGCACTATGACCAAGTTGAAAAAGTAATAGTGCTTTCTTTCGTTCTATTCATGTTAATTTTTGTGTTACTTCTAGTTAGATGATGTCCAGGACAGTCTCTAAAGATTAGCTAAATAAGCTCATTTAATTCTTAGATCAAATTTATTTTGTTTCACTGTAGGTACTAGACAGACTATGGTTTCTTTTGTATGTACTGGACTATACATAGGTACTATGAATTTGATTGAAATAAAAATTTTGATAATTTAATTAAATCAAAAATTAAATGTAATTAAATGTGAAAATTTAATATTAATTCGTAAAAATTCTCATTGACTGGACAGTTATAATCTAGGGATGGTAATTTATACCAGTAATACGCTTTATTCCTATTTTTATTTATATATCAGTTTCTCTGCATACAGGCCCTCTTTGTTTTCGGAATAGGGGCAATGTCATTTATTTTATCCCAATTACACAGGGTATTGGATCAGATCGAAAACCCTTTTAGGCATTTTGCATTTTTGCTTGAAAGGTAAACGTTTTCATACATAAATTATTCACATTAAATTAAATACAATAAATTAAATAGTGTGATCCACAATAAAGTGGATATATAGTAAAGATTTAAGATTGTTGAGATGGCTATATGTATTTACTGGAACATTTGATTTAATCTTAAAAACAGCTCGATCTGTGATAAAAATTGCTGTACTCACAAAAAGAAGAATCTATAAAAACTTAAGAGGGCTAAATAAAATATTGCAGTTACACAGGACAAAAATTGTGATGTTTTCTTTAAGCTAATTTAATAACACAAATTTGATTTCGTTTATTTCTAATACGTTCCAACTTACGAGTTATCACTTCTGTAGAGAATTGGCTTGATGTAGTTGGTAGTTACCATAAACTAGGCTTATATATGTATCTCATTGCCTACTTCCACACGGGTCAACTTTCATCACTTTTTTCCTTTCGTTTCATTCCTCCTTTTCTATAAACTAATTTTGCTAATAGAAAGGGGTGAATGAAACGAAAGGAAAAAAGTGATTGACCCGTGTGGAAGTAGGCATTATATTCATTAATTTTGATTATTTGGCTTGCATATGCTAACTAGTTTCTTGAGTGGCATCAATATTTATATCTTCTATTAATAATATGATAAATAGTGTTACTGTTATGTTTTTTGATTATTAAATTTTTGATTTCAGTTTTTTTTTTTTCGTTTTTGTTTATTTTGATTAAATTTTGGTCATGGAAATTTGTAATTTTTGTATATAAAGTATTAAAAAAAAACTAATTAACAATATAAATTAATTTATAAATAATAAATTTTCTTCAACAATAAATTTAATAACTTTATTAATAAAATTAATAACTTTTTAGTTACAAGGATATTTGAAGTTTGGATCAGTTTCATCAAAGATAGTAAATTATTTACTGTCGTTGGTTTTATGCTCAACGAAAAATTAATAAATTTAAAAATATACTAAATTAATTAAATAGTGTGAAAGAATTTAATTTATAAAAAAAATTATCTAATCAGGCAGGACTTTGATAGGAAATTATACTGATCTGAATTATATAATTTAAATGTACTTTAGATCTTGGTTTTAAAGTGTACGAAATTGGCATTTCGTTTGCCATTTCGGTATGTACTGCAAAAAATTAAAGAACAAAATATAGTAAAAAATGACAAGCAACTGGTAATTCGGTATACTAATGTTACATAGATGCTTCGATCAAATGAAATTTGCGTTAAATTTCACATTTGATAATAGCAAATTTTAAAATGCGAAAATCTTTTCTCGAAGGTAACAATAGCATAGCTACCAACTCTACTATATCTTAATATGTCGAGAATAGTAAATGAAGTAATCATTACAAACATGTACTAAGCTCTCTCGAATAAGTTTTATCTTTGAACAATTTTTTTCTGTACCCCATTGGTGGTTATTACCTTTGATGGATGATAAGAAAGTGACTACAATCTGATTATTTCTGAAATAAATTCAAATTGTTGATCAAAATCATGTTTTTATTTGTTATTTCAATTCTTTTTTTTTCAATTATTACTCTTTTTCCCATAGTACGTGTGTTAGAATTTTAGCTTTGATTTGTCGTCGAAATTTTTTTTTTTACTTTATAGTCATACTTTATATCAACAAATTAATGAAATTCTATTAATCATAAGGAACATAATGCTCAGGTCTTCTTAAATAGCATTGTTTCACCAAATTACATTCTAACAAATTTTTCTGTTTAATAAAATTTAATTAAACATCCATGCTCTAAGCGGAACTCAAACCCGTCATCTTCTGATTCGTAGTCAGACTACACCAGATCGGTCGACAACTTCTATTCTATTATATGCAGTATTGCATCCTTGTCAGCAGACCAGTTAAGTAATTGAATTGAAAAATTTCTTTACTCTTTAAATTGTTTAGAACTGGTTATGTTTTAGGACTTTATATTTCAAATAAAAATAGTAGTAAACAAAAAAAAATTAAAAATTTTCAATATGAAGATTATGGAATTACAATTCGCAGCTTTAAAATCCTTGTAACCAATTATAATATGAAATTGTATTATTCAATTACACTTCAGTTTTTATCAACAAATCCTATTTTTTTTTTTTTAATTTATGTAAAATAGATTCTTTTTAATATCCTGCTTTTTTTATATTTTAGAAATTTCAACATTAAAATGAAAATAACTAAAAAATTATTTTAAACAAAAAAATGTTTTTAATCTTTCAAAAATTGATATGCTCTTCATTTAAAAAAATTATAAAAAATTTGGTTATCTTAAATTAAAATTAGTTACAACAAATAAACAAAATGAAATTAAAGTTAATTGTAATGGATTTTTGTTATTAAATTTAATTGTATCAGCACCATTACATGCATCAGCATCACTACAACTTTGCAAACAACCATGAACGTAACGATTATCATAGAAGAATCTACCACAGTGTGACATACGAATTAATTCGGTGTCTGTTGTTAATGTACCACTATCTAATGCACATCCACGTACTGTTATTGTTTCACCGGTATCATCTAAAATTATTAAATTAATTGTATTCAAATTAAAAACATATATGAATATATATTTATATATATATATCTATATATTTTTTTTTTTTTCAAATAAACTAACCATAGTATCCAGCAATTTTGACACAAGCTGTAGCTGGAAATACACCATCTCTACCTTTACGACCACCCATACATGGTGATTCAAGTATTGCTGTTGAAAAATTATTATGAAATGGATCGTCACATGCTTTATTACTTTTATTAAATGACACGCATTTAAAACAGTCTATTGAATAAACTGAAAAAACAAAAAATTTATTTTAGAGCATAATTAATAATTATTGAAAAAATTTAATTCGATATTTAGAAACAAATTTAAAAATTAAAATATGTGCATATGATAAATACAATCATGCAGATAAGATGAAATTATTGCAACTCTATTTTGCATTCTAATAAATAAAACCAATTTCCTTTTTTGATCTCGTTGAATGGTTGTAAAATTACAATTTATACATGCAATCCTTTTAATATTGCAAAATATTTCTTTATATCCGTTAACTTCAATTTTTCGACAATTTGTCTCCACTTCATATTTATAATTTTGTTTTAGTCTTTTTCTTGCTCTTGAAATTAATCGAATCGCTCATCGTTATCGTATAGAGCAGTAGATGGAAAGCTTATTCAAATTAAATCACCGAAGCAAAACGTACAACATTAATGTTATAGTAGAAAGGGATTTTTTAGCATTAATGCAATTCTGATAAGTTTATACTTTATTGTAATTAGTTTACATTATTATAACAGTTTTTGTTTTTAGATATGTGATCATAATCAGGTAATTGGTTTTGTGAGTGCAAGATATCCTGGTACTTCTTTGGAAAATTTATAATGGTTTCTCATTATTTATACTAACTTTTCATATTGCAGTTTATTTGTAACTGGCCTTTCATTCCTATTAAAATTTATTTCAATCAAAAATTATTATGAAGAATAAAGTAAAATACCTACTTTCATTTCAACTTTTAAATTTATTTTTATTCCAAAAAATATCATAAATATAAAACAAAACACCAACTGTGCAAGCGCACTATTTTATTTTATCCTTTCAATTCAAAATTGAAATAGTTTGTCAAAATCAAAATCTGGCTTTCGATGTCTCTTTCGTGGTAAAATTTTACATCGATAAACTTTGTCGATTTCGTCGACAATTTCTGAACGATATCGAAATACATAATGGCAATTTTGCATTTTGACATTTCGTTCGATCAAATCGTAATCGTTATCGAAATACATAATAGGCACCTTATATAAACAAAAATAACGTTGTACCGAACAGTCAAAATAGTGAAATAAGTGATTCTGAAAAAACTTGAGGAAAGGCGTAATAAAAAATACGAAATTTCAAAACAGCCAAATTCAAAAAAATAAACATTTTGATTATCGAAAATAAAAAAACAAAACTTCATATCGCTCATAACATTTTGATAATCATGAATCATTTTCATTTTTATAGGCCTATCTCAGACGATTCATTGTTGCATTGAATCTGGTACAAAATAACATTATTGAAGAAAATAAAGTTGAATTGAAAGTTTATTAAAAAAAAATAATTCCTTTGTAAAGAATTTTGTCACTACTGCTCATTCTCAATTGAAGGGAATAGAGTTTAGAGAGGTTATCAAAATAAATTTCCTCTTTGCAGAACTATGTTTTTAGTCCCACATTCTCCCGTAAATGATATTTTATTGCAGAATCGTACATAAATAATCAATGATAATGAAACAACGACGGGCAATCCGAATAACTATAGTAAGCACATTAGAATATAAAGCAAAAAAATAATAAAAATAAACATTATAAGGAACAATAATTTATTGTAAATAAAAAAAAAGACCCAGATGTTCTTAAATTAGAGCTTCCATTAAATGTAAAAATGGAATGTGTAATCAAAATTATAAAATAAGTGATAAATAAAATAAACTTACCATAATATATTGAAAAAACAATTAACACTGCTATAAGGCTCACTTTACGGATAAAAATTTCCCAGTATTGAAACATTTTTGTTTTTGTTTTTTTTTTTTTTTTTTTAGAATTACAAAATTAATGGAAAATTTTTTTCCAACAGTTGTTGTCTTTTTTTTTATACATACATATACAATTTATTAATTTTTATGATTTTATAAAACTCCTTTTTTTTTCAAATGTCCTGATATTGCAAACAAATTTATCGTTTTTGGTTGACTGTACTTGTAATTTGAAACTGAGTTATTTAAAAAAATCTGAAAATAGCAAAAAAAAAAATAATTATTTTTATTTATTTGCTTATTTATTTTGTCTATCAAATAATAAGCTTTTTTTATAGAATAACAATAAAAACAAAAACAACATTTAATTAATTTAAATTTGCCAGTCAAAACAATATCTTGTCAAAGTCATTTTATCTAAAATTTAAAATATTTTTCACGACAAGTTTTTCAGTTTTTATTTTTGTTTTTACAAAATCAAAGGTACCGAGATGAATGATATGTACCGATATGTCATGAAAATTGTAGTAGCACGAAGATGTGTATAGAGGATGGTTCAATGTATCACAAAAAAATAACAAAACAAAACAGTTAATAACAAAAAAAAAAACCAATTTTCTGAAATGATAATGTTTTTTAAGGTCGGTTTTAACTGATAAACATTTTAATGTGTGATAATATTTTTTTTTGGCTTTGAAGGGGGGCATAACATAAAATAGCTAATATTATATGAGAACATTATTTTATATGAGAACTATTTTATATGACAAGATAATAAATATCATTTACTGGGGATATTTATCCTGACATTAAAACCCACCTTTAAGGGGGTGGGTATTAGCTGGCCAAAATTTTAAGGTTTTAAATATTTTGTTGGCTCTCAAAAGGGAGATAACCAGATAAAATTATTACATCAACACAAATGAAATTATTTTATATGATATCTAGCTAAATGCGTATGATAAGAACAGTAAATATTATTTACTGAATATATTTAGGAAATCCACAAAAAACAAAATCTACAAAGGATTTTGCCACAAATAAAAAAAAGGCTCAAAAAACAATCCTTGTTATTATTGCTTTTACGTATATTATTATGTACGGCACTTTAAGCAAAATTCTGAGGTAGGAGAGATTTTAGAGTTGGATTCAAACTTTTACAGAATATTTATATGAATTATTTTTATGCATAACCGCTGTTGAATACAACGAGGATATCTCCTTTTTCCACGATTAATTAACCACAATTTTATGGATTTTGAATTTGACGATTTCGGTTTGTGAATTTAGTCACCAACCCTATATTTACACAAGTTAGTTTGGTCAGCCATTACCCCAAAATGGCAAGTCTAATACCCGGCAAATCAGTATTATTAATTCGCTACATGAATTCTAAAAATAATTGTAAACAACATATTAGTCCAGCTTCTGTATCTTCGGGATGGTAGTTTTTATTATTATAAGACATTATTTTTTTCAATGCCATTCCTTTTAACCCCCCTACATTTCACAATAGACCTCCTGTATAAAACAATTTTTTTTCTAAAATATTTTATGGTATTATACCCTCCCTTAAAGAATTATATCTCAAATCGTACCACCCTCTATATATTATATATAATTTTATAAAAGTCGAATCGGTGCATGGTCTTAATAATTTTAAGACAATTTTAAGTTTTTAGTCATTTTCAAAATTTTGCTGGTACGTATTTATAACAGTAGCCGTTAAAGGGTTAAATAAAAAAAATAAAAATTATAATTTTTAAGTGAATTAAATTATTACGAGAGTGAAAATAATTTCATTTTGTAATAAACATTGATACAGCTATATATTAGTGTATAGTACATAGATATACCTATACTTTACAGTAATCAATACTCTCTTGTTAGCTTTTCTATTCATGTAAATTACTATAGATATTTATTTGGTACATCTTAATTTACACTATAATAATATTTATATAGGTTTGTAAATTGAATTTTCATTTTGATTGAATTTTTATTTTTAGTGTAAAAACATTTCCAATGAAATCAAAAAAAAAAAATTAGAAATTAAAAATACAAAATGATAATATTCTCTTTATTCTAGTGTTTATTCTGGTGTTTATTTATTTCAAATTAATTTTTTTTTGTTTATAATTTTTCATAGTGTGTACTCTATAATCTATATGCTGGTATCTAAATAGTATCTATATGGTATCTATAGAATTTGTTTAAAGTTACCTAGATCACTTTGAAAAATATTTGTTGTGAAAATATCTGATCAAAACGATTTTGAATTTGAATTGAAAATCCAGATGTTTTGTTGTTATGGTTTAAAGGGAAATCAATTTTTTGGTTTTCTTGTTAAAAAAAATTATCGAATTGCATGAATTTTAATATGTCTCAAAGAAACAATAAATTATTTTTCCATTTTAAAATATTATATTTTAAATTTTTTTTTTAATAATTTAAAAAAAAAATTCAAAAAGGACTACCAGAGACTTATAATAATAGATCTAATAATATTGGTCCCTTCAGTTATTTAAGATAACAAAACAATTGATATATACGAGAATATAGAATCATTTCATCAATGATCGGTAATTATCAATATCAGTATGAATTTTAGAAATGTATAGTTGTATATAAAATATTCTTACAGGTGTGCAGTGGTTAACTTATTTAATTTATAAAACAAAAGTCTTCATAAATAGATTTAGATTTTTAATTTATTTATTTATATTATAACAAATACAATACTCAAAATATATGTACATTTACTAAACAAAAAATAATAAATGTAGGATCATTCAGAAATTCATTAGAATATGTGATGAATGAAATTGCAAACAAAAATAAAGGCATAAAAATATAAAATATTGTTGGGTACATATATAGTAAAGTAGAAAATTAAAGCTAAATATGGAAAAAAAACTTAAATAGCTTAAAATTAAAATTATATAATGAAAAAATAAAATTCAAAGCAAAATTTAAATAATAAACGAGAGTAAGCAGAATTAAGTACAAAATTATAGCAAGAATAAAAAGTTAAGAAATAACTAGAAGACTGAAATAAAATTAAAAAAATTATAGTTAAAAAAAGACTAAATTGAAGTTAAAACTAAATCGTATTAAAAACAGATTCAATATGAAGGTAGTTCAAAAAGCCAAAATCGTAGATTTTTGCAAAATGAAACAGGTGATCTCTGTCCAATCTTAAGAAATAAGGTAACATATTAAAATTTTTTGGAGCTATATAATCATAAAAGTGGCAAAAATGAGAGGTACGGGCTCTTGGAACATTTACAAGATATGAATTATTAATTCTAAGATGATATCTAGTTATAAGTCGGTGAGCGAGATAGCCCGACCTATTAAAAAAAAATGTTCAGCGTTTTAAACAAATATAAATGTCTAAGTGGTAGAATATCCAACTTTTTAAATAAAGGAAAACTCGGCATTAGTCTATTTTTTTTTTTAAATTATCCTTATACAGTGTTTTTGAGCGATGAGAAGAGGTTGAATTTTATTAAAATAAGAACCACCCCAGCAACTAATTCCATATTGCAGCTTAGAACTGAATAGAGCAAAATACACCATTAGCATAACTTTTAAAGAACAATACAGATTTAAGTGGTAAATGTTTCGCAAAACATTTTTAAAATAGTTATTTAAATAGCAAGTATGTGCAGACCAATTCAGTTTATTATCAAGTAAAACACCCATGTACCTAAACATATCTGCACTTTCAATGTTAAAACAAGAAATACTACAAGGCGAAGAGAGGACAAAAGAGTTTAGAGACTGTATAGGAAATAAAGGAAATTTAGGACAATCAGGAGAATGATACCAAATACTAAAATTCTCGAGGAGACAATTATTAAGCCTAAATTGCATAATTTTAGTTTTATTACTTATAACTAACTTATGAACATAAAACCATTTTCGAATTAGGTTCAAGCCAAAATTTAAATAATATTTTGCAATACAATTTTATTATATATAGATTAAGTCTTATAAACTAATGTTTTTAATACTTTTTCATTATTTATATAATTACATAACTTTTTAAATTTCTGGATAATTTCTTAAAATATTGATGCTTCGATTTATACCTCATTGTAGGCTTTTTAGCCCTTTATGCCGTCCTCCACCCCTCAACTTAGTCGACCCTTTTGATAAAGGCCAATAAGTTTGGGGGATTTATCCTGCAGAAGTTTTCTGAGGTTATGTAGTGCGTTTCCAGCAGCCTGAGTCTCAGCCTTGAAAGAGCTAAGCACTCTCCTACAACGTGTGTGGAGGTTTCTTCCTCTTCCAGACAGTGTCTACAGGTTGGGTCGTCACTTAGTGCTAGTCTACACATGTGTTTATTCATGTGGTTATGACCAGTAAGTATGCCCACAATCTTCCTACAGTCTCCTCTATTAAGAGTTAACAGGAAGTTGGTTATTTTGGTGTTTATTCTTGGTGCATATATTTTGGAGACCCTGTGGCCTTGCATACGCTCCCAAAGAATATTTGCTTCCCTTTTCAGGGTGTTTTCTATTGATAGTTTAATATTACCAATAGATATACCAACTGCTGGTTCCGGGCCATAAATGTTTCCCGCCGATGATCTGGCTATTTCGTCAGCCTTCTCATTTCCAGTCAAGCCACTATGACCCGGTATCCAGATCAGTTGTACCTTGTTTCGGAGCCCTATGAGGTTTAGGGCTTCCGAACATTCTCCCACCAATCTAGATTTGATGAGGTTACTTTCAAGAGCTTTTAAGGCAGCCTGACTATCACTAAAGATTCTAATGACTTTGTTAGACCATCTTTGCTCTTTTATTATATTCACTGCTGCGTTTATGGCAAAGACTTCAGCCTGGAAGACTGTGCAGTGTTTGCCAAGAGGAAACTGGAGTTCAAGTTGCTCTTTTTCAAAGAACACTCCAGCTCCAGCGCTTAGAGCCGTAAGGGATCCGTCAGTGAAATAATTTTTGCTTAATATTATTAATATGTTTAGAATTTTCTAAAAAATACTATATATAGCTATATATTTTTTTAAATTTGAAAAACTGAATTACAACAACTTACATTGTTAAAGCATAAATTAACTCGATTAGAACATTCTATTCAAATTCAGTTATTGGAAACAGGACATGAAAATTCTTTTAAGTTTTCGTTTCATTATTTTGCTTTTCTTTTGAAAAAGGATATTTGTATGGAAATGTTTTTGATGAAATATTTTTTTATTTCAACCATGAATTTAAAAATGTGTACCAACCGTTAAATACATTATGACGTAATAGTTTTTAAATGCGTGGAATTTAGAGCATATCGAAACGGTTAACTAACTGGGTTAACTGTTAAGTATGTACCAAAAATAAAAGTATATATAATAAAATTATATATATAATACAGATTATATTGTTCTTATTTTTTTTCTTTTGGTACAGGATATCTTGATGTTTTGAAATGTTCTTGCTTCATTCAATTTTGAAAGACATGTTGAAAAATTGCCTTTTATAAATTTTTTAAAAGAATTTAGAAAAAAAACATATTTACTTATTACGATTTTGAAAGTATTAATTACTGATAATGATTACAATATAAGAGAAGTGAATTCAATAAACGTATAGTAAAATATAGCAGTAAGTGAATAACTTCTGCATCGAAATTTGTATGGATAATATTGACCTATTATACACTGAAAGAAAACACTAGAGTAATATTGACAAAATTCTGCGTTAAAATGACAAAAACTAGATAAATATAGCGTCAACAAAAATGATGAGTTAATATGACCAAAAAAATACAAATTTTCTTTCATTCTGTAAATATGACAAACAGTGTTTGTTGTCTTTATAACAATTTAAATCGGTAGAAATGACAAAACGAAATTTCTTAATAGGACGAAATGAATTTTCATATGTTGAATTGAACAATTTTGTTTTGTCAAAATAACCTCTATTCAGTTATCGAATTAACAGAATCATTTTGTCAATAGGATATATGGCTAGTACCAGATCAACAATATTTTTTTGTCAAAATAACATTTATTTAGTTATTGTATGCATATACAAATAAATAACTTAGAGATTAATTTATCATCAAAAAATGTTAAAACCAAAATAGGAGCTACTCGATAGAGCATTTCTAACTTAAAAATAACTTATTTGATATTTTATTATAATATTTTTTACTGCTTTATTTTGATGATAAACGAATCTGTAAATTATTTATTAGTATGCATACAGTACCCTACAAGTTAAATCTAGAATCATATCTTATATTAAAAAAACAAGGCAGCCCTTATAAACACTATATAATACATGTGTGTCTGAAAAATAAATGCATGATATTATTACAGTTAGAAATAAAACAATAATAGTCTTGTTAATTAACAATTAATTTATTTTATAGCATTTCTATCTATTATTTGAAAACAAAAAAAAATTAAATTCATTATTACAATCAAAAATTTAAAATAAAGTTAAAAAAATAAAGTTTTATTCAAAATTATACAAATAAAGTTCAAAATATTTAAAAAATGTTCAGACTTCAGCTCCTGATTGTTCCAGCTCTTTGGTTCATACTGTTTTTTCAAATTATTTATTTAATAAAATAGTAATATTTATTTTTTTGCTTCTTCAAATTATTTACTATTTTTAATAAATGTTTTATTTGCAAAATTAAATAAAACTAACTAAATTCATTAATAACGCAAATTAAATAATTCACTAGTTCTATTAAAATACATAAGTAAATAAATTTTAGCTTTAAATATTTCATATTGTTTAGTTTTTTAACTTAATTCTAATATCTTTTTTTTTAATTTAATTCTTCAAAATAACTTTTTTTATTTAATTTTTTTTTAATTTAATTTTTCAAATGTCTTTTTTTATTTATCTCTTAACTTTTTTTTAATTGAAGTTTTCAATAATCAAATTCAAAAACGCAACTTCACATAAAACCGCACCTTTACTTTTATATTTTCAACTAAAATAGGAAAAAAATTGTTGTTTGAATAAAAATTGTTTGCCAACAACAAAATTCTTTTGTTAATCTGAGTATGACAGCATCAGAAATTATAATAATAATTTTCTTTTTAACAAAATAGATTTAGTAGAATTCACAAAAATTTATTAATTGCAATTAACTGCATAGGTCAAATTAAGGTAAATTTTGTCAAATATACAAATATTGATTTAAAAGGGTTTTTAGTCAGGATAACAAAATTTTAGTCATTTGGAAAAAAATTATTATTTTTTTTTGTCAATTTTACAAACTTAATTTTTTTATTACAAATTACAAATTATAAATTTTGGAAAAATTATAAAAAAGTATTCACAAATTAACAAAAAATTGTTGAGCAAACAAACTTGGAAAAAAAATTGGTGTATGAACAAAAAATGTTTGTCAACATTTTACAAAATGATTTTGTCAATCTTACTAAGAAAAATTTTTTCAGTGTATGATGTTTTTCTTTATTAGTTCAACAGAGTACTACAAATCGTGCACGAAGTATCAAACCTAATGTTATGTGTTTCATAATTCGCTCTGAACATTTTCTTCTCCACTCTGTATTTCTTTATTCAATCAGAGCGTACTCCGAAAACTCTCATAGCATACTGTTAATACTCTATCGGAAACAGTAGAGCTTATAGAACACTGCATGTAGTTTTCTATAGTTTTGTGGCTTAATAAATGGTAAATTATTGTAGTAGATTTGTAATAAAATGGACAAATCGACTGGTATGTAAAAATTAAATAAATAAATATACTTTATTAATTTGTTTTACGAGTGAAGAGAAAAACTAAACTACAAATTTTATAAAAAAAATCCCTTGAAGTCATTGTTTTGACAGTAATTAAGCATTTTCATTTTAAAGCTGTTTTTTTTTTTTTAACTCAGTAATTGAACTTGTAATTTCGTATTTAATTATAATAAATTGGTAATTGCAATTCGAATTTAACAAAAAAGGCTAATTCGATTAAATTTCTTATGTTAAATATACAAAACATCTGTCTGCTGATGTCGACACCCTTTTGCGCTCAATTTTTTTTTGCAATGACTAATTGAAGAAAATTATATACTTTTTTTTAAAAATGTTCAACTTCTAATCATCAGCATTGTGTATTGTATTGATGTTAAGTCCAACCAAGTGTAAACTTAATAACCAGGTCTTAACTTAAAAGTAATTACGGATGTTCAACCAATAGTCTTGGAATTATAAATAATAAAAATTAAAAAATGAATTGTTCTTAAACCCCATCAGTTGGGTATAGGACGAAATTTCACTAAAATTATCATGTTTTCAATATTGTGTCATAACCACCGTTTTTGATACATTTCAGGAAGCATATTGTACTCTAAGATATTAAATTTCATTTTAAGTTTGATCATACGCTCGATTTGATGATAAAACTTCTATATGTTTTCAGATAGTCATTTATGTAGGACAGTGGGTTATAACTATGGTATAGCTTGGCCGATAAATATTCATTCTATTCATCTTAGTCTATAAACGAGCTATGTTTTCAAGAGTATATTACTAATTTTCATTCGTTCAAAAATTCATGGTCATATTAAAAATAGATTAATATTAAAAGTCACAGTGTAGTCAATATTAAGCGCAAAAATTATGTTACTGAATACCAAGCAATTTAAATTAAAATAGCTCAAATCAATCAAAAGTTAATGTGTGTATACAATAATATATGAGTAATAACGACCACACTAATCACCAAACATATGTATATATAAAAACTGAAACATCCAACTTCCCTTAATCTAAACTGACATATTTTGTTTACATTACCTCAACTTGATCACTCATTACCTAATTCTGTGTCCGCAGACAATACAACAAAATTTCAAATGCGTCATATAATCTCTCAGATTTAAGGTTAACGTTAACTACACCTAATCCGTAAAAAAAACTGATATTTATGAAAGATGCGAAACTATACTCGCATACGAATGTATTATTCATAAGTATATTTTGACTATACAATTGGGATTTGGAACTGAAACACTCAGCAAATCACTCAAATCCGTATTGGAAAAAAAACTTAATCAAACTTTATAATCACTAGCACCGATCAAATATATAAGAAAGTATTTTTCTTAGCCCAAAATTCCATATTTAGTAAGCAAAATATAGAAAAATAGAATTCTTAGACCTAGAACACAATTCTTTCAGATCTAATTTCATTTACATACTAATTTTTCATATAGTGGAGAGATTTTTGAAATAAAAAAATTTTGGTGTGTGAAAAAAAGTATGTGATAAACTATACTTATATACCTATTTTTAAAAAATCAAATATATTCCTATGCATATAACACGTCTTAAATTATTCAAAATTAAAATTTTCATCAAACCCGCATCATTTCACCACCATCATAAAAAAATGTAATAAAATTTATACATTAAATCCTTTAAAATTTACACATCCTTTACCGGTTTACATTCAACAAAGAAAACATTCAAATTTTATGGCATTTACTTAAAACTAAATTTTTTATGGTGGCAACCCTAAAATACACAGCCTACAATAATAAAAGCCCTGACACTCCTTTTGAGGTTATGTTTCGGACAATACATTTAAACATTTTTAGAAAAAAGCTTTAAAAACTGACAACCTGAAAACTATTTTTTTTTGTTTCTTATTTTGTCTTTTTTTTTTTTTAAATGGCTATTTTTACCTATTTTCTTTTAAACTTTTCATAATTAAATTTTCCCCGAAATACTCCGAATTTTATATTAAAATAAAATTTAGGATTTCTTTTTTAACATATCGAAATTTCAAGCCTAAACTCGAAATTTTAGTGCAATATTTAATAAAATTATTTTCAAGTGTTTTCTGTTCAAATTTACCGCGTCCATTTTGACAATTGAAAAACAGAAAGAGAATTGAAATGTTTTCAAATTAAGTACTTGAGCTTTCAAAATTTATTAGAAAATGTGCCTTAAATATGGTGAGTAATTTTAAGTTTAAACCTAGTTTTTGTGTGTTAAATTGAATTTAAAAAATATAAATTTTATACTAAAATAATATTTAAAAAATTTTCTTTGTGTTTAAAAAAAAATTTACATGAAAATATTATTCTTTATAGTGATTTTGTGCAATTAAACAAATTAAGGGATCACATTCAAGTAAGTCATTTTTGTGTTTTTTAATACAGTGAATACCAAAAAAAAAAAATCAATTTTTAAGAAACGTGATATTTTTTTTATTGAATTATAATAGAGTTGATTTTTTTTTTTTATATTCTTTTAAATAATCATTAAATAATAAGTAATAATAATAAAGTAAAAAGTAAATAACTCTTGTATTTTTTTTTTTAATTTATAACTTTTTATATTGCTTTTATCAATTAAAAAAATCATATTTAAGTAATATATAATGGTTCGAAAATGTACGGTTCCTGGATGTACATTCAATTATGATACTGAAATGATGACTGTTCCAACTTTTAAGTTTCCCAATAAAAATCTTTTGAGAAAATTATGCATAGACGCTGTATCAAGATCGGATTGGCAACCGACTAAGTACAGTTCCATATGCTTTTTACATTTTCCAGCATCATGTTTTCGTTCACAAAATTCTAAAAGACCACGTTTGTTGCCTAATGCAATTCCAAGTATTTTCGTGGGGAAACCACGTAAAAAAAAACGCGCTCTATTCCCTACCTCAATGGTGGTGCGGAAAGGGGAATAATACTTATTTAATATAAATTATTTTTATGGAATTATTAGTATCTATTATAAAAAATAATTATGTGATTTATTTTATATAATTTAATATCATTTAATTTATATACACATTAACATAATTTATTTAATCTACTATATTGAATCAAAAATGTGAAGCAAGAAATTGTTGTGTTACTTTTTTTTTGCTTTACTGTAGCATTTCAGCATTTTTATAAAAAAGCTTTTAGGTAGCTTTTTATAATAAAAAAGTAGATGGAAGACCTTTTTTTAAATGCATATTTCTGTATTAAAAAATTTAATTTTTTAATTTTTTTTTAAACTGAAAGATGTAGAATCGATGCAACTTTAGGGCATCCTTAGAACAAAATATGAATTAATCAGTACTTTTCGAGCTATTCCAAAATTAGTGTTCAGCCTACTATTTTTTCCCGTAAGAGTACGTGTATTTAAGCCTACTATTTAGCTTTTTCTTATTTTGTGTCTCGGCTTTTAATTATTGTAGGTTATGCTAAAATATAATAAATAGAAGAATATTATGTGTGTGCGTGGGTGTGTGTTATCAAAAAACTGTTGGTTTTACATTTTTTTCTTTAGTTCATTTCTTCATGTACACACAATAAGGAACAAATAAAAAATCCAAATGAATAAAATTATATTGCGAAAATGTCGCATTTATTTTTCATGTTTTGAATAACAAAAACAAAAATAATAATAAAAATATATTTAACTATATATATATAAATGTATATAGATAAAGAGTCCTGAATACACAAAATTCAGGAAAAATTAAAATCATTCAATCGTTGAACACACAATATGGTATAGAAAATGATTCAATTTAATACATTTGGCTGTTTGGAAACTACCACTTTGGAAACAAATTGCAATGATAAGAAAAAGAAAAAAAAATATTTTCATTAGGAGTGCCATTGAATTTTCAAGTAAGGATATGTTATTATAAAAACTATTTAAAAATAAATGTTTTGAACATTTTAACCTACATACTTTTATTTATTTAACCTACAACATTAAATTGTATTTGTTTCTACAGCAACAGCTGTACAATTAAACAAGACATGTTATTAGAGAAAAATAGAATTGAACGGTAAAATAAAATCGAGTATGGAAAACTAATGTTGTACAGTGTAAAAAGAGTATTCTCTAGTTATACTAGGTGTCTTGAAAAGGTCTATCTTTAACCGTTTATGAATCATATATATAGCTTTACAGATATTAAGATTAATGATGATGTACCATCATCATTTCTACTAATAGTTATTTCCTATGAATACATAGCTAGATTAAATAAGATAAACGTAAAATAATGTATTGTGAACAGTAAATAGTGAATAGTGAATTACTAAATAGTGAATAGTAAATATTGAATAGTGAATAGTGAATAATGAATAGTGAATAGTGAATAGTGAATAGTGAATAGTGAATAGTGAATAGTGAATAGTGAATAGTGAATAGTGAATAGTGAATAGTGAATAGTGAATAGTGAATAGTGAATAGTGAATAGTGAATAGTGAATAGTGAATAGTGAATAGTGAATAGTGAATAGTGAATAGTGAATAGTGAATAGTGAATAGTGAATAGTGAATAGTGAATAGTGAATAGTGAATAGTGAATAGTGAATAGTGAATAGTGAATAGTGAATAGTGAATAGTGAATAGTGAATAGTGAATAGTGAATAGTGAATAGTGAATAGTGAATAGTGAATAGTGAATAGTGAATAGTGAATAGTGAATAGTGAATAGTGAATAGTGAATAGTGAATAGTGAATAGTGAATAGTGAATAGTGAATAGTGTATAGTGAATAGTGAATAGTGAATAATGAATAGTGAATAGGGGATAGTGAATAGTGAATAGTGAATAGTGAATAGTGAATAGTGAATAGTGAATAGTGAATAGTGAATAGTGAATAGTGAATAGTGAATTGTGAATTGTGAATAGTGAATAGTGAATAGTGAATAGTTAATAGTGAATAGTGAATAGTGAATAGTGAATAGTGAATAGTGAATAGTGAATAGTGAATAGTGAATAGTGAATAGTGAATAGTGAATAGTGAATAGTGAATAGTGAATAGTGAATAGTGAATAGTGAATAGTGAATAGTGAATAGTGAATAGTGAATAGTGAATAGTGAATAGTGAATAGTGAATAGTGAATAGTGAATAGTGAATAGTGAATAGTGAATAGTGAATAGTGAATAGTGAATAGTGAATAGTGAATAGGGAATAGTGAGCGTGGTCGATGTTTTGAATGCGATTTTTGAAAAACTTATTCTTTAGCGTTAAAGTAAAATTTGTATAATTCTTACTCAATTTTACTAAATATGCTTATCATAGAAGTATACGTGTATTTCGTCTACTACTGAAAAATCAATTCAATGGTCGATTCGTTTTAATTACTAATTCTATTTCACATACAACGAATTAAGGTTGTGTACATTTCCAAACTAAAAACTGGGCATATTTAATGATTAAACGATAACAAAATTATATAAAATAATAATAGCGAACATACAAGGGAAAAAAGATTCAGACATCAAGCCAAAATTAAGATGAACGTGGGTGTAACACAAATTAATAAATTTAATAAATTATCAAACTATTTCCTATAAATTCAGGGAATAGAAATTAATAAAGAAAAAAAATGATTTTGGGTTACAATCCAATTAAAAAATAAGAAATAGCAATCCCAACATCCATTTAATTTAAAATTTACCTAATTGGATTGCACAGTTGAGACAGAGAGACCATCATTTTCGTTGTGGTGATGACGTATTGGTGAAAATGAAAAAAATTTATATTTCCAAGTGGATTGAAACTGCGTAACTACAAACAAGAGAGGATAATCTTTGGCTATGCCTGCAATTCGCAAAAAGTAAGTGAATAAGAGTACAGAGTTAAATAAATAAAAAATATTTAAAACTATAATAAGCAAACAATTGAACCAACTTAAACTAGAAAATGCTTTTGAGGGTAGAATTTGTTTATTTTTCTCATGTTTCATTAACATTTTTACTCATTTCGGACTTATTCTAAAGAAATTATTACCAAATAAATACCATAAACATACAGTAAATATAAAAAAAATATACATATAGTAATTTGAAAATATTCTGTAACATCAAAACTCAAAATATTATTATATTAAGTTTTTTGATTCAATTACGTAAGTGTATCCAATGAAATGGCGTATTTATAATATAATTTTGAATTTTTCTTTTCCAAAATAAATTAAAAATAATTGATTTTTTATTTTATTTTGTTTTTGTTAGAAATCAAATAACTTAAACCACTCATATTAACTCTAATCTATATGAAAAAATAAAATCTTAAACATACAAAATTTAACTGACATTTACCATGAAAATTGATTTCAAATCAATATAAAGATAAGGTGTGGCCCACATGGTTAAATGATTGACGCATTAACTAAAATCTTTGTAAAAAGAAAAAATATTCACCCTAACAAGCAATTAAAGTATACATATTCGAATATGTAATAAAATTGTAATCAGTAGTATGGTCAACACCCTACTAGTGTAGGGGTATTTAAGTGACTATCATCGACCTAACTATCATATAAATATAATTAAATAAATTTTATATATAGCTATTTCAATTTCGATGTTAACATTCAGAAGTTCAAGTTAAGGTGTGTTTGAGCTAAGAACTGATATGATAGTTTATTTAAATATTAAGAGTATATGTTTCAAATCTATATAACTGATGAATTTCTAATTTTGATCAATTATTGTCCTATAAAGGATATAATTTATATATGATGTTTTATGTATTTACTTCTTAATGTTAATATACATAATATTATGAGTCTTATTTAAAATAAAATGATTGTTTTACTATGAAGATGAAGATATTATTTAACGCAAGTGAACAGGTAGATACTGTGGTACTGAACAATTTTTTTTTTAATTTTTTACAATAGGATATTAAATGGCTCCATTAACACAAATACAGAGATAACATAAATAACAGAGATAAGATTGTATAAATGAGGTGCGTCAACACAATACAAGGCCATCAGATTTGCCTCAAGTAAATAGAATAGTTTCAAGGATCAGAAATTACTCTATATACAACAATCTGCCGGAAAATGTAAAAAATCTTGTGGAACAACAACTTCAAAAAAGAAATTAACAAGTAATTTGTGGGTGTAAGAATATTTATTATATCATACTTGATACATTATATTATATAAGCTTACTTTTTACTAATTGGATATTAAGTCTGTATTTACCAATTATTACAATTACTTACCTATAATTTGTTTTTTATTTTTTTCTGATTTTGGCCTACCTATATTTGTTTTATTTAGCTTAGATTTATTTAGAGTTTTATATTATTTAGTTCTAAGCTTAACGAATCTTTTAATTGAATTTAAAAACGTAAATAGACTATTAAAGAATATAATTAATTAATATTAGTTTGTACAATTTGAAATCTATATGCTAAGTATATACTCTGTACGAGCAGAATTCCTCTTTTTGAAATGGTGAAATAAATAAATATTAGGCTGAAGCTGAACTGATTTAACTTTTTTCTTCATCGGATGTACCACCACAAATATATTATGCTTAAGGTGAAATTATAATTTTTGTATTGAATAAATAATTTTATATTTAAAAATATTGAAAAACCGTGTTTACCTCTAAGCTATTGAAGTTAGACTTTAAACGCTAAAATAGACATTGTTGAAAACAATTTCAACTACCCCATGAGAAAAATAATGTTGTGGTGGAAAAACTGATGTAAGTTTTATTTTCCTGTATTTATATATTACTGAAATACAAACAAATTGCAACGATAACTGCTCAGTCATATACAAAATAATATAATTAAACTTAAATTTCTAATTAAAACCATTATAACAAAAAATATTTGAATTTATTTAATCAATGCATTAAAAGTATATCTACTATGTATAAAGAAGAAAAAATATATCGATAAGAAGTAAAAAAAACTTATTTTACAAGTGAACAGACTAAATTTGATATACTGAATGCTAAGGTCATGGTTAACATACTTTTCATACCCATTTACCTACAAACTAATTTTGTAGACAGGATTTTTTGTTCTCACGAAAAGAGGAATAATCAACCAAAAATGTTAGCGGTGGAACAAGCGTCACACACTAATACATAGATAATAGCAAATAAAAGAAGTAGAAGGATACAAAAAAATTGTTTATTATCCTCTTGATTTATTCTGATTTTAAAAATTTAAATAAAAAAACATTCTTTTAAACATAAATTTTATTCTTTGTGTTTATTTTTTGTTTACCGAAATTCATTCGTAAGGGCTTCATACCAATTTTTATTTTAATTATCAAAAATTTCTTACACGCACAAATAATTAAATCACGTTAGGTGGTGTCGGTCAGTGGAAGCACAAATGGATTGTTGAGTCTGTTCAATAACTATTCGTGGAATATGCACTAGCAATATATGAACTAGCTGAACCAATTTATCTATCAACAAATTAACTTAAATCAATTTAATATACTAAAATAATTAAACATTTTTTCTTTATTTCTTTTAAAATATTATTTTTAAAATATTAATAATGAAACATAAATTTTTCTGTTCATTTTTAAATTGCAATGGAACATTTTATTTTCTTATAAAATAAGTAAAAAACAAAAAAAAAAAATAACCAAATTATTTATTCTAACCCCTAAAGTGATTCAAATCTTAATCAAATATTATTTTAGCTCAACAATATTTCTATAATATAGTTTTCATTATATTATACTAGAATTCTTACATCCTTTCCCCATTATAAAATGCCAACAACAAATTTTATTTATTTCAAAATTCCACCCTATTCACCATAAATTAAATCACCAGAAATGACAATAATTGACTAACAAAAATGATTAGGTCATCATTGTCATCGGTACTTAATTTCAAGTGATACTACTATTGTGATATTATCAATCATTTCAGAGTAATGGTACTTCAAATATTATACACTATTATAAAAACAATAAAATAACAACAATAAATAAAAAAAAAACATCTTCTCGTTGTTATTTTTTCTGTTGCTTTTTTCTTAACTATTATCATGAGAATAGGAGAAAATAACCAATAACTTTATCTTGTTGTCTAAAAAGTTTTATTTTACGTAGTTTTGAAAAAGGCTTTTTTTTAATTTTACTTAGGGGCTTAATTGAGCTTAATAAGTCTATTATTAGGTTAATATTTTTCATTTTGAACTAACCCATACAATAAATTAATGGAGGACTTTAAAAATTGAAAAAATATAAGCTAAGGTGACGTAAGTAGCATTTAATATTTATATTTTCATCAAATAATATTAGTAAATCAATTTTTTTTTCTTATGTAAGCGCGACCACTTAAGATCTATTGTACTTCCCATTTATTATCTTAGAATTGTAGACTTATGTCCTTGATGAACACTATTATTGCTTTGATATCAATTTCAGAATCAGGAGTTGTGTATTTCTAGAAATACTTATGTATTTTGCAGTTCTCTTCTTCTAAGCAGAATCTGTATCTGACTGTGTTCAATCTACGAATCTTAAACAGATGCTAATCTTAATCAAATGGGACATGACCTGTGAAAAGCCATGTCAGCTTTCTGACTTTGAATGTAGTCTCTCTTATAACCCGATTCAATGCTTGAACAGTAAGTTTGAAAAAAGATGTAGAGTGAGTAAGTCCTTGTCAACTGTACCATATGGTTTGGGTTTCAGTACCATTCCATTGAAATCCATTACTACTTACCGAAAAAAAATAGAACGACTGATTTTCTTTTTAAATTACATAGGAAAAACCATTTAATGTTATCCAACAATTTGTTTTGTTGGTATGAAAAATCTTTTATTTATTTTTATTATCACCCGTAACTAACAAAAACGGAGGACGTTGATAGGTCAGGCCTCGGACCTATATTTTTTGTTGAACCCCTAAGTAATTAAGTCATTTCTGATGATTTAATTTTTATCTATTGAATTATCTAGGCTTAAAAATACATATTCATTATATATATCCTCACCATACTGATTATTTAATTTATTTCATCATTATTTCTTATTTCATATCCCACATTTTTTAATCTTCTTGCTTTAAAGATTTGTCCCAGTACACTTTTTTCACTAATATATACCCATATTCTCATAATCATAAGTTGCAGTACTGTTCTTAATGTACGTAAAAGTAGTCTCACCTAAGTTGAGATAAAAAAATAACTTCCCGTAAACGACCAAGCCGCACAGTAAAGCTTTGAAAATACAGTTAAAACAATATTATATTATTTTGGAATAACTTGACGACAAATGAGATTATATACCATACCATACCATATATTATATACCATTTATTTAGTTGAATTATAAAGATATATATATTTTATAAATAATTGTAAATATTTTTCTTTTATTTGATTTAGCTTAATTTTTATCCCTTGTCAATTTAACTTCTTCAAAAGAAATTTCTATTTTAAAAAACAAACTTAGTGGTTGATAACGATAACCTTATACACTTCCGCAAACCAATTAGAAAATTCAAACTTAATTGATTCAAACTGCAACATAGTTGGTATATTTATATTCAGTTTCTGAATCAGTTTGCCATTGTGAATAAAATATTAACCTTTAAGCGAAAGTAACGGTTTATAATTAATGTTCTATACATTATGCAATTTTTATCTTCGGAAAAAATAACAACGTAGTGGACTATTATGGTTTCAGTATAATATCAGATTTGCATTTAATTTCTAAATTAATTTGCTTTTTGTGATTAAAATATTCATCTTGTTTGGTTTTGGTACTAAAAATTATAAAAAATTATAAAAATGGCTCACATCTGTGTATTATTGAAATATTTCATTTTGTTTTTATATTTTATTTTTAATAACAATCTTATTTCTAACTTATTATGTATGTATATTTATTTTTTATTAAGCCTATAATTTGGTTTTCCCGTTTGATGCTTTATAAAATTGTAAGTCTATATATCCTTGGCGAACGGTATTATTGCATACCGTAATGTCAATTTCTGAATTAGGTGATGGAAAATTATTATATTACACTTAGATTAAATTTGTATTTTGTATTTTTTTTTCACCTTCTATTACAAAAGATAAATTTTTTATTGAATTATATTTTATACATAAATAAACTTCACAATAATATCTTAGAATTGAAATCTACAATCCTGTGATTTTTTGTTAGATATTTTGTAGTATGTATCTGAAATTGGATTTATTATTTATGTGGGTCTTTACGTTACACCAATTTATTTTTAATTTATAATCCAAGAACATTGTATAAACTAAATATTCATTGGGAGATTAAATTTTAAATACGTGGTACAATATGCAATGTTGGTCAATGCTGACATGAAATTTAATCACAAAATCAATAAAATTGCATATATACTACTATGAGATTACCACCATTGTGTTGTGAACAAAAATAATTAATTCGTTAAATTTCAAATATATTAAATAATCCAATTAATATGATAATTTAATTATTTTTTTTGTTTTACATATTTTAAAATTAAATTTTTGCATATTTTGAACTAAAAATACAAACAAAAAAATCTAATCTTACCTTCTACTTACTAACTACCTCTAGTTTATTTATTTTCTATTTATAGTTTTTTTTTTTTGTTATTTTCTATTTTCATCCATTCTCTTTGTTTTCTTTTCTTGTCCTTAATCCTAATATAATAATATCCGTTAAGGTATTATTAACTTTAAATACCTACATATATAATATTATAAACATTTTAAAGTAATTTATTTGTGTGGGTGTATGTATATGTAATATATGCTAAAACAAAATTGAACAAAAGAAAATTCAAAATTCAAACTTTATAAATATACTTTTGTAGAGAATCATAAAAGGACAAAAGTTTGTTTATTGTCCATGTTACTGTAAAAAGTACATATTTATTTATATATATATATATTTATACATATATGTATGAATATAGTCATGGTTGTTTTTTCTGTCCTTTGAATTTTATTTCAGTTTTTGTTTCTTGTTTGTTAACTTATTTTGTTGCTGACTATTAAGTTGTTCTATAAATAAAATGTTCGATAATTTATATGTATATGATGTATATATATACACATATATGTATATATCGACCCGGCGAATCATAGTACTAATAGTAGAAATAAGAAGTCTTTTGTTTCTTAATCCTAGAATAAAATATTATGTACATGGTCACGAAGTAACTCAGTATTCAACACTTTATACAGTGAAGTGAAAAATATTTCGAATAAGAATGAGAGTTATTTTGTAGTATGTGCTGTTGATAAAAAAAATAATTTTTATAATTATTTGTTTATTTATTTTTTGAATTGTCATTTTTTAGAAAATAAAACTTATTATTTAGTAAGATTTGGCAAGAAATTGATAATCTTATTTATGCTTTATTATTTATGTCTACTGACCAGGTAGCAATTTGATTTTTGTCACAGCTAGTTTGATTTATTTCTATTGATTTATTATATTATTATTATTAAATAATATTATTTTTTATATTGTTATTATTTATAATATAATTTTTAGCATAGGAGTGACAGATGGTTTTATTGGCTTTATTATGATTTTCTATAAGTTTATACAACTATAATAACAAATATGCATTTTTGCTTTAGTCTTTAGACTTTATTCAGGAGTGAGTCATTTATAGTGTGTTATATATTCCGATGGTATATATTCAGCTGGATTCCGTTACCTCGAATTTCTAATAAGATTTAACGTTATTATATATATTTTAGAAATGCTATAGCTCTCTCACTTCTCATTGATTGTCATGCCATTAAGTATTAAAGTGTACAGAATTAATTGATTTTTATAAGGCAGTAAATACCTTTATATATATCAAGCATTTTTAATAAATATGACATGCATTTGGCAATTAATACCTGAATTCAAGTAGTAAAAATTTGTTTTCAATGTACACGAAGGCCACATCAAGTCTAAATGTTAAGCGCGGGAGAATAAAATTAAGTAAGAGTATAACCTACCATAAATGCAACTAATATTAAGCGGCCTGTACATTAAAAATTAGTCATGAAAAGAAATTATAAGTATTCGAAATAAGAATAATATTGAGAAAAATATTTAGTCCCAAAATAAATAACATATACCTAATAATGAATACTAAATTAGTTTAATTGTGCTACTAACCTATATTGCTGCGAAAACTAAACAACTATAATTAATGACGAGAATAATTTAAAAGAATAAATGAGGCAAATACGTGAACACTAAATTTGATAAAACAATTAGCTAGTAGAACATTAATTGAAGGCTATAATATTGTAAAATTTGAATTGCTGAGGATAAATGATCAAAGAATAGATGCCAAAAAGAATATTGGATGTAGTTAAATACTAAAAGTAGAATAATATTAGAATGACTAGACGAAGTCCAAGGCAACTATCGATAGATTATAATTAACTAATGAAGTATAGTTTGCAAAAAAAAAAGATCGAAATGGAAGATAAAATCGAAAAACTGGAATTAAAAGTCACAAACAATAGAAAAAAAATATATCAATCTCCACCTCCTTAAACAAATCAATTACAACTTCTAACAGGGAAAATCGCATCGAAATGCATATGTATAGCACAAAATAGGTGTGAACTGGTAATGCCATATAAATTTTTTAATGTTATAATAAAATCAAAATTTCTTAATACTTGATTTTGATTTTTCACTGATATATCCCTCAAATTATTGAAATTAATTCTGAATTTTGGGTCGAATTGTAACTTCCACAAATTTTTGCAATCAATTATTCAAAACCAAAATTAATCAAAATTTTTTACAAAATTTACATTTTTTTTTTAAATTTTATTTTTTCTCTTATAATTAATTGTTACTAAGAAATTTCCTCTCATCACTGTAAATCACTTTCTCTTTCTCATCAATTTCAATTTTCCTTTCCTATATTCTATATTTTGGAAATTTTATTTTTCTTTTTTTTTTCAAAAATTATTTCTATTGTCCAAACAACGAATATTCCAATTACTTACTTTAGGCACAATTTATTTTAATCATAATTTATCATTTTCTTTTATTCTTCTTTTCTTTTCTTTTTATTTAAAATAACTTTAACATTTTTTTTTCTATCTTATTTTCCTTATTCTTTCTCTTTCCCTCTTACTTACTTTATTTATTTATTTTGAACAGACCTAATACGATTATTTGAATATTAGTGTTGATTCGAAGAAAATGCCAAGTAAAAAGAATGAAAACTTTAATAAAAGAAAATACGTGATGATGTGATTGTGTGTTAGTGTGTTTGTGTGAATAAATGAAAATTATATAAAAAAAATATATAAAAAGAAAACATAAAAACCAAAATATAAGTGAATGTTCTTTTTGAATGATTTAAAATAGTTTTTTTGGTTTTTATTATATGTATGATGGTGTACAATGATGTGCTTGTATTACAAAGATATATGAGTAATTTATTAAAATTATTATTATGTATGTATGTTCATATGTAGGTAAATGACAATTGACAATTTTTTCTTTTTTTTTTTTTAATTGTCATGTACAGACATCACTCAATCTACATAAAAGGGCGAATAGAATAGCCACCCACGTGAAATATAATTTTTTCACAAAAAAAAAAAATAAAGAAAAACCTTTAACATGTTATGCCCGACAGTTAGTCTTTTTGTTTGTTAGAATGCTGTTATAAATTGTTATACTTTTTTCTGCAGGGCAATCAAACATTAGATACTTATAATATTTAAAATTATAAGAGGATTTTTATGTGTTATTTTTTATTTTATTTTATTGCCAATAGCTGTGTATCGATTTGTATACGACATTCTTATTAACAATTTTAAGGATAGGAGATAATGAGAAAAATATGTACTATAGGAATATTTACGTGTTTACAAATTTTTAAAGTTTAACTGAATTAAAATATTTTAACATCAACAACTAACTATATTTTGAAGTAGTATATACATGTTATTCTACTTTATGTTCTACTAGCCAAGGCTAGAATAATTTGGTTTAAAGAAGTCCTTTTCTTGTGTTTGGGTAGTGTGTAAAAACAAATGCAGCATTTCAGTTCCGAAACAACATTATTATATTTCTAACTAAATTCAAGGATGAATGAAAACAAATCACGATTATTACGAAACTTGAAACTACGATTTGCATGTTAATAGTCGTATAATTACACATTTACTATATCATCATAATAGTTAGATAATAATACAATGACATATGTCACACATCGTATGTAAGTCGGCTAATCATATGTATTTATTTTCATGATACTGTTAAATAACATTCACATATTCAAATACATTATATGAGCATCACGATGCTATGTAGTGAGACTGAAAAACATTTCATAGGGGAAAAAACACACCAAAATAAGGTTAACAATCTATAAAGTATACGTTAGACCTATCCTAACATATGTCATATATGATGGGGATTGGTCGATCTATTATAACATCATATAACACGGCAGTAATAAAAAACAAGTGCTTAGAACTACCGAAATTATAATTTTGTGATTTATTTCTACAAAAAGTATGGTACATGAAAGATCGTGTCAAAAGGAGCGGATATCCCAAATGTCTTTGATATTCAAGATATAGTTTGTTGAGTGAAAAAGAGAAAATGCGATTGTAGAGACCATATAGAAAAACGGAATTATAATAAATAAGACTGCAAATAGGGTATACGAGAACAAACCAGGTGGCCATCGAATGTCAGTATGTCCTTCTAAAAATATGAAGCGAAAATTGACCATTTCAGTCACAGGAAGCTGCCAGTTAAACTTTACCAATAATCTATATTTGCAAAATTATTTTTCGAAGATTAACACATTACATTCAAGACATGAAAATAGTTTTTTTTTTGTCATATGCTGCATATTTTAAAATATCACTTGCTTCAGTAATTATTTAAGGTAAAAGTGAAGGTGCAAAAAATATTAAAAATTAAAAGGACTTTAGAACAATATACGTGAATTGGTTCATATTCCTAAAAATTATTTGGGATATGCAAACAACATTTGGGATATGCAAACAACATTTGAGAAACTAATGCAAAGTACATTTGGGATTTCCAAGTATCAAATCAACATAAAGTTTGACATAAATAATACAATTCGTAATGTGGTCTCTAACATTTACAGTCTTGCACAAGAATGCAAGAACATTTAGCTTCTAGTAATTCAGCCACTCAAGCTATAAATAAGAAATTATATTAATGGCTATAAAAAATGGCAGATAAAAGTAATGAAAAAAAAATCGATAACACTTGTAAAAGTTCATGATGAAATAAAAATTTAATTTTTCAGTTAATACCTGTAGAAAGTCTAATTACATACATTTTATTATAAAATTTATAAATATTTAATTTACCATACGAGAAAAGTTTTTCAAGGACCACCCACCGGTATTAAAATATTTCTAACAATCATACATTGACAACTAGTCAGATTTTTACTTATACAAACTGTTTATACACAATTATTCAAATAAATCAAAACAAATGTTTAACCTTGGGAAAATAAATGAAATATATCACGTTTCAAAATTGTATCACATATTCTCATAATATTTAACAAATAATGAAACAAAACAAAAAAAAAAGAAAATTAAATGGTGCCAGAAGGTCAGAAGAGAAAATATTTGAATTAGAAAATTTTATAGAAAATTTGTCAACAAATATTCTTTCTATGATTAATAACAATTCCATAAGGAAGGGTATATCCAAGGAGTAATATTACAATAAGTCGAAATTATATACATTATGGCATTAACCATTTATTTAGTTCACAATTAATTGTTAGTATATTTTATTATATCGTAATATTTTGTTCTATTCCGAATTGTAAACCAGTAACAAAGTTATATCTTTATTTTTTATTAATTCGTGTATCATTTCGTATTTAAAGACAATTTTGAACTATAATTATAGGTAGAAAATATTTATCAAATACACAGAATGCTTATATATAGTTTACGTTGTGTATCTGTCTGTTTCTAACACTATATTCTTTCTGAATAATATATTCAATATAAATTACATATATTTTCTTATAACGAAATATTGAAAATTGATACAATTAAAAAAACAACAATAAAAAATCAGAAAAAAAGGCTCAATAACCAAGTCACCAGGACAAATGTTTGAAAATATTTATCAAAGAAATAGGAGACATATTATGATTCTGTATATGTTATATGTATAGTTTCCGATAAATGTCTGTCGGCTTGTCGGTCTGTCGGCTTCTCCTGGATGTATGCAATACAAATTATATAAAAAAAAATATTAAAAATTCATACAACTAAAACAACAGCAAACCAAAAAAATAAAAAAAATGGTTTATAATAATAAACAAATGCTACGGCAGTAAATGCACGATGGATTTTTAGCCAGTTTGATCCCATGAATACATTTATGATTAATTTTTCCGATACAGATAAGATTAATTTGCTGATGAAAATGCCAGCACACAACGCAAATTATTTAAAGACAACTGTGTTTTTATACCAAAAAAAATTAACAGTAATACAAACAAAATATACATGTTAAAATGAACATGTTGCAATCAATGTAAGTAAAATAAAATTTATTGTTTTTGTAATTTGTAAGCTTATTGATCGTTTGGTTGGATGCACATAAACATTTGCGTTAGATAGATAATAGAGGTCAATTATGGTACAGTGGCAAAAACTTTCTTTGCACAATCTACTTTTTAAATCAGCTTTCAATAATGGATATCAGATTCTGTTTTTGCATTTTGTTTGATTATTTATATTATTACATTATTATAGATCTATATTTTTTCTTTGTTTTAACGTTTTTCCACATTTAGCAAGTTTTTCTAGCTTTATCGTCATCTTTACGTTTTTTCACAATTTTTGAATTTGGTTGTGTTTTAGTGCGATTTCGCCACAACAAAAGTGGATCAAAATATATCAAAAGTCTGAAACGATGGTTCAATAAAAATTCGAACTCGGAAAGTAAAGTTCATTTCACTTCTTAACCCAAAAAAATTATAATCTAATCCAATAAAACACAAATTAAAAAAATAATATATATGTAAGCAAGTACATAAAAAAAAATCAAACAATTTTTTTAAATTTGAAAATAAAAATTTTAAAAAAGAAAAACAAAAATAAAACTTATTTTGTAGAACAACAATCATATACAGATGGAGCCAAGAAAGTTGAAAACTGTGTAACAATAATAGGTATCTACTGTGTACAATAATAGGTATCTACTGAGAAGATCTCTTCTTAGAAACCAAAACAGAAATGAGTATAAGAATGCCCAATCCAATGTGAAATCATGGTAATTAAAAGAGTAGCAGAAATTCTTCTAAACAGAAGTATAAACATAGAAAATATAATTTTTTTGCTGCGATAGCCAGGGAGCCATCAAAGCAATAAATAACGAAAAAACAAAAACGGAAATGACTAGCTGCTGTAGAGAAACTCCTTAGAAGTATTTAATTAAGCTCTACTCTTATGTTAAAGTACCCGATCACCCCGCGAAAAAAGAACTTGCAAAAAGAATATGGGAGAAACAATGATCCTGAGGAATTATTGGTAGGACTCACAATTCAGGCAATGAAAATAAATACGACGAAGTGGTAAAAAAACACCCAAAAGTATGCCTGGAGAAACTCGGAAGGGGAGATCCAGACGAAAAGTTTCTGGGGAATACCGGATGCGAAAAGGATGAAAGTTATTATGTCGCTGAATAGAGTCGACTTAAGGCTATATTTATGCGTATGGGTCAGAGAAAATAAGCAAGAATGAGCCTTAAAAAAAACAGTTTGTATAGAGAACGCGGAGAAGTGGTAGAAACGGTGCTTCACGTAATTTGCATATGCTCAACGCAAGAACGAGGAGAGTAAACATCTTAGAAGCTTACTATACCTGGAGGACTTCTCCGAAGTAAAAAGGAAAAAACTAGCAAAAATTATTAAGTTCATTAAAAGTATTAGTTGGCTCAGCGATGAAGTCTGCTGAAATACAGAGGTAAGGTAAGTGCATATAATATAAGCCAACTAGGATTACGATTCTTATTTTCAACCTATTAATCAATTAACCATTACTTATTTTACTTCATTTATTTACGCCGTGTTATAGGGCTAATATACCAATATAATAAGCAGATATTCTGAACCCAGAATAAAAAAAAATTCAATGGTTTCATCCTATCAGTTCTAAGTTAGTGTAATACTAATTCATTCAAATTCTATTATTTTTAATATAATAAAATTGTAAATTATTCTTCTTATATCCTTGAATATTTAGTTTTTAGTTTTATTTTTTTGTTTTTTTAATTATAGGTAACGACGTTTTTCTAAAAATACAATATGTAAATTTTGTTTGTCCTTTTATGCAAATTCATAATAACCTTCAAAGTTTATTCACGCATTAAATCAACAACAAAATTTTAAATGTTTATTTAAGAAAACAAATTATATGGATAAGCGCGTCTATATTCCCATACTATCTAGGATCATTTTAAAATCTCAATAAACATTTCTACCCAAAAGAAAAATGAGAAAAATTCGAATCATAATAATTTTTATTAATACTTAAAAAGTATGGTACCATCTACAGTACCATCAAATTTTATTTTGTTTTTATGTAAATTGTATAGCATCTGTAAGTGTAAGTGTCCAGTACGACAGTAATTCTTTGTACGAAAACATTTTTTTTTTAAAAACACTTTGTGAGAAGCAATATTAAATTATACTTACGATGTGATGCTGCGTAAGACTGTTTCGTTTGAAGTCACCTTTATTAATGCAAATTCTAAATTTTGTTATTTTAAGCCATATGTACAAGAAATTGTAAAATCAAATATAATTTAAAAAAATGGTTATTTACCAAATTTTTTATTTCGACGTAGAATCCCAATTTACATAAAAAAGAACCCCTTCCCATTTGAAAATCTCGATTTCGGCCAATTTCGGCGAATTTTGAAGTTAAAAAACCCTGTTTCCCAAATCCTTTCTGGAAATTGAAAATATCACTAATCGATAGAGCACCATAGATTTAATCAATAAATTTTATTTAAAATTTTAAAATAATAGCACCTTCCCTTCTTAAAAACCTGATACGCATGCTTTGGCAAACCCGGCATATCCTAGAGTAATTTAGTCTTCATATTTTATATCATTTATTTGATTCCATCGACAAAGGGTATTGGTTTTTGTAAAATTTCTTTTTGCTTTCGCCGCGGATCGAACTTGAGATGTTTCGGCAGACGCTGGATCTATGGTGCCACCCAACAATGAATCATATGAATTATTAATATTTCCTAATCACTTTAAGGAGACCTTATATTTATAAATAAAACATTTTTGATTTAATTTTACTATTCAACCAAATCGGTATACTCTCCTTTAATAATAATGTGTACAGAAATGCATTGTGGCTTAGGAACAAAGTATGAATATTAAATAAAAAAATAAAGAACACTACTGTAGCCATTTTCAAAGAAAATTTTTGGTTTTAAAAAATTTGAACTAAGGTACACTTTAAAGATAACTTTTTCTCTGAGAATTAATGGATTATTTCGAAATTAGAAGCGTTTTAAAGAAGGTGGGTTTTGCTAAGTAATAAAAATGGTAACCAAAATTCAATTGGCCTCCTTCAAGATTCTTATGTCAACCAAAGTAATGCCAAGTGATACAAAGTATTTCAAGGTAATTTTGACAAGTACTTCAGTAGTTCAGTAATTCAAAAGTAATACATCATTTTGATTGTAATGCTTTTTTCATATTATTTGTAATAACAATACTTTGCATAATGTATTAACATATCACTGTCATATACTAAACTATGCTAACTTATAATGCCAAGCTGAAAGTAATGCACTGTTTTTCAATTCTGTTACACACACTAAACTATACTAACCTGTAATACTATAATCTCTATTAACCCATTTTCGCCCATTTTCTTGTAGTTATGTAGAAGTAATGGTTGCTGATAGTTGACATAATCCTTGTTTTATTTTTTTCAGCATTTAACTGTATCATTTGTTCGATTTGGTCAAAGTTAGAATAAACTGTAATCTCTTTATTATCAGAATATCGACAGAATAATAATTTGTTTGTTGCATCAAATATGTAATCATGCTCACCACGCTGCAATTTTTTATGTTTCAAATGGTGCGTTTGCTATTCGATTTTTTCGAACTGTTGTGGCAAGGATACGTTTTTGTTTTTCACCAAGCAAGCACATCAAATAGTATGATGGGAAAAAGTTATCAAAATACACATTGTGTCGATTTGGGTCTTGAATCTTTTTAAATAATCGAATGACAACATCGGCAATTTTGTTGTTGCAACAAAGTTGTCGCTTAAGTGAGGGTATGGTATGCATGAGAACAAGTATTAATCAGAAGAACATCGGGACCATATTTTACAACCGAAACGGATTGGTTTATTTCTAATATACATCTTACAGGAGTGATGACCAAAATAAGACACCATCTGTTCATATATTGAAAGATTATCAGACCAAAAAAATCTTTAAAATTAGCAGTTTTGTCACACCCCTACTATCTTGAAAACGAGTGAATCAATTTTAAATCTAAAACACTTATTTGAAAGCCAAGAGTCCAAAGCTTATTGATGTTCTAAATTTTAGTCAAAAATATACATCTATAACAGAAAAAAACTTTAATAAAAATAGGCAATTTTGCTGTTCGAAAAATCGAACAACTGCCAAAAATGAGTTAAATATGTTAACTGTACTAAAATTCTGCTGCTTATAATATTTGTCCTACATAGTTATTGTGTGTTTATTCATCCTATTATTTTAAACTGCACCATTGAAAAGAAGATTGACAATGGCAAACAAAACAAGAGACAAAATATAATCAAAAATCTAGAAACAAGACCAGACGTTAGTAAAACTACAAAATTAAATTTAGAGATTCCTCTTATATTTCCAACAACTACCTATACTCTAGAAATGTATAAAACAGGCATATAGGAGAAAAATATAAAGAATCGATCTATAAAAATATAGTCATAACAATATCCGAATATCCGGCCGGTTATAATAAAATTAGCCGAAAACTGAAATAATATTAAAAATTTGAATAACTAATATTCGAAAAAAAGTATTGTGCTTAGCTTTCAAATTGTTTACAATAAAAATGTGATTAATTAATTTTAAATGTTTGTTCTGGCAAAAAAAAGATTTTGAAGGCTGGTGTTAAGTTAAAGGTTAGGTTATAAAAAATTTTAATCAAAAGATCCTAAACTAAAAAAAAACATTTTATTAACCATTAATTATTAATAACAAAAATTCTCTTCAATCATCATAAAAATGATAAGAGAATGAAATTTTTTAATATTTTTTTTTTTAATAAAATTCTGTAAAATTAATTAACATTTTTTTTGACAAGTAATAAAAATGAAAACAAAAACAAAAATGTTATAAATATTTCTGCGCATTCATCACTTTTTTATTTATTTATGATTTTTATTTTTGTTTGTTGCTTTTTTCTTTTTTTTTTGTATGTAAATATGTAATTTACATTCAAATTACGCATTCATATACATTTATTACATACATAAATGTATATTGTTAGCTCTATCTATTATCCTTCAAATCTCTTATCAAATTAACTTTTTATATTCTTGTCGAAAATTTTGTATTTGTGTATGTATGCGTGTGTTCTTCTATTAAATTCTGCTGCACTAATTTTGATGCAATTGAAGTTCTATATTAATTACATTTACAGAAAATTTTCGTAATTTCACCCAATTTTATTATACTCTTTGATGACCCAATTTCTCTATTCAAAATGTCTATAGAAATATGTATTATGTTCATATGTGTGTATGTATGTTGTACAGGGTGTGAATAAAATGAACTATAACTTTTTTTTTATTTTTTTTTTTAATTACAGTTTTATCACATCTAAATCATATATACTTTTTTTCATTCAAATTCAACATTTTTTTTAAATAAATTCAACATTTCTTTAATCAAATTAAACATTTCCGCTAACAAATTTTTTGACAAAATGTTGAATTTGAATGGAAAAAAGTATAAATCTTTTTTCTTCGGTTATCTTTGGTAGCGCATTATTTGAAAAATCTTCAATTATGATATATTCAAATAAATGAACTTCCAAAATATTGTAAAATGTATTTGCGATTCTACAATGTTTGAGTAAATTTGATTAAATGTTTGAGTAATGTTTGAGTACACACTTTAATGTTTGAGTAAATTACCTCAACTTAGATAGCTAGTCTGATTATTTTTGATATTTTTTTAACTAAACTGGATGTTGATTATTACTAAGTAATTAGCAGCAACTGATTGGGTGTTAATTGTTAATTAATTGGCCAGCTTTAACATTTGTATTTGGTTCAGAGAAATTTTTTTAAATTTCGCATTGATCAATTTGTCGTGAAATAATTCACTTCAAATTATACCTTATTTATTTGAATTAACCCTTATTAAACCCTTATTTGATTGAAATATTTTCTTTTTTATCAACAAAATCTTTACCATTATCCTCTCAACTTCTTAAATCATTTGGTTGAAAAAATACATCGGAGTATAATTTTTCCGCCGTTGTAATGTTTCATGTTCCATTTAACCCTACTCTGAATATTACTACAATAAAGAACTTCGTTAAGTTCATTCTAATTTAATCATTTTCTACCTGTGTTTGTGTGTGTAGCGTTTTGTTTGACTGTTTTTGTAACTGCTGAAAGTATAGATTGTATGCAATATATATACAAATACGACTGATAACAATTTTGTAGCCTTACAATTAATTTAAAGTATAAATATTTTAAATAACTACTGGTTATACTTCCTTTTTCTAAATAATCCTGCTTTCCATGAAACATTGCTAAGTAGCTTACAACAGTGCATTAGATGATCTTATATATTTTAGTGCGTAGATCAATTTGTTTTTGAGTAATTACAGAATTATATTCCTAACTAATTTTCAACAATACGGAATTCGAAACCACGACATAATATGTGTTAAATCTGATTTTATAACTACTTTACGATGACACTTGGCAAAATCATAATGTAAAGTATATATACGCTTGAAGCTGTCTTGTTTTAAAAATATAGCTCCGCCGTTATATTTACGAAAATTTCTTAATTTGACTCCACCACCTATCAGCCCATAATGAATAAATAATACTCATATGAAAGAAATTAATGAAATTGTTATATTTATTAGCATTATAACCATTAGTTGCAGACTAACTACTAAATGTCTCAAGAAGAAAAAATAACAAAACTTCAGCTATTCTATTATTTTTCTATCGTGTAAGAAAAATATCAAATTCTGGACAGAACTAGTATCAAAGGATATACTAAAAGGACATTTTAATTTCTATCGATTTAGTATCGAAGGATATACTAAAGGACAAATTTCAGACGTAAAATAGGACTGATAGATTCAAAATGTAGGTATGGAAAAACAGTAAAAAAAATATTTATACCGTTACTTTTCAAATTATCACACCAAAAACTATATTTTTTCTATATAATTTTTTTTTATATAATACATGTTCAAATTTAGGGTCTAATAATTTTTGTATGAAGAAACCTAAAAAAATGATTGAAAATAATTTAGAAGGACTCTGGATAAAGCTTTAAGTCCGTTGTGGCTTGAACTTTAATAAGCATAAAATAAAATAAAGTCATTTCGAAATTCGAAAAAATCTATAAGTTATTATAATTCTAAAACTGCTGGGAACACACTTCATTCCAAAACAAATTTTCTGTTTAATATCACACCAACTATAATTCAATGTATGGTTGATCATGAACAGCCGAACGTGTATTTATTTTTCTAATAAAATTTTTTTTATTTGAATAGAATTAAGATTCAGAACTATTATGGCTTTTGGTATAAACTTTCAGAATAATTATAAAAAATTAATTTTCAAATTTTTTATTGCTTATCAAGTTGAGCTCTTCCGAAAAAATATAAGTTGAAAATTTTAATTAATTTGAATATAATTTTTATTTACTCACTTTAAGCACTCACTGTTCACATGAGCTTGAATATAAATTTTCACCTTTTGTTGTTTAACTTTTGTTGTTGCTTCTGTTGTTGTTTTTGTTGTTGTTATTATTATTAAAGGTATATATACATATAAGTATATACTATACACATTTATAAAATTTGAAAATTCGATTTTTCATTCTTTTTCACATAGAATAAAGGGAGAGGCATTTATTTTGTTTTTCTCTTTTCTTACAAATAATATTTTCGATATTGTTGGGATTTGTAGGGAATTCTCTTGATTTTCATTAGATTTTTATTAAAATTTTATAAAATTTATTATTTTTTTCTGTTTTTTTATTTTTTGTTTTAAATTATAAAAATTTTACCTTTATAGAAAATTTAATTTTAAAAAAAAATAAGAAGGAAATGTATAGAAAACATTTACATTTATTTATTTTTATGTTTCTTTTTTTAGGTTTTATTATCGGCTTTAAATTGTTGAAAAATTTCTTATAATAATTTTTTCTTGTTATATTATTCTTATTTTTTATTATGTTTTTTTTTTCTTGTGTAAACCACAATTAATTGACTTGTTAGTTGAAAATTATTATTTTCTGTTATTATTATTATTATTTTTTTTTTTTGGAAATTTACATATCACTTATTTTTTATTTAAATTTTCTTTTATGTTATGTATAAAAAAAAAACATGCAAAAAAAAAATAAAACACAACAATAAAAATAAAGGATAATATTATTATCACCCGATCGCTTTATAATATTATTTACCACAAAACTTATTATTATCCCTTCGAATGATGATTTCAAACTGACAATTTTCTTTTTAATAGTAATAATTCTTGTCTTTGCACCCAGCCATAGAGGAGTAAAATAATGAGATTATGGATGACAGAAAGAAGCTTTGAAAAAAGAAAATTTCAATGGAAAATTTGAAAAAAGCTTTTTAAAAGAAAATTAGTTGGTAAAAATTTGAAAAATTATTTTTGAAAGCTTTCGAAAAAATTCCAAAGTTTGGAAATATTGTGAAATTCCATAAGAGAGAGAAGAGTGACATCTGTGAGAATTTTCTTTAGAAAAAAATCTACTTTGAGTTTTCAATTCAAATGTTTTCGTTATAAAATGGATTTTTCTAATTCATTTTAACACTATATTGGGTAGGAAAAATTTTTACACACTAACTAAAGGGTAAGATTGAGTAGCATTTTACTCACCATGAAATTGTTGAGTTTATATCAAATATTTAAAAACATTTTTTTTGTATTTAAAAAATCAATTGACCAAAATTTATACAAATACAATCAAATCAGTTTAATTTTAAGAAATTAAAAATTAGTGAAAATCGTATTTAGCACTCATTTTAAATAAATTTTTCTTATAGCATTGTACATTGATGACGTTTTTGCACGTTTGTATGTCCTTTTTTGCATTTCTGTTTTTGTGCTTTGAACAATTTTAAATATTTCCACGTATGTGGACAAATTCACATATAGGAAAAGAAGAGTCATATGCAGTAATTGTATTAATTAGTTGACTCATATTAGCTGATTTAATTCAGATGAAAGATACATATCGTCGGCTGAATGCTATTTTGCTCCAAAATACCCTTTTCATAGGTCAGTGAAAAAAAATCAATATCACTTTGTTTAAATTCATTATGTTTTTTCCAGTCATTTACATAAAATTAACTTTTGTATTGAACTATTAATTAAAATTTAAATTCTTAGTGATAAATTAAAGTACTAAAAAATTTCTGGCCCAGCCCAAAATCACATTTAAATACTTAAATACTTGATATCGGATTGCATTAAAGTAATCCTGAAAAATATTGTCAAAAAATGAACCAAACTTCTTAAATTTTGTAATTAATACTTTTATTAAAAGAAGAGGACTGTACATATCTAAATTTTTCAAAAATCTATCAATTACAGAATGTACACAATCTACTTCTTGGATCATACTGAATGTCCCAGCTCGTAATATTTTTGAATTATTTGAATTAGGCTTCGGTTACAGCGATCATTGAAATGAATGCGTAAAATTTTTGTTTTCGAGTTTACAACCGCTGTAGGCAAAAAATTTTAGTAAAAATTTGTAAGAATAATTTGTTTGTTAAAACATTCTTTAGGTTTTAACAAACAAATTATGTTCAAAATTTCAATTTTTTAAATCTTATAAAAAATCTATTTTATTATTTTACTGATGCGAATATTTTTCAAGACGTGGTAAGAAGTATGTGTTAGCTTACTCACTGAAAGTAATTTTCAAGCACATATAACAAATAAGTATAACCACAAATGCTTCGTTTTTTGCTCTATGTGGCAGACCTATACACATAGACCATAGAAATTAGCAATTGATTATGCAAATTTCATATATAAATTTTTCAATTGACAGAAAACTGGCGTTTGGAGCAGAATAGCACAATAATATGGGAAAAAGTGGTTTATGGACACAACTCTGTATCTTTTAAACTACAACGGGTAGAAACATTTTGAATACACCATTCGAAAGAGCTTGACTTAAAACACATGAAAGTGTATTAAAGTCAAAATATTCAAAAATGGCATATGGAGCAAAATTATTTTCAGCTCATTTCAGTATTTTGTTTTTATTCGATTTATTCTCAATTCATTTTTCTCTGACATACTCTACCCATTTACATATTTCTAAGGTGGTAAATTAATGAATGTTTTAATAAACCACTAACAATTATTATCTAGGTAGTATAGGTAAAAAAAGCCATAATTGCATACATTTATTTGTAATCTTCTAATAGCTAAAATTTTTAATAAAATTATTTTGGATTTGTAATCTTCTAAAACCATGATCCAAAATTTTTAATCATTAAATTGTTATACTGTAATACTGTATACTTTGATACAGAGAGTTTTCTATATTATTAAACTATGATTTTTTCAGAATATTTTGATGATCTTTAAATTATGTAAAATTTATATTGAAATGATTGTTGCGCTATTCTATTTAGAGATCTAATTCAATTGAACTACTGATTCTACCAGCTGTTATTAGGAATATTTTTAAAAATTCAATAAATAGATAATTTTTTTGTATTCAATTAATATTTTTTAATTAAATTAATTATTTACAAATTATACAGAAAACATAATAATTAAAAAATAAAATTACTAAAAATGACTAAATTTAAAACATGATGGGATGTCTAAAAAAAAATATCACAATAATTAGTATCGAACAAACTCCTTCTCAAATCAAATGGCAATTACATAAATGTCTCTTAAATAACTAACAAAATTTTGAATACAATCAAAATTATTTTAAAATTAAATTAAATTAAAATACTTGATTATTTTTAATAATCTAAATTTAACCGTATATAAATGAAATAATATTCAATACTATAAAAATAAAATTTGATTATCTTATCCATACTCTTATAAAAGTTCTATATTATAATTTTTTAATGAGTTCTCCTTTTATTTGGCATTCACTATTTAAAATTATTCTTTAATCCATATAAATTGATTTCAACTTAATCCCCAATAATTTTTAATCATATCAGATGCTTTTTCAGCTATCATCACAACAATAGCATTTGTATGACCAGCTGGTATTACAGGTATAATTGATGCATCAACAACTCTTAATCTATTTATACCATATACTTGTAATTCTGGATTAACAACAGCATCTGTATCATTTATTGGACCCATTTTACATGTACCAGATTGATGTTGAAGACTTGTAGCAATTTCACGTAAACAGCATTTCCAATAATTATCACTTTGAAAAATTTCATTTTCACATCCTAAATATGGAACTTGATGAAAATTACTACCATATTTTCTAAAATGTTTTGAACCAGATAGTTTTAATATCTATATAGATAGAAATTAAAAAAAAAATAGAAATTTGAAAAATTTAAAAATAATAATATTTATTCCTACAAATTTAATTCCATCGATCATTGCTTGAACATCTTCAGGATCATTTAAAAAATTTGATTCCATTTTAGGCCAATGAAATGGATTTTTACTTTTAAGTGAAATTCGACCACGACTTTTTGGATTTAATAATACGGGTACCATACTAAATGCATGCTGTAATATAATTTTTTTTTTTAATTTATTTATTAATTCAACTCACTATTAAAAAATCTAACCTTTCCAATAATACTACCATAAACTTTTTCATAAAATTCATTTTTAATACCAAGAATGTAACGCATACTACCTGATAAATCATTATTCATACTACCAGCTCCAAGAACAATTTCCATATTTGTATAATCTGAATCTAATTGAAATAAAAATAAAAGCATATTTCATTGGCACAAAGAAATTTGGCAAAATATCAACTTACCAACTTTAGCATTTGGTGTTCTAATAAAAGCATAAGCTTCTGCACCACCTGGTATTGTATATTTACCTTGACCCATTACAATATACTGAAATACATCAATTGGATTTTGTACTTCGGATTCAATAATTGTCATCGGCTGATTAACTAAAAATGTTAAGCCAGGTAATGTAACATGATCTTGTAAATTATAACCGACTTTTAAATCTTTAATTAACGGTATATTTAGTTCATTTAGATTAGTTTTTGGACCAATTCCAGATAACATTAAAAGTTGTGGTGATGCTATTGCACCAGCTGATAAAATAATTTCCATTCTTGCTTTTACAAAATGTTTTCGATGATTTTTTAAAAATTGTACACCTTCAGCTATTCTAGTTTGTGGATTTATTACAATTTTTGTTACCCATGATTTCATAGATATATGTAAATTTTTTCGATATATTATTGGTCTTATAAATGCTTTGCTAGAACTACAACGACGACCATTTCTTAAATTTGCTTGTACTTGACTAAAACCCATTAATTGTTCACCATTTGGATCTGTTATATTGTAGCCCATATCAAAACCAGATCTTAAAAATGCATTTACCAATTTCGATTTATATGGTGGAAATGTAACATCTAATGGACCATAATTACCATGATATTTGGAATTTTGTAATTCTGGAATTTTTATATTTTCAGATTTTCGAAAATATGGTAAAATTTCATTATAACTCCATCCATAATTCCCTAATTTCTCCCAATGATTATAGTCTTTTTTGTGACCTCGATTATATAGCATATAATTAATAAGACTTGTACCACCAACACCTCTACCTTTTGGCCAATTACATACACCATATTCTAACCCTTTGCATGCATTTAAAGTTGGTTCTGGTCTATAACCCCAATTATAACGTGTTATACTTGTAAGTGCTGCTGTCAATGGAACATCACTTAAAAATGTTTCTTGATCTCCAGCTTCCAAAAGTAAAACTGTTGAGTTTTGATGTTCACTTAATCGATTTGCTAATACTGTGCCAGCTGTTCCAGCACCAATTATTATAAAATCATATTCATGATAGAATATTTGTGTGTCAGGAAGTCGAGTATTTAATAATGTTGTTTCAAAATCACGAAAAAAATCTACTAAAGTTTGACATGATCCTGGTGATGATTTAAATAATAAAAAAATTATTAATGTTATGATTTGAATATTGAATTTTTTTAAATGTTTCATTTTGAAAAATTGTATGTAGTATACGTCGGTGTTATAACTGATATCTGCTTAAATTTGACGAAACATATTTTTCTTCCATATGGATTTAAATCTGGATAAAATTGAAAAAAAAAAATTTAGTAGTAAAATGTATTAGACATATTGTTTTATATATTTAAATCTAAAAGTTTATATTTATTAAGATTATTTTCAATTTATAAAATTATCAAAGAAATTAATATTTTTAGTCCAAATTGTATGTCTTGTCTTTTTACTATTAGCTTTTATTGATTTAATTATGATGGCATAGATAAAACGGGATTCATCTGTCTGTCAAAAGCGACAGTAAAAATCTCCGATGTATAGTGATAAATGTGACAGTTCCACCTATATGATTTATTTCGCAGTATACAGGAAAGCCATTGCTCCTTCGATTTGTCTGAACCACTGGGTTCGAGGCTGCTACCTCAAGGTGTATTAAGATAAATACATTTGCACAAAATGCTGATGCTAGTTAGTGCTATATGGTTTAAGTTGGAATCTAAGAAAGAAAAATTTGTCACTGTGTCTGATGACACCGTCAGAAGATATAACGCAGAAATTTGGGAACTGTATCAATATATGAAATTCGCAAAAAAAGGTTAAACTTAGGCTGGTTTGGGCATGTGGAATAGACAGAACAAAATGTTTCGCTAAAAAAAATTCAAATTCAAACACTGGGAAACACTTCATACCGCTATGCGGAACGCAAAGATGCGTTAGAGACAAAAAGTATCCGCGAATAAAAAAGATGTTCAAATCTGCAACTATTAAAAGGTTATTCGTAAATTTAATAAGTGTAGAACGATATTATGCCTGGCCTAAGATATTCAAGTTCAATTTATTAGTTTTCAATACTGACTGAAAAAGCTTTTCACTTCATCAGTTTTTTATGGCAACTATATTGAGGTTGACTTTTAAAAGAACTCATAAGCTGTTGCCATTTCGCTCTGATTGCGCTCTATTCCAATTACAACATTTTCCAACATCACAGTAAATATCACATAAACGAATTCAATCTCTGAATGCAAAAACATTAAAATTTGACAAAATTTATGAAAGGTAAATAAATTTTAAAATATTTTATTTTTAATCAGGTCTACCTTATCAGACATATTACATTGCATTACCAGATACTCATTATTTTAACACCATAGAATTAACATAAAAATGTACATTTCATTGTGATTAAATTTCCGATAATTTTCATTATGGATACTCAAATAATAATACTCTTAGCTTAACACTAGATTATATTATTTATGTTCATATAAACCAATTCAAAACAATGTCCATTAAAAAAAATTAAAAAAATATTTTGAATTGTTTTATTTACATTTTATTCAATTTAATTGAAAAATAATTTATTAAAAACTTATGTAAACTCATTTACCTGAGATTGGTAATGAGAAGTACATTACTATCTTGATAATTGTGTTTGTGTTTTTTTTTTCTTTGATGATATGACGTTTTTCGTTTTGTAATGAAACTTGTTATAATATTAATTTTATAATATATATATATATAAAAAGTGGATAAAAACTAAAAGACTAAGAAAAGACCCTGTCCCTCAGAAGTATTGGGGAAGCAACAGAGAAAAATGTTTCTGTATAAATGCTTTTTGAAATGTACCATATTTATGGTACTTAGACTTAATGCAGCTTCCGGGATAACTTAAAAATCCAACAGATTTGTTAACATCAAAATGACATCAAAAAATATGTTACATAATTTAGATATACATTTAAAAGGACGACTACAATAATCCAAGCACTCATATGGCTAACCAAAGGAAATAATTTGATCTTACATTTAGAAATATGCGTATATACTGACTTGTGACTACTAAGAAGAAACACACAAACATTTCTAGTAAATAATTTTATAAAGCAATATTATATTAAAACTTATTTAGATAGACGAAATTCAATTACAAAATTCTGCAAATAAAACTAATGCATACATAATATTTGATTTTTCAAAATAAATTTTTGAACACACTTGTAAACAAATGCTTGTTACTTTGTTCTAGTCATTGAACAAGATTTAAATAATCCAAGCAGTTGTTAATTTCACTTTAATTTCACTAAATAATCCGACATTCATTCGAATGAGATCTGGTAGCTATTAAAACAGAAGACTAAAAAAATCATTTTGATTTTAAGTTATCCGTTGACACCTATTTCGTGCCAACTAGTTTGTTTGGTACTCCCACCTATGTCAGAGTTTGCAGAAAATAATTTCGCCCTTCCTAATGTATCATAAACCAGCTTGAAATCAAACTTGAATTTGATAGGGATCTATATTGATTTCCTTTCCAGCAATTATTTCAGTGAAAAAAACTGGTCTAATAATGACCAGTTTCTACTAAAATCTGATTTGGTATATACACCAATTATTTTTTCTGTTAATGGTTCAGTTTTATTCAACTGAAGAAAATCTTTTAAACTGTGAATAATAGGGTTATTTAACTGCATATTATCTTTATTGCTTAGTTAGTTGGTCATATAAGTTGTGAGCGTGTCCCATCAACATCCTCCATGTTTACTAGTTTCGGGCGGTTTCTCTCCCAAGATATGCATTTGTTTTATATTAACCGTAGTAGGTGTTTAACCCGCTGTTTTCACTTAATTTTCTTAACTATGCCCACTTCGTTATACAAATCATAGAGTTCGGCATTATAGCTTCTCTTACAGACCATATAGTCGTTTTCAGGACCTTATGTTTGTATATTATCTTGACATGTAATTCAAAATGTTTACACCTTTTTTTTGTATTGCTTGAGGCAGAAATTTTTCGTAGTTTACACTTAAATTAATTTATAACATACGCAAAGCCTATGTCAACAAAATTGATACTTAATGCAAATTAATATTCAAATTGGCTCTTCCATATTTTTGCAGTATATTACATATTCCATTGCAAGAGAAAATTAAATCTCTTCATCATGATACACAACAGATAATTATCTCATCAATTATTCCTTGACAGCACTGACATTTTAATAAATTATGATCATATTTTCGATGTTATGAAAATTTAAAAAAAAAAAACAAAAATTAAATTAAAAAATTAAGAAAACAACAACAACAATAATATAATACCAATAAATTTCACTTTAATGTATCTAAAACTGGACCCTTGACCCAATTTTTTTATCTTTTTTTCCTTTTTTTCATTATCCTTCTTAAATTTTACATACTTTTTTACATTTTAATACATATATGTAATTGAAGCTAATAACCATACATTATCCGTATAAAAACAAATGAGAGCATAAAAAATTGTCAATTTTATAATTCCATCAGTTTTTTTTTTTTTTGCAAATGCATGCATCTTTTATCCTATTTATTAACTTGCATTGCAATTCATGCTTCACCACATTCACTTTTTTTTTGTACAGAATGAGAAAACTTAAAAATTACATTTTTAATATGTAATTTTTTGTAAATAATTTTACAAAAAAAAAATAAATAACAAAAATCTGCTCCTGACCTTAGGTAATTTTTTTTCTTGTTTTTGTTTTGATTTTGTTTGTAACGTTATGCAAGAAGAAAATTGTATCAACATTTTATGTATAGTGGAATGGAATGTAAGTGAATAAAACTGGTATACAATATTGCAGTGTTGATTTCATTGATTATTTGTTTAATTAAAAGAAAAAAAAATATGTAAAATGTAAATGACCTTCAAAATAATTTCGGAAATAATATATGGTAAGTGAATATAGGTTGACTTACAACTTTTCATTTGAAGTCTAAATACAAAAGAGATATAAAAAAAAAGAAAAGCATAAATAAAATTAAATGTGTTCGATGCAATGTTTATTGTATCAACATATACTACTAGTACAGTCTGAATAAAAACGTTAAGTTAAATTTTTTCAACTGATACAAAACAGGAAAATCTTCAAGTATTTTTTAGGTAAAGATCTGAACCATATGTAACATATTCTACGCTCATCGCATTTTTCTTCATTTCTACCCATAATATAGGCCATTTCTCTTAATTTAAAATTGTATAATCGTTGTCGATATTGCAGCTCTCCAACGCAAATTTGATCGATTTTTTCGATATTGTCGTGTCTTGAACATTTTCAATCTACCCGCTGTGGATGTCTGAGCTATTCTCATGATCTAAATTTACATGACTATATACGTTCACTTCATTGTACAGCTCAAAGAGTTCGGCATAATTATTTCTGCTCCATACCTTAACATATTTTTTAGGACCATATATCTGCCTGCGTACGCATCACTTAACGTATATGCAATGTCTATGATTTTGATGTATGCAACGTTTTTGATTTTATAAATTTTTTAATCCGTTTTTTGAAGATAAATGATTTAGTGGTAAATTTTTATCTATTGACCCTAAATTTTTATTATAACCGTATAATTAAACAAACTGAAACAGCAACGATTTGTAAGGGTTCTTTTTCAAATTTTTAGATCGAATGTAGAATTAAAGCTGGTTCCAAAGCCAATAATCTCCTGAATTATCTCAAAGTTGTATCGCCGTCAGTAATGTCTTCACCAATTTGATATTGAATTGTCATTTATTTGTCAATAACATACATTTTGTTTTATCATCATTTATTTTCCAATCCATTGGTTCCATTTCCTTTTAAATCTGGGTCCAAACTTCTACGGTTGTCTGTTGTAACCTGGAAATGATACAATATTATCGGTATCGCCTATTATTTGATTAATATGAAATTCTTTTTACATTTAAGATATTTGTAATTCGTATTTCTCTTCTTTCTGTTGCAATACGTTTTAAACTGTTAATTTTCTATAGTTCAAAGATTTGTAATGTATAGAATTATAACCGTATGTCTAATTTTTGAATGACCTAATTGATGGTGGTTTTGATATATTCCGATGCATTAGATTTTAGTTATATTCGTAAATTAATCATTTGATAAATACCATAATTTTATTTTCTTCTTCTATTTCTTATTCACCTGATCACATCTAAATTTCATTTATTTTTTTTTACTCATATGTATATATACGAAATCAAAATTTTAGATCCTGCAGTCACCTTAAAAGTATTATAAAAAAATTATTTTTTTTTCTTCTTAGATGACCAACAGGCCATATAAATCCTGGGCCTGACTCATCAAAGTCCTCCATTTTTTTTCGATTACGATTAATTTCATTGTTTAGGACTCAATATTTTATGCTTTTTTTTTCTACATAGGCAAAACACTATGTTGAATATCCTTTATAGCGGGAGGGAAAGAAAAGTTAGAAAAGAAGGAGAGGGTAGAACGAAATGAGATGAATTACGAACGAAGGTGTTAATGTTCGTCTTGAATATTGTACTTGTACCTTGCTATTTGAAATAACTAATAACTTATTTGTACAATATGTTTAATTTCATATATTTTAATTCTATATTTTAACAGCTTATATTACTAGAATATTTACACCTTTGATTCGTACTTATTTAGACTAATCTGATTTAATTATTTAGAACAAATTTAATTTGTAAAGGACCAAATGATAAGTAAAAACCTTTAATTAATTACTTTTATGCTAATATAAAACCTAATTTAAGCCTAATCTAAAGCTTAACTAACGTCTATTTACTAAAATGGTCTTAATACGAAATCTTAATATACTATCGCTCTTATAATCTGATTTTCGGAACTTCTTCAATCAAAAAATTAAACAAAATTACGTTAATATTTTAAAATGTATTTTGTTTAGGATTACCCACACATTACATCATATATCACAGTAAACGGACAAACATTACAGAAGTCTGCAACTATCTAATATATATAAGATATATATAATAGATCTGATAGATCTGATAAAGATCCATGAAGTGAATATAAATACAATAACAAAGTCGTCACTGATGGCTAATCAAATTGTTTTTATATCAGCATATCCGTAAACCACTATACTATGTGTATTACATATATATAAATAAGTAAATATAACAACTATTATCCATCAGATAAAAAATAAAAAAAAAAAATCATAAATCAGTAAAACTTGAGTAGAATATGATGCCGCTAATACTTTGTTCTCATAATATTCATCATTTGTTTTGATAATCAAATTTTCAATAAGATTTTTGCAAATTGCTGTTCAAATATACAAAATACATACAAACTATACCTAATTTAGAATTCTTACAATGTTGCAGTAAAATTTAAATTTTCGCATTTTTCTAGTCTTCCTTTTCGATTTAGTTTTTTTTTTTTATTTGTCAACTTAAATAATTATAAATTCTATGGTAATTTTAAAATTAAACAATTTTTAATTTATTTTTAAAATTCTCAAAAACTGTTACATTATTCATAAATTTTTAACTCCACTCTTTTATATGCTTTGTATTCTGTATAGGGTATACAGAATACAGAACATATATTCTGAATAAATTAAACTGAACTACTTTTTAACTACTTATTTATCAACAATAAAATATATGAGTCAAATTGAACGCAAGTGCGCATACAATTACATGCAATTAATGATATAAGATGGTAAGTTATAGTCTGAGTCCAAAGTTTGTAGTTTTTCATAGATCATCGGAACGAGATTAGAGAAATTAAAATAAATAGGCAGTTATGCCTGCCACAAAAAATTTAAAGAAGATGAAGACATTATTGATATCTCATTTACTTCAGGACTTGGCACTGTTTATTGCCAGAACTGAATAAATATCTGTCTTATACCTCAATAAAGATCCCGCTTATGATGATGATGATGAAATTATTTTAAATCGAATTTTAATTACATAGAATTTTTGATTTTGTATTCCACTTCTAAACTCCAAAGTGAAAGATTCAAAATTTATATTCTTCTGAATTTACAAAAATTAAAATATATACGTATTAGTATTATTTTTATTATTCCACAGAGAAAATCGTCTTCACCAAACAAAAATCGATCTTATTGCTGATAAAATTGAATTAAAAGGTATAAAGCTTATGGGCAAGCACCTAGAAGTTCAAAAAATTATATCAATAAAATGTAAAACATATAAGGGCCCGTCGCACAATTTCGTAAAATTACAAACCGTATTATTTTAACTAGTTTGCTATACTTTAATACTAACAACCAATCAAATTGCTTTATTTTGATGAAAAGTTTGCTACACATTTCATATGAAGCGTTAGAAACGAACGGATGATAAATACGAAATCGTAAATATACGAAAGAAAAATAAGAAGTGATTTTTTTCAACTTCGTATCTTCGTATTTTTACATTATTGACAGATTAATATAAAATGTGAACAAAAACAATCAAAAATAATATTTTGTGATTTAAAATTGAATTTTTTATATATTTTTATATTTTTTATAAATTTATTAATTCAAATTTTTTTGTATTTATATATTATATTTTCTTCTATGAATGACCATTTTTTGGTCATGCACCTTATCCGTTCTAAATTTGGTTTTTCCATATATTTTCCATATTTTTTTTTTCAAATTAAAAAATCAAATTAAGCTATTTCAAGTTAAAATTAAAAATAATTTATTCACAATTATATCACAAATAATTAAATCAATAATAAAAATAACATTTTACATTGAAATTTTGGTCGATTTTTATAACTCACAGATATGTACTATTGACATCTTCTAATAAGTTATAAAATCAATCAAAAAGAAAATAGGAGTTGTATAGGTAGTCTAACACTAAAAAAAACCTACTGATGAGTTCTAATAGTGTTATGATGAACGAAACAATTTCCTAAATATATTTTGTTTGTTAACACAAATAATAATAATAATATTTATAGACACAATGTTGACATAAAATGTCTATGTATCAATATTAATTCATAAATCGAACTTGTTCATTTTATTAAAAGTAAAATGACATGGAAATTTTAATATTTCACATTTAAAATATTTATAATCACATAAATTTATTTTATAATTATTTTATTTTATAAAATATAATTTATCAAATCACAAAATAATCAAATTATTTAAATCAAATTTAAATAAACCTTTAGATATCAACTGTTATTACAAAATGGTAAAAATACGAAATTTACAAATTTAACCCTTCACACAAAATTGACATTTGTAAGTTTACGGAATACGAAGATACGAAATACGTGACGAGCCCTATAGTTTAAATAATAACAATTAGCACAAGCCGTCATAAGTAGCCGTAAATAGTGTAGAAAATTAGTTTTAACTTTTATCAAAACATATAAATTATCTACAATATTTAAAATAAAAAATCGTAGTATACTTTAGAACGAATAAATTATATTAAAGTTGTGTAGATTAATTAATATAATTAACAAATTTTAGTTATTTTCATAATGTGTATATACTTTTTTTTACATATAAAAAATTCTTATTAACTTTTGTAGTTCACAAAAAAATAATAATTCAATTCCCTTCATATTTAATTTATACAATTGAATAAATGAATTTAAAGGTACAGTAATAAACCTCTATATTGTGTTAACTGATAATATTGAAATATTGTTATAAATACGATTAACTATTTTGCGTTTTTGAAAAACTTTAATTATCTATTTTTTATACTTTGTATTAAGTACACGTTTTGTTATAGTTTTTATTTGTCCTACTTATTAAAGATTTATCGTTTCAATGAAATTAATGTTATTGAAAGTAAAATTATTTTTAATTATTATAAAATTATGCAATTCAATTATATATTTTTTTTTAATTTATTGTTTTAATATTTTAATAGCCGCTAAAGCTTATTAAAGATGATAAAAGCAAACTAAATTTTAAATTGCGTTAATACAATAATAAAAACAAAAATATAAAAATAATGAAAAACTGAGGCGAGAAACTTTAATATTGTTAATAGTTCTGTATTTAGTTTCTACAACATTTTGTTCCAAATTTTATTTAAATTCCGTCCCTAATGTGACATATTAAATTCTTTAATAAAAAAAAATATTTTTAGCCGTATTTATTTTAGCGCTATCACTTAAAACATATGGCATTGTAAGCATATGGCGCATACAAACTAAATTAATTTATTTAAAATAAATTTATACTCTTCTGTGATAGCTCAGATATAATCTAAGCGTATCCAGTTGTTATTTATGAATTATTTTTTTTCTACCGCCATATTCCGCCCGAGTTTCAGATACTGAAATTGTTTTAATTACTGCTTTTTTAATTTCTGAACAATGTCAAATCAAATGACTATAAATCTTATTTTAAAATTTTATTTAATAATTTAGGATTTAGAGCAGCTGCAGTTAATATTCCTGACATTCTGGAAAGATTGATACAGACAGAAGAAGATAGAGTTGGTACAAAATTAATAACATTTTGTTGACAATTACGTGGAAATTATAACACATATGTATATAGATTAGTGTAACATAAAAATCAACTTTACTGACTAATAGCATTGTACTGCAATTTGGTTTCCGAATGTAAATTAGAAATATATAAAGCTATTATCAAGTTAATGTAAAGTTTCGTGTGGTACTATAGAGATGCATCCACTACTAAAATCTAACTTAAGTACTCTATCTGGAACGTGCGAAATAACATTTAAACATTTCATTTGTTGACAATATGATAACAAAGGTAAGTCTGACAAAAAATTCGTGTATGACGAAAGTGTAGAGGATGATTCAATTTAACAAAATAATTAATAACAAAAAATGCTACGAAACTTTTTTAAGGTAATTAAACTTTTTCACAAAAATTTTACTAAAACTTTAAGCTATTACTAAAAAACGATAAGTTTGATACCCACCATCACCATAATAGTGACACACTAATGAATATTTATAAGACATTATTTTTTTTAACAAAATAAATTAAAAATGCAATTTTTATTTTTTAGTTATGTACCACCTAAACGGGCTACTTTGTACACTGATATGAAGAAAATTGGTATGAACTTTGATATTATGAACTTGAATAAATTATTGAACAGTTTCAATTATTTAAGTAGTTGAGAAAATAATTTATCTACAATTGAACATATTAATTAAATTGAAAAAAAAAAATAGAAACTATATTAACACCAAATTCGTTTACTAGAACTTGAACTGCTTGTTGTTAAATTTGATGAAAATTTTGATGGGTTCAGAAATTTTGGCTTATTTACATTACTAACAAATTTTAAATTTTAATTAAATTCAATCACTACCCACCTAGGGGCTATCGCTTTTGTTTTTATTAATATTATATTGCATTTTAGATTTTAGTTTCTAAATCCAATTTTTAAAACTAATTCACCATATTTTGAACTATTAAAAAATCATTTTTTTCAAACATTATTGTTATGTCAAAATATTTCAGAAATTAACTCACACAATTTTTAACAGCAATTTCACAATCTTAAAAATTTATTTTTTATATCAAAATTTATTACAATTTATATTAAATATATAAATTTATATTTAATTCCACAATTAATTATTTAATCTTTTATTCAATACAATATCCTTAGGCATCCTTAAAATACAAATTATTGCACCAAATTGCATACAAAACAAAACGAATATATCCGTTACATTAAAACATTCGATTCCAAAAGCAGTTAAGAACTGAATCAAATTCGTTGATAACAAACTAAAAAAAAACGTATAAAATAAAACAAAAACAACAACAAAATAAGAAAGCTTTTTTTTTTTGAATTATAAAAATATTTTAATTTACCCCACCATCGTAAAAGAAACAAAATATTAACATTGAATTTGCATTGTCCTTGAATTAAATGAATCTTCCGTACTTTGTCAAGTGAAAATTTTTACATATAGCTATGAGAATTTAACATTTTTGTAAATTTTCCAATTTAAAAAAAAAAACACTAAATTGTAATTTAATCACCTTGTCAGATAAACAATAAAAATATCTAAATTGTAATAATCTTACAATACAAAATAAAAATGTAGGGAAATATTTATAGAAAAGATTTAACTGTAGTTTAAAATGTCATGAAGTTTATCAAAACAAAAATTTGTATTTTTTTCTAGATAGAAGAAAATTATGAAAAGAGCCTTCAGTTGTCTTTTCAGTTGTCCAACTTCTTTAGACATATAATTTTAGACATTTTGACATGTTTCGAAAAGGGAAGCGTATCACTTAGCACAACTCAAATGACAAACATCCGCTTCGCTTAAATTCATATATCCAAAAACTCACAATGCAAAAAATCACTTAGCAAATTTCTCCATTTAGGATCTACTATCCATTTAGGTATCAAAAACTTTAGAGAGGGTTGAGCGGCATTTTTGTGTTACATACAAAAAAGGAAATCATACCCTGAGTTGATACCCTGAGTTGGGACACTTTATTTTAATATTTGCTAAACGGATGTTTTGCAAAGTAAAAATTTGTCATCTGCACCCTTTTTGAGTTTTTTGCAATGTGATGTTTGCAATGTGAGTTTAGGTAATGTGCCATATATACCCTTACGACAGATTTTTTAGAATGGTAAAGAAATATTAGAAATAATTTTATCTAAAGAGATATGGCAATATAATTATTATACTAGTAATAAGGATGTAAGCATAATGTACTGCGGAGATAACAATGAAAATTAGTTAAACTCATTTTTTATTAACACCATTAGGGTTTTAATATTACAACATTATTACATATATTTAACTTTAATAAATTATTAGTGCAGTAAAAGGTTAATAAACAAAATCTGTGCTGTTTTACAGAAATATGTATGTATTTCTGTTCCTTTATATTTTCATCACACCCCTACATCGTGGAATATTAGTATTTTTAGTCTTTTTTATTGCTTATTTTATATTTTATATTTTATATTTTATATTTTATATTTTATATTTTATATTTTATATTTTATATTTTATATTTTATATTTTATATTTTATATTTTATATTTTATATTTTATATTTTATATTTTATATTTTATATTTTATATTTTATATTTTATATTTTATATTTTATATTTTATATTTTATATTTTATATTTTATATTTTATATTTTATATTTTATATTTTATATTTTATATTTTATATTTTATATTTTATATTTTATATTTTATATTTTATATTTTATATTTTATATTTTATATTTTATATTTTATATTTTATATTTTATATTTTATATTTTATATTTTATATTTTATATTTTATATTTTATATTTTATATTTTATATTTTATATTTTATATTTTATATCTTATATTTTATATTTTATATTTTATATATATTGTTTTATTACGTGCTGATACAATCTAGTGTTCTGTTCGTTTGTCAGCATAGCTTCAAATTACATCACTTAGGTTAGTTATATTGAGTTCTCCTTGGTTAACTTCGTTTGTGTCATAACTTTATAAGTTCACCACAAATCTCAAAATCTTATTTTGATAGTGCTGTATGATTACTCATAAAATGTTTTCTTTGCATATAGTATTCAGAACTGACTGCTATCAATACAAATGTTTATCCTTAATATTCTGATTTTTTCCCCCATTATTTTGATAATATTAAGGAACCTATTTTAGCTTTACTTAACTTTCTTTATAAATTTAAATTGAGTCCAGTAAGTCATTTAACTCACCTTATAAAGTTGTATTTAATTCTGAGTATGCAACCAATGAGTAAACTTTGTCTTCAGATCTGAAAAATGAAACCTTTTTAATTTCCATACTTGTTTAACTACTAAATGTATTAATTGTGATGAGAAATTATTTAATAATGTATTTTTAACTTGACTAACATACAATCTTATTATTAAATACATTATTTTGACTGTTATTTTTTACGCTATCATCCTAATTAAAAATAATGATTATATTATAACCTTCTTTTATATAATTGCATTATTTTAAAATGTAAAAAAAAAATAAAATAAATTCACTATGTAGAATTTATCGCTAAAGAATCACTAAGATAATGCTAATAATAATAAAAAGTTTAAATTTTCACACCTGTTTGAGAAAAGTAAAAAAAATGTTTGTTTCTTGTTTACTATTTTGAATTTATCTATTGTTCTTTTTTTTTAAATTTTAGCTAAAGAATTTATTGAATACAAGGTGATTTCGAAGTATCGAGTAATTGATATTGAGGAAATGAAAACAAATAAGAGATGGTATGGATGGTATGGTATGGATGGTATGGATCTATTCTCAACCCTTGACAAGGTATATGGAGTCTATAAAATTGATTCACGATCATAGATAAGATAAAATTACCAATAAGATAAAATTTGTTAAAGCTTTTTCAACTTGTACTCAAAACATATTTTTCGTTAATAAAATCGTGAAAATAAATTAAAATTTCGTCAAAAATATTTAATAGAGGTCGATGAATCGATGATGATACAATATTTTTAGGTCACAATCTAAATAAATTGCAATATCTAGTTGGCAAGGCAAAGGCAAGGCAAAGTAGTACAGCAATTTTATTTATTTTTATTATATTGTCAGGAGCATTGATTTACCGTTTTCGTGCATTAACTACTGCAAATTGTTATATAAAGCGGAACGAAAATTGTCTGACGAGTATACTAATTTATCAATTTCCTGGTACATGAACCAATTAAATTTTGTCCTGATATTAATATCAGAAAAAAAAACTATAACAGTGAACAAAAACAAAACGATTTTAGTGTAATATCTAATCTACACTATTGTGGTATATAAAATCCCAATCGAACGAGTCTCTAATTTTAAATTTTTTGCTTATTAGTTTGAAGACAATAATTGGAATCCGAGCATTTTCAGCAATAATTCAATCTCGATCGTTCAACTTTTAGTACTGGAAATAGCAGCAGAAGAAGAACAAAGCTAACCTAAATACCATTATTTATTTATTTATTTATATATACTGTATGTGTTCGATATACAATGAAACGATTAGTCTCAACAATTTGCATAATCTAAGTAAGTGTATAGAATATGACCACAATACTAAAACTAATAAAATTCAAAAATAAAGCAAAACAAACTAAATTTACAAATTATAATAAAACTTAAGTATCAGTTTGTATTTAACTCTTTCCCCGTACATGTTCGTAGGAAGTTTTGTAGTTGACAAATTAAATAATTATAGCCAAATATATTTATACCGTTATTTTTTTTTTGTAAACAAGTCTTATGAAGCTTTAATTATGTTGTATGATTCTATACACCAAAAAATAATACAAGCTAAGTTCGATAATGAACAATTCTTTAATACCTTATAAATTCTAAAACGTTTTGAATAGACTCATTTCACCCTGTAAGTTAACCTTCAAATGTAAATAAACTATGCAGAAATTCGTTAATCTAAAATCAAAATTTACTAATTTATTTAGCACAATTTTTTTGTTTTCTTTTTTTTTTTTTAATTTAAAACTTTAATTTTAAAATGATACAAAAAAATAAAATTATTTTTAATTCTATTGCAATTTTGGAAGTTTGTCAAATTTATAAAATTAACATCAATCATTTAAATATTTCTGAAACTTCTGGTATTTAGGAAGAATTATTGTATTGGTACCAGAATAAATTTTCGATATGGGAGAGCTGAAAACTGTCTTTTAAAAGGTTTAAAATTAAACTGCTAATTCATGTATTAAAATCAAGTATAAATAAAAATAACTGATAACCAAGCTGGTTTATATATGCCGCAAGGTATAATGCTGTTAGTGTTAACTTTTTCCATACATATATTAAGAAAACTCGTGGTCGTGGTAGCAACCAATTGCTGTAGCTGTGATAGCCTTTTTAAACTGAACTAAACTAAACACTTAAATCTAAATCTAAATCAAAATCTAATCCAAATCTAAATCTAAATCCAAATCTAAGTCGGAGACAAAGTCAAAATCAAAATCTAAATCTAAGTTTAAATATAAATCTGTATCAAAATGTAAGTCAGAGATAAAGTCAAAATCCAAATATAAATCTAAATTTAAATCTACATCCAAATCTAAGTCAAAGTCAAAATCAAAATCAAAATCAAAATCTAAATCTAAATCTAAATCTAAATCTAAATCTAAATCTAAATCTAAATCTAAATCTAAATCTAAATCTAAATCTAAATCTAAATCTAAATCTAAATCTAAATCTAAATCTAAATCTTAATCTAAATCTAAATCTAAATCTAAATCTAAATCTAAATCTAAATTTAAATCTAAATCTAAATCTAAATCTAAATCTAAATCTAAATCTAAATCTAAATCTAAATCTAAATCTAAATCTTAATCTAAATCTAAATCTAAATCTAAATCTAAATCTAAATCTAAATTTAAATCTAAATCTAAATCTAAATCTAAATCAAAATCAAAATCTAAATATAAATCTTAATCTAAATCTAAATCTAAATATGAACCTATAATCTAAATCTAATTCTAAATACAAATCTAAGTTAAAGTCAAAATCAAAATCTAAATCTAAATCGAAATCTAAATTGAAATCTAAATCTAATACTAAATCCAAATCTAAGTTAGAGTCAAAGTCAAAATCAAAATCTAAATCTAAATCTGAATCAAAATATAAGTCAAAGTTAAAGTCTAAATCCAAATAAATTCGAAATCTAAATCTAAATCTAAATGTTTATTAAACAGATTTTCAATATAATTTGATATTACATACCACATTTCAAAGTTCTTGAGTGAATAATTACTGTCGCAACATTGAAATAAAATTCTTCGTACGAAGTAGCATCAGTGTTGCAATATTCAAAATATACTTACTAAACACACACACGTCTTCAACATTGATTCTAATTATTTCATAGAGTAGCGTACTTCACTTGAATTCCATTAAATATTTTTAATGTTTAAATATGTGTGACATGAATAATTCAAAAAATAGAAATAAAAACTGCGAATACAAAATAAGAAAAATAATAAATAAACATTTTTAATAAAATTTGAACGCGCAGCTGTGTGTTGCAAACAATATAGTGTTGGTAAAGATTTGAAATTGAAAAAAAAGAAATGAAAATTTTCAACGGAATTTATATATGAGAATCGTTCAAGTTCAAGGCCATCATCTGTGTTTTCTATCGCATACAAGAAATAGTTTTTTTGAAGGCAATATTATAAATTTTGTATTTTGTTTTTCTTTTTTTTTAAGGTAGTAAAATACTTGTAATAGCTATAAGAGACAGTTATTGACTTTTTCAATAACAAAAGTTGAATGAATAGTAATAAAATTAAAAAGTAAAATTGATTTTTAAAAATGCATTATCATCATCATCATCATCATCATATCATCACTATAATTATCATTGAGAATAAAATATCTGGTGCATAAATATTTAAATTTTATTACTGGGTCTTTTATTATACATATTTTGGTAAAACTTGTAATTTAGTAAGGTTAATAATTATTATTGTAACTTTGTATATATGTACAGTAATGCTCATATAAATAGAACATTATATATATACTTTTAGAATTGTTTATGGTGGATTGTATAACTCTTAATGGCTTCTTCATATAGCTTTTCTTGTATGTGAACACAAAACTCTTCTAAATAGCCTTCTAATTCAACATTTGACATTTCTGTTGTAGTAATATCGCAAGCTACAATATTGCCATTATTGTACTTAGTCTTATATTACCATTGTTAGTTATAAGATTCAGATATGATTTCAATAAAGTTAGTGTCAACTCAACAACGTAATACACAACACATGTCTCACTTGGTTGTGTTATTACAAGTAATTTTTTCGAAATTCTATTTCCGGGGCTTTTTGGAATTGTGATTTTGTTACCATACTTCAACACTCGAATCGATGGCAGAGTCGAATCGATTCGCAGAAGTCAAAATATCGAATTTCAAAATTTTTGATATAAAAATTCTGGAGCGCCACGTAACAATTTTATTGCTATAAGACTCTTGCGCAATCTTATAACACTATTATAAACACTTTTTTAGCGGTATTAGTGTTAATTTGAGTGTTCCGCAATAATTGTTGCGAAACGTTATAGATACGTTATAGCACTTAAATGGAGAATCGCATAAGGCACTGTAATATATTTAGAATATAATATTGTTATATAATATATTATGCTGTAACATTATTATAGAATTAGTATACCTATGTATGTATTAGTGTACATCTTTTTATTTTGAAATGAAATTCATTTGAAATAATTTATGTTATACGAGAGTGAGATAGGTATTATTTTTTATTTTAAAATAATAATTTTATGGAGTTTATATTTATTTCATGAAAAAGGGAGATATTAATTACATATTTTTATAATTGTATGTAAATGATTTATAATAATATAAAAAATGTCTTACTAACAAATAATATTTTGCTGTTAAGAATAGTTGTTTTAACATTTATAATTATTGTGACCAAAAGATAAAATTTGACTGGGAAAGAAATTGCATTGACATTTATTATAATAATACTTCGAAAAAATACATTGCCCTTCAAAAATAACCACTTTTTAAATAAATATATGTCAAAATCCAAATTGCATCTTTAAAATATTTAATAATGTAGGTTAGTTAATGCATGACATAAAATTTGATATTTAAATAATTATTCTTTTAAGTAAAAATGATACCTACTTTTGAGAAAAGAATGCAAAAAAAAGCTGTTCAGTTTTTGTTTATTTAAAAAAAAATTTATTGGCTACCATGTTTACAGAAAATAATGGTGGTCTATTCTAAATATTTATTTAAAAGCTACAGTAGGTTTATTAGTTACATTATAGGAACACAGTAAAATAATAACACTACTACTGCTATTCTAGTAATTCTATTCTTATAACAACACTTTAACTCTTGTTATAGGATTACTCACTTTTAGAATTATAAAAACATTACTGTAGCATTTGCTGAAAATTCAATCATAACAACTCCCGCAATTGCTATAAGATCATTCTTATAGCAATATTAATCATATTATTTCATTATAACATCTTTAGTGCTTATCGGGAGTCATATAGGATTCTTATAGCACTAATTTTGTTTTTATAACATTAAAATGTTACGTGGGTATGGGTCGGTATTTCAAATATCTAAGAACTCATAGTAAAAGTAAAAAATAAAAATGCTAAAATTTACTTCTCTGGACTTGATACAAAATTTCAGACATCAACATTTTACCAATGAAATTGCCAAAGTCTACTGCTCGAACTTCCTTCGTTTTATTAGATCTCTTCTTTTACTGACAACAGAAAAATGTTGACATCAAAAAATAAAACAATAATAAAAAAAACACAATTCTTGTTGTCAGAGGCTACTGGAGGGCTTTTGTATCCCTGATTTTTTTCTTAACTTCATCCAGTTTTATTTACTTTTGCTATTATAGTTGCAGAATTTCGATTTCCGGTATTTTAAGTTTCATGAATTTTGAAATTTGGAATTGAAATTTCTGGACATATTTCTATATGGGACGACCAGACAATGATGCGGTGTTATTCCGGGATTTCGATTCATCACTCATTCTCCTTTTATTTATGTTCAAAAAATCTTGGAATGATGTTCTGTTTAAATGAACATGACTGTGTAATATTTATTTAATAATTGATCGAAAATATTAAAAAATTAAAGATTTTAAAGACATGTAATAAACTTGAAGAAGTGAGGTCTGGAACTAGAAATATATTAAAAAATATAAATTTTAAAATTTTAATAAATGTATTATAATAAAAAATAATATAATAAAAGAAAATGTACAACTCAATACTTTTACATATAACTCAATAAAATAGGAGGTGTGCCTTAAAAATAGGTTATCGTAACACATATTAAATCAGAATTGAACAAAAATTTAAATATGTATAATTAAAAACAAAAATGTTTTAAATAATTAAAAATATTTACCATGTAAAGAAATAAATTCATTTCAAAAACACTTATATTTAAACCGAATACAATTTAATTTAGTAGACCAATTTTAACTGCGATCATACATGATGGTATGAAGGTCAATTTTGTTTACATTTGCAATCTGAAATAATGCAAAAATTTAAAATCAATGTCATTGAATTAAATCGATGTTGTAAAATTGAATTTATGTCATTTTATTTTATCTTTTATTTCCCTCGGAAGAAATAACCAAAAGATATACAAAGTTTAATTTGAACTAAAAATATAAATAGGATAAAGAATAAGAACCACTCTTGATAAATGTTTGTTTAAATTTTTGTTAAATGGTATTAGCGAACATTTTTCGCTAATTGCTAATTGCTTCAGCATTTGACAGTATTGAAAAGAATTATATTTGTAATCTTTTACGCATCTCAACTTTAAAATGTTAAATTTTATTGTATTTCCAGTTGGAAAAATTTATTCAAACAATTTTTTAACCCATTTAAGAATTTGAATCTATCTATACGATACAGTTTTGTGCCTTTTATTACTCAAATAATAATGTGAGACTTTTAAGCAATATATAAAATATTGAATGTAAATTTTACTATTCGAATTTAATCTTTTTCAGTTTTATATTTTTAGGCTCCAAGCTATGTATTACAACAACTTTGATTGAAAATAATTTTGAAGTGTAATACATCAAAATCCATTGAAACTTTAAATATTCTCTTGTTAGGCCATTTTTGCATTTTAAGTGTTTCTTCGAATTGTTGATACTACCAAAAATAATATATCCCGGGTATGTTAGTTTTAGTATCAATAATCTACATACATTTTATATGAAAAATATAGTTTATAAGCTAATGTTGTAGAAATATTTAGAAAAAAAACAAAAATGATACAGTTAAATAACAAATTATATTTAATAAAACAAATTAAACCTAAATAATATAAATAAAACATGATAGAAACAATAATATTGTAATCAAAACGGTATAGCATTAATTCGTAAAATTGTTAAAAGCCGTTTAGCAATAAAATATTTATATATTTTATATATATTTTATATTTATTTTGAAAAATTACTTCACATAAAATATATTATGGTATACCTTTCAACGTTGGTCGTCACCGAATGTATATATTTTAGTTGCAGACAGAAGTGCTAAAGCAAAGTTCATAAGTTAAAGGTTTAATTTTAACATTGCACTACAAATTGTTGAAATACAGTGAAATCTACATTCAAAATATGCAATTTTTTCCCAACAATAAATGCAGTTTTTTGTTTTTGATTGTTGTGCAATGAAAATGCAAAAATTTCATATTCTGGAAAGAAAGTGATTTTCAAATTGTATTTGAGTATTCGAATATATACAGCGCCAAAGTGTCTGTTAAGATTCTATTTTTTTTAATTTATTTTATTTCCATTGTAAAAAAATGTCTTCTTCATTTTTTATTTATTTGCTAATTTCTAAATTAAAATTGATTTCCTAATTGGTTCAGAGACGATAGATTTAAAATTTAAGATAATAAATTTGTTATTTGTTATTATTTCAATTTTAAACCACAACAAAAGAATAACATAATGAGGGATATATGAATGATGATTTTCAATGGTATCTTAGAAAACCTTTGTAAAAACCATCATAATATTAAATGTCAGTATAAAATTCCGCCAATCTGTAGTAAGATAATAATAATATGGGGTATTGCATTTATCAGCTGTTTCAGAATCAATATAGCTATTTTCGTAATATGGCGTTTTTTCTATAAACTGAATATTTATTTCCAGTTTTTTATATACCATCATCGATTTAACCCTGTCGAACCGGCCGATTGCCACAATGTATGCACTACAAAAACTTTAATGATTCCTAAAACTAAAAAAATGCATATTGAAATTGGTTTAAATCTATATCAAATTGTCTTTAACCTTTAACTTAGGAGATGAAATTTAGTAACATAGTACTGGACGTGGTAGCAAATTTTACACCATTTTTTTTTTTATATTTCAGAAGCAATATAATATTTTTTATAAATATTTTTTCACGTAAAGCTGGCTAAGTTAATTCTAAATGTTATATTAAAACAAAAAAAAAGAATTTATATTTACAAAACAACTTAAAAAAAAGTTAACAAAAAATAAAATGGCATTTTTTCACAGCTTAAATATATATATTTAAAAGAAATAAATAGAACATTAAAACTATAATATATCTAGAAGGTACTGGGAATATCGGCTTGTGAGAGAGCAATGGAGAGAAGTAATAAAGAGAAAAAAAAGACAGTGTAAAATTTACCACGACGTCATAAGTTAAGGTTAAAATGCTTGTTTTATTCCTGAACAAAATATATTCAATTTCGTGTATTTTCGTTGCCTTTGTATCGTTATTTTACGAAAATAATGAATGAAAAATGGGTTGCAAAATTTTGATTGACAAATTCTCATTGAGAAAATGCACAAAAAGTATGGAAATATTAAATAACATAAAATAAAAAACCGTATTTTTGTGTCAACTCCATAACGTAAGTAAAATTTTTATTATAAAATTATGGTTTTTTTTATATATATTTATACAGCTGGTACACATACAAGGTACCAGCCGTAATGTAAATGGTACATGTATGTACCAAGAGTACGCTAGATAATATGCATTATGTTTTATATTGTAATATGAATGAAGAAGAAATGGCGTGCTTGGTGATTTTTCTTTCGGAAGTAGCAGTTTATTTGTGTCTGATAGTAGAAAAGAAGGAAGACTCTCAAGTTGAAGATGTTGAAGAAGAAATTTTGAACGGTAAACATTGTTTATGAAGATATAGGAAATATTATAAGTGAACACATCAAATTTACCGCCTATAAATATTCACTCTGAAAAAATACTTATCGCACTTGTAAAATCGGATCACATATACAACGAACAATATTTAAAAAGTTGCTGCTCACATATGTTAAATATAAATAAATTATTTAATATTTAATACATAAAACAAAATTTCCAATATTTTATTAGATATTTTACAGGACTGTTGGTTCATATTTGTACGACTTGACACTCCCCCGCCCCCTTCTGGATTGAACCCCCTTTGGCAACACGCTTTGCTCATACATATTTATTTGGGAGTATGTACATAACACATTTCCCACATACATTTTTGGATCAAACTCTAAAAGCCGGTTCGAAAGGGTTAAATCTTCAAAAGATCATATCAAATTACGAACGATATTATTATAATGTAAGCCAAATAATCTTAACGTATTACGATTAAGAGGAGTAGTCTTTCTTCGGCAGGAATAGAGTAAAAAAAAGTATTTTTTTAAGTATTTTCATGGGTGAGTAAAAGTATATTGGTGAGTAAAAGTTGGTATTGAAATGAACTGTTATATACCATTGCGTAGAGCTTCATTAGTATGTAAACCTTTTTTATTGAACCATCGCATCCGCTTCAATGATTTTGGAGATATTAACATGACAGAGGATTCAAAAATTATAAAAGTCATAAAATAGGGAAAAAAATCTAAAGGTAGAACTATTTTCAAATAATGAACTCTAAGTCCTTAAAATTAAATTTAAATTAAATTAAAGCTATTAATCAATTAAATTTAAAAAATAATAATTATCATGTAGCACACACAGCACTGATTTGGTTTCAAACTTCTTTACAACGTTCATTTTTTTGCAGTTGTCATTTCAGACAGGCATTTTCATACACATCATACATGGATGACTTTAATCACATGACTTTATTGTATGATCGTAATATTATAATAGTATAAATTGACGTTTGTGGACAGATTTCTGCAATTGTATCCTTTATTTTGTAGGCATCGGCAAACATTTTTATAAACGTCATATAACAAGACAAATTATTGTATTGTACTTCAATCACATGCCTTATTTTGAACACATTTCTGCAATTGTATATTTTTTAATTAATCACAATTTTTTTGTTTTTAAGTCCTTCTTAGTTCAGGAAAAATTGCCTCTCAAAATCAAATTTTTGTTTTAAATACTTTGAAATAATTTTTTTTTAAAACTTTGCAATAAAAAAAAGTAAATTAAAAACAATTGAGAAGCATAATTCTCATTAAAATAAATTTATTAAAAATAATTTTGAAACATATTCTTTTTTTCATTGACTAGATTTTTTTATTTTTTATTTTTTATTTACATAATTTTATTTTTATTTTAATTATAAAAAAATAATTTTTTAAACAATTATTTCTACTGTAGTTATTTTATTATGACTGCTTTAAACTGTGTACCTTGACTATTTTACAATTTCATTATAAATGTAATAAACATTTTCTTACGATATACCTAGATATTTTTTATAATTTGAAAATTTAAATAAATTTTAAAATTTACAATAAGATTTAATTGCGTAGGTGTACACACTTTTTTCAAAAATATAAAAACGTAACTAATTCAAATTCTAAGAGTGATTTAAAAAAAAAAACAAAAAAAAATATTATTTATATTAAATTCCAAAACTGTTTCACCATATCAGCTGCTTTTTCACCTATCATTAAAGCAACTGAATTAGTATGTGCTGCAGGTAATACTGGCATTATTGATGCATCAACAATTCGTAAATTTTTAATACCATAAACTTTTAATTCAGGATTAACCACAGCATCAGGATCTGTTTTTGGTCCCATTTTACATGTACCAACCTGATGCTGTAAACTTATAGCATAACGTTTAATACAACATTTCCAATAATCATCTGTATTGAATTCGATATTTTCACATCCATAATAAGGTTTCCTATGAAATTTAGTACCAAATTTTTGGAAATGTTTCGATTCAGAAATTTTAATTGCCTAAAAATATTTTAATTGATTTTTTTTTTCAAAAGTAATTAGGAATAAAAAATAAATAAATAAAATAAATAATTAAAAAAAAAAAATTTCAACAGAAAAAACTTTAAAGAAATTTAACAGAACACAAAAAAAAATATTTTGTATACATACCATACGAATTCCCTTAATTAAAGTTTCAATTTCAGTTGTATGCTGAAAATAATTTGCAATCATTTTAGGCCAATCAAATGGATTTGTACTTCTTAAAGAAACTCGACCACGACTTTTGGTATTTAAAAGAACTGGAACCAAACCAAAAGCATGCTAAAATTTAATAAATAAAAAAATTAAAAAAAAAATTAATTATTTCAAACCAAACTGTTTACCAACCTTTCCAAGAATTTCACCATAAGTTTTTTCATAAAACTCTTCAGTCAAACCAACTAAATTTCTTAAACTTCCGAATCCATCATTATTTAGGCCACCATTACCTAATACAATTTCCAAATCTGAATAATCATTATCTAAAATTATAAAAAAAAAAATAAATCTAGATTTTTTTAATATTAACAGATTCATACCAACAGTTGAATTTTCCGTTCTAACAAAACCAAATGCTTCTGCACCACCAGGTAATGTATAAATACCCTGTCCTCTAATTAAATATTGAAAAACATCATGTGGATTCATAATTTCATTTTCAACAATTGTTATCGATTGATTAACTAAAAATGTTAAGCCGGGCAATGATAAATGATCTTGTAAATTATAACCAACTTTTAAGTCCTCAATTAATGTTATATTCATTTCATTTAAATGATCTTTTGGTCCGATACCAGAAAGCATTAATAATTTTGGTGATCCAATAACACCAGCTGCTAATATTATTTCTTTTTTTGCTTTAATCCACAATTTTTTCTTATTCTTTTCAATTAATACACTTTCAACCACTTTACTCACTGGATTTACTATTAATTTTATTACTCTGGATTTCATTGAAATATCTAAATTTGAACGATTCTTAATTGGTTGAATGAATGCTTTTCCAACACTACAACGTCTTCCATTTCTAATATTTGCATGTATTCTACTAAAACCAAGCATTTCTTTACCATCTGGATCCGAAATATTATAACCCATATCATAGCCAGTTTTTAAAAATGCATTTAATAATTTCGATTTATATGGTGGATATGTTACATCTAAATATCCATTTGAACCATGATAAAATGAATTTTTTAATTCTGGAATTTTTATTATTTCAGATTTTTTAAAATATTCCAATACTTCATTATAACTCCAACCATAATTTCCTAAATTTGACCATAAATCAAAATCTTTTCGATGTCCACGACTATAAACCATAAAATTAACAAGACTTGTACCACCAATACCTTTACCTTTTGGCCAACTGCAAACACCATTTAAATGTCCATGGCATGCATTTTTATCCGGTTCAGTTTTATAACCCCAATTATAACGTGTAATTGAAGTTAAAGCTGCTGTTAATGGTACTTGATTAATAAATGTTTCTTCATCTCCAGCTTCAATGAGTAGCACAGTAATATTTTTGATTTCAGTTAATCGATTTGCCATAACACTGCCACCAGAACCCGAACCAATTACAATAAAATCATATTCTTTGCGAAAATTATCACCAATATCAGGTATTTTTGTATTCATTATTAATGTTTCTATATCTCGTGAAAAATCCACTAGAAATTGTGATTTGGTGAATTTAATTATTAGAATAATTATTAAATATGATATTAGCAATTGTTTGGAACTAGCCATATTAAATTTTTGATTTGATATTGTTTTTTATATATTAAGAAATAAAAATATTTTTTTGTAATTTTTAAGATGTATACCGTTAAACTTGCGCCAAAATAAAAAACCCAAAACTGATGATTCCAACTGTTATTTTAAAACTGGACTGATATTCATGTCACCCAAAACAAAAAAAAAATATCCCAAAATCCATTTCCATCAGTTGAATTAAAATTATTTTATTAAATTTAAATTACAGTATTTGGCCATTTTATATATCGATTAAAATTAAATTTATTAAAATCTGTTAGCATCATTGATAGAGGTTAAAGAGGTTAAAATTAAGATTCAGAAGTCATTTATTTTATTGATAAAAAATTTAAATTAAATTAAAGCTAATAATCAATTAAATTTAAAAAATAATAATCATCATGTAGCCAACACACACAGCCCTGAGTTGGTTTCAAACTTCCTTACAACGTTAATTTTTTTGCAATTGTCATTTCAGACAGGCATTTTCGTACACATAATACATGGATGACTTTAATCACATGACTTTATTCTATGATTGCAATATTACAATTGTATAAATTGACGTTTGAGGACACATTTCTGCAATTGTATCCTTTATTGCAATATTACAATTGTATAAATTGACGTTTGAGAACACATTTCTGCAATTGTATCCTTTATTTTGTAGGCATCGGCAAACATTTTTATAAACGTTATATAGCAAGACAAATTATTGTATTGTACTTCAATCACATGACCTTATTGTATGATAATGATCGCAATATGATGATAGTATTTTGACGTTTACGAACACATTTCTGCAATTGTATATTTTTTAATTAATCACAATTTTTTTTGTGTTTTGTTGGTTTGAAATTTTGAAGTAAATAATATTATAAATAAGTAAATAATTTTTAATTTAATAAAAATCTGAATTAAAAATAAAATTATCTGAACTTGTTTGGCAAAATTCTGTATTTTAAAAAAAAAACCTGATTTTATTTATCAAATATCTGAATTGGTTTAGCAAATACCTGAATATATTGGTTTAGCAAAAAACTCAATTTGACTCGCAAATGATATATATAGTTTATATTTAGCACCTATTTCTCACTATGAGTTGTATGAAAATTTTCTATGTTGGCATTTTGAATTTTGTCATTTTAACTAATATCAAGCTTTGATTGTAGGAATGTAGGAATGTTGCATAGAATAAATCTATTGTCTACTTCCGGCCTGGATTCTGTTGTGATGCTATTACTGCTTCTCAGTGTTGCTCCTACTTATGTACTCTTTCAAAATTGTTATATTCTGAATATTTCTTATTTCTTAACATCTATAGGTATTTTATTTGCCCTCATTGATTTTTAAACCTACATTTTTGTCCCTGTCGCACAAATACTTCTTTCAAACATCTGGAACTTTTAGCTATGACTATATCATCCGCACATACAATTATTTTGGCTGTCATATTGAATACCCTCTAATTTTCCTTTAATGTAATGTTTTTTTAAGTTGAATATTAATGCAGATCTGACATCTAATTGTCGTACCCCCATTTCTATTTCTACAAAATTATTATTAAATTGTATATAAAATTTATTGAAATAAAGAAAAAAAATAAGCACCCACACATAATATAAATCATAATAATTCAATTGATCAAATAATAATTCATTTGATCAAATAAAAAAAAATCATTAATATGGCATGATACTGTTTCTGTGTTGGACCACGTGGAATTACAATACCAGTTATTAAATGCATAACAATAAGATCGATGCGTAACAATATATATTTATTTTATATGCGTTTAAATATTCAAAAAATTTATTTAAAAAGTTAACAAGTTTTTTGCTTTTCTCTTAAATTCAAAATAATTTCAATTTTTTTACATATAAGACTAAGCTAAAGGTCTCTAATAAGATTTATTAGATTCAATTTTTAAGTGAGAATTTACTTTACATGAAAAAAAAAAACATTGTTACAGTTATTATTGATTACATAATTAAAATGTACTTATATACTTACTTATGTTAATTTCATTTAATAAAAAGTGAAAGTAAATTTATTCAATTTTTTTTTTCCATCTGAATCGACCCTTAACACAAAATTGTTTTTTATATAGAGATATGCGCCATTTTTGAGACTGTAGTAGTAGAGTGAATTGTTAATTTGATATAAATTTTTAAAAACACTGTCAACGTAATAGCACAAATTAATAAATTGAATATTATTAATTTGTGGTAGAACTAATACGCACTGAGTATAGTATTAACTATTAACTAATGAGTAGGTTATCTGTTAGCTGATAATCAATAAGACATTCATTATTATCACATTCAGAAATACCAACTGTTACAATTTTTTTAAATAAAAATAATTCTATAATAGTTTTAAGGCCATATAGCCCGTGGTTGATGGTGTATATCTGTGGTATATTAATAAGTATATTAAGGGATGTGAGATCTTACCTACAAGAATTACATGTAAAACTAGACTAGCAAAATAAAATATTATTGTTCAATTTTATGAATAATATTACGACTCTTTCGTATTTATACTTGAACTTGATTTTCTGTATTGCATGATATTTAATATTTGCGTAATATGGTATACAATGCTTTTTTTGTTACAACAAAATGTCATAAAAAAACGAGATATAGAATACACAATATAGTTCAATTGCATTATTAAAGAATAGTTGCACTAAGTATTATTGTTTAATCGTAGTTATTGTATTTTTTTGGATAATCTCAATAACAAGTTATTTATATCTTCAAACAAATCGTTTTATCAATGAAAACAAGATTTTTGTCAAAAATTTATAACAAAAATAAAATAACAATAAAAATGGTTTTTTTTTAACAATTTTATTACCTACCTGTTGTAAATTGAATTAACTTAAAACGAGCAAAATGTTTACTGTCATAAAAAAAAGCATTGTATGAATTATACATGCTATTTCGGGTAGAAAAGTAGTAGAAATATACCAAAATTTGTTAGTGAGGGGTGATTTCGGTAAGCAGTAAGAAAATCTACCAAAATTTAAAATTTTGGCAGATTTTTGTCTTTCGCATTTTTTTTCTGGGAATATAAATTATGTCAGTGTCAAAATTTTTATTATTTTTTATACACAAAGTGCAAGGAAATTGTTGTTGACAACGTAATTTTCTGATAGAACACTAATAAAATAAAAAAATATACAAATTATACAAATAATATTGTTGGATTGATATTAGAATAATAATAAAAATTTATTTATTTATTTCTTTGCCAATGATTTCATTTTCGGTCATCTTATAATTTGACAGCAACAATGTCAGAAATCTACCAGTTTTTTTATTACGTATATGAACATGAAAGTAGATTTCTGCCTCGTATAAACATGGGCTACTTACTATATTATTAATCAACATCATACTTGTAGTTATCATACCAAAGTAATTATGTAAGTAACGACACTGCACCGACAATTGGATTATCTTATAAAGAAGTTGTAATAATTGAGACAGTAAGTATATAATTTAATTTTTCTTAAAATTTTATTATTTGTCATTTTTTTGCTTTGGGTATATGAAATATATTTGAACAATTCATAATTGAAAATTACGTTTTCATTATACAATGGCGCTACAGCCCTAGATTTTCCCATCTATAGGTGTATAGAGAATTACAAATGTCTATTTTAGTTACTCCGGAAAGCCAATCAGCAGTATATTATATCTTTTTGATGCCACGACTTTATTTATCCATTTCCAGGTATTGACTATTCTTAGACAAGAATTCGCTTAAGTTCAATAGAGCCATATACGTTATTGAGATAGTTAATAAAATTTCAAATATGGTTTTGTTACAATATTATTTTACCAGTTAGCATTCAAACCTCACTCCAACAATAATAAGTTCTGAGACACATTTTACATGATTATTGAACATGATTATTTAAAAAATAAAACTGTAAAAACTGTTATAATTTAACAGAATTTTTATGTTTTACATTACTTGACATTGTATAGCGACACTATTAGCGCCTCTATTATCAAATATAAATACTTAAGGACTACAAAGTTAAATTCAATTTTGTGCTTTAAATTCAAATCCAAATCCTATTCAAATGCTCGAAAAAACATTGAAGATATTGTAGTATAAACTTGCAATACTATACTTAATTAAGCACGAAAAGGTGAGTCTACCTAAGTTACTGTCAAGAACATAAAAAAACAAAAAAATAGGTATAATAGAAAATATTGGTGTATGTAAAGAGTATTTCTCTCTAAGCGTATACAACTTTTATATACTATTTAAAGCTAAAAATTATAAGAGTTTTGGAATTTCGTTTCGTTTTTATAACTCACATATCGATTTGTTTTGAATCTACATAATTTAATATGTTTATTTTATTCTGATTAGTTAGGAAACTATTCACAATTATGACTTCTCACTACTACTATTACTACTACTATTACTACTACTACTAATAATACCCCAGTCGATATTTTTCGAACTAATGAAAATTTCATCTACCCTTTCATGCATGAAAGTTGCTGAAAATTTCATGAATGATCTTGTAATCTAGATGGAATTAGGTATTAGAAGTACTACCAGATTTGCATGAAAAATTCATGCACCATTTCATGTACGCAGTACGCTACGAGAAACGTATAATGATTATTATACATATCGGATGATTTTTTTCTTACAAAAAGCGGTCAATTATCAAGTGTTGAATCCATCTTTATAAAGTAACTTTTGAGTGGTAAACACACGTTTTTTTCTTATAATTATAATTTTTTTGTGAATATAATATATTTTGGGTACTTGTTCAATTTAAAATTAAAAAAAAAGTTGGAAAAAATTATATTTAAATTTAATAATTATGTATTGAAAATAATAATAAAATAATAAAACAATTTTTTTTTGGTGCATAATAATTTTATAGGTAGGACAATAAGGTAAGTATTAAGATTGATTATTTAAAATTAAAATGGAAGATTTCAGTAAACGGCATTTAAGGAGGTTGGCTAAAAAAGAAGTCAATTTACTATTAGGAAAACTTAGAAGAATTAGATCACTAGAAAAAGAAGGAACTAGTTCAAGTAGTGTATGGACTGAATCCTACATAAATCTATTAGGCATGCGTTTAAGCGGCACAAAAATAAATATTGCAAAAACATAAGTTTACAAAAAAATAAAAAGAATATTATGTAAGTTTCATTTCATTTAATTACGTTTCAGATTTTATTACTTGTTTTTATTACTAATTTCATTAATTTTTTTTTAATAATTTTAATAATAATAAATTTTTTTAAAAAATTATGTTAATAATTTTTAATTTATATCATATTGTCATTATTTTCAATTAAAAGTACAAAATATATATTTAAAAACAAAAATTTAAAAAAATCTTTTCATTATACATTTCTTCCCTAAAATATCCATTACCGAGTATATGAAATTTTCCCTTATATGTATATGTACTACATACTCACTCGATGAAATTGTCATCGATAAAGTCATTAATGAAATGGTCGATGAACTTGTAGCGATAAATCATCGATGAGCTGCTAGGACATGCCTTAACAAATGTAATCAGAATTGGTAATGGACAGAGGTATCTACTCCGGCTACTTTGTATTAAGGAAATCATCGATGGAGTATGTAGGAAATAATCTACTGGGATTGGAGCTCGTATTGTAGTGAACGAAACACTCTTTTTATTTAAAAATATTTCATTTGAAATATTAATGTCTAGTAGATTATAATGCGTTTGAGTCAATGTCAGATCATGATAAATATGTCATCGTTAAATATGTCAATGTCTTTACAAAATCTAAACATATAGTTTTATCGCATGCATTTTATTTTAACCAACAGGGACCCCTACTACATAATAAAAATTTAAATTAAATTTAAATAAAACAAGAATTTTTTTTTTTTTGATTATTTATATATAATATATTTAGTAATAATATTAATAATATTTAAGAATTTATGCAATATTATTTAATAATTATTTTTTTTCATTTTTAATTATTTTATAATTACGTATGTATTTTTTTTTTTTTTGTTGTTTTTAAATTGTACATAATATTTAAATTTTACATAAGGTCTAGGTAAATTTTTGATTATTATTCACTATAAATGAATTTCTGAACAGTATAATTTAATCAATATAACTATGTAACTGTTTCAGGAAATTTAAAATACTTTTCTATATGCAATTTTTGTTTTTTTTTTTTTTTTGTAAATTTTCTAAGGATTTAAATTTATATAAAATATACCTATATGCATAATATAAATTTATATACACTACATAATGTATAATATTTTGTGTATACATAATATGTATATTATATACATTTAACGAAATTGCTTTAAGATTTAATAATGTTATTATAATGTTTTGTTGTTTTTATTGTTTTTTTTTTCAATTTTATTATTATTTAATTTGCTTTGTTTTGATTATAATTTTTGGATAAGAACTATAGGTTTAAATTTTTAATAATTATTAAATGTGTTATATCTTAAGTATATAATTATCAAGTATATAGAATTTAATTAATTTCTTTTTATTGTGTGTATTTATTTTTAAGTTTTATAAACAAAATTTTATATGGAACAGTAATCAGTAGATCAAGAGGTTGTTCGGAAATTATAAAATAAATAAAAATAATGTATTCTACTTGACCTTATCAATATTTTCTCAAAAAAATTTCACCCTCTTTCTTTTTTTAATTCTTCACTACTTCATTTCTGGCTTACATTATCCATGTAAAAGATGGATCTATTCTACCTTTCTACAAAGAAAAAATAACACAAAACTATTATATAAAATAAAAGTGTGAAATCAAAAAAAGCCAATTAAAATTTGAACTTTTCAAATAAAATGACTAAAGTGAAAATTTTCAAATAAAATGACAGTTATAATATATGGTACCTTATTAGAAGTTATGAAAGCACAATTTAGCTTGTTGTTCTGTATTTTCATTTACAACAAGTCACAATACATTAATTTATTGTTTTTGTGTAACTTAAACTTTCATATACGAATAGGTTAGTATGAGTGGTGTGGTGCTAGAAAATTATTGACATTATGTTGACATATTAAAAAATAATTCATTCCAAAGGATTTTATTCTTCAAAATCGAAGTCATATTTAAATACGCCAAGCAATATGAACCTAGAATAATTTTTGAGTAAATAATTTTTTACATTATAATAATTTTAATTACAATGCACCTAAAAGTATGCAATTTCATAAAATACACAATAAAATAATTTTCACCACATTTTCAAAATGAATGCAATTTTAGAGGTGAATAAATATTTCTATAGTAAAAAACGTTTTTTTTTTTTTTATATTTATAACCAAAATTTATGTAAGTTAAAAAATATCTTTATACTTTCTAACCGTTGGTTAGGGGAAGAAAAAAGGATAATAATTATAGAAAAAAGAGAAAGAAGAAAAAGAAGATTCAACAAGGAGTATCGAACAGTCTTATTAATTTTAAAATTAATTATAGCAAAAAAGTCATTAACCATAAAGAAAAAGTGTGTTGTATTTAAAAATAAAAATTGAAAAAATTAATTAAAAAATAAAAAAAAATTAAAATTAAATTTTTCTACAAGTTTTTCTTTCCACTCTATAATCAGTAAATTCAATTGAAAAAGAAAAACAAACAAAATTATTGGAAAAACTGCAGCATTTAATACAAAAAAACTCTGAATTATTATTTATATATATATATATTATAGTTTCAAAAGGTTTTTAGGAAAAAAACAAAAAAAATTAATTCAAGACTGTACTAAAAACCATAAATGTACATTATTATATTATCATTTTTTACTATTGCTGATCCAAAGATCATAGATTTTAATTCAATTTGAATTTATTGATGTTTCAGCAATCAATTTTTATTTTATAGTTTCTTAGCATTTGACATTATAATTCATCATAGACACCTCAATTGAAAATATATTGACTACATAGTACAATTAAAGATCAGTTATTGAATCAAAAATCAAATATATGGTTAATACATAAAATTAAGTCCTATCTCAATGAATTGATCATAAAATTTAAGTGTTCGTGACATCAAAAATGCAATATTAGAGTTTTAACTGCAATGTAGTATGTTCCATAACGTACTATATGTAACATATAATTCTAAAATTTTTATATTTTGTTTTTTTTTGCATATTTAAAGCTTTGTGCAACTATTGTATATAGTTCGTCATGGAGCATACTAGGTTATAGAAAATTTTTAATACTGCATTTTCGATTTCACCATATTTACAGATTTTGTGAACTTTAATTGCATGACGAACGCCGCTGGTGATAAAACCATATAAAATATTAAACGTGACATAAATCCATATAATCAATGCTACTTTCGACTAATTAAACAATTAAAATCAAAATTCCTAAGCAGAAAAATAAAGATAACAAACACTATACAGAAATCTGAATATTCCGATATCAATAGTTGTATGCAAAATAAAGTTGATTAATAAATTTTTATTTGTGTTTACAATCCGCACTGTCGCTCATACATATATCATAACAGATATCGTAATTTTTTTTCCAACCATCCAAAGTATTTGAACCATATAGCAATTAAAATATGTAATATTAAGGAGAATAAAAATGTCAAAAAAAAATATTAACACTATCCAAACAATAAAATCTAAACTTTAAACATTAGAGTAAACATTCTGTTCAATACTATTTCAACCATTCATTTTCAAAAAATACTATTATCGTGAAGAAATAATCTACAATATGCAATATACAATGTTACATATCAAAATTGGCCATCAGTAACTTATCTTGAAAACAAAATTGTTACTATTTATAGTTTTTGGTTACCTATAATAAACTGGCAACATTAAAAACAAAAAAATAAACAAAAATTATTTTTTAATTTTTATTTTTATTGCAAATACATAGTTTGTTTTTTGATATTTTATTATTTTAATTAAACTTAATTTTTTTTTTTTTTTTAATACCAGATTATATTTAATTTTGGAAAAAAAAACAACATTGACATTTAAATTTATAATAATAATTAATAGATTAATTAAAATAATTAAAATTTATATAATACTAAGAATTGGATATAAAAAATGTTTTTTTTTTTTTTAATAATAATAATAATATTAATATTATATATTTAATAATTTTATATGTGTGTGTACAGTTGTATGAACGAATACAGAAGTGATATTTAGCCCATATTGATGATATTTTCACAATTTATATTGATAATAGTAAATTTATTATTACAGTAATTAAAAATTTTAAAGTGTTATTTAATTTTATCTTAATACCGTTAATTAAAGAATAAAAATAATATGAATTATATATAATCGAAAATTATATAGCATAAAGTAAAAATCGATTTAACATAATTAATGATAAAAATGAAAAGTGATTCTCAGAAACAAACTTCTAATGGGATTAACACTCATTTCTAAGAATTATATTACTTATTTCAAGGAAGTAATAAATTATTACAAAAACTTAAAAATAAAAAATTTTTGATTTAATAATTTAAGAAAAAAAGGAATTTAAATATATATATATATACGTATTCTAATAGCACATGAGTGGCATTCCAATATCTAAGTTATTGAAATAAAATAAGTAATTAATTACGAATAAATCGATATTTACAGTACATTTTTTTTGTTTTAATTTTTCTTATGTCTCTCATTAAATTCTCGGTATTTGTTTTTGAGTGTTTTCAATATCACTACTGTATGCATACATATATAATAATATATTCATACATAGATTTAATAAAGATTGTAAATATCTCATCCTTATTCTAATTCTTTGCAGAATTAATCATGAATTAAATTTATATAAATTTTCATTTATTTTTTTTTTTTTTGTTTTTTGTAGTTTTCTATGACATCAATTCTTTCTTTATATTATTTTTACATTGAATCTCTATTTGAAATAACATAATTAATTTTTTTGAGTTATACGATTAACTTAAATTATAATTGAGTTTAAAAGTTGTATGTGGATTTAGTGAGTGAAAATTAATATTATTGTTTTATAGCCTCTTTAATGTCTTTTAGACAAAAAAATGAATTTTGCCCGGTTTGAGTTTTTATTGTTTTGCATTTTTAAATTACCTATTGTAATTTCTTATTTTGATGTTAATTTACAAGCTTTTTAACTACTGAAAGCTTGTGTTACTATTTACTAAATTATTAGATTCTATTCCATTTGTTACAGTATGTAACAATTCACCCGCATTTCTTATGCCTTAAAATTTTTAATGTTGCGCAACTAAGACATCACTATATTCTTAGCCAATACAACAGCACGTCTGGTCTACCAATAGTGATTTATTAAATTTATCAGAATAATTTAATTTTTAATTTTTTATGGATGTTTGTTGTGCTTGTATTTTTTTTTTTTTTGTAACTTTAAACGCAAAACAATTTATTTTTATTTTATTTTTCCTTTTTTTTTGTGTACATAGCCATTGTAAGGTGGATTTTATTAGATAATTAGGAGACATTTTACTCTGATTAGTACGATAAACTTGAACTATACAGGGAACGAAAGTGAAATTAAGGAAATAGCTAATAGTAAGAGAATAAGAGAAAATACAAATACCATTAAGACAATAATTGAGTTATTAACAATTATTGCCATAATGGCAATCATAATAATGTCATAAAAAGCAACGTAAAGCAAGGTATGCCGATTTATATAATTATAATATTAAATTAAATATCATGTAATTTGTGTAAAGAATTATGGATAAGGATGAAAATTTTATTTTACTGCGCAAAATTTTTAAATATTTTATTATGATTTTTAAATGATTTTTTTTTTTTATTTTTTTGTTTTTTAAAAAGATTCTACAACATTATCAGAATTATGAACATTTGTTTGTTTTAAATGACAACTTTTATTATATTGCTATTACTATCATTACTATTATTACTATTATCATTATTAATACATTTATTTATATGGTGTTGTTGTTGTGTATCACTATTATTTGCATAATTACTACTATTACTATTGTTATTACAACAAAAATTATTATTAAATGATTTGTTAACAACAACAACAGTATCTAATGTTAGTTGATTTTTTTGATTTATTATTGGTGTTGGTGTTATTATTGTTGATTTTAATATAGGTGTATCATTGCATAGAGCACGATTTTGTGGATTTGACATTACTGATTGTACAAATTCTTTTGTTTCCATTTGTAATTGATGTAATTTCATTTGTAACATTTGATTTCTACGAATTAATTTTATTGTTTTAATAGCGATTTCAATTAAACCTTTTGTACGAAAAAAATTCTTATCAAATTTACCAGATTTTTCATATACATTCAAATTTTGTTCTAATATTGTACGAATTTTTATTTCATTTTTATCAAAATCATTATCAGAAAATTCTAATGATGATGATGATGATGTTGATAATGATGATTTTATTTTAGAATTTACATTATTATTATTATTAATAATATTATTATTTTCATAAATAAAGTTTTTATTATGTAAATTTTTTGATTGTTTTTGTTGCTCCTGATGATGACGATGATGCTGATGATAATGATTTGGTTGTTGCTTCTGATTGAATTTATCAAAATATGGATGATTACGTTTAAATATTGTTTTTTTATTATTTAATTTAAATGTATCACAACTGCTACTGCTATTATTATTAAATGAATTTTGAGAATTTTCATTATATTCATCAAATGTTTCAATTGGTGATGATGGTGATAATAATAATGATGATGCTGATGATGATAATGTTGATGATGGTGATAATAAATGAAAATTATTTGATGTTGATTTTTTTAATACTGATGATGGTAGTATTAAACGATCACAGAATGTATTTGAATTTAATTCAAATGTTGATGATGATGTTGATGATGATGATGATGCTGAGGATAATATTGATTTAAAACTTTGATTTGAATTTTCATTTTCAATATTTAAATTTGAATTTAAAAAATTTGTTGTTAAAAATTCTCTTGCTGATGATGTTGCTGTTGTTGCATCATGAATTGATAAATCAATTCTATTCAAACTTGATTGATTATTATTATTATTATTATTATTATTATTGCTATTGCTATTAATACCATCAATTGTATGTTCATACATATTATAGAGATCATTATTTAAATTATTATTAATTTCATTATTCATTCTCATATTATTGTAATTATCTCTAATGAAATTATTATTATTGTTATTTGTATTATTATTAATTGAAATAAATCTTCTTAATGGCTCATGTCTATTTAATGTTTTGTTATCAATATCTGAAAAGAAAAAAATATAAAATAAATAATTAAATAAATAATTAAATAAGTAATATGTAATTGTTAAAAATTATTTGCAATTATTTATAAATTTGTAATTATGATTTTCTTATTACATTTTGAATAGTAATTTAAAATTGAATAGATTTTATCAATTTAGGTAAATTAGAAAACTAGAGACTAGAAACTAGACTTAGAGACTGAAAAATTGCTATAAAAATTTGATATATACAGCTATATTCTTAAAGCTTTCAAGCTGTGTGAGCTAAATAAAATTAATAAAAATATAAATGTGTAGCCCTTAAACTATAATCATTTAAATATTTAATACTATAATATTTTCTAATATCCTCTTTTTTCTAGTTCACACTACTTATGTTTTTGTATATTTTACATATACATACATATATATATATATATATATATATATATATAAATATACACAAGGTGTACCACAAGGCAGCCATCTAGGTCGATTACTATTCATTATTTCTATTAATGATGTAACTAAAATCATCAAGAATAGTAATGTTGTTATATATGCCGATGATATGGAAATTTATAAAAAAATTTCCTCATCTGATGACTCCACCTTTCTTCAGGAAGATCTAGATTCTTTTTTTAGTTGGTGTAGCTCCAACAACCTACTCCTAAACATTGACAAATGTGCTCTAATTTCCTATTCCCGTAGTTACTCCCCCTTAGTAGGCATCTATACTTTTGATGCTAAACTTATTAAAAGAGTTTCCCACTTTAAAGATTTAGGTATCCTTTTCGATGATAAACTTTCATTTAAACCACACTTTAAAATCATAATCAACAAGGCAAATTCTATGTTAGGGTTCATAAAAAAATGGTCTAAAGAGCTTAACGATCCATATACAATTAAATCATTATTTACAACGCTCGTTCGCCCTCACCTTGAATACGCTAGTCCCGTCTGGTCACCTTACTACTTCACTCATATCAACAGAATAGAGTCAATTCAAAAAAAGTTTCTTAGATTTGCCTTACGTAATCTTCCCTGGTCCAACCCAATAATCCTGCCTCCTTACCAAGATCGCCTCAAATTACTTCAATTAAATACTTTGCACTCGAGAAGAGTTGTTGCGGATATTTTATTTATAATTCAACTGTTGACTGGCGAAATTGATTCCCAAACTATAAAAGGCATAATCAATAAACAGATTAATACTAGTACGCGATTCGTTCAGAAAATGTTTTTAACCTTCCTTTTCACAGAACAAATTATAGTAAATTTGAACCCATAAATAAAATGTTAATGGCAGTTAACCAACACACAAATAGTATAGACTTTTCTTTTAGTAAAGCCAGGTTAAAAAAAATCCTATTCCAAATCCTTCCTTAATCCTACTAATCCTATTTATATATGTAGTCACTAATTCACTAATTATACTTAATTGGTTTCTATGAATTTATTGTTTTTCCTCACACTTTTTCTTTTTTTTTAATCGAATTTAATTTCATTGAGTTAGTTGTTCATCATTTTTTTTTTGGTTTATATTAATTTATTTCTAAGTTCATATAGTAATTGTTATCAATTCTAATAATTTCATTTTTATTGTAATTATAATTTAAAAATTAAAGTTTAATTGAAAATCTAAATAAAAAAAGAGGAAAAACCAATTAAAAATTAAATTAAAATATATTATTAATTTAAATTGTTAATTAAACTACAATATTGTAAGCCGTTTGAACTAAATGGTGAATAAATAAATAAATAAATATAAATTCACAATATATATTTAAAAGAATAATGTTTTGCTATTAATAAATCATAACACAATTAAAATATATTATTTAATAATAACCATGAAACAAGTTTTACTGTCATAACACAGTATTGTATAGTTATTTTACAGATTAATATATATTAAAATAACATTGATGACAGTATGACAGTGTCAGTGTTAATAATATTGTAGTATATTTTTTTTTAAATTTTTCAAAATGTACATTGATGCTAACTTGTACATTTGACAATTTTACTTTACCGCTTACATAAGTTGGTTAATTTCATTATTGATAAAATTTGTTTTATCTAGAAAGTATCATCTTTTCAGTACAAATTTATTAATCCAATTTACGATATTATGATTTAAAGAATTCAATACAAAGAATTCGTGTAATAGTATTTAACCTAGCAAATCATTTATTTAAATTATTCTATAAAACTATATTTATATTTCAATATAATCAGGCTGTAATACTAAAATCCAATATGTACTTCAAGTATATTATTTTAAATTTAATCATGAATTACACAAAATTTAAAATCGACAAACTTGGCATTTTCAATCTCAAACAAAATTAATTCGAAAATTGTATTATTTAATTAACAAAAATTAGAAGGCCTCCTAACTATAAACTACTCGTACTGAATCATTATCATTCACAAGCAATTTAAATTATTAAATACAATCATATGTAAATAAAATGTAAATAAATAGTATTTTTTTTTTATGAAAAAGCAATGAACTTTAAAGAGGAGAATATAAAACGTGTAAACAAAAACAAAAAAAAAAAAAAACAAAAACAAAACAAAAAAATTGTCTAAGCTTTGACCTCATTTGAAATAAACACGTGTAAATAATAAAAATAGAGAAAAAAAAATAAATAAAATAAAAATTTAAAAATAGTTAGAAGAAATTAAGAAGAATTTAACGCTGTCAGACGATGGCTGAAATAAATTAAATTTTTTCATTGTACATGAATGATATTAATCTTTATTGTATGCCTGTATGTACATACTAAACATAATGTACTTACTGGTAAATAATATACATAGGTATACATTTGTTTGGGAATGTTTAATATGTATATAAATTTTTATTTAGTCATTTTTTTAAACATCAAATTAAAATATTAAAATAAAGTTAAAAAAATGTATACTGTCATTAAATAAATTTTCTGACAGATAAAATAAACACAGATGCTTCAAACTTCAAAATCTCAAATATAATTCATGTTAAAAATTAAATATGAATTATTATTTATAGACTTGTGTTAGTAGCGCAAATAATTTAAAATTGAAATTTGAAAAAAGAATATAATGTATACAAATTTAATCTAAAAGATGACTATTATTATATATTATATATTAGATCAAAAGAGAAGTTAGTTAGAAATACTAATTAAAGATAAACAATTTGTTAAATTGAATATAATTGAAAAGTTAATTTAGTAAAAAAATCACTTTCGACAAAATAATTTTTTGCCGAAAATTCTCTCGTGAATCAGTCAAATCACTTCTCCACAAAATTGGTAAAGGGGTATAAAACGAGCTTACCATTGATATAAAAATAAAGTCTAAACACAAGTATTGTGGCCTATTTGTTGTTGTTGATTGTTTTTGAGATCATTTACTCGCTAAAACTCACTAATAAAGTTAATCAGCGCGGCTTAAGAAGTGTTTGTAAATTGTTTGGGAGGACCTTATCATCTAGAGTATGTGGTCTGGTTCTTTATATTACTGAGTTTTTTTTAAAAGGAAGTATTTACAAATTTCTTTCTTATTTTCATCATTACAACTCCGACAATGAGAATAGAAAGGAATGAATGGTTAAGCCATCGTGCCATAGGTGCACATCATAATCGGCAGATAACCTGTACTAATTTCTGGTATAAATTTGCTGTAATAATAGACAGGGCGAAAACTGACCAATACCTTCAAATTCGTTTCAAAATTGTTCTACCACCTTCGAGTAGATCGTAACCGACGTGGTTTGATTTCTGCTCGTTTATTTTAATTTGTTAGTTCCATTGACAAAATTTTTCCGTTACACTTTATAGTTGAAATTTTGATAATAATAAGATTTTAAAATAATCAAATTATTCTCACTGACAAACTATAGTGTATGTATGATTAGTAGATTATATTTTATACACTCATAGGATAAATATCTACATAATATGTACTTTAATGAGACTAGCTATAATAAAAAAATTACAGATACAAGAATTTACCAGAATCAAGAATTTGTATATATACAACATATAATAGGTGCTATTAGTGTACATTTACAGAATCTTCGAAAGTTAGAAGTCGAATGTTCTTAAGTCTAATATTTCTATAATCTATATATATATATATACCTTCCTGACACGTTGGACAATTCATCCAAAAATTTCTAATAAAAAAATGTCAGCAAAATCAATAAATATGCCATAAAATAAATCTATCTATCAAAAACATGTCAAAATTATCGTTTAACACCAATGTTTACTTCCCCCTGAAGTACCAGTGCTTACACTTATGTCAACACATTTGATTCATTTTTATATAATTTGAACTTATTTCTAAATTTAAATAAAAGAAAGTTTTATTTGGTAAAAAGTTTAATTAAAACAAAAAATTTATAGCTTTCCATTAATTAATTTTATTATACATAGCAATGTTAAATCATTTTAACCAGCATTTAATTTACCAAAACGAAAATGAATTTTTGTTTTTATTTTTGTTTTTTTTTTTTTTGCTCCTAATACTTTAAATATTTTTATTTCTCTTTCCAACCTACAAAAAAAAAAATTGTTTAAAACTCGTGGCGGAAATATTAAGTGGCGATAAATTACACGTGTAAACTAACACATTCAAATAAATAAAATTAAAAAAAAAAACAATAATAATGAAATGAAATGAAAGGAAAGGAAACAAAAATAAAATTATACATCATTCCATCCATGTTACCATAGACATAAATTGGCGCCTTTGATTTTCAATTTTTCACCATTGCCAATAATAATTTTTTTAGTTGTTGTTTTTATTCTTTTTAGTAACATGCTTTTAAGAGTTACAATTTTCATGTTTCCATTAATTGTTTTTTTGTTATTTTGGTTTTCATTTTCTTTTGATATTTTCTCAAATAAATATTCAACCACCTTTGGTAATTAAACAAATATTTAAACTAACAGTAAAAAAATAAATTAAAAAATATTTTTGGTAAATTTGAAAATGAAAATTATAAAAGTATATTCTGTTTAGACATTTTTGCTGACGATTTGTCTGTCATGCCACTTTATTTATTTTTTAGATTAGCGCATTTAGATCAGACTATTAGACCCCGATGACGAGTTTCTATTTTTATAGAATTTAATTCTATACTGAAATAATTTCATTAATTTTTTATATGCAAGATATTTTAATATAATTGTTAATAACGTTAATGTTAAGTTTAGTTAGTTTTTTACTTTCTCATGCCAATTTAAGGGGGGAAAGTTGATGTTAGTCGATTATTTTGACATGTTTGTTGACAGATAGATTTATTTTATGCCTTATTATTGACATTTGTGTTGAAATTTTTGATTTTTGACAGATAGATTTATTTATGCCTTACTTATGTCAACTGATTGTATTGACGTTTTTTTTTTAGAAATTTTTAATTGAATTGTCCAACGTGTCAGAGACTATAGAGATATATATTGTATATATATAGTAGAATTTAGAAAAACATTCAACTTCTGACCATTTGTGTCATTTATATTAGCAGATGACTTTCCTGTTAGCTTTAGGATATTCAAACAAACTTCAATATAATAACATACAAATCGTACAACGTTTCCGAATTGGGTTTATTAGATATCTAACAAATGCTGAATGATTTGTACGAAATCAAATAATTGAAAACTATTACATTTGAACAATAAAATATGCGTAATTATCAAAAATTACAGGAATAATGCTAGTGCATTAGCATTCGATTACTCAAACTAATACACATACTAGGAAATTTCAAAAAACTTAGTATTGGATGATTGATGCCTGAAGTAATTTAAATGTGTTTGAATTTGCTTTATGCATTTGCATTACAAAAATTGCAAAAAATTATAGGTAGAACATGCATTGAAAATCACTCTACCATAGCCGAATTCACATAGAGTGGTAGAATGAAAAAAGTTTGATATAATTATGAACCGAAATTAAAAATGATATTAGTTCTAAATTATTCAAATTCTTCAATTTACTTCATTATTTCTAAATTTATTTTGTGAGGTTCATTATTTATTTCTGACTTATTAAATATTTTAATAAAATTTGGAATTCATACTACCATAATTAAATCTCTTTTCTCTTTTTCTTATCTCTTTATCAAAATTTTATAATATAAAATTTAGTTACGACACTTTTGAACTTCATTGAAATTAATTAATAATAATTTTGACGTTTGTTAAATTCTTAAACAGAAATCCCAAACCCTTTTTTTATTATTTTGTTTTTTATTATATATATTTTCTATCAATATGAAAAATTATTTTAAAAAAATTTTGTTTGTTATCATGTTTACACGTGCGACACAAATTGAATCGAAAAATATTTAGGTGGGTTGTTCTACGAAAAAAGTCTGAAATATTTTTTACTCGTAAAAATTTTTTAATTGTGACCAATACAAATTTAGTTTTAATTATGTTTAGAAGGTATCGGGAAAAAACTAATTTGATTGAGTTATAACAATTTTTAAAATTTAGATTAAAACCACAGTAGCATATCTTTCGGATAACGTAGACGAAAAGAAATTTGTTTTATGATTATGGAAGGCATCATGTTTAGCATAATTCCACTTTCGCTTTGCCTCAAATTGAAGTATATAATTGAAAAGAGAATATTTCTAAATATTTATCTAAGTATTGCTATTGCACTTAGCAGATTTTTAATTTGATCCAGTTAGCGTAGCAGAGACAGGGAGAAGTTTTAACATACACAAATACATAAAAAGTTATTTCAAATAGTCTAGGATGGTGTAAATAGTCTGACAACGCAAAACATTAATTGGGGTATTGCAAGACATGTGAACAGTTCCGACTTAATAACTTCATTTGAAACTATAAATGCTCAGAAAACATTTTTTTTTTTAAATTTAATTAAAATCTATATTTCGTTTTTGTTTTATGATATTATTAATTAATTTAATTTAATTTTACCCTAATAAATTTTTAAAAAACAAAAAAACATAGATTTTTAATATTTTCATTATAAAGGCACCATATATGTTGTTTGACTTCAAAATAGATTTTACAGGATCTGATTATACCAATGCGTCTTTCTATACTATAGCTAGCCTGATACCATTTATATCTAGTTATACTAATTACATAGTTCAAATAATGATCTATTTTTTAATTTAGAAAACTCCAAAAATTTAGATCTCACTTGTTCCAATTCAAATTTGTTTTATTATGATATTTAACTTTTATGTTTACAATATTGGTATGGAGACCAGCCACGACAATGGCAATAAAGGATTTTATTTAAATTAAATATTTTCAGTTAATATTTTTTTTGATTTTTTTTTTTGTCGGTTACCAGAATCTTGAACACTATTCCAACATAATTAATAAATTTTTATTATTTTTCGAAAAATATAATGGACATATAGAATTAGACAGTTTCCGTAAAACTACCCACGTATACATTGTATTGAAAATATAGTATGTATATAATAAAATTGTATAAAATATTATATTAAAAAGTATATAAACAAATATTATTATATAGTATGTATTAACCAGTTTATTATATTTTGAGTATTTGATAAAATATGATGTATTTTAAATTGTTGTAGGTCTTAACTAATTTTAGAATAATAAAAAATATATTTTTTTTTTTAATTAAAATGATTTTATAACAGTATAAAAAACAATTACAACTGTAGATTGAACTTAATTAAATTTAATTAAAAATACTAAGTATAACATTTTTTTTATTTAACTTTTAAAATTTTTATTTTTAAAGTTTATTATATAAAATTTTTAATTATTTATTATACTTATGTCATGCAATAATAGATTTATTGCATGCAATATTTAATTTTATTTTTACTTATAAATATAGTTATATATACCCGATTGTTTATTATCTTTGAAAATTAACCTCATTATAATATATGTATATATATAAACATACAATGAATTACTTAATAGAGGGGCAAATCAACTAGAGTATGGTCACTTTAATTTCAGAAATGACTTTATTTCAATAATTAAATATTAGATTATTAATTAAGAGTTGAATATTTTGTTTCACAGTTACTATTACCATTAGACCTATACTGTAAGATACTTTCATGGATCTAATCTAGTATGTATCTAGTATGAATTGGATTGTCCTTTGGTATAAATAATCTCAACTATAGAAATAGTTTAAACTCGTCTATACATACAAACAGTTTATTACAATTATTTATTACAAAATAGATAAAAAAAATTAACTTCACTAAACATTTCATATATTGTTTAAGCTCTAAATTAATCTCAGTTTATAAAGTCAGTGATTCATATTCACTAAATATACAAAAATATATTAAATTAAAATGAATATAATTAGAAAAAATATATTGAAGGTATATTTTTACAAATCAAAATTTGGCTGAAGAAAAAACTGAAGGATTTCTAGCGTGGCATACCTGATGGCAATTGTAAAACAAAAAAGCTCAAAGCAACACATTCGCTCGAGAAAAGCTATTTCAACAGCCAACAGATGCCCGTAACGTCAAGATAAAGAACTTGGCCTAGTAAAGAAGCATCTATATAGAGTCTCCATAACTGAAAACAACTTGTGCAGAATATTTTATGTATAAAGTACGATAATCTTATTAAATTACAGTTATCACACTCTACTTAATTTGTGTTGCAATTAAGTTTGAAAATTATTTTCACTATGATTCATTATTCATACATACATATATATATATATATATATATATATAAATAATTGTTATTATTATATTTTTATTATTATTTTTACAGTTATTTATTGTTATGTGATTAGTTTTTTATTTAATTTTTTGTTTTAGAATTTTATAGTGAAAATCAAAAAAACGAAATAAAAATAATTGTATAAAATGCTATTATCTAAATTGGTGTTTAATTTTCAAATTCAAAAAGTAAAGTAAAATTTATAAAATAGAAAATTATGGAAAAAATAAATTAATTAAAAATTGTTTTAGTTGAATTTAATTTTATAGATATTTTATGTAATCGTTTCGCAACTGCTGATTTAAGTATTTAAGTTTTTTTATATATATATTAATTTCTTATGTTTATTATCACTTTGGTGGCTGGTACTCTTATACACAAACAATATACCGCCATTCACAAAAAAAAGAATAAATAACAAAATAAAGCATTTTTTCGTAATAATATTGTAACAGGGTGTTGCAAATTTTAAAAAAAAAATATTAAAATTGAAATTCTAATATTCATAATACATATTAGTGGTTTTCATAAACAAGCAATATTGGCATTATTGCTTACTTTGACAATTTTTTTTTTTTCATAAACAAAATGTTGTAAATGGAGTTTGTTCATAAACATTTTTAACTTACATAACATTTTTGAGTCTATTTCAGACTTTTTCGAAATAAATTTTGTTATTTATTTATTTTATATATATTTTATTGATAAAAAATGATTAAAAATAGCAAATTATAGTTTGATTATTTAGTCTTAAATTCTTGCCCATTTAGGACCATGTACAGCGCTATAGATCATGTATACTGTAGAGCCTAATTAACCTTTCATTTCTCTTATTTTAACCGAGCCATAGTAATTTCATGAATTTGATATTCATTGCTCGGCCCATAAACTTCGATATTATATCATGGTTTTCAAAATCTTATTTACACCGAATAATTTTCTTTTCGAAAATATCAAATACCATAACGTTCTGTGTCCAGGATTGTAATGTGTAAAGCAAAACCGGTAGTACAAAAGATATGTTTGCATTTTCTAGGAATGTTTCTTTAGGCTGAAATATTTTGGCAAAGCAAAGCAAGCAGTCACGGTTTGGTAGAATTATATTTCACAAAGCATTTACATGGCTTCAAGCTAAGTCAACTCCTGAGCTACATCTTGAACAAATAAAACTTGATATATGATATTTTGACAATATTTTATAGAAAAAAAAATGTTCAGAGATCTTCAGAAGTAGTTTTATTTGCCGATAAAACTTATTTTGTTCTCGTTTTATAAAATTTAATATTACATAATCAACCGGATATTTAATTTACTCCTGTTGATTTATTTGTCGCTTTTGAATTCCATACCCCAAAAAGTACAAGACATCGGAACAGACTGGGTTGGAGAACGAAATATTGTCGATATAAATAAATTTCAAAATTCCAACTGCAGAAAATTTGCGCAATAACAACCGAAATTGAATACAATGATACAAATTCAAGCCAGAATCTATATGCTCTTATATAGTACCAGTCAGTCAAGTCAAGTAGTAGGCAGAAAGTGTATTTTAATTTAACAATTTCAATCAAATTGTAATATTACTGAAGGATTTTAAAATAAAATAAAAATTAGAATTTATTTCGAAAATATTTGAAATTTACTCTATAACATATCCTACTATCACTACAACCTACTATAATTGAATCTTATCTGTTTACGTGAAAAAAAATTTATATACACATTATACATGATTATACTCATATACATATAAATAAACGAAATCTTAATTAGAAAAGCATGACTTTAAATTTGCTACACATGCACTTTAGTTTGAAGATAATACCGTGAAATTATAAATTAAAATGTATATATATATAATATTATGTATATTTAAATAATATATATAAAAATAATATTCTTTTCATATCACTTGAAAAATATACAATTCAATTTAATTTTAAATATCTCTAAGTAAATTTTTATATTATTATAGTTAATATTATCTCTATATATAATTAAGTTTAATATTAGTATTACTGACTCATAAAATGTCTAGAGATTATTTATTTTATGAATTTAAGCTTTACATTTTAATTTCATACAAAATAAATAACACCATAAACGTGACTTTATTGGGCTGAAAACAATTATATTACAGATGTTTCGTTATTGTAAACATTTCAAGTTTAAATGAATCAAAAATGTAAACTGCATCTAAAAACAATTTCGTCGAAAAATAAGTTATGCTACTGCTCTCTCCTGTACAGTAAAAATTCTTAGTTCAAAATTAGTCGGTGGAAACTCGTTGATTGTTATATTAAATGTATAATTGTCAGCTAATGTTTTTTTTAAATTTAATTATCTACTTATATCGTGGGTCGTGGTATCAAAAAAGCGAATTTAAGAGCTAATTGGTTTTCCAGAAGCAACTGGAATGGCCACTTCCACCTTCCAACATACCTACTTATCATAATCAAAGATTCAAGAAGAACATCAACAACTTCGTTCAAAATGGCTTTATATACCTTACTAACATTTTCCTGCTCCAAATCTTCTCTTAAAAGAGTTTCAATCTTTCTGCTAAATATACTTGAAAAATAATAAAAAAAAGCTTGAAAAATATATAATCCTAACGTATTTATATTAAGAAGAAAAAAATACATTCTAAGAGATGTCATTTCCAGTCAAACTATACTTATTTTAGTTTTGCCGGTATATAAAACAACCAAGTCTAACCAGTTGAATTAATTCATATTAATCAATGCGAAACTCTAATGGATTTAGCCCCGATTAATAATTTTAATTTCTAATTAATTATAATTAAAATTTGACTGAATTTAATTTGCGTTTCGTCAAAATAAAAGTAGTCAGTAATGTATAATACAATATTCTAATCTGGCTCAACATTATTCAATTTAAAATGTCAAACAATTAGAACTCAATGTAAATCTGCCAATGATAGTAAAATTCAATAAACAAAAGTAAAACAAAATAAAAAAAACCAAATTATGCAAACTGTACTTAATTACCAATTAACGGTAATTTAAAACTAATAATAAAATTCTATATAACAATATTATTTATAATTTCGTTTTCACGTTTACTATAAACAGACCCAAGATCAAAAAAGCACATGTTTTAATACGAACCTAGGCCAATAAAATTAAGAAAAAAATAAACACAAAGCACGTTTTAGAAAATTTTTTCAATTTGTTTTTTATTTTTATTATTTTTTTTTTATTGCAATAATCATATTACAAAAAATCACACAAAAATTTAATAACAAATTTATATTAACTTTATTTAAACACTGTTTACAATTTGAATTTCAAGATGGTCAAATATCAGGAAATCACATTGTCAATCATATGATTGTTGATATGAAAATAAAAAATGTGCATTGCCATGTGCAATTGCGCATTTACAAAAATACGGTATTTTTTTTTCATAAACAATTTTTGTACAATAACATAATTATTAATGCTAAGGTTATATTTCAGTTACATAACACATAAGATTAACAGTATTATTATGTATTTATGTAGAACGGTGAAAAATATGATGGTATTTTTGATATTTGAAACATTTTCGCATTTTATCATTTGTTTTTTTAATATTCTAATATAATATTCAAAAGTAGAAAAATATGAAAGTATTTTATTTGTTACGCCATTTTCAGTTTTTACAGTTACTCATAATTATATTGAATTGGTCTGACTCAAGTCAGCATTCATATAAAATTGAGCTCAATTAATATATCTAAAGCTTGAACGAAATCAAAATTTGAGTTCAAAGATGATTTGAATATGACTATCAAATTAACTAAAAATCGTATTTAATTGTTTTATAATTAAATTTCATTAATTTTTAGACTGTAAATTTTAATTCATTTGTTCAAATTTAATAATTAATGGGGGTTCTGAATTAAATTTAAGCTGGTCTGAATTTAATTCAACTCATCGCTCAGTTCAAATGTTCAATGTGCTCAAACTTAAGCTCATTCATATCTTGAGTTTGCTCAATTTGCTCATTGAATACTCTGTAGTTAAGTCAAAGTTTAAGTTAGCCCAAAATAATTAGTGCAAGTGCACTATGACACCATAATGTATATGCATTCAATATTTAAGTTGATTTGAGTTGAATGAATGTTAAGTCAATTTGACAAATAAATTTGTTTATTTACAATAGTTAATATACTCTGTTTTCTGTGAAAGCTACACTAACAATGGATTACTTGGAATAAAGTGTGTCGGTCTATTCGACCAAAATTAGTTATACTTTTTCTAACTACGTAGTTCTCGTTACATCGATTAAATTGTAAAGAACATGTTTGATATATCATATCATATTATACGTAATCTTCACATATCCCGGAAAAATTTACATTACACTTATTAACTTCCATTATTAGTATATATATAAATAAATTTGTATAAAATATATACATAATAACGTATTTAAAACAAACAATTATTTATGACCATTTCGCAAGGCATGTAGATATCGACAATAAACTTTAAACTTTGTACATATTAATTTCCGTTTTAATATTTAACTATATACTATGACTACTTGATCCCACCCACGTCACAGAAAGTTTAACAATATTTTTTGACAATTTATATTATCTCCTACATAATATCATCTATCTTGCTACTTATTCTCACGTGGAGATACTTAAATAGAAAATAAATTAAGGAAATATTTTTTATATACCTAAATTTGGCAAAAAATAAAAACAAAAATAATAAAACAAAAAAAAAACAAATTTCTAAAATTAATGCCAACACAAAGTTGTTCAAGTTTATTTGATCACATTTTCTAAAGTGATTTAATCCGCTGTCATTCAATTAAATAAATATAAAATTATACACTTTGTTGTATTTTTAAATTAGCTTTAAACTAGTACAACACTGTACAATCTTTCTACAATTTAAATATTTTAATTTTCGTTTCATTTTTTTCTCTGTTAAATTTATTTGTGTCAGTCCGTTCTACCCTATTTAGCATGAAGTATTATGATTGTTAATCAAAATTAAAAAAAGATATCGTTTTTGATTTATTAGAAATATTCAACGTTCAAAATTAAAAATGCAGGGTCGATGAAATATTTCAAAATGCATTTCAGGTCGTTTTGTGATTTGGCAGTTTGTTTTACTTTGAACATCAGTAATTTTCGTGGATCATTTTGGAACTCTTCAATTAATAAAAGTGGTTTATTACTCTAAACTTTTGTCAGTAATTGAGGAGAAAAACTTAATATCCATTATTACCGTTATTTATGCTTCTAAACATATTGTATTCTATATATCGTATACTGTTCGCATCGTTGTTTTAAAAAAATTAAATTAAAATTTTATCTGAATTAACAAAAACCCTTCAGAATTATAGCAGCTGTCAAATATGATTTTAAGAACCACAGCAAAAACCTATAATTGTATAACTTAACATTCAGTTATCACAGTCATTTTACAAACAATAATTATTGATTGATTCCTTCATATTAAAAAATTCTTAAAACTCTTAAAGCAGTCGCTTTTCTTCTGTATACCATTTGGTTTGCGAACCCGACACGTAAATAATAAATTTTGTACTAATCACGAATGTGTTTAGACACTTAAATAATTAACGTTTTATATTCTAATGCCGTTTTTCGAACATTTCCGCCCACCCATAAAACAAAAATTAAAAAATAATAATAACAATTTTCTTTTAAAACTTGCAATGAAAAAAAAATTAGCCTATAATTTTTAATTAGTTTTCATAAGTCTCCATATGGTTATCAAACACACTTCATACTAGAGCAAAAGTAAAAAAACCAACAAAAAAATTATCATCAAGAAGAGCAAAACAAATTTTCTCGTGTACGTCAAACGTGATTAATTTTCATTTATTTACACCTCATTATAAGAAAAACTATATACATATACAATACACACATAAATCAAAATAAAGTACTCAGAAAATTATCTCATCAGATATATATATATATATATAATGAGTATATATATATAAAACAAACACAAAATTAAATTTATAAGCCTGTACATAATAATGTCGAGTATATTAACTGTGATTGTCATATATTATTAGATTAAAAGCGTGCAGTACAACCTGTACACCAGTATTCAGACGCGAATAATTTCAATATAGCTATTATAGAAAAAAGTTAATGCTAATTAATTATAATTTTTTTTTTTTTTTTATTTTAGATAATTCGATATTCGATTTGTATATCGAAGTAAATTTAGGAGAGTTGTGTAGAATTTTGATTTGAAATTTTACTGAAAAGGATGAAAGATTTTGAAAATTTTTCAATTCAGTGATCTTTCTTACACTGGATGTTCGGAACAGATGCATGAATGGATAAATAAAAATCATAATTAAAGTGGGGAAGGGAGTCTATTACAATTTCTTTGGAATTTATGGGATCTTAAAATTTCGAAATTATCTTTTTTAGTTTTATATCCCTGCAAAGTAGAAATCATATATCAAATAGGATAATTGCAATATATTGTCAATTATATTTTTTTTTTCGCTATATCTCTTTGATCGGAAGTTAATAGGCTCACAGACTAAATATTATTAAATTTTATTTTTATTTATTTATTCAGTCTATCTCAAAATGAGATTAGTAGTTCGTGTATAGTGTATATATATAGTAATTCCATTTATATATACTATTTTGTGAGAAGTTCCTTAGCAATGCTAATACATTGCCAAAACAATACAGGATTTATGGTCAAAAAATATGTGTAATTCATTTTCATCGTGTTGTAACAACTCAGTTTGCGTTATATATAATTGGTTAAGCCGATGCAGGCCGACAACTAAAGTATAAATATAAATTGGCATTTGTCAATATAACCGTTAAATAATAAATGAATAGATCAACTTCAAACAAAAACTACATAGCAAAGACTTAAGTAGGTATAGGTTTGCACGAATAACTGCATATAAGTTGCATTTAAGTTTGAATACTTAAACCAAAGACGTCCATTATGATACAACAAAATTAATTCTTCGAGCAGATCCCACTTATTAAAACAAATTTTCGGATTTGAACAACATTTACTATTAATCTGAATTCATGACGTAAATGCATTATTGTCTATCTTAATTACGCATTTATAACTAAAGATCGACATAATAAGTTACAAATTATAGATGTAGTAAAAATTATTGATTTGGTGAAATTTCTCAATTTGGCTTAATCATGTTTTTTCCACATATCCAAATCGGATTAAGATTTAGAATACTAAAATGTGAAAAGATCAATAGCAAAAGGCCACACCTTCGTTGGAGAGATGAAGTATCGGCAGATATGAAAAAACTTCAAATCACCAACTGGAGAGATTCCGCTCGTGATCGAAATCAGTGGAGGACAATTTTGCGCCAGGCCCAGAACCTTCAAGGTCTGTAGCGCCCAGCAAGTAAGTAAGTAAGTAAAGAGATCAATAACAACCTAAATTCACTTTGTTTGTTTAGATTTTCATTTAAATTTAGTTTCGCAATTTTTTTATTTGAACGTAGAGGCGCTTATATAGAATCAGTAATATACGATATAACAGTTCGCTGAAATCAATAAACACTTTCCCCAAATCTATTTTGAAATTTTGGAGATGAATTCATAAATCCTGTATTAAATACAAACCCTAATTCGATTTGTGAAAAAAACTCAGCTAATGATCTAAATTTCAAAACTATTTTTTATTTTCATTATTATAAATTGTCATGTAATATAAACAAACAATACAAAAAAATGTTATCCACCCCTGCACAGTGATTAATGCAAATTTAGAAAAAAAATATATATACATTTGAAAATGAAAAAAGACGGAAAATGGAACAGCGCCAGTTGGAATGCAAAATAAATAAAAAAAAAAAGTAAAAATAAAAATAAAAAAAAATTATAAAAGTTTTTGTTTTTTGTAAAGAGGTGCGGTTCTAATTTGGCATTAAATTTCATTTTATTCATTTTGTTTTTTCTGTTATCGTTTTTATTTATTTTTTTTTTTTATTATTTTCATTATCATTGTTTATTTATGCAAACACATTGCACAAACGTGTGCTACCATCAGGATATCAAAATGTATCTATTTTATTGCGCTGAAAATGAACTATCTATGATTTGCGTATATCGCTGATATTAAATATTTGCTTTGCCTATATACAATTAAATATAGCAAGAATATTCCAAAATTGTTTTTTATTTTTGTTTTTCGTTTTTTTTTTTTATAAATAATTGTTTTCAACGTTTTAAAACACGATTTTCAGAATTGGATTTTCTTTAATTTTTCCATTTTTTTGTTTTAAATTTTTATTGCGTATGACATTACCTTGGTTTTTTTTCACTGTGAAATATGAGTGTCTAAAATATATATAATTTTTATTTTTGATTTCATATAATTTTCAAATTATAACTAATACTAAAATTGAGCGCTTCAAATTAGTTTAAAAGTGGGTGACAGTGAGAGGTATTTGTGGATATAAAATAATAACAGATTTTGGTTAATAAAATACAATATAACTGGACTATATATTACCGGTTCTATGAATAAGCATTAATAAAATCTATAGATTTATTAAATAATTAAATATTAAAATTAATTATCGCAAGGCATGTGTGTATAGTCGCAAAAAATATGCTTGATAAGGTCATTACGAAACCGAAAAAAATTGTATTGAACTCATGCTATAAATTAAGGGTGGAGTACAACTTATCAAAAAATGTATTGCAAAAATATTTTCTATTATCACATGTTGTTTTACAAAAAACCCACCTGCTCAAATTTCTTTTTGAAAAACAGGGCATTTTGCAAAAAGCAGTTTAACAAAATAAAAATTCAACAAAAAGATAATTAATTAAAAAACTTTTACTCAAAAAAATAATCAACCTTTTTGTCCCAAATCATTTGCAAATACCAAATTTTTGGGAAAATGTTGAAAAAGGCGGCTTCTCTTGACTTGATAGGAAAATGTAGACAGCAATACTTCAAAATTTAAAATTTAATATAAAATCATTTTTTTCCCAGGATTTAAGGGCCCCGCAAACTCTATATCGTTTATTTAAACGCTATTTTTTCTGCGACATTAAAGTATTAAAGACAAAATTGCATAAAAAATTGGGTCGCTATTGAAACTGGATTTTGTTTTAATGTAGTATAAAAATATTTTTGTTAGTTAAAAATAAAATCTTTGATAAGGCCCGTATTACACTGGCTTCAAATTTGAAAAAAAAAAAAACAAAAATTATTTAGAGTGAAATGACAAATTTATTATATTAATTTTAATATAATTTAATTATTTAAATTAAATTGTAAAAGTGCGGAGGAACCCACTACTTTGAAAAAAATCTCAATCATTTAGGACAAATCTGATACTGTCAAAAAAAAATCTGGATTTTTTTCATATTTTTTTTTTATAATAATATTCAACTAAAACAAACCAAATTTTCAATAATAATAGCGTTCCATTGAGCTGTGTAAGCTACTCATCATGAGTATATTATTAAAGGAACGCTCATTTTATGCTCATAAGCAAAAAATTACCTAAAACATTTTTAAAATTATAGTTTGACTTATTCTACTTACTTAATTACGCCTTTCACTCGTAAATTAATAATACAAAACTAAAATTCCAAAATTAATTTAGGACAATTTCAATTTTGTTAATTTACTTAACATAACGAGTACAATTTTGTTTCTACTTTTCATCTCTTTTCTTTCTTTCTTTATTATTGTTTTGCTAAAAGCACACCTTTATTAAATATTTATTCATAGAGGAATCAAATTTCGCGATTGCATTTGATTAAATATTTGTTTGTCAACATTATTAAATAAAATAAACACTCGTATATTCAAACATATACAATATATATATCTATTTAAATATATGAAAAAATTTAATAATATATATTTAGATATATTCAGGACAATAATAGATTACAAAAACAAATTTTTCAAATGAAAAAACCAAAAAAAAAATTGTCGGAAAATATCAAACATATTTGAGAACTTAAAAGAAAAACAAACTACAAATTGAAAAATAAAAACTTAATAAACGAATGTTGACTGATTAAATTTTAAATTATCACATTTACCAAGCATGTGAATTTCTAAATTAAATCATTTGCACACAGCAACTTAATTCTAAGAATTAATGATTGACATGTCAATCAATTTATAACAATTTAGATATTTTCAATTTAGAATATTTCCACTTCTTAACTTATGTAAGTGTATTTTTAAAATTAAATTCTATTCCAGTCGTATTTTGAAAACTAGTTGGACACGCACGGTATTTAATCGCTTTTTGGTATTTCAAAATCAAAAATGACATCGCAGATGCATGGTTTTACCCGCAAAAATGAAAATTAAATCTTTTAATAGTTAAATAATTTAATTGTTGTCAGGTTTCCGTTCACTAATAATTTTTTTAATATTTGATTGCAAATATCGATATTTCCGAAACAGCATATTTCCTTCATCAGTGCTTGTGAGTAACTGTGTATCTTAAGAGCCCTGTAAAAGCTAAAAATTTTTAACGAGTTTTTTTTTAACGGAAACAAATGTTATTATGAAGATTTAACGAGATTTTTTTAAAAAAATATGATTTTAAAAAAAGGGGTTTTAAACATAAAAATTTTGATTAAAATGACATCATAAGAAACGGGTACTCGTTGGTGACCCTAATAAATAACAAAAATTTCAAAGTAGACAACCCAGTTAAAAAATAATAAAAAAAAATGTTACCAAACTAATTACATAAAATTTGACACCCTGTACATACTCTATAATAAATTTCATACTTGAACTCATTGTCATTGTGAGGTAAGAGAGAACATAACATAAAACAAAAAGAAAAAACATGAAAACTGATTTCTTTTTAATGATAATTTCTGTAAAAATTGCAAAATTTTCAATCAAACAAAGACAACCTAATTTTTTTTTCACACTTCTTTTTTTTTTGGGTCTTGTAATACTTTTGTTTTTTTTTTTTGTAAATTTAAATACTTAAAAATAATAAAAATTAAAAATTAAACTTACCACTAACAACAGCACTAGAAGTTGAACTATTTGGATCATTTTCTCTCATATCAAAACGTTTTCTTGTATCACGAACTCTTTTACGCAAATGTAAATCCTCATCACAAATTGTGGGTGCCATTATTCGAGGAATTCTATATATTATCTAATGAAGTAGATTTTATATTCTATAAAGATAAAAAAAAATAATATATAATATAAATAAATTATTAATATATAAATAATTAAAATAGAAAATAGCTGCTATGTTGAATATAATAAAATTATTTAAGTTTTGTTATTGTTATCCGATATTGTGTGTGCGTCAGAAATGCGTAATTTCATTACAAAATACGGATTTCCAATCAAAATTTTATGATTAAATTGGTTTTTTTCCAATCAAATTTAATATAATATGTTTGCTATTAATTATAGTTGATATATTATAGGTGACAGAAATAATCATCCTTTGCTCAAGTTGTAATGTCCCACATGTAAGTCCATAGTGATTACAAATATAATAGAAACTAGACAAACTACTACCTACACAAAAACAAATACATAATTTAGGAATCGATAATAAAAACGAATAGTAAAAAAACATCTGTTAATGTCATGCAGATTAACGCTCTGATTCATTAGTGTCTTCCATTTTTGCCGGTCACAGGCAAAATACATGTGAAAATAATTGTAAAATTTTGGTTTCCCAACATTTTTTGAGGAAAATAATATATTTTTTAAATCTGTTCAGATATTCCAATATAATAATTTAATTTTGCTTATATTTTGCCACATAAGCTTATTTTTCACTATGTTCAAACTAACACAAATATACATATATTCTTAATAAAATAATATACTTAATGTGTTCCTGACCCTTTAAAATCGAATGATTATCTGTACCTGACAAATTAGTATTGGCTTTCCATGCTTATTGAGAAAAATTTATTATAATATGATAGCTTTTGAAAGATATCTGACTTATTTTATGATACTGATAACCGGAGTTTTGTATTATCTTTTTAGAAATTCATTGACTACCCTAGATACGCTGAAGCAGCACAGTGGCTTTCCTCGTTATTAATATTATATTCCGGTTTTTTGCTACTTATCAGTTTTATAGTATTTCATTATATTTTTAATAAATATGTATGTATATTATGTTTTTTATAAAAAGAATTAAAAAATGTGGATTTGGTATTTAAAGGGAGGCTTTCAACAATTATTCAGCTAAAATATTTTAATAAATAAACCAGAATTTGAAATAAAGCATGACTTATTAGGTATTCAAGTATATTTGACGGATGTAAATACTAAAATGTATAGCATGTTTAGAATAAAATTTTAGAATAATATACATACATATATATACATAGAAATATATGCACATTATGTTGTATCTCAAAATGGAACAAATTGTTTTCACCAGTTTTTTGTTTGATTGGAAAATTTTTGCACAATGTTAATTTTCTTTTAAAAAAAGTTATGCAAAAAATTGAATAACTTGAAACTCTTCTTTTTGTGTTTTTGTTTTTTTTTTTTTTTTGTTTGTATTTATTTACATTTTTACCTTATGTATAATTTAATTTTTTGTTTTGTTCGCATTCTATACAACACTTAACATATTTACTAAATTATACTGGTATAATATGTAGATACATTTGAAATTCCCAAGAATTAAAACGGAACAAAATACATTTTGTTCTTTTGTTTTTCTGATACAAAAGCATAAATTTTGCATTAATTTAAATTTTTTTTATTTTATATTTTATTTTAACTATTTATCATAGTCATGGTTGGCACATGGCCGAACAAATATCAAAATTTTTCATTATACGAAATTCATCTATAGATGTATCTTTATTTACTTACATATATATATATACGTATATTAAAATTAAATAAAAAGTTGCAGCACGTGTTTTGATCTAAAAAAAAAATCACAAAAACAAAATATACAAAAAAAATTTTTTCGGAAATTTTATAATTTTTGCTTTTTTTATTGTTCTTTTTTACATTTAAGTATAGATATACAAGAAATGAACAACTCATATAAGATGGAATGTATATGAAAAGTTAAATTCAACAAAGTTGATTTATAATATAGAGGCGTTAACAGTAAGTTAGTTAGTATATATAATGAAATATAATGTATTATTAGGTTAAAAAAATGATGATATCATGATTAAATATCGTTTTTTTTTGGGTATGACAACAACAACAACACAATAAACGCCATTTAACAAACTATTTGGATCGGAAATTTTTTATTATCAAAATTTTTAATTTTTTTAATTGTGTTTCGGAAACACCCGAATTTGACATGGGTTCTTATACTTCCTTTTTTTTTTGTTTTTTTTTTTATTTTTGGCCCTTTTAAATAGTATTACTGATAGCAATAATGTCAATCGATCTTTTAAAAATCTTTTAGTTTAATATTAAAATAAGCAACTAGAAATGCTAATTCTTGAAATCATCTTCTGGCTTTTAAAATTTCTAATACGGATTTTTAAATAAATCTATATATTAAATATTTAAATAGTCAGAAAAAAATGTACCATAACATAATATATTAAATAATCAATGTCACAATATTATTCTAAAATGGAAAAGGAAAACCAAAAATACAGTCAGTTTCAAAATTATTGGTACAAATTAAATTATTATATTGGAATATCGGAACAGATATGAAAAATCAAATGATAATATAGATTTTTTAATATATTATTTTCTTCAAAAAATGATTGGAAACAAAAATTTGACAATTATTTGCACACGTATTTCGCCTGTGACAAAAATGGAAGACGCTAATGAATCAGAGCGTTAATCTGCATGACATGTTGGTCACTTAAGTAAGTATTTTTATGCCTTTCAATTCATTATTTACAGTTTGTACAATTACAGATATATAAAAAGTTAAAATTATAATTTGTACTGCCTTCAAATGGGTATACATTTAATATTTTTTTGTTGCCCGGATATTTATCGAAAAATGAAGAATCCAGATATTTTTTTGATTTTGAAATTACGAACAAAAACAGTACAAAATCTCCGGCGACTTTGGTTCTAAGAATTTTTAATAGAAATTATTCAATTATATGCTACGGAAAACAAAAAAATATTTACTGGAAATAAAAAATGATACTTAGATATTTAGTACCTACTACTTGAAAGACAATTTTTCTCTAACTTAATTCAGTTAAATTCCGCCATTTTATAAATAACACTAACCAAGTTTTAAATGGTATTAACACATAATTTATAGTTAAATGTATATTTGTTTAGTGTTCTCAAGACCGATTTCATCAACTCAGTTATGGTGTTTGGGAATTTACCACTAATAAGAATAAATACATCACGAAGTCATTATAAAAATTTAATAAAACTCATAGTAATACAGAAATCACTCTGCTTTCGGCACTTGACTCTTAATCCCATTTCGGCATTTATGACCCTAAATCTGAGCATATTCTCTATTCAAGATATTAAACCCAAGTCTATACCGATTTAAAGTATAGTCATGTTACTATCGCTTTCGTCTTGAGATTATTCATACTCTCTGTACCCAGAAAAGCTGTCAAAGTGTATTGTGGTAGAATATATATGTACATATAAAATTTTTTTTCAGTATATATGACTTTTTATATGTATATAAAAAAATATAATAAAGCAATTCACAAAAACAAAGCTTGTTTAAAGGTTGAAGTTCATATTTTTTACTGTACTAAATTGAATTACCGTACATAATATACTAAAATAGTAAAAAAGTAGTTAAATATCTCAGAGTTGTTCTACATCGCAACTTGAATTACTCTCAACATGTAAAATATAAAAATTTCCAAAGGCAACACCTTCATCTTCACCAAAAAACCTTTTTTACAATAAAAACATAAGTAATAGGGGTACAAACAATGTGATGCTATTAAACATTAATTAGGCCAATACTTGTGTATAGTATAATATCAGCGCAAGTTTAATGCATAAATCCGCAAACTTGAAAGAGAGTGCATAAGAGTTTGTACTAATAAAAACCGAAAACCCGAATCCGATTACAAACATTTTTATTCAAATAAATATTTGTACAAGGAATCAAACATAAATAGAATCGACAATTTTATGATAAATCTCTTTCGAAAACATTATGTAAGAGCACAAAATACTCTAGAAAATGGTTTAATATCTCATATATTTTATTACAATGAGGAGTACATAAAAAAGAACTTTGCGTACGGGATTTATATTTCTTGAGCAAAATGGTTTTATCCAAAACCAAAATCATGTCCCCATACTATATCAATATCCTAGACATGTAAAACCATAGAATATGAATTGGACAACGGAGATAATTTTCAATTTAATATGTTCATACCAGACAGAGACAAAAACATTAAAAGAGTATTTTGATAGTTAGAAAGCACATTCAATTAGTATTAGGTATAAAAACATGTACATTCTAGGTTTAAGAATTAGATTAAGTTAGCTTAGATAGAGTTAATTATTAGGTTAGATAGGTTTTATTCAAAATAACAAGTTATAGATAATATATTATATAAAAAAAGTAGTATTTAAGCATACAATAAACATTATGAATGAACAAAACACATATTAAAAACCAATTACTAGAATTAACATAAAAATTTAAAATTAATTAAAATGTTAATAGTAGCTAAAGTTTTATTAAAGCCGTTTTTGTTAAATTTTTTATAGACTAAGATAGTTTTAAGTTTGTATATTAAAGGCATATAATAAAAGTTAAATTAAAAAAAAACAAAAATAAAATGTACCTACTTAAAAGTAATTCAACCCAAAGTATTGAACATAAAAAAAAGAAAAACAAGTTAAACATAGATAAATCCCAGCTTTTCATTTCATTTTAGCAGTATTAAACAACAACGATTTTGGAGAAATTATACGTAGTTAAAGCAAAACAAAACTTGTATTACCAATATGTAAGATCTGGGAAGTAAATAACAGATTTACTTTTGATGTGCGGCAACCCAGATATAGAATATATGAACAATGAACATATGTAGTACATATATTGATTATATTGCATAACTTAATTATTTGATGTCTAAAACTCAGCATCTATTAAAAACACAAAAACAATGAAAACATTCATATGTAAAACATCCCAATAAAAATTTTTAAATCAAAATTTTAAATTGAAAATTTATTTTAATATAAAAAATAAATTAAAATTTAAAAAAAAATAAAAAATTAATTTTCTCTCACTGAAACTCAGCATGACTTTTCTTCTTTCCCAAAAGAATGCCAAATAAAATAAAATAGATCTCAATAAAATAAATAGAATCAAATAAAAAATTTGAAATCAAAATTTTAATTTTAAACTTCTTTTGTAAACATTTCAAAAACTTTTTGATCCAACCCTCTTGCAATTATTTTCTAAAAAATTTCTCATCATTAATAATAAAAAATTTAATTAACAAAAATAAAAACAAACAAAAAAATGTCAATTCATTAACATTAATTTGTCAATCGTTCGTTTACTGTTGCGACATAAATATGACGTTAAAATACTATTAATAAAAAATAATCTGATATTAAAATATTCATTTAAATTAATTAATTAAATGTTTATATACAAAATTATGATTCAAATTTTGAATAAATGAAATATAAGTATAAGTAATAAAATAATTAGTAAATTATTAGTAATGATAATACTATAATAACTTCTAATAGTGACTTTAAGACCTACATGCATCTACTGTCAGATCGTATAGGAATTTTTGAAAAATTTATTATGAAAATTCAAGTTTTTATTAACACTATTTAATTTCATTTCAAAACATCTTACCCTGCTCAAGTCAATATCTTAAGTCTATATCTATAAAAATATATTTCAAATCTATAGCTTTTATGTCTACATTTTCCATTTAATTTAACTCACTTATTTTTTTATTTAATTTCAAATCTAACTTTAATGACCAAAATTATGAATATTGTAAAGTTCATCTATAAGTTCCGTCCCAGTAGGTCCCGGACTCAAATTCTCTTCATAACATGTATATTTAGTACACATTTAATGAAAAATAATGTACACATTTAAAAAAATAATGAAATATTATAAAATTTGTTGAGATTACTTGAGAAGGGCTATACATACTCTTATAACAATTTTAGCTTTTCGTATTTAATTAATTTACAGTACAGTTGTTAAAAAAAAAAAAAAAAAATTGAAAAATGTTTCCTAGTTCTAGGCAATAAAGTCATTTCTATAATAATATGACTGTATGAACATAACATCATTCTAATCATATATTTATTGCTACAGCTTGTCATTAGTCTTGACGTCCTCTATAATCTCACTCCATTCTCTGGAAAGCCTTGGTTAACTATCATCCACACATTAATTCCAATTTTTTGATAAAATTCTGGAATTTACTTTGAGAACTTGTTAAAAAAATACGGTATAAAAATGACAAAAAAATTATTTTAAAATCGAAAGCGGAAACCTTCAGACCTTCAGTCATAATATTCTAAAGAAAATGTTGTGGAATTAATTTTAAAAATATTTTTTTAAATGGAATGTTTTGTTTTGAATTTCTTTTATTTTTAGTATTTCTAACTAAATATTTTATTTTTTTTTTTTTGCAATTACGTTATCACCCCCCATTGATTTCTAAACACACTATAAATTCTTTGGTCATTCTTATTCCTTGTATAACAGTAAATATTTATTTTTAAAATCAATAAAGTAAAATAAATAATCAAAACAAAAATAATTTTTCTTTTATTTATTTATTCATGTAATAAACATATTATGTACATATATACATATAGTAGTCAAACACAAATAATTAAAAAAAATTAATTCATAGAAATTTCATTCATCATCCTATTCATATCCTCGTCATTCAATCTAATAATATATCTTTCTATCTATCTATCTATGCAGAATAATATGCAAACATCCTACAATCATATTAAAATGAAATTTTCCTAAAATTCAATCCTACCAGATAAATTAATATTATTTAAAATTGTTTCAACAACAAAGAAAATTTTTCATTTAAATATGATTTCATGATGATTACATACAAATATAAATATACGTGCATACATATATATAATATTCAAACAAAGCTTTGTTTATTTTTCTTTTCTTTGAAATTCATTCTAATTTCAATCAGAAACTAAACATCTCAATCGCAATATGAAATGATCGTATTTTAGTTTGACTGCTTGCAACACACGTCATTTTTAATAATAAAAAAAAAAAATTATTTCATTTTTGAATTATATGAGAAATGAAACTTACTATCAATTATTATTTTACATTAAATATGAATTAACCAAAAAAATAATGAACATGTGTCAGAATTAGTATTGCCAGATTTGAAAAATAATTTTTCTTCAATTAGATTTAGATAGGTTCAACACGTGTATTTATTGGATGAAAAATATTCTTATTTGAGTAGGGCAGAGCAAAACTGTTCGAAATTGCATATTGAATACGGTATAGAGTTCAGTAATCAATTAAATTGTTATACACCTTTCCATCGAAAATGCAGTATTAGAATTTTTGGCTACAATCTAGTATGCTTCATAACGAACACAATATAAATAGTTTAATAATGCTTTAACTATGAATATTAAAGAATATAAACATTTTAGAATTCATTATGTTGTATATAGTACGTTATGGAATATACTACATTGCAGTTAAAAATCTAATACTGCATTTTCGATATCACAGACAGTTAATGTCATTACTAAATTCGATCAATTCGAAAATAAACCAGTAGTATGGTTTTGAATCAGCAAAACAAAAAAAAAGTAAATGATAAGATTCAGTTTTGGATTACAAAAATTGGACAATATTTTTTTTTTATCAAAGACCTCGTGAAAACAACCCTAACTGCATTTTTAAAATATGCTAGCCATCTTGTCATAATAACAATTACATAAAATATGTTTTTTTTTTAATATTGGTTATGTTTATACTAATTTCAAATTTGGTAGTTAGATTTAGCTATTATAGAGCAACTTCTTCTTCATTACTCTGCTATTCAAAAAATCAATGTTAATTTTATATTAACAAATTTATATTGTATACCAATCCCCTGATAAGAATTACAGACCAGGTATTTTTGATTAATAGTAATAACATTAAACCATATCGGTCGGTAAAATTTATATTATTCGGCAATCTACAAACAAATTTAAACAATTTTGTACAAAAACTAAATCTTATCAACGTATTTAAACTAAAAAGTACAACAGTTCTTAGCATATTTTATTGTCAAATTATTTTTAGAATCCCAACATTCAAGAAAACAAACAAGCAAAACGTTGTTCTCGTCAGCCAGTACTATCTCATGTTCTTTTTTTTCAGTTTTTTACTTTTATTCACTACTCTTTTATATAAAGTCAATCCATTATTATCTATGATTTTATATTTTTTTATTATATTATTGCGAATATTAATTTAGTTTAGTAAGTAGTATGTACATATTATAGAAACTTGCCGTTTCAATGTATATTGCAAATAAATAAATAAATGAAAAATTAACTAGCTAATCCTAATAAAAATTATCTACACAAATTATTGATTATTTTGAAAAAACTGGTAGCAAGTTTATAAAATTGAAATTACTGAAATTTTAGATTTTCAATTTGAATACATTGGACTCTGTTAAACTAAACAAAACTGTCTCACATTATACAAATTTTCATATCAAACAACCATTTCGCAAACTATTTGTAACCAACTTTTTTTTCTGATATACACTGTGGCAACACTTTTATTTATTATTTATAAATATCAAATACTAATTATAATGTAGAATATTTTCACATTCGTCATAAACCTGTAACAATTATAATTTTTTGTAATTTTCTTTTTCTGTTTTTTTTTTTTTTTGCTTCCATGTGTTTCAAAAAAAATGTCAATAAAAAAAAATTAAAAACAAAAAAACAGGACACGTGTCGGCAAGCATGCACTAACCAATAGGTTCAATATGTACTGCTATTAAGAATATTACATAAATATACAAACATATTTTATTATATATACATTTGTATATCAATGTATATAAGCTTTAAGAAAATTTATATAAAAAGCTTTTTTTATATTTGGAAGAATATAAAATGTTTCTAAAATAATTTTCCTACTAAAATAACAGTATCCATATACCATATGCAATATAACAATTCATATACATCTAATTATTTTAAATTGTGTGCGTGTGTTTGTGTATATCAAATAACAATTCAACAGTAAGTTGTATATCAAAGTAACTTGTAGATACCGTATTTTTTGAAAAGTATTATAGAATTCGAAAGAAAAATAAAACACTGTTATTGAATACGGTTTGAAGAAAATTCTGCGAAATGGAATACAGTTCATCCATGATATTCACGGGTTCGATATTCCTTAGTTCTTGGATTTTATATTATTCACGTTTTTAAATCATATTTTCATATACACAAAATTGTATACATGTATTTCAGTCTGTTGACTGTTTTAATATACATATTTTAATTTAATCATGTCACATAATCAAGTTCTGAGTAAATCTTAATAAGAATTCTAACAAAATTGCGTATGAAAATGGGTAGACTGGAAAGTATTTTTGGTTGTAGTATTTTTACATACAAAAAGGTGATAATTTTATGAATGATATTATATATTCTTCCACAATATTTGAAAAGCCATTACAGTTGAATAGGGCCACAAATAAAATTATTTATTTTTATTTAATTATTTAATTCATCATCGTAAAGAGTGTATGCTTATAAAAATTAAATGTAAAACAGTAGTAAAGAAAAACAATAAAAAAAAATCAGTTAAAATATTTATAAAATTAATTTACAGCTGAAGAGGCTATACTACAAAAATTCATTAAACTTAAAATTAGTACAAAAATAAAAAAAGATAAGAACAAAAATAGTAATATCTAATACAGTTATAACGTTGTTCATTATTTCTTTAACAGATTCATTATTCCTTTTTTTTTTATTTTACTATATGTCCTCATAGAAAACAAACTTTTTTTGATTAACTTTGTTAAATTTAACTAATAAGGCCATACAGTTTATGCTAAGGCCTATATCCTTCATATTTTCACCTAATTGGTTTCATATACTTATGTTAATGAGGTCAATATTTATTTTTTATAAATCACATTGTAAAATTATTGTTATAACTAAGGTAAATAAATATGAATTAAATAAAGAAAAAAATAGTTCAAATAGTATACTCGTAAAAGGCATTTAATATTTACATTGCAAACTGTAACTTGTTATGTTTTTAAATTCAGCGTTATGATAAATTATAGAATTTTAGTTTCTTAATAATCGTAAATTTTAACTGCCACAATAATTACAGGTTTGAAATGAAATTTTAACACCTTAATTAATACCTGATAGTCACCAGAATTTTTAAGATCAATATTCTGACTTATAATACAGTTGTAATTACATATATTTAGTATTATAATATTGTCTTTAAAATTCGAGAGAGTGATTCGAGATGTGAGTTGTCAAAGTCAAATACTTCAACGAAAACAGTAACTTCCCTTACTTAAATCTTATAATCTTTAAAAACCATGAATTCCAAAATTAAGACTATTTTGCTACTTAAAATCATTTTTCTATGATTATTTTGTATTTGCCTTTAACATTCAAACCAACTGTTTTGTCATATTTTTAATTTAATTAATGATAAATTAATGTTGATTAGTCTAGAAAACATATAACCCTAAATTAAAACTTAATCTAGTGAAAGCCTAATATAGGGGAGTATAAATTTTATCAATTTTTTTTAAATACAATAACTAATTTTATTTTAGGTTATTCTGATTTTCAGCAACAAATTTTTATTGGATTACAAATCAAAGATGATGAGAATACAACCTATATACTATCGATATAATTATGTTATTTATTAAGCATTTTCAAATTAACTCATCCTTAAATTATAACAGATTATTCTCGAAACATGTTTCAATAATAATATATTTTATTGTACATCATCTCAAGACCTATATTTGCTATGGTTTTAAAGTTTTATATTGATGATTCAGCTAAAATAGAGAAATCCAACGATATCACTTTTATATCATATTTAAACGCAATTTTCCAATAATTCAATTCAATTTGATAAACATTATCAGCGTAAGCCCTAAAAGTTGTATGTTTTTTGAGTGATATAAAGTCCCACAATATTGATTGTCTCGGTGAAATATTTACAAAGTTATTTTGGGTACTAAACATTGTAATATATAGCATCCTAGTTATATTTGAGTAAAGCATAATCATCAATATCAAAATACAAAAATGTAAATATTTTTGGTGAGTTAATATTGAATATTGAATGGTACGATGATTAAAAAGACAATGTTTACAATATTGCACAGTATACAATATAATAAACATTTTTCATCTCTCGATAATTTTCAATCTTAACATTTTCATAAGCAAAACACAAATAATGAAAGAAAAATACAAAATTCGTATTTCCTATAAAATACCACGTTTATTATAACAAACCAAATCTTAATCCTAAATCAATTCTAACGTAATCCGACAATGTGTTCAAAATTTGAACAATAGTTGGAAAGTTCTATTTATATTTCTGTTCTAATTTAAATTTTATTCGACCAATAAACAAAAGTGATTTCCAGGAATTAAGAAGAAAAAAAATAATAATTTTTTCCTTTTGCATTTTGAATTTTCCATTTTGATTTTCCTCAATTGTGATGGCACTCTTATTTATTCAGCATTGTTTATTTTAAAGTATTCTGTTTTTTGCTTTGTTGCAACATTGTTTCATTACTATTAACAGTTACATTCATTTTTACTTTATTTTACTTTTTATTTTATTGTTATTTTTGTTTTTTATTTTTTACTTCAGTAATATTGCATAATATTAACGATTAAAAAGCAAAATTCAACTACAACAACAGTTAGTTAGTTATATCATAATAACCCTTTTATATTTTCAGTTCGTTTAGTTTTCTATTTACAGCATAGTAGCAACAATATACATTGTTCAAAAGTTTTACTACAGTAAAATTAAATTTTTTTTTCTTATTTATTTTTTTTTTTTATTTATTTATTTGCATTTATTTTCATTATATATGGTATATTTTTATAAATATATTTTCTACCTACATTCTGACCTACTTTTTATTTACTGTGAACATATTTTAAGTAAGAAAATTTTTGTATAAAGGAAAAGTATTATTACTAGCAACAAAAATTTTCACGTGCCAGTTTATTTTTCAACTCTCCGTTATTTCCTTTCCCAACATATTGTTGTATACTTAATACTAATACATACACACATAAGATATGAAAGGACTTTTAATATTGAAATATTTCTAGTGAAATTTAAGGATAATTTTTTTTATTATTTTTTTTTTTTTTTTTTTTTTGAACAGAGGTTTTAAGAATTGTAATATTTTAACCTACTAGCAATATAGTCACACGTGTATGATCATAGCTTTAGATATAAAAGAAAATAAAATAAAAAAAAAAATGAAAAAATTTCAAAGTTAAATCTCATGTATGCATCATCAGCAAAAAAGAGATAGAATAATAAAAACAGAGAAAGGAGAAAAAAAAATTTCCCGAAATATTGTGTGATCTTTTGTTGTTTAGATTTGTTGCACGTGTCTTAGAAAATTTCGAGAAAAAAATTATTTTTCTTGTTAAATTCTTCAAAACAAAAAAAAAACAAACAAAAACAATTATGGAGAAGATAACGTGGAACAGAAATTGAATTTTAAATAAGGGTTTAAATTTTTAAAGTAATTAAAATGAATTTGAGAGAAAAATTCTAGAGAATATACAATTTAGTGACAGAATTTTTCCCTCTGCTTTTCGATTGCGATTGTTAACAGATTGCATGTATATAAAACGGTATATTTACCTATATATGTACGGTATATATTTTCCACCGTCTTACACCATTCATTGTTATTTATTTGTGGCTAAGCTTATTATTTTTTATTTAAATATTAATAATATTATGTAAATTTATGAGCATAAATTTTGCACCGACTGTTCTTTTTTAAATTGTGTTGTTACCGTGCACATTTTTTTTTGTAAATTAAATTAAATTATTGGATTAGAGTTTTTAGTTCTTTTATGGTTTCAAATTAAAACTTTATGATTGTGATTTGTGTGATGCGGATTTATCAGTGTTGTTTGTGTGATGAGAATATTTCTAAATAAGAGAGTGATCAAAACTAACAAAAAAGTTGTATGTACGTGGGAGTGAATGGAAGAAAGAGGAGAAGATTAATAAAAGAAAATATTTTTTTTGCACTTCTTACCGATTTAAAAAGCAAAAACATTTATAAAATGTAATAAGAGTGACCAAAAATTGTATTGATACAAAAATTATATTGAATCTGTATCTCTTTCTCCCTCTCACAAAAAAATTTTTTTTTTTTGTATTTTGGCTACCCAATTACATTTAATATATAGTTTTGGATTCTAATTGGTAAAAAGTGCAGAAAAAAATGTAATCTAGTTCAAGTTTTATACTTCTGTGTGGAAACTAAAATTTCTCTGTTCTACTAGACATAATGTGATGTGACTTTTGGCATCACTAAGTAGAATAATGACAACAAACAATTGAACAATCAAGTCTTTTGTAAACACTTTGTGATTCACGAAAAAAAAATACTCTCGAAAGAAGTACGGGTAACAACAAAAACAAATTACATCCTATATATTAACCCTTTCAGTGCCTACGTATTGTTATAAGGAAAATAAGTTTGAACGAATCTCTAGAATTTTATTTATTTTTCTTATTTCTATTTTATTTCTCTGTTCTATTATTATTTTCTGCAGTTTTTCTCTATTGCACATAAATTGAGTAGTGAATGAAATAAAAAAAGATTAAAAATAAAGTTGTCTTCAAAAATACTAGAAAAAATTATCTTCCAGGATGCAGCTTAAATGCATTTGAAATTGGTACATGAACACCCATTCAATTAAAATAATTTGTGTTATTTAGTGTAAAAAAAATTATTTACATAATTGAAATATTTTAGAATTCAGCTATGTTAATAGATTCTAAATTATATTCCAGGACTGGTGAATATTCCTACTATATAGTTTTAAATATAGAAAATTGTTTAATACTGTACCGAATGATGGCTACATGAGATTATTAATCAAAATACGTATAAATTAGAAATGGTAAAGTACCTTAAACCAATCAAACATTGATGTTCTGAATTAATACCTTATGCTTTTACCAAAATATGAAAATTTACAGATAAATTACTGTCTATAGCCCTAAAAGTGTAAGCAAAATCCACTTATGGATCTTCTATCCTTTTTCGAATCCTTTACCCAAAGCTGTCAAAGCTCTTTTTTTAATATTTTAAAATATATTTTTCTATTTAACAATAATTGATAGAGGTTAACAGCTCTGCTAATTAATAACTAACACCTAGAAGTGACAATTAAAGATACATATAGGTTACAATTATCTTGTATTCTACCAGATTGTAGTAAACTGAAACATTTTTATAACGTCAAATTACGAGTAATAACAAGTTCAAAAAATCGAATTAGATAATTTTACATGAAAAATCGTCGTAATTTATATAAATAAATATATTTTTTTGTTTATTAATTTTAGTTTAAAAATATCCTTTTTAGGTTCGTTGTTCTGAACTAAATAAGTGCAGTGAATAGAATATTTTTACATTTCAATTTCACTACATATTTTGTTTTACAACATCACATTTTTCTGATGCAATACTATCTAAATAATTGCTTTTTATCAATTGCGTCATTTATAATTCGTTTAGATTATATAATTTTATCATACGTCAAATTAGAAATTAAAGACTTCTTAGTGCATTATACTGCTGCAAGATATACAGATATTTTTAATACATAATTCTTATAATTTTATTATTTTATTCCTCTCTTTTAAAAAAAAACTTCTTATTTCTACTACAAATTCTTAGAAATATAATACTATTATAGTAATATAATATTTTGAATGGCATCATAATAAATCTGGATGCTACACATGCAATTCATTTTTATATAATATGCAGACTGAATTCATTGAAAAAGAAAACTAGGAACATCCAACATCTATTTAAAGTTGTACTGTATATATTAAAAAAAAATAAAAATAAAAGTCTGACGTCATACTGAAAATTCATTTTAAAAAAATTATATATTTATAAAATCATGACACTGCTAAATTTATCAACCTTAGAATAGAAAATGTGGGTGTATAATAACTTGTAATATTAAAAACATTAAAAAAGACAATAAATAACAATTTTACAAAATGTTTTTTGTTTTTTTTTTTTTTTTGCTTAATTTTAGAATTTGTTTTTAAATTTTCTATAAAAAAAAGATAAGACGAATTAATAATATTTTATAGTAGATTAGACAAATTCATTTACAAGGATTAAAATTAGAATCCTTAAATTTTTTTTTTCAGAATGAGAAAATTTTGCGATATAATTTTGAATTTAAATAATTTAACGATTTTTATGTAATTTTTGGCAAGAATTATTGTTCGATATTATAGTTATAATGAATAGTTAAAATAATAATTATAATAATAATAATACTAGAAAAACTGTTTAATTAATCAAATGCGACTATTTTAATATATTTCCAAATTACCGTTAAAATATAATTAAAATAAATAAATAAAAGAAGCTACATGTTCATTTCAAGAGTTATTTTTTTTGTATTCAGACTATCAGGGCTATAACATGACTCACAAGATGGTCAAAATTAAATTAATGGATAAAAGATGGATAAAATTATTAAAATGAAATCAATGACATAATATTTTTCTAATTAGTATCCGTTTCATTATTAACATTCAAAATGATAACATACTCTTACTCTAACAGCAGAGTCAACAGTTCGATTGTCATCGACAAAGTTTTTGGAATATTGAATAAATTTGACATATGACATAAATTCGATATTATTAAGACAACATAAGTTCGAAAGGTCATATTAAATCGAACTTATGTTGTTTTTATTATTATTATTAATATTATTTATTTATTATGCCTTAAATTCACTATACAATTGTCCTTATTTCTAATTTCAATAATTAATAGCTTATATTAATGTATTTACATCTATGACTTATAATTTAGTTAGAATAACCTGCTCTTGTCTATTTTTTATATATTTTTTTTAAAGAAAAATGGCAAGAACAGCCTTTGAACCCCGTTGTTTTTAATTTTAGTAATTTTTTTAGAGCTTATGTCATATGATATTTGACAATGTCGAACTTATGTCATTCATTTTTTGTATCGAACTTATGACAGGGAGACTACAATCATTTAAAATCGAATAAAATGAAATATTTCAGACAGATATGTACATTATAATTACACAGATTTATACATTTTATATGGATAAGGTACGAAATTTCAAATTCTAAATCGAAAAATACAAAGTTGTAGTGCATTTTACATACAAAAGTAAAGCAAACAAAAGTGGATTGCCCATTTCGAAATAGTGAGTGTATTCTATTCTAGTTAACACTTAGAATATTACATTTAAAAAATAAAATATTTATTATGATAAATAGAATGTAAAAACGAACGATACGTAGAATGCGTTACGAAACGTTACGATAAATAGAAAATATATTAACATTCCCCTTCTTGTTCAAACCATGGTAATAAACAGGTCGCTGCGTCGACCATACAATTAACAAGAAATAAAATAATTATATGTATTATAATAAATAAATAAAGTATATATATATATATAAAATCTCAAATATAAAATCCAAAATACAAAATCTTAAATTACAAAATCCAACACTCTTCAACAGCTTGTTTCAAAATACAGAACATTTGTTCAGAAAATCCCAAATTTCAAATTTATTGATTTTTATAATTTTCTATTCACATATTTTTAATATATCTATGACTTATGAGAAATATTGTTTTGATATTGAGACTTGTATCGTATATCAAGAACGATCAAAACTTTTTGAAGAATTGAAATCAGATTTTTTAATCAACTATAAAACAATTAAAAACCTAACTAAAAATCTCGGATATACATATTCTAGAAGAGTGTAACCCTGTTACTGGGCCCTATGCCCACGGACGGGATTAGAGGACAATGATGATGATGATAAAGTCATTAAACTCCACAAATTTTTAATTTCAGAACAAGTAGTTGTTTTTCTGCAAATTTGAGATTTTGTGATTCGAGATTTTGTAATTTACAATTTTGTAACTTTAGGTTTGTGTTATTTTAGACCATCTAATTTTTAATTATGTTATTTGGGATTATGATTTTAAATTTATTGATGGATTTTTTTTTGGGTACTTTTACTTTGAGATTTTGTAATTTGTAACTTTATTACGATACCATTTTATACATTTTTTAATTCGAACTAAATCAAGTGCTTTAAATTAGTGTTATCAAAAGATTATGTTGTATTAATATTATTGTTTGTTTTTGTTTTTTTTTTTTTTTTGTACTTTATTAATGATAACCCAAATTAAATTCATTGCGCACAAGTAAACATCAGAGTATTATTGATAATACGCATAAATTCATTACCCACTTAAAATTTTAGTACATACGGATTAAGTATGTAAGTACATAAGAGCTTATTGTACACAAGCGTTATATAACAAAATAAATATTTATCTACAAATTCACAGAATTCGTACATTCACCTTATTTTGAAATTTGTTTCGTATATAACAACATAATGTACTTATATGTATGTATGTATCATAATTATTTGTTATATCAATTGTTTCTATTTGAATGAGGCTAATAAACACTTCGAGCAGATATTCAAATTATGTATTTATGTACTACATACAAAATTTTAACGCAATTTTTTTTTTTTTGCACTTAAATTATTTTACAAAACAGAAATTTTTTGTAAAACTTCCAAATAAAGGCAGATTATAGTTGTTGAGTGTTTTTTTTTTTTGGAGATTAAATTGTATTGTTGTAATAAATTTAAACCAATATAAAAATAAATGTTTAAAAACACTTCAAAATGTAACGCGTTTGGTTTCATTATAATGTGATAATATTTTATATGCGCATCTTATTTATTATAAAAAATTGTTACTAATTTTATTGAAATATTTTTAAGATACATTAAAATCAGATATTCACAAAAAACAACGAATTGAATTCCAAGTACAACTATTTAAAAAAAGCATACATTGTTAATTTTCAAAATTGCTATAACGAAATGAAATAAATTCTTTAAATTTAGTTAAGAGGATAGGTGTCACCCTGTCAATATTAATAACTTGCTTGAAATTGTGGAACCACAGTAAACATAACTAGGATAAAAATAATTTACTTATTTACTTCCTCAGGTGGTCAAAACAGACCATATCGGTGCTGGGTCTGACTTATTTTAATAAGTCCTTAATTTTTGTCGTATACGAAAGACTACTTTTCATTTAAAGATACGAAACTATTTCATCTCGGCATATTTTGTATTTTCAAGTGGAATTAAAACGCCTGTGACTGACACAAATTGAAAATTTATTACCCTAAGAACAGAAAATTCTTAATGACTATATGTCAGAAATTACACGGTTGTTAAAATATTTATCTTTATTTTCGAGCTTAAATCAAGCAACTTATATATACTAATAATTACAATTTTGGTTAAATTACATATAAAATTATAATTTAAGAAAAAAGAATAACAAAGTATTTTTTAATTAATTTAGTATTAAAATTTAAATTCTGTTATCTATTAAAATTAATTTAATATTGAAAAAACAAAAAATTTTAAAATAACAAATTAAATATATAAGACACGTGTAAAACAAAAATCATATAATCAAATCATCAATTTTAATTTTTAAATTTATTTCTATGCATGTGTATTTTAAATAGCCTTGAATTTGAGGTAATTTTATGAATGATTCATAATTTAGTTTGTTCTCTTTTGTGTTTTTAAGTTATTTTTTTTTGTTCATTTTAATTTTATACTAACTGCCTCTAAATTCTCATAAATGTTTTCTTGGAACATGGTAACAATTTTTTTTTTTTTTTTTGTTATTTTTTTTAATCAATCTACAGCCAATATTATAGTCAACACACTTTTTTGTGTATCTATAAGATTGCTACTTAAATTTTTATTTAAACAAAATCAGCATGCATTTTTGGCGATCGTGACTATAAAATACAATGAAACAAAAAATTATAAATTCCATAAAAAAAAAAAAAGATGAAGGTAAAAATTTAGTGAATTTAAGTAATCGTTAGCACTTTTTTATTTATTTTAAAAATAACAACAAAAATTGCTTTGATTCAAATTTTTGGTACACTGAAACCGTTGATTTAAATTTTAAATTAATTTCACGTGCCACAAATGCCTGAGATCAATGATCGAAATCACAATTTGCTCAAATCTCTTTTTATTTTTTATCTGTTTTCATTTTTATTACTGTTAATATATATACATACATATATTCTAAATGTATATATACAACAATTAATTTTTTGTTTTTCGGTAGATCGTTGAAAAAGAGTTAAAATTAAAATAAATATCAATTAATAAAAAAAAATAACAAATTAAAAAAAGGGAGATAGGTAATAACAGAAGCAATCATGATTCATGACAATTCAAGAGATCGCTAAATTTTCTCTTCTTTTAATATTAATATTGTTAGCAGCATGAAATAAGAGGTGCAAGTCACATCTGTATTGAAAACAAAATTGTGTTAGAAGTAAAAAAAGAAACAAATGAATTTTATAAGTTTAATTGACAGACAGTTGATATAAGTATACATATACATAAATAAAGTGGAGGTCATATCAATCGGATATAGGTCGATCATAACAAAATTTTATTCAGCGCCGATTGTAAAAATATTTGAGGCACATTCGAAATAAAGACATATTTCAATTTTACATTATCAAGACAAAATAAACAAACGACTTTGGTCATATTGTATGGAACGAAAATTGCAATCAGCATAAAACTATCGGTGACAGAAAAACTGAAGCAAAACGAAGTCAGAAAGGAAATGTTGTGACCAAAAATTTAACTGAAACAATTATCATATGAATTTATGAATTAGTCTAAAAAGACACAAGACAGGTAGAACTTACCGAACATCATTGCAAATATTTAATAATTTTACCCTTAATATTTCGTATAGTGGAGCAGTGGAAGAAGAAAAATGTTAAATCCCGAAAAATGACTTGGGTCCACTTTTCTTTATTATTGCAACCAATGATGCTTCGCAATTTATGATATCAGCTAAGTTTTGCTGATGACTCCAAAATTAGCAAAATCATTATGTCCGTTGATGATTGTACCCTACTTCAAAAATATTTTAACAGTTTTGACGAATGGTGCTCCACCAACAACCCCGAATGAAATGCCTATAAATGTCAAATTGTTAACTTTAGTATAGGAAGTTTCAAACCTTTATTATTGAATTTGTTTACCCCCTTTGGGAATCAAACTTTAAACCGTTCTGAGACGTTGACTTATGATCTATGTGTTATTCTGGATCGTAGACTGAATTTTAAAGTACATTTCAATTCCATTATTACAAAAGTTAATTCTATGCTAGGATTTATAATGCGTTGGACCAAAGAGTTACATTATAAAATATTTATACATCACATATGTTAGACCGACACTTGAATATACATCGTAAGTTTGGTCTCAATATCGTAATATTGAATTTTCATGTATTGAAACAGTTCAAATTTTTACACTACGTGCTTTTTCATGGTCAGACTCTTTTCTACTTGCTCCATACGAAGATTGGTTACTTTTTATAAACCTGAAATCTTTCCAACAACGTTGATTGCTGACTGATATTACATTTATCCACCTAATTATTGCTGGGAATATGCTGGTACCTGAAATTAGGGATTTAATAGCTTAAATCCGCGTAATTTACGTTCCGTTGACCTTTTTGCTTAATGCTAACTATAGTACTGACTAAGGTAAATTTGGGTCTGTGTCTAGAATGTTACATGAATCTAACTCGAAATCAGGTTGTTTTGATACTAACTTTAGTAAAATAGAGCCTTAAAATTGAAGCTGTATAATGGATAAATGGGAATTGGAATTGATACTTGAGTCTCTTTCTACTTTCTTTTTATATTTGAATTTATTCTTTTTAACATTCTACTAACTACAGCATGTTAGTAATTTTTTTTTATCTCTTACTAACATTAGTTACTAATGGTGATGCATACTAATCCACTGGACGACGATAATCTCACCAATTAGCAATATCTGACAGTATATATCTATCGTAAATTGATTATTTAGAGAAGTGTAAACGCCCTATGATGTGAATTTATAACAAAGAAAATCATAAGGAGAAATTATATATAGCACAAAGAGAAGAGATATATAAAACAAGAAATTATTTGCAAATTTAGTGTCTAGAAAATTTTAAAATCAAAATACGTCTATCATAATATCAATGTTATATCAAATGAAAAAAAAACTGATTTAACCAAATCGATCATTCATAACATTAATATAACAAATAAAAATAAATAAATAAAATTATTATCATAATCCATTTTCAATCACAAATTTTTAATACACTTCCACTATAATTTACTTAGATTACACTAATCAGGTAATCCTAAAAGAATATATGCACAAAAAAAATTAATTAACATTATAATTAAAAACAACTAAATTTAAGGTCAAACTTTGAGAGTCAAATAATTATTTATATTCAACTTATATAGAAACAATATTATTTAATAATATTAAATAAATTTTTGTGTCGTAATAATAGGTTAATAAGGTGTCACAAGAATAAAAATCTAATCGTTTGTTTCAAGTTGTTAAAATTATATTAACTTAACATATCAGCACACGTAATTTAATATAAGCCGGTTGTGTACTTATCACAAAAAAACAAAAAAAAAAAAAAAAAAAAAAAATCAAAAAACAAACTTAAAAAATAATCAAATAATAAAAAATAAATAAAACGAAAACGTTGGCGAATGATGGCGCGTGTTAATCGAAATTTTCGATAAAAATTATTAAGAATTCATGGTCATTGGCCATAACAAAAATTTTCTCTCAAAATGTTTATGTTATATGGTATAAGATAAAAAAAAAAAAAATTCAATTTTGTTTGTTAATTTTTTTGTTCTATTTTCTTTTTTTTCATTTTTTGGCATAATTTATATATTACTCACATTCAATTTGTTTTTGTTATTTCTCTACATACATTATATTCAACTCTCAATTTCAATAGAAGTGATTTTACTATATGGTGACTGATTTTCAATAACATATGTTATTTATGTGAAATCGACTTTAATGTACTACTAGTACTACTTTTTTGTAATCAGTTTCAGGTACATTTGTACTACGATGTTTTAGTACACCTGTACTGTCATAGGTATTGAATTATTTTTTTAATATTTTCATGCTTTTTAATCTTGACATCAGAAGCTGATCGATCGGTAGCATAAATAAATTCAATTGTTCTGATATTTTAATTCAAAAATCTGAACAATATCAAATATGCTTAAAATTCTTTGATTTAGGCCGATACCAAATGTTGCAATACAAAAACAAAAGCAATTTTTAACAATTGAATTATTTTTATAATGAACTTAAGGTAATAGTTAACTCTGTCAGTCACTCTTTAGCTAAAACTGAAAGTTATTTTTTCGCATAAATAACTAGTTAAAACTGGATTGGAAACTAGAGCCTAGCATTATCACTTGCATTGGCATGCATTGACCTAAACTAAGCATTGATTACTTCCATTAGCTTAAGCATTGATGCTAATATTTATTAATTTGTTAGGCATATTCTTTTAAAATTAAATTTGTGTAACACAAGCATTGTTTGTTCACATACTTAAAAATAATTGTGTCCAAATGGCGAATTAAAAAACTCTTATGATATGGGATAGTTGCCAATTTACTGTTGCCATCGTGCAAAGACTTTTTAAAACTTTATATTAATCGATTCAATCTGGTAATCAGTGCGAGTAGATACAATGTCAGAGCATTAATAGTATGTTTTATTATAGGAGAAGACGGTTTCAGCTTTTAACAAACTGTAGAAGATTGCTCCAAGCTTATCCAAGCTCAAAGTCCAAGGTGTGCATTCATGTATAAAGGTATCATTTGAAACCTAATGTTTGACTCAACTTAAAAAAAAGTTCAGAGGAATCATCCTGATCATTTTGTATTTGAATTTGATACTATATCTCGCAAAATATATAAATATTTCTGGGTATACAGATTGCCTGATATAGAATTATCAACTGATTGACATTACCGTAATAATAGTATTCGCCAAGGACATACATCTGCAATTTTAAAGAATCAAACAAGAACGTGAAATAAACCTGAAAAGGCTTCTCCTACATTCCACCTTAAAACAAAAATTGTTGACGAATTTAACTTCATAACTTTTTATTGAACTGCTTCAACTCTTATAATACTACTGAGAACCACGTTCAGTTCAATCAGATAGACATCAGAAAGTAGCCATCATATTTTAGCAAACAACAAGCCTCTAGAAATTACTTTAATACCACTGTCATCACAAATTTTAAAATATGAATCGAAAATGTTTATAAAAGAACAAGAAAAGAAGAGAGTGTAACAAGAAAAAATCGAAATATATATTTCCGTTACTTTAATTTAATTCATAACGGTATATGTTACACGTGTTGCATTTCTGTAATTCTATTTGAAATTTCTAAAAATACATTTTTTATATTTTATATTTTTATTTATATTTTGTTTTTTTTTTTTTTTTCAAAAATGAAAAGTTATTTTTTCTGGTAAAAAAATGCAAATTTCTAAGAAAACTCAAAATTGGAATTTTATTGGGAATTTAAACGTGTCATTCATTTATTTAAATTGAGTCTCTCTCTAAAGTGTATATAAAAAATGTAATAAAATATGAAAAAGTATAGAAAAATTGTTTTTTACGTTTTTGATTCACTATGAGTAATTGTTGTTGGATCAGCTCATTAGTCAAGCTTTTTTTCAATAGGCAATTTAAATTAATAAAATCCCGAATAAGACAAGATTTTCATAAGATGCTCAAGATGTTCAGAAGACAATATTAAAATGCAGTCACACAATTCTTAATAAACATCGCAAGTACACTAAACAAAGAACGTTGCCACAATTAAAGAAGTAGACGATGGAAGGGTTTTGTTTGCGTCCTACGTCCCACGGATGGGGTTACAGGCGACAGTGATGATGAAGTAATAATCGTATCCGGTATTACTTGATTTTGCTGGTTTTTAATTATGTAAGAATTAATAATTCAATGTCGTTGTGGATTTGACAATTCCCAAAGCCTATGGTGCTGAATCTATATATTTAGTATATCAGCTCAGTAATAAGAAATTTGACATTTTTGTTAGTCTGACAACGTGTTTTTAATCATTTTCATGTAATTATACTCCAGATATGTTTTGATGTGTTTTCTTTTAACTCTGATTCGAGGCGGATGGTTATATGTCTACCGAGATCAAGGGAAATTCATAGTAAAAATTGTGGGGCTATTGATGTGTCCAAATTGTAAATTATACTTAAAAGGTACACCAGGCATTCAAAAACTAGTATTAAACATGTGATTTACTGAGGAAGTCCACAACTGTACCCATTTGTACATAACAAAAATAACTTCTAATATTTTTACATTACCGAAATTGACAAGGGCATACATTTGCAATTTCGAACAATCAAACGAGAAGGTATAATAAACCTGGAAAGGTCGTGCCTACATAAAACACCTCACTTTAAAACAAAATCGTAACTCCTAAATTTTTATGAGAAACATGATCCAAAGTACGACATCCCAGAGAAATTTCACATCATAATACAATTTTAACTGTTTTTGTTTTTTACACCATTTTGTGACTATGAATTTAAATCAGACAAATTAACCTCAAATATTCTACTAACAACAGGCTATTGAATGCTTATCAAAATTATTAAAAATATTGTTGCAAAGAATGAAGGGTTTTACAATAATTCAAATTTTAATATAAAAATAAAATAAAAATAAATTATAAAATAGTCTTTATTTCAACATAATTATAAAACTGTAGTAACAATTTTTAAATGTTTAGGAAATTGTTTCGTTCATCATAACACTATTAGAACTCATCAGTAGGTATTTTTAGTGTTAGACTACCTATACAACTCCTATTTTCATTATGATTGATTTTATAACTTATTAGAAGATGTCAATAGAACATCTGTGAGTTGTAAAAATCGAGCAAAATTTCATTGTAAAATGTATTTTTGAAAAATAAATTTATATAAATATAAATTTTTTAAAACCTTTACCATTTTAAATCGAACTTGTTCTTTTTATTAAAAGTAAAATGATGTAAAGGTTTTAAAAAATTTATATTTATATAAACTTATTTTTCAATTTTTAAATATATTTGATTTTTTTTTTTACATTAATACATAAATAATATAAATTAAAATAAATCATATTTATAAATTGAATCTCTCTATATAGTCTAATCCATATGGCAATCTAATGATGTTGAAAACATGAACTCATATTCCGTGGATATCAAAATTTCCACGTTTCTTCTATCGAGATCTCTATTTCTAGTATCGGGATCAAAATGGATCCGACATATACCGTACAGATCTATCTTCTATATGTTCTCAATTGTTCTCAATAGAAAAATTTCACAAAAATTACTGTATAAATAAAAATAACGTTAGCACAGAAAACACCATAGAAATTAAAAATAAAATAATAAACTAAAATATGATAGTTTGTGAGTTTCATTAAGAATTTGTATTTCCATAATTTTTACTTTGAATAACAAAATTTACAAAGAGTTTAAATTGAAAGAATTTTTGAAATATTTTTATTTCGTTTTTATTATTTTCACTTTTCACAATTTTTTTTATTTTTTTAATTTCTTTTGACAACATTTCATTTTAAATTACAGAACTGTATAGTAAAAAAGTATGTAAAAAAGTCTAATTACTGGTAAAACAATTTATAAAACTACTTCCACTTCTTTCCTCTATTTGAAAATTGTACAGTTTAATTTGAAAGTTGGAATTTATCTGAGAACAAAAATGGTGAAATTTCGTTTAATTTCAATATATCACGAGTACATACAGGACAAAAATTTAAAACGGAAGTTAAGAACAAAAATGTTAAGAGAAAAGAAATATGTATTTTAATGAATATATATATATATATAATTATAATTAATTAAATTGTTGAAGAAAATAATATATTTATAAATTAAATTATTGAATTGAAAAAAGATTGAGTTATGTATAATAGTTTTAAAAAATTTAGTTTACTGTGCCGGAACTCAATTTATGACAATTAAGAGTAAGAATTTTATGACAATTTCAATCTTTTGACATTATTAAGAAAGTAAGAAACAGTAACAATTATTAAACATTTATGCGTTCTTAAATGACTGTCAACATAAAAAATTGAAAATTGTAAAAACAAAGCAGTAAAAAAATATTTTCCTAAAAATATTAAATAAAGAAAAAAAAATGTTTGAATGACATTATAAAATTAACTTTTTAAAAATTTTTGACTATTTCACACCATATTTTACACAAAATTTCTGAAAATAAGTCTTTTAACAGCAGACTAAACGTCGATTTGTTCTTTAGGCCAATCATGGGAAGAATAATTTAAAAAATATCTAGTATTTCAGGTTTTTCTTTTATACAAAACTATCTATAATCTCTTTCTAAAATAAATTTCTGTATTTTATAGTTTCAGAAATCTTAATTTGTACTTTTATTTCTTGTTATATCATTTTTTTTAAACTATTTCTCTAAAAAAAAATACTATCTTAATATATTAAAAAAACTGAAAATGTTTAACACTAAACACTTTAAAACAGGAAATCAACTAATATAATAAACAACAAACTCAATAAATTTGTCAAAATATCTGAAGTAGAGAGCATAGCAAATATCGATATTAAACATAAAAAACAAAATTCTGACATAATTTCAATTTCATTTATTACAACTATTAGAATATATTAATTTGCTTATTACAATATGATAAATGCACTTACATTTAATTTAATTACTGTCTGTTCCAGTCCTTAAAGGAACTAGATAGACTAAACTAACCTATTACAAGCATGAGGTTAAAAACATATACTAATGATAAATTAGAAGTAGAAAACAGATTAATAAAAAAAAAACAGCATTCAACATATCGTTGGGCACTGGAGATGTAAAATTTTATCGACGAGATACTAGAAACAAATCAGGTGAACCACAAAAAATAATTATTACATTTAAATTTCATGACACAAAAACAAAGTCTGAAATAATCAAGACCTGCAAAAAGCCAACATTTCAACTACATTGAAGAAATCTTTAACATTGAAAAAATAATAACAAAAATAAAATGCAAATTTTCATAAAAATGAATTAAAACAACACTCAACTCACCTTATTTGATAAAAATTAAAATTATCCAAACTATTAAAATTATTTAGCACAATTACAAAAAAAAAAATTTTTTTTTTTTATAAACTTAATTTACAAAAAAGTCTTAAAGTCCCAAAAAAGAATTTATTTTCTTAAAAATTCAAAAAAATTTTATAAGTTAATTAATTTTATTTATAAGTTTTTCAAAGAGTTTTCTAAAAAATTTTGCAAGATAAATTTTCTTGAGTCCTTTATTTTTGGTATAATTATAGTAAAAGATTTAAATTTTTGAAAGAGTTAATTTTTTTTTACGTTAAAATTTTTAAAATATTTTAATTAATGTAAAAACGAAATTCAAAAAATTCACTAAATTGCTTTTTTAATTAAAAATTTTTACACAGAAAAATTCAAGCATAAAAAATGTATGTTTTTAATTCAATTATATTATTTATGTATATATACAACAATTTATTTAGAATCATTAAAAATTTTTATTTAATTTTTTTTTAAAATTATTTTTCATTTTATTTTTATGGTTTAAATTAATAATTTATTTTTGAAAATCAAAAATTTACATTCACATCCTCAACATACAAAAAATTTCACAAAAATATGTAATTAATTAAAAAAATTATATTCATTTGCAATATTTTAACCACTTTAATTTATTTAGCCTTTTTGTTTTTTTTTTTTTCTTTTTATAATTTTTGAAAATTAAAATTTTCAATATATTAAAAAAATTGTTAATATACAATAATTAAAATTAAAAAACAAATTGAGAGAAATTAGAAAAATAAAACGTCTTGTATATCCAACAAACGGTTAAATAATGCCACTACTGAATAATTGATTTGAACGTTCAACCAGTATTGCATACATTAGTATATTATAACTTATCGCCTACAAATACTAAACTGTCAGTTGTTTGTTGAATTTTTTTTTTTGTTTTTTGTTTTCTTTTTGTTTAATTTTAAATCCAACAAATAAACATTTTCATTTACTACACCATACAACTGTGATTAAGCTTTTCTATATATCAATTCAATACATATAAGATATTACATGTATTTTATATACATTTATATTTATTTTATTTTATATTTATATACATATAATTTACAGTTTTAATGAAAAGAAAATTAAGAAAAATAAAAACAAAACAGTAAAGTAACATGTTATTTTTTTTAGTAAAATATGTATATACATTCTATTTCATTGCACATATAACACAAACACAAATAAATTTTTCTAAATATTTTTTCTCTTCTTTTCTGACTAAATAACATTACTTACACTGACAAAAAAATTCTTGTTTCAAATATTTACAGTACATATTTTTCTTTTATTAAAGATTTCTCTTTTCAATTAATTTTCTCTTTTTACCTGTTCTTCCGTTTCATCAAATCATATTATTTTCATACTCTTTCTTCGAAATTCTTCTTGTATTGATAATTTTGTTTTCCTACTGTGTTGTTAATGTGTCTCTTTCTGTAAACGTGATAATTTGTCATATTATCTTTTTGTTTCGTTCGTAGTAAAAAAAAAAACAACAACAAGAAAATGGAAATCGTAATTTTCACTATCAATGAAAAGCTCTTTTTTTGTTTTTGTTTTTTATTTATAGTATAAAAATAATCCAGTGCATAGATTCTGACTCATGCGTCTCTAAATATTGAATAGCATTATAGTTCAAATTAAATTTTGACCTCTGTATTGGTAGAAAATTAAATGATAGGAAAAAAATTGATGAAAAAAAAAACTATTTTCACCATCAGAAATTTATTTATTAAAAATAAATTGCCTCCTATTTAATTTAATTTTGAACCAAAGTAGTGTCAGTAGTCGAAAATCAGGTCATGGATTAACAAAAAAAAAAAATATTACAAAAATAGTAATTTTTATTTAAGATAGAGATGACCATGCAATAAAATTCAAAGATGAAAACAATCCTAATCGTAAAGGTATTCGACAACAATTCTACGTGACAAGAGTAAAGTATAATAAAATGATATTTATTTCTGCTATGTTAAATCTGTTCAATGCAAAATATGTTTATAAGGTGTTAATTTAAACATGGGATATGATGTTATGTAAAAAAAAAAGGTAAAAAAGGTAAATTTTAAAAGTCAAACAAAATACAAAATTTAAAAATGTTGCACCATGATTGGTATTAAGGACCCCTGGACGGAGTTACGCGAATAATTTGTTCCATGACTTAGATAAACTAACAGTGATAAACAAAATTAATGAATACGAAGAACCTCATCTGCACCAGATAACTAATTTAGATTGACATAAAAAAAAACCTGTTCTAACTCATACAAAAATTAACAAACAATCGGTTTGTTTGACTGAAAAATAATTATATCATTCAATGTACCAAAATCCACTAAAGAAATTTCTAGTATTTAAAACATTAGGTTATGATGACCATGACATAAAAGTATGTCAGTTTGTTTAACACAGTAATTTATTTGTTCAAACAATTTGATTGCGGTAAAAAAACAAAATTACAATAATAAAACATGTTAGAATAGAACATAAAGTGAACTATTCACAGATATGTGTTTTACTTACTGTTTTTGCAACGGTTAAGCTTTAGCTGCAGAAGAAAAGAACATTTCATAAGAAACAACTTCCAACACCAAGGACATTTATACAAGTTTCCATAAAACTCCGGAAAATGGAAAGCTGAAGCTGAAGCAAAAAAATAAAATTGAATACAGTTTGACTTTAAGAAAAGCAGCGATAGAAAAACAAATCCCTGGCATAGAGAAAATTTTTGTACTAGTAGAAACAACATTTTTCCGCACGAATCGAATTTTGTCGGATGCTTGAATGACACTTCCATGACAACGATTTTGTTAAATGTATTTTATGGATTAGGTCAAATTTCAGTAGATATGGTATTGTGATGACTTTCATGAAATGAGAGTTCAGAAATTTTGAACACGAAAAACAACATCAATCTCCGGTACTATAGTTAATGTAAAAGTAGTAGTGTCCTCAGAGCAAGCTCTAAATATATAAATAAAAGTAGTGGAATTAAGTTTAAGTTAGTCTAAGTATAACAACCAGACCAAGCGAACTAAATTCCATAATCTGCAAAAATGGACTTCTGAAAATGTATTCTTCCAAACAGTTTAGATATCGCGATATATATTAGAGCTTTTTAGCAGATGACTCAATTTTATCAACATGACTATACTCCAGGCCAGTATCCAATTGAAGGCGATGCCTATAGCTTGCCTGTATGACTTCATGTTGACCATCAGTGAAGTGTACTGATCGTAAAAGTTTAAAATTTCCTCATTTTTCTGCAAAACAATTTTAAAATCAATTTATTGTAATGAAAACTAACAAAGTTGAAGGTTCTTAAACTTAGATTTAGATTCAGAATTCATTTATTTTTTTAAATATAAAATTTTTGTCAAACTAGACCTGTTACAGTTACAACTATACAGTTACAGTTACAATTATTTCTGAATATCAACAAGAATATTATAAATAAACATATATATATATATAAATATAGATATATATACAGTTCTAAGATTTCGACTGACCACTAAAACACTTGGATAATATAAAATTAATAAAATTTAACCAATTCTATAATAATGGTTAGAAGTGGGAGAAGAACTAGATAAATGAAATGTCAAATAATAAAAATAAAAAGACAAAAATACAAGAATATTATTATTAAATTTTCCCTCTCAGTATATCTACTAAAAACAACAACCTAAGACTGTTTCATTACCTATCATTAATTATGCAATGAGATATTTATATGCATATATATATAAATAAACATTTACCTAAAAATATTTTTAGGTAATGAAATATAGTATTATATAGCATATATATTTATAGATATATATATGCCTATAAGTATAATACATTATTTAATATAAAAGCTCTGTAAGTTTATTTACTAATGAAAATAAATGAATCAACGTACACGCGCCAATATACTACATACGAAATTTTTCATATTATTTTTTTATTTTTGTTTTTGTTGTTTTTCTTTATTACAAAGTTACACTTTTTTAGCATTTTTTTTTTACAACTATGTATGTGGTAACTGGTGATTTGTTTTTTATATCTATAAAATTCTTCCGTATTTTGAATTATTATTTTTCTGTTTTGTTTTGTTTTTTGTTTTTTTGTTTTCTATCGTTTTTTTTTTCTTACTTTATTTGTTTAAATTTTTTATTAACATTTTTTTTTTGCCACTTTATTTTTTTTAAATTTTTGTTATTGAGAAATAAATAGTTAAAGCGCATGCGATCTTTAATTCGTAACGCTCCCATACGACCCTTTTATCCAGAACTAAAATACACCATATAAAATATGTAGGTACATGTAGTTATGTACACACACATGCATATGTGTAAAGGAACAAAGAACTGTTTTATTTTAATAAATTCAATTCATTGAACAATTTTAAATGACTGTCATTCGATTATGGTAAGTCAATAAAATATGTAATTCTATATGATTGCAACATTTCTTGATGACACATGATTATTAGCAACAGTGGATCGGATTGTATTCAAAAGGAAGAGCAGAAAAACTTATATCAAATAATAATGTCTGTGTTTGAATGAGTACTCGTGGCATTAATGGTAAGCATACATTTCATACCGCTTTACCTATAAATTAATTTTATATTTAATGCTCGTCGAAACACAGGTATTATTTACGTATATAAGTAAGGTTTTTCTTTCACATATACTCGATTAGAAAGCTAGACGAACTAGTTAAATCTTTGTTTCGGATTTGGATTTTTTTTTTAATAAATATGAGAAATAAATTGGTTCAATAATAATAATTTAAATTAAGTCAAAGAGGGGACGATTTCCTAAGGCAGATAAGTAGATCAATCACGAAAATAGTTTGGTATATTCCTAGTTTCGGTTAATAATATCTTCTCATTGACGTTGTCTGCGTTTTAATAACACCATTGAAATATGATATGTTTGCTTATAAAAATATATAATAAATGTTTGATATGCTTGCATTGAACATAAATCTAAGAGCTTAAAACTCGTTGTTCGCAATGCTTATACCAAACTGTAGAACAGTTATAGATGGTGATAGAAAATAAATTATTGATCAAAGAATTGTCATCTTCATTGTACTATTGATAAAAATAATCAAATGATTTCCCTTTGTCAATCTGAATATTTGCCATTAACAACATTTGGGTAGTTCTTCCGCATTCGGCTTATCATCAAGACAAAATAGCACCCTTTTCAGCGTCACTGGTCTGGTTGTTTATTCCAACAGCCTCTCCCTCTCCATTATATATCTCTGTTAGCTTTCAATACATGATTTACCGGCCTCGACCACAGGAAATTTTCCTTTCATTAAGTTTAAACAGTTTCTAAGCTCTCCAGAGTTTTAACAAATTATACATACACAGCTGTAATATTAAGAAGAGAGTACAACACAATCAAATATACACAAATAGTGTTCGATTTAAAGATATTAATAAACAATATGATTTATTCGTCAATAATGCAGGTTTACTCTAGAATCGAACTTATACTCTACTAAATAATACTCTAAAACAAACAGTAAAAACGAATGCGTCACCAATATACTCAGGTTAATTAGGCGAAACCATTTGATTTTTTTTTATCAAAAGTACAATGAAGATGAGATTGCTGTCATCAATAACAAATGAATTGTGTTATCAAAAAATTTCACAACCAATCTAGTTGTGCTAATTTTTTTTTTCTAAAAGCCTCCTGCAATTGCAATGACCACTTACTTTATTCAACTAAATTTCACCAACAAATTATCTAATTTAAAATAAACACTAAAGAATAAAAAGAAAAAATAATTTAAAAAAACAATATTTTTTTTCTTAAACTGTTATACATAAGTTTACACGTTGTTTGACAATTTATAGAAAAGCTATAACACTATAGTTATACCACATGAATTAATGGCATAACAACAAACGAAAGAAATGGACTTCAGAAAAATAAAAAACAACAAAATGTCAATGGACTGTTATAATGGATTTAAAACCAAAAACAAAAAAAAATAAGTAATTTAGGTTAGACCATATAATATTAGGTGAAGATTTGTCTTAAAACTATTTATAACAAATTCACGTTTCTCCAACACGTATAACACGTATAATAAATAAGAATAAAACAACAACAAAAAAAAATATCCAACTATTATAGACATTTTTTAATTCAGATAATTTATTTTTTCTTTTTTTTTTTAATATTATTTTAATACGTACACGCTTCTTCCATTATTAGGGTATACAGCTCTAATCCATTTTCAAAAATATTTTTCTTAATCATGAGTCCAATAACGATTCTATGAAAATAAAACAATTAAAGATTAAATTGTCTTGCATAAACTTTTTCAATATTTATTAATTTTTTTTCTTCTATCAACAGCTGGGATATTTAGTTGGGTATATAAGATCAGAATGGGAAGATTAAAGTATTGAGTAGATTAGTGGGAATTATTATATTTAATATACATTATTGTGTCAGTTTAAATGGCAATGGATTTTTAAAATGATATTATATCATTGGTTTATTTCAAATGAACTAGAATGAAAATGCAACATTAATTGAAATGGTTTTAGTTGACCAAGTCAAGAGTAGTAATTGAATAGAGACGAATAAAACACAAATCTAGTAACTAATATTTTTTGCTAAAAAAATTACTATATCTTTTTCACCATCCCTCTTGAAATATAAATTAAATTAAATTTTTTTTTTTTTTTTCCCAGTAGTAAATCATCGAAAGAGGCTTCAAGGACTACCTGTTATCGGGTTTATTATCATTAATTTACATTTAAATCAAAGAAACTGAGATACCTACCAAAATCCAATAAGGTTTTAATAGATAAAAGGTTTTAACCTTACTCAAGTGATCTTGTTCGTTTTAGTAGCTTAACAAAGTTTTGATTGTCAATTAAGCTTCGGTATTGACATGTTGGATCAGACGAGTTTTATGCCGTGCAGCGCATTTCATTATTTCGTCTTTTATACATGGGATCTTCAGATCTCGATGAATATCGGCATTGCGAACATACCATGGAGCATTGACTATGTTGCGCAGTACCTTATTTTAGAACGTTTGGATAGTTTGAATATGGATTTGTTTAGCATATTCCCATATTTGAACACGGTATGCCCAGACTGGCTTCAATATTTTATTATACATCAAAACTTTGTTATAGGTCGAGAACGTAGAATTCCGCTCTTTCCATTTCAGTTTTGCATCCAAGGTCATGCCATCAGGCCAACTGCCATCAACGCTGTGTCATCTGCAAAAGTTGCTATTTTTATATTTTCTACTTCGGGTATATCGCAGGTGTATAACAAATATAAAATTGGACCCAGTATACTACCTTGCGGTACTCCAGCTTTTATATCTCTTAGAGAGGAGTATTCATTCTCATTTTTAACTCAAAAAACTCTATTTGAGAGAAAATAATTTAACATAATTTTTAAGAAGCAAACAACTTAGCTTTTTGATCAGTCCTTCATGCCAAACGTTATCAAAAGCTTGGGCTACATCTAGAAATACTGAAGAACAAATTTGTTTATATCCCTTTCTATAATGTCTGTTATTCCATGTACTTGATCTATTGTTGAGTGTTTTTGCTTAAACCTAAATAGGTGATTATAGTATTATATTCCTGTTTTCTATGAGGGATTGAATTCTTCTCAATAGTAATTTTTCAAACAACTTCAATATTGTAGGGAGCAAAGATATCGGCCTGTAGGATTTGGTGTTGTTAGCAGGCTTTCCTGGTTTTTAGATCATTATTATCTCTGCAACTTTCCATATACTAGGTACGTGTTTAAGCTTAATACAGGCATTCATTATATATACCAAGAGTGTGAGAGCTTTGTTGGGTATATTTTCCAGCACATTTGAAGTTATTAAATCAAATCCTGGGGTTTTATTTAATTTTAGGTTTTTGATTTCTTTAATTACTTCTTTTCGACTTATTAAGGGAATATTTATGTCTTCATGATTATTTATTTCATTTAGATCAATAACAGTGTTCATTTCATTGAGCTTACAAATCGCTTCAGCGAGATGATCTGCAAAAGTGTCAGCTTTTTCTTTATGGCTCCAATGAGCCATCATTTTTCCTCAGTGGTAAATTAAATTAAATAAAACACAATTGAAAAAAAAATTTGTCTGCTCAAGCTTTGAAATACATACTAATTCACTTTACATAATATCCACGATTAAGAAACATATATATGTACCAGGGCCGGAAGTAAGTATGAACGTTTTGTACATCAGTTATACTTTGCTACTCCGAGAGAGGGATTTTAAATCCAGTTTATTAAACAAACTGTAGCAACAGATTCTTTATCTTCAACTCATTAGTTATTTGTAAAGTTTATTTTTCATCCATTTCCATATATTGTGTTGCCACAAATTATATTATGCGATAGCTATATTGGATCTTACAGGATTGGATCTTTTTTTTTCACAACACCATATTTTTAATTTTCTTGCCATTTATAAGATGACACAATTTTTCTTTAATGACAAACAAATTAAAATTAAATAAAAATTCAAATACAATTTCACAACATTTTATTTGAATGCAAGCTGTGGCACAGTAGGTAAAGAAACGAAATACCATAGATTCGATTTCCGGTGCAACTAAAATGGTTTATAGTTTTCTCGACCTAGTTCGGTACACTTTCTCAATGAGATAAAATAAATAAAAAACAAAAATAATCAAAATAAAAACAGAGCCAGAAATAGAAAATGACGTAAAAGTTTGCCTGTAAATTTCATATGTACATTATTTAGGTACTATAAATAAAATAAATAAAACTAATTTAAATTAAAAGTAAAAGCCAATTGTTTGTTTTTCATACTAAATAAGTAATCCTAAATATATTAGTACACATTTTACCTGTTATTTAAATGATAAAATTTACATCTGAACATCTATAATGAATGATTTTCCACGTGAATCAACAAACGCACATTTCCATACAATATTAATACATAACATACATATAAATGCATAGATATTTAAATGTTTGTATATACAGACTTTCGTACACGTGTTGGATTTGTTGTCTTTTTCTGTAATTAAATATCTTGATTTTCCTTTTATTTTTGTTTTTGTTTTTTTTTTTTGAGAATTTAACTCAAAAAATTTGTATTAATTTCCCTTAAAATTTCAATTTTAGTTAGGGATAAAAAATTTAGTTTGCGGCTCATTTATCAAAATTATGCCTCTCTCTCTCTTTCTCTCTCTCTTTATTATTTTATAGAAATTTAAAGGAGGGTATTCGATATTAACATTTGGTATACAGGTGAATATGAAATTAATTTATTAAAGTTATGATGAGTGATTTATGAATAATATTATAAATGAAAACAAAACTTATTTTAATAAGTTTTCACGTCAGATATAAGATATAATACACAACACACACCGAAAAAATATTCGAATCAGTGTTGGATGAAGAAGAGGGAGAAAAAACAACAAAGAAAAATTAAATTTTTATATGAAAATAAATCAGAAAAATTCTCTCCATTTAAAACTAATGGTGTGTCCGTTGTATGCAAAAGAAAATTTTAAATCAAAATGGACATAGTACATCGATGACTTTACGGATGTAACAACGAGGGGATTAGAGAAAGAAAAAAATAATCTATGTAGCAAGAATGTTAAATTGGACAATATGCTAAAAAAATTTATTATTTTGCGGAAATAGAAAACTTTGTTCTGAGTTAGATATTTAAATAAAGTCAAAAGAAATATTTTTTTAATGCTGGATCAGCGAATGTTTCCCGGCAATGGACCCATGTTACTCAGTTAGTAATTTATTATTGCTTAAATATTTTTAAAATATTTTTCTACTTCTATCGTTCCAAATTACTAATTGTAAATATTACACAGTTTATTACTCCAGACACAGCGTGATATTATACAATAAGTTTGTCACTTCTTGAATAATTATCCACATAACAATTTTGAATTTTGAAATATCAATAGAAATGGAGCAAAAATTCTATGGACTTGCATTATTCATTTTATATAAAAATTTAGTTCAATTTTTTAAATTATAATAACAATATTCGACAAGCAATTATTCAAAAATACTACAATTTTCATTTAAAACACATTTATTATATTATACATTTGAAATTGTGTAATAGTATAGAAGATGATGACATAAACAATCTATGAACGTACGCTTCAAAGGCCTAGAAAGTCAACAGAGAATAAGTAATCGTCTAATTTCTTCCGTGTAATTTAATTTTTATAGCTATGAGTATATAAATAGAAGTAAATATCTGCCATTAATTTTTATGTTCATCATTATCAAAAACGAAAAAAAAATATTATGGTCAAGTTACTATCATGATCCATATTTTGTCGATGTCATAAAAAATTCATTATTAAAAAAAAAAATCTCAATAAAAAATGATACTTCATAATGACTTGTGTAATTACGAAAATAATAATAAAAAAAAAAACATATTTTATTGGAACGTATAATTTTATTATTACTTTTTTTTTTTTTTTTAATTGTAGTTTACATACAGTGAGTGTTAAGAATTATTTACTCTCAATTACAATTTTAAAAAGTAATTTTCATATAAATCAAATATGTTTATATTTTATAGAATAACAGTGAAACATTTTTAATTATAAAATTTAAAATTATAGATATGTGTTTTAATAATTTTAATTACTATCTTCATCGATTTTGATTATTACACCATCACCAGAATACTGTCATCAATCGATCAGTAAATGTCTTGATTACAAAAACCGGAAGTGATTTGAAGAATGCTGCTCTCAGTCTTACAATCTATAATAATATTTTAGAAACGTAACAGACATTTCAAATTGATACGCTGTAACTAATATAACTAAATGTTGTACATTTCAACTATAGTATATTATAGGCTTGTGAGTTAATATTTCAGCAAATATATTCCTAGATAGAGCCCAATTAGACTCAGATCTTAGATTTTATTTTAAAACATTAAGTAATATACCTTGATTGTAGGATCCCCTGTTAAGAAGCGTCTTAGGCTAGGTGCACACATGCAATTTTTAGCTGTGCAACTATTTGATATTGCACGTTTGTGTCCCATTTGTTTATATGAAAGTGTGCACACATAAACCAGTTGTAAGTGTGCACGCTTTCATATAAACTATAATGGCACACAAATGTGCAATCAAACAGTTGAAAAAAGAAAAATTGTATGTCTGCGTCTAGCCTTAATCTTCTAATATCATAATTTGATTGACTGCAAATTTTCCACCAGCGCATTTGTATGATTATCTAATCGAGTCCAACTATTGAAGCAGTTTTTTTTAATGATCTTAATTATCACTAATTTCTGCTGATTGATGAGTTTAGAACATACCAAGGCGTGCTAAGATCTGCTCTAAGTGTTTTATCTCGTTACAAAATTATTTAAATAATTTCATCATCCACTGTAATACATACATATATATACATATATACAAAATATAAAATTGAATTTAACGGTTTTTTCAGATTATTCCCACATAACAATTGAAACATCATTAAAGCATGTCAGTAATAACATTTTTTTTTTTAATTTACATTATTAGTACATACTTAAAATACATCCATAATACTCTGTGCTTTATTATATTGTCTAGAATTATATACTCATAGATATATCCATATAATATTGTAGTATCTACTGAAAATAAAAGCTTTTTGATTTGATTGCCTTTTGATGTTTAAATTAAACACATTTGCAATATGCGACCATAGAACTCATTTTAAGTTCTCTGTCCTCTCACACCATAACTAAAAATACAATAAAATAACTTTATGAACTGAAGCAAAGCAAGTAAAAATAAAAATATATATATAAATATAATATATGTATAATTAAAATAATAATAATAAAAATAAATATAAAAAAATAGCATTCGCTTTCACTCATATGGGAATTATCAATGTACACTGACTGCTATTGTTATTATTGTTGTTGTTGTTGTTGTTATTATTGTTATTATAATAGCGAAACGACATTGATGTCGCGATATTAAGCAAGTGGAATGCTCTATTTATTAATTCATTTGGCTAATTAAAAAGCTTACACGTGTTTGATTTCATTCATATAACATATGTATACATACATTAATAGTATTAGTGCCTATACATATGAATATGTAAATTTAGAGCGTCCTTTATTTGAATTAATTTTTCTTTAACTTTGAATTTTTTTTAATATATTTTTTTATTTTATTCTATTTAGATTAAGCTTTTGTAAATCTTCTGCATGATTATTTCGTTTTTTAAAAAGTAACAAATTAAACCTAGGCCTTACAGTGAACAGGTAATATTATTGTTCTGGAAATAGAATGGGGCAGGTAACCCGAACTTATTTTACATATCTTACAACAAAGTGGTTGATAAGTAGTGAAAAAAAAAATTTAAGACGCCTAAGCAAAGCTAAATTCTTAAAACTAAAATTCAGATACTGGAATTTGTGGAGAAGGAAATGGAAATTCAAATATGGATGTAAGAAAAGAGATTATAGTATAATTTCTTAAATCTAACTTCTTTAGTTTCCCAAATCACTGTTTTTTTGTTTCCTGTAATTTTTATCTCTCCGGTGCTGCTTTTCCACTACTAGAGTCACATGTTTATTGAACATTGACAACTTTATGATTGTGTTTTTTTCGTTTTGGTGTAACTTGTACCAATTCGTAAGCAATATTACTTAGGACAGTAAAACTTTTAATATTAACCTTTAACTTAGATGGTTACATTTTATATTATACTTCTGGGACGTGGTAGTAAATTTTACACAAATTTTTTACACAATAATATTTCAATAATATTGAAAAATAAGACTACAACCTAATTAGAGGGTACTGAATATTATATTAGCTTGTGAATATACTGAATTGTGAATGTACTGAATATTATATTAGCTTAGAATATTAGCTTGTGAAGTAACAATGAAGAGAAATAATAAAGAGCAAATGAAATATAGCGTAAAATTTACCACAATGTCCCAAATTAAAAGTTTAATAAACATGTATTTGATATTTCCCATGCCTACCTTTGATTTTATCATACATAATTGCCATGCAATAGTAGTAGATCGTTTAATAATTGTTAGAAGCATCTTTATATGCTCATTCTACGAAGAAGTTCTATACTGGAGACTCGATCTGTATTTATAAATGATATTTGTAGTATCCATCACATATTGATGTTAATATCACTATTACATATCACATTTTCAAAATATACTTTTCATCATATCTATTTCGCATTTGATCTCTTTTCTCTGTTCTAATCTTCATGAATCCAACAATTCAAATATTGGATATTTTATCAATTTATAACTTGTTTTAAAAAGCTTAAATATCAGCTTGAAACTTACCCTATTAAAATACTTTCAATTTAAATAGGATTTTTGTATTGATCTACTACAACTTTTGATCACAAATTTAGCTTTTTGCACATTAATTCGCAAGCCAAAAGCTTGCTACGACTATCGACTATGTTAATCGAGAATTGCAATTTTTCTATTTTAGCGGACAAAAGACTTATGACATCTGCGGCGTTGCTGATATAAATATAATTTTAGCATAAGATGTTGAATAAGTAATGGTAATAAAATAATTTCTGTTTTACTAACTAGAAAGAAGAGAAGATTAACTGCCCCATTAACTTTACTAGTTTCTTTAACAAAATAATTTATATATTTTGTTATATAATATTCCTTATATAATTATGTATATTATATACATAAGTTAAAAAAAAAAATGTAGACGACACATTGTCACAGAACAAGCCATATTTATACTGTCGCATTATTCAAGCCATATTTATTAATTTTTAAGCTAAGTCTTCCTAACACTATTTAACAATTCAACGAAAAATGTGGCAAAAAATATTATAATATCCATTGTTATTGTCGTAGCGAAATTTATTGAAAAAAATTCACAATTGAAGCTATCCTATGCGATGCTAATCTATTGAAATTACAATATTGTTAACAAATATTTTTTTTAAATTATTTTTTTAAACCACTTATGTGTATTTGCACAGGGGGTTCCTAGTTTAATCTTTAAATATCTTATAAGTTGTATAATTCAAACGAATACGAATTTAAAAAACAAACCATTAATTGTCTTCTCTACTATGTATAGAAAAGTTTTTCGTAAATGTCAATGAATCCAAAAATTTCCAAACATTAGATAAAGTCAATGACATTTTCAAAAAAACTTGAAGTGATCGTTTAACTTCCAGAAGTGAAATTAGTTGTTTAAGTAAAACCCAAAAAAAACAAAGTAATATAAATTAAGGTTAACAGAATACAATTTTGGTGTTTTATTTTAACTGTGAGAACTTTTTACATTTCAGACTAGTTAAAATTTCAGAGAATTTTCTAAGAAAATGTATACGATGTGATACTGAAAAGTTTTCAGTATTTAAAACAAAGTATAAATTTTAACACAAAAAAAAAACAATTTCTATTTAAACCACAAATACCTCATGATTTCTTTGGAAATGGGTTTTTCGGGTTGTAAACTAGATTCAAAACAATTTTTCATTTTTACCGATTCTCAGCAACATTCGGTTAGAGCTTTAAGTATTTATTTTTGATATCTACTCATTTCTGTAACGAATGAATAATCTTGTCTATTGTCATTTTTGATGTATGTAAATTCTAATGCTGCCATATCTAGAAAATTCATCAAGCCATTTCAATAGTATTTACTTAACAAAAGTTTAAATTTAAAAAAATCTATCAGACTGCCAAACTAATGTAGCGTTTTTAAAGCAGAATAGGCTGCGGGATAATACTTGCAATAGTCTAGGCTGCGGAATTAGTGTTATCATCATTATCACCAAATCACAACTACAAACATTGTCATATAGTGATAGTCAAGTGGATATAAAAACACTACAATCGTTTAATACCAAGTCGATCTTGGTACAGATAAATGCAGGAGACTAATTGAGGATCTCTAAGGTATATTAAGAGAACCCAGTTGCAGCTGCAATATACAGAATAAAACATTATTACATTTAGGAAAAAGAGGTAGACAAAAGACAATAACATTGACCTCAGTTCAGCGAATGAAAGAATTCGCATACATATAAAAAAATATTTACTTCAATACTGATACGGTTACGAAGACGATAGGTGAACTCTGTCTAGCATGAGAGTGAAGTCCTGCAAGACTTCAAAGAAATTATGCCCGGAAGTTGATAAATGGAAAACTAGAAAATTGTACAAACGATATGGGTATTTTGACAGATCATTATTTGCTTAACAAACACAAAATGAAACTGACATTATTGTTAGTACTAGCAACCTTTCGAATCACTCATAACAGCATTAAGTATATTATCTGCGCTGTGCGTATCATTATTCGCTGTCCGGGTCATATAAAAATATGAATATAAGGTAGTTGGGAAATGGGATAGTACAAGGACATATCAAAGGTCTCTAGCTCTGCCTGGAGAATATATAATGATAAAATTTTTATTGCAAGATGTCTCTATTGATCCACACGTAGCCTAGTATTGTGACGGCGATATATTACTTTGAATGCTAGCTTCTTTAAAATTAGTTAATCAATTAATAGCATTAATAATACTTACTTAATTCGACAACAACTAAATTATTATACTTCCTATTATCTTAGAGCAACGAGACCCACGAATTTTTGGCCAGAGAGATTTTTTACATTCTTAAAACGTATTGGTCACCGAAATTGTTATATTTTTTTTCTAAATAATTTGTGGTTATTAAAATGCGCATATTATTCATGATTGTGCCTCCTGCCTGTCTCCTGCGTCTGACTCTAAATCCCGCTGAATTAAAAATTATGCTAAAAATTTACCTCTAAAAAAACATATCTCATTTTTCTTATATAAAGTTTATCATTCTGTACATATGTTTCTTTATCACACTACGAAGAATTTTAGATTTTAATTGCTTGTCTAATCCAAAAAAAACCGATTAATTAGAGAATTTAAATTTTTACAGAAATTATATTTTTTTTAAATTATTGAAAACCGATGTCGTGTATTCCAAATTATTTTGAAAAGTATAATTACAATAATAAAATTTGCAAAATCCATGCCCTAACTGAATTCAAACCCGGGACGGGACGTTCTGATTAATTGTCAGATGACATAATCACTGCGCAATAAGTTTAAGTATACCGAAAGTATACATAAATTCATTGTGTCAAATTCATTTAAAATATTTAACTACATAGCTAATATCGTAAGTCAAATTGACCATGAAATTCAAAATAAAAGACTTTCATTTAAAGTTTCTGTGATTCATAATGTGAAGAGGAGAATTAATTTAAAATTTAAGAAATTTCAAACCAAATCATTTTTTTAATTAAATTTAATTACCGATTAATACAATAAAAATGACAATATGAATCGTCATGTTAATGAATCTTTAAACTTGAATGTATTTTATTTTACCTTGCATAATTCTAATGACATGCTCGTGTTAAAAATACGTTATTCTTTCCTTATTTCCATAAAAGCATTAAATTTGTTATTCTTAATTTAAATTCATAACACATAAGCGTGAATATATTTCAAACAAAAAAATTATCACTATTTGATTAAAAATAGAAACAATCAGAATACACTCTGGATCAATAGATTCAGTATTCAATTAATCAATGAGATCGAAGTTGGTATAAGGGCAAGTAATTCTAAATTTTATTCTCAAAAATAATATCACTTAATTAGAACAAATTTTGTGTGTACTGACTGTTGATCTATCCAGTAATTATAAAAAAGCTATAATACTCATATTTTCTTTGTGAATTTAAATGCCTCTAATCTAGTGATTGAAAGTGTACCATTTTTATGATTAAATTTAAATTTAAATATTTTTTGCCTCTATTAAATATTTTTTTAAATTTGTTAAATGGAGCTCATATCGTAGCAGAATATTCCTTCACCTTCAAATGAGTATTTACATACTTATCCTGGACGAGGCAAACTATTATAATGAAGATATATAGGTTTTCCAGGTTATATTTTTTCTGTTCCGATTTTCATCGGCAACGTTTTGAATGTTCAAATATTTGGCTATACCTTAAAAAGAGATATCCCGTGATTTAATCCGTAAATAATACCCGACATCTTTTTGTAATCATTTATTTCTTTAACAATTTGTAAATTAGCCCAAAATTAAATGTTGTTCGTGTACTCAACATTAAACGAACATTTCAATGTTAAACAATTTGAAGGTTAAATGCAAATTCTAAGAAAAAAATTAGCTAGTTCTATCTCACATATTTTGTTGTCAGACGGTCGGAAGCATGTTGCCAGACGGTCGGAAATAAATGAAAAGTTTGATAGTTGAAGGTAGAAGCAACATAATAAGATCAAGGGGCCTATCTTCTACACGTTGGACTGACCAACAACTGCTTCTGACAGAAAGAACTGCAGCAGAGTCTACACATATAAAACAATACAGATATACCTGAAAAACCCTAACTTTTATTTTATTGTCAGTATGCCCAGCCCTGCATATGGTAAATAAAAGAAGAGTAAAATATTATTCTTAAAATCATCAATTTTTTTTTTCTCACTCTCTTGACAAAAACAGATTTATCAAATTTAAACGTTTTTAATGATTACATAACAAGTTATAAATTGATTTCCAAATATAAAAGTTTAATTTTTTATATCCTTTGATTTTTTTCCTAAAACTGGTTTTTATAAATTTTTAATTAAAAAATTTTTAACCTACTGAATTAACTGCGGTTCTACATTTTATTTTTCTTTATGTCGATTTTCTGTTTTTGAATTACATATCAAAAATGGTTGTTGTTAGACTATCAAAAACGTAATTGCTAGCTGAAATAGCTATTAAAGTTAGTGGTAATTTATTAAATATTATAGGTCGGCACTATATATTAGATGGAGCATAGTTTTGAATCGTAAAAAAAAAACTCGAAACATGGTATTAGTATGAATAAATGCTTCAATTTCCATTGGTAGATTCAATTCAAATGACTCAAAGAGCCACAATTATAAAATGCAAAATAATTTCTTGCAACTGAATGAATACAGCAGAGTTTTAACCAGCAATGGTTCGGAATAGCTCAATTATACTTCGATTGTGCTTCAGCTTCAGTGATCATTATTGTCACAAAGCAGTTGATTCGTCATGATATTGCAAATTCTACTTATTGTAGTTAAACCCACATATCGTCCGAGTAGGTTCGAATCTGTGCTTGCTTTGTGCTCACAAATTTTTCCTTCATCCTACCGATTAAATTATAGAGAAATTGTGATTGTGACACTTTAATCACTGAATAATTTAGCTTCAATCAAACTATTCCAAACTTTTGTTTCAAAAACATTTCTTGTGTGACATAATGATAATCGGGTGATTACTTAAAATGAGTACAAATAAAAATCATTAATAATTATTGTTTAGAATTGTTTCATTTCCCAACAATTTTTTCCCAAAAATGTGTTCCCAAAAATTTTTTCAGAAGTATAGGCGTGTTCGTATAGTTGCAGTAAAACATGCGTCGGTGTCTTGCAGATTTTTTTCTCTGTCACTATGAACAAAAAACTTGCGCAGGCGCGCAGAAAATTGTTTAGCAGTCATTCTTGTTCATAGAAGCAGCACATGCACAATTCAATTATATAGTTATATTATATTATTTATAATTACAGTATTATATATTTTTATATATATTTTATATATATTTTTTTAATATATATTATATTTTAATATATATATTTTTTTTTTCAATATATTGTTTTTATTATATTTATATATTATTATTATAAACACATTTATTTTATTTTAATAATTAATTTTTATTTTTTACTTAAATATTTTCTCACGACATTCTTATTTATTAAATGTTAAATGACATGCACCTTAAAAATCATTCTAAAGCAGGCGCACTAAAATATCTGCACAATCTGCCCGACGCTGACGCGACACCGATTACTATGAACACAAGCGCCTGCTTTTTATCTGCGCAGCATTTTTGACGATATGCAACTAGGAACAAAAAATCTTTTTTGTTGCGCAGGCGCGACCACTACGAACACGCCTTATATCTTCATTTTAAAGCTGACCGATATAACAGAATTTCCTTTCTTTTCTACGTGAGCTCAGCACCTGTTGATGCATCCAAACTTCTACAATAATTTTTCTCCAATTTGAATTTATATTCAATAAAAAATCTCTCCCTTAAGAGGACATCTGTCCTAACTGTCCTCTAGAAGACACTTTCTGTTCTGTTTATCCATCTTTTCTAGTCTACTCAATTTAGTAACAACTTCCATTCTTTTTTCTTTATAATTCATAAATTTATAATTTAGCTACAAGCTAACACCAAAATATTTATTAGAAGTTATCTTAAATACATATATATACATTTTTTTTATTTATTTGGAGACAATAAAAAGAAAAAAAATGTTTTATGGTTTTATTTGAGGTTAATAACATTGAAAACTGCACATGTCTCTCAATTTTTATTAATTTGCTAAAAAAAAAAACCTTATCAAAATAGACTTTTGTTTTTAATTACATGCTTTAAAAAATTTTATAAAAAATAACTTTATGCCATGAACATCGACCAGAATTAGAAGATTTAATAATATAAATTCAAGTGGAATGTATTTGGTTTGAGATTATTGAAAAGACTGTTAACAATATTTATTGTTCAGTTTTTCAAGCATTTTATCGAAATTATTTATTGCCTGGAATCAATTTTTAAATTACAAATTATAAGTCCAACAAAAGAAGTAAAAATTTTATAATATAACCATTTGAGCCGTGGAAAATTTATTTAATTTTTGATCAAATTCTAATCAAATTCCATTGAACAACAACTTATAGTTAGAGCATTCCTCCTTTTCTATATAGATCGTAGGTGTAAACACATACCCAGTAGATGTCAAAGTGGGTGTTCCTCATCTTGGGCAATTCTACCTCGAAACAATATGGGCCACAAGTTTCCATCCCTACACTGTGGAAATCCCAAAATAGCAAAAGTAAAAATTACGGAAATTCATTCATAGTTCAAACTTCAAGAATGTGGAATCGTGTATGCTGTCTGATTTCCACAAACAATACACAATTTCCAAATATTTAAGAAAAATGTTAATATTGTGATTCTACAACTTCGTACTAATCTATATCATACCTGTCTTTCTATTTTATCCTATCCTACCCCAATCCAGCGGTATATTAAGTACTAATGGTACTAATGGTACTATCCTAACACTTTAATTGTTTATAAACAAAAGAAAAGGCAACATGTAGCAATAGACCGCAATATATAACTAAAAATAACCAGTATATAACTAAAAATTAAAAATCTATATTATTGCGGAATGCATCGCCGAAGGAGACTACCACCTCCTTGGAGAGATGAAATATTCGCGGATATGAGAAAGCTTTGAATGGATTTTGGAATCTGCTGATAAGTCAGTGAAGGACAATATCACGTCAGGCCCAGATCTTTAAGGTCTATAGCGCAACTTTCTCGGCATTTTATAAGTGTAAATACCAAACCAAATTCAATAGATTCAAAAATTGAAATTATATAACACAGCAATTTTTATTTCACAATCAAACCAAAATTCAAAAATGAAATTCATTTCAATTACAAAATATACACATCTCATCAAAGTCAATTTAATTAATAAGAATATAATAACAGAAACGAAAAAAAATAATCAATTGACAATTTAATAGCAAATAAATACAAATAATTTCACTCACATTTCCAAGCATTTGCATTGCATCAGATGCTTCTGATCAAATCACGTTTTAATATTTCACAATTTCACAGTTCACACAATTTAAGAAAGGAAAACAAAAAAAAAATAAATATTCGCTCTTTTGTCTCTCTCACTCTCGATTCCATTTCTTTTATACAATTTTAAACACCTTTTTTTGCTTAGTTATTTCTGTTTTCTTTGTTTTTTTTTTTTTATTACAAAATACATTTAAAATTTTACATTTTAATTTCTTCTATCCATTCATTATATTCTATCTATATGAGATAGAATAAAAAACGTAAGTCATACTATATAAGAATTCTAATTAAATTACCATTGGGATGAACACGATTTGTTATCCATGATGCAAACACAATTTTATTTATTTTTTTTTTCTCCTTTTTTATATGCAATTTGCTGACATTTACATCAAAAATCGTTTTTACACTGAAAAACTCATTGATAAAACGTGATATTGTGTCAATGAACTTGTTTAGATTTTTTATCATGATGCAACAAAAATCTGATGTCATTTAATAACTGATAGAAATAATTGAAAACTTTTGAAATGGTAATTGAATATGTTTTGTATTTTTTATTTTTAGTATCGAAAGATCGAATTAGGTAATGAATCGAAGAATAATATAAATGATTCGATTCAAAGGGAAATTATAAATTGAAATTTGTAATTGAAACGTGATTGATGCATAGCAAAATTTAAAGCAATAATAACATATTTAATATTTCATCATCTGCGGCAAATTGTTAGTAATAAATATCATTATACAATTTGCTTACAAACTTCCGAAATCGGATTACATTGATCAAAAATAAGAAGAAGAATATCCTTACTTGTACAGACTGTTAACTATTAAAATTTAATCACAAAAAAATTCTAATGTCCTTGAATTATTAATTGAAAAAATGTATCTTTTCTTTTAGGATAGTTTTTTTTTCATTTGATGTTAATAACCTTAACAAAAAACCATCTCTATTTTCTTTCCCTAATCACATTTCCATGATTTTCATTTCATTTAATGTTAATAAACTTGAAAGAATAATTCTCTATATCTTCTATTCTTTGCTTGGTTTCTTCATTTGATGTCAAGGACCTTGAAAAAACTTTTTTTTTCAGTTTAATTATAGTTTTTCCGATTTGTATATTAATATTATTGGAAAAACGTATCTTATTTACATAGGCGGCCGACAGACCATGTATATCCCTGGCCTGTAGGGCCTGACTCATCAACGTACTCGATTTTTATCGGTCACGGATGGCTTCTCTCCAGTTGAAGATACGAAATTGTTTCATGTCTACCAATATTTTGTCTCCCCAATGAAGGTTTTGTTTGTCTCGACGTCTTGTACCTTCGGCTATTGTTTCGCCGTAGGGGCTCGCATATCTGTAACATCTTGAGTTTAATTTGCAACGGTAATTAGGCGGTAAAATGACCCAAATTAGTTTAGAAATATAATCTTAAGTTTTATATAAATATAAGTAATTATAATAACTTATCCGCTGTTTACTGAAAATGACAACTTCAACGTTGTCGAAACATGTCAAATTTCGTCTAATTGAATTAATTGCTTTATTATCTGTAAATTATTTGGCTGGTTTAGTTGTAAGTTAAGTATGTATTAAAATTAATATTTTCTTTTAATAATTTTTATTTGTATACTCTTTTAAAGACTAATCGTCTTATCTATACTAACATTAAGAATTGAATAAATAAATAAAGAAATAAATAAATGTCTAATTTTTAACTTTAATTTTAATTTTTAAAAAAAAAACGTCCACATAGACAGAAAATAAAAAAAAATAAAAAATATTTCTTATTTAAAATATAAAAAAAAAAATTTTTTCTTTTTATTTGTGGCGTGGAACAAGAAATTTGAAACTACCAAAATGTATTCTTCAGTTTTCATTACTACGTCCCATCCATTATACAGCTCAAGGAGTTCGGAATTATATCATCTTCTCCACATCCCGTTGTCGTTTTCAGGACCATATATCATGCAAAGAATTTGCTTCTCAAAGACACCAAGTGCATGCTCATTTGCTTTGAAAAATATAATTGATTCTGATCCGTAGAGCAGAACCGACAGTATGAGCATTTTGTAGATTTGAGCTTTGGTGCTTCGGAATAGGAGCTTTGATAAACCTTCAGTCAATTATTCTTCGCCATACCTCCACATTGATTTAGTCTGTGAGATTAACGCTGGCTACAAGATATGTGAATTCCTGAACTACTTCGAAATTATATGTGCCGACAGTGATGTTTTGACCAATAAGATTGTTGCGAAATTTTTTTATGTGTCGACTTCATACATTTTGTTTTTTCCTCATTTACTGCAAGACGCATTTGTTTCGCTTTCACTCATTCTAGCAATAAAATCGATTTATCTATACTTACTTCAAAAGTTTAATATTTTTCTGTTGTTTTTGCAAAATACCGGTTGAATCGTTTATGCAGCAACCGTGTATGGACTATATTCATGCGCACCAATATATCATATTAACAAAATAACGAATGTTACTTAGCCATAAAATATTGATCCTCTATTGAAATGTATACTTACTTACTTACTTACTGGGCGCTACAGACTTTGAAGATCCTGGGCCTGACGCAAAATTTTCCTTCACTGACTTCGGTCACTAGCGGAATCTCTCCAGTTGGTGATTTGAAGTTAATTGACGGTTTAATGAGACAACAAGGCATCCAATACAACTACCAGTTGCAATTGATGGCAATATTCCTTTTTATCGGCTCTGATGTAAGAAAAAAAAATGGCCAATCAAGTTGAATAGATACAGGTGGGAGGGGATTATGTATCATCATTATTGTTCTGTAATTTTTTCTGTGACACAGAATACATGCAAACAAACTATTTCGATTGTCTTCTATATTTTGAAATTACATTTTCCAGTTTCGACCTCATATTTTGCTGTAAATTTTCTTCGAATAATCCATATTTTCTTGATTTTTTCACATGAGATTTATCCTGAAAATTTCATTCAGTTATTTTACGACATTGTTATCAAGTGTCATTATAGTATCCTTGGAATAAAACGAAAGCGATATTTGTTTAAACAGTATTTTATGATTCGCTTTCTGTTACGGCACTCTGTTGGAACTATTTTGTGGCAAAAAAATATCTGAGAGAAACTCTATGAGTCTAAAAATAGTAAAAGTTAATTCGGTAAAATACAGTAAATTTTTTTTAATATTTACTTTCATTATTTTGTAATAATTTTCTTTTAAACAATTTTCAATGAAAATTTCTATTTTTAATTTTCTGAGAAACCATACAAGTACCTCGCAATTGATTTTGTAGATGACTTGTATACAAAAGTTTAGCTTATTTTTATTTAATTAAGAAATGGTCAAAGTAATGCATATTACGCCCATATCTGAGAAATGTGTACATTTTTGGAATACAACATATTTTTAGAACTAAAATTTCCAACCTTTATTGCATCATGTAAATTTTTTACATGAATGAAGATTAGAGAATTGCGTTACAACTACAAATTATTTATGTATAATCAATTTTCGTTTTAGTTTATTTTTTAAATAAACATCACATTTGACTAAGCCGGGTTGGGGTAATAATTCCGCATTATAAATTCTTTTTTACAAAGTACTGAATATGTAGGGAAGAAGATGGCGAATAATTCACATTCGTACATAAGTATACTGTCAGCTTAATATTTAGAGCACATTATTTATTTTTTTTTTTTATAAACAGCCGCGCGCTAGGATAGGACCTTTGATAGTTACGTACCGCTTGGCTGGGATAGAGAATATATCTATTACTAGAAGAAAGCTTGCTTCAATTTGATTGTGCAAATATATACGTCATAAGTTAAAACCAATATTAATCTCAACTATACATTAATTAAAAATACTTCCAAAAGTTAGGCAGAACTAGTAAGTCGAAGCTAAAAAGAACAACAGTGTTGTTAGTTAGTCTCAGTTGTACCTTGTGTGTACACTAAAACGTAATCGTTTTTTTCTTACAGTTCAAACACTTAGTTGTCGATCAAAATAACTAAAATTAGAATTTACTTCACAAAGCATTATAGTGATTGGCCCGAATTTACCATATTCAGTAGGTTGGCAGAAAATGTGGAACAACTCAACGGTTCTGAGAATATTAATATCAGCCAAATAATTTGAAATTTCAGAGGCTAACGTTTTAACCGAAAGGATCTGGTGAATAAAAGAGATATCTGCAATTATCCAGCGATCAGACAATGACTCTAAGTCAATGTGTTTAAGACAGTGGTAATAAGGTGGAACTCGCAATGGATTATTCCATGAAAAATTACGCAAAGCGAAACGTAAAAACTGTCGTTGAACCGATTCATCTGTTTATTCTGATTAATGTCAGTCAAGTAATGTGAGGAAAATACTTGAGTGACATATAATCAAGGGTAGGCCTTACATATGTAACATAAAAATGTTTAGTAAGGTAGGAATCAGAAAATTCTTTAGACCATAGTTTAATGAATCCTATATATAGAAGAATTGGCTTTGCTCACTATTTTATCATTATGTATCTTAAAGCTCAGTTTAGGGTCAAGTGTTAGCCCGAGGTCTATCATAGAGTTTACTCTTGAAAGCAAACAGCCATTTAGTTGGTAGTTGAACCATTTAGTTGGTATAGGTTTAGTTGGTATCGATTAAGAGAGCCTAGATTTATGATTAAAAATGCTTTGAAAAAGAAACTAAAATTAAGCTTTTAAATCGTGATTCTTGAAAACTGAATGTTTGTGCTAATTTAATTTACTATATGTAGAGTACTCAATCCATTTTAAATCTACTTTAGATGAAATGAATGAGAATAAACGATTATATGATAATAGGAACATTGTAATTTCGTAATTTTTTACCATTACCTATACTTTTTTTTTCAAATCTCAATTTCATAATAAATATCAGAAATTACCGAGTACCTAAGTATATAAAAACATAAAGAATAAACAAAAATATTAATACAAAATGAAAATTTAAAACACGCGACGTCTCTTAACAGTAATCTCAAACTCAATTTATCTTAAGAACAAAGAGTATATAAATATACAAGTATAACAAATATAACCAAAAACTCGTGTGCGGTAAATGTCCTTTCGTATTTTATTTTCCTTTTTTTTCGTTTTGTATGTTTTGACACTTGAAAAAAATGACAAAGGAAAAGGCAATTTAATGCCAAATGGGAATAAAAAACAATAAAATCTCACACCAACACATTGACATATAATATATGTATATGATATAATTTTTTATATACTTCAGTATATGAGTGTATGTATTAAATATATATAGTGTATATAAGGAATTAAATAAAAACAAAACAAAAAGTAGATGAAATTATGGTAAATTTGTTTTTTTTTTTTTTACTTAGGGCGTCATTTTTATTTCTTTCAGTTATCAATACTCTTTTTTATTTTTTAACGTCAACCGTTTTTGGACATAAGATAGGTATTTATTAAAATATTTGAATATTTTTTGGAAACTTCAACATTTTCAAAATTTTCAATTGAAATTCAAAATAATCCTTATGTTAGTTTAAAATAAATTTATATAAGTTAAAAAAATACATTCAATCATAATTTTGACAGAGAATAGACTCGGTGTGAGTTTTTGGTTTGAAATCGTCCAACAAAAAAATGTTTTAATTGATTTTGAAATATCGACAGCAACAGATTGAAATTCAAAATTTTGACAACAGATTATTTAGATTTGAATTGAAAAAATTTAAAACCCAATTTCATAACCGAAATAACTTGTTTTACACCGTTTGAATGTATAACCAGTAACTTTCGTTTTTTCTGATACCTCCGAAGAACTTCTTCGTTTCAATAGATGTCGGTAACATTACATCTTCACATACATCGTTTTTACCATAGTTGTTTTTAATATGCACGATTCTGCAGTATACAAGAGAAGTGACTACTATACAATACAATAGAGGAAAATCTATTGAACCTTTGATCTCTGATGAATGCGAAGGACTCCTCCGTAGAAAACTTCGCCCTCTGGGAACAGCGAACAATGGGAGATATTCAGTATACCATTGAAGAATATCCTGAGTGTGATTAGAAAATCAGGTATCTGAAGGATTCAGATGATTAATAGCACTAACTAACACGGGTAATCACAATAAGTCTATTTACGGCTGCGATGATGTAGGTCAATATATCCTCTCCCGAAATTACCAAATCTAATCTAATGCGTTACACGTTGCGTGACGTAATAAATGCAAAATAAATGATAAAAAAATTTTAAGAGTTTTGATTATCATTAAAACAAAAACGGAACTATACTATATGAAGACGAAGTTACAGGGTCACCCCCGATATCTTGAAAAAAAAAATCTCGAAAAAAATAAACCTCGAAAAAAAAAATCTCGAATGAAGAAAATCTTGAAAAAAAATCTCGAATAAAAAAGTCTCGAATTAACTAAAATCTCAAAAAAAAAAAATCTCGAATAAAAAATATTGGGTATACATAGGGTATACATAAGAAAAACCTAATCTTAACCGAATTTTTGAAATTTTGCAAAAAGGCACATCATGACGTCGAAATAAGTTCTGCAAAGTATCGGTTAGCGATTATGGCATTAAGTATTCATTACGTCACTTGGACAATTTGGCGTCTAAATTCACTTAAATAAATAAAGTCAATTTTTAATATTGAAAGACAAAATGTTGAAGAAAAAAATGTCGAATAAGGTAAAATTTACTCGTATGTTAATTTAAAATAATTTTTGTTTTGTTTCAAAAATTATACAAAGCTACTTTCCGTTATTACTGTACAGAAATTATGAGATTTCTAGATCTGTATGAAAAGTCAAATTTTAAAATCCAACTTTCAAAATCCAAATATTAAAATCCAAACTTTCAATTTCCAAACTTCCAAAATAAATTTGATAGATATTCTAGAAAAAGAGATATATCCCCTTTTTTGCACCCAACAGCGGTACGCATAAAAATAATTAACATAAATATTCTGGAAATAGACAATATCCTTATTTTGAGTCCCACTCTAAAGTCTTTTCTAGTTCAGGATCTAGCATATACACTTGCATAAATATTCTAGTGAAAGAAATACCCTGTAGTATTTTGATTGGCTTATTTTGAATCCTACTCTTTAATTCCCTCTAATTATTTTTATATTTAACTCTTAAATAATTACTTTTTCCAATATATTTATTTGCATTTTCCTTTCAATTTGCTTATATTATAATTGGAAAACGATTTTATTATGTAAATATATGTTATTAAAAAATTTCGAATTCGATATTTGAAATTCGTGATTTTTTTTTCAAGATTTTTGCTTTCCAAATTTTTTTTGTTCGAGAATTTTCTTTCGAGATATTTTTCCAGATAATGGGGTGATCCCGAAGTTACAGTCTACAATAGATATAGTTTTCCACAATTAAATTAGTTATCATAAAAATTCTAAAGAAAAAACTACTGTATATGATTGTGTATGCCAAACCCCTGGGTAACAGCAGATATGGTATTCATCCCATAGACTTGTAAATATATAAAAAAAAGAAATTTGACAAGATTTTAACCTTAATCTATATGACTTTGACAAAATGTTAACCTCAATCTAATATCAAAGCCCCGGCTATAAAATCATTTCTTGAATGAATATAAGGCAATTTGTGCGTTTTTAATCCTAAATTTTATCTCAATATCTAGATTTTTAGTAACAACAAAACAATAGTATAAAGTCGAAGGATTTTAATCCACTATTGTGGTAACTCATTCGAATTTTATTACATGCTCACTCAAGTAACAATGCAAAAATAAAAATAACAAAAACCTGATACGCCTTAATGATTTCTATAACGAAATAATTTTCAGATAATATTTTTTTTCTTCATCTTGTTTTGTTTTGCTTTTACAAAAAACATCAGACATATCAACACTTCAACACATGCTCTGTACACAACAAATAATAGAAAAAATAAAAAGTAAAAAGTAAAAAATTCCATTAAATTTAACCTTACTGTCAAAATAATTATGAAATTTATACACACAAGGTATTCATTATTCAAATATAGAAGACGTCGTCCTCATCACGTCACTTATTTAAAAAAAAAAAAAAAAAAAAAAAAAACAAAACAAGCACAAAACAAAAACAAATAATTTTGTTTGGAAAACAATTTGGCATGTGCACAGGTAAAAATCTATTCAAAACACCTAAATATATCTATAGAAGAGGTAATTCACAATAACATGTTGTAATGTAATGAAGAAAAATAATAATTGAAAAAATCGTGACCGTGAGTCGTCGTTTCAATTGTTTCCCTAAAAGTCAACGATTTCAAACACGTGGAGTTAAGTTGAAAAGAAACGAAAAAATAAAAAATGAAAAAAAATCAAGAAAACTTTTAATAAAAATTTGAATTGAAAACGGTCAAACAAAAAAAAATTTTATATTTGAATCTCTTTAGAAAATGTGTATTCTAATTGTTAATGAATTTTCCGTAGAACTGTTGATTTGAAATTTACAACCCAGAAAATAATAGAATAATCGTTAAAATTGAAAAAAAAAAACAATTAATTAAAAACTGATCCTAAATGTAATCAAATAATATGTGGGTAGAAATGTAGAAACAAAAAATGCAATACATATAACGATAATAGTCTTTTATACGGTCTGATAGCCAGGAGCGATGAAATTGATTTCAATCCAATCCAATATACCCATTCCATGGAAGATAAAATTCGATTGTTAAATGCTACACCTGTAATAGAGGAACTGTGATACGTAGAATAGAAACTATGAATTAACTGCTTTGTGAAAAAAGTAATAATTTCAAGATTAATACCAAGCTCCACCGTTTTTTTACTTTCGAATACAATATACGAATAAAACCAACAAATTTTAATCGAAACGAGCCACATCACACATATAATATAGGTACGGTGTTGTGTTCGCTGATAGCACATGGTCATAAAATAATAATTGAAAAGACTTTGGATAAACACCAATTAAACTTTTTATAAGCAAATTAGTTCATTTGACACATGTTATCACACTAGTGTAGTGTTAGTGATCATGTGAAAAAGTAATGATTTCAAGAAGCTGAAACAGATATTTTAAATTATAATTAAATTATAACTATGTTAGAGCTTTATTCTCTCAAAAAGGATTAGAAAAAAAAATCTTGGACTATCCAACTGTAAAGTAAATCAAACACTTTAAACTCGCCGCTTTTTTATTTTCATAAAGTCATCAAAATTTAACCATTTAAAAAATTAAAAAACAAATCACAATAAGCCTAATGGCTTATAATTATTATGATAAGTAAATAAATAATATTAACAATAATTATTTGATAATCGTTATTTAAATAACTACGATTTTCTTAAATTCCGTTAAGAACCAGTTTATATAAAATGTCCTCTTTTAATATTAAAAAATTTCATTTTTTTTATTATTATGAAAAGCAAAGATAACAAACAAATAAATTTATTTTTTATTTTCTAAAAATAGGGTTCGAAAAATAAACTTTTGATCTTCTGAGAAATGAAAGACCCAACCATAAAAAAATATTATTTATCAAAAATCGTTCCAAATTAAGTTGAAGTTTCATGCAGCAGGTAACCAACTAATTATTAAATTTTTATTTTTTGAAGGACACAAAAACGGGATTTTATGAGAAGAAAAAAGAAACTATAAGAACTTTGAAATTACGTAATTTGACCCGCGATGAAAAATTAACCGAAAATAAACTAAAATAGCTAAATGTTTTTTTTTTCAATAATATTTTTTATTCTTATCCTGTTTCACAGATAATCCTATAACCAACAAAAACTTGTATTCAAAATTTCCGAAATTAATTCAAGGAACGTCATAAGACCAATCCCCAATTAGAACATTATTTCGAATTATTGTTATCTTTAAAAGTCTATTTCCTCTTAATCTAAGTTAAAATCTGGAATAGGTTAGATGATAGGTTAGATGAAAGGTTGTTTTAAGAGTACGAATTATTTGTTTTTATCTAAATCGAAATTCTTCAATATCTTTCAAACTATACGAGCCACCGGACTAATACATCACACGTCATTATGTATCTGAAGATAGAGATACACAGTCATCAAGCTATATGTTTGGTTGAAAAAACCTAATTAATTTTTCACAGTAAATAATTAGTTAGGTCTCTTCGACTTGCGAATTCGTCTCTCGGAACTTTGGTCTCCCAGTTAAATTCAAATTTACAACAAAAAAATAATGGCTTACTGAATTTTTAATAGTTTAGAATTATTAAAAACAACTCAAAGTTCTGCTCACCTAAAAGCTCAACACAAATCTTTAGTCAGCTCGTATCTTGCGTCCGCCTTTAGCTTCATCCGTCACAGATAATAGCACAAATTGTGAGGGTGTCCTTAAAATGTTGTCGTCATTAACAAAATTGCAACTTGAGTTCAGGGACGACATTCTTTCAAAAATAAACTGTTTTTCTTTCTTTATGCTGCCTAACGTGTCTATTAGGTAGCTGCTTTTTGGATATAAAATTAATGTAATATTGAATTATGTAAATGTCATTATGGAAAATAGATTTTTTGTTTTTTTTTTTAATTAAATATTCAACCCTTCCGAAAAAAGTTCAAAAATATTTTTTCTAAAGTTCATCACAGAGACATAAAACAATTTCCAACCTGTTACCATAGAAATTTATCACTAATTCAATGATTCATAAATTCCACTACTGTGAAAAATATTTATCTTTTGAAAACATTTCTCATACATCAAACAAAAAAAAAAAAAAAAAAAAAAAAACAATTAAAAAAATAAATCATTTCTGGGTAATTTAAATAAAACTTTAATTGAACTTTTCTCAAAATTATCTTCAAATACTACTGAAAAACAAATAATTTCCAAGAAAAACGCCACAAAAAAACTTACACACACATACATTTTTAAAAATTATTACCTGTATCAAGTAAAAAATTTTGAATACAAAATGATACAGTGAAAATTTTTACTTTAGTCTCCAAACAATTTTAACAACTTATCCAACTTATCTTTACTCTAGAGCTTTTATTTCTTATGACATTTAAAAAACACAATTTTTTTGTTTTTATTTTATTTTTTATATTTTTTTTTTTTATCTAGGCCGAAATTAACAATTTGAGTGGTGGCACGTGTTGCTTAGTTTATACCTCTTTTTAATACAGAAACAAAAAAAAATGTTTTTAATATTTTTAAGCTTGAAAAAACACTTTAACAAATACACATGCAAAATATAAGCGAAAAAAAAAATTTGTATATTTTTGTGTAAAAGTTTATTATTTTAATATAAGTATACATATGGACATAGTACATTTTATGGTGGGTTTTTATAACCATATTGAATTCGATCTAGTCATAAAAATGTTTTGAATCCAAATGTAAACAAACATTTTTTTTATGATTTTCCTTTCATTTTTTTTTTTGTATTTAGTTTATTATATGCATTCATATATATGTAGCTTTAGATTCAAGTGAGATAGGTACTATGTTATTTAGCTTATTTTAGAAACTTTGAAAAATAATTTTTGTTTATTAACGTGATGATAACTCACTCAATTTTCAGTTAATGAATATACAAACAAAATAAACGAAAAGCAATATGTTGAGAAATTATCAAATAATAACAAAATTCCTCTATTTTATGATTCTAACAAGATGAAAAGAGCTATAAAGGAACGAATAACGGATTTTATAGTTGCAAACAATTACAACATGGATGAAAAATATAACTGTAATAAAATCGAAATAAAAAAATATTTCACAAAATTATGGTAGCTAATGAACGAATACAGAATTATTAAGCAAAACATGATGTTAACGGGAAAATTGTTTAAACCGAATCATCTTACGTATTCAGTTTTTATTCCCGAAGTACATGTTAGAAAAGCACAACGTCTTATATTACATTTTCGAACAAAATGTTCTTTTCCATCATATATCGAAGAATATTCTCAGCTGCTGAGGCATCATTATGTTGTGTATACAAAGTTGGGGCTCGTGCTTCTTTACCTTCTGCACTGTATTTTTTTCAATAGTAGATTGCAACCTGATTTTACTGTTTTCTATGTAATTGTCCAGCATTTTGAATACATATACGACCAATCATGTGAAAATACAGTTCCACCATTTTTTTTAGCTTCGAAAACAATGCAATAAAGACCAACAAATTTTAGTCGAAAGAAGCCACATCATACATATAATATACGTGTTGTATTCGCTGATAGCACGAGGTCGAAAAATAATAATTTGTTTCTGCGATGCTCTCGAATAACATAATACATTTGACTTTGGATAAACACCGATTAAACTTTATATAAGCAAATTAGTTCATTCGACACAATGTTATCACACTTGTAGCATCAGTGATCATGTGATCACGCCAAGATAATTAGGAGGATGTTCCGGTTGAAGGCGCATTATATTAGATCTGAATATGATTTTAAATTTTGGGTACACTTATACACAAATAACCGGTCCTATACCCTGATGTACCGCACATACACTCTCCATATACATACTTTCAAAATTAACTAACCCACTTTCTTTGTTTTCAAAATATCCCAGGAAACTTTTACTCAAACTCAAGCTCAAGCGAGCGATTCACACAAAATAATTTCTTATCATAACCAAAATTGTTTGCTATATTTTTTAGTTGACTAAATCAAAATGTACACCTATAATTTTCAGGTACAGCAATTTACTACTTACCTAAACCATATGTTTTTGTGCTTTGACAACTGGAAACGAATACTATTTTCGCATTCAAAACGGTGTCGATCAGCTGCAAACAAGTACGGGTTTTCTGCGTACTGACATACTTAAAATATCCTAAAATAAAAATGTTGGGTTACAAGTTAAGTAAACCCATATTCTCGATTATCTATTTCAATAATTGAGCTTTTTTCGTGTGATATTTTCGGGTCAAATAATTTTTACATCACATCTTTGTTTATTCTTCGTCTTCCTATTGCTCTATCAAATAATGGTCTGACTTTCCATCCTTGACTTGTCTGACTTGAAATCCATATGTTGAGGTTCACTCGTGCTTATCATATATCCATCATAGACACTAGGTGCTTTAGAATTTCACAATATCTTCATTTTATAATACCGATGATCTCCGTTTTTGCTGGCCAAATATTTTTCTAATAATTTTTCTTTTGAATACAAAAAAACACTGTTATTACTTTTTTTATTAACTTTTCACTGTTATACAAAAAAACATATGTGCTTGGTAAAATTCATAGCAGTAAATTTCTATAAATATTCTTGGTAAAATCTATATATATCCTATGGTCTTGGTAAAATTCATAGCATTTATCAGTAGTTTGTTTGATTAGATTATTTGGTACACGCCGCTTTGATATTCACCAATAATATGTTCAGCATATCGTTCAATTTTCTCATACACTTTATTCGATAGAATTTTGTACGCAACATTTAGTAGCATGTACCTTGATAGTTGTTAGAAGTTGTTCTATCTCTCTTCATATGAATTGTTCATTTTCAGGTATGGCGTCATAAAGACATGCTTTACTTACCAATTTATATATTTTCTTATGCAATTATTCATCACCCTTGCACAACAACTTAGTTGTTATCTAGTCTTGTTCTGGAGCTTTATTTTACTTCAGTTTTATTATGGCGTTTTACATAGCATCAAAAATTTGAATTTTATTTTCTTCTGACTGACCTTGCTCATGTTTCTTTTTCATCAGCGTTTCTATGAAATACTTAGTAAAACTCTTATGTACTCAGAAACGTTAATAATTGCTCATCGAATTGTAACAGAAAAAAAACAAATGCGTAATAATGTTAATTTCTAATTAATCCTAGATGCGTAGAATAAAAAATGTTATTATAGATATTGTTATTTATCAGTGATAGAAAAACAATTCATGGGACTGCGTATTAAAATTTCACAGCCATGAAGATTTCACAATTAAAATTCATATAGAAATAAAAATTTTTATTTTGTATTATCGAATTAGAAATTCGGAAAATCACAAAAATATAATTTATTATCCAAAATGCCAATTAAATATTCACCACCTATTCGCCATTAATATATTCACCACGTTAAAAAATCAACTAAGTTTGAACTCATGCCAAATTAATTTAATTAAAAAAAAAATAATAATAATAAAAAAGGAAACATAATTTGTTAATCATTATATGAATATTATTTTGTTTAATTTTACAAAATGGTCACCATATTAAAATATTAATTAGGATTTTTATTTTATCTTTTGTTTTTTTTTGTTTTTGTTTGTGCTCATTAATTTAGAAAATTATTGTCAATTTCTAAAATCTAACATAATAAATTATTAATTTTTCCTTTTTTTATGAGAATATTTTTGACCCCAACATCATTTAGAAATATTTTGATAATTTATTTATCTTTTGTTCTAGTTGAATAGATGAAAATTGAAAGCATAAAAAGATGTTGTCTCCAGTCTATGGGCAATCTTAATAAAAAATTATGAAAATAAATATATTCGAGAATAATTAATAGACATATAGACAATAGATGACAAATGTGCCAGCAAGGTATTGTTGCAATTATTGTTTTCATATATTTTTTGATTGAATAGATATAATGAGAAATACTTAAATTTAAATTAATTTTTATAACTCACAGTCAAAGTTGTAAATTACGATTATAAGTACATCTAATATTTCACTCAATTCCTGTCTTATTTCCAATTTAATTCTAATAATGTATAACTTTTGAATGAAACACTGCTAATCATAGACGTGATTATTTAGGATGTATGAAGCATAATAAATACATTTGCACAAACAGTATTAGATGGAGCGTTATTCTGAGTGGGTTTTGTATCGAAAAAAGAATCCCACCCACGTCTTTTCAGAATTTTGTGGATGACTTCTTTGGATGTGTTTTGTTTCGAACAAAGTATCATTGTTTAACATTCATGTAGCTTGATTTGAGTATTAGTTGATCTTGATTACTATTTTTTCTCTGTGGAAATCTTATAGAACCCTATCGTATACCAGTTGACGCTTGACATAGGAAAATCCTTTTCATTCATGATTTTGATGATTTTTAAGAACTATCTATTTATATTTACTTCAGATTAGTGGATTATATTATAATCCTATAGTCTTGATCCGAAATCGCTTAATAATGAATTTGATTAGCTCGTCTTATTTGGAAATTAATACTTGATAAAAATTATCCAAAACTGAACTAATCGAACCCGATTTATTAGAGCTAGTCAGAATGTGTATACATATATGCCGAAAATTATTCTTAAACATTAAATGTCATAAAATAATCTGTTAAATAATAATAAAAAACAATTTTAATTCAAATTTAATTTATATATAATATGTACATAAAATTTGTGTTTTAATTCAATTTAAAATTCTATAATTCTAAGAAAATAACACTTCAAAAACAGAGTGGAAGTAAATCAGTAAATAATGTTTAATTCAAGGATGATAAACAATAATATATAAAAAATATATTCTCCCCTTGACTCTACCCTCTCAAGTTTTTTTATTCATCAATCTACCTTGAAAAATTGCGAATTGACTTATATACAAAGTATCTTATTTACCAATTTATCATAGAACATGTAAATTAAATTTTTTTTTTTAATTTTTGCAAAAAAAACAAAAAGAACAATAAAATTTTCTAACTTTTGCAATCTGATATTATTTTATTATCACCTTAGACCTTATTATTCTAATTACATACACACGCATACATACAAATAAATATAGAAAATTGCGAATAACACAAAAAACTGTAATAACATAATCATTGTGTCAGCAACATCATCATCATCATCATCATCATCAACATCATAATTTGTAATCATTATCATATTGTGACCTTCATTTTTTGACGAAATTTTTATGTTGTGGTGACTGATTGCACGTTTTTTGGATTAACACAATAACAAAAAAAAAAAAAAAATTGTTTGGTAAATTTTTTTGTATTAAAAAAAAAAAAAAAATTATATTATTAAAAAGCCGGATATAATCGGCTCTGAAATAAATTTGCATTAAAGTAAAAATTTTCATATTAATAAAGTCAATAACTTTTGACATGTGAGTTAAAATAATTGCCCTTGTTTGGTCACAGTAATCCACGGTTATATAATTATCAAATTTTTATAGATACTTCAAAACCTAAAGGATACTATAGGATCACAAATTACTAGATAGAAGATTAAACTATTTTTAAATTACAAAATTTTTAAACATTTCATTTATGGAAACATGTTCTACTAGACAGGTTTCAGTTATTATAAATACAAAAAGTATGAAATTTAATTAAAGGCAGTTCTATAACTTGAATGTTTGTAAAAAAACTATTTAAATATTTTAACAAAAAAAAAGAAAAAATATTCAAACTTTTATTGCATATTAATTCAAATTCCAATAACATAAAATGACACTTATTAAAAATGGTGAACATCGATTCTATATTGTAGACTCAAAGATTATGAAAAATTACTAGTTGCTGATATTATTGAGTCCTAAACTTCTACGCGCAAGAAGTCCTCATTTTTAGATTAGCTAGCAATATATGTAAGGGATTGCTGTGGCTGCCACCCCTTTTTGAAGTAAACTAACCTACATAGATTTAATGATGAGCTCAAGGCAGAATTAATAACATATCACAATTAATAAACAAAATGTGCGTTAAATGTTCAGAGCACGAAACAGAAAATTCAATTTAATATAATTTTCTTATTTTTACTACCTCTACCAATTCATTCGATCATGACTTACTTACGACTAAATAAATAATGCATTTTTTTTTTATTAAATGCTACAGTTCGCAATTAATTACTATCACTATCATTAAGCATAAATTTAAGTAAGCATTTTAAGTGTTATAATATTTTGTTATAGCTCTAAAGATAGCTTATTGAATTTTTACATAAGAAAAAAATAGACCGCTGCAAAGAATTTCCTAAATTTATATTTAAACAGTTTGTTTTACACACAAAGCAACATTGTTACACCGTCAAATCATCTGTTAAAAACAATTATCTTATGTTGACATACATTTACTCAAAAAATTGTTAAACAAGTATTGCCAGTGTAAAGAAACTATCTCTGATATTTTAAAAATATACTTCATCAAAGTATAATATCCCAAACTAATGTGAAAAATATCCCAATGTCAGTAAAAAATATCCCCAGTAGATGATATTTACTGTTCTTTATCGTACGCACTCACTGCGCTCCCATATAAAATAAAGTCACGTCATGTTATCTCCCTCATTAGAGCCAGCAAAATATTATCACAATTAAAATGTTTACCAGCTAAAGCCTACTTTTAGATTTATGTTTAGGACTTAGTGATAATAATTAATTGCAACCACAATTCACATTAATTCAAAAAAAAAAATTGTTAGATTGCAAAATATTGATAACTGATGAGAACTGTTAACTATATTGAGGCAATTTCTATTACGAATACATTTTTAACTTTATTTTTTGTCTATTTTTTATTTCACTTCAATTTTTTGTTTTTTTTTTTTTAAGGCAAGTGTGTTTATTTTTAGTATTGGTAGTTTTTTTTTTATATCATTTTATTTCGCGTGGATTTTCGACAACTTTTTTTTGTTTGTTTATGTTATCAATGACAGCTGATTACCTGAAAATGATAATGTAAAATTTTTAAATAGTGTAAAGATTTTTTTGTTATTTTTATTTAGTGGTTCGTGGTGGTATTAATTTTAACTTTAAAAATGATATCTATAGAAAAAAAATTATTTTCAAATTTATGATTTTTAAGAATTAAGAATCTATAAATAGAAAAAAAAACAAAAAAAAGCGTTAAATAAATATTTAAAATAACTTTTTGAATTGTTTTTATTATTTAAAACCTGAAGAAGTAAATTTTCAGCAATAAAATATAAAAGCTTTTTTTTTAACCTTTAATTAAAATAAAAAGTAGGTGGAATATTGAATATAAATCACGTAATTAATTGGATTGATTAATAGGATTAAAATTTTAGAAAATGTTGCTTAGTAAATTTAAATTAAAAATTCGTCTCTTCACAAATTAGGGTAAACGAAAGAATAAAAATAAACGTTTACACAAAAAACTAAAATATTTTAAATAAACTCTTGAGTCTTGCATAGGGTAAATAATACAGATCATTTGATAGAAAAAAATTTCCATCATTATTGTACTGAAATTGCATTAGGGGATCAAATTTTCCCGAACTAGCAACATACATTTTAAAACACCTGGTTCAATTCTTTTAGAAGTTTATATGGACATACTTCATCATCATCATTGTCATTGTAGCCTCATACGTGGGCCATTGGGCGGAATGGACATACTGAGGCCAACAAAAATGTATTAATATATATTTGTATATCTTGTACTAATATTTATAGCATTAAATATAAACTAATTAATATTTTTAACTTTAATTAGATGAGGGGTTAGTTTTCAAATCACATCCAGTATTTAGAAAATAGAAATGAATGAGAACATTATTTTTTCTCTCTCTAGCACTCTTGGCAAAGGTACTTAAATCACTAATCCATTTTACTAAAACTTAAATCAAATAAAGTACTTTTACCCCAATGCAAGAACAGAGCTTTCAATAAAGACTAAAAGATGTTATCAGAATATTTTTATAGTATGTAAAGACTTTAATGTTAATATAGATGCAACAGATATGTAAAATTAATGTTATTTAATAGATTTAAATATTTGGATAGGTCACCGTTATTTTGTTAATTTGTTTTTGTGGCGGTACTCTTTCTGTTAATTCAAATATTTTATTACAAAACTATTATAAATTTATAATAATTAATTTCTATGTTTTTTTAATTATATAAATTAGGTACATATTATGTAAAACGGTTTAGATTAATTTTTGTTAAATCAATTTATAATAGTTAGTAATATTTTTTACACTATACTATAATATTTTTTACACAATATTTTACATTACTTTTGTTTCACTATCATATTTCATAATTTAGTTTAACACCATAATTAGTTTAAGGCAGAAGACCATTAGTCTATAATGATACTATCGTATATGGGTTTCTGTATATAAAACATTGAAATTCTGTAAATGAACTAATTGTTGAATTCCTATTTAGATATTAAAATTTTTGGTAAAAAATTAATAAAATTATAAGTTATTGGTTGTTAATTAAAAAGTTAGTCACTAATTTTGACTACTATAATTTTTTTATAAATTAATTTATTGGACTCAATTTTCTCAAATTAGCATAGTTATGTGAAATAAAATTTGTTAAACTTTAAATAAAAAATAAAATATATAACAATCAACAAAGAGTTTCTTTCAGTTCTAAAATACTGTTTTTAAATAACTTTTTTATTTCAATGTGAAATATTTATGTAAGTAAAAATGGGAAATTTTTGTAAGAACGGCAAGGATAATGAGCTAAACAGAATAAATTGTCTATTCTGATTTTTTCTATTTGAAAACAGAATATAAGACCGATATGGTGTGGTATAAACTACATTATTGTATATCAAAGATTATATAGAATACTAGTTTTGTAACCCGCCATAAATGACGGAAGCAAAATAAGTTCTAGCATTTCTTCCTTCATTAGAGTTTTCATTTCAAGTTTAAGAAAAATATGTATTTGCTTACTAATTTATCAATATCATACCTTTATTAGCATCATTAGAATGCTTTTAATTACCATATACAGAATATTGGTAGTAAGGTGCAAAATTTTCATATACAGATACTATGTTTATGACAATTACATACGATGTCACAATTTGTATATATATTGTAATTTGTATATGTGTTGGAGCATTCCGTCGAACTTACAAACATCCAGATAAATGCAGCAAAATAATATATATAATAGTCTATATCGATTTTTTGCAAATATCGCCAGTTTCGAAAAATAAATATTTTCAGATATTACAAAAAGAAATAGAATTTGAAGAAGAAAATTTTAAGTATAGTTAAATAGAATTGTATAAGTTGTGAAAATTTTGGGAAATATTTTATTTCAGCTCCTAAAACATTTTAATTTAAATATTTCAAAATGGCTTTGAGAATTCGTTACACTCTAAGAAAAAATCACTACTATAATAGTAGGAAATGGGTTTCCTACTATAATAGCTGTAAAATAACCGAGGTGTGTAAATTAAATTTTGTGTAATTAATAATGTGGTATTATTAAAATAAGTAAATTTTCACATTTTGTGGAAGAGTTCACAAAAATTAATGTAGTTTTACATACTAAAATTTGTAATATCACATATTTCATTGAAAACTCATAAATAATAAAAAATGTTCACATATTAAAATGTGTAATGTCCCAAATGTTGAAGAAAAGGTCACATAATAATGAAAAATTTTCGCACATTACAATGCGTCGTCTCACACGTTTTATTTGTACTTTTGCTGAAATTATAGAATAAAAAAACTTTGTTTAAACTAAATTTGTTTTTTATTTATTTCTTATAGTAGAAAATTTTTAAATTTCATTTCATTAATATTACAAAAAAAAATACATACAAAAAATAAATGTTATTCAGTTCAGTTCAAAAACAGTCTAATTTTTTCAAAATTAAGAAAAAATAAATCAAAAAATATAATATATACATAGTAATTGTAATTGTTAAATATGTAGTAAGTACAGAAAACCCCGGTTAACTGTTTTTCAAAAAATGCACGATTTTTAGGTTACTTAACCGAAAAAGGCAATTAAACGAGCTCGGTTAGTATAACTTCAATTGGTACTTATGAAAATTCGGGAAAATTCCTCATTAGGCAGCTAAACAAAAATGTTTAATATAGACAAAATAATATATAATTTCACCGAAATTATTTTCTATATTGATTAGGAATAGATAATTTTAATTAATTTTATTAAATATGCAAATGTAAAATTAATCCATATAAAACAATAAATAAATTTAAACAAAATGCATTATTTCATTGCAATTACAAACTTAAAATTTTAATAAACTACATAAATAAAAATACTGTAGCTACAGAACTATCTTTTGATGATAAAAATGAGTTTCATCTTGCAGAAGTTTTTTTTCTTCATACATATTTGAAATTTATTCAAAAAAATTCGTTCTTGTAAAATATATTTTCCTGTCAAGGCACTTAACCGAAAAAAAAATTATAAAAAAATAGTAAAAGTGTTCAATAATAGAGGGCAGTAAACCGAAATGGGTAGTTATGACAGAAGTAATAATCCGAATAATTTAATATAAAAATTAAAGAAAATTGTTAAATATTTGTTTTTTAAAGTACTTAAGCGAGTTGTACACATAACCGAGAAGCACCTAACCGGGGTTGACTGTATTAATTTTTTAAAGAAATTTTTTTTTACCAATTAGATACACTGTACAATTTAGTAATTAAATTATTGATTTTACTAATATTGTTAATTGTTTTCTTAGCGCCTCTCATAGCTTCAGGACAATGCTTTGAAAAGAATCTTACAAAAAATTCCATGGTTTGTGAAATTTTTGTCGGATACATCATGTTGAAAACATAGTAATAACAAACTACTTGCATTACTAGATCAATAAAGCTTACATATTTTCCTTTCGAAATTTCCTTTTTCTCAATAAATATATATCGCCGGGTGAGTTCTTAAGTGTCCAATATCATACATTAAGCACTTTTTGATTTTTTGATTGATCTAAACTAAACTTGACGCGCTCTTTCTAAATTTTTAATCAGTTTTGTTCTATCTATAATAGTTTTTGAGATATTTAATTTTGCTTTTGTTCAATATCATACAAAGTGAATTTTTTTTTTTACATTTGTAGTGCTTAAGTGTCCAATCTGCAATTAATATGCTATTGGACAAAAAATGTCAAAAAATATTTTACGTTTGAGTGAGTAATTAAAATTTTGTGCTTAAGTGTTCTATTTCAAATGAAGTTTTTGTATAGATCAAGGCAAAGGTTTGTTTTTCTTGAGAGAGTTTTATCAGTGTGAATGTGAATGAGAATAATCGGAGAGCAGGGCTGTTGAAGTATTTGTACTCCGTACTGCAACCTCACTCTAATTACACAATAGGTAAAATAAAAGCCAAATTTCTAGCTTTAATTCAACTAACAATAATTTTGATTGTTATTTTGATTGGTATTTAAAATTTGAATTTAAAAAAAATGGTATAAATGAAGAAAATATGATAGGCTTTGCTGCTAATAATACGTCTGTCATGATGGGAGCTAAAAGTGCAGTTAAAGCATTTTTTAAAAAACATAATCCTAATCTTTATTCTATGGGAAGTATTTGTTACTCAATCAATTTGTGTTCTGTTGCTGCTTCAAAAAAACTGCCGAATAATTTAGAAAAACTGGTTCGAAATATTTATTACTTTTTTTCTCAAAATATTTATTACTTTCTTTTCCGAAACGCCAAGGAGAATTCCGTGAGCTTCAAGAAAATTTTGATACCAAACCTGTGAAAATTCTGAGATTGGCTGAAGCTCGATGGCTTTCCTTAGAACAAATAATAACAAGAATACTATCTCAATGGAATAAACTATTTTAGGTTAATTTTTTATAATTTATTTAATAATTTTTGTAATTTTGTCATAACATAAAGCAAGAAAGACTGTTTAGTTTTATTTTTTATGATTTATAATTTTTTTTACACACATTGTGATTTGTTTTTTAGTTTTAGCGCTTTAGTTTAGACTGTTTTGTTTTATTTTTATATTATTTAATTAAATGTGTTTGAATGAATAAAATAATGTTTCTCCTTAATATTGAAAGTCTTTGTTAGTTTTAGTTTTTGTTCCCAAAACTTGAGAAAAATATTTAGTTTAAGTTCTTAAGTGTCCAATATCAAATGAAGTTTTATTAACTGTGTTAATTCCCCATAAGATATTGGACATTGAAAAAAAAATTTTTTTCAAAATATTTTTCCCCCATACGTTTTTGTCCAATATACATTTGTGCTATTTTATCAAATTTCGAATATCAACAGAAATATATAATTTTTTTAAGAAATCTAAACATAGTATTTCAAAGCTAACAAATTACAGATTCTGTCACAAAAAGTTTGATTTGCTATATCCTTAAAAAAATATGTAAAAATTGCTTTGAAACTTAAAATGCGTTTTTTTCCCATTTCATTTTTCGGTATATTGGACACTTAAGAACTCACCCGGCGATATGACGTTGCCGAATCATCACTTGGATCTAAACAATCTTCTGTAAAACAAATTTGAATGAAAACGATGCCAATGATTTTTGTATGTGTTATAAATTGAAACCTCTGAAAACAATTCCTCTGGAAACAATTATGCCACAAACACTCAAATTGCACATTTTTTTTATATCAGTGTCTATATAAATGGATATTGTATGAAAGAATTGAATCAAAATGAAATGAACATATTTTGCAAATAAACATGTTGCTTTTTTAAATCACTTACATAAATTATACTTTTTACAAAAATTTATTTCACTAATGAACAATAATGTTTTTTTTTTAATTATTTAATTTATTAAGTTTGATTACTGTAATTAATTGGAAATATATTTATTTATTTAGTTATTTAATTAACTATTCTCTTTATTTAATCATTTATTTATTAGGTTATTTAATTTTTTTTATTTCACAACACTTTTATAAAAGTTAATACATAAACGCGTCTGTTAATAAGAATTTGGGTACACGAATGAAACGTGTGCTCAAGATAAAACACGTGTTAATTTTTTTTTTAGTTTATTTTTTGTGAATTCACACACAAAAAATATAAAAATAAGTTTTGTGTTTTTTTACTCAAAAAAATGTGTCATTTCTGTGAAATCACACTTTATGTGTGAAATTACACAAATATGCATTAAAACACTTGCAATGTTTTTTTTACAATTGAAGTTGATATAAACAAAAAATATATGGTAAATTATCTTCTATTATAATAGTGATATCCCAGATTAAGGGTTAAATTTTTTAGAGTGTATATTCCAACAAACGTGTTTCCCCAATGCAAAACTATACCTACATACAATCTACAAAAATTCAAGAGTAGCATCAACTTATCTATTCAAAATGTGCCGGCTGATTAAAGGGACAATTCTCTTTCTACAATCCTCAATTAGTTTAAACTGTATATTCGTGTATAAAGATATCGTTTAAAGCCTAATGTTTGGCTTAATGAAAAAAAAAAGAATTGTCTAGGAACTCCATAACACCTAAATGAAATATTGACAAAATTAATAAAATTTCAAAACCAGACTGACCAAGTATAAAGAAAGAGAAGAAGAAGATCACATTTCAATCATCAAATGAAAGGAATCAATACAAGTAAAGTACAATCGATGTAAAATAATTTCATAATAGTAAATAATAAATCACTTTAAGAAAAAATACAGAAACATATAATTTAACTATTTTTCAATATTTTTAAATATTGAATGTTAGTGTTCTAAGCTCTGATGTATCGAAATTATATTGCATAATAAAACTCTGAAAATCCGCAAGGAAAGTACGCACAATTGCTGCCACAATGAATATTGAAATTATTAGTCACTGAGGTCAATAAAATAACACCACCACCACCAAGTAGTAATGGTAATGAAAAATTATTTTCAATTATAAATTAAATAAAAAATAAAATAATATTGGGAGAAAACCGGACGAAATACTCATAAAAATTGAAATTTATTGTTTGTAAAATATTATAAGAATATACACATCAACCACTTTTAGTGTAATTTCTTTTTACGCGATTTCATAGTTACGTGAAAATAATATTTCATTAAAAAAGCGACATTTTCAAACGATTTTTATTCATTTTAAATCGATCAATCTAAAAAAATAATTTCGTCCTTTTTAGTAAGTTTTTTAGAATTTGATGGTGAATAAACGAATTATAAGCGTATTTTTTTAGTTCAGAAAAATGTATAAAGCGCACTCTGAACATTGTGCAAATATGTTAGTTCTAAGTGCTCTGAATTAATTAGAAAATACGCGCTAGATCTTAAATAATTTTAATTAATTAAATTAAATAAAAAGAGCGTTGAACTCTTACTCCTAAATACTTCTCCTAAATCTTACTCTGAGCACGCTCTGAACGCAAAAAACAAATCGAATTTCTAGTTCTAAGTTCTTTGAGCGAAAAAAAAAATACAAATCTTTTTTTGACAGTCCATGTTCTGCTCTGAGCTAGAAAAAAAATACGCCCTATGTATTAAAAAAAAACTAGGGGCCCCCGTTGAGTAATTATATTTCAAGTTGAAGTCAAATTTAAAGTTTTTAAAAAAAACAGTAATTAACGTACAGACATAGACTTCGCACGATATAACAGAAACCACTCGTGTTTAATAAAAAGTTTTGTGGTTAGTAAGTTTTATTTATGGCACATAAATACATGTCCCTCAAATACTGCTTCGTTTTCGATATATTCCGATATTCGATATATAAAATTTAGAAACAGTTACTTAAAAAGATAAAAATGAAGAATTCAAGTGATTTGTTTTTTTGTTGTTTTTATATTTTTTATTTTAGATGTATGTATTTGTTTTTTTGTTTTTATTTGAAATATGTACATAGATTCATTTGCAAGTACACTATATAAATTATAATAACTGACAAAAGCAAACAATTGTTTATTATTTTAATAAGATCTCACATATGCATAATGTATTAGCTGAATAATAAAATCATATGAGTGAAAAAAATTCAACTGTGTGTTGCATTATTGTTTTATATACAACTTATTTATTATATTACAAGTTCATTAAAGAGAAGCGAAATAAAATGAAAAATTGTCTACTGCGCAGGTCCTTAAATGCTTGTCAATTATAATTATAGATATTTGGCTTGTCAATTATAATTATATTTACAGGGAATTAGTACGTATATTTTATGAAATTTCGTGAAATTATTATTATTGTTTTAAACGTAAAATTTCTTATTACTGTTTTCAAAAATAATTTTTTTTGCAAACCTTTCATTAAATTTTATAAAATTTTATGAATTTTTTTGTTCGTGAACAAAGTTATATGTATGTTTATAAAAGAATTGCTGCAATGAAATGAAATAAATTATACCAAACATGTACATTCAAAATCATGTGGTTATGTTTATATGACTTTTTTTTTAAATATTACCCATTTTTCGTATTTTGGTTAAACCCAATCCTCTCTTTTTATACAAATTCACGTAATTTTTTTTATACGAATTTCTTTTGCGCGAATCAGAATCAAAATCGCATAAAAATGTGGGTTTTTTTAAATGTATTTAAAATTAATAATGATTATTCAATTTCAAAAATTTTGTACATTAAATGCTATTGAATATCATAGTTTGAGTTTGCAAATTTTTTAGCTCAGTGATTTTATTATAATACACAAAAGTTTAACTCATGCCATTTTATTTCAATTTATAACAGTTTTATGTATCAAATTTCAACAACTTTCAAATCGAAATATATTTTACAGTTACGTTTCTTTATTCTTAAAATAAATTAAAATTAAATTCGATTTCTTTACAAAATTTATCAGTATCTAAAGCAATTTAAATACAAAACAAAACAAAAAACAACTCGCAAATAGTTCTTTGTGATGATTTTTATGAAAAATAACACTATTAATATAACAATAACAGGCCCCATTAACTGTAAATAAATGTTATTTGATAAATTTTTAATGGCACGTGTTTATAAAAGTTACTTTTAAATATTAAAATTAAATATGATTATTAAAGAGAAGAACTTTAACCGTTTTTCTTTTTTTTATAGGAGAAGGTCCAAACAAATATAAATGTATATATAGATATATATAATTTTATTTTATGACAAGAATAGGATTGAGATGGGATTATAATGTTATCCTTAAGTTTTATTGTTATTTTCCAAATAGTCTTATTGAACAGAATTTCCTTTAATTGTGTTAGTTTATTTTAAAAAAATAAAACGATCAATCAATAATTTAAACTATTTTAGAACCACCAGGATCATGTTGACAATAAAAATAATTGAACTTGTTTAATATAAATATGTGAATGGCTTCAAAATCATCTGAAACCAAATTGCAAAAACTAAATAATTTGAAAAAAAAATGCAATTTCCTAAATACTTTAACACAGCTGATTAGGGAATTTCCGAACCTCTTACACTTGCACTTGATACTCTCACTAAGCTTGTCAAATCGCAATAAATTTATTTCTAAACACTCTGAAAAATGTTTAATGTGTTCGACGATACTTGCACTAAGCCTGCCATATCGCACTTTATTACCTGTCGAAATTTACACTAAATATTGCACATTAAAATTAACATAAAAAATAAGAAAGATGAAAATTTAGATTTTTAAAAAGAATTAATTTTAATATTAAAAAAACAGTTATTTAAAATGTAAAACAAATATAATTTAAGAACATAATAATTATGACATATGAACTATATAAATATGAACATGATAAAATACTTTATTTTCTCTCCATAGATTAGGCTTTTTTTTTAATTATAAATTTTAAAACAATATTATTGATAAATATTTTGCATAAAATTTAAAATAGCTAAATAATGCTATAAAAAAAAGCACTTTGCCGCTATTTTCAAAACAAATTTAAATCTTTAAATCCGGATAAAAATTTAGTGCAAAAAATAGTGCGATAAATTAAAAAATTTTTTTTTTCGAAAAGTGCAAGTGCGAAGTGCAAGTATCAACGCCCTTAATAATTAGTTTTCAAATAAAGGGAATGTAAATAAAATGGAGAGGCACGAATGAAACGATGAAAGGAAAGTAAATCCGAAAAATTAAAAATTGTTTTTGCCAACATGCTCATATAGATTCCACGTTTAGCTGACAATCAAGAATTTATTAGACCGTTAAACAACCTAAACAAATTAAACCGTTCGATCTTTGTTAAGCAAAAATTTGTATTAAAAACTTAAGCTTTAATTTAACAAGAGAATATCAGTGCTTATCAAAATCTTTCACTTCATTCACCCCCGCAAAATAAAATCGCTCGCATCTGAAGGCTATCTGAAATTAAAAAAATTAGCAATGTGTAAAATTGAATGGATAATAAGATTACCAGTTAAAATTTAAAATTATTAATTCTCATTTATTTTGAATATTTCGTAAAATATTATTATAATATCCCGGAATACCCTAAACTTGTATTAGATATTTTCAATTATATAAAATATTTTATGTAGATAATTTATTTTAATTTATTTAATCATAAATTTATTTTTTATTCAAAAAGGAAGTGACAATAGAACATGACACTTGACATAACCTATTCATGTTGACACAAAAGGAGAAAAAAAATAAAATATGTTTTATTTTCTATTTTCTGTATACGTACAGGAATTTTTTTGGCTGATCTTATCTCAGTACTGAACATTTTTTTTTTGTATTCAATGCTCATCAAATCAACAAATATTAAATTTTCATAATAAAATTTTTTTTTTTATATTTCACAAATAATTGCATGTCAGAGTTACCAACTTAATGTATTATAAATGTACTTTTCAATTTCAGCAAGACGAAATATCATTTGAGAACATTTATTTATTTCTGGAGACCTGTTGCGTCACACTTTAAACTTTATATTCTCTTTTATACTGTCAACAATTTATAAAAAATATGCAAATAAACATACAAGAATTTGCAATAAAAATTCAAACATAACTAAATTTACAAATCAGTCTTTGAAAACTTGAAAACTGATTGTGCTAAGGAAATTGTTATATTCCATTTAAAAACAGACGCTACAACACGACGAACTGACCAATGCCTCTGTATCTTCTAGCCCAGTTACACGATGATTTTTCCGAAATACATCGAATTATGATTTTTTTTAAATTTTGTTTTTGTTTTGTGTATAAATTTATTTAAATAAAAATAAAATTTGAGAAAAATACAACTAACACAAACAAGAATATTCTGAAAAATTTAATACCAAAAAGTAAATGATATAAACACCATCAAAGGTTTTGCTCAGATAAAAAATAATAAACAACAACAATTTACATGCAACTTTAATTTCGTCTCAAAAATTTTATTGTATCCACCCCACACTATCCACCACTCACCAGTTTTATTTTCAGTGTTCATTAGAACTTGAGAGAAGTAAGTAGGTTTCATGTCGGATAATAAATTTTTTTTTTTTTTTTAAATTGAAAATTATGAATGAAAATGTTTTTGTATCTTTTGTAAATTTTACCAATTTAGATAAAAAATATTGAATAATTTTTCAAAAATAACTCTATATCATAATTACAGGTTCATATAGTAAAATAATAATATAGTAAATTCATATAGTAAAATAAGATCCCTATACAAAAGACAAAATTTATATGAAAATAAGATCCCATTTTTAAAGTTGCTCTCCCAGAGGCCAGGCTAGAAAATATAGAGGTATTGAACTGACAATAAACTATATATTTTGAAAGAAAATTATAAATGAGTAAAATATAAGTGTTTATGGTTCTCATGCGTATAAGTTAGAGGAGGGCTCGATGAGTATACGAAAATATATTGCAGTATAAAATTACAGTTATCATATTGAATTACAAGCAAAAATCGACCGCAATTGATAAAATTAACGATTTTTTTAAAACGGGAAAAAACAACACTTATATGCGGACTAATTTAGAATCGCTGAAGATTGAAACGCTTTTAAAGACATCGACGACTATTTCAATAAATTTTTTACTTCTTTTTTGCAATATCAATGACTTGTTTAGAGCCACAAAAGATCGAAATTATTTTAGCATACATTTCTTTACCAAAGTAAAAATTAAAAAACTATATACAGTAGGACATAACGACACACATTAGAATACAGATAGAAGAAACAAAAACTGAAAAGATGGCAATCTTATTTTTTGTATAGAAATTTTAAACTGGAATATATTTACGCTTGTGTAGAGCTTTTTTTCTTTCTCTCTTGGTTTCTGGTATCATTTTCAAAGAAATAGTCTTAACAAAACAAAAAAAAAACAAAAATAAATAAAAATAAATTTAAGAAAATAAAACATAACTTAAGTAAAAGTAAATATAACTTTTTTTTCATTATTTATTCTTTATTTTATTATTATTTTTATATAAATATCTTTTAGATTTACTTTATTTAATATTTTCAGCTATAAGAATTATATTAGGTTGATTTATTTTGAAAGGTTATTGCCATTTCTTGATGACATAGTAAAATAAAATAAAAAATACAATATATAGAAATAAAGGATGAAAATTTGGAGACAATAAATTATAAGGAAATTAATAAAAACTTCCTTTAACTTTAATCGATAAGGGTTACCTACGTGATTAAAAAAGAAATAAAATTTTACAAATAGATTGTACAAATAGATTGTAGATAAAGATAGCAGTAAGTAGTTTACAAACTAGATCTACATAAATTTGTTATCCTTCTTACCTGGTACCCCTATTATTTGTTCCAGTCAAATATTTTATGGCAAAGTCAAGTCAACCTCTCTTGGCTTTATATGTTGGGACAAAAGATGTGTTTTGGTTTACTATCGCAGTCTCATATACATATGTAAAAGCTGAAAAACAATTGTATAGCATTTGCTCAGCTGTTTTGAAGATTCACCGAATCTGTAGTAGTCATTGCTGATCAATTAAATTATATTTTTTATTTACACTTTTCTTACATGCATCTGGATTACATACAACAACTTTTCTTTTTTAGTAAACGAAATACTCAGCTTACTAATATTAAACAATTTAGGCATTTTCCAATTGGTAACCTAAATACAATCAAATTGATTTATAGAATGAAAAGTAACACTTGCACAACTTGCAAATCAGAACCTCTCTTCCAATTTTCGATGAAGTAACACAAATCGAGTAAGTGGGGTTGTCATCCATTATATATGGAATATTTTAGGTATTAATCAAATCAAGGTATTAACCAGAATATTGAAGCTTTCGTTAATTATAAACGTTTTTCGGGAAAAACATGGTAATCCGACAACATCTTTCTATCCTAAAATATAACTATTCGAGCCAAATGTAAAATCAGTTCTCTTTTGTACGCTTGCAGAGCATAAAAGCTTTCTGCCAACATAAATAGAAAATTTTAAACATAGAGGTTCTCTGGCCACAAACCATTTTCAATAGAACAATTCAGCTTAAACTAAACAAAAGAGAATAATTATGGAATACCGAAAAAAAAGTCAAAACATGGATTCGAATGTGATATCCTCAGAATACACTTTGGTAGATGAAGCAAAACAGCTTAGCCAAAAAAATATTAAAGCCTTTTTCAAACTAAGTATCCAACGACTGAATTCATAGATCTGATTCACAGATAATAAGAAAGACTAGATCCAATGTCAGATTGCTGACATGCCTTATCAGTTATCACAGGTCATGGATCATTTACCAAGCATCTGTTTAAGAATAGTAGATCGAACACAGACTTAGAAAAAAAAAATCCTCCTCTTATATTCTATTTGTTTGCGCCGCCATAGCTCGCAAAAGACATAAATATTTCCATATACTCCACAGCAGAAGTTATAGCATGATGATGATCAATACGAAATAAATAATTTTATGATCCTAATGTGACCAAAGACATTGATTTCAAAATAAATAAGGTAAAAAAAAATATTTACACTGCTTATGTATGGAATAAGATATGAACCAGATCAAGATAACGAACAGGAGATCCTAACCCAAAATTTGATCAACGTCAATTAAAATTAAAATATTTAATTAAATTAATATTTTTAATGGTTGCAAAACATAATTGGTAACAGAAGTTGGTTTTGGAAGTGGGATTATTATAGTACTAGATTATACTACGGAACATCTTGTTTTTAGGTTTTCTACTCATACTAGGAGCTATATAAATTTTTTAAAAAAAATTTGACTGTAAAACAACAACTAACGGATTTTATTATTTTTAAAAACAAGAATAACATGTTGATTTAAAAAGAAGTAATACGCAAGTACAGTATTATAAAGCTACGCAATTAACGGAACCATCTTCTATAGCATAATAACAACAATCAATATTACAACAACTCTCCAATCAACAATCAATATTAATATAGAACAAAATTTCACTCTAATTTATGTAATTTTTAATAAAATGTTTATACATAATTTATTATAGATTTCAGTTCATTATCATTATCAGGTGGGACCTACATAATATTATTAAAACACAAAAATAAAAAACATATTTATTTTCAGTATTCGTAACCCTTTTCATTTTGAATAGGATTACCAAAAAATTATTTGATTAAGGTTTGACGTATCAGAATCACTTACATAAAAACAACAGCATAATAACATCGAAAAATTTAACTCATGAAACTGGAAAAAGATAAAATTCGCAACAGGGAAATCAAAATATACTTCCTTGAAGTTTTCAAAGAAAAAAAAAAAAAAAAAAGGAATTGGTACAAGTCATTTTAAAGAAATTTTAAATTTGGGAATTAAAAAAATAAAAGTGTAAAGAATTATGAAGATAATTAGGAATCAAGATAATTTCAAAGACAGTTTTTATTATGATTGTAATGAAGTAAACAGAAAGTCCTATTGTTTACAATAAAAGAATAAAGATGATGATAATTATTATTAAATTAATTAAGTTCTATGTAATTTAATTACTTTTTTTTTATTTCACTTGTTGAAGCTGTTCTATTGTACACATCCACATTTTCACATTCAATTGAAAACCAAATCAAATTTTCTATTGGACGTAAATGTATAATATTAAACTCTAGTAGGTAAATGAATGACTAATAAAAATAATAGTAATAATAATAATAAAATTTGTCTTTATTTGAAATAGAAACTTAAAAGCTAGATTTAGCACATCACTACATTTTGATTGAACTATAAAACAAAATTATAAAAAGTAAAAAAATTCAAATTAATAATAGAAAAAGGAAAAAATACAAATTATTCAGAGTAAAGAAAAGACACTTTAATCGTGTATTTTAGATAAACCATGTATAGTTTCATTAAAGTTTTATAAGATTTTAATTTAATATTTACTTTTCATTTAAAAAGTTGTCTAACAACACACATTTCTGACATTTTCTAACATGTATGTCAAATCTTTAAAAGCATCTAATGTATTTCCACATTGGATTGAATATTTTATTTATTATTATATCTTAAGTCACCACAGATAACATTAAAAATTAAAAATAAAACCCGTTTACGATTTTCATTTAATTTTATATTCAGAAACTGCTGTAGGATATTTTGATAAAGTATAGTATTAATTCTGTTAAACACAGCACCAAGCCAGATTATAGACCCACAACGATCCGGTTACAAACAAAAAACTCAACAATTCATATAATCTACTCTAAGAGTTAAACACGTAACCTCTATAAATCTGTAGATATTTAAAATAAGCTTCTTCGATATATATTCAAGGCTATACTTTTTCAACAACAATTAATTATAAAATAAATTTATATAATTATAAGTTCGAGTTATTAATTAATAAATTTCTTTTTATTAAAAGTAAAATGACATGGAAATTTTAATATTTCACATTTAAAAAAAACTTTATAATTACATAAATTTATTTTATAAAAATAACATTTTACATTGAAATTTTGATCGATTTTTATAACTCACAGATATGTACTATTGACATCTTCTAATAAGTTATAAAATCAATCAAAATGAAAATAGGAGTTGTATATGTAGTCTACCACTATAAATACCTACTGATCAGTTCTAATAGTGTTATGATGAACGAAACAATTTCCTAAAAATAGTACTACTATTGTATTATGTTGTACTATTGTATGTAAATATTACTACTAGTACTACTATTACTACTATTGTAATATATTTACATGTATAAAACTAAATAAACTAATAAATCTAAATCTAACAATATTTTAACAATTAATTATCTTCTGGCACGAGTAATTGACAAGGAATATGTCAGTCAGTAATTTAAGTAGAATACCTTGGCGTACTTGTAGTGTACTAATATCTGTCAAAACATCAGTTAATTGCTTTACACACATCACAAAGCAAAGAGTATATGTATTATACTTTATAGTACAATGTGCAACTTTTCTATTCTATTCTAATTCCTTTATATTATTTTCTAAATATGTTGATTATTCTTTAGTATCCTTCTTCTTTTTTCATCTTTTGGCTTATATTCAGCGAAGGCAGTCAGGGCATTAGTTGCTTATACCATTATTTTGGCCTAATATAAAAAAAGTAATGAATATACTTTGTTTTATTTATTACGTTTCTGGTATATCAATTATTAATTAAAATGTAGAAAACTACTAATATTATCAGGAATTAGATTTTCTTAAATATACCAAATTATATACAATTCAACATATTTTTTTTTAATTTAACTATAATTCGAATAGTGAAAGAAAAAAATGCAAATAATATCCATGACCTGACCGGGATTCAAACGATGGATACTCTGATTGATACAACAAGTCAGATGGTATAACCACCACACTATAGAGACCGACATAGAACACACCCCTTCCAAATCAAACAATTATCAATATTGACAAGCCCCAGAACTAAAAATGATCTATCAGTTAACACCAACAATTATCAGTATTGACAAGCCCCAAACACTTTGAATGCTTCTTGAGCGAACAATGACCTATGGCTGTTGTTTTTTTTTTTTTTTTTTTTTATAAAGCAGAAGCAGTTTTCTAATTTCCTTTTTTTCAATTTCTCACTATAATTCTCTGCAAGTCTTCTGCTAGTCATCAAGATCATTTCTTATTCTAGTTGAATTTGACCTTCCCTATAGTAATCATAACAATGTGATGAAACCTTTACCGTTACGCACATTTATTTGAAATATGTATACAATTACATACAATAGTTTTTTTATTGAATTTTCACTCTTGAATTTGTCATGTGTCACTTATTTAAGCATATTTAAGCAAGACTTACATTTATTGTAGATTATTACAAATAACCAGTTAATCAAAATGTATTCCAAATTAATTTTGAAGAATAATTGAAGCTTTTTACAACATTGATGCCACTGAGCGCGTTTTGAACCTGTAAACTTCTGGATTGTTAGTCAAATTACATAGTATTTACTATTTACATCATATCGGATTATCATTATAATCCTATTTAATATGTATCTCTTTTATAGGATTCCGTAAACTAGGCTAATTTCAATATTGATCACTCTAACTTGTTTGCTTTAATTCTTTTCTACATGATTCCACTTTGTTCCATGCCATGTAATTCTTGATTTCACACAAAACTGTTCAACATTAAACAATTTTCTTGAAAAAAAAATAATTAATTCCAATTTGGTGGTGAATTGAATTGATTTGGTATTGTGGTGAATAATTTTTGCTCAACAACTTCTATTTTAAGAAATTCAATTAAATTTCTAAATTTCATTTTACGAATTTTTTTCGAATTTCTTCAACAAGTTTCAAGACGTTTTGTGTATCTCAACAATTTGAAGTCATTCAACAATAAAGAAAAACTGTCTAAAGCAACAGTTTCATAAAGAGAAATTCTCACGAAATAATAATATTATCATTGTGTAATCTTCTCTCATTGAAATATTTTAAGTACCCTTAATAATTTAATTTCAGTGGTTGCAAACACAAACAAAAGACAAATGACACTTTTATAGATACATTATTATTTATTTATTTTAATTATTTCATTAATTAATTGTATTTAAATTACTGTAGATGAAAATAAATTATCGAACTTTTCTCTGGAGCCCAATTATAGAAATGGGAGTTGTTTATGGCAGCAATAACAACCGGAAACTGTAGAAATAGAGTTAAAATACATACAAAAATGATGTTACTACTGATTCCGGTGTACGCATGGACTGTATTGCTTCAATTTTGCTTGACTTTATTGTTCAAAAAAATATATAGATTTAAGACACAACGGTACATTTTTTAATAAATCGAATTAAGCAATTCTAATGAATGATGAAAATTTAAAAAGAAGAAACATTCCACAAAACAGAAATGGCCACTCCATAAATGAGAGTAGACCAAAATTTTTATACAAAAGTTAAATCCCGAAAGTACTCCAAACAAAGCATAACAATAGCAAAATTATAATTTTGACATTGTGTCAAATTTTAATTATTTGGGAGTTCAACCCCTGCAAATTATTATATAGTATTGAATTAAATGAAAGAATCAAGGCAGCAAATAGATGTTTGTTTGTGATAAAATATTTTTTAATTTAATCCGAAAGTAAATTTTCAATACACAAAAGTAGCACATCTAGAAACTTTTAAAAAAAATTCAAGTTTAACTTCACCAATTAAATAAATTTTAAAATAAAAAAATAAAAACATTATATGTAGTTATTTAGGAGGCTGGATGTGATTAAAGGCAGATAAAATTAAAAATATTCACACATTAAAAAATTTTAACGTTTTGTTGATCTACTTGCCGTTAATATTATGGGCTGCCGTTGCGAGCTACCTGAACTATAGTCTTTAATCATTCATTTAGAACCAATAATCGTTCTAGGCCGTTCTTCTACTTCCACTCTTGCTGAATTTGATAGTTGTAGATTATATTTCTAATGGTGTTTCCCTGTAACATTTTTTAAGGTTTTTCATTTCTGCAGTGTTTGCGGTAAAACAATAGAAGACTTTTTGTTTTACTTTTTCTTTATAAATATAATTCTAAATCTACCGGGTGTTCCAGAGCATGTTATCCGTTATTTTAAGATTTAGAAAAAAATTTGTTAATTAAATCGAGGGTGCTCTATCGATTGGTAATATTTTCAACTTTCGGAAAGGACCGCTAATCGGTTTTTTAAGATCAAAAATCGCCGAAATTGGCCGAAATCGAGATTTTCAAATGGGAAGGGGTACTTTTTAATGCAAATTCGGATTCTACATCCAAAAATAAGAAACTTTTGTAAATTTTTTTTTTGTTTTGTTTTCTCATTTATAAAAATGATTATCATTAATTTTAGTTTACCAAAGGAAAATATTGAGCATTTTTGTTTTATTGTTATTAATTTTGAAGAAAAATACTAAGAAAACAAAAAAAAATCATTTAATATAATTTTCTTATTTTTTGTCGTAGAATCTGAATTTGCATTAAAAAATACTCCTTCCCCTTTGAAAATTTCGATTTCGGCCAATTTCGGCGATTTTTGATCTTAAAAAACCGATTAGCAATCCTGTCTGAAAGTTGAAAATATTACCAATCGATAGAGCACCCTCGATTTAGTTAACAAACTTTTTTCTAAATTTTAAAATAACGGCTCCTTCCCCTCTTAAAAAGCTGATACGCATGCTCAGGAACACCCGGTATATGGGATGAACAAATTAAGTACTTTTCATCGCGAATGGAACTTGTTATCTTTCGGTTAAAAAGCAGACGCGTTCTAACCTATTGTACCACTTAACACATGTTTTATATATTTTATCCTTACACTTTCCGGCTCATGAATTTATTATTTTAAAAGATACTCTTCAAAAATATTCAGATAGTATCGCTGCTTTGTTATTTTGATTGTTTATTTCGCATTTGATATCTTGATTTACAGACATTTCCACTCTATGTGAATGATATTATTTTTTCTACTACCCTACGACTACGTCTTTGTCAGTTACTAAAATTAGCTTACCTTTAAACTTATCACCATAATAATAAAAAATGGTGTATAGATAATTATAAAAAACTATAAAAACAAATTTATTTTATATCGCATCTACTGAGGCTTTATGAAGAAAATGAGAAATTATTAGGCTAATAAAATGAATTTAAAATACAAACAAGGTATGGGCCAACTTTTTTGCAATAAAGTATAGTAGCTTCCATGTAATGGGTTCCTTGGACTTGGCAAAATAATTTTCACATTTCGTTTTTCAAATTTATTCTGAACAACATAGTTAAAGAGAAGCCTAATGATTTTTGTTATTTTGTCCTTAATCAAGTTGAATATTATTTCAACCTAACAAAATTGTAAAAATAGGCCTCAAAAAGTCCTGAAAAATTCATGAATATAAGTAACATTTCTTTCTATGTGTTAGTGTAATACAATTTGTAAAATTCTTGACTTTTTTCCCAATCTCTTTAAAAAATTTGGGGCGTATAAAGGAGTATTTCCATTCGAGCCTGAAAAAGTAAGTATTATAGAGACTTCCGTATTCAAAAACATTTTCAAAAAAAAAAATAAAATAAAATTTCATAGAATTTTCTTTTGTTTTTATTTTTCTGCAAAAAAAAAAAAAAAAAAACATCTTACAAAAATTAAAATTGTTAAAGCTTATAAAAAATTTGAAGACGTTATTAAAATTGAAGAATTTAATACTCTTAAAGGAAATTAAATGAAATAAAACAGAAGAATACAGACCAGACACACACACACACATACATGGCTCACATTAAACCAAAAATATTCATAATAATATGAATTTATATTTAATTATAAATATACATATATTATATTATATACATACATATAGATTCCTTAACACAATGAAAATTGTAACAAAAGAAAATTTTCTATTCTGTTTTTTTTTTTTTTTTTTTTTTTTTTCTATATAATGATTGCAGAGAATTAAAAGAAAGTAATATAAAAGAAATCCTTCTAAATTAATTTTTATGGCCACTTTATTATTTACACGTGCCCATGTGGTTTCTTTACATTTCCTTTCTACTAAAAATGAAAATAACAAAATAATTCTAGATAAGAAAATAAATACATACAATTTTGTATAAATAGCTTTGGGTGCTTAATATGTGTGCGTGTGTTGATGAGTATATAATATATCCTTTGAGAAAAATTTCATATTACCTCAGGTGGTTGTGTTGTTGCTGAACGATGTTGACCAAAATTAACTGAGTTTCATTATTTTCTTATACATTTACTGATATTTTAATCAAACTGATATAAATAACTGTTATTATTTTTATTTTTATAAATAAACAAATATATTTATATAAACTTCCATAAATAACACATGAGCACAATATATATATATATATATATAAATACATATTCATAGGAATTTTATGATTCAAAATTATTCAATATCTGTGATAATATGATGATGCAATATACTGATTATTGTATTAAATAATAGAGGGTAAGTAGGTTAATCCTAAAAAGTCATATCTTTATTAAATATTTTAAACATTTCACACACACATAGGCTACTCCAAAAATATCATTATTAAGTAAATAAATTCCATGATCGTAAGTCGGTAAAATGAATAAAAAAAATAACAACGTATCATTAGAAACTGTCATAAAATTAAATTATTTATGTTGCAAAATACATAAAAGCTGGACGTCTTCGAACAAAATTAAATGTCGCATGAAAAACGTAGACCAGTATATTTTGGTACTTTAAAAGCATTTTTACAAGTCATCTTCATATTAATGTATAAAGTAATTATTCAATGAATCATTACGATAATGAATCATGTAGTACGTATTAAGTGAGTAATGAATCATTACGACCATTACTTCATATCCATCCTGATATTATTATCTAATAAAAAAATGAGAAAACAAACAAAAATGGAAAATATAACATCCTTGTAAGATCCAAATTATAACCAAAAAAGTTTAATTTCGGTATTTATACCGTCTATAAACAGAAACTAGATTTACCATATTAATACCGTCTACAAACAGAGAGTATAAATACAGTATTTATACTTTGCATACAAATACGATGTAATTTTTATAAATTTTTTATATTTTTCCTTTATATATGAATTTAATGACCAGTTTTTTTAAATAAACTAATTATAGGTTTTTTTAAGAAAAAAACACAAGAATACTAAAACATACAAAAAATCAATAAAAATTTATTTAACAATACATAAACAAAAATACAGCAATAACAGTTAAATTTAAATAGAGATTTTATTTTATTTTTAATGTCAAACAAAAAAGTATTGGAAAGCATGTAAAACATCCTATATGGTCTGAATACCTAAAATATGCGGTACTAATTAGTATAATACTTTGTATACAAATTTTGGTTTGCGTTACTGAACATGTTATTTTGTATTTAATGTGTTTTAATACCCATATTTTACATTTAGAATGTTATATGGACTTATTTTGATGAAATGTAAATTGAATTGTGGATAGAAAATCAAGTATGTACTTTGTAGACCTTCAGGGAACATATTAAAAATATCTATCAATTGAAACCGTCAACGTGAACGAAAATTACGATGTTCCAAAATTAGCTAAAATCGAATGATTTTTAAGAAAACGGGAAATACAACAAATAAAGTATAAACTTTTGAATTTTACACGCTGGGTGGCGCAGTAGGTAGAGCGCCTGCCTTTCAATCGAAAGGTCCAAGGTTCGATTCCCGATGAAGCAAAAAAAAAAATTGCTTTATGGATTTTTCGACCTGGTCATGTACCCTTTGTCATTGGGATATAATAAATGGCAAAAAATAGTTGAGAGTATAATCTGCTAACAAATTAAATAAAATGAAACTACTCTATTTAAGAAGGCTTAGTTCCTGACAATAGTAGTAGTTTTCCACATTTAATGAGTAGATAAGCCAGTAATTTGTTAAAATAAATACTCGAAATATTGTAGATTGTAGTGTAAAATTGCAGTACCGTACTTAATTAAGCACGAAAAGGTGATTCTACCTAAGTTACTGTAGAGTGTAAAAAAAAAAAAAAAAAAATAATCAAATCTTGTTCGATGGAAGAAATTTTAATTTTGACTTATTGTGACTTTGAAATATATGACAAGACCAATGATTGAGATGATCATTAATGTTTGATTCAAAAATTAAATTTGAAAAATTGAATATTTGGTCAGAGTCAAAGTTTTGAAATTTAAAAATCCAAATATGAATAAACGATAATTGTTTCACATGCGTGCATTTATCGCAGAGTTCTTAAAGTTTATTAACCCTTTAGGTTTACAAACTGAAATATGGTGGAATGAACAGTTAATCACTTCTTTCGTTGTCAATTCACTACTGAATGTTAGCGGTTATATATGTCTTGGGTATTGTAACACTAAAGGCCCTTGGGTCAAAATAGACCCATATATGATTTTATACTAAAAAGCAATTTATTTTATTTTTATTTTTGTTAATTAATTGCTAATAAGTTTAAATAAAAGAAAACAAAATATTCCACATAAATTCAATCCGATTAAAGTACATAAATTGAAGAAAAAAACTTGCTATGCTACATAAATATAATATCTCATTTCATACACTGGTGACACATGGTATTGGTATGAGTTTTACAGATAAATTTATTACAAATTGGTGCACTTTGATGTGTGCTTGTTGTCAAATTTTTGGCAAAAATTGCAACGGCCTCTTTTCTTTTCAGTTTGCTTATTTGTAGATTTCGTTGGTGAACAGTTTGTTGCGTTAGCTGTACAACAGGTTAGCTATCAAATTTTGGCAGTTTAAAGATCGTGGGGGACAAGCTCTTTTAGCCATATGCTCTTTGATCAAAGATTCCCCCAGTATTTCGATAAAGAGTCGTCGTCTATGATGTTTTCTGTTGTTCCAATCTGGAAAAACGCTAATGAAAAGCGCAAACGCATTGTTTACTGACACGTCTAATATGTTGGTGAAAATAATAACTGGCCACCTATTTGTTTTCTTTTTACAAGTATAACTAGCTATCTTTTTATCTACTGTGTCTACGCCGCCTTTGGTCCGATTACAGTCTAAAATTATCTGTGGTTTTTTTTCGGTGTCGTTTCAAACGTGTGCTGCGATCATCAAATCTTATGACTCTTGAAATAACTTTGAATCTCTTGAGGAACATAGTGACACGGAAATATCTCAGCCTTTTTTCTCGTCCGATAAGTTTTCAAGTGCTTCATTGTGTGATTTGAACACACCAGCTAATATCAAAAGACCAATGAAGGCTCGTATCTAAAGGTTTCCAGTTTTTCTTGATATACTCGTTGTCCTTCAAAATTTGTATCGTCAATTATAATTTTTTCAATACTCTTTGTAATAAGCAATTAAAAAGCTGAAATTTCATCAGATATACGACTAGCTGCGTATCAGGTAATCCCTGGAGTAAGATGTATTATATTTGAAGAGGAAGCTGGACCACCTTGAGTAAAGGACTCAAAAAACCATTGAATATTTTTATCCTTGGATAAGTATGATGCCCGTGGTAGCGGCAACGGTAGTTCTGAATAAACATCATCGTCGGTATCATACGAACTTTCATCAAATTCCACATGATCTGAAGTTTCTGAGCAGGTATCGTTTTCAGATAATAATGCAGCACATATGTAATCTTCGTTCCGCAACATCTTGCAAAGGTTTACAAATTTTTTATTTGTTGTAGCAAAAACCAAAATTATAAAAAAAGCACTTACCCTTTCGTAAAATATATATTTTTATATTATTTTTCGTAAAACAATTTTCAAAAATAATGTTGATATACTTTAAAATTTACTGAACTCTAAACGTAGCACATAAAACTTTCACAAGCAAAACTGACCAGTTTTTCGTTAGAACTAAAATATATATCGCTCACCCGGAAGAACAGTGGCGTAAGTGCAAATCTTCCAATTTCTCGTCAAACGTCCTCGTCCAAAAAGTAGTAAATTTTCTAGTGCAACATTAACATACCTGTAGTATAATATAAAGGCCGCTAAATTGCAGTTGTTGGAGTTAAATGCTCAACAGAATACTGGCGTAAACTACAGTTGAGTTGTGATTTCCAGGGTAAGGTCATTTTTTTTGTGTCATTTTTCAACATACAATATATTAGTTATATAGTGGTTTATTAATTAGTGGAACAACGACATAAATATTTATTAACTCATTGTTGCGTCAATAATTTGTGTCATAAATGCTAATACTATACAAATTTTTAGAAGCACAATGACATAACTGTAAGGCCGTCCACGGCTCCACGTCAATGGACCTTAGATATTAAATTTTTTCGAAAAACCTAAAACTAGAGTAAATTTATTTATAATAAAATATAATCCCGTTGTTATATCCTAATTGTTCAACGAAGTTAATGTAATTATAAAAAATTATAAAAATTCAATCGCGATTTCTGACGAACCAATCATTTTGCACTTACGTCACTGTTCTTCTGGGTGAGCGATATGTATATTTACTTTATGATTATACGACGAATTGAAAACAAAAATTACAATTCGGGGATTCCCCTAATTAGATGCTTGTATACAAATATTTTACATTCACAATGCTATGAATAAATGCATATCTAGTACTAGGAATTACTATAGATCATTTAAGACCCAAGGAGCTTTAGTGTTACTTATTACAAAAAAGGTATAACGGTTAATCGTAATTTATTCAAATTTTGTGTAATATTTGTTTTTAACATATTAGATAAAGTCATTGAGTTATATATTTGTAACTATTATATTTAACAAGATATTAGAGAGTACATTTTCCTTTGGGTCGAAATAGACCCGAGGGACGGATGAAGGTTAAAAATAATCTATTTATTTAATTATAGACAGCATACGATTTTATATTTATTTACGAGTTAATTTTACATTGTAATTTTACGGCGCTTTTAGTAAAATCCACAATTGAACAGAAAAACTTATATAGTTAGAACCACGATAAAAAAAATCATCAGCCTTGTCATAAATACTGATAAATATTTCTAGTAACTGATAGAAACACTATTGACCTGATTAATTTGCAATAATATTGCTCAATACATGCGATAAATCAAATTTGTTAAAAGATAATATACATATCCAAATCTTAATTAGCATCTGCGTCCTCAATTACTTAACTTTAGATTTGCTAATCAAAAAAAAATTCTATGATTATTCTCTATAGAAAATAAAAATCTATAGAAAATCAATTTGTACCAATATTCAAACTATAAGTCTTCTATTACAATCTATTCTGTGAATATCGAATGAGATTTAATGAGATTGACCAAAAAAAAAAAATTAAAAAAAAATAAACAATTTTTAAAAAGTCTTCAAGTTCGAAATTAATACCCATTTATGTTTTTTTTTGTTTTTTTTTTTTTTTAATTTTCACCAATATAGAATTCAATGATTTACAATAAAAGATTTGTTTTTCTTTTCAATATGGCATTAAATAAAAAAAATCATTATAATATATATATATAATATATATATATATATATATATATGTATACTTGTTTGTGTATAGAATATGTAAAATATTAATTATCCTCTCTATTCATGTATAAATGGCACGTGTGAATAATAAATAGCATCTGAAAAAATAATAAAATAAAAAAAAAAGATATTCTAATTTTATTACAAAAAAATATTCTTTAAAAAGTATACAAATGGAGATTTTTTCGAGTAATTTAATTAGCGTTGCTACTAAATTTTTATCGTTTTTAAAAGTTAAGAAAACAAAAATAAAAATCTAAGCTTTGAAAATTTTTGGCTTTTTATTGTTCACGAATTTTATTATTATATATTATGTAAATTTTTCTAGATTTATGCTTAGAGTAAGCACATCAGATGGATGGATTTACCAGGCAAATAAAGTTTTAAATTAATAGGTTCTACATCTTGTAATGAACTCTTGGAATCAAATTCAAGGCTAAATTAGACTGAGTGGGAAATAAATTATAACTAAGCTAAAATACGTACTGCAACCTTTAAATATCTAAAACAGTTTTTGAAAATGGTAAGCTTTAAAAATCTAATCCTGGATGTCCTTTTCCATTTGGAATCACTTTTTTACGTTTACATTTTATTTTTCCCTTTTTACGTAAAAAAAAATAATAATCGTAATAAATCGTAAGAAATACATAACCACAATCCACCAGCATTGTTCGAATGAATAATATAGCCCATGATCCCATGAAATGAAAGTAAACGACCAAATATACTTCCGTATTTAAAATTTAAATGCACTTTTATTCCTTAAATATAAAGCCAAAAAAAAATTAAGCAACATGGCAGTTATAGGCAATTCAAATTAAGCCACATTATTATATCCAAATAATATATTTTTCTTTATTGGTAAATCCTAACCTATATAACGTGATTTAAGTGTTATTTTAATTAATCATGCATAAATAATATTGAAAAATGCCTATACGGTATACATACTTAATATATCAAATACAAATGAATAAAGGAACTAATTAAGACAATATATTGTGTAATTTATTAGATTATTGTTATTGCCTAAATGATAAATACATTAATAATACAAAAATAGGTTATTGGAATAAGAAGAAAATAAAAAAAAAAAAATTAAAATTAAAATAAAAAATCAATCAATTATAAAAATAAAGCAAAATAAAGCAAAATAAAGTGATGCTTACTACATGTTCAAAAAAGTTAAACAGAAAAATTTTTATATCGTGTAATTTTTAGAGCACGCAGTCAATGTTGAGTTTGCCAACATATTGATAGTAAGATTTGTACATAGAATTTTTTTTTTATTTTCTTTTACAATTTTTAAAACATTTCACAGAGAGTTTTCCTGTATTATTAATAAACCATATTTCACTAAACCATATAAATTTTTTAACTATTTTTTCGGAACTGAACTATTAATACTAACATGATATTTTCCCTATCAGTTGATCAAATAAATTTCGTACAAATATGGAAAAAAAAAATTAAAAATTTCTCTTTGTCAAATCCTAAAACTCGTGAATTAAAGTTTTATTTTTTTTTTTTTTGTGATTTTTGTAAGGATGGCAAACAACCAGAAATAACATTTACACCTACTTACCATTTATAACATTCTTATATACCTACAATATATAAATAACATCTTTTAAAAAACTCATTAAAAGATGTCGTTCTCTCTAATAACTTTAAATTTTATTCATATTTATATCTGTTTTGACACTTGGCTCTATCGTGATAGTAAATGCCGCTGGCCACACCTACATCTCATAGTTAAAAAATTTTTTTTTACAATTTATACGTGAACATCAACATACTGTCTTTCTAGTTACTCTCGCGTGTGGAGATATTTCTATTTTGCTACGTTGATTTAATTAAACAGTGAACCACAAGCCAACCTCTGAAGATCCGGTACAAAACGGAATATGACAGAGAGTCAGACTATTCCACTCTATTCAACCTGAAAATGAATCAAATTACACCAAACATATACCAACCGGTAAAAAAATTGTAGTTTGTTAATGTTTTAGCTTTTTTTTGCGTCATGATTTTATATGATGTCCTAGGTTGATTTGTCTTCTACCATATGTGTTATTTCTGCGTTTATTTTTATTACAATTCGTTGTTGATCTACAATACGCTTTTTTTGTTACTTCAACATTTAACTACTTCTTCATTATTCCCGACCATCAAATTAAAGAAATATTCGTACAATATTGGAGCTGCGTGCTGTTCCACGGTTGACCTGTCTTATTTCGCGGTTGATCGGTCTAAGTGTGTGGAGGATTTCCCAATGTGTTTTTTTTGTTTCTTCAACCTTTAACTACCTTCTCTTTAACAAACTAGCCTCTTCGACCGTCTAATCATCATTATTCATGATTGAATCATTATTCTCGACCGTCAAATCATTTAAATTGTTAGATCAACAAAACATTCACGATTCTCCTATATATCAATAACGCAAAGTTTTGTATTTTTTCTTATATCTACATATCTTATAGTGCAAGTTTGTTCAGCATCAACTATTTGGAATATAACAGTACCGTTAGTTTCACCGTTTGTACTTTTGGCACTGATAATGTTATTTTCTTCAGTTTTCATCGGTACTGCCTGAATTCGATATCAAAAATCAATGCCTCGAAGTAATTATAATTTCATAATGTTTCATCAAATTCAGCAATCAAATCAATATTCTATTATTATTTCTATAGATCAAAATATATTAGGTATTAGACAAAATCAGGGAGAGATTACAACCTACATAAGTATAAGAAATTTTAAAAGATAAATTTAATGTAATATAATAGAAAAACAAATGTAACGAAACACATATTTTTTCTTTCAAAAGATCACTAGATAAAGAAGCAGTACTAATAGTAGGGTCATTTAGTCTTATAATAATACATAATCTCTTTATAGGTAACTCTCAATACGGTTATATTTCTGTCTCTTATCATAATTTTTGTTCCATATTGAACAAAATTTATATCAAATTTTTGTTATATTCGAATTTATGTCTTCTATTTTTATTTTCTATTTTATTTTAATTTTTATTGAAATCATATGATTTAATATCACAGTAATAAATTGTAAATATCTAATAATAAAGCATTATATTTAGTTTTTTATACAGAGTGTTAACAAAAAAAAAATTAAGAAAATCAATGATCAGTTGAACAAAAAGTTATTAAGAAATTTGAAACAATAAATTTTTTGTTGCATTTGAAAAAACAGAAAAATTTTGAATTTCACGACCCCTGAATTATATGAATTCAATAATTTAATATTTTTTAATTCAGTATTAAATTATAGGACATCCTGTATAATTTAAATTTTTAAAAATATAAATCATTATAATGTAGTCTATTGAAATGATAAAAATCGTTAATTTTAAAAAAAAAATATTGTCTTTCTTATAATTTATTAAATTTTAAAATAAAATTAGTAATAATTATTATTTAATTCTATATATATAAGTATATTAATTATTTCTTTACAAAAGATTTATTTGGACACTTACGATCAAAACAAGACCATTAAATCGTATTTAAAAGACATGAAGTGTGAAAAGAATATTGTAAAAGATAATAGAATTGTCAAATTGATTTATTGAAAATATTTTTTTTTGAATTTTTCGAATACACAAGTTTCGACGTAAATGATAACGTCAGATTTCAAACAAAAATTAAATGAACATATTATTTACATATTTGATAATCCGATTATGTTACTTAAAATACTATGATTAGTCAGTGCTTTTGTATGCAATAAGATTAACATTGAAAATAAAATTTGATAATTTTAAATAAACTGGAAATATTAGAATAGCATTTATAAAATTGGAGACGTTGAAAGTATTAAGTATTTCCACTCTATGCACAATTGATGGGGTTACAGTACAGTCATGATCTATTTATAATGTATATGATTAGCAAAATGTAAATTTCATTTAAAATTTCAACCCCGTATAAAAATACCGAATATACGTAAGATCTGATAAAATGTAATTTTCAATTTTATTCAAAATAGTTATTCAAAAATAATTTTTTGTATTTGCTGAAAAACTGGCACGATACTTCAACACGCTGCTTCAATAGAGTTCCAAAATAATTAAAAAAATGTTGCCTCTCTCAAAATTATCTTACGATAATATTAACCAACTATTAAATACGAGATTGAAATAGTTGAACAGTTGCATTCCAGCTGATCAGCATTAACCAAAGCTTGAACTTTAGGTGAGAACTTCCCTAACAATATTGGAAGTGTTGCGAGAAGTAAAATTGATGATATGATAGACATTTCATCCGCGTAGGGTGAAGGATTCTCTAAAACAACAACGAATTGATTTTGGCATCAAAAAGGCCCAATCTATAGGTACTAATTGGTCTTCCAGAAGCAACTGGAATGATTGATCACTCCGTACCAGTTTTCATATTGGTTAAATGGTATATGTTTAATTACACCTGTTTTTACTATATGATATCCATTGATTAAAAGATTATAACATTTACTTTACAACAAATATTATCGATAAAAAACTTAAATGTATGCAAAACTAATTGACAAAAATTTAATAATTAACAAATTTGGTACTTTTTGACAATAATTTAAAAATGTTTCTTTTGCAACACATTCATGTCATAATTAACCTCGTATACGATGACTACGTTCTTTCTTGGGTACTTGCTTCGATTTAAAACTGTCGTTCTCTATATTTTTCTTGGCCTTCTGTTGTGACGTGTACACTGGAGATTCCATTCGAAATTATGTTTTGCAATTTTAATGTCAGTTTTCCTCAGAGTATGTCCTATCAAATGCCATTTCCTCCATCGGATTTCCCTGTCCATTTATTTTTCACCACAATGTTCTGTTGGAAATGATTGAAAATGGTCAACGAATGTTTCGAATACGCCGAGGCATCACGTATAGATAGAGTAAACATATTTTGATATAAAAACATCAGAAATTGAGCATTAGTGAATAATTTTTTTCATAAAAGAAATTAACATCAACATCAAAAATAAAATTCGTAATATCCAGCGTCCAAAAAAGAACAACTGCAAAATGACAAAGACAATGGGTCTAAACTTCATCTTTCACCGCATTCTGGTTTTGTCGGCAGTTTTTGAACAGCATACATAAAGCAAACCAGGTAAGAGAAGATTAAAAAATTTATATCTAATATCAATTGAGACTCTAGCTCTCTCAAAACTGACTCTCAGGCTGTTGGAAACGCAGTACATAACCTCAGAAAATTTCTACAGAATAAAACCATCAATCGATTGGTCTTTATCAAAAGAGTCGACTAAGTTGAGGTGTGGAAGAGGGCATAAAGTGCTAAAAGTCGGCCCTGACATATTAGGGCCACTTTCGTAAGAAATAAAAAAAAATATCAATAGAGAAGATTTTGTATAGGAAATACTTAAATAGTTGCCAAAATTTACAAATACTAACTAGAAAACGTGTATTATCAAAAGATAATTAATAAGTAACATTTTTTTAAGTCTCTCGAATGTTTTGAAAAATAAAAATAAAAAAATAAAATTAAAACAAATATTAGTCATGAAATTTATCATTTGTTATTTTAATACAGCTTCTAACATTACCTACGTATTAATTAAAAACATAAAAACAAGAGGACTGAAATTGACACTTTAAGTCATCAAGAATTTTTTATTGTGGGTGGGTGAAGATTATTCTCACCCTCAAAAACATTTTTTTTTTTTGTTTAATATTGTATAGGGTTTAGCTACTAGACACATGTTTTGTTTTTTTTTTTTAATAGATATTTAAGTATTTCGTATAAAGAAATATACGAAATTCGCAGACTTTACAATAATTACCAGATACACGCGTGGAAATATTTAAACAAATATTTAATTAATATTGACTAAGAGAATCATTTGTTGAATGTGTGGGTAAAACGTGCAAAAACATTTTTCTATTATTGATTTTGAAAAAAAGTGTTCCAACATCAGAAAGGTATCTACATATAATATGTACATAATATATACCACAAGATATTTCAAATTTTATTTCCTACTTTGTGAAATTATTGAATAATTGGGGAAGAAATTTTAAAAACTGAAGCTCTTCCATAGTCTCCTATCTACAGCTAATCTCTTCAGTTATGGTCACATTCTTTATTGGATGCTTACTTCGACTAAAACTGTTGTTATCCATGTATTTCTCGGATCCGGATGAAATAACACCATTTGAAATAATATCTTCGAAACATTACTAACTTACTTTGGTTGCCATCATATAAGTTTTGGGTCTCCGTCATTTCTGCCTATCTCATGCGGTTCTCTTAATATTGAAAACACGAAATTGTTTTATAAACTCCCACTTACCACACCGGTTATTCTGGATGTCATTTGTAGAATAAATATTGATTTCAAAGGGTAAACTTCTGAACTATCTAGAAATAATATTTTCCAATAGTGATGTTTTAACCAGTATGATGTTGAGAGGCCTTTTTATTTGTTGACATGTTTTTTCCTCATTTACGTTTTCACATCCATTTATTTTGTTTTCTTTACAATCTAGATAAAAGCTTTGATTTACTTCATTTGTTATATACCCACCTTTGTTTTCAATTTATTCAGCCTTCTTGCTTCTGTATTTCAGTTCTATATAAAGTACGACGTAGCATTTTCATTATTATAAGACGCAACTATACTGTGTCGTCCGTAAAAGTTCTTAAAATTGTATTTGCAGTTTGAGATAAATCAATTATGTAGAACAATTAGCTCAAGAGCAATATCTCGATACTCTTGAGTTGATTTTATAAAGATTTGAAATCACACTTTGTTGTTTGACAAAGTGGTAGCGATCAGTACAACAGCAAACATAGCTTGACCTTGTATAGCACTTTGTATCACACTTTATTAATCGCTTGACTTCTTATCTTCGAACGTTTTATTTTTAAGCAGTACGAGTAAATTTTGGCAATCGTAGACGTAAAGTTATTTTATAAAATTATAGTTGAACCTAAAACTATGCAATATAGTTAATTATTTTATAAAAATAATTTAATTTTTCTAATCGGCCTATTGTAGAGTTTTCAAGCATATACGTACTGGTTAGTATGGATCTTGGGCTAAGCTAATTTTTTTTTATTTTTCCGGTATTAGTACAATAAATTGTAGAGATGCATAAAAATGTGTAGAAATAAAAAATGAAGCTTAAAAATGGGGTTGGGTACGAAATTCCAAAAACAAAATTGCCAAACTTTTTTTTATCCAACAGCGGTTACGCATAAAAATAATGAAGTTAAATATAGAAGCAGAAGCAGCTACGCACAAAAATAATTATGTAAATTTTCTGTAAAAGATGTACAGCTTTGAATCCAACTCTAAAATCATTCATACATGTGTGAAATTTTTTATTTTGGAATTTTTTATTTTAGAATTATTTTTTTCCAGCTTTTAGAATTTTGTAACTTTGGAATTTTTTTTTTTTTTTTGAATTATGACACTATCCCTTAAAAATGTCAATTTGTACTTTTTAGTAAATTTTTCGAAATGTCAAAATTTACCGCAATATTTAATGTACTGGTAAATTAGATATTTGAGCACTAAATTTTCACATATTTTTTATACAAACCTTTAGATTAGCTTCAAGTTTATACTTATTTCTTAATCCCAGAAGAAAACACTTAAGAGTAGAGTTAAGTTCTGTTTTCCAAAAGCCAACGAAGTATAAGGCTTTCTGTATGTAGATACCTTTCTGGAACACTTTTTTTCAAAATCAATAATAGAAAAATGTTTTTGCACGTTTTACCTACACATTCAACAAATGATTCTCTTAGTCAATATTAATTAAATATTTGTTTAAATATTTCCACGCGTGTATCTGGTAATTTTGGCTAATAATATAAAAAAAAAGCTACACGGCAAGTCAGAGAGTTTTAAAAATTAAGGTAAACGTAGACATAAAAATATAAACTATATATGCATAAACCGTAGTAATTAATATATCTCAAAAGTAAATATCTAAATTTTGACAGCTCTACAACTATACAAAATCCTATTGGTCTATATTATGATATATGATATGATCTTTGACCGAACAATCAATGTAAACAGATGATCATTTTCGATTTTTCACTATTTAACAAATTTTAGACTCCCATTTTTTTCATTTAAATAACAAATACAAAATACAATTATTACATACAACTCCTCCAAATCATATTTTACAAACAATTTAATTATCGAATTTCAAATTTAGTTTTTCCCCATTCGAATTTATATTTTTTTCTTTGTTCTTTGTTTTTTATTTTTTTTTTTATATTTTGTTTATTTTTTTTTTTTGTATTATTTGCTATCAATTATGGTTGGCTAGTATTACACGTGTTCCCAAAAATAAAAATTAAATAAAAATTGAAAAATTAAAAAAAAAAAAATAAAAATCAACCAAGTTATTTGTTGTACAAATAAAAATCTAAAGTATAAATATTTAACTAGCAATAATAAGAATAAAACAAAAAAAAAAAACAAAATATTATAAAAGTACCTAAGTATTTTTCGTTTTAAATAGAATTTACCTAAAATAATTATTTAATTGTTATTATGAAAATGGTGATGAAATGATGATGATGACAGTAATGATAATATTATGTGACGATTACGGACAATTATTATTAATGGAAAAAAATGTTCTTTTGTTATTTTTTATTTCCATAGAATTTACACAACGTTTTTATTTTTTTTATTTATTTACACGAGCACGTAGCGTGTGTTATTTTCTTTTTTTTTAAGCAAAAATGTGCCAAAGGGTAAGTTTCATATTCATATACATATATGTATAAAAAAAAATAAATAAATTTAAAAAGCTTTCATATAAGTAACTAAGTACACAAATAATATTAAAAAATACAAAGTAGAAAAACTGTATAGGTTATATTAATAGCAATATGTATATTTAAAATTATTTTGTTGTCTTGTTAATATTATTTGTGTACATACTTGCTTTCAACAAGTTTTAATATGCTTTATCTTCTAAGTTAAGTCGGTTCTTCTAGTTGTAATTTAATAGGATAATATAGGGGGATTCGGGAATTATCTGCACTATAGTTTCAGAAGTTAATGTAGAGGTCAAAAGAAACAAATATTGTAGAGGTCATTACAAACAAAAAATTGTTGAGTATGGGAAAGTCCATTTTCAATCATTTAGAAATTATGAGTCCTCTAAAAAATTTAACAGACGTTATTTAAAAGTAGTAGATACTATGTGGAATAAAAATGTTGTATTTGCTATTTATTGTATAAATTCTATAATGTTCTAACTAGGACGGTGGCAATATCTGTACTCAAATGTAGGTTGTTTCCTAAATAAGATTAACAAAGATATTATGATACAAAGATAAGATGAACAGGCTTCAACAGGCTTTAAATTAACTTTTCTTTATAAAATTTCTACATATTTCTATTTATAGTACCGATCAAGTAAATAAGTAAGTTTTAACTTCTCTATACACTAATCTATGTTTCTCTGTTCTTTTAGTAAAGTATAATATCAATATTTAGGCCTTTTCAAAAACGCATAACGAGTGTTCATAAATGAATTTTTCGCTGGTCAGTTCTGTTTTTTAAAGATAGATATGTTTAAATTTTTAAAATGTCTGAGGTGGATAGACAAGGTGACAAGGTATTAGTTATTGGTGAGTAAATTTAAATTTTTCATTTTTATGGTATAAGGTATTATTCATTTTAAATTTGCAACAAAATTAATTTGAAATTGTAAGCAAAATTAAAACCAATAAAAAATAAATTTTAAAATACATGTTGATAAACGTCATAAATTACTGTAATGTGAGTATGTGACCGTCGTAATCTAAAATCATATGATTACAAAATTCAGTCATGTATAATTCACGTCATACTACGTTTACGAAAAAGACTTTTTCTTTTTTTAGACCAGTCTAATTACAATCTGTTCCTGTTAATTCTTATTCAAATATTGGTACCAATATTCATTTATTTTTTTCCGTAGATAATATAATATAATTATAGAAGGTATATAATTTTCTACAGCTAAACTAGAATGCTAAGAATTCATTCGAACATCTCAGACACTAAACGACTTTAAGTAGAATAGCCTAGAATAGTAGACTACTTTTGTGAAAATAATGATGATTGAAAACTGAAGCAATCTTAAAATAAAATTATCCGGCCTTTGCTAAAGCCTTATGCTACCAATTGAAGTGCAAAAAATAATCAAAAACGAAAAAATGTATTTTAAATAATCAATGAAAATAAAGTAACGGGTGTTTTTTTTTAGAATGATAGAACTTTCGATAGGGATAACTGTGATTTGACAGAAGATAGAAGCCATGTAGTTTTGACATTTCTGTTCAGTAAGCATTAACAAATTATCATTGAAAGACTCACGCCGCAACAACGTTTACAAATTGTTGAAATTTATTTACAAAATCAATGTTCTATTCGCAAAACTTATAGAGCACTTCTTGAAATTTATGGTTTGAATAATCGTCCATCACAGCAGATTATTCATCGAACTTTCGATAGATTTCGGACAACATTTTCTCTACTCGATGCAACAACAACAACAACAACAAGACAAAGAACTGTTCGTACAGAAGAAAATATCGGTGCTGTAAAAGCTAGTGTTGATGAAGATTCAAATTTGTCTATTCGTTGACGTTCACAACAAGTTGGACGAACTATCGATAGATTTCGGACAACATTTTCTCTACTCGATGCAACAACAACAACAAGACAAAGAACTGTTCGTACAGAAGAAAATATCAGTGCTGTAAGAGCTAGTGTTGATGAAAATCCAAATTTGTCTATTCGTCGACGTTCACAACAAGTTGGACTGTGTGCAACCACCACATGGAAAATTTTACGTAAAAATCTTGGTATACACCCATATAAGATTCAACTGATTCAAGAACTAAAGCCACTTGACCATAATAAGCGTCGTTTGTTTGCTGATTGGGCCCTAGAACAGCTTCAAGTTGATCCATTTTTTTATCGAACAATTGTGTTTGGTGGTGAAGCTAATTTTTCGTTGAACGGCTACGTAAACAAGCAAAATTGCCGTATATGGAGCGAAAACAATCCTCAAAAAATTTTGCAATTTCATTGCATCCTGAAAAATGCACCGTATGGTGTGGTTTATACGCTGGAGGTATCATCGGTCCATATTTCTTTAAAAACTATGCAAATGTTACAGTGAATGGTGCTCATTACAGATCAATGATCAATGATTTTCTGCTTCGAAATTTGAATGGTATCGACCCGGAAGTGTTTTGGTTTCAACAATATGGTGCTACACCACATACTGCTACGGCAACAATTGATTTATTGAAAGAAAGATTTGGTGATAACATTATTTCGAGAAATGGTCCAATTAATTGGCCTCCAAGATCATGCGACGTAACATCACCGAATTATTTTCTTTGGGGTTATGTGAAGTCATTGGTTTATGCCTATAAACCAGAAATAATAGATGCTTTGGAAGCCAACATAACACGTGTTAATGATGAAATAAGGCCTGAATTACTCGAAAAAGTGGTCCAAAATTGACCTAATCGAATGCAGTTCCTCAGAGCTAGTCGTTGTGGACATATGCTGGAAATAATTTGCAAAACCTAAATGTCATAAAATTATCTTTCAAATAAAAAAAAAATGTGTCTTCAATTTTAATTTAAATGTGTTTTATTTCAATTTAAAGTTCTATCACTCTAAAAAAATATACCCGTTACTTTAGTTAATCTATGATTATTATCTTGGAACAATTTCAGTTCTTACACCATCATCAAAGCACTAATCTGACAGAAAACTGATGGTGTAATACAACCGAAATTGATTAATTAAGTTTAGTAAAACATACTTAAAGTTTTTATTTTTATTATTTAAAAAATGTTTCACCTGGGGTGGGCTACACAGCATATTCAATAAAATCGATTTTAAATAACTGTATAGAACTAAAGAACAAAATAAAGATATTGTTAATACGATTTCAGAAAGTTTTATTGTTTAAGCTTGTTGTTAAAGAAGTCCTATATTTAAAAGGAAAGATTAAATTACTCAATCAGTAGAGTATTGTTCATGTCATCTGAATACTAATTACAGAAGATTTAAACCCCTCTCAAAGCATGGATGCATATCCGTTGATAAATTTTTCTTTCATTATTCATAATATAATGAAATTTTTTATAATGAATTGATAATATAATTTTTTAATAACTTTAATAACTGATGATAATAGTAGTAGTTTTCCGCATTTAACTATTATAGTTGATAAACATAAAAATGAATAAACAAATGAATGACTAATGGTAAAACTACTCGTTCCACTTTATTTGATAAATTATTGTACCGTATTTAATGTGTACGAAAAGGTATTGTATACCTAACTTACAGACAATTACATGAGAAAAAAAAAACTTTTATACAATCCCAAAAATTAAATTTCAAATCCAATACTTGAAAAATAAATTATAAATTTTATTTCACTAAAAATAGTTTAGAAATATAAAAATAAACCCAAATTGTAATTTTAATTTAATAAAACCTAAAATATTCCAAATCTCTGTTAATTAACATAAAATAATAATAAAATGTAATTAAAAACAAAAATCTAAACAAAAACTCTTTTAAATTTCAATTTAAAATCTTTTCAAGAATTAAAATCTTTAAATAAATGTTTATTATCTTTTATATTAAAAAGTACAGTATGTGATAAAAATCTTTTTATAATTTTCTAAATTTTTAATTTTAACCTATAAAAAGTATTTGAAAAATTTTGAAGTATAATTTACAGTTACTTACATTTATATACTATTAAAATGATAATATACTACATAAAATCGAATATCCTGTTATATTTTGATGGCATTTAATATCTACTCACATCTTAATGATTTTAACTGAATGATTATCTAAAAATAACTTTCGTACATTACAAATAAATGATCAAGTAACATATAATATTATTTAAAATCACAATATTTTAAAGTTTAACCGAATGAACTGAATTTTTAAAGTTATCAAATCAATCTTTCTTTTTATATAAAAATTCTTAACAATTCTGCCTTCGGTTAAAATTCTGAAAAAAATGAAATAAAAAAAAAAAAAAAACCACAAAAACAACAACAACAACAAAAGCACTTAAATTTAGTTTACTTAATTTTGCCTCTTTATTGATTGCAAATGAAAATATTTTTTTTTTTATATAGAATAGATTGAGAATTATATAAGAGAAGTAAAAAGGATATAAGAAAAATATTATCCTTTCTACATTTTAACAATATTTTAACAGTATTGTTGAACTACTTGTAGGCACTCTTGTAATCTATAAAAATATTTTTCATTCTATTGTATTAACATTTTGAAAATATTTGTTTTTAAATAAAATTGTATTCGTTTTAAAGGATACATTAAATCATGTCCTGTGTAAAAAATTACTTCTAAATAAATGGATTTGAAATATTTTGAAACTGGATTTCATTGAAATAATATAAACATTAGCAGATTATTTTGTTGATTTCATGCACCGAACCATTGGTTTGATTTGTATTATACTCCTAAAAATTTTGAGCTGTTTACCTAAATCAAATTCAAGATATTTGAAATATTTTGTTTATCGTGCTCTAATTGTACATATAATAAATTTGGTTTTCTTGTATTTGATGCGCCAAAGACATTTTGTATGGTTTGGATTATTATTGGATTCATACGGGTGAAGCAAATATTGTGACTTTCTAAAACTTTCGATCGAGTATGACATAGTGCTTTATTAACAAAATATTAAACTATAAGTCTGGGTTTCTCTTCTCTCAAATGGCTTGAAAATTTCCTTTCGAATCGTACTATTCAAGTCTTAGTTGATGGATTTAAGTCCGATCAATTCCAAATAACCGCTGGTGTTCCCCAAGGATCAGTTCTTTCACCTACGCTATTCCTTATATTTATAAATGATTTGCTGCAAACCTCTTTCAATTCAATCCACAGCTTTGCAGACGACAGTACTCTATTAACCTTCCACCATTTTTATAAAAAATCTGAAGCTACATCTATCGCTATCAACCAAAAGATACAACATGGCCAGTTCTCTCATTCATGGTTTGGTTGCAATAACTAATTGGGGCTTAAGAAACAGTCAAGCTTAAAACTTCTAAGACTCAGAGCTGTACAATCTCCAGAAAAATTTCCATTTTTTTAAAAGCTGAAGAATAATAGCTATGAATTTAAATCGAAAATTAATCTGGAATGATCATTATATTCAATGTTGCAAAAAAATGTAACCAAATGTTTAAGTTTTCTTAGCCACTGTAAAGGCTACTTCTTCTTCTGTGACATCTTGAAAATCTTTAAAGCTTTCATACGACCCAAAGTGGACTACAATTCTCACATATTGACTGGCGCTTCTAGTAATGCGTTAAAACATTTGGATAAAGTTCAAAAACGTGCTTTTCGTCTAATCAATGAACCAAATGTCACTGAGCAACATCCCGAATGTGGAACCAAATTCAATCTTATGTGTTCCTCATGCATGATCAATTTAATATTTATGACCTACAAAGATTCAAAACGAACATTAACACCTTCCTTAATTTCCTCCTTTCCTAATTGTCCTTTCCCACCCTAGTCAAACGTACCAATCGGTATAAAAGGTCCCCAAACACCAAAGGTGTTTCGGTTATGTATAAAAAAACATTTGCTTCAATTATATTTTTTTAAACGATCAAACTGGACAGTCTGTTGGATGAAACATATAAAAATTTCTTTTAACTAAAATAATTTGTAATCAAATACTTTTATTGTTGTCGAATTTTATTTCACTACTTTTATTTTTATTGCAAATATCGATATTTCAGAAGCCACATACTTCATGCATCAGTCCTTACAACTAACTTCTATATACTAGGAAACTAAATTACTATAACAAAATAATTTTATTAAACGAAAAAGCTTGGTACACTCAAAATATAAAATATCTAGGATATGATAATGCGAACAAATATCGAATCTATAACATTACATTGATCATGAAATTTGTCACGGACTCTATGCGAGATAAACCAAAGTGCAAATACTCCTTCAATACTCTCACTTATTCTTTCAAATAAATGTTTAATAAAATATATCTAAACCTATTATAAATACATCAGTGTTAATCAAAACCAATAATTAAACAAGACCAATCCTGAAACAGGACCAATAGTGAGACCTGTCATGTTGGTAGCTATAGTATTTACAGTTATCATATTAATTAAAGCAGGTCAGGTGGTGAGGATGAATTATCAAAGGATGCCAAAAAGAATATTAGACGCAGTACCGTACAATACAAGAGCAAGAGGTAGACCAAGATCACGATGGCTGGACGAAGTCGAGGTCAACTGTCGAAAGATTGGAGTTAACGGATGGAGGACAGTTGCACAAGATAGAGCAGAATGGAGGAAAGTTGTGGACGAGGTTAAGGCTCACCCCGAGCTGTAGAACCAACAGATGATGATGATATTAATTAAAGCTAACTAATTAAGCTGTACTTAAATCGAATATAATTAGTTTTAACAAATGGAAACAACTGTGAGTCACTGTTCATTATGCCTCTTTTCAATTAAACTTTCTACAGAATAATTTTATAATTTTCACTTTTATTGCATACATTCTAAACGAATAATCAAATTATTTTTGTAATATCTTTATGATTTTTTTTTTTTTTTTTTAAATTAAAAGATTTTACCATCTATAATAGTTGAAATTTCTTTTCTTAGAATTTTGATAACAAAGATAAAATACAAAAAACGAAAACAAAAAATTATCCTCGTGTCAAATATTATTCACACATAAATAAATTTCTGCCTTATGTAAAGCAAAAACAAAAGGGAAAAAAAACTTGATAGATGATTTCAGTCATCATTTGAAATTCCATGAGAATTATTTGTTAGATTTGTAAATTACACTGACAACTGAAATACAGAGCACATCAATACGTTTGTTGATTGAACTGGAACGAAATGATTTATTGATATAGATATTCTATTGGGTACAGACAAAGTCAATCACCTTCATTGGTTTAGTATCTTTTGACAAACAGAAGTAATGTAATGGTTCCTGATCCCCCCCCCCCCACTCATATTATATCTTCTGTAAAAAAAAACAGGATAATTTCAAAGCTGGTGCTTGGCTGTCTCAACATAAAATTAACAGAATATATATAATGTTCATCATAGATCAAACCAGTTTTTTTTAGATTTGTAGGTCGATTGTCTATAATGAACCATGTTATTATTCTAAAAGATTACCTGCTGGAAGTTGGATTAAACGTATAAATACTTTTAAACACTGAATAATTACTAAAATAGATATTTTGCTTTGTGGTTCAATTGTGTGCAAATTATAGACACGTTCGTCTATGATCACTAAGCAAGTTTAAGAAGGTATATACCGAATTATAAATAAATAGTCAGCAATTAAATAAAATCAAAATCAAAATAAAAAGGTTGATAACAGAAAACTCAAATATTACGTTATGTTAAAACAAAATAGAGTAAGATGAAAATATTAAATCCGCACTACATCCCAGACTCAGACTGTGGGTATGAAAATGGGTATATCTTAGTATTAAGCTATATATATATCTTTTGTTCGTGTCATTTGTGAGTCTGCCACAATGATTATACGGGGTGGGGTGTTAATCACATTAAACAATTTTCCTGTATTAATCTTGTTTTGTATTTCCCAAGTCAATAGGGTAAAAAATTAGTAAAGAAATAAAGTAATTTTGAAAAATTTGAAAATTTGAAAATTTTCGTATTTTTTTGTGATGCCGGGGTCACAAAAATTCGCAAAATTTTAAAAACTACAAAACACTCTAAATTCTTCATTTTTGGACCGATTACCAAGTTTTTTCAACTATTTTACTTGTTTTAATGAATATTCTAAAAGTTAGAAAAGAAATAAAGTAATTTTGAAAAAATTGAAAATTTGAAAATTTTTGTATTTTTTTGTGATGCCGGGGTCATAAAAGTTGTCAAAATCTTAAAAACTAAAAACCACTCTAAATTCTTCATTTTTGGACCAATTACCAAGTTTTTTCAACTGTTTTACTTGTTTTAATGAATATTCTAAAAGTTAGAAAAGAAATAAAGTAATTTTGAAAAAATTGAAAATTTGAAAATTTTTGTATTTTTTTGTGATGCCGGGGTCATAAAAGTTGTCAAAATCTTAAAAACTAAAAACCACTCTAAATTCTTCATTTTTGGACCAATTACCAAGTTTTTTCAACTGTTTTACTTGTTTTAATGAATATTCTGAAAGTTAGAAAAGAAATGAAGTAATTTTGAAAATATTGAAAATTTGAAAATTTTTGTATTTTTTTGTGATGCCGGGGTCATAAAAATTGTCAAAATCTCAAAAACTAAAAACCACTCTAAATTCTTCATTTTTGGACCAATTACCAAGTTTTTTCAACTGTTTTACTTGTTTTAATGAATATTCTGAAAGTTAGAAAAGAAATGAAGTAATTTTGAAAATTTTCGTATTTTTTTGTGATGCCGGGGTCACAAAAATTCGCAAAATTTTAAAAACTACAAAACACTCTAAATTCTTCATTTTTGGACCGATTACCAAGTTTTTTCAACTATTTTACTTGTTTTAATGAATATTCTAAAAGTTAGAAAAGAAATAAAGTAATTTTGAAAAAATTGAAAATTTGAAAATTTTTGTATTTTTTTGTGATGCCGGGGTCATAAAAGTTGTCAAAATCTTAAAAACTAAAAACCACTCTAAATTCTTCATTTTTGGACCAATTACCAAGTTTTTTCAACTGTTTTACTTGTTTTAATGAATATTCTAAAAGTTAGAAAAGAAATAAAGTAATTTTGAAAAAATTGAAAATTTGAAAATTTTTGTATTTTTTTGTGATGCCGGGGTCATAAAAGTTGTCAAAATCTTAAAAACTAAAAACCACTCTAAATTCTTCATTTTTGGACCAATTACCAAGTTTTTTCAACTGTTTTACTTGTTTTAATGAATATTCTGAAAGTTAGAAAAGAAATAAAGTAATTTTGAAAATATTGAAAATTTGAAAATTTTTGTATTTTTTTATGATGCCGGGGTCATAAAAGTTGTCAAAATCTTAAAAACTAAAAACCACTCTAAATTCTTCATTTTTGGACCAATTACCAAGTTTTTTCAACTGTTTTACTTGTTTTAATGAATATTCTGAAAGTTAGAAAAGAAATGAAGTAATTTTGAAAATATTGAAAATTTGAAAATTTTTGTATTTTTTTGTGATGCCGGGGTCATAAAAGTTGTCAAAATCTTAACAACTAAAAACCACTCTAAATTCTTCATTTTTGGACCAATTACCAAGTTTTTTCAACTGGTTTACTTGTTTTAATGAATATTCTAAAAGTTAGAAAAGAAATGAAGTAATTTTGAAAAATTAGAAAATTTGAAAATTTTCGTATTTTTTTGTGATGCCGGGGTCATAAAAATTCGCAAAATTTTAAAAACTACAAAACACTCTAAATTCTTCATTTTTGGACCGATTACCAAGTTTTTTCAACTATTTTACTTGTTTTAATGAATATTCTAAAAGTTAGAAAAGAAATGAAGTAATTTTGAAAAAATTGAAAATTTGAAAATTTTTGTATTTTTTTGTGATGCCGGGGTCATAAAAGTTGTCAAAATCTTAAAAACTAAAAACCACTCTAAATTCTTCATTTTTGGACCAATTACCAAGTTTTTTCAACTGTTTTACTTGTTTTAATGAATATTCTAAAAGTTAGAAAAGAAATAAAGTAATTTTGAAAAAATTGAAAATTTGAAAATTTTTGTATTTTTTTGTGATGCCGGGGTCATAAAAGTTGTCAAAATCTTAAAAACTAAAAACCACTCTAAATTCTTCATTTTTGGACCAATTACCAAGTTTTTTCAACTGTTTTACTTGTTTTAATGAATATTCTAAAAGTTAGAAAAGAAATAAAGTAATTTTGAAAAAATTGAAAATTTGAAAATTTTTGTATTTTTTTGTGATGCCGGGGTCATAAAAGTTGTCAAAATCTTAAAAACTAAAAACCACTCTAAATTCTTCATTTTTGGACCAATTACCAAGTTTTTTCAACTGTTTTACTTGTTTTAATGAATATTCTGAAAGTTAGAAAAGAAATAAAGTAATTTTGAAAATATTGAAAATTTGAAAATTTTTGTATTTTTTTATGATGCCGGGGTCATAAAAATTGTCAAAATCTTAAAAACTAAAAACCACTCTAAATTCTTCATTTTTGGACCAATTACCAAGTTTTTTCAACTGTTTTACTTGTTTTAATGAATATTCTAAAAGTTAGAAAAGAAATAAAGTAATTTTGAAAAAATTGAAAATTTGAAAATTTTTGTATTTTTTTGTGATGCCGGGGTCATAAAAGTTGTCAAAATCTTAAAAACTAAAAACCACTCTAAATTCTTCATTTTTGGACCAATTACCAAGTTTTTTCAACTGTTTTACTTGTTTTAATGAATATTCTGAAAGTTAGAAAAGAAATGAAGTAATTTTGAAAATATTGAAAATTTGAAAATTTTTGTATTTTTGTGTGATGCCGGGGTCATAAAAGTTGTCAAAATCTTAACAACTAAAAACCACTCTAAATTCTTCATTTTTGGACCAATTACCAAGTTTTTTCAACTGGTTTACTTGTTTTAATGAATATTCTGAAAGTTAGAAAAGAAATGAAGTAATTTTGAAAAATTAGAAAATTTGAAAATTTTCGTATTTTTTTGTGATGCCGGGGTCATAAAAATTCGCAAAATTTTAAAAACTACAAAACACTCTAAATTCTTCATTTTTGGACCGATTACCAAGTTTTTTCAACTATTTTACTTGTTTTAATGAATATTCTAAAAGTTAGAAAAGAAATGAAGTAATTTTGAAAAAATTGAAAATTTGAAAATTTTTGTATTTTTTTGTGATGCCGGGGTCATAAAAGTTGTCAAAATCTTAAAAACTAAAAACCACTCTAAATTCTTCATTTTTGGACCAATTACCAAGTTTTTTCAACTGTTTTACTTGTTTTAATGAATATTCTAAAAGTTAGAAAAGAAATAAAGTAATTTTGAAAAAATTGAAAATTTGAAAATTTTTGTATTTTTTTGTGATGCCGGGGTCATAAAAGTTGTCAAAATCTTAAAAACTAAAAACCACTCTAAATTCTTCATTTTTGGACCAATTACCAAGTTTTTTCAACTGTTTTACTTGTTTTAATGAATATTCTGAAAGTTAGAAAAGAAATAAAGTAATTTTGAAAATATTGAAAATTTGAAAATTTTTGTATTTTTTTATGATGCCGGGGTCATAAAAATTGTCAAAATCTTAAAAACTAAAAACCACTCTAAATTCTTCATTTTTGGACCAATTACCAAGTTTTTTCAACTGTTTTACTTGTTTTAATGAATATTCTGAAAGTTAGAAAAGAAATGAAGTAATTTTGAAAATATTGAAAATTTGAAAATTTTTGTATTTTTTTGTGATGCCGGGGTCATAAAAGTTGTCAAAATCTTAACAACTAAAAACCACTCTAAATTCTTCATTTTTGGACCAATTACCAAGTTTTTTCAACTGGTTTACTTGTTTTAATGAATATTCTAAAAGTTAGAAAAGAAATGAAGTAATTTTGAAAAATTAGAAAATTTGAAAATTTTCGTATTTTTTTGTGATGCCGGGGTCATAAAAATTCGCAAAATTTTAAAAACTACAAAACACTCTAAATTCTTCATTTTTGGACCGATTACCAAGTTTTTTCAACTATTTTACTTGTTTTAATGAATATTCTAAAAGTTAGAAAAGAAATGAAGTAATTTTGAAAAAATTGAAAATTTGAAAATTTTTGTATTTTTTTGTGATGCCGGGGTCATAAAAGTTGTCAAAATCTTAAAAACTAAAAACCACTCTAAATTCTTCATTTTTGGACCAATTACCAAGTTTTTTCAACTGTTTTACTTGTTTTAATGAATATTCTAAAAGTTAGAAAAGAAATAAAGTAATTTTGAAAAAATTGAAAATTTGAAAATTTTTGTATTTTTTTGTGATGCCGGGGTCATAAAAGTTGTCAAAATCTTAAAAACTAAAAACCACTCTAAATTCTTCATTTTTGGACCGATTACCAAGTTTTTTCAACTATTTTACTTGTTTTAATGAATATTCTAAAAGTTAGAAAAGAAATGAAGTAATTTTGAAAAAATTGAAAATTTGAAAATTTTTGTATTTTTTTATGATGCCGGGGTCATAAAAATTGTCAAAATCTTAACAACTAAAAACCACTCTAAATTCTTCATTTTTGGACCAATTACCAAGTTTTTTCAACTGGTTTACTTGTTTTAATGAATATTCTGAAAGTTAGAAAAGAAATGAAGTAATTTTGAAAAAATTGAAAATTTGAAAATTTTTGTATTTTTTTATGATGCCGGGGTCATAAAAATTGTCAAAATCTTAACAACTAAAAACCACTCTAAATTCTTCATTTTTGGACCAATTACCAAGTTTTTTCAACTGGTTTACTTGTTTTAATGAATATTCTGAAAGTTAGAAAAGAAATGAAGTAATTTTGAAAAATTAGAAAATTTGAAAATTTTCGTATTTTTTTGTGATGCCGGGGTCATAAAAATTCGCAAAATTTTAAAAACTACAAAACACTCTAAATTCTTCATTTTTGGACCGATTACCAAGTTTTTTCAACTATTTTACTTGTTTTAATGAATATTCTAAAAGTTAGAAAAGAAATGAAGTAATTTTGAAAAAATTGAAAATTTGAAAATTTTTGTATTTTTTTGTGATGCCGGGGTCATAAAAGTTGTCAAAATCTTAAAAACTAAAAACCACTCTAAATTCTTCATTTTTGGACCAATTACCAAGTTTTTTCAACTGTTTTACTTGTTTTAATGAATATTCTAAAAGTTAGAAAAGAAATAAAGTAATTTTGAAAAAATTGAAAATTTGAAAATTTTTGTATTTTTTTGTGATGCCGGGGTCATAAAAGTTGTCAAAATCTTAAAAACTAAAAACCACTCTAAATTCTTCATTTTTGGACCGATTACCAAGTTTTTTCAACTATTTTACTTGTTTTAATGAATATTCTAAAAGTTAGAAAAGAAATGAAGTAATTTTGAAAAAATTGAAAATTTGAAAATTTTTGTATTTTTTTATGATGCCGGGGTCATAAAAATTGTCAAAATCTTAACAACTAAAAACCACTCTAAATTCTTCATTTTTGGACCAATTACCAAGTTTTTTCAACTGGTTTACTTGTTTTAATGAATATTCTAAAAGTTAGAAAAGAAATAAAGTAATTTTGAAAAAATTGAAAATTTGAAAATTTTTGTATTTTTTTGTGATGCCGGGGTCATAAAAGTTGTCAAAATCTTAAAAACTAAAAACCACTCTAAATTCTTCATTTTTGGACCAATTACCAAGTTTTTTCAACTGTTTTACTTGTTTTAATGAATATTCTGAAAGTTAGAAAAGAAATAAAGTAATTTTGAAAATATTGAAAATTTGAAAATTTTTGTATTTTTTTATGATGCCGGGGTCATAAAAATTGTCAAAATCTTAAAAACTAAAAACCACTCTAAATTCTTCATTTTTGGACCAATTACCAAGTTTTTTCAACTGTTTTACTTGTTTTAATGAATATTCTAAAAGTTAGAAAAGAAATGAAGTAATTTTGAAAAAATTGAAAATTTGAAAATTTTTGTATTTTTTTGTGATGCCGGGGTCATAAAAGTTGTCAAAATCTTAAAAACTAAAAACCACTCTAAATTCTTCATTTTTGGACCGATTACCAAGTTTTTTCAACTATTTTACTTGTTTTAATGAATATTCTAAAAGTTAGAAAAGAAATGAAGTAATTTTGAAAAAATTGAAAATTTGAAAATTTTTGTATTTTTTTATGATGCCGGGGTCATAAAAATTGTCAAAATCTTAAAAACTAAAAACCACTCTAAATTCTTCATTTTTGGACCAATTACCAAGTTTTTTCAACTGTTTTACTTGTTTTAATGAATATTCTAAAAGTTAGAAAAGAAATGAAGTAATTTTGAAAAAATTGAAAATTTGAAAATTTTTGTATTTTTTTGTGATGCCGGGGTCATAAAAGTTGTCAAAATCTTAAAAACTAAAAACCACTCTAAATTCTTCATTTTTGGACCGATTACCAAGTTTTTTCAACTATTTTACTTGTTTTAATGAATATTCTAAAAGTTAGAAAAGAAATGAAGTAATTTTGAAAAAATTGAAAATTTGAAAATTTTTGTATTTTTTTATGATGCCGGGGTCATAAAAATTGTCAAAATCTTAAAAACTAAAAACCACTCTAAATTCTTCATTTTTGGACCAATTACCAAGTTTTTTCAACTGTTTTACTTGTTTTAATGAATATTCTGAAAGTTAGAAAAGAAATGAAGTAATTTTGAAAAAATTGAAAATTTGAAAATTTTTGTATTTTTTTGTGATGCCGGGGTCATAAAAGTTGTCAAAATCTTAAAAACTAAAAACCACTCTAAATTCTTCATTTTTGGACCAATTACCAAGTTTTTTCAACTGTTTTACTTGTTTTAATGAATATTCTAAAAGTTAGAAAAGAAATGAAGTAATTTTGAAAAAATTGAAAATTTGAAAATTTTTGTATTTTTTTGTGATGCCGGGGTCATAAAAGTTGTCAAAATCTTAAAAACTAAAAACCACTCTAAATTCTTCATTTTTGGACCAATTACCAAGTTTTTTCAACTGTTTTACTTGTTTTAATGAATATTCTAAAAGTTAGAAAAGAAATAAAGTAATTTTGAAAAAATTGAAAATTTGAAAATTTTTGTATTTTTTTGTGATGCCGGGGTCATAAAAGTTGTCAAAATCTTAAAAACTAAAAACCACTCTAAATTCTTCATTTTTGGACCAATTACCAAGTTTTTTCAACTGTTTTACTTGTTTTAATGAATATTCTGAAAGTTAGAAAAGAAATAAAGTAATTTTGAAAATATTGAAAATTTGAAAATTTTTGTATTTTTTTATGATGCCGGGGTCATAAAAATTGTCAAAATCTTAAAAACTAAAAACCACTCTAAATTCTTCATTTTTGGACCGATTACCAAGTTTTTTCAACTGTTTTACTTGTTTTAATGAATATTCTAAAAGTTAGAAAAGAAATAAAGTAATTTTGAAAAAATTGAAAATTTGAAAATTTTTGTATTTTTTTATGATGCCGGGGTCATAAAAATTGTCAAAATCTTAAAAACTAAAAACCACTCTAAATTCTTCATTTTTGGACCAATTACCAAGTTTTTTCAACTGTTTTACTTGTTTTAATGAATATTCTAAAAGTTAGAAAAGAAATGAAGTAATTTTGAAAAAATTGAAAATTTGAAAATTTTTGTATTTTTTTGTGATGCCGGGGTCATAAAAGTTGTCAAAATCTTAAAAACTAAAAACCACTCTAAATTCTTCATTTTTGGACCGATTACCAAGTTTTTTCAACTATTTTACTTGTTTTAATGAATATTCTAAAAGTTAGAAAAGAAATGAAGTAATTTTGAAAAAATTGAAAATTTGAAAATTTTTGTATTTTTTTATGATGCCGGGGTCATAAAAATTGTCAAAATCTTAACAACTAAAAACCACTCTAAATTCTTCATTTTTGGACCAATTACCAAGTTTTTTCAACTGGTTTACTTGTTTTAATGAATATTCTGAAAGTTAGAAAAGAAATGAAGTAATTTTGAAAAAATTGAAAATTTGAAAATTTTTGTATTTTTTTGTGATGCCGGGGTCATAAAAGTTGTCAAAATCTTAAAAACTAAAAACCACTCTAAATTCTTCATTTTTGGACCAATTACCAAGTTTTTTCAACTGTTTTACTTGTTTTAATGAATATTCTAAAAGTTAGAAAAGAAATGAAGTAATTTTGAAAAAATTGAAAATTTGAAAATTTTTGTATTTTTTTGTGATGCCGGGGTCATAAAAGTTGTCAAAATCTTAAAAACTAAAAACCACTCTAAATTCTTCATTTTTGGACCAATTACCAAGTTTTTTCAACTGTTTTACTTGTTTTAATGAATATTCTAAAAGTTAGAAAAGAAATAAAGTAATTTTGAAAAAATTGAAAATTTGAAAATTTTTGTATTTTTTTGTGATGCCGGGGTCATAAAAGTTGTCAAAATCTTAAAAACTAAAAACCACTCTAAATTCTTCATTTTTGGACCAATTACCAAGTTTTTTCAACTGTTTTACTTGTTTTAATGAATATTCTGAAAGTTAGAAAAGAAATAAAGTAATTTTGAAAATATTGAAAATTTGAAAATTTTTGTATTTTTTTATGATGCCGGGGTCATAAAAATTGTCAAAATCTTAAAAACTAAAAACCACTCTAAATTCTTCATTTTTGGACCAATTACCAAGTTTTTTCAACTGTTTTACTTGTTTTAATGAATATTCTGAAAGTTAGAAAAGAAATGAAGTAATTTTGAAAATATTGAAAATTTGAAAATTTTTGTATTTTTTTGTGATGCCGGGGTCATAAAAATTGTCAAAATCTCAAAAACTAAAAACCACTCTAAATTCTTCATTTTTGGACCAATTACCAAGTTTTTTCAACTGTTTTACTTGTTTTAATGAATATTCTGAAAGTTAGAAAAGAAATAAAGTAATTTTGAAAAAATTGAAAATTTGAAAATTTTTGTATTTTTTTGTGATGCCGGGGTCATAAAAATTGTCAAAATCTTAAAAACTAAAAACCACTCTAAATTCTTCATTTTTGGACCAATTACCAAGTTTTTTCAACTATTTTACTTGTTTTAATGAATATTCTAAAAGTTAGAAAAGAAATAAAGTAATTTTGAAAAAATTGAAAATTTGAAAATTTTTGTATTTTTTTGTGATGCCGGGGTCATAAAAGTTGTCAAAATCTTAAAAACTAAAAACCACTCTAAATTCTTCATTTTTGGACCAATTACCAAGTTTTTTCAACTGTTTTACTTGTTTTAATGAATATTCTGAAAGTTGGAAAAGAAATAAAGTAATTTTGAAAATATTGAAAATTTTTGTATTTTTTTATGATGCCGGGGTCATAAAAATTGTCAAAATCTTAAAAACTAAAAACCACTCTAAATTCTTCATTTTTGGACCAATTACCAAGTTTTTTCAACTGTTTTACTTGTTTTAATGAATATTCTGAAAGTTAGAAAAGAAATGAAGTAATTTTGAAAAAATTGAAAATTTGAAAATTTTTGTATTTTTTTGTGATGCCGGGGTCATAAAAGTTGTCAAAATCTTAACAACTAAAAACCACTCTAAATTCTCATTTTTGGACCAATTACCAAGTTTTTTCAACTGGTTTTACTTGTTTTAATGAATATTCTAAAAGTTAGAAAAGAAATGAAGTAATTTTGAAAAAATTGAAAATTTGAAAATTTTTGTATTTTTTTGTGATGCCGGGGTCATAAAAGTTGTCAAAATCTTAACAACTAAAAACCACTCTAAATTCTTCATTTTTGGACCAATTACCAAGTTTTTTCAACTGGTTTACTTGTTTTAATGAATATTCTAAAAGTTAGAAAAGAAATGAAGTAATTTTGAAAATATTGAAAATTTGAAAATTTTTGTATTTTTTTATGATGCCGGGGTCATAAAAGTTGTCAAAATCTTAAAAACTAAAAACCACTCTAAATTCTTCATTTTTGGACCAATTACCAAGTTTTTTCAACTGTTTTACTTGTTTTAATGAATATACTAAAAGTTAGCAAAGAAATGAAGTAATTTTGAAAAAATTGAAAATTTGAAAATTTTTGTATTTTTTTGTGATGCCGGGGTCATAAAAGTTGTCAAAATCTTAACAACTCAAAACCACTCTAAATTCTTCATTTTTGGACCAATTACCAAGTTTTTTCAACTGTTTTACTTGTTTTAATGAATATTCTAAAAGTTAGAAAAGAAATGAAGTAATTTTGAAAAAATTGAAAATTTGAAAATTTTTGTATTTTTTGTGATGCCGGGGTCATAAAAGTTGTCAAAATCTTAACAACTAAAAACCACTCTAAATTCTTCATTTTTGGACCAATTACCAAGTTTTTTCAACTGGTTTACTTGTTTTAATGAATATTCTAAAAGTTAGAAAAGAAATGAAGTAATTTTGAAAATATTGAAAATTTGAAAATTTTTGTATTTTTTTATGATGCCGGGGTCATAAAAGTTGTCAAAATCTTAAAAACTAAAAAACCACTCTAAATTCTTCATTTTTGGACCAATTACCAAGTTTTTTCAACTGTTTTACTTGTTTTAATGAATATACTAAAAGTTAGCAAAGAAATGAAGTAATTTTGAAAAAATTGAAAATTTGAAAATTTTTGTATTTTTTTGTGATGCCGGGGTCATAAAAGTTGTCAAAATCTTAACAACTAAAAACCACTCTAAATTCTTCATTTTTGGACCAATTACCAAGTTTTTTCAACTGGTTTACTTGTTTTAATGAATATTCTAAAAGTTAGAAAAGAAATGAAGTAATTTTGAAAAAATTGAAAATTTGAAAATTTTTGTATTTTTTTGTGATGCCGGGGTCATAAAAGTTGTCAAAATCTTAAAAACTAAAAACCACTCTAAATTCTTCATTTTTGGACCGATTACCAAGTTTTTTCAACTATTTTACTTGTTTTAATGAATATTCTAAAAGTTAGAAAAGAAATGAAGTAATTTTGAAAAAATTGAAAATTTGAAAATTTTTGTATTTTTTTATGATGCCGGGGTCATAAAAATTGTCAAAATCTTAAAAACTAAAAACCACTCTAAATTCTTCATTTTTGGACCAATTACCAAGTTTTTTCAACTGTTTTACTTGTTTTAATGAATATTCTAAAAGTTAGAAAAGAAATGAAGTAATTTTGAAAAAATTGAAAATTTGAAAATTTTTGTATTTTTTTGTGATGCCGGGGTCATAAAAGTTGTCAAAATCTTAAAAACTAAAAACCACTCTAAATTCTTCATTTTTGGACCGATTACCAAGTTTTTTCAACTATTTTACTTGTTTTAATGAATATTCTAAAAGTTAGAAAAGAAATGAAGTAATTTTGAAAAAATTGAAAATTTGAAAATTTTTGTATTTTTTTATGATGCCGGGGTCATAAAAATTGTCAAAATCTTAAAAACTAAAAACCACTCTAAATTCTTCATTTTTGGACCAATTACCAAGTTTTTTCAACTGTTTTACTTGTTTTAATGAATATTCTAAAAGTTAGAAAAGAAATGAAGTAATTTTGAAAAAATTGAAAATTTGAAAATTTTTGTATTTTTTTGTGATGCCGGGGTCATAAAAGTTGTCAAAATCTTAAAAACTAAAAACCACTCTAAATTCTTCATTTTTGGACCGATTACCAAGTTTTTTCAACTATTTTACTTGTTTTAATGAATATTCTAAAAGTTAGAAAAGAAATGAAGTAATTTTGAAAAAATTGAAAATTTGAAAATTTTTGTATTTTTTTATGATGCCGGGGTCATAAAAATTGTCAAAATCTTAAAAACTAAAAACCACTCTAAATTCTTCATTTTTGGACCAATTACCAAGTTTTTTCAACTGTTTTACTTGTTTTAATGAATATTCTAAAAGTTAGAAAAGAAATGAAGTAATTTTGAAAAAATTGAAAATTTGAAAATTTTTGTATTTTTTTGTGATGCCGGGGTCATAAAAGTTGTCAAAATCTTAAAAACTAAAAACCACTCTAAATTCTTCATTTTTGGACCGATTACCAAGTTTTTTCAACTATTTTACTTGTTTTAATGAATATTCTAAAAGTTAGAAAAGAAATGAAGTAATTTTGAAAAAATTGAAAATTTGAAAATTTTTGTATTTTTTTATGATGCCGGGGTCATAAAAATTGTCAAAATCTTAACAACTAAAAACCACTCTAAATTCTTCATTTTTGGACCAATTACCAAGTTTTTTCAACTGGTTTACTTGTTTTAATGAATATTCTGAAAGTTAGAAAAGAAATGAAGTAATTTTGAAAAAATTGAAAATTTGAAAATTTTTGTATTTTTTTGTGATGCCGGGGTCATAAAAGTTGTCAAAATCTTAAAAACTAAAAACCACTCTAAATTCTTCATTTTTGGACCAATTACCAAGTTTTTTCAACTGTTTTACTTGTTTTAATGAATATTCTAAAAGTTAGAAAAGAAATGAAGTAATTTTGAAAAAATTGAAAATTTGAAAATTTTTGTATTTTTTTGTGATGCCGGGGTCATAAAAGTTGTCAAAATCTTAAAAACTAAAAACCACTCTAAATTCTTCATTTTTGGACCAATTACCAAGTTTTTTCAACTGTTTTACTTGTTTTAATGAATATTCTAAAAGTTAGAAAAGAAATAAAGTAATTTTGAAAAAATTGAAAATTTGAAAATTTTTGTATTTTTTTGTGATGCCGGGGTCATAAAAGTTGTCAAAATCTTAAAAACTAAAAACCACTCTAAATTCTTCATTTTTGGACCAATTACCAAGTTTTTTCAACTGTTTTACTTGTTTTAATGAATATTCTGAAAGTTAGAAAAGAAATAAAGTAATTTTGAAAATATTGAAAATTTGAAAATTTTTGTATTTTTTTATGATGCCGGGGTCATAAAAATTGTCAAAATCTTAAAAACTAAAAACCACTCTAAATTCTTCATTTTTGGACCAATTACCAAGTTTTTTCAACTGTTTTACTTGTTTTAATGAATATTCTGAAAGTTAGAAAAGAAATGAAGTAATTTTGAAAATATTGAAAATTTGAAAATTTTTGTATTTTTTTGTGATGCCGGGGTCATAAAAATTGTCAAAATCTCAAAAACTAAAAACCACTCTAAATTCTTCATTTTTGGACCAATTACCAAGTTTTTTCAACTGTTTTACTTGTTTTAATGAATATTCTGAAAGTTAGAAAAGAAATAAAGTAATTTTGAAAAAATTGAAAATTTGAAAATTTTTGTATTTTTTTGTGATGCCGGGGTCATAAAAATTGTCAAAATCTTAAAACTAAAAACCACTCTAAATTCTTCATTTTTGGACCAATTACCAAGTTTTTTCAACTATTTTACTTGTTTTAATGAATATTCTAAAAGTTAGAAAAGAAATAAAGTAATTTTGAAAAAATTGAAAATTTGAAAATTTTTGTATTTTTTTGTGATGCCGGGGTCATAAAAGTTGTCAAAATCTTAAAAACTAAAAACCACTCTAAATTCTTCATTTTTGGACCAATTACCAAGTTTTTTCAACTGTTTTACTTGTTTTAATGAATATTCTGAAAGTTGGAAAAGAAATAAAGTAATTTTGAAAATATTGAAAATTTTTGTATTTTTTTATGATGCCGGGGTCATAAAAATTGTCAAAATCTTAAAAACTAAAAACCACTCTAAATTCTTCATTTTTGGACCAATTACCAAGTTTTTTCAACTGTTTTACTTGTTTTAATGAATATTCTGAAAGTTAGAAAAGAAATGAAGTAATTTTGAAAAAATTGAAAATTTGAAAATTTTTGTATTTTTTTGTGATGCCGGGGTCATAAAAGTTGTCAAAATCTTAACAACTAAAAACCACTCTAAATTCTTCATTTTTGGACCAATTACCAAGTTTTTTCAACTGGTTTACTTGTTTTAATGAATATTCTAAAAGTTAGAAAAGAAATGAAGTAATTTTGAAAAAATTGAAAATTTGAAAATTTTTGTATTTTTTTGTGATGCCGGGGTCATAAAAGTTGTCAAAATCTTAACAACTAAAAACCACTCTAAATTCTTCATTTTTGGACCAATTACCAAGTTTTTTCAACTGGTTTACTTGTTTTAATGAATATTCTAAAAGTTAGAAAAGAAATGAAGTAATTTTGAAAATATTGAAAATTTGAAAATTTTTGTATTTTTTTATGATGCCGGGGTCATAAAAGTTGTCAAAATCTTAAAAACTAAAAACCACTCTAAATTCTTCATTTTTGGACCAATTACCAAGTTTTTTCAACTGTTTTACTTGTTTTAATGAATATACTAAAAGTTAGCAAAGAAATGAAGTAATTTTGAAAAAATTGAAAATTTGAAAATTTTTGTATTTTTTTGTGATGCCGGGGTCATAAAAGTTGTCAAAATCTTAACAACTCAAAACCACTCTAAATTCTTCATTTTTGGACCAATTACCAAGTTTTTTCAACTGTTTTACTTGTTTTAATGAATATTCTAAAAGTTAGAAAAGAAATGAAGTAATTTTGAAAAAATTGAAAATTTGAAAATTTTTGTATTTTTTTGTGATGCCGGGGTCATAAAAGTTGTCAAAATCTTAACAACTAAAAACCACTCTAAATTCTTCATTTTTGGACCAATTACCAAGTTTTTTCAACTGGTTTACTTGTTTTAATGAATATTCTAAAAGTTAGAAAAGAAATGAAGTAATTTTGAAAATATTGAAAATTTGAAAATTTTTGTATTTTTTTATGATGCCGGGGTCATAAAAGTTGTCAAAATCTTAAAAACTAAAAACCACTCTAAATTCTTCATTTTTGGACCAATTACCAAGTTTTTTCAACTGTTTTACTTGTTTTAATGAATATACTAAAAGTTAGCAAAGAAATGAAGTAATTTTGAAAAAATTGAAAATTTGAAAATTTTTGTATTTTTTTGTGATGCCGGGGTCATAAAAGTTGTCAAAATCTTAACAACTAAAAACCACTCTAAATTCTTCATTTTTGGACCAATTACCAAGTTTTTTCAACTGGTTTACTTGTTTTAATGAATATTCTAAAAGTTAGAAAAGAAATGAAGTAATTTTGAAAAAATTGAAAATTTGAAAATTTTTGTATTTTTTTGTGATGCCGGGGTCATAAAAGTTGTCAAAATCTTAACAACTCAAAACCACTCTAAATTCTTCATTTTTGGACCAATTACCAAGTTTTTTCAACTGTTTTACTTGTTTTAATGAATATTCTAAAAGTTAGAAAAGAAATGAAGTAATTTTGAAAAAATTGAAAATTTGAAAATTTTTGTATTTTTTTGTGATGCCGGGGTCATAAAAGTTGTCAAAATCTTAACAACTAAAAACCACTCTAAATTCTTCATTTTTGGACCAATTACCAAGTTTTTTCAACTGGTTTACTTGTTTTAATGAATATTCTAAAAGTTAGAAAAGAAATGAAGTAATTTTGAAAAAATTGAAAATTTGAAAATTTTTGTATTTTTTTGTGATGCCGGGGTCATAAAAGTTGTCAAAATCTTAACAACTAAAAACCACTCTAAATTCTTCATTTTTGGACCAATTACCAAGTTTTTTCAACTGGTTTACTTGTTTTAATGAATATTCTAAAAGTTAGAAAAGAAATGAAGTAATTTTGAAAAAATTGAAAATTTGAAAATTTTTGTATTTTTTTGTGATGCCGGGGTCATAAAAGTTGTCAAAATCTTAACAACTCAAAACCACTCTAAATTCTTCATTTTTGGACCAATTACCAAGTTTTTTCAACTGTTTTACTTGTTTTAATGAATATTCTAAAAGTTAGAAAAGAAATGAAGTAATTTTGAAAAAATTGAAAATTTGAAAATTTTTGTATTTTTTTGTGATGCCGGGGTCATAAAAGTTGTCAAAATCTTAACAACTAAAAACCACTCTAAATTCTTCATTTTTGGACCAATTACCAAGTTTTTTCAACTGGTTTACTTGTTTTAATGAATATTCTAAAAGTTAGAAAAGAAATGAAGTAATTTTGAAAAAATTGAAAATTTGAAAATTTTTGTATTTTTTTGTGATGCCGGGGTCATAAAAGTTGTCAAAATCTTAACAACTAAAAACCACTCTAAATTCTTCATTTTTGGACCAATTACCAAGTTTTTTCAACTGGTTTACTTGTTTTAATGAATATTCTAAAAGTTAGAAAAGAAATGAAGTAATTTTGAAAAAATTGAAAATTTGAAAATTTTTGTATTTTTTTGTGATGCCGGGGTCATAAAAGTTGTCAAAATCTTAACAACTCAAAACCACTCTAAATTCTTCATTTTTGGACCAATTACCAAGTTTTTTCAACTGTTTTACTTGTTTTAATGAATATTCTAAAAGTTAGAAAAGAAATGAAGTAATTTTGAAAAAATTGAAAATTTGAAAATTTTTGTATTTTTTTGTGATGCCGGGGTCATAAAAGTTGTCAAAATCTTAACAACTAAAAACCACTCTAAATTCTTCATTTTTGGACCAATTACCAAGTTTTTTCAACTGGTTTACTTGTTTTAATGAATATTCTAAAAGTTAGAAAAGAAATGAAGTAATTTTGAAAAAATTGAAAATTTGAAAATTTTTGTATTTTTTTGTGATGCCGGGGTCATAAAAGTTGTCAAAATCTTAACAACTAAAAACCACTCTAAATTCTTCATTTTTGGACCAATTACCAAGTTTTTTCAACTGGTTTACTTGTTTTAATGAATATTCTAAAAGTTAGAAAAGAAATGAAGTAATTTTGAAAAAATTGAAAATTTGAAAATTTTTGTATTTTTTTGTGATGCCGGGGTCATAAAAGTTGTCAAAATCTTAACAACTCAAAACCACTCTAAATTCTTCATTTTTGGACCAATTACCAAGTTTTTTCAACTGTTTTACTTGTTTTAATGAATATTCTAAAAGTTAGAAAAGAAATGAAGTAATTTTGAAAAAATTGAAAATTTGAAAATTTTTGTATTTTTTTGTGATGCCGGGGTCATAAAAGTTGTCAAAATCTTAACAACTCAAAACCACTCTAAATTCTTCATTTTTGGACCAATTACCAAGTTTTTTCAACTGTTTTACTTGTTTTAATGAATATTCTAAAAGTTAGAAAAGAAATGAAGTAATTTTGAAAAAATTGAAAATTTGAAAATTTTTGTATTTTTTTGTGATGCCGGGGTCATAAAAGTTGTCAAAATCTTAACAACTAAAAACCACTCTAAATTCTTCATTTTTGGACCAATTACCAAGTTTTTTCAACTGGTTTACTTGTTTTAATGAATATTCTAAAAGTTAGAAAAGAAATGAAGTAATTTTGAAAAAATTGAAAATTTGAAAATTTTTGTATTTTTTTGTGATGCCGGGGTCATAAAAGTTGTCAAAATCTTAACAACTCAAAACCACTCTAAATTCTTCATTTTTGGACCAATTACCAAGTTTTTTCAACTGTTTTACTTGTTTTAATGAATATTCTAAAAGTTAGAAAAGAAATGAAGTAATTTTGAAAAAATTGAAAATTTGAAAATTTTTGTATTTTTTTGTGATGCCGGGGTCATAAAAGTTGTCAAAATCTTAACAACTCAAAACCACTCTAAATTCTTCATTTTTGGACCAATTACCAAGTTTTTTCAACTGTTTTACTTGTTTTAATGAATATTCTAAAAGTTAGAAAAGAAATGAAGTAATTTTGAAAAAATTGAAAATTTGAAAATTTTTGTATTTTTTTGTGATGCCGGGGTCATAAAAGTTGTCAAAATCTTAACAACTAAAAACCACTCTAAATTCTTCATTTTTGGACCAATTACCAAGTTTTTTCAACTGGTTTACTTGTTTTAATGAATATTCTAAAAGTTAGAAAAGAAATGAAGTAATTTTGAAAAAATTGAAAATTTGAAAATTTTTGTATTTTTTTGTGATGCCGGGGTCATAAAAGTTGTCAAAATCTTAACAACTAAAAACCACTCTAAATTCTTCATTTTTGGACCAATTACCAAGTTTTTTCAACTGGTTTACTTGTTTTAATGAATATTCTAAAAGTTAGAAAAGAAATGAAGTAATTTTGAAAAAATTGAAAATTTGAAAATTTTTGTATTTTTTTGTGATGCCGGGGTCATAAAAGTTGTCAAAATCTTAACAACTAAAAACCACTCTAAATTCTTCATTTTTGGACCAATTACCAAGTTTTTTCAACTGGTTTACTTGTTTTAATGAATATTCTAAAAGTTAGAAAAGAAATGAAGTAATTTTGAAAAAATTGAAAATTTGAAAATTTTTGTATTTTTTTGTGATGCCGGGGTCATAAAAGTTGTCAAAATCTTAACAACTAAAAACCACTCTAAATTCTTCATTTTTGGACCAATTACCAAGTTTTTTCAACTGGTTTACTTGTTTTAATGAATATTCTAAAAGTTAGAAAAGAAATGAAGTAATTTTGAAAAAATTGAAAATTTGAAAATTTTTGTATTTTTTTGTGATGCCGGGGTCATAAAAGTTGTCAAAATCTTAACAACTCAAAACCACTCTAAATTCTTCATTTTTGGACCAATTACCAAGTTTTTTCAACTGTTTTACTTGTTTTAATGAATATTCTAAAAGTTAGAAAAGAAATGAAGTAATTTTGAAAAAATTGAAAATTTGAAAATTTTTGTATTTTTTTGTGATGCCGGGGTCATAAAAGTTGTCAAAATCTTAACAACTAAAAACCACTCTAAATTCTTCATTTTTGGACCAATTACCAAGTTTTTTCAACTGGTTTACTTGTTTTAATGAATATTCTAAAAGTTAGAAAAGAAATGAAGTAATTTTGAAAAAATTGAAAATTTGAAAATTTTTGTATTTTTTTGTGATGCCGGGGTCATAAAAGTTGTCAAAATCTTAACAACTCAAAACCACTCTAAATTCTTCATTTTTGGACCAATTACCAAGTTTTTTCAACTGTTTTACTTGTTTTAATGAATATTCTAAAAGTTAGAAAAGAAATGAAGTAATTTTGAAAAAATTGAAAATTTGAAAATTTTTGTATTTTTTTGTGATGCCGGGGTCATAAAAGTTGTCAAAATCTTAACAACTAAAAACCACTCTAAATTCTTCATTTTTGGACCAATTACCAAGTTTTTTCAACTGGTTTACTTGTTTTAATGAATATTCTAAAAGTTAGAAAAGAAATGAAGTAATTTTGAAAAAATTGAAAATTTGAAAATTTTTGTATTTTTTTGTGATGCCGGGGTCATAAAAGTTGTCAAAATCTTAACAACTAAAAACCACTCTAAATTCTTCATTTTTGGACCAATTACCAAGTTTTTTCAACTGGTTTACTTGTTTTAATGAATATTCTAAAAGTTAGAAAAGAAATGAAGTAATTTTGAAAAAATTGAAAATTTGAAAATTTTTGTATTTTTTTGTGATGCCGGGGTCATAAAAGTTGTCAAAATCTTAACAACTAAAAACCACTCTAAATTCTTCATTTTTGGACCAATTACCAAGTTTTTTCAACTGGTTTACTTGTTTTAATGAATATTCTAAAAGTTAGAAAAGAAATGAAGTAATTTTGAAAAAATTGAAAATTTGAAAATTTTTGTATTTTTTTGTGATGCCGGGGTCATAAAAGTTGTCAAAATCTTAACAACTAAAAACCACTCTAAATTCTTCATTTTTGGACCAATTACCAAGTTTTTTCAACTGGTTTACTTGTTTTAATGAATATTCTAAAAGTTAGAAAAGAAATGAAGTAATTTTGAAAAAATTGAAAATTTGAAAATTTTTGTATTTTTTTGTGATGCCGGGGTCATAAAAGTTGTCAAAATCTTAACAACTAAAAACCACTCTAAATTCTTCATTTTTGGACCAATTACCAAGTTTTTTCAACTGGTTTACTTGTTTTAATGAATATTCTAAAAGTTAGAAAAGAAATGAAGTAATTTTGAAAAAATTGAAAATTTGAAAATTTTTGTATTTTTTTGTGATGCCGGGGTCATAAAAGTTGTCAAAATCTTAACAACTCAAAAACCACTCTAAATTCTTCATTTTTGGACCAATTACCAAGTTTTTTCAACTGTTTTACTTGTTTTAATGAATATTCTAAAAGTTAGAAAAGAAATGAAGTAATTTTGAAAAAATTGAAAATTTGAAAATTTTTGTATTTTTTTGTGATGCCGGGGTCATAAAAGTTGTCAAAATCTTAACAACTAAAAACCACTCTAAATTCTTCATTTTTGGACCAATTACCAAGTTTTTTCAACTGGTTTACTTGTTTTAATGAATATTCTAAAAGTTAGAAAAGAAATGAAGTAATTTTGAAAAAATTGAAAATTTGAAAATTTTTGTATTTTTTTGTGATGCCGGGGTCATAAAAGTTGTCAAAATCTTAACAACTAAAAACCACTCTAAATTCTTCATTTTTGGACCAATTACCAAGTTTTTTCAACTGGTTTACTTGTTTTAATGAATATTCTAAAAGTTAGAAAAGAAATGAAGTAATTTTGAAAAAATTGAAAATTTGAAAATTTTTGTATTTTTTTGTGATGCCGGGGTCATAAAAGTTGTCAAAATCTTAACAACTCAAAACCACTCTAAATTCTTCATTTTTGGACCAATTACCAAGTTTTTTCAACTGTTTTACTTGTTTTAATGAATATTCTAAAAGTTAGAAAAGAAATGAAGTAATTTTGAAAAAATTGAAAATTTGAAAATTTTTGTATTTTTTTGTGATGCCGGGGTCATAAAAGTTGTCAAAATCTTAACAACTCAAAACCACTCTAAATTCTTCATTTTTGGACCAATTACCAAGTTTTTTCAACTGTTTTACTTGTTTTAATGAATATTCTAAAAGTTAGAAAAGAAATGAAGTAATTTTGAAAAAATTGAAAATTTGAAAATTTTTGTATTTTTTTGTGATGCCGGGGTCATAAAAGTTGTCAAAATCTTAACAACTAAAAACCACTCTAAATTCTTCATTTTTGGACCAATTACCAAGTTTTTTCAACTGGTTTACTTGTTTTAATGAATATTCTAAAAGTTAGAAAAGAAATGAAGTAATTTTGAAAAAATTGAAAATTTGAAAATTTTTGTATTTTTTTGTGATGCCGGGGTCATAAAAGTTGTCAAAATCTTAACAACTCAAAACCACTCTAAATTCTTCATTTTTGGACCAATTACCAAGTTTTTTCAACTGTTTTACTTGTTTTAATGAATGTTCTAAAAGTTAGAAAAGAAATGAAGTAATTTTGAAAAAATTGAAAATTTGAAAATTTTTGTATTTTTTTGTGATGCCGGGGTCATAAAAGTTGTCAAAATCTTAACAACTCAAAACCACTCTAAATTCTTCATTTTTGGACCAATTACCAAGTTTTTTCAACTGTTTTACTTGTTTTAATGAATATACTAAAAGTTAGCAAAGAAATGAAGTAATTTTGAAAAAATTGAAAATTTGAAAATTTTTGTATTTTTTTGTGATGCCGGGGTCATAAAAGTTGTCAAAATCTTAACAACTAAAAACCACTCTAAATTCTTCATTTTTGGACCAATTACCAAGTTTTTTCAACTGGTTTACTTGTTTTAATGAATATTCTAAAAGTTAGAAAAGAAATGAAGTAATTTTGAAAAAATTGAAAATTTGAAAATTTTTGTATTTTTTTGTGATGCCGGGGTCATAAAAGTTGTCAAAATCTTAACAACTCAAAACCACTCTAAATTCTTCATTTTTGGACCAATTACCAAGTTTTTTCAACTGTTTTACTTGTTTTAATGAATATTCTAAAAGTTAGAAAAGAAATGAAGTAATTTTGAAAAAATTGAAAATTTGAAAATTTTTGTATTTTTTTGTGATGCCGGGGTCATAAAAGTTGTCAAAATCTTAACAACTAAAAACCACTCTAAATTCTTCATTTTTGGACCAATTACCAAGTTTTTTCAACTGGTTTACTTGTTTTAATGAATATTCTAAAAGTTAGAAAAGAAATGAAGTAATTTTGAAAAAATTGAAAATTTGAAAATTTTTGTATTTTTTTGTGATGCCGGGGTCATAAAAGTTGTCAAAATCTTAACAACTCAAAACCACTCTAAATTCTTCATTTTTGGACCAATTACCAAGTTTTTTCAACTGTTTTACTTGTTTTAATGAATATTCTAAAAGTTAGAAAAGAAATGAAGTAATTTTGAAAAATTGAAAATTTGAAAATTTTTGTATTTTTTTGTGATGCCGGGGTCATAAAAGTTGTCAAAATCTTAACAACTAAAAACCACTCTAAATTCTTCATTTTTGGACCAATTACCAAGTTTTTTCAACTGGTTTACTTGTTTTAATGAATATTCTAAAAGTTAGAAAAGAAATGAAGTAATTTTGAAAAAATTGAAAATTTGAAAATTTTTGTATTTTTTTGTGATGCCGGGGTCATAAAAGTTGTCAAAATCTTAACAACTAAAAACCACTCTAAATTCTTCATTTTTGGACCAATTACCAAGTTTTTTCAACTGGTTTACTTGTTTTAATGAATATTCTAAAAGTTAGAAAAGAAATGAAGTAATTTTGAAAAAATTGAAAATTTGAAAATTTTTGTATTTTTTTGTGATGCCGGGGTCATAAAAGTTGTCAAAATCTTAACAACTCAAAACCACTCTAAATTCTTCATTTTTGGACCAATTACCAAGTTTTTTCAACTGTTTTACTTGTTTTAATGAATATTCTAAAAGTTAGAAAAGAAATGAAGTAATTTTGAAAAAATTGAAAATTTGAAAATTTTTGTATTTTTTTGTGATGCCGGGGTCATAAAAGTTGTCAAAATCTTAACAACTAAAAACCACTCTAAATTCTTCATTTTTGGACCAATTACCAAGTTTTTTCAACTGTTTTACTTGTTTTAATGAATATTCTAAAAGTTAGAAAAGAAATGAAGTAATTTTGAAAAAATTGAAAATTTGAAAATTTTTGTATTTTTTTGTGATGCCGGGGTCATAAAAGTTGTCAAAATTTTAACAACTAAAAACCACTCTAAATTCTTCATTTTTGGACCAATTACCAAGTTTTTTCAACTGGTTTACTTGTTTTAATGAATATTCTAAAAGTTAGAAAAGAAATGAAGTAATTTTGAAAATATTGAAAATTTGAAAATTTTTGTATTTTTTTATGATGCCGGGGTCATAAAAGTTGTCAAAATCTTAAAAACTAAAAACCACTCTAAATTCTTCATTTTTGGACCAATTACCAAGTTTTTTCAACTGTTTTACTTGTTTTAATGAATATTCTGAAAGTTAGAAAAGAAATGAAGTAATTTTGAAAATATTGAAAATTTGAAAATTTTTGCATTTTTTTGTGATGCCGGGGTCATAAAAGTTGTCAAAATCTTAAAAACTAAAAACCACTCTAAATTCTTCATTTTTGGACCAATTACCAAGTTTTTTCAACTGTTTTACTTGTTTTAATGAATATTCTAAAAGTTAGAAAAGAAATGAAGTAATTTTGAAAAAATTGAAAATTTGAAAATTTTTGTATTTTTTTGTGATGCCGGGGTCATAAAAGTTGTCAAAATCTTAACAACTAAAAACCACTCTAAATTCTTCATTTTTGGACCAATTACCAAGTTTTTTCAACTGTTTTACTTGTTTTAATGAATATTCTAAAAGTTAGAAAAGAAATAAAGTAATTTTGAAAAAATTGAAAATTTGAAAATTTTTGTATTTTTTTATGATGCCGGGGTCATAAAAGTTGTCAAAATCTTAAAAACTAAAAACCACTCTAAATTCTTCATTTTTTGACCAATTACCAAGTTTTTTCAACTGTTTTACTTGTTTTAATGAATATTCTGAAAGTTGGAAAAGAAATAAAGTAATTTTGAAAATATTGAAAATTTTTGTATTTTTTTATGATGCCGGGGTCATAAAAATTGTCAAAATCTTAAAAACTAAAAACCACTCTAAATTCTTCATTTTTGGACCAATTACCAAGTTTTTTCAACTGTTTTACTTGTTTTAATGAAGTTAGAAAAGAAATAAAGTAATTTTGAAAATATTGAAAATTTGAAAATTTTTGTATTTTTTTATGATGCCGGGGTCATAAAAATTGTCAAAATCTTAAAAACTAAAAACCACTCTAAATTCTTCATTTTTGGACCAATTACCAAGTTTTTTCAACTGTTTTACTTGTTTTAATGAATATTCTAAAAGTTGGAAAAGAAATAAAGTAATTTTGAAAATATTGAAAATTTTTGTATTTTTTTATGATGCCGGGGTCATAAAAATTGTCAAAATCTTAAAAACTAAAAACCACTCTAAATTCTTCATTTTTGGACCAATTACCAAGTTTTTTCAACTGTTTTACTTGTTTTAATGAATATTCTGAAAGTTAGAAAAGAAATAAAGTAATTTTGAAAAAATTGAAAATTTGAAAATTTTTGTATTTTTTTATGATGCCGGGGTCATAAAAATTGTCAAAATCTTAAAAACCAAAAACCACTCTAAATTCTTCATTTTTGGACCAATTACCAAGTTTTTTCAACTGTTTTACTTGTTTTAATGAATATTCTAAAAGTTAGAAAAGAAATGAAGTAATTTTGAAAAAATTGAAAATTTGAAAATTTTTGTATTTTTTTGTGATGCCGGGGTCATAAAAGTTGTCAAAATCTTAAAAAAAAAAAACCACTCTAAATTCTTCATTTTTTGACCAATTACCAAGTTTTTTCAACTGTTTTACTTGTTTTAATGAATATTCTGAAAGTTGGAAAAGAAATAAAGTAATTTTGAAAATATTGAAAATTTTTGTATTTTTTTATGATGCCGGGGTCATAAAAATTGTCAAAATCTTAAAAACTAAAAACCACTCTAAATTCTTCATTTTTGGACCAATTACCAAGTTTTTTCAACTGTTTTACTTGTTTTAATGAATATTCTGAAAGTTAGAAAAGAAATAAAGTAATTTTGAAAATATTGAAAATTTGAAAATTTTTGTATTTTTTTATGATGCCGGGGTCATAAAAATTGTCAAAATCTTAAAAACTAAAAACCACTCTAAATTCTTCATTTTTGGACCAATTACCAAGTTTTTTCAACTGTTTTACTTGTTTTAATGAATAATCTGAAAGTTGGAAAAGAAATAAAGTAATTTTGAAAATATTGAAAATTTTTGTATTTTTTTATGATGCCGGGGTCATAAAAATTGTCAAAATCTTAAAAACTAAAAACCACTCTAAATTCTTCATTTTTGGACCAATTACCAAGTTTTTTCAACTGTTTTACTTGTTTTAATGAATATTCTGAAAGTTAGAAAAGAAATAAAGTAATTTTGAAAAAATTGAAAATTTGAAAATTTTTGTATTTTTTTATGATGCCGGGGTCATAAAAATTGTCAAAATCTTAAAAACCAAAAACCACTCTAAATTCTTCATTTTTGGACCAATTACCAAGTTTTTTCAACTGTTTTACTTGTTTTAATGAATATTCTGAAAGTTAGAAAAGAAATAAAGTAATTTTGAAAAAATTGAAAATTTGAAAATTTTTGTATTTTTTTGTGATGCCGGGGTCATAAAAGTTGTCAAAATCTTAAAAACTAAAAACCACTCTAAATTCTTCATTTTTGGACCAATTACCAAGTTTTTTCAACTGTTTTACTTGTTTTAATGAATATTCTGAAAGTTAGAAAAGAAATAAAGTAATTTTGAAAATATTGAAAATTTGAAAATTTTTGTATTTTTTTATGATGCCGGGGTCATAAAAATTGTCAAAATCTTAAAAACTAAAAACCACTCTAAATTCTTCATTTTTGGACCAATTACCAAGTTTTTTCAACTGTTTTACTTGTTTTAATGAATATTCTGAAAGTTGGAAAAGAAATAAAGTAATTTTGAAAATATTGAAAATTTTTGTATTTTTTTATGATGCCGGGGTCATAAAAATTGTCAAAATCTTAAAAACTAAAAACCACTCTAAATTCTTCATTTTTGGACCAATTACCAAGTTTTTTCAACTGTTTTACTTGTTTTAATGAATATTCTGAAAGTTAGAAAAGAAATAAAGTAATTTTGAAAAAATTGAAAATTTGAAAATTTTTGTATTTTTTTATGATGCCGGGGTCATAAAAATTGTCAAAATCTTAAAAACCAAAAACCACTCTAAATTCTTCATTTTTGGACCAATTACCAAGTTTTTTCAACTGTTTTACTTGTTTTAATGAATATTCTGAAAGTTAGAAAAGAAATAAAGTAATTTTGAAAAAATTGAAAATTTGAAAATTTTTGTATTTTTTTGTGATGCCGGGGTCATAAAAGTTGTCAAAATCTTAAAAACTAAAAACCACTCTAAATTCTTCATTTTTGGACCAATTACCAAGTTTTTTCAACTGTTTTACTTGTTTTAATGAATATTCTGAAAGTTAGAAAAGAAATAAAGTAATTTTGAAAATATTGAAAATTTGAAAATTTTTGTATTTTTTTATGATGCCGGGGTCATAAAAATTGTCAAAATCTTAAAAACTAAAAACCACTCTAAATTCTTCATTTTTGGACCAATTACCAAGTTTTTTCAACTGTTTTACTTGTTTTAATGAATATTCTGAAAGTTGGAAAAGAAATAAAGTAATTTTGAAAATATTGAAAATTTTTGTATTTTTTTATGATGCCGGGGTCATAAAAATTGTCAAAATCTTAAAAACTAAAAACCACTCTAAATTCTTCATTTTTGGACCAATTACCAAGTTTTTTCAACTGTTTTACTTGTTTTAATGAATATTCTGAAAGTTAGAAAAGAAATAAAGTAATTTTGAAAAAATTGAAAATTTGAAAATTTTTGTATTTTTTTATGATGCCGGGGTCATAAAAATTGTCAAAATCTTAAAAACCAAAAACCACTCTAAATTCTTCATTTTTGGACCAATTACCAAGTTTTTTCAACTGTTTTACTTGTTTTAATGAATATTCTAAAAGTTAGAAAAGAAATGAAGTAATTTTGAAAAAATTGAAAATTTGAAAATTTTTGTATTTTTTTGTGATGCCGGGGTCATAAAAGTTGTCAAAATCTTAACAACTCAAAACCACTCTAAATTCTTCATTTTTGGACCAATTACCAAGTTTTTTCAACTGTTTTACTTGTTTTAATGAATATTCTAAAAGTTAGAAAAGAAATGAAGTAATTTTGAAAAAATTGAAAATTTGAAAATTTTTGTATTTTTTTGTGATGCCGGGGTCATAAAAGTTGTCAAAATCTTAAAAAAAAAAAACCACTCTAAATTCTTCATTTTTTGACCAATTACCAAGTTTTTTCAACTGTTTTACTTGTTTTAATGAATATTCTGAAAGTTGGAAAAGAAATAAAGTAATTTTGAAAATATTGAAAATTTTTGTATTTTTTTATGATGCCGGGGTCATAAAAATTGTCAAAATCTTAAAAACTAAAAACCACTCTAAATTCTTCATTTTTGGACCAATTACCAAGTTTTTTCAACTGTTTTACTTGTTTTAATGAATATTCTGAAAGTTAGAAAAGAAATAAAGTAATTTTGAAAATATTGAAAATTTGAAAATTTTTGTATTTTTTTATGATGCCGGGGTCATAAAAATTGTCAAAATCTTAAAAACTAAAAACCACTCTAAATTCTTCATTTTTGGACCAATTACCAAGTTTTTTCAACTGTTTTACTTGTTTTAATGAATATTCTGAAAGTTGGAAAAGAAATAAAGTAATTTTGAAAATATTGAAAATTTTTGTATTTTTTTATGATGCCGGGGTCATAAAAATTGTCAAAATCTTAAAAACTAAAAACCACTCTAAATTCTTCATTTTTGGACCAATTACCAAGTTTTTTCAACTGTTTTACTTGTTTTAATGAATATTCTGAAAGTTAGAAAAGAAATAAAGTAATTTTGAAAAAATTGAAAATTTGAAAATTTTTGTATTTTTTTATGATGCCGGGGTCATAAAAATTGTCAAAATCTTAAAAACCAAAAACCACTCTAAATTCTTCATTTTTGGACCAATTACCAAGTTTTTTCAACTGTTTTACTTGTTTTAATGAATATTCTGAAAGTTAGAAAAGAAATAAAGTAATTTTGAAAAAATTGAAAATTTGAAAATTTTTGTATTTTTTTGTGATGCCGGGGTCATAAAAGTTGTCAAAATCTTAAAAACTAAAAACCACTCTAAATTCTTCATTTTTGGACCAATTACCAAGTTTTTTCAACTGTTTTACTTGTTTTAATGAATATTCTGAAAGTTAGAAAAGAAATAAAGTAATTTTGAAAATATTGAAAATTTGAAAATTTTTGTATTTTTTTATGATGCCGGGGTCATAAAAATTGTCAAAATCTTAAAAACTAAAAACCACTCTAAATTCTTCATTTTTGGACCAATTACCAAGTTTTTTCAACTGTTTTACTTGTTTTAATGAATATTCTGAAAGTTAGAAAAGAAATAAAGTAATTTTGAAAAAATTGAAAATTTGAAAATTTTTGTATTTTTTTATTATGCCGGGGTCATAAAAATTGTCAAAATCTTAAAAACTAAAAACCACTCTAAATTCTTCATTTTTGGACCAATTACCAAGTTTTTTCAACTGTTTTACTTGTTTTAATGAATATTCTGAAAGTTGGAAAAGAAATAAAGTAATTTTGAAAATATTGAAAATTTTTGTATTTTTTTATGATGCCGGGGTCATAAAAATTGTCAAAATCTTAAAAACTAAAAACCACTCTAAATTCTTCATTTTTGGACCAATTACCAAGTTTTTTCAACTGTTTTACTTGTTTTAATGAATATTCTGAAAGTTAGAAAAGAAATAAAGTAATTTTGAAAAAATTGAAAATTTGAAAATTTTTGTATTTTTTTATGATGCCGGGGTCATAAAAATTGTCAAAATCTTAAAAACCAAAAACCACTCTAAATTCTTCATTTTTGGACCAATTACCAAGTTTTTTCAACTGTTTTACTTGTTTTAATGAATATTCTGAAAGTTGGAAAAGAAATAAAGTAATTTTGAAAATATTGAAAATTTTTGTATTTTTTTATGATGCCGGGGTCATAAAAATTGTCAAAATCTTAAAAACTAAAAACCACTCTAAATTCTTCATTTTTGGACCAATTACCAAGTTTTTTCAACTGTTTTACTTGTTTTAATGAATATTCTGAAAGTTAGAAAAGAAATAAAGTAATTTTGAAAATATTGAAAATTTGAAAATTTTTGTATTTTTTTATGATGCGGGGTCATAAAAATTGTCAAAATCTTAAAAACTAAAAACCACTCTAAATTCTTCATTTTTGGACCAATTACCAAGTTTTTTCAACTGTTTTACTTGTTTTAATGAATATTCTGAAAGTTGGAAAAGAAATAAAGTAATTTTGAAAATATTGAAAATTTTTGTATTTTTTTATGATGCCGGGGTCATAAAAATTGTCAAAATCTTAAAAACTAAAAACCACTCTAAATTCTTCATTTTTGGACCAATTACCAAGTTTTTTCAACTGTTTTACTTGTTTTAATGAATATTCTGAAAGTTAGAAAAGAAATAAAGTAATTTTGAAAAAATTGAAAATTTGAAAATTTTTGTATTTTTTTATGATGCCGGGGTCATAAAAATTGTCAAAATCTTAAAAACCAAAAACCACTCTAAATTCTTCATTTTTGGACCAATTACCAAGTTTTTTCAACTGTTTTACTTGTTTTAATGAATATTCTGAAAGTTAGAAAAGAAATAAAGTAATTTTGAAAAAATTGAAAATTTGAAAATTTTTGTATTTTTTTGTGATGCCGGGGTCATAAAAGTTGTCAAAATCTTAAAAACTAAAAACCACTCTAAATTCTTCATTTTTGGACCAATTACCAAGTTTTTTCAACTGTTTTACTTGTTTTAATGAATATTCTGAAAGTTAGAAAAGAAATAAAGTAATTTTGAAAATATTGAAAATTTGAAAATTTTTGTATTTTTTTATGATGCCGGGGTCATAAAAATTGTCAAAATCTTAAAAACTAAAAACCACTCTAAATTCTTCATTTTTGGACCAATTACCAAGTTTTTTCAACTGTTTTACTTGTTTTAATGAATATTCTGAAAGTTGGAAAAGAAATAAAGTAATTTTGAAAATATTGAAAATTTTTGTATTTTTTTATGATGCCGGGGTCATAAAAATTGTCAAAATCTTAAAAACTAAAAACCACTCTAAATTCTTCATTTTTGGACCAATTACCAAGTTTTTTCAACTGTTTTACTTGTTTTAATGAATATTCTGAAAGTTGGAAAAGAAATAAAGTAATTTTGAAAATATTGAAAATTTTTGTATTTTTTTATGATGCCGGGGTCATAAAAATTGTCAAAATCTTAAAAACTAAAAACCACTCTAAATTCTTCATTTTTGGACCAATTACCAAGTTTTTTCAACTGTTTTACTTGTTTTAATGAATATTCTGAAAGTTAGAAAAGAAATAAAGTAATTTTGAAAAAATTTGAAAATTTTTGTATTTTTTTATGATGCCGGGGTCATAAAAATTGTCAAAATCTTAAAAACCAAAAACCACTCTAAATTCTTCATTTTTGGACCAATTACCAAGTTTTTTCAACTGTTTTAAGTTAGAAAAGAAATAAAGTAATTTTGAAAAAATTGAAAATTTGAAAATTTTTGTATTTTTTTGTGATGCCGGGGTCATAAAAGTTGTCAAAATCTTAAAAACTAAAAACCACTCTAAATTCTTCATTTTTGGACCAATTACCAAGTTTTTTCAACTGTTTTACTTGTTTTAATGAATATTCTGAAAGTTAGAAAAGAAATAAAGTAATTTTGAAAATATTGAAAATTTGAAAATTTTTGTATTTTTTTATGATGCCGGGGTCATAAAAATTGTCAAAATCTTAAAAACTAAAAACCACTCTAAATTCTTCATTTTTGGACCAATTACCAAGTTTTTTCAACTGTTTTACTTGTTTTAATGAATATTCTGAAAGTTGGAAAAGAAATAAAGTAATTTTGAAAATATTGAAAATTTTTGTATTTTTTTATGATGCCGGGGTCATAAAAATTGTCAAAATCTTAAAAACTAAAAACCACTCTAAATTCTTCATTTTTGGACCAATTACCAAGTTTTTTCAACTGTTTTACTTGTTTTAATGAATATTCTGAAAGTTGGAAAAGAAATAAAGTAATTTTGAAAATATTGAAAATTTTTGTATTTTTTTATGATGCCGGGGTCATAAAAATTGTCAAAATCTTAAAAACTAAAAACCACTCTAAATTCTTCATTTTTGGACCAATTACCAAGTTTTTTCAACTGTTTTACTTGTTTTAATGAATATTCTGAAAGTTAGAAAAGAAATAAAGTAATTTTGAAAAAATTTGAAAATTTTTGTATTTTTTTATGATGCCGGGGTCATAAAAATTGTCAAAATCTTAAAAACCAAAAACCACTCTAAATTCTTCATTTTTGGACCAATTACCAAGTTTTTTCAACTGTTTTACTTGTTTTAATGAATATTCTGAAAGTTAGAAAAGAAATAAAGTAATTTTGAAAAAATTGAAAATTTGAAAATTTTTGTATTTTTTTGTGATGCCGGGGTCATAAAAGTTGTCAAAATCTTAAAAACTAAAAACCACTCTAAATTCTTCATTTTTGGACCAATTACCAAGTTTTTTCAACTGTTTTACTTGTTTTAATGAATATTCTGAAAGTTAGAAAAGAAATAAAGTAATTTTGAAAAAATTGAAAATTTGAAAATTTTTGTATTTTTTTGTGATGCCGGGGTCATAAAAGTTGTCAAAATCTTAAAAACTAAAAACCACTCTAAATTCTTCATTTTTGGACCAATTACCAAGTTTTTTCAACTGTTTTACTTGTTTTAATGAATATTCTGAAAGTTAGAAAAGAAATAAAGTAATTTTGAAAAAATTGAAAATTTGAAAATTTTTGTATTTTTTTGTGATGCCGGGGTCATAAAAATTGTCAAAATCTTAAAAACCAAAAACCACTCTAAATTCTTCATTTTTGGACCAATTACCAAGTTTTTTCAACTGGTTTACTTGTTTTAATGAATATTCTAAAAGTTAGAAAAGAAATAAAGTAATTTTGAAAAAATTGAAAATTTGAAAATTTTTGTATTTTTTTATGATGCCGGGGTCATAAAAATTGTCAAAATCTTAAAAACTAAAAACCACTCTAAATTCTTCATTTTTGGACCAATTACCAAGTTTTTTCAACTGTTTTACTTGTTTTAATGAATATTCTGAAAGTTAGGAAAGAAATAAAGTAATTTTGAAAAAATTGAAAATTTGAAAATTTTTGTATTTTTTTGTGATGCCGGGGTCATAAAAGTTGTCAAAATCTTAAAAACTAAAAAACACTCTAAATTCTTCATTTTTGGACCAATTACCAAGTTTTTTCAACTGTTTTACTTGTTTTAATGAATATTCTGAAAGTTGGAAAAGAAATAAAGTAATTTTGAAAATATTGAAAATTTTTGTATTTTTTTATGATGCCGGGGTCATAAAAATTGTCAAAATCTTAAAAACCAAAAACCACTCTAAATTCTTCATTTTTGGACCAATTACCAAGTTTTTTCAACTGGTTTACTTGTTTTAATGAATATTCTAAAAGTTAGAAAAGAAATAAAGTAATTTTGAAAAAATTGAAAATTTGAAAATTTTTGTATTTTTTTATGATGCCGGGGTCATAAAAATTGTCAAAATCTTAAAAACTAAAAACCACTCTAAATTCTTCATTTTTGGACCAATTACCAAGTTTTTTCAACTGTTTTACTTGTTTTAATGAATATTCTGAAAGTTAGAAAAGAAATAAAGTAATTTTGAAAAAATTGAAAATTTGAAAATTTTTGTATTTTTTTATGATGCCGGGGTCATAAAAATTGTCAAAATCTTAAAAACTAAAAACCACTCTAAATTCTTCATTTTTGGACCAATTACCAAGTTTTTTCAACTGTTTTACTTGTTTTAATGAATATTCTGAAAGTTAGAAAAGAAATAAAGTAATTTTGAAAAAATTGAAAATTTGAAAATTTTTGTATTTTTTTGTGATGCCGGGGTCATAAAAGTTGTCAAAATCTTAAAAACTAAAAAACACTCTAAATTCTTCATTTTTGGACCAATTACCAAGTTTTTTCAACTGTTTTACTTGTTTTAATGAATATTCTAAAAGTTAGAAAAGAAATGAAGTAATTTTGAAAATATTGAAAATTTGAAAATTTTTGTATTTTTTTATGATGCCGGGGTCATAAAAATTGTCAAAATCTTAAAAACCAAAAACCACTCTAAATTCTTCATTTTTGGACCAATTACCAAGTTTTTTCAACTGTTTTACTTGTTTTAATGAATATTCTGAAAGTTGGAAAAGAAATAAAGTAATTTTGAAAATATTGAAAATTTTTGTATTTTTTTATGATGCCGGGGTCATAAAAATTGTCAAAATCTTAAAAACTAAAAACCACTCTAAATTCTTCATTTTTGGACCAATTACCAAGTTTTTTCAACTGTTTTACTTGTTTTAATGAATATTCTGAAAGTTAGAAAAGAAATAAAGTAATTTTGAAAATATTGAAAATTTGAAAATTTTTGTATTTTTTTATGATGCCGGTGTCATAAAAATTGTCAAAATCTTAAAAACCAAAAACCACTCTAAATTCTTCATTTTTGGACCAATTACCAAGTTTTTTCAACTGTTTTACTTGTTTTAATGAATATTCTAAAAGTTAGAAAAGAAATGAAGTAATTTTGAAAAAATTGAAAATTTGAAAATTTTTGTATTTTTTTGTGATGCCGGGGTCATAAAAGTTGTCAAAATCTTAAAAACTAAAAACCACTCTAAATTCTTCATTTTTGGACCAATTACCAAGTTTTTTCAACTGTTTTACTTGTTTTAATGAATATTCTGAAAGTTAGAAAAGAAATAAAGTAATTTTGAAAAAATTGAAAATTTGAAAATTTTTGTATTTTTTTGTGATGCCGGGGTCATAAAAGTTGTCAAAATCTTAAAAACTAAAAACCACTCTAAATTCTTCATTTTTGGACCAATTACCAAGTTTTTTCAACTGTTTTACTTGTTTTAATGAATATTCTGAAAGTTAGAAAAGAAATAAAGTAATTTTGAAAAAATTGAAAATTTGAAAATTTTTGTATTTTTTTATGATGCCGGGGTCATAAAAATTGTCAAAATCTTAAAAACTAAAAACCACTCTAAATTCTTCATTTTTGGACCAATTACCAAGTTTTTTCAACTGTTTTACTTGTTTTAATGAATATTCTGAAAGTTAGAAAAGAAATAAAGTAATTTTGAAAAAATTGAAAATTTGAAAATTTTTGTATTTTTTTGTGATGCCGGGGTCATAAAAGTTGTCAAAATCTTAAAAACTAAAAAACACTCTAAATTCTTCATTTTTGGACCAATTACCAAGTTTTTTCAACTGTTTTACTTGTTTTAATGAATATTCTAAAAGTTAGAAAAGAAATGAAGTAATTTTGAAAAAATTGAAAATTTGAAAATTTTTGTATTTTTTTGTGATGCCGGGGTCATAAAAGTTGTCAAAATCTTAACAACTAAAAACCACTCTAAATTCTTCATTTTTGGACCAATTACCAAGTTTTTTCAACTGGTTTACTTGTTTTAATGAATATTCTAAAAGTTAGAAAAGAAATGAAGTAATTTTGAAAATATTGAAAATTTGAAAATTTTTGTATTTTTTTATGATGCCGGGGTCATAAAAGTTGTCAAAATCTTAAAAACTAAAAACCACTCTAAATTCTTCATTTTTGGACCAATTACCAAGTTTTTTCAACTGTTTTACTTGTTTTAATGAATATTCTAAAAGTTAGAAAAGAAATGAAGTAATTTTGAAAAAATTGAAAATTTGAAAATTTTTGTATTTTTTTGTGATGCCGGGGTCATAAAAGTTGTCAAAATCTTAACAACTAAAAACCACTCTAAATTCTTCATTTTTGGACCAATTACCAAGTTTTTTCAACTGTTTTACTTGTTTTAATGAATATTCTGAAAGTTAGAAAAGAAATGAAGTAATTTTGAAAATATTGAAAATTTGAAAATTTTTGTATTTTTTTGTGATGCCGGGGTCACAAAAATTGTCAAAATCTTAAAAACTAAAAACCACTCTAAATTCTTCATTTTTGGACCAATTACCAAGTTTTTTCAACTGTTTTACTTGTTTTAATGAATATTCTGAAAGTTAGAAAAGAAATGAAGTAATTTTGAAAATATTGAAAATTTGAAAATTTTTGTATTTTTTTGTGATGCCGGGGTCATAAAAGTTGTCAAAATCTTAACAACTAAAAACCACTCTAAATTCTTCATTTTTGGACCAATTACCAAGTTTTTTCAACTGTTTTACTTGTTTTAACGAATATTCTAAAAGTTAGAAAAGAAATGAAGTAATTTTGAAAATATTGAAAATTTGAAAATTTTTGTATTTTTTTGTGATGCCGGGGTCATAAAAATTGTCAAAATCTTAAAAACTAAAAACCACTCTAAATTCTTCATTTTTGGACCAATTACCAAGTTTTTTCAACTGTTTTACTTGTTTTAATGAATATTCTGAAAGTTAGAAAAGAAATGAAGTAATTTTGAAAATATTGAAAATTTGAAAATTTTTGTATTTTTTTGTGATGCCGGGGTCATAAAAGTTGTCAAAATCTTAACAACTAAAAACCACTCTAAATTCTTCATTTTTGGACCAATTACCAAGTTTTTTCAACTGTTTTACTTGTTTTAACGAATATTCTAAAAGTTAGAAAAGAAATGAAGTAATTTTGAAAATATTGAAAATTTGAAAATTTTTGTATTTTTTTGTGATGCCGGGGTCATAAAAATTGTCAAAATCTTAAAAACTAAAAACCACTCTAAATTCTTCATTTTTGGACCAATTACCAAGTTTTTTCAACTGTTTTACTTGTTTTAACGAATATTCTAAAAGTTAGAAAAGAAATGAAGTAATTTTGAAAATATTGAAAATTTGAAAATTTTTGTATTTTTTTGTGATGCCGGGGTCATAAAAGTTGTCAAAATCTTAACAACTAAAAACCACTCTAAATTCTTCATTTTTGGACCAATTACCAAGTTTTTTCAACTGTTTTACTTGTTTTAATGAATATTCTGAAAGTTAGAAAAGAAATGAAGTAATTTTGAAAATATTGAAAATTTGAAAATTTTTGTATTTTTTTGTGATGCCGGGGTCATAAAAATTGTCAAAATCTTAAAAACTAAAAACCACTCTAAATTCTTCATTTTTGGACCAATTACCAAGTTTTTTCAACTGTTTTACTTGTTTTAACGAATATTCTAAAAGTTAGAAAAGAAATGAAGTAATTTTGAAAATATTGAAAATTTGAAAATTTTTGTATTTTTTTGTGATGCCGGGGTCATAAAAGTTGTCAAAATCTTAACAACTAAAAACCACTCTAAATTCTTCATTTTTGGACCAATTACCAAGTTTTTTCAACTGTTTTACTTGTTTTAATGAATATTCTAAAAGTTAGAAAAGAAATGAAGTAATTTTGAAAAAATTGAAAATTTGAAAATTTTTGTATTTTTTTGTGATGCCGGGGTCATAAAAGTTGTCAAAATCTTAACAACTAAAAACCACTCTAAATTCTTCATTTTTGGACCAATTACCAAGTTTTTTCAACTGTTTTACTTGTTTTAATGAATATTCTAAAAGTTAGAAAAGAAATGAAGTAATTTTGAAAATATTGAAAATTTGAAAATTTTTGTATTTTTTTGTGATGCCGGGGTCATAAAAGTTGTCAAAATCTTAACAACTAAAAACCACTCTAAATTCTTCATTTTTGGACCAATTACCAAGTTTTTTCAACTGTTTTACTTGTTTTAATGAATATTCTGAAAGTTAGAAAAGAAATGAAGTAATTTTGAAAATATTGAAAATTTGAAAATTTTTGTATTTTTTTGTGATGCCGGGGTCATAAAAATTGTCAAAATCTTAAAAACTAAAAACCACTCTAAATTCTTCATTTTTGGACCAATTACCAAGTTTTTTCAACTGTTTTACTTGTTTTAACGAATATTCTGAAAGTTAGAAAAGAAATGAAGTAATTTTGAAAATATTGAAAATTTGAAAATTTTTGTATTTTTTTGTGATGCCGGGGTCATAAAAATTGTCAAAATCTTAAAAACTAAAAACCACTCTAAATTCTTCATTTTTGGACCAATTACCAAGTTTTTTCAACTGTTTTACTTGTTTTAATGAATATTCTGAAAGTTAGAAAAGAAATGAAGTAATTTTGAAAATATTGAAAATTTGAAAATTTTTGTATTTTTTTGTGATGCCGGGGTCATAAAAATTGTCAAAATCTTAAAAACTAAAAACCACTCTAAATTCTTCATTTTTGGACCAATTACCAAGTTTTTTCAACTGTTTTACTTGTTTTAATGAATATTCTGAAAGTTAGAAAAGAAATGAAGTAATTTTGAAAATATTGAAAATTTGAAAATTTTTGTATTTTTTTGTGATGCCGGGGTCATAAAAATTGTCAAAATCTTAAAAACTAAAAACCACTCTAAATTCTTCATTTTTGGACCAATTACCAAGTTTTTTCAACTGTTTTACTTGTTTTAATGAATATTCTGAAAGTTAGAAAAGAAATGAAGTAATTTTGAAAATATTGAGAATTTGAAAATTTTTGTATTTTTTTGTGATGCCGGGGTCATAAAAATTGTCAAAATCTTAAAAACTAAAAACCACTCTAAATTCTTCATTTTTGGACCAATTACCAAGTTTTTTCAACTGTTTTACTTGTTTTAACGAATATTCTAAAAGTTAGAAAAGAAATGAAGTAATTTTGAAAATATTGAAAATTTGAAAATTTTTGTATTTTTTTGTGATGCCGGGGTCATAAAAGTTGTCAAAATCTTAACAACTAAAAACCACTCTAAATTCTTCATTTTTGGACCAATTACCAAGTTTTTTCAACTGTTTTACTTGTTTTAATGAATATTCTGAAAGTTAGAAAAGAAATGAAGTAATTTTGAAAATATTGAAAATTTGAAAATTTTTGTATTTTTTTGTGATGCCGGGGTCATAAAAATTGTCAAAATCTTAAAAACTAAAAACCACTCTAAATTCTTCATTTTTGGACCAATTACCAAGTTTTTTCAACTGTTTTACTTGTTTTAACGAATCTTCTGAAAGTTAGAAAAGAAATGAAGTAATTTTGAAAATATTGAAAATTTGAAAATTTTTGTATTTTTTTGTGATGCCGGGGTCATAAAAATTGTCAAAATCTTAAAAACTAAAAACCACTCTAAATTCTTCATTTTTGGACCAATTACCAAGTTTTTTCAACTGTTTTACTTGTTTTAATGAATATTCTGAAAGTTAGAAAAGAAATGAAGTAATTTTGAAAATATTGAAAATTTGAAAATTTTTGTATTTTTTTGTGATGCCGGGGTCATAAAAATTGTCAAAATCTTAAAAACTAAAAACCACTCTAAATTCTTCATTTTTGGACCAATTACCAAGTTTTTTCAACTGTTTTACTTGTTTTAATGAATATTCTGAAAGTTAGAAAAGAAATGAAGTAATTTTGAAATATTGAAAATTTGAAAATTTTTGTATTTTTTTGTGATGCCGGGGTCATAAAAATTGTCAAAATCTTAAAAACTAAAAACCACTCTAAATTCTTCATTTTTGGACCAATTACCAAGTTTTTTCAACTGTTTTACTTGTTTTAACGAATATTCTAAAAGTTAGAAAAGAAATGAAGTAATTTTGAAAATATTGAAAATTTGAAAATTTTTGTATTTTTTTGTGATGCCGGGGTCATAAAAATTGTCAAAATCTTAAAAACTAAAAACCACTCTAAATTCTTCATTTTTGGACCAATTACCAAGTTTTTTCAACTGTTTTACTTGTTTTAACGAATATTCTAAAAGTTAGAAAAGAAATGAAGTAATTTTGAAAATATTGAAAATTTGAAAATTTTTGTATTTTTTTGTGATGCCGGGGTCATAAAAATTGTCAAAATCTTAAAAACTAAAAACCACTCTAAATTCTTCATTTTTGGACCAATTACCAAGTTTTTCAACTGTTTTACTTGTTTTAACGAATATTCTAAAAGTTAGAAAAGAAATGAAGTAATTTTGAAAATATTGAAAATTTGAAAATTTTTGTATTTTTTTGTGATGCCGGGGTCATAAAAATTGTCAAAATCTTAAAAACTAAAAACCACTCTAAATTCTTCATTTTTGGACCAATTACCAAGTTTTTTCAACTGTTTTACTTGTTTTAATGAATATTCTGAAAGTTAGAAAAGAAATGAAGTAATTTTGAAAATATTGAAAATTTGAAAATTTTTGTATTTTTTTGTGATGCCGGGGTCATAAAAATTGTCAAAATCTTAAAAACTAAAACCACTCTAAATTCTTCATTTTTGGACCAATTACCAAGTTTTTTCAACTGTTTTACTTGTTTTAATGAATATTCTGAAAGTTAGAAAAGAGATGAAGTAATTTTGAAAATATTGAAAATTTGAAAATTTTGTATTTTTTTGTGATGCCGGGGTCATAAAAATTGTCAAAATCTTAAAACTAAAACCACTCTAAATTCTTCATTTTTGGACCAATTACCAAGTTTTTTCAACTGTTTTACTTGTTTTAATGAATATTCTAAAAGTTAGAAAAGAAATGAAGTAATTTTGAAAATATTGAAAATTTGAAAATATTTGTATTTTTTTGTGATGCCGGGGTCATAAAAATTGTCAAAATCTTAAAAACTAAAAACCACTCTAAATTCTTCATTTTTGGACCAATTACCAAGTTTTTTCAACTGTTTTACTTGTTTTAACGAATATTCTAAAAGTTAGAAAAGAAATGAAGTAATTTTGAAAATATTGAAAATTTGAAAATTTTTGTATTTTTTTATGATGCCGGGGTCATAAAAATTGTCAAAATCTTAAAAACTAAAACCACTCTAAATTCTTCATTTTTGGACCAATTACCAAGTTTTTTCAACTGTTTTACTTGTTTTAACGAATATTCGAAAAGTTAGAAAAGAAATGAAGTAATTTTGAAAATATTGAAAATTTGAAAATTTTTGTATTTTTTTGTGATGCCGGGGTCATAAAAATTGTCAAAATCTTAAAAACTAAAAACCACTCTAAATTCTTCATTTTTGGACCAATTACCAAGTTTTTTCAACTGTTTTACTTGTTTTAACGAATATTCTAAAAGTTAGAAAAGAAATGAAGTAATTTTGAAATATTGAAAATTTGAAAATTTTTGTATTTTTTTGTGATGCCGGGGTCATAAAAATTGTCAAAATCTTAAAAACTAAAAACCACTCTAAATTCTTCATTTTTGGACCAATTACCAAGTTTTTTTCAACTGTTTTACTTGTTTTAACGAATATTCTGAAAGTTAGAAAAGAAATGAAGTAATTTTGAAAATATTGAAAATTTGAAAATTTTTGTATTTTTTTATGATGCCGGGGTCATAAAAATTGTCAAAATCTTAAAAACTAAAAACCACTCTAAATTCTTCATTTTTGGACCAATTACCAAGTTTTTTCAACTGTTTTACTTGTTTTAACGAATATTCTGAAAGTTAGAAAAGAAATGAAGTAATTTTGAAAATATTGAAAATTTGAAAATTTTTGTATTTTTTTATGATGCCGGGGTCATAAAAATTGTCAAAATCTTAAAAACTAAAAACCACTCTAAATTCTTCATTTTTGGACCAATTACCAAGTTTTTTCAACTGTTTTACTTGTTTTAACGAATATTCTGAAAGTTAGAAAAGAAATGAAGTAATTTTGAAAATATTGAAAATTTGAAAATTTTTGTATTTTTTTGTGATGCCGGGGTCATAAAAATTGTCAAAATCTTAAAAACTAAAAACCACTCTAAATTCTTCATTTTTGGACCAATTACCAAGTTTTTTCAACTGTTTTACTTGTTTTAACGAATATTCTGAAAGTTAGAAAAGAAATGAAGTAATTTTGAAATATTGAAAATTTGAAAATTTTTGTATTTTTTTATGATGCCGGGGTCATAAAAATTGTCAAAATCTTAAAAACTAAAAACCACTCTAAATTCTTCATTTTTGGACCAATTACCAAGTTTTTTCAACTGTTTTACTTGTTTTAACGAATATTCTGAAAGTTAGAAAAGAAATGAAGTAATTTTGAAAATATTGAAAATTTGAAAATGTTTGTATTTTTTTGTGATGCCGGGGTCATAAAAATTTTCAAAATCTTAAAAACTAAAAACCACTCTAAATTCTTCATTTTTGGACCAATTACCAAGTTTTTTCAACTGTTTTACTTGTTTTAACGAATATTCTGAAAGTTAGAAAAGAAATGAAGTAATTTTGAAAATATTGAAAATTTGAAATGTTTGTATTTTTTTATGATGCCGGGGTCATAAAAATTGTCAAAATCTTAAAAACTAAAAACCACTCTAAATTCTTCATTTTTGGACCAATTACCAAGTTTTTTCAACTGTTTTACTTGTTTTAACGAATATTCTGAAAGTTAGAAAAGAAATGAAGTAATTTTGAAAATATTGAAAATTTGAAAATTTTTGTATTTTTTTGTGATGCCGGGGTCATAAAAATTGTCAAAATCTTAAAAACTAAAAACCACTCTAAATTCTTCATTTTTGGACCAATTACCAAGTTTTTTCAACTGTTTTACTTGTTTTAACGAATATTCTAAAAGTTAGAAAAGAAATGAAGTAATTTTGAAAATATTGAAAATTTGAAAATTTTTGTATTTTTTTGTGATGCCGGGGTCATAAAAATTGTCAAAATCTTAAAAACTAAAAACCACTCTAAATTCTTCATTTTTGGACCAATTACCAAGTTTTTTCAACTGTTTTACTTGTTTTAACGAATATTCTGAAAGTTAGAAAAGAAATGAAGTAATTTTGAAAATATTGAAAATTTGAAAATGTTTGTATTTTTTTATGATGCCGGGGTCATAAAAATTGTCAAAATCTTAAAAACTAAAAACCACTCTAAATTCTTCATTTTTGGACCAATTACCAAGTTTTTTCAACTGTTTTACTTGTTTTAACGAATATTCTGAAAGTTAGAAAAGAAATGAAGTAATTTTGAAAATATTGAAAATTTGAAAATTTTTGTATTTTTTTGTGATGCCGGGGTCATAAAAATTGTCAAAATCTTAAAAACTAAAAACCACTCTAAATTCTTCATTTTTGGACCAATTACCAAGTTTTTTTCAACTGTTTTACTTGTTTTAACGAATATTCTGAAAGTTAGAAAAGAAATGAAGTAATTTTGAAAATATTGAAAATTTGAAAATTTTTGTATTTTTTTATGATGCCGGGTCATAAAAATTGTCAAAATCTTAAAAACTAAAAACCACTCTAAATTCTTCATTTTTGGACCAATTACCAAGTTTTTTCAACTGTTTTTACTTGTTTTAACGAATATTCTGAAAGTTAGAAAAGAAATGAAGTAATTTTGAAAATATTGAAAATTTGAAAATTTTTGTATTTTTTTATGATGCCGGGGTCATAAAAATTGTCAAAATCTTAAAAACTAAAAACAATTCTTCATTTTTGGACCAATTACCAAGTTTTTTCAACTGTTTTACTTGTTTTAAACGAATATTCTGAAAGTTAGAAAAGAAATGAAGTAATTTTGAAAATATTGAAAATTTGAAAATTTTTGTATTTTTTTATGATGCCGGGGTCATAAAAATTGTCAAAATCTTAAAACTAAAAACCACTCTAAATTCTTCATTTTTGGACCAATTACCAAGTTTTTTCAACTGTTTTACTTGTTTATAATAACGAATATTCTGAAAGTTAGAAAAGAAATGAAGTAATTTTGAAAATATTGAAAATTTGAAAATTTTTGTATTTTTTTATGATGCCGGGGTCATAAAAATTGTCAAAATCTTAAAAACTAAAAACCACTCTAAATTCTTCATTTTTGGACCAATTACCAAGTTTTTTCAACTGTTTTACTTGTTTTAACGAATATTCTGAAAGTTAGAAAAGAAATGAAGTAATTTTGAAAATATTGAAAATTTGAAAATTTTTGTATTTTTTTATGATGCCGGGGTCATAAAAATTGTCAAAATCTTAAAAACTAAAAACCACTCTAAATTCTTCATTTTTGGACCAATTACCAAGTTTTTTCAACTGTTTTACTTGTTTTAACGAATATTCTGAAAGTTAGAAAAGAAATGAAGTAATTTTGAAAATATTGAAAATTTGAAAATTTTTGTATTTTTTTGTGATGCCGGGGTCATAAAAATTGTCAAAATCTTAAAAACTAAAAACCACTCTAAATTCTTCATTTTTGGACCAATTACCAAGTTTTTTCAACTGTTTTACTTGTTTTAACGAATATTCTAAAAGTTAGAAAAGAAATGAAGTAATTTTGAAAATATTGAAAATTTGAAAATTTTTGTATTTTTTTGTGATGCCGGGGTCATAAAAATTGTCAAAATCTTAAAAACTAAAAACCACTCTAAATTCTTCATTTTTGGACCAATTACCAAGTTTTTTCAACTGTTTTACTTGTTTTAACGAATATTCTGAAAGTTAGAAAAGAAATGAAGTAATTTTGAAAATATTGAAAATTTGAAAATTTTTGTATTTTTTTGTGATGCCGGGGTCATAAAAATTGTCAAAATCTTAAAAACTAAAAACCACTCTAAATTCTTCATTTTTGGACCAATTACCAAGTTTTTTCAACTGTTTTACTTGTTTTAACGAATATTCTGAAAGTTAGAAAAGAAATGAAGTAATTTTGAAAATATTGAAAATTTGAAAATGTTTGTATTTTTTTATGATGCCGGGGTCATAAAAATTGTCAAAATCTTAAAAACTAAAAACCACTCTAAATTCTTCATTTTTGGACCAATTACCAAGTTTTTTCAACTGTTTTACTTGTTTTAACGAATATTCTGAAAGTTAGAAAAGAAATGAAGTAATTTTGAAAATATTGAAAATTTGAAAATTTTTGTATTTTTTTATGATGCCGGGGTCATAAAAATTGTCAAAATCTTAAAAACTAAAAACCACTCTAAATTCTTCATTTTTGGACCAATTACCAAGTTTTTTCAACTGTTTTACTTGTTTTAACGAATATTCTGAAAGTTAGAAAAGAAATGAAGTAATTTTGAAAATATTGAAAATTTGAAAATTTTTGTATTTTTTTATGATGCCGGGGTCATAAAAATTGTCAAAATCTTAAAAACTAAAAACCACTCTAAATTCTTCATTTTTGGACCAATTACCAAGTTTTTTCAACTGTTTTACTTGTTTTAACGAATATTCTGAAAGTTAGAAAAGAAATGAAGTAATTTTGAAAATATTGAAAATTTGAAAATTTTTGTATTTTTTTGTGATGCCGGGGTCATAAAAATTGTCAAAATCTTAAAAACTAAAAACCACTCTAAATTCTTCATTTTTGGACCAATTACCAAGTTTTTTCAACTGTTTTACTTGTTTTAACGAATATTCTAAAAGTTAGAAAAGAAATGAAGTAATTTTGAAAGTATTGAAAATTTGAAAATTTTTGTATTTTTTTGTGATGCCGGGGTCATAAAAATTGTCAAAATCTTAAAAACTAAAAACCACTCTAAATTCTTCATTTTTGGACCAATTACCAAGTTTTTTCAACTGTTTTACTTGTTTTAACGAATATTCTGAAAGTTAGAAAAGAAATGAAGTAATTTTGAAAATATTGAAAATTTGAAAATTTTTGTATTTTTTTGTGATGCCGGGGTCATAAAAATTGTCAAAATCTTAAAAACTAAAAACCACTCTAAATTCTTCATTTTTGGACCAATTACCAAGTTTTTTCAACTGTTTTACTTGTTTTAACGAATATTCTGAAAGTTAGAAAAGAAATGAAGTAATTTTGAAAATATTGAAAATTTGAAAATGTTTGTATTTTTTTATGATGCCGGGGTCATAAAAATTGTCAAAATCTTAAAAACTAAAAACCACTCTAAATTCTTCATTTTTGGACCAATTACCAAGTTTTTTCAACTGTTTTACTTGTTTTAACGAATATTCTGAAAGTTAGAAAAGAAATGAAGTAATTTTGAAAATATTGAAAATTTGAAAATTTTTGTATTTTTTTATGATGCCGGGGTCATAAAAATTGTCAAAATCTTAAAAACTAAAAACCACTCTAAATTCTTCATTTTTGGACCAATTACCAAGTTTTTTCAACTGTTTTACTTGTTTTAACGAATATTCTGAAAGTTAGAAAAGAAATGAAGTAATTTTGAAAATATTGAAAATTTGAAAATTTTTGTATTTTTTTGTGATGCCGGGGTCATAAAAATTGTCAAAATCTTAAAAACTAAAAACCACTCTAAATTCTTCATTTTTGGACCAATTACCAAGTTTTTTCAACTGTTTTACTTGTTTTAACGAATATTCTGAAATTTAGAAAAGAAATGAAGTAATTTTGAAAATATTGGAAATTTGAAAATTTTTGTATTTTTTTATGATGCCGGGGTCATAAAAATTGTCAAAATCTTAAAAACTAAAAACCACTCTAAATTCTTCATTTTTGGACCAATTACCAAGTTTTTTCAACTGTTTTACTTGTTTTAACGAATATTCTGAAAGTTAGAAAAGAAATGAAGTAATTTTGAAAATATTGAAAATTTGAAAATTTTTGTATTTTTTTATGATGCCGGGGTCATAAAAATTGTCAAAATCTTAAAAACTAAAAACCACTCTAAATTCTTCATTTTTGGACCAATTACCAAGTTTTTTCAACTGTTTTACTTGTTTTAACGAATATTCTGAAAGTTAGAAAAGAAATGAAGTAATTTTGAAAATATTGAAAATTTGAAAATTTTTGTATTTTTTTGTGATGCCGGGGTCATAAAAATTGTCAAAATCTTAAAAACTAAAAACCACTCTAAATTCTTCATTTTTGGACCAATTACCAAGTTTTTTCAACTGTTTTACTTGTTTTAACGAATATTCTGAAAGTTAGAAAAGAAATGAAGTAATTTTGAAAATATTGAAAATTTGAAAATGTTTGTATTTTTTTATGATGCCGGGGTCATAAAAATTGTCAAAATCTTAAAAACTAAAAACCACTCTAAATTCTTCATTTTTGGACCAATTACCAAGTTTTTTCAACTGTTTTACTTGTTTTAACGAATATTCTGAAAGTTAGAAAAGAAATGAAGTAATTTTGAAAATATTTAAAATTTGAAAATTTTTGTATTTTTTTATGATGCCGGGGTCATAAAAATTGTCAAAATCTTAAAAACTAAAAACCACTCTAAATTCTTCATTTTTGGACCAATTACCAAGTTTTTTCAACTGTTTTACTTGTTTTAACGAATATTCTGAAAGTTAGAAAAGAAATGAAGTAATTTTGAAAATATTGAAAATTTGAAAATTTTTGTATTTTTTTGTGATGCCGGGGTCATAAAAATTGTCAAAATCTTAAAAACTAAAAACCACTCTAAATTCTTCATTTTTGGACCAATTACCAAGTTTTTTCAACTGTTTTACTTGTTTTAACGAATATTCTGAAAGTTAGAAAAGAAATGAAGTAATTTTGAAAATATTGAAAATTTGAAAATTTTTGTATTTTTTTATGATGCCGGGGTCATAAAAATTGTCAAAATCTTAAAAACTAAAAACCACTCTAAATTCTTCATTTTTGGACCAATTACCAAGTTTTTTCAACTGTTTTACTTGTTTTAACGAATATTCTAAAAGTTAGAAAAGAAATGAAGTAATTTTGAAAATATTGAAAATTTGAAAATTTTTGTATTTTTTTGTGATGCCGGGGTCATAAAAATTGTCAAAATCTTAAAAACTAAAAACCACTCTAAATTCTTCATTTTTGGACCAATTACCAAGTTTTTTCAACTGTTTTACTTGTTTTAACGAATATTCTGAAAGTTAGAAAAGAAATGAAGTAATTTTGAAAATATTGAAAATTTGAAAATTTTTGTATTTTTTTATGATGCCGGGGTCATAAAAATTGTCAAAATCTTAAAAACTAAAAACCACTCTAAATTCTTCATTTTTGGACCAATTACCAAGTTTTTTCAACTGTTTTACTTGTTTTAACGAATATTCTGAAAGTTAGAAAAGAAATGAAGTAATTTTGAAAATATTGAAAATTTGAAAATTTTTGTATTTTTTTATGATGCCGGGGTCATAAAAATTGTCAAAATCTTAAAAACTAAAAACCACTCTAAATTCTTCATTTTTGGACCAATTACCAAGTTTTTTTAACAGTTTTACTTGTTTTAACGAATATTCTAAAAGTTAGAAAAGAAATAAAGTAATTTTGAAAAAATTGCAAATTTGAAAATTTTTGTATTTTTTTCTGATGCCGGGGTCATAAAAGTTGTCAAAATCTCAAAAACTAAAAACCACTACAAGTTCTTCATTTTTGGACCAATTACCAAGTTTTTTCAACTGTTTTACTTGTTTTAACGAATATTCTGAAAGTTAGAAAAGAAATGAAGTAATTTTGAAAATATTGAAAATTTGAAAATTTTTGTATTTTTTTGTGATGCCGGGGTCATAAAAATTGTCAAAATCTTAAAAACTAAAAACCACTCTAAATTCTTCATTTTTGGACCAATTACCAAGTTTTTTCAACTGTTTTACTTGTTTTAACGAATATTCTGAAAGTTAGAAAAGAAATGAAGTAATTTTGAAAATATTGAAAATTTGAAAATTTTTGTATTTTTTTATGATGCCGGGGTCATAAAAATTGTCAAAATCTTAAAAACTAAAAACCACTCTAAATTCTTCATTTTTGGACCAATTACCAAGTTTTTTCAACTGTTTTACTTGTTTTAACGAATATTCTAAAAGTTAGAAAAGAAATGAAGTAATTTTGAAAATATTGAAAATTTGAAAATTTTTGTATTTTTTTGTGATGCCGGGGTCATAAAAGTTGTCAAAATCTTAAAAACTAAAAACCTCTCTAAATTCTTCATTTTTGGACCAATTACCAAGTTTTTCCAACTGTTTTACTTGTTTTAACGAATATTCTAAAAGTTAGAAAAGAAATTAAGTAATTTTGAAAAAATTGAAAATTTGAAAATTTTTGTATTTTTTTGTGATGCCGGGGTCATAAAAGTTGTCAAAATCTTAAAAACTAAAAACCACTATAAATTCTTCATTTTTGGACCAATTACCAAGTTTTTTCAACTGTTTTACTTGTTTTAACGAATATTCTAAAAGTTAGAAAAGAAATGAAGTAATTTTGAAAAAATTGAAAATTTGAAAATTTTTGTATTTTTTTGTGATGCCGAGGTCATAAAAGTTGTCAAAATCTTAAAAACTAAAAACCTCTCTAAATTCTTCATTTTTGTACCAATTACCAAGTTTTTCCAACTGTTTTACTTGTTTTAACGAATATTCTAAAAGTTAGAAAAGAAATAAAGTAATTTTGAAAAAATTGAAAATTTGAAAATTTTTGTATTTTTTTGTGATGCCGGGGTCATAAAAGTTGTCAAAATCTTAAAAACTAAAAACCTCTCTAAATTCTTCATTTTTGGACCAATTACCAAGTTTTTTCAACTGTTTTACTTGTTTTAATGAATATTCTAAAAGTTAGAAAAGAAATAAAGTAATTTTGAAAATATTGAAAATTTGAAAATTTTTGAATTTTTTTGTGATGCCGGAGTCATAAAAGTTGTCAAAATCTTAAAAACTAAAAACCACTCTAAATTCTTCATTTTTGGACCAATTACCAAGTTTTTTCAACTGTTTTACTTGTTTTAATGAATATTCTGAAAGTTAGAAAAGAAATGAAGTAATTTTGAAAAAATTGAAAATTTGAAAATTTTTGTATTTTTTTGTGATGCCGGGGTCATAAAAGTTGTCAAAATCTTAAAAACTAAAAACCACTCTAAATTCTTCATTTTTGGACCAATTACCAAGTTTTTTCAACTGTTTTACTTGTTTTAACGAATATTCTAAAAGTTAGAAAAGAAATGAAGTAATTTTGAAAAAATTGAAAATTTGAAAATTTTTGTATTTTTTTGTGATGCCGAGGTCATAAAAGTTGTCAAAATCTTAAAAACTAAAAACCTCTCTAAATTCTTCATTTTTGTACCAATTACCAAGTTTTTCCAACTGTTTTACTTGTTTTAACGAATATTCTAAAAGTTAGAAAAGAAATAAAGTAATTTTGAAAAAATTGAAAATTTGAAAATTTTTGTATTTTTTTGTGATGCCGGGGTCATAAAAGTTGTCAAAATCTTAAAAACTAAAAACCACTATAAATTCTTCATTTTTGGACCAATTACCAAGTTTTTTCAACTGTTTTACTTGTTTTAACGAATATTCTAAAAGTTAGAAAAGAAATGAAGTAATTTTGAAAAAATTGAAAATTTGAAAATTTTTGTATTTTTTTGTGATGCCGAGGTCATAAAAGTTGTCAAAATCTTAAAAACTAAAAACCTCTCTAAATTCTTCATTTTTGTACCAATTACCAAGTTTTTCCAACTGTTTTACTTGTTTTAACGAATATTCTAAAAGTTAGAAAAGAAATAAAGTAATTTTGAAAAAATTGAAAATTTGAAAATTTTTGTATTTTTTTGTGATGCCGGGGTCATAAAAGTTGTCAAAATCTTAAAAACTAAAAACCTCTCTAAATTCTTCATTTTTGGACCAATTACCAAGTTTTTTCAACTGTTTTACTTGTTTTAATGAATATTCTAAAAGTTAGAAAAGAAATAAAGTAATTTTGAAAATATTGAAAATTTGAAAATTTTTGAATTTTTTTGTGATGCCGGGGTCATAAAAGTTGTCAAAATCTTAAAAACTAAAAACCACTCTAAATTCTTCATTTTTGGACCAATTACCAAGTTTTTTCAACTGTTTTACTTGTTTTAATGAATATTCTGAAAGTTAGAAAAGAAATGAAGTAATTTTGAAAAAATTGAAAATTTGAAAATTTTTGTATTTTTTTGTGATGCCGGGGTCATAAAAGTTGTCAAAATCTTAAAAACTAAAAACCACTCTAAATTCTTCATTTTTGGACCAATTACCAAGTTTTTTCAACTGTTTTACTTGTTTTAATGAATATTCTAAAAGTTAGAAAAGAAATAAAGTAATTTTGAAAATATTGAAAATTTGAAAATTTTTGAATTTTTTTGTGATGCCGGGGTCATAAAAGTTGTCAAAATCTTAAAAACTAAAAACCACTCTAAATTCTTCATTTTTGGACCAATTACCAAGTTTTTTCAACTGTTTTACTTGTTTTAATGAATATTCTGAAAGTTAGAAAAGAAATGATGTAATTTTGAAAATATTGAAAATTTGAAAATTTTTGTATTTTTTTGTGATGCCGGGGTCATAAAAGTTGTCAAAAATTACCAAGTTTTTTCAACTGTTTTACTTGTTTTAACGAATATTCTAAAAGTTAGAAAAGAAATGAAGTAATTTTGAAAATATTGAAAATTTGAAAATTTTTGTATTTTTTTGTGATGCCGGGGTCATAAAAATTGTCAAAATCTTAAAAACTAAAAACCACTCTAAATTCTTCATTTTTGGACCAATTACCAAGTTTTTTCAACTGTTTTACTGGTTTTAACGAATATTCTGAAAGTTAGGAAAGAAATGAAGTAATTTTGAAAAAATTGAAAATTTGAAAATTTTTGTATTTTTTTGTGATGCCGGGGTCATAAAAGTTGTCAAAATCTTAAAAACTAAAAACCACTCTAAATTCTTCATTTTTGGACCAATTACCAAGTTTTTTCAACTGTTTTACTTGTTTTAATGAATATTCTGAAAGTTAGAAAAGAAATGAAGTAATTTTGAAAAAATTGAAAATTTGAAAATTTTTGTATTTTTTTGTGATGCCGGGGTCATAAAAGTTGTCAAAATCTTAAAAACTAAAAACCTCTCTAAATTCTTCATTTTTGGACCAATTACCAAGTTTTTCCAACTGTTTTACTTGTTTTAACGAATATTCTAAAAGTTAGAAAAGAAATTAAGTAATTTTGAAAAAATTGAAAATTTGAAAATTTTTGTATTTTTTTGTGATGCCGGGGTCATAAAAGTTGTCAAAATCTTAAAAAGTAAAAACCACTATAAATTCTTCATTTTTGGACCAATTACCAAGTTTTTTCAACTGTTTTACTTGTTTTAACGAATATTCTAAAAGTTAGAAAAGAAATGAAGTAATTTTGAAAAAATTGAAAATTTGAAAATTTTTGTATTTTTTTGTGATGCCGAGGTCATAAAAGTTGTCAAAATCTTAAAAACTAAAAACCTCTCTAAATTCTTCATTTTTGTACCAATTACCAAGTTTTTCCAACTGTTTTACTTGTTTTAACGAATATTCTAAAAGTTAGAAAAGAAATAAAGTAATTTTGAAAAAATTGAAAATTTGAAAATTTTTGTATTTTTTTGTGATGCCGGGGTCATAAAAGTTGTCAAAATCTTAAAAACTAAAAACCTCTCTAAATTCTTCATTTTTGGACCAATTACCAAGTTTTTTCAACTGTTTTACTTGTTTTAATGAATATTCTAAAAGTTAGAAAAGAAATAAAGTAATTTTGAAAATATTGAAAATTTGAAAATTTTTGAATTTTTTTGTGATGCCGGGGTCATAAAAGTTGTCAAAATCTTAAAAACTAAAAACCACTCTAAATTCTTCATTTTTGGACCAATTACCAAGTTTTTTCAACTGTTTTACTTGTTTTAATGAATATTCTGAAAGTTAGAAAAGAAATGAAGTAATTTTGAAAATATTGAAAATTTGAAAATTTTTGTATTTTTTTGTGATGCCGGGGTCATAAAAGTTGTCAAAATCTTAAAAACTAAAAACCTCTCTAAATTCTTCATTTTTGGACCAATTACCAAGTTTTTTCAACTGTTTTACTTGTTTTAATGAATATTCTGAAAGTTAGAAAAGAAATGAAGTAATTTTGAAAAAATTGAAAATTTGAAAATTTTTGTATTTTTTTGTGATGCCGGGGTCATAAAAGTTGTCAAAATCTTAAAAACTAAAAACCACTCTAAATTCTTCATTTTTGGACCAATTACCAAGTTTTTTCAACTGTTTTACTTGTTTTAATGAATATTCTGAAAGTTAGAAAAGAAATGAAGTAATTTTGAAAAAATTGAAAATTTGAAAATTTTTGTATTTTTTTGTGATGCCGGGGTCATAAAAATTGTCAAAATCTTAAAAACTAAAAACCTCTCTAAATTCTTCATTTTTGGACCAATTACCAAGTTTTTTCAACTGTTTTACTTGTTTTAACGAATATTCTAAAAGTTAGAAAAGAAATGAAGTAATTTTGAAAAAATTGATAATTTGAAAATTTTTGTATTTTTTTGTGATGCCGGGGTCATAAAAATTGTCAAAATCTTAAAAACTAAAAACCACTCTAAATTCTTCATTTTTGGACCAATTACCAAGTTTTTTCAATCGTTTTACTTGTTTTAATGAATATTCTGAAAGTTAGAAAAGAAATGAAGTAATTTTGAAAAAATTGAAAATTTGAAAATTTTTGTATTTTTTTGTGATGCCGGGGTCATAAAAATTGTCAAAATCTTAAAAACTAAAAACCACTCTAAATTCTTCATTTTTGGACCAATTACCAAGTTTTTTCAACTGTTTTACTTGTTTTAACGAATATTCTAAAAGTTAGAAAAGAAATGAAGTAATTTTGAAAAAATTGATAATTTGAAAATTTTTGTATTTTTTTGTGATGCCGGGGTCATAAAAATTGTCAAAATCTTAAAAACTAAAAACCACTCTAAATTCTTCATTTTTGGACCAATTACCAAGTTTTTTCAATCGTTTTACTTGTTTTAATGAATATTCTGAAAGTTAGAAAAGAAATGAAGTAATTTTGAAAAAATTGAAAATTTGAAAATTTTTGTATTTTTTTGTGATGCCGGGGTCATAAAAATTGTCAAAATCTTAAAAACTAAAAACCACTCTAAATTCTTCATTTTTGGACCAATTACCAAGTTTTTTCAACTGTTTTACTTGTTTTAACGAATATTCTAAAAGTTAGAAAAGAAATGAAGTAATTTTGAAAATATTGAAAATTTGAAAATTTTTGTATTTTTTTGTGACGCAGGGGTCATAAAAGTTGTCAAAATCTTAAAAACTAAAAACCACTATAAATTCTTCATTTTTGGACCAATTACCAAGTTTTTTCAACTGTTTTACTTGTTTTAACGAATATTCTAAAAGTTAGAAAAGAAATGAAGTAATTTTGAAAAAATTGAAAATTTGAAAATTTTTGTATTTTTTTGTGATGCCGGGGTCATAAAAGTTGTCAAAATCTTAAAAATTAAAAACCACTATAAATTCTTCATTTTTGGACCAATTACCAAGTTTTTTCAACTGTTTTACTTGTTTTAACGAATATTCTAAAAGTTAGAAAAGAAATGAAGTAATTTTGAAAATATTGAAAATTTGAAAATGTTTGTATTTTTTTGTGATGCCGGGGTCATAAAAGTTGTCAAAATCTTAAAAACTAAAAACCACTCTAAATTCTTCATTTTTGGACCAATTACCAAGTTTTTTCAACTGTTTTACTTGTTTTAACGAATATTCTAAAAGTTAGAAAAGAAATGAAGTAATTTTGAAAATATTGAAAATTTGAAAATTTTTGTATTTTTTTGTGATGCCGGGGTCATAAAAGTTGTCAAAATCTTAAAAACTAAAAACCACTATAAATTCTTCATTTTTGGACCAATTACCAAGTTTTTTCAACTGTTTTACTTGTTTTAACGAATATTCTAAAAGTTAGAAAAGAAATGAAGTAATTTTGAAAATATTGAAAATTTGAAAATTTTTGTATTTTTCTGTGATGCCGGGGTCATAAAAATTGTCAAAATCTTAAAAACTAAAAACCACTCTAAATTCTTCATTTTTGGACCAATTACCAAGTTTTTTCAACTGTTTTACTTGTTTTAACGAATATTCTAAAAGTTAGAAAAGAAATAAAGTAATTTTGAAAATATTGAAAATTTGAAAATTTTTGTATTTTTTTGTGATGCCGGGGTCATAAAAGTTGTCAAAATCTTAAAAACTAAAAACCACTCTAAATTCTTCATTTTTGGACCAATTACCAAGTTTTTTCAACTGTTTTACTTGTTTTAATGAATATTCTGAAAGTTAGAAAAGAAATGAAGTAATTTTGAAAAAATTGAAAATTTGAAAATTTTTGTATTTTTTTGTGATGCCGGGGTCATAAAAATTGTCAAAATCTTAAAAACTAAAAACCACTCTAAATTCTTCATTTTTGGACCAATTACCAAGTTTTTTCAACTGTTTTACTTGTTTTAACGAATATTCTAAAAGTTAGAAAAGAAATGAAGTAATTTTGAAAATATTGAAAATTTGAAAATTTTTGTATTTTTTTGTGATGCCGGGGTCATAAAAGTTGTCAAAATCTTAAAAACTAAAAACCACTCTAAATTCTTCATTTTTGGACCAATTACCAAGTTTTTTCAACTGTTTTACTTGTTTTAATGAATATTCTGAAAGTTAGAAAAGAAATGAAGTAATTTTGAAAAAATTGAAAATTTGAAAATTTTTGTATTTTTTTGTGATGCCGGGGTCATAAAAATTGTCAAAATCTTAAAAACTAAAAACCACTCTAAATTCTTCATTTTTGGACCAATTACCAAGTTTTTTCAACTGTTTTACTTGTTTTAACGAATATTCTAAAAGTTAGAAAAGAAATGAAGTAATTTTGAAAATATTGAAAATTTGAAAATTTTTGTATTTTTTTGTGATGCCGGGGTCATAAAAATTGTCAAAATCTTAAAAACTAAAAACCACTCTAAATTCTTCATTTTTGGACCAATTACCAAGTTTTTTCAACTGTTTTACTTGTTTTAACGAATATTCTAAAAGTTAGAAAAGAAATAAAGTAATTTTGGAAATATTGAAAATTTGAAAATTTTTGTATTTTTTTGTGATGCCGGGGTCATAAAAATTGTCAAAATCTTAAAAACTAAAAACCACTCTAAATTCTTCATTTTTGGACCAATTACCAAGTTTTTTCAACTGTTTTACTTGTTTTAACGAATATTCTAAAAGTTAGAAAAGAAATGAAGTAATTTTGAAAATATTGAAAATTTGAAAATTTTTGTATTTTTTTGTGATGCCGGGGTCATAAAAGTTGTCAAAATCTTAAAAACTAAAAACCACTCTAAATTCTTCATTTTTGGACCAATTACCAAGTTTTTTCAACTGTTTTACTTGTTTTAATGAATATTCTAAAAGTTAGAAAAAAATAAAGTAATTTTGAAAATATTGAAAATTTGAAAATTTTTGTATTTTTTTGTGATGCCGGGGTCATAAAAATTTTCAAAATTTTAAAAACTAAAAAGCACTCTAAATTCTTCATTTGGGTACCAATTACCAAGTTTTTTCAACTGTTTTACTTGTTTTAACGAATATTCTGAAAGTTAGAAAAGAAATAAAGTAATTTTGAAAAAATTGAAAATTTTCGTATTTTTTTGTGATGCCGGGGTCATAAAAATTTTCAAAATTTTAAAAACTAAAAAGCACTCTAAATTCTTCATTTTGGTACCGATTACCAATTTTTTTCAACTGTTTTACTTGTTTTAATGAATATTCTAAAAGTTAGAAAAAAATAAAGTAATTTTGAAAATATTGAAAATTTGAAAATTTTTGTATTTTTTTGTGATGCCGGGGTCATAAAAATTTTCAAAATTTTAAAAACTAAAAAGCACTCTAAATTCTTCATTTGGGTACCAATTACCAAGTTTTTTCAACTGTTTTACTTGTTTTAACGAATATTCTGAAAGTTAGAAAAGAAATAAAGTAATTTTGAAAATATTGAAAATTTGAAAATTTTTGTATTTTTTTGTGATGCCGGGGTCATAAAAGTTGTCAAAATCTTAAAAACTAAAAACCACTCTAAATTCTTCATTTTTGGACCAATTACCAAGTTTTTTCAACTGTTTTACTTGTTTTAACGAATATTCTAAAAGTTAGCAAAGAAATAAAGTAATTTTGAAAAAATTGAAAATTTTCGTATTTTTTTGTGATGCCGGGGTCATAAAAATTTTCAAAATTTTAAAAACTAAAAAGCACTCTAAATTCTTCATTTTGGTACCGATTACCAAGTTTTTTCAACTGTTTTACTTGTTTTAACGAATATTCTGAAAGTTAGAAAAGAAATAAAGTAATTTTGAAAATATTGAAAATTTGAAAATTTTTGTATTTTTTTGTGATGCCGGGGTCATAAAAGTTGTCAAAATCTTAAAAACCAAAAACCTCTCTAAATTCTTCATTTTTGGACCAATTACCAAGTTTTTTCAACTGTTTTACTTGTTTTAACGAATATTCTAAAAGTTAGAAAAGAAATAAAGTAATTTTGAAAATATTGAAAATTTGAAAATTTTTGTATTTTTTTGTGATGCCGGGGTCATAAAAGTTGTCAAAATCTTAAAAACTAAAAACCACTCTAAATTCTTCATTTTTGGACCAATTACCAAGTTTTTTCAACTGTTTTACTTGTTTTAACGAATATTCTAAAAGTTAGCAAAGAAATAAAGTAATTTTGAAAAAATTGAAAATTTTCGTATTTTTTTGTGATGCCGGGGTCATAAAAATTTTCAAAATTTTAAAAACTAAAAAGCACTCTAAATTCTTCATTTTGGTACCGATTACCAAGTTTTTTCAACTGTTTTACTTGTTTTAACGAATATTCTGAAAGTTAGAAAAGAAATAAAGTAATTTTGAAAATATTGAAAATTTGAAAATTTTTGTATTTTTTTGTGATGCCGGGGTCATAAAAGTTGTCAAAATCTTAAAAACCAAAAACCTCTCTAAATTCTTCATTTTTGGACCAATTACCAAGTTTTTTCAACTGTTTTACTTGTTTTAACGAATATTCTAAAAGTTAGAAAAGAAATAAAGTAATTTTGAAAATATTGAAAATTTGAAAATTTTTGTATTTTTTTGTGATGCCGGGGTCATAAAAGTTGTCAAAATCTTAAAAACCAAAAACCTCTCTAAATTCTTCATTTTTGGACCAATTACCAAGTTTTTTCAACTGTTTTACTTGTTTTAACGAATATTCTAAAAGTTAGAAAAGAAATAAAGTAATTTTGAAAATATTGAAAATTTGAAAATTTTTGTATTTTTTTGTGATGCCGGGGTCATAAAAGTTGTCAAAATCTTAAAAACTAAAAACCACTCTAAATTCTTCATTTTTGGACCAATTACCAAGTTTTTTCAACTGTTTTACTTGTTTTAACGAATATTCTAAAAGTTAGAAAAGAAATAAGTAATTTTGAAAAAATTGTAAATTTGAAAATTTTTGTATTTTTTTGTGATGCCGGGGTCACAAAAATTTACAAAATTTTAAAAACTATAAAACACTCTAAATTCTTCATTTTTGGACCAATTACCAAGTTTTTTTAACTGTTTTACTTGTTTTAACGAATATTCTAAAAGTTAGAAAAGAAATAAAGTAATTTTGAAAAAATTGAAAATTTGAAAATTTTTGTATTTTTTTGTGATGCCGGGGTCATAAAAGTTGTCAAAATCTTAAAAACTAAAAACCACTCTAAATTCTTCATTTTTGGACCAATTACCAAGTTTTTTCAACTGTTTTACTTGTTTTAACGAATATTCTAAAAGTTAGAAAAGAAATAAAGTAATTTTGAAAATATTGAAAATTTGAAAATTTTTGTATTTTTTTGTGATGCCGGGGTCATAAAAGTTGTCAAAATCTTAAAAACTAAAAACCACTCTAAATTCTTCATTTTTGGACCAATTACCAAGTTTTTTCAACTGTTTTACTTGTTTTAACGAATATTCTAAAAGTTAGAAAAGAAATAAAGTAATTTTGAAAATATTGAAAATTTGAAAATTTTTGTATTTTTTTGTGATGCCGGGGTCATAAAAGTTGTCAAAATCTTAAAAACTAAAAACCACTCTAAATTCTTCATTTTTGGACCAATTACCAAGTTTTTTCAACTGTTTTACTTGTTTTAATGAATATTCTAAAAGTTAGAAAAGAAATAAAGTAATTTTGAAAAAATTGTAAATTTGAAAATTTTTGTATTTTTTTGTGATGCCGGGGTCACAAAAATTTACAAAATTTTAAAAACTATAAAACACTCTAAATTCTTCATTTTTGGACCAATTACCAAGTTTTTTTAACTGTTTTACTTGTTTTAACGAATATTCTAAAAGTTAGAAAAGAAATAAAGTAATTTTGAAAAAATTGAAAATTTGAAAATTTTCGTATTTTTTTGTGATGCCGGGGGGTCATAAAAATTGTCAAAATCTTAAAAACTAAAAACCACTCTAAATTCTTCATTTTTGGACCAATTACCAAGTTTTTTCAACTGTTTTACTTATTTTAATGAATATTCTAAAAGTTAGAAAAGAAATAAAGTAATTTTGAAAAAATTGAAAATTTGAAAATTTTCGTATTTTTTTGTGATGCCGGGGTCATAAAAATTGTCAAAATCTTAAAAACTAAAAACCACTCTAAATTCTTCATTTTTGGACCAATTACCAAGTTTTTTCAACTGTTTTACTTGTTTTAACGAATATTCTAAAAGTTAGAAAAGAAATAAAGTAATTTTGAAAAAATTGAAAATTTGAAAATTTTCGTATTTTTTTGTGATGCCGGGGTCATAAAAATTGTCAAAATCTTAAAAACTAAAAACCACTCTAAATTCTTCATTTTTGGACCAATTACCAAGTTTTTTCAACTGTTTTACTTGTTTTAACGAATATTCTAAAAGTTAGAAAAGAAATAAAGTAATTTTGAAAATATTGAAAATTTGAAAATTTTTTTGTGATGCCGGGGTCATAAAAGTTGTCAAAATCTTAAAAACTAAAAACCACTCTAAATTCTTCATTTTTAGACCAATTACCAAGTTTTTTCAACTGTTTTACTTGTTTTAACAAATATTCTAAAAGTTAGAAAAGAAATAAAGTAATTTTGAAAAAATTGAAAATTTGAAAATTTTCGTATTTTTTTGTGATGCCGGGGTCATAAAAATTGTCAAAATCTTAAAAACTAAAAACCACTCTAAATTCTTCATTTTTGGACCAATTACCAAGTTTTTTCAACTGTTTTACTTGTTTTAACGAATATTCTAAAAGTTAGAAAAGAAATAAAGTAATTTTGAAAAAATTGAAAATTTGAAAATTTTCGTATTTTTTTGTGATGCCGGGGTCATAAAAATTGTCAAAATCTTAAAAACTAAAAACCACTCTAAATTCTTCATTTTTGGACCAATTACCAAGTTTTTTCAACTGTTTTACTTGTTTTAACGAATATTCTAAAAGTTAGAAAAGAAATAAAGTAATTTTGAAAAAATTGAAAATTTGAAAATTTTCGTATTTTTTTGTGATGCCGGGGGGTCATAAAAATTGTCAAAATCTTAAAAACTAAAAACCACTCTAAATTCTTCATTTTTGGACCAATTACCAAGTTTTTTCAACGGTTTTACTTGTTTTAACGAATATTCTAAAAGTTAGAAAAGAAATAAAGTAATTTTGAAAAAATTGAAAATTTGAAAATTTTCGTATTTTTTTGTGATGCCGGGGGGTCATAAAAATTGTCAAAATCTTAAAAACTAAAAACCACTCTAAATTCTTCATTTTTGGACCAATTACCAAGTTTTTTCAACTGTTTTACTTGTTTTAACGAATATTCTAAAAGTTAGAAAAGAAATAAAGTAATTTTGAAAAAATTGAAAATTTGAAAATTTTCGTATTTTTTTGTGATGCCGGGGTCATAAAAATTGTCAAAATCTTAAAAAACTAAAAACCACTCTAAATTCTTTATTTTTGGACCAATTACCAAGTTTTTTCAACTGTTTTACTTGTTTTAACGAATATTCTAAAAGTTAGAAAAAAATAAAGTAATTTTGAAAATATTGAAAATTTGAAAATTTTTGTATTTTTTTGTGATGCCGGGGTCATAAAAATTTTCAAAATTTTAAAAACTAAAAAGCACTCTAAATTCTTCATTTGGGTACCAATTACCAAGTTTTTTCAACTGTTTTACTTGTTTTAACGAATATTCTGAAAGTTAGAAAAGAAATAAAGTAATTTTGAAAAAATTGAAAATTTTCGTATTTTTTTGTGATGCCGGGGTCATAAAAATTTTCAAAATTTTAAAAACTAAAAAGCACTCTAAATTCTTCATTTGGGTACCAATTACCAAGTTTTTTCAACTGTTTTACTTGTTTTAACGAATATTCTGAAAGTTAGAAAAGAAATAAAGTAATTTTGAAAAAATTGAAAATTTTCGTATTTTTTTGTGATGCCGGGGTCATAAAAATTTTCAAAATTTTAAAAACTAAAAAGCACTCTAAATTCTTCATTTTGGTACCGATTACCAATTTTTTTCAACTGTTTTACTTGTTTTAATGAATATTCTAAAAGTTAGAAAAAAATAAAGTAATTTTGAAAATATTGAAAATTTGAAAATTTTTGTATTTTTTTGTGATGCCGGGGTCATAAAAATTTTCAAAATTTTAAAAACTAAAAAGCACTCTAAATTCTTCATTTGGGTACCAATTACCAAGTTTTTTCAACTGTTTTACTTGTTTTAACGAATATTCTGAAAGTTAGAAAAGAAATAAAGTAATTTTGAAAATATTGAAAATTTGAAAATTTTTGTATTTTTTTGTGATGCCGGGGTCATAAAAGTTGTCAAAATCTTAAAAACTAAAAACCACTCTAAATTCTTCATTTTTGGACCAATTACCAAGTTTTTTCAACTGTTTTACTTGTTTTAACGAATATTCTAAAAGTTAGCAAAGAAATAAAGTAATTTTGAAAAAATTGAAAATTTTCGTATTTTTTTGTGATGCCGGGGTCATAAAAATTTTCAAAATTTTAAAAACTAAAAAGCACTCTAAATTCTTCATTTTGGTACCGATTACCAAGTTTTTTCAACTGTTTTACTTGTTTTAACGAATATTCTGAAAGTTAGAAAAGAAATAAAGTAATTTTGAAAATATTGAAAATTTGAAAATTTTTGTATTTTTTTGTGATGCCGGGGTCATAAAAGTTGTCAAAATCTTAAAAACCAAAAACCTCTCTAAATTCTTCATTTTTGGACCAATTACCAAGTTTTTTCAACTGTTTTACTTGTTTTAACGAATATTCTAAAAGTTAGAAAAGAAATAAAGTAATTTTGAAAATATTGAAAATTTGAAAATTTTTGTATTTTTTTGTGATGCCGGGGTCATAAAAGTTGTCAAAATCTTAAAAACTAAAAACCACTCTAAATTCTTCATTTTTGGACCAATTACCAAGTTTTTTCAACTGTTTTACTTGTTTTAACGAATATTCTAAAAGTTAGCAAAGAAATAAAGTAATTTTGAAAAAATTGAAAATTTTCGTATTTTTTTGTGATGCCGGGGTCATAAAAATTTTCAAAATTTTAAAAACTAAAAAGCACTCTAAATTCTTCATTTTGGTACCGATTACCAAGTTTTTTCAACTGTTTTACTTGTTTTAACGAATATTCTGAAAGTTAGAAAAGAAATAAAGTAATTTTGAAAATATTGAAAATTTGAAAATTTTTGTATTTTTTTGTGATGCCGGGGTCATAAAAGTTGTCAAAATCTTAAAAACCAAAAACCTCTCTAAATTCTTCATTTTTGGACCAATTACCAAGTTTTTTCAACTGTTTTACTTGTTTTAACGAATATTCTAAAAGTTAGAAAAGAAATAAAGTAATTTTGAAAATATTGAAAATTTGAAAATTTTTGTATTTTTTTGTGATGCCGGGGTCATAAAAGTTGTCAAAATCTTAAAAACCAAAAACCTCTCTAAATTCTTCATTTTTGGACCAATTACCAAGTTTTTTCAACTGTTTTACTTGTTTTAACGAATATTCTAAAAGTTAGAAAAGAAATAAAGTAATTTTGAAAATATTGAAAATTTGAAAATTTTTGTATTTTTTTGTGATGCCGGGGTCATAAAAGTTGTCAAAATCTTAAAAACTAAAAACCACTCTAAATTCTTCATTTTTGGACCAATTACCAAGTTTTTTCAACTGTTTTACTTGTTTTAACGAATATTCTAAAAGTTAGAAAAGAAATAAGTAATTTTGAAAAAATTGTAAATTTGAAAATTTTTGTATTTTTTTGTGATGCCGGGGTCACAAAAATTTACAAAATTTTAAAAACTATAAAACACTCTAAATTCTTCATTTTTGGACCAATTACCAAGTTTTTTTAACTGTTTTACTTGTTTTAACGAATATTCTAAAAGTTAGAAAAGAAATAAAGTAATTTTGAAAAAATTGAAAATTTGAAAATTTTTGTATTTTTTTGTGATGCCGGGGTCATAAAAGTTGTCAAAATCTTAAAAACTAAAAACCACTCTAAATTCTTCATTTTTGGACCAATTACCAAGTTTTTTCAACTGTTTTACTTGTTTTAACGAATATTCTAAAAGTTAGAAAAGAAATAAAGTAATTTTGAAAATATTGAAAATTTGAAAATTTTTGTATTTTTTTGTGATGCCGGGGTCATAAAAGTTGTCAAAATCTTAAAAACTAAAAACCACTCTAAATTCTTCATTTTTGGACCAATTACCAAGTTTTTTCAACTGTTTTACTTGTTTTAACGAATATTCTAAAAGTTAGAAAAGAAATAAAGTAATTTTGAAAATATTGAAAATTTGAAAATTTTTGTATTTTTTTGTGATGCCGGGGTCATAAAAGTTGTCAAAATCTTAAAAACTAAAAACCACTCTAAATTCTTCATTTTTGGACCAATTACCAAGTTTTTTCAACTGTTTTACTTGTTTTAATGAATATTCTAAAAGTTAGAAAAGAAATAAAGTAATTTTGAAAAAATTGTAAATTTGAAAATTTTTGTATTTTTTTGTGATGCCGGGGTCACAAAAATTTACAAAATTTTAAAAACTATAAAACACTCTAAATTCTTCATTTTTGGACCAATTACCAAGTTTTTTTAACTGTTTTACTTGTTTTAACGAATATTCTAAAAGTTAGAAAAGAAATAAAGTAATTTTGAAAAAATTGAAAATTTGAAAATTTTCGTATTTTTTTGTGATGCCGGGGGGTCATAAAAATTGTCAAAATCTTAAAAACTAAAAACCACTCTAAATTCTTCATTTTTGGACCAATTACCAAGTTTTTTCAACTGTTTTACTTATTTTAATGAATATTCTAAAAGTTAGAAAAGAAATAAAGTAATTTTGAAAAAATTGAAAATTTGAAAATTTTCGTATTTTTTTGTGATGCCGGGGTCATAAAAATTGTCAAAATCTTAAAAACTAAAAACCACTCTAAATTCTTCATTTTTGGACCAATTACCAAGTTTTTTCAACTGTTTTACTTGTTTTAACGAATATTCTAAAAGTTAGAAAAGAAATAAAGTAATTTTGAAAAAATTGAAAATTTGAAAATTTTCGTATTTTTTTGTGATGCCGGGGTCATAAAAATTGTCAAAATCTTAAAAACTAAAAACCACTCTAAATTCTTCATTTTTGGACCAATTACCAAGTTTTTTCAACTGTTTTACTTGTTTTAACGAATATTCTAAAAGTTAGAAAAGAAATAAAGTAATTTTGAAAATATTGAAAATTTGAAAATTTTTTTGTGATGCCGGGGTCATAAAAGTTGTCAAAATCTTAAAAACTAAAAACCACTCTAAATTCTTCATTTTTAGACCAATTACCAAGTTTTTTCAACTGTTTTACTTGTTTTAACAAATATTCTAAAAGTTAGAAAAGAAATAAAGTAATTTTGAAAAAATTGAAAATTTGAAAATTTTCGTATTTTTTTGTGATGCCGGGGTCATAAAAATTGTCAAAATCTTAAAAACTAAAAACCACTCTAAATTCTTCATTTTTGGACCAATTACCAAGTTTTTTCAACTGTTTTACTTGTTTTAACGAATATTCTAAAAGTTAGAAAAGAAATAAAGTAATTTTGAAAAAATTGAAAATTTGAAAATTTTCGTATTTTTTTGTGATGCCGGGGTCATAAAAATTGTCAAAATCTTAAAAACTAAAAACCACTCTAAATTCTTCATTTTTGGACCAATTACCAAGTTTTTTCAACTGTTTTACTTGTTTTAACGAATATTCTAAAAGTTAGAAAAGAAATAAAGTAATTTTGAAAAAATTGAAAATTTGAAAATTTTCGTATTTTTTTGTGATGCCGGGGGGTCATAAAAATTGTCAAAATCTTAAAAACTAAAAACCACTCTAAATTCTTCATTTTTGGACCAATTACCAAGTTTTTTCAACGGTTTTACTTGTTTTAACGAATATTCTAAAAGTTAGAAAAGAAATAAAGTAATTTTGAAAAAATTGAAAATTTGAAAATTTTCGTATTTTTTTGTGATGCCGGGGGGTCATAAAAATTGTCAAAATCTTAAAAACTAAAAACCACTCTAAATTCTTCATTTTTGGACCAATTACCAAGTTTTTTCAACTGTTTTACTTGTTTTAACGAATATTCTAAAAGTTAGAAAAGAAATAAAGTAATTTTGAAAAAATTGAAAATTTGAAAATTTTCGTATTTTTTTGTGATGCCGGGGTCATAAAAATTGTCAAAATCTTAAAAAACTAAAAACCACTCTAAATTCTTTATTTTTGGACCAATTACCAAGTTTTTTTAAAAACTCATTCCAAAGATTTACACCTGCTTTTTTTAAGCTTTTCTATCTCTTCTTGGGACAAAATATTATTTAATCCACCGAAACCGTTCGACGGTGAACCCAAAATGTTTGGAAATCTAAATCAAACTAATCAAAATCTAAATAATGGCATACAGCATTGCACTAATGTATAAATCGCCTTGTACATTTTACACTTTAAAATAAATATCATTTCTTTTATCAGAAAGGATCTAAAACAGTTCGAAGAAGTTGAAAGAAGTTTATAAAGTCCGTCAATTAAATTCAGTGATTATACATCGCAATCTATTTTTTACCATCGTTTATGATAATTGATCCAAAAATGTATATATTTGAAGTCGATTACTTTACAAATCTGGTAATTCACGAAATCGACTTATTTTTTATATTGATGAAATAATGAAAATGTGCTAAATTAGAAATTAGAAAAATTAAGAAAAAACAAAATATCAAAATTAACTATAATTAAATATTATAAACAAAAATAGTTTGCACACATGTTATTTTAAGCCCAAGAACACAAAATATATATACATTTTCTAAAAATGTAATTAGCTCAAAATTGCAAAACAAAAATAAAACCCCATCAACAACACTTTTAGATTTGAATATACATATATCTATATAGGTACAAAATATATTACATAAATATATACAAATACATAATATAATAAACTGAAGACACCTGTAATTGTATACACAGTTCTTATGATATAATTTATAATTGAATAAAATTCTAAAATAACGTGAGATAAATATAAAAAAAAAAAATATATTATGTATAATATATATTTTTGTAGGTCTCCCTCTCTCTCTCTCTCTATCTCTTTCAATTCATATTACAATAAATTTGTAAACAACCAAATTAAATTAATCTTTTAAAAAATAATTTGTTTTTTTTTTCCTATAACTTTTATTTTTTACCCAGTAGGTACACATGAATATCCTTGTTTTGTAATTTACAAACCACCGCAATTAACCATTTTGCCACGTGTCAAACTATCCCTTTGAGAATATAATTGAATATACACCTGGTATGATAATAATATGTATATATATATATATATATATATATATATATATATATATATATATATATATATTATATATTTAGATATGGGCTATTTATATTAAAATATAACAAAGTGTAAATATCGAATAAATACACACGTACATATGTATATAAGAACATATATAATCATATATTATAGCATAATTATATACTCATATATGTAGAAAATCTAGAGATAATAATAATATGTACCTGCATAGAAAAATAGAAGAGTATTAAAAAAAAAAGGAAGTAGTTAATCTATTTCATGAGCAAAACATAGTACTAATAATATCTGTTATCTTTTCGAACTAATCCGAATACCAGACAATTTATACAATAAGATAAATTTTGAATCGCATTTAAAGGATCTGTATTTCAATTAAATTTTATATATTTTTTTTTTTCTAAATTTATCTTTAACTAAAAAATATTAAAATTGAATAATACAAAAAATGGAGTTTCTATATACATGCCAACTATGAGATGATGGGGATACCAATTTTGGTAATGCTAGTAACCAATTTGAAAAGTGATTGTAAATAGTTTGAAACAAAACTAAATTGCTGGATTTTTTAAGTAAATATAAGAAAAAATTGGAATTAAGATAAATATCAAGTATAAGATCAGACTATTAAATGTCACAACATATGATTATGGACTTACATTATACATTGAAGATATTAAAAGAAGATCTGATCGAATTAACACTCCAAAACGAAAATGAAAAAATATGAAATCGTTTGACATAATACTTTAATTTTTCTTTTATTGTTTTAGGGGCTTTATTTCACAATGAAATAACCCATCAAAATCCTTGGAGTTTTATTTAATTTATATAAATCAAATTAAAACGCCGTCACTGACTAAACCATTTCGAAAAAATTATCAAGTATTGATGGATATGAAAAATCTTCAGATCTGCAACTGAGAAGAATTCAGTTGTAATAGCAGCCCGTAGGTCAAATGTATCATATTAAAAAATTTCAAATTTAAATCCAGTTCTAAATCCAGTTCTAAATGTTGCCCGTAGAGCGAATAATGATGTGTAATATTCAAAATCTTCAAAGCCATAGAGAATATACATATATATATATATATATATATATTATTAAATCTTCAATATTATGATATAAAAGCACAGCACAAACATATATACCTAAATAAGAACATTTTATTAAAATTAAAAATATAATCAAGTTAATAAGAATCAAGAAAGTAAGTAAGTATTTGAAACGTTCTTCAAACAATCATACAACAACAATAATAATAATAGTAGCAAAAAAAAAATATTAATATAAATAAATGTTTATTCCCTAATTCCAATCACAAAACCGATCACTAATACCTCACCTCGTACTTCTCCAAAACTTTCTCTTACATAAATTCTTTTTTACTTTGGTTACACATTGTGTAAATATCCGTATACTGTATAACAATTTACCAACTTTATAGTAAATTTACTAACTTTACAATATTTTTATTTTTATATTATAAATGAATGTATATTTGCAAATATACATGCATAATTACATATATTTGTAGAATATATATATATACAGGGTGTCTCTAGAAGATAGGATATATATATATATACAGGGTGTCTCTCGAAGATAGGATTATCCTTAATTGAATGGTAGCGGTAGGTAAAATTGACTTGAACAAAAGTACTATACATTCTATTCTAAGTACTACTATTCAGTACTATATTAGCGGTTTGATTTGAATTTACTGTCATCAGACAATTGCTCTTTAAATTATTCTTTGAAAGCTATAAAACATACACGATACTATATTTCTAAAAGCATACTGAAACAAAAACCGACGCCCTTTGTTAATCGAACACTGAAGTATAGTTAAATATGTGCTCTTCCAGAAAAATAATTTGTGATTCTAGCATTAGTATTTTAAAGTATAGAAAAGCAAAATAATTTGTAGTATGCTTGTATATCAAATCACAAACGATGATCTTGAAACAAAGCTTAAAGTGTTTGGTATGATCGAAACAAACCAAATTTGTATCAGACACGTGTCTCCCGACCTTTATGAGTTTCTTAAATATTTGTCCTCTGCCAAAACGACTCGGTTTAGTTATTTTCCCATAAGATAAATGCATCTATGATCATGATGGGTACTTAATGTTGACTAAAATCATCTTCTAATCCCATATTAGGTATTGTCCTTCAGATCTAACACTCCTTGTACCCTCACTTGAACTTTTTTGTTTTTTTCAACCACTCAATTACTTCTAGCTCAATGATTTTATATTCTTTGAGACCACCCTCTGTACAATTATAGTTTTTTTGTAAGTTCAATTTGATTGTTTTGATACATGAAATAATAAAATGATGTCAAACAAATAGGCTGAGTACGATCAAAAAAGCCGAATAAATCAACGATTTTACTTCCAGTAATAATTCCTATATTGCATATGAATAAAACATCCTGTACCAATATAATAATAATAATAATACAGAGAAATTTATTTCATCAAAGTTCATGTGTACGTAAGTTTTAACATTTTTTACTCATAGTCTGCTTTTATTATTATTATCTCCTAAAATACAAAAAAAAAAAAAACAACAGAAAATACATAACATTAAAATATATAAATACAAAAACAAAATACATAACTAATTTTTTTTTTCCTAAATTTATTTTTAAGACTTCCTCTTTCCACTTAATTTCAAAGAATTTAGAAAAAGGAATAAAGGATATGAGCAGGGACAACAACATTAAAATCGTACACGTGCCGAATATATTTTTTGTTATCATATTTCTTCCGCCTTTTGTTTTATTGTTTTTATTCCATATACATAAATATATTTTGTGTACTTATACATATGCACATAACGGCTTATAAATATGTATTTCTATGTTTGAATATTTTTTTCTTCTTATATCCTTACACGTTCCATTATTTCTCTATGTATTTTTGTAATGTCAGTCGTCGTATGTGCCCTGAGACATATTTTACTATGGCTTATGCATACACAAAATGTTTGCATACACATATATATACGAAATTGTATATTTACATAGTTGTGGGCAATATTTCTATATATACAATATCCATATAGTTGATACATTAACTTTATATTGTATATCCTTTTAAAAAAAGATAAATTTTTTTTTTTTTAATTTGTATTGGTGTTTGTTTATAAATAAAAATACAAAATTTATATATGTAAAAAAAAAAAAAAAAAAAAATGGATTATTGTTTTTGTTGTTTTTTGGGGAAAAATGTGCGTGTCGTACAAGTTCTATATAAAAACCTGAAAGTAAGATTTCGTCTGTACATTGACCTTTTACACGCGTTTTCATGATACACAGACAAAAAAGGATATTTTTTTTTGGTTTTGTTTTCCGTTATTTTTCTCACTTTTCTTTTTAATCACAAAGTTTTATAGAAATTTTATCCGAAGAAAAAATGAAAGAGAAAGAAAATTAGTGGGATGGAAAGAAAGCAATAATTTAGTATGTAAAACGTGTTAGAATAACGGTAAATTTTTTACAATTTAATATTATTTTCTATTTTTTGTCTGTAGTAAAGTTAGAAATTGTATATAGTATAGTTTGGAAGAATTCGGGATGATAAATGATAAAAATAAAAAATATTAAAAAGCTTTTCGAAAATTATTTAGTTGCCGGCAAAATGATTTTTTTTAATAAGAAACTATGTATATTAGAAAAAATTGTAAAAAAATATTTACATAAGCGCTGAATGGTGATGTAGCAGTAGGCAGAGCATCTGATTCCCTTCAACCACCGGAATATCCCAGACTATATATCCGATGAAATGATTTCTGTGCAGTGACCACCTTCTTAATTTGAAGCCATGCCTCTTATTTAGTTCAAACTGGTGTTTTCCGAGAGTGAATTCGAAATGTATTATTTCAATATTAGAATTGCTGTCTACTCCACACAGTTGAATTCCATAAGCCCATATCGGAATTAAAATAGCTTCATAAATCAGAAGTTTGTTTTCCAGCGACATTTGTGAGCTTAACATTTTATTTAATTTCAATCTAAGTTGTTGTCTTTTGCACTTTCCATGTAAGTCTTCTATCCAAAAGCATATCCAGCTACTTGACTTTTTCTTTTTGTGGAACTACTTCGTTATTTAGAATAACCGTCGGACAAGTTTTTCTCTTCAGGGTAAATGTGACATGTGTTGATTTTATTTCAATTCACTCTGATTCTCCACTTCTTTAGCCATTGCTAAATTTTTTTTATGCTGTGTTGCAGAATCTCTGTAGCATGTACTGGATTATTATGCGATGCCAATATGACCGTATAATCAGCGAAAATGGCGGTGGTTATCTTATTTATTGTTGGTAAGTCCACAGTGTAGATGAGGTATAAAACGAGAGCTAGGATGCTGTCCTGTGGTATGCCTTACATAATTTCATTGGCTTGTGTATACGCATCTTGATGCTTCATTAAAAAACGCCTTTCGATGTGGTATGACGGCAATAATAGTTCTGTGAACGAAATTGTTTGAGTTTGTACAGCAGTTCTTCATGCCATACCTTATCAAATGCTTGACTAATAACAAAAAAAAAACACTGAACAATATTTATTTTTCTCTAGGCTGACTACATCTGATATTCTGTGTATTTGCTCAATAGTTGCATGTTCATTTCTGGAGCCAAAATTGATGCTCTGGAACTATTTTGCTTTTTCCCAAAATCGACGACATAATGCATGTAATAAATTATAATATTCTTTGACAAGTGAACTATTCGCATAAAACTATTAAACAAATACAACCCAGATTATTAGATTAGATTTTTAGTTGAAGGTTTGGTTGTATATAGTTTCAATACCTATTATGTAAAACAACATTACTCGCATATGACAAAATCCATCCATAGATCTTAGTTTATTTTATTCTCTGATAAGTCAATGAATCAGGAGACACTTTTCATTTAGTTGGATAAGTATTCTTTAGCGTGAATATATCAATTGCCAGGAACAAGTATTCTTTTGTTTGCTTGAGCTTCACATTTGTTGCTCCGATTCCTTTACTTCTTCTCATAGTCACTCATAGTGGTTCTGCACTTACTCCGCTTGTGCTGCAAATGTTTATTCGCTTCAAAGAGATCTGTCAGAATGTATTCGTTGTGTATCAAACTTTTTCCGTTTCTTCCTGTTTGCATTCGATCTGTAGAAACTTTATTTGAGTACATACATCAGTTTAATTTTTCTCTCTTTTGTTTGTACATGTATTCATGAAACTATAAAAGTCATTGGGCTGCAAAAGAATGACGAGAATATGCCTATAACTATAATTAATAATTGCTATTTTTTGTTTTTCATTATTTCAAATTTTTAAAGTTGATTAAAAATATTTAAATCAACATTTAAATCAAACCAAAATTCAACAAAAATTATAATATATTAAAAATCCTATTTAGCAATTTAATTTATATTATATAAAAGTGTGCAATAACAATTACCAAAACGTGCAACAAAAAAATTTGCCAAATTTAAGGATTATATTTTTTTCTTAACAAAAATAACAATAATAAAAATGTATCATCATTTTATTTCACTTTTCCCATGTCTATTCCTATTCAAAATACCTAAATTCAATTTAAAAATATGTTTTACTAAGCACCAATGTTTTGCTAAGCACCTCAGTACAGCAACACCCCAATCTCAATCTTTCAAGATAACAAAAGTATTTTAAATAAAGAAATTGCCTGTTTTTTTACTTACCATACATGTTTTTTTTTCTGTTTTTTATGACATATAGAATGCATAATCTTCATCCTCTAGAAATTTCTCTGAAAAAGAAAAATATTCAATAAGAATAATAAGAAAAAGAAAAAACAAAAAACGAATTAAATTATGACACCCATGAGATGAATAAATTTTACGCTATCACTCATTTTTTGAAAGTTTTTCTGGTTTTTCTTAAACATACTCCACCTTCTATTTTCTTGAGCTGCTTCGATAAAACATTTTATCATTTTGCATATTTTTTTTTTATTTTGTTTGAATGATGTAATTTAAATGTACAGGGTGTTTCGATATTTTAACATAATGCAATATTATATTGAATTTGACAAAAATTTGTTAAAGAAGTTAAAATCGTTTTGAATGAGAGGTGGTAAATTTTCACATTTGATATAAAATAAAGCTAAATGTAGTAAAATCAGGAGTAGATACGTTGGATATATGCTGAGCAAAGATTTATACATATATGGAATTATATATATATGGATTTATATATATAATTGGATTATGTCATAACATTGAATCATGACATAATCCCATGGGATTTATAGAATAAAAGGGGTGTTAAAGAAATATTTAAATAAACTTAATTCGATAAAATTTCAAAGAATACGATGGGCAGGTCATGTTGTAGAACTCAATCATCATTGTATAGCACACAAAAAATACTATTCAATAATACCAATGATAAAAAAAATAGAAAGAAGACAAAAAGTTCGATGGATGTGTGCTTTTAAAGCCTGCGAATAAATAAGTGGGAAAAAGTAACAAAAAACAAAGAATATTAAATCATTGTTGGAAAGATCAAGACTCATATTTAGCAATCATGGAATTTTAAAAATTTATCTCTTCGAAAATGAAATTAAGTATAAAAAAATTTTTAAAACTGTAAATAAAATTTGGATAAAACAAAGGAATCTTCTATTCTTTGGAAATACTATTTTTCTTGACAAAAAACAACTTTTAAAAAAGCACAAAATTACGAAACCATTCCTATAAACCAATTTGACTTTATTGGATTTTTCATTTACTTCCGGTCGTCTATTTTCACATATTTTGCTCAATAACAATAAAAAAAATAAATTGGTACCACATTTGAGCTAATAAAAGCTTAAATTCTATATTAAGCGACTAAAAAAAAATTCTGTTATCAACTTTAGATCTCTTGAGGGTGGACACATTTTTTTATTCAACTGAAAAAAAGCATCTATAATATTTTCAAAATACCCTGTATACATATTAATGCGCATACAAATATAAACCCTACATACATATAAAATATTTGTAAGCTTGTCATAATTTTAAAATGACATAAAAAGTCGAATGTAGGCACACGTGTTCAGTATTATCTTTATACAAAAATATGATTAGTAATTTTCCAAAAATTTTCATAAAAAGTCGTTTAATTTTTTTTTCTTTTTATTGGTTTGGAAAAGTGATGGTGGTGGGTTAAGGGAGGTGTATATAATGTTTAATAAAGCAATTTTTCTTTATCATTCTTCGCTTTGTTTATTTCTACAAAAAAAAACAAAACAAGACAAAAACTGAACAAAATTAATATTAGCGATTATTTAGCCTTTTAGAACAGCAATTGTTTGTGACATAATGAAAAAGAATTATTATACAACATAATTAAAAAAACAACAATGAAAACCTAAATTCCTAACAAATAGTTAAGTGCGGATAATGATTGCAGTCTTAATGACTTTAAATTGTCTTTCAACATCGATTCTACTTCTGAAACAAGTAAATATCAACAAACACAATCAATATTATCTAATTACTTACTTGAAAGACCTTTTTGCGCCTACTTTCATTAAAGCTAATAAGACTATTCAAAACCAGGAGTTATTTAAGTAATCCAACACTACATTACCTACTGAGTACCAGTATAGTGTTCGATATAAACGAAACAATGTTTCAGATTCCAATAAATTTATGTAATACATTTCTTCTTTATTTTCGTTCCTACCCCAGCCAAGTAGAACTATAAATCTTAAAGATTTCTATTCTATCGTGACTTTTGGACTTGATTCATCAACAATCTGAAATTGAGATCTGAAATTGTTACATTAATAAAGCTTGAGAAAATAATATTTTCTAATTATATAACACGATCAATCAGAAATAAGATATGGAGATGGATAGGCCACACACTCAGAAAACCAGAAAACAAAATCGCGCAAATGAGCTTAGAATGGAACTCACAAGGCACTAGAAGGCCACCTGCTGGAGGACAATAAAACAAGAACTTGAAAAGTGAAATCAGCAGCTAGAAATCCAGTACGATGGATATGTCAAATGGAAGCCCTATTCTCCCAAGACGTGTAAGGAAAAAAATATATAACACAAAATTAAAATGAAATAAACGTCACTGATTCGAGCTAAATAAAACCTGTTAGCTATTCTATTGAAAGTTCTATCACTTTAAAAAAAAATTACGTTTTAATTTTGGATTTAAAAACATTTATGTACTGTTTATTTAAACATTATGTACATTGGTACGTTTGACCAGGATAGGAAATGAGGAAAATAGAAGGGAAGGAGGGCAATTACGAACAAAAATGTTAATGTTCGATTTGAATTTATGTAGATCATAAATATGGAATTTATTATGTTTGGGGGGGACATACGATGAAATTTGGTTCCACAATCCGGATGTTGAGGTTATAGACGAATTTCCATAGCTTTTCTTCTGCCATCTAGAAATTTCTACGGTGTAGGAATGAGCACATGCTGCCCTTCGTGTTTCACTTGCTTTTTATAACTCACATGCGATGCTCTTTACAGCATCTTGATATAAGTTAGACAATCAATCAGAATTAAAAATTAAGAATTATATTAGTCTAGCACTAATCAATACCTACTGTTGAATTCCATATTGTTATATGTTTTGTAAGGGACCGTCTTACTTTTGTTTGCGATCGCGAGATGTCAAAAAAAAATGTTAAAATATATGAAAATGTATGAGACTAGACAATGGGAACGGCGTGAAAAATTTAATGGCATAAAAGTTAAATTCATTTCAATGTTAAAGTTATCAACAAAACGTCATCTGTTATCTTCTGGTCTGATTTTTCTCTTTCTTTTTTTTAAGAGGCAAAAATAGCTTAAGTAGCATGCACAGTTATAGTGGAAATAGCAATTTTTAAATCTCTTCCATTTATAAAATTCATTTTAATTTTAAATTATAGTACTCAGCAAATAATATTTTTCATATTATTTAAATAATTTTTGAAATATCATTGAGAATTTAAAATGTTCAACGGCGTTGAGATTGTCAGCAAAAATAATATTTTATATCGCCGTGAAATTCGACAGGAGATGCACGTGAAATGCGTCGGCATTGTCTTCATTGTTAACCTGGTTAATTTTTAATCCTACAGCTTCTTTTTCGACAATCAAAAATATTTCTTTTAATTAAGTAAATAGATGTTGTTGCTACAATTGCAATATATATGTCATTAGGATGTGCATTTTTCATAAATGATCTGATGAACATGTATTTTCGTTTATAAAATCATTTCAAAATATAACAAACATTTATACAACAGGATTGGAAACTCTTGTTGAGAACACAACTTTGTTTGACCTATTTTTAATTTAAATTTGTCTGTTATTTTAGTTTTTACTGCTAGATTGCATATGGTATATATATTGGGCCGGTGTTAGTTTGCTACATATTGTTAATAAAATCGTAGTGAAAAAAATAAAAATAAGAACCTCAGTTGATAACTCTAGTTCTTTTTAGCAATTCAAATTTTAATTAGTAACGTAAATAAAATAAACAAAATAAAATAACAAATAATCAATTAAATATCAATTAAATATCAAATTAATTTTACTTAATTAAAAAAAAAAACTTAAAATACATAAATATACATATAGACATGTATATATTTGTTTAAATATCAATATTTATTTGAACTCTAAATAGTAGACAATTTACAAGTTTGTTTATAGAAATTTTCTGCACGAGCAAATTTATTTTCCTTGACAGTTATATAACAATCTGTATAATGTAAGTATATATATACATATATCTTAAATTTAAATCAAAAAAATTTTTATCTTAATATTTAATTTATTTTTTTTTTTTTAATAAAATTTCAGCTTGAATAAATATTAAGAAACAAGAAAAAAAGTAAAATATTAAATTTGTAAAAGGATATCATATCCGAAAACTTTACACACACAATTACAACAACAATTTATTGTTTTATTACTCTACTCTGTATATCTTTAAATTATCTTAATAACTAAATTGAACAGCCTATTCGTAAGAAGAGATTTTCAATATTACCACGTGTTTCAAAAAAATTTAATATTTACCTTAAAATCATTGAATTTTTTTCAAAATTTTGTAACTCTTTCTCCCTCGACATCTCTTTTAATAATCCTTTTTCTTTTTAAATTTTTTTTTTTTTGTTTTTGGGTTGTTTAAAATCGGGTAATAAAAACTTTGAATAGAATCAAAATGAAATATTCTAATTTGCTCATGGTGTGGTCCAAAATGTTAATAAAAACTTGAAATAATTCCGAAAGCCATTCAGACGTTCGTTAACTTTCACTATTTTTCTATAATTCACTTAATAGTTCAGTCTTTGTCATTTTTTCAGTCCATTACATTTTTTTTTTTTTATAAACAACCAAGCGTTAGGGAATTGTATTACATCTTGGGTCTTATAAATTATTTATAGATAATGAAGAAGTTCCGAAGTTAAAAAGAGAGTTTTACATCGACTCAAGTATCCCAAACATTTTGATGATCCGCTCGCGATGTAAAAAATATGATAGTTCCAGGTCATTTTTTGGTTCACTTGTATATCTAAAATGTTTAGACTATATCTGAGTTTCGTAAAGTAAGGCCAAAGCCGTTAATATATATAAACGGTCTTTGATAAGACCTTGAAAGAGAAATTTGGTTCAAAATTTAGATGTTTGCGTGATGAATTAGACAGTTTTGATTTTTAGACGAGTTAAACTCAACTCTGTTTTTTTTTTTTGCCCCAGCCAGCAATTTTTATTAAATCATTGTTAATCATATTAACCATTATTTGTCTTCTCTTGCTAACTTTAGCAGTTGTAGCATTAGATTTGCGAAGAAAATCAAATTGAATTGAATTTAAGGTTGATTGAAGTAGGTTATTGAAGAAAATTCAGAACAGAGTTGATGAGAGAACAGATCCTTGTGGAACACCAGCATTTATATTAAATTTTTTAGACTTAAATCCGTCTCTTATACATAAAATAGTGATATGTATACCATTTTTGTTGTTGCGTCAATGAAGAAGCAAAATTACAATTTTAATGGAGTCGAACTCATTCATTACTAATATTACTATCTCGATTTAAGCTTCAGCTTTATAGTTAAATTGAAAGTTAACAAATTATTAGTGCAAATAGTGCCTATTTAGAAATAAGGAGCTAAATATGTATAACGTTTCTGTAGTGAGAGTATAGGTACATATATGCTGAATATTTACGCGGATAATTTTTCAAACAAATAAAAGTGTCAATCATTACAAATTGTGTCAATGAATGATGCAAATAGTTTTTATTTGAAATAATATTCGTTCATCATATTTGAAGCAAAGCATTTTTTTGTTTGTTAAAAACTATTTTTTAGTGGAAGAAAATTACGTGAAATAAACAAGAAAACAAAAAAAATTATGTAATTTTTATAAAAACTTATTTTCTAGCGTTAGATTAAAATTTTTGTATAACCCACTGATCAACAACTCAAAAAAAGAGTAATATTGGGATTTAGCTAGATTTCTCCCCCACTCAGAGCGAAATTAAAAAAGCACCGATTAGACAAAGTATATTAATGATTAGACGGATTTGATTAGACATAGTATATTGCAGTAGAACCAATCAACTCAAGACTATTCTAGGTTTAACTAAAGACCCAATTGTTGAAATGGAAAAACCAGAAATATATAGGTTTACTTACAGTCATTGCAACAAAGTTTATATTCGACAAACTAGGATAAACATGAAAACGAGACTCAAGGAACACCTAAAAAAAGCAAAACTAGCTAAGGAGAAGAATTTAACAGAATTCAGATTCAAAGTAGCAGAACACATCATCCAAGAGAGTCACAGTATTTCCAAAGAAGATATAGAAATGGTAAATTACATAATAGATTTTCGAAAACTAGATTCAGCAGAAAAACCATCGAAATTTATAAAATTAAGAATGATTCACTCCTAAATAAAGGCTTGGATATTCTTCATTATTTAAATTTTTAATTAAAGGTAATAGAACCAATAAAACTAACTCTACCTGTCACTCTAACATTGGTAACTTCCAAATAATAACAATAAAATAAATAATAATATTATGAATAATAAAAATATCATTACAATCCTCCACCTGTGCTATTTAAATTTAATTTGAAAATAAACAATCAAATCAACCAGCTGCAAAAAATGTCAAATTGCTACCTGTCCAATGAAAATAAATAAAACGATTTTAGATTAAAAATTTCGGCAAGTCAAATGCAACAATTATAATACCTGCAACAATTAGGTGCCTATTATGTATTTCGATAACGATTACGATTTGATCGAACGAAATGTCAAAATGCAAAATTGCCATTATGTATTACGATATCGTTCAGAAATTGTCGACGAAATCGATAAAGTTTATCGATGTAAAATTTTACCACGAAAGAGACATCGAAAGAGAGATTTACAAATTATTTCAATTTTGAATTGAAAGGATAAAATAAAAGAGATACAAATATATTTTATTTATATTGGACATTATATTATTTTATTTATATTGGACACTTGGCGTTTTGTTTTTTATTTATGATATTTTTTGAAATAAAAATAAATTTAAAAGTTGAAATGAAAGTAGGTATTTTACTTTATTCTTCATAATAATTTTTTATTGAAATAAATTTTAATAGGAATGAAAGGCCTGTTACAAATATACTGCAATATGAAAAGATATAGTGTAAATAATGAGACACCATTATAAATTTTCCAAAGAGGTACCAGGATATCTTGTACTCACAAAACCAATTACCTGATTATGATCACATATCTAAAAACAAAAACTGTTATAATAATGTAAACTAATTACAATAAAGTATAAACTTATCAGAATTGCATTAATGCTAAAAAATCCCTTTCTACTATAACATAAATGTTGTACGTTTTGCTTCGGTGATTTAATTTGAATAAGCTTTCCATCTACTGCTCCAATTATTTCAGTAATTCTGCTTTATCATAGAAATAATGTTTGCCTGACTTTTTTCTTCTAGTGCGTAATGGAATTTGATCCATTTTGCAGTTATAAACTGCAAATACATATAAAACTTCTTTAAGAACAAAAAAAAATTAGCTGTGCTAGTCCGACATGGAAGTCATTTCCTACGTTGAAAATCATTTGCTTGGTACAAACCGCACAGAATCTTAATACAGTAACCAATTTAATTATATTTGGAATCGACGTAATTTTGTATTTTTTATTTCCAATTTTTGTCTTAATTTAATAGTTTTAATAATGTAGATAATAACTCATCAAATTTATGTTTAAATAACATACGTATAATCTTCCAAATCTAGTGGATTAGAATAATCCCGAATATATGTTCGCTTGTTTTTTAATTCTGCAATTTGATAGCGTTTTTCAGCACTATCAGAAATTGAAAAATTTAACCCTGCTGAAATCATTTTATTTATAAAAACTTATAATTTTATAATTATATTTTATTTAAACACTTCAGCTTATTTTCAACTTAAAAATTTTAAATATAACATTATTGTTTTGTTTTTTTTCGTATAATAATTTGAATTTGACATTTAAAGAATGAAACATATGTCATTTTCATCGTAGATTTGAATTTTACAATGGCAGCATTTTTAAACACTTTCGATCAAATTTTCATCGAAATACATAATGACACTAACGATCACAATCGAATAACTTTAACGATAACGATGAACGATTCGATTAATTTCGATCGAAATACATAATAGGCACCTTAATTCCTTACACTGCAATCGTGGCAAAATCATTTTTGTCAACATTGTCAAACTACATGTTGTAGATTAGGAAATGTTTTTACATTTGATCTTAGTTTGGCATTGCCGATTACAGCTCACTAACAAAGTGTGTTATGTTAATTATGGAAATCTTTTATACATATGTATGAAATTTCTTTAACTTTGTCCAAGTGAGTCCATCTTCTTATATGCCTTTGTGAATTTTGAAGTTTTATTGGTTTTATTTGGTCTGTATGTTAACTCGCAAATTTATATAAATTTATCCAAATTCCTGTATGTTTACTTTTTTATTTGCACGCTCTTTACAAATTTTTGATGAGAAACTTAAGAGAATTTTGTGTTTAAAACGTGGCGTGGCGTCAGAGTTTTTTCTTCAATAAATTTTTGCAAATGAAATTTCTATTTGCAAAATTTTGTAAAAATTTACTTTCAATTTTTCGTTGTTGTTTTAAATGTCAATAGAATATTTTTCATATAAAAAGTAGTATACCAAAAAAGTTTTATACCTAACCTGAAAACTTAACTTTTTACCGACAAAAGACCAAAACCACGAAAAATTATTTAAGTTGATTTTTTTCAACAAAAACATTCAACAATTTAATTTTACAAAAAATTTCAGAAAATTATTAAATTAATTCAAATTTTAAAAAATTTCATAACCTAAAAATCAATTATTTTTGACATGAAAAAATTTGGATAAAATTATGCAAATTTTGTTTGTAAAAGAGAACATTTTAACTATTCTCGCAGAATTTTATGATCACGTGATTTTTCCTCTCATTTGCAAAATTTTGCAAATAAAAGTAAACATACAGACCTATTGCATAGTTTTCGATAGTTTTGTCAACTGCCCGGATCGCTGTGACGGCTTCAAAAATAAGCAGATGTGGTAAATTTTGCAGAATATCTCTTATATAGAATAAGTTTGTGTAACTTTGGATCAGCAATACTTCTCTTTGGAACATTTACAGATACTTGATTTAATACTGAGAATTGTTGGCCATAATCGAGTAGACATGTAGGTTCTGAGTATTTAACAGTCTTGCTTTTGTAAATCACAATATAATTTAATTCCACAGCCTTTTTTAAATATAAATGGAACTAAACTATATTGAACAAGATTACTGTGAAAACTTTTTGTTTCTTCAAAATATTTTTATATCTACTTTAGAGAGTTTCGAAATTATAACCTAAAATTTTTGAATTACATATATTTGATACAATTTTATTGTTTTTTGGAGGTAGGAGTTTTAAAAAATATTCAAATGCAAAAAACAGTGTAAAAATATTAAAAAGGACACAAAAATTTAAAATAAATTTGTTTTATTTCTCTCTCTTTCTCTTTCTCTATTTCCCTCCCCTTCAATATATAAATTTCAAGTGTATTTATCTTTTGGATTTTTGAGTATTGTACAAAGTTTGATGATTTTATTTGTATTACATCACATCATAGAACGAGAAATTGTATGTAAATAAAATTGCATAGGATGAGAAATTAGTAAAAAAAGAAGATATATTTACATACATATACATACATATATATAATAATGTATAGAGAGATAGATCATTTTTGTTTTATTGATTTTTTAAAATAACAGTATTAAATAAATTCAAACGATAATAAAAACTGTGATTGTATTTCTATCTAAAGGATATAAAATTGAAAAGGTCGAATTTGAATTATTTATTATATAACACGTTTTATTTTTTTGTTTTTTTTTTCACAGAATGTGGCAATATGATAAAAATGAGAATATTATAAAAAAAAATCAATTACAATAATAACTATTTACACTACTATTGTTAACTTAATTTTAAAAATTAATTAAATTTTTGAATAGAACTAAGTTACTTTTAAAGAATTTAATTAAATATAAAAAAAAAAGGATTTTTAATACTAATCCTACCCCAACTTTATTGTATATTATAATATATAGTATATTACAAAGTTCCACAATGAGTCTCTGAACTCACTCATCACACAATCAGCGTGCGCAATCAATTCGTTCAATTGTTCACCCATAATCAGAATGTGGAATCATAAGATTTTACTATACAAAATTCTAGAAAAAAAAATTAGCCAATAGGTTCTGCTAACACATAGAAAACAACGCTACATAGAAATAGACGCCATAAGTTCAAGGATTGACAATTTTACATACATTTGAATTCGGTCATACAACAGTTTATAAAATGGTCATAACTATAATGGATATGGTCATAACTATGATGGATATGGTCATATGCATAACTCGGCTTCTAAACCTCTTCTACTAGGTATATATGCATCCACTTTAACCGAAATCTAAAATTTAACTATCACACAAGAAATTTAGTTTCCTAAGTCGAGCGATCTAAAATCATCTTCTCAAATATATCTGCAGAAAGAAAGTGGTCACTGGTCGATGTTGTCATAAGAATAGCGAACACTATTCAATAAGGTACGATTGACTTTGGACTTATCTTATTCGGAGACACACCCCAAGAAAATATCCGAAAAACCACCAACCAAGTTGCGATAAACAAGTCGGCTCGGATTTTGCGCACTACCCAACACAGCGATAGTAGTTTTGAGAGTAGAGGCAAAATTCACCAATCATGAAACTGTACACCAATGCAAGCGTATTGCATAAGCGCTATAACAATATCTGAAATTCTTTGATATAACTAGGTAGTACAAAAATACAAAAAACTGCTAACACTAATAGTATTTTCTTTCTTACTGTTCTGAACATTTTGCTTTTGTAATAAAAATGGGTCGATGTATTTTTAAATTTTTACTACAGGGTATTAATGAAAATCGGATTGAAAAAATAATGCCTAAAAAGTATCCAATTTCTACACCCTGGAAAGATCCAGGTGATTCAAAACTGATTTAGGAAATTCAATTTATTGTAAGAACTGCCAAAATGTGGACAATGCTTCCATGTCAAGTGTTCACTTCTGATAGAAACGCTCCATTACACAATTTGTAACTTTTCAAAAAGAACTTCTTCAAAATCGTCTCCAACTTATCTACCAATTCTCCTCTATCATCATATTTCGATTCCAATACTTTTCTCCGTATTCGGCCGAACTTACAATAATTTTGTATAAAGGCGAATCCTTTCTTAGTGTTCGGGTAGTGCGTATAAAAAAACAAGCAATGCGTTATTTTTTGCTTTTTGTTAAATTTAATTTTAAAATTTTTATATGTATGTATGTATATAGTTATTAGTTCTTTTGATAGATTTAAGCTATATTTCAATTTTTATGCTAAAGTACAAACAAGTTAATTAAGTACAAATAAAAGTAAATAATTTTTAATAAAATAATCTAATAATAATAAATATTGTTTCAGTTAACTTGGACTGCTTTGACCTTACATAACAAACCTACGGAGGTGCTACGGAGATATAGGATTTACCTCATTAAATTAATATGATATTACTATTGCAATACTATTAAATTAATAGTATATATACTATTAGATTTATTAAATTAATATTATTAAAACTATAATTATAATAGGATATACTATTATTTTATAATGTGATGGACTATAGTATTTATAGCACAATGTTTAAATAATGGTACATTTCAACTGTTGATTTAATAAGGTTCAAATTGTTATAACTGGAAATATTCCCTGAATATCTTATATTTTTGTACACCTGTGCTATATAAGAAAATATTTACGAATATTGTACTTATGATTGGCACAGGTTTATTGTGAAATTGCTGTAGTACCCATTTTATGATATGTACTTACCTGTTTTTAATTTACCATATTATGATGTTCCATTTTTATAGCTGTTGTAACATTAGGTAATGACAACGAAGAATATTCAGTCGCATCGTTTACAATTTTTACAACAATATTACTTTAGCTGGAGTGTTGGACAAGAAAAGTACCATAAAAGATATTTGAGGCGACATTTTTCTTCATTATGGACATTTTTATGATTTGCCGCAAGACTTTGCGATACGGACAGTTCAGATGTATGTAATTATAAAATACTTCAAGGAATCACGCCTTAATGGATTTTGAACTTAAAACGAACCACACTGTATATTCACGATTCCTTATGGATAAAGTGAATTCAGAATGAATTTTTGATCTAACGAGAAATCTGGGGGCAAAACACGAAGCAAGTCTTTGAATTTTATATGCATTTTTTATGTTTTGTTTTATGAAATAAACACGTAATAAAGTTTTTACATTTTTTTGGATAACAATTTCACCTCAAAATTTTTAATTACTATATGCAATCTTCAGGCATATTAAGTCCTTCCAAGCTAAGATTATATTATATAATATGTAGGTAATCGTTTAGAATTTTAATATATGTATAAAATGTCTTATAAATTTCTTTTGGAATATTATTTTCATATACAAAATATTATATGTTATTATAGATTACGTATCAAAATACGATATAAGTACATACATATAATAAAGTTTATCGGCCGTATCGTTAAGGAATAACCAAAAACTGTGTAGTAAAAAATTAAAGCAATCAATTTCACAATGTAAATCTATATTAATTTCTAGCAATGTACATGTACATATAATATGTTATATATATGTGTACATACATACTTTCAATTCCTGTTTACAATGAAGATAAAAATGCACGTTCATCTCTTCTACGTACATAGGTAAAAAAGATTCTTGGTTGGGTTGAGTTGGTCTTAGATTTGATGAAGATTTATTACAGATAACTTAAACTTTTTTTTTTAATTATTTTCTTATTTCTTTTTTATTATTCTGCGACACGTGTAAAATGATGATATATATAAATGTATGTATATATTATGTCGTAGTATGTACATTTACATTGCTTGACTACATGATGCGGACGATTTAGCAACAACGAGTTTTATTAATTCTTTATTTTGTAATAAGTTAAAGTATGAAAATATGTAACTTTGCTTATAATAATTTAATTTATTGTCAATTTTCAATTATCTCTTTTGTTCTTACTATAAAATATTTTGTGATGAAATGTAAGAAGTTATGATTTTTGTTAATGTGTTTATATTAGAAATCGAAATAAATATGTAATTAAAAGGTATTGTTTATACTTACTTATATTGCAATAATATCATGATATTAAGGTGACACAATAGAAATATCACGATATCAGCAATATTGCAATATCGATATTACATGTCTGCCAGTAGCATTACAATATAGTATTAAGTGTTTATATTTGTTTATACAAAATTTGTATTTAATTTTTGTCTGTAAATATGTTTTATCAAAGTTGATACAAATTTTCTTTATGTACAATTTTTCAAATATGCAATTTAGCTTACTATTTCTAAATCAAGTGCTAAAATTATCTTACCATCGAAATTATTTTTTCAATAACCAGAAATAACGCACATAGTAATATTTTTATTTTATAAGCACATAAAAATGTATTATTCTTTTTTCTGATGTTGTTTTTTAAGATAAACTTTATAAATAAAAAAAAATTAAGATTCGAAATACAAAAATGTTCGATCAGGTAATGTGAACTATAGACCTATTTCGATTCCTTCCAAAATGAAATTATAATAACTGAGAAACTTTCGAAATATCTTGCGAGCAAAACATAATCTCAAACAGAAAATATGGTTTTAGATCGACCATATTGACATGTTGACTTGTCTTTGTAAAAACTCACAAACTACAAAATTCTGGTGAAGCTGACATTGTTACTTTACATATTTCTAAAACTTTTCGAGTGTGATACGTAACTTTAATAGCCAAATTTCAAACTATATGTCGAGATTCTATATTTTCTAGATAGATTGAAGGTAAACAGCTGAAAAATTTGGTGTTTCGCATGGTTCTGTTCTTTCACCGACTTATTTTTGATTTCTATAAACGGCTTACTCAATAAACACAATCTTCAATCAAATCCACAGTTTTGCAGATGAAAGTACTGTTGTGGTATCCATCGTTTTTCGTTGTAAAACTATTACAGTGACGGAAGTTTATAATAGAAAAGATGGATAATGGTAAACATGATTACCCATTATTTGACTAAAATTTCTTACTTGCGCAAAGAAAAAAAGAGTTGAGTTTAACAATTCTAAAATGATTTTATAAAATTTGTTTCTTTTTTAATTATTTTATTAATCTTGCTCACTACTTATTATCTAAAAATATTCATTTTTCTTCTTAAAAGGATTTTTTTACAAATTAAAAATAGTTTTTTTTTTTTTATATTACTAGTCTTTTTCATTTAATTTTCCCATATTTTTTTTATGCATAACTTTTGTTAAAAAAGAAAAATTAAAGTAAACCAAAAGAAAGAACTACTATATACACAGACATTTTAAGTATTTATATTATTTTTATTAAAAAAATTAAAAAGTTGCTATTACTAAAAAAAAAACAATTATAAATGATACAAACTTATTAAAAAAAACTTACACAAATATTTTATTATATTTCTTCTTTTTTTTTTTTGAGGTTAAAATTATGAACTAATTAAAATATCCAAAAATTTAATTTTATCTTTATTACAACTTTTATTGAAAAAAAAAATTTAAAAAGATAATTATTAAATAAAAGATTATAAAATAATAATTTAATTCTATATTTTTTTTTCAATTTTTTCAATAATTTTACAAAAAAAAAAAAATTTTTAACAGCTTGGCATCTCTTCATTAGATACTTTAATAAAAAATAAACAAGCTGTATCATTTGAATTGTTAACCATACTATAATATTTGCCTAAAAAAAATAAGAAAATAAAAACTTATATTACAATATTTTTTTTTATATTAACAGAATTTACCTTTTGGAATTGAAACAAAATTTCCTGCTTTAGAATTGTAAACTTGACCGTCAATATGAAATTCCAATACTCCAAATATAAACAAAAAATGCTAAAATTAAATTTTTAAATCAAATTAATAATATAATTATATTAAATAAATATCATAAAACTTACCAAATCAAAAGTTTTTGATTTTGTTCTTGGTTTTTGTGATCCTGATTTAAATTTTATATAACCAAAATCTCTTGAACGCTCTTCTTTATAAAACGCATATTGTACACCATTTTTTTCAGAAACTTGCATTTTACTTATATCAGCTTATATAAAAATTAATTAATTTAAAAAATTAATTATAATTTACAATAATTATATTATACGATATACAAATACATAATATATTACTTACTTATTCGAAATGTATTTTCAGCAAAGTATCTTTGAATATCATCGTCAACATCACTTTTAGAATTGTTATTACCACTATTATTAGCATTCATATTTTTAATTTTTGTTGAAGCAGTCGCTAATTGTCTCACCCAATGAAATAAATCTTGACTTTTCTCGCAATTATTCTTGTAGTTTGAAATAAATTTTATATGTGTAATTTAATATGGATTTAAAATGAAAATAAAAAAAAAAAATTACCTCACTATTCTTAGAATAATTTGTTGTTTGATTAGATGAAATAAGCTGATTTGAGTTATTAGTACAAACTTCATCTGTAGTTTGAATATGATTTTTTGTAGTATTTTTATTTAAATTTTGTTCATCATTTTGTGAAATAATTTTCTTTTCTTTTTGTGATTTTTTATCTAATTTAATTTTGTTCTTAAGTTTTAATTTCTCGCTTGTTTTTAAATATTTTTTATTAATGTTTTGTTCATTAATTTTATTTTGTTTTTGTACATTATCTGTACATTCAGTATTTGAACCCACATTAGACAACACTGTTGTTTCAAATTTATTGAAACTTTCTTTTATTGAGTCAACTATTTGTGTTATATCTTTTGCATTTGATATATTACATGAATTATTCGAATGTTGCTTATCAAGCTGAGAAATTTTATCTGTAGATAATTTTTTATTTTCATTTGATTTTTTGATATTTTGTTTATCGATAAAATGATTTGAATTTTGTATTTCAACTCCTTGAACAAAATCTGGAAAAATTGTTTCAGGATTTAGACAATTTTCTTCTGCCTCTGTATTTATTTTATTCTTACGTTCTTTTTGTTTTTTAATACTTCTTACATTACTTCCATCATTATTATTATCATTTAATATATTCTCTTTTAATATTAATTTAGAATTTTTTTTAACTTTTTTCTTTTTTACAGATTCAATTTGATTTGTAATCATATCATTATACTCAGTTAGCGATGGCAAAAGTTCATATTCATTGGTAGAATATTTCGAATATTTATATACTCTGCGTGGAGCTGGCTTTCGACTTGACCTACGGATTACAGATTGCGGATACGGATTGGTTATTGATTCATTAATTTCTTTATTCAAAATAGGTTTATAGCTACGAGGTACACTATTCATAAGACTTTGAATCTCAGATTTTTTTATTTTTCTATTAATACTGTAATTTTGTGTTTTAGAAATTTCTTGTGTATTATTTTCATTATTACTTTGACTGTATGTGATATTTTTATCTGAATTATTATTATTTTCACTGGTAGTTTTTTTGTTGAATTTACTTTTCTTTGATTTAGCAGCTGGTAAATTAGGTTTTTTGAATATGAAATCGTCATTTAAAGCCTCAGCTGGAATTTCTTTTGATTTACATGGTGACTCAGTAATATTACTAAAAATTCCAGATATATCTGTTGCAATTCTTTTCTCCTTACTATTTTTTTTGTTTTTAATGCTCTTATTTTTTATATTTTCCTTATTATTTACTGATTTAGGTAATATATTTTCATCTCGGTCAATTAAATTACTATTTATAATTGTTTCATTATCCGATGCTCCTTTAGAATACAATTTGCGACGATTCGACTTTTCTATATATAGTGAAGAAGGTGGTTGTATACTTTCAGTTAAATTTAAATAAGTTTCCTTCAATAAATCAACATGTTGCTTTTTCTTTTGCCTCACTTTAGATTTTTCTTTATTATTTTCATTTTTCTCTTTCAATTTAATTTCAATAGACTTTTTCCAACAACTATTGACAGTTTCTGAGTCATCGTAAATATGATCTGTATCCTCATTTAAATCTTTTTCAATTTCTTCTGCTGCTGCGATATCATGAGTGGTTAACACGGAAGAACTAGATGAAGAAGAGTTACCATTTGCAATGTATTGTTCTAAAAAAGAAAAAGTTATTTGCTTTTTTATCTCAAATTTTTAGTAAAAATTACCTTGTCGCAATTCATTAAACTGCTTTTGTGCAAGCAATGGCATTGATTTGGATTTCTTAATAAGTCTATAGTGCTTACGAAATACACGCTTTGGTTCGGGAGAATCTGAAGATGATGATAGTTTTCTTGACCTTGAATTAAGTCGACTTCTTAAAGATTTTTTTCTTTTATTACTTTGAAAATATGTTGACGCATAACCTGAAGAATTTTCTTGCTGTTGAGGTATGTTAATAATAACTTCATTTTGTCGAAAATAGGCTTCAGCTGGTGGCAATGGTAATTCTTGATTATTTATTTCACTGTTTGAATAACTCTTACATATCTTTTGTTCAGATGAAATATTTCTTTCTTTTTGACGAGACGAATTTCGTAAGACTGATGCAGAACATGAACGATTTCTATTTTTTTTTTTTTCATTTTCCAACTGAAATTGACAATATTTTGATAGTCTTTTATTTGAAGAATTTTTTTCATTTCCATATTCCGCAGAAATAACATTTGATTCTTTTGCAGGTAATGTAGAGTTAAATTCATCTCTCAATAGAAATGATGGTGGAGCAGGAAATGTTGAATTACTCCTACTGTTTTGTTCTCTCATGTGTAAAATAGAAAAACCAGAATGTTCTTCAGTTTGGTTAATATCATTATGCAAAAGATATGAAGGAGGCGAAGGTAAATTTGATAATGAATTTTTACTTTTACGACTTTGTATTTTTGCTTTTTGCAATTCTTTAGTAAAAGACTGATTATTAGGAATTTCCCGAAACACATTAACTAATGGCAGATTTGATTTTCTATGATAATCACTTATATCGTCATCAGATATATTTATTTGTAAATTTGATTTGACAAAATTACATTTGGTTTCATAATCTTGGTATATTTTGTTATATTTTTCTTCAGTCACATTTTTATTTGATGCTCTCAATTGACTCAACGTATTTATTTTAATATTGGCTAAGATAGAAGAAGTTCTAGATCGCCTTTTCCTTAAATCGACTGGTTGAATAGAATAATTTTCGGGTATAAAAATTTTACTAGTACTACTTTTATTAAAGGTATTATTTCCAGAAGATTTTCTTTGATTTCTTGTTTTTGAAGAAAAGTCTAAAAGAGTGGTATTTATCTGATCATTATCAGGATTTTTTCTAGTAGAGTTATTTGTTTCACTATAAGCATCTTTCCGTGTTGGTGAATTTGTAACAACAAGCGATCTAAAAATATGAAAATTTAAGTTAAAAAAAATTAAGTTTCATTTCTTTTTACACATACTTTCTTGACAAATTCTTGTCAGTTTTCGGTATTTTATTTTGATCCCTCAAAGGAAGAGAAGTATCTCTAACTACTATGTTGGCTGCTCCTGTTTCATTTTCAACATCTTCATCACTTGTCATCAACATATCAACATTATCAATGTTTGTTTTGTTTTTTTTATTTTTGGGTTTTCGGCTTAAATTTATTTTTCGACGAGATATAGACATATTTTTAGTTGTATCTTGAAAAGAATCAGAAAATTCTGGTGGTGGCGGAAACTTCGACGTATTGATTTTATCATCATCTTTATTTCTACTTGTTTCATTGATTTTGTTTCGTTTATTATCAATCATTACAACCACAGGAGTTGTAACTATGGATTTTCGTATTCGATCAATAATTCTATCTGCACTTGATGATTTTACATCCTTATTGAAAACTTCATCAAATTTATCATTTTTAGGTGAATTTGAATTATTATGAGGATTTATTTTTTCAGCCAAACTTTCAACAGAAACTATTATTGGTAAAGGCGATTGATTCTGATGACTAGTATCCTTAACTTTATAAGGTGTTGGATTCTTCAATGTTGCTAAATTTCCAATTCGCTTTATCTGAGGAATTTTAGATACTTTTGAAGTGCTACTTATAATTTTTTTTGGAACTGGTAATGTTTCATTTGCTTTTTGAATATTTCTTATTGTAGGTGAAAATTGTTCCGGGGATTTTGGATTTATGGTAAAAGTTTTTTGTTGATTTGATTGATTGCTTATTTTTTCCATAGCAGAACTATTTTTTTTTGGTGTTTCTTCGAATATATATTCGTCATTTTGAGCATTATCTTCACTTTGAATTTCTTCATTATTAATATTGGAGTACAAATCATTTGAGGACCTAATGATGGTATAAGTTCTACGTTGCTTAGAAGGAGTTGTTTCATTTATTTTGCTTAATGAACTTCGTTTTGGTGAAATATTATCTTGTGAATTTTGCTCTCTGTAGTTTATACCATCAGTTTTGTTAATATTCTGCTCTCTTGATTCAGAATCATTAAAATTTTTCTCTTTATTTAATTGATTTTCATGTTCTTCAAAATTATTTTCACATTCCTCAACGGTAGGAGAAAATCTTAAAACATTTTTACACAATTCCCATGAATTTTCTCCATTTTTTTTTAATTGAATTTCATTTACATTTCGTGTAATTGAAATATTTTTATTCATGGTTGGAAATTGAACATTTTCTTGTAAATTCTGAGTTTCTGGAATAATCATTGTTTCTTCATGTTCATCTTCATTCACAATATTGGAATCTTCTTGCGTTTGTGGCACTATAGTAAAATCAATATTTGAATTACAATCGATTTGCTCTAACTCCATACTATTACAGTTTTGGTTTGTTATTGTATTTTTTTTACATTTAGCACATTCACTGTTGTTTTTAGACTTCAGATATTTCCTTTGATTACGTGTTAATCGTAAATTACTTTGATGCAATAAGCACAACTCATTTTTTAACGTTGAATCTGAATGTTTTGAAATTTCCATTGAATTTTTATTTAGAGTAGTTAAATTTTTATTTAAATTATTTTCTTCTTGTTCTAATGAGCTTCTCCCTGATTTTGATAGACTGCCAGCAGTTTCAACATCATTTTCTTCTAATGGTGGAGATTGTATTATAAAAGCCGAACTATCGTTGTCAGTATTTTGATCAGGAAGCTTGTGGCAGACGGGAGTACTCATACAACTCGGATTCTAAAACAGGTAAATTATTTACAAGTTAAAATGTCAATAAACTAAAAATAAAAACTTACAAATTGATTTTCTTGTAACAAAGTCTTTTCAAATTCGTTAAGTAAAACTCTTTTTTCGAAAGATTTTTTGTTAGTTCGAGAACGAGAAATAGAACGACGTTTTAAGGGTGAACCATTATTTTTATTATTAAGGTCTGCATTTAACTTATTTCTTTGTTGTAAATTCGTTTCTGTTATATCACTAAACTCAATTTCTTTTTTACTTTCATCGTGGTTACTTTTTGTAATATTATCCTGTGCATTTTGTACTACGTCGCCAATTTTATTTTGGGTAGATATACCAACATTACAGCTCTCTATTTGAACATCAAAATTTTGTTTATTTAATCCTTGCGATAAAACTTCAATAAAATTATCTTTTTTTTTATTGTAATTTCTTTTCTTTCGAATATATTCCCACAACTTCTGATTATCACTTAAAGTGTCATCTCCAACTGATGATGTTTGGGAAGCTGAAAAACTCAAACTATCTTGTACGACCAGAGGTAGTCTAAAAGAAGAACGAACAAATTTTTTGTATTTTTTTTTTTAAAATAAGAACACGGGATGCAAATAATTTTTTACGCAAATCTAAGATTAATTTTCCTCGTAAGTTAAGAAAGTGTATCTATTAATTGCTTAATTTTAAAAAACGCAAATGCGTTGATCAAAAAGTTACTACTATCGAAAAAGGCTTTAATTACAATTATATTTAACAAAATAAAATACTGCGCTTTGTAAAATGTTATTATATTATTATTTTAACAAAATGTATTATTAAAATTATATAAATATAAATATATATATATATATAGAAATAAGCCACTATATTTTCAATTTGAAGTTTAAATTTTAATTAAATAGCTACATACATTATATAAAATTTGAATGGTAATAGGAATAAAAATTTCAAAACATAGAACGCGCGGATAATAAAATTTTTACTTACGATTTCTTTGTTAATTTTTCTCCCATTTTAATATTTTTAAGTTAACTTATTTTAATAAAATACAGAATTTTTTATTATCAATTTACAAAACATTAATATTAAATTTTTATTGTAAAATAAACGAATTATGTAAATATTTAATATTTAGCAATCCACAATAAATAAAAAGCGGTTACACTCAAACAAAAGTCAAATTATAATAAATGAAAATCACGCTAGAGTTCAGGTCGCATCACCCAATAAAACATTAAAAACATTTTTACTGCGTTTACATGAATAAACGTAACACACTCCACTCACCAGTTGTAATTTAACTCAAACATAATTTTTTATTAATGAAAATGGTAGTTTACCATGTTTCAGTGTATGAAATTAACGTGTATGACTACCATTTTGAAGATTTCAAGTCTGCTCATACGTTTTCAAAATCTCGTGTATGGGTGAAATTAAATGTGTATGTGTATGATGTGAAGTTAAAACACAAACAAAAACTATTTCTTTATTTAAATTAGTGGCGTCCCTTCTTTTTTAAAGTTTTTATATTACTATTTGAAAAAAAAAATAAAATAAATAAAATTAAGTGTGGTAAGCAATTGCTTGGTCCAATTTTTATTTTAATTTGTTCGTAATATTAATAAAAAATTTAGATATACTTCTGTCACAATGTTAATAAAAACGAATTGTGAATGACTAAAAAGAGTTTCGTATAAGTTTGAAAATCAGTCGGCAAAAATCAGTACTTATTTTGTGCGCTCTTATTTAAACACATGCAATCTAATTGAATTTTCACATTCAGTCGGTGTTTTATTTTCAACTTAATAATAAAATTCTGTATGTATGTCAAAGTATCAAACATGAAACTTTCATTGAAACAACTGGTGAGTGGTCGGCATGACGCAATTAACCAAAATTCGAATGCAAGGTTAAAAAACAACATTTTTGATAACACAAGAAAACAAAACTTATTTTTAATTTAATTCACGATAAAATCCATTTAGCGTTTACACGTGGCTTCGTTAAAAAAAAAGTTTTATTTGTTTGGAAAATCTTCGTAAATATTCAATTTTCCATGCAAATAAAATCTTTTTTAACGAAGCAAAAACTAGTTTCGGGGCTTTTTAAATGTAGAGGCGTTGCTTTGACGAATAGCTTCGTTACGCAATTTGACATATAGATTTAGTTTTATCCTCTTATAGTTAGCGCATTAGTATTAACCGCTATGCAAATTAAATTTTTATTAAAATTTTGTTTTCAAACAAAACTAACATTTCATTTGTTAACAATTGTTATGTTTTTTCTACAAAGTACAAAATAGACAGAGAAAATGCATTCACATTTTTTCAATCTTTTACTATAAAAAATTATAGATGAACAATAAAAAACTTATGGATATTGAAGAATATTTCTATACGTGTCAAACTGTTTTGTCTTATTTTTTAATATTTTGGTTTTGTATTTATTATTAGTTTTAGTATTCAAAAATCACTTTCCCGTAGTGTGAACGTTGTTTGGAATAGTAGCGTTTATTGTGGGATTGGTATAAGCATAAAGAATTGTAAAGACTAAGCAAATTTTTTAAAAAATTGAATTTGGAAGCAAAGATTAAGGGCTAGTTTTCAGGTGAGTACTTAAGTTACACTTAAGTTTAAGTATCATTCGACACTTAAGCTCCACTTAAAAAAAATTGAGTTTTCTAGTTAAAACTTAAGTGTTGATTTTCTGCTGTCATTTTCGGTTATTTGTAATGGCAGCACTTGTTAAAATGCAATACAAGTGACAAATAAAGTGTAAGCGTCAGAAAGATGTTCACCTGAAAACTGGCCCTAAGGGACCTAAAAAATATACTTTAAAAAATCGATTTTGATAGCAAAAATTTAAACCTAAAAAGTTTTATTGTGGCTACTGCCATAGTTGAATATTCCACCAACTGTAATCATTGCTTAAAAAATTTATAAAATATTGTCTATCACTGAGTGCTCTGACTTAAAATGCCAATGAGTTACAAATTTTTCCGATAGTAGGATTTTATAACTGTCAAGAACAATAATAAGAAATATACCCAGCAAAATTTAACTTTTCGTCCTACGTCAAAAATATGTGCTCTTGAGTTTGAAAGTACTTTTATTATTTAATGTATTTGCTTTATTTATAAATAATTACAATTTAAATAAAGCATTTAATACTGTGTAGGCATGTTTAATAAGTTTTACGTTATAGTTATCGGTAATACGTTTATAATTCATTGAATATAATTCATTTTAATTCCTTCATCATTTACATATTGTTTGCTTTTTGTCAACTAATAAAGCGTAAATGTATTTATAATAATTACACTATAATTTAGAAAAATTAAATCATAATTATTGCAAAATTAAAAAGTATAACAAAAACTATTTCAACTCTATTTAAATGAACTATTTATTGAATAGACTTTAATCATCTGTATTAAAGAGAATATACAATGGCAGATCGGTTAACTCAGCTTCAAGATACAGTCAATCAGGTAAAAATAATTATTTTAAATAAAACAAAATTTTTATCATTATGATTTTGTAGCAAGCTGAACATTTTTGTAATGCAATTGGTGTTTTACAACAAACTTCAGTTCCAAGCAAATTTCCAGGATTTGATAGAACAGGTTCACAAACTCCACAACAAGGCTCACAAGAAGATTATGCGCAATTATTTTCGCAATTGATATCTCGATGTGCCCAAGACATAGACACATTAATTGAATCCCTACCTAATGAAGACAGCTCAATTGAGCTACAAAATCAAAGCTTAAAAAGGCTCGAAACCGAGAATTTAATTGAAGCAGATCGTCTAGAAGGAATTGTGCAAGGCGGAGAATTACTTCTGGAAAAAATTCAATTAGCTTTAGAAGATATTGCACAAGCTCAGTTAGATATGCAAATTCATTCGAAAACTTAAATAAAAAATAATACAAATTAATTCGAAAACTTGAATAAAAAATAATACAATTTAATTTCAACTATTTATTGACTCATATATATAATATACAATATGGTCAGGATAAATAACAATTTATTTTAAAATAATTATTAAATTTATTTAAGTTTAGAAAATAAATTGTGGTGAGCCACACAATGATCTAATTCATGTACGTAATCAAAAAGTTCCTCAACGCAAGTTTCTGTTGTCTTGGTACGTCCACGTACTCTATCATTGCATCCTTGATATTTAGCATATAATGACTCGATTTTTGAATTTTCATTACATTTTTCCTAAAAATGATTTGCAAAATTGTTTGATATTCAATGGTTTTATTAATATTATAACTACATACTTTTAAATGGGTTAAGGGATCAACTAATTCTTCTTCTTCATCAGCTGGAGCATCTTCAGTTTTAACCGTATAAACTGGAACAATTGAATAAATGATGGTCTTGAAGAAATTGGGAATCAAAGAAATTGTAGATTCTTTTGTTGGTGCCATTATTAAACTACGTAATACAAATTTTATTTAATTATAAACTTAAAAGGAACAATTAATTGATTATGTAAGATACCTAGTAAAATTCTTTATGAGGAAATTTGCTAATTAAAAGAAAACACCGTTTTTCGTACTTATGTGATGCAACCAACACCTAGTGAAGTTAAGACTATTTGACATTTTTAAATTGCCATAATTGAAATATGTCAAATCGAACATCATTTTTCTTTTGTTATTTCACATTTACTAAAAAATATCTTTAAATTTTTTTATATTTTAAATATATTGGTACGACGATTCAAATGGCTCAAATTTCCACACGAAGAATTTCATTTTTAATTTGTTTTCAAGCCATAATGTAAAAATACAAGTCAACCAAAATATTTTTATAGTTACGTTTCGTAGGACGTATTCTCGAAGTGTAGTAGTGTGAATTGTGAACGGACATAATAATTTCAGCAAAATACATATACGCTACTAATCTAAATTCGCAGAGCTACGTCGGAGAGAATCTACGAAAAAGTGATTTTAAATTACGAAAAAAAAATAACTTCTAATTTTTTTTCAAGTTTCGTAGCATGGATATTCACAATTACATCGGAATTATATAACTTTATCTCAATTAATTCGAAAAATATAAAACTATCGCCTCTATCATAGCAGACTTAAAAATTACGATTGATATCATGTTAAATTTTCTTCTTTGAAAGAAATATGATAGTAAAATTTAAGTGTTTTTAAGTTTTATCAAATTTCTAATATTTTTAAAATTAATTGAAATGGACATCCCTGGATTTCTTACTTACAAATTTGACAAAATTAATTAAAAATGTCAGTCAGTACAGTATTGTATCAGCCGAATAGTATAAAAGTCGAGTCGACTAAAAAAGTATACCTTACCTCATAGTTTTACTGAGAGACTGAAATGCCAAGCAAGACATCAAATCAAATTGTAGAGAGAAAAATTGACAAGAACTTGAACGACCAAGCCAAAGCACTTATTTTATAAAACTTTTAAATAAAAAATAAAATATTGCAATAAAAACTGTAATATTTTATGTAAAACAAGATTCAATAAAATCTTTGGATATTTGTGCATAAATATTTTTAATGGTAAGGTAATTTCGATCATCCATTTTAAGTTGATCACAAATTAAGAAAAGTCGATGGGTATTTTAGTGAAAACATAAAATTTTTGTTGTATTAATTCATTTTGGTATTTTCTTCAAATACTATTATTAGGTATGTATTAGTTGCAAAATAAATGATAACTAAAACATGTTTATATGTAAAATATTAATTTAATTGGTAGAAAAAATAAATTTAAAAAACACCATTGATAGCCAACACTATCAGGAAATGTCAAATTGTCTTTGAATTTAAGAACTTATATTTAGGGTTATGTCTAATTACAATCTAAACACAAATATTATCCTTAAATTATTATAGAATGAACGGAGCAGTTATGGAAAATAGAGGAGCACCTATGTTATTACCTCAAATGTCATCAAGTCATTCACAATCACAACACAAACAGCCACGAAATTTCAAACTACTTTCAGATCCTCACTTAATTAAAGGGGCTACAAAAATATATAGATTTGATGGAATCGTTCCCAATGATCCAACATATCCACCGGTTATGTCACGAGATCCTAGAAATCAATTGGCGAGATATAAGCAACGAATTGAACCTTTAGTTTTATCAGTACCCAGGTTTAATAAATATAAATAACAATTTCTTCGTTAGTTTGCTAATGTAATTTAATTGTTTTAGATTCAAAATTGACACAAATTATATAGGAGAACCTCCAGCAATAGAAATTACAATAACAAATATCAATGATAATATTGACAAGCAGTTTTTATCAGGACTACTTGAAAAATGCGGAAGCTATGATGAAATGCAAATATTTTACCACCCAATAAATAATAAACATTTAGGTCTAGCTAAAGTGGTATTTGAAAACGTAAAAGCTGCTAAAGTGTGTATTGAAAAATACAACCAAAAGTCTGTGATGGGAAAGGTAAATTCGTAAAAAACATTTTTGTTATTTAAACTAATGTTATTATTGTTAGGTTTTGAATGTTTTTCATGATCCATTCGGTGATTACTGTAAAAAATTACTTGAAAATTTTACAAGTAAAGAAAAACGAATTCAAATTCCAATAGCACCAACAAAATTACCAACGAATACAGTATCACAAGTATCAATTTCTGCTCATTTACCTAATCAACCAGCAGTACAAGCACATGCTCCTGTTAGCTTTGATTATCAAACAGAATACTCGCAAAATAGTTATGAACATTCTGTAACTTCTTCTAATTATACTAGTTATCATAATAGGTCATCGGAACAGGAAGTTGATAGATATTCAAGTGCAACATATTCTCGAGAACGTTATTCTTCAACCACAAGTGTATCAGAAGAAACACATTCAAGATCTAGAGAACGAAGTCATCATAGAGATCGTGATAGAGAAAAGGACCGGGATCGTGAAAGAGGAAGATTGGAAAAGTATGAGAAAAAAGAGAGTAGACGTTACGAAAAAGAAAGAAAACATCATCATTATCATCATAAAATTGATCGTGATCGTAAACGTGACAGAAGTCGAAGTCGCAGTCGAAGTAGAGAAAAAATTAAAGAAAGATCTAAAGAGAGGGATTACGAAAGAAGTAATGAAAGAGATAAACATCGTAGAAATGCGCGATATACTAGAAATGAGCGTGAATTTTCTACATCTTCATCATCAACTGCAGCATCAGCCAATTCTGCACCACAAGCTCACCCAACACCACCAATGCCTTCAAGCTTAAACCACAATTACACAATGCATCAAATTCATACAGGATATCATCATATTCCTTCGAATACTGTTCCTGGAATACCTCAATCTCAATATGTTTATCCTCCTAATATGTATGCAGCACAACCAACTGCTTATGGACAACATATGCCACAGACACAACAATGGCCTGCAGCAAGCACAGCTTGGAATAATCATCACCATTATCACAATCCTCATCCTTATCCACCTCATCAATATCAGCAATCAACAACAACGCACCATTATCATCAATATCCAAATCATCGTCTGGAACCCCCTGGTAAATATTTTTATTTTAATGAATTTTACAAAATTACTAATTTTTCTTTTAATTTTCAAGGGAATGCTCCTCCAGCACAAAAACCTCCACCACCTCCTAAAAATGATTCAGATTCTGAAAATTGGGATGATTCTCCTAATCATTCGCCTGATAAAATACAAAAAACAAATACAGTTTCCAATTTCAAAACTAGCATTAGTGATTTAAGTAATCTGACAAAATCAAAATCAAAAAAAGAAGGTAGCGAAACTCCAGATTGGGATGATGAAAGTGATGAAGAAACTACAAGAGAAAATTTGTCTAAAAATGAGCAAAAAATTAATAATTTAAATGGGACACCGCCATCCAAATTTCCTATATCAACAAAAGGAGATAGAACATCAAATCTGATCGGAGGAAATAGAACATCTAATCTGATCGGAGGTGATAGAACATATAATGTGATCGGTGGAGATAAAACATCTGATCTAAACGAAGGAGATAGAACACCTGATTGGGATGAAGATTTAGATGAAATTCCTAAAGTAGACGATGTGAAAGATTTTTTTCGGAAAGAAGAAACACCAGTAAAATCATATAAAAATGTATACGTAGCACCCATTAAAAAAATGACTCCAATAAAAGGAAATGTTACGCCTGATTGGGACGAAGAAGAAGAAAACGAAGATGACAAGTCCTTTCTGATGCAAAATAAAGATATATCTGGTTTAAGTGATAATTCTTTTAAAGCTGTAGAATCTTCTCCAAAAATAGAAAACGATAGTCCAAGTTGGCTAAAGGAAAATGAGAATATCAAACCAAAATTAGAAGTAAAAAATGAAGAAAACGAACAAAATTTTTTTCTAAAAAATGAAATTAACAGTATTTTTTGCAAAATAGAAGCATCTAAAGAGTTTACATCGCTACCTTCACCAAAAATTACAGATGTAGAAAATGAACATTCAAATGTTGATTTAGATACTCGAATAGCAATGATGTTTAAAGAAAAATCATTTGGCATTGCTCCACCATTTCTCCAACTCGATGAAGATGATGAAGAAAATGAAGAAGGTGAAATTGAAGACTCAAAAATAAAATTAAGACCAAAAAAAGAATATAAAGGTATTGGTAAAAATTCTCAAGATGGGGCCAGTGATATTTCCTCAACAGATGATGAAATTTTGGCAAAATGTAGCTCTAGTCCAATTAATAAGCATTCAATAAAAATAAAACCTGAACAAGATGATGATCATATGTCACTATCTAGTCTTTCATCTCACGATGGAAAAATAGGTGGTATACCTGTACCGCCACAACCACCTGATGATCAACCTCCTTTACCACCAAATACTCCACCACCATTACCAACAGATTTACCACCAATGCCACCTAGTGTACCATATGGTCAACCACCTCCACCAGGATATCAACCAGATCCACAATCATCATATTATTATCCGCCATATAGCAATTATCAATCTGGAAACTATTTTTCAAATTCGAGTATGCCTCATACAACCGGTTATATTCATCCATATTTTCCAGGATTTCCTGCAAATCCAACTATGCTTTCTAGTGCAGCACCTAATCACTATATAAACTCTGTGCATTCATCTGGATATCCTAATAATTACTATTCAAATTCTTCACATTATCCTAGATTTAATAATTTAAATAATTATCAACGTCCTCCATTTGATTACAATTATTATAATTATAATGGTGTGGCACAGAAAGTTGATGGGCCACTTAGTGATACTGATGTACCCAAATATAATCCTCATGAAAAATCTATAACAAAGGTCGTAGAGAGAGTCACCAATGAATTGAAACAAATTCTTAAGCGTGATTTCAACAAAAAAATGATTGAAAATACAGCCTTCAAAAAATATGAAAGTTGGTGGGATGAACAAGAAAGAAACAAAAATAAATTATCCACGAATCTAGCTTCTATTACAGGTGCTGATAATTTACTAGATAGAGGAAAAATTGATAACGGTCCCGATATTAATCAATTAATAAATAGTAGTCGTGATAACATGGATTTTAGCAATTATACGAATTTAGGTCTTAGAGCGTCCATTCCAAAATTACCGTCTTTTAGACGTATAATAAAACAACCAAGTCCAACACCTAAAAAACGAAGAAAATCATCTTCTACGTCCGCTTCCGGAATGGGTATTGCGATTTCTGTTTGTGATGATGTCAAGTCACGAGATGATGAAGATTCTAGAAGACGTTCTAGTGACCAAGAGGATATGGTTGAAACTTCAGATTCTGAAAAAGAAAATGATGAAAATGGTGATACTAAAAATAAAATTGGTTTTAAGAATGTTAGTAATATAAGTAATATTGATAAAGAGAATTTAGAACAAAGAAAACGTAAAGGTAAATTTATATTTTGTATTATTATTCTTTTAAATTAAATCAATTTTTTTATTTATTTCATATGTAGGAAGCTTATCTAGTTTCTTTACAACATCAAGTGAAGACGAAGATACCAGTGATGAAGAAGATGATGAAGAATCATCAGCATCTGATGAATCGGATGAAAGTTCATTATCTGAAATTGAAAATGGTATAAAAAATTTCGCTAATGCAGCAATCCAAAATCGTAGACCTAAAGAACAAGAAACTGATAAAATTTATTCAGATTCAGATGATGAATACGAAATAATTAAAGAATTCTCTTCAATTAAATCAACGCCAAATTTAAAAAATAAAACAAAAGCAAAAATATACTCTGATACAGATTCTGATCATGATTTATCTACTTTAAACAAAACTAGTCATAATAATCAAAATAACCAGTCCAATGAATTTACAAATAATAGGGTATTACGCTCCCCAGAATTCGATGAAATCAGTAAAGATAGTATCTTAAGCAATATTTCTGAAGAAGTTCCTCTAACTCCAGGAAAGGAAGAAAATCAGACAGAGCTAAATAATGTTGAATCCAAATTTAATGATACTTTAGATGAAAGTAAAACTGACAAACCCGAATCAATTAAGAAATCTATTTTTGAATATGATCGAATTTACAGTGATTCAGAAGAAGAACGTGAATATCAAGAAAAAAGACGTCGAAATACAGAATATATGGAGCAAATTGAACGAGAGTTTTTGGAAGAACAAGAAAAGAAACGTAAAGAATTGGAAGAAGAACAAGCAAAAGAAGCGGAAGAAGATATTAAATCTAAAGCCATAGCTAAGGAAAGAGAATTGTTATTGCTAAAACTAAAAGAACAGCATGCTCAAAGAGAAGAAAAGAAAGAAGAAACGAAGTCAAGTCAAAATGTTATTGAAAATAAAGAAAATTCGATTCAGTATGCTGAAAATATCGGGGAAGAAAATAAAGAAAATAAAACAATTAAAGAAAATAACGAAACAATTCCTTTAACGCCACCAACTGAAAATTCATATCCTATACATACAACTCCAGTTCCTCTCAATTTATTAAAAAGTAATCAGTCAAGCCTTGACATTCCGTTGACACCTGATATTTCAAAAATTCCTCCTACACCTGGTGGCAATCTTATTTTTACTACACCATCTTCGGCAAGTTCAGTACATTCATTTGAAAGTACTACACCATCAGTTAGTTTTGAAACGAACACAAGCAAACTAGAACTTTCAGAAAATGTTAATAGTATAATTTCAATGGATCATTTAAAAACAAATGCTCAATCAGTCATCAACAAAAATGATCAAGATTTCTCACTAATTGAAGATCCTCGATTATCTCCAGCGTCTTCGGATGGTGGATCAAGTCAAGCTAGTCAAGTTGCACTCGAACATTGTTATTCATTGCCACCATCGGCATCAGAAAATAAAGAATCTACAGTACAAAATGGTGAAATGCCAAGTAGAAAATTATCAGCTGATATTTTAGCTCACGATCACGGATATACATCTTCACCAGCACCTGCTGCTATAAAAGATGATCAACCTTTAATGTCTGAAATTAGAAACGATACGATGTTGACAAATGATCAGAAAAATACAGATATGTGTGAACTGTTACCTATTACACAGGTTGTGGCTCCTATTAAGGCTGGACCTGGACGACCACGTAAAGATCCAACTAAATCTATTATACCAAACCAATCAAACAAAAAGAAAGATGAAGCAAAGAAGATTAAAAAGAAACGTGAAGTGGAAATGTTATTAGAAGCTGAAATTAAAAGTAGAGAAATTAAATCGTTCGTTCCACAACTAATGTTCAAAGCTCGTGAAATGAATGAAGAAATGATGGCATCATATGAATTTTTGACTAAAGGTATAGATGGTGAAGATATTGAATATCTGAAAAAGAGTTACGAATGTTTATTACAAGATGATGCTAATAGGTACAAATTATAATTTATAATAATTATTTACCTAAATTTTCTAATTAATTTAATTTTTTTTTAGTTTTTGGTTGAATGCTACCCATTGGGTTGATCATTGTGTTACAGATAGAACATATTTACCCCCACCAACTAAGAAACGAAAAAAAGAAGATGAAACACATAAACATATTACTGGATGTGCTAGAACTGAAGGATATTACAAATTAGATATAAGAGAAAAATCAAAACATAAATATCACCATGCAAAGAGTCATGCGATTTGTGATGGCAATCTCACTGCTGAAAAAGAACAGCAAATAAGTAAAGTTGCTACGAAAATGCAGGGGCTATCTAGAGAAGCTCGTTCTAATCAAAGAAGATTACTAACAGCATTTGGTTCTATTGGTGAATCTGAATTATTAAAATTCAATCAATTGAAATTCCGTAAAAAACAATTAAAATTTGCAAAATCTGCTATTCATGATTGGGGTCTTTTTGCTATGGAACCAATAGCTGCTGATGAAATGGTTATAGAATATGTTGGTCAAATGATTCGTCCTGTTGTTGCTGACTTAAGAGAAGCAAAATATGAAGCTATTGGCATTGGAAGCTCTTATTTGTTTAGAATTGATATGGAAACAATTATTGATGCGACAAAATGTGGTAATCTGGCACGGTTTATTAATCACAGCTGTAATGTAAGTTAACTTATTAAATAATAACAATTTTTGTTATATTTACTCTTCATAGATTTTACTTATATTAATTTTATTTATTATTAATTTTTAGCCAAATTGTTATGCAAAAGTAATTACAATAGAATCAGAAAAAAAAATTGTTATATATTCTAAACAACCAATTAGTGTAAATGAAGAAATTACTTACGATTATAAATTCCCATTGGAAGATGAAAAAATACCTTGTTTATGTGGTGCCCAAGGTTGCCGTGGTACTCTCAATTAAATTCATATAAATAAATAAATTAACATCTTATTTTTAATTTGACAGAACAGTTATTGTGTTTTTGTAGGATTTCTAATTTTAGTTAATATTTATTGTTATATAAAAAATTTTAAAAATTTGATTATCAATTAATATGAATAAGTAAATAAGCTATGAAAAAAATTGCAAATGTTTTAAAATTAAAATAAGGAAAAAAATAAAAATAAAATCTAAAAAAAAATTTTATAAAAAATTTTATATTTAGAAATACAATTACATATATATGTACGTATATTTTTTTCAATAAAATAAGAAGTTTAATAATAAAAATGGGAAGTAACGATTATAATACATATATATTACAAATAAAACAAAATTTAAAATTACATATAGTTCCCAAATCTAATTGGTATTAGAATAAAGTACTTTTATAAATAGTTTCTTTACATTTAAATATAAAATTTATAAATATTTTCTAAATGTTTCCTTAATTCTAAAATTTATTTAAACATAAAAATTACATTATCATATAAATAGTAAATGCAAATAATTTTTTTTTTTTAGAAAAAATTTAATAGTACGTACTTAAATGTATGAACAGGTACTTTTAAATTTTTAAATCATTAAATACCACAAAAATTCAATATGGATTTTAGAATGAACTGTAAAATAATACTTATATTAAACAATACATACATAAATATAGATATTATTCTTTAAATAAAATTATTATATAACAGTTAAGAGATGCATTCTAGAATATAAAATAAAATAATTAAGATTTGATAGTTAAAAATAACACAAAAATGTAAATCATTGTTTTATAGTTTGTTTATTCTTACATATATTTCGTTAAATTTAAAAAAAAAAAAAACGTTGTGTAAATACAGCTTTATTTTAAAATTTATATAAATAATGTAATGAAGTTAAAATAATATTGTTCTACATCATTAAGAGAAAGTTTGAATAACATTAATTTAGTTTTGTTTGTAGTTATGTAAATATTTAGATGTATCATATTATATAAAAACAATGAAATTTAGATGATGTAAAAAACACGTAGGTTGTTTACGTTTGCTTTTACTTTGAATTTTGATTTTGTCTAATTAATTTCGGTTAGGAAAATATAAATTCACTCTTAAAAGAATTACTTTAATAATAAAATTTGATTTTAATTACCTAATTGGTCTTAACAATTGTTTTATTTGAGTAATAATTAATATTGATTTTTTCCAGAACTTATTTTTTACCATTTAATTTATCTAAAACCTTTCGATTCTACCCCTTTTCCTATTGAAATTCAGATGTAGTAATTGGAAATTCATATCTAATTATAACAGAATTTTTTATGTAAAATTTGTTTTTCAGTTTTCTATTTTAAATAATAATTAAATTAATTAAGAAATTTTGTATGTTTCTTTCTCATACTTAATTAATAATTACAAAAATTTTTAATTTCAACTGTTTATTCTAAAACATTTCAATTACAGGTGCAGTCGTTAACAAGGAATAAAAATTTCAATTATAATAGATTTACAACGAATACATTTGTAATATTCCTTTGTAGTAGTTTTGTTAATTTTTTTTTTTAAATATAAAAGTTTCCCCAAGTGGAGTACTGTGAAAATGCCACTGTCATATTCGTTATCATATCATTCATTCTATTTGACGTTTCTCCTTGTTTTTTTTTTGTCGAAATTCGGGTGATTTGATTAAATAATTTCGAATTATTAAATATAATATATACGTTTTAGTTAAATTAATTAAACTTAATTATAGAATTTATTATAATTATTATATAAATTTGTTCAATTACATATATAAAATTTGAAAAATGTTTGAGGAAGCAGATAATTTTGCAGATATTTTTCGTATTGGCATACCATACTATTTGTTGATTACTCTACCAATTTTAATATTATGTAGTTCAGATCCAGTATTAGCAACCGACTTTTCCGTACATCGAATGTCTCAATTCGATGTTAATGGAGTTTCTTTTGGTAAATATGCTATGAAAACATATTTCATATAAAAATATAAGTAGTTTTACCCATACGGCGAATTATAATTAGATTTAGGTATTTTGAGGTTAAGTTTGACCTAGTTTCACTAATTAGATATGATAAAAATATGTATGCACATAATATAAAATGATATGTATGTGCATAGTGTATGCATATTAAAATCATGAGGTACGCATTTGTATGTTCACTTCACTCACATAATACTTGAATAATTTTATGACAGAAATAATTATGTAAAATCAAAGATAGACATTTTTATTTAATTTTTTGTATGAGTTAAATTAAATTATTTTTTAGGATGTCGATCATCTGCTTTAAATTTAGAAGCTAAATCACTCTACACATGGTCAACATCAAGACATTGTGTTGTTACAAGGTTTAAAGATATATCGATTGAACAATTTCGAGAAATTCGTGCCAAAGGAGGTGGTTTAGTTATTCTTTTACCCAAATATATAGCAAATCTTACCGAAGATGAAAAAGAGGTAATATTTTCTTTATTAAAATGAAAAGATTTCTATAAAAAAATTTTTGAGTAGCATCTATTTCTTCTTGAAGAAGCTATGCTCTCTCAAGTTTCTTCCATACCTGTATATTTTTCCAAATATAATGACGAATTAGATCAACTCATAGATGATATAACTACAACCAATTTGAAAAATTCTGAAGGTCAAAATGTAAGAGAATCTGCATTAGCGGAAATTATAAATTCTATATCGGCCAATGGATATCAAATCACTGTTAGTGGTGAGTTAAAATAATTTTTTTTTTTTCATTATAAATAATAAATTTATAAACATATTATGCTAATTTTAAAGGAGCTAGTCATTCTGCAGACAAACAATCAAAAATTCCTATTATTCAAGGAGAGTTAGCACCTTTAATTAACATAAAAGTTGGAGGAGACCCAGAAATTGCTAATAAGTTACCGATTATAGTAATTGTAGCGCATTTAAAAACTTTTGGATTATATAATGTACATATATTACTTTTAAAAATGTATAAAATTGAAATTTATTTATAATATATTTATTTTTGTAGCAATATCCAGAAAATAGTGATGCTGCTGTAGCACTGTCATTAGCTGATCTGTTCAGTAAACTTCATAATACTGCTAATGCATCTCCAAAATATCGTTTTATGTTTTTGTTATCAGAATCGGGATCACTATTGAATTTCCAAGGAACAAAAAAATGGCTTGATGAAAATACTCAAACTCAGGTGATTTTGGAAGCAATTAATTTTTATTATAATTTACTAATGATTTTTGTATATTATATGTTCACAGAATATTGATTTTGTATTATGCTTGGATACGTTAAATGAACCACTTTCATCGAACACAGATGCCATATATATGCATGTATCTAAACCACCAAAAGATAACTCACCGATGAGTAGTTTTTTCAAATATTTACAACAATCCTGTTCGACGTATGATAATGTCACCGTTGAAGGTGTTCATAAAAAAATTAATTTGGCTGAAACTCAACTGGCATGGGAACATGAACGTTTTAGTATGAAACGTTTACCTGCATTTACATTATCTAGTTTAAAATCGCATAAAGAAATTTCCAGAGCAACAAGTTTCAAATATGATACTGATATTATACTTTCAAACGCTCAGAGAAATGTTAAAATTTTAGCAGAAGCTTTAGCTAGATATGTTTATAAAATAGAAGAACCTGGCGAAATATTTTCTGGTGTTGTGGTAAAATTTTTTAAATAAAGTTTTTAAAATTATAATGATTGAATTGAAATATGTATATTTATTTATTTTTTTTAAGGATATTAAAAAGGAATTAATTAAACCATGGCTTGAGGTTAAGTCAATTTTACATAATAATGATCTTAAATATGGTTTTGAAAAGTATTTAAAAAATGTTAAAATTGTATATGAAAAACCTGATTCAAGAGAACCAGACTTTATGCTTTATGACGGTCAAGAAGCTGTTCTAAATTTTTATAGGTACTTAAATTAAATTAATATGAATAAATTTATTTTGTTATAAAAAAAAATATTTATTTTAGAATTAAACCAGCTGTTTTCGATTTATTTTTAACCGTTATAATAGCAACATATTTAGCAGGTTTGTATTTTGTCATACAATATTTCCCAAAAATATACACTACAGTATGTCAAATGAGTAAAGCTGAAAAAATTAGATCAAATTAAAATAAAAAAAATAAAGGAAAATAAGTACCTAGATTTAAAAAAAAAAAATTTAGATAATTTTGTAAAAGTTTTTAACTCATGTATGCATAAATGTTTATCATTTAAGAAAAAAAAACAAGAAAGTCGATCTGTTATGAAATTATTATTTTAAGAAAATTTTAAGTAAAAACAAAAAATATTCCCTTAAGAGCAATAAAGTATTTTACTTCCTAAAAGAAAAAGAAAAAAAATCATTTTGCATTTAGTAATTCTACATAAATATGTATTTGATTTGTATATTTATTTTCGTTTCGATAATCTTACGCTTGGGTTTTATAAGTTCCTGCCAACTATAAAATTAATGAATAATAATTAAAATAAATTAATTCAATTTAGTTTAATATATTCAAGGTATTTTATTTAGTTTTTCATGAATTCCTGTAAGGTTGTTAAAAATCAATTATGTTATTGTAAAAGTAAAAAAATATGTAGTAGGTAATAAAGCAATAAAATTAAATTTAAAAAAAAAATCAATCAAACTGCGTTTAATTTTAATAATATTTAAAACCTTTTTCTAATTTTTAATTAATTAAAATGTATTATTTTGTAAAAAAAACTACTATACATATTGTTTTAAGACTAAAAAATTTATATATAAGAACTTTGTTACAAATGGATACGAATTAAAAAATTAGCCAAAGTGATGAATTCGTAGGGTGGTTGCAAAGAACAAATCTACAATCATTTAAAATTAAACGGAGATTTCCGGTATATCAATTGAAGATCGAGCGAATCTTTAAAAAATATAATAATGTTTGGATGTCAAAGTTCAACCCAGGCTTAGGACCAATGAATACATAAAAATATCAATTGCGCTAGTTTGTTGGGGAGGACTTTTTTCTAAGATAGAAAAAGTCTATTGAGTTTAATAATGGCGAATGTCTATTGGGGAAGGACTTTTTTCTATTAATAAAAGTTTAAAGTCGCCGACACTTTGTTGATAAAACATTAACGGTAATAGTAGAAAAGGGGAATAAGTAATTTTTATTTAATTTTATATGTTTTTTATCATTTTTATTTTATTTTGAGGTGAAGTATATTATAATGCAAACGGATATGGTAATCGAAATCTTTGTAAAAAGCAATAATAATTCAAGTATTATGACCAAAAATTATATACCGGGTCTTCCAGAGAATGCATATGTTTTTTTAAGAGTGGAAGGAGCCGTTATTTTAAAATTTAAAAACAAATTTATTAACAAAATCGATTTACATTTAGGAAGAGGTACTTTTTTATGCAAATTCGGCTTCTACGTCAAAAAGTAAAAAAATTTTGCCTTATCCATTTTGTTTTTTTGGTTTTTTTTTTATTAGTTTACACTTTGTAGGTACCTAAAAATGAGATAACAAAATATATGAAAAACAAATTTAATTGTTATGATTAGTATTATATTTGAAAATGGTAATTAGTTAATAATTATTATTAATTTTATAGTTTACCAAAGGAGATATAATGATTTCTTTAAATAAAAAATACTGAGAAAACAAAAAAAAATCCGGCTTTGAAAATTTCAATTTCAATGAATTTATGGTTTCAAAAATGGTACAATTGCCGGTTTTTCCGTAAGTTGAAAATATCTTCAATCGAGCAATAAAATATTTTAAAAATTTTAAATTAAAGACTCGTTTCTCTCTTAAAAACTTGCATGCTTTGGACAGTACAATGTTTAATATACAGGCACACAGGGATATTAAAGTTGTGTTCAGTAAACTGTTCTAGAACTTCTAAAACGTTCTAAAACGTTCAAGTGTTTGACAGCTAACTTTCATTGTCCAAAACTATTGTGTCCGATTCTGTTCTAAATCTACTGAACGCAACTTATGAGAATAAAGCTATATTTAGACTATAACGAGATTTGGATTAGACTAATATTTACAAATCAAAATTAAATTTGTTACTAAAAATTCAATTACCCCTAGAGTTTACACTAATGATGACTATGATTTATGAAAGATTATATGTATGCCTCAATATTTTTAATTTAATTTGATACAAATCTCAACATGCATATATGTAGTAGGGGTATACGTGTAGCATGTTATTTTTTTTTAATAATTTCCATTGTGAAAACAAATAAAATTTAATTTTAAAATAAAATAAAACTTTTTTCGCTATTCAGTCAAACTTTGAAATAATCAAAACAAAATAACAATCATAACATTTACATTTCTATTCAATTATAAAACAAAGAATTATTATTGTCAACGTTATTGTTTAAAACATATGGTTATAAAAATTAAATTTATATCCTTGAAGGCAAAATCTTGGAATCATTAAAAAACGAATTTTTTTTTTATTTTTTTCTTATATGTACAAAAATATAGTAAATATGTTTTAATACAATAATTTTTCAACAAAAAACGATATTCTAGTACATACACATACATACATGTTTGTACATCCATTCCATATATATACCGGGTGTTCCAGAGCATTTTCTTATTTTTTGTCGTAGAATCCGAATTTGCATAAAAAAGTACCCCTTCCCATTTAAAAATCTCGAATTCAGCCAATTTCGGCAATTTTAAAAAACCCATTTGCGGTGCTTTCTGGAAATTGAAAATACCACCAATCGATAGAGCACCCTCGATTTAGTTAAGAAGCTTTTATTTAAATTTTAAAATAACGGCTCCTTCCCCTCTTAAAAAGCTGATACGCATGCTCTGAAACACCCGGTACATATACATTATATTCAAAGAATATCTATATTAACAATAGAAAATAGAGAAAATTTAATTCATTCATCAATTATTATTATAAATATATTTACTGTACATAAACATAATGTACAGTATGTATATGTATATGTAAACAAGTTAACACAAAAAAAAGTTAATTTTCTAAATTTTATTTATTAAATAAATTTTAATTGTTATATTAATACAATTATATTAAATGAAAATAAATTTATATCATTTTATTAACCTTTTGATGCATTTCAAACATAAATTATGTTTTTTTTTTTTTCAAATAAACACAATAAATATAAAATTTATTGAAATATTCTCTTAAAATAGTTTACTAAGTAATAAATTACCTGAAACTTATTCATTCAAAATCTATTCAATTTAAATTTTTAATATTAAATTATAATCATGGATATGTAATGCGATTTCACTGCATTGAGAAAATTTATTTTATTTTCTACAAATTATTTACAAATCAATATTCAAATTGATTCAGTTCCATCTGTTATGTTAGTTTAAAAACGTAGTGACACGTCACCATCGCATCTAAAATCGTTCGTTTAATACAAATTGGGCAGTAGATAACTTAGACAGAATTATCTTTTCGTACATTTTAAGTACGGTACTGCAATTTTCACTTTTTCTTTTATTGCCTATCCTTAACTAGATGTCATCGGTTATATGATATTGGCAACGATGTCCTGATAGACGTTTCAGTCCGTTGCTGAATGGTTTAAATCGCCAATATGTCTCTGATGCTTGTCTTGTATCGCAATCATGTTAATTGTTTTCTTCTTATACCTCTGTTTCCTTCAATTTTTCCTTGAACTATTAACTGAAGTAGCTCGTATTTATTTCCCACCCATAATATGCCCAAAGAAGGAGGTTTTTTGCTTCTTTAGCCTTAGAAGCAGCTTTATTTCTGTTTCGTAGAACTTCTTCGTTTGTAATGTGATGTGTCCACGATATTTTTAGCATTTTTCGGTAGATCCACATTTCGAAGGCTTCAAGTTCGTTGAGTTCTCTAATTTCCTTTTCGTAGCTCCAATACTCGTGTAACACTGTAACCAGCATCCGAGATATTTGTATGTGTAGACTCTCTCAATTGGCCGGTTATTTATTTTAATTGTTGCTGCAGTGCAAGGTGTTTTTATTCTACTTACGATCATTAATTTAATTTTTTAGATATTCATTTTTAAGTTTAACATTTCGTTATGATGGTTGATTTTATCCACTATGTATATGTTGTAAGTCCCTTAGGTTGTCTGTTAAAAGGAATATCATTTGCATATCTGATATTATATATGTATAAGTGCCATTTACTTTTATACCAACATTTAAATCGTTTACTGCTTCTTGAAAAATGGCTTCAGCATAGATGTTAAACAGTAAAGGGGAGAGAATAACCTTGTCAAACACGAACTCCTTTTTGAATATCAATGCTTTGTGTCAGCACACTAATTTATTTTAATATTAATAATTTTCAAGTTTGGCATAACAATTCAATAAATGTAGAAAACTACACTACTAATCAGGAACTAAGCACCTTTTTAAATAGTGTAGTTCTATTTCATTTAAATTATATACCATCCTCAATTATTTTTTGTTATATATTCCCCAATGCCAAATGGTAACATCACGTCGAAAACCCACAAAACATTTTTTGTCAAGACAGTAAGACACTGTCAGGCGTTTTGCATCCATGGTTTTTTTTATAATGTAATTGTATATGCCGAGTGGTCTTGAGCATGCATATTAGTTTTTTGATAAGGGAAAGGAGCACCTGTTATTATAAAATTAAAAAAAAAAATTATTACTAAATCCAGGGTGCTCTATCGATTGGTGATAGTTTGGAAAGTATCAAAAATAGCTTTTTTAAACCGGAAATTTGCCGAAATCAATATTTTCAAATGGGAAGAGGTAGTTTTTTATACAAATTCGGATTCTACGCCAAAAATAAGAAACTTTAATATGAAAGTTGTGTATCATGAAGTTGTAGTTGCCTCAATTTGCCTCAACATTAAAGTAATTATATAAAAAAATGTTAACGAATTTTTTCGAGATAATTAACGTATTTTCATTGCTGCGTCTAGCTGTATAGTGGATATTTGTTAGACATTAGTTTTTGAAATCCAATTTATTTAAAACCCCTCTGTAGGCCCCATTAAATTTCTAAATAAACTCGATGGTTTCACAATAATTTAAGAAATCACTACTTAAAGGATATTTACCTCATATATATTTGATCAAATAAAATGAAATATATATACCCCAGTAACCAAAAATTGTCATGACAAGTTTTTGTTAACATATTGTCAGAAAATTGTAGGCACAATTTGTCGGCAAAATGTGTTACTAAAACAAACAACAAATTACTGAAAAAACTGTCTGTAAAAAAAAAATAAAATCCACAAATTGATGACAAATTATTCACAAACTGTTGTCAAAATTGTCCACAAATGGATGACAAATTATTCACAAATTGTCGACAAAATAATCCACAAAATGATGACAAATTATCAACAAATTGTTGACAAATGTGTTGACAAAATTGTCAACTAATTTGGGACAAATGGAGTCAACCTTACCGACCTTTTTTCAACAAAAATCGTCACAAAATTTTGTCGACAATTCACCAAAATTTGTTAACATATTGTCACCTTTTTATGACATTTAGCTGCTCGGGTATATATACCGATAACTTTTTTATCCATATTTTGACATTTTATGGAAGTGTTCTAAATTTATTGATAATTTCGAAACATACATATATGAATATTAAAAATATAATTTTTGGAGGAATGTTTTTGACTTCAATTTAAACTGAATTTTGAAAGTAACTGTTAATACTTAATAGTTTATAGGGTTGAATTATTTTTTTAAAATACATTTTAATAATATATTAATTGTTTTATTACAATAATGGCTATAATTATTAAAATTAATATAAAATTTGTTCTTTTTAGAATCACGCATTAGAAATGAACATTATAACATTATCTGAACAGTCCCAAAAAAGTCATTTTTTTATATCAGCTGATTAATTGATGAGAATAGAACCAGGGAACCACCATCAATATTTTCTTATCAATATATGGACAATATATTGTACATATTAATTGACAATATATTGTACATATTATACTGATGTGTAATAGGGGTGTTAAGAAACAAATTGGTGTATGTATGTTGGAAAAATATTTTCTAGACAAAAATTTTATTTATATATTTTTCTCCTACAAAATATGCAACATACTCGAATACTACAAAACAAAAATATTCGTTAAGAAAATTTAAATAATTACTAAATTATAATAATATAAGTACGAGTAAATAATATATATGTATGTATGTAATGTAATTGTTAAACCGATTCATAGAACTTCTTTTTCTTTATAATAGTATCCTTGATTGGATTAAAAGTGTCCTTTAAATTTTTTTTCTGTTATTCTTGTTATAATATACGAGACTTTTTAATAGCTATTGATGTCAAAATAAATTTATAACACTAATTGTTTAACAATAAAGGATTTAAAATTGTTAATATTTTCCATATATGATGACAACAATAATAAAATTTCAAAATTCATATCCCCAATTATTCACGAGGTATTCAATTCAAGAGGTGCATAAAAATATTGAAAAAGATAATGGTTTGTATAATGGTTAAAAGTAGTAGTAGAGTAATTATTATGGTTGGGAAAGGATGTTATTATAAGAGTCCTTTTTATATTATATACGTATAAATAGTTTAAGTAAAGGAATTTAATGAATGTTATATTAAAATATCCTACACAAAATATTGCTAATACCAATATTTTCATTAAAAAAAAATTCTATGAAAATTATACTAAAAAGGATATTTAATCGGAAAGTGTGTGTGTGTGTAACGGGAAGTTTGAATATTTAAAAACTTTTTTTTTTCTAAAGTTCAAATTATTTTCTTTGATAAAAAAAATAGATTTTTATTTGTAAGCCTCTGGAATTTGTTGATAAATCTCATTTTGTCCAAGTGTTCGCGACATATAAAAAATTTACAAAGAGAATAAATTTAATCATAGAAAAAAAATAAAATAAAAAAAAATCTTAGACTTGCAAAAAGGCAAAAAGGATAAAAAAAAGTAAATATTTTTGGTGTTATTTCTTTTTTTTTTGTTTTTTCAAATTTTTGTAATAACATAAAAATTTTTTTTGAAGGAACAAAAAAATATGGAAGATTACGTATATATGTACATAGTCATAAAATAAGTAATATTTTGAGGTGCATGTACGTACTTCAAAGAATATGACAACCTCATCGTGATTATGATACTATGATTTAATATTATTAATAATAATCGATTTTCATAAATTTTATCAATATTGATGAATGATAAATATTAAACAGAGCATTTGATAGCCAATATGACAGGATCAGATGTATTTAAATACTTTCTTCTATGTATTTAAAAATGGCTTACGCTTAAAATCAAAACAAAAAAATCCAAAATTCAAAACCCAAACGGATCAAAAAACAAATATTTAAAATTTAATTAGTAGGGTACGTAATTGAATTTTTTATTGTGGTTGACGACACGATATCTCCGAAAATAAAACTTGTGAAATATGGCTAAAATCTTCAATTACGACTATATATTAAGAAAACGCCAAAAATTGAAAATGTACATATACATGTACACTGCTGTGAAAAAATTGGGCAAGTTATGCTTGCATTGGGCATTAAATTTATGCTTGCATTTCGTGTAATAATTGCAATTATTTCGAAATTTATAGGCAGGTTGACTTTTCATATGTTTAACTACATCCAAATCAACCTGTATTAAATTTGGATATGTAAAGGACCAAAATTTGAAATATTGATTAGCTATGAATACAAATTGTGAAGTCCAATACTAATAATTAAAATAATGATGGATAAAATAAGTAACGAGTTAAAGAGCAATATGATTATGCTATCATGGGAAAATTTGTCAACAAGGCATGTTGCTGAAAGATTGTGTTGTTTTAAAGGCAAAATGGCTTATATTTTGAAAAAATATCGTGAAATCGGGGGTATTCATAGGACCAAAGGATCAGGATAACCTTGTAAAAAAACGCAGTTTGTGGACCACTTTAAAAATATGTACAGTTTGAGAATCTGTTTCAAAATGTCTACAGATTAAAGAAACACTCTATAAAGAGCAAACGGAACCAGGATTTCATCCAGTTTTGTACGATATAGACTATTACGAGCGAAGGATTAAATGCAAGAAGTTTGAGTTGGAGCCAATATATAGGCACAAAAGGCTTGCATGGACAAAATAACATATTTATTGTACACAGGATATGTGAGAGCAGGTCATATTTCCAGACGAAAGACAATTTAAAGTGTACAACAGTGATGGAATACAGTTGATTCGACGAAGAGTAGAAGAACGATTAAGCAATGAATGCATGCCAATGTTGCCACCAAAATTTGAAGGTGTAATGGCATGAAAATGTTTCTCCGATCTAGAAATAGGAAGATTATATGTTTTGTTTCCTCAAAAATGAATGCGGATTTTTATATAAACATTTTCGGAAAATGAATTGAAGCCTTCTGTTCATATGCTCTTTGGAAACACTTTGGTGATTTGATTTTTTAACAAGACAATGTTCCTTGCTACATACTGCTATTTGCTAGAAAGTTAAGAATACATTTTTTTTTTTAATTTTTTCAAGTAGGTTATATATTGCACTTTCATCTCGGAATATTTTTTTTTGTTATAACTTAGTTAGTTTTTCAATTCAGGCTCAAAAGCTTACATGAAAAACAAAAATATTACAGTAATTGAATGGTCTCCATTCATAAGCTTAAATCTAAATCCTATGGAAAATAATTGATCAATATAAAAACTACAGGTTGCAAAGCATCGCCCCGAAGCAACGGGCAACGTCAAAACTTTAATTAGAACTACATGGGGCTCAATACCATTTTCAATATTGATAAATTTACCGAATCAGATATGGTTTAGCCAAAAGTATTATCCGAGATACGAAGAGTCAGTATTTTTAATGTGAATTTGCCTATTGAAATTAAATGAATTTTACGTACTGGACTTAGGTATTGCAAAGCTGTTGAGTATTTTTGGAACAACATGGGTATTCGAGTCAACATTTTCAGCTGTAATTTTCATAAAATTGATTTTTATAATTATTTTTCATGTGACAAATGAAATTATTTTAAAATAGCGATTGTGTGTGCAGACCAATTTTTGTTGGCTACCGCTGCTGGAACGAATAATGCTGATTTTGTGACCAACTCTAAAATTCCTCTTAATTATTTCTGTTGCATAGACATGCCAACAATAAAGTATTTAACAGAATATGATTTGCCTGAATCCCATCACTAAACCAATTATTAATGTGATTTTAAAATCAACACTTAAATCATCTTTTCATATAATTTTGTCGATATTTCGGTATATTTTGTAGGCTCATCTTTAAAATACAAAAAATAAAATAAAAATAAGTTTATTTTTTTTAAAATGGCGTCTCTTTCTGTCTCTGTTACATAAACAAAATATTCTGAGTCAAATAGGAATGTTGGAGTACATTTAAGTAGAGTAATTTAGAAAAACCCAAATCGATCGTCTATCTCAAAAACTCATATGGGTTCATGTATAGCCTTTAAAAGTTATGTTATAAAAGCCCGTTACAGAAATTAAGCTCTTCATCAATACTCATACAACTTCAATTATAATCAACGAAAATTTCAAAAACTTATACTTACAATTTCAAAATTAAAAAAAAATCTTTGTCTTCGGAATTTTAGATCTAACGACGTATGTAAGTATAGAAAAGTTACTATGTATCAAAAAATAAATCTGAAATGAAAACCAAACAAAAACAAAAACGATACAAATCAGTTGAGAGTAAAATCAATCACAAAATAAATAAAACAAAATTAATTGGATCCAAACATACGTCATTCACAAATATTTCTTACAATCATCCATCATTTGAGAAAGAAAAAAAAAAATAAAAACAAATCGATTGAGTGGTCTATAGTTAAATTATTTAAATTTTCATTCAATTGATTTAATTTTGAATTCAAATTTCAAATTTTGTATTGATACAATCTACTAGCTACTACTACTCCATTGCATATACATCTATAAATTTTTTTTTTTATTTAATTATTAAAATTTTATAATATTTATGTTCTTGACACTTTAAAATAATTTACTTTAATTTTGTACTGAAAAATTACCAGAACGTTATTAATACTCATCATAAAAAGAAATCAAACCATTAATCATTTTAATCTTCATAAAAAATAACGAAGAAATCAACAGAACAAAAAAAAAACTATCTGATTTTTAAATAAATAATTTTGTGTATGTGTTTATAAACAATTTGCTTACTCTGCTAATAAACACTATCGTCGTTTTATGTATATATACCTTCATACAGTGAGATACAAAATAATTTGTATTAACAAAGTATTTGCATATGAAAATATGTTGTCTAAGATCCAAAAGTCGGCCACAATTGGCGAAATTAGTACGCATAGAAAATAATACGATAATGTACATGCTCCTAGTATTTAACAGATCGTTCATTACAAAATGGTTGCAAACTTTCAAATAGAGAGAAAAAAATTTTGTATAGACATTTCAAATTAATCGCTTTAATACAATCAACTCAAATATTATGAATCAGACAGATAGATTGTGAGTTTCGGGAGGGTATCCATATATCGCTGTAGTCGGAAATGGGCTTATTGTGATAACCACATCGGGTTTGAAAACCTTATAATGTCTTCAGTAATCTTGCTATAATTTTTAATTATATACTTCCATTCCAAAATTTTTAGGCCGTATTAGGCCTCAGGTCATATTAGTTTATTAGTTTAATATCTGTACCTTTTTGTATCTATCCTGTATCAATCCCCATATACTATTATTTGGGTATACTGTGTTGTCATACCTACTTTCTTTTCTAATTTTACTGTGGCATAATGAAGCATTATGTTCAATAATAATGCGGATAGTGCATCTCTTTGCGTACTCCCGTTTCTATTGTAAATTCACGGATTATTTGATCTTGTATTATAGCTTTAGGTTTTGATCCGTACATTATCATTATTGCTAGGTTTGATAATTTCTTTAATTTTTGTTAAAATTACATTTCTGCTTATGCAGTCTAATGGATTGTTTACAATTTCATAAAACAAATGTAATGAAATCTAAATACAGAAGAAATTAGTTCCCACCTTCATCTACAATGTAATTGAAAATCTATCTATAAAGCCTGTTATAGGAAACTGCACTGTACATTGTATATATAGAGATGATGAAAATTTTATTCGATTTCAGGGAAAAATTCAAAATAAATTAATCTCAAATTTACTCCATAGGGGTTAAAGGATTCAAAATAAAAAAAAAATATAATTAATTCAATCTGTACAAGGACAAGCTTTTCTTCTTCAATGACATTCTTAACCAAATTGAGTTTTGGTCTTCTTAATTTTTCTTCTTCATTCATTTCTTGAAAAATAAAATAAAGCTAAGAAAAAATTGCTCATTAGTCCTGTTGGACTAGATCGCAATATAGGAAGGGTGTGGTTTAGTGGGTAAAAATCCCAAACACAATGTCAAGCTAAGGGGCTCATTTTTTTGTATGCGAATCAAGTTTATGAAATTCCATCGGGCCATCATTGAATTGTGTGTCAATTAGGCTGATATAATGATTAAAGGAGTTTCTGCATTGCATTCGGTACTAAAATAAATTATAGAGAAATTACCGATGTACGTAATGTATCTGTGTCAGCATCCCAGGTTGACCCAGAAAGTTTTTGGGTAATGAAATTCTTTGTTTTTATAGTTTACCACCTACATACATAGTTTAATTTTCGTGTGTTTTAGATGCTGCCTAATATATATAAGCGATCTATATAATACAATATACCAATAGGGGTTAGATACTATTGTATTTCAACTGGCGATTGAATTCGAAAGATGGAAACGGAGAATTGGAGTAGTCTCAATTTTTTAAAATAAGTATCTTGAATGTCTTGGATAAGTATTTTGTTAACAGCTCTTATTTTGGAACGTTAGCACTTGTTGGTGGAAAGCCTTTTTGTTTAATTAACTAAATATGTATTGAATTCCTTATAACATATACAAAAAATTAAAATATTAAAAAAAATATTTTAATATATTTTAAACAAATAATTTTAATAGCCACTGTACATATTATAAAATTGTACCTATACCCCCAAATTCAAATACACGTATGTATCCTTTTAAAAATATTATGTTTAGTGTCCTGGAAATAATTCATATATGAGTAAAATATTAACACTAATACATATATATAGAAAATAAAAATTAATAATATTGTTAACAAAAAAAAAACAATAACAAAAAAAAAATTCAGAAAACGATTTGATATGTTTATAATCCCATGCGAGAAAAGGACTAAAAATCCTTAACTGTTTCCTATTTTATTATTATTATTATTTTGGATATAGCCTTATTTTAAACATATATTAATACGTATGTATATTGTATATATGTAATAAGTTATATATTTTGTATACTGTTATTCGTTTTTTATTTTTATTTTTTTATTTATTGTTCATTTTGTGGCTTTGACATTTTGGTTATTTACTATTTTTCAAGTGTAATCGTGCGTTCATCTTAAATTTTCAACAGAAATATACTCCCATAAAAAAAAGAACCGAAAAAAACAATTTTTTTTTTTTTCTAAAATTTTTTTAATATTCTTAAATATGAAAAGAAGAAATATAGGAGCAAGAAAAAAAAAACATGTTGATTGTTTCTGACATTTTAGTCTCTGTATATGTAAAATATTATATAATATCAGGCTCACCACCACTGTAAAAATATGTGATTTTTTTTTTTGTGCAAAATTTTTAATTATTTCTTTACATTTAATTAGTATTAAAAAATTTGTTTTTCGATCATATACTCTCTCTTCTCTCTTTGGCTTTATTTCAATACGTTTTTTGAATGTTTTGATATTTAATAGGGGAACAGTGTGCAAAGAACGAATGCATATTTTATATATTTTAACTTTAGCCTCCTGGTTTATGAAATTTTTCAACTTTTATTGTTCGTGTTTACCATGATCAGTTTTCTTAATATTCTTATAAAGTTTTAATTTAACATGATTGAATATATTTCGGTTATATCTATAAAACATATACATATACCGCTGGTTTATCGAATCCAAATATTTTGATATAAAATAAAATAAATCAGTTTAATCTTATCGCTCATCATGAGTGTGCTGTGCTAGCAGAATATTTTACACTGCTTTCATTGTGATAATTGACAATTTTTCATATCACCTTAATTTACGATGAAGCTTTGTAATACAAGAGTTATATTAGTTGTTTGAGTAGATAGACAGGATTATAGTATTTTAGTGTAAATGTATAACGTATTTGATTTTAAATTACTATAAAGGTAGGTAATAGTTGGAAGTACTAAATTTCAGTTGCTTCTGGAACAATAATTAGTCCTGCTTAGTTCTAAATTTATCAATATTATTGAGTTATCATTAGCACTAAGTTGGGCCATTTGTGATGTCACAATTTGAATGATTATTTATTGCTTGTTTGTTATATTAGAAGATTGCTCATTTAAAATCGATGCCAGAACTTACGTACCAGAGCCGATTAAAAAAGACAATTAGATCAATATAATTTGACCATTTGAAAAAACCTATATATATATTATTTGGGAAAGTTTTACCTCGATTCCGGGATCTGGCTCTAGCTAGGGTTGGGCAAAGGAAGTATTCAAAAGTTTGTTTTCTGCTTTCATCATTGGGATTATGATGATTGCCTAACTCGGACAATGATCATTCGCTCTCGTATGATAAATCGAATGAATGCGCTTTTTGATGGCTCACTTCGGAAAGTAAAAACCCAAAGGTTATTAAAATTTTTAATTTTCAGCTCGATAATTGTTAATGCAGTAGTTACTTTCCAGAGGAGAGAGAGAAGGAAAACAGACTAGCTATACTTTAAAATTTATTTCGGAATTGTTCTATCAGTTTGAACAAATTGTGGTTGGATCTAAGACTTTATTAACTGTCCAACTATCTATTTGAGTGTTGCATTTTTTGTTTTGGTTATCTGAATATGATTTTGAGTTGTAATAGCTTCCCTGACTGCCATCTTCTATACAAATGTGTAAGTTGATTTTTTGAAATTAATAAAATATTTTGAATCCTTATAGATGTCATTTGAAACTACAATAATTTAATTTTGATTTATTTATATTAAATCGTTGGTGATTTGATTAAAAAAAAATTGATGAAAACTTTATGAAAAAAAAATTATAGATCATTAATTTGACAAATTGGTTAACATCATAGCCACAAAAATATTAAAAATATTTTGTAAAAAACAAAATAACAATTTTCATATTATGTAAATCATCGTCTAACAACATCCACCCACTCAATATAGCATTTTCTTACACTATGCATATTTTGTATATATGTATACTGTATGTACATATGTATGTATTACATTTTATGATTATTTATTTATATTTGGAAATTGTAAAATAATATTTTTTCTACAGTTCATTTGATAAATGATAAAAGAAAAATAACTTGATTGAAAATTTGGTGACGTGAAATAAAACCAAATGCAATAAAGTCAAATTGACTTAATTTCTTTTTTGAAAAATAAGTTAAGTAAAAATTACGAAATTTTTTGATTCTAATGATCACTATGGTCTCTAGCTGTAATTGCTCTCTAGCTCATGGATTGGTCTCTAGCTTCTGCTTAGTCAACAACAACAGTAGCAAAATCTTTAGAGACTTGGTGAATATTATACCAATAGTCTACCGGTGACATGATGACTTACCTTTGCGAAAAGCTCAATATCACCTTACATAATTCTGGTGAGGCTGATATTGTTGCCTTAGATATCTCGAAAGCGAAAAGATCGAGTATGGCACGCTGCTTTAATAGCCAACTTAATACAAATGCTGGTGTTCCGCAAGGATGTGTTCTCTCACCCACTCTCTTTTTGATTTTTATCAACGACTTACTCCAAACAAGTACTCTGTGGCATCCTTCGATTTTCTAAGTAAATCTAATGCTATAACTACGAAAGTTGGCAATAGAAGACAGATAATGGTTAACATGATTAGCCACGATCTGACTTAAATTGCTGACTGGGGCAAAAAAAAACAGAGTTGAGTTTAACTCATCTAAAACTCAAAACTGTCTTATTTCACGCAAAATTCCAGGATATCAACCTAATCTCTCCTTCCAAGGTGTTACTTTACAAAACACTAATAGTCTAAATATTTTAGGCATGCGCGTGAATCAAATAATTATTTGGAATGACCATATATTTGATATCGCGAAAGGAGCTGCCAAATGTTTAGGCTATCTAAGTTTATGTAAAACTGTCCTTTCACCTTTGGAGCTCCTTAATATCTATAAATCATTTATACGTCCTAAGATGGAATATAACTAACATATTTGGGCTGGCGGTTCCATAACAGCGATATTGGCGACCCAAATATAACTTCATCCCTAACTTCTCTTGGACATCGACATGTAGTCGGAGCACTTTCTCTGTTTTATAGATACTTCGTAGGTGTGAACACATGCTCAGCAGAAATCAAAGCGCTGTTTCCTCCTCTTAAACAATTCCAACGCGAAACAAGAGTAGCTGCAATTGCTCACCCCTACACTGTGGATATCCGAAGATAGCATAAAGTAGGTTATGGAGGCTCGTTCATAGTTCGCACTTTAAGAATGTAGAATTATATTCCTCCCAATATGTTTCCACATTCAATTTACAATTTGAAAAAGTTTAAAGAAAATATTAATACCTTCATTCTTCAACTTCCAATTACTAATCTATCCCCCTTTTATTCTTCCTAATTTATTCTATCCTACCCTATCCCAAGCGTTAGGTATTTTCATATATAACGCTTTGGCTGTTTATAAAGAAAAAAAAAATAGCATATATATGGTATGACATCCTTTATATATATGGTAAGACATCGTGCCAGCTTTATAAAGCGAAAAATGCGAAAATTAAATGCGAAATTAAATGCGAAAATTATGAAATAGGGATATTCCACGATGAACCATGTTATATTGAAGAATCAAGAATAGTAGAAAATATTTCAAAAATTATTCAATGTTAACTAATGCAAATAAAAACAGTAGCGAAAATAATTACATCGTCTCCTATCTACGCCTAATCTCTTAAGATGTAGCCACGTTCTTTGTTGAGTATTTACTTCGTCAATACTGTTAATTTCCATGTTTTTCTCGACCTTTCTTCGACGACTATATGCTTTTCGATATTGTTATCAGTATTCCACAGACTATGCCCGATCCAACAACATTTCCTTCTTCGGAAATCCGCGTCTACCTGTTTTTCATTTCTTTTTTGCCACATCGTTCTGTTGGGAAAGGTTTGTGGCTAACGTATGTTAAGAATATCCGATCTATTGATATACGCTTGAAGTTTACTGGTGATGTTGGCTGAAACTTTTTATGATTCGCAATCGTACAAGATACCTAGTTTTTGATAAAAGCTTAGTCTCTAGTATTTATAGTGTAATATTTTGTGTTTTATACCTTTAACAATAATGAAATTAGCAAATAGGTTTGTATGGGTTAATTTCAGAAAATCTGAAAGATTTTTACAAAATTTTATTTTAATGTTTTAAAATTACATGTGCGCAATCACAACTTCTTCAAAAAATTGAATTAAACGCATTAAGAAAGAATGAATTTAAAATTGGTAGTTATTTACAGTTTGTAATTTGAATTTAATTTTAATCTGAGATTCTTTTGAGATAAAGACTGAGTGATGATAAGTGGAAAATATACATTCAATAATCCTCTCTGTAATGCCCGCTTTAAATCTTTTCTTTTTTGTTTTTCATTTTTTTTAATATAAATTTTTGTTACGAAATATAAAATTTTTCAAAATTAAAAATTATAAATTAAAATGAACTGTTCATTTTATTTATTCAATGTTTTTTAATGGAACTCATATTATATTTTATTACTATATAGAATTTTTCATCACTTTAAACTTACCATCAAATTTTCTCTTTTTATACTTCATACCGTCGTATGTGTACTGAAATATTTTGTAAAAAAAAAAAAACGTACAGAATTAATTATTCAGATTGTGATACCTTTTTAAAATGTTACACTTTATGAAACATCCACGTCCTAAAACATATAGTATGTACTATGAAAATTATGACAATATATTATTTCTTAAATAAATAGAGATCCTAACTGAGAGAATTCAGGAGATTCACAATCAGTTTTTTGAACAAAATAATATTGTAAAACAACACAGGGACAAAGAAGAAGAAGAAAACGAAGGTCTGAACAGTTTCATGGTCAAACTTTGAAAAATAAGATAGAAGATTTATAGGTGCTTCATACGGATCACAAATGATGTTAATGACTAAATTGAATATAGTGAGCATCAATATTGATTAAATATTGAACTTTTTTGTTGAACTTCGCTTTTTAATCACTCGTTAAACGGTGTTTAAACAGTGTTTATCTTCTTTTTTTTTTTGGAAATACATGTTCTGATGTTATCCCTAAATGTATCAATATTACTGAAATAGATAAGGTTATGTACGAAATCCCCATTCTGAAATACCGATATTAAAATCTCCAAGACAGAATTCGATTGGAGATATTCCCTTTTTTCTATTTAAAAGCACCCGAGCAGAAAAAAATACCTTTTCCCACCTTTGGAAAAAGGAGATATTTGATTTTATGTATCCAACTAGGGTACGCAAAACAAATATTAACGATTTTGTTTTTGCGAGATTTTCTCTTTAGACATTTTTAGATCTTTGGGATTTGGGTCTTATTGCGAATTTTGTTTCTGTGGATTGTTTTTTTTTATTCGATTTTGGCCGTCTGTTGTTAGTACTATTATTTCTATTATTTCTAAATAAGAAATTAAGTACATATTACTATGCTTCGACAACATTTTTGAGACATATGTATATTGTATATATGTATATCAATGTATATTGTAAGAAAATACAATTGTTTTTCAGTCAAACTGGACCACTATTATTTTTTTTTATTTTTGGGATATTGTTGCAATCACATTTTTATTAATGAAATATTTTGTAAATTAGATTTTGTAATTTAAAATTTGCAATTTGGGGTTCTGACCCAACTCTACTGTTACTTACTCTTCTTAAGGATATTTTTTACCAAAAATTTTCATTTTCAAAGAGAGAGAAAAAAGTTATGGAAACATTCGAGACAATATTAACAAATGTTTTTCTATGTTAGCTTGAATCAATTGGAATGGTCACCATTGATTTTTTTTATATGATTCCAAGTCTATGGGATGAACATCCTAACTGTTTTTACACAGAGATTTCAAATATACAATCAAATAGAATAGCTTTTCTTCTAATTTAAATATAAATCTACTAATTTAAATGTGGAATACTATATCTATACTGCAGAGTACTTCGTCTTCATAACAGTTATAGTTCTATTTTATTTTTAATGATAACCAAAACCCTCAACTATTTATTTTATCCCAATGATAAAGAGTACTAGACCAGGTTGAAAAACCCAGAAAGCATTTTTTTGCTTTCACCGGGAATCGAATCTGAGGCGCTTTACCTACTGTGCCACCCAGCGTGTAACAACCTTTTCTATGTTATGTCTCTGCCTGAGACATAGATATATCCATAAATCAACCTAGATCTAACTTAAACCTAATATTGATGCGGATATAAATATGAATATATATAGCACATATGTACCTTATAGTTGTATTATAGTTCTTCATACTCGTAAAACCTTATAGTTATTTATATATTTATTTCTCTATATATATTTAAAATAAATTGTTTACAGAAGCATTAAGTGTTAACAAAACACATATCCTTAATTACAAAAATAGAAAAAAAAAAATAAAAAATAAAAAAATACTTTAACAGATTTCATTTCTTCAACCGTATACTAATTCTGATTGTAATTTTAAAGGATTCTTGTTTTATTTTTTTTTGTTATTTTTTTTTTTAACTAACAACACCCATAATTTAAAAATATAAAAATGAATATATAAAAGAAAATTAAAAAACAAAAATAACAAATTAAAAAAAAAAAAATAACAATAAAAACAAAATTAAAAAATGAGATTTTTCTACAGGTGAATAAATGAAAGTTAAATGTTACAAAAAAAAAAAAAAACTAATTCAACCCTTTCATTTAGTTAAACAGTTACAGTTACTGTTTCCGGAGAGCCAACACTTAGTAAATAATTTGTTTTTTATTATTAGTTTTTTTTAAAATGTGGAATAGAATAAAAAATAAAATGTAAATATCAAATCTAGAATTTTTAAAATAACACTCTCTTTACACATAACACCATTCATCCATCCACTGATATCCTCGTATCCTGCCTGCCCTCTTATCATTTCTTTTGTCAATTTTATTCAGTTGGTTTTGTATTTTTTAATTCCAACAAATCTACACAGTAAATTGTAAATTAAGTATGAGATAAAGAAAGAAGATGAAAAATACAATTTTTTTTTTTTTTAATATTAAAGTGAATATAATCGTCAGTAACAAGAATTCGGTTTCATCCACAAAATTCCCTTTTTATTTTTTTTTTTTTTTTTTTTTTTTTTTACCTTTAATAAATTACGAATACAAAAAAATTTCATTTGAAGAATAACACTCCAAAAAATTAAGATGTATACAAATAAACTACCACGAAATATTATCTTCCCCTGCAACCGTTGTGGAGGTCTTAGGGTTTTAGGTAAAGTATTTTTATAACCACAACATTATTTAGTACTTTGGGTATTTTAAATGGTATTATGACTTTGTTGCCACAATTTTAGAAATTTTTCCCAAATAAAAACTTGAACGATTGTAAATTAATTTAATGAGTAATTTATTATACTGCGACGGTAGTTACAAGTTTAGAGAAAATGTTAATTCGTCTGTTGATTCTCAGATGCATAAATTTAGCTTTTATGCTTTCACTTGTACACTCTTGGTGAAATTTAATAAACATTTTTAAAAAATGAAATACTCTTGTTAATTTCAGAAAATTATTTTATTCCGACACGTGTTGAAAACTCACTAGAATTTGTTTCAAAAAACGAAAGATCTATTAATTCCTTATAATGCTTTATTGGTATCCTTTGACTCACGTAGTTTATTCATGTCGATTCCAGTAGACCGTCTAAAGATCATTTTAAAATCAAAACTGGACTCGTTAAGAATTGATCATAGGAAAAAGAATGAGTTGATTCAACTTATAAACATTTGTCTCGACCAAAATTACTTTAGATTTAACAACAAATTTTATCCTCAAAAAGAATTGGTTCACCTATGGGGTCGCTTTTATCCTCCTTGTTGGCTGAAATTTTCATGAGTGATTTTGAAGAATACTGTTTCAAAGTGATAATCACTTTATCAATAATATAACTTTTTGGTGCAGATATGTGGATGATATTTTTTGTATCTATACAGGTACAAGTCGCCAATTATCAAATTTCTTAACACATCTTAATAAATTCGACAACAAAATTCAATTCACAATGGAAATTCAACACCAAAATGTATTAAACTTTTTAGACCTCACCTTAGGTGTGTCTAACAATTATCTAACATACAAAATATATAGGAAGCCAACTACTACAGATACAGTTATTCCTGCAGACTCTAAACAATCTTACAATATAAAATTGGCGTCTTTTAATAGTTTTGTTCATCGTTTAATTAATATTCCTTTGTCAGAGAACGATTTCATGCAGGAATTATCAATAATTAAAACTATCGCTAAAAATAATGGCTATGACGTATGTATAGTGAATAATATTCTGAGACGAAAATTATATCAAAAAACGCGAAGTCTTGTTTATAACGGAAAGGGTGATGCAAACAAGAACTATTGTTCAATTAACTATATGGGGAAAGTCAGTAATAAAATTTGTGCTGCTTTAAAAAAACATGATATATTCACGATGGAATTATATATATATATTATTCTGCATTTATCTGGATGTTTGTAAGTTCGACGGAACGCTCCAACACATATACAAATTGCATATGTATACAAATGCATATATATACAAATTGCTTTGGTGCTTTTTTTTAACCCCTGTCTACCATGCTGAACCTTTGCAGGAAAAATTGATTGCATGAACTATATTTTTTTACTTTAATGTTAGTCCTCTTCGCAAATAATAAGGAAAAATAATAAATAATAATAATAATATAAATAAAACAAACAATTTTTTTGATTTATAATAATAAGGACTAATAGAAATTTAATCAATAGTTTAATATGGTATAATAACCAAAAGGCAAACAGCATTTAACACAAAAAAAAAACATAATTCACTCAAAGGTTATTCTTATTACGTAAAATTATACACAATAATATATATGTGTATCAGCATATTTGTATTGTATAATATACATTATTATACTACTTTATTGCTTATACCTTTTATTTTTGTCATTATTGTGTGCGTAACTCACTTCACTCAAAAAAAATTATTTTTGTTTCTTTTTGCTTTTTTTTTATTATTTGCTGTATCCGTATTCTGTATGTTCTGTATTGTTCTGTATGCTCCATTCCAAAAATATTATTTTATTTTCACTGTTCAGGTTCACTGTTCAATCAATAGAATTTGATAGAAGTAGAGTAGAATAATAAACTCTACTTCTACGTCGGATAATAAAACATTGTTTTTTTTAAATTGAAAATTATTGATGAAAATGTTTTTGTATTTTTTGTAAATTTTACCAATTTAGATACAAAATTTTGAATATTTGTTTTAAAATAACACTATATCATAATAACAGGTTATTTATATAGCAAAATAAGATCCCTATACAGTATACAAAAGACAAAATTTATATGAAAATAAGATGCCATTTTTAAATTTGCTCTCCCAGAGGCCACATAAACGCTAATACGGTATAATTTATACTAAATGGAACCCAACTAACGAATTATAACTAAATGGAAGTGAGTACGAGTATACCATACAAAAATACAAACATTTTATACAAATTTGTTGGTATGGTACTTCTTTTTCTGTTATATAAAAAAAAAAGATTAGTGTTAGGCCAATATAAACATAAATAAAAATAAATAAAAAGTGATATAAACATAAGTACTGTAATTTCGGAATAAAGAATCTAATGAAAGAAAAAAAGAAACTAGGATTTATTTTGCTTCCGTCATTTATGACGGGTTACAAAGCTAGTCTAATAATAATAATCATCACAGAAAACTTGTCAACAACAAAATTGAATATAAACAAATATTACAAAAAAGTGGATTTTACCAAATTCATTGTGATAATTGCGACGCGATCTACATCGGTCAAACAGGTAGGAGTTTCAATACTAGGATGAAAGAACACAGAATGGGTATACAACAAGGGAAAACAACAACAGGATTAAGTGAACATTGTATATCCGAAAACCACAACATTTCAAGTAATTTAAAACATTTACATCTAATCAATAAAGAATAAGAAATTAGATTTTTATGAAGACTTAGAAATTAAAAAAACAAAACATTGTTAATAATCAAATAGAAATTAATAATTTAAATTCTTTTGCTATTTATGATTGTATTTTCAATTATCAATAAATTTATTATTTATTACCTATAATCTAAGTTCACTTTAAATTTAAAATTTTCAATTTCAATATATAAATCTTTACCTGGTTAAATTTTTTCAAATTTATTAAAAATTTTTGTATTTAATGCTTGTAATATTTTGTTTTGTATCAATTTATGATCCATGATTATGACCGAAAGGTCGAAACACGTGTCGGAATAAAATAATTTTGTGAAATTAAGAAGAGTATTTAATTTTTTAAAAATGCATAAATTTAATCTTCATTATGACATGCAAATAACACATTAAGGCAAGTTGATCAATACAGGTTGATTATTTTTTATCAGTCGTCTAACGTAAACAGTGTTAGCTTCATTAAAAATTATATACGATTTTTGTTGACTGAATTTCAGATTATACTGCAAGGTCGATTAACTTGAACATGACATTTTTGATTACAAGGTTCTATTGATAATAAGTAGAAAAACAAAAATGTTTATATAAACTCTGTAATATTGAACTATGCTATAGTATTAAATTTAAATTTTTTTATCAAATTAAGATTTGAATGACTCCACTTATTATTTTCTGAATTTGTAATAAGCCTGATAAATGTATCATATTCATATCACAATTTTCTGTTTTAGAAGGAAGACTTCATATTTATCGAATAGCGTATTTCAAATATTAATCAAGGAAAAGATTATTTTACTTTATTCAATATAGGCGTAGGACTAACACAAGGGAGTATACTGGGCCCCATACTATATTTACTATACACTAATGATATTCCAGAGATAGAAAATGCGACGATAGCTACTTTGGCAAACGATACGGCTATATTAGCAGGCTGTAAATGTATAAATGTAGATAAAATTAAATTGTAACAAGCCATCAATAACAAAATCTGCATTTGTTACAAAAAATGGAGAATTAAATTGAATGAAGCCAAATTCACGCACGTTATTTTCACTTATAAAAAAAATTGAGTCGCACATTCTAAGAACAATAAACAGTGCCGTCATACCATATCGAAATTCTGCAAAATATCTTGGTATGACGCTTAACACAAAGCTTAGATGTAAAGAATATGTCAAAAGAAAAAAATAACTGGAACTAAATCTGAAATACAAACAGTTGTATTGGCTAATTGGGTGAGCATATCTACGCTTTCGACGTATAATAAAGTATTGAACTACAATCAAATATTGAAGACAGCCTGGCCATACGGTATTCAAATATGGGGTTATATGGCTAAAAAACTACATATTTAAACTATCCAAACATTCCAAAACAAAGTATTGCGAAACATTGTTAAGGTTTGTTCACAATGCTGATATTCATAGATATCTCATGATCCTTTTTATAAAAGACGAAATAAAAAAATTGGCTGTACGTCATAAAAGTCGTCTTTCTCCAACATGTCAATGTCGCAGTTTCACGTTTAGCTCACAATCAAAACCTTGTTAGACGATTTAAACGAACGAAATCGTTTGAATTATGTTAGGTTAAAATTTTTTATCTTACAATAATTTCTAATGGGATCTTATTTGATGAAAGATATCTGAAGAAAAAAAAGTTAAAATTGTATTAATGGTTCTTCTTAAAGGATAGTTTTAATTTTAACAAAAGAATGGGAGTTTTTAGTGCGTTAATGTCAGCCTTCACTTCGTTCTTCACCGGCACATAGAACAGAAGCTGAAAGGTTGTTATGATGATTTTCTTCTACGTATCTGGAAAAAAAGTTTTAGTTTTCTAAACAGAGACTTTTTTTAAGCCTAAATTTGACAAATTTGAAGAATTTTATTATAGCAATCAACTCAGAAAATGCTGTGACACAAATATATAATAAATTCAATAATTTGATTGAAATTTTGAACAAAGGACTAATAGATGTGAGAATAGAAGATTATGATTGATTGATCAGATCCTTGTTTCAATACAATACGGAAATACATTTTTAATTTAGTTTTTTTTTATAAATTGACATTAAATGATATTTTATTATTATTATTATTGTATATAAAAGGCTCTCATTCCGAAAGGTAAAAAGATCTGCAGTTGGCCTGACAATTTATATGCATGTCCGAAGACCAATAAACAAATGAAAATAAACAAAAATATTATTATTATTTTTATTAATTGACAACAATTTAAATTACATTCAATTATAATCACTATCGTCAGAGACTTTCGGCCTTAAATGATATTTTGTTTATAAAATATTTAATAATATTTAACTTTAGGGCTTTGGAACTTATCTCTTTATTATAGTTGGACGGATAATCTTTTAATCGATCAAAGAGACCTATAATAATCCTTTATAATCCGTTAGAACAAATACTTGATTATTTTTATAATATATTTTTGAATTGTTATTTGATACAGGCGAAAAATTAAATCAATATATTTCAACAGTAAAAATATCCCAGGTCCCAGAGATCCGCATAATTTTTAATGTGTTGAAAAATAAGCCAAAATAAAAAAAATTCTTTGTTTTGACCTCGCCAATTCTTTTTAGTTCTACAATTTGATGCTCCTGAGCACTATTTGTGTATATATATATATATAATATATACCACTTATATATTGCAATAAAGAAGGCCTACCTTTAAGCTTACCATCACAATAAAAAAATGTTGCGTAGGTAATTTACTATCTATAAATGATTTGATTTTATGTCGCATCTACTGACCTTTTATGGAAGAAATGAGAAAAAAATGAGAAATTATTATGACAGGACTGAAACGGATTTAAAATACAAACAAGGTATGGTCCAACTTTATTGCAATAAAGTAGTGTATAGTACTGTACAACAAAGCAAAATTTAATTAAATTTAAACCGTCACGTAGGCATTTTTAAGGTTGAAAATAGCTTGTAAATTCTTATTTTATTCAGAAATTTTGTTGATTCCAGTTATTTTCCCATAAATTTCATTGAGATATTCTACTCTCTCACATTTTTATCGCTCATTTGACATTTATCAATTATTATTATAGAACCAATGACAATATTAAAATTTTCTCTTTGAAAATGTTAAAACTATGAAAAGTCCCACACAAACTATAAGACAACCTGTTGGCCTGCAGACTATTGAAATGAGATGATAATATAATTTTTCTGAATTTTAGATTTTTTGCTCTCTGTATCCTATTGTTGCTTAAATTATTTTCTAAATACATAGTTTAAAATACATTGTATTATGAAATGATGACACATTCATTTTATTATTCAGAATAAACATGTTGTATATCCTTGCACTCACTGATTTAGAAGAAAAAAAAAAAAATAAAAACAGATTTACTAAGTACCCTCGTTTTTATAACAAATAAACAAAAAAAAGAAAAAAAAAAAATTAAAAATAGAACTGTTACTTATTTTAATTTTTCAAATTTAACCTTTAACTCTTTAGACTATTAATTTTATGTCCTTTCATCCATATTATTAATATCTCAGCCTAAAATATACAAAAAAAAAATGAAATTCTTGTAAACAATTTAGTAAAATTAAAAAAAAACAAACCATTTTGTATGTTTTCTTTTACTACTCTTTGTATTTAACTTTTTTAAATGAGTTGAAATGAAAATACAGTTATAGTATAGTTTAAGGAGTACGAGTATATAGATGAATTCTGTTACACTTGCTTATTACAAAAACACCATTTTGTTATTTTTATTATCTTTTGTTTTTGTACCTACAGAAAATAATTAAAAAAATTCTAACAATTCTGTGTAATTGGCGATGATTTAGTGATGTTCATTCAGTTAAAAAAAAAAATAATATTGGTTGGAAGAACTCATGCCACACAGTTCATTAGATCTTCTGAATGACTTAATTGAAGAAACTTTCATCTAGATGATTCTTAGATTTGACAATCAGCCTACTGAATGAAGTTTCTGAATTCATCCATCTATTCATTCAATAATAATTATTCTTAAAACTATCATCGTCATCATAATCACTGTCCTGAAACTCTATCAATGGGGTATAGAGTGGAAAAACTATAAAAAAAGTGTAATTTTCTGATTAATTTGTGACGATTTAATTTTTATTGGACGACTATTGAACCCTCCAATTGTTTTTTATTGATAAGAAAAACTACAGATAAAGTGTCGTCCCGTCCGACAAACTTAAAAAATACTGAAAAGGAGAGAAGTATTTTGAGGTAAAGGAAAAGAGATTATTTTACTTTTAAAAGGGTTTCAAAGAGCAAGCTATAATTAAGAAAAGAGAGAACTGTAAAGAGATTGGAAGAAGATTACCGTTACACTAAAAAATGTCTTAATGCTTATTCTTCATTTAAACAGTTAAAATGAACAAAACATTCTCAACTATATTATGTATTTTAAATAATAGCTCAATCAAATGAGAAATGCTCATTGACATGTATTTTTAAAGTGACACAATTCAAAAAAGGTAGTTTTTTAGAAATAACAAAAACTAGTTGCGACCTCTTTGGAATTTTTTTTAAAATACGAATAACTGAACATTTATTTTCATTGAAGTTTTTGTTGTTATCAATTAAAAATGATATACAACTTGAAATATTGCACTTTTGCACTTGGAACATCTTCATTGTGAATTCGCAATATACTAACTACTAAAAATGTATGATTAATGAGTATATCAAAAACATAACGATTAAATTTGAATTTCGAAAAGTAACACACATTACATCTGGCAGTCAGAAAATTAAGTTAAGAGAGTAATTCAATAAGTGTAAAAATATAAAGAGAGCTTTTTTTGTGCAGGATACAGAGTAACCAAACTCATTCACTATAATAATTTATAAAACAGATTTTTGAATTAGAAACACGTGTGTTGTATTTGTATGCAACGGAATTATAATTTCTTATTGTTTTTAGAGCCTTGACCTAATTAACAATTCGACTTCAAATTTATCTAATATAAAATTGATTAGAAATTTTCTTTAAAACAGCTTAGAGTTAATTTAGCTCAATTTGTAGAAGTGCTCAAAGTGTGAGTTAACTGAAAATTTGGATTGAGTTCACCCAGATTTGAGTCTGCAATCAAAAGCAGCACAACATAAGGTATACAAAATATAAAATAATAAAATTAAAAATAAAGATAATAAAATTACCAAAGTGTTAGAAAATTCAATAGTAAAGATTTTCCTCATTGAATCTAATACATACGAATCTATTAATCTGCTTGATTAGACGAAATCTCCAAAATTAGACAAGAAATCGACCTTTTCTAATGAAAAATAACATTAATCAGTATAATGGCTTGAAGATGAAAAATGGTCGAATGTGTAACATAAATTTTATTTTCTAATTTGGTGACAGCAGGAAAACAGAAAACCATTATTGTAGTTCTTATTAAGTGCAAACATTTACGTTACCATTTTTTTTTTTTAATTCAATTTTTTGTTAATTTATAAAAAATAAAAAACTATATGTATTTAAAAAAAATTGGCAAAAATTAAAATGTTCTTTTCCTTTCATGCATAAATAATTTGTTACTTGTTTTATTTTACTATGTAAATTAAAAAAAAAAAAAAAAAAACAAACAAAAAAAAAATTATAATAAATAATCCAAACATAATTTTAGGCTCAGGCAACATTTGCAAAAACTGATATTCAAATATTTCTAAATGACTGGATTCTTTTTGTTACACTGATTTGTAAAAGATTGTCAACTAACAAAAATACAGTTAAGCTAAAGATATTTTGTACAAAGATTTTAAAGCGCTCAAATTTCAACTCAACTCAATGTTCAACTTCAAATTTGAGCTATCTCATAGGTTTAGTGTGCTATGTAATTTCAAATTTCAAGTTAACTCACATTTTGAGCTAGCTAGCTCAAAGTTTTAAATGAACTTTGAGTTGAGTTGAAATTGAGCTTAAATAAAATAAGTTGAAATTCAAAATAAAAATATTTCTTTAATTTAAATTTTTTTATAATATTTAGGAGAATATACAAATAACTATTACAACTTTTGTCAAAAGCTCTGGTGCCCAATCCAATAAAATGCTCAAATTGTTTCGTACTGTGGTTCTTATAATTGTGACTAAATTTCGCATTTTTCTTTGAATATTAATTTTAATTTGTTTTCTAAATTTAAATTTTTATCTTTCTCATTTTTTATATGTTTTACTCTTTTAGTGGAAGTCTTAGTGTGGTTAAAAAAACAAGTAATTAAGTGCAATTTGACAGATTTGACATGTACGGAAACATCCTTAGTATTAATAATAAAAAGGTTTTTTTTATTTATTTTGCATTTTTTTTTAAGTCTTGCTCGTCTACATTTTCATGTAGCTTTGACCAGTATAATCAACGATTTCACCCCTGATTTTTAAATATCCGGACCTCTAAAAAAAATTTTAATTTCTTTGTTAATATAGTTATGGCCCCAAATTTTGTGACACCGAACCTCTTCGAACAGGAAGTATCTTAATAGTCGACTCAAATATAGGGCCAAGTTTGAAAGCAAGATTGTTTTAGTAAACTATTTTAGAGTTCAACAAAATAGAATTTAAAAAAACATATATGAATGTGTACAAACAATTTTGGTTTCACTGTACACGTGGATAGGATTCTTTACAACACTAATTGTGTATACAGGGTGGTCCCGGTTTAGAGCAAAAAGTTTTTAAGGAGTGATTACTTGGAGTATTTTAGGAAAACACTAGATTTTATAAGCTATATATATACCGGGTGGTCCGGTTTAGAGCAAAAAGTTTTTAAGGGGTGACTTCTAGAAGTATTTTAGGAAAAAAATTGTTCTAGAAGAGGGGTCTATCTTTAAATTTACCTGGGTTACAGAGGGTTAAAGAAAATCGGATTAGAAAAATTATGTCTAAAGAATATCCACTACAGCTCAGAAGAAATTAAAACTTGAGCAACATCCTCTTCATAACTGTTTTTTAGAATTAATACACCTAATTAACGGTATATGTTGAATGAGTATCAGACTTACCGTTTTTGAATAATAACTGCATAAACTTAAAATTTTGCTTTTAAAAACTGAAAATTTTGTAAAAAACGTTGATTATCTCGAAAAAATTCTCTAATGAAAACCGGCAAGTCTGATAAGAAAGTTGTGTATAAAAAAGTTGTAGGGGATGATGTAGCGCATCAACACAATAAAAATAGGGAATTTTTCGAGATAATCAACGTTTTTTACAAAATGTTCAGTTTTTAAAAGCAAAATTTTAAATTTATGCAGTTATTATTCAAAAACCGTAATTCTGATACTCATTCAACATATACCGTTAATTAGGTGTATTAATTCTAAAAAAAAGCTATGAAGAAGATGTTGGCCTAGTTTCAATTTCTTCTGAGCTGTAGTTGATATTCTTTAGACATAATTTTTCTAATCCGATTTTCTTTAACCCTCTGTAACCCAGGTAAATTTAAAGATAGACCCCTCTTCTAGAACAATTTTTTTCCTAAAATACTTCTAGAAGTCACCCCTTAAAAACTTTTTGCTCTAAACCGGACCACCCTGTATATATATATAGCTTATAAAATCTAGTATTCATTTCATGATTTTTTCTACCATATTTTTTTTTCACTGAGTTTTTCAAATTAAAAAAAAAGGTCCTGATTCTGAGAGCAATCTTTCTTAATTTTATTTTAATAAATGAGAAATGTAGATAAAACAAAATTGCTTTCTTCCTATTTTCCCATAATTTTTCGTTCATAGATTTTATTTTGTGTTAAGATATTCTTGCGAAAAATAATAGACAAAACAAAACAAGAAAAAAATAAAATGAATTATCCTTTAATATCCTTAAATTAAATTTAGAAAAGAAGAGAAGAAACCAGTTACTAAACTGTGACCATTTACAATAGATTTCTCTTTTAAGTAAATCGTGTGAATTTAAATTTTTTTCTTATCTTATCACTTAGTTTCCACGTCATTAACTATAATATTATTTACTTCCATGTCTTTGATTCTGTCATCAGTTTTGTTGTTGTTCTCGTTGTTATATTATGTTTTTTTTTTTTTTGCTTTTTGTTGAAAACAATAGAAGGTGTAGAATTTTTAACAGTATTATCAATTGAAAGCTAAAAATACATTCAAAAGTCAATGCTATTTATTTAGAAACAATCAGAATACATCATTTTGTATATATTTTGGTGTAGATAATTTACAAGTGATACTCAATGTGTGGTGTTTCGTTATGCGTCGAAAGTAGATTTACAAATTTTTGTTTCCTTTTGTCTATTTTGATATTTTTTAGTCCATGCAGAGGAATTGTTTCAACACAACAATTTTAAAGATGTTGAGTTTTGTATTGAGTATGAGTTGTGAGTTTCTTGAAATTGATATTAGTTTTCGAATAAAATTCGCTTTTTGCTTATTCTATTTTGTGACATCTACACTGAAAAAAAACACTAGGTAATATTGACAAAAATCTTGTTTAAAATGACAAAAACTAGGTAAATATAGCGTCAACAAAAATGATGAGTCAATATGACAAAAAAATACAAATTTTTTTTCATTCTGTAAATATGACAAACAGTTGTCTATATAACAATTTATACCAATTATCGTTAATTTAGTTAAATTCTTGTTAGGCAATATTTTCTGTTTGTTCCACTTCTAACTTCTCATTTGATCGCTTGATCAAACGATTCTGACGTCCACCATTCATACCATCTTTTTGGTGGTCTTTGTGTTGGGCATTTTCAACTTTGCTTGTCAGTTATTGAAATTTTCAATAAATTTTTTGCACTCTATGTATATATTCTTGTCAGTTTCTCAATGTGTAACAGCAGATCTGCTTAGGGTTTGAATTTCTGTGGTATACAATCTTGGTTTATTTTCTTCAATTCGACCAACAAAATGTATGGAGGGGCTTATCATTCCATTTTTTGTTCAATTATTATGCGTAAAGTATATTAGCAGTTCGTGTAATATTGTTGAACATAAGAGCATTAATAATTTTTCTTTGATGGCTCTGCAATCTAAATGTAGTCTGGAACCACGTAATGTTTTTACTAATAATACGAGTTCAGTTTTGGAATTTAGTTTCGTTAAATTCTTATATGTAAGTAAATTTTGAAATTATTTGGTTTGGTTAAAGTTTTTTTTGTATGTACATATAATATTTGTCACATGTATTTGCTATTGCTGACTAAAAAATAACCTTAAAAGTTACGAAGATATTGACCGTGATCGGAATGTTAATGGTTGTAGTCAAAAATATTCAAACTGTAAAATGAAGTGTAAATTCTGAAATTTAACAAAAAAAACAGAATCGTGTAAGTTTGGAGCACGACATTCTAAATTAAAAACTAGCAAATACATTCTAAATTAAAAACTAATGTGACAAGCTGAATACAGCTAATTGATATACAATTGAAGCTAATTACAGATTACTGTATTAGTCCAAAACTTTTTAAATTATCTAAATTAATTTATTTTTATATTATTTTTCTATTTTCCGCTGTTGATGCTGTTGACTATTAAAATTCTTATCAACTAAATTATTTTAATGATAAAATTAGCTTTGCTAAATTATTTTAACCAATTAACGTCGTTAATTTTTTTTCAATACGATTCACAATTTATGTACATAAAATAATTATATTGAAATAGTCCTGTTATATCGTTTTATATGTATATAAATAACAGGACATTTTGAGAAATTAAATCAGAGTAGAATGCACAGACATCAATGCTAAATTATCATTAAATTATATCTGCAGATGATGTATCAACAGTTTCATCCCTTGTATGATGTAATTTAAAAGAAAAAACATAAAGGACAATGATACGAAATTGATGATTCCGCCAAAATTATTTGTCGCTTTGTTGTTTTTTTCTCTTTTTAATGTCGTTTTTTTTGTTGTTTCTGAAATAAATGATGAAGCCTGCACGCGCTTATGGTGGTAGTTTTATGTAGATATATAATAATATTAACTTTATAAAATATTATTATAAATACATAATTGAAGACTGTTGTTGACATAAATAAAAATTTATGATTATTTTATGTACACAAACACACTACCATTAATAAAAAATTCTAAATACAGGGTAATTTAAATATTTTTATTTATTTCTTAAATAACACTTAGAACTTGATCGTCCGAAATTCGTTATATACGTTTTACGGCTCACATATATTAAAAAAAGGAAAGTTTTAATAAATTGAAGAATTTGTTAATAATTGAATATAATAATTGTATATTATACAAAAATAATTGTATATTATATAATTATATAGAATAATTATGTATAATAATTATATATAATAATTGAAGAATATTTTTATAAATTTTGTCTTATAGACTTCTATATTTTAGATTTATGTAAATGAAATTTTGAAAATCAATTATTTGTTTTTATAATACCCAATCTGTGTTTATGCCATCATGATCTTGACCATAATAATTGGAAGCAAAAAAATACTAGTAAACATTTAATGCCCTTGATTTTACCATATAAATCTGATGTAAATACAATTTATATTGTAAAATCAAAAAAAGAAAAACCAAAAAAAGGAAAAATATTTCTTAATTAATATATAAATTTTTTTTTTTTCAATTAATATTGTCTGATATAAATTGTACCTATATATACAGGCATTTAAGAGAAGAATCAACTAATTTATTATTGATAAATAACAATTAATATAATAATATATCTACCTACACATATAGATAATAATATACGTGGATGTACATATCTAGTAATTACAAACTACCTACTATGAGTATAATTTATGAATATAATATTCCTTAAGGGATATGCTTTATCTATAAAAAAACAAGTTAAGCTTATACTCAACTCAAATTTTAAGCTAGCTCACAAATTAACTAAACACACAAGCTCAAAATATGAACTCGTCGATTGGTCTTATAGTTGTTAGTTCAACTGTTAACCATTAAAACAAAATTCCATAAAGATGTTGTTAATAAATAATTCTAAATAAATTAATTACTGTGCAATTGCAAAGGGGCACACTTGTAACTATATTAGTTTAATATGAACATCATTATAATCACCCTGTAAATTCTAATAGGGCCAATATTTTTTATTTGATTATTTTTCCTTGATATTGAATTTATAAGCATAATCTTTTTGTAGAATAATATATACTTAGTATGTAAATAAATATGTATGACCGTACACATATCTATATATTTCAATATGTTTGTATATACTAGATTCATATTTCATGAAAAGAGGAGATCCTATATTATTATTATGTATCTAAAAGAATTCCGGAAACAATGATGCTTAATGATGATTTTTTTTTTTATTTTTGATATTCTTTTTGAAAGGTATAAAATGAGTGTTTATAAAAAATTCAAAATGAAAAAAAAAGTTAAGGATTTTAAATTTAAATTATTAAAAAATTAAGAGTATTTCATCATATGTTCAGTTGAATGTATTTAAATCATATCCGAATAACAATAAATCATTTTTAAATAATCTGATAAAAAAAATGTTATCCAAAATTTTTATTTTTTAATATATGTATATATGTATGTAGCTATATTTACATACATATTTTATTTTTTTTTATATAACAAACATTGAAATTGATTTTTTTGTTGTTATATAATTAATTAAAGTTATTTAAATAATGATATGTTTATCATTAATATATCATTATTATTTAAATTATTAAATTAAATTTTATTTAAAAAATTGTCAAAAAGAGACATGAGAACTTTTTTTGCGTCAATTTTAATTAAATATTTTCTAGAAGATGGTTTATTAATTAATAAATGAATAATTATTGTCATTATCAATATTCGAAGTGAATTCAATATTTAATAAATAAAATATATTGCGGAGGATTATTGATATTGTATCTCATATTATGTTCTATTGTGGTTAAAGTTTATTAAAAATAGTATTTATGAGGCATTGTAAACAATTTCGATGAAAATTTTTTAATAAATTATTTATTTAAGTATTTATATTATTTAAAAATATAAATGTTGTATTTACTTAAATTTGTTTATATACAAGGTGTCACGTTCCCGGTGGTCAACTATAATATACAACTGTGATGCATTGTGTGATAATATTTTTTATTTATCAGACTTAAAATGATTATTATTATTATTTTTTATTGAATACAATTTAATTTATATACAATAGTAATTTACAAGCACTAGCTACCATCGCTATCGGTTTTTTTTTTTATTTTACTTAAAATGATATTTTGTTTACATAAATAGAAAATTATTAATATTCAAATTTAAGACAAAATAACTGTTAATTTAAAAGATATAGAATAATATGGATGAAAATAATTGAGAAGGTGGCTCAAAAAGCATAAACAAATTTGTAATATATATTTACGTAATATAAGCTATCATAAAACCAATACTAACATCTTATTCGACAGAAAAATTCTTCAAAAAATTTTTGGATCGAAAAGACTGCAAAACGGAGAGTATCAAAGAAGACACAATGAAGAGGTTGATAACGTAAGAAATTAAAGTATTGTAAAATTTGTAAAGCCCTACGATGGACAGAACACCTTGACCTTCAAAATAACAAAATCCCGAAATTTCAAAATCCACCTTTAATTCATTTAGTGTTTTCGAATTCATGCCTGTTATTTGTCTGGACAATTTTTTTTCAATAAATATTCAATGTGGGATCTAAATATGTTTATTTCTCATCTAGTAATATTTTTCTCAAAATACAAAATTGTAGTATCAGCACAAGATACTATACATACTTGGATAATGTAACTTAACATAACAATCACAATTAATGAACTTTCATCAAATTTTGTTAAAAACATTCATCACTTTAAATTCATGAAAGTGATTAAATTTTGAAAACAAAATAAATTAAATTAAAATCATATTCAAATTATTATTTATTGACTATTCTAGATTAAATATGATTACTCATACAATATGTAGGACGGTATGTAATTCCGTGATTCGTTTTCAATTTCAAAATGAAAAAATCAAAAGTAAATTTTGAAATATTTCTAATAATTCAATATTATTACTAAAAACATTCAATCTCGGCAGAGTTCAAATTTAAAAAAAAAAAAAAATTCGAAATTGTTTTCACAAATAATAAAATTGTCCCATTGGGAATATTGCTATGAGGCCATTCAGTGTTTATATTTTTATTTAGATTTTAGCTTTTTATTTCAGTGACATGCACATACATACAATGTATTTATGTATATAATATTATTGACGTATCGAATTAATTCAATTGGTCTACACATTTCTTTACCATATAATAACCAACCATATATTCTGTATCATATTATTTTTATTTACACTCACTGTCATTTAAATGGGGACATTACAATGTCTATAAGAAAATATTTTACTTAACAAGCCTTGACTACTATATTGTAAAAATAACGTTTTTTCTAAAATGCATCATATTTCATATTGTACACAAACAATTTTTACAATTTAATCAATTCCATATTGTTTAATATAAGTTTCAAATGCGCAAAAAAAGCAGAACCCACATTTACTTTTTGTATACAGATTGCAAGGATATATTTATTGGAGCTTTAATTTTCTTATAATATTTTCTTAGTTATATTTCCAATATTTTTGACATTTGTCGGTAAATTCTGGACTTTTTCCGCTTAAGTTTTTATAACTTTTAATAACAGAAAATGAGAACAAATTAAATGTCAAAAGCTTAAAAGTGCGTTCCATAATGTCAAAATATTACAGTAAATTTTGTATTATGTAGAAAGTAAGTTTCAAAAACTAAATTTAAAAACAGTTTAAAGGCGCTTTAAGAACTGTTTTTTTTTATAATATGGAAGTCACGGAAGGTACACAAAATATGATTTTTATTCAAGAGATTTTTTGGACTGTATTAGTCCTCTGTATTAGTAGAATATGAGCTACCTTAATTCTGTATAAGAAGTTGTGTTTGTGTGTGTTATGAAAATAAAAGATATTTTATAATAATTGAAAATAAATTAATTTATTTATAATACGTTGTACTCAATTTATGTTGACTTCAATTGAATTCAATATATAATAGAGATGCTCATAGAATAACTGTAACAGTTCGTAATTTGCGAAGTACTGTATTGTCGTTTTCGTGGTTGCCAAGTTAATTAATTTTAGGCTAAAAGCAGTTAATGTTAGACTAAAAGCAGGTCTGTCGGCTGCATAAGGTCATAAAAAAGAGAAAAAAAGTCAATTTGGCTCGAATATAATCTCATAAACGAATCGATAATGACTATTGACGGACGGGAAGCAGATTTTGAAATTAGAATACTGGAATATACGGAAATTTCGTCCGATTCGTAAGTCCTTGGTCAAAATGAAACAAATTAAAAAGGCTGAAACAGCTTCATGCGGAGGTTTAGAAATTAATCGTTCTCCCACGCAGTGCTTCAAATAATGATTATGATAATGATAAAATATTGAGTATCAATTTTTAAAACAATTTGTATATAATTTATATATTTTGTAACAAAATTGATATAGTTAAGAGTTAGAATTCATTAGTCAAAATAACGATCACAAATTTATTGTTTCTATTTTTTTAGCTTTAAAATCGGTGTAAAAAACTATTCTAGTGTCATCCAAAATATTTTTTTTTTTTATGTGAAGAAATAATCAATTAGGTACAAATAGAAGTCATAAGTTCGGTACTATATTACTGAAGAATTCTCATTTAATTTGTCATACTTTGGACCCGTAATTGAACAGATTTGAACTTAATGTTTATTAAAAAGGAATAGTGGTTGAAAATGTTTTGAAAGAGGTCTTTAAGCAATCTTCTCTATGTTTGCCGTCTTTTATTACTTCTCTTACATATTTGCAGGTTTATAGACAAAAATTTAAACAAAATCATTTCAAAATATAAAGCCCAACAATTCATAAATGGATATAGAATAGATTTCCACCCTTTTCTATACAATTTTTGTTTTGTTACGATTTTTCCCATCTGTCCTGAGCTATGACAAGTTATTCACGAAAGTCCCAGCATATATGTAAACGTAATGTTTCTATGATCTGGCTGCATTTCATACAGTAGTGCTTATCGCAACAATTACTTTTCGGTTCACTCACTTATTTTGCATGGATGTGTAAAAACATGTGTATCATAAAAAAATGGTGGACTCAAAAATTAACTGAGGCACTGCACAGATTAAAATTAATAATTTCTTCTGTATAATTTTAAGTGTCAATAACTGTAGATATTTTTAGTAGCAAAACAAGATCGTATGTGAAGAAATACAAGATTTGAATATAGAATTTATTGAAATATTTTGCTCATAATATATTAACTTTCTTGATTTGAATTGGTACAAAATGGTTTGTATATGAAAATTGTAACGATTTTTCACATCACACACATTACCACGACGAATATTTTTTCGTCCCATTACCCCGTTATTCTCATATAATATGTACATTGATATCAATATTAGTGGTTGGTATTGCATAGTAGCACAGTATATGGTAGAAAAACCCATTAATCTCTCTCATGTTTAATGATTCAATGTTTTTGACATTTTGCCTGTACGTAACGATACGGTCGATATTTTGCAGAGAATTTTTATAGCAATTTGAATATTGGAATTTTTGGTTTATTTGTTTTTTTTTTTTTTTGTGAATTTGGTTTGTTAAATATGTGAAAAATTCTGTGCTTTAGGGGTTTATTTATTTATATTTTTTTATATTTTTAATTTTTATATTCCATTTAAGTACTCAATTTACTATTTCGTCGCTTGATTTTATTTTCAGCATTAAAAATTAAGTGTAAATTGTATTATTTACCTATTTAAAAGAATAATGATGAGTGAAATGAGCAATGAAAATTATTTAATTAATTTTAGTTTTTGTATAAGTGTAGTTGAGCTTATACATCTCACAATCGTTTAAAGGCATTAATTATTGGGATATAATTATATTTTTTAAGTTGTATTTTGTTACAGAATTTGTAATTTTAAGTTTTAAGAATTATTATTCTATTTTAGTAGTGCTCTATAAGACTTTGGAAATGGACAGAAGGATGAGTATTGACATAGAAGTTTACATGTGATTTTTACTTTTTTATATTAAATAACCAAAACTTAACTGGAAATACTTCCCTTGACCCTTGGTTATCTTTCTGGTAATAAAGTTCAAATTGGTTTTGACAGGTAGGATTCGTAATAGAGATTCTATTCTATCACAATGAAGCTCGTAGGCCTTAGTGTGCCGACTTAGGTAGCCATTCGTTACTACCTACCCACCTACTTTTATACTTTCGTACCATTACTAAGAAGAGAGAATGGTTATTTACCTATATAAGGTAGTGTGCACATTGAAAATATTATCGCTTATGTTCACTTTGTCCATATTTTGTAAATGAAAAATGTCTCTGCTTGGGAATGCCTGAACTACGATTCTACATTCTACATGTTGACTGACTGTGAACAAATTTCTTTCCAATTGATGTAGTGAACATTTGTCACGTCTCTCATTCTTTGACTAAATTACTTAAGTGATGTAAGCGGTAATTTTAATTCTTACGAGCATGATCCAACTATTAAAATTGCCTTTTGAAAGCTTAATTCAGGCCTACTTTCTATAATACTAAAAGTACAATATTTCAGGATTGTAAGCACTCCTTACTAATGTAACCTAACCTTGCAGTTTTCATGAAATTAATCGTTAACTTCACCTAATATTTGTTTTGGCACTAGCATTCAATACAATGAAGATATTTAAATTTATTTATTTCAATTTATCTCAAAAAGAGCTAAAAAGCTCGTGTAGAGTATACTTTATAAAATAATTTAAGAAATATAAAAAAAAAATGTATGTCAGTGCAAACAAAAAATAAAAATAATTTTCATAAAAACTAAAAAACATTGTATTTAAACTGTTTATAATTCGAGCATGAAAGGGTTAAGTAACTATTCGCTAGAGTTAGGTTTTGGTCAAGTGATGTGAACCATAAAACATGGTAATTTTGAACACTTGGCAAATTATCGTGTTTAATTAAATCGAAAGTTTTTATTTTGATAAGATAGACTGTCACAATATAATAAAAAGCTGAAAAATATTGTCTAAAAAACGAACACAATCTCGATTGAAAAATCTTGAATAGGAGTAACAAAAAAAAACATTTTTAAGCTGCAGAAAACGACGAAGAAAATGATTAGTAGATATATTAGTATAACATAATGTTACAAAAAACGTAGAGCTTAAGTATAAATTAAAATTAAAGAAGTACCATACAGCAGTTTGTCAAGATTTTATGATTTCAAAAGCAATTAATCATCAAGGACTTTAATTATGAGAAGAAAATATTTCGGGAATAAATTTTTCATACTTCATTTTAATTTTTCATACAAAAAGTGTTCATATTGAAATTTTTCATTTTCTTTCACCTCCTCTTCCAGTAATATTACATTATATATTTCTGTTACTACGAGTATAACATAATCCGTTATTTTTATATTTTAAATTTTTACATATCCAGTTTTTGTTTGAAAATTTTATGATTCAATTTTCATTAACATTATATTGCTAAGAGTTGTTATTGATGTTGTCCTGATAAAATCTAAATTTTAGCTGTCTCATTTTGTTGTCAATTCTTTATCCTTCGATAAATATTTCAATCAATATGAATATCACTGGTACATTATTATCTCCGTATTAAAAAAATTTACGTCATCATTTGGTTTATCAAGGACTTGCATCATCATTCATTTTATGCACCCTCGTCGGCAAGAGTGCATAAACCACTGTGATTTTGTTTATAATGTCACATGAATATACAAATTGTAGGAATTGTTTTGCAAATATAGAATTTACTTGTCATTTAATAAATGTTAAATATGTTCTAAATTAAGAAGTCTATGAAAGGGTGCACTTTTGTTTTGTCTTCGAGAGATTGATATGTCAACTAATGAATTATAAAGTTATAACTATATGAAATTAAAATTAAAGTAAGTAAAATGTAAATGATTAGTTTCACATGTAAATTTTCAATTGTTAAATTAAATATTAAATGAATAATAAATTAATAGATCTCTAATATTATAGAGTTCAATGGTTCTAAACCTGTAATTCTAGTTAATCACCCTCTACCTATTTTGTAGATCACAATTTGCTTCTTTTCAAAATCTTGCATTACGTTTTATCATTTGCAAAAAAAAACAATATTATTTAATTAAAAAGAAAGAAAAACGCATAATTCCTTTTATTTTACTAAATACTTTATTTGTCTACTTTACAAATATCGATATTTCGGCAATAATATGTTGCCTTCTTCAGTGTATTGGCGTAATTTAATACGCCAATAATATTATTTAGTTTATCCAAAAGCCAGTTTACATTTGGGGAATTTATACGGGATGTAGGAAATGGGTTGCAGTAAGAGTAAAACACGCTGAAAAAATAAAATTTCAGACGTATTGGAAGTGTGTCAAATTATTGTTGTATTTCCAATAATATACCAAATATTCACAATATAAGTGTAGAAGTGTAGTAGGTGTAGATCTACAATGATTTGTACAACGATTTTGCACTCTTGTACTTTTGATTTGTACTCGATATAGAATTGTGACAGTTGTTTGTTTACATATCAATTTAATTTATAATATTGTGAACAAGCAAACTTCAAAAAATACAAAATAAAGCAATAAAATTTTTTTTGGTTTAGGACGTAGAACTGTTACAAGTGAAATACACCAGTGAAAAAAATATGGGATATTAAAATTAGAAGATTTTAAAAAGCTAACTCAAGTGGTACAAATACATAATATTCAAAACAGAATGTAAAATTTAATAGAAAAAATAATGAAATACACCAATATGAAACTAGATCAGCTCATCGTATAAGATATTTAACTATATAAGCTCCATCTACAAGGATTAGAGCTTGTACTCAATACTGGAGTTTTACTGTTTACTTGTGAAAAACTTGTCAACAAAAATATTTAACAAAAACATATAAAACAATACTTTTGTCTAAACCTAAACTCTTAATATTAGAATGATTGAACCCTTTAACGAATTGCATATATTTTGGAGAATTAATATAAATTTTTATTTCTATTCTCTTAAATTAATTGTTACATATTTTTTATTTCTATTTTATTGTCTTTTGTCTAAATATTAATATAATATATAATATTAGCGATTTGCATATATATTTGATATAATTGTAACTTTTTTTCTTTGAATTACGTTTGAATTAATGAAATTTTACACACCATACATATCATACGCTTCATTTTAAAATAACGAGCTCCTAGCTCATTTTGAAAAACTTGAATAAATGAATAAATAATCTCTGTTTATTTATTTTTTTTTATTTATTAATTTACAACACATAACATAGTTCAATTAATTCTACAGGTCATGCGACATTTAACATGTATTACAGTATTTGCTCGAATGTTAATGATGGCATATGAATTTCATCCTTCGAAAATGATCGAAAATTGTTTTTTTTCCACCATATCTTAGGTTTTATGCATTTCTATTGTTCGTAACATCTATTTGATTTTACTGATTTCAACTCTTGGTCTTGAACCATAGCTCTGTGTTGCATGCGTTAGTTCTCAATTTGTAAGAGCTGTTTTATTTTAAATAAAATATTTTCAATATTACAAATTATTTTTAAAGAACATTTTAACAAGTTTTAAATTATATCTTCGAAATTAATTTATTGAATTTGTAAACTGATAAAACTGAACTGATAATATTTCATTAATTAATTCTAACTGACATTTAAATTGACAGTATACAACATTTAAATTTTTACTATAACTATATCAAACAGCAGTTGTAATAAACATTTTCAAATAAAATATTGTCAAAGGTTATGAACACCACTATTGTTAAAAACTTTATTTATTATTAATCCTTGCATAAAATTTTTGGTTAGGGATAATCTTAAGACCTCATGAGGCAAACATGTTTAATGCAAACTTTTATTATTTTTGGTTTTTCTGATTATTGTTTTATTTTACTAAGATAATACCTTTAATCTAAAACTATAACTCGCAATTCATTTAATTTTTTATATATGTATTGGTTTATTAATAAATTTTAAACAAATTAGAAATAACAATGACAACAACTGCAATATTGCAATTGCTTGTAAATATTTTATCTCTTAAAGACATCTTCCACATAATGTAGAACAAACCTTTTAAATGTCTCATGTCATGTACAATTTAATAAAATAACATGTAACTTTTGAACTTATAATCAAATAATTTTCTTTACTTTATGATATTTTATATAAAAAACACTTGTGTACACCATCTCATACTTTTATTTAAATAAAATTATATGAGTTAAGAAAATAAAATACAAAAATAAATAAATAAAATTACAAGAGCGGATTTAACTTAACGAACTGCTTTTCGAATATATTTTCCGTAAATTTTCCACATAAAAAACATTTATGTTCTTATTAATTTTTTTTAAGTTAAGCCTCATATTAGGCTTCAAACGATAACTTTATACATGAATGGACAGCCTGTACTAATTGAGGATTAGGGAAAACGACTAATGTTGCCTTTGATCAGTAGGGATATTTGGAATAAATTTGTTAACGAACTCTTGAACTTTTGTAGATTGTATATGTAGGTATTTTTTGCCTTGATTACTGTCAAATAGGGAAATACAATACGATGATTTTCAAGTGGTACAAAGGGTATTGTCACATTAGAGTTGATGAATAAAACGAATGGTAAGCTTTTGAACTTTGAATGCAGTTCGTGATGGGTCGTGATGAGATCGGGTCGACATATGGGCCGGTATATGGGAATTGTGTTCCAACTTGGGTTGTACATGTACTTAGTTTTCTAAGAAATTACATATTAGATTATTAATTTTGAATTGATTTTTTAGCTCGATTTTCACTGAAATATTTTTGCTTATAATTTTCTAATAACCTCTATGTACAAAATATCTATAATATGTATTGCACAACATGTAATATAATCTTTACATAATTTACAGCACACAAAATTTTGTTATAGGAAGCGTAACGAAATCCCATCTCTTTAAATCTCACTTTTTCAAAATATCGGTTTTTCAAAATATCGTTTTTTTTAAAAAATAGTTGTTCCAAAATACCCCTTTTTCAAAATATCTTTTTAAATACAAAATATTTATTTTAATTATTTCCATTCGTAGCCGCTATTGGATACAAAAACGGAGTATTTCCTTTTCCCAGAAATTTTATATAATTAAAAAAAAAAACAATATTATGAAAAACGTGATTTTGAAAAAGCGATATTTTGAAAAGCAAGATTTTGAATCTGATTTCGAATCTGACCCTTTGTCATTAGATGCTTGTAACGTTTCATACGACAGTGTATGTAAAATAGGTGTCAAATACCTAGATAATAACAGACGATAAAATGAATAACGCAATTGGCTTCGGACCATTATTGGCTCAACTAATAAATCCTTAATCGAAATGAAAAAAAGGTCTTAAATGTTAGAAAGGTATGAACCTAAGTTTCCTACTCAATGATTATACTAAATTATGATGACGCATTTTTTATGTATGCTAAACAATTTTTACATGCAATTTTTTATTAAAGTTGATATTTTTTTTATTTTTTTCATCGTTCAATACTCTTTAAAAACACACCCATTTTTTCAAATCATTTCATATTATTTACCCTTCAGAAGTTCTCTTTAATAACACGCATTTGAAGGAAAATTTTGTAACAAAATATCTAACAATTTATTTGTCATAAATTGACCATAAGAGAATGTATTTCTCCATCTTTGTTTTAAATCGAAATATTATAAATTCAAAAATAAAAATAATAATAACAAAAATAATAAAATTATCCTGTTCTGTTTTTTTGCTATCACAAATGGGTATAAAATATAATAATACTTAGGAGCAGTTAGAAGTTTTATGTAAAATTGCTTTTTATTTTTACAAAGTTTATATTTTAACCTTACCAAACTATTACAAACACAAACGCAAACACAAAAAACAAAATTAACTTTTCAATAGAATAGTTTTTCTTATTTAAAAGGAATATCCTTTTTGCAGGTTCATTAAGTTTATATCATATAAATGTGTATTAAAAAAAAAAACAAAAATTAACAAAAAACCAAACAAGGATACAAGATAGGCAACTGGCAAAGTGTAAGGAATTTAAAGTTTTTATTTCCTTTAGTAAAATTCAATTTTTAAACTTTTTATTTTTATACTTATTATTGAATTTTGAAAGGTATTGTAGAATTGAATTACAAATCGTAAATTGGTTGTAGGAAAATAGTCCAAGCCGAAAATTGAAAATTGGCCACACAAAAAAATACGGTCAACAGAAAATTGCCCAACGAAAATGTCAAGCATGGAAAAATACCCACAGGAAAAAATACTGACACGAAAACTTGTCCACACGTTTTGACAATCGGATGAGCTTGACTGGTACACCAAATTCCGACATAGTAGCATACAGCTCGCTACGGTATATGCTATCGTATGCAGACTTAAAATCGATAAATAGTTAGTGTGGATAAACTCAAGGGTCTTCTTCAGGGTTTTCCAAAGATGATTTTCGCTTGTTGATTTCCCAACGAAAGCCGCATTGATAACTGCCAATAACAGCAGCACAATAAGGCTTCAGACATTCGCACAAAACGTTAGACAGGCTCTTAAATACGATATTTAACAGGAATATTTCTCTATAGTTTTTACAGGACATGGCGTCGCCCCTTTTTGTAAATAGGGCATATTATAGTCATTAGGCATGCTTTCTTCTATCCAGATGTTGTCAATGTTTTGGTGCATGCAGTTAATCAAAACATCGCCTCTAGTTTTGAATAGTTCAGCTGGGAGTCTATCAGTTTTTTGTTTTTCAGCTTCCTGATGGCTTGATCAACAACCTCTACAGTACGTGGTGGGAAATTGTTGGTAATGAGTGGTGATGGTGTTGCTAGCTCTTACTATTTAATTTAATCATTTAACAGCTGCTTCCATGTCTCTAATATCCCTTGCGTTTCGGTAATCAAATTTCCCGTATTATCTCTTAGTGCATTTGTTGGGGGTTTATAGCCAGCTGCCAGTTGCTTGGCTTTTTTGTAGAAGTTCTCACTTCGTCTCTATTTGTATGATATTCGATATTTATGAGCAGAGATTTTTCGAAGTTTGGTTTGTTCCTTCTGATAAGTTTCTTCTCATCTCTTCTCTTAGCCTTATATTTTTCTTTCACATCTCTTGTTTTCCGTTGCAGCACATTTTTTGTTTAGATACGTTTTATTTATTTGCTGTTTAATAAAAAATCGATAACGTATTTTTTTCAATTTACAGATTAATAATGTAATGAAATCTCACCTGTTATAAACATATTACTTTTTTACTAATTTTTTTTTGGCAAATAAAACGGATAAACCCATTACCAAAAAAATATTTTTTCTTTTGAGAGAAACTCTACCAAATCCCATAATCGAACATAATTTTGTTTAGTTTTTATAACTCACATTTAGAATTATTTTAAATCTATATAAAAGTTATAAAACTAGTCGGAATCAAACTAGAAGTTGTTTAAGTAGTTTAAGTCAAACAATACAATACCTGCTGATGAGTTCCAGTAGTGTTGATAAACAAAATAATCCTTTAATTAACAATATTTTCGTTTTTTATAAAAACTTACAATTATTATTATTTTTATATGTAATAAAATTATAACACAAAACTCCTCCAAAATCGGTTATAATTAATTCACCTTTATTAAATTATTTAAAATTTTAAATCTGAAATAAATTTTTTATATTATTTTTATTTAATTTTAATTCTCATAAATTTAATTCCTATATAATATTATCAAAAAATAATATTTTTCTATTATTAAATTCGATCTTGAATAAATGTATGTTTGTATATGTATACAGAGTGTACATAATTGTATTTGTTATATTGATTTTAAAATCTCAATTTTTAAGATTAAGAAAAATTTCAATAAATTTGGTATTATTATATTAAGTATAAAAAAATAAAATAAAATAAAACAAAAGGAACAACAAAAAGTCACAGGTAAAAATAAGACCCTAAATTATTTCATACAATTTATTCTCCTGGATATCTTTTCTTTTTCTTTTTGTTTGTTAAATGAAAAAAAGACCTTTTATAAGGAATTCGAGTCAAAAAATCAAGAAATTCAATTTTCCTTTTTATTTTAATTCTTTTTTTGCTACTATTTCTAACTGTTTACGTATTTATATATATATGAATTGAAGTGTGCGGATATTTAAGTGTATATGTTTTCTTTCTTTATTGTATTTTATTTAATCTACTTGAATGCACAAATTACGAGTTTACGATCCAAGAAAAATTAATCAAAATCATTTAAGTGAAGCGATTTTCTATTTTTATTTTTTTTTTTATTTTTTTTTTATTTTTTTTTTTACATTTCATTAAGGATAACAATAAAAATCGTAAGTCCTTTACACAAACAAAAATACGTAAATTCTAAAATTGTATATATAGTATATTATGTACATTATTATATACTACTCAAATTAGTGTGAATTGGAATTAAACTTTTTTGATAAATAATAAAAGCTTATACATAGGTTTTGGTATATAAGAAGATTTCATATACATACTCATAATAATAATTGGTAGTATATATATTTTTGTATTAAATAAAAACATAACAGCAACAAAAAATTAAAGATTAGAAAATGTGGATTATATATAGTGATAGTGATATAGTGTTCGTCTAATTTTCTAAATTAAAAGTCTTATAATCATCCTTGAGAAATCGAAAGAAATAATTTATTTTAAAACATTGTCATTATCATATGAATATGAATATAGATATATGATATTGATATATATATTATGATGATGACATTAAATATATCCGTGATACGAAACAATCTAAATCTGTAATTAAGTATTTATATTTTATTGAATAGCTGTAGAATCTTACTGAAACATTTTTAAATAATAAAATCAAATTTCCCATGAATATTTCATTATATTTAATCAATAGTCCATTAATAAAGGGATATGGAATTGTAAAAATTACAAACAAATACAAAGTCGTCGAGAAATCGAAGAGAAATTTAATTCCATAATAAACAAATAAACGTATATCTTGAAGTAAAACTATTAACGAAAACTTTGAAATGGCGAAATTTGAATTATCCACAGCAATAAAGGTAATACCTGAATTTGATGGAGATAAAAAAACGCTATTCACTGGACTACTTAATTTCTATACTGATACGTTAAAATATGACTTAGAAAAACAAATGCTACTAAAATTTCTATTAGCAACAAAACTAGCAGATAAGGTACAGAACAGATTATTGACTAAAGAAAAGCCAGCAAGAAGAATTTATAAAAAGCATAAAAACAAATTTTAAAACTAATAAAAAACCGCTAAAAATACATAATGAATGATACATAACAAATTTGTGACAAGGAGGACAAAGTCTGAACAACTTTCCATTTAAAATAGAAAGCCTATTAGTAACCTTGAAATGAACTGCAATTAAATGATCAAGGGGAGAACAACAGAGAAGTTATAGTTAAAATGAATGACCAACTGGGTCTAAGCACATTCAAAAGTGGACTTAGTCAACCATTCAGGTCCTTAGAATTAGCCGCAAGATCATCGAAATTAAACGAAGCAATAAAAATAGCTTCAGAAGCAAATAATTCTGATCATTCTACTCAAAGCAATGTTATGTATTTTAACAGACAGTACAGAATGCAGTACAGAAACAATTGATCCTGACAGGATCGCCATGTAATATTTGATTTTTAAATTATTTTTAGGGACTTTCTCTTTTCATTTTTTTCTTTCAATTTTTGTGAATACGTTCTTTTTTAATTCTTTTTTAGAGTTTTCAAAAATACGATATAAGGACTCTAATTCCATTTAATTTGTATACAGAAAATATATATATATATATATATTTTTTTTTTATATTTATTTTTATTTTAAGTTTAGATAGAATATAAATATAAGACAAAATTAAGTTCATAAAAGAAAAATTTGTCAAAATACATAACATGAATACATAAATATTACAATGTAATCCTATTGATCCATTTCGGTTGTATTTCACCATATTTTGAATTCTTAATTTTATAACTGTAATTATTTATTTTTTTTTAAATTAAACTGACCGTAAAATTTAAAAAAATCCGAACGTTATAGTTTACTTACTTATTAAGGTTGTAGACTTGGAACGGCTTGTCGCAATTTAAGTGGAGCAAAATATGAAGGAATCTTAAACTGAAGTAGAAAATATTTTATATCTTCTAACCTGCTATTAATATACAAGACATACATGCGGCTATACAACTCGAATACAATTCGCATATTTGGGACAGTACACTGAGCAGTATCCTACAATGTAGCCTGTACAAAGTAAAAGAGCTATCCATCAAAGTTATCAATGATGGAGATTTTACAAAGCACTTAACATCATTAAGTCATCGCCGTAATGTTTCAGCCTGTTTTATAAATACAGTAATGTTGAGTAATTGCTCTGACGAAATAAAAACTGTTATGCCTAAAATATAACCATTCGAGCGTAATACTGGCAGAGCAGTCTTTTTCCACAAATTTGTAGTAGATCGTCTTCAAATCAGAACTATTTATATATAAAAATATAAAAATTCTTTCATCAACCGAACTTCTACACTATGGAACACTTTACTAGATCCCACAAAGATACAACTTAGAAGTTTTCAAGAGACGGGTAAATATATATCTTTTAAAGTGTCCTTAAATTTTAATATACATATACAGGTAAAAATTATTTTTAATCTATTCCTTCATATTAAATTTCTAACTGGTTTTTATTTTTTATTAATTTATTCAAACTGGGAAAGTAGTCAGGGTATAGATATTGTGCCCTCAAATAAGAAAATTAAAAAGAAAAAATAAATCTTGGATTGTATGTATGATTTATAAATATTTAAGGTCTCCTTAGAAGAAAAGTATACGTCTTGCAAGAGCTCAGGAAGCCTAAAATACTATCATTTCATATCATTTTATGATTTACCTGCATGCCCGAATATATTTAAGAGTTCAGTAGGTTGAACATCTTCACCTCCACATACCTAGGTAGGATATCAGACAAATTTTCATAAACTGCTTCTATTCATTTCAGTTTTGAACCATAAATATAACTATATACTTTCACAACCACAATTGCCGAAATCTATCTTTATACTATACACTTATCTCGACTCGTTCATTCATTACGACTCGGATTTACTTTGAAGATGAAAATGATGAAATATACCAATTTTTGTTTGATATTTTTTTTTCTTTCAAGTTAAGAAGTCTGATATCCTTATTCACCTTTTCTAAACTATATAATATTCTCATTTGAAACGTGTACATACATACTTTAAAGCCCATTCCAATAGTTTATATTTTTTTAATAGAATTTTTCAATCCAACCCAATTTATATATATCAGAGTGGTATATAATATGTATTCATTCATTCAAGTAGATTAGTATAATGTGTGTTTTTTACAATTTCCTATTCTTATTAAATTTTATCACTTAAAAATGTCCTCGTCTAGATTTAAAGACATACGTGTGTACACATACCTATATATAAACCTATGATGCGTACATAACTTGTATATTTGTAATTTGTATTTTGTGGTAACAATTGGCTGCCATCACATCTATTGTTATGGGACTTTTGTTTTTTTTATTTCTTTTTCCATTTTTATTTGTTTTTATTTTTTTTTTGTTTTTTTTTGTTTTTCTATTTTGATTTTGTGGCTGGCAATGGGCTGCAAATAATGGATGTGATTTTTTTGTTGACACACCATTAATTTGGTTAACAAAAGAGGGTATAGGATAAAATTCTTAGATTTTTTTTTTTAGCTTGATGCTCTTTTACAAAGAAAAGTGTAGGAAAAGCAAAAGATAGTTAAAAACTGGCAAAAGGAATATTCATTACTGCCGCTTATAGAAGATTCATATCCAATGATTGTGTAGTGTGATGTCATGAGCTGTTTAGTGGGAATTTAATTTTTTTTAACTGTAATTCTGACTTTTTTTTTTGCTACAAATTAAGAACTCAAGTCATTGATAATAAATTTTTTTTTGTTAATTTTTTAAAAGATATTTATCTAAAAAAAAGAAGGATGTAACGGTCTCATTGAATTAATTAAATAAAAATTCAAAGTTCATATTTTTTTGCTGATGTAACTGTACCGTAAAAGTGGTTTAGTTGTGAACTGAAAAATATTTAAGAACTACTTTTAGAATACTCGTATTAATATTCAGCGAGGGTTTTATTGAGTCAAAAAATTAAATTGAAAATTCGTAAAAAAAATTGTTATTTTTACTATTTCAACATTATTTATGAAAACAGAACACAAGTTCTATGCTAAAGTAGAAAAATAAATTTATTTTAATTTATTAGTTTAGTTGTATCTTTTTTCTTTAATTCTAAGACTATAGAATAAACACCGCAACTGCATTTACGCAGAGACATGGCAAACACAATCACTTGGGACAGTTATTTTTTTTATTTTTAACCAATTTAAATGAGTAAAATTTTAACTCCGTTTTATTTTTAATAACAACCAGATTTTTTTTTTTATTATTTCAAATAAATCTATTAATTTCAAATCTTCAGTGGGTTTCTAATCCCGGACCTTCTGGTTTTTAGTCACATTGCATAACTATATTGTATCATATTGTTCGGATATGAACATATGAATGTCTAATGCTAATCAGTAATCAACAATGTAAAAGAAGAAGAAAAAGAAGAAGAACAGCAAGAAAGCAGAAAAGAAGAACAACAAAAAAGAAGAAGAAGAAGTAGATGAAGAAAAATAAGTATAGAAGAATTTGATGTTCCCATATGTTGCAACACTCAGGCTTTTTTCATTGCCTTTTGCGTATTTATTCATGATTTAGTTGACAACGATATGTTATCCAGCGACTTCTTCACTTAAATCTCTAATAAATACTCGTTACAAATGTATCAATATGCGTTTAAATAAAATATTACAGCTACCTAACCGCGTATTGCTACTTTTACAAAATTATTTTCGTATATTAACATTTCGTACTCTGTATTGCGAAATTATCATCGATGTATTGCGAAATTAACATCGATGTGTTGCGAAATTTAAAAACTATAATATATTAACGTTTTTTTTTGTACTTACGTATTGCAGTTTGTGTTGCGTATTTGAAGTTTTTACGTGGTTAGGACCCAGCATTAAAAGTTTCTGAACTGTTTCAAAACCAATGAACAGATTTTCAAGTTTGACCTGTCGTTTTCAATATGTTTTTTTAAATCATTGTTGAAAGCATTGATGATCGATGTAGTTTGTGAGATATGTTGATAAGTGAATTTAGTCCGTAAATTGTCAATTGGACTGTGATGTCACAATCGCGAACTGTGATTTTTTAGATGTTAATGTGATATCATAATTATTGTAAAATTCAAATCAAATCAGTTAAAATATACTATAGTAATTTACACCGTATTTTGTTTTGACATCCCTGCTCACAAGTTCTGATGACGAAAAAATCATTTAGTTGGTTTTATAAAACTTATGTATGTGGGAAATAGGAATATTATGTATGTATGTGGGAAATAGGCATCCAGCTATAATCAAAAATTTTTTTACATATACAAAATACTATTAAACATTTTCGTTTTTTGTTTGTGTTTCAATATAGAGAATTTTATGTAAACCCGATCTTTGTACTTCAGGTCTATTATATCCCGTTTGATTGTTTATAACGTTATATAAAACATCTACTACATAATAAATTGAATTTAGAAAACCACTATTGATTTTCTTAAAAATTATTTAACAGTTTTTAATTTTTTCTTAATTATTATTTAATTTGTACATAAATTATTGGCAATTTTTTACTTAATCAAGTTCAATTTTAAAAGACATTTCAGTTTTAATAAAAAAAAAAACAAATTCAATTTTAATCCACATTTCAATTCTAGTAATTTTGTGGAAGAAAAAAAGCTGCCATGAGGTCCCAATTTGTGGTAATAAATTATTAAATATCTTCTATACATGTTATCGGTTTTATCCAGAAGAAGGAAGATGAAAAGAAATCAATCGTATAGTGTTTTAAGTTTAATTTATTTTTTTTTTAATTATAAATTTTGTACTACTTTTGTAAAATTTAAATTTTATGCTGGAACATTCAACCCTAATCTTCTGGATAACAGAATGGCCTTAACTATTTCATTTACTTGTAATTATTAACTGTTTGTTAAATTACATAAAATGAAATAATATAAATTGTAATTATAAGTTTTGGGGATTCTGAGAGAGAGTGTATACACACGTAGGACCTAATGACTATATCCAAAAGATACCTGGTATTCCTAGCTTTTCAAAAATATATATTTTTAATGGCGCATCTTAATCTTTAAGGAAGAAAAGGTCATTTAAAAGTAAGTAAAGTTGTTGTTGTGAATGTTGTTATGTTTTTGTATATAAACCATTATATCTGTTAATTTATTAGATATATATATATATTAAGTTTTTTCTAGCACAAGAACATTTTTGAAAAAAAAACAATCTTTAATATCTTTCTTTAAAAATCAAATATCTCGAGATTTTAACAAATGTGCTTTTTGTATTTAAAATGCTAAATGCACGGATACAATATATAAGAAATAATAATATATATTTTAATAAGACAAAAAACTGAATGTATATATATATATATAATAGATCAACAGATATAACGGTTTATACACAAAAACATCAAAACAACAAGGATACCTTAAAATGTTTTTTTCGTCCTTAAAGGATAAAATATTAGATTAAATATATCGCCATTAAAGATATATATTTTAGGAAAGCTAAGAATATCAGCTATCCTTGGGATATATTCATTAGGTCCTACGCAGGTACACCATCATCTTCACCTTCAGTTTTTAAATGAAATAAAGAATTATAATTTTTTAATTATAATAAATTTTTGATTATGCCAATGCCCAATTTACACTTTGTTAATATGTACATAAAATAACAATAGTATAATATATAAACATTTCTAAATTTAGAAAAATAAGAAATAACATATTTTTCTCTGGTCTCAAAAGCTATATTTCTATTCTATTTCAAAACTGTTATAAAACAGTTTATTTCAATTAAATAAAAATGATACAAAACTAAATATCCCAATCTGGTTAAACGTTTTAAATTAAAATTTACCAACTAACATGTCCAAGCTTTTAAATTAAGGTTACAACAAAAATAATACTTAACCTTGTTCAAAATTCATTATAGTTGCGGTTGTGTTTTTAATTTAATAATAACAAATTCTGATGTAAAAATGTTCCATTTTTAAAAAAAAAACTATGTTGCAGCTGCCTAAGTGAAAATTGGATTGAAGATGTTTTATTTCTCTTGCATTCTTTTAGAACAAAAATTTGACATCAACTTGTAAGTTTGTAAGTTGTAAAAAAACAAAAAAAAACAGAAATAAAAAGTTACAGCCACAAAATTCATTTCAGTTAAAATTCAATTTTCTCCATTTTTATGCTTGAAAAGTTTTTCTAACAAAATGGCTTTAATGTCATTGGCATAAGAATTTGTTTTTTTTTTTCTCTTTTTTACATTTTATAATTCATGACAAGGCGTACATGTCTGCATATGTACAATAGATACATGATGACTTGATGACGTCGACTTGCATTCTACTAGTTTATAATATGTTGTTAGTACTTCTGATGCTATACTGATGATGATGATGATGATCATGATGATGATAAGGATGATAATGATGATAACTAGTAAAAAATTTGTCTGAACTTGATGTCATGTTAGTCGTCCTTTTAAGTTGTTTTCATTTTCATGTTTTTGTTTTTTTTATTATTGTTTTTGAAAGTTTTTCCTTTTAGTGGATGATCATTTTGAATAAGAATTGCCTTTTGAAGTTATATAAAAAATCGATTTAAAATTTTATTTATTATTATTTAATTTATTGATTCCACCAAATTCTTATAATTATTAACATAATTTATTCGATCTAGCATGATTAAACGAATTATAAAAATGAAATTATTTTAAATTTTAAAACACTGTTGAGACGAAGTCGAATTTTAAAATTAAATTGAGTCTGACAAACGTATTTGTGACTAAAGTATAGTACGATTTCACCTCAAGCTAGCACTTAATGGCTCAAAATTATAATATTGATAATTTGCCCAACTTCAAATATCTTGGCTGTGACAATTTTATTAAAAGAAAATTTAAGAAGTATTTTCGGTTCAATACAAGAAGGCAATACAGATAGAGAATTCGTTACATTCGTACCTGAAATTTATTATCACATTAAAATTGTGTTGAGTCGGACATGTTCGGACAATATATTCGACAAAGAATGTTCGAGCGTATAATACAGATTAAGGGAAAAAGTTGAAGATAAAAATGGCCGGTGGGAATAGCCCGATAAGCTGGAAAAACTCCGTAGACGAAATATATAGTTCATTACCAGAAGTGTTCAACCAGAGTAACGGAGATTAGACAAAAGATTGGACTACATATAATACATTAAAAGAAATATGTCAAATTTGAACTGTCGCATGCAATGAAGAACGATTTATGATTTCATTTCGAATTTCATTCTATAATTCAATTACCATCAATTGAATTTTGTGGTAATTGAATTTCTTATAAACATATCAGGATTAGTCTGATGACGCTTATAAAAAATGTTTATTTTCTTTGTTGTTAATATTAATTTCTGATTGTTTTATTTTTAGTGAAAAATAATTTTTGATTTTTAACAAAGTGTTAGTATTAAACATTTGCAGTGTTGTAATGAATAAAATATCTATCTCTGCTATTCTTCTTCTTCTGTTGTAGGATTAGTAGGTTCTGTTGTTTTACAATGTCTCTTCCAAATATTGGTGAACATTTTTTTTGGGTTTGTTAACTCCACTATTGCATTTATATTTTCAATTAAAATCTCCAAGAAACTATCGTAGTTATTGCTTTTACACATTCCACTTTATTATATGTACGGCACTTTAAGCGAAATTCAGAGGTAGAAGAGATTTTGGAGTTAGATTCAAAATCAAAGTTCTACGCCTTTTACATAATATTTATATAAATTATATTTATGCATAGCCAGTGTTGGATATAGCGAAGATATCTCCTTTTTGAAGGATTACTTTGCCACAACTTTATGGACTTTTTTTGTGGATTTAGTCACCAACCCTAAAAGACTTTATTTCATCAAAACCAAAAGCTAACCTACATAGACTTTTCTCTTGGACATAGAATTTTCCTTAATCGTTCAATTTGAATATTGACAATTTGGATGAAAATGTGGATCTACCGAAAAATAACATAACAATACAAACGAAGAAGTTCTACATAGGACAAACACAGAAAAAGAACTACTTCTAAGGCTAAAGAAACAAAAAAACCTCATACTTCGTTATATTATATGTTATAGTTCACTTAATAGTTCAAGGAAAAATGGAAGAGAAATGAGGTATAGGAAGAAAACAATGAAAATGGTTGCGCAACATCTGAAAATGCACAGACATCAGAAACATTGGCGATTTAATCCATTCAGCAATGGATCGAAACATCTATTAGGACACCGTAGGCAATATCATATGGCCGCTGACATCCAATTATTGATAGGCAATAAGAGAAGAAGAAGTTCAATTTCCAAAAAGTGATTGTTTTATCTACTACCTATTGCCTACTGCCTCCTATTGTCTAATCAAAGAAATTACCAAAGTATTTTAAATCATGTTCAGCACATTTTTAGCTCATCATTTTTCTGTCACATTTGAGATTAGGTTATATTGAGATATAATACATCTTCAGTATCACATGTTTTTTTTATATTCACACTCTGAAAACATACTATTTGACTCGAATATTTAATTTCAGTTATTTTCATTTGTTAATTTGGTATAACCAATGTTTCTGCTCTGTATTATATGATGTAGGCCATAATATAGCTCTTACACATGTTTTGAAGATTTTAATTTTGGTTGCGGTGTTGGCATACTTATTGTTACATATTATACCTCTAATACAATGTGTGTATTATTATGTTAGAAAATTTTGGTCTAGAAATAACATTTCAATAACTTGGTTTGGATATGCATTAAAGATTAGCATATTATTATGACTATACTTGCCATAAAATATTCTAATCCAATTTTAGATATTGAATATTCCAAACCACAACTCATATTGAAATAGAGAAATTCTTGGACACCACTATGCCATTTAATCTCATCTAAATTTAATGTGACCTTATTTAATAAACTGTTGGGCTTCATAAGTACCACATCGGTTTGATTAAAAAAATTTCGAGTGAAAGCCATGAAATTCATTTGAAGTATCTATCAAAATTATCCTTGAAATTGTCCTTTAAAAAATTCATTGAGATTGCTCCTAAATTAGAACAGCTTACATAAAATAAATAAAATAAAAAAAAAAAAAACATTTTTTTTTGTAAAAATTTTTAAGATACGAGGACTACATACGTTTTTTTTTTGCTATGTTTTTAGCGTTTTTGTTTTAGTTTTAGTTTTTAAAGAAGACTAAATTTTTAGGAAATGAAACATTAAATAAGTTATTTAAATAAGTTATATAAAGCTAAACATCCTCCGAATATATGGTATGATGATGACTTTTAAATTTTCTAAAGGAAAAAGAAAAATAATTCTCATTTCATTCTTCTGCATCTTAATAACATCATCAGTAAGATTAAAAATGGGTGGATGTTTTGAACAAGAACAAAAAAGAAAAAAAAGTGTCAGTAAAAATCATTTTTAACACAGTTTAATGAATATCCCTGTTGGCGGTGCTTCTTGTATTACTTACTACCATTCTTTAATATTCTAATGAAATTAAATTAACTTCAATTGAAGAAGAAGCAAAGATAAAAAAAAAAAGTAAAAATAGAAGATTCATTGTAGAAAAAAATTAAAATTGTATCCAGGAAAAAAACAAACAAAGTCATCTTTTCGCATGAGTAATATTTCAACTGTGTGTACATGTACTCGTATATAATCGGCCAGAATCTGTGAAAATAAATTGACGATTATTACAGCTATAAAAAAAAAGTAATAACAAAAACAAAAACAATTTTTTTATTCTTTCAGAAAGAGATAGCATTTTTTTTTTTTTTTGATAAAATACGTATATACGCACATCATGAGATTTTGTGGGGTAGAAGTTTCTTGATTAATGATTTCCATTTTTGTCTTTGTTACACGTGCAATATAGTTAAAAGTTAAAATTGGGATATAAAATAGTTGGTTGATGGTGGAATACATGGTTTGAAACAAATGACATTTATCATAAGGTCATTTAGTTTTTATTTACTTCCTTTATCTTTATTGTTCGTTGTGTATTTGACACAATTAGGGTGATAATCGTTATTTGTATAGCTATCAACGATAGTAGCTTACAAGTTTTGAGATTTTTTTTGTTTATTTTTTTGTTGTAAAGTTAATAAGTATATTTTGAGTTCTTAACAAAAATAGAAAAATAAGTTAATAAAATAGTTTAGATTTGTTAGAGAATGAATGCTGCACTGTATAATTTAGACAATATAGAGATCTAAATATGTTCTCATGATCTGAAATATATTTTTTAGGGTTTCAAAATACATCTTTCGGCTCCAGGTTTTTTCGAAAATCTTTTTTCTTATTACTATTATTGATATTAAAGAGTCATATCCAAAATTTGTGTATTATTGTCATATATTCTATGTGTGTTTAGCGAAACACCAATTCTAATTCTAATTCCCTAGACATCAAATGAACAATTCCTTGACATTTTAAATGGGTAATAAGCAATACACAATTTTAAAGTAGAACAATTAAAAATACATAAATTAACGACATAAACGATTTGCAAGGGTTATTCTTCGTCGCACCTCCACATTGATTACGTTTGTACGATTACGCTGGTTTCAAGGTAGGTAAGCTCTCTCTACTACCTCGAAATTGTATGTGCCGACAATGATATTTGATTAATATGATGTTGGGAGGCCTTTATATTTGTCGACAACATATATTTTGTCTTTTCCTCATTTACTTTGAGACCCATTCGTTCCGCTTCCGCTTCTTCAGTCTGGGTAAAGGGCTCGATTGCCACCTATTGTAACCTGGCGATGATATCAATGTCGTCGGCATACCCTAGCAGTTGTGTCATATTTAGTCTATGTTCTACTCTATGTATTATTCTATTCTTCTATTCTAATTTTCCCCTTTTTCAAATCCATTTCCTTTTGACAATTACCATTTCTTATTTTCATCAACACAGCATTTAATAAATTTTCTTTACAATTAAAACATTGCCAATTTATATTTGGTAATAAATTTTCTCTTAAATTAAAGTGGAAAACAAATTTGATTTTCAATATGATACTAAAAACTTAATTTTATTTGTCAGACTTATTCAGTCTATATTGGAAACAATTATTGAAATGTTTTTTTTTCGTTAGTTTTGAAAAGTCATTTAGTTTCAGGTAATTTTAGCACATTAAAATTTCTATAGTAAATAAAAAAAAATAACTGAAAAGAACATTAAATATTGTATTATACATATATATATATATATATATATATATATTTTGATTATTCTCTACCATTCTATTCCATACACTCAGACTCCACATTGTGAATTTAAAAGAATCACATATTAATTTCATATAAGAATATATAATGTCATTAATATACTTACATATACATTCATACATAACATCTTTACATGGAATCCAGCTAGATGTGGATTTAACAAAAATGTAAGAAAGCAAATACAAATTTCTGTTTCCCTTGATAACAGGCTTTGACTATTGAACCGCCTTTTTTATGTTCCTAAAATGGTGTCTAGTATGAGAATTTTGGTTCTGGTGCTCATTATTTAATTATTTTTATTGTTTTTTTTTGTTTTATACAACTACTATTAGGTATTGCTTTGATTTTTATAAAATTCACTCCTCATACCATTTATTTAAATATCCAAACATAGAAACACACACACGTAGTCATTTATACGAAATAAAAATCGTTTAAAAAAATTATAATATTTCTGGTAGCTGAAAACTGTAAAAAAAAATATTCTAGTCCTGTCCAGGACAGACGTTATTCGCTATTCAAACAAAACAAAAATTTATGTTCATAAATGTCATAACTTTTATGTGAATTCATAATTTTTAAACGAATTTTTGTTTTTATGATTTCATTTTGTTTGCTGATGTGCTATGAAATAAACGAATTGAGTAATTCAAGTTATAAAGAACAGCGTGTGGAGGCGACAACTAAAATTTAAGAGATTTTTTTCATTGTTATTTTTTTGGAAGAAGAGTATGGGACAGAGATGAAAATTTTTTGAATTTTATTTAGTTTTTATAAGCCATGAAAAAAATGTTCGTTAAAGTGTCCTTATCTGGGAATGAGTATTGGCTTTTGTTCTTCAAAGTATGGGGAATACAAAAACTAAATATTATGAATTCGAATAAAATGTTCAAATTTGTAGTATTAAATTTTTTTGTTTGATTTTTCCACATTTTTTTAATTGTTTTGAAAAATATTTATTTTAAAATTTTTATTTGGTTGCAATTTTGAATGTCCTTTTTTGGTATTTTTTGTAAAAAAATAAAAATTTATTTTTGATTTGGTACTTTTAAAATACAGTAAAATAATTTAACCCTTTAATGTCCTTGTTAAAATATGGTAAACAAATTTATTTATTTATCTTTATACTTATTCAATTTTGTAAAAAGAAGTTCGTACAGAGTACATACACATACTAATGTATCAGGCTAGAAGCGTCCATATATTGAGTTGAATGAGTGCTTCCACAAAAGAAATATTATTTATTATTTTTTACAGCTTAATATAAAATTTATATTTAATTTAATATAAAAATTAATTTAATATTTTACAAAAAAAAATTTTCAAGCAAAAATTATATGCATTGATATTAATTACATAATGTATATTTAGAAAATATTGCGTATAATAATGATGTTTATTATTTTCTATTATTCTTTCAATCATACAAGCCAACAAGAGATATTCAACATCATTAAATATTAAAAATCATTATTCTCTTACCAATATGCTATAATGATTATACATTGCATAAAAATGTAATGACAAATTAAATATCATTCTCCTAATCCTTAGTTCTCTTCTCATTTACAATATGCATACACTCAAACAGACTAATAAATGAAGCGACAATAAAATAAAATCTTAGAAGGAAAAAAAATTGAATGAGTGGCTGATATTCATTCCAAATCTACCTGATATAGTTAAAAAATATCTGATAGAAAATAGATTATCTAGGGAAACAACAACAAAATATCGCATGACACAAAATTAATTTACAAATAAAAAAAGTAGCAAGGAATGAATTAATTTTGTGCATTATTGTGGTTGTTGACTTAAATGAGATCTAATATTTATATAAATAATGTATGTAGTTTTGGGTTTTTTTTAGAGAGTGGTATTGATTTGTGTTAAGTAATTCTATAGTTTTTTGTTATTGTTTACTTTCAGTCATCATTTTGTTTTATGCAGTTTTGAAACAATTTGTTAACAAATGTAAAAACTTAAAATGGTTTTTTTTTTGTTATTTATAAATAATTAAAATAGATAATTGTAATTGTGTTATTGAAAGCTTAAGAATAATTTTCGGTTAGAAGTTTTGAGGAAAAATTATTAATTGTTAAAGATGGTAAACCAGTGCTTGCTCTACTAATAACAACAACAACAATAAAACGAATCAGCATTTTTCAGTAAAATCTTTTAATTCGTATACGTGGTATTTTCCAAAATAAATATAGAAAATTCATATTCACACTTTTTTTACATTGCTTTCTTAAAGTCAGAGCTTAAATTATAAATATATTTTCAGATGAAAATTTTAATAACAAAAACAGTATTTGCGAAATATTAACATTTTTAATTGAAACTGGATTAAAGAATTCTTTTAATACATATTCCCAACTTTGTAAATTTATAATAACACTTCATAATAACAACTTCAGTTGAGCGATTGTTTTTCTACCTAAATAGAATTAAAACTACTTTGAGAAGTAGCTAGATGTGAAAGTTGTTCAAATAGCAAAATTTAGCAAAAATTTCAATAGAAAATGAAAAGCTAAAGCAAACTTATGCTTCCTTTTATAGTGCTTCCCCAGTTGAAAATTCCACGCCCCGTCACTGTAATGTATTTATTTTTTGTTACAAGTTCTTAAAATCTTACTTTCAGTGTAATAAATCTTATGTCTGCAAAATTATATCAATATATAATAATAAATACAGGTTGGTCCGATATAAGGGAAAAATGTATAAGGGGTTATTCCATGGTATATTTTATGCTAAATATTTTCTAGATAGGATTCATCTATTTTTAAATTTGACTTGTACTGTTGGAAGTAAAAGAAAACCGGATTTGAAAAATAATATTTAACAAATAATCTTTTACAGCTGGAGCAATGGGCATATGAGAAATTTCGTTTTGAATTGATTTATCTAACGAAAGGTACTTATTGTGTGTGTATCAGAACTATCTTTTTTTAAGTAATAGCTTCCGAAATTTTAGTATACAAAACTGAAAGTTTCAGTAATAGCTACAGCAATTTTGATGTAAAAATTGATACTTTTGTGGAAAATTTTGATTATCTAGCAAAATTTGTTAATTTTGATTATTTTTTTAATTAATTATTTTCATGCATTGAACAATATTCTACAAATTTGCCATACACAACTTTTATGTTAGACATTTTTTGGATAAATTCATAAAGTCACAAATTAAAAGTGAATGAAAGTAATCTCACAGATGGAGTTACCGGACAATGATGATGCAAGTATTATACACTAGATAAATTGAACGTTATTTTATGACAGGTAGCTTAAAATTTAATACAATCACAAAATTTTGACAATTTAGACCAAACTACCCACTATAAGTTGGGACCACTAGACGATTTCACTATAGAAAAACTGAATTTATAAATAAAAATTATGAAAATATAATTGATTTTATTTTCTAATTGCTTTACAAATGTGGGTCCATTGGACGTGAACCCCATCACACTAAATACGTATACATATGTATTTTCACAACATCAATTAAAAGTTAAATTAAATAATTTTAAGAATAATATTTGTTAAGATTACATCAGTTTTTCGATGTTGTATCTGCCAAGAAAATATCTTTACATCATATATTTTTAGATTTTCGGAACCAATTGTGTACTGAGTTTTTGAGAAAAAAAGGTACCTCTTAAAAACCAATTAAATTTTTTATGATATGAATTGAAAAAATAAGCAATATACTCACATCTAGAATAAAATATTTAAAATAAAATTGCCCTACTGGCTAATTCTCTACCTCTATCTGGCTAACAAGTGCTTTTTTAAAAAAAAATATTTGTATCTCAGCTGCAAGCATTTAAGGGTTAAATAAATATTTAAAAACACTTATTTTGAAACAATTCTTGTTAGGTGAAAATAGCAAGAGATATTTTTATTTATTTTTTTTATGTAAACAAAGCTTAGGTTAGAGTAGCTTTTAGTATACTTTCTGTAGCATTTAGGAAAAGAAGAAGAAATTTGTCGCAGGGAAATCAAAAGTACGAAAAATGTTCGGAGATGACTATGTTATTGATATTAACTTTGCTAAATGATAAATATTTATTTTTTTTTAAATACATAAAAATTATCCCTTTTTGCGATTCTCTACATTCTAGATTTTTTTTTAATATGGACGAATTTATATAACTAGTTTAGAACCATTTTGCCATTCCATAATACTCATGTGGGCATTTGCAATCGCCTCACGTTTCTGGGCGGGATTTTTTAAGAGATAGAAGAAATAATTTTAGTTCTTTCGAGTTTTATCTCAGTCAATAATCCAGCCTAAGTAATGACTTACCATGCAGTGTGTCCTTGTTTTCTGGGTATTAACTAAGTCAACTGATAGCTACATTATTTGTCTTATAAAAATCGTATAATCCTCCCAGAGTTCTGTCATCCGAAAAACTATAAATTGAATGGAAAATTATTGTTCTAAGCAGACTGTTAAGAGAAATGAAAACGACCTTAAGTAATCATATATATCTTATTTTATCTAACTTTAATTTTATAAGGAAATAATTAAAGCATTAGGTAAAGCAATAACCAGATACCCTGTATTATACAAGAGATCTAATAATAAATATATAGGTTATTACAGTCTTACTTTACTGTAACTAGATCCCATCGAACAATTTGAAAAATCTTTTAAAATTAAAAAAATGTGTACACCTAAAAAATTTAAAAAATCAAATTTTTGCCAAATCAGCAGCATTGATTTCACTCTTGAAAAAAACTCATTGATCCGATTTATTAAATAAAAATATATATATATAAAAAAATATTTACAAACTTCTTTCCAGATTTATAGATAGAACCGCCTAATATTCTTGACATATCACTTATATTCTCAAGGATCCTATATACATACATACATATATATTATTTAAATCTATAATGTACTTCTCTGTTCCATTTTAAATGTCAACATTTTAAATATTCATATTGAAATTTTCTTCAATATGAAATGATGAAAATCTTTTAAGTTACCTCTCTTAGCTTTCACTCTTATTAAAAAAAAAAAAAAAAAATATAAAAAATATATATAAAAAAAAAGAACAAAAACATACGACGATATGTATTCAAGGATCACTTCAAAAAAAGGCCCACTCTAAAAATTTGTAAGTAACTTATCCTTTCTAAAATAGATTCTTAGAAAAAAAAAAATTGTAAATAGAAGAAATTCTCTTGAATAACGGTATAAATAATTTTCGTATGCTACTTACATTAAACATCATATTATCATCATCAAATACATCAGCTACAGTCATTGTCAAAATTATCAAAATAATGCAAATGAAATTACAATGAAATCGACAAAAACAAAAATTTAAACGAAAGCTCACCTTTACGGTTCAGTTTAATTAACATTGTTTTATTTTTAGGTGTTTGGCTACCTTGCCTTGAATGCTATTGAAGTTGGTTTAATATTACACTTGATTGACCGAATTCTCAAATACATTTCAAATCATCAAATTCAGTTGATTATTATCCAGAATCTGATTTGATTATGTAAAGTTTGAAACAAAAATGAGATTTAAAGAATTAAGAAGCTAATATACTGTGCAGTTATTTGAAGAACAGGTGAGCGGATACCTGTTGCAAAATTAATAAAACAAAAGGTTTTCATTATGTTGTTAAATAGAAGAGTACAATGATGTAGCAATCCATTAGTTAAATTAGACCTAGATTTAGCAGAAAAGTAGTCATTTTAATTTTATTTAACAAATTGATCACTTACTGATCCATAACTTATCATTTGAAGAAAAAATACTAACAACCGTTATTAGTTTAAACCTAATTAAAAATAAATTTTCGAATGAGTACCTTTAAGTAAAATATTTGTTGGATCTTAACATTTGTTGCTGTTCAGCTTCGCCAAAAATTTTATTGAATTGTAGACAAAGAAATCAAAAAGACAATGATTTATATTATCATGGTGATAACGTGTAAATAATTTTTGTATTAGATTCCGTATTCCCGACTCGGAAATAGACTTATTGTCATTACCCATACTAATGGAATCATGATTAAAATGCCCTAAATATGCCTGATTTATTGATCACACTCTGATGATGACATTGATATAAACTATCTTTTATATTTTCTTTCATAACAATGGGGCTTATGATTGAAAACGAAAACGTTCAATCGTTTTCCGAATATCACTGACGTTTGTCATTTGGTATGACAGAAAACGAAAACGGAAAACGTTAATTTCGAAAATAATTTTTCATATGATTGAAAACGATCGGAAAACGTTTGTAAGGCAAAAATCAAACGTTCAGTTGTGTTGAACGTTTGTATGGAAAAAGTTTATAAACATAAACAAAATACAAGTAGTTTTTTTTATATAACTAATTTAGGTGTTTATATTTGTATTTTTGTAAATAAAAAATTAGAATATAAACTAAGAAATTATTTTATTTATATTTATTTGTAAAATAAAACATTTAATTTGTAAATACAAATAATTACATATAAAATACAAAAAAAAAGTGAAATTTTAACGTGTAATGCATTTAAAAAAAAATTCTTTTCTATATAAAAGAAGAATTGTTTATTTCTTTTTTTTTGGTTTTTAAATTTTTTTTTCTTTATTTTTCTATATTTAACTATTTTTTTCAATTTATAATTTATAACACTACACTCTACTCTACACTATTCTTTTTTGTTTTGTTATTTTATAAAAATTTATGTAATTGTTTATTAAATTTTAATTCAATTTTTAATTATAATTTTGTTTTGTAAACTGGTTGTATAAACTGCGAAGGAGTATAAATAAAAAAATAAATCAAAATAAACAGAAACACAACCACAAAAAATTGAAACATATGTTTTTGACAACTGTCAGTTAAGTTTCGAAAATTTGCGAAAATGTTTTTATTCACACGTCTTCAATCATATCAAAATTTGAAGAAGGTGATAGTGATGATCGTTTCGTTTCGTTTTCCGTTTCGTTTTCAATCATAAGCCCCAATAATTGAGTTTTAAAAACCAACCCGTCGACTAATTAAATTTTTAAACAGACTGTATTATACATATTACATACATGTAAATAGGTACGCTTATGAAATATCCTTGAAAATTTATAAAATACATCTTAACTTTTATATATGTACCTACATATAGATTTAAATCATTGATTCCGTCAACCAATCTATAGATTTAAATTGTTAAACAGAAAGTACAGTTAAAGCAACAAACAAAAAATATAATAGATAATAGGTTTATGTATATATGTATGTGTATTTGTAACAATAAAAAATGCATAATAGACAATAATCACATCCCTATATTATATACTGACTCTAGTGTATAGTAATCACACCATAAGGATTAATTCAATTAGGTAAACACATATTCAAAAGTGTTGTGGGTTTTTTTTTGTTTATTTCATTATTTTGTCGTCATCATCAATATCAATATCATCATCGTCATCAATATCATTTTATTTTATTTTGTATTTTTTTTTTGTAGAAAAATGCGATTTGATAATAAATATAACCAAAAAAAAAAAAATAAATAAATAATAAAGAAAAGAAAAATAGAAGACAAAAGAAAGAATAAATTGAAATTCAAAAAAAAAAAAAAAAGTAGAAAAGAAGTGGAAATAAGAAAATTAAAAATATTCCGAAATCAATTCAAGTAACAAATAAATTTCAAGGATTTAGAAAGTTAATATATGAATCCTTGAAGAAATAAAATATTTTTTTCATTTCTTAAAATCTGCTATGAATTGTTTTTTTTTTTTTATTTTTTTGTTGCTTAATAACTAGACAAAGAAAGTATAAAACTACTCAGTTAGTATCCTTCAATTGAGTGTCATTTTTTATAGTTAATAATACCTACTTGTCTTACGCAGTTAAATTGTCAGTGGTGGTTACTGATACATTTGAATGTTTTTGTTTACATACTTACTGCGTGCGTGGGACAATGTTGTCTTCAATAAGTTAAAAAAAATGCTATTACGATATTAAAAAAAATTAAAAATTTGTAAAATGATTAATTTTTTCAAATAGTTTTAAAAAATATTTCACCATTGGGGATTTTGTTTTTACTGGAAATGATTCGTTATTTTAAAAAAAATGATATTTTATATCTTACAAAGCATTAAATTATGTCTTCTTCTTTTTCCTATTTTCCGTTTTAGGTTATGGTGTCTAGAAAATTATGTGATGAGCTTTTTTCATAATATGTTGTTGTTATTTTTTGCAATGTATGTAAATTTTTCTGCCGTTTTACCGCATTGGTTCTACCTTCTGCTATTACCTAATTTATGATATTTATTCTGATATTAGCTTTTCTACATGAAAATGTTGCCAAAAAATCTCTCCAAATCAGACTAGCTAATTATTTTTTCAAAACTCTACATTTAAACATAGTATGCTCTCTCTAGTTTATTCGTCTATTTTGACTCCGATGAAAAATATCTAGTATATATGTCTCATATGCCCCTGAACTCGTTGCTATACGTTTCTTATATCTTAGCGTGTAGCCACATATTTGCTTTAGAGTTTGCATTTTTGTGTTCGAATTTTTTGTTTTGTTTTATCTGTTTCCGCGGTAGCGTTTGTTAGTGTGAACCGATATCATTTGTTAGTATGGACCGATAGCATCTATCGATAGCGTTTGTTACTATGAGCCGAGAATATATACCTCAATTAGTAAAATATACTATATATGAAATATCCACTCACCACTGGGTACACTTAATTGACGACAAACCATTAAAAATATGAAAAAACAAGCACGGTTAAGTTTTTAACCTATTCTATTTGCAGTACGCCACTGCCTATTAGAAAATATTTAATGATAGAAACTTTCATTCGTGATAAATGGATGTCAGCATTAACCTTTTGAATATAACTTTTCAATCTTTTATGGATTTTATAGAATTTTACCATTTCACATAAATATTTTGTGTCAATAAATTTTTTTTTTTCTTTTTTTGAAAAAGGATACTGTGAGTAATTTTTTTTTGTTTTTTTTTTTTAAATACTAACAAGTGTTTCTTGGTGTTAAATTGAAATTAAATCCTTTTCTATTTTTATTTGTATTATAATAGAATGTAGTGGGTGTGGGTGTATGTATATATATATAATTTATTTGATCATTTTGATTTTTATTATTGTAATTTTTATTTTATTTTTTTGTTATTTATTTCAAAAGACGTGTTAAGATCCTGGATTACAATTGATAATAGAAAAAATTAAATAAATAAAAAAAAAGGAAATTGGAAAATAGTAATACATGCTAGTTGTTTGAACAATTTTCTTTTCGTTTTATTTTTTAATGACATTGAAATGAAGAGTGTTGTAAGACATTTAAAGTGTAAATCTACTTGCATTTCAAAGATTTGAATACAAATTGATAATATTTTAGTTTTGCAATTTGTATTGCAATTTGATTAAAATACATTTTTTTTATGAGTTATATTTCAATTTTTTCTTGTTCAATACACTAAATTAGTGGAACATTTTTAAATTTGTGATTAGTGCATATATGACTTACTTAAACTTCATTGATAATTTTGAACTGTAGTACTCTGACATTGGATTTAGTCTCTCTGATTACCTGATTTAGTCGTTTTAGTTTAAAAATGACTTTAGATTGCATAAGGATTGGCAACTATCTCGTATGTTTTGGGTTTCTGTAGTTTCCCATTTGGAAACAATTTTTTGGATGTAGGCGTTTGAGCGAGCAATACTTGCCTCTAGTCCTAAGAGTTGATTTTTCGCACCTGTTTTTGCAAGGACATTTGCTAACTGTAGTTTTTAAATATAAATTATATATAAAAATTTATAGATAAAATTAAAGAGTAGATTAAAAATTAAAATATTTTTACTTATTATTATAAAAATAAAATAAAAATTAATTTATTAAATTACAGAGTATTTCTTGTAGAGCTTCTCCAAACAAATGAGATTAAATCAGTTTCCACTAAAATGATTTCTATTTGAAAAGTTTAATAAAATAATTATTTTCGTAGCACAAAAAAATTCTGTAGGTACTGGTTTCCAATCATATAACAATGTAGCTATATTAAATATTCCTTTTTTAATTTTTTAACAGGAATATTATCCCAAATTATCTATTCACAGTTGATTAAATGCACACACGTTGTTTTTTGTTCTGATCAGATAATTTAAATTTTTTCTCAAACAAAATGAAATTTAAGTAGAGTAGGGTCTTGTGTTGGAAAATTCAACTTAAAGCTATGTATTTAAAGTTGTTGATAGAACAGAACAGATTTATCATGGAGTGATATAGACTTCTCTTTTCGAAGTTATTCATGTGTTAATTAAAACTTTTCATACTCCTCATCATGTACACTTTTTTTTTCTACCTATTCTCTATCTTGATTTAAAATAATTTAGTTTTTTCCAACTTTTACTTATTAAATTTAATTTTTAAATTAATATTATTGGTATATTACAGCAAAAAAGGAAGCTTGAAAGAGTTGAAAGTGATGAAGTTTTAAAATAAATTTTAATTCGTTGTGTATGACGAATGTAATAAATAGATGATGTAAAGTATCACAATATGATTGGTGGTGGTCATTTATTTATTTGCAAAATTTTGTTTTTCTATTGTTCAGTTTTTAATTGTATAAAGTATGCATGTTGTACTCGTATATAGCATAAACTTGCTAAAACAATAATAATATACAATAAATCTATTTAAAAAAATAAATCAATGTAAGAATGATGTATTGATAATGTAGTTAAAAACTTCTAAAGCGATGTTCGGAATAGCTTTCTCAAAAACTTATTTTTGTAGGAAATTAAATTTCCTTTAATTTGATCAAAAAAGTTATATGTTGTCGGTTTAAAAATTGAAATCTGTCATTTGAAAGTTTGAATAAATTTTAGTTACATATTTGCATAGAAAAATTCAAATCAAACGAGATAAATTAAAAAAATTTCCAAGCCACGTGTTCGTAATGTTCGTATTATCTAGATCGCCTTCCATGATCGCCCCATTTTTGCAATTTTCCTGCTGTTCTGTCTTTTCCATGTATTTTTTGAATGACCTTGCTTCCTGATACCTTGTGGATTCTATTTTAAAACCTAACAGTTTTAAATTTAAGATAGACACATTCTTTTAAAAATTTTGACATTAATAACATGTTTGTGATCGCACTAAGATAAAAATGTTGAACACTTACTTGCCAGTGGGTTGGATTACAGAAACTAGTACGAAAAAGGAAAACACAAAAAAGAAAATGTGAAGAAAAATTGTGGAGTTAAACATTTTACATAACTGTGCAAAGATCTACTTTGTTTTGATAATTTGGGTTCATTTGGATCTTAACCGAGTGTATGAAATTCAACTTTAGCTAAGGCTCAATTTGGGTCTGAACGAAAAGATATAACTCCGAACTCTATAAGCTATTTAATGAAGTGGACGTACTGACGAAAATTAAAATCAAGAGAATTCAATATCTCGAACACATAAAGCTAAAAAAAAAATAATTTTCAAACCCAGAAGTACAAGGCATAAGGGCAGACTTAACCTTCATTGGAGAGATGAAATATTTTTAAACATGAAACAATTTCGTATCTCTAGCTGGAGAGAAGCCATCCGTGATTGTAAAAAATGAAAAAATGAGTAGAGTTAGCCCAGGACCTATATCATTATCTTTTGGCCATCAAAGGAAGTAACAAAAGATTTATCAATTTTAAATATAATCCTTTGATATCCTATAATTGTAGTCTCAATAGTTTTAATTAAAAAAAAAATTAATAAACAACATAAAAAAAAAATATAAAACACCTTCCTACATAATGTCCGAATAATATAAAATCTGTTAACAATAAGCTTTAAATGACCACAAAACAACATTTCTAAAATTTTTTATTAACTATCATTGTCTGGTAGTAACAATGTAAACGCAATGCAGTTATTTTTGTTAATTATATGCCCATAATCATAGTTAACATCCTTTAAATTTAACACTCATACCTATTCTATGCTTTGAATATTAGCCAAAAAAAAAAAGAATAAAAAAAACTATCTATTAGATAAATTCTTTTTAAAAATTTAATTTACACTTGAATTGACACCATCATTGTTGGAATTTCCGGAATATTATAACGTATACACTATTATGTTATCTTGTAAACATAGTTTCAGTTATTTCTCTTTTTATTCATCAAAAATAATTAAATTCAGGTAAATGTTTTTTTTTTTTCTATTTTCCCGAAAATGTTGTGGGATGTCTGTGATTATTCGGTATAAGTGATAGGATTAAAAAAAAACAAAATAAACAAACAAAACTGTTTCCTTGTAATGACAAGTGAACATTAAAAAATAACAAAAAAAAGATGTAAACATTTTTAATCCGGAAAATTCACTTTGGTTTGACTGTAGAAATAATATGGTATCATTAAGCGGAAATTTATCGAGATAATACGAGTATAAAAATACCTACATTAATTTTTACGATTAACAATGTATTCGGAATTAACATCAATATAAGAAACAAAATTTACCTATGTACATGCTAAAAAGGTAGATATAGATTCAATTTTAAGTTTTTGCTGTTTTAAGTTAACTCCCTCTAGTATAGCTAATTATATTTAGCCTCTATAAGAAACTCTGATGTAATCAACAAATCAAAATTATCAATATTTTATAAATTTTAATTTTGTTTTTTTTTTATAACATTTTTTAGACTTGAATAACATATAATTTTTATAACATAACAATATTATTGCATCCGACTTGTTTTCCATTTTTCATTTCATAAATTTTCGAAATATTTTATTAAAATTTGTCTCTATACAAACTATTTAATGTCTATTGGATAGGTTTGTAAGGTGTACTTAATCGGTTTATTGGGTGTACTGAATGGGTACAATGATAAACTGCTAATACAAATCTCTGAATATATTTATATCTGGTTTTTATCAGGTCCCTCTTCCAAATTTTAATAGTAAATATTCATCGATACAAAGCATGTGATAAGCTTCAGTATCGGTAAAGGCTTAACCGGAAAAATGTTTTTAAAGTGCATCTTCTGAGATATGGATTTGTTATGTTTTCGAATATAATTTTTGGCAAGAAGCAGATCTCCCGAATTGTGGCAAAAATTGTTATGACCAGGAAAAAAAAATGTGTATCAAATTTTAATCAAATTGTTTGAGTAATTTTTGTAATTCAAATTTTAGTCCAAATAACAGTTTTGGCAATAAACTGGTCCCTCAAATTTTGACAGAAAATATAATCAAAAGTACACAAGTTGTGTTAAAAATTTCAAGTTCCTAGTGAGAAATAGATTTTGGTTTAAATAAATTAAAAGCAGTAAAATTAATCCTCCAAATAGTATCAAACCAAATTGGTTGAGTTTTCTTATTCGGATCAATCAATAAAATCTGAATTGATTTCATGGGGGAAGCAGTTGCCTCAAAATTTTTTCAAAATTCAAAATATTTTTATTGGAAACCAATTTTCACAATTTTAAGTCGCTACACCAACGAATGTACCAAAAAATACTGAATAGATTCCACCCGAAAAACCAAGTTAATCAAAACAAAAACTGTAATTATTTAACACATTAATAATCTTACATAATTTTTCAGTAAATAATTTTAATTTTAATTATTTAAATAATTTTACTAATTATTAATATATAAAATAAATATTTATTTAAAAACATAAATTAATTTAATTAACATTGTTTAAAATACGTGTTTTTAATTTTGAAAATATTCATAACATTAAATATTTACAAAAACTGATTTTGTATACATAGAATTATTTATAGTAAATATCTGAAAACCAGTGATTAATTTAACAATGTATTTAAATAGGTCCTGAACGTGGACGAATTAATGATTTTAAATTAAAACAAAAAAAAATTTAAACTTAAAAAATCCCAATTCTAATTAAATTTTATAAAAATAAAAAAATATATTTTTAGTACAAAATACAGTAATCACTAGTAGTATTCGAACAGTCAAACAATATATGTATATATATTATACTAAATTGTATCAAATCCCAAATACTACTATGGGCAAATCATGTAGAATGATGTCGTCGTTGTTGCATCACCCGAAAAATATTATTCAATAATTTCCATGCTAATATGACTTAGGAAGACCAAAGGCTCGATGTATAGATTGCTTCAATATGTCAGTTTTAATGAAAAATAACTGTGAAGAGCAGGTTAAAAATAGAGAAGATTAGAAAGTAATTGTAAGAAAAACCAAGGAAAACAGTGCTATGGAAGAAGAATGTTCGTAATATATCTATCTTCAGTCAGTTCGGTGTGTAACGTTGTAATGACTTTTCAACTTGAGATTTCAAAAAGTATAATAAATGTTATGATTGGAGACTCGTTCTGAGAAAAGCCAAGACTAATGAGGACCACAAAAGAACAATGTTGATAATGTGTCTGTCTTCAGTACGGTGTGTAACGCTAAATTACAGTTTAGAGGCTTTTGATGCATTTATTGATATAGTGACACCAGGTTACATTTCTTCGAGCTAGAGAGCTGGAGATCAAAACTGTATAGTTCTGTGGTATAATGAGGGAAAGAAATTTATCTTTTGTGGTGTTAAGATTTCTAATTTTGTTGTGTTATTGTACTGGTATTTTGCTGACAGATAAACGTTGTCCTTGACCAATATTCGAAACTACGGAACAACATAACCACAATACAAAAAAAAAAAAATCAAAAATCATGTCGGTAAAATAAAAATAAATTTAAAATAAGGTTTTTGTTTTCGTTTGAATTTTCTATGTATTTTTTTTTCTGTAAACTTTACACAATTTTAAAATTAACACGACACTGATATTACATTTTTGCATAATAATGTTTATAAAATCTTGTAGAAAAGTAGTACTAGATAAAATTCAGCATTAAAAAGATTTTCTCACTACTTTGTCGCTAAGCTTAAACTTGTACCAAAGTATTGTGTCTTTGAATGGAAATCGTTAAGATTTTATGTGCCGCAAGGACCTGCACCAATAGTAATAATGGTAGCAATGCAGTAGTTGATACTTTTAATGTCCTGATTTTAATACCGCTATAGCTACAGATAAAACAAAAATAGAAATCAAACTACTATCAGTACAACTACAGTATAGCTATATAGACAGTTGAAAGTTTCATAATAGCGGTATTAAAATCAGGACATTAAAATCATTTCACAAAATATCATAAAATTTGGCATTGTGTTAAAATAGACTGATGCAATTTATCCTTGCAATTAAATTTTTAAAATATTTTCTAAATTAATTTTTAAAAAATTAATATTTATTTATCCTTGTAAAATATATTATTTAATATTCTTGTCAATTACAGAATTTTTTGATTCAAATTTTTATATGCCTTTCAAAATTTCTGCAAAAAAAAAAAACATTTTTGTTTTGACATGTTTTTTATGAACTCTGTCTTGTTACTTGTCATTTCCTATTTTTACTCTTATCAAATACACCTAAAAATATCTTAAAAAAAAAAAAAAAAAAAAACAACAATTACAAGAAATATAAACGAGTCCTTAATTTTCTTCAAAAGCAGTTCACAGTATTGTTAATTTTTACAAAGAAAAAAAAAACAAAAAATAAAAACAAAAACATAAAAAATAAAAAACAACATTTTTTTTTTGTTCATTTCTTTTTAAATAACAAAAAAGTATTCTAGTAAATTAAAAAATCCTTGTGAACTATATTTTTCTATTTTGTAAATTTTGAAATGATTGTAGTTTAGTTTTCTATATTTTAAGGACAAAATATTTTATAATGACTCCGAAACGGAAAAAGAAACAGCAAAAAGAAAAAAAAATTTTTATTTCGAATCCTTTTTTTTTTGTCGCGTATACATCCTTTTTTCTATCATTAAAACCTATAAGAATAGGAGTTGATGATGTTGTGATGTTGTTTTTTATATAGATATACCTACATACCTACTAGCTACTATATTGATGCTTCTCTACTTGGTGTAATCTTTTTTCTCTATATAGTTAAAAAAAAAAATTGTCTTTATTTATTTTTTGATAATTTCGAGGAAAATTTTCAAAACATTAGACGTAATGGCACATTGACACAGTGCAAAATTAAATGGCTGTGAGGCATAAAATATACAAAACAAAAAATAATTTATCTACTGATACTTATAATGAGATGATGGCAGTCATCTACTTCTATTTAGAATTAAATATTGATTTTTTTATAACCACCCTTTCCCACCCACCACTTTTCTTCAAACACTCTTATAATTATTTTTGATTTCTATTTTTGTTTTTATCTCTCAATTCAACGGATTTTAAAATAATGTTAAAAAAAAAATATAAAAAAGAAAACAAAAAAATCAATTTTAACACAACAATATATTATGTATTGTTGTGTGCCATTTTCAATAAACATTAGAACAAGAGGATATTGTAATACAAAAATGCACTTTAGAATAATTATTATTAAAATACGATGGAATAAAATGAAAATAATAATATGTAATCGTATTCGGCTATAATTAAAATTTTAAGTTAGGCAATTTGAAATTAAGATTCCGTTAGGCTTCTGTTTTACATTATAGTGTATTATTAACAGTACAACGACATGGATATAGCTTAACTAGATAATAGTCGATTCAAGAGTTAAAATTTTCATGTGGGTGTATTTTTCAATTTAGGTTAAAATGAATTACTTAAAAGGTAAAACCAACATGCTTTTTTATCGGAATACACCTCAATTTTATTTGGAGTATGCGATGAGACAGATTACACTTTAATTTAAAATATTCAATGGTTTCTTTCTAATTCGCTGTTCACAAATTTACAGTATAGTGTCTGTTATAAGATCCCTAATGGTCGTGTTATATCGAATTTGCCTTAAGTTAAATAATTATAAAATTATTTATTCCATATAAGGCTATAACTAAGTTTGAGAAAACTAGCTTGGTAAACAATTGACATTTTTTATAACCCCATTAAGCGTCATCCAAAAACAATTGAATTTTGTAAGATATTAAAAATTTTTGTTTTTGTCCTACACTTTTCAATATATTTTTCAAACTACAAATATACTTAAAAGATATAAGTATATCTTAAAAAAACAAACTACAAACATACTTAAAAGATATAAGTTTATACAACTATGGTTACAAAAATGGAATATAAAAGCAAATAAATCGAAGTCTACACATATCATTTTTATTTTAAAGAAAGGTACCTGTCCTCAAGTCATTTTAAATAATTAACTCATCCCATAAAAAAATTATGTAAAGTATTTAGGCATACATTTAGTAAAAGCATTTGCGTATCAAGCTGTTTAACTTGATACCAAATTTAGAAGTATGTATGTATTTACTAATGGCTAAAGAACACCCAGTTATCATTAACAAATAAAATATTAATTTATAAAGTTATAATTAAACATATTTGGATATATGGAATCCAGCCTTGGGGTTTTACTAACATCAACATCATACAAAGATTCCAGAATAAAGTGTTAAGGTCACTCGTAAATGCCCCTTAGTTTGTGCCGAATAAAGTCAAATCGAACACGACTTAAAAGTGTAATAACTAAAGTTACGTCAACAGTGTAATAACTAAATATAGCACCACCGACAGAGTCAAACTGCAAATTCATCCAAACAATTTAGCCCGAAACCTAATGACAACTGGATAGAGGTCCAGAAGAGAAGACCAAAACGAAAAACTCCTTGTGATTTATAAGACATAAAAAAAAATTAAAATAACTAATTGTAAATTAATCTGAGGCAAGTTTTCGATGGAAATATCAAGTCAATAAATAAATAAATTACATCATAAAATATTTGCTTATTATATTTATACTTGATATAGATTGTAAATAAAACTTTGGAAGTACATAATAAAGAGAAAAAATATTTACTTTTCAAAGTTTGCCCAAAAAAATAAATTTAAATAAATTGAAACCAGTGTAATTAATTGTTTTCTATGATTCAAGAGCAATAAAAATTTTTCAAGATTTCACTTTATTTTATATATAGAGCTCTCAAGGACGTAAAAAAGTCAGTTTAATTTTTTTTTTTTTACTAAAACTTAACTTTAATATTCTTATTTATATTATTTAAATGTTCATTACTATTTCCTAACTGTAATTTAGTTTTCAAGTTTATAAATTAGATTTGAAAAAGCGTATTTATATGAAACCTCAATAAAATTTAAGTATTTCTGTAAAAGCTTCTACATCTATCACGCTTTTTTATGATATCAGGGGGTCAATCGCGGAACTCTATTGAAATACGATAATAAATAAATAAATAATAGAATAGACTCTGAAAAGTCTATCAAAAATTTTTTTTGGTATCGCGGAAGTCTATTGAAACTTAATAGTTGTCAAAAAAGTTGCTACTTGTACTTCATAATATTTGCTGTCAAAAATATAAATTTCTTCGTAAATTCATTTTACTTTGATTTTTTTTTTAATTGCAGAATATTTTAAATAAATAATTATTGTTGGAAGTGGGAAAATAAGAGGTTGAAGAACATGAAATGGAACGACAGGAAAAAATAAAGTTGTGGCAGGAAAGAGAAAATTGAGACCTATTAAATCTGCCATAACTTTTTTCCAGAAAGAGTCGCTTTAATTTTTTTTGCAACCACCTTTTCGTATTTCTATGTTGTTTTCCATCAAACTAACAATTTTCCCTAATAATTGCATATTGTTACTTAAACATTATTTGAAAACAAAAAATAACAAATTTTAAAAAAACATAAAATTAAAATAAAATTAAAACTTACTTATTCTATATCTCTACTATATCCGTCAAAGTCTATCAATAAAATATTGTCAACTTTAAAAGTCTATTAATAGGAAAAGTCTATCCAAATAGAATTCAACGATTAAACCAAATACGTTTTTTTTTATTGTCCCAATAGACTTTGTTCTATCGTAGAAAAATTTATATCCGAATAGACTTCCATGATTGACCCCCAGATATTAGTAATATTTCAAAACATCTGCCAAATGACAGTCAATCATTCAGTTTTTTAAGTAACCAACCAGATGCATAATACTACTCGTATGTCATATTGGTAGCTAATTTATTATGTAGGTAGTTAGCATAGGTAGAATAGGCTACCTACTTCATTATGCAAGTCGTTCCATAATTTTAATTTGATATTCCGAAACTTTAGAAGCTTATCCACTTCTAAACATTTTTCGTAGAATATTTCACTTCATACACTTTTTCGTTCTTTGAACATTTTCCATCGATTTTGTTTATTCGTCAAAGTACAACATTTTCATTTTCGAAACATTATATATATATATATATACAATGTAGTGTCAGTAGAATGCATTTCAAAATATGTATTTCTCAAAAACTTTTTATTCTCCATACATTTTGTAATTATTTAGAATTTCAAATTTAAAGCCGAAAAACTAATTTTTTTCTTTTGTAAATTTTCAAATAATTATCATTGGTAGCTGGTTTGGCTTGTTGAATATTTTAGAAAATACAACCAACAAAAAAAACAAATTAACAATAAATAAAAAGGAAAATAATTTTCATTTCAAAATGAGAAAAAAAAAACAAAATATTATAAAAGTAGAATATTGTAAAGGAATGTTTACAATTTGATGATGATGACATAACCTGAACATTGAATACAAAATCTTGAAAAAACAAACTTAACTTGAAATGACTAAAAGTTCTGGTAAAAATAAAAATTTTGTGAATAAAATATCTTGAAAATGAAAATCTTGAAAACCAAAATCTCGAAATTTTTTGTAAATTAAATAAAATAATTAAAATAATACGTAAATTTAACAATTTTAATGTATACTTTTATCAAAACAAAATTAGCCCCCTAAAAAGTAGAAAAGAAAGTTGGTGTCAATTCTAAGATGGTGGTCAATCTTAAAATTCTAGAAAATTATAGGATAAATTAAACTTATCGGGATATTGTTTATGGAAATTTGGACTATTTGAGTCTTAAAAAATCATGAACGTTAAAAGAATCATGCTAAGCTTTTGAGGTTCTGTATTTTGGTCTCATTAACAGAACTTCAAAAACTAACAAATTAAATAGATGCTGCTAAGTTAACATCTATATTATAATGCACAAGAGCACGATTAGTGAAGGCACACTTTTCGTGGTTTTTCGTGTGCTTTTTTCATTCAATCAATCGGCGATGATGTAGGCCGTGGCGATCAAAATCAATTTTTATTTTATTTATGTTATAATACACAAGAGCACGATAATGAAGGCATACTTTTCGTGGCTTTTTGTGTAATTTGTTTTTTTTTTCATTCGATCAAATGTTTTTTGGCGATTCTCTTTTGAGTCAAATTCTTTTTATTTTTTTAAATTATATTTAATTATATTTATATTCAATTTGTTTTTTAAATGTAAAAAACTTTGACAAATTTATTAAAATATCTTATTTAAAAAAAAAATTATTTAAAAAAAAAACTAGGAGCAAAATTATATATTTATTAAAATCTACATAAAAAAATATCTGTCGGCCAATAATCAAACTAAAATTTAAAGTACATACTTCAATTGAAAAATAGTAAAATATTAGGTTTATTCAGTAAGCGTTCCAGATAGTTCTATATGAATATGAATAGTCATTTGAAAATACATCATTTATGTTTAATTTATAGATTGAAAAAGTACAGTTCAAATCTGAACCGTCTGACAACCGATGTTCATTATTATTTTTTAAAATGATAGATATTTAAAAGGAGACTAAGCAATATTATATATTTTTGTTAAATTTTTTTAATTATTAATTAGAAATTTCCATTTAAAATTTCACCCCATGCAAGACATTTTAACATACCTACAAACATTTTTTTTTTTTTAAATAAATTATTATTTACGTATACGGTTGTTTTCTAAGTAGAAACAATTAAAAAATAAAATATGGTATTTACCTACCAAGGATAAATTGAAATGATGGATACAATTCATAATGAAGCTGATTTTTCATTAAACCGTATAGCAAAACTGAAGTATATCTATATGATTTCATTAGTTGTATTCCTTTTTTAATTTAAAATTATTTCGAAGTAATTTGAAGTACTTTGAAAATGAAATTATTGCATTTTTTAAACACAATTATTTTGTGACGATTATTTTTTTTATAAGAACAAAAACATAATATTTATTAAAATTTACATTAAAATCCATTTGTCGGCAAATAGAAAACTAAAATTTAAAGTACTTCAATAAAAAAATAAAATATATTCATTCGCTAAATTGTTAATATTTCAGTAAAATATTAGGTTTATGCTGTTCAAGAACGATCTAGAACGATCTAGAGTAAAAAAATTTGTTGTGTTCAGTAGTTGCCATTAATTTAACTTTTTTGCCCCAAAGGTGCTCTAATCGTTGTTGAGCAGATTGTTTAAAATAGTTCTAAATTGATCTGTTTTGTTCCGAATTTTTTTGAACAAAAATGTTGTAGGTATATCTTTTTTAATTTCAGCACCTAAATAGTCAAGTCAAGAAAATTTTGAAAATTTGACATGTTTAAAGTATCTGAAAACAATGTATAGAATAATAATATTAATAGCAAACCACAAAAAAATAAAAATTGCTCAAAGTTAATTTCTTTCTTAAATCTTTATAAAATTAACTTTTTTATTTATAAAATAAAAAAAAAATATCAGATATAGAATGAAACTTTTTTTATAAGAATTTCGTAGACATCAATTTCCAGTAAGTCTTGCATATGCAATATCAGTCAATAAATCACAAGGTCAAACATTTCAAAGAGTCGGAATTTATCTCCCTCAACCTTCCTTCACTCATGGTCAGCTCTACACAATCCACTGCTCTAAAAATTAAAATTCTAGCAGGACCAAGACAGGGAAAACTACTGAGAACGACACTGTAACTCACAATTTTGCATACCAGGAGGTTGACAATATGACAATGTTGCATACCAGATCTAGAATACTTCATTTTATCCAATTGTTTCCTATATGATGAATTTTAAAATTCACTCATAATAATTGGGAAACGGTACTAACCAATAGGTATGATTAATGGTTTAATAAAATTATCGAAAACTATTTTTTAATAACATTCCAGCCCATGTTTTCCCAATTAACGCGAACAATCAATTAATCGGTTAATAATATCACTTATGGTAAAGGGTTTCAGTGGCTTTAGTGGGTTAGAATTCCACATACCTAAGTACCTACGTGCGCGATCTGTTTAGTATTTTTCGAGGCTTTCTCCTTCCCTCGAGAAATAAAAAAATAATAAAAACATATTAAATCTTACAAAAAAAGTTTAATGCTTTCTGATATTTATTTTATTAAAATTAATATTAACTAAAAATTTTGAATATTTTTTATTTTTTTTGTGGTTTGCTATTAATATTACTATTCTATATATTGTTGTCAGATACTTTCAACGTGTTAAATTATTATCATTTTATTGTGCCGTTTCACAGAAAAATTCCTTTCTTTTGGTCGGTCGGGTATGTACCCGGGGGTTTCTTCTAGTAAAAGTATATAAATTAAGCCGAATCAGATTTAAGAAGCTGGATTTAACAAAAAAAAAAAAAAATTTAAATTGACATTGAATCGTTTCGCTTCCCTAAAAAATGTTTGCTTTGCAAAAAATAAAATTTGGATCTGAAATTGTTTTCTAAGTACGCTTCAGACTTTTCTTCCCAAATTGTTTTCAATTTTTTAATGCCTTAATCGATTATTTGTTTTTAGTGATATTTTTTAAATTAAATAAGTTAATTATTTTTAAATTTACTTTCACTAATAATATTATATTTGAATGCAAGTAATATGCTTCCTTCATCAGTGCGTTGTGCTTCTGACTAACTGATTTTTCAAAAATGTTTGCAAACGATTGTAAAATTATTAGTGAAGGAAAACTTGATAAAAATTCTTTTCAATGTCTGCTTCCATTGCCTTCTAATAGGGTTTTATTCATCAAGTATAGTTGAATTTTTCCACATTTCTAATTCGTTAAGTTAACAGACTGATCCAATACGCCATAATACAAATCTTACAATCTATTTATAACACTCAATATTATAGCTCTTACGCGATTAATTCTTTTTATGTTTTTATCTCTACTTCTCCAAGTGTAGTATTAAACATTAGTCGAAATAGTTGACAACTTTGTATATATGTCCATTTCCTATAACTTTTGGGTTACTTAAAATGCCTAAAAAATGTGACAAATCCATTAAATATACTTGAAAACGAATTAAATAAAAAAATATTTTATATTTTACTGTTGTAAAATATCTCTTCATACTTAATAATAATGTAATGTAATTTTTTTACATGAAAGTTGAGCAGGTAATGCTTTGTGAACGAGTATTTATTTTATTCATAAGCTTTTGGTACATTACAATATGCAAAACAACTACTACTATCAGGAACTACAACTTCTTAAATATAATAGAATTCAATTTTTTTACGTTAAGGTCAAATTATACATACAAGTAGTCAGGGGACATGACCACTACACCATGAAGAACGGACAAAGCAATAATTATTATTGAGATATACCAAAACTGCGATTGGAACCCGGTATATTCTAATCAGAAAACATATCCACTATACAATGTAGGACTGGCAAAGCAATAATTATTGTTGAGATATACCAAGCTTTTCAAAATATTTTTAGTCGTCTATCTTCAAATTTTCATTTTAAATTATCCTTTAATGATTTTGAAAATATTTCATAAAAATTTCATAAAATTTTTATCTTTGGCACGAGTGACGAGGCGAATTGCAATGTTGGATGTCGTTTTTTATATATATATATATATATCTTTTTTTTATGAACAAAATATATATTTTTTTAGGCTATCGGTTTTTTGTTCTATTTTTTAAAATTTTAACAAAAAAAAAAAAAACAAAACAAAATATAAAGTTTTGAAGAGACTAGATAATTAATGAGAGAAAACATTAGAAACGGAAACAATTACAAATAAAATTTATGAGAAATTGAAATAATATTAATATTGAAATTTGTTTATATTTTTAATTTATTTTAATAACAAAATATTTTAAAAAATTAAAATTAATTAATATCCATTATGTAGAATAAATTGTTACAAAAAAAAAAAAATCCTAATCTGAATTTTTCATTTAGACAGTAGTTACTCTTTAGTCTAAAACCAATAATCAGGAATACATTTATACAAATGACATTTTAAAAATTTATTGAGCTGAATGGAATATAGGAAGCATTCCTATAAAAATAAACTAAATATATTGGTACACAATATTGTTCTTCTTCATGATCCTGCATCTGTTTTAGTTAGAACGAGAGGGCATATAATAGAAACAAACTTTTTTTACCGTCTCATATGTTCGACTAGTCATAGTTGTGATTTTGTTCGATAAAGTGAGCAAGTCTGCGAAAATTATCAATCTATAAGTGCTTGCTAAATTTTGATTGCCCACAAATCAATATGCCAAAATATCTAGGGGTCGCTATTTTTAACTGTGACGTTTTAAAAGGCTTTTTTTTATATATAAGTATCGAAACCTATTTTTTTAAAACGGTTAGACTACATTTTACTATAGTCAGAAAAATTAGCAATTCAATAAATTGGTGCAAGCACTTACATAAATAATCAAAAATTAATAAAGATACAAAATATTTATAAATTGACTAAACTAAAACTTTAAATTCCTAATTTTATTTTATAAATCCTTTGGATTTTTTTTTTTTTTTCCAAATTTAGAATTTATGAGAAATGATGCCCACGTGTTTTATTTATCAACAAAATAATGAATAAAAAAAACTCTTAAATCAATCAATCAAAATTTCTGAAATCTGAAAACTGCATCAACGATCTATTTTTCAACACTAAACAAAAAAAATTCTCATATTGTGACCATCATATTCAGATGACTTTTAATATCGTAATTAATTTTGATTAAAAATAATGACTACATCTCATTCTCATATTCTACTATAAATTACCCACTAGCAGTTTTAGCTCATCATGATCCTATAAAAATGCACATATATGTACATATAGAGCAAATAGACTTAAGGATGAAATTTTATAACATCCTGTATGAATTTTATGTTGTTATTCAATTCGGGAACATCCTAATGTGAATATAAAAAAAAAAAACCTTAGACTTTTAAATACAAAACGTATAACCATTAATCATAAACACCTGCTGGATTTATATCATATATTGTTTTTATGTTCTGGTTATCATACAAATAGACAACATAGGTAATGTCTGGCAATTAGATTTTTTTTTTACTTTGTTTTCTATTTGTTATTTTGTGTTATGGAAGAACAATTTGTTTGTAATGGTATGGTTCTTAATTAGAAATACTGTAGTCATATATTTTGGTATAAAATAATATTTTTGAAAAAAGGAAAAAAATAGCTATAGATAAAGGTAGAACCAAACTGAGCAAAATTTTAGATTTGAAAATCTTTATTTTCATTAGAAATGTTAAACCTAAGTAGAAGATACAGAAATAAAAGTTGAAAGAAAATGAAAATTTGAATAAATAGAAAATAATATTGAATGATTACAATAACAGTACATATGTGGATATAGGTAGGTGGAAATGGCCAATCCAGTTGCTTCTGGCAATGTAATTAGCTTCTGAATACTTAATTGTGCCTATTTTATACCATGATTTATTTGTTATTGTTGGTTAGTTTAGGTGACCACTGGCCCAAGAAACTCAGAGAAATAATATATATGTAGGAGAAATTCAGAGGTCGTTCAGAGCTGAAGAGAAGTCGATTTACTGATAAAAATAGTCTATAAAAGTTAAAACAACAAAACAAAAATTTAAAATCAATGGTGTTGAGTTTGTTCTCTTTGTTCAAATCAAACATTGGCTTCTTCTATTTTTGCTATCTTGTTCTTCTAATTAGTAAGCATTACCATCATACAGTCATCCATTAGAAAATAAAATATAATGTCAAAATCTATTTATGTTAAAAGAGTTGAATAGTATTGAATAGTTGAATATCAACTCATTTTGGAGAGTTAAAACTCTATGATCTAATAATAGTTGGTTGTGATTATTTCGTTATCATTTTACAGATCAACTAAATCTTTGTCTAAAATTGAAACAAAATATTATTTTTTTCTTTCAAAATTGAGTATTATTGATAACCTTCGCTTGAACTGCAATATTACTACTGTGCAAAATTTAGCTTTGGTATTAATCGTTCAAAATAAACCTTCCGGGTCTCTATTATCCACAATTTGATTCCCTCCATTTTCCTGATTTGAATTTATACTTTGTTATTACTCCTTCATTTTTTTGTTATTTCCCTATTAATTTGGTAATACATTCCCTCTTCATTTTTTAGTCAACTACCGGACAAGTTTCTCACTTTAGGGTAACTATGATTTGTGTTGATTTTATTGACCCTGATCCATTCTGACAATTTTGTATTTATTGTTGAACTTTATTTATGTTGTGCAGAAAAATTTCTGAATAATATTTTGGATTAACATTCAATGCTACATTGCCATGTTACCACTAAAATGGTGATGGTTGTTTCATTTACTATTGGGTTAAGTTTACAGAGTAAATGCGGTATAAGACTGAGGTTTAAACTATTCTTTTTGCTACTTCCGATATAATTTCATTAATCAATTGATGTATAAGCGTATTGATGTCTTACCAGACAATGGATTTCGATAAATTATAAGCGATATGTTCAAATTTGTACAGTACTATTTCATGCCATATACCATATCAAATGCTTGGCTTATATCCGCAAATACTGTAACAACTGTACAATACCTGTTTCTCTTTAATTTTCTCTTGACTTTAATTTTCGCGACTACGTTGACGTTCACTTCAATATACAGCTCATATAAATAAATAAATAAATAGCGTTCGGCATTATATCTTCTCCTCTAGACCCCATCGTAATTTTCAGGACGATATATTAGGCGAAGAATTTTCTTTTCGAAAACAACAAGTCTTGCCTTGGGCAGTATCCATGATTCTGATTCGTAGAGCAAAACTGAGACTATGAGGATTCAAATCTACAAACTTTGGTATTTCGGGGTAGAAGCTTTGACCCGCTTTGCTGCGCCACCCAGCGTGTACGAGCTTTATTCCTCGTCATAGCTCCATATTGAAGTTGTTAGCAGGATTGAAGGTGGTTTCAAGAAGATAGACAAACTCCTGAACTACCTCGAAATTATATGTGTCGACAATGATGTTTTGACCAATATGATGTTGAAAGGCCTTTTTATTTGTCAATAACATATATTTTGCTTCTTTCTCCTGTATTTTGAGACCCATTTTTTCAGTTTTGTTTTCAATCTGGATAAAAGCCTGGACGACTGCCTAATGTGATCTGGTGATGATGCCAATGTCTTCGTCATACTCTAGTAGTTGGGCATATTTGCAAAATGTAGTTCCGGCTGTATTTACTTCCTTTCGGCATACTATAAGTTCCAGTACTAGCTTTTGTCGTACTCAATACCCCTTCATTTTATCAATCATATCATCACATTATAGTCTCTTCAGCTTAATTATATTTCTTATTTTAATTCACACTTATTATAAGAATTGAATATGTTTTCATGAAAATCTAGATATTAATTTACTGTTTTTAAATTGTCATGTTAAACAAAAATCTATTCAAAGAATTTAAAAAACAAAAAAAAAACAAAAAAAAAAAAACAATTAAAAAAACATCCTTTAGAAAAGCTAAAAAAATTCCAAAATATTCTAAATTTTGAAGTTATCTTCTGTTATGCATATTAAAAAGACAAAACATACACTCTTAACATTTAAATAAATAATAAAAAAAACCTACCCAATAAAAATTACTGTTTCTATCGCTTTATATTCAAGCTCAAAGCACACCACTAAGCCAAAATATCTCAATTTTTTGTTTTTGCGAATCTCTAAAAAAAAATCTCTACGAAGCAAAATTATTATAAATGACTCTACCAAGAAGACCCAGCATCCTATTTAATTCAACAGGAGTTTTGGTTTTTTTTACCATTTCATTTTTATCACCATTATTTTTTTTTTTATGAGTCTGTCGGTCCATCAGAATAATTAGCCATTTCATATGCACATGTTATAACTTAATAAAGTATAAATTTCCACAGAGCAGAGAAAATACATTGAAAATTAAAACAAAAACAAAAAAAAACAACAAAAAACCAAAAATAAATATTTTCCTTTCATAAATAAATAAAATGGACGACAATGATAATACCGTTATTAAATTTTTCTCCCAATTATTTTCTTATTATAGCTGTTGTTGTGTTGTTACTCTTAAATTACCATACCACCAGTAAGTAAGTATGTTGGTTATTTGATTTGTAGGATGTAACGGTACCACAACATAACAGAAAATTACAACTATTACAACATATGAACATAAATAATGTACAGTTATTCTATGGTTCAGTACCGTTCTGTTTCAAACCATCTAATATTTACATATATATGTATATATACGTAAAATTACATGTCCACTTTTACTTATTGAATGATTTTCTTACGTTCAAAGTGATTATAAGTAAGTTTTGTTTTGTTTTTGGTTGTGATGAGGAGCTGTATAGTTGTTGTAGACAATTTTATAAACATCAGTAGGGTATTTAATAATGGTTTACAAAATATATATTATGGTTATATTGTTAATACAAAATCATATAGGTCCTATTTTTCCTCTTAAACCACAACAACTAAATTGAATAAAAATATTTTGTAAAATGAGATAAGAAAAAAACTTGTTCATATTATCATCAATAGTTTTTTATGGATAAGTTTTGGTGGAAATTGGAATGAAAACTTTTCGGAACTGTTGCCAAAAAATTAATGATTTCTTATACGTCATATTACTTCACCACGGACCAGACATTTTTTGGACAGACAATTTTCTATCTCTAGCTTTAATACAGATTTAATATTTTATTTTTATTTAATTTTTATGTTTACAGAGTCCTTTTTAAGCCTGAGTGAGTGAACTGAGTTGATTTAATACTAAAATATAAAATAATAAATAATCTAAAATTTTTAAAATCGAAAGAGTTTTAATGTACTTTTAGATTGAGATATAAAATATTGTGAAACGTTACTAATATCGTTACAGATTTTAATATTACTGACATTATCATAATCATTTTCCAGGGCTTCCTCTTATAATGGCTTAGCTCAGTAAATGAAAGCTTTAATAAATTCATAATCAGTGTCACCGTCAAAAATGTAATTTTGCAAACAAATTGTTGACAGCCAGAATATTCTGTATAACTTATTTACAAATTTACATTAAAACTTTTTGTGCATGGTTAGAATAACAATCTGATCGCTTCAGAGGTGTTAAAAATAAAGCAGTATAAGTAAATAAATTTAGGCTATAAAAATAAATACAAGCAATAACTTCAGAGCTTCAAAGCAAGGGACGCATGAGTTTTATATCTACTGCTGATACCTTTAACAATTTAACTGTCTATTGACGGTTGCAGTAGATTAATCTTTATTTTTTTTAATAACTGTCGTTTTGACAGTATACTGTGTATTGACAGTATTTTAGATTTATTTAATTAATTATTATTTTTTGACAAATTATTAAAGTTTTATATTAAAGTGTAAATAAAACAAACAAAATTTAATTTGTACATACATTTTCTTTATTTAACCTTTCGATTTGAAGTTGTCCTTTAGAATAACTTTCTCTTTTCTTTATTTTTCAAAATTATAAAATCTCTTAATACTAATTATACTTTGTTAGTTTTAATGTATGTACATATTTCGAAATAAAAATAGTATATAGAATTATTAGTATAACAAATTATAAATTATTCAAGTTCAAATTCATTAATCACTATTATGCTTACTATACCAAAATGTAGTTAGCTTAATTTTTGCCTAACAAGCATAGAAATAAAATATTTAAAAATAAACCATATGAAACTATTTAATTTTTGTTAAAGCCTGTTAGGTTTCATATTTAGGTACTTCACATATTACATACTTGCTATATATTTGAAATACAATAGTTTTGTTTTATTGTGTCAATGCTAATTTCAGGAGGGTCATTAAACTGTGTTGCCAACAGCTTATCGACTATGTTAAATAACATATGACGCATGCGACATTCAAGATATTGTCCGTTGGAGTAGAACTAGACGAACAAACTGAATCTACCACCTAAATCGAATGGCAAAAATTTAACTATAGAAGTTAATAATGAATGCCCACAAATCAACATAAAATGTCTGCCAAAAACACCCCCGAAAAGATGGTTTCAATGCTGGATATCGTTATCATAAAATTGCGATGTATATATGTATATTGAAAAAACCAGCACTAAATGCCTAATTAAAGTAGAAAAAAAGAAGAAGAAGAACTTCTAAGCTAATGAAATGAACATTAAAAATGTTTATTATTTTATTTGTTTAGATTGCAGGATCACAGTTACCGTATAGCAACAAAAAAGGATATTTATTCCAAAGTTAATGCAACAAAAACATATTTTTACACAGCTACGTACGTAAACTAAAATGTTAATATCAAGTAAAATTAAATTATTATGACTAAATCAACAATTTTTATATAACTGCGAAACATTGTGAGTGGGAAGAAGCACAACTGAGGATATATGTGGTTAGGATGAATGAATAAAGGATGCCAAAAAGAATATTAGACGCAGTACTGTACAATACTAGACCATCACCGTACCGTACCGTACAATACTAGAGCAAAAGATAGACCAAGATCAAGATGTCAGGATGAAATCGAAGACAACTGTCAAAAGATTGGATTCAACGAATGGAGAACAGTTGCACAAGATAGAGAAGAATGCGTAAGAATATTGTAAAAGAGGTTAGGGCTCACCCGAGCTAAACCCAGCTAAAACCAATACTTTATCAATAATAAATACACAATACACATATATAATAGATGAAGCCGATAGCCATAGTATTGTAGTTTTAATTATAATAAATAAAGAAGTAATAAATAACAGATGTCTCACACAAACGCTCTGAAGATGGTGGTCAATTAGAATAACCATTTGTGTAGTAATTGAAACAAAAAATTTATATAACGTGTATACTTCTAAATGATTTTGATAATTGACTTAAAATAATTATCCAATCCAGTGGTATTAATTAATGTTCATTAAAATTGCATTTAAATTGTCATCACATTACTATTATAGCCTATACCTAAGATTTTTATTTCAATAAATAAAATCCAAACTATTCTAAAGGGATTAAAAATGAAATGCGTAATGATTGTATTTTTTTTGTGTTTATTATGTGACCTCATCTATATAGTACTATGTATAGTGATATCAATCCACTGACATCCTGCATACATACTAATGTATAATTTGTGTATTTAACATAAATTTTATTGTAATATTTATGCACGCAGCAACAATATAAAATTAAATTTTCAAAAATTTAATATCAAATTAAAAGTTATAAATTTGCTCCACAAAAAAAAAAACAATAGTTTTAAATTTGAAACGACAATGTAATATTAATCCTCATAAATTTATTTCATATAGAATTTTTAGACATACACACATATTTATAATTAAAAGTAAATAACTCACTTATACTTATATATCTCAATTTATAATTTTATATATATACAGGGTTGTCTTGTTTAACCTGAACATTTTTTAAGAAGTGATTGCACCTTAGAGTGTTTTATAAAAAAACTATGTATTTCCAAATTTAACCCGGGCTACAGGGATTAAACAAAATTGGATTGGGAAAAATAATGTCTAACAAATATCCAGTACAGCTCCGAAGTAATGCAAGCTGAAACAATACATTTTCCACTTTATAAGTTTTAGAATTTAACAGATAGTTATAGTCGAGTCAATCCGATGTAATCGAGTAATAGCTGCCCAAATTTCAAATTGTGATACAAAACATCATTATCTTGAATATGTAGTTTCTCCTATTTGAATGCCATCTTATACTAAACATGTTAAAAGAATTGAATCCGTACCAAAGAATATGATAAGATTTGGGCTTTGGAAATTTAACTGCGAGGTCCATACCACTCGTTATATAGCTAAATGTTGACTCATGGCTACGAATTCACATTCACAGAGCAGATGTTCTATAGATTCTTCCTCTATTTCACATATTCTACAAAAAGTGGTTTTCGGTTAGACCCATTTTGTAAGGGTTTTTCTTTATTAGGCAGTGGCATGTTATTATCCTTGCCAAAATACGTATATCTGTTTCCTCGATCTGAGCGATCGTTTAGGCATGACAATTTTGCTTGACGATTTTCAGGAACTTTAGTCCAGAAATCCTCAGCTTTTTGCTCTACCCAGCTTTTAATTGTATCTAAGCTGTGCTCAGGAAAATCCTATAGAACGGACTTGACCCTATAAATGGCGTATTCGATGCTTTTCTTGCTAGATAATCTGCAGCTTCGTTTCCTGCTATGCCAGAATATCCTGGTTCCCACATTATTTTGACTTTATTTGTTTTTGTTAGGGTTTTAAATATTTCCAAACATACAAGCTTTGATGTGATGGCATATGAATTTTATTTATTCATTTATTTCTCAAAGAGCTCTTTCGCTCGTACAGAGTGTGTACATATAAAAAAAAAAACAAGATAACAAAATTAATAATTCCGTCCAGTAGAAAAATATCAACTTAATAACTAAATGTATAATAACTTAAGCTAACTACACTTGATTTACAACAATATCCATTAATTGTAAGAAAGAAATAAGAAAAACTAAAAAAAAAAAAACCCCAAAAAATCAACACTATTATTTTAAATACTTATTAACTACATTGATTTTTAAACTTTATTTAAATAGAACTCATTTAATTTTTTCTTAAATATGTCTAATCTACTTATTTTGATTTCATTTGGTAAATCATTATAATTTCTATATCCTAAATTGCATACTGTATCAAGCCCATTAAACCTGATTTTTGATGACATTATTCTAATATTTGTAGCAGATCTTGTATTGTAACTGTGATATTCTCTATTAAATGTGAATGTTGTATTTGTATTGGTATTCTCCGTCAACATCATTTATGAATTTGAGTTGTTAATTTGTATTTTATGTAAAGTAGTAGTGGCAATATATTATGTAGTGACTTGTGAATTGATTTAGTTGAAGTTCTTTGGTGATATCCAAACAATTTTTTTATGGCTTTGTTTTGTATTTTCTATATTGAGCTCAAATCTTTAATGAAAAAGTTTCCCCATATCTGTATTGCATATGCGATAGTACTATGGAACATGCTATAATAAAGTGATCTTTTCATATTTTGTGGTACTCTTTTGCTAATTAATTTGAAAATACCTGCTCATCTTCTTGCTTTTTTTAATTGATCATTTATTTGTAAATTCCAATTTAAATTACTGTCAATTATTACTCCTAGATATTTGTAGGAATCAACTTTCTCCAATTTGTAATTGTTAAAACTAATATTGATATCTTGATTTTTTGTATTTTTAAATATTACGTATTTTGTTTTTTTTTTGTATTTACATTTAATTTGTGTTCATTCATCCATCCACTAATAATTGACAAGTCTTCATTTATATCATTTTCCAAACATACCAATGACTTACTGCTATAAACTACTGCCAAGTCATCTGCGTACATAAAAGATTTTCCATAAATTCACATTCAAGAAGTCACTTATATAGCATGAAAACAAAGTCGGGCCAAGAGAACTACCCTGTATTACCCCAAACGATACTTTATTCAAATCGCTTTTTACCTTTTCACATTCAGTGAACTGCATCCTATTTGTTAGATAATTTTTAAACCATTTATACTCCTTTCCTTTGATCCCGCATTCAAAAAGTATTCTCAATAGTATAGTTCTGTCAACAGAATCAAAGGCTTTTCGCAAATCGAAAAATACCACACACACATTCTTTTTAACATCAATTCCTGTTTGCATTTCAGAAATTATGTCAAATAATGCTCCTTGTGTACTAGAGCTCCTTTTAAAACCATATTGTTTACTACTATTTATTTTTTCTTTTTCTAAATAACTAACAAGTTGCTCATTAACATAAGTTTCAATGATTTTACTAAATGTTGATGAAATGGATATAGGTTTAAAATTATTGGTGTCATCGGTATTTAATTAATAGCTTGTATGGCTACTTTACTATCCGAGAAAATATAGAATTTTCGCACAGAGTTCTATAGCAGATATTTTTGATTGGAAAACTATGTTCGGAGAGTATAGGTTTGAATAAATCTGGGCCTACAACCAATTAACAATATAGTGTTAGTAATGCTTTTTTATGATGTTTTATCATCTAAAATAAAACGTTGATTGTTTCGAATACATTTGTTTATAATTTTTTATAATTATTTTGATGCATTAAGACATCCTCTACAACTTCGTCATAAACAACTTTCATCTTAGGCATCCCTTCCGTAGTTAAAAGAAAGTTAAGAATAACATATTGATACATTTGTTCAATTTATTGGATATTTATTAAATTTAATTTTTCCAATCCGATTTTCTTTAACCCCATGCAATCCCGATCAAATTAAAAAATAAACCTACCCCTTGTTTATAACATTTTTTTCCTAATATACACTACGAAATCGGTCGTTCTCAGGTTAAGCCGAACCACTCTGTACTATGATTTTATTCTCTTTTATTACCCGTTTTATTTAAATTCAAATATTTTTAGTAAATATCAAAATTAAATATTTTATAAGATCCCAAAAAAAAAAATGTAAATTTTTTTTCCCAAGTTCATCAATTTAATCACTATCAACAACAGAGTTCCCTCTGATTAAAAATATAGGTATTTAATTTTATAACATTTCAGATTAATATATCCTTGTCAAGGATTAAACTATGAAATAAAATCATAAATTGTTTAAATGAAATTTAGTGAATTTTACTATTATGAATTTGTGTGAATAAATTGTAGAGTAGTTTTAAATAATGTTGGGTGTAATAATATGTGAAATATTATTATTTGACTCTAGAGTAATTATAGTTTTTAATGTTTATATTTTTTGAAAATATATATAGCTATATTATTTAATTTAAAAATTATAATAATGAAAAATATTTTGTGGATAATTATTTTTACAAAATTATTAAATTATTTTTAAATTAATTTTCAATTTAATTTTCTTTTCTAAATTAGATACAAAGAAAACTTCTATCGTATAACTTTACTACTTTAGTATAGTTTTTTTCTTTATTTAAGTTAATGAAAAATGTATCATAACCCAGGCCCTTTTTTGTACCTTAAAATTAAACATATTAATCTATATAAAGATTTGAATACATACCCTTGGCTACAGAAGAATTAATGAAAAATATAAAAACAGACATGTAACTAGACTGATCAAAAACTCGAACACTTTAGCGAGAAGTTTACAAAAGATTACCCTAACCAGAAGCTAAAAACAAAAAGTCGCTAGTAATCATGTAAGGCAAAAAATTTAAATGAACGAGCAAATACGGTATATAATTTGAAGTACGTACGCAGTAAATGAAAACGCTTTTGTAGCGATTAAAGATTTTGACAGCACCGACTTTTATACTGTGAGTTAATGACAGAGCTATCGATATAACCTCATAAAACGTTCATGAATTTAATACAAACCTGAAATAGTATTTAAAACATATTTTTTTGTCACTAATTAAGTACGGTATTCAAGTCAGAATGTAAAATTTTTTAAAAAAATCAATCAAAAAAATATCCAAATGAACAATTCGGTTTTCACGACCTGAACAGTTTGCTGACCACCAATCAATACGAATAAGAAAATATAGTAGAAAAAAAAATGTTTGGGAAAAATATCTGTTGATGATCTGCGATATAGAAAAGGCTTATGATCATCCTATATGATATGATAGACTGGTCTGACTATTTAACGATATGCAGTTCTATTCAGGCTCATTTATAGAACCATGTTTCAGTTCACTTTGCATATTATTTTCGTTCTACTACTCCTGTGAAACGTAATTTGAAATCATTCAAAAAAATTATGCTTATACCACAGTATATATACAAATATATTATATATTTTACAAATTTCTCAAAATCTTTTAAAAATACCGATGACAGAAAGATGGGTGAAATATTAATTATAGAACAATTACCAGTTCTGTTTCTGTTCAAAGATTCTGAAAAAAATCCTATTTTCATACATTAATATAAGCATAAAAAGGCACTTGATAAGTGTAGACTTAAAATTTTATCATAACACATGGATTTAAAAAACTTTAACTGTAATTAAATCCCCAAATAATCAACCACTTTTATTAATTTCATCACTTTAAGTATAAATTTGTAATTTTTATCATTATTTTTTATGTTATTTCATCAGCCAAATTCAAATTTTGCAATTTTCTTTAATCCACATATAAAAAAAACAAAAATTTAATATTGAAAATATTACCCATATACCCACTTATATTTTATTTTAAATGTCAAAATTTGACATAATAAATCAAAAATGGCGGATTGTGATAAAAATGCATCAAAATCACACTTACCTCCATACAATGTAAAAAATATTTCAATATTTTTAAAAATTTCTCATTACTAACACAAATAAACATAAAAATAGGTACATAAGGTACCATTATTCTTCCTGATTTCTATTTTTGGTTTTTTTTTCTTTTTTTTCTGTTTCATTTTTGTGACTTATTTTACAATTTTCTTTTTATTTTCGTTTTAGAATTTTCCACTGCGTTGCTATTTTATAGAATTTTTTAATTGCAAACGAAATAATAAAAGAAAAAAACAATAACAAAAACAAAAGCAAAACATGAATAAAAAAAATTTGTTGAAACTAACAAACTCTGGTGAAGACATTATTCAGTTCATACAGTTATTTGTTACTATTGTTGCTCTTTTTATTCATTTCTTTGTCTATTAAATGAATATTGTTGTTGATGTTGTTGTTGTTGTTGTTGTTTTTTTTTAAAATAGATAATTATTTCTTATATTTTACTGTTCTTTTAAGTCTTCGAAGGATAATTCCACGATGAAAATTACATCATTAGTTATATCCTTCGTTATTGTTGTACCATTTTCATTATTATTGTTGTTGTTGTTGTTGTTATTTATATTATACAAAAATTGTTAACTGAAATCTTATGAGATTTTCAAAAAAGATTCAACTCTCATTTCAAGAAAATAATTACTATATTCTTACAAAAACTACACTCTCTAATAGGTAGTTATTTACATACATGCATACATACATACATACAATACCAAAAAAGAATATATACCATAAAATTAAAAATAAAAAAAAAAAAAAACAAAAAAAAAAGATATGAAGTGAAACGTAAAAAATTGAAGAAAATTGTAATTGAAAATTGCATCATAATTTCCCAAAAATAACAAATAAAAAATGAATAAAAAATAAAAAAAAAACAACGGAAAAATTAAGATGAAAAAAAAGAAAGACAGGAATCTTGTTTTATAACTTTCAAGGATTCAAAAGCGGTTCTGTAGTTATTCTCTATATATTAAAATAAAAAGGAAAAACTAAGAGATTTATGTTTGTAAAATTAATTTTTTATTTGTTTGTTGGGTATTATAAAACTGATTGTTGGTTAAGAACTTATATACATATTAGGATAATGCCACTGCTAACCAGCTGTAATACAGTTTGTATGCAGCTTACAAAAATATACACCGCTGTAGATATTGTTAATTTTCTTTAGGCATTAATTTTTAATTGTAGTAAAAATAAGTAATAAAAAATAGTAGTAGAAAAAGTTTTTCTTATTGAGAATAAGTACCTCTGTACCTACGCATTGTTGAATAAAATACCTACCATCATTGCTATATTAATTATTTAAATCAAAATACCAACAACAATGTAAAGTAAATATAAAACATTTCTCATCTAATGCATTAATATTTGTCACTACATTCTAGCAACCCTACCCCATCACTTGCATTATAAATAGCCATGACATAGACATTCAAGCAAAAAAAAGCTAAAAAATGGGAAATGCGTGGTAGCACTAACTACAAAACTTTGTTGTACCTATATCAGACACCTACTCCCATAATACATACATTAAAAAAAATTGATACTTGTGACTTATTTCTCATTTTTTCATTTATAATGAACTGTTTGTTCATTATTATTGTTGCTGTTGTTATAGTTGTGATATTTACTGTACATTTTTATAACGTATATGAATATGTATATGTATCACAATGGACCTTACTGGCCTAAGTGTGGCGGCATCAATCGGTATCCACTACTACCTACCTAACATGAATACACATGTATATTTTATAAAAAATTTTGTTTCTATGAATTTACATTCATAATTTTTCGTAACTAAGGCTTCAGACAGCAAAACAAAATTAGTATAATATATATGATAACAAATTTATGTTAATACCGTTATCATTATATTTAATCAGTAAATTGAAAAAATTACGGTACAAATATCTGAACCATTTCACACACGATTTTCATTATTACATATTTTTTTAAATGTTAGAAGGAGACGTAACGAAAATAATTCAATTAGAAATTTCAATTTAAAATTTCACACCATTGATAAGTAAATACACATATATACGTTTTAATAAAACAAATATTAACATAAGGGATACCAAATCCCTTTTTAAGGGAAACCAAACATATTTATTAGAGTACTAAAATTAAAAAGAATTGAGTACGATTTTTTATTATAAGCTACCTCGAATTTCGAGGAGCGGGCGAATAACAGTTTTTATTTTACCAAATAGGTTTAAAATGAAATTTTAGATCAACATTTTTAATAAAAATTAATTGATACGAATTTAGTTACGACCGCTGGCTAAATAAATTTGAAAATGCTTTGGAAGACGAGTTCAATTAACTATGAATCGTTATTGCCTGTTTTTGCACTTCTTATATGATTACGAATGATGATATAACTACCACCACTATCATTGTGTTGCAACTGCAACTCCTTCGGTTGTATTTATTTTGATCTTCTGTTTAATCAAACCTGTTATTAACAAAAGTTTTCCAAATTTGAACATTGAGTATAGCGGCATCTTTTTATAAATTAATCACCAATTCGTTTTTGTCCTTCCTTTTGCACGAGTTAAATATTAAGAGCGCTTCAAAATATATTTATTTGGGCTATTTATTGATTTACTCTGACGACTGCATACTGCATAATGTAATTTTTTGGCTTATAGTCTTATACAATCATCCATATTCTTGAAGACTCATCGTGTCAGTGGATTAAAGATTGATCAGCGCTCACGTCTAAATAAATTTGTTTTTCACAAGTCTTCCGGAAATACAAAATATATTTTGACGTGGGCACGGGTTAATTTTTCATCACTAACGTAATGAGTTTTCAAGAACATTGGTGTTTATCTTGACCATTGATTACTTATAGTTTAATATAAACCTAGTATATTGATCTTTGAATAATAAATATATTATCCTATTATTGACATTAATCAACCTACATATTAGTTCCTTTCTGGTTTCAAATTTCATCCTTAGGAAAATAGGTGGAGTGGAACAATAATTTATTACATATACACATATAAAAAAAAAAAAAACAAAAAAAACAATAATAATGTTTTTTTCTTTGGCTTTGTTTTAAAGTTTTTAAATTGAATTGTACTCAAGGATTTATGTACTTAGGTAAGTAGGTAGGAAGTAAGGTATGTGAATGAGGGAAGGAAGGATGGATACAAATGACAATTTTTTTTTTTACTGTTTGTTTTTTATATTTTTTTTATTTTTTTTTCTTTTTTTTTTTAACTAATAAAAAAATGTGCTACGAGTATTTAATGTTGTAAACGTTTGTTTCTGTTTTTTTTTTTTTTTGAGTTTTGTTGTTTTTATGCAATTCACTTTGACAATACGAAATTTTATATTTATGTTAAAATTAAATTTTAAAATTAACATTTAAATGAATAAAATAATTTCTGGAATTTAATGTAAGTGTATAATTATTGTTCTGTTCTGTTTTATATGTACTCAACTCACATACATGTAAACAATTTTGAATTCACATTGTTTATGATATATGTATAGGAAAAAAAAGCTTTCAAAAAATATTTAAAATTTAATTAAACTTCAATTTTTAAATAAGTTACACAAATGAAGTTGAGTTAAAATTAAGAATTTCTAATTGGTTTGTCATCATTTACAGCAGAAACAGTGTTTTGCAACATTTTAGGTATGCAATAGTAAAATTAATATGCGTACAATATAATGTATGTAAAGTGGAAGAAATCAAATTTAAATAAAAATGAAACAAATGAAATCGTTTGAATATCATTTGTGGTGGATACACTCTTTAAAATTTATATCTACTTATATTCATAATTTATTTTTATTTTAATTTATTTATTTATTACTACGTTTAAATCAAACAAGCTACAATAATGAATTCAATCTTACAATAATATTTACAATTAAAAAATATTATAAAAGTATATAAAAACAAAAAAATAAAATTAGAATAAAGAAAATAAAAACGAAACAAAATCATATCATATGAATTTCAATTAATATAACAAATAATATAATGTAATACAAATTAGAACCGGTTTTACATTTTTACAAAATAAATTAAAATCTATAAAAATTAATTTGAATTAAATTTTATTATAATGCAAAATATCAGGGCTCTGCAACAGTTGGTATGCTAATAACGTAAGTTTAAAAATTATTTGACGTAAAGTTTCAAATGTAAAGTTCTTAATTGCATATCAAAATTTATTTACATATAAATCCTTTCACTATACTTACTTCGTTCATCAGTGCTTGCGACTAATTAAAATTGATTCCGAACTATTAATATTCGGAAAATAAAAATTAAATAGTATTCGCCTGGTTCTCGATATTCAAGGAAGTTTGATAAAAAATCAAAATCTCATTATGAATAATTTTTCATCATTTCAATTTTACCTTGCTACTATATTTTATTTTTTCTTCATTAAATTTAGACAACTACCACACGCATACGTAATAATTTATTAAAAAAAAAAAAATAAACAATTTAAAGATGTTCTTTTATAAAAACGTAGTAATGTAAGGACCGAAGGAGCACGGGTTCAAACCCCGTGAGAACGGAAAAAATTTTCAATTACTGAAAAATGGTATTTTCAATACAACCACATCGGTTCAAATATAATTTAATAATTAATAAAGATATAATATATAACTAATAAAAAAATAATATAAATTATCATATACAAAAATATATACCAAATAATTAATATAATCTAATAAAAGGCCCACATTTCGAAAGGGAAAAGGACCTAAAAAGTTGGCCTACAGATTTATCTGTAGGATCAGCTGTTAAAATAAATAAATAAATAAAAAATAAATTTAAATGTAATTCTGGTGACGAGGGGGTGAATTGCGGCAATTTGATAAATTCAAATATTTGTGTAAAACTTTAAATTGAAATATCTAATTGAAATTTAAAAAAATTTAAAAAAATATTTAATTTCGTTACGTCTCCTTTTAAATATCTATATCATTTAAAAAAAAATAATAATATCTGTGTTTATTAGACTTTGGTTCATGATTCATGATTGATTCACTAAACTGATTTTTCTCCTGATTCCTGAATCTATCTTTAAAAAATGTTCCAGTTCAATCGCTTCTCCACTCCATTTTATTCAATATAATAACCCACAAAAAAGACGGTAAAGATGACGTAATTTTACCGTCCTATTGCCAAATTATCTTCATATCCTAAACTGTTTTAATTAATTGTGTTTGTGTCTGTTAATTATCACTGCGCTATTTTCCCAATACATAATCAGCACGGATTTATAAAAAACCTTCTAGAAGCAACGTCAGCCTTTATTAATAATATGAAGGAAGGCCTGCAAACAGAATAATGTCATTTACACAGATTTTAGCAAAGCTTTTGACATTTGGCCGCATAGTATTATATTATTGAAATTAAGGAAGCTAGGTTTCCCGGTACTTTTCCTAAACTGGATCAATTCATATTTAGTTGATAGATCCTATAATTTCTTATTTATGTCGTTTACATTGGCATCATTCGTAGCCAACTCAGGAATTCGCCAAGGGAGTCACTTGGGGCCTCTTCTATTATTTCTGTGAATGATGTTGCATTTGTGATTAAAAATAGTGAACTACAAATTTATGCAGATGATATGAAAATTTAACTGTCTACTTGTATTTTCAATTTTATTTATATTTTGACGGTAATAAAGACGCTCCCTGTCATAAGTTCGACCAACATAAATACGATACAAAAAATGGCATAATCATTGTCATTTTTAATTTTAATAATTTTGTCGAGCTTATGAAATATATTTGTATCGAACTTGTGATAAGGAGCCGGAGCCTAATAAAAACAATTTTAATTCAAGCGGAATCAATAAAGATTTACAAAGTGCTACGATTTAAACTATTACAACCAAAATCTTGAGCGCAAGAACAAATAGTAGGTATGTACTGTTCAGTACAATGCCAACCCAATCCACATATGGAAGAAAAATTGTGATGCATAAACATGACTTATTTGGATATACAGGTATTTATCGATTGGCATGTATTATATATCAGTATATGTATTTACGAATGACCCAATATGTTAAACATTAAATTAAAACAATTTTTTTTTTTCAATTTTATTTTCAGAATTATTTAAACAACAAAAATATTAAAGTACTTCAACTATTTTTATACACGGTGGTCCGGTTTAGAGCACAAAATTTTCAAGGGGTTATTCCCTGGAGTATTTTAGGAAAAAAATTGTTCTAGGCGAGGGGTCTATCTTTAAATTTAACCTGGGCTTTTTCAGGTAAAGTCATATCAGTCGATTCCGGGATTGTATTTTTTGGCCCTCCTATACCGATTCAACTTTTTTTTTTATTAAGGTATACATTCTTATTATTATTATTAAATAAATATTACTACTTTTAAAATGTGCAGATTAAATGTGCTTATAAGCAAAACTTATATAGGATTACAGAAATCTGTATTTCTGCTCACCTATATTTTATTCTATTACGCTAGATCGTGCGGTTTTAGCCTTTTCAGCCTTCTTATATCATAAGATCTGTCTAATAGCTCAATCGCCTTAAGGTAGGTTGCTATGTTGAGTCAATCGATTTTCATGTTTAATGGCATAGTCACTAATTACAGTCACCTATTTTTTTTTATTTTTCGATCTCTGGGAATATATCTTCGTTTGAATCATAGCGATATGCATTCGTGATATTTCTAAGAAATTTATTTTGGCAGCGCTGAATAATTAATAAATTAAATTTTTTGTGCACCTCCACAGTTGGATACCCGTAGTTCATATTAATTTGATTATACTTTTATATGATTGCAACTTGGAGTATAAATTGAGCTTAAACTGCCTTCCAGTTCATATATCTGATTTTATATTTGATTTGCAATGCATTTTTGTTTCACGTGATGTTTTTTGTTAAAAAGCGAGTCAAGGTATATTCCAAAATATGTTACTGTTTACGCTTTTGGTACCTGAATATCATTTATATATATACAATGTTGTGGATACCTTTCGTCTTAATGCGTAAGTAATGTGAACCGATTTTTGCTCGTTCAGTTTAATTTTCCAGTTTTGTATTCATTTGTTTACCTTATCCAGCCTTTCGCGAAGTCGCTTATAGCCATTAGAGCCGTATCATCTGCAAATACGGTAATTTCGACCTGTGGTGTTATCGGGATGTCGGCGGTACAAGTAAAGGATGGGTCCTAGAATGCCTTTTTGAGGAAATCCTGCAAGTTGGGTATGAATTAGATCTTGCTTCTCCATGTGCTATACTCTGAATTTCCTATTTGAAGTGTAAGACTTCATGATCTTACAAATATTATAAATATAAAATAAAAGTATAGATAAATAATAATAAAAGTTTAGATATAGATTTTTGCTACCCTTAGAACCTGTCACTGATTGGTTATGTATTTTAAATAAAATGACAGACAAACAGAAATTCACAATATTTACAGACGAACGAATACATCCATTAAGAATGCAGAAAATTCATCCAAGTAAAAGTGTAATAACGTAAAAAATCAAAATTAAAATATATAAAAATTAAAAACAAAAAATAAAAAAACTTTTTTTGTAAAAATATTTTTCATTCTTCTTCTCCACATCCCCATTCATTTTTAAAAATTATTTTTTTTTTAATGTGTTATCGAACAAACAAATTTTTTTTAACTCATCAATTTGTATGCATCATAGTAAACAAAATAATCCTGTAGGGTTAACAACAATATCCAACCAAATAAAATTAACAATAACAATAATAACAGTAAGAACAACAACAACAACAACACAACTTTTTTAGGTATGTACACAACACATAAAAACAAAAACACGAAAGTTAATAAATCTAAGCCATAACTAAAATCTAACCATATTTAAAGGTATCTTTAAACTTAACCATAACCATGAAACTATAAAAGTAGCACTATATTTTCTTCTATATGCAATGGAGATACCAGATATTACCTATACGTTGATTCATCAAAATGGATTTGGGAAAAAAAAAAAAAAATTTATAAACGAAACGTGCAATTTTTCTATGTTATTTTTATTTTTATTGTTTTATTTATCTAAAACAAAAAAAATAAAAACAATACGTACACCAGTGCAGTGGTATAATTAAGGTCTATGAAATATTCAAATATGATATTTGAATCTTTAGAGTATATGCGTTCAGAGTATTCATACAATGTTTCTCTATACAATATTCACATTGCATTTATAGTGAAAACTAGGATGAACATTATAGAATTTTAGATATTCAACTCAGTTCTGCAATTACATGAATTGATCAAGGATAAAACACTGTTCATAATATTATTCTTTTTATATTGTTCTATTACTACTTGCGGAAATCATAGGTGTTCTGAGCAAGTCCATATTCTGAAGAAGATCAGCAAATATCATAGTTTTTGATACGACATTTGAATACTTAGAAAGCTTCAATTATAGCGGAAGATCATAATATTAAGAAATTGAAAACTTGAAGGAAGACATCCTAACAGTAATGGCTTGGTGTTGTCAAGAAAAGAAACATGATGTAGACTAGTCTATACTATAAGGAAATAAAAAGTAACAACAGATTGTGGAGTGAAATTAAACATGCATCAGCGCAGAACATCAGAGTTAGATGGAAGAGCTTTGTGGAAGCTTTATCCAGGAAAACAAAAAAAAAATCCCGAAGGGTGATGTACAATATACTGACAAAAAAAAATCATCTAATAAAAATTCTGTCTAATAACAATTCCACCATATTACAATATCTACATTTAAAATTTACTCTTTTATTTATTTATTTATTTATTTATTCTTACTTAGTTCAAGTGTTTACAAATTACACTTGAATTATTGAAATTACATTTTCACCACAGATACATAACCACTTTGCCAAAAAAGAAATAAAAATGGAAAATCTCAACAGTCCTGAGACTATTTTGATTGGCTTTTTAAACCAAATAATTTACCAAGATTTCAGAAGCTAACGTATTATCCATAAATATCCGAATCCGGTGGATATAGTTAGGTATCTGTATACTATTATTCGACTATTTGATAATAGTTGTAATTTTTAGACTGTGGGAATAAGGTGAAAGTGGTTGACTATGCATCATTTCACGATTTCACGACAAAATGGTTGTCTAACGCGATTTCAGGAAGATGAAAGTGGTCGACAATTATTAAATACAAAATTGGTTATCATATTATGATTATATCGCAATTTCCAATGATTTGAAGTGAAAATAAATAGAAAATTGTTATAATGCAATCAAATTATTTTTTTCAGATTTAACCCAGCGCGCGACTTGCATCTCGTAACAGTACGAATGTCTAACGCGATTTCTCTTAAACTAGAAATTTTTCACTGCACAGATTTCAACCAAAAAATGTCAGTCTGTGTAATTTAATAGGTAATATGGCAGAAAAATTCAATCTAACAAATGTGGCAAGTATGGGTTAAAATTGAGTTTGGTAGGAAATCTCCAAGACCAAATTTCAAGTCAAAATCCCTAAAAAGAAAACTTCCTTTGGATGAATTTTGTTTTGGAATTTATTTAAGTATAGGTAATTTGTAAATGGGCATTTGCTTTTAGGATTTTCTCCACTTCAAATTAGTCTGATAGATAAAATTTGTTATGTTTTTGAGGATTTTGTTTTACTGGGGACTTATTTTTGGCAATTTCATCCGGTTTAATCTCCTAGAATATTAAGTAGACGATAGGTGTCGCAAGTTGCACTAGGTCGATTAGCAACAGTAGACTAATCAACTACTTTTTGGAAATAATGAAAGCTAGCGCACAATCTCAAATTCACATCAGTATCTGAGTTATACCAAAGCCCTATACTTTCAAATGTATTGAAAAAGGATTAAAAAAAAATATGTCAAATAATGTAAAGTTCTCGACTATGCGTCAAATCTCTTGAATGTGTAATGTCCTAATGTCAACACTCACACCTAATGTCACAAAAGTTTGTTTTTACGTATAGCACTGATTTTGTATATATACAAATATGAGTAGGATATTATGAATATTATTGACATTTTGGTTTTTGGACAATTTTTTTAATCAAGAGGTCTTTGGTCCCGACTTTCGAACCGTCGGACCAATCCGAATTTTTTTTTTTAAATTATGTATAATAATTATTAACAACCTTTTTTCAGAAAAATACAATTTAAACACGTGATATAGAGTTTCGGCCTCAATTTCTTGGACCTCGGACCTATTGCCTTCGTCACATTTAAAAACTATTGTACTAATGACAAAAACAAATAAAAAATTTCAAAGTATTCGTCCCGCCATTTGGGACGCCACAACGCAGCCACTTGCATTGTTGAATTTTGTACCCGATGCAGTACGGGCACTCACGCGGGTATGGACACAACTCCACTATAGGTAAAAATACACATGCGTCATAAAACCACACGTAACGGATATTTTTTTAAAATACATATACCGTTTCAAAATATTCCACAGAAATTATTAATAGTTGGTTAAAGTATTCAGTTGGGACCACTTTTGAAATCAGAAACAGTTTAATCTTATCAAAGTCATTCACAAAAGTTTAAAAAACTACAAACATTTTTAAAATATGACAAAACTGCTAAAATAACAAAACAAAATTTTAACCGAAATGACAAAACTACTAACAGTTGTAACTTTTTGTGGCAAAATTGTCAGGACTTTTGAAATTTTTTTTTTAGGAGAATTGACATTTAGGAGATTTGACGCCACAGTTCTCACATATAGAATAAAAAGACATTTCCTTAAATAGGGATCGGATAATTCTTTAGAGTAGACAATCTTTTGATAAAACCCTGAGAATCATAGTGCATTTTAAAATTAAATTTTGCATCAAGGGTAACGCAAGAAGTCTATCTAACGAACACCCACTTTAATTTGTAGTTGTACAAAAATGTTCGAGCACGACTTTTTTGGATTGAAACTTGTACAGAAAAAATGGTTCTAAATAATATTAAGTATGCATCAGAAGATAGATAAGATTCAAGTCAATCAATATTGTGTTGCAAAAAGCCTTGAGTAGGGAAAAGCCTTGTGTAGAGAACACCATATGACTTCGTACTTCAATAGTATATGATAATATGACCAATTCTGTTAAACGTTTTACCATAAGTAAGGTAAAAGGTAAAAAAATAATAATGTAAAAATAAAAATGTTTAAAATATACTTTTATCGAAACCAAACTAGCCCCCTAAAAAGTAGAAAATAAAACTAGTGGTGGATGTTGAGCATTTAGAACTACTATAAGATAAAACACAAAAGTATAGAATGAATCTTGCTGGAATATTGTTAATGGAAATTTGGAAACGCTTTGTGATGTTCTTTTGATATTCGTGATTTTTTTTAAGCCTGTAATACAATTGGTTTTTGAAATATACCTGAGACGTACTAGGAGTTGTACAGCAGCAACCCGAACCTGTCATTCGATAGCTTTGTAAAGTACCGTGCCCGGTTGGTTTTTTTTATCATGAGTAACTGTGCAAAATTTCAGAACTCTATCTTTAAATTTTTTAAACAAAATTATTTTTTTCCTTTTCGCGTTTGGTTTTAATATTAACAAAAAAATTCCAACCTACCTACCAAACATAAATATATATATATATACATATCTACATATATACATACGTATAGACACTGGCAAGTTAATATAAAAGTATATAAAATAGTATTAACTTGTGGACCGTTCTTAACTGAAGTTATGACATTGGAATGGCAAAGTCCTAACAAAAATGTATATATAATAAAAAAAATATCTTCTAAACTGAATTTCAAATTAATAATCAAATTTTAAAAATTTATACTATAGTAGGTACTGTCATTCTATAATTTTGTATCACGAACTGTTATAATCACTATAGTTTTTAATAATCACAAAACAAGCAAACGAATTTCTTTTTTGATGTAGCAAAAGCGGGTGGGGAGAAGTAAGACACAAAATATGAAAAATTAAAAAAATTTCTACCAAAAAATTTTTTTATGTCATGTGAGCTGACGCTGTGGATGGTATGGGATGTTCATTAAAAAAAATATATATATATTTTTGAAATATTTAAATTTTTTTATTCCTTTATAACTCTTAATTCTGTTAAAGCGACATCTGGAATTATCTGTTTTTTTTTTATTTTTTAGTTTAGATAAAATCTTTTTCGATACTTAAATACAATTCACGTTAGATACAATAAAAATAAAAGAAGCGGGAGATGCTTGCTTGTTGATGTACTCTATGGATATTGAAAAATGCGCAAATTTTTGTATTTTTTGTTTTTTTTTTAAAGAACACAGACTTTATTTTTTTTTTGTTTTTTTTTAGAAATTACATTAAAAATTACATGAATTGATGTAAAACAAAAAAAAAATGTATTCTCTTCTGATGGCTGATATAACACGAAAATGCCTGTTTTTTCCCTTTTTGTTTTGTCCCCAAGAACAAAATTTTTAAATATTATCCAAAAACACAAAAGAATTCTCATTGCTGCAGTTAAATGCAATTAAGACAGTCAAAACGTATATTGACGTTTGCTGTAGCGAAATTTATTTAAGTGATTCTTAATATTGGTAAAAAAAACAACAAAAAATAAAATTGAAAAATTTTCCCTGTAAATGTAAGGTAAGTGTAATTTTTTAATCGAGATAAGGAATTTATTTTTTTGATTTTGAAAAATTATTTGAGAATGCGGAACTCTACAAGTATTTCTCTATAGATAAAAAATTTAAAGAAATATATTCAAATACATTTTTTTATTGAATCAATTGTGAGGTTAAAATATAAGTATACTTAAAAATAATATAATTTTGTTAGAAGTTCAAATTTAATAATGTTTGATAAGCCGATATACTGTTCAGTATACAAATTGCTAGTAGGATGTGATATAGGAAAGCTATATGAGCTATTATGTATTATTTATGTACTATATCAAGCTTGTAAATTTTTGAAGCCCTATCCAAATCGGTTTAAGGTAGCAAATATGGGATTTGATTAATGATGAATATAAGTAAAAATAGCACTATCGTTTAAGAACTTACATAAGCAAACCATACACACAAATGCTTGCGCGAAAGTAATTTTGTACATTCCTAATGCGTGCGCGTAAGAACATTTGTGTAAGATTGCGTGCGCGTATTCTGTACTTAAAACTGTACAGTTTTACTACCTTACACATCAGCTCAATCAGCTCAATCACGTAGGCGTGAAGCTTACGTTTTTTGTTTTTACAGTTAATTTTTGCAATTTGTTTTTCTTTTATGTATGTCATTTGTGTATTTTGTTTTTGGATGTACAGTTTGACCAAATTTAAATGAGTATCAAATATTCCCGCATCCATTCTCAAATAATTATATAAATCTTCTGGATTATTTTGTCTTAACTCCGTAAGTAATTTCACGTCATTATAATTTTTTGTATTTTTTAACAACTGTTTTTGCCAAATTTTACTTTTCTTTTTTGAACTTTTAATTTTTATATATTTTAAATAAATTAAAGCAAAAACTACAGGTACTCTAATTGCACTCATGATTAAAATAACCAGAAAACTGTTCGATTTGAATATGGAGTGTTCAAATTTTACCATACGCCACTCCAAAATTTTAATTACAATAACAATTTGTATGCATGAACTTAAAGCTTTAAAACGAACAGTATTCGCGCAGGCAAGAGTGTGCAGTGTATGGGTAAACAACACACCACGTAAAATTGCAGGAAAAACGCACACTTTCGCGTACAAGTTTGCGCGCAAGTAAGAATTTGTGGTATATGGCCTGCTATAATCTTGTAGTAAATATAAATACGTATGCAGTAATACTTTTTATTATTCGGTCAATGTGGTAGTTCTAGTTAGACTTACTGTTTATAATTAGATCAAGGTAATTAAAATTTTTAACAATTTCTAGGTATTAATTTTTGACCGGATAGGTATTTGTTGTGTTAAATAGTTTATTTTCAAAAGTAAGAATTTTATTTTTTATTTTAAATTTAATACAAGCCGATGATTAGTGAACCACTGATCGATTAAATGTAAATCATGTTGAGTGGATGAAAATGTACCTTCTTCTATTGTTTCTGCATATTTGATAACCGCATCATCACCAAAGAACTGAATAAGCTCTCCCCGAAGATTCAGATAATATTGTCAATATATATTTTTAAATTTATTGGTCCCAATATTGAACGTACCACAAGGTTCTTTCTAATAATATTTACGTTACTAAGGACATTATTTATTCTAACCATTAGTTTGTAGATTAGATCTTATTTTAGTTAGATTTAGATAGATTTATTAAATTTCTTTTATTACTTATATAATATACTAGGGGTCCCTGTTGAGTAATTATAATTCAAGTTGAATTCAAATTTAAAGTTTTTAAAAAAACAGTAATTTATGTACTGACACAGACTTCGCACGATATAGCAGAAATCACTCGTGTTTAATAAAGAGTTTTGTGGTTAGTAAGTTTTATTTAGGACATATAAATACACGTCCCTCATATACTGTTTCGTTTCCGATATATTCCCTATAGTAAGTGGCATTTAGTGGATAAAATTACTAAAAATAAAAAATTTTGTCATTAAAGAGATATATATATATATATATATATACCTACATAATACATAATTTTAATAAAAACTATATTATTACTACAAATAACAAAAATTTAGAAACAGTTACTTAAAAAGATAAAAAATGAAGAATTCAAGTGATTTGTTTTTTTGTTGTTTTTATATTTTTTATTTTAGATGTATGTATTTGTTTTTTTGTTTTTATTTGGCATATGTACATAGATTCATTTGCAAGTATGTAATTATAATAATTTTAATAAGATCTCCCATATGCATAATGCATTTGATGAATAATAAAATCATATGAGTAAAAATTTTTCAACTGTGTTCGCCATATTGTTTTATATACCTACAACTATTTATTATATTAGGAGTTCTTTAAAGAGAAGCGAAATAAAATGAAAAGGTGTCTACTGTGCAGGTCCTTAAATGTTTGTCAATTATAATTGTAGATTGCTTCACATTTCATCCGTGAGTTTTGAAAATTTAAACAAAAGATGACAAAGATTATTGTACAAAATTGAAAATTAATAAATTTACTTCCAAATTTATTATTTATTAAAAATTTTAAATAAAATAACTTTCCAAGCCGATCGCCCTGGTAGCTTATAGTGCTTACTTTTATTATAATTTTAATTAGTAAATAATAATAATAATTGTCCTAAATGTATGCAAAAATATTGTTTATTATTAACCAACTTTATCTTTAAATCTTCCAAAATCTTGCAATGTTTTTCAGGCGAAAGTGATGGCTGTAAAAGAAACAGACTTAAAATTAAACTTGATCTCTGTTTAGAAATATTTGTTACTTCACAGATAGTCAGGCAGCAAATAGAATCGTTAACGGCGTCAACTTAAAGACTGCAATGGACTATCGCATTTCTCTTAACAAGATGACGAATCAATTCAATATTCTTCAATATATGTTAGATGCTAGGTCATAGTAACATTCCAGCAAACTGCAAAGCAGATGAGCTTAAAATGGAATATCCTTGGAGATCTTTTAGAAAGATGAGCAGACCTTTAGCTATTTCTAACCTACTACTTCACAAAGAAACAATCCACATAATCGAGATAAACTTCAGCGGTTTGAAAGCTTAATAATACTAGGTATGCACTAAAACCGAAAAATTATCTGGAATGATAATATATTCGATGTTGTAAGAAGCGCAGCCAAATGTTTAGATTTTCTTAGCCGTTGTAAGGCCTATTTCTCCTGCTGTGACATCTTAAAAATCTATAAAGCTTTGATATGACCCAAAATAGAGTGCAATTCTTACATATAGGCCGGATAGAAGCCGAAAAACTGCTCATCTTTCTCCTCTTAGTCATCGTCGTATAGTTTCAACTCCCTTTTTTATAGATATGTATTTCGTAGGCACAGGCACGTGTTGAGTGAAAATTAAATCTATATTACCTCCACTGAGGCGCTTTTCTCGTGAAACACGACAGACAGCATGTGTTCCTACGCCGTAGAAATCCCCAGATGGTAGAACACAAGTTATGGAAATTTGAATTTTGTAAAGAATATTGTATACATTTCTATTTATTATCATTTATTATTCGTTTATAACCTGAACATCCCGAATGTGGAATTAAGTTCCATCTTATGTGCTCTCCAAATATGATCAATTCTATATTTATGGCCTACATATATTCACGACGTTAACAGCTTCATTCGTAATTGACATATTTTTCCTTTCCTACCTTTTCTTTCCCTCTATAACCAATCGTACCGATCGGTATAAAAAATCTTCCCACACCTAATATTTTGACTATGTATAAACACATATGTGATATTCTCGATAGACCTCTAACTGCACTGTAAAGAAATTTATCTGGCAAATACTGGACCGTAAGCGTTAATGTTGTTAGCATAATCCGCAAGTCCGCGAAATTAAATTTTTAGGATATCAATAAATCGTTTTGGCAGCATATTCTGCTAAGCTACTAATTAAGCCAAGAAATGAAATTATGAGGTGAAAAACGACAAACAGTGCTTGAAATAGAACAAAATAAAAATATTGTTTGCTAAATAATATGCTGTCGTTATATTTGAATTTCTAACTTAAACAAAATATTATCGAATCCACCACTTCCAGTATCATCAAAGCAAGAAAATGATTTTTGTTGTATATTCAATTTTGTTTTGTAAAACCACTAGAATGACTAGACAAAATATATAAAAAATATTTTGTTGTTGTTTATTTAACAAATCTCTAATAATCCTCTAACTATTCAACCCCAAATTACTCTTAATAAATAGACTCAGATATTTTACCATAATTTCTAATTGATGCAGGCAATCAAAGTTTTCTTTAAATTTACACCTGTATACAAATAAGTTTAATTATAAAAAAATTTTAACTAATATCCTTCCCCTTCTCCTATTTATAAATTTTTATTATATAAAATAAACTGATATATAAGTAAATAGAAATTTTATTTGAAAGTTTTTAAAACTCAATTTAAACTATGACCAAAGTATAGGTATTAGAAGTTTATTTATATAAGTAAGTATAAGTAAGTAACATAATAATTGTGTTAAACTTGAATTAATATAGGATCAAGGAATACACCTGTAACAACAAACCACAATTTATTTATTTTTTTTATTTTTAAGATATGAAATATATATACAGTTATTTGTAGTTATTATAGGATAAGTACGAGTGTCGTATCAAGTTTACAGTCTGCAGTCAGTCAGCACTGCAGTTCAACGAGTGGAGTCTATCCACGGTGGGCCCACTTCCATATAAAATATTTATTTGACGTTAGTTAAACTCAGTCACCAACCGCAAGAGCGGTTTTATTTTAATTTTTATTTTAATCCTGTGAACAAATTTATAAAAACAATTTTTGAAAACTAACAAACCGTTATTCATTTCTTTTAGTTTTTGATTTTTGTTTTTAGGTAAAAAAAATAGTAAACAAATACCAAATATGAAATATCCATTTGGAAAAAAATATCTGTTAGTTTCAGTCACCAACCACAATAAGAGGTAATGGCGCCACTAAATTTCGTAAAGTGACGCATCTATTTCTAGTACTGTATATATATTATCTATGAGTCTATCGTCTATAAGACTGACTAGCCGTACTAAAGTTAACTTAATACTTTTCGTTAAGCTTGCGTCAAAACTTAAAGCTACTTAAGATAAACTAGCCAACTTAAGTAACGACTGGTAAGACTTAATTTGATTTGACACTTTGACAATAAAAAAACGCCATTTTTAAATTTATTTATATTGATTTTTATCCACAAATCGAATGTCATTTCATTTATACGTCATTTTACTTAAGTAACCTACTAAACTGAATCGTATCAGCTTAAGTTGAACGAAAAGTAAATTTTTTAACGAAACGAATTTAAACTAACTTGAGTACGACTAGTTGATTATATGCAAACCCATGTAAGAGCGTACAAGAGTTAGATTAACTTAACAACGGTTTTTTTTTTTCTTCTCCGTATTCCTCTTGGAAGCGTAGGTATTCCACTTGACATTTCCATCGTACTCGATTTCTAGCTGCTACTTTCACTTGTATTTCCGAGGCAATGTTTAATTTCATTTTTAATCTGTTTGTACTATCTAAGTAGGGGATTGGCCTACTGTAGAATACCACTTTGATAACTTTATCTGCGCCTTCGTCGCCTAAGACGACCCCATATTTTTCTGCAAGTTGTTGCTGCGATTATCCATCTTTGACGTTAAGATGCCTGACGTTACTATGTTTACTGGGCACGTCATGTCACATACTTTTTATCAATTGTTGACAAATTGTGTAATTATTATTATTAGTGTTTGTCCAATATTTATTTATTTTGTTATTTGGTTATTGTGTTGTATGATATATATGAATATTGATATAGGTAATATTTTTTAGTTATGTAAAGTATCAATTATATTAATTATTTTTATTGATTATTAATTTTATATATAATATTTTTGCTATATATTCCTATGGGAACCGAACCCGTGACTACCACATCGTAATTCAAACACATTTCTGTGCTCTAACCGATTAGGCCACGGAAGGGATGATGACAACGGTTAGTTAGGTCTTATATTTTTTTTTTATGATGAATGTTAATACATCATAGATAGATAGTGCAAGTAGTATAAGTCGGCTGAAAATTAAAAATATGATATGAGTAACTATAAATTAGACGGCTAACAAAAAGCAAACATATTAATATTGAAGCTAGTTCATAATGGCCAATATAATAAAAGGGGAAAAGTCCGATTTATTTATTTACAATTATACCTTGATTTATGCCAATATTTATTTTTATTTAATTATAATAGGTTTTACGTTTAAAATTTGATCGTTTTTTATATTTCACAGATGTATTAATAACATTTGAAAATAAGTTATAAGATCAATTATGGGTAAAAACCAAAAATTAGTATATAGGTGCATTTAAAAGTACAAGTTGAGAAATAAGCAAGTCGATATATGCTTGCAAAATTTGTCACGAACATCAAACCCTGACCCGCTGTAGTTACTGGCAAATATTATAGAGGGTTGATAAAAAAAAATGAAGCCAGATGGAGCAGCGAACTGGCAAATAACAAACTAAAACAAATCAAAAGCAAAGTGAAAAAGTATTGCTTCCGTACCTATTTGACGGACCAACCAGAAGTATACGGTATACCTATATGTTGATGGTTAGACGCCAATCAGTGTGTCAACATATCAGTCAGTGTAATCAACATATTTTTGAAGCCTGTCCGCGCTTCAGAAATATATGAGGAATACACGGTATCTAGGGTTTGAGTATAATCCCCGGAGAAGATACTGTGGAAGCACTGAGTCATATTATACAGCTTGTAAGGGCAACATGCTATCAACACCAAATAATAAATTCATCAACAGCTATTTTTGTTACTTTATGTGGTTACTTTAAGTATTGTATATTAAAATTTCTTATTTTTAATTTTCAACTTTGAGCTTATCTTTAAGATATTATGTTTTTGAACTCCTTATTTTTAACTGTTAACTTTGTTTAGTTGTTGTGTATTTGAATATATTATCATTTCTCATCTATAATTATAATTGACAAGTATTTAAGGACCTGCGCAGTAGACACCTTTCCCTTTTATTTCTCTTCTCCATAATAAACTCTTAATATATAATAAGTAAGTTGTAACTGCTTTGTAATGAGAAGTCTATATCAGTCCATACAAATCCCTGTTCTTTTAAAAACTTTAAATTTGGCTTTAACTTGAATTATAACTACTCAACAGGGGTCTCTAGTCATTTTTATAATACTTTAGCTCTTAAGTGAAAATATAAAAATTTAGTTTTAAGTTTGTACATATAACAGAATGTGGCCCAAAACCCACTGAAGTTAAGTAGCCTAATAAAATATAATCTTATCTAATCTAATAACTACTAAAATCAATCAAAGTAAAAATTAGGAATTTTATTGGTAGTCTAACACTATATAAATACCTACTGATGAGCTCAAGAAGTGTTATGATGATGAACAAAATCACTCCTTTAATAATTATTGATCATAAATCAAATTTACTTAACAAAAACACAAGAAAATTTACAAAATTACAAAGTTTACAAAAACAGCCCAAAAATTATGCAACAGAGAGGATAAGTAATACTTTATATTTTATTGGAAATACATAATACATTATATTGGAAGTCAATTATTATATAAAATTTAACACAATTTCATAATACCCTATTAAAAATGTATACTTAAAAATCTACCAAAATATAATGAAAATTCTAGGACACAATAAAAATAAAAATTTTCCTAATATATAACAAAAACACACACAAACATACAAAACCATTAATGAAAAAAATTTCAAATTTTATTTTTAATAAAAACTTTCAAATCCAAGGTAATAATTTCAAATTTAATGGAATCGTAAAATTTAAATAAATTTCATCTAAAAAAGTATTCAATTAACGAAGTTGAATACAACTTTTAAAAACAAATGATTTTTATGAAATTGTTTAAAAAAAAAAAAAAATAAATTTAGGGTGGTGGCGCTAGTCAAAATATCAATTATGTACAAGAAAAAATTATTAAATTCTCTTAACTACATAACAATTTCTAATTGATGAGAGATGTACATAAGTAAAATAATAAAAACAAAATTTAATTTAATTTCGAAACACCTGAGTTTAATTTTAATTTTATTTTAAAAAGTATTTTAATTGTATTTAAATGACATCAAATTATACTGTCCTTATAAATTTACTACAGTGAGACAAGATCTACATTTTGTTAGTATCAAATCGTATTGAAAAAGTGATATGTGAAATTTTGTAAATTATATAGAGAAAGGTGCTTATTGAATAGAGGTTATTAGGGTGTATTAATAACAAAATTCTACTTTTATAATATTTAATGAAGAAATTCAATTATTTCATAATGACTTTAAGTAAAAGTTAAGTCATTATGAGATTTATTTAATATTATATTGTATTATTATATACAACTTTTATTTAAATGATAAAAAATTATTACAGAAATTATTTGAGGCTCATCTGGGTTACCAAATTAAATTATGTGCTTGACAAATATTATTATGACATATTTTTAAATAATGAGAAATTTAATTTTGAACAAATTAGATATTATTAAATAATGTTTTTTTTTTTTAATTTTTTATTGTATTCTTGTATTTTATTTAATAATTAAATATACATTAATGTAATATTTAAGAATATTTTATATAATGATATTTAAGGTAGTCTAATTTGCATTGTATGATATTTAAGGATGTTTTATTTCTTTACAATACAATAATATTATCATATCACACACTCTAAACAGTAGTATAACCGGAAGTTTGTGAAAGATTATTTTTCACAGTGTGGTGTACACTAAAGTAGGATTAACATTTATGCATTAATAATTACGATGGTAAAATGAATGAATGAATATACAAATTAAGTAAAATATTCTACTTCAGATAAGTTCAATCAATGCTTAATGTTTGTGGAGTTAAAATTGATTATTTGCAAATTTTTAAATATCTTGGACATAAGATCTATTATAGGGATTTAATATCACTTAAATTAAATCAATCACATTAAAATAGAATCTTTATCAGGTACGTTAGATGACTCTAGATTAATTTATGAAATAAAATAATAAAATTAGAATTAAATTAATTGAAATTGTTAGATAAAATAAAATAAATTATTTTTGATAAATTTTTTTTGTAAATTTAACGTCTTTTATTTTATGTTTTACAAAATTTAACTTCAATTAAAAATTATATAAATCCGATTCATTTCTTCGTGATATTTATCTTATAACAGTTTTAAGAAATAACTTTAAATCTTTATTTCAATCCTTATGTATATATATATTTAAATATTATAGATTATGAATAGGTATACAAGAAATTGGTTTTTATTAATTTGTAATTTTGTATTTCAAATGCAATTCAATTTGATTGATAATTTAATTTGAGAAACAATAAATGATTGTTTAATTATTATTTATTACCGATATTTTCCTTATATTCTATAAAAAAAAATAAATGTTTAAATATATAACTATACTTAACTAACTAACATATCCGTATTTTCAAAACAAAAAAATATTATTCTTCAAACAAATCAACAACGGTAGGTTTTTAAATTTATTCAAAACTGTTATACAAATTATTTTACCGATTCAAAATTCAACCAAAACAAGCCGCGAAGAGTCAGTCATGTCACACACAACACAACTCACTGCTCACAAACAACACAGCTCAAACAAACTTATCCTCCTCATTCAGCATAAATTATACACACCCAACCAAACATGCAGAGCATAAATGAAATTTATGTTGTTTAGTTTTATATAAATACTGATATATATATGTACAATTCATATTGCATTTGTATACCTATACCTAAATTTCACTTGTTTTTAAATAAACCTTTTAATAAATTTTAATAAAACGATATTAATTAAAAATAAGCATTTTAAACATAATAAAATAATCAAATTAAACAATTAATTTTACCGCTACGAAAACCATTTGACATATGCGCGATTCTTTGTTTTCAATTTCTATTTTTGTTTTTTGTTAGTTAAATTTTATTTTGTTTTTATTTACTTTTCTTAATTCTCGTTATTTTTTTTTCTTACAGTATGGTTGTGTTGAATATGTTTTGTTGTGTAGTTGGAGTAGTGTATAGAAAATTGTCAAAGAGAGACAACATAACAAAACAATTCACAATAGTAAATTGTATATAAAATTCACACATGCTTCTTGTTGAAAAATTGGAAATTTCATCAATATTAAAATCAAAAAATCTCACACAACAACTCTCAATTTTCATTTTAATTTCCCCTCTCAGTCTCTCTTATTGTAATTGAATTGTCTTGTATGAACAACTTTGAATTGAACATTTTCCTGTCTATTTTCAACCCATTCGAATCCAATGTTTATTTATTTTTGGTAGATATTTAAATTAAAATAATTTTTAAAGAAAATGAAGTTTTAAAATAAATTAAATTTGAAAATTTAATTAAATGTTTTTCTTAAATAATATTTTATTAAATATATTACTTATATACCTAAATATATAAATAAATATTTTTAAAATTATTTTAAATTGAAATAAATAATAAATGAGTAGATACGTAGTTTGAAATTTGAATTCATAAATATAAAATATATACTTATGTATATACATGCATAAATTGCATATTAAATTTGGATCATTTGTATGTATGTACGTCTGTCTGTCTAATTATTATTTAAATCAAACATGTTGACATCAAACAAAACAAATCATATATTTATTTATTTTTTATATTTTATTTTCCATTTTATGTATTTTAAATCTCTTCATTGTTGATATTATACAAAAATCCAATAACAATTTCTTAATTGTTGAAAAATTTCTTGTTTGACGTTTTTCTATTTACTCTTTTATAAAATATTTTATTTTTCTTTCAGTCTGGTTATAACCGTTATCGGGAAAAGTAAAATTTTTTGGTGTGGATTCTGTGAATAATTTTTTTAAGTGTTTCCGTTTTATTATACAAAAAAAAAAAATTAAAATAAATAGGAAAATAAAAAAAAATTTATGGAAAATATTCTTAAAAAAATCCTAACCAATTTATAAAAAATCATAAGAAAACGTAAAAAAAAATATTTTGTAAATTGATTCTATGGAAAGGAAATGAATAAGAAAATGCATAGAAAATTATTTTCTCTTATGTCAATCAATAAAAATTTATTTCGTGAAAATTTTGATTTGCATTAATATATAATAAAAAAATAAAATCAAAAATTTATTCAAACAAAACAAAAAAACATAGTGTGAAATTAATTAAATATATTTAAAGTGAAAGAAAAATTAAATTAAAAATAAATTCATTAACAACTTCAAATTCTATTTAAAAAAGAATTTATTTAAATTCATTTTGTATTTTGCCGCATTTCATTCAGTAGATATTTCAGCAGAAGTGTGGTTTGGTTGGTACGATACGAAGGATATCAATAATCCAATTGGAAGAAAAGTTTGAGAAATTCTGTAATAAAGTGCAAAATTAATTTTTTTATTTAAATAAATATTTAAATTATATAAAAAATAATTGTACAATTATTTAAAATAAATATATAATATTATATTGTAATGAAAATTGAAGTATAAAAATTATTTCAAAATACACAAAGTGGTTGCAAATATTAATATTTTCGTATAAGTGTGTGTATGCATAAATTTTTGTCGTCATAACAAATACACACATAAAAAATTTAAAGCATTTTTACAAAAAATAAAACAAAATCTACATTTTTATTGCTCTCCTTTTTACACACACATAAAACAGGATATATTCGAATGAATTTTTTTTTTTTTTTTTTGTAACAGAATATTATACATTCATCTCTGTTTATCCTGTAGTTTTGTTGTACGATACCAATTCAATTGTATCCTATAAGAATTTCATTTTAATTTTCTTGGAATCGGGTTGATTTTTTTTTTCTTTTATTAATTTTGTTGTTTTTTTCGTTGTTGATTGTTTTCATATATACTACACTGTACTGTACATTTGTATCTAGTATAAAATTTGTTGTATTTATTATTATAACAGTTTTTGTTATTATTTTAATTACTACAATAATATTTCTACTAGGTTTTCAAACACAGAAACAGCATTTTGGTAAAAAAAAAAAAATATTCGCGTCTACCACAAATTCTTATAAGAAAGAATCTTTAAAGTGAATTAATTCTCTTTTGTTTGAAATAAATATATTTGTATACATATAAATATCCATATGCAATGGTTTATTTTTATATAAGTATGAATATATAAATATAATTATTATATATTTAATTGAAAGAATTAATAAATATTTTTATTAAAATTTAACTAGATTTCAAAAAAATAAATATTTATAACAAATTTATATTTAAAAAAAAGGAGTTAAAATATAAAAAGAGGTTAGATTACATACAAATATACATACATATATGTATTGTGTTATTTACAATAATTAAAGTGCGGTGAATTTAACAGAAGTTTCAACAAAATCACTGTTTTTCAACTAAAGAACTATCAAAATAATAATAAAAAAAAATATTGTTGAAAAATATGTAATATTTATATACATCCATACATAATATTGTATTATATAAAGCAGATAATATATAGAAATATTCTTATATACCATATCTGAGAAAAAATAAAATAAAAATAAAACATAATAAAATAAAAAGGAAGAAACAGGAATCTTATAAACGTCTGGAAAACTTCATTTGATGTCGATTGGTAGGTATTTAAAATGTACACACATTACAAACATATTTAAAATACATAAATATTCAACAATTCTTATAAGCCTTTTTCTCTCATTTCATTCCAAAAACATTTTTATTTTTCCCTTTTTATATAAAATATTTTTTACCTTAAAAAATATTCTTTCTACTAGTCTTAAATAGGATAGATAGAATAACAAAAATCATTTTTTTTTTAACAATTTAGGATTTAAGGTTTACTTAGGTATACAGTATACGAAGATGAGATACGAATCAAAATACCTCTATGTTAGTAGTTATAGAGTTTAGTAATAATGAAGTATGTAAGGAAGATAATGGTGAGATGAATATGAATTGGATGCTCATTTCATCCACATGCATTCATTGTTTTTGAATATTCCCTTTTTGTTTTATAGGTAGGTACATCCATTCTATATGATGCATTGCATGTATATATGCATTTTTACATAGAATAGAAATTTATATTTGTTTTCTTGTGTTTATTTGAAGATTGTTCTAGAGATAGTTTGTTTGTTTTTTTATTTATTTTTGTTACTTGTACATATCGAAGGTGAATGTACTCAAGGTTGGGTTTTAGTTTAAAGTAAAATAATAATAGTAAAAAAATTTAGTTTTATTTTGAAAATTGAAATATATTATAAATTATATTCATATAAGAATTATCTTAAGTCAATTGAGGTGAATTTAAAAAGTTATAAATTTGCTTTTTTGATCAGCTCCGAAGTATAAAGACATAGTTTTTATAATAAAAGTATCTACCTACCTTATTAAAATAGATTTCATTTACATTTGCAGTTCAAATGTAATTTAATTTTGGACTAGGGTAGTTATATTTAGTTACGAGTTTATTTGGTTTTTAAATTTTTGAAGTTATAAAGTCTCATAACGTTTATAGATTGATTCATTGTGTCATACCCATACCGTACACATTTGTGTCAGAAAATTTACTGTCGCAACACAAATAAATATCATTGCAAATTTTATGTATAAGTAACATGCAATTTTTTCGTCTTAAACAATAAAATAGTTTTTTTTCATCATTGTCCTGTAACCTTATCGTAGGGCATAGCAAAAAATTTATTTTTAAAATTGAAAATAAATTAAAAAACACAAAAAAAAATAACTAAGTAGAATTAGTTATACGTAGGTTCTTTGAATTTAAAAAAAAAAATACATTTTAGGCATATTTATGTACAAACTGGAGTAGTTAGTTATGAAATCTAATTGGTAACTAGTTAATTTAAAAATATAAATAAATGCTGACGAGTTAATATAACAGTAACTATATATATAATAATTAGAATTAGGCAATTTCAAATAAATTAAGTGATAGTAACTACCTATGCTAGAAAAATTTAAAAGTAGTATTAGCTTTAGTAGATAGGACTACGTAGAACCAAATACTATGCAACATGAAGATATTTTAACTAACTAACTAACGTTACTTACTTATAGAACAAAAAAAAAATTTTTTTTTTATTTATTTTAACATTTTTATTTGTTGGAACGTCTTATAACTAATTTTTAGAACATAGTTTGTATATAGTCTTGGATTAAAACCAAAACTTTTAACAACAGTCAGCAATTTCAAATCATTCAGAAGTAAAATAAATATGTTGTTACCATTAAATCGATTTTGGTAAATAATTAAAACATACTTTGACATGGTAAATGTCTCAACACAAAGTGAAATATAACGTCCACATGATTTTAAATGTCTACAAAAGCTCACAAAATCTTGAGACATTAACTCCATGATCACAATTGTTGTTGACGATATCTCCACGACTGGTATGACATGTATTTGTGCTTACTACAGTTTTTAAAAACCCAACTTGTACAGTGTTAATAAAAATTTTGCTGGATTACAAATGAATTAAAATACAATATCTCAGAAAGCTCTCATTACACATCCTACTTATTTTACGAATAACATTGACAACTTAGTTTTTTTACATTATAAATCAGGTTGACATTTTTTTTAAGACATTTACGATGCCCCTGATACTTAACGTTATACAACAAATTTTTTATAAGTAGTCTAAATATTTTCTAAAAGTACATAATAAAAATTAGAAACTCTAGGTATGTTTCATTAAGCTTAAATAATTATCTTGGCCGATTTTATTTGGTAGGCTATCACATCAGTAAACTCTTGCTAGGACTGAATAAGACTGTTTTAGAAATTGTTTAAAAAATTCATTGATAAAATATTTAACTATAGGTATATTATATTACTTAAGTATAGTTCTAATATAAACTAGTTAAGTAGTTCATCATTCCAAAGTATCTACCTATTATTTATGTTATACGAGTCATAGTTATATTTTTTTTTTTTCATATTTCACGGGAAACGGAAGTAAAAATTTTTTAGAGTTTTATTTTCGTTATATTTCACAGGACAGAATATATTGAAAAATTTTTCAAAAGTTGGGAATTAATATATAATTGTTTCTATTCTGTGTTATAAAAATCACCATTTATTTAGTAATTAATTAACTATACTTAAGTTAAATAAATAATAAATTAAAATTCTAGGTAAGTAAGTAAGTAGTTATATGTTTCATAATTTTTATTATTAAATCACTTAATCGATTTCCGGTTATTACACCATCATCCGATGGTGTCAGTCTTCTATCTTGTCATTACACTGATGATGGTCTCAGTCTTCTGATGATATATACTTAATAACGGAAATTGATTAAAATATTTATTAATAAAAATTCTGAAACATACCTGGAGTTTTAATATTTATTTAATTTTAATAAGTAATGCGCTTCACCTAGAAGAGCCTACAGCATATTCTATAAATTATATTGTCAGTTATATTATTTGGAGCTATGTACTTAGTATCTAGTTAGTTATTCAAAAAACTGTACTTTATCAAATCATTGATTTTTTTAATAGCTATTTATGAACTTTTCGGTTCTGAATTAACCTACATATAAGTAATTTTACTACTATGTATTTGGAAAAAATAGAATTAAGACTAGAATGGGGTAAGCCTAGTGTTAATAAAAATATGATATTAGTAATTTTTTGTTTGTTAGTTGAACATTTTGTGATCTAGTCTTAAATAGGAAATGCATCAATTGGTCAGACATAATACAGTAGTTTCAATTCATTTATATATTATGAATAGTTAAATATATTTATACTTACTTAAAAAATACATAAATTCATAAATATATAACATGCCTAGTTAAAATACATAAATTTATAAACTTGAATTATTTTAATTTTTATCGAAAATTCATTTTTTTATATTCTTTTATTAAAATTTATATTTTTCTTTTTATCTTTCAGATACATAAATAATTTGTTTCAAAAGAATTAAAAAAATAAATAAAAAACATACCATATTGTGGAATAAATTTGAACGGGATTTATAATCAGTATATCAAATTATCATCTCAAAATTATTTCAATAAAAAATTTTGTAATTTAAATTGCAAAAAAAAAAAAAAATAAGTATAAAATAAAAACTTATTTTATACCTTAATTAATTTAACGTAAAAAAAAAATAAATTACTTTAATAAATATCTCATATATACTTCGTTAAGTATCTTAAATATAAAAAAAGTAAGAAAATAATTTATAAAATCGGTAAAGATAGTGCAGTTTGGTTAAAAAAAAATAATTAATATATCATATCTATTACTTAGTTGTTATATATTAATAATATTAAAAGCAAAGAAAAAAGTAATTAATTTAAAAATATATTTTTTTGAATAAAATAGTGTAAATTTATCAATAAAATTTAAGTAATATTAAAGTGAATTTAAAATTTTCAAATCAAAGAAAGTTTATTATAATACCTATCTTAAATAAAGAAGAAATTAATTTTATTTTCAAAATTTCACATTAGTAGTATATTTATATAGTTAAATATAAGTAATTTTTTGAATTAATGAAATTTAAATAAAAAGAAAAATAAGAAGAAAAAATTGATTTAATTTGAATTTTCAAAATAAAATAATCACAAAAAGAAAAGAAAAATCAAAAGTGTAAAATTAATTAAAATAAAATAAATAAAAAGTTTTTCAAATTAATTATTAATTAAATATATAAATATATATATAGTTATATCTATATATATATGTGAATTAATTAATTATATAAATAAAAAAAAAAATATATAAATATATTTTTTAATTTAAATTTTGAAATATATAAATAAAAATTATTATATTTCAAAATATTATTTTATAATTTTTTTTTCAAAATAATTTTTTTTAAATAAATTAATCAAAATTAATCATCACTACAAAATGTTATTCGAAAATCCAGCTGTTGCTGCTAAATTGCCATTTCCATATAATGTGCCACCGCCGATACAAGCTGCGGCTGCTGTTCCAAATATCAGGTAAATTTATTAACTAAATATTTAATTTAATTAAACTAGTTAACTAACTATGTAAGTATAATTAATATATATATATATATATAATGGCGGTGTCTAAACGATCAGTGAACACTGTCAGTTTTCACTGAAATAGATGCATTAGTGCCCGTCATGCAATTTCGTAAATTTACGATTCGTATTATTTTGGTTCTTGTATATCGCTGGTTTGCTACACTTCATACTAAAAACCAAAAAAGTTTGCTACACTTTCATACAAAAGCTTTATAAACGAACGGATGATAAAATACGAAATCGTAAATTTACGAAAGAAAAATAAGAAGCCTCTGAGCTATTTAATTTTCATTTCGTATCTTCGTATCTTCGTATTGTTGACAGTTAATGTCAAATATCAATAATAAACAAATACAAATTATCAACAAAATATTAATCAAATTAATTTTTTCTTAACAAACTTAAACATTCAAAATTAAAAATAAAAATAAATTTAAATGTGTAAATGAAATTTTTATAAAAAAGAAAAATAAAAAATAAATTAAAATAAACATTTGTATTTACTTTTGAAATGTTTTCTAGAAGCATGGATTCAGCTGTTATTACGAATTTACGAAATGAAAAATACAAAATTTACAAATTTACTCTTCACGCAAAATTGACATTCGTAAATTTACGAAATACGAAGATACGAAATGCGTGGCGAGCGCTATTGCCGCTATTATGTTGTTGTTTGAAAAAAATAAAACAAATGTTTTTAACTTGTCGTCAGTTTTTCGATTTCCATCGTTCCGAATTTCATAGCTAATTTTTATAATCTTAAACACTGAATAAAACCGTTTTAGAGTAATTTGTCAGTTGGAAATTCTAAAAATTAATTTTTATTATTATTGTTTCACTTCCACTTGTCTGTTACATTAATGGTAATTCTCAGTGTTCGCCGTTTGTAAATTTTTTCATTGAAAACTGAACGTGTAGACACTTTTCAGTTTTAACTGACTGAATAACTGACCGTCTAGACACCAACAATGTATATTATATAAGTATATATAAATTATAAAGTACGTAAAATATATAATATACATAATATATATATAAATAGTTTTTAAGTCTTCCAAATTCGCGCTTTAATAAATTTTTCATTCAATTCAGTTTTGAATTTGTGAATAGTCTTTGCTATACTAAATATTTACATAACTATTCAACCTGTAGTATGCAATATCAATACATAAATATAGATAAAATGAATTTAATATGGATAATCAATTATATATAGTTAGTATAAGCTTGTACTTGTACTTAAGTAACTGGTATTTCTCTTTGACCAATCAATTTATTTTGAAATTTTTATCAAATGCAATAATACTTATAAGATAACTTTGTCTCGAATTCATGTTCTTAACTAATTAAATTAGATATTGTATTTTTTATTGCGAGTTAGTTTTACCTATTCCAAAGTGATAGACCTTTCCTCTATAAACCTAGTACATACGGTATGATCAGATCTTTCAATGAATCTAAATACATCTTTCAGTTAATTGGATAAAACTTCTACTACAGTTAGGATCATAACTAACGTAGTATATCGTTATTTAAAAAAATTGGATACGTGAGTAGATCAGTTTTATGACATATATATATATATATATATATATATATAGTTATATGACATTGTGATTAATTTATTTATTTAACCCTTACAGATAACACTATTGCTTAAAAACTAAATTTCATAAAATATATTTTGTATAAATTTAAACATAAATAATTAGAATTTAGTAACTAATCTATTTAATCTGCTGGGAATATCCCTTACGGATTTCAACTTGAACTAAGGCAATAACTGAAAGTACAAAATAAAATTAATAAAAAAAAACTTTATACTTAAATATCACTAGCAAAGTATTAAATAGACGTTGAGAGTTAACTATAGGCTCAGAAAGACCATAATTAAGTAGTTCTATAAAAAAAAGTACGGTACAAATATCTGAACAATTTCAAACCCAATTTTTATTATAATGTATTCCTTTAAATGATAGTTATATAACTATATATATATATATATATATACATATTTGATAGGAGTTTAATTTTCAATTAGAAATTTCAATACACTCAAGATATAGTTATATGTATACAAAAATCTACATTGCGCGTTGGAGCATATAAATTATACAGATTTAAAATAGATGGGGCAATTTATTCTAGCTGATAAAATATACTAAGAAACATTACTGAAGCAAATGTATGGTAGAAGTCGCTTTAAGCACAATGTATGGTATAAGTATATATATATATATATAACTATGTATTAAAATATACGTATACATCATATATATACATAAATATTATAAAATAAATTAAAGTATGTAAAATAAAAAGTATTACTAAATTTTTTGATGCATTGTGACTGAGAATATCAAAACTAGAAAACGCCATCGGTATTTATATTTTATATATAAAACCTAACATATTATTATCGATTATCAGTTATAAAACTGTTAAAATTTAAAAATTCAAATTTAAGAATTTAAGTAGTACTTAAAATATTTTAATTTTTATCAGTTTATTAAATTTAAATCGATCCTAACCGAATATTATAGTTCGATATATATCTAATCTACTAATTGGTCAAAACAAAGGTGCGACACAGAGTTTTAAATTTTTGAATTCATTTTGTTTTTTTTTTTTAATTATTTCACTGTAAAAAAAAACTTAAGTCATAACAAAAACTGAAATAAAAAACAAAAAATAACTTCTTAAACTTTAAAATATTTTTCTTCACCGTCAAATTGTTTTAATACTAATCCAGTAAAATTCAAAAAACAAAATTATTTTTTTGTTTTTTTTTTGGGTTAGTATATTTTTAACATACAACTTAAGTAAGTATGGATCAAAATTTTTTGGAAACAATTTATTTGAACTTAATATCTACTTGTACAGGGTTAAGATAATGAAAATAGACTGAATGATGTAAAACAAGTCAGGGCTTTGGATGTTGTCTAAAACCGTTATTGAATTATTTATAAATTTTATGTGAAAATATTTTTTAGACTCAAATTCAAAATCTATACTGATGATGTTCTGGTGACGACCAGAATTGGTTAGAACGAATGAAGACAAATATAAACATGCTATAATGCTCGTTTGATTGGATTATAAACTTCGAATCGTTCATTTTTTTATGTTTAATCAAATATGTATTTTTAAATGATACCTGAACAATACGAATGTATTGTTCGATCAATAACGGTATATTTTGAATGAAATTGTTAATATTAAGACCTGGTAGAATTTGTTGTCGCACTAAAACGCGAACAACATTTTCTTTGAATTAATAAAATATAAGGTACATGATGGTATTTTCGTCATAGTTTGCACAATTCGTCATATACGTTTTATTTACTACAATTTGACATGTACTTAGTCAAACATATTTTAATATTTTCTAATTCTAATTATTTTACTCTTTGAAAAAAAATAATAACTGTTTTAATTTCTATTCAAAACAACAACAAAAAACGTTATAAAATAATAAATTAATTTGACTCGCAAATATCTCAATCGAAATTAAATAAATTTTGTCACATTATATTTAGTTAGTAACGATAAATAACACGTTAAGAATGTCCAGAAAAATAAATAAATAAGTGTTTGACACTATTCACTGTAATCCAAGCCACCCTGCACTTAATAGTTTATTATCAATTTTTGTTTGTTTTCATTTTTAAATCTTCTTTTCTTGAAACCTACCTTTTGTTGAAAATTCAAGTCTGGATTTTTATATACTTGGGAGGTTTACCTTCAATTTAATTTAGTTTACTTTTTTTTTTGTTTTTTTGTTTTTTTTTTTGTATTGCGCTTTTGGCACTGTTTTATCTTAGTTAAAATACATAATGGTCAAAAATTAAAAGCAGGTGATTTTTTTTTATTTCCTTTAAAAATAAAAATTTATGTGTGAGTGTGTGTGTGTTGATAAGTTGGTTTATTCTAGAACAAAAAAAAAACATTTTTTCCATTTTTTAACAATAGTAATCATAGTCAGAAACGTCAGATATTTAACATAAAAGAATAACACTAGTTATATACTTACTTACTTAATTTTCGTTAAGTTTTGGGTCACTATTTTTTTACTTCTTATTTTACCTTTTTTGTTTTTTTTTTTTTATTTTTAATTTTTGGTAAAGATTTATGAAAAAAGAAAACAAAAAAAAAATATTATGCTAGTGGACAGAAACCGGTGGGATAGCGAATCATTAAATTATTCAAAATTTATAAGCATAGTTTGTTGGTTTATTGCAAGGGATTTTAGAAGTTGGTTTATTTTGTTTGTTTTTTTTGTTTTTGGTTGATTTTGGTTAAATGAAAACATGACTGTTAAAGGTTAAAAATGCGTCTTTTAATTTATACAATTTTTTTTTTTTTGTACATTAGCTTACTTAATAGTTAAATGTTTGTTGTTAAAATAGCGGTTTACGGCTATAGTTAATATATAAAAATGGAACAAAACAAAGAAAGAAAAAAGTTGTAATACAAGAAAATGTCGAATAATTTTTTTTTTCTTGAATTTTACTTTCATTTTTTTTTTTTTATTTTTTGTAAATTTAAATTTTATGACATTTTAAAAGAAAGTGAATTAAGTTTTGAATTAATTTATATCTTACTATAATGCTGCGCCTACCAAAATGTTTTATTTTTCTTGTGAATTAAAAACAAAAAACTGAAAATAAGAACACAAATAAAAAAAAGGAAAGCGAATATTTTTAAATGATTAATTTATTAAAATATATTAAATTTTTATATACAAAAAATGTTTTAAACTTAAGATAATAATTTCAGAATATTTTCAGTGAATTGCTTTTTTTCCTCAAATTTGATTAGAGATCTTATCTACTTATAACTATTTAAACTATAAAAATAAATAAATAAAAAATCTCTCTTTTTTATTTTGAGGCTGCTTTAGGGAAAATTTGTATTTTTGGATGTCTTCAATTTTAAGCTTTAGTTGTGAAACTTGAAAAACGCAAAGGCAAATAACCAAAAAAAAAATAATTAAAAATATAATTGTAAGAATGTTGAGAACAATATTTTTGGACTGAATTATTTTAAATATTCAAGCACTAAAAATAGTTAAATAAATCTAAATTTTGGACTTAGTCAAAAGAGGAGAGATCAAATGAGGTTTTGAAAGCACTTAGAATAGATAAATTTAATAATGTAATTAATGTAAAATTTGTTAAGACAGATAGGCAGACAGATTTAATAACACTGATATAAAATCAGAAAGTTATGTTATATATATATATTTATAAATATATTAATAAAATATTTATAAATTATAAATTATTTATTTGATATATATAAAATAAATATAATATAAAATAAATAATTTTAAATATTACATAGTTAGTCCAATATTTAATTAAATATTCATTGAATTTATTTTTAGTATAAGTAAATCAAAAAATATTAAATTATCGAAAATACTAGAATTTAATTTAATTTAATTTTATTATTTCAACTGCACATAACTATATGTACAGTCAAAAGTTAGGACCTTTTTCTAGATAGAATATGGACTATCTCTGTATTACAAACCTTATATATTTGATAATTGTTTACTTATATTTAATAAAAATTACATAACTAGTTACATCATACTATTTAAATCTAAATCTAATTATATATATACATATATTTCCTAAAGTTACTAGAATTATATAAATAAAATTATTTCTGTGTCCATCTATTTTTGGGTTTATTAACAATTTAAAGTCTCATATATACATAAATTATACTTCCAACATTAGTGCATTTACCTAATACCAGGATAATATTATCATTTCATGTAATTAAGACAAATTATTTCTCTCTCTAGTTATAGCCCATTTGATATAAGAGTTTTTTGCTTCTATTAGACGATAGGTTGCTCAAATAGTATATATATATACTAGGTAGAATGACAGCATTAGATTGTGGTGACTTTCTTGTAAAGAGAGTTCCGAAGTTTGAAAGACGAAAAACAACACCAGTCTTCGGTACTATAAATAATGTAACGATGTAGTAGTATCTTCAGAGCAAGCTTTAAATATATATATAATATACTGATTAGTGTAAGTAGAATAGGTAGCATATAATCTTAATCAAAAGTAGTCAAATTAAGTTATAGTCTGGATTGAACAGTAGAATTAGTACGTACATCACCTACTGAAGTAATAAAATATATATACTAATGCATAACAGCTATAATTAGTGACCCCGATAAAGTAAAGTACAGCCACAATTAAACTAAAAGCTAAGATCAATGAAATATTTATTTTGTAAAATCCTTAACTCATAGATTAAACATGAAAACATGAATTTCAAGAAACTGAGGTACTTATTACTTCAGAATTACAATGAATACAGTTATGTCGTAGTTTTATTCTTCCAAAAAGAGTAGTTATAACAGAATCAAAAAAGCAATAAGTATGATTAAACAAAGTCAGAGATAAATGCTCGAAAATTAGCATAAATAATTCATTAAGTCAAAGACAGGTTGTGTTAAGAAGACAAATTGTTATGGTTAATTTATATTAGTTATATATAATTATTATATTTTGTTAATGTAAAAAGACCTTGTATAGATATAACTAGATAAATAAATAAATAAATAAATTAAATAAATTAAATAAATTAAATAAATAAATAAATTGCTGACATTGTCTTTGACATAATTTATAGAGTGATAAGATGGTAACTAAAAATAGTATTTCCCTACTATATTTAAAAATAAAAATAAATCTACATTCCTAAGTAACTATATACTTAGATATATTTATTAACGTTAGTTTTAAGTTTTTATTAACTATTTATAAGTTAATTATTCTGCTAGCGCTAGTTTTAAGCAAAAGATAATATTAAGTTTAATTATTTCAAAATAAAAACGTTTACATACTTTACATACTAACAATTTCTCAAATTTGTATCCACTTACTATACTTAGATATAGTTATTTAAAAATACAAAAAAAAAATTATGTTTCAAATGACGCTTACTAAGTACTTATTTGATTGACTAGAAAAATTGGGTTAAGCTTTAATCTCATTTCAAGTTTGTATATCATATAAATAGTGGTGCATATTATTACCGTCTTTGTACTTGTATGTAGTTATATAATTAATAGTTTATATATAAAAAAATATTTATTATATATAATAATTGTAGTTAGTTAATACATTTTATTTGTAAGTAGCTACATTTATTAAAACTTCTTTGCATCTAATAAATTAATTATATATTTAATTTAATATGTATTTAATTCTAAATACTTTTATTACTAACTTAAGTATGTTGAAATTATAATTGCACAAACAAACACAATAATAATATCAAATATTATGTATGTTATACTTTAGGTATTAAGTAAATTAGGTATAACTATATAGTTATAAATAAAAAATGTATCTAAGAGTGTAAAATGTATTATTCAGGGATAAGAAACGTATAGATTTTGTTTAATTTTTAGAGGCTATAATTTTATTTATTAAGTAAGTAAGTAGTATAAATAAATCCAATCCTAGAATATTTTTTTTTTTTTACATCTGAAGATTTTTAATAAAATTATTCAATATTTATACTTAAAGACAATTAAAAAAACACATACATTTCTTTTTCTTGATACTGATTTGTTATACAGAGTTGTTAATAGTTCTTAACAATACTTAGTTAATACAAATAATTATTTAAATCAATTTACTTAATTAAACAATTTTAATTATTCAATTCAATCTATTCAAGTTCAATTTACGCTGCAGTTATTTAAAGCGATTCGTAAATGGAATATACGTATGGGTATTAAGTACACCACAGTTCGAAAAAAAAAATAAATTCATACGTAAAAGTTCTTGATTTCATTGTTACTTGTTGCAATGTACGCTGCTGCAGTAGCGGTAGACACAAATTTTTAATATAAATTTATAGGAATGAGTACACTGTTATATGTCATGACTTACAATTTCATTAGTAGGTAAAATTTTTGTATAGAACAATTGTATCTCAACAATTTCAAAAAGTTTTAAATTCCAACCGTTTTTGAAATATTGGAACTCTCAAGGAATTTTAGGAGATATGAATTATTTTGTTAACAATGAAATGAAGTAGTAAAAATGTATTTCAAATCTAAATAGTTATTTGCGAAATCATTGGGGTGAATCTCCAATTGATCTAATACAAAAAATCAACCTACAAACAAAACTATAAACAATGACATATAGCGTACTCATTCCATTATAACACCCTGTATACCTTAAAACACCCCTGTATATATAATTATACATATTCACTCATTTTTTTCTAAATATTTTATTTAAATATGTACTTACTTATTTGTATATATATATATAAAATAATATATACTTAACTATTTATATTATATATTGTATTGTTTTGTTTATTTTTATTTTAAATAAATTCAAATATTGAGGTTAGATCTTTTATCATATTATCTAATTCTAAGTACAACTAAATTAAATTACCGTAAGTACAATGAGTTTATGTACAAAATACATATATATTTACAAATATATTTGGGTGTAGAATAAATAAAAAAAAACATATAACTATATACTTTTATACTTATGAATATATTATATATACTGTATATATTTTCTAAATAAGTATGTAAGTATTATACAAACTTCAATATAAGTACATAATAGAATTTACAATATTTTAAACCAAATACAAATTTTTATAGTTTTTTATTCTAATGTTAAATATGTACTTATTTACCTGCAACATTGTTTCGAAATAAAAACAAATATAACTAAAAGAATATAAAAAATTAAATTAACATTATATTGCAAAGGTAAAAGAATAAATGAATAAAAAATTATACTACTTAATTCTATTTTAAATTATATCAACTTATTTAATATACTTTTATACATTTAAGAATTACTTACTTTTGAAAAACAATTCAAAATTTATAAAATTTAAAAACAAAAAATATTATATATAAGTATTTTAAAAATTGTTTTTTAAAAATTATTTTTTACATAATCATGATAGTCAAGTGTTGAAACAGAAATAATTAACATGAACATAATTCAAAGTTTGAAATAATGAAAATTGTAAAATTGAATTGAGTAGTACATAATTGATAATCATAATTACATATAAATAAATTCAGATATATTATATACTTAAGTAAGTAACTGTAATAATATATGTATATATATGTCTATCTAATAACGGGTTTGAAAAATATTTAAAATAAAATTTAAATTTAAGATTTGAAATACTTATAAGGGCTATATAGCTCTCTACCTACTGCGACACCACACGCTGGGTGGCGCAGTAGGTAGAGCGCCTGCCTATCAACCGAAAGGTCCCAGGTTCGATTACCGACGAAGGCAAAAAATGCTTTCTGAATTTTTCGACCTGGTCCAGTACCCTTTATCATTGGGATAAAATAAATGATAAATAGTTGAGAGTTTTGGTTATCACTAAAAATAAAATGGAACTATGCTATTATGAAGGCGAAGTACTCTACAATAGATATAGTTTTCCACATTTAAATTAGTAGATATACCACAAAAAATTCTACAGAAAAAAGCTATTGTATGTGATTGTGTATTCCAAATCTATCAAATATTCTGTGTAAAAAGCAGTTAGGGTGTTCATCCCATAGACTTGGAAATGTATAAAAAAATATAGTATTTTATCAATCATATTTGTTTTGCACAATAATGTCAAATTACTAATAAATTACTGTCAAATAAACTGGCAGAATAATTTCATGTCAGTTGAGAAGATTTAATTCAATTTAATTTTATCTTATTTATATAAATAGTTGAGAAGGTTATAAACTATTTAAATATTTAGTTACTCACATAATATGTTTGTTTCACATAAAATTATGTCTGCTTAATAAACCCTTAGATCTTATCAATAATTATTAAAGTAGTTATTTCTTTCATCTTGAACTTATAATCTTGAATAACTATACAATTTTTGGTTTTAACTTTAAAATTGATTTTATAACTTATTTTATTACAAAATGTTATTACATCTGTGAGTTATAAAAATCAACCAAAAATTTAAAATAACTCGTATAGAGCTGATATAATAACACTAACAGTATGAGTGAGATAAAATATTAAATTAGTTATTAATTATTAAATAAATTGTAGCTAACTAAAGTAAATATACTAACTAAATAAAAACTGTTAAAAAATGATTATATATATATACAAAATTTCTTCATCCAGTTCAGTAACCCTTTTGAGATTAACTAACATAATTATATTTTTAAATTTATTATAAATGTTTGTTAATTAAATTAAGGAAATAATTTTTTTTTTGTATTAAGTAGTGTTAATTGCTTTTAATTTATTATAATAAAATAATTAAAAATAACAGTACAAATATACAATAATAATTATTTCAAAATACTTAATTGTTTCTTTAATAAATCATTTAATTTTATGCGCATAATAAGTATTAAATAAAACTACTTATATGTGTTTTTATTATTTTTGGCACTTTCTATTATTTATTTTTTGTTTTTTTTTTTGTTTGTGCACAAGAACTATTAAAATTACTTTTTATATCTTACTAAATAGAATAAATTTTGGCAACAATTAAATATATTTAGATTTTAAGTACATACAAAAAGTAAAAAAAAAATAAAATAAAAAATTAACTAAAACTAAAAATACTAAAGTATCCATTTTGACGTTAAAATTACTTAATGAATAGCAAAAAAAAAAGAAACAAAATAAATAAAAATAAAAAACAAAGAAATCGTTTTGTATTTTTAGTTTTTTTATTACTTACACTTTCATTTTTAATTTGTCTTCTAATTACATACTTGAGTTGTTTTAAAATTAAAGTCATTTACAAATTTGTGTCTTTTTTTTTTTTTTATTTTGTTTCTATGTTTTTATAAAATTTAGTTAAGTAATTGTTGTTATTTCTATTTATTTGACTTTGTTTGTTTTTTTTTTAAATTCTAAATTTGGAAGAAAGTGCTAAACACTATTTTTACATTACGATGAAATTTAAATGTTTACTTTTTTGTGTTCGTTATTATTGTTTTTTTTTGTTTTACTTGTTTTGTTGTTTTTTTTTTTTGAAGAAAGAAGAAAAGAAAATTTTAAATGAGGTAATCATTGCTCGCGCAATTTCCAATTGCAATATGGACCATTATACTAGGTTATTTTTTGTTTTAAATTGCATTTATAACTGATAGTTGGTTGTTAATGATAATGTTTTAAGTTAAAAAATTGAATTTTGAGTCTTTTCTTTATTTATGTAGTTTTTTTTAGTAATTTCTTAGATAAGATTGTTTTTATATAACTACTACGGTTGAAATAGACATTTAATCCGGATTTATTGTTGTTCCAATAACTGAGTATTTATATGTATTTATGTATTATGCGTATATGAATATTGGTTGTTACATAACTACTTATATATGTTAAAATTAACTTATAAAACGATTTTATAATTTATAACTAATTTTAATATAGTTAATCTAACTATCAAATAGTTTAATTTCTTTTTGCAAACATTAAAAAGTCTTCGCGACGTACAACATATCTTATTTGAGAGAATGGTATTAAAATGGAAGTAACATGAAAATTTAAGCCATTTTGAATTTGTCATAAAAATTATACTTCGAAAAACTTTTATCCAAACATTTTTTAAACAGTTGTATACATCTAAGTACAAAATATTTTTAATTACTTTTGACACCTTAAAACAATCACAAAAACGTGTCTAAAATTTATGAACTGATAGTACAAATGCATCCGCTGAATCATTTGTCATCATCGTGATCGGAGCAATGAAAGCATCTGAGTTTGTATTTCTTCAGTAACTAACTACCATAAAACTAGGATATAATTTAATAATTAACTAATAAAAAATTTAAAATGATTTATTTAATTTTAAAAATTTGGAAAATAATTGTCCCCCTTTGAAAAGAATGTAAATTTAAAATTTAAATAAAAATTTATTGAAATTCTCTTGTTAATCATTTTATTTTTGTTTCATAAAAACCTCTTATAAGTAATTCTAAACTCTAATACTATTATTCTAGTATGTTATAAAATTAAAATTAAGTAGTTATATTTATAAAAAGTATGTATGTTACTTTGTTTCAATTAAGTATCACATTTGTGAAAATAATTCTTATTAGTCAGCACTTAGCACAAATTAAAATATTTTATCAAAAGATTTTCATGTTTTCTTAACTTTTATTGTTAATATCAAAACAAAAAAAAAAAACAAAATATGTTATTAACTTAATAAGTAGACCTAGACAAATAGCACATCTTTTAGACGTGCAAAATTATTTTTTAATTTCGTGTTTTTTTTTGTTCCAAATTAAAATTTATTACTTACTTACCTTGCACATTACTTTTTATTGTTAAAAGAAGCTTTCATGTTTTTAAATCTATATTTAGAATTTTAATTTTAGAAGAATTTTTAAAGAAAATAATAATTTAATTAAAATATTTGTCATTTTAAATAAATAATCGAGAGCGTAAAAAAAAATACTAACTAACTAATTGGTAGAAATTTTTTGAAATTTAAATAGCCAGGGGTGGAAAACATAGTTGTTTAGAGTTCAAAATAAAACACACAAAAAAATATTTTCATGTATTTTAATAACAAAATTTTATTTTTTCATAAATAGATTTAAAAAAAAATATAGATTTACAAAATTTCAATTTAAAAATTTTAATTTACAACTCAATTCAATATAATTCAATTTTTCGTATTTTCGGTTTGTACATGCCATTCATGTGACAGTTAAACATTAATGAAGAATAGCGCAATAACGCGACAGTACTCATCATTCAACAGAAGTTTTTGGTTTTAATGTAAGAAATGTTCTGTTATCAAAATTATTTTATTTAATTTAAGTAATTAAAATTTAATTTTATTTTTTAACTTAAGTAAGGCACAATTCTTATTCTCTAAACATTTAAAAAAGTCAATAAATTTTATTTTTTTACTGATTGTCACATGTAATTGTTTTACACGTGACTCCGTTAATTATAAGAAAGAAATAGCGACCGTCGACCAATATCGTTCATTGGTTCAGTTTTCTAATTATTAATCAGACGGGTTAGAATGTTAATCAGGGCATGGATGCTTAATAATAAAAAAATTTTTTCATTATTCAAAAAATAAATCTGACTAATTTGAGTATTTTGCATTCGAATTTAACCAGGGCATTGATGTCTATTACTTTTTTTCATTATTCATATAAAGTAGTGAAAAATTACAATTGTCGAGCATAATTTTGTAATTAACATTAATATAATGGAACTGCGCTTTTTGAGAAAACCCAGTTCGTGGAAATATTTATAGTCTTCCACATTGAATTAAGTAGATGATGTAACATATAGATAAACACTTGTAACTTAATTGATAAAAAAATATACTCATCCATGGACATTATGACCATTTAAAAAAAATTTAAAATGGTCATGAGATCCATTTTTTGATAAATGTTTCTCTCTTGGCTCTTTTGATTTGATTTTATGTTGTGAGTAAGTGCCGCCGGTGCTGTAGTAACGCCAGAATGAACTAATTCCAAAAGAAGAAGTTATATATATATATATACCCTTTTCCAGAAACCTACAATTTTTGTTTTATTTCAATTTGTTTTAACTAAGTACTTATTGACAATTTTAGCTTGTTTAAATTTTTGATATGGGAATTTATTCCACTTTTTCTATGTTCAATGGGAAATAAGTCCATCAAAATTAAAGGTGGTTTTATTTTCCACTGTAATGAGAATTAAATCCATTTCAATTTGATGGATTTATCTCTCACTTATGTGGAATAAATATACCCATGTGAAGCTAATGTTATGTGGCCTTATTGTTCCTTATCATAGAATCATTTTTTTTTTTTATTTTTATTTTATTTATTTAAAAAATCTCAAAAGGAGCTTAAAAAGCTCGTACAGAGTTCATTTAAATTTGTTTTTAGTCATATTATCAAAAGTTAAACAGAAGTTTAATCATTAATGTAAAGTAAAGTTAAGAAAAAAAAATAATTATTGAAAAAAAAATGTTATATTGAAAAAGTGTAAAAGAAATAAAAGAGAGTTATCATATCGAATTTTAAAAAAGAAAAGAGAATATTAAGTTATGTTAAATTACTATTATTAAACATCAAATTTAATAAATGCACGACTTAAGTATAACTATCTTCTAAAATTGTTTTATGAATATCAATTTATACTTATAAAAGGTTTTAATTTAATTTTTCAAATTTTTAAATGTTAAACTATGAAGATCTGGAAATCTGCTCAACATATCGTTGTACTTTTGTATACTTGAACTTATACTACCTTTAAGACGATTTAAGTGCAAAGAAACTTCATATCTTAAATAACTAGAATTTCGTGTATATTATAACTATGAATTTGATGATTTGCAACTAGATCCATATTAGATTTGATTTTATTATTTTGTATGTTGTGGATATGTAGAATTTGAACCATGTCTCGATGATCAGCGAGCTTTAATATATTCAATCGATTATGAATTTGATTAGTAGATGTTCTAATTGGTATACCGAACCGATTTTTTTTATAGCTTTGTTCTGTATTTTCTGTAATGTTTCAATATTTTTGTTGTAAGTGTTTCCCCATATATTTATGGCATAACTAATCACACTGATGTGAAACAAGATGTAAAAGGCTTGCGTTTTCATTTCAATAGGTACTCTAAAACCAATTTTTTTAAAAACACCTACAATTCTTCTAGTTCTTTTAATTAAATTTATTGTTTGTTCATTCCAGTTTAACTGATCATCGATAATGATACCTAAGTATTTATAAGTGTGAACTCTTTCAATGGAATTGTTGTTGTATTTTACTGAAATATTACTGTGTTTGCATTTCATAATCATATATTTGGTTTTCTTCGTATTAACAGAAAGTTTGTGTTTGTTCATCCAGTTTAAAATAATTACCATGTCTTCATTCACTTTACATTCTAGCTTCTCGATATCTTCAGTTTCATAGATAACAACAATATCGTCGGCGTACATATACTCGTTACCATGCAGCTTCAATTTAGAGAAACTACTAACATAGCACGAAAACAACACTGGACCAAGTGAGCTTAATCACACCAGATTCCAATTCAAAATTTTACTTTTAATTTTTACACAACCAAAGATAGTATAATCTTCAAATAAACAGACCAACACCTATTTTTGATTTCTATTTCATTAGTCAATCTCTTAAAAGAGCGGTATGAAACTCTTATATGTTTTCTGCATTTTATCTCACTGCCATTCAACATATCGGTAATATTTTGGTTTTTATAAGAGTAGTTATACTTTTTCTGAAGCCTGAAATTTTAATACTTATAAAATTTTAATGATTAGTAGAATATAAAAATTATTTACAGCATAAATTATCAAAAGCTATATTGTGAGTTCATCAAATAAAATACTCATATTGTTTAATACCATGGTTGTTATAATTGTTACCAAATTTCTCCTTTTTCTTGAATAATTCATTTTATTTTATTTTTACAAGCTTTAACTTTAATTTTTTTATTATTTATATTTATTTTACTCTTTTATTGAGATATTTAGTGTAGTAAAAAAACACTAAATTTTGACAGGTAATAAAATACGATTTGACAGGTTTAGTGTGAGTATTAAGGTCAAGTGCAAGTGGTCCGAAAACGATATTATTTGCTAAAGTTTTTACATATTCACTCCATGTCAAGTCACTGTCAACTGTAATGCCAAGACATTTTCTGTATATTTTGATCTTTTGCCTTCAATAACAAATATTTGGCTTTCTTATCATTAACACTGTAAGTTTGTATTACAAGTATTTGTATACTATACTCTACTACTTATTAACTACTAAAAAATTATATAGTTATAAGAAGGCCATTCAACATCCTGTAATTTAATATCGTTTATAAAATAAAAATAAAATAATAATTAAATTAATTTAAATTTAAGTGGAGAAGGTAAAACTTTTTTTCTTAAAACACAAAAAAAATTTCATATAAAGTTTTTCAGCAAAACTTATGGTCAGTTTCGATGTCCTTTATTAATTTTAATATACTTAATTTTTTTATTTTTATTTTTAATAATTTAAATGAAGGCAGAGTTGAATTAATTTGAATAAGATTGAACTCATTATGTAAAGTAAAAAGAAAATTTTAATTTATTCGTATATAAATCAGGATTAAAATTAAATTTTAATAAAGTTTTTTTTTGTTTTTATTCAGCACAAACAAATAGAATTCAATTGAAGAAAAGTTTTTAATTAATTCGAAAGCATTAATTGCTTAAATATGAAATTTTATTTTTATAGATACTATAACTATATATATATATATATTTATCAAAATTAACTGGGTTAATCTATATTTATTTTTTGTTGGGATTTTTAAAGTTATAGTAGTAGTTAATTGTGTGCAATGTAATTTCTGACTACTAAATACTATGCAATTATAATAGTCAGTTGTTATATAGAATTTTTTCATGGATAGATTACCAATTTTAATACTATCTATTTGTATCATTATTTTTGAATATCCTTTTTTTTTTAATTTGTTAAAAAAAAATTTGGAAAAGCATATAAAACTTATTTAATTTAGAGCAATTTAAAATTTGAAAATAACTATACTTATGTCTAATATTCACTCTTAAGAAAGAAATTAGTTGAAAAAAAATCCAAATTGATATTTTGTAAATATGAAACATACTATAGTTATATAAGCATAATACACATATTCCATTGCAATACATCAAATTTATAACAAATATATATATTTCAGAACCGAACAAAATTAGGAAAATCGAGATCGATCTGATTTCATCCACAATAACTATATAGTCCGGAAAACAGTGCAATTCGAACTGATCAAAATAATCACAGTTGATATTGATTATTTTAAGCTTATTACTATCTTAATAACTACAATAATCCTTTGGTCCTGCTCAAATAATTAAATTATACTTTTTGTCATACTTGCGTACTTAATTATCTTGCATATAGTAGTTTTAAGATTATACTATTTGATCATTAAAGTTGTTCATCTCTACTGATTGATACATATTGCTAGATTAGTTAACCATCCAAACTCTTATTGAGAGCATAGTCCTTCGGTATAATTCCTTCTTTAGTTAGCCTTTACCACTTTGGGATTCAGTTTCTTGAAATTCGGTGGTTAATTATTATTTCAATAAATAAGGAACATACATTAAGTAAATTTTTTTTACTACTTAAATACTTATTTTGGTTTCAAAATCAATCATGAGCAGTGCAAGCAAAAAAAAAAAAACATTTTTTAAAAACTATAAATGTTCATACTTTGTAAGAGAAAATTTTTTTTTATTTTTTTTATTTTATTTATTATTAAGAACAGAAATAAAATACATTATTAAAAAATCAACCCTGTATAAGTTTTTGAAAATTATTTTATATTAACATAACTACACTTAAATAGGATTAAAATTAAAAATTTATCAAATTTTATCACTTAAGTAGATACTATTATTTTACAAATGTGTGATATATTTAGTATTAATTACCTACCTACCTATCATTGTAAATTTTACCATTCCGGAAGCATAGTAGTATAGTTTTTTGTTCTTTAAATATTTTTACAACAGCTCATTTTTTGATATTAATTTAACACAATTTTAATTTTTCTCTTTGTTTTATTTTTTTTTTTTATTTATATTTACTCACTCATTCATTTTTTAATTAAATAAGAGAGTTGAATTGTTGTTACAGTCAAATATTTTATATAGTTATATATAATCATAGTTCATATCGTTTTGAGTCATATTAAATGTCATCTAATTTAATGCCATATCATTTTGTTTTAATTTAAATATTTATATTTTTTCTACAAGTAAATACAGATAGATATTTATATATATATACATGTATATATATATATAAATATATATATTATGTAAAATATCTACTTATACTATATAAGTATGTATGTATTTAATTGTAAATATTTAAATTGACTTAATTCTAAGGTTTTCTTTGTGAATTTTTTTTTTCTATTTTATGGTTGGTTTACCTTAAGTCTATTTTCAGTTTTATCTATTTACTATTCTACCAACTCTACTTATAAATGTTTTGGTTATAAAAAAATAAATATAAAAGATATAATACTGTCCTTACTCGTTTTCAGTAAGGATAAGTAGAATAATAACAGATTGGTCTCTTAAATAAATTTTGCTTTAAACTTTGAAAATTTGAGACACGTCCCTGCTTAATATTTACGTATAAGCATTGATTAATAATAATATAGTATTATTAATCAATAGTTAGTATAAGTAATGTGTTTTAAATTCGATTAAGCAATACTTAGTTTTATAAGCTTGAATTGGTGTCTGAATAACTTTTTCTTGCAAACTTAAATTCACGCCACGTCCCTGCTTTAACTTTATAAACAGGATAAATTTAAACAAAAAATATATTTCTGTAAAATAAAGTACTGGATTAAAATAACTCAGTTCGATGTGAGGAAATACAAATTAATTGAAACTATTTATAGCTATACCTAACTATACTCATTATGTATAACTGTAAATGAGTTGAATAAACAACAGTATACTTTTCGTATTTACCGAGTTAATTTTGATTAATTCCTTAACCATAGTAAGTATATAGTTAGATACAAAGCTTAAGCTAGTTCAAAATAAATTATGCTAAATGTACATTCACAACCCTGCTTTTATGTTATATCGTAATTTTGATCGTATTTTTTTTATTTTTGTAAGATCCTATCCGGACATTGATATTTTTGAAATTTCAAACAAGGAAAAGTGTAAACAAAATTTATTAAAATAAATTTGTACCTACATAAACAAAATATTATTCAAATGATTCTAAATTTATTAATTTATCAATTTTTGAATTCATATGGTCAATATTTTCTTGTTTAACTTGTATATTTTTTACTGTTTGACAACGAAAGCAAAATAGGAAACAAAATGTCAAACTTAACTATGATTAACTAACTAAGTATATGGTAAACACTTTTTTCAATCACACTTAATTATGAAACGTAATTTAAACACAATGTGTACATACTATTACTTACATGTCTAATTTACGTTCATGAATGTGGCAGCTTGTGGCAACAAAATTTAAAATTGATTACGGAGTTTAAATAATTTAAGTAGACGATAAACGTATTGACAAACATACGTAAAGGTAAACAACAACACTATATCACCCATATTCTCTTAGACCCATCGTTGACAAGAAGAAAAAATTTATCTCGTCTCGTCTCGCAGAATATGCATTTCTGTTAGACACTGTAAGCGGCGCGATAGAACATTTTATTTGTTGGTAGTATTGATCATTTTTTACTGTCAAAAAAAATTATTGGTATATAAACAAAAATGGTTTATAAAATGTTTGGAAAGTATTTAGTGGGGTTTAGTTTTAAAATATTTTTTAAATATATTTATATTTTAAATATTTTTTAGTTTAGTACATAAACAGTAGTAAAACAGTAAAAGTAAAGATGGTTTTTTTTTTTCAAAACAAAAACACAATTTTAATAATAACACAAACGCAAAATAATGAAAAATTGTTTATTAATCTTTACTTAACTATTTTATCTATTCAATTTATTTATTTAATTTAATTTTTTGATAAAAAAAAAACACAAAATACTTTAAAGAGATTCTCTATCGTTTACAAATTTTGACGCGATAAAAAATGGCTATCGCATCTCGTCAAAGGTCTAACAGAGATTACTCACGCGTCTGTTTTGACATTTGCCATCGCGGAAATTTGCTATCGCGTCTTTGGTGTCTAACAGAATACAAAACTATCTCTTCAGAGATATTTTGACGTGATCTCGCGAGATTGGTCTAACAGAATATGGGTGTATGTGTGTTTGACATTTAATTATATTTGTTGGACAACACACTACGTATACGTTTATGTAAATTACACCAAACAATTATTGACTATTAATAATTTGAAAAAATTAACTCACAAGTCAAAATTGAATTTCGTACAATAATTAATCCTGAATCTCAATGTAACACAAATAGTTGTAGGGGTAAAAGTAATAAAGCTTAACAAAAAAGGAAATACAAATAATTTTTTTTTGTATAATTTTTACACTTACTTAGTTAGTATTGAGATGTATATATATACTTTAAGAACTATATAGGATTGTAGTTTTACAAATTATCGCATTAAAAGAGCTCTTTTAATGGATTACACTTACATATTTTTCTTCTAGATAAATTGAATTAATCTTGCATTAATATGGTATCACTTTGACACAGACAATTTTTTTTTTGGAATTGTGGTGTTTCTATTTTTGCTGCGTGAGAAAGAATTTCCATTTAAGTACTTAGCAAAATAAAATTAATATTCGTGAAGGTCATTTGACTTAAATATCACCCATTTTATGCACTAACTCAACATAAAATAAAACATGTGAATACCATGAAAGCCAAATAATTATTTATTTAAATAGAAATTAAAAAAAAAAAATAAACTACTTAAAACCGTGATTTCTTTCCAAAAGTGACATATAGTATTAATTCTACCTATACTAACTATACTATTTTCATATGGATATTACATGTGAACACATACTTAAGTAGTTATATATTATGTGTGTACATTTATTTTTTATCTAAAAGATAAAATATCTTAGATAAAGAAAAGAAATACAATAAAAAATGAAAAAAAAATAAGCCAAACAAAGTCAATGTTTTCCATCTTCTTTTCTTTTATCTCCCTCCTCTACCTCCTCTTTCTTTCTCAATTACTACTATAATGTAGTTTGGTTAACGATAAAAAGCATGTGCCCATTATAAGCCCAGTGTATTATGTATTTTTTTTTCTTTTTTGAAAATTCTTTAATTTATTCTTTAATGTTGTCTGAATGTGTATGTGCATAGAATAATAAAATAAACTGTCTTGTCGTGTAAAGTTTTAATGGTTGTGTGTAGAAAATCGCGATATTTTGCGCGTCTGCCTTTTTGTTGTTTGTTTTTTTTCTTTTTTTTTTTTCTTGACAGTTTATATTTAGTTTTGCGACAAAATGTAATAAAAAATTGTTATTTTTGTTGAAAGTTGAAATTTGTTTGAGACACTATGTTTGTGTGTGTGTGTGTGTGTCTGTTTAAGTCGGAATCAAAAAAAAAGGAAGGAAAATTTAATAAATGAAGAAATATCCGCGAATTTATAATTTAGTTAATATGCCGCTAGTTAAATAGCAAACAATATATTTGCGTATAAGAGTATGTATCTATATAATCAACTTTATAGGGTGTTTTAAAATTAAGTTTTTATAACTATGTAAGTATTTAAGTAGTTATTGTTTATTAGTTAAACAACAGCTGAAGTATGGTTATATGTACTTATTTCCAAATATTTTAATGTTTATAACTAAGGGCTGCAATTCTAACTTGATGTTTTCGTTTAGGTAAATTATGTCATTGCTACCAACAATGATGACAATATAAATTTAAATGTACAGATAAATTTGCTAGTTTTTCTTTGACTTAAATTGCATCAATTTTTTGTTAAATTACATTCATACAAGAAGATCAGGATCATAATGTATTTTAAAGAATTTTTCTGAGTAACTGCAGCTTGTAAAAATTACTTTATTTTTTTCTATAATTTTGTGATAAGAATCGTTCGCAATAACATTCATGGTAATTAGCCAATATTTATGTGATATTGTCATTACGTCCTGAATAGGGTAAATGGAAGGGGAGAAATTTGAGAAGAATTTGATATGCATTGATTTATTTTCAAGACTCTCTGCTTCTTTAAATATTGCTTTAAAAGGAACACCAAGTATATTATAACAACATGTGTATATATACATATATATATATATAAGATACTATCTATAAGATACATAGAATATGATTTTTATTTTTATTGTTATTATGATTATGATTATGAAAATGATTTTATGTCCCATCATCAGATGTTCAATCTGTTTGTTACTTGTGTGTTGCAACAAAAAACAAAAATTTCATTTACTTATTTGTTTGTTTCTTGAAATCTTTTTGATATATTTTTTTTTTTTTTTTTAATTTTATTACATTGCTGGGCCTCGTTTGTTGTTTTGTTTTCCTCTTATTAAATTATCTGTTTTGTTTGATGAATAAACAGAATAAGATAAGATGTATTGAAGATTGTTCTATTGGAAATTGTACTGTTCTTGAAAAAAATGTTTACTGGGTTTTTAGCAGATATATTTAAAATAGATTAAAATTGGCGTAATCCAAAATTCAAAAGTTGTGAATATTCAAAGAAAAAAAGTTGTTATTATAATACTGATTCATTACAGTTGAGCCATTAACTCCCAAAATTAATTGGGAGTTGTCAATTAATATTTTTAGACGTTGTTTTGATTAATATAGACATAAGTAGAAGTACTTAGTTGTTATCAAACAGAGAATAAAATGTTAATTTTGACAACATTACGTCTACGTCTTTGTAAATTACCGAATAACAGTACTTAATATCGTATCAGTAATTTCAGTACAGTACTTAGAATCAGGAAAAACCGTCTTCAAAATAAACATCATACCCACCAATATCAGGTGTTATCCATTATATGAAAAATAATTTAAAAACTACTCCTGAAAAGATTTACCATTAATTATTGCAGAAAGAGAATTAATTTCGACCCATCAATTTGGATTCAAAAACAAACACTGTACAGTTTTTCATCAAATAGGTACATCTGATAACATATATTATATATATACATATGTATAATGAAAAAAACTCCTCAAAGAAAAGAAAAATGGTTGCTCAGCAATATTCTTATGCACAAGTATTTGAACAAAGTATGTTTTGAATGCAGTGCCCGAATCAGCTAATTATTATATTAAAAATTAAAGTTACATGATTTTTGAAAACTGCTTTAAAAATTATACACTTCTAAAGCATTTTTATTAAAGTTTGACATTTACGATTACATCTTTGGACTTCTAGTTGAAATTGTTACAAACAAAAACCAAATATTTAAGTAACTAAAGAAAATAAATTTCAAATTCTAATTTATGGATTGTATTTCTTTGGGATATTTTTCACAACCTCTCCATATATATACAAATTGAAAGAAATTATTAGATTTTGTCGGTTTTCTTTTTTTTTTTGCTTATACTTATGTAGTTTGCCTCTTTTATCTGGCTCTTTTCGTTGTTTCAATTTTTTTTTATTCCTTCAATTTTTTACATTTTATGAAGGAGTCGCTGAGAACTGAGACTATCATTGTTTAATTTTCAAAAAGACGGGTATCTTTTTATTTATATATTCATATATATTTATACATATATTTATATGTACATATATATATTCAGTTATTTGTATATTATGTATGAGTAAGTATAAAAGTGGGATATGGATGAAATCATATGATGATAATGAAGATTTGGTATAACTAAAAATTTCTAAATTGATCCAAATCCAATATGTATCTTTCAGTTAATTTTATATACGAAATGAAATTCGAATGAAATTTGAATGGTTGAATGGTTTTTATTCTGTGGGTTCTTTGGTAGACGTAACTACATTATTGTCGATTTTAAATATATAAAATAGTGATGATTTAAAGTGTACAATACCGACGCCCAAGTGTAAATAAGAAAATTTTTAAATTAGAAAAATTGGAGGAGTCAAAAAAATATCTAAAATACCTAAGGATGTTTAGGCTAAATGTAAAGATGTGTTTGTGTGTGTGTTTTTTTAATTTAATTTTTTTTATTTAAATTTTGGTTTTCTTTGTTGTTTCCATAATTTCGAGAAATCACTTATAAGAAGTCATCTATAAAGTTTTTGTTGGTTTCTTTTTAACAGAATTTAGTTTGGTAAAAAGAATTTCGAATTGGATATCTAAGTAATAATAATGTTGGAAAAAAAAATTTCTTTTATACCTAATATGTTCTTTTGTTTCGAGTTTTTTTTGTTAAATTGGCTTGATTTGAACGAAAGAATATAAAAGATAAAAATGAACCTTTAATAAGAAAACGAATCAAATGTTTTTAAGTTTGAAGGTTTTTTAAAAATAATAAAAACAAAATAAAGTTTATATTCAAATAAAATTATTTTCAAGGAAAATACAAGTTATTATAAGGTACAGTGGTGACAATTTAAATATTACCCAATGTGGTGTTTATTTTGAAAATGCTTAAAAAATTTAGTCAATAAGATTTATTTGTGCTGATTTGTTGAATTTTAGGGGAAGCTTTTACGGATAGAAATAACTTAGAATAACAATATGTTATTGAATTAAATGTTTTATTAGTACATAAGTTCGAATTTGATTCATTTTTATGGAATATTTTTGAAATATGGTTTAAAATTAAAGAGATATCAACTTGAAATTTTTTTGAATAATAGTCATAAATGGTTGCACAACGTAATAACTCTTAAAATATATTTTTGATGTATTCAGATCATTGGTGATTTATTAGCAACATATTCAGCATAATATAAACATGTTACCAGCTATTGATAGTTATCAGGTAAAAAAAAAGCTGAACTTGGTCTACTTTTTCCTATCAACATATGCTAATCTTAATGGCGCCAAATGAAAAAACGGAAAAACGTTGTACGGAATAAAACAAAATGTGAATTGTGACCAATTATAATATTTATGAAATTTTAAAACCTAAAATAACATAAATATGAAAATGAACGAAAAAATTCATATAAAACTATATATATAACTAAATTGATTAAAAAAATCCCTCAATATATATATATATGGCCATAAGTATATTTGCCATAGTATATATACCCGAGAGTAAAATTGCAGTTTGAGCCATTTTAATCAACCCAGTTTTATGCTAATAAAAATTACAATGTAGACACAATCAGCATGCTATCTCATCAGCAGATGCTAATCAACGGACGAATATATAAATAATAATAAAAGACGAATCACTTTTGATATTTATAAAATTAAAATTCTAAAATAATTGCAAGAAGTATTGAAATATCATTTCGAACGTTCACGTTAACTATTTTAAGCTATTTTACAAAACTTTTAATGATTTATTCAATGAAATGTTATTTCATAGAGTTACATTTGTCACAATAAAATTTATTGATTTAAATTTTCCTTTAAAAACATATTAAAAAGTTATATATAAATTATGGTCAGCAACATAAAACTAAATGAATATAGTTGTAGAGATAGAATTATGTTTATATCTCTAAGAAATTAAACAAAGTTATGAAAATAACAAAATTATATTTTAATTTTTAGCAAATAAATTAATTCTAGTATTCGAAGTTTGATAACAAGTCCTACTCAATATTACATGAATTGTTTTCCATCATTTCAATTTATCGTGGACACTATATAAGTAATTAGTTTTCATTGATTTATCTTAAACAACAACCTCAAACGTAAGAATAATTTATTTAAAAAAAAAAATAAAATTTAAATTATCGGTGTTGTTGCGGTAATTTGATAAATTAAAATGTTTGTACATTAATCATGGGGTAAAATTTCTAATTGAAAATGAAAAAAACTTGAAAAAATATTCGATTTCGCCACGTTTCCTATTAAATATCTATATATGTATTTTAAAAGAAAATCAGTTGTGAAAGGGTTCAGATATTTGTACCGTACTTTTTTCAATTTACAGATTAAATAAAATTATATTTATTTTCCCATATTATACTTACATAAATATCTAGTATGAATATTTAAATAAAGAAAATTGGAAACAGGCAAATTTTTTGTTCATTCCGATTACATTTTATTTACAGTAATCACTGTACTTACTTATGTAACTAACTTTTTTCATTTATTCTTCAATTACATTGGTATCATTTTAATATTTTAAAATGAAGGCGATTATTTATTTTTCATTGTTGAAATTTTGCTTTATGTATATACTTAAATAATATATATATATATATATATACACTTATGTATATATATTTTAGTGTGAGTCATTTTATTCAAAAGTCATAAAATTGTTATTAAAATTTATTTTTTATTAAATGTAAATTAAAAAACAAAAAAATAGCACAACACAATTTTTTAAAGTGTTTTTGATTTAACTGTAGGTACATAATAATAAGCACTTAAAATCCATATAAGTATACTTTAAACAAGGAGAAACCATTTAATTTTTAAAATAAATTATGAGAATTAAGATTTAGTTAGAAAAGTTCTCTAATAAACTTGTAATAATAGATACTAAAAATTCTTATTGTCACAAAGATAAAGACATAATTTTGAGATTTTTAAACTTTTTAATTTTGTATTTGACCACCTTAAGTATGATACATTTTGTAAATACGGAAAATTTTCCTCTGAGATAGAAAAGTTCAATCTCAGAGTTAAATTTTCCCAAACTTATACTTTTTGGTGAATAATTTACCTGTAACTGTATACAGAGTTATAGGAGTCAATAAAATTGTAATTACACATTTGTTTAGAATATATGAGGACTGTACACATTTAAATACGGATTATATTTCAAACAAATACACGAAATTAATAGCTGAAAGCTGTATAAGACCACCTAAGTAAGTAAATAATTTCCCAGAAAAAAAAAATTATTTAATTAAAAAAAAAAACGATATGGGATGCTCACAATACAAAATATGGTGATCATAATTCTTTGAAAAATTCTTCAATTTGATATTTTCAGTTTATAAATGAATTTTTTGGCTTGTTTCCGTACACGTTCTTTATGTGAGTGCAATTTGATTTGTATAATGGATATTTTTTTATTCTATTTTTTATATTTAGTAATTTAGTTAGTGTAGTTGTCAGTAAGGTAGGTAGATCGAGGATGATCGTATGGTACATACTGCAAGTTTTACTATAAAAGTGAAATGGGATGTGTTTCTTCCAGTAATTATTTGTGTATTATTTTTCTAATATAAATGTTAACTAATTAAATGCCGAAAAAATTATACTATTATTGGCCTTCTAAAACAGCATAAGTGGCATAAGGAATTTTCATTTATTTGTAAGTTATAAATTATAAAAGTATATTTCCAATTCATTTTGTTTCATTTTGCGTCAATTTTGTATTTTATTTATATTTCCAATTCATTGTCATGTTTCTTTCTAATTAGATTGTATAATCTAATTTGTATATACATTGATCAAGCAAATATTTCAGGACAGACAAATCAAAGTAAAAAAAAAACCTTAAATCCCTATAAATATACAAATATATCATACTAGACGCAAGCAGATAAACTAAAGAAAGTAACAGCTAATAAAATAAAGTAAAGTATTTACACAAACAAGTAAGAATAATCACATTTTTAGCGAATCAATTTTCTCAGTGATTTTCACCACACTACAATTATTTATTGTAATAGGGTTAATTTCTTATTTTTTAATTCACCTTTTTATATAATACTCCAAATTTAATTTAACCTAAAATAAAAGTCATAAAAAAAATGTTTATACAGCATTCTAAACTAATGCAAACAAATATTTATACATCATTCAAGATTAACACCATTATTGTTTTAACATAGAATTAATCTACGGAAATCACAAGTTATAACAATTAATCTTATGATAAGGACATTAATTTATTATACATCCTAAAAATGTCATTTACTTTACCTAATTAAATTCGGATGTTATTTCATTTACTTATTTTATTTATTTATATATTGATTAAAATAGTAGCAACATTTAAAAATTTTTTTTTAAAACATTCCTGCAAAAAAAGAAATAAAATAAATGTTAATTGTGTATGAATTTATTTTTATTAAATTTTCAAATTTTTTGTTTAACAAAATATTTACTTATATGTATTACATATACATAATATATAAGTTTATTTTTTATGTGTTTAGCTACATATTTCCCTTTTGATATTTCAAAAAAAAAAAAAAATAGTGAATATTTATTTAATCTAGATTAAAAATAAATAAATGTTATTTAAAAAAAAATTAAATAATGGGGTTATAACTATTTAATTGTAAAAAAAAAAAATAGTATATTTCAATTGCACGTGTGCTCTATACATTTATACAAATGCACATACTTACAATATAACCATGCAATAAATTTAACTGGAAATTAAAACAATTCAAAAATGAGTCCTAATATAGCAGTAATATCTGAGTGAATTATTGAAGTGGATTAAAACCATCAAAATGTGCAAGTAATCATCGATTTCGTCAGAAATTATACAAAGTTACTGGAAACTAGTAAAACCTCCAGCTTCGTTGAATGTGTTGTAGGAAATTTTGAAATGAATTTCTGAAATGAAAACCCATTTTTTTTTTTTTTTGCTTCAAAACATATTTAAAACCCCCAACTAATTTACTCTATTCCCTAATCGACTGATCTGGTTTGAAGACAATAATGATAATGATAATGATAATGATAATGATAATGATAATGATAATGATAATGATAATGATAATGATAATGATAATGATAATGATAATGATAATGATTATGATAATGATAATGATAATCATTCTGATAATGATAATAATAATAATAATAATGATAATTATGAGTATATCAAATAAACATAGATGACTAAAATCAAGACAAATAACTAATTAACTGACAATGAATAAATTGTAAAAGAAAATGTTATTTAAGACGATTGATTTCGAAAATACCATCAATGCATCGAGTGTTGTTATTATTGCAACCGGAACAAATTGTTATTTTTTTTTAACAAATTTTTTTTTTTAGTTTTACGTATCTTTTTAGTCTTAGTCTTATGTGTATTAATGTATATAAAATATTTAAATAAATAAATTTATATTTAAATACGTTATTTAAAGGCAAAAACAACTGTTTGTTCAGTTCTCATACTCATCTAAAAAAATATTTTTTTATTATTATTTTAGATGACAATTAATGTCACAAGTGAACACTGTTACTTTATTATTCAACTTAAATTCAAATAATTAAGTATCACTAAAATATTTAAAATTCATAATTGAATATTAGACTTGATCAGTTATAACCACCTATTTAATAAGAACATTTTATCAATTTAAAAGGTGTATATTAATACAGGTGTAACTACAGCAACAAAAACAAAAATATCTTAACTTTTATTTTAAAAATGAATTAAGTAAGTGTCCTCCAAAAGTTTATTCATTTTAATTTAAGTACTTGAAAAACTTTTTTTTATACACACTAACCCATTAAACAATATCGATCGCTCTTTTCTTTTTAGAAAATAAGTATTCCAAAATGTTCATTTTAACTTCTTTAAAGTTTCATAATTTGAATTTTAAAATTAAAAGGTATATTAAGTAAGTAAGTAGGTAATCTTCCAACTAACTATACTTAATTAAACTTCAAGCACTTTGAGATTTCCATTTATTTACTTACCCTTATTAAAATATTTTACAATCTAAAATTAAGTAAAATGACTTATTTTTTGAAAAAGTATCCTGAAAATGGGAAATTTTTATTTTCTACTTTTTTTCATTGCTTAGATTAATTCAAAGCAGTTCTGTATTAACACTAGAACTACCATTAGGGGTGATTCAGATCGTTGGTTTAATCGTGAAGATATTTCAAACAGCACTCATAATGTTGTATTTGCTTCTAACTACTTATTTTGTTGATATTTAAATAACTAAATTTCTTTTTGATGTGAACTTTTTGTGTAGAAAGTCCAAAATTAGTAGTTACAAATGAAATTTTAATTTATTATTTAAAGAACACCACAAAATATGTAATTAGTAGATACACGTTGGGTGACGTAGTAGGTAGAGTGCATGTGCTTCAACCGAAAAGTCTTAGGTTCAATTCCGGAGGGAACCAAAGAAAAAGAAAATTTTTCATGGGCTTTCCTTTGTCATTGGGATAAAATAAATGACAAAATAAATAGTTGAGATGTAATCTGGTAACATCTTAAATAAAATGTAGCTATTATATTTAAGAAGGCTTAGTTCCTGACAATAGCAGTAGCTTTCCACATTTAATGAGTAGAAGCCAGTAATTTGTTAAAATAAATACTCGAAATATTGTAGATATTGTAGTATAAACTTGTAGTACCGTACTTAATTAAGCACGAAAAGGTGATCCACCTAAATTACTGTCGAGAACATAAAAAAAAGATAGTAGTCAAGAACTTGTGTAAAACGACTTAGCTATAAATAATCTCAGATACTCAATCTAAACCAAGAGCTTAATTTCATATTGAATTTGATAAATGATTTAAATATAGTTGTGTAAAGCGGTAACAAGCGGTGAATATATTTTATTGAATATCGTGTGTATTCAGACTCTATGTAAAACATTTTTAAATAATAAAATTTGAAGCTGTAGGTATGTTTAGTTTTACATTATGGACGTTAGTTACCATGATCAACATTTTAGTTTATTCTTAAGTAAGTACTGGTATTATTATTCATCATCAATGTCCTGCAACCTCATCCGTGGGGCATAGGGCGGAGATATTATTATTATAGTTTTAAAAAAAAACTGGGTTGATGTTGTATTTCTACATACTATTTTAAATTTTTCAACTAACAAATTCCTGTAATAAAATTGAATCTCAGGTTTTATGCTATTCGGAAAAATATTGTACAACTCTTCAAATAATTTTAGATGTTATAATATATATGTATAAGTGTCGTGTCCAAGCAACGTTAAAAATAGAACTGAATTAGGAATCGTAATCAAATTCGTTCACTCATCCAAAAGCTGGGAAGAATTTACCAACATCATTAAAAATATCTAATAATATGTTTGAAGTCCAGAACTGGATAGACAGAAAAAGAAGATAATTTTATCCCCTGGTTTTCTTTGAATGTTACACTTAAAGCTAATAACATTTTTAAAGTGTTATTTTAATGTTTTTAACTTAAAAGTATATTTCGTTAATATTAGATTAAAAAGATTGAAGATATAAAAGTAGTAGCAAAATTAGTCAAATATCTTAAAGATTTTATTCTTTTGTGGTAACTAATAGAGAAGAAAAAAAGATGATTTTCGACAACTTTTTGTTGTTCTTTCATTTCATTTGTATATATATAAGTATAATAAAAATATTACAATTGAAATGAAAATAGATGGGAATAAAATCATAAAATTTAGGATCACTTTTTTTAGTGACTATTGTTACATTTGTTGTAAAATAAATTTACAAAATTTGGTTACTTAAGTAGGAAAAGAACAAACAAATAACACAAAATCAAATTGAACTAACTAAGAGAGTTATTTAAGAATACCTGAGTTTTGTATAACTAAGTAGTTATAATTTGAACACCTGATCCAATTTCAGAATATTAAATTTAAGTTATCAGCTTAACTGTATTATTAGTTAACGTAGTTATACTAAATGTATGAAATCGCATTATAATTATTATATATATATATAATACTTACTACTTACCATTATATATTTTTTCTCTCTTTTGTCAAAAATCTCCCTTGGGTGTACTTTTATACAAAAGGTATTATAATTTATCTTTAAAACAAACTAGAAAAACAAAAACAATAAATATAAAAAAAAAAAAAAAATAATGGAATTCTTTTGTTATTTTAATACTTTAAAATGTTGTAATTCATATAAAATTATTATGATCCAGTTACGTTTTATAACTGTTACCATAAAATATAACTGGATATCTCATTTTGTTCTATTTAATAATCTAGATAACGCTTGGAAGAAATTTTGTTAACAGTAAAGCAAACTATTAGTTAAAATAAGGTACAAAAAAAATGTCTGTGCATTAAAAATTTAAATGCAAATATAGAAATAAGTTAGTAACTATAGGAATAAACAGTTGTGAATTAAGAGATAAGTAACGTATTAATTTGTTGTTGTTGTTAAAATTAACTTTTATTTTTTGTTTTTAAAAGTTCTTCAAAATTATTTGTTAATTTTATTAGTACTAAAATGATGTTAAATAAATAAAAATTGTATTTTTTAGTTTACTATACATTTTACAATTTTGTTAATTTAACTGAGTTAAAATTACTGTTATTTATTTAATATTTTTTGTTTTATTCACTTTGAACAAGATTAATTTCAGTTAAACACAGTCGAGCTGTTATACAGTCCGCGACATTTATTTAGAACCATTTTTTTTGTTCGCTTTTAATTTTTTTACATCGAATATAATTTCTGTTTGTATACACTTAATAAGTGACTATAAAAATGTTTGGGAGAAATATATACCGTTAGCTTAAATACTACTGACATACATATATATGTATAATTGCTTATATCGTGATATCGCTACATGTGTGTCACCTAACATCATGATATTAATAAATATTATTACCCTTATAAATAGTGTATTGATTTTATGAACAAAGGCATAAAATTACGAATCAACACGGCAATGTTGTTCATCAGAGCAGTCTGGTATGTCAATATAATTTTCAATTTTTAGTACTAAAACACAGTTAAATTTGATAAGTTTAAAAAATTAAACAAAAATTTGTTTTAAAAAATTTATTTTACTTAATTGCCAAATTTAAATGAATAAAAATAAAAAGAAGAGGCAAATTTTTCATCATAAATTTTTTTTTAAATTATCTTCCATTTTAATTATAATATATAAAATATTTCTGTCATACTACTTTCGATATTAAGTACATGATATAGAGAATATTACATTATTGGTATCATAATATCAATATTACATGTCTGTCGGTAGAGTATTAATCATAGTCAAATAAAAAATTAAAGAATTTTGACCATAAAATGCTAATTTATATATATATATATATATATATATATATATATATATATATTGTATATAGATTTTTAACTCAATTAAAAATCAATTTGTAATTTTTTATAGCAATTTTAATAAGAATGGACAAAGAAAAATCATATCGTACATAAATGTTCCAAATTAAAGAAATTTCCCTGAATCTAAGTAATGGTTGAGCAAATTTGATTTTTTTATGTTGGCAGCACTGTAATTCAAATCTTCTCTGATGAAGTAAATTTTCATCTATATTGTTCGTAAGCAAATTGTAACCGCAATTTGATGTGAGCAAACCTTCATACGATTCATTAGGCACAATTACATGCTCTTAAAATAACTCCCTGGTAGGTGCTGTGGTCCGGTTACATTTTTTTGAGAAAAATATCCAAAATTATTAATTTTAAAGGTTTGTTTATTATACAATAAAAAAACTATGTAAGTATGTATATACTTAAGTACAACCAAATGTACATATATTTTTACAAGTAGAATAATTTTAGCTTCATTAACTCTAACATACGATATTATTCTACGATACGTCGTGATTACGATAACTACTTAAGATATTTTAATTTAAGTGAATTAATAAAAAATTACAAACAGCCACACTACCACCCAAATATATTAGGCCACTTTCTTAACCGCAACAAAAATTATGTTTAATACAACTTTCTTTAACTACCTGGGTAAAAAAAAAACAATTTTGTATCAACACCCTGTTACTAGATCAAATACAGATTTAAATGGAAAGTGCACCACATCTCCCACTGTGTAATCTAATACTTACATATATCTGAAACACTTTCAAATTTATTATATCCTTCGATTTAGCAAAAAAAAATTCATTTATTTAATTGTTTTGATAATAACAAAAAAGATATAAAAATGAAAAACAAAAAATATAAAAAAAGAGTCCCAACGGAAGGAAATTAGAAAAGCAATTTTTTTATTTTTAGTAACAAAATGTATTATTTTTTGACCATTTGAATTAGTGAGGAAGAAAAACACTTTCAGATATTAAAAAAAACTTAAAAATTTTAAACCAAAGAGAAAATGATATGAAAATAATTCGTAATGTTTTGAATATGCTCGTAATTTTTAACCAAAATATAAATCTCTCAAGTACAATTTGTATAAAAAGTGTTGTTGCCCACGGTTTTAACTGAATTTCATAATATGTACAGATAGTTGTACAGTGGCGGTAACATAAATGTGTGAATTTATCCATAAGTAATTAAGAATTTTTCACTTTATAAGAAACAGGTTCCAGAAGGAACTGAAATACACACTTGAACTTACCTATACCTACCTACTTTTATTTAAAAACAAAATATTGTATTTCCAGTACAATTTTTGATGTTTCGTCACATTTAAATTTACAATACCTACTTAGTTCCATTCACTTTTTTTTATTAACATGGATATGAATATGAAACTGGAAATGATAACAATCGAGTGCGATGGAAATGTCAAGTGGAAGCCCTATGCTAACAAGAAGAGTAAGGAAAAAAATGGCCGATATTTTGATAGTCATTTCACTGTCATTTTTTATGAAAAACAAATTTTACGATTTCAATAGTCGTAAAAAATGACAAAAATCGTAACAAATGAAAACAAGCCAATTTCGACAGTCAGTTTTTTTTGAGAATATACTTGGATAAAATGACAAATTTTGACATTTTGAAATTGTTAAATGACGGCTTATATTTGTTTGTAAGATTTTATTGTTTTAAAATTTAAAAAATGGACTTAAAAAAAAATCGTAAGTATTTTATTTAATTATAACCAAAACACGTCAAAACAAAAAGTGTTGCCGTTTCAAAAAAAAATCATCTCATTTAAATTTCAAACCTCATTTCATTTTTCCCTAATATCGAAATCACAAAAAATAACCATTAAAATGATATGACATACTTAACCATGTCATTTTCATTTTTATGAGATGACTATCGAAATATGAGCCAATATGAATATGAGGAAAAAGTGAGCAATCAAATGTGGCTAACTACTGCAATAAAAATATTAATTAAGGTACATTTATTATTGTATGAGATACTGTGTATGCCACCGCTTCGGTGGTTTTTAACATGCGATCACATAAAAAGTTTTGCACGAGACGGAATTGGAGTAAAACAATTCAAATTCAATATTTTTATATCGTAAATTGAGAGTTGCAACTGTCAAAAATAAATATCATAATCCTCGAATTTGCCTTTGGCCCCAAAGGGGTTATATGATATAAAAAAGTAAGTAATACTACTAATAATCTAGATATTGAGGCAAATAACAATTTTTGAGCCTACAGTTAATATAATGAGATAATCTGGTTAAAATTCCACTACTGTATTAAAGTCAGTACAAATTGTATTTTAAAATTATGAGATACCAATATTTTTGAAAACAAAAAAAAAAGAAATAAAAGAAAGAGAAAACAAATTTTGAAAATCGTATTACACGCTTTTTGTATTTTATTAGCTGTATTAAGTTTTTTTTTTTTTTTTTCATTGAACGTGGTAGGTAAGAAGCTTTGATTTTTTAAAGCGATTTTTTTAATTTTTTTTTTTGTTTATTGTTGTTTGGTTGAGTTCGGATTTCAGAGTAATTCAAGTAACAAGGAAAAAAATTAATAAATATTGAGTAAGAGATTTTAATGGGATTAAAATACATGTTTATTTATTTTTTTTGTGATATTTAAATTTCCTTTTTTTTTCATTTTAATTTTTGTTTTTTTTTTTTTTTATCTTGAATCATCATTTCCGACCTACTCTTTCAAATTCAGTCCAATTTTAAATTATTATTTATTTATTTATTTTGTATTTTTGCTTGTTTTTAAATATACTTAATATTAAAATTTTATTTATGTAAATTGAATACATACTTATATATATACATGTAAATAAGTATAAAATCTTGTTTTTAGTTAAATATTTTACAATTTAACATTGTTGAATTTGTACAATAGTTAAATATGTTATTGAAAAAAATCTTCAAGCTCAATTATTAATCACAATCATTTGATGTTGGACTACAGTTGATTAAAAGTTTTAATTTGACATATAAGTCGTTTTGAATAATGTATACAGGTACTTAGAGCTTTTGATTTCCATATTCACACATCTAGCTTCGAACATTTTTCTTTTATGTCTGTACATTAAAATTACGAAGTATAAAAACTTTCCGTTAAATTCGTCTTGTTTTAGGATACTGTTAAATTCGATTTCATGTTAAAAAAACAATTTTAAATGGTCATACTTAATTTATAATTATTACAATTACGTTATAATTTTCATTGTTCTACAACAAACATTTCGATTTATACCATCTGCTCTATGTGTAAAAAAACTACGCAAACACGTTTTATTTTTTGAATTTTTCAATAAATTTCAATCCTAGAATTGTGCAATTGCGTGATTTTATTAGTATGATATATATTGCAATTCTACTCAATATTCATAGAATTGCAATTGGTGTGCGGTAGATATTCAGCATATTAATTTTAAAATTATCATTTTCTTTCCTCATACGCAGATTTCTACTCATATGTATGATCTCTACTCCTTATCTGTTTTCTTATTATTCTTATGTGTTTTGTACAGCGTTTTATATAGTAAAAGACTATAAACTATGTATGTATACAGATTGCCCATGTCGCTACACTTAGACCAAGGGTATTGTTTGTTATTCCACGGATCCTATTTGTCAAAACGGAGGCCAAAACGGATTTCAAACCTTCCAAAAAAATCCGTTGTATCCTGACGTACTTAATTAATGGCTGATGCTATTTTGTGTTGAAATTTTTACAAATCCAATTATTTGCATTTATGTTTTTTTTAATAATCTTGTATTACTATATGTCAGTTGTTTATTAACGATTTCATGCCATTTTTGATTTGAAAATATTTTATATTAGTGCTTACTTATCACGCATATACGTATATATGTATACATCATTATTGCGCCATGCCATAATTCAGCATTTTTTTCTGTTTTCTCTTTTAACAGAATTTAATTTTCAAATTATATATAACTACTTCTTATACTTAATCACTTGAAAACGTGCACTGATGAGTATAATTATGTTTAACTGTTGACCACTCTTCTCCTCTGATTCCTCTAAATTAATATAACTAATTTTAATTTTGAAAGTTATAACCTTTATTAAAACCATCTATTTCTCAAGGCTAAATTTAATATGTAATATATTTTTTTTCTTTTAAGTAGTACTCTTCTTTCACTAATTCAATGTTCTGTTATAACTTACCAGCATTTATATTTCATTAAAATGTATCCTTTATACTCAACCATAAACTAATACCAACCCCATACTCTAGAAAAATAGTTTCTTAATTAAAAATGGAATATAATCGCGTTTTTGTTTGTTTGTTTGTGTTTGTTTTTTTTTTTTTTTTTTTGCTTTAAGTTCTCCTTTTGTATCCTTGAGCGTTTTAGAAAAAAAAATTAAAATACAATTTATAGACGTTTTTAAGTATAATAAGCAAAAAAAAAAACAAACAAACAAAAAAAGTTGGAGTTTTTATTTGATTACATAAAAATTATTTCAAAGTGTGTTTTTTGTAAAAGAAAAAAAATTTTACAATAACAAATTTATTTATTAGAAAAAATTAAATAGTGTTGGCGTTTGACCGTTTCTGTCTAGTCTTGTCTTGTCTGAAAAATAGTCTAGTCTTTTTGTAAGTATATCAATATTACAATATTGAATAGAATCGATTTTAATATTTTTTTTTTATTTAAGTCTATGCGAAATGATTTAAATGAAAATGAAAATTTCAAAATAAATTAAATAAAAAAGCTGCTTATTCAAATCGATAAAAATAAAAAAACAAAAAAAAATAAAAATGTGAAAAAGCTTAATACAATGTTTTCATGTTTTCAAGGGGGTGTTATTCAAAAATCTTTCTATTTAAAAATTGTCTATTGATTTTAATTTTGAATCTGTTATTATACAATTTCGTTGTTACTTATATTTTTCTCAATATAGAATGTATCCTAGACGAGTTAACGTGACAAATCATAAAATTTATTAATTAATTTGGGTTATGTTGATTTAATAATGGACAGTATGAATTGTTTTTTCTAAAAAAAAAAAAAGGTTTGTGATATAAACGAAAACGAAACGAAAACAAATAGTCGTACTTACTTATTTAGTTAATACAAAAAAAATATCCTTTAATAGGTTACTAGTACTTGCCCGCTCCTCGAAGGTAGTCTGATAAACAAAATCGTACTCAATATTTGATTATGAATTGTTTCCCATCATTTTACTTTATCGTACACACTTATTATCATTTTTTTTTTTTATTGATTTATCTTAAACAACAACCTCTACGTAATAATTTATTTAGAAAACATTGAAAATCGCGGGTGTTGTGACAATTTGATAAATTAAAGTTTTTGTCATTCGAAAGAATAATAATGAAAATCGGTTGTGAAATGGTTCAACATTTACACAGTACTTTTGTCAATTTACAGATTATATGATACATTGATATATTACATGCAGACAGCCAAGACAGTCAAATTTTGAATATAAATTTAAGCTGCGTCCAAACAACCAGTACAAAACAAAAATAGAATGAAAAACTAAAATTCGTCAAATGTGTTCTTTTGTATAAAAATATGAAAAATTGAAATTTCTAATTGAAAATAAAAAAAATAAAAAAAAAATATTTGATTTCGCCACGTCGCCTTTTAAGTATATACTTACTTATCATTTAAAAGAATAATATTGAAAATCGGTTGTGAAATGTTTCAGGTATTTGCACCGTACTTTTTTCAATTTACAATTTAAATATATAAAATGTATCATTATATGCATATAGTCAGCACAGTAAGTTGCGTCCAAACAGCCGGGACAAAAAAAAATGGAATAAAAACTAAAATTCGTCAAATTTGTTCTATTGTATGGCATTGAAACGTAGTTCATAAACAAATGCAAGTGCGCAAATGCTTTTATACACAATTAACAGGTGTATAAATGATATCTCTGATTATATATGTATGGTATGTTTGTTTAGAAGAGTTCAAGATAGTGAATTTTGTCTCACAACAAGACAAAAGGTCCTACTTAAGTAGTAATAAAAACTAAAAACATCCTATACTACATAAATAACAACAAGAATGAACGAATCATTCGAAATGGGGCATCAAAATGACACAACATAGTGCTAATTGTGGTTCCCAGGCGCAAAACAGTTAATTCCATCTACCAACCACACATTAAGAAAAGACTAAGATAATTTCATTGATTGTTCTTGTGCTTATTATATAACCCCTGAATATATAATAATCGGTTTATTAAACCCATTACCAAAAACTATAAAAAAAAAAAATTAAATTAGAAAGAAAATCATGATTACAACTAAAAGAGTTATCGCACAGTTTATTTTTCGTTTATTTTTTAATTATTAAATAAAAATAACGAAAATATTTCTCATCCCATGGTCCATGTTCACGTCCCATGTCTCAATCGAAATTTGCATATACTTATGTACACCCTTCAAATTAATCAGATGACATATTGACTACATAATCACTATAAGACTCTATTTTTATTTTGATTTTGGCCAGTAATTTAACTAAAATTATCTTTTCGTACATTAAGTATACGGTACTACAATTTTTACTACATGAAGGTGAGCGTGTAATGTTTTTCGACTAATTATTTATTTACTTATTAATTTTCTAATGTATTAACTAATCACTTAAATGTTGAAAAATATTAGTACTACTTCTGAATAGCCTTAGTGGATTACGAACTGTGCACCTTTTGATTAGTAGGCAAATGACATAGCGACTACACCATGTAAATCGCATCAACAACTAAATCATCATAAGTAAAACATAATGACTTCATCATGCCAATTGGTATTTAAACAAAATAATAAATATATAAAGCAAGAAGAACATGAAATTTTCAATAACTGAATTTAAACGCCCAGGTATTATAGTATCATATTTGCATTACAAAATATATTTTTTTAAATATACATTTTTTTAATTAAAAAAGCATAAAAAATTGTGCAGAAAACGTCAGGATTAATTAAAAAAAAATATATTATTCAATTAAATTAATGCCAGTTCAAATTTGTCTTTACTTACGGTTCATTGGACTGCATTAATTTATTAACTATTTTATAATTATCCATTTTATTGTTATAATTGTTAATTATTGTATATTTTATTATTAATTTAATATATTTTGTTTCATATTTATAAAAATACGTATGACATCATACATAATTTAATTACACATACATATATATATCTAATTTAATAAATTCATATTGTCATCATCAGAAAACAAAAATGACATTTACATTGAACCTTTCATTCCGGTTAATTTAACATAAAATTGCATAAAACCCCTTAATTTAATTTTACTTTTTAATTTTTATTTTTCAAGGTCTGCTTTTAAATTGCATTTTATTGAATCTTCTTTATTAAATCATTGATAGTTTTAACCATGCTCGTTCTTCCCTCTTTATATTATCAATAAAATCAATTTAATATTTTTTATTGTTTTACCTGTAATCTAATTACTGTTTAAAAGTTTAAATAAATAAAACAACAACAACAATAGCACCAATAAATAAATTTTAAATTCAGTTGTTGTATTTTGTGTTGTTGCTTTAATCAATGTTGTATAACCGAATTAAAGTCAACATAAAATGTTGAGGTAAGTTATTTTATTTAAAGATTTTTTACTTACCTGTTAAAAAAAATTTTTTTTTGTTTTTTTTTTTTTTTGTTATATTAAAATATTCAATACATGTGAAGAAGTGGAGCGAAATAAGGGGAACCAACAAAATTTTATATAGAATAGGCAATTTCGTTAAAAAAAAAAATTATTTGTCCGTACTTATATCATAAATGAAATTCATAAAACGCCAGCATAATTACCGTGACATTGAATTCCTTTGAAATAAAATTAATTTCTTTTTTATATGCTTGTTTTTGTTTTTATTTTTCTTTTGTATGTTATTACATAAAAAATAAACAAAAACAAAAAAAAAATGATTTGCAAAAACAAAAAATTAAAATGGCTTACTAATATTTGGGGTAAAATTTAAATTAAAATTCTGCGTAAATGTTTCGGTTAGTTATAAGTACATAGGCTTAAAATGTTTTACTTAGTTAACTTTAAATTAATTTAAAATTAATGAAATAATTTTTAGTAAGGTAATTAGTAGGTTTAAGTTATGTATAATTAATTTGACTATTATTTATCGTTATTTAGATTTAAAATTATGATTAAATTCTATTTTATTTAAATTAAAGATTTCCTTCAGGAGATGTTTTTTTGTTTTATTTTGTAAAGCGGGATTAACTATGATAAAAATCATATTTTATGAATTTATATCAAATACAAGAGGATTTACATAAATTTTTTTGGAAGAGTAATTAAATACAATTATTTACAATGTAGTTTTAATGTAAGTCCTATGTAAATGGGGCTGGGTAATTATTATTTGAAGAGCACAGATTTAATTTTTTATATACATAGCTTTGAGCTGACGAAATTTCTACAGGATTTATGAAAATTTTGTAGGAGAAGTATAAAAATGTCGTAAGTAATTTAGTTTTATTGCAAGTAGTTACTTAACCACCATATAACAATTTATTATTAATCAAAAGTACAGATCCAGTTTCCATTATATGGAATTATTGAAATTCAAAATATTAATTTTGTTTAGAAAGATAATGGTTCACTTCACATCTTGCAAGAGATAGGGTAATAAGAAAATGATCATATAAATATAACTACATATATATATATATTTATATTGGGATATAAGTATAATTCAATTCGGAGGTTTAAGTTGAATTATTATTATTTCTTTATTTACTATAATTAAAATTACAATAAAAGTCAGTACAAACTACCAGAACTATGGGATTTATGTTTGTATTATATAAATATTTATAATGAAAAAGCAATCTATTTTTTATTCTAAATATTTAAGTCAGGTTAGTCTAAATGATTACAAATCAAAGGTGTAAATATTCTAGTAATATAAGCTCTTGTAGTATAGAATTAAAATATATGAAAATAACATATTGTACAAATACATTAAGGCAATAAATGTATAATAATTATAATGAAATGCAACCAAAAATAGGAATAATTTTGTTTTTTTTCAATTGCAATTTCATTTGTTAAAAACATGAAGATGCACAATTAACAGAAAATGATTAGATTCTTTTTTTACTTACCTGGCAGTTCTATTCTAACTATAAGTACTCATATCGTTTTTGTCTTCGCTTTTTTGGCATATTTTTATATAGTTAATTAATCTGTTTTGTTATTACAAAATGTTTTATAGTTTATTCTGCTCTTTATGTAATTCTTAATTTGATATATTTTACTACTTTCTAATTAATTTCGACATTTTCTACAACAATGTGAACACTTTTAATATTTTCTATGGTGTTAAAAACAAATTAAAAACCAATTAAATATTTTATATTAGAAATTTAATAGTTAAGTGTTGAAATATAATAATAAATTAAAATTAATAAAAATAAATAATTGAATTTAAAAACATCTGAAATGTTACTTGCAGAGCTAATTAATCTATATTTTCTATCTCCATATTTATTATAGATTAAAATTATGATAAATAATAAGTGAGTATAGTTAAATTTTATATAAGTATAACTAACAATATGATCGTAAATTAAAATTAATCTTGATTGCAATTTATTAAAATGTATTTCAATAAATTTTTAAGGCATATTAATTAAGAATGAAATAAATAAAATTTCCTACATCACTAGGAAAATATTTTAATTAAAATTGATTAATATAAGTAGGTACAAAATCATGTTATTATCAAATAGCCAAATTTAAAAACCTTGTACCTTTAAGTTATATTAATTTCAATATAAGTAAGTAAGATTCAAAATATCTAAAAAATAATTTTTAAGCATTATAATCATTAAATGAATTTTGTAACATGATTTACTTTTATGCATACATTACGTATATTTGTATACATTACTTAAATGTTCATTTATTTTGCTATTTTTAAAGTCAACCAACAAATTCAAAGGTTAAGCAAATATTTAATTCTGTAACTCGTAAATATCATTTAAATATGTTTATATATATGTGTTATATATTATATAATATAATATAGTTATACATAAAAAAAAATATGTATACTTAAATGTGTAAAAATCCGTGACATTGTTTTCAATTAACTAAGTGGTGTACTTAAGGCATTTTAAATGTAGTTATACATAATACTATACGTGTATATATATGTCCAAAGAATTTATTCTACCGAATCTGATCTTAAATTACAAATTTTTAGTTATGCAGCACACATTATACCTTATATTTATTTCATATTATTATGTATACTTACATAAAATGTACATTAGGGTGGTTTTTTTTTTTATATTTATTATTAAAATTTTTAAAAAAAAATTATACAAAATTTTTAAATTGAAATTTTGATTATTGCACTTGAATAACGTTAACCCATGTAGGCTTGAATGTTAAGTTGTAATATAGATTTAATTTGGTTTTATTTCAGTATTTATTTTATAAACTTAAATTGATTGATTGATATTTTACATTATATATTGTAATCAGTTGTATTTCGTTTAATGGCAAACTTGATTTTGATGTAATTTAAATGTGCTCTAGAAATCAAAGGAAAAAAATTGTCTATAAAAATTTAAATATTTGTTTCACTATTTTGCTTATATGTAATTTTTTTAAGCGACGTTAACAGGTATAGTAAAACTGATTTATTTTCATCAATTTTCTGCTAATGTGTTTTTGTTTTTAATTATTAATAATCGTTTTTGCTTTTAAGGACTTCTATTAGAATTATCATTGTTGTGGACTGATGGATGTTTTAACAGTGTTGAAAGTTTTACTATTAGATACGCATTTGAGGTGGATAAGTTTTGCTTACTATTTCTCTATATACGATATGGTAGACAACAAAAATAAAAGTTTGTCAATGTAAGCATATTTTCGATATTCTAAGAGTAGGTTGACTTTTCTGTTGCAGCATCACAGCATTCCATGTGACTGTTTCACAAATTTACCTTCACAAAGTTCGGCCGATTATTGAATTTTATTTTGAAAATTCGACTTATGTTGAATATTACTTTCAAACTTCAAATTTTCAAAAGGTTTTATTTTACAAAAATGTTTGACTGCCAAATAGCCTATTTGTACTAATTGAACACTTCGTAAACTATTTTTATAACAATTTTACTTTTTGCAAACTTTTTAACTGAACTTTAAAGGTTCGTCGATCCCGTTCGATTGACATTTTTACAAATGAATGTAAACTCAATTTCATAAATTTCTATGGGTGTTAAAATATGGATTTGAAGGGCTAAAATTTACCTTTAAAAATGTTGGTTTTACACTTAAATAATGAAAAATATCTTAAAATTTTGGAAGATAAGCTTCATCTCTTCTATTAGACGATAAGTGAGGCAAACGTCACCAAATAGAATAGCAACAGTAGACAAACTAACTGTTTTTTAAAAAAATTTGATTGAAAATTGATTAAAATAGATTTAAAATATAAATGTGAGTTAGTGAATTAGAGAAATTTTATCAACTCACTTTAAGCAAATTTTAAATTCTAAGGAAGAATTAAGGACACCCTAATTGTATATTATTTTTATGAAAAATGTATAAGTAAGTATTCATTATATTAAAAATGTATTTAAACATTTCGGGAAAATGCAATCGGAATTATATATATATGTATATATATATATATCGAAAAACATATGCAAAAGTGTATGGAATATAAGAAAGACAAAGAATATTTCAATTTAAAAAAATTCGAAAAGTTTATTTTTACGCTATAGTAATTTCTTGTAACACAGAAAAAGAAAATGAAAAAAAAAATCCCAATTCCTTTGTGACTTTTTCAAATTAAAATAAAGGAAGGAAAAATCTTTGCCATTTTACTGAACTTGAAAATGAATAATATGTTGCAAATCTGTCTGTTTTTATGTAATTAATATTCAAGTGTATAGTGAAATAATGAATTTTTAAAGAACGAACAAAAATATAAAAACAGGTCTGAACAATTTCAAAATTTGTGTCATTTTTTAAGGCTTGTTAATTGAATTTGGCGCTTCATTGTAAATATTATTTTTTTCAAAAAATTTATATGATCCTTTTTTATTTATTTTATTTTTTGACTTTATTTATTTTACTTATATTTGATTTATTTACTTTAAAATTGGAATATAGCTTATTTAACCTTATAACTAATTTATTTTAGGACTTGGTCTACTGAATTTTATTTTCTGGTATATTCTTTTCGTTTACCTTAACTTTGAACTTATTAGTTATATTTGACTCTATTAACTTGTTTCGACGTTAATTTATTTACATGTTTGCTTTTTCTTAGCCGACTGATTTTCAATCGCTGATGTTACTATTATTTCAGTTCAATTTTTTAATTTTCCGCCAACTTATAGACTTGCTTATACTCAAAGAGAAAAAAAAAATATAGAAAAAGAGTTACTTCACTGCAATGCAGTCAATCATAACAACCCATTTCCATTATTTTTATGTTAATTTGAAAATTAAGGTTTAAAAAAAAATATTCATCATTTATAAATCGTTAAAAAGACAGAATAAAACGATTAGTACCGAATGAAGTTATCGTCCGAAATATTTTAAGCGCCGGTTTTCTATATTCTATAACCCGCATTAGCAATATTTGCATTAAAGCTGAAATTTTTACCAAAACTCCCAATAACAAACTCAAGACTTCGTAACAATCAAGACTTCAAAAAGTCAAGATAATCGTAAAATTTCGGCCAATTTGCATTTTCTATAATTACTATTTTTGAAAATGTCATATCAAATTGCGATTCTAAAGTTATTTTTTATAGATTTAGTACGCTTCAGCTAAGGGCAAATTTTGCCTTTATTTTATTTACAATTTTTTTTAATAATACTTAAATTAAAAAAAACTAACTATCGATTCAGTTGGTATTTTGATGTAATGAAGGGGATCGGTATAGACTAATACGTGACCTAATTACGGGGTAGCAGCAGATTGCTGTGGTTGCGACCTCCCGTTAAAACTAAATTAAAAAAAACCTAAATATAGCACTTCAGGCCATACACAATAACTACTTACTTATATAAGATTAAGCATATTCTATCATGTAACTGCGTATCAATAGTGTAGTTATCTGTTGATTTTCTTATACACTAGAGCTAATTTGTGTCATAGAAATGTTCCAAAATACACCAACGCAAAGTTAATTATATGCTAAGCAAAATATTAACTAAAAATGAAACAACAGTGAAAATTATTGTTAGTTAAAGTGGACACAAATTCGAAAAAATACAAAAAAAAAATTAAGCAAAATGGAGCTGTACATGTAGACTTAGACTGAACGATTAACAATTTTATTTTTAAATTTATTATATTTATACTTAATATGTTTGCATCTTTCAACAATAGATTATTTCATCATAGGCGGCAATTTTTTATTCTTCTAAGATTGGTTAACTATTTGTAGTGCCAAAAACGAATAGTTCGAATAAGATTTTTGTTTACATGATATTATTTATTTATTTATAAGATCTTTATTATGGGCTTATCAACCACGTGGGTTTTGTCAAGCCCTCATTCTTTAAAGTTTTTTACATAATTATCTTAAGTTTATTTCATTATTATTTTTTAACACAATGTTGTTTTAAATTTAGATTTTTGATTTACTTTTTGTTTCTTTTTTTGTATTATAATTTCAAATTCATTTTTTTTTTCCTCTTTAAGTTTACAATTTTGATTTTAGACTAGTTTATATTACATATATTAGAAAAATTCAATTTTTAATGGTTTTTATTCAAAATGTCAGTTTCTCTAAGGAATGCCATGATATTAGTTGTTGCTTCTATAGTATCCTGTGTAAGTATATCAAGTCCCATGATTCCAAGCCTGGCTCTTACATCAGTGTATAAAGGGCAAACCTCAAATATGTGCTGTATATTAATTGGGGTATCTGGAACACAGTGACATGTTGGCTGTGCGTTTTGGGGTCCTGTTTACATGATATACTTGGATTAAATATACCGAGTGTTACAGAGCATGCGTATCAGCTTTTTAAGAGGAGGAGAAGCCGTTATTTTAAGATTGAAAAAAAAAATATTAACTAAATCGAGGGTGCTTTATCAATTGGTGACATTTTCAACTTCCGGGGAGAACCGGAAAAGGAGTTTTACGTTCGAAATTCGTCGAAATTGGCTGAAATCGAGATTTTCAAATAGGACGAGGTACTTGGTACTTGGTGGATAGGACGAGGTGTATGCAAATTTCGATTCTACAACTAAAAATTAGAAATTGATACGTATGCTCCGGAACACCCGGTATATAACTTTCGAAATCAATATTTAGTACAAATATATTTTCCCGATATAGATTTCCTAATCCGATTTTTCGGCAATATATATTATATAACCATATATAGTTAACTACTTATTTTATTAATTTTTTTTAATTGAACCAAAGGTTGCTCTACACTGATGCAAACAAAATTATTAATTTAGAAGAAAAATGTTGAGATAAGTTCTATTTAAAATGACTTTAAATACAATTAAATTAAAATATTTAATTGTTAAGTATTTTCCGGGAAATTTGATATGTTTTTTTTTTTTTTTTTGTAACCTGCTGTAGAACAATCTTGAATTTTTTGTTTAAATACTATAGAAATTAAATAATAATTAAATTATGTGAATTCAATATGGAGGATATTATATTTGCTTAAGGAACATATTATACTAAGTAATAACTATAGTGTGAATTTAATTCAATGTAAATTTTATAATTTATTTTTTACTTAGTTACTTAGTATGAACGCAATAGAAATGCTCTATACAACAAAATACTTATGCTTCTTCTTAAAAATAATTTATATATAAGTAAATATAATCAAGATGAAGTGAAAATGGTGTTTTTTTTTTAAATAATAAATCTTACAGTTTAAAATTGTATGGTATTGATTTGTAAATCTGCTTACATTTACACCAGATTCGTGTTTCAATTTTTATAAAAAGGAACTAAAATTTGAACATGAATGTAAGATGAACTGCATCATTACTTATGGGATCACTCCATTATCTGGAAAAAAATCTCGAAAGAACAAAAATCTGGAAAAAAAAAAATCTGGAAAGCAAAAATCTTGAAAAAAAAAAATCTGGAAAGCAAAATTCTTGAAAAAAAAGATTTTTTAATAACATTTATTTACATAATAAAATAGTTTTCCAATTATAATATAAGCAAATTGAAAACAAAATCCAAATAAATATATTGGAAAAAGTAATTATTTAAAAGTTAAATATAAAAATAATTAGAGGGAATTAACAAGAATAGGATTCAAAATAAGCCAATCAAAATATTACAGGGTATTTGTTTCACTAGAATATTTATGCAAGTGTATATGCTAGATCCTGAACTAGAAAAGACTTTAGAGTGGGACTCAAAATAAGGATATTCTCTATTTCCAGAGTATTTATCTTAATTATTTTTATGCGTAGCCGGTGTTGGATGGCAAAAAAAGGGGATATATCCCTTTTTCCAGAATATCTACCAAAATAATTAGAAGTTTGGAAATTGAAAGCTTAGATTTTAATATTTGGATTTTGAAAGTTGGATTTTAAAATTTGGCTTTTCATACAGATCTAGAAATTTCATAATTTCTGTCAGTAATAACGGAAAGTAGCTTTGTATAATTTTTGAAACAAAACAAAAATTATTTTAAATTATTATACGAGTAAAACGTTCCCTCTAATTTTTTTTTTAGCTGTGCAAAAGAAAAATAAATTGCGCTATATTTAAAAAATTAAACAAAAACATGGTAAATTAGATATTTTATTAAAAAAAAAAGTTTTTGATTGCAGTTTTTTAAGTTTTTTATTTTTTTTTTTGAATTTTTTTATTAATTACATATTACATTATTTTTTTTTTCTCCTGTCTTTGTTTTTCTTCCAGTTAATAATATCCAAGTCAATAATATTTTCCGCCATTAAGTATGACTTTATTTTTATTAAGTTACCCAAGGGATTTACTTCCAACCTATTTCTAAGTTTTAATCAAATTCATCAGGCTAAATTCTCTTTCACAATCAACATTCGACGCTTGAAAGGTTTCACAAATATTTTTATTTTCTTATATTTTGAAAACTCTCTTCAAATTTCGACTATTGTTTTTGAATTTTTCCGTAAATAAATATTTTAAATCTTCTATACTCATTCATTATTATTTTATTATTCATGTTTGGGATGAGATTCCCATATTTCAAAATTAATTGTTTTAAGTTTTTATTGTCATAATTAAAATCATGTTGAGAATAGCGTTTTGATCAAAAGCATTCCAAATGTCCATGTCAGCATCAGGAAATCTTTTATCCAAATGGTAGTTGAACTTTTCAACAAATAAAAATAAATCCCAGATGACATTTTCATATTAGTCTTACTTTCATCTTCAAGAATTTCAATAAATTATATCACCAAGATACTGACTTCTTTTAATTTTGTGATGATCGATAAAAACATCATTTAATGCTGATTACATCGATGTTATACGATTTGCATTATTTTCTAAAGCTGTTAAGTAAATATTTTGCAATTGGATCAACTGAATTGGAACTATCAATTTTTTCTTTGTAATTATTCTATTAAGACATCATTATTCCAAATAAACGGAATAACTGCAAAATGACGAGAAAGCCAGAGTATTTCATTAAGAGGGCGGAACATCAAAACTTCTAATTTGGTAAAACATCAAAACTTGGTATATACTTTTCGCAATAATGTTACTACTTGGGAAATAAGAGCTATACCCTTCCAAGCATCATCGATTTCAAAATCCTCTCCATGTGCCACATAATGCGAAATTAAGTGACATATTTATTGTGTTAATATAGTCCTGTAAATCCATTATATTCTCCCAACATCACTGCAGCTCCATCAGATCTTAACATTGCCATATTTTGCATATCCAGATTAATAATTTTATAAAAAACATTTTATGGACTCCACAATTGATTTTCCGTCCCATGCATTTAATTGTATTATATTATGTTCCAGCGAAAACAGTTTTTTAAATAAAATTAAAGCCCTATTTTATATAAATAATTAATATGTTATGAACGGAAATATCAGTGCTTTCATCCACCATTGAGCAATGGAATTGTGCCATTCTTATTTCATTTAATATTTCTTGTTGGATAACGTTGTTGATGCACTCAACAAATTCAAAAGCATAATTTTTACTTCTCCAATTTTCTGAAATCTCTACATACTTCGCAAAATTATTGTTTATTTCTTGGACTAGTGAAAAATTAATTTTAATGGCAAGAACAACATTTATCAATTAAAATTCCTAAAATTATCTATTATAATTAACCAGCTTTTGTTCTAGAAATGGTTTCTGTACGAATTTCTCTTGCTGCGATTTTGCTGATTAATTTGGCTATACTATTTAAATCCATAACAATTTGCACAGCCTACTAAGGCAGTATTTATTTGAATTTTTGAATTGTTTATTAAAAAAAATTTTCATGGGACTTTTTTTTTAAATATTAAATTTTTACAAACAAACTTCTATGCGCAATCCAAAAAAAATTAGTGCGTAATTGCGCACGTGCGCAGCTTAGAGGGAACGTTGCCACTAACTATATTTTACCTTATTCGACATATTTTTCTTCAACATTTTGTTTTTCAATATTAAAAATTGACTTTATTTACTTAAGTGAATTTAGACTCCAAATTGTCAAAGTGACGTAATGAATTATTAATGCCATAATCGCTAACTGATACTTTGCAGAACTTTATTCGACGTCATAACGTGCCTTTTTGCAAAATTTCAAAAAATTCGGTTAAGATAGTTTTTTGTATATATATATATACCTTATGTATACCCAATATTTTTTATTCGAGATTTTTTTGTTTTGAGATTTTGGTTAATTCGAGACTTATTCGAGATTTTTTTTTTCAAGATTTTCTTTATTCGAAATTTTTTTTCGAGATTTTTGTTAGTTTGAGATTTTTTTTTCCAAGATATCGGAGGTGACCCATTACTTATTCATTGAGCAAACTCGTGATTGTGGAAAATTTGTGAATGTGAAGAATAAACATCTGAACTTATAGTTATAGCCTGATTTGGATCGATTTGCTGACAAACAAAATGTTGAATTAAAAATGTTGTAAAATAAAAATTTTAAAAAGAAAATGTTGACTACCAAACATCAAAAAAGTGTTTTCAACATTATTTCTTTATTAATTTGACATTTTTCTTTCAGCAAATTTTTTTCAACATTTTTTTTCGATAAAAACACCGGCTTCCTAGGCTCAAATTTTGACAATTTTCAGAGAATATTCGTTTTTTACTCTGGAGTATCAAAACCAATCTTCACTGATTCGATAATTATTATTACTACAAGGTTTATATACTGTACACGTGTTCATTAAGCAAACTTTAAGTGACATGTCAAAATATATAGTACTGCCCTCAAGTTGATTTAACTTCTTTATAAGTAGTTACATTATTATTTGTGTAGTAATAACTATTGTTTATTTTAAAGTAATGCACAGGAACTGTTTACTGTTGTATTTTGTTCTTATTTTAATACATATATTAAAATTTATAAATATTCAATTATTTATGTTTGCTTTCCAAATTCGGTGAAAGCTAATATATCAGAGTTTTATCACACCAATTATGGTTATAAACTTTTTCCAATTGATCATTAAAACAATTTCAATAGATTTTCTTTTTCAGTTCAGATCATAATTCCTTCGAACAGGATTTTATTTTATAACAGTTACGTTTGACCAGCCTTTTGGTAGCCTTATCTATTTTCTAACGGCTTGTTGAATCACACCTAAATTCGACCTTGTATAAAAATTGAACTATTTTATTTCAATTTAGAAAATTTATTTATAATATACTTTAACTCAAAATTCTCTATAATTCAAATTTTTAAATAACTATTTAAATTGATAACTTTTGTATATTAAACAAGGTTCTAATAAATTGCTATAGATTATTAAAATTTATACGAGAAGAATTTTTTACCAAATCATAACTAGCTGTAGGTATACCTACTCACTTCAAAGCTAAAACAAAAATTTCAGAATCTTTGTCATTATGTCGTATCAGCCATCATTTAAATTCGTGTAATAGCTTCATTTATTTTGAATAGCTAATAGTAAGCAGTAATTAAAATAGCAGATAGAGTCTTTGTCATATATGAACAAAAAAAGCTCAAGTGTAAAATCTGCGGCTATATTTCATGTAATAGGTCTGTGTAGTTTTGTTCTGTAAAAACAGAAAACTATATAAATGAAAATTGTTTACTAAAAATATTTCATGAACTTTATCATGCTGTATATATGTATATGTATGCTATATGTGTATGTGTAATATATCGCAATATATTTTTAATAAATTTAAATTTTATTTCATAATATCATTCAATTCACAATATGATATATTATTTAAATATATATATACATCATACATTTGTTTTTGTTTTATTAATTAAAATTAATATTTTCTTAAATTAAAATATTCAAGATGGAAATAAAAACCGAATAACATAACAAAAAATAATTACAACAACCAGCTAAAATATTCCAAAGTCAAAAGAATTTGATTGTTTGTTCCCTTGTATTGGAAAATATCTCCCCATTGTTTTTATTAAATTCTCCAATTCAACTTGAATGAGATTTTTGTTAATGGTTGTTTTGTTGTTGTTTTTTTATTATTTTTTTATTATTATTTTTCTTTGATTGAACAAAGAATCAAGTGATGTATTAAATTATGCGGGCATATCATGTCAAGATTATACACCGCCAAATGTCTACATAATTTTATATAACTAACATCTTAAATGTATTTGTAAGGATGTGTATAATAATTATATGTATATGTGTATTGCGATGATAAAATTTATTTTCATTTAAAAATTTTAATTTTTTGTTGTTTTTTTTTGTTTTTGTTTTAAATCATTCCATTCCGCTACAAAATTATATATCTCCAGTACATTATATTTCATTATACTTATATTTACTGACAAATTAAAAAAAATAAAATTCCATATTAATATGTCAAATTGAAAAACATTGAAACCAGAGAAAATTTAATAGATATTGATGGTCAATTTTAAGATTGAAGTTGTTTTATTAAAAATTTGTCCAGATTTCAAGTTGGAAGGTTGTTTTATATAAAAATGTTAACTCTGATTATAACTATTATCTTGTAAGTTAAATGATAAATGAGAACAGTAATGGATACACTGGCAGTTGTCAGTTTTGCTATTATTCGGATTTGTAAGGGGGGTTTTGATGTGTACATAATTACATGTTGTCATGATTCTGCTTTTTTAATGTTGGAACAATTTACCCCTAGTTACCTTCATAACTTTTCATTAGGTTGTTTTCTGAGAATTAACTGAATTTAGTTGATTTGACTTACTTCAAATCAACTAAAAAACATCATGGTGTTCTTAGAGTCAATTTCAACAAGTTGATTTCAATTTGTTTCAATTTTGAATTTTTGACATTTCAAATTGAATTTTAAAAGGTAAACTATCTAAAATAATTAGTTAAAGCTATTGATATTTTTGTTTTAAATATTAAAAACGTTTTTTTAAGTGCACATAAAATATGCATTTTTTAAAATTGTTTAATTTATTTTTGTTATTTTTAATGCTGACTAAGTATTTTTATATTAATTTTTGTTGCAAACATTTTCTTGTTTGTATGAAGATACGTAAATATTTTTCAACTAAAAAAATATGGTTGCTTTCAAAGTTTGTTTGACAAAAAGTCAATGCGATTTGATACTCGGAACACCAAAGCTTGACTTAAGTCGACTAAAATTGAAAATCAACTCAAAGTTGATTTTCAAAACGCCACCTAAGTAAGTATTGTTTTCTGAACTTATTAGTGGTTTTCATAAACAAGCAATATTAGCAATATTGCTTATATTGACAAGTATTTTTGTTCAAAAACAAAATGTTGCAAATAAAGTTTATTCATAAACATAATTCAGCAGGAAAACTGCAAAATTATAGTCGATAAAGGATAACAACCAGTTGTGTTGCTTTTTTTTTTTACTTATAACGCAAAACTGCAAATGTGGAAAGTTCAAATATCAACTCTGCCAAAAAAAACATTTTTTTTTTGCAGTATGTGTTTATGAAAAGCCCTATATATATTTTCTGCTACATAATTTCAAATAAAACAAAAGGTAAGTTTTGCAATAAATATAAATGATAAAATTTAATTATTTTCGTTCGAAATAAATTTAAGTACTTATCTTTTGTTATCTTCACTATTTCACTCCCTAAATACTTGATTAGTTAAAGTTAATTGCCAAAATAAAATTAAGTAAACATTTTTACAAAAATCTGCTACTTCGATCACACGTAGTTAATGCTTACTTTACCAAATTTACAAAATCTAATTTCGGAATTTCTAACAATTTGTGATTTGTTAAATTTTGTTAAAAATTATTAAAGGGTTTTTAAATAAAAATTTTATTCGAAAGTTTATAAAATTTATTTTTGAAAATTTTTTAAAATTCTACAAAAGGAGCAAAATTTTTCAATTGTCCAATGAAGAAAATATAAAAGAATAGAAACATTTTAAACCTAAAATAAATTTCATGTTGACTTTACTTTAAATATATTATACTAAAGAACTAATTTTTTTTTAAATATTTACACATGAGTGTAATAAATTGAAAAACTGAAAGTGAAAATAAGTCTTCTTCGACAGTGAGTAAGTCAGTGAATGTCATTATTATTTTGTTTGCGTTTTTCGTTGTTTTCTTTTGTTTTTTTCTTCGATATTTTACTTTTCAGCATTTTTCTACAACATCATTTTCAATAATTTGAATATTTTATTATAAAATAAAAATGTATCTACTTAGTACTTACTTGTGTATATATATATAAAAATACTTCAGTATATAATAATTACATATACTCTTTCGAAAGAGTATATTTTTGAAGTGGTTAGAGATTAGAGTTACCAACGTGAGAAATAATAAATGTAACAAAAATACGACGATTTAAAATGATATGGTGTTTTAAGCTCTAACAGTTAGTTAGCATTATATTGTTTTTAGTTATAGTTACGCTTTTGAAATAAGGTTTTTAATGAGCTTGTTGAAAATATTTGTTATTCAATCCAACAATCTAGAAATATAAAAATGTTTTTTTATATTTATTGAAATTCAAAATTTCAAAAAATGGTTCTCCTATATCGCATCAGTTTTTGTTAGAATTAATATTGTTATGTTTGAATTAATAGTTTTGGAACGGTAAATTTATTATTTTTTTTTTTTTACAAACAACCGACGATTAAAAAAACCTATACGTACATAATGACTGAAGAAAGACATCATGAAAGATAGGAGAAATACTTAACTACGATTTCTATATTATTTTTTTATAAGAAAAAATAATTACATTCATTACTAAACTATTAGCTCATATTTTAATAGTCGTTTCACTGTATTTTTTTGATAAAACACATAATTTATCGATAGCGATAGTCGTAAAACATTACGATAATCATAAAAAATGAAACTAAGTCGATTTCGATAATCACTTTATGAGTATACTTACTAGAAAATATGTCAAATTATTGTCATTTTGAAATTGTTAAATGACATTTTGTTTTGATTATAAATGACACTTGAAAAAATGGATTCAACAAATTAATTTGAATACTTAAATCGTTTAATAAAAAAATAGTATGTATGTTTCTACAATGCCACTTAGGCGAAGAAACTATCTAATGAATTATTGTATTATAACTTTTGAAATAAAAACAATATTTAAAAAAAAAAAAACGAATAAAAACAAATAGTTAATTTTTATTTATTTATTTTACATTTTATTTTATATTTTTTAATATTTATCTAATACTTTTCTTTTAATATCTAATACTTTGCTTTTAATTAAATCTTTATAATATTTATTCTTTTCACTAATTTGTAACTAACTATATTTATTTTTATTTTTCACCAACACATATTTACTTTTAAACTCAAATGTCATTTACTAAACAAAAAATATTAAAACACATAAACAATACATGAAAATAATCAGAAAATATAAGTGAATATTATAGTACTGTCGATTTATTACAATAAAATATCGTGTCATTTTATCCGACTGTCGCAATCAGAAAAGGTCTCTAAAATGATATGAGATTTTTCGTTCTCATTTTGATGAGATGACCATCAGAATACGGTCCATTATTTTTCTGTTTGTGAACTGTTCTTTTTAGTCACAAATTAGTTTCGTACAAATTAAATTCGCTTTTATTGTAATAGAGACGGTTTTAAGTAATTTAGTTAAAAGTTAATAAATTTGGGATATAATTGGGATTCATTTGGAAGTATAGGGTTTCGGTACTGTGATTCTGAAACTGTGTTCCGTTGTCAGGTATTATTATTTTCAAAAAGTAGTTGATTAGTCTGTACTGTTCTATTACTTATGTCATATCGTCTTTAGTAGAAAAAACTAATTTTGTATCCCACAGGATCTTAATCTATGCTTGCCACATCTTTAGATTGCATTCTGCCAGGTAAACTACCGCGATATAACTATGTATCAAATTTAACTAGTATTGATTGACTTTCCCAATTACGTAATTCATTAAGGGGCGGTTTTTATAACAATAAGTTTTAGGAGTTATTTCGCTCATTACAACGCACTACTTGAACTCATCAGTAGGTATTTGTAGTGTTAGACTATCTATAGAACTCCGGATTTTTGCTTTGACATTGATTTTACAACTTATTTATTATATATAATATGTTATTAATACATCTGTGAGTTATAAAAATCGACCAAAATCTTAACGTAAAATCTATTATATTACTGTAACATAAGTTAATAGATTTATTTAAAAATTATATTAAAATTTCTTTCCGATCTCTAATATCAAATATTAAAATATAATTATTTCTATAGATAGAACTATATCAAATAATTATATTTGATTAATTCGATATAATTTTCCTTTTATTTTAACTTTAAATAACAAAATGTTGGCAACTCTAGTCTATTGTATTTATATTCTTATGAACATTAACATTTTATTTAATATTTAACAGTCTTCTACCGTTAACTAAAATAAAAGAAGAATAAAACAAATATGTAATAATATAAGATACTTAAATCTTAAAATAAAAGCATTCAGAATGCAGATATATTCAACTCCATCCGACGAATGGGCACCATTTTTTTTTTTTGTTTTTTTTTTTGCTACTGTTACTGCTGTCATATTCTGAAGGCACTTAAAGTTGTTTTTCTATTGGAATTTTTTTTTGTTTTTTACTTTTTTTTTTATTATTATTGCTTTTCTTATAATTTATAATCGGTTGTTTTTGTTTGATGCTATTCTCTCTCTCTTTATACACGCCATCTTTAAAACTGTTATGTTATCGTTAAATCTTGTATTATTATGAATATTTGTTCATTGTTTGTTCGTGCAAATGTTTTTATTACTTTTTGCGGGCAAGATCGGAGGGGTGAAACTGACAAAAAAAAATCTTGTTTCTTTTTACTCTTCAATCAAATTGAAATTGAAATTTTGACCAAAAAAAAAAAAAAATTTAAAATGAATAATAAATCAATATATATAAGTAAGTATGTGTAGGTACTTGTATGTACGTATTCATTTATGAATTAAAATTAATATATACAATTGAAGAATTAAAATGGGAATATTTGAACAAAATGTTTTTAATATGTTGAAAAAGAGTTGAATTACCAATGTATCCAAGTTGATTTACAAAATAAATAGCTAAAAACCTATCAAAAAAAAAAAAAAATTAAATAAATTCCATTTTTGGCATTTTTTTTTTTTTTTTTTTTGTTATTAGGGAACATTTTGAATTGTAAATTGAGAATAAATAATTTGAAAATATTAATTCAATATTTATGGTAATTAAATAAATAAATAATAAAACGAAGAAACAATTATATTTACAAAATATATTATTAAGTGAATTCAGTTTATTCTGAAAAAGGAAATTGGTCATATTCTGTTGTTTGCTTTGAAAAAGGAAATGGGTAGGTTTTTATGTAGATACTTTTTTAATTATACATAAATATAAAAAAACAATTATCCCATGTAACAAAATAATATTAGTATGGTAGGTGGAATTTGATATTATTGTTACTTCTTGAAATGATAATAAAACTAAGTTATGCTTTTTTGACGCCATGAAGAAAATCTGTGTACCCCAATAGTTACTCGAGCAATGATTGATTTATTTTTTTGCTCTAACTGTGTTATAAATGGATTTTACTATTAGTTGCTATTAAATTATATATATAGTTTTCGAAATACATATTGTATATGAATTCATGAATATTTTCTTAATAGTATAAAGTTTTAGTTTAAATTTGCTAGTATTTTTAAATCCTTTTAAAACAAAAACAAAAAAGAAAAACAATTTAAAAAATTTTAAGTTTGCCAATTATTTTTCGACTTGATTGTAATAATAACACTTTTATATTTTTATGAAGTAGTTTCTATATATATATATATATTTAACAGTTGTACTATTTATATTATCGTCTCTGTATATTAAACATAAAATTATACGTAATATAAAATCACGTTAAAATTTCCAGAATTTCCCTTCTCTTTTCTATTTGACGTCATAAAATTGATTCTTATCTGAAAAACAAATATGTATCTCTTGCTACAAAAAAAATGTGTATATATATATATATATATATAAAAATAAAAAAAAGCTTATTTTAAACAAAATCAAATAGAAGATAACCGCAAATTTATTTTATTTGTATACAACTTACAGTGTTTTTACCGATCGTTAAGCTTATTGTTAACTATTTTTTGAATTATAATTTTTTTTTTATATTTTGTATTTAATTTTTTTAATAAAGTTTTTAAATTTAGTTTATTAACTTCTTTTTTTAATTTAAACACCTTTGAACTCTGTGTCTTCTCTCAATTAACTCAATTTTTGTATTTTAAATTGGCATTCCATGGTTTTTAATGTCTTGAATTTTTTGTTTTGTGTACACCTTCGTCTTTGTTATATTCAGTTGCCTTCGGAAAGAACCGTAAAACCAAATCAACACATATGACTTAAAATAGGTATAACCTAAAGACAGAATCTTAAAAATCTGATGTTATAGAAAAAAATGTTTTGTAAATACGCAATGAATTTGATAAATAAGGATGGAGAAAGAAAAGTTCACTTCAAGCCGTTATTCATTTTGACCTTATTTTTCTATATTAGTTTTTGTGGTCTCCGTTTTTATTTGATTTCTGAATAAGTAATTAAAAAAAAATTTTACAAAATATAATCATTCTCTCGCCACATACGGCTGATCTACCGCACCACGTAATCCTGCTCTCTTTTATTTTATAGGCAGTAAACTTTATAAATGAACTTTGGATATTTTATCTAATCCAACAATGTAACTCCATAGACCTATATATATCACAGAAATCTTATTTCAATAATTTCTGACCGTTTTCCATTCATTTGGTTTAGTTAACTTTATTATTATTTAGATTGTGTCAAAAAATTTTCTTTGATTGTATTTGTGTTTCAATTATATTGTAAAATAAAATTGTTTGGACATTCGTCCATGAAGAAAAAATTCACTTTAAGTTGACTAATTCTAATTATAGTATGATAAATTAGTATTTGAATTCCAATTAACTAATTTGAAATTACCCTGGTTTGTGTCCATGATTAGTGAACGTCAAATGTTTCTAATTGATGACAGCTCAATTCTAATAGAAAACACATAAATCAAATATAGACTTGTATATCACAGAATTCTCATGTCAATAATTTTTAACCGTTTTCCATTGATTTCGTTAATTTGTACAATTTTGTGATCATTAGAATAAGTGTTTCACAACAAATGTAATCTAATCTTAAATTACAACTAGTTAGTTATTTAATTTTTGTTTGTTTATTTGAAATCGCAGGTATTTTTTTTTGTTTTAAACCAATTTTTTGCCAGTTTTGTTCAATTTTGATGTAGCACTGCGATTTAGTAGGTGAAACTTTTTATATATAGTTGAAAGTTTTATATTAAAATGATAAAATAGATTTTATATGAATATTAAACGTAAATTGTTAACACATAACTACATAAACTGAAAACTGAATAGAGAAAACATTTTTAGATGTTTTTAGACATTTTAGAAACGTTTTTTAGAACATTTTTTACCATTCTCACAATTTATATATATTAAAACCTCATGTCTACCGTGGCAGTAAAATTGAAAATAAATATTTTTTACATAACTAAGTAGTTAGTTATTCATTTGACGTGTGGCTATAACTGTATATTATAGTATTATAAATACTATAATTATTCATTTGACGTGTGGCTATAACTGTATATTATAGTATTATAATAATATATGTGCTATACACTGAACAAACAACATAAGCTGTGTTTTCTAAGAAGATAAACAATTTTATTCTATAAATCTGAAAGTATATTCCAATATTTTAAAAATGATTGTATCCTACTTGGAAATGATGTTGATCAATTTTTCCTGATTTCAAACAAAATTTTTGAAAAAAAAAAAAAAACGACACGACAATTAAAAAAACAGAATAGAATAAGCTTATAATTAAATCGCATACTTTCGTTACATTTATAAAACCATTTATTTTCTCTATTTGTTTTTGTTTTGATTCCATGAATAATTAAATCTTTCAAAAAATTAGAGGAAATCTCGTTTTATACTATTTTGCTATTTTTTTTTTTTTTATTTTAATTTTCCTGTCGTAAATGAAAAAAAAAAAAAAATTTAAACAGAAAATTTTAATTTTCAACCAAAAAAAAAAAACTAATATAAAAAAGTGTGTTCTCAATTCTTCACAGGTTCTTCTTCATGACACTTTGATGTATTATTTACTCACACTATCTAAGTACTACTTTTTTTTTTATTCTATACATTTCATATTTATGCAATTGTATGTGTGTGTATGTATAATTATAAATAAATGTATGCATAATTGCATTTTAGAATATTTGACGTATTTGCGTCATACAATAAAAATAATAATAATAGAGATAAAAATAAAAATAACAATAAAAGAAAATATAAACATTTAAAAAAATTGTTAAATAATAAAAATGTTTGAAATTTCTGCCAAGTTCATTTTTCTCAATTAAATTTAGAATGCGACAAGGCACACACATAACTATACGTACATTCATATTTAATTTTTTTTTTTTTATCAAATTTGCTTAACTAAGAGGTAGCTTGTTTTTGTTTTCTAAAAATGCATATATACAGTTATAAGATCACCAGATTTAATAAAATGTTTCTTAAATTTAAATTTAAATGATATAATAGTTAATTTTAATTAACACTGTAACTTCATTTCGGTAACAATAAACAGCTGTTAAGTTTAATTAACAAATTATGATTAGTGCTGTGATGGTCATTATAACTGTCAAAAAAGTGATATTAGCTTCATTTCGGTAACAATAAACAGCTGTAAAGTTTTATTAACAAATTATGGTATGCTCATACAGTATAACATATATACAGTAATGCTCATTATAACTGTCAAGTGATGTATCTCATAGTTTTATATCTATCAATATGTCAACGACCGAAATAATATCAGATATTTCGTGAATAGTGAGTGGTCTGTAAAGAAGGATAATATTGGTATTGGAAATAGAATGTATTTCATGTTATGAGCTTTTAAAAATTAAGGGTGTGTGCTTAATAAATTGCAACTAATTTTAATTCTGACATAATATGTTTATAATTGACTAATTTGAAACTATAATGGTTTGTGTCTACGAATTAGTTTACGTCAAATGTTTCCAATTGATGACAGTTCAATTCTAATTGAGGACATAACAATCAAAGATCAAATTAATTTTCATATATATATATTTTATTTTTTATTATTTATGCCAATTCAAGTTGTCAAAAAATTGGCTATTTAGTGTCTACGAAGTTAAAACTAGTATTTCATTAAGCACACACCCTAAGTATGTTAAGCATACAAATAACAAATCAGGTCATATCATCTTAGTTAGTTGTAGTTTTATCTTGTCTAACATAATATGTTCAGATAACTAAGAATTTGACTAATTAATAAGAATTTGAATTCGAATTGACTAATTTGAAACTACACTGGTTTGTGTCTACGAATTAGTTTACGTCAAATGTTTCTAATTGATGACACTTCAATTATTATTGAGAACATAAAAATCTAAGATAAAATTAATTTGTATATATACTTACTAGTATTCGTCTACTCTGCGAAATTCTAGGAAGTTGAATAGAAAATCGTAGATACTCAATCTCATTATAAATTGATTTCCATAAATAGCATACATATAATTTTTTTAATCAATTCATCTTAGACAACAACCAACATATGTAATCATTTATTTAAAAAATTAAATTAAATTTAAATTTCATTCTGGCGAGAAAAAAATGAAATTCTCTACATTGGTGAGCTGCAGCAATTTGTTGCAATTTGCTGCAAGGGTTCACATGTGTACCGTACTTTTTCAATTTACAGATTAAATATAATGAATTTATTTTTTATTGCTTATTGCCAATTCAATTCGTCAAATAAATGTCCATTTGGTATTTAGAAAGTTAATTTTAATTCTAGGCAGTTTGACTAAGCACCCTCCCTAATACATTAAGCATTCAAATATCCAATCAGTATATTTAATTGAAGTTTCATATTTATTTGATGAATGCCATGAAACAATAAATGATCAAATTTATTGTTAGGTTTTTTAAGGGGGTTGTTAAAAAGGTCCTACTTCCAGCTAATACTTAGTAGTAAATTTTCAAATTCATTTAAGTTAATTTATCAATAAAACTAATATCTATATGAAGTTACTCTACTATCACTACTTTAAGAACAATAGTAGTGGTAATTTATGCTTATATTTTTATTGAACATATTGTGTGGGTAGTATTATATGAAATATTTGTATTTTTTTAATCGATGAATGGAGATGAAATTACAATCATATTACTTTTTCATTCATATCTAAACACTAATTAAATGTTGTACACACCTCTAGATTCTCTTGGAAAAAATTCCTGAATTTTTTGTAATATATAAAAGTGGCGCTTATCAACAACAAAAAAATAACCAGTAGATCTGGTAACCTCATAATTTACGTAATTCATTTTAATTTCATTAAATTAATTTTCTTATGCCAATTTTTTTTTTTTTTTTTGTATGATCTTTAGACAGTAGATATATTTATATAAACAAAAAAAAAACCAAAAAAAAAAATAAATAATGTTTTGTTAGGGAGCCGAGTATCTCATGAATTATATGTCTATATTTTTGTTTTTTTTTTTTTAAAGAGGAAAGAAAAACAAGTATCAAAGAGCAAAAATTTTATTTTACATTAATTGTTTTTAATATCATCTTAAAAATAGTTATAGTGCTAAAACTTGGGTTATCTTAATGTGAACACTGATGGAAATTAATTTGTAATAAATTGAAAAGTCTCTGCTAGACAGTGTTTATAATTGATTCAAACTTATGTTATGTCAAATTCAATAATAATAATTTTCTATTAAAATTGTTTTATTTCACTGTAATTCAATTTAAAATATTTTCGACGAATTTATTTGTTGTTGGGATGGTGTGATGTTAAATATAAATCGTAGGAGGAACTGATCTTTCCCGTTAGCTAGTGAATACCACAACCCAATTATGACATTTACTATGTGTCTACACATCGCGGTTCTGGATGACAGACGAATCCTTTAATACTTTGTATTACTAAAATTTTGTCAATATAAATTGTTTGAATCAACTTATTTACTTTTAAGTAATGGGAGCTATCCATAGATATATAAAATATAGATTGGCAGGTAGAATAAAAATTTTCAGCCATTTTTGAAAAATCTGAGTTCAAATAATTTAGTTTCTACTGCAAATAATTCCCTTGAAAATAGAAACTTCGCACTAATGTAATATGAAAAGTTTAGAGTAAAAACAAATATAAAATCACAATAATTTTAATAATTGGATTATTTTTAACGTCTCTCATTTTTAAAATCTCACTTAATTTAAAATAATTCTTTTTAAATTTTCTTTTAAAAACATGTATATGTGTATATTTATACAAAATTCACAATAATATATAATTAACAAATCATAAATTAAAGTTAAAAAAAGATGCTTTGATACGTATATATTTATGTTCTTGATCAGAATTATATAAACAAAATTAATTAAATTGATACATGGATTGATACAGTTTGATGTTAAACTAAATAAAATGACCAAGAGTGGGAAAAAATTGTTTTACTTTATCGCATATATTATATATTATTTTATAAAACTAAATTCACATAGATTCTATTATTTACACATTTCCGTGAAATTTGATGTCTACATATATATTGATAATATTAAAACATATTGGATGATATGTATACAAATTTATATTATTTATAAGGATTATTATATTGTTATTATTATTATTATTTAATAATCAATGTATATCTAATATCTTGTATTATATGCATATATATATATAATATTTATCATTCCCATCAAATTTAAAGTTTTTCCCTCTATTTTTCTTTTCCCCTAAACGTTTTCCAATGCTCTAAAATTGCAATTAATAAAATGAAATAAAATGATTTTCAAATTATCGTATTAGCGTAAAAAATATATTTAAAACAGAAAAACTATAAAAAATAAATAGTTAGTAAATAGTTATATATGTGTAGGTAAAAAGGTTAAAAAACAAAACTAATTTAAAATTCAATAAGAAAAAATTGAAAAGAATCTATTCTACAAAACCATCAAAATATTAAGAAATGGCTGTTAAATTTATAAAATCAAATCAGCTCATTTTTGGCTGAATCTGACATTTAATAATTAATATGATAATGTATTAGAGAGAAAGAGAAAGCAATACCAAGCTGCCAATCTATATTTTATATATCTATGGAGCTATCCAACATTGCATTTAAAGAATATCCTGAATCTGATCACAAAACCGGGACAGTATCCTAAAGGACTCAGAGACTAATTAAAAAACACGGGTTATCACAATAAGCCCTTTTGCGGCTGCGGTGATATAGGGGACAGATATCCTCCTGAAATTCACAATCTATCTATCTATCTATTTTCTTTTGATCATTTAACTCTGTTGTAGCATATGGCAGAATTTGAAGTTTTAAATTATATTTGTTATTTTAGAATTTTTTATATTTAAATTAAATTTATTTATAATCAAGATAAATATTATTTATTTTAATATTTTATTTTCTTTTTCTTTCAGGTGTGTAATAACCGAAATCAATCAAGATTTAAAAATTTATTTGTGAATTATTTTATTTATAATTTGAAATGATTCCATTACCGGATGAAGAATTTATTATGAATATTTTAAGAATTGTCTACCATGATGTTGGTTGTTCATATCATCTGAATTTTAACATGAATGTCGTGTTGGTTACTAAGCCGAAGTTATTCTATAAAATAGAATTAATGTTTTACATTTGAACTACTTCATATATCAAAATTTCATGAGCTTAGAAATAACTAATCCAGGATTTATTTAAAATACTGTTAAGAAAATATTATGTAGCAGCTCAAGATTATTTCAAGATTATTTCAAAAAATTCAAGAAATTTGAAAAGCAATTAGAGAAATTCAAATTTTACCGTTAAATAAAAACTTAAAATAAATATCGAAATTTTTTTTTATTAAGACCACAGATTTATTTTCTTTTTTTTTTTCATTTTTATTTTGAATATTATTTAGTAACGCTTAGATTGTTCATTGCACATAATTGATCAACTGATCGAATTTTTTATGATTTATTTGAACTGGAATTGGCAAAACAAATCAAAAGTTCAAGGACAATTCTACAAGAAGAACTGAATTAAAAATTTATACCGTATTTTTCTCTTTAAAAATTTGTTACTTGAATTTCTTCTACGATCAAGGGAAATATTACTGTAGTTCAGGACACACCTAATATCATATTTAGAACAAAAAAAAAAATAATAACGTCTCTGATATTTTTTTACTACAGAAATCGGTAAAATTTTTACTTACTTGATTTTACATTTGAAGCTAATTATGTTTAAGATTACACAACTTTATTTGTTTTGGTTTGGTCTAACATAAAACATTGTAAAAACATTTAATTTGATTTTTCGAACCGATTTGTTATTATTTCATCACTGAGAATTTCAATTTCGTAATTTAAATTAGTGACATTGAAAACAATGGTTTTTTTACTTTAATTTTTGTATTTATCTACATACAATATTTATAATCAAAAGGTAAGTAGTACTATAAAAGAAATAAAGTACATCATCCAAAGCCTTGTAACCGAATATTAACCCAACAGATGTAGCATGTTTTGTTTTTACAAAATTGCAAATTTGGATCATCCAATTTAAAAACTTCACATATTTTTATTTAAAATAATTTTAATATCATTTACAGTTACAGCGCAATATGTCAATTAATTTCTCAATTCAAATATTGAGTGATCTTAAATCGATGTTTAATTTGAACTTAAGTCGGTTGCTCAATTCGCTCAAAGTATGAGTTGGCTTAAAAGTATGAATCCGCTAAAAGTTGGACAAATAATTTTGTATAAACAACCGCGGAAGTCTATTAATATTCAATAGAATTAACTTTATAAAAGTTTATCAAAAAATTTTTGGGTATCCCGAAAGTCTATTGAAATTAATAGAATTGTCAAAAACGTTGTTACATGTTGGCCAAAATATTTTCTGTCAAAAATATAAATTTTTCAGTTTGTAATATTTTAAAAATATAACTTCGTCCATTTATCATATGTTTTAGTTGGATTGTAGCTGATGGACACTATCGAATGGTTTTGACTAATAAAATAATTTGACTTAAGAGTTGATATGATACTGAATACTGATAGTTACTAGCTTAGTTACTAATTCTGAAGTTAGATAGATTTAAGTTGTGGGTTGTGACAAAAAAAAACATTTCTATTATAGAAAAAAATCAATAGACTTCCGCGATTGACCCGAAAAATAAATTCATTTATAACTAAACAATTTAAATTTTTTTCTTGTCCTTTACTGTGTTTATGTAATTTTTTGATAGCTTTATTTGAACATTAATAAAATTTACGATATTATTATGTACATTATTATTATAATAATATCTCATTTGTTTTTAAAATTATAATAAATAGTTGTGTATTAAAATTGTAGGATTTTTAATGTATTCTTAAATATTTAAAAATCATATTTTAATTTCAAAAACAACAACAACAAAAAACAAAGGTAAATAAATAAATAAAAATACATTTTTTAAATTATTATATTTAATTAGCTGTTAATTAGAGGGATGAATGTCAATTATGATTAGTTACATGACATTATCTCATATATGTACATATAAAAGTTGATTACTTGTAAAAGGAACGAATTTAAATAATTTAAAATAATGAATAAAATAAATTTTCATGACTGTAATAATAATTGCAGACTACTGAATTAATAAAGATTTGTTTTTTTTTAGAATGTTCGAAGCTTTCAAGCATAAGCTGAAAGTAATTAATAATAATTACTATGTTAAAAAACAAAATAAAATTAAATTAAATGATTTTAGGTATTATATTAGATATTTTAAGGACCATCAAATGGATATGATTATATTTATGAATGAGATTGTTTTAGATTATCTCATTATTTAAAGTGTTCTATTTAAATAATAAAAATTTATAATATTTTCGACTTATTTATTAATAATTTTAAAAAAATTCTGATTCTTCTAAATTATACAAGCAAATTATAAATTTGAATCTATTAATTAGTATGTCTATCGTATCACTATTTTTTAAGTTTATATACAAACTATAGTTAAAATATACTTATTGTGAATGAATACAAATTTCCTCTAACAAATTTGGATCACATTTAAAAAAATATTTATTTTTAGTATATCACTAAGACATGGTCTGATAAATGAGTACACTTATTTTTCCAATCAACTTATTATTAATTTGTTAAATATTGATTTCACTGGTATTCGTACCTTAAGAAGGCTCATATTTGAATCTGTTCATATTTTGAGTCTGTTTTATCTTTGAGCCTGCTCATATCATATAATTTTTTTTAGACTTTTTATAGACTTAGTTCACACTCAATTTATGATCCCGTACTTTCACTCAAAATATTACTAGATTCAAAATTCGAGTTAAACAATGATTTAAAAAAAAAATCACAAATATTTTACATTGACGTGAATAAATGAGAAAAAATAGCATTATGAAAATTTGTTCTCCTCTCAGTACATGAATGTTATGAAATGTTTTATTTTTCAATTCTTTAAAATTAATTTGGAATAACTACGTTTTAGTTACTACTAAAAATAAAATATAGCTATTATGAGGACAAAGTTACTCTATCATGTAGTTTTCAACAATTTTTTTTGTTTTGAGCCTTTTTTAAATTAAATCAAGGCTTTCTAATTGACTTATCTTATCTTCAGAGTGGTTTTGTGTGTGTCCTTTATATTAGAAATTTACCCTCTTTCTACATCAGACAGACAAAATCTAAGATTAAATTTATTATAAAATGTGATGATCAGTCACATGTCAAATAAAATCTTAAATTTAACTGTCATAATTATACTTGACATTATCTAGAAATAAATAAAAAACAAACATACATATACTTGCATACATACAATTTCTTTCTGAGTTCTTCTAAATATTAATTTATATAATCATATATTTATAATCACCCAATATCAGATGCTGAAGCGATACTTTTCTATTCTGTTGAATTTTTCATCTAGTTATCCCGTCGGCCTTTTCTCATAATTTAAAAATCGATGGAGTAATCTATGGAGTCTCGGGTAAAATTATTTTGAATTTTTGGTTAATGAAGTTAAATATAAATGGATAAAACACTTAAGTAAGGATTAATCATTAATTTTGGTAGCATTTTTATTCAAAATTTGTGTTTTTGTTTTGAAAAAAAGGGCAAACAAGGTTTATCTTTACTATGACTATTTTACAACACTTATAAAATATGTATTTAAAATTTGAAACTAATTCCATACAAACATATTATTATCCAAAAATATTATAAGAACATCTTTTGTTTTATATAGCTACCAATAATCTTTTTTGACAGTAATAAGTGGTCAGTACTACCAACATAAAAAATATTCTATCGCCCTGCTTATATGATCGTCTAACATAAATGCTTATTCAGTAATTTTTTGACAGTAAAAATTAGTCAATACTACCAACATAATAAAATGTTCTATTGCCCTGCTTACATCGTCTAACATAAATGCGTATTAAGTAATAACCTTATTAAAGCAATCATCTTTTTTGACAGTAAAAATTAGTCAGTACTACCAACATAATAAATTGTTCTATCGCCCTGCTTACATGATCGTCTAACATAAATGCTTATTCAGTAATTTGCTGACAGTAAAAATTAGTCAGTACTACCAACATAATAAAATGTTCTATTGTCCTGCTCACATGATCGTCTAACATAAATGCTTATTCAGTAATAACCTTATTAAAGCAATCATCTTTTTTGACAGTAAAAATTAGTCAGTACTACCAACATAATAAAATGTTCTATCGCCCTGCTTATATTGTCAAACAGAAATGCTTATTCAGTTAGATGTGATATGATCAATTTTTTTTCGCGTCAGTAATGCATCTAAGAAGGATATGTATATACAGGGTAATGCAAATAGATAAGGGTATGTATATACCGGGTGTTGCAGATCATGCGTATCAGCTTTTTAAGAGGAAAGAGCCATTATTTTAAAATTTAAGAAAAATTTTATTAAGTAAATCAAGGGTGTTCTATCGATTGTTGATATTTTCAACTTCCGGGAAGGATAGGAAACGGGCTTTTTAAGACCAAAAATCGCCCAAATTGACCGAAATCGAGATTTTCAAATGGGAGTATTTTTTTATGGAAGTTTTTATGCCCTGGAACACCCGGTATATATATTTATTTCAAACCAATAGTCTATATATATATCAATAACCCCAAAAATTTATTCCTAAAACTGCTTGCAATATATTCATACAAACTATAACTTTCATCAAACCTTATAACTACTCTCACAAAAATCGAATTCAAATAGAATGAATCTCTGTTTTTCTCATCAGATTAAATTTTTATATCAGACTCTGTTTGCAGATCAGATTTCCATCAGATTTAGATTCAATCTTAATCTTTTTGACAGGCACATAAATGGTATCTAATATAATGTAATATGATAGAAAAAACAAAGTTTTGATTTGAGCTGTATCGTCATCGAAATAACATGATAAATATATATAATGCAAATTGACATAGAATATAATGTAATGTAACTTAATGCAGATTTCAATTAAGCTAAAATTTATTTTGATATTATTGTTTTCAAGATAAATTGATTCCTAAAGAAAACCAGTTACATATATTATATTATATTATATTGTCTAGTCTAATCCTATTAGTTTCTTATTTAATTTTTTAACCACACTATTGTTAACTTAATATATATGTACTCAATATAATTTAAAATATTCGATAATAATAATGCACATATGCATACTCTCTCTCTTACATATACAAATATGTATATATATAACATTTATCCTTTCCAGTCTAGTCGTGTCAATTCTACTTAAAATCTTATTTTTTTTTTTCATAATTTATTTATGAAAAATATTATTTCTTTAGATATACTCGTATATTATATTTGATTTAATTTTTATTTTATTATTTTTTTTTATTATAAAATTTTCATATCCTTACTTCCTTGTATGTTATCCAAAAAAAAAAAAAAAAAATTGAAAAAATTAAAAATTATTCTAGCGTATATAAAAATAAAATCTAACAAACTAAAATGACAAATTATTTGAGCAATAGATACATATACATGTGCACATTATGTACCACTTCACTTGTCATTGAACTTTTTTTTCCTCTTTATTCAGTTATTTATATATAATGATATAATACAAAATAAAAAATGCATACATATATTCCAGATATGAATAGAAAAACTGATTTATCACCTGGATATTTATGATATAAATAATACAAAAAAATAAAAAAAAAAAAGTTTAAAAAAGTTTCTCAACAAATGCACCACTCTAAAGTTTACCTATAGCTGGAATATTTCTTGAAACTTCCTTATTAGTTCTTTTTTCAGTGCATTATTTTATTTTCGTCTCTTTTTTTTATCTCTTTCTCACTTGCTCTCTTTTTAAATATTAAAATATTGAAATGTATGGCTTAAAGAAAATGCAGCACCCTTCTTCACTGTTCTGTATTTGTACTGTTTTTCATTTCATCAGGTTGACAAGTACATATACAAAAATTTACCTTTTAAAAAAATTTTCTTTACAAGTCAGCACAGTGGTTCAAAAGTTGAAAAAATGTCTGTTCAGTAGATTGAATACAAAATCGTACTGAGCTGTTTTAAGCAGTTAAAATTAAATGTCAAACATTTAACTACAACTATTTAGAACAAAAAAATCGAGTGAAAACTTTATTGTTTGTTTCAATTTTTGTTTAATTCAAATGATAGCTGTCAAAATTTTAAAAAGACTGTTAAAAACTGAACGGATACAAGTTTTAAAACAAAAGTTCAACTGAAAACAAAAAATTGATTTTTTCAGTCTAGATCAATCTATTTCTATATTCTACATATAACATAACAAGGGGGGATTACTATCATATGCCTGTTGTATCATTTACTTGTATGTTTTACAATTTGACAGTTTGAAATACATGCGTGTCATGACACGCTCCCATATAACAGATCTTATAAAATGCAACCGATATGGCTTTTGTATAACATATTAATTGAAGACTGAGGAAGTTGATATAATTTGAAAAGCTGTTATGCTTTACACTAGTATAATTATTTCTACTTTAAACATATAAGCAAAAAACTAAAACTAAAGTTATGTCATGTATCATCTGATGTGCAGGTCATGTGACAAAATTAAATGAATACAAATAAACCAGAAAGTTTATTGAATTAATATCAATAATTGACAAAAACAGAAACAGATAAAAACAGTCAACTATATGAATATCCTATGATCTCCAGACATAGACAGGCGGCAAATGTAAGAAGAAGCCTATGTTCAGCTGTTGCCGTTAACATTTGGTTATTGGTAATGACCTAAACTAATTTTGAGAGCAATATAAATTATTGTATACTGTTCTTAAAATATTTCTGAGAGCAAGAAAAAAAACAAAAATGAAATTCAACAGCTCCATTTCGAATGCCATGTAAATAGATCAAATTAGTGTTAACAATAGGTTTTGCATACGTTGCTATGTAAAAATAAAAACAGTAGAATAATTATTTGATTAGTGAAAATTTAATGATTCAAGTAAAATTTGAATTCTCTGAAGAGGATTACAACTAAAAAAAACAAGTTTGAGAATGTAGATTCAAAATATTAAAACTATAATTTATTGCATATCACTAGAATTATTTACTTTTCAGTATATTTGTAAACTGGTTTGAAATAGCAGCAAACATTTTTGTTCAGTATTTTTTTTTTACATGATACTACTAGATCGAATTCAAATAAATTGGAGATAATTTTGGCTGCGCTAATCCAAAATGTGAATCGATTTAGCAAAAATATGAGTCAAACACGCATTGAATATGTTAAAAAGATTATACTGTGAGTAGAACATACAAATTAACTACGTTTTAGACTATGTTCGTTACTATCGTAAAAATTCTTGATTCCAACCAAGACTCTGTATTAGTAGTACATATTTTGTTTTTATTCAAGAACGTTTTTTTTTTTTTTATTTCTAAAACACCAAAAATTTCATTCATATTGAAATATTTTATTTCTGTTTGTTTACATAATGACCATTATTTTTGTGTACCCTGAACTACTGTGCATGATAACAAAATATTTGTTGTTGTTGTTTTGTTTTAATTTAAGTTTTCTTTATAACCATTTATTATACCATGTAAGAAATGCAACTGTTATTTACCTATGACGGGGTCATATACAGGTAAAAAATATCTATTATAAATTCACTAAGATAAAAGTGGGTGGTAGTAAATATAGCGTGAATAAATATTAAACAAAACAAAAAAGAAGAAATGAATTTTTGATATGGTATCATAATATAAAACAAAAAAAAAAACAACAATAAAAACAAAAAAAAAATATGGTAAGAATTTGAAGAATTGAATGCATTCTTTTTGCGTTTATACGAATTTATACCATTCAAATTCGTATATATATATGTAAGTATTGAATTAAACTAACTACCCCAATCTGCATAGACTATAGATCATTATTTTGATGTCTATTAAAGCAAGTTTTGGAATCATTATATTTCCATAACTGAGAAAGGGTGCTATCTCATATCTTTGTAGTCATTCAACTTTGTCACAGGACTTGGTCATCTTCATTTAGTTTAATTTTTTGCTTATATAATTCAATAATGTGTTCTCTCAGTCTTATTTTGAAATTTAAGAGCTAAATTCATAAATTCTGTTTTAAGTCGAAAATCAAATTCGATTTGTGAGAAAAACAGAGCTCAAGACTTTTGGATAGAATTATTGATTTTATGCGATTTTAATGCTATTGAATAGCTCTCAATTGATGGTGTTGTTTTACAGCGTTTTTATATTTCTGAATAATACAATGAAACACAATTAAGCTTTTTTTAAATGTTCCTACCCAAGTAAATTTTATGTAATTTTATCATTGAAATTTATTATATCTAAAACCCATGTCATACATAACTCTAGATGATTCTACAACTATAGAAAACTGTACAGACGATACAGTGGTAGATTGTGTAATTTTGGGAGGGAATCTGTCTCCTATATCAACGAAGCCTCAAATGGGCTTATTGTGATTACATGTGTTAGCTCTAGTTAGCCCTCTGAGTCCCTAAGGATACCTGATTTTGTGATCACACTCAGGATGTTCTTCAATGTTATGCTGGATAGCTTCCAAGCTGTTCCCAAGTGGCAAAGTCTGCTGCGAGTGAGTTCTTCGCATTCACAGACCAGATGTTCCTCTATAAGTTGTTTTCTGTTAGACACATTTTAAAACTTTCTTTATTAGGCAAGGGTCTGTTATTATCCCTGCCAAGATATGTACTTGTTTCCTATTGAGGCTTATAAAAGTATTGGTTTTCTTGAGCGAGCATTTAGGCATGAGCATTTTTGTGTGACGATTCCAATAACGTGGCCCAGAAATCGTCAGCGTTTTGCTCTACCCAGACTCTTAGTTGCATCTTAGCTGTGCTCAGGGGAATCCCACAGAACGATCTTGATTCTGTGAAAGGCAATCCGATGCTTTTCTCGCTAGATAATCTGCACCTTCGTTTTCTATTACGCCAGACTGCCCTGGGTTATTCGTTTCCTGCTATGCCAGAATACCCATATTATTTGAACCACACATGTAACGAAGAGTTTAAAATTAAATTTTTTTATGGTAAAAATAGCCAAGTCTTCATAAGTTTATCTCATTTATTGAGCAGAGCCAAGAAATAGTTGGTAAGCGTTTCTTAATTTCTACACTTGGTATACCCATCCATCAGTTAAATTTTTTAATCAAATTTTCTGAAGCTATTACATAAAATTTGTCATAATTACTAAGAATAATAGTAAAATTATTTAAATCTAATAAAAATTCAGTCACAACCCCCAACCATAATGAAATTGAGTAGTGCTATTTAGACTTAAGTCTGTACTATAAGAAAACAACTGAAATGAGTACTTCAATTTCTTTATAGGTTTCTTTTCAAGTTTCTTCTTATAATACTCCACCTATTTTATGTTCTCATAATTCTCATCTATTATCAACAAACTTTCGATTCGTATATGTGGGATTTTATAGATGGTAGTTAACGTTTATTGCATATAAAAGAAATTAATGAATTCAAGTTATTTTGCTTCATTTTGTTTTGTTTTTTTTTTTTTGTATACTGTAAAAGAAAATTATTACTTAGATAAATTTTTTTGCAACAAAAAAAATAATAATAAAAACAATAAGAAAAAAAAAACTAATATTATGAACGCATTCATGTGACATCAAAGATATGCGAAAATCACAAAAAACGTTCTCGTATAAAAGAAAACAGCTAAGGTAATTTTGAGAAATCTTTAAAAACAAAAGAAAAAGTGAAATGAGTTTTCTTTTTTATTGGAAAATTCTTTGAAAAAAATTTCTTATTTTTTTTTTGTTTCTAGTAACATGCAACAATTTTGTAATGCATGTAATTTAAAACAGTTAGTTTTAGAATAAATGAAATTTTTCATTTGGATTTTTTGTGTTAGTCTGGTTGGTTGTCAGAAAATTTAATTTAAAAATAAAATTGTGGACATACCGTGACATCAAAAATGCATTGGAAACGTCAAATTTACAATGTACTATGATCAAAATTGCTTTTAAAAAAAATTTACAATGTCTTGAGATCAAAAATGTTTGATATCGGTTTTAATACTGCAGTAAAAGAGTAGAGTGGCGTAGCGAAAAATTATTTTAGTATACATTTTTTTAAAATCTACTGCAATCAGTGTTTCCAAATCAATGGCGAAATAAAAATGCACTGTCAAAAACATATATTTAAGCAAATTTGATTAATTTTTAGTTAAATTTGTAATGAAAAATTCTTTTTTAGTCAGTTTTGGTAACCATTTGATTATGTCAATAAAATTCAGTAGCCTAAGCATAATTCAGTAAGAAAGTAAACAAAAATAAAGTAAAAAACCTTCATATTCAATATATTTTTTTGACATTCATATCGTCCTTGCAAATCTATTATTTTATTTAAAATAATATTATCAAAAGCATTTTTTTTTTTTTTCAAATAGAAGAAAATCATCAAAAGAGTCCTTATATATCTTTCTAATTTCAGGGGGGGGACTGTGTGAAGTGAAGGACTGTGTCGACTTTACCGCACTAAAAACTACTATCCTTTTGTTTATATTAAAACTAGTCTTCTAGACTAACCATTAATACATTTTTGCTCTATTACTTCAGATATATTTGATCAATCAAAATCCCATTAGGAATTATTGAGAGATAAAAAAAATTTTCCTAACACAGTTCGAACGGTTTCGTCCGTTTAAGACATCCTACAAAGTTTTAACTGTCAGCTAAGCGTAAAACTTCAGTATTAACATGTTGAGAAAGACGAATTTTGTGGCCAGTTTGTATTGCCAATTTTTTGATTTCGTCTCTTATGATAGAGATCTTAAGATCTCTATGAATGTCAGCATTGCGAACATTGACAATGTTTCGCAACACTTTGTTTTGGAACGTTTGGATAGTTTGAATATGAAGTTGTTTAGCACAACCCCATATTTGAATACCGTATGTCCAGACTGGCTTTAATATTTGATTGTAAATCAAAACTTTGTTATATGTTGAAAGCGAAGAAGTCCGTCCAATTAGCCAATACAGCTGGTTGTATTTCAGTTCTAACTCTTGTCTTTTTTTCTTGGCATGTTCTTTCCATCTGAGCTTTGCATCAAGTGTCATACCAAGATATTTTACTGGTATGAGATTGTCATGGTACAGATATTGTTTATTGTGACCGCTATGGGCGACTCTATTATTTTGTTTGTAAAATTTACATGTGTGGATTTTGATTCGTTTAATTTAATTCTCCACCTTTTGCACCATATGGAGATTTTGTTTTTTGCTTGGTTCAATTTATTTGTTGCTTCGCTTATATTATTACCAACCGCTAATACTGCAGTATCATCTCCGAAATTTGCCATCGTTGCATCTTCTAGTTCTGGTATATCACTGGTGTAGAGTAAATATAGAATGGCACCCAGAATGCTCCCTTGTGGTACTCCTGCATGTATATTGCTTAGCATAGAGTAATCTTCCCCTTGCTTAATATGAAATACTCAAATGCTAAGTAAGATGCTATTACCTCGACATAGACTTTGGGTAGAAAACGATGCAGCTTGAATATATTATTATTTAGCCATACTTTATCAAAGGCTTGTGAAACATCAAGGAACACTGAAGAGTAGATACATTTTTCTTTTAGTGTCTTTTCGATGACATCAGTTATTCGATGGACTTGTTCAACAGTTGAGTGTCGTTTTCTAAACCCAAATTGGTGATTTGGTATGATGTTTCTACTTTCTATTATTGGTTGTAATCTTTTAAGCAGTATAATTTCTCAAATAATTTGGAGATTACTGGAAGCAATGAAATGGGTCTGTAAGACTTGGCCTCATTCGGATTTTCCTGGCTTATGAATCATTATAATCTCTGCTTCGTTCCAAGCACTCGGGATATATTTTAGTTTGAGCGCTGTATTCATTATTTTTGTTAGAACTGACAAAGCTTTTAGCGGTAGTTGTTTTAAGATATCAGCTGCAATTGAGTCAAATTCTGGTTGAATTTTAAACATTTGATTTCCTTTATTAATTCACTTCGCGTGATAATCGTTATTCTGCTATCTGCTTGAATAATTTGTACTTGATTTATGTCTAAATCAGATTCTATGTTGTTTGGCATAAACGTTTCAAAGAGGTGATCAGCGAAAGTTTTTGCTTTTTTTTTATCACTACGTGCCCATGATCCGTCACCTTTTCTAAGTGGAGCTGAATGCTCGATCGGTTCTTTTAGTTTTTTGGTTGCTTTCCAAAGTGAATATTTCTTTAGTAGCAGAGAGGTTTTCTAAGTAGTTCTGCATTGTTTCTTGTTTCAGCTTCTTTATTTCCCGTTTTAGCTCTAGAGACTTGGAATTGAAATTATTTTTATCTGCTGGTTCACGTGTTTGTTGCCACTTTCTTCTAGCTCAAAAGTATTTAAATTCATTTTTTAATTCACATTAATATAAATTAGCCGTTTCAAACACAAAACGTTTAATTATGCAGTCAAAATTATGATAAAAAATGTCAAATTATATTCCGCATTTTTTTTTGCATTGCAGTGGTTATGTACAGCTAAACAATGTTTCGATACAGTATTGAATCCGCAACAAAACTTTTTTCACTGTATTTTCGATGTTACGTGTATTATGTATGTAGTACATTTCAATAAATTTTTAAAAATTGGAAATAGTTCAATATAACATCAATTAACATCATTTATACACTGAGTGGCGTAGTGTATAGGTAGAATGCCCTTCTGCATTTTAATCGAAAAGTTTCAAGTCTGAAGCAATAAAAAAATGTTTTAGGGATTTGTCGATCTAGTCCAGCACATTTGGGGTGAAATAAATGACAAAAAATATTGAGTTGACAATTCGGTTGATAACAACTTAAATAAAATTAAACTACGCTATTTAAGATGGCTTCAGTTTTTGACAAGAGTAGTCATTTTCTATATTTGATGAGTTGATAAGCCAGTAATTTGATAAATAAATATACTTGAAATACATTTTAGTAAAAATGTAAACACTTGCAGTACCGTACTTAATTTAAGTACAAAAACGTTACTCTACCTAATTTTACTGTCAAGAGCATATAAAAAAAATGAAATATTGTTTCTTCACCCACTACCAGAAGCATGAAATTTAATGATATAAATTTTCAGAATGAGTTCGAATGATACTATTTTTATACCATTAAATTCTAATCTTTATTACTTAATGACCTACTTGAAAACATTTCCAGTAACTAACTATATGTAGATCACCAGAAATTAAAAAAAATAGGGTAATATTCACAAAAGTGGAACTCTTCATATACAAAGGAAGTAAAAAAAAAATATATATATATATATATATATACATTTCTAAAGTTTTCAATTATTTTCAAACTTTTTTTTTAGAAAATATTTTCATGAACATTTAAAAGTTCTCTTTGTAATTTAAACTTTGAAGACCTTAAAATCTAAAAATATTAATAAATTTTTAGATAAACATTTGAATGAAGTTTAACCAAATGGATTAGAAAAAATATGTGATAATTTTTTTTTTTTTTATACTTTCTTTTTTTTTATAATATTAAGTTTTTGAAGCCTAATAATATTTTTTTAGTTTATTTAGTTACTTTTGCAATTTAACAGGCTTATGTAACTGTAAATTTAAGATCCCATTCGTTTTTCAATTCATATCGAAGTGTCCTATAATATAGTTCTTCATTAATATGAAGTTATATTTAACTTAAGTGTTTGCGTGCCTGTGTTTTAATCATCGTTCTACAATTTGCCTTTTCACAATTTATTTCTTAACTAAAATATAGTGTACAGCATCGAAATTGCGAGCATATCTACCTTCACAGATCTTGCTGGTATAATTATTATAGTCCAGAAACAAAAGCAGGTGCTCAAAATCCAGTTTGACTTGTAAGAGTGGTATTTTGCAAACATTGATCAACTTTGAGATCACCTCACTCCTTTAACACGAGATCAATAGACCAAATCTTAGTTCAAATTCACTCATTTTATGTATTTGAAATAAATGACGAATTTTCATGTGTTTTCAGTTGCAAATGTAAAAGTAGTGCAATATTTTGAGTTGTGTAATTTTTTATTCGAACTCATAATAGCTGTTCAGTTACTAAGAAAGATCGTAAAAAAAATTCTGCATAGTTACTTAGTTCAAAAAATTATTTTTAATATTTCTGAAAAACTTACTTTTTTGAATCATGTCACTTTAGTTAAGACATACATGTGCGATATGTAGAATATTTTGGTTTAAAATAACTAAAACAAAGAGTTAAAAATGGTTAAAAAACAATAACATCTCAGATTTGGGGTTGGAAAAAGAAATTTACACACGCAAAGAATTACGACAAATACAAAATAAAATGGTTGAGTATTTAAGAATTTCGAATTACAACATTTTGTGTAACGGAACTCTAAGGTAAAAATAATTTTTGAAAAAGCTCAAAAATTGCTAACTCAAAATTTTATAGTTCGTTATTTTTTAAGCGCAAAATTATGAAAAATCATAATTTTGCAACAAATTTTTATACGATCAACAAATACTGTTCGTAGTTGCCGTAAAACATGTGTCGGTGTCTTACAGATTTGTTTAAATCTGTCATTATGAACAATAAATCTTGCGCATACATGCAGATAAATTTTTTTTTTCCGTCTATGAATTTATTGAATCTTTCTTTGTATTTGAAAATTACAATAAGTTTTAAAAGATAAAAAAATATAATCTTTAAGGGATTTATTAAAATAAAGGTTGGTGTACGGATTGTCTTACTTTAAAGATAAGACAAAATAATTTTTCTGCTAGTCAGCTGAAGTCTTCTTTTTTAGTCTGCTGATAGTTGGGATGTTCAGTAGGTTTTTTCCCAATGAATTTGGATGACACGACAATCTGATCGCATAGTTGTTTGTGACCTTTTCAAGTTCTTCTTTTACTGTTGGTATGTTTAAGTCTTTGTGCAAGTTTCTATTTTTCACATACCAAGAGTTATTTGTTATAACTCTTAGAACTTTTAATTGCATTTTTTGTATTATATCCATATTTGAGTTCGAAGTTCTTTTCCATAGTTGGCACCCATATGACCAGATGGGTTTTAGCAAGGAATTATATATCAGTAATTTATAGTCCAATTTTAGTTTTGAGTGTTTACCAATTAACCAGTATAAAGTCTTCAACTTTATTTTGAGTTGATCTCTTTTACTTGAAATATGATTTTTCCATATCGGCCTTCTATCAAGATGTACTCCGAGATATTTAACATCATTTGCTTGCTGTACAGGTATTCCATTTATGTTTATCTGTGGGCAGGACCTTTTTTTGAGTGTAAATGTTACATGGATACATTTGTTTTAATTTATTTTCATTTTTCACTTCTTCAACCAGTTTTCAATTTTATACACATGTTCTTGTAAATCTCTGGATGCAACCTGAGGGTTTTTGTGAGAGCTTAAGATTACATTGTCATCTGCAAATGTGGAGGTTACTAGATAATAACTTTCCGGCAAGTCAGATGTATATATTAAGTACAAAAGTGGACCAAGAAGATAAATTTTTTGAGTGTCATTTTTATTCATAGAGGCAGCACATGTACAGTTTGTTTATAGTTTGTTACATTAATTTTATGTTGAGTTGTAAAAATAGATTTGGTGCATGAAAGTGATAATTCAGACACGTACGTTTATATCATCGTACGTAAAAGCAATGGATGATTCTTAAACAAGTATCTATAGACAACAACATAATCCCCCATATAACTGCCCCTATAAAATAGCCCCCCCCCCACAATTGCCTATTTTCTACTTTATGAAGAAAATTCAGTTATGTTGTTGTAAGGAGCTTTATCTGCATCCGTCCACCTCTTTATGTTCATCCGTCCACCTTTTTGTGTTTATTTCACTTACTTAAATGTAAAAAGATAGTTATTATACTTATTTATTAAGATATATATTAAAATTCTTATATATATATTTTTTAATATATTTATTTTACTTTAGTAATTAATTATTATTGTTTACTTAGATATTTTCTGCTGCCATCAATAATTTGTTAAGTTACATGTAAATTTAAAGAGCACTCTAAAGCAGGCACACTAAAAACCTGTACAATCTGCCCGACGTTGACGCAACGTCAATCACTATATATGCTTTTTATTTTTGACTTTATGAAACTACGAGCAAATAATCGCAGGCGCGACCACTATGAACACGTCTTATGTCTATGAAAAATACAAAAGAGAACGGTGCAAAAATTTTTATCAAAGGCATTCTAACATTTATTCAATAACGATATGATTTCTACACCAAAAACACTGAAGGAAGTATTAACTTATACCTCAAAAAAAAAAAAAAAAACAAGCGTGTCAGATTTTCATCTATTATAACAGACGTTTTGGTCTAAATATAAATTTGACACTAAATATAGAAAACTAATTAAAAAAAAGAACTAAAGTCAACGAAATATTTATTAATTTTCCAATTCAAATTTAGGACGTTTCCGAACCTCTCGCACTTGCACTTGAAACTCTCACTAAACCTGTCAAATCTCACTAAATTTAATAAATTTAATTTTGTGATATCTAGCATATTTTAGACTACACTAAAATTTCGACAACAAATCAAGTGCGATATGACAGGTTTAGTGCGAGTATAAAGTGCAAGTGCGATACGTACGGAAACGCCCTTAATCAAAAAAATTCATGACTATCACCACACTCTACTTTTGTTTTCGATTTTGCAGCTCTGCAATTAAATTTTCATTTTTTTGATGCTGCTAATATTTTTAGTAATGAGAATTTTTCTCCTAAAAACAATTTATATATATACAATTTTAGTACATTACTTTCAGAAAGTTTACCATATTTAACAGTTGGTTGGATTCTCTTGAAACGTTATTAGTTTTTTTTTCTATATTTTTTTTTTATTTATCTCAAAGTATGCGTATATTTACTTACTTTAAAAAAAAAATCTATAAAATTTGATTTGAGAACACAATATATGTATATGCCACCATTAGAGTATTTAGATTTTACCATGATGAGATGATTTTGTTGCTCAATATTAAATTTTCTCGGTTATCTTTTATTTACTTGACTGAGTTTTATATTTTCTAGAAGAACAAAAATAAAAATAAAAAAACAAAAAAAATATATTTTTAATATGATTTTCAGTTGAGAAAATTTAAACAAAAAAAAATATATGTATATTAAAGTGTGTAAATATGTTAAATGAATACTTGAAAATGTCATTTTCCACTGTCATATTTTTAAATCGTTATTACTTATATGATATTATTTGACATTTAATTTAACAACAAAAAAAAAGTAGTTAATTGAAGCTTTCTGTACATTGTGAAATTGTTTTTGTTGTAATTTTTATTATTTAATAATCTGCAGATTTTAAAATATTTATTCTAAATGAGTACAGCATATATGGGGCAGACAAATGAGAGATTTGATAAATTTTTTTATTTGTGTCTGTAATCAGAATTTTTGTAATGTAATTAATAGTAAATTAGTTTTGATTAAATATTATTCTATAGAACTGATTTTAAATAACTATGTAAAGTACTGTAGGTACACCGATACCAATTTTGTAACAATAATAAGCCGTAAATGAACCGATAGCCTAAGCAATTAAAGCTTACAAATAAATTTATTGTGATTTTAAAGTTATTGTAATAAAGTAAATATATAAAATAATTCTAAATTATAAAAAAAGTTTGGAAATGAAAGAAAGTGTGCTGTAAAGTATGATAACATTTTCTCGACTGTCAAATCGATCTTAACCTATAATTATTGTCAAAAATAAATCATTATAACTCATGGGTCAACTCCAATCACCCTTACAAAATCACAATTTAATGTTAATTATGTTTTCAGTACCCCCTTAAAATAGCCACTTTCAGTTAACCATGTATATATATAAAATATAATTGAATATGAGAAAAAAAATATTACACTACAGATGGATGAAAACAATACTTCGCTTCAATAAATGTAACTAGTATAAGTACAAGTTAACTTTGATTTTTCAAGTGTGTAAAATATAATTTTAATATCAAATTTCCCATAACTATACCTTTGTACTAAATCAAGATTTATAAATCGTTTTTATTCGCATTTAAATAATAATTTCTCATGAGTTCATGTGAACTTCTTGAGTATTTGCTGTTGTTAAAATTAACTATAATTTATTCTATAATTAATCTTTTATGTTCTTGGCTCATAATAGATTGTTACATACATAATACTTTAATAATAATAATAATAATAATAAAAAAAAATTGTGATTTCCAACTGAATTATTTTCTTTCGACTTAAATAAAAAAATATATAATATATGCACTTAGTTGTACATACATTTTGTTTGTTTTTTTTGTGCAAATGATTTAAAGTTTAAATATGACTATAATTATTAAAATAATAATTTAAATGGGTTTTTTGTATTTAAGTATTAATCTTTTATTTTCCGGTTTAATTCAATGCAATAATTTTGTATTATATTTAAAAAATAAAATAATTTTAGTAATCATACTTGAGTACAAATATTCTCACAAAGTGCAACTAGACGCATTTAATATTCAATAGAATATTTTTCAAGCATATTAGATACAATATACATATGTGTGTTTGCTTGGATTTTTCCAAATGACATAATTATTTTATTTTATATTGAAGTTAAAAATTGTTATTAATATTTGAACAGAAAACAATGAAATTTTTATTTATTTATTTATTTAAGTATTATTTAAATTTTGAATACAAAATTTTTTTTTTAAATATTATTTTTGTAAAGCGGGTCGTCACATTACAACCCACTCTCTCATTTTATCTTCAAAACAATTTGTTCTTTAAAATAATAATTTTGATCTTCAAATCTTATACGGTACGATTAATCATTTACACGAATATGATATATGAATAACTACATACCTAAATAATAATTAAATATCATCAGAATATCAATTTAGGTACTATTGTATACGTATGTATTGAAATAAGTCAATGATAAAATCACAGAATATAGTAGAAAATAATAGTAATTAAAGAATAAAATTTATTAGTTACACATTACAAATCGTGAACTGTCTACGGAATACCGTTTTGTTTTTTTCCTCAGAACTTGGTTAAAAATCGTATTCTATTTAAGATTAAATAATTTTTGAAGAAATTAAAACAGCCAATAAGGCATATCTATTATTATAATTGACAAGCATTTAGAGACCTGCTCAGTAGACACCTTTTCATTTTATTTCGATTCTCCTACTCCTTAATGAACCTCTAATATAATATATAAGTTGTATATGAAACAAAAATGCGCACACAGTTGAAAATTTTTTACTCATATGGTTTTATTATTAAGCAAATACATTATGCATATTTGAGATCTTATTACAATAATAAACAAAAGCAAACAAATCAGTTATTATAATTTACATTATGTACTTGCAAATGAATCTATTTACATATGCCATATAAAAACAAAGAAACAAATTCATCTCAATCATAAAACACGAATGGTTTCTGCTATATCGTGTGAAGTCTATGACAGTACGTAAATCACTGTTTTTTTAAAAACTTTAAATTTAAATTCAACTTGAAATATAATTACTCAGCAGGGGCCCCAAATAAAATATATAATGTCCAGTTTTACTTTATTTACTTACTTTTGTAAATTTACATTTCATTCAATCATTAAATCAAAATTGAATTTAATGGAACCTGGACCAGGTCGATTTTAAACCCTAAATTGAATAAATTTTAAAAAACATATTAACTATATTTAATAGAATATAATGTAGACTCTCTAGGTAAAACATTTTTGAAAATATATAATGGTAGGAAACATTGCAATTATTCACTTGTATATCTATAACAGTATACGATATAAGAATAATTTTTTTTTTACATCATAATAAGTATCTGATTCTACGGGTATATCATTTTATTATAATAAAATCTTCTTAAAAATCCATACCCATATTCTCTCTGTCATATTGCCTAATCTTTTACGTTCTATTAAACAAAGTAAATATAAAAATTGGTGAGTGAATTACAATTATCACATTACCCAAATCACTGCTTACATTTTCTTTTTTTTGATTTTATATTGCTGAAAATTTTTACTCTAATGGAAAATCTATATTAACAATCTTTGATATTGCGTAGAAATTATTCTGTTAATGAAAACAAAAGATAATTATTATCATTCCATTTTTAACGGTATAACTATCTAGAAAATATATATAATCATGAAATTGAGAATGAAAATTTCGATTTGTGAAATGGAAACTTATTTTCTTAATGTAAAAAAAAAACACAAAAAACTTGCATTTGAATTGAAAATTAACAAATATTCCTTGTAACTACTATGTGTATGGGTGTGCATTGGTAACATAATACATATACAAATCAATGTGTCTCATTAAGTCCTACTCTACTCATATATTTTTTATGTTTACTCAAATTAGTTGATTAAATTTATTTTTGTAGTTTTGCACAGGACTTAAAAGAAATTAAAAGTAATGGAGAAAAATTTCTTTTATGGTTGTTACGTACAAAATTTTAGAAGGTTAGATTTAAGTAATTATCAAAGTGAAGCAAATTTTATAAATTTTTGGCAAACAAATTAATTTGATTTTCATTTCAATTTACATACTTACTAACATTTTTTGAAATACTTTGTGACTTTTTTATTGATTGATTTTTATTGTTTCGTATTTCCCGTTATGTTGTGTCAATGAACATTTTTTTTCAGATCTGTTGTTGATGAACCTTTATTTTTCCATATTTTCAGTGGTTGTTGTGACAAATTTTAAATGCAAGTGTCTGTTCTTTTATTGATAAATTTTTATTTTTCCATATTTTCCGTTAACTTCCGTAACCATTCATAAATTTTAATTTCAATGAACTAAACAGTTTTATTAAAACGGGACAGCTAGTTATAGTTAACGTGCGTTAATTTTTTTTTTTTCTGTTAGGATCAATAAGTTTTAATAATTATGAATAAGTTCTAAAGCGGGGAATTACCGATTACAAAGTTGTGTCAGATGTCAATGATATGTGGTCAAACAAAATGACGTTTTGTGAAAAAAAATCATTCTCATGAACGTACATTTTTGCAAAACGACAAAAAAAAACATTTCACAAAAAAAATGTTTCGTTATTTCTCTTTTCACAGGTCTCACAATACAGAAAGGTTGCAGAAGCAATTTTTTTATCAATATTTTAATTTCCTTTTTAAAAGTTGTTGTCTTCAGTGAAGACGAGGTTTCATTGAATTGGAACTGTAGCCAATCGATTTTGTATTAAACAATTCACTTCTTGTCCCTTTTTGTTAATTAACTTTCACCAAAATGTCGTTCATTTTTTATCAAATGAAAACTTTACGAATTGGCTTCTTTGTATAACAATTTATGGTGAAAAATAATTTTGCCATGTGTCTTTTGCTAAACTGTATCCAACCTGTTTTAAAGAAGCGGTTTAAAAAATGTTTTTTTTACAATATGGAAGTCACGGAAAATTGTTTTGAACAACAGATTTTGATAAATCAAATTTATTTGATTTCAAACGACAAAAGTTTTTAAAATAGCAAAAATTTAATAAAATAGCAAAACGTTGGTTCGTTTGAATTTAAATCTATAGATTGCATACTGTAATTTAGAACATACAATTTTAATTTGCATTTTTAGTAAGTAAAAGGCATATTCATTTTTAGAATGAATTAATTTGAAATAAAATAACATAAAACAAATAAATAAAATAAATAAAATAAGTAAAATAAATAAAAGAAATAAAAGAAATAAAATAAACAAAACGAATAAAATAAATAAAATAAATAAAATAAATAAAATAAATAAAATAAATAAAATAAATAAAATAAAATAAAATAAATAAAATAAATAAAATAAAATAAATAAAACGAATAAAATAAATAAAATAAATAAAATAAATAAAATAAATAAAATAAATAAAATAAATAAAATAAATAAAATAAATAAAATAAATAAAACGAATAAAATAAATAAAATAAACAAAACGAATAAAATAAATAAAATAAATAAAATAAATAAAATAAATAAAATAAATAAAATAAATAAAATAAAATAAATAAAATAAAATAAATAAAACGAATAAAATAAATAAAATAAATAAAATAAATAAAATAAATAAAATAAACAAAATAAATAAAATAAATAAAATAAATAATATAAATAAAATAAATAAAACGAATAAAATAAATAAAATAAAAAAAATAAATATGTATTACTGTTATATCAATATTAACCCATTGATGACTTGTGTTTTTATATAGCTTTTCGATATTATTATCAATTCGCGAGCGAAAATAGTTTTAAGAAATAATTAATAACAACAAATTAAGTGAACGGACAACAATCACGAGCAATAAAACGCTAAAAAATATATAGTTAACATAAAATAGTACTTAAAATTATAATAAAAAGCAAGAAATATGTTTCAGTTTTTGGGTTTATTATTTCCAAAAACATTGAAAAAACCGGGTCTTTTAAATAAATTTTCAAATAAAATTAGAAACAATGAGTAAGTACAAGTACAAGCACTAAAATATAATAACGACTAAATTAAGTCTGGATAATTATTTTTAGCAAAACCAACCGCATCCACATAATTATTTTTATTTTTAATTATAACTTTTTTACTAACTTATTTGATTATTGTAATTTTATACTTTTTTTTGCGTTAAAGTTCAATTACAAGGAAATAAAATTTTCTCACTTAATTCATTCTATTGCTACACTCTCAATCATTATTTTTGCGATTTAATATTGAACAATTTTTTAACAATAGAAAAAAAGGACCGATTTTTAATTTTTTACAGAAAATAGGTTTTCAGAACTTATCAATATTTAGTAATTTTTTAAACTTTTAACTATGACTAAAGTTGTAGCTCATAAGCTACTTATAAATTAATATCATTATTTAGACTTGTCATTACACATGTAAACTTGAACTTAGTTTTAAGACTCAATTTTGCTAGAAAAAAAGTTGAAAACTTGTTTGGGCTTTGTTTGACCTTTATGTTATATATCAGTTTTTAATATCATTAATATTTTGAGATTTGACCGCCAATCTAAGAAATGTTCTGCTATAAACGAATAAATTAACAAAATTCAAAATAACGGTGAACATTTACTTAAATCCTTAAAATTTTACTTGTACAACAACTTAATTTGTTTGACGTCTACTTACATTACAAAAACTGATATTTGTTCCTTAATGTTTTGACATTTGGTTGTCAATGTAGAACATGTTCTCCTATAAATGGATTTAATGCATCATTTTCCTTTTATTCTATTATCAAGGGATTTGGAACAGTCTTCGAAATTATATTAATTTTTGAATTAATCAATATTTAGTTATATCAAAGAACGGGGACATCGCAAATGTATCCAAAAAATTTCAATCGGTACAATGTACGGTGTATACAAATACAACATGTGAAATTTTCTGAACTAACAACATTGTATTGGTAACATAATGTACCTTGTTTACAATTCCGATCACTTTAAACACAACATTGTCTCTGAAATAAATGTCAAATAAAATGTCAAAACATTATATACTCATTTGTGGATAACTATAATTTTTAAAATATTTAAATTGAATATAACTATTTGGGAAAAAAAAAAATTTAATTGGGATAATTTCGTAAAAAAAAAATACATTTTAATCCTTGTTTGAACTCTTATGAAAAAATAAAAGTTTCTCCATATTTTTTATTTATTGCTTGTTTAATAAAAAAAAAAAAACAACACAACTGTACCAAACTGTACTGTGTAAAAAGAAACTTTCGGATACATAATTTAACAACCCGTGTCGTGAAAGTCACAAACTAATTACCGATCATGAGACAATATAAAAATATTTGTTTTGACATTTAAGATCATATATACACCAATGTGTTAACGACGTTGCCGATACATTTACGATGTTACGAAGATTCTACAACATTTTTGTATTTGTTAACAATTTAAACTGTCTTTGGTTATATTTATAAGTATCACTTGTTACCGCTTAGATTAGATTAGATTTTTAGTTGAAAATTGGTTATAATAATCTGAATGTCAATGCAGTCATGACATCTATTAGAAAACATTCCAACATAGATAGCTATGGTCTTTCAATGGATGTGAAAATATTTTTAGGTAACTATTCTGTTAAAACTATACCTAACAGGATCACATATTATTACTTTATATATATATTGCTTTATTATGAATTATTTTAATTTTTTATTTAGTCGAGTAGAAAGTAAGTACATAGTTATTTAGAAAAAATTAAGTAAACTAATTTTTAAAAATTTAATTTAATTTAACCATCATGAATTTTAAATGTTAAAAATATTTTATCAACTTAAAAAAACATATTTTGTTAATAAAAATAATTACAATACAAATTACAATCACAATTAAAAATTTGAAATATTCTTTTCGCGGTGTTTCTGTTTATGGGGTGCGGACTATTAGCATTTATATAAAAAATTCTACTTATTATAAATTTCCAACTTGCTGTGTGTGTGTCGGTATATTTTCATGACGTATAACAAAAGTTATATTTAGTTACTGAAATTTATACAATCATGTTTTGTTGAATTGTAAATCAGGATATTTTATCACATAACGTTTTATATTATATAAACCATTATCGCTTTACTTTGATTTTTATTAGTTTCGTATTTTGGTATTTTAGTTTTTTTTATTTTCATTTTTTTATTTTATAAAAGTCATGTTATTTCCTGCTATTAACTTTGATTTCCTTCATTTCTATATATATACGTATATATATACAACCAACAAATGTTTCAGTAACACTCCGTTGTCCTTAAATTTATGTTAATGTATTCTTTGTTCGTTTCGAAATTAACTATTTTATGTCTATAATATTATATTATATATATATGTACAAATAGTTATATCTAGACATAAAAACTATACCAAAATTATTATTTTTTTATTATATAACAACGACCAGAACCAAAATTCTAGTGGTAAAATGTATTTAAGTGTATATATATAAGTTTGATTATAACATGAATGGATGAATATGAATAGAATAAAAAACTGTGTAAGGAAATGAGTGTTAAAACAAATGAAATTTAGAACAGCAGGATATAAGTAAGGATATGACAAATGCGTCTAGCTTGGGAAATAGAAATATTTTATTAAAGTATTATAATAGTTAAGTAAATAAATTTTCAATAATCATTTATGAAAATGAAATTAATGGAAGTTTATTTTGTAATATTTTTAGTTTTTATATATTTTATTGAATTCAATCATGATTTTTAACTTAATTTTATTTTTTAATTTAATTAGTAAGATTTTTAAAAATATTCTTTAAATATAAAAGTTAAAAAAAAAAGATTTAAAAATTTAACTAATAAAAACATTTAAATTTGTATAGTTACTTAGTTATATTATATATTAATATATACAACTATTTTATATACAAATATTTTATATACAACTATTTTATATACAAATTACTAAAATAATTCAATAAAATCAATGGCAACGATAATCTGTCAATTAACGAAATTGCAAATCCTCACACACAAATCACACACAAATTAATGACACCTAGGACGAAAATGGATAAAACCTTCACAATGATTAACTATGTTATGGTTGTTAGTCGTCATTTGATCTAGAATCTAGGTAGACAGTTTCATCACCAAGTTTTCAATCTAGTAAATGTACTTGTGATAACCGATTCAAATAGATCGGTTCTCGTCGAAGAATGAACACATTATCAAATTTGAATGTTTGTTAAATTCATGGATGTTAACCAAATTAGATCTGGTTTTGATTGATGTACAGATTTTCTGTTTTTAAATAGAATATTATATCATCTACAACATATGATTGTGGTGCAAATAATATCACACATGATGGAGGATTACAAAATAAAGTATATACGTATTGCATTTCATAGAACCCAAACAAAAACACAGTGCTTGGATTAAATGGAATAGAATCCATTATTGTACAAAAAAAAAAAAATCTTCTTCACTAAAGTTGTCCTCGGATAGTCGAAATATAAAAAATTAATATAGTTAGTTATTAAAATCGAAAAAAAGGCAAACGCTTTTTTACCGACTATTTTAATTTATTTAACAGAATATTTTCTCCATTTCTGTCAAGCTTCAAAAACGAATTCACTCTTAATAGAATGGGATCAGTTTTTAGTAGTTGATAATAGTTTTGTAATATACTATTAAAAGTAAATATTGGTTGATATTTTGTAATTTATTTACATAACTACTTAATGTATTTCACTTACTGAAATATATAATTTTATATAATTATGTTGCGACAATTTTTATATGTGACAATATTGATAACTAGTTGTGCAAAAATTGTTATTTAAAATTAATCTGCTCTTTAAAATATACGCTTAAGAGTTTCTTTGCGAAGTACTTATTTACTTTTTCAGAAACTGCAGACCATGTAGTTTATGTGATTGATTGTCGTACATGATTTACTAATTTTTACGAACCAAAAACACAAAAACATAAGATTTTTCTAATTAAGGTTTGGTTTGCCCAATTGTCTTTGACCACTTTAGATCTATCTGGATTTGATATTTCCATTTTATTCTGGAATAGTTGAACCTTGACTTCACTTTTTGTAGCTAAGTACATCTCATTATATATTTCATAGATTTCGGTATTATATTTTATTCTTCATATATTCAATTATCGTGTTCATGGCCAAAATTATCGACGATGAATTTTATTTTTCTTAAAAAATTGTGATCAATTATCATTTATCAAAATCAATTAACATAATTAAAACTATGATTTAAATGTTCTTCATCTTCGTTTAAATCTATTATATATATGGATACTTACTCGGTGATGAATAATATTTCTTTAAATCTAAACACTTCCTTACGTTTTTTTAACTATGATTTCTTACACGCAACTCAATCAATACTGAATACTTAGAGTGATTTCACTTATATGCATGTGTATGTTATATATATATATACAATAAATAAATATTTATTCAATTTCATTTTTAATTATTTACTATCAAATCATATTGCAGAAATATCACAAATTTGTTATACTTCTTTATAAGATAGTTACAACCTCTATTGCAAAAAAGTTGGTCAATATTTAAAGTTAATTGTATTAGAACAAAAAATTGTGGTGTAGTTAATTTTGGTTATCTACCAGAAAATATTTTTAAGTTGTCTGTAATACAAAATAAATACGACTTGACTCAACTCTCCCGATTTTAGTTGTGTTCCTTTTATATTTGATCGCTGCAAATGAAATATTAATGTAGAAATGATCTGCAAACTGTTCAATCTTTGATGTAAAAATATTTGAAAGGGAAAAAGTTAATTAAAAAAATGGCAAATAAATGTATCAGTACTGTAGTGGATTTAAAACCATATACCATATGTAACAATTTTTCGCGAGAAATGTTCCGAGTACTACTATATTCGGGAATATTAAACCTATTTACATTTAGAGGTAGATTTTACACAATAATAAAATTCACTAGCCCAATTATTTAGCAACAAAATACAAACAGACCAAATTTTTTAAAAGAAATTTTTGTTCATATTTTTATTCATAATTTGGGAAACTGCCGAAGGATAGACGTTTGGGTTTTAAAAAAAAATAAGAAACTTTCATAATTACGTTATTGACAGTTATTGATACAACAACAAACAAATATTGAATTATTGTTTAGTGGTGATTAATTATTTTTTTCTGATACAAAGCCTGCAGGTATGAAGAAGAGTATAAAACAATCCTACATAATTTTAAATTTTGATATTTTATTCGTTTTTACTGGTTTATTCAAAAAATGGTGGTCATACTAGTACGACTGTTTATAGAATACCATATAAATTATTGTTCATATCAATTTTAATATCTTCAGTAAATTGTACGCCAGAGCCACCGTTAAAGAGTTAAAGTAACTAAAAATATTTTAGTTTAATTGGGTTTAAATTTACAGTATGTCATAGCTTACAAGCTATTAAACTTAAAAGCATTGAATTGAATTCAAAAATATTGAAAATTGATTGTGTTGCATACTAATATAAATGTAATTGTATATTATTATATCAGTGTTCTGTAACCACATCTGTGATACATCATAGGGCGGAATAAATGTATATGGGCCAATAACATTTTCTGTGACCATAGGTAAAAATTTGAGTTGGCTTGGATATTTAGATTGCTAATGCAATAAATTCATAGATTATGCATTTGAGATGATAAATAAGTGGTCAGCAGTGACCATCTCAATCAAACCTCTATTTTATAGCGTTAATATCTTGAGAAGATTGACAAAAAAGTCCACTAAGTAACATTTATGTACCTCGGTTTATTACCTAACACGCACTTATTAACTTTTACTTAGTATTGTCGATATTAATATTATCCACGGGCAGTTCAAAAAATATCTACCATATGATCATAATTTTATTTATTTTAAAATATTTGGCAATCATTTTTCCACTTCGTCACAACTTTTTAAAATAAAAATTCTGACATTCAATTTTAAATAAAGAAGTACAATATTTTAGAAACTAAAAATTATTGCAACTTGTAGCCCCAAGAAAAACCATCATTAGGTCTTGATTTGTATTAAAAAATTTCTTTTAATTTGATTCAATTTTTACAATAATTGCTTAGGTACACGTCAAAAACTGTGACGCTGTGGACTCAAAACGTGACCTAAAAGACATCAAACATAAAAAAGATTTAATTTATAGATAATTTTTTTTTTTTTTTATAATTTTCTATAAACAAACATTTTGTATTTTCATGTTTACTATTATTTTCTTTGCGCTTTTCTCGGCATCGTCGTTGCCGTTCTGCAGCGGTAAGTGTCATTTTGATTTGTTCAAACGAACATGCAAAAAACTATTTCTACACAGCAAGGTATATTTATAAATTTTTATATAGGAAATCAAAAATATGTAGTTATTTGAAAATATTGCTATAATAAAGCGAAGTAATAACAACTAAAAAGTAGCAAATAAATAATTTATAATTACTGAATTCCGCTACGTCACAATTGGATCCACTACGTCATGTTTTTAACTGTGACAAATTGGACGTGACGAAGTGGAAAAATGTCGTAAAAATGTTATTATCTGCATATTGTAAAATGTATTTTAATTTCAAAAATTAGTACATCCACCTTAATTTATAAAAGTTAATATTATAATAAAAAAAAATGCCAAATATTTAATTACTTATCGAAAAATCTTTGTGACACAGTAGAAGCACAATTAATACACGCGTTGACTTCGGTGGGTTAACAAGTCCTAATTTCACAAATGCTCAAAAAAATTTATAATTCCTATTTACTGCAATATAGTTCTAATATTACGTCATCCTTTTTAAATATAATTATTGTAACGAATTTTTAGTGATTTAGCGGACAAATTACATGGACAACGTTTGATTGAAAAAAAATAATATTTTTTATTATTTTAAAAAAAGTTTATGTACAGTAAATCAAAAAACTAAAATTTAAGAAGAAAGTAATGTGATTTCTTATTTTACAGTAACTTTGTATTTTTTTTAATAAGCATTTTTGCTAATCAACTTCAGTTGGGGACAGGCGATTTTTGTCATGTGAAAAATTTTGTGTCCAAATTTTTCATCGTTCTAATTTGATTAGTTTTTTTTACCTTGACTGCAAATTCGTAGCAATGTTTTCTTAATTTAAAATTAACAATAAAAGTAAAACTAAAAATTTTTGTAAAATTTTATAAGTGTTATTGTCTAGAGACATACATCAAATTTGAATGGTCACGAAAAATGTTATTGGCCCATATATATTGTTTTATGTGATTATTAGTCCATGAGACCTATACTGGATTTTTCATCAAAGTGAGCTTTATATTAATTTGTTCTTGATAGGAATATGAACATGTAGTTATATGAAAATGAATGCGAATATGAATCAAGACGTCCCAAGTATTCAAGTACTACAATTATTTTTTTTCTATTATGTTATCCATCATAAGTCTTAGTAGGTAAGATATAAATTCAGAATTTTTATAAATAGTTATTGCCAATACAACATTTTTTATTCTGATAAGTTTTAAGATAGATAATTTTTTTTTTTTTTTGCAGACATAGCTAACTTTTTTGCAACACACTCGTATATATAATAGGCTACATATATATGATAATATTAATTTCTTTAAAAACCAAATAAACATACATAAGTTTTCTGTCGCATTTTATTTTGTTCGCATTAATTTATTTCTCAACAGCAACAACAACTACAACAAAACGAGAAAGGATATTTTAATGCGCATTTGATAAACATTAAAATCATAAATTAAAAACAAAAAATACAATAATAATAATAATATCCTTGAGTTTTTCTATACAGGATATACACACACACACACTCTAGCACACACAACAAAATAATAAATTTAAATTTAAATGCAAGGAAACATTATAATCTTAAGTGATTTGTGTGAAATGTTGAAAGGTTGCTGAATATGTTGTATATATACATAAGAAAATATATTTGATTTGTTTTTATTTTTGCTCAAATGAGTAGAATGAATAAAAAATAAGGAGCGAAAAAGATAGAAAGAATAAGAAAAAAGATAGAGAATGAGAAAAAAGCGCCACTTAAATCAAATTCAAAAAATTCTTAGATAATTTTTTTTAATTTAAAAATATTTTTCTTTGTTAAAATGTTTTTTTTTTTGTTTATTATTGTTGTTGTTCGAAATTCCTGCAATATAAATTATCAAATTATTTTGTTGGAAAGATAAAGTTGTCGAAAAATGTAAAAAAAAAAAAAAATGTTTATATATACTTGTTCAACTGAATATAATGGGAACCAATGAAAATGGAAAATAATTTTGAATAGCATCTGACTGAGATCTGATGTTGAATAAAGTTGGTATCAGCATTTAAGTGAAGAACTACTATACCTAGTACCTGTATATAACTACTTATATGTACAAAAATATACTTTTATTGCATAAAATTGCAAAGAGAGATGGGTATGTAATTTCTAATAATAAAATATCCTTTTCTTTTTCGTCCTTACACCTGAATTTTTTTGTAAGTTTATAACGTGTTTTGAATTGGAGTGGAACTCTACAAAATTAAAATCTCCAAATCAAAAAGTATCAACCATAAAATATCAAAAACAATGGAAAATTTTGTAGTTATGCCTGTTGCTGCCAACGTCATGATTTTAGTAAAAATAGTAAAAAAAAACAAGTATTTTTAAAGACGATAGTCCGAGTTCATTGAAACTCTGCGATCAGCATGTAGACGAAAAAAAAAAAATATAAAATAAAATGAAATAAAACATTTTCTTTTGTCGATATCAAATTGTCTCTCTAACGTTGCGGTATGATTGACTTTTGCTTTGGGTCTACCGCCACAAGGAATTTAATTTTGTAAATAAGTTTGTGGTCAGCCGTCTGGGACATATGATCTAACTGACAACATGTGACGGCATTAAAATAGCTCAAATTAACGAAATCTATTTATCGATCGAAAATAATTTATCGAATTTCATTATTTCTTTTCATTTCTGCATACTAAAAATGTTTTACTGGTGTCAGATATGACCTCTTCTGTGTATATTATATAAGGTATGACCTCTTCTGTGTATATTATAGTTCAACGAATACAAATGTGTTGTATATTTTAATTTTAACCTTCCGGTTCAAGAATTAATTATTTTAAACAAAACTCTTCAAACATTTAAAATCAAAATCTTAGCTTTTTTGAATCTAATTTTGATTTTAATATTTAGGAGCTTGATGTGCATATATTTCAACTAAAAGTCATATTTTATGTATTGATTTCATTAATGCTAGTGATATTTGAACGAATTAGCTCGAATTAGGTTAGATTTTATTTATAAACCTTTTTTAATAAATAAAGAGGTACTTACGAGCAATTCGGCTAATTTGAGAAATGTCAAATAAATAAAATAAAAAAGAACCATCAGACCGATCACAAAATGAATTTAGTAGTAAACATCACTAGGTTGAACCTCTACCACTAATATATTGGCACTGATTGTTTTATTTGAATTACGTTTACATAATCTTCCACATTGACTATACAAAGTATTTTACATGATAAAATCGAACTTTGTGATACCGCATGCATTACAAAATTTTGTTTATCCGACTAATTTTGAATCACTGAATTCTAATTTGTTTGAAATTATTATTCAAATTGCACAACAGTGTTACTACCATACTTTGTATTGTACATTGTTATACTACACTTCATTTCCTCTAAACTATACTCATTCAAATCTTAAATTAGGATAGGATCTTCTTACGAATCATTAAATTTAGCAATTTTAAAATATATAATTTCATATTCACTCATTTCAAATTTTCTCATTCACATTTTATTTCTTTATCGTATCATAAATTTGTATAATAAAAAATTTCATTATCCTTTGAGATATATTTTATATGACTAACTATTATACAATGTTAGAAAATATATTAAGGTGAAATTAAGTATAAGAAAAAAAAAAATTATTTACGAAATATCCTTTTTTTTTCACATTAGAGTCGCCCATTTGTCTGAATTTGAAATGATTTTATTTGGCTGTTTGTCAATTATAAAAATTTAATGTGTGTGCAATGGGTTTTTTCTTTTTGTTATACCGTATATATAATAGTTATTCTAAATTATGTCCTTTTATTGTACTTTTTTCTATTATTATATATATTTAATATGAAAAGACATATCTAATAAATTTTGACAATAATTTACCAACTATCATTGATTTATTCATAAGAATATACGTGTACATATATGTGTAGAAATAGGAAAATATTACCCAGATAACATGGTTTCGTTAATTTGGTTAAATTGTAGAGGTAGGCGATTTTAATTTGAAAGCCGTGAACTTGAAATATTTATTTAAATATATTTTGCTTTTAATAATGGTGTTACTCGACATCATGGTTCGAGTCTAAGATAAAATTTACTTAAATTATTGAATACAATGGATTATACAACGTTCACTTCAAATTCGTTAAAACAAATTCCATCTGCATATCATACAAAATCAGATTGAGTAGTTAATTCGTTAATTTACAGTAACGAATTAACAATGTACACAAATGAAGTCCACAGTGCTGAAATGATCGCGCTGGAATTTTTATTGAAAAGCTAAGTTAAGGGAAATCGACTATAGTAGTATAGTAAATATAATTTAATGACTACAGCTCAGCAGATAAAACTATTCGTATATAAAAAAGATTTCTTGCAATATTGAACAAAACGGTTCCATGGTGTTCCTACCCTTGATCTGTAAGTTTTTAATGCACATAACAGAACATAATCTATCTGAAAATTGTTTAAACGCAAACGGCATATCAGCTGTTATTAGAGGTATTTTCGCTCTTGCCACAATCAATCTGAATTTATACTTCAATGACATAAGGTAAAATGAAAAAGAAGTCCTAACAAAACCAACAAATTTAAAATGTTAACAGCTTATTTTTATTCGTGGCAATCGCAGCTGTAATTATGGGGATGCCCTGGAATACTCTGGAGTAATTTTTAATTAATAAAACTAAAATTGGATTTCCACATAGCAGAATTTTTCTTCTGAATTTCGATCTTCACTTATTGACTAATTCAACACGAATATACTAACTGTAATAATATTATACATATAAAATATTAGGAATAAAAATAACATTAAATTTAACAGAACGGATAACATTACAGTTGTATAACCCATATGCAATTTAACATTTGTATAATAATATTGTAAGACAACTTAAATTTTTGGCTTTTATTTTATTTGAGTTCAAATATAAAGAAATATACTGGCTGATTGGGCGGAATTCTACAGTCTCGACTTGTAACTAAGTTTTGATGTATAATCAAATATTGAAGCCAGTCTGGGCATACGGTATTCATATATGGTGATGTGCTAAACAAATCCATATTCAAACTATCCAATCATTCCAAAATAAGGTACTGCGCAACATACTCAATGCTCCATGGTATGTTCGCAATGCCGATAGTGATCGAGATCTGAAGATCTCATCTATAAAAGACGAAATAATGAAATGTGCTGCACGGCATAAAATTCGTCTGATCCAGCATGTCAATACCGAAGCTAAGCTTTAGCTTAATTGACAATCAAAACTTTGTAAAGCGACTAAAACGAACAAGACCACTTGAGTAAGGTTACAACCTTTTATCTCTTAAAACCTTATTGGATTTTGGTAGATCAAAGGTATCTTAGTTTCTTTGAGTTAAATATAAATTAATGGTTAGTCTATAAGACTAGTTTTAATGTTGCAATAATGATAGGAGTTTTTAGTGGGTTAAAGTCCCACAGTCCTTCAAACTGCCTTCCCCGGTAATAGGTAGTCCCGGAAGCCTCTTTCGATGATTTACTACTATTTGGAAAAAAAAAAAAATTTTTTTTTATTTCACTCAATTATAAAGTTCAGTTTCATAACTACTGATCTAGTAATAATGATTAAATAAATTAGCAGTAGTTAGTATTTAACACAGTGGAAGTAATCAAATCAATTAACTGTTAGCATTTAACATAGTAAATAAAATTTTTATTGCCACCGAACCAATCACAATTGTAGAACACTGTAAAACACGTGGTTATTTATTTTTGAGATAGAAATTCAGTATCAATTTACAAATTGGTAACACCAATGGTTTTATAAATATTCCAGATGCATGTTAAAGGCTATATGAAATATAAAATAGGAAATTATTTTGTTAATTATCTACTAGGGTAATAAAAATGCAAAAATACAAGTATTCATTTAAGGATATTTCTTGATAGGTTTATTTCTTGTATTCAACTTTAAGTAGTTATATTAAATTAATTTTTTCATACAAGTCTGAAATATGTATTTTGTAAGTATACATATATATACAAAAAACAAAAAATTACTAAAACAGATTTGAATAGAAAATGACAAGATAACAAAAAAAGAAAAAAGTGAAAATTGAAAACGGAATCAAAAAAGGAAATAATACAAATAAAGTTAGAATATGGATATGCCAAAAAAAAAAAAAAAAAAAAATTTATAATAATTAATATACTTACTTGGATCGACTTTATTAAATCGTACATATAGTCATAGGTATAATGTATTTTCTTATTTCTTTCATTTTTTAAATAGCAATACACACAATTATAAGGATACTCATTTAAATTGGAAGAGACATGTTATATACAATCCTAGATAAAGTAGACCCATATAAAATTTACTTAATTAAGTAAAATCTTTTCTAATGACACAATATTTTGTGATACGCCAATAGAATTGGAAATTCTTTATATAACTGTATATATATATATATATAATTGTACAACTGTAATATATTTTTGTATAACTAAGTAGTTAGCTACAGTTTATTACAAAATTATTTGCAAATTTAATACTGAAGTATATTATAATAATAATTTTGACAAATATATTTGTATCGGACTCAAATGAGTATTTATAGTTATATTAACTATATATAGTTATATGTTATTTCTAGAATATTTTACAAAATTAAAAAAATATTTACGTTTAAAATATTAGATTAGAAAATATTTTAATTAAAAGATTAGATTAGAAAATATAAATTGCAAAACTATTTTCACTTTAGTTTAAAATATAAATAGTTTTAGTACGATTCAATAAAATTTTAGTCAAAGTTATTTATATATATACATTTTATTTTATGTGCAAATAATTTTTTGATAGACTGTATACTTATAATTAATACTGATTGAAATACCACTAAAGTTGTTGAATTTTAATTCAGATAGTTCGGAACAGTTGCCAGTTAGTTGAATTCATTTTGCTATGAAGAAATAAAAATTTAGTAGAAGTTAGTTAGTCAAAAATATATAAATCGGATTGTTAAATATATTTTTGTTACGAGTTAAAAAGTATAGATATTTTTTTTTAAACCGGTGTATAACTATTATATTAATGCATTTTATCGGTTCAATAATACTAAATAAAGTGGAGCTTAACATTATTTTTATTTACACTTAATACCAAAAATTATACTAATATACTAATATTTACTTCGATCTCCACTCATTTACTTATTCATCATAATTATCAATATTCAACTAATTATCAATATTATAATACATTTTTCTAGTATAAAAATAACATTACATTTAACATAACAGATAATATTACATTTGTATAATACTTGTATAAATTAATATGTTTGTCTAAAATTGTATAACAACGTTAGTAGAAATAAGACTAAACATCAATTTTAGTGTTTAACTCAAAATATTTTTTGAAAAATTATAAAAATGGAATTTATAGCCTTTGCTAACAGTTAGTATGAATACATTTGTTATAATTTGAATTATGGTAAATATAAAAAATAATAATAATTTTTAATGTTGTAAAAAATACTTAAATACTCGATGTAAAAATTAGGTCTAATACGCAGCTCATAACTGAAAAATGCCTGTGTGTGATAACCAATTTAGGAATCCTTGGGAACTCAGCTCCATAAATGCATTAATACGACAGTTGTCATAAGCTGGGTGTGTCCTGTAACTCCATCGGTATGAAATAGTGTGAAAATGGTCCCTACCCGTTATAAATATATCTATCTATATATACTTCATAATTTTTAAAGGATTGACAATTTACATATTCTTTTTATAAAAGTTTTTACTTGTTTTGACTTCATCAATTATTCCTCGTTCTATAATTCAGTACAAGAGCAGCTTTTAACAGAGCAAAATTCACAAGGAATGATTCACATACTGCTTCATACAATTACGCATCGTTTTGCATTTACGTGTAAATGTTAAAAAACAACATCATCACTAATTCTGATCCATTCTGTTTTCTACTTCAAAGTTAAAATAAAAATATAAATTTTTAAGTTTTCAAAAGCTACGAAATATTTAACAACAATTCACATAATAAAATTCTTAATGCAAATCCTTGTATACAATAAAATTCGGATAATCATAAATACATACATACCCATATTACAATTTAAAATAAAAGCTGCATTCTTTGCAAACAAAAAAAAACACCAAAAAAAAAACACCTTTTAAAAATATTATAATAGAATTTTTGGTTATGTGTTTTTCAAGTGACGCAATCAAATTTATATTACGTCAAAACACGAAATTCTACCCACATAAAAATCATTTTTAAGAAGAAATTCTAAGTATCTACATATATATACTATGTAACGTATACCTTTTACAACACATATATATATATATATATATATATATATTTATATATAAATGTTAATATCTTTTAAACTGACATTCATGTGAAAAAATTCTATTTATATTATATTTCTCATGAATTTCTAGTTATCCTGGATTTACTTATACATATATATATATATACATATAATTAATATTAAAGTTCTATATAACTGTAACTATAGAAAAAAAAAAAATTGTAAATTCTTAATAAAAAAAATTTTCTATAACCCAATTCTGAAAAAAAAAAAAAAAAAAAAAAACTGTCAAAGCTTATTGTCCTAAATTTAGTACTGTATATATATATATAAATATAATGTAAATAATATAAGTATTTTATATATAGGTACATATACACTTAAGTGTTCTTTAGTAATAGAAAACAAAAGATTTTGTTCTTAAAAGCAATAACGCTAATCCCCTTTCAAAAGGAATCTAAGAGAGTAAACAAATGATATTTTATAATATCTTTTAGATAAACATGACCAAGAAATTTTTTTATATACTCTTATATATATACTAACTATATAATATAAATGTATGAATATCTTACTCATAATGTTTTTTTTTTTGTTATTATCTATGCCTTTACAGGCCAAATTAGGCCTTGATTTTCTTAAATGAAATCATTAAATCAAGTCTGTTTAAAAATTTGCTTGAAGGTATATAATAATAGCAATGTTACATTGTGTTTGGATACATGGTCATTTTATGATAAAATACTCTCTCAAACGTACTATTGGGTAAAATGAATTTATTTTGTTCTTGAACAGAATGGGGGAAATTCAGAAAAAAAAAATTAATTAATTTAAACAATCTAAAAGAAGAACAATTGTATTTGAAGTATAACTAAAATAAAATAACGTTGTTAAAAACTAGTAATACTATGACAATTATACTGTATATATATTTTTGCGCTATTAATAAAAATGTATTACGAGCCTAAACGTAAAGCTAAAGGTTTATACAAAGTATTGTGATTTTAATATGGTTTCTCTGCATATTTTGCACAACACATATAAAATTCTTAATATGGGTTTTCTCCATGTTTTGAGTATTCAAGGCATATAAAATTGTCTATTTAACTAGCATTCGCCCACTCTTTGAAATTCGACGAAGTTTGATAAAAATTCGTATACAATTAAGTAAGTATACATTAACAAATTTTTGTTTCCTATCATCAATTTATATAGTTACTTCGTACTTTATTTTATTTTTTTGTTGATTTAGCTTAGACAACAACCGCTGTATGTAATAATTTGTTTGAAAAAAAAATAAATTTAATTCTGACGAAAAAAAGAAAAAACTTATATATATATATGTACTTATTCAAATGGATATTTCTAATTGAACATTGAAAAAATTTGAAAAAATATTTACTTAGTTTCGCTACGTCTCCTTTTAAATATCTATTATATATATAAGAATAAAAATTAGTTTTGAAATAGTTTCTGACATTTGTTTGTACCATATTTTTTTTCAATTAAATTATATAAATTAAATATAATGATTTTTGTATTCAGTATGCATACAGTGTTCTCCTGTTTGGTTTTTAAGTACAGTTAACCGAAAATTGTTTTATTTCTAAAAAGCTACGTATAACTATATATAAATATACTTAATAGATAAATAAATAAATAAATTCATAACAAAAGCATTGAAAATGTAAATATTAATAATACAAAATAACAAATTTTACATTATATTTATATTCAAAGTATAAATACCGTTTTTTTTAATTATTTTCAATGTATTGTATTTATTTTGTAAATATATTTAAATGTCGTATAACTAATTATATATTTTGTTCACACATATGATGGTATTTATAGCATTTAAAATTTTTAGATTGCAATATGTATACCCACGAATATTTCTTTTATGACATTACAAACTTCACAATAAGCCAATAGTGCTATTCTGATTCACAACCCAAACTAAAAATAGGTTGTAATTGACAACTTTCTTGTCTGTCTCTATTCTGACTCACAACACAACCTAATTATTTGTCAAAATAACGCAACCTAATTTTTAAGTTGAGTTGTGTTACAAATATAGATATTCCGATTGACAACAGTTTATATTTAGGTTGTCTGAGACAACTAAAACATTACAATTGGTGAAGACCAGTTGTGTTTGTATATTGTTACATTTAATGAAAAAAAATAATCAAAAAAAAAGAAAGAGAGGTTTGTAGTAATATTTTATTAATTTTAAAAATTTTCTTTTTGTTAATAATATTTTGTAGGTAGTTGACTTTAGAATTCGTAAACAAAAAAAATAATCGAAAAAAAATAAAAAAAAAAAAAATAAATAAGAACAAAGAGAGGTATATTTTATTATTTTTAATGGCAACACTGTTATGACATACAACCAACCTCCTTACAACAGCTAAGGGTTATTATTCAGAATAGCAAAATTCGGTTGTGTTGACTACTGGCTTGAGTTGTGTAAGAGACAACTCAACTAAATACTGTTGTGAATTCGAATAGCACCCCTAGTTTTATTTAAATTACTGTCAAGAAGATAGAAATAAAATATCACAATTACTTAATTTGCGACTGTGTTGATGTGGGATCAAAACCCATTTTTTAATTAGAAACAACTTTAATTAGAAATCTAAAAATATATATAAATCTGAAATACCTAATAGTTGTATACCTATATATATATAGATCTCTATTTGGATCATTAAAAAAAACGACTAAGTGAATTTTTTATTTATTGTTTTCATTTAATTTTGTTTGTTTCATTTACATATAACAATGTTAACCACTGTTAAAATAGGGAAATTTATAAATTTCTCATAATCTGTATTGAGATCTAATCAAAAGTAGGATAAAATTAGATACATGGATTGAAGTTGTACGTAAATCAATCCGAAAACTCTGTGATCGTAATTAGATCTTTAAAAAAATGTAAGATATATGTTACTACTGGTGAACACACTTCAAAAACAATATTTTTCGACAGTGAACCGCTGGAAGAAGTCTGTTTACTGGTTAAAAAACAAAAGTTCATTTCAAATACACTCGAAAACCGAAGATATTTTGCAAAAATTAAGTTACAGAGATTATACCGTTAATTTATTCCAGATTAATTTAATAGAGCTTAATTTGGCTGTACATACATGACAATAATACAGTTGAATACGAACTGTACTGGTTTGGGTTAGTGATAAATAATATATTTCTCTACCTCATATACCTGTCTCAAATTATATTTTAACTAAATTATTTGCTCAATTCGCCAAAGTTCTGGACGATACATTAAATTAATATGATCGTATAATAAATAAAAAAATAATAAAATATATAAGTATTTACGATCCGTGTTTCAATCAAATATTTTTCTTCTAAACCAACATCGAAAACTATTAACTGTACGTAACTTGAAATGATGGTTATATTAAAATCGATAACATTTTCTTGGTATAACTTTGTCCAATTCATGTTGTCATAGAATTAGACATATTCATACATATATACATAAATATATCGATAAGTAAGTATACATCATGCATGTTATTTCAATCTACTTAAATACATTCATACATACATATACATGAACATACCTATGAAATAAAGATAAAATCGAGTATCCTATTCATCATATTCAGCATAATCAGGATTTATGTTTGGATATCACGTATTATAGTCCTATATAAAGTACTAGTTTCTGTTTTCCTTTTTTAATGTTTTTTTACTCTTATTTTTTTTTTTTTTTTTTTTTTAAGAAAATTAAGGAATAAAATTTGAAAATTCGTTTACCTTTTCTAACAAAAAAAAAAAAAATTTTTTTTATTATGCTTTTTCGATTAGATTTTTTTTTTTATATATTCTATACAAAAAAATCGGAATTCAAATGTAAAAATTTAAAGGTAAAAAGATTTTATGTGGAAAAAAAATTAATATAGAAAAAGTAGAGAAAAATGAAAGGAAGAGGGACAGTTAACAAGGTCTAACAAGAAATAATTTTAAAATTTTTGTAATTTGTTTGCTTTGTTAAGTAAATGAAGCCTTCTTATTCCTATTGGAATTATTAAACAAAAAAAAAATCAACAAGCTGTCAACCATACGAAATTTTTTTGGTTTCGGGAGATGGCTTTTTTTCCGGGATTACTTATGGTTCCATTCATTTTTCATTTTGGAAATAATTTTTGTCGTGGTTGTTGCATTCACGAGAAATAAGCTTATGACAAAATATATTTTATAGAATATGGATATATGTTTATTAATTAATAATGAAAAAATAGTTGAAGTTTTGTTTTTGTTGCTGTACATTTCTATTCTGAAGTTGAACAGTTAAATTTTTTTTCGTGCTGAATTTTTTTTTTATTGTTTGTCTCGTTTAAATCATTTCTTTTAGTAGATAAAGACTTAAACTACCTATCAAAAAATATGACATCCGATATTTACAGTGTTGTTTGATATATATTTGGGAATTAACGAAATGAACATTTTCCACTGGTTTCAAATAGATAATTTTTCTATTCTCAGAAGATCAATTTTGATAAACAATTGTGAAATGCATTCTGTGTACATCATTTATCGTAATTCAGTTAACTTGTTCGATTAGCATCAAAATTTATATTTTTTGCTTATTTTCAAATCATATAATAAAGTATATACTTATTTAGAATCATGTAAGTTTAAAAAAATTGTATTGTATATTACTAAATAAAAAATAAAATAAAATCACTCTTATAAGAGTGCTCTAACCGTTAAGTAGTTTTGTAATTTAAACTTTTGTAGACTAGACTTAGAAAAAAATGTTCTGTATATAGGTCCAAAAATATTTTTATTTGAATTGTTTTGAATAATTGCTTAAATACAATACCATACTGGTATGGTATGGTACTTAAGCAATTGAAAGTTTGGATTGAAAGTTTCCTCTCGAATTGTACGATTCAAGTCTTAGTTGACGGATTTAAGTCCGAGCAATTCCAAATAAACGCTGGTGTTCCTCAAGGATCAGTTCTCTCATCTACCCTATTCCTTATATTTATAAATGATTTGCTCCAAACCACTTTCAATCCAATCCACAGCTTTGCAGACACCCTAGTAGCCTCCTACGATTTTTATAAAAAATCTGAAGCTACATTCACCGCTGTGTCAACCAAAAGAGACATCATGGTCAGTTCCCTCAGCCACGATTTGGTCGCAATAGCTAATTGGGGCTTAAAAAACAGAGTCGAGTTTAACACTTCTAAAATGCAGAGCTGTACAATCTCCCGAAAAATTTCCATTTTTGATCCTATTCTTTTGTTTCAGGAAGATAAACTAAAGCGGTTTGAAAGCTTAAGCATATTAGGTATGCACCTTAATCGAAAAATGATTTGGAATGATCATATATTTGATGTTGCAAAAAACGCAGCCAAATGTTTAGGTTTTCTTAGCCGCTACAAGGCTTACTTCTCCCCCTGTAACCTCTTGAAAATCTATAAAGCTTTCATACGACTCAAAATGGAGTACAATTCTCACATATGGACTGGCGCCTCTAGTAATGCGTTAAAACATTTGAATAAAGTCCAAAAATGGGCTATTCGTCTAATCAACGACCCAAATGTGTCAGCCCATCTTGCTTTTCTTGGACATCGTCGTATAGTCGGAGCTCTCTCACTTTTTTATAGATATTTCGTAGGCATCGGCACATACTCAGTGGAAATTAAATCTATATTACCTCCACTTGAGCGTTTCCCCCGCGAAACACGAAGGGCAGCATGTACTAATCTCTACACAATTGAAATCCCTAGATGGCAAAAGACAAGGTATGGAAATTCGTTTATAACTTCAACATCCCGAATGTGGAACCAAATTCCATCTTATGTGTTCCCAAAACATGACAAATTTTATATTTATGACCTAAACAAATTCAAAACGAACATTAACACCATCGTTCGTAATTGTCCTCCTTCCCTTTTACCATCCTCCTTTCCAAATTTTCCTTTCCCACCCTAGCCAAACGTACCAATCGGTATAAAAGGTCCCTAGTGTTTTCGCTATGCATAAAAAAAAAAAAATACTATACCAATACCATAGCATCCCGAAAAACAATTTCTAATTTTGAGTCCAAAAATTAACCGAGCTGTGCCTGAGGACCGAGTCGGTGAAAATCCGACTTGTACACCGTAATAAGTGTGCTGCGTAGAACACCTTAGTCAGGGTATGTTACCGAACGAAGAACGATTCGGGTATTTTTCGGATTTCTTGTCTGCTATAAGTTCGAATATTTATTTGTGGAAAAACTAGTTTTAACTGATAAAAATTTGGATATTTTATGGACAAATTTTCGGTGACATTTTAGGTACATTTCAGTAAATTTATGGACAAATTGTCGGTGACATTTTAGGTACATTTCAGTAATTTTGTGGACAAATTGTCGGTGGCATTTTAGGTACATTTCAGTAATTTTGTGGACAAATTGTCGATGACATTTTAGGTACATTTCAGTAATTTTGTGGACAAATTGTGGGTGACATTTCAGTAATTTTGTGGACAAATTGTCGGTGACATTTAGGTACATTTCAGTAATTTTGTGGACAAATTGTCGGTGACATTTTAGCTACATTTCAGTAATTTTGTAAAGAAATTGTCGATGACATTTTAGGAACCTGAAATACCGGTCAAATACCGGTGAATTAATAGTTAAATAAAATGTATATTTTATTTTATATTATGTAAATTAATTTTATTGGAATTTATTGTATTTTGTACAGCAATTATTTAATTTAAGTTTAAAACCAGCCTTACAGACTTACAGTAGTATTGACTAAAATTAAATGAGAAATTTTAATTGATTTTAATTAATTTGTATTTGAATGTATTACCCTTAAATTGGTAATTTTGGCGGTTATTTCTAATTGTTAAAAAATAAAAAAATATATATATTTAAAACTCAATTTTCCCAATAAATTTTAATGAAATAACAATGTGAAGTTGATAATGGCCCAGAATAATTTTTTACTCAATCCAATTCTTTTCAGCTGTAGTTTACCTACAACAATACTGTATCACAATTTTTACTTTTGTATCATAACTAAAATATTTCTTTTTCAATTTTTATTTTCTATTCATTTCTTATCTCACTCTGATTGAATTTTTGTTATTTATTTTCGCAAATTGAAAAAGGGAAAAAACAATATTTTTTTAATTAGCTGGCAACTCTATAATATGCATATATTTTGTTATTTTACCCTTAAGGAATATTTAAGATTGTAAAACATTTCAAACATTCCCATATTTACATTTGCATCATTTCTCCTAACTTATACATTCTTACTTAATATATATATATATATATATATATATATATAATATCCATATATGTATATGAGAAAAGGATTGTTAAATTTTATGTTACTTTTGTTTGTTTTTTTATTTTATTTTTTATTTTATATACATACATATATATATATATATTTACTTATGTTTATCCTAGTTGACATAACTTGGAAACATTTTCAAAAAGTCAACCATTAAAAATAATAAGATTGAAATTCTGACAGAAATTTCACTGTTTTTTTTAAATTTATTCTTCAAAATTCAAACAAAACAACAAAATAAGAAAAAAGGGGTAAAACAAAATTGTTGTAAAATAAATCCTTAGGAAGAGCAATCAAAAATAATTAAAAAGTACTTTTGTTTTATTAAATATAAAATTTAAAAATATGTACACACGAGTATATACATATATATATATGTATTAAATGCGCGTTTCAATTTTATTAAAGATATTTTTTTTATGAGAAAATTTTTATTAGATTTTTATTTTAAGTAAGATGAAAATTTAAGATTATACTATAAAAACAATATTAAATAAATAGAATCAAATTTATCCTAGACGAATTTTTTTTATTGTAAATAAATAGTTTTAATTTTTTTGAAAAACGTGTCATAAAATTTAAGTAAGTGGGCGATAAACAAATTTTCTTTTAACAACTTACATTCATTCATTTTTATCAAAATTTATATCGTTTCTTACCAATCCTCAAACATCAAACACCATTTACCATTCTCGTGAACATTTGGTTGATATGTTTTAAACTCATATAAAGCTTAGATATACATATAGAATAGCAAAAAATAAATGAGAGTATAATCTGGTAATAAATAATATGAAATGTATTCTGTATGGAGGTATTCTATTTAATGAGGCCTGGTTTTTGACAATAGCCAATTGTAACTTACTTTTCCCCATTTAATGAATTGATAAGCAAGCAATTTGATAAATAAATGCTCGAAAAACATTGTAGATATTGTACTATAAACTTGCAGTACCATACTTAATAAAGTCCGAAAAGGTAATTCATACCTAAGTTACTTCCACGAGTATATAAAAAAATAGCTAACCTACTCGTAAACTCAAACAAATAAAACGTGCACTCGCCAGTAGAAAAATTATTATTCCACGGTTATCGGTTTAATAATACTTAATAAATTGGAATTTAACCCACCTTGCTTTCGGTTATAAAGCTGCGCTGCAACTATAACAAATCAACTGTCATCAACACTTTTCGTTATTCAGCTAACGACAATTGACTATCGTCATGCTTCCGGTTATTTAAAGTGGCAGTAAAATTGGCGAATACAAAGCGATTATTTTATGATTAATTTTTAATGGTCATTTGTTAATTTTGTTGTGATGGATTGTGAAAAAGATTTGTAAGTAAAAAAAAAGAAAAATTATTTATAATATCATTAAATATAAATAATTTTATAAATATATTTTCAATATTTAGTTATTTATAAATTATAAAAATGCTATATTTTATTTTAACTTACTTTTTTTTGATAAACAAATAAAAATTTTTATGTTCGGTAATATCAAAGACGGTCAAAAGTATGCATATATATATATGTCTGTTTTGACAGTTGATTGGTTTAATAAAAAGTTAATTGATTGATCATCAATTCAAGATTACCGAAATCAGGGCTATTCTTTATTTATAACACAAAAATAAATATTTATGTATTCTCGATCTTCATTTATTGACTGAATAGTAAATAAGTATTGACCTCTGTTCATATTTTACATGCCGCTTGCAATATATATACTATAAACTAATTATCAATACTTCAGTATACACTTTTTTTTTCTGTAAAAGTAACATTACAGTTAACATAACATATAACATTACATATGTTATTTAATTTTACGTAACTCCATGCAGTGCTATTAACTAATTAAATTATTTTATTTATTCATTTATTTAGATTCTCTATAATACTTACAATTTTGTTCTAAAGGTTTATAATATAATTTTTCATAGTTTAGTTTAATGCCTTAAATTTTTCTTCTGGATTATAACATTTCTTTGATTGTTTTTTTTTGTTTTTTACATGTAATAGTTATATTGCATTTATCTTGAGGATTAAAACCTCATTGATGATGTTTTGTTTTTTTTTTTTTTTTTTATCAACTAAATAAATTAATGCTTATATACATTTTTTGTATAATAAAAATAATATTACATTTAACATAACATGTAACATTACATATGTTACATAATTTTACGAAACTACGTGCAGTGCTATTAACTAATTAAATTACTAATGCTTATATATTTACATTTTTTGTATAAAAGTAATATTACATTTAACATAACATATAACATTACATTCGCATGACACTAACATTTGTATAACATTTATATGTAGACTTACATTTGCATAAATAATCATTATAATAACTTACACCCATTAAATTGTATGAATGGAATAATTTTACGAATGTTTTCGAATGTAATGGAATATTCGTAACGGTATTTATCTCTCTAAGACGAAAGAATGGATGTATTGAGAATAAGTGACCTTAGTGATTTATGTATAAGTACTAATGAATAAGTAAGTACATAATTTTTGTTTCTTTTTTATAAACTGTTGCTCACTAGTATAAGACATTTAATAATTGCGTATACCGCTAGGTTGGGATAGATGTAAAAGGAAATCGTATGATGCTCATTAGAACGGAGTTGAAGTTATTTGACATGACGATCAGACACTAATCAGTGTGTTCAGTATATTTTTGACATTTGTTTGCTCTCCAAAAATGTATGGACTATGCATGGTATTTGGAAATTAAATAATAATTTTAAAGACACCGTGTAATCACTGGACTAACATATTATTTAATTCATCAGTATACCATTAACATATTCGATGATATTTGACATTTTCTCCACATTCTATTAAACATAATATTTTAATTAAATTTCTTTAAAATTTATTAAATTTTATTTAACTTAATTTTTTTTGTTTTTTTTTTTTTTAGTCCTTCATAATCTAATTCGGAATGTAACATTCCACATTTAATCTTTATTTTTATATTAAGTCAGAATATTTTTATTTTTTTACTTAAAGCTTATTTTGCTTATTTTTATTTCATATTTTTTGAGTATTTTTGTCTTTTTTTGTTGGTTTATTGTTTTAGTTTACAAGTTTATTTTATTTATTTATACAACAGGTTCTTTTCACTTTCGTATTGTGGCTTACAATTATTACATTAAATATTGTTAAAACAAACAAAAAAACAGTGTGTGTGTTCGAAATTAATAAAAAATGTTTTTTTAATAAATTATTAAAATTTAAAAAACTCCAATTCAGCTCTCAACATTCTTGTTAAACGTTAATATACGTCCATTTCTAATGTCTATACGTCTGTATCACGAATACGTCTTCTCTATACAATTAATTCTTTTAACATTGAAAATTTTGTAACTGTCACGAAAATTGAAAATTTTAATTTTCTATAAAAATTTATATTAATTTTTTATTTTTGATTTTAAAATTTGTCCATGATAGGGTTAAATAAATAAAAATAATAGGTACTTGCATACATATTTACAAAAAAAAAAAAAAAAAAAATAAACTTCAACTAAAAATTGTCAAGTTTCCTACTCTTCAGAAAACTGAATAAATATTTTTTTTAATTTAAAAATTTTTCAAAATCCTTGATAATTTTAAGATTTAAATTTTTTTTTTTAAATCCTTCATGATTTTTACTTAAATAACCAAATATCCTTCAAAAATCAAAGAATGTATTTAACAAAAAAAAAAAAAATATAAAAACAATTTTTTTTCCTAAAGTAAGTTTCAAAGTGAATTTTATTATTAATAATAAAAAGAAAATTTAAATTGAAATGTTTTTTGTTCTTGTTTTTGTTCTGATTTTTATTTTTTGCAATCTTTAATCTTAATTCTACGAAGAATTTTAAAGGATCATAATTTATATAATTAAAGTACACCTTTGTATATTTTCTTTACAAAATATCAATTAATTAATAATTTTTCCAAAAAACAAAAAAAAAAAAAAAAAAAAAAATGTAATTTTAATTTAGTTTATATATTATGCATTTAAGTGCATCATATACATGTATGCATATTAATGTATGTGTATACGAGGATTGAATTACAATTATTATTAATATCTTTGATTTCAAAACACATATTAAAAAGTTTATCAAAATAGTTGAAAATGTTAACCAAAGTACGTACGGGATATCGTTGGTCATCCACACCGCTGGTATAAAAATACAATTGAGAAGCTTTCTAACGATACGATTTTATGAAATTGCATAAAGGATGCTCTCGGTATTGTCAAATTGCTCGTCAATCACCCGATCAAATTACATTAGTGACACTTGTCTATTTGACAACTAAAAATTATAAAGACTAAAGTCATTTAATTTTGACGAACTCGTGTAGCAAGATGAGAATTAAGAAGCGTAAAACAACATGAGTTCAAAAATAGTTTTTTTTTTAAATATAAAAAAGAAAAGATTTGATAAAATTAAATTAAAGCTTCTTGCACTTTCGTCACTAAAAGTAAAACCACAAAATCAAGTTAAAATTTCAGAAGTTATAAATTATATGATTGGACTGGGCCCTTATAATTTGGTCAATATTGAAATAAAAATTCACAATCGACTGCCTAAATAAAATAAATTTCTTTCCAAATTTGGACTTTTCGACTTTGCCCCGATTTGTACAATTCTTCTTTTGATATCCTAGTGGTTATTAAATATTTCATATATATATGTGAATATTTTTTTTTACTTCTATTTTTTCTTACTCTTTTTGGGAGCACAGAACTTCCACTTGACATTTCTATGGTACTCCATTTCTAGCTGCTAATTTCACTTGTATTTCCGAGGCAATGTCTAATTTCATTTTTGATCTGTTTGTACTGTCTAAGTAGGGGATTGGCCTACTGTAGGAGACCACTTTGATAACTCTATCAGCACCTACGTGGTAAGTCATATGCTGCGATTTTATCCATATTTGATGTTAAGATGCCTAACGTTACTATGTTTGTTGGGTACGTCATGTCACATATTTTTGTCAATTGTTGACAATTGTGTAATTATTATTAGTGTTTGTCCAATATTATTTGTTGTGTTATTTGTTTATTGTGTTGTATGAAATATATGATTATTGATATACGTAATATTTTTAGTTATATAAGGTATTAATTATATTCATTATTTTTATTAATTATAAATTTTGTTATTTTTTTAATTATATTTTATACCCCCCACGGGAATAGAACCCGTGACTACCACATCGTAATTGAAACACATTTCTATGCTCCAACCGATTAGGCGTCGGAAGGGATCATATATGTATTCAAAAAAACATTCAAATGGTTAACATAACATAGATAGTCAATCCCATAAAATTCATCTGCATAAAATTGATCGTCAATCTTATGACGATGACAATGCCGAACGGAAGGCATTGCAGTTTACAATACTGAACGCTAGATGGTTATCAATTGACGTTGGTTATCAAACTATTATTGATTTCGTTGTATTATTTCACTTTCTGGTTGTTTTTTAATCTCCTCGCGCCACCTAACGTTTAATAAAATAAACAAATTTAATTAAAAATGGGATTTGAATCAGTGATTGCAACATCGATAGATTACATTTTTCTGTCAATTCATCGATTGAGCTATACAAAAATACATATATATGTATATTAGAGTTTTTCCCTTAAAGTGTACTATTAGGTATCTACTTAATTCGGCGTTAATAACAAAGATAATATTTTTTCATGTAAGTACTTAAATATGTTTCAAATGATGACCGAAAAATATACTTAAAACATAGTAAAGGTGAAAACTAACTCGGGAGAGAAAATGGCGATCAGACAAATTTATTCTGATAAAACCTGACGACAAAATTACAAATTACAAAAAAAAACATTATTTTGTATCCTGATGGTAGACATTTCCCATAAAAAACCAACGAAAATTTGTATTACAAAAATACAAATCGTAACGAATAAATACATAACTGTAACGGATGTTGGAAGGAATGTAAATAGAAGGAATGTATTTCCGCTCTATAACGCTTAATTAGTGTATTAAAGATGCAGGGAAATAAATTTGAGTTAAAATTACATATTCATGACCACTTTATTATACCTTGCTAAACTTTTCGCGTCAATTGGAAGACTATGAATATTTTACTATAAGCTAAATTCATTTTTCAATTTCGGCATTATCTTTGATGAATTTCAATTTAAAGTGATTTAGTTTTAAAATATTACATTTTATTAATAATGGGATTGGGTACGAAATCTTCATCTAAGACAAAATTCACAAAAACAAAATTCTCAATATAGATATTTTGTCCGACCGTCTCCATTGATAATAATAGTGTCTGAAAGTGGAAACATGGAGTAAATAAATGACTATAGATATAAATTAATCGTTAACATTTTTTTAAATACAATTAGACCTATTTTTTAAGCAAGTTCTGTTTTTTATATACTTTTATATTAACTTGCCAGTGTCTATTTATTATATGTGTATATATATGTTTATATTTTTGGTAGGTAGGTTGGAATTTTTTTTATTAATATTAATTACAACATCAGAGCATACTTATGAAAAACTATTTTTTACTCATTTTAATGAAATTTTCAGAATAATTACGTAAGCTTTGTTGTTGTTTTAAACGTCAAAAGTTTATTATGTTTTATTATAAGTGTTTTTTAAATGTAAAATTTTGCAAAAATTTCATTAAATTTTATAAAAAAATATTAATATGAAATTTCTTGTTGAACGAACAAACTCAAGTATTAATGGTGTTGTTTTCCTATAATTAATGAAATAAAAGAATGTAGAAATTGCATTGTACAATTTAACTACAAAATTCGTTCAACCAAAATCAACAAATTGACGTATGCAAAAAATTGTTTTGAGTTATGATCAACGGTATTTGAAGTTGTTTTTTTGATTTAAGTCTATAAAAATTCATTGAAATGCTATTAAAATACATATAACTACATTAAAAAATAAAAATAATTCAAAAATTTTTGAAATTCGCTCCCTTCCCGAAATTTTATGAATATTGATAAAAAATCGTACTCAATGTTTAGTTATAAATTGTTTTCTTTCCTTCATTTCAATCTACCGTTGACACTATATTATTGTTTTTTTTTTATTGATTTATCTTAAACAACAACCTCATACGTAATAATTTATTTAAAAAAAAAACTAAATTAAAATCAGGGGTGTTGTTGCGGCGATTTAATAAATTAAAATTTTTCTTTTTTACAATGACTTATACATTGAAAATTGAAATAATTTGAAAAATATATTTAATTTCGCCACGTCTCCTTTTAAATATTTATCATTTAAAGGAAAATCGGTTGTGAAATGTTTCAGATATTTGTACTGTACTTTTTTCAATTTAAAAATTAAATATAAATGATTAAAAACTTAAATTCAATTGAATAACTATCAATCTGCCCTTGTAAATTTATACATATACATACACATACATATATAAAATTTAAAACTATAATTTATTTTTAATCAGAAAAATTCTTTAGATTTTTAATTCTTTTCATTTAATTTATATTTAAAATAAATTTTCAACATAAAAAGTTTTTCATCATTATGATCATTATCATGACAATCATCATCAACATACTAGTTCTTAAAAAAAAAAAAAAAAAAAAAAAAAAAACGCTTCCGTTTTAATTACACCTCTTTGTTATGTTGTTACGAATATAATATTCCTGATAAAGTCAAGACAAAAAAAAAAACAAAAAAAAAACAAAAAAAATTAAAAAAAAGGGTAAGAAAAGTAGAAGAAATTCTGACCTCATTAAACTTTATTAAAAAAAATAAAAGTAAAAACAAAAGAAAAAACAAAAAATAATAATAATAAAGGTACACAAAAGTAAGTTAGTAGTTAAAGCAAGAAAAATAATTTTTAAGAGTAAGTATTTTTATTTCTATTTCTTTCACTAAGATTTTCTTAAGAATCTCACAACGTTCCTATAATTTGCTCCAGTAGAATATAGTTCTTTCTAATTAGAAAATAAAAATATTATTTTTAGTTATAATTTAACATACATACATATATGTATATGTATTACACTGTTGGTCATAAAACTTGAATCAGAATAATGATTAAGATGATCTTATTAGTTTTGAATTAGAAAGGTGTTGGTGTTATGACAGTCAAAGTAAAAAAAATTGTAGAAAAAATTTGTATGTTAGTTTAAACCGTCCGTAGTGGAACATATTTTGTTGATAAAAATTGAATATTATGTATTTAAGTATTTGACATTATAACCGATCAAAGGGAGCTGTGATAAGGTTGATAATTTTGTTAAAAGAGAACTTTAATGAGTGTTAAGTAGTAATTTTTATCTTATCTTCTTATGATTGAAGTTGCGGTGTTGTAGATAAAAATCTAAATCAACATATTTGGACAGTGTACAAACCTTTACAATTTCATTAATAGTACGTTTTCAAGCTCATGTTTATGGATAAACAACTAGCTCTTACACCAGTCAAATGTCAAGTGTTCACAAGGTTTTTTGGAAAACAATCAGCTGTTTCACATATTTATTATTATATAAAAAAAATTTCTTTGTATATATAAAATACTATACTAATACTATTACAAATTTACTAAATAATATTACAAAAACTATTACTAATTCTTAATAATAAATACTTCTAATTAATTGCAGTGATAATTTAATTTTTGTTAAAAAAGAACAGGAAATCCAAATATATTTTTTATCTATTTACTTTTTGATTTGTTTTTCTTTTCTTTTTTTGTAATTAAATAAAATAATTCAGATTTTAGTTTATTACCATACCCACTTCACTCACTTCAACATTTAGTTCTGAGAATCTTTCAAAAACGAAATACAAAAATAAATCAATTTACAATTTTATAAAAAAAATAATCATCATTTTAATTTATTATCTCTTTTTCCATTTGAATTTTTTACTTATATATAAAGCCTTATTATTTATACATTTTTAATATATAAAACTGATTAAATTAAGTGAATCAAACATAAAAATGCATCTTTTACAATATCCTTTGTTTTAATTCTTCTGTTAACTTTCCATGTAAGTCTTGTAATTTCTCAATCATTTCTATAACTCCATAGAATTTTTCTTCACTTTTTTCAATTAAAGTTATACAAGATTGTCCAATTAATCGTGCTGATGATAATTGAGAATTTATACTTGATTTTTCGTTTTTTTGATGATCATTAATTGAAGCTAAACTAATTTCACACAAATTCACATAATTTCATCTATTCTTGGTATTTTGATTTCTTTTTCTTTTTGTTTTTTTTTTGACAAATGACAAAATGAATTTATGACAAAAAAATCAAGGGTCATGCAAAAAAAAATTTAAAATCGACAAAAAATCGAAATTTCATGGTTGGGTTACATGTTTTTGAAGTGGTTTATGATATAAACACCTCGCTACTTGTTTATGATTTTCAGCAAATTTGTATGGGAAAACCACTACGTAAACAACCAGTTTATTATAAACAACATGTTTATCCATAAACATGAGCTTGAAAACGTACTATAATCTGACATAGTTAAGGATAGATTTTTCGTTCTCATACGATTTTTTGTTTGTTACAACCTTTATAATCAACTTTGAGAATATGATAGATTATTCTTGGCACACCCTAAATAACATATTTTGTTTTTTGTTTATATAAAAAATTATTTATAATTATTATATATTGAAAAAGAAAGAGAATAAATTCAAATTACTTCCGTTTAGGCACGAAATATAATGTATTTATTAAAAATACATTTGATTACAAAATTATAGATTTAAGTCACCATCATTTATTTACAAATATGTATATATAAATCTCACTATATTTTAATATCTACTGAACAGCGACGTTTGCCTTTTTATGACCACTACTGTAAAGCATTAAATACATAATATTTATGTAAGTATACGTATATATATTTCGATTTTGCTTTTTTTTCGATACCTATTTAATTATACATACATTTTTTGATAATAAAATACGTGTCCTTTTTTATATTTTTGATGAAAGCTTTTTATGTTAATCTCTTTCATATTTATCTTATATTACATACACATATTCATATACATAATGTATACGGTAAAGAAAAAGTTTATCTTTTGCAAAAATTCTATTGTTAGTAATTAAGTTTGTACAAAAACAACAACAACAATATCAACATAATAAAAATATTTTACACCCAAAACTAATAATATAGGGATAGCCTATAGCTATACGTGAATGTTTTTTTTTTATTTTTTTTTTTTAGATATTAATAGTTTTGGATATACTTTATACTTACTGGAAATTTTTTGAATTCAAATTCAACACTCTCAAACATATGATTGTATATATATATATTTATATATATATATATATCTTATATATATATATATATATATATATATATATATATATTTATATGATAACATTTTATTCATACTACAAAACTACTCCAATAAAAGTACATATATATAAGTATATATAATATACCTTATATACCTATATATACTTGAATATATGTACTATTGGAGTAATTTTGTAGTATGAATAAAATGTTATCATATAAATACTGCAATATTTAAATCGCAATATGGGTCTACATATTGTGACAGTTAGTGTTGTGGCAATGAAATTTCAAGCCGAATATGGAAAGCATCAATAGTTCTGTACAAATATTTTGGTGCAGAACAAATTGATGATTTTCATAATTGGTATATTTCTTAAAATATGACCTATATGAACATGTTTTTTTCTTTTTGTTGCTACAAGCTTATGGTTTGTAGCAACATGACAGGTTCGAATCAGTAGCTGCATACAAATAAATCTCGTCGCATCATCAGATATAATTTTCATGTCATTTGCATGTCATTACAATTTCAATACTTTTCAACGCTAGCGTCATGAATTCCAATACTCATAGCTATTGCAAATGATTGTCAATTTTTCTTTTGTATGCTTCTGCGTTCGTACAAAAATCAAAATCAGTTGCCAAAAATTTCAAAAATGAGTGATGAAAAATTTTTTTTGTAGTAGCTATCTAATGAAATAATAACACATTTAATATAATAAAAAAAAAAAATTAAACTATGAACATTATAAAATTATAAATTGTAAAATATGACGATAAGTAATTGAGTTTATTTCATATGACTGTCAGTTGCAAATGTAATCGTAAAATTGTTGACGTTCTGGGAAAGTGCCATAATTCCGAGCACCCTCTAAGAATATTTAAAAAGTCTTATAGTCCTAAATATCGATAATCAGGTACTTCTGAAAAATAAACAAACATTTTTGAAACCAAAGGTCTTAACAGACCTAAAAATTGATACTAAAGTAGTAAGTAAATATACTCTCTGAAAGACAAACGAACAGTCAGTGAATCAAATGAATCTGTTAATTAATATACCCAACGAAATTTCTAAATTCATTGGATATTTGACATTTAACAATTCAGAACCAAAATTAGGAGTTCTAACAATGTTTTTAAAAAATTTGAAACAGTCAAAGTTTGCAATTTGAATCAAGCAAAGCATCAGTCATATGCAATGGTATCATATTAATAATAAAATCAATGTATTGTCATGTTATTAAAGCACAAATTCAAACGTAATACATATTTTAGATTGAATTCAACATGTGTTCGAATATAAAAGCTTTTATACAATTTGTGTTGGATCCGGAAAACATTGTGTGATTTTGCTAATTATATTCAGAAAATAATGAAATTTAATAAATATATGTTAATTTGTATATGTTTTTATTGTCTTGTGTATGCAATCTAAATTTATTTGAAAATGGTAAAATGCATTCATTTTTTTATAGTTAATAAAAATTTTGTCAGAGTATAATTTGATAACAAATATAAGTAGAATTGGACTCGGTTATTCACGAAGACCTAATTTCTGATTATTACGTTTAATTATAGCTGATACCAGAAAATTAATAAATAAATACTTCAAAAATATTACACATGTCATGCAGGGACAAATTGCAGTCCATACTGTATTTAATGTACAAAAAGGTAATTAATCCTACCTAAGTTACATACAAAATATAACAAAAAAAAAAAACGGTAAACAAAAAAATATTTCTAGTAACGCTTGGCTTCTTAATATCCGATTAATGAAATCATATCATTCAAAGTATTTATTTTCTAATTTAATTAGCTTCAAAAAAATAAAAATGAAAATTAATTTGCCTTTCATTCCACAAAAATCTATGCAATATATATATATATATATATATATATTCTATCTATTCTATTTTAATACGATTTAAATCAAGTGTTGTTGTTTTTTCTTTTCTAAAATGAAAACGATAGAAAATTCATTTGTAATGATTATTCTATATATGTATACATATCTCTTTCTCGTCGCAATAAAACAAACAATAAAAATTGCAGAAAAAGAAAACAACAAAATCTACAACGTTGAAAAAAATGGTGAGAGACAAAAAAAAAAACATAAAGAGATTACTTTGCAGAAAATGTCGCATCCAATCTCACAAGGAACACAAAAAAATAAATAAATTTTATTTTTCTCTTTTCTATACTTTACTAACTAAGTAATAATAGAAATATGAAGTCCTTATTTAAAAAAAAAAAAAAAAGATCTACCAGATTGTACCAGTTACGTGACTTTGGTTAAAATTCTAAAAAAAGTCGACACAAACAAAAAAATAAAACAAAATAAGACGTCCTTTTTATTTTATTTTTATGAAATAAAAACCATAAAAATAAAATCTCCAAAAAATATTTTGAGTTGAAGATTAGTCAGTCACAAATAAGCAAAACTAAATAATAAAAAAAAAAAAAAATTCAACGCAACGCAACTCGCGTACAGCAATCATTCTCATAAAAATCTAATTGGTAAGATTTCCACCAGTATACCATCTTTTATTTTTTTTTGTTTCGCTTTCTCTCTTTCTTTCTCAATATTTAATATATGTTTTCTTTACTCTTCTATTTTTTTTTTTCTTTTCTTTTTTTTATTATTTTAATCAGAAAGATGGTTTCCATTCACTTTAGTAATTTTTCTTCTTAAAGAGCCTTAATCCCTTGCTGGTGAGAATTTCATTTTACTAAGTAAATTATATATGGTACCCCAAAGTGAGTGGCTTCTATCTAAATTTAATAACAAAAAAAAAAAAAAAAAAAAAAAAACAAAAATAAATAAAAATTATAAATAAAAAAATAATAAAATAAAGGCGCACACTTGTTATGACAAGACCTCAGATTTAGTTCGATATGAGTTTTTGAATGATTTTTCTGCCTTTTAGAAATGACTTTAAAGAAATCCAATAAATTGTGCTCTTCACTTAATTGACAAGGCTATTCATTCGTATCCTTAAAAATATAAAATAATAAAAAGGAAGAAAAAATATCAATAAAAATACATAAAAAAAAAAGGAGTTAAAGGAAAATAAATTCAAAATGATAATAAACGACATGAAAAGGTTAATTAAGTGACCTTTTTTTTTTATTTTATTTTATTGTTGTTTTCAAAAGGTAGGAACGAAACTCAACAATTTTTTTTTTATTTAGAAGCCATGAAAGTCGTAATTTTTTCGCGATATTATAAAAATATAAAATGAAATTTAAAAAGGATGATGGTAATAAATCAAAGTACAGTTTTTTTTCACATCTTTTGTGCTCCCCTTTTTATTGTTTTTAGTTTTTCTTCTAAGGATCTTTTGATTTTATTACTAAAATTACTCACTCTGATTCTTGAAATATTTTATTATTGGGATCTTAAAAATGAATGTCAATTTACAAAAAAAAAAAAAAAAAAAAAAAAATAAAAAAAAAAGTGGAAAACTGTTTTTAAGGACCATTTTTTATGTTATTATTCGAATTTGTATACTTAATTGTACATATATGTACATATATAGTTTATGGCGCATGATTAAGAGCAGGGATACATCAAAAAAGAAAAATGATTAGCATTTCATCCTTATGTAGTAACCAGAATGTTTTCGAATGTAACTGAATTGAAATAACTTCGGCGGTATGATGGTTTTGTTTTCAGAGTGATAGAATTTTCCATAGATACAACATCACTGTTATTTGATACTATGATGGTGAATCACATCTGTTTTCACATCTGGCCTTAGATTAAATTATTTTTTTTTAGTGAAATTTTACGCATTACACATATTTACGTATACGTACATATGCATCATTTTAAATAACTGCATACGCATCATTTTAAAATAAATATAACACTCTGTACGAGGTTCTAAGGTAGTTTTGAGAAATTGAATAAATAAAAAAAAAACATGACTGCAGCAGCAAATGGATTATTGTAATTATCCGAATCAATAAAATAACACATCTGAATTTTTAAGTATGTCAGATTAATTGATTACGCACTGAAGACATTATTTAATTATATTATAACCAAAATCTTTGGTTCGGGAAACGGTGTTCCCAGATGGTAAAGTCTACTATGAGTTAGACTCTCGTAATAATTTATGTGCCTATTACAGGTGTCACACCACTTTTCCAGTCATTTTTCCCAGTCACCCAAATAAAATTTATTTTCGTATTACAAATCTCATCCGACAGCAACAAATTTCTGAACGTATTTTTTATGTACTTTGGCAGAAAAACTCATTTGGCGTTTGAATTTAAAAAAAATATTTTTATAAGAATACAAAGTTGGTTGATGTGTTTTTTTATGTTTTTTTTTTTAAATTGGGTTTTTGTTGTTTTTTTTTAAACTAAAATAAACAAAAATGTTTATCATCCAATTTTTGAATTAATATATTCAAATATATATTATATAATATAAATTCAAATTCAAATATATATTATATATATATAAATTATTTCAATAAACTTGTAAATATTTACATACCCTTTCTTTTCAGAATCCATTATTTAAATTTATATAGACACAAAAAATTACAAAATTACAGGCAAACGGAATCCTGTCACATATAAATTGCAAGTGACAATTGAGTCACATTTTTCAGTCGGCACGTGACAGTTGTAATAGTAATTAGTATTGTCACCTGAAATTACTTGGATCCGACAAAAAAAGTGATACCTTTTGCTTTCATTCGGAATCGCCGATAGTAAGGCAAGCGATCTACCTACTGCGCTACAACCCATCGATTTCATAAAGCAAATGTTCAATAGATTTTTTCTCTACTTCACAAATTTGAGACAGGTTATTTTTATTTGGTCATTCCGATTCTACGTAGATACAATTGTTGTTATCATGACTCTATCATGATAAACTGATATCTGTTGAAACCTAGTATAATTTTTATTTTTTTCGTGAGCGAAAATAATCCTCAAAAGGTTGTCCAGGTTCCAATACTTTATAAAAAATTTACTTTACGTAATTGGTTTTTAGTTTTTTTCAAAAATGAGAACAGATTTAATAATACTGTAAATAATTATTGGGTTCTGAATTTACTTCAAATCGACTTGACAATTTTCCGGTTTCAGACAGATGATGCTGTGTGTTATACAGTAATCCAAGCAATTTGCTTTTATTAATTTTTCAAAGACAAATTTCAACACAACATTTTTTTATAGCCAGACCATTTAAAATGTGGAACCCATTTCAATACAGGCCAATCTGACAATAATCACAACACAAAAATCCAACAATCACAAATCTGACAATAAAGTGAACACCAATAACATAGTTCGCAACTTCCTACCGCATATTTCTTCTATTTTTTTCTCTTTTTTCCTCTAACTATCAATTCTCTTTTATAAAAGCCAACAGTAGTTAACAAAAATATAAAATGTTTCTCTAATCTAAATTTTGGCTAATAAGTAGATATAAAAACAATAATTTCAAGAAATGGTCCATTGAATTGGCTTCCAAAATCGTTTAACCTAATTATATTATTTTCTATGGCGATGTATATTTTTTTTTTAATTTATATCACTCAAATAAAATCCACTCTTTAGAATGTATCAACTGATGAACAGTTTTGTTGATGTCATCCATAGCCTAATCCTGAGCGGTCTTAATTAAATATTTATACTTATTCTATACAAACGAGTGCGTTTATATATTTGAATAATATTTTTTTTTCATATTTACTTAAAATTTAAAAGTATTAATTTATTTTTTTTTTCTTTCTTACAGGTGAGTTCGTCAAACTATTTTTTTTTTAGAAACACTTGAAATTAAGGTAATGTATTACAAAAAATTTGATTTTTAATCTAAATGATGACATAACTGTAGTTACATCTTAAGTAATTTTCGTTAATTTATTATTCATTACTCTTTAAATACTGCTTCGAAATAGAGTTAGAAATAATACAAGTAATAGTTTGGGTAATAATACTTCGAAATCTAATAATTATTAGAATTATTTTGCTCTTCATTATTCAAAATTAGCTTGTCTAATGTTGTTAGCTTGTCTTGTGTTGCAGAGCATGCGTATCAGTTTTTTAGGGGGGGTGGGGGGAGGACCCATTATTTTAAAATTAAAAAAAAGTTTATTAAATATATCGAGGGTACTTTATCGATTGGTGATATTTTCAACTTCCGGGAAGGACCGGAAAAAGGATTTTTAAGATCAAAATTCGCCGAAATTGGCCGAAATCGGGAATTTCAAATGGGAAGAGATACTTGTTTATGTAAATTCGGATTCTACAACAAAAAATAAGAAAATTGTGTTAAATAATTTTTTTTTCTCATTATTTTTTTTTTAAATGAATAAAAACAAAATAAAAATCATTCACATTTTCCTTTGGTAAACCAAAATTAATAATAATAATTTTTATAAACAAATTTGTTTTTCATATTAGCATATTTTCTTATCTAAGTTTTAGATACCTACAAAGTTTTAACTAAAAAGAAATTTACTTAACAAAAATTTCTAATTTGTTGACGTATAATCCAAATTTGCATAAAAAAGTACCCCTTCCTATTTGAAAATCTCGATTTCGGCCAATTTTGGAGATTTTTGGTCTTAAAAAACCGATTTGAGGTCATCCCGGAAATGGAAAATATCACCAATCGATAAAGCGCGCTTGATTTAGTAAATAAACTCTTATTTTAATTTTAAAATAACGTCTCCATTACCTCTTAAAAAGCTGATACGCATGTGGTGGCACACCCGGTTTAAACGACTAAAATTAAAATATAAATAGAAAATGTGTTTTTGTTAAAAAATTTTATTCAAGAAATCTATTCTAAAATACCAAAATCTAAGATGTACAAAAAGTAAGTTATATATGTAAGTAAGGTCTATTGCTGACCCAACATAAAAACTTATTACAATAAAAAATGTTGTATATATATAGATAGACAATTAAGTACTATCTATAAAATTTCTGGTTTTATCTCTGATTTACTCAGACCTATCGATAGAATCGTTATCGATAAAGAGTGAAAATGATTTTTTGCAATAGAAAAGTATGAAATAGGAAGTCTACTGCAATTGTCGTTATCACTTTGTTCAAGGTCACAAAAAACTGCTGTTATCATTTTATTCAAGGTCATATCGTCTTTTGATTTTATATGGAGAACACAAATTTTAAATTAACACTCTTCTACAGTTTTTCAAAAATTATAAATTTTTCATATAAATTTTTTAGCAACGTCAAAATTTAATAAGAAAATTTAACCAAAAAAATATTTTTTAAATTTTTAATATTATTAGTTAAATTGAAAAAAAAAAATGTAAGTAATCTTATTTTTTTGTATGTACCTTTTTTAAATGAATTTTTAAAGAATCCCTACAAAAAATTCTATTTTTAAAGAATTCTACTTTTGTAACAATTTAATGTCTCTCAATTTATATATCCTTTGATATTTAAATCCATGAAATTTTCAACTGTATAGTCAAAATACACTTTACTACTAAGAAATGAATTTGTATACTTGTTCATTTATACTAACACATGTACAGCTATACAGTTATTATTTTTTTGAATAAATAAAAAAAAAACAAAAATAAACAATCCTTGCCGAAATTATTTACACCATTGAATAAAAAAAATTTATTGATAAATTTATATTAAATCATTTTACAAAATTAATGTTAATAGCGATTTGCTACCGTGATGTATAAACCTAAATAATAAAAACACTCATAAGCCATTATGAAATTATCGTTAAAATTAAAATTACTCATGAGCAATTCTGCAGAGCAGCTTGTAAAGAAAATTATATTTTCAGTAAGTATAATTCTTTTCTTGATTTTTATCAACGACTTATTCTCTTCAACCCTCAATCCAATCCATAGTTTTGTTGATGACAGCACCTTGGTGGCATTCTATGATTTTTTAAGGAAATTTAACGCCTCCTCCACCGCAATCAGCTTGAAGAAAAACATGGTGATTACTTCACTTATGCATGATCTACAAAAAATAGCCTATTGGGGTAACGCAAACAGAGTTGAGCTCAACATGTTCAAAACTCAAAGCTGTTTGATCTTTTCTAAAACATATCAACCCCTCCCAACCCTGCAATTTCAAGAAGACAATTTACAAAGGTCCAAATGCCTTAATATTTCAGACATGCACCCAAAACCAAAAAATGCAGTATAAAGAGCATATTTTTGATATAAACCAAGGCAATACCACTGATCTGATTGATACATTGAATTGCACTCAACACCAGAACTCTTTTAACTTCAATTCACACAATCTATATTTTTTCATCACAGCTAATCACATAATCACATTTTCTACAACAATTCGTTCCAACATTAGAACTAATTACATTAAGTACGATTTTAATTTAATTTTACACACCTTGTAAAATAATAATTTTACAATTGACTGTACATATTCTAATAAAAAGTACATATACATTCAAAAATTGAACTCATTTAAAAAAAAAAAAAAAAACAACAACAAAAATCTCTTGAGTAAATCTTAATTTAACCCAATCAGTCTATTGTTATAAGAAATTATTTTCACTTCTAACTTATTTACACTTTAAATCCATATCCTTGACGTTGAAATTCTCAGTAAAAGCAAAAATAAAAAACCGTTCTCAACCTCTTATTGTCAAATCCAACCGGATAAGAAATTATGACCGTAAAAAAAAAAAAAAAATATTTATAAAAATAGAATAAAAAAAAAAATTTGTTATTTTTTTTATAAATCAGTCTAAAAAAAATATTAAAACATAACTTTCAATTTTTTTTTGAAATAGTTCCGAAAAATTCTCAATCTTCGATTTTCAACAAATTTTGCACTAAATGAACTATTGAGGGGTAAGGTTTATTATTTATAAAGATTCCATTAAGGGGTTTAAAATCCATTTTGAAAATTTCATGAATACCCATTTTTCGAAAATTAACATTAAATGGCTGTTACAGTCTAGCACTAAATCAAATTGACGTATCTGACTAAGAAGTAGTTTTGGGTGTAAATGCGTGAACAAAGAAAAGTTTTGATAGAGGTGTAATAATTTTGCACTGCGATATATTCATGATACTTATCTTGCAGTTACATTTGTCTCAAAGTTCAATCTAAAATGTAAATGAGAATGTTATATTTTTTAGAATTTTGTACTTGCATTGCTTTGTTTTAGCGTTGTTTATATATGTCAATCTTGAGAACTATTTTGAATAAGTTGCGCCATTTTTACTACATACTAAAAATGCATGGTACCACTTTCTATTTTGCAAAATATAAATCGCATCAAAATATAGTCATGCGTTTTAGCTTTCAAATTGCTTGTAATTTAAAAAATTTCAAAAACGTAGATAAATTCGATTTAAGTTAAAATGACAGTTACAAATATACTCTAGATTTTAAACTATCGTCAACAGTTAGTTCTGTTCTCTTTTAAAAAATTCTAAATTTCACATAAAATAGTTTAATGTTTTCGAAATATACCAAACATATCTTATCTTATATAATATACTAATTTATAGACAGCATAACATGTCTGAAGCCTTAGTTACCAAATATTATGCATTCATATACGTATTCATATTTCATATACGACGGCATAAAATACAGCAGAGAATATCAACTAACGTAATTTTATAACAACAACAATAATAATGAAAGAATGAGAACTGAGAGAATAAATCAATTTTTTTTTTTCAATATATTATTGAAGTAGGTGTGTGTAGGTAGAATTTAAGTGAGACATATTGATTCATTATGATAAGAGACGATACATATTTACCTTACGCTGTTGTTGTTGTTTTAAGTGTTTAGATAACCACCTCTGATAAAATATATTTTAAAAAACTTTATAATAATATAAACATTACCTTATATAAATATTACGTACTGGTACTATTTTCAACTCCTTAAACACATTAAAAGATAGATAGATGCTGGGTTTTGTCGAGTCCAAAATATGTTTACATTTCATTTATGCTTTTTTGTTTTTTTTTTTTTAAATTAAAACTAATTAGTTCATATTAATTTTACTTAAAACTAGTTTAACAAAAAAAATAACAATAATTAATTTCCACTTCCTGATGCCCATTACCAAATTAGTATTGACTTATTATATGTTAATAACTACAATCTAAAAGGGAAAAGTTGGATTTGGGTAAAACGCTCCCAGGTGTTATACTTGATCAATTATTTTAATTGTGTGTTAGAATTCAATGACCTTTCTTGCAGCCTCAGTGTTTCTAGTTTCAAAATTTTGCTACCCTGTGATACCAAATTCGATCCTCACTTTGTTGTACAAATGACAAGTCTCTAGCATATATAGTGTATTGTGATAATGGTTCCTATGGAACAACTACATGTGGGTTTGTTTGTTTATGGACTATCAAAGATGTAACTGTGTGTTAGCCTACTATAACCTATGCACAGTCTAGCTATTATGACTAAGGTTTTACGGTTAATGTTTTGGAGGTTTTTCCATTTGAATAAGTTTATTTTAATTTTAATATTTTAATAGGTACTTCCAATCCTGATAATATTATAATTTATGTTCCAAGATATTTTTTATAGCAAATTTTCGTAAGAAAAGTAGTAGATTTAATTGTATTTGATATGTGCCTCGACAACAGCTTATATACCATATTTCACTTTTGAATGAAATATTTCATAATCAAAAATTACCAAAACAGATATTGAGCAAAGTTTGCTTAAGTGGTAAGAATTACCGTAAAATAAATTGAATAACATTAATTTTTTATAAATATTAACCCCTAGGCACTTGAATTGCTTAACTAAGTACTTGAATTGCTCAATTTGCCCTAGTAATTGAATCGTAAATAAAAACACAAATTTTTTTTAATGTTAACATCTCTAACTGGAAATTTTAAAAAATCAAACGTTGATACTTTTCGGACCTATTGCTTATTTTTGATTTAACCTCTCTCATTCCAGTATTGCTATATAATAAATTCCATCGAGTTCAAAATTATTCTATTTTTTATTTTCTAAAAAAAAAAATATGAATAATTTCGTTCATAAATGCGTTCCGTAAAACAGTAGCACTAGCATCAGCAGAGCAACAAGAAAAGCAATAACAACAAGTTACACTTGGTTAGAATTTTTTTTTTATATTTTTATAATTTTTTTTTAAATATGGCTTATTAAGTTTTCTATTACATTTTAAAGGGGCATTAAAAATAAAGGAACCCTTAAAAAAAAAACTAAAAATTCCCAGCCTCATCACGTTCTTAGTAAAAAAGAAAAAAAAAAAAATATTTTTTTGTTTTGGAATTTTATTTTAGTATAAAAAAAAAATTTTTTTTTGATGGAAAATTATTATAGAAAATTCTTGAAAAAAAAAATAAAAAAAAAAAATTTTCCTCTAAAAATATGAAAGAAAGTTTCACTTGATGATGATACCAAAGTCGGTTCCGGTATACAGCACACTAAACAAAAAAAACAAAAAAAACAGTGAAATGTGTTTTTGGGTGTATAGAGTAGATATAAAAATATATATAGTGCATATTTCGGAATGTGTGTAATGTAGTTTGGCGTGGGCGTGTTGAAAGTTGCAGAAATCATTAAAAAAAAAAAATGTAGAATTTATTTTCGGAGATTTTAAGTTTTTCTTGTTTTGTTTTTGTTTCTTATGGAAAAGGATTTTTTTTTGTCTTCATTCCTTTCATAGTTGTCAGTTTGTTGTAAACAGAGAGAGAGAGAGTGATCAGGGGATGATAATAGTGATAATAGTTGGGTCTGAGCATTTTTTGGTGTTTTTTTTTTTTGTACATCAACAGTGATTTTATTATTCCAAAATTTTATTCATTAAACTTGTTTGAAATAAAACAAAATTTTTTTAACATGAAAAGCTTAAGAAGTGTTTTTGTGGTATCAAAAATAATTATTATGAAAAAAAAATCGAAATTTTAAAAGCTGGTTACATAAATTAATTTCAAACTAGGTGTACAGACCTACTTATTTGCATTAAGAACAAATATTCCAAAAATCGAACGCAAAGATTTTTTTTTTTTAAATTGAATTCCAGTGTGTGCTTGATTTTGAATAGAGTGACTCACCGTTTATTCAGGTTGCTCATAAATTATGACATTTTCCGATGAGACATTATTACTAACTAGCTACAATTTACAACTATAATTTACACATTTTAGTGAATTATTTTTTTTATAAACCGGTTATTATTCAAATTTGTTATATGACTTTGAAAGAAAATGGCGTCTTGTGCATTTTTAACAGAACAACGGATATCTCTAAAAGTCGTCCTGTGGAATTCGTATAACAAAATTGGACATAACGAAAAATAATTTATCGCGGTCGAACTATTTCGAATGCATTTTTATATTCGAAACGACTTGTTTTGTCGATTTCGAATTCTGAATATTTAACTGTAACTATTTGTTTTCGATTGAGTTATTTTTGATCAAAGTAATTTCGGTATTATTAGATTTTAGTAGAACTCATTTTTCCGAGTTAGTCATGTAAACTTTTTAAACAGTTTTCAATTTTATAAATTAAAACTAGTATTTACCCACTTCTCAAAATTCTAGGAAGTTTGGTAAAAAATCATTCTCAATTTCATTATGAATTATTTTCTATCATTTCAATTTATTCTTGATACTCAGTGAGCCAATCTCCTACTTAGACAGTATAAAACAGACTAAAAATGCAATTGGACATTATTTCGAATAGCGCAGCTAGCAATCGAATACAAAGTGAAAGGTCGATGTTCCCGAGAGGAGTAAGGGGAAAAGAAAAACTATATTTTATATTTTTTATTTTATTTATCTTAGACAACAACCACATACGTAATAATTTATTTAAAAAAATTAAATTTAAATTTAATTCTGACGCAGGATGAGTTGCAGCAATTTGATAAATATTCAAAAACATATTCGACTTTGAAAAAATATTTAACTACCCTACGTCTCCGGTTGTGAAATGGTTCAGATATTTGTACCATACTATATTTTCAATTTACACAGATTAAATATATTGATTATATTTATAATAACAAAGCATTACAAATATTTATCAGTCTGGTTACCTTATTTAACAATGTAAGTAAGGTATTCAGTTAATATTTTCAAATGTATTTTAAAAAGTTGTAAAAGGTTCCACACATTTCTTTTTCTTATGTTGAGTACTACTATCTGACCTCGAATATCCTGCTTTAAATTATCTTAGAAATTATGAATTACATATACCAACCCGTGTGTCCTTTCAATTTTCAAAAAATGTTCAAATTCATACACCTACGATAATAAAAATTAAAATTAGTGAACATTTCTATTCAAGTCAGTATAAATTGAGAAAAATGTTTAGACTAGTCAAAGACTTCGAAATTTTATATGCAAAAATTAATTTAAAACCTGAGTCAAAACAATCAATTCAGCTTTCATTTTAACAAATCTAAAATCAAATATTATTCAAAGACAAATAGGAATAATAGGAAAAAATATTTGAAAATCACAAATTTTGAGTTACAGCATTTTAATAACAATTAATTAAAAACAAAAATGTAATTTTTGTTTGCATCTTAAACATTTCGATGTCATTTTTGTTCAAATTTGTAAAATTGGTTCCCACATTTTAAGTAATTAACCAATTTTTGAAAAATTCCTTTTATTTACAAATACTAACTGAAACATATCAAAATTTAATTTGAAAATATTTTTTGTTGAAATCAATTGCTTGTTGCATGTCACTCTCAAATTACATTTAAAAATGTAATCCTAATAATGTTGTGCTAGAAAAACTCATTAGAGTCTGTGGGAAAAAATCTTTAAATTTTTTCAAAAATTTGCTTCATTTTATTTTTTATAATTATATTTGAAGAAAATTAAATAATTTTTGTTTCATCAAAATATAATTATGATAAAGTTATTTATAATAACCATTGCACATCATAATTACAGGGTGTGATAAAAATAACTAATCAAATATTTGAATCAGTTATGGAAATAAATTCACTGGTGATCTACTTTATATGAAAATGACATGGGTAAAATATTTGGCGAGTATGATACTAAAATCAAGGTTGTAGGCCTAAATTTAGTAAGAAGCTAAATTACATAGTTCTACTATTGTAAGAAATCTGTTTTTAAAAATGTTTGAAATATTTTTCTTTAAATACGTAAATATTGCAGTTTGAAAAAGAAAGTATTTTATTAGTAATTTATGTATTTATGTTTCCGGTCTATTGGATGTCAAACTAGTAAATAGAAGTTTTTTTTTTTGTTTTTTTTTTTATTATCTATGGTCTAATTTCCTTGGAAATATTATTTAATATTAATTACGGTAATGAGAAACCAATGTTGAAATTTTCTTGGCATTCGTTTATGATTTCCTAAATATTGAACAAAAATGTCGAGTAATGTTGGGTCATAACTCATAACGATTTAAAAATAAACAAAAAATCAAAAATGAAGATTTTTATTAACTAGATTGGATTCTAACAACACAAAATACCTACTAGGCATCAATCAAGATAAAGAATATAAATTCCTGGATATAATCCTTTGTCACTGAAAGCCTAAATGCTGTAATGCATATAAAGGACCAAATTATTACAATGTAATTTTTCTGGAAAATGTCATTTTACAAAAATCTATGATTGAGTAGGCAATTCCCTGCCAAGTTAAATTCTTAGCCCACCACCTTGTCTCTGGTAATAAAAACTTAGTAGGTGTAGTGAACAATAAATAATTTTAATAATAAATAATTTTGGATCTGTCTTTTACTTTTTTTGATATTTATCGATAATTTCAATAGATTTTCGGCTCTTCGTTATATTTACCGACATACGTATATAATATCAACATGTTTTTCAAAATGAAACACCACAGCGATATTTATAGTAAATTATGATTTTTAAAATGATAAAATATCAAAACACAACATTTAAGTAATATACAACAAGCTCGACCCAACCTCGAGTACAACTCACATTTATGGGCAGGTGCACCAAAAACTGCTTTAAATTTTTAGGACAAAGTTCAAAACCGCGCGGCGACATAAATGTGACCTCATCCCTTATACCACTTGGTCATCGTCGTATTGTTGGAGCACTTACTCTGTTTTATAGATATCTGCTTGGTGTTGGCACTTGTTCCGAGGAATTAAAATCACTTTTTCCTCCTCTTAAGCAATTCCATCGCACAACACGATAGGCATCAAGTGCCCACCCTTTCACAGTTCAAATTCCGAGATGGTTTAAGTCCGGTTATGGAAATTCTTTTAAAGTAAGAACATCCCGATTGTGGAATCGCGTCCTAATCGTAGCATTCCCAATGAGAGTAGGATTTTTTATTTATGACTTACAGAGGCTTAAGGCGAATACTAACAACATTGTTCGCTCTTTCCCACCAAACTTTTCTTCTTCCTTTTTCTTTCCTTTTCTGTAACTACTCTTTCCTTTTTCAAATAGTCAACGGTACGTAAGTACTTAAAGGTTCAAAACCTAAATTTTGGCTATAATATAAAAAAAAAAAAATATAACAGCTCACAAATTCGTTTTAAATTAAGATTTTAATATGAGTTAGTGGAAATAGCGAAAACACAAAATTATTCAATTTCTGTTAGCAGAACGAGATATTTAATTGAGCCAATGTCGGTTTATTAACTTATTTTGAAATTATTGGTTAAAGACTTTTTTGCAGTCAAATTCAACATTTTGTCAAACAATTTGTATGAAGAAATGTTGAATTTGAATGAAAAAAGTATATATATATATGTATACGCAAATTCACCATAACTGAACTATAGTTATTGTTTTATTAAATTGATTCAATCCGTAATTAAATTAATTTAATCCGCGCTATATCCCCTCAGAGGGATTTCCATAATGACCGTATATAATAATCTCGTAGACGGTTGCTGCGATTCATGAAATAAATTATTTTTCTTTATACAATAATTACTGGTAACACTTTAAATAAATAAAAATTAAAAGTATTAAAATTCGATTCGATATTGATTTACTGAGATTTTTGATTCTGGTAATTTTTGAAATGAATACTTGATTAATAAATAGCCTTATCGATCACTATAAGGAAAATGAAATCCTTAATCCTCATCCTCAACAATATTTAATGGAAGTCGAATTAACAAGAATAAGAGGTACATACTATCAAACTTAGTTCGGCAATTGTTAAAAATTAATCGAGAAACAAGATAAAATTGATAAAACCAATTTATCATCAATAAAGGGGGTGTAGAAAATAAGTAAACTAAACACATGTGAAAGCTGAGCAATTTCGAGGGAACAGGTAAATAACAGATTAAATAATGATTTATGGAATGGATACTGCCATTTAAATTAATAAAATAATTTGCAAAAGTATAGGTAATATGGTAGGGATTAGGATATAAAATGAAAAAAAGAAAATGAAGATAGTCATAAGGACTGATGAAAGAAGTATGTTGCTTCCAAAATATCGATATTTGCAATCAAAGATTAAAAATTATTAATGAACAGAAACCTGGCAAAATATAAATTATTTAATTTAGTTAAAGTCGAGTTCACTTAAGAGCACCTCACTTAAAAACACAAACTCTTTTAAGTGCATATTATTTCGAACGCAATTTTTTTGCTTTATTTTTCATATAATAAATTTCTGTATAATATTTTATAAATTTGCATACTTTTCGCGTTGTTTAATAGCACATGATGCCAAATATTGTTAATGTGTTGGAACAACAACATAACGCGGGCAACTTTAGAATTAATAAAAATACGGACAGTTTAGTAATTTTTGCAGTGTTGGATATCATACATACTATGTACAAATACATAATAATATGTTATGTAACAAATATGTTTCTCATACTTTTACAACATATTACTAGCACATACACATTTCCAACATATTACTAGCACATATACATAATTAAAATTGATCTAAAAAAACTTTTCACGACTTATCCGTTTAAAAGCACAACTTGCTTAAGGGCACAAATTTGCCTGTTATCTTCGATGTGCTCTGAAGCGAGTTCGACTATAATATAACTTGTAAGACAGAATAAAAAAAAAATCGTTTCAAAACCCATTCAAACTACAAGACATCTACCAAATTATTACTTCATAGTCAAATTATTACTTCATAGAGTACTCTAAGTGTTAAGTAAAACTTCGTATAATTTATTTTAATTTTCATAATCACACCTTTACAAAACAAACTATACATGAACATTAAATCAAAATTTAGAACAAATATTTTATTTTGAAACACTCTGTAAATATTGTATGTGAAAAAAATGTGTATTGCGAAATTTCAAAAACAAAATCCAAAGTGTAGCAACAATTTTTGCTCCTATATTAATTTCCCCAAATTTGTAATGAAGAAAGAAATGAATTAAAAATTTTTCAATTTTATTTTTGAAATTATCATAACATGATGTAGTTGTAGTCATCTATGCTATACTCTTATAGTATATATACGTACAGTGTGGTAGCCGGGAAAGAAGTCAAAAACAAAAAAAGAAAACCCTGCAACATGCCTTTTATGTTATTAATAATTTTTTTCTTCTTTTTCTGTTCTTTTTTTTTTTTTTTTTTGTTTTTCTTGGTTTGTTATAAAAATGCCATGGTTAAATACGAGTTTGTGTTATATCTAGTATATAGATAAAGTCGTTGAAATTCATAATAAATTAACGCTCTTACAATATATTGTATAACTACACTATACATATATATATTTTTGGTTGATTTTTTTTTTCGGTGGTAATAATAATCGGATTGGATGTAATTTGATAAATCCAGCCTAGGGAATAATTGAAAATTACCACATAAAATACCATACACACTTATACGATATGATTTCTTTCTTTATTTTATTTTATTTTATTTTATTTTATCTTGTTTTAATGAAATTTATGTATTTACAAATATAGGAGGGATTGCAAATTGTTTTAAAAAATTTCAACATCAATTTAGTACATAGGTACAACTTTTAGTCACATAATATGACCCAACACACTATATGACAGACGAGTAAGAGTGCGAAAAACTCAAGGGACTATATTGTGACATTTGTAAAGAACTAAAATAAAATATTTAATTCTAATGAAGTTGGTTGGAGGAGTGGGTGGTGAAACGTCTGGAGTAAATTTTAATTTATATCGTATATTAAAATAATAAAAAAAAAAAATATTTATATATATTTAAATGTATACGGTTATATACATTATAATACGGTGTATTAAGTTTTTAGGAAGCCATAAAATAATTTTATGATATCTATATATATATATAAAAAAGAAAAGGCAAGAAAAAAAGAAAACAAGAGCACATTTCAGTCCAAGTTAAACTAATAAAACAAAAAAAGTGAATGAAGTGGGCGAGTTTTTATTGCTGATGAAGTGTTGTGTGTGTATATTTCAACTTTCTCATATGATTGAAATATTTGAATATGTCAAATGGTATATCTGGTTTAATGATTTGTGACTATTGAAAGTTAAATATATATATGAATAAATCATACCAATGAAATTTATTAAAGCAATTTAGAAAATTTTGATTTCGAAAATGTGTACAATTGATAAGAATGCATTTTGAATTGGAGAGTTAATATTTTCAAGTATAATAAATATTAATTTTTTTTATAAATAACATACTTGTAGTAATTTAAAATGTTCTCTAGAGAGATTTATAACTACCAATATTTACTCTACTTAATAAACTCTTCGTCTGTAATGTTTTGACAATCCTACTGGTACCAATCTATTAATTTATTTGTAAAATACTATAATCATTTATTAATTGGTTTAAATTAGTTAATAAGATGGATCAACTTTGATGTAATTTAATGATTGTAAAGTAGTTTGTATCAATTTTATTGTAAAGTAGGTTTAGTATAAACAACACATTGGTTTCGTAGTATGTAAATAAGACCATGACTCATTCGTTTTGTAGTTTTACATGTTTCGACTGAACTAGTTCAAAAACCAATTTACAGATAATGTATTATCTGTATTCATTATTATTCACTACATCCATTAAAATCTTATTAACCTTTCAAAGCTATTTTTAAACTTTAAAATGGGTATGGCTTGAAATCTTCTTTCCAAAATCCCTATAGATAAAATAACTGAAGACAAAATTTCCAACGGCCATATTTTCTTTTTTATATGCAACAGTTTCATTCATTCATTTTATCAACATAAAGCAAAAATCAAATATTTTTTCCCAAATCTGGAAAATTTGCTTTTGTTTATCCAACACATACTACCTCCAACAAAGGCTAAATTTTTGATTTGTTTCTGGGGATTTTGTCTTACTGAAAATTGAGTCTCTGGGGGCTTTTTTTTTGGAATTCTGTCTGTTTCCCCTATAAAACATAGTTACATCTAATCATTCCCGTTTTATATAATTACCACACCAGACTTGAATGAAGTTTATTGATACAACTACATACTTATAAATATTACTATACAGGGTGGTCAGGTTCAGAGCAAAAAGTTTTGAAGGGGTGATTCCTTGGAGTATTTTAGGAAGAAAATTGTTCTAGAAGAGGGGTCTATCTTTAATTTTACCTGGGCTACAGAGGGTTAAAGAAAATCGGATTGGAAAAATTATGTCTAAAGAATATCAACTACAGGTGAGAAGAAATTGAAACTAGAGCATCAACTTCTTCATAGCTTTTTTTTAGAATTAATACACCTAATTAACGGTGTATGTTGAATGAGTATCAGATTTACCGTTTTTGAATAATAACTGCATAAACTTAAAATTTTGCTTTTAAAAACTGAAAATTTTGTAAAAAAACGTTGATTATCTCGAAAAAATTCGCTATTTTTTTTTTTTTGTTTATTGTGTTGATGCGCTACATCATCCCCTACAACTTTTTTATGCACAACTTTCATATCAGACTTGCCGTTTTTCAGGTATAAATATAATACATACATATATAAATATAAACTCCATTCAATAATCAAATAACATCAAATAAAATCGATGTTGAAATAAAAAAAATAATTACCCTTAAAAACCGCTTTTAATTCGGTTTATCTATAAATAAATGATTGGGTTCAAAGTTCCTGTCTTGAAATACCACAACTGTACAAAACGCTAATTTTTCCTGTATTGTTATATTTTTCTGAATGACGGGCATTACCAAAAACAAGTGACAATACACTTGGTATTTTCGAAAGAAACATTTTTTGTCGAAAATTCTTTGGTTCTGTGTCTGACGCTAAATTATATCAGCTGGAGCTTTATAATTTGTCATAAATATATCAGTTGTTTAAGTACATGGACCTAGTCAAAAAATGGATGGAAGAAAATGGTTCACCTAAAAACCTCTTCCAAATCCAATCCCTAGCGCACGTGTTGCCGAGAGAGATCACACCATCGTTGGAGAGATGAAGTTTTGTCTTAATCGATGAAAAATGAAAAATCTTTATATTTCAAGCTGGACAGTATCTGTTCGTAATCGCAATTACTGGATAACAATATTGAGGCAGATTCAGAATCGGCACTCAATACCCCAAAACACTCGAATATAATTTTCGAAACTCAATTAGTTTTTACTCAAATTTTTTATTTATTGAGGAGAATATTTCATACAATGCCTCTATACTTCTAGCCTATTCACAGAACGATTTTTTCGGAATTTTATCGAATTACGATTTCGTTTTAAGTTTTGTTTTAGTTTTGTGTATAAAGTTTTGCTATCCCAGTGACTAGGCTAGGAGTATAGAGGCATTGTTTGATAATTTGAAAAGTATTTCCATACGTATATACTTTTGATTTATATGAAGAGTGTATATCGTAATATCGTATATGTGTTCACCATACATTTGCATATCTAATTCAATACAAAAAATATATGTATATAGAAAAATGTAAACAAAAAAACACAATTATTCGCAAAGATAATGAATGAAATTGTATCCATACAATAATAGGTCAATGATAGCATCACATAATCCAGAAATTTTTTTTAAAAATAATGCTAATAAAAGAATAAAATTTATTAGTAATGCATTACAAATCGTGAACTTTGTACGGAATTTCTGTTTTTGAATTTGTATTTCTGTTTTTTTTTCTCAGAACTTGGTTAAAAATCGTATTTCTATTTCAGATGAAATAATTTCTGAAGAAATAAAAACAGCCAACAATCCATATAAAGTGTCCAGTTTTATTTTTTTTTACTTACTTTTTAAATTTTGATAGCTTGTTTGTTTGTTTGTATTCATAATTATATTATGTATTCATATATATACTATATTCATATTATTATCTACGGTAAGAAACAGACAAAATTAACAAAACCAAAATTGCTGAAAATTTAAAAATACATGTAGGTACCTACTTTTCAGTATACTTTTCAATAGAAATCAATTTGAAATATTTTTAATTTTACAAAACCAACATTAATTTTTTTGTCCCTTTCTTCTATAAAGTTTGAAATCACAAATTTCATAAATCACATTGACCAAGTCCAAATAAAAATATTAATTCTTCAAATTTTAAAAATTAAAGCAAAAGAACAACAAATACAGCATAAATCTTGAATTCTTTCAATTTCTAAAAAAAAATTCAATACTTTGATTTGTAATATTATTTGTGGTCTATTGAAAGGACTTTAAATGCATGTATATTTTTTTTTTTACACATTGTGTAATTTTTAATTTTTATCTTTTTTATTTAATTAAGTAAAGTAGAAATAAAGAAGTATAAGTATACACTGTAGCATGCACATTCGCATATATACATTTTTGAGTACCTATACATACAACTTTTATATCGTTGACACTGTTGGCAGCATAATTACAAATAAATATGTTCATAGGCAGTAGGTACACAACATTTTTTTATTTATGAGTACAAAATACATTGCGTTCAACTTATAAGCAGTTAAAAATTGAGTAATATTATTTTGAGTGAACACAGAATTTTGATATTTGAAAAAGTGACTAGCAAATTTTGTTCTACGTGAATACCCTACTTATATGATTACTCTATGGTAGCACTCAAAAAGTAAATAATTAAACTCCATTCACCGACTTCACTTTTAAAATGCTATAATTTTTATTTCTACGTATATTCGCCCTTTGCTTCATTTTATTGATTTCATCTGATATTTGCTAATCCAACCAATGAGAGAGGAATGAATGATGATGATATTTGCAATTAAAAAAATTCAGTTTAGATTAGATCTGATTTATTATAACACATCCATCAAAAATTATTTAATTAATTAATAATTCTGTTCTGCATTTGTATAATTTTACATAATTATTTAGATTTTGATTGTATTGATTGGATTTTAACTTGTCCAGCCTTTTCTTACATAATTTATTTTTATTTTTTTAATTATATTGCCACTTAATGTACCACCTTCTCTTATTATATTTCTCTTTAATCACAGTACATGTCATCATTTTTTTTTTTTTTTTTTTGCACAAATTAAAATCAACCTAAATTCATGGTCTCATTTAAAACAGCAAAATAAAAAAAAAAAAACAATTTCAATTCAAACTTTGTTTTTTTGGAAGCAAAAAAATCTTCGTATTTCCGTCAATAAAATAAATTTAAAAAGTTTTCAAAAATTCCCCAGTCCAATTTGTTAAAGAAAAAAGTAAAACAAAAACAAAAAAATGTTTTCTTCGAAATTTACTTAATTTTATTAAATTTAATTAATAGTTTTTTTTTATATCTCTTTTAATTTATTTATTTTGATTATTTTTTTTTTTGTTTTTAATTAAAATTTTTTATTTTTCGATTGCTTAATATTTTTGATTGTCTCATTTTGTCTCATTTTGTCGCGAATCTCATCATTACTCTGATTAAGAATCTTCTTATTTAGTCTTTAATTACTTAATTCGTTCGTTTTTTTTGTCTTTTTAATATCTTGGGATCCTAGAATGAATATTTAAAATTCTACCATTGCAAAAAAAATTGATCACCTCATAAAAAAACCTGACCTTACCAAAAATGTAGGCCAGGCCAGTACGCAACAAAAATTCTGATGAGAATTTCAATACCTACAAAAACTTTCGATATTTTTTTCTCTTTTTTTTCCTTTCTTTATTTCTTTCTCTATTTATATACATATATATATATATAAAGTATAGATATATATATATACATCCAAAATAAATCATAAAATTAAGAAAAGAATATAAATTTTAAATTTCATCAATATTCATAAGATACCAGCATTAATCTTTCTATCATGATAAAAATCAATAATTTAAATTTATGTTTTGTTGTTGTTGTTGTTTTTTTTTTTTTTTTACATATTTTTATGAGGAGATTTTTGGACATGAATATTTTATTTCAATTTGTTGTTGTTGTTATTGTTGTTTATGACGTTTTTATTATACTTATTGTTGTTGTTATTATTTTTAATGTTTTTGTTTTCTTTGCTGTTGTTTATGTTATTTTTTTTTTTAATACGTACATTAAATTTTACAATCTGTAGATTGTAGAAGCACCGCCATAAAGAAAGTGTTCAATAAAAATTTTTAAAATATAGAAAGAATTAAAAGAAAAAGTTTATTTTTAAAATTATTAGAAAGAAAAATACAATACAGTTTGTTTCATTTGATTAGGGACACTATTTTGCGTTCTTTTTTCACGAAAATAAAAAAGTAGTTCCGTCAATGTTACTACGTTTACATGATAGCTGGAGTACTTGACTTGAATTCTTCTTGAAACTCCAAGCTGAGTATTCGTTTAACCAGCTTGAAAATAGCCTGACTTTGACATATGTATATTTGGTGACATAAATTTTGACGCTTAAAATTTATAAAACTTTCTATAAATTTAAAAATTAAACACAAAATATAAAATTAAATTTATTATTTATTTATTTATTTACCCTTTTAAACTCTTATTTTTTAAATTCACTTCAGAACATTAAGTAAAACTTCGTAAATTTTTGACATTAAATGACAACTCAAGCTCTAAAACTTTCAAGCTGCGTATTTGGTTAAAATTTTCAAGGCAATTAAGTAAATTTTTGTGATTGACTTGAGTGAAGCTGATTTCAAGAAATTAACGTAAGTATACATAATGTTGAAGAGTGGTGGGTCAGGATTTTATCTACATCAGGGTCAGGATGTAGGAATTTGAATTTTTTTTTTGTAAGTTTATAATTAAGAAGTAATCAAAGTGTATTAGAATTCTGGTTAGTTTTAATAAGTGAACAGTGCCGGACTTGCCTCTTAGGACGAGCCGCTGCTGGTTGAAGCTTTCTTGAAGCTATCATGTAGTTATGACATAGTAAGTGTGGTTGGTAAATGTAATGCCAATTTTTTGTTGATGACTGACGTATCTAATTTTATCATCTACTCATTTTCACTAAAATAGTTTAGAAACTATAAAAAATAGTAAAAAGTACACAAATACACTACTTAACAAATTGAATTAAATTTTGATTATGTATCAGAATACTTTAATTTCAGTATACTTATTTAAGAAATAATAAATGTTGCCTGCAAAGTGCTCTCATTTTAATATTTGTAAGAACAGTAGATGCAAGGTAAAAATCGCAGTATTTGCTTCAAAAAAGTAGTAGTTAGATTTATTTATTTTTTTTGTTATAGTTATGACTTGTATCACCAAATATACTGGGTTTTCCAGAGCATACGTATCATCTTTTTAAAACCCTTTTCCGGTCCTTCCGAGAAGTTCAAAATATCACCAATCGACACAATCGACCAAGAACCCTCGATTTAGTTAATGATTTTTTTTTTTAATTTTAAAATAACGGTGTCTTCCCTTCTTAAAAAGCTGATACGCATGCTCTGGAACATCCGGTATATCATACCAATTATATTGCAAACAACATTTATTGTTTAACTAGTTCAGCATTTTATTATCAAATGTATAAATAAAAAGAACATTCATAGCCTTAATTTGAAATAAATTAATAAATTTTTGAAAATATTTACAATAAGGAACAATTAGCCTTAATGGCTTTAAAATTTAAATAAATAAATAATAAATCCTAATTTGGATTTTGCGAAACTCCAGTTACTTTAGATTCTAGAAGTTTTAACGTTCTTAACATAATCACAGACTTTGATCAAATTTAACCAAATTCAACAAACGATGATAATTCTTATTTGATCATACTTGCTTGATTTGAAAATAAAAAACAAGCCGAGACCTCATCTAAGTGGAAAATGATTTCTGAATTTTATTAAAATATTTATTTATGAAGAATTTTAATAAATTATATGAAAACAAAATATACTAAATATGAAAAATCAAAAACTGAAATGACTTTTAGTTGATTTCAACAAATAGAGTTCAAGGTTGTTGTATTCAATGCATCTATATCTTCTAGCCATGTCAAACGATAATTTTTCCGGAATATATCGAATTGCGATTTTTTTTTTTTAAATTTTGTTTTTGTTTTGTGTATAAATTTTTTTTGATAAAAATAAAATTTTGAGAAAAACACGAATAGAATATTACACAAACAAGAATATTATGAAAAAATTAATACAAACACCATCAAAGGTTTTGCTTAGATAAAAAAAAATAAACAACAACAATTTATATGGTATTTTAATTTCGTTTCAGAAATTTTACTGTATATATCCACCAGTTTTATTTTCAGTGTTCATTAGAACTTGATAGAAATAATAGATTCTATTTCGGATAATAAAATTTTTTTTTTTTTTTTAAATTGAAAATTATTAATGAAAATGTTTTTGTATTATTTGTAAACTTTATCAATTTAGATAAAAAATATTGAATATTTTTTTAAAAATAACACTATATCATAATAACAGGTTATTTATATATCAAAATAAGATCCCTATACCAAATATAAAATTTATTTGAAAATAAAATCCCATTTTTAATATTGCTCTCCCAGAGGCCAGGCTAGAAGATATAGAGGTATTGTCGTATTAAGTCTCTCTGTTTGAATTTTTTTTTTAATATTAATAAAGAATTATTTAAGGAGAGGAAGAAGTTAACATTTAGTACCGAACACGATTCAAATTTGATTCATTGTTCGAATTTGTTACAAAATAGCATTCACTAATCGCAATTTAAATTCAGTAAATTTTTTCTCATTATATATATAAACGTTTTATAAATTTTATTTTTCTAAAGCCTAACTGTTTGAGTATAAAATTTTCCATAGATTTTATCATAAATATTACTTTGATAAATTGCCAAATGTAAATTTAATGAATTTGTATATAAATATATATATATATATATATATATATACATTAATTATGTATTTAAATAATTCTCATTCTCAAAGTCTAAATGATATGATCGAAATAAATTAACAATTCAAAGTAGATAATGATTTATACATGTATTAAATATTTGTATAAAAAATGTATTTAATATATGTAAGTATATGTATATAGAATAGAATATGGAGATGTACGAATAATAATAATCAGGAAATCAAATAGTAACAACAGATTAATTGAAATTGCATTAAATATGCATAACAGCAATAACAATTAATACAACAAAAATTGCAAAAATGTTGTAACGACGCATTGAAATTTTCAATTTGTCAAATCTAATTTGTTACAGCTTGTTTAATAAAATCACCGACTGACTTGATAGACAAATTTTATAGGTATGCATTATATTTAATTTAAATACCAGGAAGGTATTCAGTTAAACTATATATTCTGAATAATAAAATTAGATTAGGTTATGTGAATTCTGAATAAAATTTAAATTAAGTTATTTTCAAAATTTTCTTAATAAATGTTGTACTATACAAAATGTTAATTTATATTGTATTGTAATCAAACATTTACAAGTATGTTATATTGGATAGATTTTCAATAGTGAAATATTGCTTAGATTTGTCAAATTATATGTGTAATAACATCAATCAAAAAATTTTTTTTCCCCGTATATAGTAGTTATAGAGTAAGCTTGGACACAAAGATAATCCATATTATAAAAATTTACCTAAAATCGTATGGTTAGAATTTCTTTGAAATATTATTCTTCTATTGTGATTCGACTTTGCACTTTCGTAATTATTTGTTAATGATGTTAATCGATCTGATGAATAATATCCGTGAATGGTGCTCCTTTTATTTAAAATCGATGAGTTGACGTTAAATACCATGATCACGATTTTCACTTTATCAAATGCCAGTTGAAACAAAGATTTTTTGCTTTTACTCAATAGACTATAATTTTTGCACTTAGATTTGCTCAAGCTATTGGTTCAAATAATAATACTGAAATGAATATGTGAACACCAGTAACTAAGTGGTTATGTAAAGCTATAATTTAAATTTTCTAGGTGGGGATGTTTTACGGTTTTTCATTTCATAATAAACTGTGTACATATACAGATTAATTGTAACCATTATCTTATCTAAAAAATCAATATCATTTTTTAATTGGTAGACCCAATAAAAAGTATTAGTATTTGACACATAATTAAATATTTCTCTTAGGATCACTAATATCACTAATACCACTCCAAAATACGTCCTGTTGTATAGATTGTTTCAGATAATTGTTACTATTTTAACTGTTATATAACTAAGTATAGTTATATATATAATCCAATAATTGAAAGTAATTTTGAAAACTTCATTAAATATAACATGTTAAATCTACGAGTACATGTAAGTTGTAATTTATTCTGTAATTCACCATTCAAAATATTTCTAATTCTTTGTTAGTAAATAAATGTCATAAATGGATATGTGATCATTTTTAATAATGTTTATACACTATTATTTATTCATTATATTGTGTTTGTTTTTCTAATTCTATACATTGGAGGAAATTTGTTTTTAAAAAATTTAGTCTGTTTCAAATTTGGATTTTTACCATGTTAAATTTTTATAACATGTTAATTTTCGTTTTCATTACTATGATTTTTACATTGAAGGGGTTACAGGACAACAATAATGGTTGTGATATAGATGTATAGACTCACACCAATGCGTAAAATATATTGCCTGTCCTTTGCAAAAGTGTGGTAATATCAAACCTTGATTAATATTTATAATGAAAACAATTTAGTATTGAAATTATAAAATGACTGACACAGAATAAAAAATATAAAGTTCAATGTTCCTAATAAATTTAAATACTACTTAAAATAATAGCTCTTTTGAAGTTTTAAAGCCGTAAGATAAATTTAAGAGAATTCAATTTAATTCAGAAATCTTATTTTTATTTCAGAGGGGCATTTTAACTTTTTACCAGAATGTGGTTTTAAACTTTTATCTTACATTAGCATACCGATGCTAACTATTTTTTCAGCTGGTTCTTTATTTCAATAAAATTGGATTTGTAAGAGCCAAACTGAACTATTTCCTTTTTTCTAAGTTGAACAGAAATTCTCATTTAAAATTTTATTACTATTACAACTTGTTCGAATTAACTTAACTCAATAACTTTGTTCGTTTTAATTTTCCGTTATTTTAATAATTTTGAATATTATTTTTATGAATTGAAAAATTATACCTTCTTGAATTTATTTTAACAATTAACATTAAAGTGTTTGAATTTCAGTTAATTTAATATGATTACTAATTATTCGACTATAGTGGACAATTTGCTTAAGAAGTACTAATTTCTTTCTATTACCTTTTTAAGGCTATCGCTGCCACTATGAGAATTTTTACATTGTGTTAACCCTGGAAGGGTAATCATATTTTATTAATTTTGGCCATATTAATTTATTTATTTATTTCATTCTCAAAAAGAGCTATTAGTAAGCTGTAACAGAGTGTATAACTTAAAAGAAAGATATTAAAATTCTACTATTCAGTGCAATTAAAAAAAAATATTAAAATAAACTAAAAGCTAATTTACAACTCAACATATTTAAACTTCGATTATTATTACAAATTGACTTTCTAGATTGAGAGAAAAAGTTAACATTTTAGAAATAAAAATAACATAATTAAGATATATTTTTAATTTAAATAATTTTCTAATAACATTTCTTTCACTTTCTTTTTAAATATACTTTTATTTTGATTTTTTAGCTCCAAAGGAAGTGTATTGTAAAACGATGAACTTGATTTCATAACTGGATCAAGACCACCAAATCCATTTCCAAAACAATATCTGATTTGATTAGATGACCTTGTATTGTAGCTGTGTATGTCACAATTTCTTGTTATTTCAGTGTTAGATTTTATTTTTCTGTTTTCTATACTATATATAAATGTATTACCTGGATCAATTTCTTATAATCTCCAAGCTTCAATGATGAACCGAAAGTATAGATTTGAATTGATTTTATCTACTATTTAGCTAACTGTGTGTAAAATGTATTCACTATTTAGATAAACATGAGTACAATTTACACATGAATATTCCTTTTTAAGTATATAAACATGAATAAAATTTACTCACCGACTTTTACTTGACTACTCTCAACTCAACTCTCTATTCAACATTCAAATACAAATTACTTATTTATTTATTTTTTGTTTACTTAAAAATGTGATCTAAGGATAAAGTACAGTTACAATGATTTCAAAAAATATATTTGCTTCGTAGTAGGCTAAGAAAAAAAAAATGAGCGAGTAAAATTTACGTAGATTACCTTTCCAGGGTTTAAAATAAATAAAATTTTATAGTTCTGAATCTGGAATGAAATTAATATTTCTTATATAATTTCCGTGATATATTATCTATCAATTAAACGGAATGCTCCAACACATATATACAAATTGCTTTACTCTGTTTTTTTTATATATATGTATGTAACTGCTTAAATAAATTTGTGTACATAAATAATTAGTCAATACCAGAAACTTCATAAAATTTTATTAAAATCCATAAAATTTATTCAGAATTTGAATTTTTCTTGAGTGTTTTTTAAACATTTATATAAAAACAAACCGCTCGCATACTGTACATTTCAAATCGAAAATTTATTTTACTTTAACACAAATTAATTGATTTTTTTAATTTTAAATGTTATCTTCTCATTTTGAAAATGTCTTTCAACCCAACAAACCTATGCTTCTTAAATTACAGCAAACAAAAAAAAAAAACGAATATAAAAAATAAAAAATGTATTCCGCTACTGTATATGGGCATGTTAATTATGCTACATTTTGAGATTTAGTTTTTATTTTGTATTATTATTGCTTTTATTGATCAACAATCAACAATTAAAATATTTATTGGCTGTCAAATATTGCATTATCTATTTATAGGATTGTTTAATGTTCGCCAAATCACATTCATACACACATAAATGCACATTTGTATACACATGAATAAGTAAGTGTATATATCATTAATATATTACATTAAATAAATACATTGAATTATATTTTTTTAAATCTCAACAATTTAAGATTTAAAACGAGCTGCAATGTAATAATGAAACAGGGATACCGTTCAAATATATATGCATATATACAATATGTGGATAAATACGTATATATATATTTAAATATATAGAAATATATAGCTTTGTTATTATTTCCTTTCATTTCTTTCATTCATTCAGGAAGGCTTGTCACAATAAAATATAGAATCAATAAAATAGAGTGAAAGAAAAAGATAAATGTATTGAAGCAATAATAAAAGAGAAAAAGAAAAAAAAACTGAAATGTCAGATATTTCCTTTGTTACATTTTGCATAACAATTTTGATTTGAAATTATTACTCTTGGCATATAGTAATTTGTTGCAGATCATAAGTAATGATTTTTATAATGCACCAAAGTACAGTTACGATAAAAAAAATAATTGTAAAAATGGCGTCTGTGAAGGAATATTTTTAGATTTAAGTATGTATAGTTTCTTTTTATTTTATGTGAAGTTTTTAGGATTACCAATATTTCAAAATAAAAATGTACTAGAAAGTATTATAAATCCAGATATTAAGTGGTTTCGTTATTAGGAATAATAATGTACTAATGTTAGTCTATACTATCCATTAGTGTTTGGTACCCAAAGAATAAATAAAAATAATTATACCGTTAGAAGCAATTGGATTGTCACAATTTCATTATACATTTCTTGTTTAAATCATTTAGTATGAGCAACTACAACCAACAAATTAGAATGAGAACCTATTAAATATCTACTTTGTCAATGCAGGGCTCACTCATAGCTCATTGCACCATCTGGGAAAAGCATACCCCGAACAATGGGAGCTACTCAGCATATCATTGAAGAATATACTGAGTATAATTATTAAATCAGACATTTTTGGGGACTCAGATACTTAATTGCATTAATATGGATAATCACAATAAGCCCATTTTCGACTGCAGTGATAGATTTTTTTTGTTTTTTTAATACTCAGGTAGACAGTAACTTAGGTAGAATCAGCTTTTCGTACTTAATTAAGTACGAGCAATATTTCGAACATTAATTTATCAAATTACTGGCTTATCAACTCATTAAATGTGCAAAACTACTGCAATTGTCAGGAACTAAGCCTTCTTAGATAGAATAGTTCAATTTTATTTTATTTATTACCAGATTATACTCTCAATCATTTTTTGTCATTTATTTTAGCCCAATGACAAAGGGTACTGGAACAGATCGAAAAAACAATAAAGCATTTTTTTGCTTAGTTTTTCTTTTGGCCACCCAGCGTACAAAATCAGACCCCCTCTCGTTATATTTAAATCTAATGTAATCTAATTGTAACTGTATAGTAAGTAAAACAATTACTTAAATATCAAAATTAGCAATCTGCAAACTTAAGTAAAGTATTCAATTCTACCAATAGTATTGTTGTCCAAGTTACTTAAGTATTCCTTGATTCAATTTTCGTAGTCAGTTTTTCTAATACCAACCATTCTCTGAGTACTTCAAGGTGAGTAACGAACAAGTTAAAAATTTTATGCAAAAATATTATTGGTCTATATTTTTATATCTGGGAAAACTGCTGTAAAAATAAATAAAAACGATAGTTAAAATTAAATTGGTTTTAACAAGGCTGTGACAAGATCATTGCTCAATTTCATTTCTCCGTATTTCTCTATAAGACAACTTAAATGTGATCGGAAATTATTATTCCGAATAGAAATGGAAAAATATTAATAACAGATGAGTCAATGGACATATTAATTTGAAATTATAAAAATATTTAATTAATATTTTTATTCATATCATGCCAGATAAATAACTTCGTAATGAATTACGAAGAAGTTTTGTTCAAGTTCTTGAACTATCCATAAGCTTTTACACTTCTATTAAATACAAGTTAGACCTTTCTAACATTTTAACCTTAAAATATAACTATTTTCAAAAATTTTATTTCCATTACTGTTTTATTCCATCACAACACAACACATTACTGATTTACAGCTTCAACTATAGTTCATATACACATTTACATTATGTTGTTTTTATATTTTTATTTTTTTGTTTTTTTATTTTTAGTTCAACTTTGCTCTCATAAATTTCGTATAAAAACAATAAAACAAAAAAAAAATTAATAAAAAAATTGAAAACAGACTTAACAAAAACCGGTTTTGAAATTTTCTACTAAACACCACTTACAAAATTAAAAAAAAAAAAGAAAAAAAAGAAATAAACAAGACAATCAGTCATTACATCCACCCAGTCAATAAGCCAAGTCAAGCCAAACCAACAAAACTATACTAAACTAAACACTTTAAGTAACTAGCCACTCAAGCAACCAGCCAACACGTCACATACATCCAAAAGTCGGTAAAATTACTATATACTATACTAGATTTAAAAAATTTTCATCTGTGGTATCAAAGATAAAAACCTAAAACTAAATCATTCGCTGTTCAGCTAATTTCCATTTTATAGAAAAGAAGCCAAAGAAATAAAAAAATTGTTTTTTTTTGCTGTTGTTGTTCTTGTTATTATTTTGGTATGAAATTTGAGTTTTTCGAGGTTTTTCGTTTATTTCGTTCTCTATCATTTCCTTCTTAAGTCAAGTATACTGAATATATAGAAAAAATTTACATATCGGTTTGAATTAAAAGAAACCTGAGGTTTGAAATTCAGTTTTGTAAGCTATAAGTAAACATATAAACATATATATACATAAATGTATATATAACATATATAATATATATATGTATAACAAACAGCAACCTACTGAATTCGATAGGTATTGCAAAAATTATAGATCGTTATTCACTTCCTATTCAACCACTAAACCACAAACATTAAATATAAAAAAAAAAACACTAAACATAGTAAACATAAAGAGGAGGTAGTTACAATCATGATTCCTATATTGAAAGAAGAAAAAATAAATTGAGGTAAAAATAAAATAACAACAGTTGGTCAGGATATTTCTTGGATTCTAATTTAATCACTGTCGGTTTGGGTATGCAATTTTAAACGATTCAAAAGAGATCTGTAAACTAAAAACTGAACATTTATTTAATGTGAAAAGTACTCGTCTCAAAACATTCGGTTTGAACAACAATTATCTTATAATTGGGGCTTGGATTGGAAGAGTTTCCTAGCCGGACCATTTTCATCCATACGCTCTACATGGCCTGGCCAACGAAGCCGTCTTATTCCGACTTTTTTTTTAGCTAGGTCCATGTCGTAGAACAGCTGGTATAGTTCGGCATTGTATCTTCTTGTCCAAACCCCTTCGTCAGACACAGGATCATAAATGCGACGAAGAATTTTTCTCTCAAAGATACCAAGTGCATGTTCGCTTGTTCTTGGTAATGTCCACGATTCAGAACCATATAGCAGCATCGGAAGGATGAGCGTTTTGTATAATTGTGCCTTGGTATTTTGGGATAGGAGTTTTGAACCCAGTTGTTTGGACAAACCGAAGTAGCAACGGTTTGCAAGGGTAATTCTTCGCCTTATTTCAACATCGAGTTGATGTTGGTTCCAAGGTAGATAAACTCCTGTACTATCTCAAAATTATATGAGCCGACAGTGATGTTGTGTCCTATATGATGTTGTGAGGACATTTTATTTGTCGACAGCATATATTTTGTTTTATCCTCATTTTTGTTTGTATTCTCTGCAAAATCAGAGTTCCAATAAAATTATATTGGGTTTTGTCATGGCTCTCGACTTTAGAATGAGAATTGCTTGTTTCTTAAGTATATTATTTACTAAAATTTTGTCGTCTGCGTTTGTCTTTCGTTGTATATTCGTCGTTCTTGGCGAAAAACGAACTAAAGAAACAAGCAAAATCATGACATTCCAAAAATCGAGAAAAAATCGCGGTCTTAAATGGCAGGGCTTTTAATGTTGAGATTTTGATAGTTCGTATTTTTTTGCGGGATATCGATAAGCAATAAAAATATAATTTACATTAGGTAGAAAGCAGATCGTGTTAACAATCACACTTTTATTTTAAAAAAGTTACATGAAATATCTTTTTTTTACCCCTAATTTTTGTTACTAATAGTAGAATCCAAATAGTTGATAACATTAACCAAATTGTTCGCCAAATTGTCCGTTAAGGTACATTTTCATTTACTTTAACCAGCTTGATGTTTTTACTCTCATCGTTATCCACCAGATAAAGCTCTCTGTATTTCTTATTATACAGATCGACTTCTGATATTCAGATCATTTGTGAATCCAAATATTTTTGTTAGCTTTACAATCAATATCGAATTTCTGTTGATTTTTAGATCTCGAATTACTGCTTTAACTACGTCAATTATTAAAAAAAGCGAACAAAACCATCTTCTTTAATTGTCTATCTCAGCAGTCTCTATATGTACTTAAGTTTCTAAATATTTACATTTTTATTTGTTTATAGTTATATTCCTGTTGTTTCAAAATTTTCAAGCATACTTCAAAACTCCAAACGTACATTAATAGCTGCCTCCGGCGTATCCTAAACATTCATTAGCCACAAAACATTTCCAACAGAACGCTGTGGCAAAAACCGAACATACTCTTAGGAAACCTGAAAACAGCATCGCTAAACAATGTTTCGAATGGAATTCATAAACATTAGAAAAAATAACAACAGTATGAACCGAAGCAAATACCAAGCAAAGAACGTGGCTTAAATTGAAGAGGTTAGCGGCTGATAGAAGCCGATGGAAAGATTTTATTTTCCGTGCGATTTTACTACAGGAAAATTATGATATGCCTATTATTTATGACGACCGTTTTGTAAAAATTGTAATAATTGGCAAAGCCAATTCAAATCACACAATATAAAAATCACCGAAAATATAGTATGAATACTGGATGTCAACATCACAACAAAATAGAAGAACAGATTAAAAACGAAAGGACAAGTTGAAATATCTATAATTATAATTGACAAGCATTTAGGAACCTGCGCAGTAGACACCTTTTCATTTTATCTCGCTTCTCCTTAATGAACTCAACTCATATTAGAAGTGAAACTCTTCATTTACGTAAAACTAATGCAGTTTTTTACATAAACCACAACAAAATATTTCCTGATTAGTTGAAACAAGTAAAAACTATCATACTATACCTATTTTAGCATTGCCGTATAAATGAGAAAGAAAGAGAACACAGCATACGCTTGCCTAAATTTTTATATACAAATTTTTATTGGGCTGACAAAAGATTTGACAACGCTTATGAAATTTTTATATGCGGGATTATTTATTAAGTACATAGTGAGAAAAAAAGTTCGGACAATAATTAAAGATTTCACATTGAAATTTTAAACTAAGACAACAAAAAGTAAATTTTTTTTATGTTAAAATTTAACTTTTAATAGATACCACGATAAATAGTTTCATTTTAATACGACCAAATTATAATTTACACACATTCTATTTGAATTTTATCTTATTAATTTCGCTACACCTTTTTGTTTCCGATATTTCACTTCATTCGTGAACATACAATTCTTATTACCGTCTATTTCTAACAAATTTTTTTTTAAATGTTTGAGTGTGTTAGCAAAAATACATATCCGAGTTTGACTTATTATTGTTTAGAAATCCTTTGCTTGCAATAAAACCTATTTAAATAATACGTCAAATAAAAACAAAAAAAAAACAAGTTCATCTAAAATAAAAAAATATAAAAACAACAAAAACAAAAATAGAGTATCTATAATTATAATAGCCATGCATTTAAGGACATGCGCAGTAAACACCTTCTCATTTTATCTCGCTTCTTCTTAATGAACTCTTAATATGTAAATAAGTTATATATATATATGGCCGAAATGCGCATACGGGTTAAACAAATTTCTATTTGGTTTTATAATATTCAAACTTTTAAGTAAAATAGAGCCATTTTGTGTCATTCAATATCTTATTATTTTTATACTATTCTGTATAATGTTATTATTATGTTGTCAAAAATTAAATTTGGCTTCAACTTAAATTATAATTAAAAAACAGGGGCCCCTAGTTTATTTATTTATATTACCAAACAATATTACCTAACAGAAGAAGTAGAAGACAAAGAAAAATATTGTAATTCAATATTTGAATTTCGAAAGTTAAAACAAATTCATAATACATAACTAATATTAATTTTATTTATAAAAATTTATTTATATTGGATAATAAAGAGAACGAATGTGGGTAACTGATCTGGCTTATGAAAAAAAAGAACACAAAAAAAAAAATAAAAAAATTTTAATAATATTAAATGAACAGCGGTTTAAGAGATTTATTGCGCAAAATGAAATCGAAATAGATTTAAAATAGATTTTCGAACCTATATAAAATAAGTATATATATATATATATATATATCTAAATCATTACAAAAATAAGAGTATATCTATCTAAAAGATACAAGGGAATGTAGTTTTATATTTCTCAAAAATATTGAGAAATGTTCAAGTATAATAAAGTAACGAAAAAAATAAATTGGTACACACTTTAACTCACTTTTTATTTTTTTACTTTGATATCTTTTAAAAATGTTGCTGACCTGAGACTTGCTTTTTTTTTTTTTTTTTTTCAATCTATTGTAAAATCGTGGTACTTATATTAATATCTACGGTTGTTTTTAATTTTCTATCTATATATACAAATCAGATAATTATATTTTCATGTATTGCTGCGATGAAGAGTTTTTACTCGTACTACGCCTTAAGCTGACCAAAAGACTCTTATAGAATTGTGATTTAATCTAAATAATTTTTAGTTTAAAAGTTTTTTTATTTGTTTTCTTATTTTTTGTATTTTACTTTGTAAACAGCTTCCAGGCAGCTTAAAATTGTTTTCATTGTATTGTTCAATATTCTAAACAAAAAAAATTATTCCATACTTACACCTTTTTAGCCAGCTTGTGGTACTAGATACATTGTAACTATATGTATGCTTTTTAGTTTTGAATGGAAAGAAATGTAGTTGTGTAACAGAAAGAAGACTATAATTAAAGTTAATATGTTTCTACCTTTTTTTTTTTTTTTTTTAATTTTTGTTTTTATCTAATTTTTTGATAATCAAAAATTAGAAAGGGCTCGTTCGGTTCAAAATTTTACAAACCGTTCAAAATTAAAAAAAAAAAAACTTAATTTTGGGTAAGAAAATGTTTAGAGAAGATTTCTTTTAAATTGAATAAAAAAATGTAGGTAAAAAAAAAAACTGTAAACTCACGTAACTTTAATTTGATTTTAACTACTTATTAACAGAAAAAAAAATGGTTATTGTTTTTTGTTTGTTTGTGTGAAATTGAAATGATTGACTCCCTGTAAAATTAATGACAATCGGTAATTAAGTTGGATATGGATAGATTTTTAAAATGATGGATGAGATATCACAACAAATATATATATGTGTATATTGTTAGCCCTGTATTGCGTAAAACTTTTTGTTTATAATGATAAAATAGTTTTTACATTTGTAACTAATTGTATTTTATAACCAAAATGTCCGCTGGAGTTATTTGCATTAATTTTTTTTTTTGTTTGTTTTGGTGTTGTTTTTTGAATGTATCGACCTTAAAAAATAGTTTTGTTACTTTTGCAAAGACAGATTTGCAACTATGTGTTATTTTAAATTTTTTTTTGTTGTACATATTGGAACAGTTAGTTGAATATTTTTGTTATTCAAATCAATTCAAAATTCCGTTATCAAATTTATTTAGTTATGTTTAACTCAAACATATTACAATAAGTTATTATTTTAAATTTTAATTTACATTATTAGGTTTTTATATTTATTTTATAGTTTTAAATTCAATTAACTTCAAAAATATATATAATATTAAAAACAAAAACAAAAATAAAGTTAATAACATTAACTAAAACTAAAACAACTACCAAAACTACTAAATATCAATAACAGTATGTTAAAAATGGAAGAAAAAAAAACTATGACAACTAGGATAAAAGAATATTCCTAAACTGATGAACTGTCAATGAAAAATCAATAACATAACATGTTTGTATTTATTGGTAATGACGATTGATTCTGGTTAATGGTTCTGATTTTCTATAATTGATTTTATGGATTGTAGGGGTTAAAAATATTATTTGGACGGAAACGGGTACTGGAATTAAAGTGTAAACCGACTATTGTTTTAATAGTATTGGAATCTGTTAGACCGTGAAAAAATTTAAAATGAAAAGGATATCAGTGTGTAATTGCAAGATTTTAAGGCGATGGGTGTATGGTACTAAGACTAGTAGATTCGATCAATGTAAGTGGCGGAGAGTACACTGTAGAAGTTAATTTTGAACTGCCTCAATTCTATTTCTGTTGATAGCGTAATAAAGAGACCAGACACAACTGGTATATTCCAAATTAGGTCTTACAGGAAGGTGTAAAGAGATTTAAAAATGTATTCATAACTAAATTCTTTGATCCATCTTTTAATAAATCCTTACATCAAATTTATTTAACATGTTAGATCTTATGCAATAGTTTTTTTTTGTTTCAATGAATGGTTTCAGCGCCGACATGTAAGCTTTTATCCCCTTATGCCGTCCTCCACCTCTCAACTTATTCAACCCCTTTAATAAAGACCAATAGTTTTGAGGGTTGAGGGAAAGTTTTGAACCGAACGAGCCCTTTCTAATTTTTGATTATCAAAAAACTAGATAAAAACAAAATCTAAAAAAAAAAAAATTAAGTAGAAACATATTAACTTTAATTATAGTCTCCTCAGCATTGAAAGAGCTAGTCACTCTACTACAACATGTGTTGAGGCTTCTTCCTCTGCCAAACAGTGTTTACAGGTTGGGTAGTCACGTAGTGTTTGTTTACACATTTGCTTATTCACGTGGTTATATGACCAGTATTTATGTCTACCATTTTCCTACATTCTGTTCTTTGAGAGTTAGTAGGAAGTTGTTTATTCTTGGTGCATATATTTTGGAGACTGTGTATCCTTCAATACGACTCTGTGGCCCAAAGATTTGTTTGTTTCCATCTTAAGGGTGTTTTCTATCGATAGCTTAACATTACCAATAGATATACCAACTGCCAATCCTACCAATCTAGATTTGATGAGGTTAGTTTTAAGAACATTTAAAGCATCCTGACTGTTACTAAAGATTCTAATGATTTTACTAGACCACCTTTGCTCTTTTATTATATTTACTGATTCGTTTATAGCAAAGACTTCAGCCGGAAAGAAATTCTTTTTAAAGTCTTTCCTTCAAGTTTTTTGATTAATACAATTTTCTTCAAGTTTTTATTTTAAGGTGCTAGTGATGTATTAATGGATTGATGTGGTATTAATAACTTTCTTTACCCATTAATTCAATTTTAAACATTTATATTGGATATTTAGATCGATAATATTATTATTTTCTATCCAAAGATTGTGATCGTTTATACTACTAAAGATTTTAAAGATTATTTAAAGATCCATTTTTCTTAAATTATGCTCAAGCTTAGTATTATATCAATTGTTTAGAATTTCTGGATAATCTATATATTCAAAAAAAATGTTCAAATATGAATAAACTCTTTTGGTGGTTCATTTCAGATACCTTAATTAAATTATCCTTAATTAAATTATCCTTAACCTTAATGAAAATATCCGGAGATTGCTTCTATTTATAAAAAACATTAAAATATAATTTAAGCATTAAAATATAGATTTTTTAAAATAAGTATAAGACGAGAAATGATGTTAATTTACTGAAAATAGTTTACAAATATTTAGTTCGCAATTAGGACACATTGTACATATTGTTTACCCGCATTTTCATACAAATTTTTATCAAAGCTCAAAATTTAGTTGTAACAGAAAATACATATGTGAACTTAAATATGTTGGTCATAATTAGGTAACAATTAGGTCCAAATTAGTTTGTAAAAATTTGCATCCTTATATATAATCAAAAATATTTCAATAATTTAATTAATTATTTCGATGTGCCATTCAGGTCGATCGTAAATACGTACAACATAAATTTACGTGTAGCAAATTACCGCTCAACACAAATTAGAAATTTTCAATATTTTTAAGTTACAAATTGAAGAAAGTATATATGTATCAGAATCTAGTTGTAAATCTATATTATAATACACAAGAGCACGATTTTGAAGACACACTTTTCGTGATTTTTCGTGTGCTTCGTTTTTTTTTTTCATTCAATCAATCAGTGATGATGCGGGTCGTGGCGATCAAAATCAATTTTTATTTTATGTGTATATTTTGGGTAAACAATTTTTATAAGATATTAGCAGCTGAGTTGGTTAAAGCATCATTTAATGTCAGAAATTTTTGTCGATTCTCTTTTGAGTCAAATTCCTTTTTTTATTTTACGCATTTGGTTTGTTGTACTTTTAGTAGAGAAAAAAAATTGATTAGTAAGTTAATATTATTAATATAGGTTTTAATATCACAAATTTTAGTGAGTTCGATTCTCTATTAATTCAATTTTTTTTTTCTATTAAAAAAATATTTTTTTTATCTTATATATCGATACCATAGTTCACACTTATGCTAAGTGATTTTTTTTTTCAAATTGACTTAAGTACAGTTTTGAGTTTTCCCAGTTGTTCTTTTTTTAGTGTAGAAATATTAAAAGGGTAGAATAAAAATTTTGGCTGTTATAACGAGTTCACAAACAGGATAAGTACATGTTGTGTCAAACCTAAAATGCACAGATATGCTAAGTGCGCTCACCCTATCTGGTTTTTATAATAACAGTAACCATTAATTACAATTTTGTTAGACCTTAAATACACAGGTATGATAAGTGCACTTAACCTATCTGTGTCTTAACAAAACAGTTACTTGTAAATACAACGATATAACTAGTGTTTACTTCAAAAGAGAAAAATAGAATCAAAATGAAAGAAAATGACAAACAAAAATGAATAGAAGATAAAGGAATTCAATTTTAGAAGTCTCGATATTTTGCTTTGTTTTATTTTGTGCCCAATTATGCTAAGTACATTTAGTTAAGTGTAAAACATCCTAAGTGCGTGGTGCATTACTTTCGAAACTACCTAAATTTTCAACCATCAAAATAATATATAACATTAAAATTTTAATTAAATATGATAGAGTACATAATATGCAACAAAATAAAAGACGTTTTGTCCATCTACAGCATTGCATTGAGTTTTTGGGTTGCTGTAAACTTTGAAAAGGCTCTCCTGTAAAATTTCATTTTTGCTACTTAGCAAAAATAATTGAATAGTAAATTATTTACACCACAAAATCTGAGCAAGTTCTTGGTGCTGAATACTTAAAATTTTTTAAATATTTACACCAATTAGTGACGGTTATTTCCAAGTTGAGCGCCATCTGTACTCTAAAAGAAATTTCAATTACGGGAAATTTTTAAAAATTCTTCATAAAAATTCTGTCATTTTAAATAAACACACAATAGAAAAAAGTACAAAAATAAAAACAAAACAGAAAAACAAAAATCAGATCAAATCATACTCTTCAAAAATGATATAACAAATGTTAGTTCATTTGCTTCTGCTATCATTAAAACAAAATATATGCAGTAAAACACGGTTATTCAGTCATTCGCTAAATTTCAGTTATATTTCTGACTATAACCGTTTTGTGACTATAGGCGTAGCCAAAAAAAAAATTGCCACTTTATAAAGAAAATCAAATTCAATATAATATTTTTCGTATAACAATTTTAAATTTTATTTTATTCATAAATAGCAATTCTGTTATGTAATCACAAAATATACATATTTGTAATAAAGAACAGAAAAAAAGTACATATATATATAAATCAGTGTTTCACTGTTGACCTATGTGGTTCACTGTTGACCTATTGCTATTACAGAATTGTGACTACAAACGTTTTTGACTATAAATGAATTAAAATATATCGATCTATTATTTTGAGAGTAATTAGATTTTATTATGTAAGTTATATTGAAATTAGTGTTATTTTTATCATTAAGTATTAGGTTATTATACTTTAATTTCATTATATATATATTCAATAATCAAGCGATTTAGAAAACAACTACAATTATACCAAAACAAATATTTCTTTTTACATAAAATTGTATTTGAAAGAACTACTTCTGTGAAATTGCATAGGGGACCCTATAGTAATTTTATAATATACTTATTCAGCTACAGCTACAATAAAATCCAAGACATTGACGAAGAAAAAATTGTATTAGGCTTTGTTTTGTAGCTTGTTGAGTGCTTTTTTCCAATTACTTATCGACTACATAATTCTGCAGTATACCTATATTGTATACAGTACACCAATATATTGAGACTACAACTCTTTTACTTGACAAAATAATAAAAACTGTTGTTCAATCGACCATAGTTATTAAAAACAAAAAATCTAGTATTAGTAAATAAAATCTATTCTAGTCATTTGAGTTCAGTAAAATAATCATAATAATAATTTAGCAAACGAAAAACAGTTTTTATTTTTTTCGGGATCACCATTCTTAACTCAATATACAATAGAGAGACACACAATAATTGAAATTATTCTTTCATACATTAAATTAAATTTCATATTAGAATGGCTAGACATAATATGTAGGTTTTTTGTTGATGTTATTGTTGTTGTATATATATAGGCAAGTCTTTATACGATAAAAATCCATCTACTTTCATTTCCAATTTTATATGATTTTGAAAACGAATTGATTAAAATAAATAAAAGAAAAATTTTCCAAGTTTTTCTTAGCTGCTGTGGTCCATTATTTTGCAGTACTCTATATAATACACTTACTTACATATACAAAAGATTACCTAAGAGATTTACTGAATTAAAGATAGAACTAAAAGAAAAAAAGTTAAAATTAAATTTCATAAAATATTTACCAAATTGAATAAAAATAATTTTTTTTTTTTGTTTTTTTGTTGTTTTATTTGTTTGTAGGAAATTCTCGTATAAAATGAGATTTTTATTAAAATTGTAATATTTCCTGTTCTTGTTTTCAAAAGAAAATACTTTTTTTTTTTAGGATAGATATCATATTTGCCCACTGTTTGTTTAGTTTCACTTATCATCATATGATCAAATAAGTACATATATATATATATATATATATACGTACTTGTATAAGTTCGAAAATAATAGGAAATTTATCCGGAAAAAATGTTTTTTGTTATTTTTTTTATGCTCAAAAAAGTTTTCAAACCTTATGCCAATATTAAAAAGCAATTTATTATTAAAGAAATTTGCAATATAAACAGAAACAGTAACTTCTATTAGATAATAATAAAAATTAAAAAATAAATTGTAATTTTTATGACTTGAGGTCATTTGAAGTTTTAACTCTTTTCATGTATGAATTTTATTTCATACAATTGAGCCCACATACCTAAAATATGTTACGTTCGATTTGTCATAACACACACCGTAGGAATTAAAGCCGATTCGACCAGCGAAATTCAAAGAAATATTGGCATTGCAGACATTAGAAAAACTTATACAATAAATTGTTATGTAGTAGACATTGAATAATAATGGCTCCGGATCAAATTTTTGTGGCCCAAACGTAACAAAATATATTATTTTAAAAATTCAACATTCATTAAAGGGCCTTTGCTTGTTTATACACAAAGTTCAACAACGTTAACTGCTGATTAAATACAAGGTATACTTCAAATATTGAAATATCGTATACTTAATGACCATACAATTTAATAAAAATGGATTAAATTTGTAAATATATACAATTTCCTACAAACAACCGCTTCGTTTGTTGTTAAAAATTAATATAAAACAAAATATTATTAAATTAAACAAAGATTATAAAATACTATTAAAGTGTTACTTAGTTAACTACACATTTTTGCATTTTTATTTTGTAAACAAAATTATCGCATAATGCTGTAGTTACAGTTATACATTTCAAAGTTAAATTGAAATATGTATGTACAATATCAAACGGTGTTTTCTTAATGATAAGATAAAAAAAAAACAGATAAATATTTAGAGATAGACACAGCTGCAATTATGATTACTCTATATATTTAAGATAAAAAAAATTTGGTTAAACAAAAAAAATGGAAATGCTTTTACAGTTAAAACCGTTAACACAAAAAAAAAAAATTGAACTTATATTAAATATAAAAAAAAACTGACTCATTTTTAGATAAATAAACCAGTAGATTCCTAAAAGCACTAAAATTTAAATTAAATAAATTTGAATTAAATTTTCGAATGATGGTATCATTGGTGGTATCATCAAATCAAAATATGTTGGTCTACAACAAAGTGTAGATTAAAACTGACTTGGCAATTAGTTAACGAGAGTTTTATTAAAATAAATTCTTATAATCAAATGACTCATATATAATCACATTTGTTTTTTGAGTGATTCACTTTTCAAAGTTTTTCAATTAATTTTATTTTAAATTAAGAAAAGAAATTGGAACTATTTTAAGTATCATTATTTACTAATGATGGAACCACATTTGTTATTAAAATTATTTATATTTATTCATTTATTTATTTATTTATTATTATTTTATTTAGTTCATATAAAACTATTTACAATTACAATAATATTCATACATTAATAAATAATTAAAATAAATTTACTTAATATGGAGTCAATCTAATTTAATTCATTTAAAAATTATCCTTTACATGAATTTTAATTTGATTTTTAAATCTACTCAAACGATTTTCCATTTTTAATTCTGTAGGAAGATTGTTATATATAATTGCAAACCTTTGTACATGATCATATTTTTTTTTTTTTCATTTCTATAAAAATCTAGTCTAAAGTTAGCATTATTTCTTAAATTATATTCATGTAACGTAAATGTACCTATCACCGCCCTAGTACATTATGCCGCCCGAACCTTTTTTTTGTAAATACAATACTTCCACGCTTGATATTCCAAATTTATTTTTGAAATAAAAAAAGAATATTATTTCCTCGTTCTAATGCAAAATAATGCACATTTGTATTCATATTAATAAATAAGTTATTGATAGAAAACTAAACTAGGTAGACATTTTAGTGAAAATATTGGTTCAAACGTTTAAAATTTTTTTTTGACCATAATAATTAAACTATGATGTTCACTTATTTATTTTATTCATTAATTGTAAAAGATATATTATTAAATGGATTATAATATATACTTTCTTCAATTTGTAAATAAACAATATTTAAAATAGCTAATTAGTTTTGAGCGGGAATTAGGGACACGTAAATTTATGTTGTACGTATTTACGATCGACCGGACGGAATTAGGAAAATGATATATCGAAATAATTAATTAAGTTATTCACCTATTTTTGATTATATAAGGATGCAACTGGACGATTTTAAATTGAAATTGAACAAACTAAGCTGGACCTAATTACGACCTATAAATTTAATTTCGCATATATGTTTTTTGTTACAACTAAATTTTGAGTTTTTATAAAAATTTGTATGAAAAAGCAGGTCGGTAATACGTGAAATATATCCTAATTCCGAACTAAATATGCAGGTGTAAGCTATTTGCACTAAATTCATACCAAGTCTATATTTAAAGAATAAAATATATTTTAATTGTTGAAAATAAGCGAATATTGTCCTTTTATTAGTAGACGAAATACGCGTATCCTGTATGATAAGCATATTTAGTAAAATTAAAAGGAAAATATTCGACTATTTTTAAAAATTAGATAAATTTTACTGTAAGGCTAACCCTAAAAAATAAGTTTTTTAAAAACTATGTTTTATTTATATTATATTTTGTATGATTTAAAAAATCTTTGGAATTATCTTGCCTTGCCACCAAAATTTTATCAAGGCGTCCATTATAAATTATCAAAATAATTTCTTTGTACACATTTCACAATAAGTTAAATAGAAGAGTGAAAGCCATGACCATGTCTGGTACATTTTGGAGATGGTCTGTAAAAGAAGATATTCTAATACATTCAGACAGTGACAGAGTCTGCAAAATTGAGCCTCCAGTTTTAATGAGCAGCAGAGGACAATATAATGTACCTGAAATCATATAAATAAAAATTTCCTAAACTAATATGAAATATTTTGTATTTTTATTTATTTATTTCAAATGTGCATTGTTATAATATTTAAGTTAATTATGTTATAATTATTGAATTATTATTTTTTTTTTTTTAAATACTGAATCGTTGCATTGTTTAATTTTTTTAATTTTCATATTGAAATAAATGTATATTTTTATGTGTAACAAATAATTTTACTTACATTATAACTATTTATTTTTTTTCAAATTACTTACAAATATTTTTTTATTATATATAATAAATAATTGTGTTTATAATTGCCTAAAAATTTTTAATGAATTACCAAATGATATTAAAGATACAGAAAATATTTGTCTGTTTAAAAAAAAAATTTTGGAATTCTTATTTAAATAACTATATACTTTTTTTATTATAATTTTTATGTTCACTTTATTTATTTCTATTGTATATTTTAATTTAAATTTTGATTTCGATTTATTGTATATTTTGTTTTATATAATGGGTCTTATTCTGAGAAGCGAACTTTTCGGTACGTACTGAAAAATATGATAAATTTTATTTTTGGTATTCTGTGAAGCGAAATAGCGATACTGATCGGTTTTTATCGCTACGTTTCGACTTTCATGATATTACGAGAATCGTTTTTTTTTGTTCGCTGTCAGAAAAAACGATAAATATATCATTATAGAAAAAGTTAGTGAAAGATGGCGAATGAGAAAAAGTAAGTATATAATTAAAGTAAAATTCAAGTAAACTAATTTTATTTAATTATATATTTGTATTTAAAAATAATTATTAAATTTTATAATACATTTTTAATTATAGAAACGTTACAAATAGTAGGCAGTTTGAATGTTTGTTGGTGCAATGATTTTTTACATGTGTTCCATCAACGCATCTAATTATTCCTGGAAATCCAAATTTATTATAAAATCCAAATTTGATGGATGATTTTGCTTATTTTTGGTTTCAGTAAATTTTATATACTCTCGACACAATTCCGTCTCAAATATTGACAATGTTTCGTAGCTAAACCTACCAAAAAATCGCTCCCCACGCCTTTTTGATAACTTCCTTCAGCAAGGAAGCGCAATCTTCCAGCCAATATTGGGTTTTACTGAATGTGGACTAATTGTACCTACGTAGGATTTAAATTATTGTCTAATTTATCTAGAACCATTACAAAAGTTTCTTTCGAGACCCTGAAATACTTAATGAATCTAACAAACCAAATAAAATTGATCATATTTTTTTTATTTCATATCATATTCATACATATATAGTTGTTATAAGTTATACCTACGTTAAAATAGGTAAATCTAATGGATTCGCTTTATCCCTCAATTCTCTTCTTTTTATTCTAAGTAAATTCATCTCTTCCTTCTCATCAGACGATGTTTCGTAATATAAATGCAACATTTTTTTAATATTTATAAAATTTGAATTCAACTTCACTTAATTTCACTTTTCAAACAGAAAATTAAAACAAAAAATGTCACAACATAAAAAAAAAATAAATTTGACAGTTTTAACCAGCAATGCTGTCAGTTTTGCAAAATATCGTATCATTCGCTTCTCAGAATACCAAATGTGATACAATGTGATGCTCTACCGGTACGTAGCGAAAAAGTGATTCGCTTCTCAGAATAAGGCCCAATATATTATATGTTTTATTTTATTTTTATTTTACTATACGTCCTCATAGAAAACAAACTTTTTTTGATTAACTTTGTTAAATTTAACTAATAAGGCCATACAGCTAATGCTAAGGCCTATATCCTTCATATTTTCACCTAATTGGTTTCATATACTTATGTTAATGAGGTCAATATTTATTTTTTATAAATCACATTGTAAAATTATTGTTAAGTTATAAGGTAAATAAATATGAATTAAATAAAGAAAAAAAAAATATTTTTTATAATTTAAGGAAGTACTAGTTAATTATTTAAAAAATTAATTATTAATTTTACTCTTAATAATTATTTTAAATAGCTTTTTTGAATAAAATCGTAAATAGGTACTGTGAATCGCAAATAGGTTAAAAAAACGGAATTGAATTCATATAAGGGCGGAATTAGTTCAGATTGAAATTGTCGAGCGGAAATACGTACAATCAAACTTTTTTTGGCAGTTATAATATTTTATTATTTATTTAGAAAAAATTAAATTATAATTAGATGAAAATATTTTGTTTTAATTAAAAAATACTACGTATTGTAATTTGAAAAAAAAAAATTAAAAAAAGCTTATATTTTGCTTATTTTGTCAACTTAAACTAATTTTTCCTTAAGGGGGCGGAAATTGGTACATTTACGTTATGTCTTCATTATATACAATTTTATTACATAAATAATTTGGGTAAAGACTGTTTTTTTTTTTAAATACAATGATCAAAACATTCATTTTAATTTGTTGTTCAATGTTTAACCATTTTAACGTGTCCAACATTGCATGTACTGAAGCATAACGATTCAATCTTAGAACAACTCTCATATACTTGTTCTGAAGTCTTTGCAATCTACCCATCATTTCAGAATTACACATAAATAATACAGAAGAACAATATTGAAAGTGTGGTTTGATCATTGTATTATGTAAATTGATTGCACACTTAATAGATATTTTATTTCTAATTTGATTAAAAAAATTTACTTTTTTAGCGATCTTTTTACAAATATAATTAATATGACTTTTAAAATTTAATTTACAATCTATTATTACTCCAAAGTACTTTATCTCTTCGATTCTTTCAATGTTTTTATTATCTATTATAATATTATGATTTTCATTTTCCCTACCATTAATAATTAAACATTTAGTTTTATCTATATTTAATTTAAGTTTATTCATATTTAGCCACCTACCTAAACTATTTAAATCAACATTTATTTTATCAATACATTCACTTAAACATTCATCATCCGCAAATTGTATCAATTTACCGTAATTCACCGCCTTCTCCATATCATTAATAAAAATCAGAAATAATAACACACCCAAGACACTTCCTTGAGGCACACCATATAACACTTCGATTGGATCTGACAAGCAACCATTGATTTTTGTTCTTTGAGTTCTTTAATTCTTTAAATAAGATTCAAACCATTCTAATTCTATTTATCACAAATACCATATTCCTCAAATTTACATAATAAAATATCACGATCAACAGTTTCGAAAGCCCGCCTTAAATCTAAAAATACGGCCACTATTACTTTGTTATCATATACTGAAATTTTCCAATTTGTGATAACTAGATTTATTAATGCCTCACAGTTATGTCCTCTTCTGAATCCCGATTGATATTCCGATATTAGTTAATTTTTTTCCAAATATTCTTCAAGCTGATTATATACAATTTTCTCTAAAATTTTAGCTTCTGTTAATATGGTATTTACTGGTCTGAATTCATTTGCATTTTTTGTGGTTTTAACTTTTTCTATTGGAACCACAATCGATTCCTTCCACACGTTAGGGAACATCCCAGATACTAGAGACTGGTTAATGACAGATAATAGATTTTCACCAATAAACTCATAGACCTCAAACAATAAACCTGCACTGACAAAATTTATATCACGCTTGTTATTTAGCAATTTTAATGTTTCTTTTAAATAATCAATTGTTATTGTTTTAAATTTAAATATACATGGTTTACTTTCAATATAATTTACATATGTTTCACATCTAATGCTTCTATTAATTTATTGAATGCTTTCGATAAAAAATTTATTAAATTTATTGGCTATAGTTATATTATCATTCAATGTTTCATTATCAAAAATTATTTCAGATATTTCAGTAAAATCTTTGTTTAAAACAAAAATCCACATAGTTTTTTGATCATTAGATTTTTCAATTTTTTTACTTATATAAGAATTTTTGCCTTTATTAATTTGATTTTTATATTTATTTCTCAATTTTTTGTATTTATTCCACTCACTTATATTATTTGTCCATTTTGCTATTTCATATTGATAAATTTTTTTATTTTTTAATACCCTTATGTTCATTTTTAAACCATTCTACTTTTGGAAATTTTATTTTATATTCTACTATGTAATTTTTTATTAATTCTTTTAATAAAAAATTACATAGTAGAATATAACATAAAATTTTATTCTATTTAGTATTCATTTAATAAATTGACCTGAATGAAATATATGTTGGATTTATTGTTTTGAGTATATATTATACATTTTTTGAGATTTAGATTTTCAATTGTGGAATTAAAACAATATAGGAGTACCCAAAGCCAGTATTACATATATTTATCCATACTATAGACTTACTTTATAATAATGAACTGTAGATTCTGCAAATAGACAATTGACAGATATAATTCTGCAATGGATATGTGAATTGCGATGATATAGTAGTTCACGAAAATTTAAGTTAGGCTAAAAAATAAACTGAAGCAAGATAATAATAAAATTTCTGATTGATGCACAATGTATGTATATATATGTATATATAATCAGATTATATGAAACAAAATACTAACATATATGTTAAATAATATTATGAATAGAAAAATGGGTGGTTATATTTTTTATTAATTAAAACAACTATCTTAATTATTTATCATTTAATTTTGATTATCCACTTTTTCCATAATAATCAGAAATTTTATTATTTGTTATTTTATTAAATTCTATTATAATAATATTTATTAAACTTTATTATTGGCATGAACTTACACATGTTTTTTTTTAGACATTATTATCTAATATCAAATTCCACATAATCTAAATGTACATGTACTTAAATGTGTAGTCTGATTTACATATATTATTATCCAATTGCTAATCCCAATTTCTGCGTGCCATATGAAAATTCTTTATAATACGCTGTTTGATACCAAAAGCTTAGATGGCAAGATTTATTTGTTACTACTTATGTATATATTAATACATAAAAACAATTTTTGTGTACATATTAATATATAATACTTTATCTTTTGATATGTGGTAATTACAAAAACTAGATTTAGAACTAACTTAAAACCAATAGTGACTAAAATGATTAAATACTAATATACAATCAAATATTGAAACCACTCAATGCAGTGCGGTATTCAAACATAGGATTGTGCTATGAATGTGAGCGGGCTATTCACCATCAATATCGCCGTCTTGAATTTCTGTCAGTACAGGATAGCATGAAACGGAAATTCTTTTACATCATAATCATTGTTCGGAAATCTTACAAGTGCGCTGTATTGTTTACTTTTTAAAATATTTGTACAAAATTCTGATTAGAAGAAGACGGGCGGAGGCAGCGAATTCTTTATGATCATTAATAATAATATTTATTTATTTATTTATGTATTTATTCTTGAAATGCTATCAGTGCGGCATAGTGTAGAGCAGAAATTTAAGTGTAAACATTTTTAATCCTTAAATGTTGTATAGCAGAACAAGATGAATATTCAAAAAAATTGACAAATATTAATATTTAGGAGTGGTAATAGATTCTGAATAGAACTAGAAAAGACATAAATATTTAAATTAAAAAAAGAGTAGAAAAATAGCAGGAATATTCAGAAGAATAGCGCAAAGGAAGAAAATTCGGTTTTTTAGCATATTTCATATAGCTCATTTGTATATATATATGCCATTGTGGAACTCCAAGCGTACATTAATACATGTCGCCGGTACATTCTCAACATTCACATAATCCGAATATCTTACATGTACAGTTTAAGTGCATATATTTCAAAATTTCATGATAAATCTTCTTTACAACAATACCAAATTAAAATTTATTTTATCTTCATCCCATTTATTCTGTTTTCAGATAAATTTGTAATTTCTGCCATTACAATTATACCATCACTTCCACTACTATTACAATTTTAATTAAGTTCATAGTTCATTATTTTGTATATATGCTTACATACATACATATACATTATACTTTGTATATAGAATTCAAGTAAGTTTATCTTATGTGGACAGGTTCAATTATTTTATAATATTTTATCGCATTCGACCCAATCTACTGAAATACAAAGAAAAAAAAAATAATTAGGCTATAGGAATTATATTTTAATGCAAAATATTGTTTGTTTGTGTGTTAGTTGATTCATAAAAATATGAGATTCTTTTGTTTTTCATAAATTTATAAGAATTTTTCAAATTTTAAATTTTGACAATTCTTTTATTTTTTGCTTAACTTATCCAACCTACTTTATTTAAAAGTTTTTTTTTTGCTTGTAAGATAAGTAGATACTAGCTTTAAATAAAATTAAATTTATGTTTTATTTTATAACTATACATATACTTCATATATGTATTCATAGTACTATAGTATGATGTAGTAAACAGAGTTTCATAATCAATTTAGAGTGTACATCTCCTGGGGCTTCGAAAACGGGGTATTTTTCAATTATTTCGGTATGTTTGATTTTTGCGGGATCCAATGTTTTGCTAGTATTTATTATTACTTTTATGTATTATACTTTTTTTATTTTCCATATCAACTTAATAAAAGCTAGCACTAAGATACAGGGTTATCGAATATATTCCAATTTATATTTAGAAATTTCAATATTATAACAGTCAGTTTTATGCTTAGTGTATGCACATTAGCTACATTTATTAGTAGAAAAAAATGCCATGTATAAAAGAGATGTTTTGCTGGTAAGTATTTGATGATCAGAAAATCACTGTGAGTCTGTTCAGTTTTGGACAATTTGAACAAGTTGGAAGTGGTAGGGTGGATTATCTATTTTTGGAAAAATTACTTAATACGGAACGTAAATTTTCCCTGAACAAATTCCATGCGATTAATGTTCGTTAGGTAATGAGATGACCATTCTTGGCTGGTATAATATGGAATAAGCTAATAAACAGGCAATAAAAAGTTGATTGAGATTATTTTGATGTCCTTTAACAACTTATGGAATTCGATTCTTTTATATTTGTTTTATTATTTTTTTGAACACATACATTTCGTCATAATGTTGTTTATTTAATGCTAAATCAAACCGATACAAACCGTTATTCGCTTTAAAATATCACCACGGTATCATGAGTCATTATTTAATAAGCCCTAAAGTAGAATTCGATTTTCTCACTATTCTCGCACTCACATTGATCATACATAGTGGAGCTTAAAATTAGTTTTGGGCAAAATGTTATGTCTTTTATGGAATCCAAAAAGAAAAGAAATAGAACAGGCTTTCGAAAGTCAGCAAAAAAAAGTAGCCTAGTCATGACAGTATATATACTGAATTGAATGAATTTTAAAAATGTTGCCAGTGGCAGAACATTTGTTCATTATTTTCTATATTTATTACTAGTCTTGTATGATTGACCACGGAGGTCTGTAATACACATACATTCACATTTTTTAATTTAAAATAAACTTTAAATCATAATTCTCATTTGATACATTGTGTTAATTCAAAATTTTAATAATTAAATTGTATTATATTTTGTAAACTGTTTGAACTAAATAGTAAAATAAAATAAAAAATAAAAATAAAAAAAAATAAAAAAAAAATAACTTATTGGTTGACGCTAATTGACTAAATATCTGCATTGACTGATAAAATTACTGACCGGTATCTGTAAACTTTTCGATAAAGTAATTGAAACGACACAATATGAATGAATTTTTTGTTAGTTGAAGGTGTTAGCAAATAAAACTACATCATCTTAAAAATAATTCACTGATCAGGGTTTCGAAATCAATTAAAATATTATGAATATATAATGAAGGGAGGAATAATAACTACCCTAACAGTAGTGGTAAATTTTTTACATATTAGTGGTTTTCATAAACAAGCAATATTGACAACATTGAGTATTTTGTTCATAAACAAAATGTTGCAAATGAAGTTTGTTCATAAACATTTTTAGCTTATCACTAAAACTGCAAAATTATAGTACATAGCGCATGACAATCAGTTGTTTTACTTTCTTTTATTTATAACCCAAAACTGTTAATGTAGAAAATACAAATTTTAACAACTCTGTTAAAACAAAAATTTCCTGCACTACTTTGTTTTTGCAACATATGTTTACGAAAAGTCCTATTATCATCATCATTGTCCTGTAACGCCATCCGTAGGGCATAGGGCGGATTCGACATATTATAACTAATCTTAAAATATAATATACTTAATTTAAAAAAATATTTTATTCATTTGTATTTAAATTAAGATATATTAAATTTTATTTTAACAAAAACTCAAAAGTTTGAGAACCTCTGTTATATAAGATGTTATAATATACAAAAGTTAAATAATATTTATCAGATACATATAAATAGTATGATAAAAAAAAAGATATAATAAATAACAAAAGAGCTTTACTTACTGATACCATTATTTACCTGGGTTTGTTCATACATTAATTACAAAAATAAAGAAAATAAAAACAACAAAAACAAAATAAAAAAAAATTAAATGAAAATTTATTTTTGATAGTAGAATAAAAACTTACGTACAATTTGAACGTATTTCTGACCTAAATTTATAAACAAAAAAACCCAAAAATTAAAATCAATTCATTTTTGTATTGAGGAATTGGATAATATGGTTTATTTTAAAGATATAACTATTATAATCTATTTTAATTTGATTTTTGAAAAGTGTAAATTTTAATTAAAATTCTGGTTGGAAAAATTGCATTATTTGGTAAAATTATGAATGTACCTACACACACACATATAAGTATCTATTTCGAATTATAAATTTTAAAAAAAGATGGGTGGATTCATGTATAAATGTTTTTATTTGGAAACTTGATTTTATTCTTATTGTTTTTTTTTTATTTATAATAATTAATTGTTATTTCAAAAAATAAGTCAAAGAACAATTATTGAGATGTTGGGCAAATTCTCATTGTTTATTTGCCAATTACTTATTTAAAATTTACTTTTTTGGGATCGATTTATTTCTTACTCGTAATATCTTATATATACATGGTATATATTATAAATGGATTTAAATTGCATTATGAAATCTTTGCTTTTTAAAATTTAATACCGTTCCTATATGTATATATTAAGTATGGATATTGTATATTTTTTTTGTGTATAAAAGGTGAACTTGTCCTTGCACTTTGACATTTAAAATTTTCTTTAAATACACATTTTAAGTAATCACTAGGGAAAATAATTTAAAATTTAGTACAAATTGGTTAAAAGGAATTGGATCGTGTACACAGAAATCGTAAATTTGCTTTAAAAGTTATACAAATAAGAAATTTTTTATACTTAGTTTTTTAAATGAGCGATTTTTGTATACAGATTCATTTGTTTTGCTTATATGTGTATACGTAAATGATAAATGGTGTGGTCTACAACATATCTTTTATATATTATGATTTTTAATTGTTTAAAAATTATGACTACAACATATATTTTATATATTATGATTAATAATTGAGTGTCTCAGAACCAGAGTGGCCTAACCCACATCAACATTTTATTGCAAAAAATTAATTTTACAAAATATACGCAGTTTTAAAATTTTTATAACATTTCTGAGTTTATAAAGAACGTTCTGGTTCTGAAACGCTCAATTAAGATAAAAGAAGTTAATCTTCTACTGCAAATTGACTTTAGATGTTCGCGACCGATTCACTCGTTGTTGTGTAATGCTATCAGCTATGTTAGAATATAACTATTCTGTATTGCTTGGATTACCTACCCTACTTTACCAGCATTTTACAGTATACTATCTATACTAACAGCAATATTTTGCAGTTTTCAATAAAGATGAAGAAGATAATTTGATACCAGATAATCTGAGAAGATGATGACTAGATAATCTGTTATTGATGTAAATAAGTCAAATTTCTAATATCAAACTTCTTATTCTTAGTTTACAAAATATTATTTTGTGTGTAAACCTGTAAAATGAAGTTTGATAAGTTATATTATTAGAAAACTGTAATACATATAATATGAGACTTTTTTACTGTCCTTATTTATAATCTAAGCTTTCTAATTTTTTTTTCAACAAAGAATTGTACTTTACAGAGTTATCGCAAAAAAAATCTGTTAAAAATATTTAAATGTATTTTTCTTCATTGCAAACGTATTTTACATTTTTTGTCTATTAAGTCACATTTAAACTTCTATAATTTTTCAGTTGAGTTCGAAGAATTTTTAAGAATATAGAATCATTTAAAAAATTATTATTGTCGTCCTGTAGATAACTAAGTGGTGAAGTAAGTATGAATACTGTAAGTATGAGAACTGTCACTTCCCGTTGAATAGAAATATTTAACCAGTAAATTGTGCTTTTTTGATGTCACAATTCGAATTTCCTATTTTTTGGAAAATTATTCATTTAATCTTCATTTTTATTCCAGTACGAATCTGTGCGGTTGTCATTGTTAACTATAGATTTAAAAAATTTCCTAATATGTAATAGACATCTATAAGAAAAACTCCACTCCTAATTTCCATTTGGATTTATTTATTTTCTTTACAACTTGAAACTTTTTAAGTAAATTAATAGAATGTAAATAAGTATATATATATTCATAATTTTTTTTTATTTATATAACTATATATATATATATATTGTAATTTATAAGAAATCAACATTTTAAATTTTATATAGAATATTTAATTAATTATTATTTATAGTAAACAACCTTCAAAATATTTATTCTACTATGAATTCTACACAAGTGAATCGAATGAATAAATTATTAGCACGCAATAATACTACTTAATAATAATAATAATAATAATACTATTTAAAAATATTTAAATTAAATTAATTTAATTAAATCATTTTAAAAACAACTTAAGTTATTCTATGACATTAAAAATATGTCTTTTTACGTTACAGGTACATAATATTTTTATTAAATTAATTTTAATAAAATTTTTAATAATGTGATGATGACAGTAAAATTTTACTGACATGACAGTTTCATCAAATCTATTAACTACACGTTTTACAAATTAATTAATTTGTATAGTTATAATGACTGGCACGAACACCTGATTTTCTAACAACTGAAATTAATATTTTTTTTACTATTTTTTAAGAATTTTCAATTATATATGGCAATACTGTTATTAATCTATTATCATTAAAAATAATTAAATTAAAAAAAAAAAAAAAAACAAAATCTAATTAAATTTTCAATATTATTTTTATGTTATGTAGCAATTTGGAATTTTTAAAGAAATTGAAAACAAAACAAAAAAAGGAAATTTTTGATTTTATATGAAGTTGTTTCACCCACTAATAGGATACAAAAAAATTGGAATTGAAATTGTTTTCAGATTTTAAATCGTAATAAAATAGAATGTGGCAAAATATTGTTATACTAATGTAAATAATGTTGTTACTGATATCACTGGTTGTATAGATAGAAAAAATAGAAAAATCGAGATATCATATATTTTTTTTTTAAAGATTTATCAAAATATTTAACCCTTTATTGCATGAACTTTAATTTTAAAACGAAAACAAAATAACTAAAACAATTCAAAAAACATTTGCATAACTAACTATATGAGATTTATTTTTTCCAATTTCAAAATTCGTTATTTAAATAAATAGATGTATCAATCATTAAGTATAGTTTGAGTAATTTATTTAAACGTAAACGTAAAGTTATCAAACAACGTTGACGTAGAACTGTAAACGTAAAAATCGTGTATAAATTAAGCGACTATAATATTTTTACGTAAATTCTACGTCTTAATTACACAATTTATTTATTTATTTACGCTTAATTCAAACATATTACAATATGTTAATCTAATAAAACAATAAAAAAAATTTAAAACACAATTACAGTTAAAATACATATAAATTATGTTATTAAAAGTACATTATAGTATGATATATATTATATCACATTATATTATTTTATTTTTATTATATTTTATATATTTCTCAATTCAAATAATAGTTTACAAATAATAATAATATAATTTAATTATTAAAATTTAATTAGTTTACTAGACACCATAACTAGAATAATATTGAACTTCTTCTGTTCAATATATATATATATATATTTAATATAAATATATTTAAACAAATTTAAACAATTTTAAATAAGGGTAATTCGAATAACCTCGATAAAACTGTGAATAAAAATAGTCGAATTAAAATTAATTTTAAATAAATTAATTAAACTTTAGACTGCAGTAATCTCGTCAAAATTTGCAACTGAGTTATCTTATTAAAATTTTTTATCTACCACTGCAATAAAATTGTAAATAGAAAATTTTGCGTATTGATTTTGCGTATTGATTTTGCGTATTGATTTTGCGTATCGCTATAACTGCAACCTTAAATTAAAAATGTATTTATAATTAAAATTTCTATTTTAATATCAATTATAATCGTTACATATCATTTATTATACCTCTTTGATCCAATATCAAAATTAGAAAAATAAATTATCTCTCATAATGTAGTTATTGTCTTATTGTGTATACTGTATATATATATGGTGTAGTGTAGAATGATTTAATTTCCTGATACCTTTGATTTGAAACAAAAATTGCCGCCATCTAAAAATACATATGATTCTTTTAGTGTATCTTATTGAGAGTTGTCAGTCGGTCGGTACCTCCATTATATTGGAGCTTTATCTTAAAAATTAAATTACAAAAATCAAAAACAAAAGCAGAAAAAAATGGTCATAATTGTACCGTTTATGTTCAAATTCAGGCTTGATTCATTTTTTTATTTCGCGACGTTTCACTTATATTCGTCGTCTCTTTTTCTCTGTTATGTGTGGCATGGCAATAATCAAGAGACAGTAATAATAACAAAAATAACACCATAAAAAATAATCGTGACTTTTTTTTAATTTTTTATTTAATTTTTTTATTTTTTTTTAAATTGGTTGTTATTTAGGCAGCAGCTATTCAATGATGGTTTTTGCCGTTTTTGGTGTAGGTTTATTTCACGAGGGCAAATAAAATAGAAAATAATTGAATTGAATTCATTAGATTTGTGATTACATGTAAAGTAATTGATTGAGATTTCATATTTTGATTTTGAATTATTTTTTTTTTGTTTATTTTTGTACAAACTCTGATAGGTTTGGAATTTGTTAATGTGTTTTTTTTTTTTAAGTTTATAACCTTAACATAAATGAAAATTTACAAGTTTTTTTTTTGTTTTTTTTTTTTTTAAATCAAACAGAGGAAGAGAATGAAGTTTTTAATCTCTTTTGGAATTTTACTTAAAAGAAAAAAAAAATTCCACAAGAATTTAATTCTGAGTCAGTAGAACAAATTTAAAATGTGACTTCGTGTACGGAATTATTGTACATTTGATAGTAAATAACAACATTTTGTGTTGAATACAAGATTTAAATTAGAATTTAGAGCGTTTAAAATAATATGGTGAAGACAAAGAAATATGTATATAGAAAAATGTATGTAAATGTGAGGCGCTAGGAGTGTGGGTTTAAAAATGTAAGAAGATTATTTAAACGTAGTTTAAATAAAATAAAGTGAAGTAGAGATCCACACTATTGATATATGCTACCAAAATTATATTGTGATTGTCAATTATATTTCCTGTAAGAAATTAATAAAGAGTTGAGTTTAAACACTGAAGCAGATCGGTCTACCGGTTTCTTTTTATTTACTAAAAAGCTTACAACAAACAAAATATTTCTTTGATTTAATTTCGATTTGATTTATAGAACCAAAAACCCATTGTGTGGCAATTAAAACCATTTATGACAAACAAAATAAATGTTTTATGAAAAATCTATACATTCCAATGCATGTCATTCCAATGCAATGATCTACGATGTTATTGATAAGGTAAATATACCCATTACCGTTGGTAATGTACCCATTACCGCGCTAATGTAGTTTTAAATCGTTATAAAAATATATTCTTTAATTTTGCTCAATATATAAATCTATTATCGTTGAGAGAATATGTTAAGTTTATATATATACTCTCATTGAGTAAAGAAAATTGCGCCAAAATTGATTGTCTAATAATCGATGATTTTGATGAAATAACTATATCAAAAATTTTAAAGTTTTGTTTTTGATTATCAATCAATATTTTTTTTTAAACATCGAACCCATTGGTATTTTTTGCAAATTAAGTATTTAAAAATTAAATTTTTTTATATAATAGTTATGGTTTGGTCCTAAAGTAAAAAATATATATATGTACATAAGGTAAAGACACCATTTACCGACAGTACCCATCTACAGACGAAATTTATTTCTTTCTAAAAAAAACAAGGAAAACTAACGTTTTTTAAAAAAAATTACATACTTTTGTTTCTTCAAAAGTAAACAATTCTGAACATGTTTGATCTGGTCATTTTACATATTATCAATAAAATATAATTAAAAAACATCAAACATGTTAATGCGGTCAAGTTATGAAGCAATATTTTTTCTTACTAAAGATTTTGTTAAGAAAGGATAAGAATATTTAAATTTGTTTTAACATTTAATTAATTAAGCAATCAATACAATAACTTATTATACATTAATATATTTTAAATTAATTTCTTGTTAAAATTAAAAAAAAATTATGTAACATTAATGATAAAAATGTCTTTTAAATTTTGTCGGTAATTGGATATAGTGACTGAGGTTCTCCATCTACCGACAAAATTGTTTTTAATAGGGTTTTAATATAATTGACTTTTAATCAATTATTATGTCCATTTGTGCTACCAATATCACTTTGATTTAAAATTTATTTATTTAAGTTTATAATTAGTCGAATTACCGGAACTTAATGCTGTCAGGTAAACCACTACAATGAAAATTGAATTGGGCTGTCGGTAGTAGGTTCACCCAGATGTCGGTGAATGGAACCAGACTATTCCGTATTAAATCACGTTTTTTATTGTTATTTTTTAATTATTTTAAATTTTTTTCAATGAATAATGATTAAAAACTGATCAGTTAAAAATGTGGACTTCAAAGTTTTTTTTGCAAATAAATTGATTTATGTCGAAAAAACAAACTTTACTACGTATGTCGGTAGAAGGAGCAATTGTCGGTAAAATTGCACTCTTATTTGTTTTTTTGCTTTTATTTTGTTTTCGATTTTGCAGAATAATTAAAGATATATCCGCGAAAAAGTTACAATACTCAAAAGAAAATCTAAATAAATCTATTGAGGCTGTAAATCAGGGAATCAGCATATTCAAGGCCAGTAAATTATTTTCCATTCCACTTATGACTATCTATATGATAAAATATCAAAGAGGTTTGACTCTAATATGAAATCTAGACCGCAAAGTGTTTTAACAGACAAATTGGCTAACTGGGGGTTCCCATAACAAAAAGTAAACTTCTTGACTCAGTAGCTGAGCTAGTCAAGAAACTAAAGAAACCGAATGCTTTTATTTCAGGTAGGCCACATAGTATCACAGATTTTGCCTGCATCTCGGGCGAATTTAACCGAGAAGAATATTCGGAAATGGTTTAGTGATATTAAAGAAACCTTGACAAAAGAAAATTTGCTAGATGTTCCTTTGGATCCTTCAAGAATTTAATTGCGACGAGACAGATTTCTTCTAGGCAGCCTAAGAAATAATAAGTTCTAGTGAAAAAATGGTTCAAAAAGGATGAACACTAAAATTGGGAACGATAAAAAGAAAGGTATTACTGCTCCTATAAATATAGGTAAATTTTCTTTAGGTGAATTTTGTGAAAAAACGGCATAATTTTGGTGGTTTGGTTTCCCAACGCTACACATATTATACAGTCATGGGATTTTGGATAACACTTAATTAAAACTAAGTATATGTAAACAAATTTTATTTTATTTGAAATATTCATTAGGAATATCAGCTTGTCTGTAGTTGGATCAACTGCTGTCGGTATTTGGGTATGGCAAAAATTTAGTGTCGGTAAATGGATACCGAACAATAATTTAAAAAATAATTTTATTTATGTTACATGTTATATTTTTTAATTGTTTTTTTAATAATTAAACAGGTAAGAATTGTTTAAATAATAATTAGAAAAATCCATTTCTAGTGAAACTTTTTTAAATACAATGTAATTTATCCAATGAAGCTACTAAACTGACGGTAGATGGTGCTCTTACCTTATATTTGGTTTTTGTTTTTTTTTATTTATTTGCAAGCTGTCAATCCATTCAGCAAATCTTAGATCTAAATTTTCTATCGAACCCTTCTTGAATCTATGCTAAGTTCGATTTGTATTCAATAGTTTTTTTTGGCAAGAATATTTGGATGTTTTTGTAGCCTCTGTTTATATTTTGTTTATATGAAAAGTTCCAATTTCCCTTTTCTACTACTTTTTTACTAATTTCCTTGTCAATAAAATTATTGGTTACATATACCAAGAAGCACCTACTACCATTCTTGAGACTTTTGATTGACGTTGGATACTGAGGTTGAGGCCCACAGTTTTATTCCCTATGTCGAATTGGGTTTAACGAAATGGTTTTATAAAGAAGTAACTGGTTTTTTATATTTAGTTGGGATTAGGGTCCAATAAGCCAGTATACGGAGATTCCATTTTATGACATGTTGTTTTTTTTCTTTACTAACTATACGTTTTCGCCAAGTAAGTCTTCCGTCTAAGTGTAAGCTGAAATATTTTGATTCATTGACTTGTGGAATATATATTAAATCAATTATTAAAGGAGGGTAGGTTTTCTTTCGAATAGTGAAGACAACATGCACCGATGTAGGAATATTCGTTTTCATTCTTAATTGAGCCAAAGGATATAGAATTTTCAAACGCAATAGATGAGAAATGGTGTAATGTAATAGCTTACGAATTTGATTTACAAGGATTATAATCAAAGAGTTAGTTGAAAGGGTTAAAACACAAAATGTTTAAATTTCTTCCTAGCAACAGGAAGTTCATAGTACATTTGCACAGTATTTTTGTCAACTAATAGTGAATTTAAAGATTTATCTGATGACATTTACTTTCACCGAGTAAAAATGCAGATTCAGTACTACTACTGTAATGGTGGATTTCCTCTTCATGGACGAACGTCCGGACAATTTTATTTTATACTATAATTGAAACACAAATACCATTAAAGAAAATTTTATGATTTCCTCTCAATGCGTGAAGGGCTGATATTTGTTATGCAGTCAAAAAAGGTTGACGTTTGAAAAATTGTTTACATGCGTTGATATTACTTTTATTAAAAAAATTTAAAATTTTGTTAAGAGTAATAATGGATAATAACATTGTAATATTCGAAAAAATAAAATAGAGCTATGCTCTTTTCTTAAAATATAAATAATTTGTTTGAAACAAAATAATCTTATATTAAAAAGCAAAAAACAAAAAAAATTACACTTCATGTCTTTTTCTTAAAAAACATTTAAAATTCTATATGTGAATGCGTTCATACTTAAATCGAGATAGCATAAAATATTTATCAAATAATTATATATCTATCCTTTTCTTTTACTTCGTCGTCCTTCAGCCAAAAGTTAAAAATATTTTAACTAAGAAATTGGATAAAGAAAATTGCCCGGAGAGGATTTTTTGTGTATGTGTTGGTAAAATAAAATTTTTTGATTGGTTAAAAAATTTGTCCGGACGTTCGTCCATTAAGAGGAAATCCACCTTAAGTGTCGCGGCCGTCTATGTTATTTTATTTTATGTTAATTTCACAATTACAGATAATTATTATTTATCTTATCACACTTCAATATTTTAAATTTATTTTATTACAGAAACTTACACAAGTTAAAAAAAAGTAATGGATGAATATAATACATATATATATATATATATATATATATTTATTAAATAAAGAAAATTAAATTGAATTAAATTTTTAAAATAATTAAAAAAAATTATATAATATTTTTAAAATTAATTTTAATTTATTTATTTTTCAGGTGAGTGTCACAAACTATTGTGTGTTTTAATAAAGGATACACAAAATTTCATTCTGCTATCAATTGGGATTGTTTAATTAAATTAAATAAATATCAAAGTTAAGTAGATAATTATATTATTAAAATAATATTATTAAAAAAAAATATTAACAGTTATAAACTTTGTAATGGTGTACAGGTTGAAATGTCATTATCATCCAGATCGACTTTTAGAAGGAAAATGGTGTGATTTTAATTGCTTTTGTTAATCCAGTTTGTTTTTAAAATTTGAATTTAAAGTTGTATTAAATATTGATTTAATACAACACTAAATTCAAGATTAAGTTGTCATTTGACAAACATTTTTTTTCACTCATATATTTTTATTTACAAAAATCGATGTTTCGGAAGCAATATATATACTTTCTTCCTTAGTGCTTCTGAATAATTAAATTTCTTTAAATAATAATTGTTGTTTGTCAGATCACTAATATGTCCTAAAACTTCAGAAATATTTGAAATTTAAATTAATAAGCGTTATTTTTATAACCTCATCATTTTTTCGTGAAGTATCATTCGAACATCACATCGCCAAAATTAACATTTTCTACGCGAATGATATTAAAAGCCTTCAATTGATATTCAAATTGATTTGTGATTTTGTTCAAATTTTAATTGTTAGATTTAGTATTTGAATATTTTAGTATTCAAAATATTTAAACCTTACATTCAAAAAACAAAAAACAAAAAAATAAACGGTAATAATAGTTTCAAGGATACTAAAATAAAAATTAACTACGTAAAAAAGTCATTAAAATGCGTGATAAAAATTTTGTCATGGCATCTATCCAGGCAATTTTTAAAATCGTAAAAAGGCAACAAAAAAAAAAGAATGTGTTTTGATGAGCATAACAGATTTTGTAGTAAGTTTGTAATGTTGTAATGGAAATTTCTTTGATGCGAATTTGGATGTTTTATTAGATTATTATGTCAAATCAAAAAATAAACATTAAGACAGCATCTTGACAATTCAGAATCTTCATTATTTTGTTGATAAATCTTACAACGTAACTAACTATACGACCATACAGCTTAGGCTAAGGTCTGAATCTTTCTATATATTAATTTTTTCTCCAATAATGAATAATTCAATGAATAAAATTTTGTTATACAAATACAAATGTATATAATGTAAACATTATTTTTTGTTAAAAAAAAAAAAAAGAAAAAACTCTGTTGTAGAAAGGTTTTGGCTTAAAATTGAATGAAATGTTATTCAATAAAAATCGCAATCGGCTACAAATATTCCGATTTTGATTAATTTAGGTTTTATTTTCGAAATGAAATCCCATCTTTGATAATATAATACAGCTGGACTCAGTTAGAACGCTGAATCTACATTTCGTTACATCAAATTAGCTCTTTCAATACTTTTTAACATTCATTTTTTGTTTATGCTTGCTCATCTTGGGAGTATTAGCTTCCTATTGATATCTAATGTTAAATTTTTGCTTCATCCTATATATGTAAAATAATATTTCACAAGCACTTTGTGTATCATTTACTTGGTACCTGAGCAATTATTTGGTTGACAATGTCGCTATTATTACGTTGACTAAATTGTTGAATTCCATTTTAGGTTTATATACATACAATATTGTATAGTAGTTTTATAATTGTATGTTGATTTGCTTCGATATTGGTTCCACATTAATATTCAGAAGTAGACATTATTTGTCAATTGTTATGTTGGGTAAGAATCTATCTACATATTATTCCAAAATATTTGTTAGTGAAAAATTACAATTCTTGGTTGAAGGTGCTGGTTAACATTTTCTTGTTTTGATTGATTATTTCAAGTACGGCTTCTGTTGCACAAGAAATCAAATATATCAAATAATCAAAAAAGCATGAAAAAATGTTTGGACTTTGTTCACGCACAAGAATAATATCATTTTTGTTTTTTATTATTTGAAAGGTTTAATTTGATTGAATTTAGTAAGTCGAAACTTATGCATTTATCAAAATTTCGTATTTCTGATTGTGTTGTTTAGGGTGTGATGTCACAAAAAAAATTATATGATTAGGTTTTTTACATCTTGTTTTCAGGTGTATTTATTTTATTTCATATAAATTTGTTTTAATCCCATTTTGTTTATGCGTTGGTATTAACTTCTACTAGCTACAAGTCTACTACCTTCAATTACTATCTTCTGCCTTCAATGTCCACAAAATATCAAAAATTTTTTTTAGGAATTTACAATTGCCATTTAGTGACTGTACAATTCATACGATGTAGGGCACATAAAATTTTGATCATTCGATATAGTCAGAGCTTAAAACCTTCTATTCTTTTTCGATCTATCTGTTTTATAATGCATAGTCCATCACTTATTTTTAGATCACATTTGACATTATGTGAAAGAAATTATGTTACAATTGAAACACCCTGTATAAATACACCCTGTTGTTCAAATACTATAATTATTCAAATTTCTGAAATACAATTTTAATTTTTCTTGCCATCGAAATATTTTCAGGGTTTCTATAATATTTGGAAGCCTCAATCTATGTTATAACACCTATCATAGACATTTTTCATCTTTTTGTTTTATGATCGAAGTTTTTATTTTATCTTCAACTTTTTTTCCATTCATTGCTTTTTTTTATTGATATTTATTTTGCATAGAAAATTAATTTTGCAAATACCTTTTAAATACCTGGCTTTATACCCATCATAATCAAATTTTACTACTTTTCTAAACAGTAAATACTTATGTTAATGTATGTGAGTATGTTTTTGTATATTTCAAAATGGTAATTTTTATTTGAGTTTAGAGAATTTTGTTAATAACATCATTTTGGTTCTTATTATTGACTATTAGTGAATGGAAATGAGCGAAGCAGAGAAAAAAAAGGAAAAAAAAATATACACTATAAAATGATTCAATTGCTTTGCTGAAAAAGATATACAACTGAGATGAAACGATAAAATTGTAATGTGTATAATGAGAACCTATTTCAGCTCAATTATGCTTACTAAAAAAATATAAAATGAAATATATAGGTACATACTGGCATACTTCAACAAGGATTTAGAATACAAATCCTTATTATTTAATATAAATTAAATAAATTTCAGAAATGATAAGCGGAACTAGAATGGTTTAATTCATTCTTGGAAAAAAATGAAACTAAAAATCAAATTGCATCAGTAGAAATATTTTATACCAAAACATATCTACTTGGGAGTGCCAAGATCATACTTAGGATCAACTTCGATTCTATATTGGGTGTTGTTCCATTCTTAACATAAATAATATCAAAGATAGTCTTCCGATTTCAAAAGTATCGGATATGACACATTAATTTATATTTACTAGGCGATATTTGAACAAAAAATGAATAATAATAAAAAAAATGTATGCAAGTGATTGTGCAAAAATATATTGAAATTAAATATAAGCAAATTCAATATTGTCAATTACCTTTGTATAGGGTAAATGGAAGGAGAATAGGAAAACCAAATCAATTTGTATAAAAACATAGGAACTTAGTAAATATATATAACAATAGAAAATAGTATATAACTGTATGTAGTAATTAAATAAAATATTTAGGGTATTATATTTATTAATTTTTAAATTTTAACTTGCATTGAAAGCATCTGTGAGGTACAAAAACGAATTCAAAATGTTGAAAATAGTTCACTATTTTCCTTTTAAATTTTACTAAACTTCATAAATCATCATAAATATTAACTATTAAGTTACAATATTTGTAATAATACACTCTATATGAGCGATTAGGCTTCAGACTTCAGTTCAGAATTAAATAAAGATATGAATATGAATAAAGCTTGTTTAGGATAGGATGATATTTAGGTTAGGATGATATTTAAATAATTTTTATCGCTATACCCTACTGATGAATCCAGTAATATTGAAATGATGAAATACACTTTTAAGTACCTATTTATATATGTACATAATATATATATATATATAACTTGTAATAATTGATCAATCAATTAAAGTTATTATAAACAATATCCATTCAATATACATACATATATCTTACTAGTTCGTTTTCAGTCAAATTAAGACAAGCCTATCTCTCGAGAAAAGAAAGAAGCATACAAATTTATTGAAATGTAAAAAAATAATTAAAAAATAATGTAGAAAAATATTTTGTAAGCATGGATCAGAATTTATAGAATACAGATTTGAATACAGAAACGATTTAAAAAATTTAAACGTAATTTGGTTCCAATAAAATGATATTTTGGAAATAGGATGTTGCCATATGCTAAAAAAAAAATCCTAACTTTGTTCCAAGATTCAAGAAAAAGGTAAATCTTAGTTTCAAGAAAATAGAATTGAAGTAATTAAATCGCCATCGGATGTTATAACCCCATACAAGCTTTATGGAAAATTCTAGATTGTTGAATTGTAATTTTAGAAATACACAAGACCAGAAAGGTTCAACCTAGTTCCTAGTTTCGTAATTCAAATTCCGTTTCGTAATACATATAGATCCGGCGTACTAAATTAGAAATACACAAGACCAGAGAGGTTCAACCTAGTTCCTAGTTTCGTAATTCAAATTACGTTTCGTAATACATAGATCCGGTGTACTAAATTAGTGTTTAATACAGTAGCTATCGATTGCTATTTCGAAATTAGTTAATAAGTATAGTCTATTTTCATGAGTAAATATTTATCCCACAGATAGGAATTTTCAGTTTTCATAATTATTCGTTTTTTTTGTTCCATAGTTTCTCCAAAATGTTTTTACAAATAACTATATATATATATATATATATAGTAATAACAACACATTAACTATATTAATTATTGAAAAAATTTCAAATAAGTAATTTCTGGTTTCACTTCAGTATAAAACTCATTATTTTCAATTCCATTATGATAACATTTCCCTATGGCTTCAAAATAAATAAATCTTTTATAAAATCCTGAATTATTTTCGTTAAAAAAATTTTTTTATTAATTATTTAACTTTAAATTCATTGCCATGTAAATTACAATTTCATTCGGATGTACTTATATTACACTATAGGTATACTATTATTTACGAATCTTTTGTTACACTGATTTTTTTCAAGATTGTTTATTGCGTAACTGGGTTTATTCGTAGGTTAGGTATATAAGTATTGTATGTATGTGTTGTGCAAATGTGTTAAAATGAAATTAATCAATGAACTTTTTCTGATAATGTAGATAAATTTTAAGAATAAATCGTTCTAGGTACATACTTATGTTATTTGTAATATGAAATGAGTTGAGTTAATTTATATGCAATATATGGATAGAGTATAGTATAGGTTACTATATTATGTATAATATATTTTATTTTTATTTTTATCATCACTAGAATTAACTGGGAATTAATTTTGTATTTTTTCAACCAAAATTATTGTGAAAATGAGACTTATGGGAATACAAAAAAATAAATAAAGAAATAATTTTCCGGAAATTTTATACAATTCGAAATCGATATTTTCCTGATAAAGATTCAAAAAATTTCAAAATTAAATTTTTATTTTCACTCTTTAAAAATTTTTATTCAATTTTCAATTAATGAAAAGTGGTTCTCTTTCTTTTTGTATACTAGTAGTAGAACAATGTCCTGTTTATTAATAATGCTTCATTTGCTGCTTCCTGTGGCATAGATTTTTTTGACTTAGGTTTTTTCCATCTCTCGTATACTGCCTTTGAAATACTTTGTGATTTAATTTTTTTTCCGATATTTTCAGTCACATTCTCTCTTTCTAGTTCATCGAACTATATATTTTATACATCATAAATATTTTTGATGTTTGCACCATCGCTCATGGTTTTTTCAAGGATCTTTATGGAACTTATCAATACTTTATAGCACATGTTGTGTTACTACCATATAAACCTGCACTCTACGGTCCACTTTTTAGATTTTCATTTTGATGGCTTTCATATATTTGCTTTGCTACTATGACGTTAAAAGAGCACCTATAGAGAATAAACTGTTTTTGTTTGTTTACTTTTAAATGTAACATTTGTGCGGTGTTAAATCGGTACCAAAACATTAAAAGTGCTTAAATTGTTCTGTAAAATTTCTGCGTAAAACTATCTGACATTTCATTGGGGGTTTTGTAACAATTAAATGTTTTGTTTTGTTTTCCTGTGATAATCTCCATATTGCTTATTGCCTAAAACTACCTAACATTTAATTGGGGGTTTTGATATAATTAAATGTTATTTTTCCTGTGATAATTTCTATATTTAACGCTTGTGCTTGTTAATAAAATCAAATAAAAGTCTCGGCTCATCATCTCAATTAACTGCAATAATAGTATTATTTTACTATTGCCAATTGTGTACATCACATTTTTTTTATTATATACTCTGACCTATTATTAGATTGAATTAATTGGGGCTCAGAATATAATTTTATCTAGTACCTACTATTAATGTGTACTTACTATTTATTTTCAATGTCATATTTTAATTGTTTAAGTGGTTTTTATAATACCTATAATTTGAGGAAAGATTTTGTTAAAACAAAACTGTGTCAAAAAAATAATATACTAATATAAATTAATAAAGAGTTATGCATAACACTTAAATCCACACTGCCATATGGCAATTAATATATTATTTTTGCTACGTCACATAAATGTATCAAATTCTTATTTTGAAGTAGTTTTTGAATTACACAATGAGTCTCACGAGCCTCTGGACAACTTAAAAAATCTTCATCATTAGTCCCTATCTAAATCATCTGTTCTTCTATAAACCATTAGTATAATATTTCAAAATCATTCCGTTTTTTTTTTTTAAATAAAATATTGTCATACAGCCGCGTTGTAACGATTTCATTAATTATATTTTCATATATTCGGAAACTATCATTAAACTGCCTAAAATTTAACAACTTGTCAATATAAAAGATATGTTCATCTGCTCCAAAAAATATAATAAATTACTAAAAATACATATATATATTTTAAAAATATTTAAAAAAATTAAAATTTGTATGTACTCTAAACAAATAAATCAAAATTTTTAACTCATTGACAAGGAATCACACTAAAATACTTTTAATTCTAATGTGACATAAAAATGTTCAACACTAATTTTTTCTAATTTCTTACTAAATTGTCCAACAAAAAAAAAAAAAAAAAAAAACAAATAACAAAATTCTGAAATAATTTTGGTTATTTAAATTCCAAACATTCTACCAACAAAAACCAAAAAAAAAAAACAAATGTGGAATTTAAAAAAAAATTAGTAAAAATAATTTCATGTACTTTCATTTTGATATATTTGCTTCCCGATACTATTATAACAATTACTGTCACAAAACCAGCTATTCTTCAAATAATGACAATAACAAAAATAATAATAAGAAACATGCAAACAAAATGAAAAATGATTTATGTTAGTTCATTACGCGTGTTGTTCTTTTTGTTTTGAGAAAAGAAACGTCTAAAGAGAATTACGAGTACATACATTACGTATTTTGAAAACCAAAACTACGTAAAATTACAGAGTGTATCTTCACAACATATAAGTGATATAAAATGCATTTTTTTATTATTTCTTTGTGGTATACTACCCTTTTCTGTCGTATGCCCCACGGAAGGGGTTACAGAACAATGATTACACTACCACAAAGAAATGTAATTGGGGTCTGTACTTTACCTTAGATTAGATAGAAGAATTAATAATTGGAAAAAAATAATACTTTGTTTCCATTTTTTTATTTCATCCAGTCATATCACTGTTATCTCTGTTGCCTAGTTTAGGTCATGTTATACATTTCAATTAATCAGAAAATACTTTTTAGTACTTTAAATTAAGAAAACAGTTGCACAGCAGATGCTTACCAACCAATCCAACAGTGATATTGCTAAAATTATTGCTATTAAAAATTTGATTAATCACAACTAATGCAGGAAAGTTAGTGCACTTTTACACTACCAGAAAAGATAACTATCCTGTATTACAACACCAATACATACTGAATTTAAAAAATATTCAGTAATGCTCCGGGATTCAACGTCTACATTGCAAAACACATGTTATATATTATTTTAAAATTTAATTCTATATTATGGACAATGTTATGGTATACACCGGAGTTATCACTAGTTTGAAAGGTTGATTAAACTCCATGTAGATATATATATATATATGGATTTGAATAATTAGGATCTACTTGCAATATAAATATAAATAATATAGAAATATTTTAATTCTTTCAAATATTTTTAAGATCACTGATATTGTATACACTATATACGATGTATGTATAAGATAAACATTTTATATTTATAAAATTTATAATATAAGGGTTGACCTTGGCAATAATGTTTGGCAGGGAAACAATATTTTCAACAAGCACAATTTATTATGGCAGACTATTACAACAAACAAATGAATTATGGCAGACTATTACAACAAACAAATGAACTAGTAATGCTAAAATTACTGAACACAAATAAATAATTATTTACAATAGGTTAATTTATTGTTTATGTTAATAGTATTTATATTATATTGTTAAATGAAACTGTTCATTTTATTAGTATGAATACAATACAAGTAGGTAGGTTAAAAATTCGTAAACTATTACCAATAAAGTCTGTTTTTATAATACACACAATAGAAGGAATACATTAATGAATCCACGTCTACTGTCAGTCATTCAAATATTCAATATACTGTGTTACTTCTTTAAGATGACTCTCTACCGTTTTTTTAGTGATAGTTTTGGTGTTATTCTTGTAAAATAAATGAAAGGGGGATTTTCTTCTCATGTCCGAATGTCCAGACAATATGATTTTACGCTATAATTGGAACACAACAAAATTGAGCAAACATTTTATGATTTCTTCTCAATGCACAAAGGATTGGCATTTTTTATTAAACTTTAGTTTACTTTAGGTTTTTAAATTCACAACAAATGACCTAACAAAAATATCAATGAAAAATTTTTTTAGCATTTGAAATTGACATTTGAAATTATATAAGCGAATACGATTGCACAAAATAGCAATAAATAAATATATTTGTTCAGTAAACTGTTCTAGAACGATCTAGAATAAAAAAACACCGTTCTGTGTTCAGTAGTTTCCGTTAATTGAATTGACGATGTTCAGTAGATTGTCCAAAACAATTCTAAATTGGTCTATTTTGTTCTGAATTTTTTTTAAACTGTTTTGGACAACTGTTTTTTTTTTTTTTTTAATTATGACAATTAAACAAAGCAATTTGATGATAGTAAACTCAAAAAATTAGAACGAAAAAGTTCAAAAAAAGATTAAAAAAAAAGTGGTCAGTAGATTTTTCTGTTCTAAGTAAACCTAAAGTATTTGACATTTAATTATCATTGTCCAAAACAATTCTGTCCGATTCTGTTCTATTACTTAGTACTTATTAATATTTAACAATAAGTTATATATCTATCCTTTTCCTTTCGTTCAGTCTTCAGCCTATTTTTAACCAAAAGTTTAAAAAGTTGTAACTACAAAATTAGATGAAAAAAATGTTCGGAGAATTTATTTTATGTATGGATTGGTAAAAAGTTTAATTGGTTAAAAACGTTGTCCGTATGTCGTTCGGACATGAAAATGAAATCAATATTTATTTTTTGTGCGAGACACTCTGTATTTACATTAACATTTCGTTGTTTTGTTTTATGCTATTTATTTTTGGTTTTGTCTTATGCAGATTATTCAGCAAAAGCTTTCATATTATTATCTAAGCGGTTTGTGTCTACATACTACATGCTATCAAATCCAGATTGGATTATATAAAATTTAGAATTTTAAGTGAATTATTTTTCTAGAACAGCATCCTGATGTAAAATGTGATGAAATGAAAATTTATATATCGTAACTGGCTGTATAAAAATTGTTTTTTTTCTTTTTTTTAGTTATTCAATGTGAAAATGGTGTAAATCAATTTTGTTAACTATTTGAATTTTTATGAATATAGTGTGTATTATTGAATAACTTTATTCAATGCAATAGCAAATTTTGCCAGATTCACAAAAAAGCTAATAATTTCTCTTAGCTGGAAATACGATATTAGATTTATAACTAAATATACATATTTTATTCTGTATTTAAATCTCCATCTAATAACATCCGTATAAATCTGAGGGTATAATCTAAGGTATATTATTTTTATTCGTTTTTCCTTGATTCGAACTTCTCCTTCTATTTCTTATGCAATTTAATTTTAAATAATTATCATCTAGTATTTCATCACTCTTCTAACTTTCTTGAAGTTAAATTTCGTGTTTTGCACGACAGTAGAGTTGGGAAGAAAAATTTGTCAACGGAAATACCCTACTTATATGTATTACTTGTCAAATTAAAAAGGTAGGCTCTACAATGGACAATTTTCCTATTCTATTATTTTCTCGAATTTCCGCCGAATTTTCAGTTCTAACTGTAAACTAAAAAATACTATTTTTGAGAAAAAATGTTAAACCGAATTTATACCAAAAATATAGACAGGATACATTCAATGCAGTACTGTAACTTCAGTCTTATAAAAATGTAATAAGTGAATTATTCGTAAAAATGGGTGTAGAACATTTTAAACTTCAATACACCAATTTTATACCTCTACATCATAACTATAAACCTTCTTCAGTTTTTCTTGATCAGCAGTCACACTACTATATGTTAAAACGTATAATCTTAGCATAATATATTAAATATACTTAACATTATTTGTATTTCATTCAAAATCAAGAGTTCATGTGGTATCCAACATCTTCAAATGTAGCTATATTTTCTTCTTCATCGATTAGTGTAGTGTATTGCAAATTTCTACAGTACCGAATACCGCGTCAGTATCGAATACCGAATACTTTTTGCAAATTAAGTTTTAGTGAAAAATTTACTATGCAATATTTCAACTGAATTAAATTAATATGAGAATATGAGTCGAAGCGAATATGCTAGTCGAACGTTCGCGTAAATGTGATCACGATTCGCGAATAAATTTATTCGCTGTGGAAAAGTCGTTGCTAACTTAACACTTGAAAATTAAATATTTTGACAAGTATATTTAGATTAATAAAAAACTTTCAATTGAATAAAGATGCATTATTTTATATTTTAAATTCAGTGAAACATAAATCGAAGCCTTAAATTAGAAAAAATGGAATATATTAGCAATAGTAACATTAGTCTATGCAATACAATGAAGAAAATTATCACTGGCAATAATTCAGAGTTTCGATTGTTTCTAATATATTTACTGCTATTTTTCATTTTAGGTTTCTTCAAGTGTACATATTTAAATTTGTAACAACACTTAGAATGGCTCTCTAGATTAATTTGGATTCTCTGAATTTTGTTCTTTGCTCAACAGAGCATCGACAGCTTGTTCCTACGCCTGTTGTTTTTATATATATATTTTTTTTGCAATACTTGTAATCATATTATTATCAACACGCAGTACATAGACGAATAAACAAATAAACAATGATTTATTCCACTCTTTGAATTCACGTTTTGAAGATCCTAATACATTTAATTCGGTTGCAAATCGATTCCACAACACTTTTAATGCACTTTTATTCCATCATTATTCTCTCAATTGCACCAGCTTATCAAACTTTTTTTTTATAGCTGCACATAATATCATATTATTATATTATTCATAAATTTTGTAAATAATATTCTCACATTTTTTTTTTAAATTTACCCTCCTCCATCCATTTTTACTCGAAAAACAACAAAATATTTTATTTTTATTTTTGTTTTACAGTTGTCACTTAAATTTTTCATTCGACAAATTGTCGAACGTAATAAGTTCGCTTCGCTAATCATGATCGCATGACAGCGAATTCGTCTACTTATACGTTCGATTCGAGAATCATGATAAGGGTATAAATTTTTCATTTTTGAAATACATTACCTAATAATATTCGCTTGCTCTTCGAAATAAGTTTGATAAAAAAATGTACTTAATTTCATAATGAATTGTTTTGCTACTAAATTTCATTTTTTTATTGATTCATCTTAGACAACAACCGGATAGTGGATACGTGATAATTTATTTAAATAAGAACAAAAATTAAGTTTAAATCTAGTTCTGGCGATAGGCAAGTTGCGATAATTTGATAAATTAAAATATTTGTTTTTTAAGATGACTTATTTATTTATACATGGGGTGAAAATTTTTATTTAATTGAAAATTAAAAATTGAAAAAATAATTTCGCTACGTCCTCTACTTTTAAATATCAATCATTTAAAAGAATAATAATAAAAATCGGTTGTGAAATGGTTCAGATATTTAAACCACTATATAAACTGGTGCATAAAATTTTAATATTTCCTATATTATTAATTGAATATAGTTTTCAGTTAGTTGTGATTGATAGGTAATTTGTATTTAGGGTATGTTATTACTGATAATTTTTTTAGTAAAAGCTAGACTGATTTTTCATCGTATTAGTGATGCGTCTAAGATAATAAAGGTGTTAGATTCAATTCAATTTATAAATAAAAATTGAGTTACACCATTTTCATATTAAACGAAATATTTTTTTTATTTTTTTTGTTTTTTTTTTCTACTTAAAAGTGCACACTTACAAAATTTCATATTGAATATTTAGCGGTAGTTACATACTGTATGTATTGTATATTGAAGTATATATTTTGTAATTTGGTCCATATGTTATTTTCAAGTATTATGTGGGAAACCAATTATTTCGGCATGTGTTTTTTTTTTATATTTTTTTTTTTTATTTTGTTAAATTCGATTTTATTCCATTTATTTTCTAAAATCAAAAACTTTCATTATGTTTTTTTATCAATAATTAATGATGATCATTGAATGGATGCTCTTTTACAATATAGTGTAATACTTACATCAGTCATAATCGAAATCATCGGAAAGATCAATCGTTACTTTTGTCATTTTTCTTTGTTTTGATTTAAAGTATGATGAATTGATAATGATGATGATGATGATGATGATTACAATTCAACAAATTTGAAACACCTACAGTTTGATGTTTGATTGTTAGCTATAGTACACACTTCAATTAAAAATAATTGTCGTAAGTACTTAAGTAGTTGGTTAGTTGAATATATGTTTATGTATGGATGTTTAAGTTTTCTGATTGAATCTGAAAAGAAAATTTTAATTTGAAAAATATACTTGTAGATACGAGTATATCCAGTAAAGCAAAGTGTATTGAAGTATATATTGTGTGATTAAAATTCTATTGTAAACTTGTTTTTGAAATAACCTAAATAAATTTGTTGTTGAATTGTTGTCTTTTTTTTTGTGTATGAACTAAAATTAATTTGTGGAACATACAGTTAAATCAAAATTAATGTATGATAGATACATACAAGTTAAACTATTAAACTGACGATTGAACAAGAATATTTTCATGAATATTAATTGTTTGTCATCAAATTGGATTCGACACAATAAACACTTTTACTTAATATAATCTAATCCACTTACTTACTACATTAAATAATTGACATATCATAATTTGTTGTATAGTGATGGTATTGCTATCGTATTTATATAATCGTATTTATATATCGTATTAAACAATTTAAATTAGACATAGCTATGTTAATGAAAGCAGTGGTTAAAATAATTAAATATTTAATTTCATTTAATTTCTATTAACATGAAGTTTTATCTTGAACATTCAAGTCTATATAATACCATAATACGCTCTATAATTTATAGAATAAGTTTTCATGTTGATGGGCTTAGCTGTTTGTGGTAAATTTATTTGATTAATTTTTTGAATTGAGTTACCCAAGTTCACAGCAAATACAAGCATTGCACGCTTAAACGTCTATATACCTGTAAAAAAAAAATTGTCTGCACCAGTAGAAAAATTAAAGAAACTAAATACGGTATGATGGGATAGTTCCCAAGTACTTGCACTTATTGCACTACAAATACCTTAACAAGCACAAATACTTATTGCAGCTTAAAAACTTCTGATTAAATACCGTGGATAAAACAGATAATTGATTAAATCAGATAATTAAGCAATCAGAGAAAGTAGATCCAATGTCAGAACACTGATATGGTTTCTTTACAGGACAGTTCATTTAGCATTATTTTTTAAGTTGGTTGTTGTCAATGCTAGACTTATAATGTTGACAGGACTAACAATGATACTTATTATCAGTATACGGGTAATTTCGTCACAATGTTAAACATGGTATTAACAAATATTTTTTTTTTTCAGTGGAACACACCATAAACAATCCACAACTGTTTATGGTCTGTGTCTCTAATTATTTTGTATACATTTAGAAAATATGTGCTCATAACTGATACATCACTTGTTCCTTAGTAGTTATTTTGAATTATTGAGTTATCTCAGGTTTTTATCTCTGGCTCAGCTATGTCAGTTCTCTTTAATTAGTTTACCCCTAACCTTAAAATATACGTCTAAATTTTTTAATCAAAATTAAATTAGAAATTTTTAAAATTATACCATTAAATAAATCCCATCAAGTCTAATTAAAAACGACATCAAAATCATGAAAAACTTTAAAATCGATTTCGTGACTTTGTTTTTCACCGCAAGAAAATGAAAAATTATGAAAAATAATTTTAAAGATAAGCTTCCAACTTTTTTATACCATAATTTTTATTTTACATTTATTATTATGATTCTGGTCTTTATTATTATCATCATCACCATCATATTCATTAGTAATTTACATTTTTGATAAAGAAATGAATTAGATATTGACAGAAGACTATTTAGCTACACCACCTCCGCAAATCACAAATGAAGTAAAAAGAAATAAAAACAATAAAAACTATAATAAAAATAAAATAAAAGAGTAATAGAATTAAACTTACAAATTTGAGCAGCAGAAATTGTCTCCATCAAAACTCATTTAAATTTTTTTATTTTATTTAGTTTTTCAATAATTTATTGTATTTGACTTAATTCATTCTTTAGTTTGTCCATCCATAAAACTGAATTTTATAAAATAAATCCGATAATGATATTGAGTTACTGATTTTTATTCGAAATTGTTTAGAAATTTTCCATTTGAAATTTAATCCTTTCTATTAACCTGGGGTGGAATTCTGTATTGTGATAATCACGCCTCGACTGTCGCATATCTATAATTGGTATTCTATATGGTGATTGTCACATTGATAGTCGCTATTTTTTTGTGATTTTAGGGTGACAGCTAATTTGGTGTCACTCATGATAAAAATAAATAAAAGTCTGGTTGTTTTTAAGATTTAAGCCTTTTAGATTTTTTATGTTTTGGTTTTTTAAGATTTATTATGAGTAAATATTAAAAAATGCGAGTTTTAGAATTAGAAGTCTTGCAAATGATTTAAAAATAATTGAACTGAATAAAAAATACTGTGATAATGTGTTGATATCTTTTTTTTATAAGCTTGAATTTTATTTTGGTTTTCAATTACATATAATACACATTTATATTAATTATTTATAAGTTTGCAACTGAATTTTAATCAAATGTGAATATAATTTTCTTTTTCATTTTATTAAATTAGTTGTAATGATTTTCACTTTAATTTTTTTTTTATTATCTACGTCAGCAATAAATTTTGTTTTTTTTTTTTTTAAATATACATTTTATTAAATTAGTTGTTACATAAAATTTACTTTTAAGTTTTTTCTCTTTTAATAATTTATTTTTATAACTTCACTTTATTGATTAACAAGTTTAATGCGCTAATTTACAACTTAGTTTTGTTTTCTATTGTTTTGACACTTTGACTTTCAATAAATCACTTGTGCTGCCATTTCTGAATTGTATTTTTTAAAATGCTGCCGTTTTCTTAAATTATTCAAGTGATCGCAATACAGAATACCAAAAAATTTTAGTGTCATCTTTGACTGTCGCGAGGGTGACTATCGCTTGTCACAATACAGAATACCACTGCTGTATTTTAAGTAAAAATTGTTGTATTGCCTAATAAAAGAAACAAATTTGATCTCTCCCAAAACTTAAACTCATCCTTGTGGTGATATCGTTGGATATCATTTTTTCTACGCCCTGATTAAATTTTACAGAGATTGGGAAATATTTTATATATTTGATGGATTAATGTTCATTCACTTCATTTTTTTTTATAATTAGCCAAAGCGTTAGAATATATTGGGTGTACCCCAGCTTGCGTGTCAGCTTTTCAAGAGGGGAATGATCTTTTATTTTAAAATGTAAAAACATCTTATTAACAAAATCGACGGTGCTCTATCGATTAGTGATATTTTTAACTTCTGGGAAAGACCGGAAAAGAGTTTTGTAAAACTCGAAATTCACCGAAATTTTCCGAAATCGAGATATTCAAACTTTTTTATTCAAATGCGTATTCTACGGCAATTTACTATTAACGTTAATCTTAAAATAATGGATCCTGCTCCTCTTAAAAAGCATATACGCATGCTCTGGAACACCCGGTATAACCCTTTAGCACTTTTCTGACATTTTTCGTCATTCTTCTCAGGTTTAAGTAATTGTCTTTCAACAGTTAATTTACATACTGCGACAGTTTTTCTCGACTTTGTCTAGCAATTTCTTGTAGTAAACTTCTTATATGTAAATTTTTATGGAGTATGTTGCTAACCTAACATTCAACCTTGATTTTATGTCCCAATAAAGCGATAACGCTTGTAATTTTATACTAAATACGTAACGACTGTTGATTTTTTAGTTACCAGTGGTTATTGTGTGGAGATAGAACAAGAAATTGGCTATGAATTTAATAAATGTAACACTAAGTAAACAAATGATTAGAGTTTACCGTCTTGATTCGCATTCACATCATCCAGTATATTTATTTTAGTTTATGTTAATGGCTTTTGAATAAATCAAAAAAAAAAAAAATTTATCGTTTTGACATTGTGAATTATATGGAGAAAACAGTACAATTATTGTAGACTAGGAATTCAGTTGTTTTAACCGTCAATTCACAGAATTTTCCATGTTCATCACTGCTTATTATTATAATCCATTTTAATTAGTATTGTAAGAGTCAGTGGACGTGTGTTAACGAATTATGTAAAAATTCACAACGATTATTTTCTAAGGCTAAAATCAACGAGATATTTTGGAGATTATTATTGTAGACAATTGTTGACGTACTTCAACCATTCCACCCTATGTCAAACATTTCTTGTATCTTTCATCTTCGTATAACAATTAAATTATTTTTTAATTTATTAATCGAATGTTTATTTTTAGTGATAATTTAAATTACATAATTTTATTGTTGCCAGGTTTCCGTTCACTAATAATTTTTAATATTTGATATCGATATTTTATATCCGTCCATCAATGATTGTGACTAATTATAATTTTTTACATTTCATATCCTAATCCCTACCAGATACATATTTTACCTGTACTTTTGCAAATTATTTTATTAATTTAAATAACAGTGAGTATCCCTTCCGCAAATCATTATTCAATTTGTTATCCTAAAATGGGTAGTACCTCTTATTTTTGCTAATTGGGCTTCCCTTAAATGTTATTGGAATCCTACCGTAGCTAATTAGCTATTTTGATTGTCCTTTATATACTTTTGAACAGTTGCGGCGTGATATTTTATATATATACCGTTAACTTCTTCCACCTCCTTTTTATCCTTTTTTGATCCAAATAGTAATTTTTTGACTTCTACTCGTTGTTACTAATTCCAAATTGTGTTTTTTTAACATTTTTTTTACACTTCTTACTGAATGCTGAGTCCGTTGCGTATCCTACTTGGTTTTTCTGTATCGTTATTTTGTTGGAACTAGCTCGTCATGTTATTCATGAGTTTGATTCAGTGCAATTTCTTCTTTATCATGTAGGTCTATGATTTTATCATTATATCCATTTTTCCTTTCCGTGTCTTTTATCTTTATTTTTCAAAGTTAGCCTTTGACAATGGTATAGTTACCAATCTATTGATCATCGTATGATATGCTGCCATTTTTTGTCCATGTGGGTGATTTGATTCAGTAGTCAGTAGGAATGGTTTATTGGGTAGGTAGCAGTATTTGTCCTGTAGATATCAAATTTTAGAGTTCAATCTTTATGTATTATTTTTATGTCCAGTACCGGTATTTCGCTGTTTTGCCCCTTACAATAGTGAATGTTATGTTTTCATGTATTTTATTCAGTTGATCTAATCAAATGGTATTCATTTTATCCTTTGATACTACTAGAATGAAATTATCTACATACCGCATCCACACTCTCGGCATCTATTCTGTTTTCAATATGATTCATGAATACTTCACTTAAAAAGTTAAATTATTTCCAGATAGGTTGTTGTGTGTACTGTACTGATTATACAAGATTCTGGTTTGATAAATTCGATATTTTATTGATAATCTGCATTGCACTGAGCAGCTTGCAAAAAAAAAATTATTTCAATTTAGTCAATCCACATTACGATGTCATTATTGTCCCATATTACTTAATTATTTTCTTTAAAAATTTTTTTTATGGTCATGCTTCAATTCATTTCTCATATCTCAAAGTGCTCTCGAACTGTGAGAGGATTTGACCAAAAATGGTACCGACTAATTAAAAAATTAAGAAAACAAAAAAATTAATAAAAGAAAATAATAAAAAGAGAAAATAAAAAAAAAAAAATGGAATCATATTTTCCTGTTGTCGTCAACTAAATAAATATCGGAAATGATGTTTGAATGAAAAGGGTGATAGAGATGGCAGAGAAGTGAAAGAAGAAAAATTGATTATTTTTTTTTTTTTTTTTTTTAAGAAAATGTTGGTTGTCATTTAATCATTTAATTTAAATATTAATTGTAATGGGTTGAAATTCCAGCTTTTTGAAATAAAGTTATTTTTTTTTTGTTTTTCTGTTTTACTTATATTTTAATAAAAAGTAGGCATTTAGAGTAGCTCTTTGGATATTTAATTTTAAAAACTTTACTTATGTAATAAAAATGAAAGAGCAAAAAAAAAAACAAAAAAAAATTATGAGAAGTCTTTCTTATCATTTTGCTTTATAATAATTTATTGTGGCAGATTTTTAGATTTAGGTAAGTTGAAAAATAAAACAAATAAAACAAAAAAATAACAAAGCAAAGAAATAAAGAAATGGAAATGATGAAATGTGATTTTATGGTTTTTTGTTTTTTTTTTGTAAATTTGAAATTTTTAAGGTTAATGCTTTAATAATTTTTAGTCTTTTGTACAAATTATAAATGAAATGATGATGGATCGAATATGGAACTGGGGAGAGATTTTATGTATTTTGTTTTTTTTTTGTAATTATTTTAGTTTTTTTGTTTTTATTTTATTTCTCATGTTTTATTTTTGGTATTTTTTTTGTATTTTGGAAAATTAAAACGTATTTAAAAATTAGGACAATGATGTAAATAGGTATTTGAACTTAAAAAAAAAAAACACAAAATCGTTTTTCGAAAGAATTTTTTTTTTTTTTTGTAAAGTGAAAATGGTATTAACGTAAGAGATTTTTGTTACGAATATGGAAGAAGAAAAAAATGATAAGCATTAGAACGCAAATTATTTCGATAGAAAATTTTATACTGATTTTGAATATGTTTTAAGTAAATTGAAAAATGTAATTTTACTTTCCGTTTAGTATTATTTTTATCATATTGCTATGTGGTATTTAAAACCTGGTATTTTGCAGAACTTTTTTGAAGTGAGGTAACTGATTGCCATGATGCTGGATCTCTTTTTGCAGCATGTATAAGCGCCATTGTGATAGAGACAAATACGCTTTAACTCTATTTTATTTTAAACCGAACCTCTGCAAGATACAAAAATCTTTTACAACACACCCAAACATTTATTTCTCATATTTAGGAAATTTATTTTTACAAAGTAAACACTGACCTAATTCAATTTCAACAGAATTTTAAATGTAAGTAACTATTTACTACCTTCCATTTTTGTTACACTTTTGAAAATTTATTTTATTATTCTAATTTTGTTCGACAGAAAAATATTTGACATCAAAATCACTTGGTTTATCGCACATTTTATTTTGCATGTAAGTCATTAGCATATTAGTCAATATCGAATCATTTGACGATAAAAACTTTACTTATATTATGCAAAAAATAAAAGATGTTCCTTCATTTTGGAACACAAATTTTCCTTATGAAATCTTTATTTTACGTTTAAATTTTAATTAGTATTCGCCTACTTCTCGAAGTTGTGGTCTCGATTTGTGAAAGTTTGATAAAAAAAATCGTACTCAATTTAATTTTGAATTGTTTGTCATCATTTCAATTTATCCTTGGTTATATAATTTTTTTTTATTTATCTTAGACAACAACCGCATATGTAATACTTTATATAAAAAAAAAATTTAATTTTAGGCTAATTCTGGCGATGGAGGTGAGTTGGGATAATTTGATAAATTAAAATTTTTGTATGTTAAAATGACTTATTACATGGGGTGAGATTTTAAATTGAAATTTCTAATTTAAAATTTTGTCAAAATATTCAAATTCGCTACGTCTCGTTTTAAATATCTATCATTTAAAACTGTAATAATAAGATATTGGTTCTGTTTGTACTGTTTTTCAAATATAATAATGATTAGAAATTTAGTAAGTATATATACCTGACTATTTTTAGTCAATTCATTAAATGTAAGATATAAACAATTCTAGTATTGATTTTGCTGTAATATATATAGAGAATTATTGAATTAAGTGATATTATTCAGAAAATAATACAATAATATCAATTAAAATATTTATTTAACATAAAATCTAATTTAATTTATGTATGAAGCGCCAGTCTGCCTCGTTTGTACTATAAAACACATAGAACAACAAATTTCACAAAATAAAATACTAAAACTGATGTTAAACTTACTATTTTATTTTTCGACCAAAAAGGTTAACGTAAACATCAATGTGAATATGGTTGACGAAAACCATAATATTGTAAAAGAGAAATTTAATAGAAAATTAGCAATATTCAAACAATATTATGATACAACACTTGTTTGTTAATAATATGTAAATATAGATAATAGATTAAAATAAATATATATCTTATAGTATTAGGCTAGTTAGTCTTAAGTTTAATTTAATGTAAGTTTTATATAAAAAGAAAAACAAAATATTAGAAGGTTTTTATTATTTTTTTTATATTTAGTAACTAAATGTTAATATCAGAATGTACCATTTATTCCAAATTTAAAATGTTTCAGCTGTATAGAGAATATCTCTCTAATTCTGTAAAAAATAATTTGTATTTAAAAAAAAAAAGTATAAATATATTGAAGAAAATAAATGAATCGAATTGAATTGAATTGGGAAGAATTGCACAGGGTAGTTACTAGTATTTGTCTATTTTACAATAACTTCGATTTCATAAATCTATTATGGATTGTTACAAATCAACTGAATCTGACTTATAATTTAATTTATTGTTTAAATTAACCAAATTTTAAAGATGTTTATTGTCTGTTTTCAATCACTGTACCATGTTGTTATTACTAAGTAACTGAATGTAAAGGCAGAGAGACATTGAAACTCAGTTTTAAAAAGGACAAAAAAAATTATTTTTTTTTCCGAGTTTTACAAAATAATTTTTAAATTACAAAGTTTTTTATTTTAAATATCCACACTTTAATAATATTCAAGTTTACTCTAATGTACATAATTTGAAGTAATTTTTTTATTCTTAAACTTTAAGTAATAAAAAAAAAATATATAGGGAATAGTTATACATTTTTTTTTACATTTGATTTTATTATTACATCCATTATAAAAAATTAAAAAGTAAAAAACCCGTTTTGTTTTTTAAATTATCCTTATTATAAAAATTAAAGGAACTATATAATATAATTTTTTAAACAAATACTTGAAAGAGAATGAAATGTTAAAATAAAGGAGGAAGTTGTACTCTTATTATAACACTTCCTGAAATACTATTATTATTGTTATTGTTATTATTATTATTGTTATTATTATTATTTTTTAAAACATACATATAACAAAAGTTAGAAAACTATTATTATAATTCTATTGAGGGTCATTATTTTATTGTTATTGTTATTTTTATTTTATTAAATAAAAAAAAAAAAAAAACGAATAACGAAAATGGCAAAAAAGAAAAAAAGGAAGGATAATGTTTTCATCAAATTACATCCTTGAGGATACATGTGTATATATGTATACATAAGTATTATATGACTTGAAGAAAAAAAATCTATTCATTTTTTATTAAAAAGTCAAATTTTATACTATTTACCCCCTCCTATTCTATTGTCTATTACAAATTTCTTTATATATATACATTTAAATTATTTTAATTCTAAGTAGTTATTTTGTTTTTATTTTTTTTTTTTTTTATTTTTAACTGAATATAACTTATTAAATTTAGTTTTATATTGGTTGCATCATTGCTGAAATGTAACTTAGTTTATTTTTTTTTTATCTCTTCATTAACAAAAACTATTTGAGGAGATCCACCTTTTTATTCAGTTGACTTTCTTAATAGGTGAATTTTGTTCCTATATATATAGTACGAGTTACGAATGCAATTAGGATTCTAATTTTTTATTTATATTTTTTGTTTTTTGTTTTTATTTTTTTAATTTGACCTACTTTTAAAAAAAAATTTTTTGTTTTAAAATACAAATAAATTCGTTCAGTTTGCAATCATCGCATTGTAAACTATAAATTCAAATGATGTTATAAATTTTGAATACAGTTTGAAAATTCCATTATGAAATTTGTGCAGATTGCTTGATTTAGATTAGATGACCCAGTTTAGAACTTCTGTAAATGTAATTTGTTTATATGAGTTTTTGAATGTTAACAATTTGTTTTTTCTATTGTTTAAAGTAAAATATAAAGAGAGTTGGCTGTTGCATAGAATATCAAAAGTATCAATTGAATCAAACAAATAATATTGATATATATATTCAGAAATAGTATAAAAACAATATGGAACGTATGACATTCAATTGTATATAAACAAGATCATAATAAAAGAATAATATACAAATTTGAAAAATAAAAAGTTGCGATTAATAGTGAATGCACCATAGTTTATAGGTGATGTTGATTTTCGTACAGATCTAAAATGTCAACTATCGACGAAGCGATTAAGAGCCTCACTATAAAAATGACTAGATTGATAAGCACTATAAATCATGAGTGTAAATTCCAGTATTGCGATAATATTGAAATTTTGAAAATGCGGAAGCACAGAGATGTGGTCGGAGAATTTAAAGCAGTTAAATAGTAGTGGACCTTATTCTGAGAAGCGAATCACTTTTTCGCTACGTACCGGTAGAGCATCACATTGCATCACATTTGGTATTCTGAGAAGCGAATGATACGATATTTTGCAAAACTGGCAGCATTGCTCATTAAAAAATTCAAATTTATTATTTTTTATGTTTTGACATTTTTTGTTTTAATTTTTTGTTTGAAAAGTGAAATTAAGTGAAGTTAAATTAAAATTTTATAGCTATTAAAAAATGATTTTTCTTTATATTACCAAACAAAATATAATAAAAAAAATATGTTCAATTATATTTGTTTTTTTTTTAAATTTATTAAGTATTTCAGACTCTCGAAAGAAGCCTTTGCAATGATTATAGATAAATTAGACAATAATTTAAATCCTGCAATTGGTCCACATTCAGTAAAATTCATTATAAAATTAAGGTTCCTACGAGTTTGGTAGGTTCAGCTACATCAACTATTTCTATTTAAATATTAGCCGAATTGTGTCGAGAATATATAAAATTTCCTGAAACCGAAGAAGAAAAATTATCCATCAAATTGAGATTTTATAATAAATTTGGATTCCCAGGAATTATTGTATGTTGATGGAACACGTGTAAAAATCATTGCACCAACAAACATTCAAACTGCCTCCTATTTGTAACTTTTCTCTAATTACAAATGTAAAATAATATTTAATAATTATTTTTGAATATATATATATATATATAAATAAAATTAATTTACTTAAATATTACATTAATTATATTTACTTTTTCTCCTTCGCTATCTTTCAGTACTTTTTCCTATAATGATATATTTATCGTTTTTTCTGACAGCGAACAAAAAAAATCGATTCTCGTAATATCATGAAAATCGAAACGTTGCGATAAAAACCGATCAGTATCGCTATTTCGCTTCGCAGAATACCAAAAATTAAATTTATCATATTTTTCAGTACGTACCGAAAAATTCGCTTATCAGAATAAGGCCCAGTAATTGAGTTTGATGAGAGAAATACATCGTGTTAACATTTACTATCAACCTAAAAATGTTGTATAGAAAATCTACTCTTGGAGGAAAATAACCAAATTATTGTTTGCACCCTTTTCGATTAAGGTTTTTATCTTTTAGGTTTTTATTATGTATTCTTTAGGGTATTCTTTTAGTATGCTTTATGGTTATACGACAAATTATACTCTCAATATTTTTTTTTTTTTAATTTCATTGGGACTGGCGGTATAAAAAAGAATACAAAAGTCCATGTAAGTTACATATTTTGACATATTTGGTCTTCTCCCAATGCCTTTGGGAAAATAGTGTCTTAACACACATGACTTGATTGAATTTATTGCTATAGATAGGATTTTACCCTATGTTTGCTTTAATAATTTGTTGTTCACAAAAGAATTGATTATCTTACTGTTACTATTTTACATAGTATCGCTCGCGAAAACAACTATTATCTAGTAGAATACGCGGATTTTATCACCCACGGAATTTAAAGCCATGCTTGCATAGCAAATATTATCATTGAATTGCATTTTAGATTACCAATTATGCTTGTAAATTTTATAGTAGTATAAAATATATTTAATTTTAGATCAGTATGCTTGTAAATTTTAATGATTAGGATTTGTCTTTGCCGAATAGACTAGAAAAAGTTATTTGATTGTCAAAATTTCATAGATAAATTGTTCAAATATTCAAAATAAGATGGAGTTTATGACGTTAAGCAGATAGAAAAGTCTGTGTAATTTATTTTTGTTTTAAATGCTAAATTGACATACGGCCATATTCTCTTAGACCCATCACGCATGCTCGTGTGAAAATATCGCGATACTTTTGTATCCTGTTAGTAACTTGCCGCGACGGTAAATGTCAAAACTATCGCATGAATAATAATTTATGTTAGACTTTTTTCTAACTAATTCCCACAATAATATTCCACACTAATATACTTACTATCCAAACATTTTAGTATATTTTGTTTATACTTATACCAAAGAGTACATTTAATGTACTCTTTGCTTATACCAATAATATTTTTTGACAGTAAAAAATGTTCAGTACTACCAACATAATAAAATATTCAATCACTTCGCTTACAGTGTCTAGCAGAAATGCATATATTCTAGACATCTAACGCAACGCGATGAATTATTTCTCCGCGTCAGCGCTTGGTCTAAGAGAATATGGATGTTAATGACGTAATTTATATTTATATGAAATTTTAAAAATAATTAACGTCATTCTATAAAACTCAAATATCTTGATCAAGTCATTTTGATACGGATCGATTTTTTGTTGTGACAGGTAGTTGATGCAATCGCACACCAAAAAAACCACCGTTATTATTATCTTAGAATTGTTATTATCAACTAACTTTTTCTCATCATTTATTTTCCGTTTTTTGTTCTTTTATGTTTTTTATTTTTGAATTATACATTCAATTTAAATGAAGGATAATAGAAGATTTCTAGATTCTATTTACAGTTAGAACTAAACAAATAATTGGAATTAAAAAATGTTTGTAATTTAATTGTCAACTTTTTTGAAATTTTTTTTTTTTTTTTTTTTTTTTAATAGAATTCAACTGTTATATATATATATACAACTCTATTCAAATTGTGACGATATAATTTTACTCTCATCCTTGAAATTGGGATTATAAATGAAAGAGCAACAGTTTTTTTTTTTTTGTGTTTTAATGTTTTTGTTAGTTTTACTCAATTTGGCATTAATTAGTTTCGTAATTGAATGAATTAAAAAAGTTTTGTAACATTTTTTGTTTTTTATTGTTTTTCTTTTTGTTTAATTTATTTATTTTTTTAAGAAAACAGATAATTTTTAAGAATTATTATTTAAACAAATTAAAGGATTTGTCGTTTTAAGGAAGGATATATTGAGAGATCAACTTAGATTTATGTAATTAAAATGTAAGTATATATAGTGTATATATATATATATATATATATATGTTATAACATAGTGGTTTGTGTAATCTAAGCATATTATTTTATTAAAATTGATTATGACATTATAAATAGAATTAATGTGGTGATGAAATTGTTGATGATACAAAATAAAAACAGTGGTAAGCCCATGCTGATATAGTCAATTGGTTTATTGATGGTTATCAATTTAATATAAATAATATAGAATTAATAAAAAAATTAGAAAGAACATATAAATTGGTCAATTTAACAAGCATATGTTCAAGATTGGTAGATCAAAAACAGACAAACGTCGATTCTGCTTAGAAAAAGAGGAATCCCCCTCTCATCATATTCTATTTGTTTGCGACGTAGCTCGCAAAAGACATAAATATTTACAGAAACACACTGAAAATACACCTGATTCTGAAATTTATATCAAAGCAATAATGGTGCTCATCAAGCACATAGACCTACCATTCTAAGATGGAGAAGTACAATAGATCTTAAGGGGTCGCGTTTACATATATTCCCCATTAACAATAAAAAACATATATATGTATATAAATTAAGCACATACGAAGGTGTATTAATATTCAAGTATCAGGGTGACAATTGAGCGATAACTTAATCCGCTGAACTACATATAAGTAATTATCTCTGCAAAGCTTGTAAAATTCGGTATTTCTTCTAATACGAAATTTATCGTCAGCACTATACTGTTTTGGTGCAATTTATTTTACAACCAAAATTTTGGAGTTGTTGATTGTTGTTAATTTGGAAATTGGAAACATATCTAACAACCCTATTACACATCAATATATTATATTGTCAATATATTGTCAGTATATTGATGAGAAATTAATTGATGGTAGTTGTATTGTCATCAATTTCCCATCAATATTCTCATCAATGTTTTACTGTCAAAATCAGCTGCTTCTTTTTTGGCAATGTTCAGATAATATTAATTTATAATGTCATTCTAAAAAGAACAATTTTTTTATACTTATTAATTTTAATAATATGCACAAAATTATTTTAAATTATTTCATAGGCACAAAAATAATTTGTTGTTTTTGTACACAACATTTATTTTCAAAATTCAATTTGAATTGAAGTCAAAAACATTAGTCTAAAATTTATATTTTAAATATTCCTATATTAATATATTCAGAACATTTTCACAATATGTCATTGCAAAATGTCAAAAAATGGATCAAAAAATTGTTGAGTTCACATTTTCAATTGTGACATTCAATATTAATAATTGAAATTGTCAATATATGGACAATTAAAATAATGAGAACATTGCAATAAAAGGGTGTAAAGTCCAGACAGTTGAAATTACTTGTATCGCCTTTTATCCGTGCACAATCGATCAGTACAACATAATTTGACGTATTTTGATCAAAAAATATATTTATAAACCAAAATTAATTTAAAAACTTTTTAAATCACTTTAAAAGTTTTTTAATTTCAATTTTATTTCAGTTATATACATTTTAGTATATTTTAAACAAATCATTTGTATTTCTTTTTAATTCTAATTTTTTTTTTTTTTCATTTAAATGTAAGTAACCTAATTATAATTTTATTTCAATAAATTCATCGCACAGATATACATATATGTATGTATCTTTTGATTAAAATACAATTTTAGAGATAAAAATCATTTCTTTTAAACTTGGTTCATATAATATGTATATATATATATATATAAATTGTATGGTTCTTAACAAAATATCTTAAGATAGTTTTTAAGATTACTTGAATACTACAAAAACTTTTTTATATAAATTTTATTTCAAATTTGAGAACAATAATACCGTACATAATCAATAGAATTGATTTCGTCTTATCCTATTTTATTAGTTTTTTTTTTTGTTATTTTTGTAAATACAATTTACAAATTAAATTTTCAATTGTATTATTGAACTGTGACATCATGACATAAATTCTATTATATAATAAAAAATTAAACAAAAATTTGTTAACAATTTGAAGTGATACAAATTTTGTAGTACCTACATACAATATTCAAAACGATTTATTAAAAATATATTGATAATGATTATAATTGTATTATTATATGTTTTGTTAATTGCGTTTTGATATGTAAATAAATGAAAAATTAATTAAGGGCACAACTAAAGTTTAAAGTTTAATAAATTCGTTATTTTTTTTTATAAATAATATATTTTACAATTAATGATAATTACATAATAAACGTCTATACACAATTGTATATTTTAAGTTGGGGAATAATTGGTACCATACAGTTAGTATAGGGATTTGCTTGGCTTCCTATACCACACTGATGGTGTTGCAGGACAATGATGATGATTAGTATAGTGATATTGTTTCAGTCAGTAATTTGATTTAAGCTTATTGATATTGTTCTTAAATCGTGTTTATTGATATTTCTGCATAGATTGTTGACAACATCTGTTCGAAAATGATTCAATATTCGAAAAAATTTATTCACAAATGACAATTATTATCACATTAATATTATTATGACATTAAATGACATTAATATTCAAATAAAATTACCTATATCAATATTCATATATCTCATACAACACAATAATCCATATAATAAAATAACTTCATACTGACATATACTCTAATAATAAATTACAAAATTGTCAACACAAAAAAAAGTGACATCATGACCCAGTAAATATAGTATCGTCAGTCATTGATAAAATCGCAGCAACATCTTGTGGAATTATGACGTCGTTTTACTACGTTAGGCGCAGATAGAGTTATCAAAATGGTCTTCAACAGTAGGCCAATTCTCTGCTTAGACAGTATAAACGGATTACAAATTAAATTAGACATGGCCTCGGAACTAGAAATGAAATAGCAATCGAGTACGATGGATTTGCTCAAATAATCACTGTACTTTTTTATACTAGCGTTATAAATTGATTTTGAACGATTCAAGGACAAGCTGTGGTTGCTGTATTATTTTGTAGGATGTATCAAATTATTAATATACCCCAAATATTCCTCGCATAAAAAATCACTGTAGAAAAGATTATAAAAGACTTGGGTTTTCATATCAATTGCCATCAATTGAAACTTACTTTGGAATTTTTTTTTTGATATATAACTATATAAATTTTTATATCTAACTATAAGTGTAAAATAAAACTAATTTCATATTAAATTTAATAAATTTAATATTCATTGTTTTGATGATGTGTTAGCTTCTCGTAACTTATTTATTTATTTCATATTTTGTTTCAAACAGTTACAATATATTCTTATTCTAAATAAAATGTTCATATTTTGTAAAAAGATTCATGCTGTTTTTTATTTTATAATTTATACCATTGATTAATAATACAATAAAGATAGACATTTTCATACAACTAAAAATTTTCTGCTCACTTGTTCAAAATTCTCTTCATTATATATATTTTCCTCCGTATATTCAATGTGTTAGTGCATTTTCTATATTCAATTTGAATTTTTAAATTTTTGAACGTTTTATATGACTTTATTTTCTAAATAATATACATATGTGTTCTGTTTCTCTATACTGTTCTTGAAAGTATATATATATTATTGTTTTTAACTTTTTGTTATTTAAATTTGTATAATTTGAAATTTTTTTGAATTGATAGGTACCAAAATAGTATTATTAATCAATGTTTATACTAAATTTAAATTAAATTCAACAATTATTTAAGTTTTACAATTATTATTTATTCATAAAACAAATTAGTATTAATTCATATATAAAAGGTTGTGTTAAAAAAAAGTCTGTTAGTGGTTATAAAAATAGTGATAACTAGTTAGGGTAGATGGTGAAACAAAGAGCGGAGCTATGGATGAGATGCGGTGACATCGGAAATGTATCCAAAAAATTTCAACCGATACAATTTACGTATACAACTATAATATGTCAAATTTGTTGAACTGACAATATTACGTTGGCGAGACAATGTACTTTGTTTACAATTCCGATCACTCTAAACACATTATTGTTTTAGAAATATATATAAACGTCACATCAAATGTAAAAATATTATATTCTTGTGGATACCTATTTTGTTGATAAATTTTTAAAATATTTAAATTTTTGAATATATGTACATATTTGTGAAAGATTATATAAGTATGAAAATTTAATATGGACAATTTCGTAACAAAATTTTTTTTTGTTTTTTTGAACAAAAATCTTCTGTCTGCTTTAGCCTTACAGTTAATAAAATCATCTTTCTTTCGTGAGTCCATTTCCTACTAAAATTAAAGTAAATTAAAATAAAAAAAAATATTTTAAAATTTATTTTTGAAACACGAAGTAAAATTTATACTTATTTTTCTTTAATTTTTAAACTTATTGCTTGATTAATAAAAAAATTCAACATAACTGTACCAAACTATACTGTGTATAAGCAAATTTTCGGATACATAATTTAACAACCCGTGTTGTGAAAATGAGTCGCGGATGCACTGTAAAATTAATTACCGATCATGTGACATTGTAAACAATTTTTTTTTTTGACATTTAAGATTATACATCAATATGTTGGCGACGTTGTCGATACATTTATGATGTCACAGATGGTAGTTATACTGTTATATCTATTATCAATGTATTCAATAATGTTTTTTTTTTTTAAATATGAGGACTAAGTATACCAATTAAATTTATTTATCGTATTATAAGTTTATTAAGTCGATAGCCCTACTGGCACCTAGTGATATTAAATTACTATTGTGTATAATTTAAATTATATTTTTTAAATAATTCAAGTTTATTAATATTAAATTTATATTCACAAGACGTGATTATTTTTATATAAAATACAACGCCTAATCTATTATGACAGGGGTATTTAAATATCTTATTCCCTTTTTCCTATATTGGTCTAATAATGGAACAAAAAAATTTCCCAACAAAACTTCATGATTCATAATAAAAATAGACAGGTTCTTTAGATTACTTTATAAAATGAATTTTAATTTAATATAATAATTATAAACAAGATAATTACTATCATCATTCGATGGTAATTAAAAGAATTAAAATTTAAAATAATTAAATCACTACTCAATAATAATTATTTCATTAAATACATATACATATATATATAACTTAATATACTTGTGTACTTTCTAAATATTTGTATATTTTATATAATATAATTATTTCAGAACTCTCTTGTGAAAAATAAAAATTAATTAATTATGTTTGAGTTTTTAAACATCATAAATTCAATATTCAATTTAGTAAAAGAGGTAAATTATTAATTTTAATTAAACTTAAACTCATTTTTCTAAATTTTGATTTAAGAAAAAAAAAATATCAAATAATAATTATCCACTTACATTAATGTTGACGGGTATCTTAAAATTCTAAAATTATCCTTATTTTAATGTGAATCATTTTTAATTTAAATTTTTGTTGTTTTTTTTTTATAAATATTAACAAATTTTTTAAATATTCTTAAACTTATTAAAGTTATTTTCCCCTAAGACTTACATAGTGTACTTAAAATAAAAAAAAATGTTTTTGTATTTACCTTTTTTTTCACTAATACCAATAAAGAAAAATAACCACATTTTAATGTACATAATTAACGATTTTCTATTTTTTAAAATTTTTTTTTCTTAACTGTATATGCAACAACTAAACTTTCTCTTTATTATAATTATTTTTTTTTGTACTAAAAATATAAAAATAAGAATAGAATATTAAATGTATTGGTGTATAAGGGTACTATATTTGTGGGTGGAATAATATATGTAGGAGTTGGTACTAAGTATTCTTTGAATTATGAAATTTGATACTTTACATTTAGCATCATTTAAGTATCTACCATACAAAAAAAAATAAAAAAAGGAATGAATCTATTTTGTAAGGAAGATTAATTTTGCAAAATTATAAGGATAACAAAATTCATTTATTTAAGTATTGTACACAGAGTGTTTCTAGAATTATTATTTTTACATTTCAAGTTGGTAGAGAGATTAAAAATTAAATGTATGGAATTATTTTTTTTAAATAAGTTGATGGAGAAGTATAAAATTTATTAAAGAAATCGTTGTGGAATCAGATTTGTAATTTTATAAGGGTAGGTAAGTGAAAGTGATCATTCAAGCTGTTTCTGGAAACATAATGAGTATTTATGTGTGCTTTTATTAATTGTTTTAGGGAATCACTCTATCAACGAATTGAATAACCCTACAGCCAAAAAGTCATATAAAATTTCATTAACTCCAACAAATTTCAGTAATTTTAACTAATTTTGACTAAAACATAAAATTGTTACAATATTCAACTCTCAGTTATTATTTTTCTTACTAAAACATGGGTTACCCCAATTATTAAATATGACTTTACCTGAAAAACGGCAAGTCTGATATGAAAGTTGTGCATGAAAAAGTTGTAGGAGATGATGTAGCGCATCAACACAATAAAAAAAAAATAAAAAAAATTAGCGAATTTTTTTCGAGATAATCAACGTTTTTTACAAAATGTTCAGTTTTTAAAAGCAAAATTTTAAATTTATGCAGTTATTATTCAAAAACGGTAAGTCTGATACTCATTCAACATATACCGTTAATTAGGTGTATTAATTCTAAAAAAAAGCTATCAAGAAGATGTTGCTCTAGTTTCAATTTCTTCTGAGCTGTAGTGGATATTCTTTAGACACAATTTTTCTAATCCGATTTTCTTTAACCCTCTGTAGCCCAGGTAAATTTAAAGATAGACCCCTCTTCTAGAACAATTTTTTGCTAAAATACTCCAAGGAATCACCCCTTAAAAATTTTTTGCTTTAAACCGGACCACCCTGTATATATAATTTTCTGCATTTATCTGGATGTTTGTAAGTTCGACGGAATACTCCAACACATATACAAATTACAATATATATATACAAATTGTAACATCGTGTAATTGTCATAAACATAGTATTTGTTTTTTAATGCTTATATATGTCATCTGTCATCTGTCATTATTGTCATTTGTTTCATTTTGCCCATCATTTTATAATGATTGTCATGTCATTCAAGTGTTAAATTTAGATGGCCCATAGAACTTTTTACTTTTATTATATCTTAATCAATTTCATTTTACAGTAGAACGCAGCTGTGATTGTAAAAATATAAAATTATTGTAAGTTTATATTATATAGTTAGATTTTGTTTTTATTAAAAATATTATTTGAATTTTGTATTTCTATATTAATTTAAATTGAAATTATGTTTCTGACTAACTTATATTATGATTAATTGACTACAATAGAATGTCTAAGAATATTGATTTTTTAGAATTATTGAGGTCTTAGGATAATAGTTATATGTTTAAATTTTCAATGATGGCAAATCCAAAGATATCGTTAAAATGATCGAGTAAATAGCCCTTAGGGAATTGAAATTTTGCACTTTACTACAAATATTCTGTTTATATGGTAATTAAAAGCATTCTAATAATTCTAATAAAGGTATGATAAATTAAAAAGCAAATAGTTACATATTTTTCTTAAACTTGAAATGAAAACTCTAATGAAGGAAGAAATGCTAGAATTTATTTTGCTTCCGTTAGTTATGGCAGGTTACAAAACTAGTATGTAATAGTTTCTATATCGGGGTTTTAGCTGACGTTGGACAGCATCTAAAAAAATTTGGAAACAGTCTTTTTTGTTTTTTACTACAGTTGACATTGAACGCAATACCCAGGTTAACAGCATGGCTTACTATCAGTGGGTGATCTGTACTTATCGCTATCACTTTTGAATAAGAAATATATTTGATTAAAAGTAGTTTGGCTTTGTTGATGTTGTAAGATGGCCATGTTTTTCTAGAGAATGCCCGGGGGGTTAGTAATCTTCTTATAAGGGGTACCAAATACCTATGATAAATTTTAATGTAATAAAAAGTGAAAATGAGTAAATTTTACTAATCATAGTTATATTTTTTTCAACAGTATGTATACAAAAAATTTTAACTATGTAACAACACAATACTTAAAATTATAGAAATGAATAATGAAATTAAATTTTAATAAGTAAATAAGTAAAGCTTATAATTACTTATAATAAGTAGTTAAACCAAATTAAGTATATAAATCAATAAGGAAAATTATTGAATTAAACTGGCAAAATTTCTTCTTAGACAAACTGTCATGTTATAACAAAGTTTGTGTGAATATGTATTTCTTTAATAAGTGTTGAATAGGTGAAGAGAATAAAACTTGATTTTTAGAATTTTCATGAAATTCTTAGAAAATATTTTTTAGATTTATAAAATTTACTGAGAATAGTCAGAATATTTAACCAGCGTTAAAAGATCAATTTTTGCTAAATAAAGTTCGACATTTTAATATTTTCCTAATCACTAATATAAGAAGTACTACGTGTATACGTTGTCTCGGAAATGCCATTATTTGTATAAATATTAAAGCAATAAGTTGTATTCTACTCTGGTATTTATTAGTGGTTGTTCAGAAACGGACATACTTTGGCCAAGCAGGTTCATTGTGGAACTACTGAGTTTTACCTTTACAAGATTGAAAAAATCCATTTATTACAAATAATTCAATAGATTCACCGGACCTTTTAATTTAGTGATTTAGCCTTGAAAACAATTATGGTATATTATATATAACGGTTATTATAATACCGTTAGTTTTTGTTTTTTCAATAAAATTGCTTTAAATGATATTTTATTAATGAAATTTTAAGATTTAAGATTTTTTCAACAGGTAGGAAAGAAAAATTAACCCTTTCATGTCTGAATCATAAGACAATTGAAATTATACATTTCTGTTTTTAAGTTTGTATAAAAATAAATACAATTTATAAAATTAAACATAGCTTATCATTAACATATTTTTATTGTGTTTGAGGCTGGTGTCCCAACTTGCTTTAAAACATATATCGTTTTTAACAATAAATATAAATGGATTAACATTTTAAAGTTCCGAAAATTATAGTATGGACTTTTTCTAACACATTTCGACCAAAATGTTGGTGATTTTTTTGAAAATTTAAGATAAGTATTCTACTTATTTTGTTCCTTCATTTACAAAAAACAAATAATAATATAGCAGTACCACAATAACTCAAATGAGCATCAAAAAATTATCCAGCGCTATTAAAATAGTCTCTTAATACAATAAATGTGATTTAAAAATTCATTTTTACTAATTATTTATATGAGTAAAACCTTTAGTGGCCATAAAACAACTCCTGACAAAAGTAAAAAATTTGAAGAAAAAAAAAATCACTTAATATTGAAGCATCTAGAACTTCCTAAAGAAATATGAGTAAAATATATTTATTTTTTTAATTTTGTTCATCTTAACAATTTCTATAATTTAATAAAAATAATACGTACCTTCCTCTACAAGTTAATTGATTTATTTAACAATTTTTAAATTCAATAAATTCAAATTAGACACTTCAGTTTTTATTGAAGGTATCTGGAGGAAAAAACATATAAAACTTAACTAAGTAAGTATATCAGTTTTCTTTGACGATATAAACTAAAAAGCCAAATTAAGACAATTCTTTGCTGGCTTTTATGGTAAATGAGTTAAAATGAGCTTCAGGCAAAAAATTATTCGAATCCAAAACCTTGGAAAATGAGATAGACCTTCACTGAATATATTAAGTATATAACACTGAGCATATTATTGCGTCAGGGTCGGCAAACCAAAATATTAATAAATAATTAAAATTTAATCGAAATTTCTAGAGTATAGGAGTGCGTAGTTAGTTAGTTGTAAAATGATATAATTTATTTATCAATATTAATGTATTTACATAGATTAAATTTATGATGATGGCTTAACAACCGAAATTTATTAATTTTAACAAATTTAGTTGCGCTTACATTTAGATTTTTTTTTTTTTTGTTTATTTAATTATGCTTAATATAATTTATCTAGTATTATTAAAGTATATAGTGGAGAAATACAACAATATAAATAGATTTTAGATCACCAGTAAATGTGCTCCCTTCATACTGTTCGACGTCTAAAATTTATTAAATTCAACAACACAATATGTAGGTTAATAATCTTGATTATTTTTGTTTAAGTTGTAAAACTTGCTAATTGAATTATTAAAAATTTCTATTGCAAAACTACGCAAGCGCCACTTGTGACAATTATCAATACTAAATATTTGAGACCTGTATAAAAACCAGATAAATATTTGGGTTTTCAGTTTTTATTGTATTTTCATATTAAAAGATTGACCTAGGCCTTGAACCGAGTGAAAAAAACACTGCTATTATTTCTGTCTTATATCAAGGTCATCAGTAGGTCATTGATAAATAAATTATAATGTTTGGTTTCATTTTTGAAACAATGCAGTATTCAAAATCCGCTTACATCACCAATAAACATTTTTGGTGGCAAATTGTGGTAAATTTCAGATTTTTAAAATAATAAAATAATTTAATAATTGATCATCAAAACAAAATAGCATAAAATCAGTTACCTATACTTCAATTTTTATTCTAAACACGAATCTACCAAAATTATTACATGGGATTTTTATAATATTTATAAAATAATCTATTTAAAAATATGCGTAATAAAGGTCTAACTAAAATTCAACTTTAAGATAAAGAAATATACATTTTTTTTTTGTAAATATCCTGCGAACAATTTCAATAATATGTGGATTTCTAATCTATGAATTTCTTTAAGGCTATAAACCCCAATTCATCCATTAACGCGTTATTCAGACGTATAATATTTACACAAATACTTACATAAACCATAAACTAATGAGACCTAGACGTAAAAAATAATATTCTACAAAATTTAGATTTCATGCACACACACGCACACAAAATACACAAACACATTCGAATATCTATACGTAATAGAAGGAAAATAAAGTTTATTAATAAATAAATGTAGGTGTTTGTAAAAATGTGTATTCTCTAAAAAATAAAAAAATTATTTGAAGATTTTTCATTTCATCTCCCATCTCGAAGATTTTTTTTTTTTTTTTTCAAAATTTCCAATCGAGAAAAATCGTACACTTAACTCTACATAATAATATAGATAGATATAGGTACAATGTGCGTTCGTATATTTGAATAAAGGATTTTCTAAAAAAAAAAAAAAGAAAGCATTATGGTTTATTATGGTTAATATATGCTTGTTGCCATTTCTTGTGTGTATTGTTAACTTTTGTTTTCCTTTTTTTTTCGTCATAAAACAGAGTTAGGGTTTTTATAGTGATTTTAACCTATTTATAAGATTTTCCAATTTGAATATATACATATATGTATAATATTATTGTGGTATTGCGCTATATGAAATTTTGTTTGTGTTAAAAAAAAATCATTAATATTTTAGAATGTAAAATTTTAATCGTTAACCTAATAACAGTATTTGGTTTTATTAATGCGTAATTGCGTAATTGAACGTAAAAGTTTTCAGTCATATTATGCTGAGTTATATTTTATTTAATGTCAAATGTTATTTTATGATTGTGTTTATCTGTTTGCTGCCGAATAATAGCTGGGACGTAGTCAGGGACGTAGACAGTTAAATGCTAAGTTTAATAGTTTTGATTTTTTGTTTTGTAAACTGAGAACAACTCTTAAACTCACAGTGATAGTCTTAAGCTCACATTAAGGATCTCCAACTTATTCCATTTGTCTGTCTTTGATAGATCGTGTAATGATATCTTTCTAATACTAAAAGTAGTACTAATAAAATATACTACTATAATACTACTTAAATGATATTTTTTTTTAATTTTAGAAGGATATCGATTTTTCACCCTCTTCTATAATTACAGACTAAGATTAAAAGACCAATGAACTGATCAAGTTTATCTTAGACTTATTTTTATAGATTTACGACGATATAGATTATTACAATAGATTGATGTATGATAGGAGTTGCAATGATTAAATTGTTTCAACTTGAAACATAAAGTTATGACATTATTTTGTGCTCACTCTAAAATGTGGTGTTGGCCCAATAACTTTTTTGTGGTATGTACAACATTTTCTAAAGTATTTTGTATAATATCGATTTTGATATACGATATTTAAGATGGGGCAACGAGATGTTCAAAGTACTTCTGAAATCGATTTTATAACAGGAGTTATAATCAGTTTTATATATTATAAGGTTTGATAGGAGTAATAATCGAAAATAGGATAATATGAGTACAATAGAAGTTATAAGCAGCGTTAACCAGCTGATCAGAGCATCTGAAGTATAAAAGCATATTGACGGATATCTAGTGTAATATACGTGTGATACAAATAACAATATCTGTTCATGGACATCAAAAGTTTAATGGTAGTTGAAGAACAAAATTTCTTCTAACTCTAAATGACTTCATGATTGCATATATCTATTTTTAAAGGACGAACATTTTTTTCTAAACTCAATCATTACAAAAATTTATCTAAAAATCAAGAATACTTTATTGTCATTTCATAAAAATGTTTGTTATATTTTAACTCACTTCCTTGTACTCGTTTTTTTTTTTATGATTGCCTATAGATTAGATTACAGAGTACGATGGAAGTAGAAAGTATGAGGGGTGACAGTAGGGGAGAATGTTTGTTTGGTTTTATTTTACTCTTGTGATTAATCGTTATTAAAAAAATAAAAAGTTTTTTGTTTTTGTTTTTTTTTCTAAATAAATTATTAAATTTTAATGTATTATTGAGAGGGTTAAAAATGGAATCCTTTTCTAAGATTTCTCATACATAATATTCAAGAGAAATGTACATTTTTTTTGTAAAAGGATTGCAAAAGTAGTGTGGGGAACCGGGTTATTTTGAGTGAAGAAAATTTTCATTAGTTATTAAAATTTTTAATTATACATAACTATATATATCTATATATTTTTTTGTTTTTAATATAAAAGACTGCTTTGCAGTTCAATAAAAATTAATTATTTGGAAAAGTTTATTATTATCGTATGAAACGGTAACACGTTTGTTTGGTTGTTTTTTATTGTAATTAAACGTAAGGTAATAATTTTTGAATTATTTTTTTTTCACAGCTATTTAATTAAAAAATTTAATTAATTATATATGTATATCATGCTCGATTCAAGTATAGAAAATTTGAAAATTTAATTGAAATTAAAAAATATTAGTTAACAACAAAATTTTTTTGAAAATTCGATCAAAAATATCTCATGAGAGTTCTGTTAATGTTGATTAATAATTTTTTTCACATTATTTTTCAAATTGTTCTACTGAGCGATAGAAATGTAATTATAATGGTTTTTATTTAAAATATTTTTAATAGAGATAGAGCCTATGGAAAGAGTATGTATATAAACTAGCTTTATATTAGCTGATATTTGTGGAGTTCTCACACTTGTACTTAATACCCACACTAAACCTGTGAAATCGCACTAAATTTATTAACTAAATGCTTAGTGTGTTCGTAGATATTATACTAAACCTGATCTCATATCGCATTTTATTATCTGTGAAAATTTTTGACCGCTGTTTTATTTACCACACTAAATATCGCGCACTTAAAGTGTAAACACATAAAAAAAAAAAAGATAAAAATTTAAATTTGTAAAAAAAAAATGAATTTTAATAATAAAAAAAACATTATTATGAAATCTAAAACAAATATAATAATTATCACATAATATGTATATATATATATGAGCATAATATGTAAAACATTTAATTTTTTCTCCAGACATTGTAGCTAGGTTCCTTTTTTATTTAAAAATAATAAATTTAAAAAAAAAACAATAATACTTGCAATAACACAAATGACATATGCATAAAATTTAAAATTTATCTAATATTGCCATAGTTAGTCATAAATTTATATACATCGCTAAATAATTCTAGAAAATAAATTTGACATAAACATGCTAAAAAAATATGCCTTAAGGTAGTAATGATTCTACTCCTAAAAATTTAGTACTGTCATAAATTTTTAAGCCCGGATATAAATTAAAATTTTCAGTAAGTGCAAGTGCAAAGTGTGAGTATCAAGTGCAAATGCGAGTGCACCGGAAACGCCCTATTTTTTCTCTCACTATATGCAGTTTCCATTACTGTAAATAAGGTATATTATATGTAACGGTAAAGGATATATGTACTCACTATCAATGCAATCGCAAATGGATTCATTATAATTTTTTTTAATCACCATAAATTGACATTTTTTTATGGAATGAAATTTTTGATATGTTATCACGTAAATCTATTTTGTACCATATGTGTTATGTAGAAATACATTTACATAATCCTGTCATCAATAGTTTCATATGACTTCACATTATTTGATTGTTGGCTATTAAAACTAAACTTTCTTTGTTTGCCGACACCAAAAAAAAATAATAATGTCTATCTTCAAATATGATCTACGAACTTTACTAACAATGCATTTTTGATATTTTGTAATTCTAATTTTCGTTATTATCAAATTTTCTTTCGTCATGAATTTTATTAAAATACTCTTTTGTGATAGTTACCTTATGATTATATTAATATGAAATGTAATTTGACTGTTTGGTATTAATAAAATTAATTCTGAATATTATTCTGTATTATTGCATAAAAATTATATCAAAAATGCATTATAATCGCATCAAAATCACATTCAAATCCTCGATATATTTTATTTCGTGTTCCATTTTAATTTTCTTCATTTTTGATTGACAATTATTCTAGATTATTATTGACAATTATGGGTTGTGGTTGATATTGTAAAAAATATCAATCACGATAACAATTCAAATTAACAGTTGTCAACGTACGTGATACGTATGTATTAATTACCTATCCCATTTCGACTTATATTTCTGGCTTATAATTGACATTTCTAAATTAAAATTGACAATTGTTTAAATTGAAAATCATAAATGAATTATGATTAACAATTCTAACAATTGTAACAACAATTCTGATTTCTGACAATTGTTAGAATTGATAATCATAAATGAATTATGATTAAAAATTCTAACAATTGTAAATCGCAATGCAGAACTATAAATCACAATTAAAATTGACAATTATTGTTGTCAATATCACGTGATGTGTCACGATACATATTCACGATCACGTATACATTACGTATTTCGTTTCGATTTATATTTTCGAATTGTGATTGACAGTTCTGAATTATAATTGACAATTCTGGATTATGATTATCAATTCAGACAATTGTCAATCGCAAGGTAGAAATATTAATCGCAATCAAGATTGACAATTGTCAACATAACAACAATTGTGAATTGTGTCGTGTCACAATTTATCGTATACGTATTAATTAACTACTCCGTTTCGATTTATATTTTTGGATTGTGATTGACAATTCTAGTTTACACTTGGAAATTCTGTATTTCAAATTGGTAAATTTGGATTACGATTGACAATTCTGGATTACAATTGTGAATTTTTTATTACACATAAACCAGTTTGAATTGGTTTTGATTGTAATATACTGATGAAATACTCGTGACGACCAGTATCAGTGTTTTTGTATCGGTTAATGGAAATTTTACCTTATAATGTAGTTATGTCATTAAATTAAAAATAAAATTGCAGTAAATATATTTTACTGTTAGTGGTACTTAAAAAATTTCCATGTAAAAATCACTGACAACTTACTGCTAAATGGGTATAAAATAAACAATTGATTAAGTGTATACAATTTGTACTAATTTTTATGATATAGTTAGATTGCATAATTCGTTATTATTAATTAATATAATGCTCATTTTAATACAGTCAAATAGTGAGTGATTGCATATCATTTATTGTAAAAAAAGATTAACTGGAGACAGTTTTTTCTGGGCTATCAAATAAATAAAAAAGTAAATTATTATAAACCATACAAAATATATTATAATTACTTTTTTATTTAAATTTTGGCTATATACCAATTATAGTTGATCCTTAACGATAAATTTTATTAAAATATTAGTACAATATTATTTAATGTTTGTAGGCTGGTTAATCTATTGCCAGTAATTGAATTATTATAAAACTTACAGATTAATTATATATCAGTATTAAGTGTATATATATCATAAAATACATTTTTTATCCTATAATATAATAATTAAGTTCTGATAAACTATTTACATATGTATATATGAAATTACGAGACTCCGATGGATATTGTGATTTAAATGAATTTATCTTTAATTCTTAAAAAGTATATTTTTATATAAGTTTTACCATATTAATTACAGTTTTTATTTTATTTTCAGTAACGATTGATTATGAATTACAAAAGAAAATATTTGTTTAAAAATAATTTTTTTATCATTCATTTATGATGCAGAGGAAACAACCTTCTCAAGGACGTTTGTTTTCTCTTCTTTTATACCTAATGTCTACTTAACATTCAATATTTATTATTTATTTTGTAATTATCCTATATAATTTTACACCTGAATAATTTTTTTATGTTATGTTGTATTAACATTTTTTTTTCTACTTACTTCAAATATATACTTAAAGGATTTCAAGGATAATTTTGTATATAAATATATATATATATATGTACATATTTATTTTTATATTGGATCAGAATAAATATGCATACATTAGATAATTTTATGTCTCATTTCAAAGTTAAGTAATATTAGATTAGGTTATAATGTCTCTACAGGTTTTTTCAAATTTCCTTTTTAAAGGATCAATTATAAATGTATATATATATATAATAAATTTTTAAAAATTATGGTTATTATTCATTTAATTAAAGCTAATTATATGTATAATAAAAATCTATTATAAATAAATTTGCCACACGTACGCAAACGTATATTGTATGCAATGAAATCAGATATTGATAATTACATACTTACTTGTAGCTATCTACCAGTATATCTATCTAGTTGTTGAAAAGTTATTTTTTAATTTCAAATTGTATTTTAATAATTTGCAAAATAATTTGAATCAATTTAAAAATGAATATTTTGAAAAAAAAAAATGTATATATTTAATTGAAAATTTTTTAAATGAGGATATAAATATATGTTTGTAGTGGTTAGTTTTTAATAATTTAATTTTTATTTTTTTGTTTACGTAAGTAGGAAATAAATTAAACTTTGATCAAATTTTATTCGATTTCATATATGTATCAGTAAATATATTTAAAAAACATTTTTTTTTTAAATATAATTTTAATTTATTTATTACGAATATTTAACTATTTAATTAAAAAAATTTAAATTAAATTAAATTCAAAAATGTCGTTACTGTTTTTAATTTTTCAATTATGATATTTTTTTTTTTTCAATTATTTTATTCTCTTGTACGAAAGTATAGGGCTGCATACAATTTTTTTTTCAATTCTATTATTTCGATATTTCGCTTAAAACCATACCATAACATATAACACACAAATAAATTCAATGTGTATTCACCAGAATTTGATTGCGAAAACACCAAATTGAACATAAAAAACACGTAATTGCAATTGAATTGGTTATCCGAGGTAGAAAACAATGGAAAGAATTTGTTCCGTCCTAAAAATTCGAATATAAATCTGATTAAAATTATCTGATAAAAATTGTAATCAATATTTCGTTATGAATTATTTTCCATTATTTCAATTAAGCCTTGGGATACTGGTAGTTAATTAATTGTTTTTTCTTGATTTATCTTAGACAACAACCACATAGTGAACTCTGGTGAATTCGGTATACGTACGTGTAATGTAAATGTAATATGTGGGGTGAAATTTTAAATAGAAATTTCTAATTGAAAAAAAAAATGTTATTTCGCTACTTACGTCTCTTTTTAAATATCTACCATTTGAAAGAATAATAATGTAATAATTGAATTTGAAATAGTTCAGATATTTGTACTGTATTTTTTTTTTTTTTTCAAATTTATAGATTATACTTATAACTATATATAATTTAAAATAGTTTTAGGAGACTTTTTTGGGGTGTTCAAAGTAGACCCTATATTTTCAAAATTATTGTACTTCCCCTGATCCGAATTTGAGGTGCCTATTATGTATTTCGATAATAATTACGATTTGATCGAACGAAATGTCAAAATGCAAAATTGTCATTATGTATTTCGATATCGTTCAGAGATGGTCGAAAGTTTATCGATGTCAAATTTTATCACGAAAGAGAGATCGAAAGAGAACTTTTGTACAAATTATTTTAAGTTTGAATTGAACGGGTAAAATAAAAGAGTGACACTTGGACATTTGGTGTTTTCTTTTATATTTATGATATTTTTTAGAATAAAAATAAATTTAAAAGTTGAAATGTTAGTAGGTATTTTACTTTATTCTTTATAATTATTTTGTATTGAAATAAATTTATATAGGAACGAAATGCCAGTTACAAATAAACTGCACTATGAAAGTTAGTGTAAATAAATTATTTCAGTAATTCTACTTTAATCATAAAAATAATGTTTGTCTGATTTTTTTCTTCTAGTGCGTAATGGAATTTGATCCATTTTGGACATAACTATAAACTGCAAATTTCATATGAAACTTCCTTAAGCACAACAGAAAAAATTAGCCCTGCTTGTCCGATATGAAAATCATTTCCTACGCTGCAAATCATTTCCTTGGTACAAACGGCACAGAATCTTAATACGCTGGCCAATTTAATTATATTTGGAATCGACGTGTTACTTATTGGCTATTTTAATTTTTACCCTAATTTTTCTAATTTAAATCCATAAAAGCAATGTTGTTTAACAGGAAATTTTGATCAAAACTGTTAATAACATTAAGTTTTGTAGATAATAACTCATCGATTTCATGTACAATTATATACGTATAATCTTCCAAATCCAGTTGATTGGAATTATCCCGACTATATGTTGGCTTGTTTTTTAACTCTGCAATTTGATATCGTTTTTCAGCACTATCAGAAACTGAAAAATTTAACTCTGCTAAAATCACTTTATTTATAAAAACTTTTGATTTAATAATTTTTATTTTATTTAAACACTTTTAACTTCAACTTAAAAATTTCAAATAGTTAATTTTCAACACTATTGTTTTGTTTTTTTTTTTGTTTTTTTAATATTAATTTTTTTCGTATAATAATTTGAATTTGACAGTCAAAAAATAAAACATATGTCATTTTCATCGTAGATTTGAATTTTACAATGGCAGCATTTTAAAACACTTTCGATCAAATTTTCATCGAAATACATAATGGCACTAATGATTACGATCGAATAACTCTAATGATAACCATGAACGGTTCGATGAAAGTCGATTGAAATACACAATAGACACCTGAGACTACAAATTCCAAATTCCACTTCAACTCCAAAATTTGACTGTTAGTTGCTTAAATTACTCTACTGGTAAATTCCATTAAGCTTAAATGGAAATATTTTGGATTATTTTACCAATAATGTTTGTCATAGCCAAAGGGGGTAATAGACAATACCACTAATTTATTAATTAATTTTTGGGAAAACAATAACGAAAATAAAATTTTTTGATCAACATTAGACAATGAAATGTTTCCCGAAAACTCAATTTAACTAAGTATGTATATATAGCTTCAAAAAAAATAATTTATGTATTGGCATGATGTTAACTAAAATGTATAGCTAAACATAAAAATTCAAATCCCGAATTAAAATATACTTTTTTCATTCAAACTCAACATTGTTTCAAAAAAAATCAACATTTTTATAATCAAATTCAACATTTTTTCGATCAAATTCTTTGAATGCAAAACTGTTTAATTTGTTTAAAAAAATGTTGAATTTGAATGGAAAAAAGTATATATATATATATATATATTTACACACTATTTCTGTATGCTAATCGTAATATTTGATTGCTCTGTATTTTACCTAATTTTCGAATTGAATTACTTCAAACATTTTTCTCATTTTTTTGTATGAGTTGATCCACTCAAAAAATCTGGTTGTGTGATATCACATTCGGTCTATGTGTGCCAACTTGTGTAGTCCAATATCTTTGTAATGAGTTTTTATAAATAAACTAGTGCATTAGTCGTATTTAACTTAAAAAATAATGTATTTTTAATTCAAACAAATATTGAGAGTTATGTCATTCAATATCAGCTCTACATTAAAAAAAAAGAAAAATGTAGCAAAATTTTAATTTTCAATTCAAGTTAAAACATTTTATACAAATGTAAAATGAAAACAAAAACATAAGAAATAATACTAATATCAGTGGCAATCATATAAATTATAAAAACGCGCTTAATTTTTGTATTTAAATGAATTATTCTCTAAATGAAATTCCTTCCTCCATCAACCTTTTTAATATGTCTACCTAAATAATTAATATGTGAAGTATTTATATAATGCGATACTCTGAATCAATATATTTACCTCTACGATCTTCATATTTATAGCTATAATTTGCCTTTGAAATTTATTATAGAAATTTAACTGTCTGACACAATAATTTGTACAATTAATCATTCATGGTCACCTGTTGGTTCAATGAACACACTAAATTTTCTTTTCTTTAATAAATTCTAATATACTTTTCGTTTTCCTCTTCTAAATAATTATATCTGCATATATATAAATGTATATATGTGTATATATATTTTAGTCGAGAACCTTAAATCTTTACTATCTCTCATATCTTCGATATAATTTTTCATTCTTTTCGTACTTACTCACTTCTAATGTCATCTTTACACCTCTTTAAAAGGTGCTCCAATAATGAGGGTATATACCATAAGTAAGATTATTTGATACATTCTATGTATGTATGTGTATATATTTTAAATAAAAATTTATAATAAGAGTATAATCATACAACCCAGGAGAAATATATAGTAACAAGTAAATGAAATAAACCTTATTTATATCCCATCTCACTCCTTTATTTTAATCCTAGTTTAAAAAACGAACAAAAAAAATGAAAAATGATTACAACACCGCTAGGGTGTTACAAATCTGTCACTGTCATTCTCCTTTTGTAAATTTATTTTTGTTATTATTTTTTATTTTGTCTAAAAGTTTTAAAAAAAAAAAATTAAAAATTTTTCTTTTTGTTGTAGTTTAAATTAAATTTTTTTTTTATTTTGATCCAATAAAAGAAAATTTTCATACATTTCTTTTTCCTACTCTGACACAACAACACGTTTAATTTGTTGTCGTAATAGAAATTGCCAAAAAATGTTTTTTGTTTTTCTATATAGAAAATTTAGAGTTTAAGCATTACTGCGCTTGTTAACTATTTATTTTTGCTGTGTGACTGGTACTGGTATTTGAAATTTTTTTTTCAGGGTATAGTAATGTCAGATTATCGGCGGGCCACATTTATGGACCGGAACCGGCAGTTGGTATATTTATTGATAATATTAAACTATCGATAGAAAATACTCTGAAGAGGGAAACAAACATTCTTTGGGAGCGTATTGAAGGCTACAAAGTCTACAAAATATATGCACCAAGAATAAACGCCAAAAATATTGTGTACTAACTAACTCTCAGTTGAACAAATTGTAGGAAGATGGTGGGCATACCTATTGGTAATTACCACATGAATAAGCACATTTATAAGCTATGATCCAACCTGTATATACTCTGTCTGGGAGAGGAAGAAACGTTCACACATATTGTAGGAGGGTGTCTAACTCTTTCAAGCTCTCAGACTCAGGCTGTTGAAAACGCACTACATAACCTCAAAAAACTTCTGCAAAATAAAACCCTCAAACCTATTTCTTAAAAGGGTCGACTAAGTTGGGATGGGATGGATAATGGAATGGGATAAAGGACTAAAAACCTACTAGCCGGGCCTGATATATTAGGGCCACCTACGTAAGGAATAAAAAAAATATATGCAACGTACCAGTCTTTGAGTCTAAATGGTAGCTATCAGTACAGATTCTATTTGTATTTTAAATCTACATTTTTAGATCCATTCTTGAATGTTATAACATTTTACTTCGGAAACAACTGTAAGAAAATGTAACCGAATATGCTGGGAAATAAAACTTGCAATATTTGATATTACCTTTTTTTTTATACATAGTCAAAAGACGAGGTCCTTTTATACCGATTGTTACACTGAACGAAGGTTCATGATGACGTTTGTGGAACACATAATATGGAATTTGGTTCCACATTTGGGATGTTGAAGTTATAACCGAATTTCCATAACTTGCCTTCTGCTATTTAATGATTTCTACGGTGTAGGAATGAGCATTTACTGCCCTTTCTGTAGGCAAGGGAGGCATTTAAGTGGAGCTTGCAATTTTCGATTTACATTCACATTATTATCATTCATACTAGTGCTACTGATGTTTTTACATTTTGCTATGTTATGTCGCATTGATTACGTTCTGAATTTTTAATTCTGTAATATTTAATTTAATTGAATTTGAAATCGAAATTGTATTTATACTATTGAAACATTGAGACGTCGTAGAAATTCACCTTTCACACAATTCAACTCATTATGATTTATTTTTCCTCAGATTTTTACTATTTTGTTTTTTGCTTTCTATTACTCTTTTCCACCAGTCTACCAAGTCTACCTACAGTTTACCTTCCTTTTCTCGGTCTATCAAGTTTTCTAATCCCTTGTGAATTCCATTTCAAGTCGTGCCTATACATAACAAAAATATTGGTAGAGTTCTTGGATCTACACTCCACCTCATATACACCCCACGCAGATCTCCCAGTGATGCCAAATGTGAAAGTAGGAACTTCAATCAAATTTAAAGGTGACTTCACATTTGTCAAATAAAAGTCAATGAAAAAAAGTCAACCCATGTGACATTTATACTTAGGAAAGGCAACTAACTGCCTTCCAGTAATTTTCAACAGCCCATTAATTTTGATAGGCATTTAACATGAAAAAGCACATAATTTGCAAATGCACTCAATTGAGACAAAATCAGAAAATGTATTATATTGGTTAATGCACCTGAATTGTCAATAGAAAACAAGGTGCTGCTTTACAAAGCTCTTCTTATACCTATATGGTCATACGGAATGCAACTCTGGGGCGCTGTATAGCTAAATCCAATATTGATGCTATTCAAAAATTTCAGAAAAAATTCTTGAAAATGATGGTCAATGCTGCGTGGTTCCTTTCAAATAGTTTAATTCATAACGATTTGCAGGTTCCTTCATTGCATGTTACACAAAGTACACTTTTAAATTGAAAATACATCCAAACATTTTGTCATAATAAATTCAACATCCAAATAAAGCTTATGAGGGACCCGTACCCTAAGAGATTGAAACGTAACATTATATTAAGTGCTATCATTCTTCTTCAAGCCAGTATAGTGAACAAAATTATTTACCTTATTGAATTGTTTTTAAATCAATCAGGTTGTAATTAAAAGGAGAAAAAATGTATAGAGTTATTTGCTATTTCTTATAATGGAGAGAACTTGGGATTTAAGAAACCAATACAATTAACTTTAGTTATATTTACAAAAGACTATAACTATTTAGGATTGATTATATTGATAGTAAACTTAAGAGGCAATAACATATAGATCACATTATTAAAAAGATTGTTCCAGATGTTTTCATATTAAAACCATTGAGGAAGTTCTATATATTCGTACTATATTTATTCTAACTTAATTTATCTCAATCCAGTGTGGAGTAGGACTTCACAAATCTTCTTAAAAAAACTTGATATTATTCATAAATAGGCTATAAAAATTATGTTCCTATGAGACATCCCACAAATTTAATTTATTCCCCAAGATACTTTAGCTTCGAAAATATTTGTAAAAGGGAATTATATTTCCTTGCTTTTAAAATAATAAACAATTAAATTAAACATAGCTTTCTACTCAATCGCAATGTGGACGTATACATAATTATAATACTAGAAACAAGAGCAATTTTTATCCTCCCTTGTTAAGAACAGACAAACAGAAAACTTACTCCTTGTATAATATTTTAAGGTTATATAATAATCTAACAGATGAGTTAAAAAATTTAAATTCATTTAGCTGGTTCAAGAAAAAAATTAGTGAGTTGCTTCAGGATTCGTAAAATATTGATTTCAGAACAATAAAAAAATTAAACAAAAAAAAATGTTGGAATGCTTGTATAAATAAGCTATAAATAAATAATTCGATAATTTGATAATTCCTAATTGTTACTATTTTGAAATTTTTAACTATTTTTGATTAACTTTCAATACATAATTATTAATAAACTATACGACCGTACAGCTCAGGCTAAGGTCTTAATCATTCAGTGAAACAATGACACATATATAACTTTATTTTTTTTATACAACAAATATTATTTTACATTTTCAAAAATTTTTTTTATATAATTGCAAATTTTAAGTTGTCAAATTTTATTGTACAACTACATATCGTCCCCGCAATGACAAACTATCGAATCTGCAAAATCAGCGAATTTGAGCTGACATCGTAGTTTTACATGTTTATTTAAGTTCTTTACTGTGATAAAGTCCCGAATTTCTATCTTGTCTCTAAATCGATGTAATTGCGTGTTGTAATGTGGTGAAAGTACATATCTAGTGACGAATCTTTTAATTTAATTATTATATTTCTACAATAATACCTATTTATGCATAATAAATAGCTATTATTATCTCTTTGATTTTATTTATGTATTTAAAAATTGTTTTAAAATGTTTAATTGATTTGAAATAGAGAATCAGAATGAAAAAATTTTGTTACAGCATGAAAAATTTTTTTTTTTTTTTTTTTTGTCTTTATTCTATCTACATAAAATAAAAAAGATATTGAGTATAATGTTGGAATTTAAATTGACATGATGTAACTGACATGTAATCTAAGTCAAAGATCCATTGATTCTTGACTTAATATTCAAATTTATATTTATGGAGTCTCAGGTAAAGTGAATCTAGTAGATAAATCCAGCGGTCTGAAGCGTCTTAATCTGCGCTCGCTTGTTCGTTCATTATTGATGAGTTGAGGAGCAAGTAAATTTGGATGGTTTTCCAGTCGAACATAGTATTTTTCAGCTTTCTTTTTAATGAATTTCTTAACAGATGGGATATTTAAATCTGATCTAATTGTGTCATTTCGGACATACCAAGGCGCGTTAACTATAGACCTTAATACTTTGGACTGGAAGCGTTCTATTATTTCGATGTTGGAGTTACTAATTGTTCCCCATAGTTCCAACCCGTAGCTCCAGATTGGCCTGATGATAGCTTTGTACACTGCAACTTTACATTCTAGGGATAAATTGGAGAAACGACCTATTAGCCAAATTAATTGGTTGAATTTTAATCGTAGTTGTTTATTTTTGCTGATGATGTGACTTTTCCAAGTGAGGCGTCTATCCAAGTGCATACCTAAGTACTTAACCGAGTCTTGGTGAGTCAATTCCATGTCGTTAAGGTGAACAGCGGGGCAATTTCCCTTGCGATTAGTAAAGGTGATATGAAGGGATTTCGATTCATTGGCCTTTATTCTCCACTTTTTCAGCCAGTTTTGTATATCCAATAAGTAGTTCTGAAGAACTTCTGAAGCTAATCTCGGATTAGTATGAGACACTAAGACCGCTGTGTCTTCAGCAAAGGTAGCAGTGAGTACCCTCGGCGATGTTGGGGGGTCTGCTGTAAATATCAGGTAAAGTAGTGGGCCAAGGACACTGCCCTGAGGAACCCCAGATTTAATTTCTTTTAGTGACGATTGTTCCCCGTTGTATTTAACGAAGAACCTCCTATTTGATAAATAAGTTGACAAAAGTTGCTGGTAGTGGTGAGGAAGTAGTTTTTTAAGCTTGTAAAGGAGACCTTTGTGCCAAACTTTGTCGAAGGCTTGCGAAATGTCCAGAAAAGCTGCAGAACAGTATTTTTTCTTGTCAAGTGAATTATTTATATGGTTCACTACTCTATGTATTTGCTCAATTGTTCCATGATTGTGACGAAAGCCAAACTGATGAGCTGGTACGATATCTCGTTCATTATTTATTTTAATCAATCTTTTGGCTATTAGTTTTTCGATTAATTTTGATATTACTGGCAGAAGATTTATTGGTCTATATGAACTAGTCTCATTTGGCTCTTTCCCCGGTTTAGCTAACATTATGATATGAGCAGTTTTCCAGATATCTGGGAAGTAGCTAGTTTTTAATATAGCATTAAAAATGTGGGTTAAGAATTTTATACTGCAATACGGAAGTTCCTTTACCATTTTGCCTGTGATACCATCATACCCAGGAGCCTTCTTGTCTGACACAGAGTTTTTTATAATTTCCTGTACTTCCTTTATCCGGACTTTCTTTATCGGTAAATCCATTTGATAAGGCACTTCAAGGTAGTTTTCAATCTTGTTGTTTTCGTCGGTTGAAATTACTGGTGGATACGTTACAAATACTTTTTGTAAATGTGATGCAAAAAGCTCTGCTTTCTCACCATCGCTTCTGGCCCAATTACCATTTGATTTCCTTAGTGGAGGTATAATTTGTTGTGGCCGTTTCAGTTTTCTTGTTGCTTTCCACAGTGAGTAGTCATTAAGATCGGTATATGTTAGTCTTTCAAGGTAATTCTTCAACGAACTTTCTCTGCTTTTATTTAACAAAAATTTAAGTTCTTTGATTGCACGGTTTAACCTGGCTTTGATTTCAGGGGATCTAGTTTGTTGCCAATATTTCCTAAGGTTTCTTTTTTCCATGATTTTGGATTTTATTTCAGGTGGAGAAATAAAATATTTTCGGATGTTACCTTGCGTCGGAGTTGATGACATTGCTGCTTCAATCATGGTTATATTTAGGTTTTTTATAGCTTCAATGATATCTTGGGGGTTTTTCAGTCCTATATTTAGAGAAGTTTTCATTTCAATTTCCTTTCTATAATTATCCCAGTTTGTTTTCCTTGTATGTAACCGTTGTTCATTTTGAGTTATTACTACTTTGGATGAGGCAGAGATAATGATAGGCGTATGATCTGAAAACAGCTCGAGAATGATTTCACAGTAAATAGTTTTGGTGAGATACCTTTCGAGACGCAAAAATCCAAAAGATCCGGTGTCTTATTAAGATCAGAAGGCCAGTATGTAGGTTGTCCAGTAGACAGATAATTCAAGTTGAATTCTTGCATGGCTAGTAGTAGCTGCCTTCCTTTTTGAGTGATCAGCCTAGAGCCCCAGAACGTATGTTTAGAATTATAATCTCCACCGGCAATAAATCTATTTCCCAGAGTTTTAAAATAATCAATAAATTGAGATTTGTTGATATTGTGTTTAGGAGGGCAATATATAGCTGAAATAGTTAAGGGTCCATTCCAGTCAGCTATCACGACACTTGTTGCTTGAATATGATTAAATTTATATTTAGGAAGTTCATAGTGCTGTATGTTTTTGAAATGCTGCATGAAAAATGTCGCGTTAAAAATTGTGATTTGCAAAGAATAATGAACATTATAAAAAGATGTTGTGGTTGTTCTTTCGGTATGCAGTTTATAAAATTGAATTGTGATCGATTGTGATCGAGTTAAAATTAAATATCAAGTGAAAATATATAAATTTTAAACGTTTTAGTAAAATTTATTCCGATTAAAAATTTTAGAAATTTTTATTAATTAAGCTTTCCAAATCCAGGTAACGAAAAAATTATTATTAATTAAAAATCGAAAGCCCTGTAAGGTTATAATGAAAGGTTGTAATAAATTTTATGTAATATATATAATGAAAAACAAAAAACAAGTGAATTATCAGCTAAAGAAAAATACCAACATTCATATAAAAAGCAAAGAAGCTGCTGGTAATTTCAAAAATATTCAAAAGGAAATGGCTCAAAAAGATAATACACCTTTGGCGTTTGAATTTGATTTACAAGCCGTTTTAAGTACCCCTAAGGGAGTTACTAGTCCATTTTTCTACGTCGAAAAGCTAGCAGTATATGATTTAACAGTATATAATTTAGGGGATGCTTCGGTAGAATGCTTTTTCTGGGATGAGACCGAAGGAAAAAGAGGAAACATTGAAAATTTCTACTAGCATATATATATATATATAATGCAGTATCCTGAAGTAGAAACTTTATTTATGATGTCTGATAATTGTGGAGGACAACAGAAGAATACCAAATTTGTGTGTATGTGTTTAAAGTTCGTTAAGAGACACCCACGTTACCTTAAAATAATAAATCATATATATTTTGAATCAGGACATAGCTTCATACAATGCGATTCAATACATCAAAAAAAATTTATGACTGCAAAATGACTTCCGGTGTATACTCCAGAAGAATGGGTTCAGCAAATAAGAAATGCACGGAAAAATCCATCTCCGTAAACGCTCTTCGCTAACACACACAGATTTTGTAGACTAAATATAATTCCGAGAAAGTTTTTTTTTATAGGAGACGAAAACAACACATTCCCTTTCAAAATGTTTGTTTGGTTTCAGTATTCGAAGGTCCCCCCCGAATAAATTGCATATAAAAATTGATTATGAGCAAGTTTTTAAACAATACAGTTTAAAGCAAAGGAGAGGTTACCCTTCGAACTTACAACAAATACGAGTCTATTCGATAAGATTTTCAATTTCTGATGGTAAAAATGGAATTTACAAAAACTGTGCGATGAATTGCAAATTCCTGGAGCCTATCACGCATTTTAAGATAATTTGACGCCCTCTGGTTCAGTAAGAGATGCTTTTGCAATACCAGATATTTCTGAAGAATCTGATTATGAACAGCTTCAAAATTTAAGCCCTTTCATAAATAAACTTATTTAACTTGTATACTTAATAAAATGAATTGTTATGTTTTGTTTATTATTCGTTATTAGAGATAGAAATTTGAATTTATTTTTATTTAAAATGTTTTGCAAATTTATTTTGTATTTTCTATTACATATACTTTTTACAACATTTTTTAAATATTAATTTCAAGTTTTTCAAAAATTACATGCAAATTCGCTACTTTATGCAAAAAAATTTACTCGGAATTTTTAGGAACTCTGACAAACTCACTACAGCAAAACTAACGAAACTGCAATTTCTTTGCTTTACCCAAATATTTTTCACACTTCAAAAATAAATTAATAAACAACTATTAATAATGAAGCCTATGCCGAAAAAAACGAAGCGAAAAGTATAAAACCTGATTTTACACGAAAGGTTAAAGTTTGTTTTTGTCCTCCTGAAAATTGTAAAATTTACACATTCGCGAGTTTGCCATTGAGGGGACGATATATGTATATAAATTTTTTATTGAATAAAGAAAAAAAAAAGAAATTGTGATGATAAATTACTTATACTAGGACGGTGCAACGAAACTCATGACTTAAATATTTTTCAATAGTCTCCATTTGAGACATAACTGTTCCGTAAACATTTTATTTTTTATCGATTTATTTTTCCATCTGAGATTTTGTTGCGTTCTGAGCTTTCTACTTACTGCGTTTTATATTTTTTGAAATTAACAATTTTGAAAAAAAAATATTTTTTAACTGGCAACACTATCATCTTCGATATAAATCAAAAATACAACACCAATTATTATTAACAAACTTCGAAAAGATAAAACAATTGTATTTCGAAATTTATTTGTTTCGCCAATTTTTTTTGTTATTGTTTTTTTTTTTACTTTTAATGAAATGTAGAACCAAAGTATGACTAAACTAATGAAGACAAAGAAAAATTTGAAGTTTATAAAAAAATAACTTTTTCTATTTCTTTCATATTCATTTTCATTTTCAAATTTTCTCTTTTCTCATTGTATTTTTGTTTTTTCTTTTCTTTGTAAGTACCTGTAAAATAGATTTTAGGCAATCTTCAGAAAATATACACCTTGTTGTAATATGCACCTGTGTGCGTTAATATAAGAGTACGAATAAAAAAAACCAATTTTTATTTGTTTTGCTATTTTTTTGTTTTTGTTTTGAGGTTTTGCTTGTGATTTGACGTTTTAATTTGGGTGGTTGTTGAATCTACGAACGCATATACGCAAACGTTCATAAAAGGATGTTTTTTGTTATACATGTATGTAAAATTCGATCTTGTAAAATTGATAAAACAATTCCATTTGTATTATCTTCATTTCAGTTTCCCCCCCCCCCCCCGCTTAGTCTTGATATATTCTTTTGTTTGTTTTTGATTTTGAAAAAAAAAGTTATGTTTTGTTTATATACCAGTATATCTCATGCGTTTCAAATTACGTATCCCAAAAGTAAACTTACAACTTTGTCAGATTAAAATGTACATGTAAATGTGTGTTCAAAAGAATCGAATCGGATTAGGTTGTGGTAGATTCAGAGACAAGTAAAATCTGTTGTGTTAAAATTGTGAATATGAATCTTAAATGAATATATTTACCTCTAATTTAGTTGGTTTTGTGGGGATTAGTAAAAGGAAAATAACTACATGAAAAAATTGAAAATTCATCGAATTAATTAAAGTTTTTTTGAATTTTAATTTGAATTTGAAAGGATTTTGTTATTTTAGTAACAGTCAAACACAATTTCAATACAATTTTCTCGATATGAACTTTCAATTTAATTGAATTGATTTTTGAAAACTAAAAACCATTCGTGAAATAAGTGTAGCAGTGTATAACAGTGAATGTTTAATATTAAATAGGAAAAATAGGTTGTGTAACATTTTAATTAAAAGTTTTATAAAGTTTTTAGCTGTTGAATTTAATTAGAAATATCATTAGGAAGTGATCAGTGACGTGTAATATGAAAATGGTGTGGTTCTCGCATATTGGAGGAGTAGTAAAAGATCTATTGGTTATATATTGCTTATTGTTACAAATATACCAAGTGTTTCAGAGCATTCGTATCAGCTTTTTAAGAGGGAAAATAACGGCTCCATTTTAGAATTAAAAAAAAATATCCCTTCCCATTTGAAAATTTCGATTTCGGCGATTTTTTGGCTTACAAAATTTTTTTGCGGTCTTTCCCGGAACTTGAAGATATCACCAATCGATAGAGCATCCTCGATTTATAAAATTTTTTGTAAATTTTTAAAATAACGGCTCGTTCTCCTAGTAAAAAACTGATTAGCATGCTCTGGAACACCTGGTATATGTTATATATTGCTATACTAACCCGTTAATATGGAGCAGACACTGTTTAGGTTCAGTTGCTGAATAACTGATTTCACTACATATGTAAGTTTAGTTTCTCATCGTTGACGGTGGTAGCATAGTAAAAAATACCAATTTTGGTAATATATTCAAAATGAAGAAAATATGTTAATACGATATTGAATACAACCGCCGAAGTATTGGTAGAAATTTTGGCGCAATATAAGAAATTGCATCGGAATAAAATAGATAAGCAATGCCAAAAATCGGTAAGAATTTGTCAACATCATTGTAAATAACTTGGTATTGAATAAAACAGCAGGGGTATTAACAAAAAATTTGACGCGATATTAGAAAATCAATACGATATTAAATATAACCGCCGGGGTATTGGGATAAATGTTAGTGCGATATAAGAAACTGAATTGGAATAAAAACAAATAAGCAAAGCCAAAAATCGGTAAGAATTTGTCAACATCATTGTAAATAACTTGGTATTGAATAAAACAGCAAGGGTATTAACCAAAAAAATTTGGTGCGATATTAGAAAATCAATACGATATTAAATATAACCGCCGGGGTATTGGGACAAATGTTGATGCGGTATAAGAAACTGAATTGGAATAAGAACAGATAAACAAAGCCAAAAATCGGGAAGAATTTGTCAACATCATTGTAAATAACTTGGTATTGAATAAAACAGCAAGGGTATTAATCAAAAAAATTTGACGCGATATTAGAAAATCAATACGATATTAAATATAACCGCCGGGGTATTGGGACAAATGTTGATGCGGTATAAGAAATTGAATTGGAATAAGAACAGATAAACAAAGCCAAAAATCGGGAAGAATTTGTCAACATCATTGTAAATAACTTGGTATTGAATAAAACAGCAGGGGTATTAACAAAAAATTTGACGCGATATTAGAAAATCAATACGATATTAAATATAACCGCCGGGGTATTGGGATAAATGTTGGTGCGATATAAGAAACTGAATTGGAATAAAAACAGTTGCTTATCTGTTCAAAAATCGGTAAGAATTTGTCAACATCATTGTAAATAACTTGGTATTGAATAAAACAGCAAGGGTATTAACCAAAAAAATTTGACGCGATATTAGAAAATCAATACGATATTAAATATAACCGCCGGGGTATTGGGACAAATGTTGATGCGGTATAAGAAACTGAATTAGAATAAGAACAGCTAAACAAAGTGAAAACTCCACAAGAATTTGTTAACATCATGCAAAACTATACATGTGATCGCTGACGTTGCAAAGTGCATCGGTTGAAGATACTGAAAAATACGGTTTCAAAATATTGACTTACATTTTAAAGGGTTTGAAAGTGAAAATATTGAATTTATTTGGCATTGTTATCATTTAATATATATCGGAATACTTAAATTGTGTCTACATTGAACTAGATTGTCGTACCCTTGTATTCAAATGAAACTATTGTTATTGAGTATACTTAAAAAAAATCAAATAGTTAACAAATTTGCTAGCTCTGATCATATTCCAGAAATTATCATTAAAAAATGTTTGAATTCATTGTTCCTAAACCTAAAATATATGAGTCTTACTTAGCGTCTCTATACTTATACTCGTTATACTGGAAAAAAGGCTTCTTCAGACCTGTTTATAAAAAAACTAAAATAATGAAGATAAGCAGATAACATCTAATCGTCAAATTTAAATTGTCCCGTTATATTATACCCAGGAAGAGGTATATAGAGCAAGATCAAGATGACTGTATGAAATCGAGAACAACTGGTAAAAAATTGAAGTTAACGGATGTAGGACAGTTAGATAAGATAGAGTGGAGAATAGAATGGAATAAAATTGTAAACGAGATTAAGTCTCATCATGAGCTGTAACATCAGCAGATTATGATGGTGATGATGATAATATTTAATTTATTCTATATATAATTGAATTTAAAATATAAATAGTACTTTGTGCTGGCATCGTTACAAAATTTTCAAAATTAGCAATATGAAAAAATATAAATCTAAAATCTAAAATTTGGGTTTATTAAATGTAATTTCAACTTATTTAATGATTTAAATGTTATTTCAACTGCTTTACTTTGTTTAACGAATACCCTAAAAGATAGTAACGAAGTTTAAAACCATTTTGAAAAAATTTAAAATTCGTATTTCGTTTTTTTGTGATGCTTGCATCGATTTTAAAAATTTGTAACACGATCTATAACCATTACACTAGTTTTCTAATTTTAAATCAGTATGAATTTGTATCACATAAACCCACATTAACCAAATCTAGTTAAATCAACTTCTAAATTTATTAACAATATGAAGAAAGGTTTTTCTAACCGATGCTATTTGAACAGGTTTCAATAAGGCTGTTTATATATGTATACCAGAGTGTAAATTTACTTAAATTAGTAAAACTAGAATACCGCATTTGCGAATTAGGTTTCTTTATACCAGAATATAAAATTTAAAATTTAGATCAGTCATATCATCGGTTTTCGGAGCAAATTTTGGTATTGCTATCCTGCTCCTGTTTTGTGTTGTAATCCCCATAATATTTATTATTTGTTACATTATCAGTAATTAAAAATAGTAAAGTTTGAGATGATACCAAAATTAAATAAAAAAATAATACTTAATATCATCAAATGATTTAATTTTACTCTAAAGTGATCTTAATAACTTGATAACACTAAGAGTGAAAATATTCTTCTAAATATCAATAAATGAGCAGTAATAAGCTGAGTTACCACAGACATATTTTATACTATTAAAATAAATATCTTCTTAGTGCCCAACCTAAATTAGTGCGTACGGCGTATACCATGTGTCAAAATTAGTTCATGATAATACATTTTATATGAAGGTGTTTGAAATACGCTATATGCCGATACGATATAAATTAGAATTTTCAAATTTGAGATCGTATTTTTGTTTTCATGACATTTTTTTTTTGTTTATTTATGCTTAAGTGTAATACAAAGTTTGTAATTTTAAACTGCTTATTTAATTTTGGGTAAGATTTTTATATTTTTTTCATCATTAATTTTTGATTTTTTGTTAATAATTTTAAAATGTTTGTAAATGACATAAATTCGGCGTTATAATTACGGGTTAAGAAAGCGTGTAGACTATTAACTATTGTTGACTACACGTCGTATATGCTCTAATTTAGATTAGGAAGTTAACGGAATATGTTTAGCTTATTATTAATACTGTTAGTGTTTGCGACAATTTACAGGACAAATTATACAGACTTCCAGAGTCTAATTATACAGACTATACAACTTTAAATTCTTTATTCGAACCTAAATACCGTATACTGGACAGTGCCAAATTCTTCAAAAAATGTTTTTGAACAAATACACTACGTTCCACTGACGATATTTAAATTTACTTCAGTACTGAAATTTATAAATTATATAAGCTTCAGCTGAATTCAAGAAATTGTTTTTTACGTTAAATTTTAAATTATTGTAAGTAGAAAAAATAGAAAAGAAAAACACCTCAAATTAATGTACATGGTGCAGTTTAACTCATCTGAATCTAATTTTTTTTTTTTTATTATTTTTTATTTCTGAATAGTAGAATTCATAAACGTTACTAACTTGTCCGGTTATTATAGAAAAATATGAGATTTAAAAAGTTTTCTTATTTTATAATTTCCTAGCACGTAAAATTTCTATTTAAAAAACCATTCATCATTATGGTGAGTTTTTAGTATTTTTAACATTTTCAACTCTCTCTTCTTTTTATTTTTATATGAATTTTAGCCTATCTAGCAACTGACCATCTCTTATATATTTGATAAAAATTCTACTCTTTACTTTACTCTTGATTTCATTTTTAAATGATTTTTTTATTTTTTTTTAAAATCCTAGTTGCAGGTTTACCTGATATTTTCGAATTGGTTATAAATGGAATGAAGAAATTAATTCTGTTCAAGTATTTTAAGAATTATTTTTTTACTTTATGTGTTAAGAATTCTTTGCTTTTTTTTTTGTTGTGTTCCAGATTCAAAGAAAGGAGAAGTGATTAAGAAGAAAAAGGAAAATTGTGGAAATTAAAAAAAAAATATATATTTTTAATATTAAATGTAATACATAAAAAAAACTGGTCCTTAGAATCGGATATTTCAATTTGAAATTTTAAGATTAGGTATTGAATTTTAAAGTTAATAATTGAGTTTTTAAGTTTTACGTCCTATAGGTTATACAAATGGATTGCAATAATGAAATTGCAATATAAATGAGCTTAATAATATAAAACTAAATTTAAAATTGTTCCAAGAAAACCTGAACATTAAAATGTAACTAGTAGATGCATTTGTACATTAAATTGAACTAAATTAAAAATATATGGAATGTATGAAATAATTTAAATTCATTCAACTCATTGCAGATTGTAGTATACATATATGTAACAATGAAAAATTAACGTGTAAATCTTAGGTCTCTATCTTAGGTTTATATCTATTAATTATATGATAAATTTTTTAGATTGAATTAATAGATTGGGTTAAGGTAGAATATTAAAATAATTCGAACATGTGAATCGGATATTTGTAACATAATTTTATCGTATGTGTGTATCCCAAATACAAACAAATCCTTAAATATTACTTGAGATGTGCATAAATGCAAGACAAGCTTGACGAACATAAGTAACTTATTATTCAGTTCTAGATCAGCATAATATTTTGCAGCTATTTTTTAGTCTCACTTTACTTTTTTATTAACTTACCGTTCTCTCCTTCGGTCAAATGTATCAACAAGGTCATTTTTTGTTCATGTTTAAAAAACACTAAATAGCGTTAAGCAATCTGAAAGTAATATTCGGAAGTAGTCGAATTTTCCTGATCATTCAGGTACGCGTATTTCGTGTACTACTTGCACACTTCTTCAGTGTTTTGTACTCGACTGAAGTGAGGAAAGAAATCTAAAATCGTCTTATTTATTCTTATTGAACAGGTAACAATTTGATGTTTTCCGCAGTTGGATGGTTGTTTATTATCCAATGAAATAGCACAGGTAGAAGGTTTATATTTTTACTTATTTCATTATTGGTCTTTGAAATAATATTCCCGATGTAGAGTCACAGGTAGAGGTGGTTTTTTTTAATACTATTATATTTCACTAAAAATTTAAATAAATGAGAATATCCATTGCCTTGGTCTATATCTAGGAGTGAATAATTTTTAGTTTTGTAAATTTCGATTGCTTTCAGCTGAATCTAGTTTCCTAACATATCTTATCTAATTTACCACTACTATGTCTTCTTTCGAAATACTGTGATTCTCTTTGATGAGGTGTTTCGTTACTTTGGATCTGAATTCTGTTGAATTCTTCTTATTAGCTAGTTCTGCTTTTTTCAAGTGTTCATTGAGTCATGTTTGCATGTTTCTCCTAGTTTGCCCAATATATAAACTTTGTTGCAATGACTGCAAGTGATCTTTATATACCTGATTTTTCCATTTGCTCGATTTGGTCTTTATTTGAACCTAGAATAGTCTTCTATAGTCTATAAGAAAAACGATCTGTTGAAAAACTAATTTTCATATTGAAATAAAAATTTTTGTGTGATTTGTCAAGCCATCAACAAATTAAGTAAGTACTTCAATATCTCCCATTTGGAAATCTTTTAAATCTAAAAGACGTTTTAATACTTTTGGTAGAATGTAAGCAACGTTGAGATTAATTTTATTCTGAAACTTGACGTTGCTTTCATGCTACCAAACGTCAATATCTCAATGTTCGGAATAAAATTTGCTTACATGCTACCAAAAAGGTTAAATACGTCTTTTTAGCAAACAGAACAAAGTTATATGCTGCCATTCCTGTTTTTAAAAAGATTTATTTATCAGCGTTATAATAAAATTTATATAATTCTTGTGGTCGAATATTTCCATTGAATTTTACTAAATATTCTTGTCATACAGTTACACCTACTATGTACTTACAGACTTCTTCAATTTTTTATACTTTACAATATTTTTTTTCACTTTATTGTACTTGTAACAATACTTATTTTCGCAATTTATGGGAATCGTATTGATAAGGACTCAAATGTTGCCTAGTATTGTGACAAAAACAAATCTCAGATAAAAAAATCTCGAATTAACAAAAATCTCGAAAAAAAAAATCTCGAATAAAAATTATTAGGTATACATAGTTCCAAAAAGCTATCTTAACCGATTTTTTTTGAAATTTTGAAGAAAGGTGACCCGCTTTAAGTTCTGCAAAGTGTTGGTTAGTGATTCTGGCATTAAGGGCTCATTACGTCATTTGGGGGGCTAAATTTACTTAAGTCAATATATCTCCTAAACTATAAAGACTATTAGGGCGTTTAAAGGCTTAAAAGAAATATATTAACATACTGGGTTGGGTACGTTATTCCAAACAAAAAATTCCATTTCCAGAACTCAAAAATTAAATAAAAAAAAAAAAAAATTCCAATGTTACAAAATTCCAAAAATAAATATTTATGGCAAGCTTTTTTCTAAACAACAGATTTATAAAATTATTTTATAAAAACTATGTAAATGGATTATTTAAGTTTATTACAAATCAATTTTATTCCCCTAAAGAGTAAATAATATATTTCTCTTTCTTGATGTGTATTTCAAATATAATTCCTTACTATAGAGCATGTAAAACGAAAAAAAAAATATGCGTATAGGTCTTGTTGAAAAAAAATGTTGAATTACAAAATGTTGAAAAAAAATGTTGAATGCAAAAATGTCGAAAAAAAATGTTGAGTTTCGTGAACTTGGCTCACGTAATGAACAACGTTTAGAGAAATTTTCAAAGAGGTCTAAGTCCCAGAATTTGAGACCAAAGGCCCTAGAAAATTTTTTTTTCCAAACTTGCCAGACGTAATTAAGGCGCTTTAGAGACATTATTGGAGAGGTCCAGTATCCCAGAAATTAGGTATAATATATTCTGGAAAAATGGCTATATCGCCCTTTTTGCATCCAACAGCGACTATGAATAAAAATAATTAAGGTAAATATTCTGGAAAAAGAGAATACTCTTATTTTGAATCCAACTCTAAAGCCTCTCCTAGTTCAGGATCTTGCATATACACTTGCATAAATATTCTGGAAAAAAGGAATACCCTGTAATATTTTGATTAGGTTATTTTGAATCCTACTCTTTAATTCCCTCCAATTATTTTTATTATATAAACTAATAGGCATATTAGCGAATGAAACATTTCACATTCAAACAGTTTTAAATGAAATTGAAATGGGAAGTCGACATAAAAAACAAAGAAAAGAATATTATAATAAAGAAAAAAATATACTAAAAGTCATAGAAGAAAAAGAATAAAGATAGTTTATTAGCTTTTTAAAAGAAATAGCCATGAACATGACCTTATAAAGCATGTAAATACATATATCTAATTTATATTTAACGTTTAAATAATTACTTTGTCAGATATATATATTTGGATTTTCTTTTCAATTTGCTTATATTATAATTGGAAAACGATTTTAATTCTGTAAATAAATGTTATTAAAAAATCTCGAATTCGAGATTTGAAATTCGTGATTTTTTTTTTCGATATATTTTTTTCAAGATTTTTACTTTCAAGATTTTTTTTTCGAGATTTTTACTTTCCAGATTTTTTTTTCGGCATTTTTTTTTCCATAATTGGGTGATTCCGTTACTATGCCTATCGCACCCCTTTAAATTCAACTAATCCAAATAAATTGTCCCATTTTCTTGCCCCAATATAAAATTATTGTTCCGTGTAAATAAACAAACTTGCTATCTACCTCTCAAAAATACATATTGTGTCAACCGAAAAATAATATTTTCCCAAAGTCATGCTGAACAAAGTACCTTTTCAACTTGTTGATAACAAAATATTTTACTTAACTTTTTCCATTAATTTTTAGATCTACTGGTCTGATAAATCATCCTTAAAAAAAAAAAAATTTTTCTCAACTTACAAAATGACACAAAAACATGTTGTAATTATTTTAATATAAAAAAAAAAGAAGAAAAACAATTTTTTGAAAATAAAAGGAAGCAACCAGGTACATAATATTTAAAATGTTCACCTTTAAAAATCATGAAATAAAATATTTTAACCTTAAAGAATTTTCCTTAACGTATACCTAATTTTCTTTAAGTTACAACATTTGTTTTATATTTTTCTTTTCTTTTATAATTAATCATTGTCATTGTCTAAAAAAAAAAAAAAGAAAAAACACAATTCTTGTTTCTTCATTAACATTTTTCATAAAAACAAAAACAAAAAAAAAAAACAAAAAAAAGAAAATTAGAAAATTTTGGAATAAAATTATGAAATGTAAAAAAGAAAAAATCATTTAGATTGCCTTCAAAACCACTGTATATCCACATTCATACATATATACACATACATACATAATGTATGTGATCATTTCTCATTGCGTTTGTCGTGTAAAACTTTAACAAAAGAAAATTCTGAATATCATTTTACTATTTAAACTTTTTTTTCATTTTTTTTTTTTACCTTACTTGCTTTACCATACTAGATTAAAATACCACAACAATACTTACTTACTACCAAGAATATTGGTAGTAGGTAGGAGGGTGGAGTTATTTTAACTTAAAAACAAAACAATGATATGAAGTTTAGTTGGTGTTTTTAAGCTACAGTATATAATATATATATTATTTAATGTTTCTATTGTATGAGAGAGGGTATCCTGTTACAATGAAAATCTCACAAACAATGGGAACACTAATCTTAGGTAAATAAAAATTTTTTTTTTCTAAAAATTATTATATATAAATTAAAGTTCTTTTAAAAAGACATTTAAATTATAGAATTTATATTTTTTTTTTTTCTGTTTACTTTTTTTAAAAAAACAGAAACTATATAATTTAAAATGGCTTAAAGGTTAACTGATGGGTGGGTCAAAGTTTAAAAAAAAAGAAAAAATAAATAGTTTTCAAGTCAATAAAATAAAGTTATAAAATTTTGAAAATGTAAGGCTCTGGTCCACTAGTCTTTTGTAAATGTGTTAAATACTTTTTAAAAAAGTAGAAGAAAGTAAAAGAAGAAATCGAATATGGGTGGGATATAGACGGAGCGTTTGGTGTGGAACTACCTGTGATATTATGATTCACAACACCTTTTATTTGGTTGTGTACCGTTCAGCATAATCGAATTTATGTATTATTAATAACAACAGCAATTTTAAACAGGTTGTCTTTTATTACAGTGCTGTCACTGACAGTGAAAATTTTTTAATACTAAAAATTGATTTTAAATTGTGAAATTTTAAAATTTTTCAATTTTGTATGGTACGTTGTTAAAACAAGTTCTGTTTAATATTATTTACTTTAATATATTGTTTAATATTAATAAATTGATTTGTTTTTTTATCGCCACTTATCGTTTGGATAATATATTGAGCCTAGCTATTTCATTAAAATACTAGGCTAAGAAATCTGAATTAATTTGTTATATAAATTTGTAAATTTAGTACGTAAGTTAGCTTAAGTTGTTAATGAAATAAAGAATTATTATTATTACTAGCTATTCCGGGCGTAACATTCGCCGGTCTAGTATTAGCATTATAAATGAAATAATTTATTTTATTTGTTTATTTTCTTTATTTTCTTAAAAATAATCAAAACTCCTAATTGTGTTATGCTAAAAATAAGTAAAAGAAAACTTTCATGAAATAAAATCAGATGTCTAAACGCTCCCTAACAAATACTATTAATAGAGACGTACATTTCAAGAAAATGTGGCGAACAGAGATGTCGCTGGCAGTATAGATTTGAAATTAAATGCATTTAAACTAAATACATACCACACCCACATTAAAAACACATTAAAATAGCCATAAATACGTTTTTTGCGTTTTTTTTATTATCATAATAGCCTTAACTATTTCAAAACTTAAAATAAAAAAACAAAACAGTTATTTATAGAATTTATATTTTTATTTCACTTCTTTTAAATTTTGGTTTTGACGTTTTGGTATGATTAGGTATGACCATTATAGTAAAGGTTATGATTGGTTACGACTTTGTTAAATCATATCGAATCATATAAGCCATTTAACGAAGTATCATATGACATCATATGACGCCTTATGACTATTATAGTTAGGGGTAAAGCCAATAATTATGCTTTTTCTCTTATTCTTCAGTTTTTATTGTTATATTGTTATCCCGCTAGGGTCTCTGATGTAGGTAAGGGTAGTCTGTGATTTTTCTTTTTAAAGTTTTTTTTAATTTTTATGTGTACTAAATTTGCCGGTTTTGTGGTTTATGTCTTTAAATAAAATTGTTCACACTATCGTAGTTCTTAATAGTTCTAATAAAGTTGTCTAATCTAGTTGAAAAAAGCTTTGTGAAAAGTTTAACAGACGTTTAAGCGTATTAATAAATAAGATTATTATTATATATATATTTAGTACAATATTAAGTGGTTAACACTAGTTGGGATAAAAATTGCTTTGAATTTGTAACTTTAATTTCATTACTAAATATTATAAAGTATTTTTAACAAAAATAACATTTATGAAATATTACTACATAAACATACATATACATACATACCCCTCTTTTTCTATATTTTTTTTTAATAATTAAGTATTTTTTACTACTTAGTTACGAACTTTTTTCGATTTTAATTTTCCTATCTTTTTCCGTTCAATAATTCCAAAATCAAAATTGGACCTACACCTACAAATTTGGATAACAAATATTTGAGATCTGATCAACCTTTTCAATCGAACAGGGTTACTGAGTAGTACTGAGTAGTACTGATTTCGTTGTGAGAGTGATTCTCTAAAACAACAGGAAATTGCTCACTCGAGTCGCGGTATTGAAAAGGCACTGTTAGGTAATAATTGTCTTTCCAGAAGCAACTGGACATCCTTCTTATTGAAAAAGTAATTTAAATTTAAAACTGTTAAATTTTTTTTAATTAAGTACTTGCAATGTAACGAACATTCAAAAATTTACTATGCATTATATTTATAACGAATATAAGTTATTCTGTTCTTTCTCAATCACTTTGTTTATTCACATTTCATATGTTTTTGTTTGTTTTTTTCCATTGCTGTATTTAGTTAGTTTCATCCGTTATTTTATTTTGTTACATTTACTTGTTTATTCATGTTTTGATATGTTTTGCTTGTTTTCTTATTGTTATGCGTATCTAGTTTCAGTCGTTAGTTTATTCGTTTTATGTGTGAGGCATATTGGTTCTATACGTGCCGATCCTATTGATTACGATTCCGGAAAGAACGTCGAATGAGAATTTAGTGAGACTGACAATGAATACGAGGACATGGAATCAGCTAACTTTGTTTTACAACATAAAACAGCTATATAAAGCTTTAAAATTCACATTGAATTTGAGGCTGCATAAAATAACGTTGAATTTGAGGACATATTTTTCCTAAAACAACTGAAAAAGCAATCCATCTGCAGATTGAAAACAAAATGAAATATATTAGTGAAAATAGTACTCGACTAAAACACTGAAGAAGTCTGTAAGTAGTAGACGAAATACGCTTATCTGTATGATATTCGACTATTTTCACTCTTATACCAAAAATTTACTCTAACGCTGGAAAACAAGTTTTTATAAAAACTAAAATGAAATAATAGTAACAATTTTTTGATTTTTTCAAAAATAAATAAGCTTTAATATTTTATAATTTCAACTAAGAATAAATACACAATTTTAAATTGATATTAATATAATATGTAATACGTGCTCCTAAACCTAACATAACGTATGACCATGGCATTATATCGTTCTTTATATTGGAACATCACTGTAATAAGTTAATTAATTCATTACTTGATTTTTGTAACTAACTATACATTTTTTTTATACATGTTCAATTAATTCATTCCATCCCTTCTTTCACTATTTTATTATAATTTTTATTTTTATAGATTTGCAACTTAATATTTTGGATCTGACAACATGGTTATTATTCTATTGAGACCTGCCATGATGTTATATTATATTTAAACGAACTGTTTAATTCTACATATTTTCTCTGCATTTATTTGTGTCACAAAAATGTCATTATTGTTAAAAAGACTGTAGTGGTGTCTTTTATTAAAGATATTAATTTAAGTTATAAAAATTTTGAAGTCACTGTTCGAAAATTAATTTTATTTTCTTTTTGTTTATTTTTGTGTTTTAAAATTAATTTTAAATTATTTAATTTCACTATAAAAATTTTTTTTAATTTAGAAAAAAAAACTATTTCCAATTTTGGCTTCATCAATCAAAACAAAGTTTTAATAAAAGTATTCACCAAATATTATACTCTAATTATTTAAAAAAGAAATGAATAAATTTAAAATTTAGCTACAAAATTACATTAAAATATCAAAAATTAATTTCGAATTCCCCAAAGAATTCAAGTAAATGTAATAATTTCCGTTTTCATAAACAATTATGTATATTACATCTATATATGTAAATAATTTCACTTCAATTTCATTTAATTGACTTATTTGAAAATTGTTTCATCATAAAATAATGATGATGGAATAAAAATTTGAATGGAAATGAGATAATAATAAAAAATAATAATTTCCCCTTTCTTATGCTGATTTAAAAATATCAAAAATTTCATTTTTTTTTGTTTAAATTTTACTAGAGAGTATAGTAATTATTTATTTACTTGAATATATATTTTAAGCCTTATGTTATATAATATTTATTTACTTATAAAGAATAACTTAATCACTTTGTTGAAATGTTATTTAAACACTTATCTTTTTAAAATGTCAGCTAACTTTAACTACAAACTATGTTACGTTTTATTACCGTTAAAACCATATATTCCATAAGATTCGAAGATCCTCTTTACATTGTTCTAACCTCTCACTCTGGTATATAATTGAAAATCTTACTATCACATCTATTGTGTCTAATTGGTACTTAGAAAGAAAAAAAAAATTGAAAAAATCCAACAGAAACTAGAAATTGAAAAAAATCTGATTGGCTAGAAAAAGGTTTAATTCCCTGGGAGATAAAATTCATCTCTTTTGCTTGTCAATAGGTACCAAAAATGACATAGAAAAGCTACAGTGGGATTAATCAACTGCTTTGTGAAAATATAGATTACTGAAAGTGATGTACAGAACCTAAAAGGATAAAAGATAATGGAAAAAGGATAAAAGATAATGATTGTCCTGTATATGTGGATTGCTTAATATCGCAGTTATACAGTGAAGTTATTAATTGAACATAATGCATGATAAAAATTGTCCAAAGTTATAAAATCGATTCAACTCGAATTAAAACAAAATGAGAAAAAATGAGAAAATGAATTAAAACAAAAAGCAATGACAAGAACCCAAAAATTTAAATGTGAAAGCTTTTTCAAAATATTACCGCAAAAATTTTCCGGGTTAAAAAATAAAAAAATTAAAAAGTTAAAACAATTTTTGTGCCCATCTTTCAAATAAATCATTTATAGAAAAACATATCCAAACCGATTCTAAACCCATATATAGGAAAACTATATATTTAATACAAGAACCAAATAAAATCATCATAAAATCAATAAAATATAAAACTTTTTCAAATTCGAAGTATATTTTAAAGTCATCAAAACAATTAAAATTACCCAAAAAATAAAGTATCTATATTAGAAAATTTTGAATTTCCCTGGTTTCTGTCTTTGAATTAGTCACCTTGAAATGTCGTTAATTGATCAATGCAGGCACAACTTCAAATGAATGTAGTAGATAAGTAGAAAAAATTAATCCTATTATTGTTGCCATGATGATAAATCTGGCTTTCCTACCTAAATCTTGCTTTACCACTTGTGTTGGATGTAATTTTTCACCGTATTTAAGTCCTTTAAATATAATCTAATTAATCAGAAAAGTCAGTTAAGCAAAGTTAGAGAACATATTTATAATAGTGATAGGTTCATTTCATACTTAATCTGTATAGCTTTTTTTTTTTAATTACCTTCATTCCTATATGTCTCCGCTAAAAATTAATGCATGCTAAACTGAAAAATTAAAAAAACGGTTAAGCATAAAAATTAACAGTTTTTTGTAAAAAAAAATATTTTTTACATTTTATTAAAAACAATATATTTCCTATTAACAGCTATGTTCTTCCTTCAAAAGCAAACTGATAAAAAATTTTTATCCCATTTTATGGGATTTTACTCAAGTTAAAATCAAGAATTTTAATTTGTTATAATCCCAGATTGATCATAAGTATTGAATTATAAATGAATTTGAAAATGAAAGTTTATTTATAGAAATTTAATTCAGCGATTCAAAACGGTACTAATGCCATTAAGCATCACTAATAAAATTTCATTTAGTTTCTCATACTTTTATATAGTTAAAAAGAATAATAAACTTTAATTTATTTTAATTAAATTTTAATATATTTTATAAAATTGATTTTTTTAATTAATTATACTAAATAATTTGTTTTTCTTTTTATTTCCAGGTACGATCAATTTACTACGAGTTTATATTTGAGCAGAGTGACGACTTACCAAGTTATTGTTTTAAATTTTATCTTTCAATTTTCGTTACTTATTTCAATTTATTGTCTTAGTTGTAGACAATTTAACGTCAAATCAAATATATCAAGGCAAATATTAATCAATTCAAATGACAGTCCATTGATATTTTGATCTGGCAGATATTTTGAGGTAAGTCACAAATTGAGTGGAGTCAAAATATGAGCGAACTAACCATTCGAGTTGAGCAATGAAATGAGTAAGTAAAATAACAGTAACTTAGAGTTGCCGTAAACTATCCATTCAACATCAACAATACTATTGAGTGAGCTTATCATGTTGTATTAAATAAAACAACAAATAAACAGATTCATTTTGAGTATCAAATAAAAATTAGCATTACATTAAGCAAGGTAATGCAGTTGAACTAAAAGTTTATTTGTTTCTCTATCCAAAATGTCCTTTTTTTATACTTACGAAGCGACATGTTCTATTTCCAAGTGTAAAACATATATTGGAGGTTTCAATTGCTTAATTCGATGTTAAAAAAACCATAATATTAACAAAATCAGTTTACTAATGGAAAATTGTGCTTTAATTTAAAGTTATTCTTCTTAACATTGTCTGAAAATTAAATTTGAAAAATATATATGTAAGGCTGCGTTTAATTAATTTACTCAAAAATGGTCTGGACACGGATTAATCTACTTCATTCTTTCAGCTATATATATACAGATTTCTATATTAAAAATTTAGTTGGTTCAAAAAGTGAGCTCTAACCAATTAATTAGTTTTATGTATAGCATATGCGTCGAAGTTTAAAATTTATATTTAAACTTCATATTTAGTAATCGTAACTTTTATTCAAACAATTTTTATTCGTTTTTATCAATTTCGCATAAAATTTAATAATTGAAAATTAAAAATATGTTATGAAACTCATAATATTAATAATTTTTTTATTTATATATATATATGTATATATATGTTATAGATAAATATATAAATCAATATAATATAACGTATTACTATTATATATATAATATTAATGAAGTTTATCTAACTTTAACCAGGCATGATTTATGCTTGATGAAGTAGAAAATTTCAATTAAAATTTTTTTTTATTTTCATCTTTTTCTTAAATTTTTTTTATATTATTTTCTGTACATTTTTTTGTTCCATAACGTTATTTATTATTATTGATATTATTATTATTATTTGTTTTTATTAAATCATTTTTTACAGAATAATAAAATAAAAAACAATGAAAAGCTGTCGCAATCAAATGTCTTGCAAGTGTTACAAAATTATAGATTTTTTTAAGGGTTAAAAATTTTCTTTAATTCTGTAACTATGAAATATAAATTAATTTTTTATATTATAACAATAAAAACGAGTTAATAAAAATTTAAAATAATTTCAAACAATTAGAATAAAAAATATTATAAAAACATATTTTACAATAAATTAAAATGTCTGTTTTTGAATATAAGTAATATAAAAAATATTTTTTAAGTAAAATATGTTGAATGCGAAATAACCATTTCGAAATCCTAAAGACAACCCAACCCAAAAGAAGGCAAATACTTCAAAGGAAAAATCCCTAAAAATAAAAATTTTCGAAATTTACCAGCTCATTTGATATTCTGATATAAGTGTTTGCTACGCAATTGATATATACTACTGTTTGTCGATCACATACTATTGAGATCATTAATCTTTTTAATTGAGTTTGTTTTTTTCGAATTTGTAACGGTTTCATAATGTAAATCCACAGTCTTCGAATGCGAGAATAATAAATAAATAAATCTATATACATAATATAATTGACTTGCTTTAAAAAGTTTTCCTTAATTTATGTTTTTATAAACAATTTTTTTCTATTTTATTCTTTTTCTATTCTCTTTCTTCAAATTAAAAAGTATATTTTTTTAATACATACATTTTTCAATTAGAAATATGTAAAATAAATTAAAAAAGATTTAGTATGCTGTTTTTCAGTCAATTCAATTCCAGTGTGTTTAATACTAATAGAGAGTAAATTAAACCAATGTTAGCAATGATGAAATAAGTAAATTTGTAATTTTGAAATAATTTCGGTATTGTAAAATTTTTCACATGTTTTAGTTAGAGCTATACTAAAAATAGAACTACTACATTATGATAAGCCGATGTAACTTAAAAATAGATTTAGTTTTTCAAATTTAAATTATACTAAGAGTTTCCAAAACACAATTTGTTATGTGTATGCCAAGACTTTGAACAATCAACTTGTTCAATTTATTTCATTGTTTTGACAACTGTCAAATATTTTTGATAAACAGTGTTGGAAATAAATTTTAAAAATAAATTAAAGAAAAAATATTTAGTCTTTAGTTTAAGCGTACTAAAACTATAAAAAATAAACTTTTTAGAACCGTAGATATGAAAATTTCAAAGAAAGTGAGGAATGTAATTACAGAAAATGCACGTTAGCCGAAATTTTTTACTTTATCAAGATTTTGTAAAATTTCGGCCAATTTGCATTTTCCGTTTAAACCTGAATGCTGGAGTATTTTACTTATCCGTTATTTCGATCTAACTATATTCACAACATATTTGTTTTTTCTTCTTAATGTACCATAGACAGGTTTAATCTTATAATAGAGTGATTTTAGGGAGTAAGTGAGTGATTTAAGAGCATTTAGTGAGTGAGTGAATTTAAGAACAAAATAATATAAACTTTACATTTCTTTCATTTATTTCTTTATGAGTGAATTGCTGTATTATAAGTCGGTTGAAAAGAAGTCGATTAACAAGAAGAGCAAGCATATAAAGAAATTATTAACGTTGAGGCAAATGAAATAAAGACAAATATAATAGAACTACGTTGTTCTATTACAGATAAAATAGTTCCCAACTATAAATTTTCATAATCGTGATGATCACTAATTGATCATAAATATCAAAATTAAAACCCACCCTAATCAATTATTTTCGAATATACATAAATTAGATCAAATTAATAAAAAAAAAATTTTTTTGAATCACTATAACCTCATGAATGGTTCAAATTCTTCTGTTTTCATTGACTATTCAAAATTTCATTCATATTTTCTTCACTTTTGTTCTCAAAAGCTTTTTATTCAAAATTTTTATTTTCTCTATTTAATTTTAGGGTAATTTCTATACAATAATAAATTAATTAAAAAATATTTTAGAATGTCAGTCTTGATTTAAAAATGAAATAAAAGAAAAAAAAAAACTGCTGGTTCTAATGAAAAACAAAAAAAAATAAAACTGAACGATTAACCTTTTAATTTTTTGAAAAATATATCAAAAACAGGGCCACCAGAACTAACATCAATAACAAATCAATAAAAATTAAAACAAATATTTTAAAGTAGCTTATACGGAATAACATAATATTTTTTATGCAATAAATTAAATCGATAAAAAAAAATTTATTTTCTTTTTGTATTTTAATGATTTATAAAAAAAATATGTTGAAAAAAAATAATAAAAACTAATGTAACAACAAATAAGAACAAAAAAAAAAAAAATTAATAAATAAAATGTAGAACATGTGCTAATGATTTTATAACACGACTACCAATAGAGTATGTGTACCTACTATCTATAACAAAAAATGTACGTCATTGAACATCATTTCTAATAAAAAATGATTTGTATTGGAATATATCATGGGTTTAAATTAACCATGATAAATCCTAAAATATAAATACTATCATGTCAAAATTTGAAAATCAAGTAAAATAGATCCTTATCATATTATTAATATTTTGTATCTATTTTTGTTGTTTTAATTTGTGTCTTTGGGGAGAATATATACTTCATGGTTAAGATAATTTCATTATTTGTTGCCAGTTTTCTAGAAGACTATGAAAATGTTACAGAAATGATCTTTAATAATGGCAGTTTGTGTGTGTGCGGTATATCATTATTATTTTAACTTTATTGACTATACTAAAATTATCAATTGAATTAAATACAAATCGATGTTGAAACTACGGACGTGATCGTATTATCGAAAAATTAAAATATATTATCATTAATATTAAGCCATTATTTTTTTTTTAAGTTAACTTTTATCTTAATATGAAAACCTTCATTTTTCTTTTGGTTTCCGATGGTTTTCCAGTTTGCAATTATACAAATTTTTTTGTCGGTTCTATAATAAATTCAATTTACTTCCAATAAATTTACTTGCGAATAGAAAATACAATTTATTTCCGGTATGGAAGTACGCAATATAATCATTTCTATGACCCAAGATAGAATATTGCATCCTATGTCCCGGCCCAGACCTAGGACAATGATGATGAAAATTAAAATTTAATTCACATACCTGGAGTAGACTTCTCTAAGACAGTTTCAACTATAATTAAATTCAAAACTTAATGGCAAGTCAATATCTTTCGCATGACACGAAAGAAAAGGACTTCCTTTCTTCTTTCCTATACTATAGGTAATTTGAAATTATTAAAACTTTTGCTTATTCTGCAAAACCAATTCACTTTTGGTTATTTACTAGATTCTACTTTTCCAATTTTGAACTTGTGGTGATTTAACATCTAACATGAAACACTTATTTTTGTTTTTAATGTAATTCCAGTTATATTAGTTACTTCATTTATTGTTAAGGGAACATCAGTTCATCAATTGAATTTATTGTTTTACAATTTCCTAGCCATAATAACTGTTTCTCACCAAACTCCCAGTAATTTGTTTCCCGTTCTAATTTATTAGTATCGTAGGGACAACATTAAAAACACTATTTTTTGTTCCAAAAGTCGTATATGTCGCTTGGCATGTCCAAAATACGACGTTTTTCATTGCTATATTGTTCGTATAATTTCTACACCTCTTTCCATTCTGCACAGGACTTCTTGATTTGTAATGTGTTTGATCCAAGATATATATTTGTAAAATTGTTCTTGCCAACATTCCGATCTATTTTCATATTTAACATTTGATTTTATTCATATATATTTAATTCAAGGATAGAACAGTCCACGAATTCTGTGCAGACAAAATATAACATGTAGTATAACATACGCGCAATTCCATATTGATTGATTCATATTCATATACATATTTATTGTTGGACAATGATTCATATATATATATATATATATTCGTTGTTGGTCAGACATTTTGTTTTGGTATTGGTATTAAATAATGAATGACTAATACTCTTTGACTATTTTTATACGTCATTTTATGCCTTTTATTTGCATTCTAAATTTCAAATCAGCCGTCCAATTATTTTAATTCCAATTTTCACTCAATTCCTAACCGAAATATTTAAAATTGAACGTCCTTCTATTTCTTAGAGATTATCAATTTAGATTGTATCATTGTTTTCACAACTGACATTGGTAAAATTTATTTTTTCTTTAATCGCCACCAGAATTATCTGCCATTCTCACTAATCAACTGAGACTATATGTACACAATCAAAATACATAATACATTCTATAAACACGATTAGGATTAAAGTGTATATAAAAATTAATAATGTTCGCAGGAAAAAAAAAAACAAAAAAAAACAGAAATTTGTCTTCTTTCGATAAATTGCTTGCTTGGATAGTCAAAAATATTCAAAAAACTAATTTCCCGGGGAAAAAAAACTTTCATTTTTCTTCTATTTTCTGACTTTCTGTTATGTTAAAATTTATGGCACAAATTTTATGAAAATGTTTTTATTTTTATTTATATGCTTATTTCTTATTTTGTAGTTTTTTATGCTTTTTAATGATAATGGGTAGTTTTTTTTATTTATTTTGTTATTTTTGTTTTTTTTTTATTTTTTTTTATTTTTAATGTCTCTTCAGGGAATTGTACTGTTCATTCGCATGTTAAAAGTTAATTTACTTTAAATTGTTGATTTTTTTTTTTTTTTATGAGAAAGCTATGAAACTGTCATATTTCGGGATTTTGGTTAAATTTTAGGTAGGCGATTAATGTGTCTAGAAAGAAAAATTAAATAAAAATAAAAAATAAGAATAAAAATTCTTGTATATTTATTTGTGTGTAAATATATACAATTTCAATTTTTAAACTATTAATGGATATTTTTGTAAAATTCACTCTTCAATTTGAGTTGATAAAAAAAATAATTATTTTTAAAATATTGTCTTTATGTTATTTTTTTTTTTTACAATAATATCTCGGTTTATCTCTTGTACAGTAGTCTCTCAGCGATAAAACCGAGGTTAGAGGTAAATTTTTTAAATAGGAATAAGCAAAAGTGCAGCTTCACTGGATGTTTTGATGCAGCAAATGAAGTTTGCCTCTTACCTTACTTCCATAATAATTTTCTGATTTGTCACAAATATTTAAAAATATCTCAATAATTCATTTCTTGGGCTTTCTTTTTGCAATGCTTGTGTTAAAACTAAATTTATGTTGTAAGTTAGTCATCTACGTTCACTTGCTGAATATATATGGCGTGTTCGTAGTGATCGCGCCTGCGCAACAAAAATGATTTTATGTTCGTAGTTGCATATTCTCAGAACCATTGCGTTGTTCTGCATTCCTCCTATCGACAATCGTACAATTTTTGTTTTTTTTTTGTTTTTTATAATAATTTCGTTTTATTATACATAATTTAATTCATGTCGTCGGATACAGTAAAAAACAATTTGACTAAACATCTGAGTTTATGAATTTTTTGAATGTCAATAACTTTTTTTTTTAAATGTTTTTAAATAATAGAAGTAAGTCGAGTATTGTGGTGCACCCATTTTATTTTTGTTGATATTTACGAAATAAGACCTTTCCATCCCATCAAATATGACAAATTCGAGCCAATCACTAGAATGATTTTAAATTCTAATTCTAACTATTTTGATCGTCAACCAAGTCTTTTAACTGTTAAAAAACGATAGTGTACATTATGTACGTCTAGCTGTGACTAACTAACAACTATAGTTTTTTAGCTTTGATATTTACAAGTTCGGTCTAGCTTATAACTAATTATTGACATAATGTATTATTTTTACTAACAACGTGTTTTTGGTTTGGTTTATTTTAACACTTTTATAAGCAAAGGTGGCATTACTAACATTACTGGATGATGGTATATTGTACAACCAATGTAGCTAGCTTTCGTTTAGTAATAGATGTTTGATGTACTTTCTTTAAGCATTAATCTGACAGCATTAATTTTTTACCATATAATATTGTAGGTATTAACCAGAGATGTAAACCGGTTTTTGAACCGAACCAAAAAACCGCTGAACGATTGATATTTTCCGAACCAAAACCATAACCAAAACCAAACCACTTTTATAATGAATTGGGCGAACCAAACCAAAACCGAACCATTTCTTAAAATAATTCTGAAACCGAACCACAAACCAACAAAATATATGGTGGTTTACGGTTTGGTTCATGGTTTTAATCTATTTTTTAACATTTTAAATTTTAACATAACTAATAAAAAAAAACTGATAGTCGAAATCGAAAGCCATGAAGATAGAATTTGTTTATAGGGAACGAAAACAAAGTCAAATTCAATACGAAAAAAGTCAAATGTTGACATTTGATTTGACTTTTTTTCAATACACGAATTTGTAAAGTCTTTGAATTTTGAAGTTGTGACTGTTGTGATGTGAATGTGAGTAATAAAATTAATTAATTTTTTATGATTTTTTAATTATAATTTTTTGTTTTTTTTCTCAACGTTACCCCAAAGAAAATGGCCAGGCAAAAAATAACAAAAACCTAGTATTTGAAAAATTTTGTTTTTTTCAGATAGAAACAAATACCAGCAAATGTAACGAGTGTAGTTTTGTTATGAAAAGCAATCACTCCGAAAATCTAATGCGGCATCTTAAGTAAATTGTATATAGTATATGTAATCTGTAATGTATATTTAAATAATTTTATTTTTAACAAAATTGAACCAAAACTGAACTGAACCGAAAACCATAAATAAAAATATTTATTGAACCAGAACCAAATCAAAACCAAATTTTGAAATTTTTAGAACCAAAACCAAAAACCAAAACCAAAAATTAAAATTAACCTTAAACCAAAACCGAAGCAGATGAAAAAATTTTTTGGTTTGCATCTCTGGTATTAACAGAATTTGTACGTATCATGGACTTAAATTTACTAGAATATAATTTGATAGATTTATTGCGCGGACTAACGTTATTGGACATAACGATATCTAATTTGATAGAATACTGCTGTTATAATATATATAAACAATAATTTGATTTATTTAAAAAAATTTCAATCTTACCACAGATAAGTAATTATATAATTATTTATCTGTGATGTTACATTTAAAATAAAAAATCCATACATTGAGAGAATACTGTACTGTATTATTATATTTTATTTAAATTTCAATTTAAAATTAATTTTTATTAGTTGACATTAACATAAAAATATTTAACAGTAAAATTAACATAACATTATTGACATTAAACACCTACGATATAAATAATTATATAAGTGTTTTTATATACACATTTAAAAAAAAAGAACTATATAGCATTTCTGATTTCTTTAAATATTTTTCTATTTAATTTTATTTCCCTATACATTTAATTTTATAAAAATTTTAATTAAAAAATTATTCAGTAATAGAATAGGAAAAAACGAAACTTAAGAAAATATTTCAAAAATACAAACATTAAAAAACAAAAGATGGTGATATGAAAGACAACTTCAGAAGTCTTGAGTATAATAGGAAATAAGTATATATCTGTTGCGTTAATTTATTAGAATATCTTTCAAATTTAATTTCACGTAAAAAATTTTAATTTTATTTGACATAGAATAGGAATTTAACATGACATTTTCATCCTACACACAAAATGTTGTATTATTGGTTTTTGTACTTTAAACATTTATTTTGGACTTTTCACGTCTTTAATTTTTTTTTTTCTCAACAAATTAAAAAATTTATGATAAATATTTTAAGAACTTGATTTTTAATATTATAAAATACTTTCATTCAGAAATATTCAGATTTCATAATTTCATTTTTTTTTATTTTGTTTATAGTTATATTAAAAATGATGGTTTTCGTTAACTTTTATGATTTCTGTATTTAATACTTACAATATATTTTTTACGTAATAACTATTTTCGAGAAAATTTACAAGGATAAAACAACAGAAAAAATAAAGTAAACAATAATATAAACAACATTTATTTTATTAATTTGCCATTTTATTTTTAAATTAAATTTGTCATCAATTGTTAGATTTCATTTTTATTTTTCTTTTTTATATTTGTTTTTGTATTTTACTTTTATTTTTGTATATTTTCATACAAAATGAAATTTTACTGTTGCAAAAACAAAAATAGGAAAAATTAACTAGTAAAAAATATGAAAATATTTGAAAATGTCATAAGTCTCGATTTTTAAGGAGGAAATTAACTTCAATCATAAATCAAGAGAATTAAAGAGAAAAACAATGCAAACAACAATAAATAAAAATACAAAAACAAAAAAAAAATAAAAACAATGCGTACAAATAAGAGTCATTAATTTTGTTAGTAACTGTTACTATTGTTACTATTATAAATATTCTATTTTATTATATTTATTATATAGTTTTCTCAATTATTGTTTTTGTTACACATTTTGGTTTCAAAGCAACGAAAATGTTGTTTTTGTTTATTTTTTTCTTTATATGTACATCTAATAGGTATATAAATCAATTTTTGTATTCCGAAAACAGTGTGTTTCAGTGTAGTTATATCATTTTAACAGTTTCAGTCAGTATCTTATTTTGACCTAAATAAATTTTATATAAAATTAAAACTTAAATCTTTCATTCAAGTATATTCGACAATAAATATATTGGCAGTATAAAAACTGGTGTCTTACACAATCAATTATTGAATATTAACTATACAAAATCATATTAAATTGCATGCATTAAGCTACATATCTTATTCACCAATGCCAGCAAATCATTGGTAATAATAAAGGTACATTCCATTAAAAAATTGTACATTTCCGTTTACGGGAAAAGGAGCACAAATATAATAGTAATAAACAAAGTAATAAACGATCATTCAAAATATTTAAGATGATATTATGAATGACAATACAATCTAATTATCTGTCAAAATTACACAACATATTTTTTAAGTTCAGTTGCGTGAAAATATATAACTATTGTTTCAAACATTTTATATTTTATTTGTCGGAGACAAATTAAACCTTACAACTGCTTAATTAAAACTAGTTGTTTACTGTTATAGCTAAACATCTATACATAATGTTAGTACATATAGTTGGTTTTGAAATTTTGAAAAAGCGAAATTATGTAGTTTGAATTTTTTATGACACTTTGAAATCAGTTTTAATTACAAAAAATGTGGCAACACTATAATGACATACGTAATCTATTTACAATTACTGAAAAATTGTTATTCATAATATGAAAACTAGGTTATGTTGTTTATTGAGTTGTGTTATTTATTTATTTATTTTTACTGTTTAGCACAAACAGTTTACAAAACAAAATTATTATATATTTTTGCTACAAATCAAATTAAAATTTAAAATTAAAACTAAAACTATAATTGAATAAACAATTACATAGACTTTAATAAAACAACAAAATAAAAGAATAAAATAACAATATCCTAAGTCTAGAGATCGCATTATTTTTGTTTTAGGGAATGTTTTGAATTTTGATAGAGTAAAATCAATGTGGAATTTATGTTTGTTACCTATAAAAAGCATTCTATTAATAGGTTCATAATTGGCATGATTAGTTCTAAGATTATTGGTTTTAAAGAAATCTAATGAGCATAGACGATTTCTATTGTTACAAAAATTCCATTATATTTGCAAAGCATTCGTAAAAGTAGTCCATACATTCCATTGTAAGTTATTTTAATAAATAATTATAGTTACAAGATGTTAGTTTGTACATAAGCTATCAGCGGGTCGCCACATTATAACCCGCTCTCTTATTTTATTTTTAAAACAAATTGCTCTTTAAAAGAATGATTTTCTTTTCAAATCTTATAGAAGTAGTTCAAAGAAAACAATGAAAAATAAAATTATACATGAACCTATTACAATGAAGCGTACACAACGATGAACATTGTTGCAACACTAAATGCTGTTAAATGAAAACGCAGTTAAAAAATAATGACAAAATATGCTATAAGAACATACCATTAAACAAAATTGAGCATATTTGCTAAATTTCCGAAAATTATCTTACGAGTCCGCTTTTTAATAACCAGAAGTGTATGTATAAAAAAATAATTGAAAAATAAAAACAAACAAAATTAATCAAATCAAAAAAATTTCTTTGCTGAAAATTTAAAAATATGCATATTCATATTTTTCAGTATGCCTTTCAATACAAATAATTTATAAACATAAATTCATTGGAGACGTATGTGTTTACAATTTTTTATAATTCTTATTTTGAACCTTTGATTTGAAAAAAATATTGAAATATATCTACATGAATGGATTTGAAACTGAATGAATACTGTTGTATTTATTTGTTGCTTTATTTTAACAAAATTATGATTACCCTTCTTTGATCTCTTCAATTTTTATTTTCGCTCGTACGCATTTAATCGTTGAAAAAATACAAAAATATACAGACGTCTTGTTATTGTATGTTCTTTGGTTATACAAAATATTAATATACTTTAACTTTGGGTGATTTGGATCAACACGCTTAGATGTTAAGTTGATGTACTATACATATATTATTCTTTTAAATGCAAACTATTTTAAAAGCCTATATTGGAATAAATTATTTAGTTTATTTACAATAGACCTGTATAGATGTTACATGGAATTTAGAGCATAATATCTGAAAAAAGTGTTAAATATTCGTAGTACATCTTCGTAACCCGATTTTTTTTAAACTTTTTGATTCAATGTAATTTCTATATAAAAAATTCTACTAAGTAAATATGAGCCCTACTGAAGAAGCTTACAAGACATTAGTGATGATGACCTATTAAATTGTGTATTGTGAAATATATATATATATATACAAAAATTTTGGACTTCTTTTCTTTAAATTTCGGATCAAAAATATATTTAAAAGTATTTTTTTTTTGCATATCATGCAACTCACCTCTAACTAAATAAACACACCCTATATATATTTCTTTTAACATATGTTTATATAAGTTGATGTATTGTTTGTATTTACAACAATACGATGAGTAATTACATCATTCTCTAAAAATCTAATTAATGTGACAACTCGACAATCTGATTGCGTGTCATAAAAGTTTTGAAAAAGTCAAAAAAAAAAAACAAATCTAAAAAATAAAAAACAGTTAAAATTCGTAAAAATAATATTAAAAACAAAAGAAATATTCGTATAAAAATATGCTACTTATATTGGTTGCGTTTCAATATGCGTAGCAGCAAGTATACTTCAATAAGTATGCTGTAATATATTTCAATTATCATTTATAATACCAATATATTAAATTTTGTGATAATAATAATAATTGAGATATTATCAGTATATTCTAGTAGTTATTTGAGTAGTAAAGTTTTTACTGCGATCAAAAAATCTATAGAATCAGAAAAATCTGATAAAAAATGTTTAAATGTTAAGAATTGAAGTATGCAAGGTAGTAATATATTTTTATAATATTTATTTAACGATTATTATCATTATTTCTATAACCTTATTATGCTTCTGTAGACTAATCGATGACAGAAAAAAATAATTTCAGTGACAGGCAACGTATCAAATCAAGTGGTGACGCCAGTGACACTTAATATAATGACAAAAGTGGACTGATGATTATTGAAACTGAGACATGGTCTCAGAATCACAATATCTCACTTTTGTGGAAACTCTGTACTCCCAACGGCAGTGAAAATGACAAACTATTATGATTTGTTGAAAATATTTGAATACTTTTATTCAGGCAAGTCCAGTATAACAGACTAAAAAGGCCACAAGTGATGGAAAAAATTATGGAAGGGTGTCTCTATGATAATCATATAAGGACTATTTGACAAGTATTATTCGACTATTTTCAACTACAAATTTTACTCTATCACTAAAGAATAAATTTGTATAAAAACTGCTGCCATTGTAGAATTCGCGAGATAATATATACTTTGACAATTATCGTTAATGTGTAATCTTATATATGTCTATAATAGCCGAGACTCATTTTTTTATATTATTATAGAAAAAATGCATATATGTATAAATGATTGACTGGAAAAATAGCTAATATTGACAACTTAATTTCAAATTGATTTTTAATTATGTATCTTATAATAATGCAGTATAACTCTTTTCAATCGTTTTTTCTCTATTGAAATGTTGATGGTAGTGTTCTTTCGGTTACAAATGTATTTTTTTGTTATTATTATTATTATGATGATTTGTGTAAACTATAATACAGTTGACATTTTGGTGAAATGATAGATGATTTGTGACATGATTTTTGCAATGTTGAACTTTTTAAGGAAGAAATTTTTTGAAAAATATTTTCGAAATCTATACTTAAATGTGAATATTGTAGAAAGTGTCACAAATAAAATTTTAGAAAAAATCAAATTTGGAATTTTTGTTTTTGTTTTGGAACCGGGTTTTTGTTTTTGTTTTTTTTTTTTCTGATTCGTTTTGTTTTGTTATTTTTTTTTTATATAAAAATATAAATCACGGAATTGATTTTTATTAAAGTTTTTTATTTGTGTGTGCGTGTAGGTTGTTTTTTATATACATATATTTTTTAATTATGCGAGTGTGAAATTTTGTATATTTATATGAAAGTTTTTTGAACTTTTAAAAGTAAAAGTTTAAAGACTATTTTTTTGTAACTATAATGAGGGTCCTGTTTAATAAGAAATAAATAATTAGAATTGGATTAAATCCTAATTCACATAATTATATAATGTCGACTTAAGAATTCATTATAAAAATGTGAAGAATTATAAAATCAATAAATTTGTTAATTTGTATAATTTGTCGTAGCTTACATGATTTCTATTTTTTTAACTTTATAAAAAGTTAGTTTTACAAAAAATTTTTTATTGCTTTATAAAATAAATTAAATTAAATTTATTACTGATACTGGTTATATCATACATAATTATATGAGTTGGAGTTGAAACAAATTAATTAGTTAGTGAAAATAATTAATGTCAGTGCCTGCAGTACATTAACAGTGCTAAACTCTAGCCTAAGATCTCTAGAAAATGTGATTTTGTATATTTTCGCTTCTAATACTATTTTGTGGGATTATTCTGGAATAATTCATTTGTTTAGAACAAAAAATAATATATTGCATTTTAATAGATTAATTCATTATAATTGTTTAGAAATCTCATTAATTGGCTATACATATAGATTATTACTGTTTATAGAACTCTTATAGCTTATTTACATTTAATCAAATTGTTAACTGTTTCTCAAACTATTTCAGGTTTAGTAGTACCCAACATAAAAAAATTAATTGAAATTTATTATTTTGCTATTTCAATTATTTTGTTATCTTATACTATATCTATTCCCTACTTTCTATTTAGCTGGATTTAGTTTTACGATTTTCTAGTGTAAATTTAGATTTAATTTTGGTAATATTAACCTGATGATGATACTTCTATAGCAAAATGCAGTTCTAGGGTAATATAAATAAAAAAGATTTTTGCTTTCTATTTTGCATGATAGAAAAATAGAGGATGTGGGTGTTATACATTTGATTTTATGTCAAGTTTTAAGTTTTGTAATGTCAAATATTGAAACAAACAAATTTAAAAAAAAAATATAATTCTGTTATTTTTTTTATGTTCTTGACAGTAACTTATGTAGAATATCCTTGTCGTGCTTCATTTAATACCACAATATCTACAATGGTTTGTCAAATATTATTGCAAGTTAATACTACAATATCTACAATGTAAATTTACTGGATTGTCAACTTATTGAATTGTTATGTTTTATTGTACAGTGTCAGTTTCCAGTAAATATCTGTCAGCAGATTTTCAAAATCGGTAAAAGTTGCAAATGAGCAAACTACTGATAAATTGTGAATACTGACCAAAATTAGTAATGTGAATGTCAGTAAGTGAACTTTTAACTTTTTGTTTTAACTGACATTTTAAAGCAATTTTTTTTACTTAAAATAGTTTTATTGTTATTTAAATTGTTGCTCGTTTCTATTAAAATTGTAAGTATTTTTTATTAGGTCAAATTTATACAACAAATTATTATACAACAAAAAAATCGTTCTACGACATAAATATTTATTATTATAAATAATTATTTCTTTTCTAAAAAAAAATTTTACAACTAATTTTAAATTTTAACTGTCAAAAAAAAAAACGTCAATTTTCTAAGTATTCACAATAGAATAAAATTTTGTCAGTATCACTTCTCAATAGGCGTTTTTGTTTTTTAGTTCAGACCATAGTTCTGAGCGCGTTCTGAGCAGAGCATGAACAGATAAGTTCCGAGCGCTCAGATTTAATAAAAAAATACGATTTGAGTAAGCTGTCATTTTTATTTTATTGTTGTTTCAAATTGTCAATTGTCATAATATATCGAATTTAAACTTTAAATTTTGAAATTTACAAAAGTCTAAACTAAAAAATATTTATTTTTGATTAAATATTAATTATTTACTATCACAGCTTATATCGTCGTCCATTATTTCTTAAATTGTAAAAATCACTGTGGATATTTATCTTAAATTTTAAAATTGTTTACTATTTTTACTATTGTATAGTAGCGTCATCTATTTTGTTTTAAAATAAACATCTCTTTTTGACATTTAATATTCAAGAGCTCTACGTGCTCTGTTAATTTAAATCGAGCACATAGAGCGCGCTCAGAGCGTACGCATAAAAAAATACGGATTTCAAGCTCTGAACGCTCTGAGCAAAAAAAAACACTAATCTGTTTTTGACAGTTCGTGCTCTGCTCTAAACTGATAAACGAAAACGGATAATATCAAATAAAATCTGAACTGACAAAATTTTTCAGTTGTCAGTATAGGCTTAAAACTGAACATCGCAATATATGCCTATAGGCATAATACATTTAAATTTATGAAACTTATTGTAGTATTATTACTGCTTATTGAATTCAATATACATAATTAAAATATTATTATTATATACCTTAATTAAAAACAGTAGTAATTTTTGTCAAATTGTATTTTGATAATTGTTGAAAATATGGTTATGTTAATTTTACTTATTTTTACAGATTCAATTTTGTTATTGATTGTCAAATGCCTACAATAGATTTTTAACCAGAAAAGGACATTATATTAAATTATGATTTAAAACCAGTTCGATTTATCTTAAGTCACATTAATCATATCCTTAATCGTATTTCTTTATATTCGTTTTTTTTTGTTTTTTGTATCAAATTACCTTAACTTAAACTAAGAAGGATAATCTTTCAAAATGTCTGGATCAAAAAGATCATATAAAAATTTTAATGGAATTATTTTTATTGTAAATTTTTTTAATACAAAGGGAATTTTTTTTACAATGCTATAGGATTTAATGGAAAATTTCTGAAAAATGCCTATAGGTTAGATTTAATTAATTTATATAATTTAATTAAAAAATATTTTTTATATTTTTTAACATTTTAAGGCAATTAAATTATAAGAAATACCAACATCCGGAAACAAAAAAATAATTATAAATATTTTTTAAGAAAATTTTGAAACTGTTGAATGAAAGCCATGTTGAATGAAATTTCATTTTGATTCTGTATTTCATGTGATTTCAAAAATTTTCAAATTTAATTTGTGAAATGTCAAAACATCGGATATTTAAGGAAAAATAAATAAATAAAATAAAAACAAATCCGAGTTTCATTCCGAATCCATTCCGAGTGATTTACAGCACATGGCTGATTAAATATGTATTACCAACTACTTAATAGTTGAAAGACGATATAAACTAAATTTAATTTATAAAAATTTTATCATAGAGCAAAATTTTTAACAATAAATTATCCATTCAGATCCATCTTTGAAACAGAAAGTCTTAAGCACTATTATTCGTTTTTGCTATTTTAATACGTTTTAATTTTTGTTCGACTATTTTTATATGTTAGTTGGCTTGTTTGCTCTAGCAAAATTGTTCTGTACAAAATTTTGCAATCGATTTTAAACTAATTTGAGTTGACTTGAAATTTTGGAAAATAAAAGAAAAATTGAAAACAACATTTTCTGGAAGAATAGTAGGAATTGTAGAATATAGCTTTTAGTATTAGTCTTTGAGAAAACTCACACAACAGTTTATAAAATTTGCAACGCCATAAATTTGCTAGTGACTTAGTAGATCTATTCATTAATCTATTATGTATTGCGCTCCACAATTTTTGTTTTAAATCTTGCAAGTATTTTTATATAGCTATTAGAAATTTACAATCACAAATTTTCAGAACAATCTGTATGGGGATGGCAGAAATTATGTTATATTTTTAGTCCGTTTTAAAAATGTATGATATTAAAAAAAAATTTTGGTTAAATAGTATATTTACATTTTTATTTACAAACTGAATTTTACTTACTTTAAAAATATCAATAAAATTTCATAATAATTAACCACTACACCAATTATTATTATACAAACATTAATAAAAATGTTGCGGATTCTAATTCCGTTCAGAACATGAATATTTTATTTTTTTTATGTCCTTGACAGTATAACTGAGCTACAATTACATTTTCGTATATTAGGATATTTATTTATTACATAAAATATATAATTATTATATTTCTGGTATGTATATATATATATATATGCACTAATAAAAGGTAGAAAACTACCACTAATAACAGATACACCAAGCCTTCTTAAATACCATGGTTTCATTTTATTTAATTTGTCACCAAATTATACTTTCCAATGACTAGCAAAGTCACCCGACATTGTTTGGGTCAAGCACAAAATGTATAGAATTTAATTCAATAAAGTTTGATTTATGAGTCGTATTAAAAATAAATGTGAAATATATTTTAATATTTTTTTTCTAATTACGATAACAATATCAACAATACTACAACTTACAACCACAATATTTTTTTTTGGAAACAATATTTCGGGTTTTTTCTAATGGAGTATAAACAAATACGTTCATTGTTGTTCCTACCCGTGCTCATGCCACATATATAGTTGTCCATGAGAGAAAAATTTTCTTTCAGTTGCAGACCCAAAAATTTTACAGTTTGTCACTGCAATTTGTAATGTGATGAGTTGTATGGAAGCTACCTGAATCAGTCACTTGATAGCTTTGTAAAGTACCGGTTTTTTTTTATCATGAATAACTGTGCAAAATTTACAGTAAAATTTTAACAAAATTTAAAATAAACAATCTTTCCCTTTTATAAGTATAGACAATATGGACCAGGTTGAAAAACTTATAAAATATTTTGCTTTCATTGGGGTATCGAACACGGAACATTCGGTGAAATTTCAGGTGAAATTTAGTTAATTGAATTTCTTTCCTTTGGTTATTGCTAAAATAATGGAATTTCTCTAAAAACTTGTTGTGAGTAGTAGTAATTTGGCAACATTTAACACCAGGAAAATTATTAAATAAATAATTATTCGAAAAACAATACTCTTTGTACAGTAAAAATTGTAGAATGTACTCTGTTTAATAAAAGATAATTTTATCTAAGTTACTGACAATAACATAAAAACAAAAAAATAAAAAAAAAACAAAGAAATTTCAATTTGAAATCCTTGGAAAAAAATATATTCAATATCTTTTAAATTTCTTATAAGTATAGAATATTTATTATTTAATATAAAAAATTCGATACCAATTGATTCTGTTGATGTGGTGGTGCTGTTTTTGTTATATTTTACTATTTATTTTATCTACTCACAACTGAGTATAATTTCAATAAAACTTTTTACTCAATTTAAGAAAATATATATATACATATAAATTTTTAAAATTCTTTAGAGAATATGTATATATATATATATATATATAGATATATATATATATATATTATATACTAAATGGAAATTGCATTAATAAGTAATTCCATTTCTAAACTATTCCCATTTAAAATGAGAGCAAAAAACAAATACTAGTAACTTATTAAAAATTAATATTTATGATCGATTTTAATTTTTTTATCTCTTCTGTTTGATTTCTGAAAACAAAAAGAAAATTACATTAAATATTTTCGAAGATTTTTCTTTCTCTCCTATGGAAAATCGTGCTGGTCGATTCATTATTAATCATTACCAAACAGATGTATAATTCCTATAACAGTATTTTGTTTGTTTAAATTGATATTTTTACCCATCAAATATAAAGCGGCGGCAAAATACTAATTACATAAGAAAACTAAGAATATCGAAATTAGTTGAGCAACACAATTATAGGAATAAAAAAAATATTTTTTTCAGTTTTTTTTTGTTTTGTATTATATACAATGCTGTCTATTGGTTTAAAACTAATCATGTCAGTTTTGTGACGCTGATGTCCGAAATTTGTACCATATTTTTTTTTTAATAAAATCCACAAATTTGAAGAATGTAAATCGTTTTGTATGATAGGTGCCATTTAACAAATACTTGCTTGTACAATCCTAATAGGATTACTGCTAATCCTAACAATGTATGTTCTAGCGAATATTTCTTGATATATGTATATTGTAGAAAGTTTTAAATATTTAGGCATGAATCTAGACTCAAAACTGCAAACAAAACTGAAGTAATCACACATTGTATCGTAAACAACATTTAACAAAGTTTTATGAATAGCCAAAAGTTGTGTTATAGAAACCTTTATATATTTTCCTACCCCTTGCCTAAGAAATAAGGAAGAGACAGTTTGAGAAAAATAAAGAAAAGCAGAGACGTAGATCGTTTTAAATTTGATTTGTTATTCACATATTCTTTTGCCCTATGCAGAACCCATAGACGTGACCCACGAATGGGTTTACAGGATAATAATGATTCACAAATTTTGTATGTACCAGTGACTGAAAATAACTATTATCGAGCAATTTTTTAATGAAAAAAATCATTCATAAGGAGTTATCGTAATATCGAATAAAGTATATGTATGTGATTGGTAAAAGGTCCTTTATCGATCTTGCAAAAGATATTTTTGATTAAGAATAATTATTACAAATAATCGATATAAAAAAAAAGTTAAAGAATAACTCTTTCAATGTGATTTTTTTAATAAAACTTATAACAATTACAGTCTATGGTATGATGTACATTTTAATGTCTTTGTTAAAAAATGATATACCATTATGAAAGTAATTTCATATTTACAATATGTACATTTCCAATTGTTTTGTCAGAATTGAAATATTTTCAATAATTTTAATAGTTTATTGACTCAAAATTTTTTTTTTATCCAATCAATTATAACTATCTCCACCCCATTTTTATCCCTATTTTTTTTTTATAATTCAATATTTATACTTTAATTTCAACTTGTATATATATATATATACATAGTATATAGAACTTAATAGTGTACAGTATTGAGTATACATAGTATAAAGTGTACTTAATATTTTTTATTACGAAATAAAAAATAAAATTTAAATTGGCGTTTTTAACGGTACATTTCGCTTCAAATCAATTTAATTCATCATTTGCACAAGGCGTAACAAATTAAATAAAAATAAAAACTAAAAAAATAGAAAAACAGAAAAAGACAAAACTCGTTATAGTTTGAAAAATTTAAAATAGTAAATACAAAAAAATTCACATTTCCAGAAAATCGAGATATTTTTTTAAAATGCTTTACAATTTTTTTTTTTTTTATAAAAGACGATTTCTTCAGATCTATTATACTTCGCCGTTTGTTATCTTAGAACTGTAGGTCTATGATGTCTTTGATATTTTAAAATGTAGATTTCTATTATTGTGGCAGATAAAAAATTATTTTATTGATCTATATCGAATGGGTTGGATGGACGGCAAATACCAAATTACAAAGAATTATTTGATAAACAAAGGTTTGTCTTTATGGACACATACTCAAACAGGCATATACATATCTAATGTATATATTTTATCCAGAAATTATTAATTATATTTCGGTTGATGTACAACTATGTACAACCGATTAAATTCAATAGAACTATCTAAGATTAACTTTATTAAATATGCTTATCATATAGATATGCAATTTCATCTACTAAGTACTTGCAGACTTCTTCAGTAATTAGCGCTTGTTTTGATTCGAATTCACAGAAAAATATTCAATTATGTATTTTCCATAATTATCTAAGTGCATTTAAATATAACAATTTATCATTTATATTTTTATATATACAACTGCAATAATGGCACTCTCTGTAATACGTTACAAAAAGGACTGGTTTAATATTTAATTATATCGTTCCACAATTTACAGTTCATTACGTAATCTAAAATAAAAAAAAAATATAATTTAATTTTGAAGATTAAACAATTGTTACGAAAAGAATTACAAAAGTTGATATTGTTATTATTTACTTTTATATACATAATATAAAGAGTAAAAGTGAATTCGAATTTAATTTTAAATTTAATTATATTTATTAATGGTCCAAGCTATTTAATATTATTTCAGTATGGGTGAATTCTATTTTACTAAAAACCACTGTTATTCATACCTTACTATAAATATTGTAGATATACATTTTCTTAAATGTCTCACTGACTTTAAAATTATTTTCGATTGCAATATTTTAATACAATAACGGGATTTATTTTTCATATATTTTATTTATTTTTTTTTATATATATTTTATTGCAAAAATAAATTTTCATTCAAAATCCAAAAAAAGAATATCACCACAGTGGCTGGCACACAGAATATTTATTCTGTCAGTCTCCTACCAGTGTTGATATATTTTTTTCCATGACAGTTTATATTGTAATACTTGCTGTTGTTGTTGTTGTTGTTGTTGTTGTTATTTTTTATACTGTTGTTTTTCTTTTATTTTCATTTCATTCTTTCAATAACCAAACTATTTTTAGTATATAGTATTCTTCTATTGAAATAACTCAGCTGTTTAAAATTTATTTTATGTGTATTTAATTTTTGTGAAAACAAAACAAATTATGAATTTTAGAAAAAAAAGAAAATAAAAAGCAAAAAAAAAAAAAAAAATGGCAGCATGACATTTTAGTCGTATTTCATCATGGTATGTTAAAGTGATGATTTTACATACATAAGTTTTTAAAAAGAAAATTTCAGACTGAAATAGATTTTCATGTGATTATAGAAATAACATGATAAATAAAATTATAATATGAAATTTTGAATTTAATAGAATCTTATATTATATGTGTATGTTTGGATAAATATAAACTGCTATATTAAATTATTGAAATGCATAGAATAAAAATGGCGCTGGTATATTATATTTATACAATGCCTGTCAAAAATAGAAATAACAGTAGATTATTTTTGTTGACATATGAATAATGATTTTATAAGTTTTACTTTATTAAATTGTGAATTTACAGGGTGTCTTTAGAATGTATTAGCAAATTATTTGTTACAGAACATGTTATTCTATAAATGGCAATTTTTACAAAATTTGGCTAGTAACAATATTAAAGTGATGTATTAAACGGTGACATCGTAAATGTTTTTAAAAAAACTTTGACCTAATATAATGTAAAAAAACTAGGTTGTCAATGTTAATAGGTTCACAACATTGTGTAATCAGAGCTTTCTGAGACATTATGTTTTAATTCATTTGTGATCAAGCAAAATGAACAGGAAGTTTTTATTAACACTGTACAACATTGGGTTTTTACAAATTTTTATAAACCCAAATACTTACCTGTCAAACCGAGACATCGTCAACAACAATAATTGTGATCATGCAGTTAATGTGGACCTTGTATTCAACTTTGTGTTGAGACATTTACGTTCTCAACTCCATTTTTGTATATTTTGTAAACTACTCCATTTTTGTATATACATATTTTGATCTGAGAGTAGTTTTGTATTAGAATGACGGGATTTATTTTTCATATATTTTTATTTTTTTATTTTCTATAGCTACTTGTTGCAAAAATAAATTATATGAATATCAAGTAATTAAGTAGTAGAAAATTACTATCATTATCAAGAAGTAGATTTTTCATTAAATTTTTATTTTAAAAAAACCTTAAAGATCAATTTATTTGAAAAGTGTATTTTGGGGTATGAAACAAATTACTATTGAGCCAACGCAATAAGTATAAAGAGATAAAAATTCATTTTTTTTTTCATTCGAATGATCAATTTGTGTATGACAAGCTTGCCAAAAGTGTTAGGAACATGAATCCTGATTCAAAGTAGTTGATGGTAGTCGACGACTGTAGGGGTTTGAATAAAAGAAACATTTAAAAGATATAATAGCCAACCCTTCTTAACTGCTTGTTGGAAAAATATTGATTCTGGTAAACGGAAAAACAGAATATCTGTAATGTAATGTACTATCCTTAATCATAAGACTGAGAATATAATATTAACGATTGACATGTTGGTACATATTTAACAGAGCAACCAGAAGTATACCTATACATGCTGCTGTGATGACGACATGTTAATTAGCAAGTATTCAGCACATTTTTAAGGCATATCTGCCGTACAGAAAACATGAAAAAGAAGTATACTTACATACATGGTATAAAGAGATGAAATATCCTCTCTAAACACACCGACTAGTCATTGAATCGTATTATTTAGTCCACCAAACCCATCAACATCTTCAGTGAATTTAAATATTGTTTGTTAGTTAATTTTTTGTTTTTTTTTTTTCTAAATTAATAAAATTAATTAATTAATTATTATGTTTATTTAAGCCAATATCCCAAGCAAGTAGGGCTTAAACAATTAATTTATTGGAATTTTAATTTTGATTAATAAATTTGAATATAAATAAATAACAAAAAATTGTGTTTATTAGCATTTTTTGTTTAGTTTAATTCAGCCATATTTTCTTAGATGTATCGCATGAAAATATGACGGAAGGGATGTATTTTTATTTTGCTAAGCGCAGACGTGACAGTTTTAAATTGATATGATGGCAAAACAAAATTGCCAGTACTACCAACATAACAACATTTTCTATAACCCGTCTTCGAACGTTCACACATATTCAGCTAGATTGATTTTTAATTGCAAAAGTGATGCGTCTGACAGAATATAAAATGTTGTTACGGTTATTTTTTTACAAACAATTATTTTGTAATTTTAATATTTCAATTTAACTATTCAAACATCTTTCATTGTATTAATTTCTATTTTATGTTATAATTTTTATTTATATAAACAATTTTTGCTTATAGTTTATATTTTTGTACATATTTGTTTTATCCGCCTAACTAAGTCTCACGGATTGAGTAACACGACAGTAATGACATCTTTGTTTAAACAAGCCTAGAAAAGGTTTTCCACTGTTGGGATTACAGGACATTGATGGAAAATAATGTTTAGTGGCTCAGAATCAACTTTTATTCAATTCAATTCACACAGATTTGTTTCACAAAATTACAAACAGCAAACAAACCTTTACTTCCAAATTACTTATCTCTTACATATTCCCAATTTTCTTTATTTATTATCGATGTTTCGACTTCAAACATTAAATAAGCTTTAACAGTGTAGTTCACAAATTTTTCAATGATCTAAGCGTATATACAATATAAACACCATGTCCTATGCTTGATATATAGTATTAATATGATAAACAGAATAAATATTATTTCGATGATTATGTTGAATATGATGTTATTGCATTTTTTGTGTTGGTTGGTGTGCAATCATCAAATGAGAATACATACAAAAATTTGGAAAAAAAATAAATTTTATATAGCCTTGACTATAATACACGTTTTTGGTTTTTTCCATTTCCTTGGATCAACAATTCACATCTTCAGCAACAGTGTGTTCAATTATTATTATTTTTAAATAATCTTAAAATAACAGTTTGAATGTATTAGTAAATGTATTATTGTACAATTAATAATGTGTGTTATCTAGAAGGAAAAAAAAAATAAAATTTCAAGTGCAATATTTTGACATGTGCACAACAAGCAGCATAACTTTGTGTGGTTTATCTTCTTCGAATTAATGAAATGATGATGAGGCAAAGAAAATTTTATTTAATTTTTTATTTCTTCTTTTGTTTTTGTTATTTTTTATTTTCTTCCTTTTGTTTTAAGTTTTAATGAAATATTCTTTCATTTTTGTTGCAGTTCAGCTTTAGAGAGAAAAATCTTTTCTGAAATGAAAATGCTTATGTGAAGAAAATTATGAAGAAACAAAATATATATATATATATGTATATATAAATTAAGCACAATAAAATAAAATGAATAGTGATGATGATATTTATTTGCTTATGATGCAAAGATAATCGTGTATTCATGCTGTGAAGTGCAATTCAATGCAATGTAACATAGTGTAACTAAAAATAACATTGCTTAGATATTTTGTATATATATATATATATATTTAAGATATATTATTGTTGCTATTGATGAAGATGATGATGATGATGATAATGAGAACATTATGTGGCATTATTAATATAAAAATTATTTATTGTTAATCCTAATAAATTTTTATTAGAATTTTTTAAAACTTGAAAGAAATTAAGTGTATTTTTTATACAAAGCGGTATATAATAATAATACATATACGTATACCCTTATGCAATAATGGAAAAAAATGTTGAAAAAAAGTATTTATTATTTTTTGAAAGAATAAATAAATAAAAATGCAATAATTTTTAATTTACTTTCTACACGTGTCATGTCGACCGATATGGTGTAATGATTATTTAATGTAACTATACTAATCATAGCGCTCCGGATTTGAATTCCGCTCAGTATATGAATGTTGTGAAATGAAATGGAATTCGCCTATCACTTGAAATAAAGTGAAAATATAATATAAAGTCGAAGTTACTCCACAGTAGGTGCAATTTTCCACATTTAATAAAAGTTAATTTAATAAAAAATTCAAACAAACAAAAAACTGCTTTATGTGATTGTGTAAGTGAAACCTCTGCGTAAAAACAGTTAGGATTTTTATCTCATAGTCGAAGATTATAAAGGAAATAAAAATCATTTTCATCTTGTCTACTTTCTATGCGATGGAACCTAAAACGGACTATCCTTCCATTCAATTTAATTGTAGCCAATAATAGTAGAAGCCATATTTATTATAGCAGTCTAAATACCGAATGTAGGTATTATCAAAATAAATAAAATGTATTATGATCTTAAACATAAGCCAACAACTTTTGATACAAAATATTGCGGTTCTAAATGCAATTTTAAAATTAGTTACTACTGACGAGTTCTATATTATAAAAATAAATGATTTTGAACCGCCTTTAAGTCGAGCTTAAATTTAAAGCTTGAAATTACTTTTATGCAAATACAAAGTTTTTTTTTTATATTTCGAAACGCGTGATATTTCGAAAATTTGTAACTGCACGATATCCTTTTTCTTGCGCTTCAAAAACCCATTTTATACAATTTGTAATTTGTAACATTGTAAATTATTATTGTACATATAATATGGAATGTAAAACATTGTAAAAGTTTTTGGTATTTTTACAATACAGTTATACTTTTAATTACCGTTACATTTATTTAGGTTACATTATTTTAAATATTCAACGCATATTAAATTTTCTGTATATTTTCAAATATTTTACTATAAAATTATGCCATCGCTTTAACATATTTTACTCACTTATAAATTGTATAGCAGTGATAAGACTGACTCTAAGCTGATGTTAAACACTCAGGTTCAATCTATACACAGAGGATGTATATATATATTGCAAATAATGTATAAATATAAATAATTAATAACCAAAATATAAAAATTTGTGTCAAAGGGTATGATTTACATTGCACTTAGATGCAAAGTATAAATACTGTATTAATATTGTGTATATACGTATACGACTGTTAAACTTTTATGGTTGAAATTTGGTATGAATATTCAGATATTTTGTTATTATATATTCATTAATATGGAACAATTCTGTATTGCATATTTTTGAAAACATATAACGGTAATTTCTTTTGCGAAAAATCCCATCATCTTTATGTTCATTATACAATTCATTATAGCATTAAAACTTATAATCTGCACTGTAACCAGAAAAAAAAATGTATTTACTTAATTAATAAGAAATTTCAAAGAAATGTTCTATATTTATAAAAATTATTTCTGTAATGAGATTAAATAATTAAGATGTGTGTAAATATATGTATTTATAAATAAATATTAATTGAATAATGAATGAATATATTGTGCAATTTGGTTTCTATGAATGGTCCAATATTGTTTTTCTTTGACAATTACATTATTTTTTTTTTGTAATTAAATTTAAATTATCTGCATTTCGATTTTTTAATGATCAATTTGAAAATACAAAAAAAAAAACAAAAACCAAAACAAAAAATAATTTTAATTGCATTATTATTATTAGAATTGATATTTTAATGAATTTAAAATTTCTATAATTAAATTAAAAAATTTTATCATTATGTATATTTTTGATATGAAATTTAATATTTCTTATATTGAAGAATTTTAAAAATATTTTTCTAATTGTAAATCATTTTTTTTTTTTCATTTCAGGTATGTTAACATGAAAATTTGATAGATTAATATTGTAATGGTGAAAAGGAGATGTCATCAATTTTATATGGAATGATTTTGATAAACAAAGAAATTGTACAAAGCAATATTCGATCGATGTGGGTGAAGTGGTCATGTTATCTATAACTACTATTGATTTATCCTATATTCAAAAAACCCCTAGCTCCTGATAACGGTCATAGTTTTCCACATTTAATTAGTTGAAATAGATATACAGATTCGTAAATACATTACTCTCTCTACTGTACATAATAAAATGCTGTATTCATACTTAATAAATGATAATGTGCCTGTACCGAAGTTACTGTCAATATCAGAGTAAATAATTTTTTTTTAAAGTTAACAGAAATTAACAGTATAGTCTAGTCTAATAATTTTTTAATCCGTACTTTTCTTAGGGGCATCATTTGCAACTGTAGAACTCTTTCTCTTGAATTGTTATATTTCAACAAAGCAGATGACTAGAATAACACCAGGAGAGGTTTTTTCTTAATGTCGTTCACAACAATGATCTTTTGTAGTATTATTCGAGAAACGTATCATCTAGTAGCCTAAATACTTTTTTATCTCATTTATCATTTATGAATTTTATATCATACAATATTTAAGATTGCGCTTCCCACATCATTGCATTTATTTTTATTCATTTTTATTCAGACTTATTACGCTACATTGAAAAAAAATCATTGCCATACAAGATTTGGAATCGTTAATCCGATGCCAGCACTTCTCAGATAAATAAACGAAATGAATATGCATTTGAAACCATAACGGGATATCAAACATTCTTTATCTAAAAATAAATTGCCCCATGCTACAAAATAAAAATGTTTTTCTTTAAATATTTATTCGTCCATTTCTTTTCAAATCCAGTTCTTATTGAGTTTAATCATAAAAAAATAAAGAGTAAATTATAAGGGTTAAAAATAATTACCGATGGCATTAAAAGGTTAATCCACATTTCAATTAGTTTTAATTTAAAAGTAGCAAATAAATAAATAAATAAATAAATAAATAGAGGCTGATAAGTTAATATCCCACGTAACATTTTGTTGTTATAAAAACAAAATTAGTGCTACAAGACTTCTATATGACTCCCGATAAGCACTAAGGGTGTTATAATGATGTTTTTATGGGAATAATAAATTAAAAGAATGTTCTTATAGCAATTGCAGGAGTTGTTATAATGGGATTTTCCGCAAGTGATACAGCAATGTTTTTATAAATTTAAAAGTGCGTAACCCTATATTAAGAGTTAAAGTGTTGTCATAACAATAGAATTGCTGGAATAGCAGTGGTGGTGTTATTATTTTACTGTATTACTATAATGTTACTAATTTAACTTACTGATGTAGCTTTTAGATAAATATTTTGCGACGGCCATTATTTTCTACAAACGAGGTAAATTTTTTTTAAATAAACAAAAAATGAAAAGTTTTATTTCGCAAAAATATCATTTTTACTTAAAAGAATAATTATTTAAATATCAAATTTAATGTTATGCATTAATTAACATACATTATTAAATATTTTAAAGATGGCAATTTAAAAATATATTTTCTTTTATTTATTTAAAAATTGGTTATTTTTGTAGGACATTGTATTTTTTCGAATTATTTTTATAATAAATGTCAATGAAATTTCATTCCCAGCCAAATTTTGCATTTTGGTCACAATAATTATAAATATTAATACAATTATTTTTGACCGAAAAATATTATTTATTAGTAAGACATTTTTTATATTATTAACTAATATCTTCCTTTCTCAGGAAATAAATATAAATTCCATAAAATTATTATTTGAAAATAAAAAATAATAACTTTCTCACTCTCGCATAACATAAATTATTTCAAATGAATATCATTTCAAAATAAAAACGTATACACTAATATATGTATACTAATCCTATAACAATATTACAGCACTTGCTCCGGTTGCTTATAGAATTCTCCATTTTAGTGCTATAACGTATTTATAACCTTTCGCAGCAATTGCGGAGCACTCAAATTAACACTAATACTGCTATAAGAGTGTTTATAATAATGTTATAAGAGTGCGCAAGAGTCTTATAGCAATAAAATTGTTACGTAGGATAAAATTACATAAAAAAAAATAAGTTCATTGGTTTCTATAAAAAAAAAAATATTGAAAACATTTTACATAATTTCAGTGCTTTCCTATATAGATTAAAATATTATAGGGGAAAGTGTGAACCTGAATAGGGTTTAAAAATACAAAAAGTGGTGACAATCACTCTTAATTGAAATCCATAACATTCTGTACGAGCTTATAAGCTAACTCACTTGAGAGGAACTAATAAATAAATAAATAAAGTTGTAGTGATAGGGCACACAAAACCTTCAAAAAAATTATTCTACTATCAAATATAAGGCTTGATAGCAAAATCTCAAACTGTACATTTTATCACTACAATTTCCTCACGGAATGATAAAGTCAGGTGGTGATAATAAAAATTACAAAAAAAAAACAAAAATTGAATAAAATTTAAAATTGTGTGTCATATCTCTTTTCCCAATTCTTAACTACGTTTGTTTCTGCTCTTTTTCCGAATATGAAAGAACATTTAAAATCTTTATTCTTTTCAAAATGGTTTTCCGTAGGTGATTTTCAATTTACATACAATAAAAGTCATCACAAAAAATAAAAATGACCTTCCTGACAATTCATGAAGAGTAAATTTGATCGCTTTAACCTGTCATAAAAAAAGGTCAAAAAATTTCTACCGTTTGGGTGGGTGTTTTTATTTTATTTTGTTGTGTTTCTTGTGAACTCCAAAAATTTATTAATCCCATTTAATGTTTATTTTCTTAATTTATTTAACTTTCTTTATTATTTCTTTATTATAACATTCATTTCTTTTCTTTTTTTTTCGGACCATTATCGCCTAGGGGCAACATTATGTTAACTCTTTCCATTTTTTTTTTTTTTCATATTTCAACAAATTCGATTTAAGAATCTAGGGTTAAAGAAAATGACTTAATAAGCCAATAACAAAACAAAAAAAAAAAAAAAACAAAAAAAAACGAAGAAAACTCAAAATCTGAATTTAGAATTTTGATAAACTGAAAATTTTATCGTTAAAATTTTTAAGGTACGGAAAAACAAAACAAAAATAATTTAGGATTATTGTCCATCCTTTAAATTTTATAAAATTTCATATTTTGTTATTATTGATCGAATTGTATACCTACACCTATAAACCTGCTATATAAATAAATTTAAGAAAGAAAATTAATAAATAACACCTTTTTAAATCCGCTGGGGTATTTTTTTTTTTTTAAATTTTTATTTAAGAAAATAATAATGTGATTTCCTATAGAGAAAAGGTGGCAAAATTCTATTTTAGGCAAACATTTTTTTAAATTAATCAAAATTTTCCATTGGTATATAGATTTTTTTTTATTATAGAATTTCATAGTTGTGAACACTTTTCAAATTATGATTTAGTAGCGGAAAAAGTATATATATAAAAAAAAAATGGTCTTTTTATTAACACTAGTGCAGGTAATTAGAATAAAGCTCTTAAGAAAAGCTTTTCAGGTATTTTATTACTAATTTTTGGTTTTTAAATGATCTACATGACATGGCTTAAAAATGTTCATTCTTCGGAAAAACCATTTTATCATGCATTCGGGCAATTAGAGCTATACAATCGGATTTAATTAGAGTCTTGTAAAATCTGCTTCATTTCCTTTAATTAAGATTTCATTTTGAAATTTTAAATATCGCAATTCAAGTTCGGCTTGGTATTTTAAGGATATTGGTAAGCTTAAAGTGTTTCACTCACATTCCCATAGACCCATCGCGCATGATTGTAGAAACAAAATTTTGTATTCTGTTAAATACAGGCGCGATAGTCTTAAATTGCCGTCAAAGCAAATGTCAAAACTATTGTGTGTGTAATTTCTGATACATTTTTCATAAGACGCGATAGTCATTTTTTTTTTATATACAAAAAAAATTGTAAACAATAGAGTGTCACGCCAGACCCTTTTGTGTGTTTTGATAAAAAAAAATTAATTAAATTAATATATTAAATGGATAAAACAGTTAAGCATGGATTACTAAACAATTTTTTATAATTTTTTTTGCATTTTTATTAAAAATTGTGTTTTTGTTTGAAAAAAAAAGTAGAAAAAAAAACTAATTTTTACTATTATATATACTATGGGCGTTGTCGAACATCTCGCACTTATACTTGATACTCGCACTAAACCTGTCAAATCGCACTAAATTTAATAAATTTAATTTTGCGATATCAAGTGTAATTGAGACTACACCAAAATTTGACAACAAATCAAGTGCGATTTGACAGGCTCAGTGCGAGTATCAAGTGCAAGTGCGAGAGGTTCGGAAACGCCCTAAATGTATTATACATTTTTATACTATTATGTACTGTATGTACTATAATAATTTTATCAATAATTTTTATTTAAAAAAATATTTAAGATTTAAACTAATTCCATACTATTATATTATACAAAAATATTCTAAGATATTTTTTGTTTATATTAGCAATAATGTTTTTTGACAGTAAAAAGTAGTCAGTACTACCAACATAATAAAAATTTCGATCACTTCGCTTGGACGCTTCACAGTGTCTAACAGAAATGCATATTCAGTTAAATATGATGCGATAAATTTTTTCTTCGCGTCACCAATGGATCTAAGGGAATATGGGAAATAAAAATAGGGTATGGTATAGCTCCTAAATAATAAGATTTTCCTTGTATTTGCTATATTTGTTATATTATTCTCAGCCTAAAAACCTTTGCTTGTTTAGTTGGATTTGTTAGTTTCTATGTGTGTGACAGAAAACATAGAGAGCGACAGATATATAAATAGAATAAAACAATATCATCTTCAGAGTCTAAGACTTCTATTCGACTCCATAATTATCGTTGGGCATATTATGGAACTGTATAGTGGTTTATATTGCGTCATCTTTTAAAATCCCCATATTTAAATATTTTTATAAATACATAGTACAATGTACATAATATAATAGAAATATTTGAAAAAACATTTTTTATTCATTTTCAGTTCAATTCACATCAAAAAATTGAATCTATTCAAATTTCTAAACTATAATATTTTTTTTAACCCCTATTTTAGCCATTTTTTTTTTAACGCAATTCATGTTAGCAGGGTGTGGACTTAAAAAAAACAAAAAATGCTTCTTCCCCGAATATAAACGAGTGGTTATATACATTGTATTTATTATATAGATTTATGTATTGGTTAGTAGTTTATTATCTTTTTTTGATTTTCATTTAAAATTTCCTTTTCTTTTTTGTTTGTTTGTATTTAAAGACTCTTTAAGCTATTTGGTAACTACTAAAATTTATTATACCCCATGGAATTTAATCTGGATTTAAGGATACGCAAAATGTCAAAAGAGAGAATAAAAACTAAAAAAAAAGTAAAATCTTCATTACATATAGAAAATTTTATGAACGATCATTTTAGAAAATGAAAATGGGAAAATTTTATAAGAATTTTCATTTGCCATAAATATTGAAAGAGAATTGTTCAATAAAAAACAAAAAAAAAAAACATTGTAGGAAGTCAAATACATGCAATATGTACTAGTATACTTATATATATATAATATAGTTTATTGCCTTTTCATTTGAAATTATTCGTTTTTTTTTTTCTATTTTGGTTTCATGTTTTTTTCTTCTCTAAATTAACCTCGACTGTTTTAATACAGTCATTCTCATTTTTTTATTCCCAATCCAATTGGATTATTTTGAAGAAATTTTCAAAGAAATTTTTTTTGCTTTATTTTGATTTGGAATTTATATTATCACCTACCTATGCTTTTCAAAAGTAGAACACAATTTGAAATTTAAAATAACTTATAATTGATATGAAGCTGACACAAATCAAAAGAAATTTAGGGTAAAAATAAGAAAGTCATACCTTGTTATATTCTATTCTTATCCTAAAATCTAGGTAATCCACGACCCTATTTTTCCAATTGTAACGCAAATGTACCTAGTCATTTGTAAATCAACAAGAAAGAATATTTTTATAGGGTTATTTTGTATTTTTTATGTACTGGAATAGAGTTGGGTTGAAAGGTTGTTCAAGTTGTGTCACTTATTGTTGGTGCCCCTATTTTATTGCAAGCATTTCTGGAAACATTTTGTTTTAAGTGTTTAATTTATAAGAATGCAATCCGAAGATTATCGACTGAGTTCAAAACATATCATTGAACCTTCCTATTTTCTTTTATATAATTTATTTTTCTATATAGACGTATACGGTGGTACTTATACATACATTTTAACGATATTTCAACATAGAGAGTAAAAAATACTTTAAGTATAAAAGTGAAACATTATTAAAAATAAAGATTAAAAATTCTGGGTATGTTTCACTAATTTTATTAAATATCTTAATCGATTTCGGTTATTACACCATCATCAGAAGACTAAGACTATTTTTTAACTACATTTGACTACTTCTGAATTTCAATGTTCTGTGTTTCTGGATTAAAATTGGAAAAAAGATGTACATTAAATAAATAAATACGAAAAAAAAATCGTATCTTGACTGCAGTATCGAAAAAGTAATTTTTAAAAAACAGGATTAAAATTTTGTTGCCAACCACTTGAAAATATGACAGGCTTGTTTTTGTATACTAATTTTGTTTATGGAAATTTTAACAGTCATTTAATGGAATTATGATCATTTATTAATCTACGAGGAAAAGCAGTGCAGCCTACGTGGTCAAATTGGTTTTCAAAAACGTTTACACACTGAAAACATCTCTTTAAAGCTTATTCTGTAGGATGCTAGGAAAAACCAATCTAACGATGAAGCCTCCTCCGAGATAAAGTTAATATCTTCAACTATTCCAAATATATCACACCAGAGTATCATAAAAATATTAAGTATAATAGTTTAAACAGTTTTATACTCTGTCGAATCAGAATCAGCACTATCTGTTCTTTTTGAAACGTTAAATTTGTATCACAGATTTCAATCTTCTGAAACAAATCTGAAAGTTGTATTAAGCGAAACAAAAATACTGAATGAATAATTTTAGTAATTATAGCTTTTTCTTGCATTATATTTTCCGATTTCTAACCAAATATCTTAAAACCATTTGCAGTGAAATTGTTATTTGACTACTATAATAGTAAAAAATTATTGTTTTGAAACCGTTAAAATCGAATTTAGTTCGATTTGTCATTGATATCACTAATGAGTTTTTGTAAATTAATTATTTCAGCTATATTGAAGACTATAGATTATGTTGGTATTCGGAGGCTACTAATCCTCCAGGTAACCACAAAGGTTGTCTATACAGTACTGGCTGGTGATAAATTAAAATTTATTAAAATTCTGAAATTGCTGACGTAATACGCGAAAGGATAAATAGTAGATTGCCGTACTATTTTATCGTATGAATCTATTGGACGGGGGATGTTATGTTGTGCTTATTTTGTGTATACCTAAAACTTGACTGATTTTTCTAAAAAGTTCTGACTCAAATTATTGTCTTGATGTCACCAAACACTGGCCACCATATCTAGCTACCCACTTGTGTATAAATTTTGCTTGATTTTCTTCCGAGATATTTCGTAATAGAATTGCAATGGGTCAATGGCTGAATCTATCACGTATTGTGAGTAGATAAGTGTATCCGTTTCAAGGAAATTAGTAGCTCACTATGTCTAAATACACAGTTCAATTTTGCTTTTATCAACTGTGTTTGAATGTTTCATGAAGAGAAACTGTATTCTAGTGGGTTTTCCTGTTTGACAGGTTAAACAGGGTTTTGTCCATTATGTTAGGCTAAAAATATTTTGCAGTGAGAATTTTTCTCGTACTTGTCACTCTATGGTGTGCAAATTACGTAATTCATCAAAAATTATATATTGCATACTTTTAGGTACGTAAAACCGGTTTACATTGGTTATAACAACATTTTTTGGTTTTTGCGTATTTTTGTTATGTTCTTATTCCTATGTATTTAAGCTTCTTCTGCTAATTAATTTTTGCAATTGGTTTAAAATTTGTGGTTATATTTGTTTCAGTTAAAGCAAGATTCAGACATTTTTCAAAAAATTTACTCTTAGTTTGAGTAGAAATTGATTTAAAATTAAAGTGTTTCAGAGTCAGAGAGAATTGTGCTGCGATAGTGTACTGTATATGTTGTGTTTTTTAATATGTAGTCTTATTATCGTTTCACCATTGAATGCGTACAAAAGAACAATGAGATAATTTTGTAATTGATAGTTTTTGGTATTTAGTTTGTCTCGATAAAAATATTAACGTACGGTTAAAGTTTTGGAACATTTAATTCACCTATCATCTAGATTCTATATAGAAATTAATACATACCATTTTTTATTGAAGTATTTTAGAACTCTTAATTCGTAAAATAAAATAAGTGAAGTCCTCCAAAAACTGACATTTTACATATAACTGGCAATGGCCAATATGAATAAAAACGCATCCCTAAAAATTTTAATATTTACCGTAGGGTTGAAAATATTCATTTGAGCATATTGTTTTTATATTCATGTACATATTTTTTTGAGCACCACAATTACTTTCCTCAAAGTGCACTATTCAATTCCTGCAACGATTATAGTTTTAAATTCTTTGCAATTGGAACTAAAAAGTCCTTACACAAAATAAAATATACACTCCCTAATATTAATTTAGAACGTGAATAATAACTTCCAAAATTAATACATAAACCAAAGTTGAAGGAAAATGTTTGATGTTCTATAGCACTAACAACAAAAACAACAATAACAAATATATATCCTTTTCCTTATTCATATGAGCATAAAATTTAATATATTGAAAGTAGAAAATGAAAAAAAAAAAATAGAAAAGTTTATTCCTTATCCGGTTCGAATAAAAACTAAAAAATTAATAGAAAATTCAGGTAAGTGAAAATTAAAAAAAACCAAAAACAAAAAAGGATTCAAAAATTAAAAATTAAAAAAAGAACATTTTTGTAAAAAAGGAAGTGGCATTTCCAGTTTTATGTGTGCCGGATTTTAGTAAATTTTAGAAAAAAATGTTCATTTACTAAAGGAAATCAGTAATTTAAAATCAATAATTTTATGATTTATGATCTAAATTGGGACATTTTTTCTCGATAAACATTTTTACAGTAATTTATTCCGTTTTTTTTTTTTTGGGACAAGTAAACGTGCATTTTAGATATAAATTTAGTCAAATCTGATCAATGTTCTATTAAGTTGATTGATAATATATTATTAAAATAAAATGGAACTATGCTGTTACGAAGGCGAAGTAGTTTCATGTAGTTTTCCACATTTGAATTATTAGGTATAAATAATATTTATGTAATTGTGTGTGTCAAATTTTTGTGCAAAAGCTGTTAAAAAGTTCATTCCATAGCCTTTTTTGTTTTTTTTTTATGTTCTTGACAGTAACTTAGATAAAATTACATTTTCGTGCTTGATTAAGAACGGTACTTCAAGTTTATACTACCATATTTTACTACAAATTATCAAGATGTTTTAGGAGATGTTTCGTACTCATCAGTATGGTATTTGTAGTGTTAGACTACCTATACAACTCCTGCTTTTGTTTTGGTTTATTTTTGGTTTATATATTACAACTTATTCATACATAAACCAAAAATAAACCAAAACAAAAGCAGGAGTTGCATAGGTAGTCTAACACCATAAATACCATACTGATAAGTTCCAGTAGTGTTGTGATGAACGAAATATCTCCTAAAACTTATTGTTATTAAAACAAACTTGCTATAGTTAAGCAAGTAAAATTCTTAGATACACTGGTGATATAACTCTTATATCTATATATCAAAGATAATAATATAAATAAATAGGACTTCTGTTTATATTTATTTATTGACAAGTAAAATCCAATAGAAATTTCATTATAATTTCTAATTAGATTTATAAAATTTACAATTAAATGAAATAGAAAAACTGGTAATAGAAATTAAGTGTAGCTTTTGGCTGAAAAAATTATTCACTCAACATAGCACAAAATCGATTTCAACAATAAAAAAACTATAACTCCAAAAATTTAATTACCCTGATCTGAAGGACAGTCGAAACTAAACCATATACTCCAAGCTATAAATATAAAACAGTATATTTAGCCAGCTTTGGGGCTGGACTATGAAGTTTAACTTGATAACTATACATCGTCAAAAGAGGTTCCTTACAATCATCAAGAACTTACTTACTTACTTAGCAGACACAGGCTTAACAGACCATGTAGGTCTTGGGCCTGATTCACCAACGTTAAGAACTTTATCGCCGATCACGGGCGGATTCTATCCAATTGAAGATGCGAATTATCACGAACGTATTCCGCTATGATTCAAATGGAGATATCCCCAGAGATCTCAAAACAAAAACCACGCTCGGTGGCGCAGTAGAAAGGCACCGAAAGGTCCCAGGTTCGATTCCCGATGAAGCAAAAAAAAATGCTTTATGGATTTTTCGGCCTGGTCCAGTACCCTTTGTCATTGGGATATAATAAATTGCAAAAAATTAATTGAGAGTATAATCTGGTAACAAATTAAATAAAAATGAAACTATTCTATTTAAGAAGGCTTAGTTCCTGACAATAGGAGTAGTTTTCCACATTTAAGAGTTGATAAGCCAGTAATTTGTTAAATAAATATTAAGCACGAAAAGGTGATTCTACCTAAGTTACTGTAGAGTGTAAAAAATTACACTGAAGTCATTTTATGTGCATTTTATGATGTTATCAAATCAAAAAACAAATTAATTCATCATAGTACATAATCTAAAGGCAATTGACCAGATCAAATGAATTAAAAAGGTGCTAATGAAAATGCTAAGACTCTACGATTTAGTAGCATAAAATAAATAATATAGGGCAGCAGAAATATTGATTCATATGTAAACCCACAAAGGTTTTACTTTTTAAGCACATTTTTATTTTCAATCTAGTAAAAATTTATTCAAATATGTAATAAGATTGTACTACAATAACCTAAAAATTGTAAAAAAAAAACTATGCTCTGATTCGAATAGCTCTTGATGTAATACGAAGCTAAACAAAATTTTGGAAAATTTTATTTGCTTACGAGAACTTCTTCATCATTACGAGAACATTATTATACTGAAAATGCATCTTCAACATTTTTTGTTTGTTCCTTCAGAATAAGTATAAATATTTGCAAGAGTGTATAAAATCTTATTCGGTTCAAAATGTGGGTCTGTAACGAATTTAAGAACATAATTAAAGAACATAAACACATATTGCAAAGCTGATGTTAAATATGATGTGAATAAAAAATTATACTGTGCAGTTATTTTCTAAGTTTAAAAATCTGAACTTCAAACATGTTATACATTAACTTCTTCGTTTAGTAGTGCATTCTTGAATATGGTTTGTGATTTTTTAATTAAAGCGAATTTCTATTATACTGATATTAAAATAAACAAAATTTTGAAATCGAAAAATTTCAGAATGAGTACAGAATTCCTACATCAGATCCGATCGATATTTCAACAATGAATCAGAAAACAAAGTATATACATACAATATACAGTAGCAGTCAATAGCTTTCAGTAAATTTCTCTAATCAAAATTATACCATAATCCAAATTTAAATTGCAATTTTTAATAAATTGAAAAATCTGCCTTATATTATACAGTTTTTATTATTAACTGAAAATTAAATGACCTGTCAAATTAAAAATTATTTTATGTTTTTACATTTTAAAAACTTTAATTGAATGCATTAATTTTTATTATTGATATTAAATTTAGTATTCTAAATTCACTTTATTTTTTCAAATTGTGTTTCATTTATAAAAAAAAAAACAATTTCCAAACAAAAACCACACCATTTTATGTTTTGTGAACATCCAAACGTAAATTTTATTGAGTGAAATTTAAATCATAAATTGACAATTTGTGATTGTTTTTTATTGTTTGTATAAAAAAAAATAACACAAAATTTAACTTTTATAATTTTAATAACATTTTGTTACACTTACACCTTTCATATGTACATCTACATATATTTTTTTATAATATAAATATTAAAGTGTAATTGCATAATAACAATATGAAAGGTTAGAATATAAAATTTCCGGTTCATTTCATTTTACAACCATCATTAAAGTGTCATTGAATTGAATTGTAATAAAAAAAAAACAAAAAATAAATTGACATTTTACATAAAATAACGTGGAATATGGAGCTAATTTTATAACAACAACAACAACTTTATAACTTTATATAGCTTTGATCAAAGAAATTGGGCTGAAATTATTCCCACGTCTCCCCATGATTCTTTGTACAAATGATTTTATACATTTGCATTTATAAGATAGGTGCATACCTTTTTATAAGTCGTAGTGAATTTTTGTTATTCATTTAATAATTTTTATCAGTTTCTAATTTGACTTTGCATTACCATTCGTTTTTTGTTCAATACGCGCGCAAGCAAATTCATTTTCTATACTTTATTTGAATTTTTTACTTCATTTAAGTTAGTTGGCTAGTTTTAAGGATATTTTCAATTACAGTAATTAGTTTCTGTTACAACATTAGACAACATGTGACTCCGTACGTAGAGATGCTCTGAAACACAAATTGAACTAGTACGAAACTTGTAATTCTAAATAATCACCCATTATATCTTAGACGCATCTTCTGTGATCCTGTAAAAAAATATCGATTCTCAAGTGATACTTTTCTATTCTGTTAGATTTTTCATACGACGTGATATCGTTTTTTCATAACTTCAAAATTTTTATCGACGGAGCATCGCATCAAATTATATTCAGTTATTAATAAGTTATATATTAAATGGACAAAACAGTTAAGTAAGGGTTAATTAACATTTAATGAATCTGTGGATATCCGGAACATGTAGGTAAGTATCTTTAAAATGTCTTCGACGTTCTCAAATACATAACATTTTAATTACCTAGTCTAGTTCGGTCCAATCTCGAACAGTCACAGAGATTATGCTTGATGTTCTGATAGTATACTGATGAGTATAAAGCTTCTCACAGATTTGATAATTGAAATCTCAAATATTTTGAGTGCATTATTCTACCTTAAGAACTCTTTCTTCAATTTTATTATTTTTACTTACGATTCACACTTTCTTTAAATTGACGAATTTGTGAAAACATGAACATGTTATCATAACCATGAACGACATGGCAATGCCATAAATCATTTTAACAGTATGGCTATGCCATAAAGTTTTAGAGCAGAAAAAGCAAAATTATGTTTTTTGACAGTCTTTTTTTTTTGTTGAAACCGAAGACAGCAAAGAAGTAAAAATTATTTTATTTAACTACTAAGCAAAGAAAAACTAACCATATTGAGCCCACATCGTGGTGGTGGCTTTTAGCTGCTAAACATCTGAAATGTTACAGCATTTTATTGAGTCCATATGAGGGCAATAACTTATTGGATTTTTACACAAGATAAAACTAGATCGCTGCAAAAAAATCCTACATTTATATTTGGGAAATTTTGTTATATACAAAAAACATTATTAAACCGTCAAACCGACATCTGTTGAAATAAATTATTTTATTTTTATATATATTTACTCTAAAAAATTATTAAAACGCTGGTATAAAGAAACTATTCCTGATATTTTGAAAATATAATTAATCAACGTATAATATTCCAAATTAGTGTGGAAATATCCTAATGTGAGGGATAAAAATGATATTTTACACTTCTTGTCGTACGTTTTGAGTTTTCATATAAAATAATGTCATTGAGTCATGTTAACAGTGATATAAGTCATCTTATCAGCCATGTAAGCCATGTTATCAGTCATGCTATCAGTGACGTAATGTCATGTTATCTCCGTCTTTAAAGCCAACAAAATATTATCACATCTAAAACGTCGAAAAACCGGTTAATAATTTTAAAATTTGTAAATTCACTTTTAATAAAATTTTACCTCAACTCGACAACACTAATAATAATTCTACTTTATATATCTTTTTGTTATTTTATTAATATTTATTTATTTATTTCCTTGATACATATTTACAGTTTTTTTTTTTAAATTTTAGAGCTTGTTATAATATTATTTTACTTTTTCCAAGTTAAATAATAATTGTGTAGGTATGTAACAAAATTTACTTTTGTAAACAATTCCATAATACCTTTTTAAAACTGTTTTTTTAAATGACATAAGCATCAAGTGTCGTAAATCATAATACTTTAAGTATTATTACAGGAAATATTTCATACCATATCATATCATATTCTCTCTCACTCCTAATTTTTGTTCCTGATACATATTAATATGTATGTAGTAATGTATATTATATAGTTAAAATCAATATTTTCATTTTATTTAATCCCATTTCGATAAATTTATTTTCAATTTCAATAATTTCAAAAGTAATTCCATTTTTTTTTTCTCCTGTCATCAAAACAAAAAGAATAATAAAAGAAAAGAAAAAATGAGAGAGTGAGAGGCAACAAATTAGTCGTATATCAAATTTTCATTTTATTTATTTTTTTTTTTTTTTTTTTTGTTTTGACATTTTGAGATATCCAGATTCCAGAGGTGATAAACTAGTTTTTTTGTTTTTATTTGTTTTTACACCTTGATATTAAATTATTTCCGTGTAATTAATTTAAGGTATTAATTAATAATTATGGTTGAATAATATTAGATAATAAAATCAGTTCCGTATCAACGAAACAAAGATAAGCTCGGCTATTTCATATTTGATCATCAATTATTCGATGAATATATTAGATTGATTTTAACCGAATCATTGTTTTTTTTCAGCGGTTGTAGTTTTAATGATTATAAGACGTCTTACGTACATTTGTATAGAAATAAATAAATAAATATTTTTCAATTCCATCAAATCGACATTCATGCATGGCTCCCCTCACATTTCTGCTTGAAATCTTGAGAAACATGAAAATGTTTATATATATTATAATACATTTAAGAAAATTGTATTTTCTTAGAATTAAAAATTAACTGATTACATTTTTTTTTAAAGGAGAAAATGTTAGTGCACCACTGCACCGCTCAGTACAGCGCTGTACAGCCTTGCACCCTTACAATTGTTTTAATAGTATTTAAAAAAATTTCCTCGATTGATCTGAAAAAGTCGGGTCTACGTAAAGTAAAAAAATGGCACCGTAAAGTAAAAAAAAAAATCAAAATCGGTCTTTAATGTCAAAACTCTTTCTTACAAAATATGACAATGATTGAAACAAATTCAGTTTTCAGAAGATTTATTCTGAGTGAAGTTAAGTTAATTTTCGAACTGCAATGAATATAGAAGAAGCTACAAACAAACAAAACTTGGGCAAAAAAAGGAAAATGAAATTAAATTACGCTAAATTCAGTACGTATAAAAAAATAATAACTCCTCTCTCAGTTAAAATCGAAAATTAAACCTAATATTTTGGCGTGATCTTGACGAAACAAGAACTTTAGTTTAAATATTGAAAGTAATGTTGGCTCATTTAGCAAAATTCTGTAGTCTCGACTTACAACAGAGTTTTAATCTATAATCAAATATTGAAATCAATTTGGGTATACGATATTCAAACATAAGGATATGTTAAACATGGACTATATTCAGTATACTCGCATTGCCGATATTCATCGAGATTTGATTATCTCAAGGTACAAAACTCGTCTGATCCAACATGTCAATACAGATGCGTCTATAGCTTAATGGAGAATAAAATTTTTGTTAAACAACTAAACCGAACAAGACTACAAGTAGGGTGATCGTTTGAGCAAAAACTTATGGGATCTAGTTGAGTAAAGCCTTATTAAATCCACATTTTAGATTTTTTTAGTAAAAAGTAAATTAATGATTAGTCTTTAAACCTAGTCTTAATGTTGCAATTATGAGAGGAGTATTTCAAACTGCTCTCTCCAGAAGCAGTCTCCTCTGAAGCCTCTTGCAAAGATTTACTAACTTGAATGCTGGTTCTCATTCAAAGCGATGAAATACAGTTCAACGATACAAGTGCATGAGCATGGTTGAAAATATTGTTAAATTAAGCATCATTTGTAAATTGTATTTTGTAATGGCCTTACAAAATTTATTAAATTTATTTCTTACCATTGTCGACTTACCTTGTAGAATCCACATAATCCCAAAGGTAGAATTAAATCATCAATTAACACCTGAAAAAGGATTATCCTGTATAATTACAATTCATACAATCAGAAAATCCTTTATAAATATACTCATACTCAACATACTCATTTCACCTTAAAGAACACTGATATAAGCCCACAAGGCAGTAAGTGTGGAAATAATTATGTTACACAACACTTTGAAAATAATTATCGTGTAACTCTCAAAAGCCCTAAACCGAAACTATAAAAATTGCAATTAACGACACTGGGAAAATGCACCATTGATTCCCTATGATTTGCCGCAGAGTGACAAAAACTGGTTGAGTAATGCTTAGTTCAAACTTTATATCTTTGAATGAAAATTTCCGTTGTGTAAAATGTACAAGCCTACGCACCAGAAATTAAATAATTTTCTTTACTCAACTTTCATATTCCTACCACTAAATGTTTTTGATTTTATGTTATGACATTTGTCAAACTCTATTATGATGACGTTTCGAAATGAGGAAAAGATATAAAGAAAATAAAGTTGATACTATATGTACTTTAAATTCATATGTACACCATCAACGTCATAACCATTTAAATGTGAAAATGTGTTATTTTGAGATTTGTATTGATTTTGATAAGTAATCACTGTTTTGTCAATGCATTTTCAAATTCAGGCATTCAAAATAAATAATTTTCGTTTTGTCATAAAAATATTTTTCAATCTTCAGATACGATGAGTAGATGAAGCGAAATCAATTTGATGGTGATGATGATGCGATGAACAAGTTTAACTGTAAAGTTCGTCATCATCATCTACCTATTTACGTGCACGTAAGTAGTTAGATGAGAATACAAAAAAGATAACGGTATTCAAATTAATATCGTGTGATAACATATGAGCATGAGTATGTATGTATGTATGGATATGTAGGTACCCTATACCATTTAATCCTGTGGCTTTTGTTTTTGGTTATGGTAATCATACCGTAGTGTATACGACTTAGAATTTACGTCATACATATTTCTTATTGTCAATTTGTAATCAAAATGTGAGGGGTGTTTTTTTTTGTTTTTTTATATTTCTTTTTAGGTATGTACATAAGAAAAGGAAACAAAGGAAAATAAAAATACCGTTATAATATTACAATTTCTCTTATTTTGTTTTTCATTTATTTTTGTTTTTTTTTATAATATTTTATGTAAATTATAAAAATTTTTGGTAAAATTATTGAAGTTTTTTTTGGTATTCAGAGTGGGTAGAGGAAAAGCGGAGAAAAATTTAAAATGAGTTTTCTTTTCAGTTAAATTTGGTAAATAAAAATTTATGGTTATTTCCTTTTGTTTGTTTTTTTTAGTTTTTTTTTTTTTTTTATATTTGAAATTCAGTTTTTCGTTCTTCAGTTCTTCATGGTAACAAATTCAAAGAGAAAAGTTTTTCTTTTATATAATAAAGTTTCTAAAAATTAGGACTGTTGAATTTTAATTTTATGAGACGCCCTCATCATCGTCATCTTTGTTATTTAGGTAGTGGTGTGCAGAACTAAAATTGGAATTTCATTTTACATTCTTAAATTTTAGTTTTCTTCTAATAAAAAAAATCGTTCTTAGAACAATTTTTTTTTTTTGGTTAAATTTGTCCTGAAGGATTTTTAATCACCACATCCCCAGTGGTAAAGCACTCAGTTATTTGTTTGGGTATTTATCCAGAGTTAAATAATAAATTAAATAAATAAAAAAAAAATTAAATATTGTAAAAGGAAGAGTAATAAGAGAGCTGATTTGTTAAATCTACTCAAAAGTAAACTCAAATATTGAGTCATTTTGATTTTTTGAGTTTTTTTTTCAAATTTCTCTCTTTGTCAAGCATTAGGTCGGAAGACATAAATACATTACAATTTATATATAAATGCATCCAACTATTGAAGGCAACAACTACCTTCATATATAAATGAATTGTTTCTATTATCAAAGGATCAGAGTAAATTTTTAAATAAACTCAGAGCTCAATTCAAATATTGAGTCAATTCATTTTTTGAATTCTTTTTAACTTTTTGCCTTTACATTGTCAAACATTAGGTCGTAAAACCTTTTTACAATATAAATGCATGGTTTTAACTATTGACGGATTGGAATAAAGAAAATACCAATGCGGTTAGTGTAGTGGGGTGATATGAGAGAACCCAAATTTAAATTGAATGAGTGCAATTTAAAACTCAATTTTATCTTCGATCAAAGTTTGATTGATTTTAAAATTTGAATTGATCAATGCTTTAAGTCAAAATTCGAATTTAGGTTTTTTTTTGTGGAACTTCTATGAATGGTTTTTATTTCATATAAATCGAAATTTTTCAATAGAAATTCCAAATTGTACAGTGTGTTTCGAGGATAACTATGTGGTGATTTGACAAATCGTAATAACGAAAAACATTTGTAGACAGTAAGGGTTTTAAGAGTTATGACTCTTTGAGGATTTGATAAATCGTAATAAACAATAAAATGTAGAGACAGTAAGGTTCTTAAGAGTTATGATTATCCACTCCAATGTGTACAATATTCGAGAATATTTCCGTGGTGATTTGACTAGTTGTAATAAGAAAGAAAATTCATTGATTGAACGGGTCTGTTCTCTATACAACTTATAAAAGATATTGGCCCTTTGCAAATGTTCTAAATTTCGAAATAATTTTGCTTAATTTTTGGCCTATAAAGTATAGCAAAGCAACCATATATAAAGTAGGATAAAGTTTGAAATAAATTTTTAAAGATATCTTTCAAACTTCATTTTCAAACTTTACTCTTGATTTTTTCCATTAAAGCTATCATACTGGCATTACAAAAATATTATGGAAATTCCTTCATAGCTTAAGTTGTGTTCATCATTATTATCTATTGTTCCTATACAGTTCAAGGTAGACCATAACCTGATTTACAACTTCCTTCATTGTGCTCTGTCTTTTCCAACTGTCCTCCATCTGTTAACTAAATCTTTCAACACTTGTCCACAATTTCATCCAGTAATTATTATCTTGGTTTACCTTTTCTTCTAGTTGTGTATTGCATCGTATATTCTTCATCCTGATTATTCTGTTGATACTGCTGATCCTAATGATCATACTTTTGAGCTTGATAACTATCGTGTAGAGAACTACAGGAAAATAATTTCGGTAACATCAAAAATGCATTGGAAAGTCAAACTAGCAATGTGTACTTGATCAAAAATGTGTAAAAAAAATTTGCAATTTTTGAGATCAAAAATGTTTGATATCGATTTTAATGTCGAAGTGAAACAGCCGAGTGCGCAGCGAAAATTTTGAGTATACATTTTTTTTTTAAATTTACTGCAATCGGTGTTTTCAATCATACGGAAATTAAAAACAAATGTCAAAAAATATACGCTTTTTGACATTTGTTCTTAATTTCGTTATAATTTCGAAATGACAGGAAATTTTAGTCATTTTTAGTTAAAATATTGGTGAAAACAATCTTTTTTATTAAGTTTTGGTAACAATTTTAACATGTCAATAAAATTCAGTATAGTAAGCATACTTCAGTGAGAAATTAATTATAAAGATTTTTATAGCGAATTGCTAATAACAGTTTGAAGTATAAAAATTAATTTACTTCGAAAAAATTCAAAAACCAAACGTTATTGAAAATATCTAAAGAATATTCAGGTCGTCCTAAATGACTAGATGATGTAGGCACGGTTTGAAGCAATTCATTTAACTTTTAAAATTACTTATAACGTTTTTCAGAACAAGCGCATTATTTTTTTATGCTTTTAAGAAAAATTATATATCGATATGTACCTTAAAAATGTATTCCTGGATACATATTCGGAAGTGATTGAAAAATATATCCACAGGACAGGTATTGACTATTTTCAAATAATTTTGAATTTTAGGTATGTTTCTAATTTTTTTAATATATTATAATACGCTTCAATTCCAACTAGCTATTTTTTTCTTTTTCAATATTTTCATTAAAATTAGCTTAAATATTGAAAATAGGCCATTATACTTAGCTATAATTAACTAGTTCTAGCATTTGTTCCTTCATTAGAGTTTTCATTTCAAGTTTAAGCAAAATATGTATTTGCTTACTAATTTATCAATATCATACCTTTATTAGAATTATTAGAATGCTTTTAATTACCATATAAACAGAATATCTGTAGTAAGGTGCAAAATTTCAAATCCCTATGGGTTATTTACTCGATCATTTTAACAACATCTTATTTGCCATCATTGGAAATTTAAACATATATTATCCTAAGACCTCAATAATTCTAAATAATCAATATTCTTAGATATTCTATTGTATTCAATTAATTATGATATAAGTTAGTCAAAAACATAACTTCAATTTAAATTAATATAGAAATACAAAATTCAAATAATATTTTTAATGAAAACTAACTATATAATATAAACTTACAATAATTTTATATTTTTACAATAACAGCAGCGTTCTACTGTAAAATGAAATTAATTAAGATATAATAAAAGTAAAAAGTTCTATGGCGCCATCTAAATTTAACACTTGAATGACATGACAATTATTATGAAATTATGGGCAAAATGAAACAAATGACAAATGACAGATGACAGATGACATATATAAGCAATAAAAACCAGATACTATGTTATGACAATTACATGATGTTACAATTTGTATATATATTGTAATTTGTATATGTTTTGGAGTATTGCGTCGTACTTACAAACATCCAGATAAATGTATAAAATTATATATATATAATAATAACTAGCATCTTATATAGTTAGAATTTTAAGATCAAAATGTAAATCAATCGCTTTCATCAGTTAACAAATTTCTAAGATCTCATAGATCATAAATGATGGTTATTATTTACTGTGCAATGTTCTATTATCTTCTATTTAACATTGTATATATATTCATATGAATGTTTTATTTTGAACAATCGTGTATATTCATGCAGAGCTCTAATGGTTAATATTATTAATCCCTACTCAACAAACAATTTTTTTCGTTTGCTAATATCCCCCGGATCAGAACATTAATGCAGGTTAATTCTCCCCAAACACCTTTATGATTATTCCTATATATGTTAAGTATTCACAATGAAATATTTATGTTTCTCCAATGAATTTTCTATATTTTTACAATTTTCTTTAGAAAAACAAAAAGATTATTTCGTAGAAGTGAATTTGTTAACAAAACAAAATGTTATTAGAATTTTGTTTCAGAAACTAGGGTTTTCTAAAAACTCTTAATAAATTATTAATTTTATTTAGAATTTAAATTGTTAAAGTGAAAAAAAAAATGCTTGAAGGAAGGAAATCAAAAAATAAATTTAACATGGTGTTTTTTTTTTTTTTAAATGTCAAAATGATATTTTCTATATAGTCGTTGGTTCGGTAGCAACCTAATTGAAATTGAATAGAAAATCAATATGACATTCTGTAGCGATAGAAATTCGGTAGAAATCGTTTTTTTGTTTTTTTTTTTGTTTTTCATTGTTATTTTACACTTCTAAAGTGATATTTTTATTATTTATTCTGAATTCTTTGAAATTGTAAGTTGAAAAAAAAAAACTGAATTTCCGATAGACTCCTTTGAATAATTTTTCTTGTATAGAGAGTATCTATACACAATATACAAGGAGCACTCACTTATTTGAACTCAATTGGGTTATCGTTTTATTTCATTTTAATTCAAGATTTAATTTAAAAGGTTTCTTTTATATTAGGAGAGGTACCTATATTAAGAAGGGGTATTTTGTTAAAGAATTTCCAAAAGGTAAATTTAAATTTAGTTATATTGGAATGAAATTTTGTTATTATTTTGTTGTTGTTTTTTTTTGTTGAAATATTTTCAGAGATTTTATCCGAGAAGTTGGAAAATTTTATTCGTTTAGACTTTAATAAGAATTTAAAGATTTTTTTAATATTTAATTTGGGGATAATTAATTTAATATTATTATTTAGTTCCAATTTTTATTTATTTTAACTATGAATCTAAAGATAAATCTTAAAGGTTTTTTTTTGCACACCGAAGTCCATAAAAATTAAATCCGTAATAAACAAAATCCGTAAAAATCAAAATCCATAATTTGAAAATCTGTAAATCACAAATGCCGTAAAATAAAACAACAGATGACAGTGAATATTTAGTATTAAATTTTCAACACTTTCACCTGTTTCTGACATATTTCGGTACCTTCCCATTTTTGAAGGCAACAAATCGCGTTCGTTTGAAGGCACTAGCCACCGACTTTAAAAATAAATTTTGTTTAGTTTTTTATATTTTTTAGAACAAGCTTGCCGTCTGCAAAAACAGGTTTTCAATAAATATGTAGCGGGGGCTTGGGGCAGCAGCCACCGACCTTAAAAATAAAATTTGTTTTTGTAAGTTTTTACTTACCTTGCTATTTTACTAAAATTTGGATTTTGTCGCATTTGGATTTTGAAAAATGGTATTTTATCGTATTTGGATTTTGGAATTCTGGATTTTGTCGTTTGGATTTAATCCATTTGGCTTTTCACATTAGGTGTTTCGTAGCTATTCCATCTACAAGCTATTTTTGGGAATTTCCCATATTAAGTGCTTATAAAAAGTTTTCTGAAGTTCTAGCAACCTTAGGTTGTTCTTACTGCTCTTGAAGGTTTAAAGTACATTGGCAGTTTTTCCGTTACATGGATTTTAATTTTACGGATTTTATTTTGACGGATTTTGTTTTTACGGAATTAGGGATTTTTATCTCTTAGACTCATCTCGCTAGATCGCGTGAAATTATCTCGGAAGAGATAGGTTTGTATTTTGTTAGAGACAGGCGCGATAACGAATTGCCGCGATGGCAAATGTCAAAACAGTGTCGTGAGTAATTTCTGTTAGACTTTTGACGAGAAGTGACAGCCATTTTTTATTTCCTCAAAAAATGTGAACGATAGATGATTTGTATGAAAATATATACTTAGAGCTTTTACGATGCAAATTTTCAAGTGGATATATTTTGAAATAGCTTCACAATTAGAAATTGATTTTTATTTTAATCGAAAAAAATAAAAATTGCCTTGTAACTGTTATCGGTAATAGAAAAAATAAAAATTATTTCATAACTATTAAAAATAAGACAAAAAGGTAAAAATTGAGAATTAACTATTTTATATGAGCGAAAAATTTTTTGATTAAGAATAATTATTATTTTTAATTTTTTTTATACAAATTGAAAATTTATGGATCTTTTGTGAGATCGATAAAAGACCTCTTACCGATCACATACATATACTTTATTCGATATTGCGATAAATCCTTAGGAATGAGTTTTTTCATTAAAAAATTTATCTATATAGAAGTTATTTGCAGTCACTAGATATAAGCATGTTTTATCATTTCATACAATAAATGAGTTTTCCAAACCAGTTTCGGCCTGATGCGCTGTTGCAATTGCTTTAAGGGAGACATTATTGATTTTAATTCAATATATGTGACTTTCAAATAATAAGAGAAACCTCCAACATAGATTTCATAGATATTTTGTAAATCGTATACTGGAATTGTATAGATTTTTTTCTTTTTACTTTAATGAAAATACATTTCACAACCTTCTCTAATTATCTGTGAACTACAATTTTTATTAAAAATATTAACATCATATTTTAAATTCTTTTAAAATTCAAATCTACACATCGTGGTTACACATTAATTCCATTTCAATTAAAATTAAGGTTCTTCGAACTTTAAAATCAATATTTTATGTCATGCAAATGTTTTTTATTTCTTTTTTTTTGTTAACTTTTAAACTTTTTAAAACCGTGATAATCTCAGTCTCATTAAAACATAATCACAATTTTATAACCTTTAAAAATCATGTGTTATTTAATCACTAACTATTAACAAAATATCATTTACTACTAATATTACCACTACTACCACGACTACTATTACTACTCCAACTATTATAAAAATAAATATTACAAAAAGTATATATGTAGGTAATGAAAATTTTAACTACTCGTATATAACCGGTCTTCAAAATGGTAAAATTGTTATACAATAAAAATGATGATTAAAAATTTTATTTTGTTGTTATTTTTTATTTTTTTTTATTATATTTATAATAGTCATTTAAAGAAAAGGTTAATGGCAGTAGTTTTCATTACCATTTCAAAAAAAAAAAAAAAAATACTATATTGTACTCTCATATAGTATAATAGTAGTATTTTTGTATGGATGTAGTTAGCCGGCTTTATTACTGGTATATATATACCATTTTAAACAAGTTTTATTATACATAATATCGACTACAATAAGAGTACATAATAAAAACACTAACAAAAACTTAACATTTGAAAACAATTCGATGATTGGTGGCTTGTGACGACGATTGGAAAAAAAAACTATATATATTTGACCTCTGTACTTTTTTTATACATCTTCTCCCTTTCTATGTTTGCCGTTGTAAATTGTAAAAACATCGTTCAGTCACAGTTGAACAAAAAAAAACACAAAATAAAAAAAAATATTTTTAGATGTTGTTCTTTGAACAAATTTAGTTTTATGAAAAATTCTACAAAATCTACATAAAATTTAAGTACATAATAATATTGTAGACTATAGGATATTGTTCTATGAATAAATTTAATTTTTATGGAAATGTGTGCCAATTGTCCCTAAAATTGAGGTGCAGTTATTGTTCAATAATGGATGCTATTATATTAGCAAATTTTAGTCTAATAAATTATTCTAGAAAATCACCATAAGATTGAAGTGTATGATAAATTATTGACTATGGTTCTGTGGATAAATTTCATTTTTGTAAAAATATCTGCAAACTCTCCCTAAAGTTGAGGTAAAATAATATTGGTCAATAATGAATGTCTTATATTCTAGCATAGTTGGTAATGAAACAATTTATTTATAAATAATCATTGTTCTACAAAAAATGTCTACAAACTCTCCAAAAAATCTAAGTAAAAGTAATGTAGACTTAACAATGTATAGTTCTGTAAAAACTTCAGTTTTGTCTACAAACTCTCCAAAAAATTTAAATACCAAGTATTATAGATTTATCGTTATAATTATATTACAAAATTTTCTTTTAATAAAAAATGTTTACAAACTCTCCAAAAAATGTAAGTAAACACAAATTTTTTAGACTAAGCGTTGTATATAGTTATATTACAAAATTTTAATTGTATAAAAATGTCTACAAACTCTTCAAAAAATATACACAAATTGTGTAGACTAAGCGTTGTAGTTCTAAGAAATATTTTAGTCTTATGAATTCTACAAAATCTTCATTGTTTTTAATGAGCACGCAGCTTCAGTTTTACTCTAGAATATATATATATATATATTCAAAAACCTAACCAAATCATAATAGTCGAGTTAGTCAAACGAATAAAAATTGTACCATCTTTTGGAGTTGAAGTCTAGTACCATCTTTTACAATTGAATATGTTTATGCCACTTCCTCCTCATTTATGCCAGTGAGTGCTCAGTTAAAACAATTATTATAAAACACTATTGATAACACCGTTTTTAGATATATTTATAAGAAATTTTTCATTTATTAAAAAAAATAACTTAACGCAAACATGTTAGAAGGAGTTTTGCAAGTCAAAACAAACACATTCTGATTGTGGAGAACAAAAGCGAGCACATCATATTTCATTAGACTCCAATCCAGACAATTTGATCAGAATTTTAATGGTATAAAATCGAAAAATAGTTATTACCGTTTTGTCAAAATAATCTCCGTTTTTTTCCTACGATTTTTCATGTAATTAATTTTCACTTAGATCTATCGCAAATCTAAGTTAGTAATCTAAAAAAAAATGCTCATTTAGTTTAGCACCTATAAATTATATCTATTTGCTAGTCTTTAATAATAAATTTAAATTTAAATTTGTATTAGTTATATTATTAATTTAATACGGAAATACTACAAAAAAAAAATTAAAAGACATGTATTTCAGAAAATTTTCAATAATGAAAATTTATTATAAATTACAATACAACTGGCAATACAATGAAAAACCACAGAATAATAGTATGATGATGGGTTGATGATAGGGGGGAGGTCGAATCGAAAATATATAGAAAAACAACAACTATAAATAAATAATATTTGTTTCGTTATTGTATTTAGAAAAAAAAAAAACACATTAAAAAATAAGGGATCAAAACAAAAGAAAATCTCAACTTGATGATAATATTATTTTACCAAACGATAATTAATAGCAACAAAAACACTGTCGCGACAGTCATATTTCAAATTGTTCTAACTCGATTTAATCTAATATGTATTGTGTGTTCGTGCAGCCACCACCTTTATACATTTACATTTTAATTTTTTATTAATTTTTCTTTTGTATTATAATATTAAATTTTAATTTTAATTTATATATTATTATGTTTGTTATGTATAACAAAAATATGTGTATATTGTTATACAGGTTGTATATTATTGCCATTGACCATCAAAACATTCATTCGTCATTTAATTTAAATGTTGTTTTGTTTGGTTGCGTTTCACTCTTATTTTTAATATTATTAATACACGAACATATTGTATAGTAGTAAGTAATGGGTTTGATTTGTTTTGTGGGTTAGTTGAGTTTTGTTTCTATATATTTGCTTACTTACCTTTGTTATTTGATGAGAAAGACGATTGATGACGAAAAATTGCGTGACTATTACGATTACGATTTAGAAATTCTCTTTTTAATCTAAAACCAAAATTGACTTTTTTCGGGAATTTATTTTGAATATACATAAGTGATAAAAAGATTTTCCCCTCTGGTAATATTAAGAATATTTGTTTGTGGTGCTGCTGAGTTCACAGCAGAGTGTTGTGTTATACATTTTTTTTTTTTTTAGTTTTTATTAAGAAATAGTTTTCAATGTTGTTTCGTTTAAAGTTTAGTAAAATTGTTTGGTACTAAAATTATTTGATTATTTTATTAAAATGTGATAGTGTGTGTATGTTTATAGTAAAAGTCGAGGTCGAGTTTAGTTATATATATATATATATTTGTTTTTTATGTGTAGTATGAAGATAATTAAAATCAACAGTAGAACACAAATCAGCAATAACAATTAAAGTAACGATTTAATACGAAAAATATGTTTAATTTATTTTCTTTTCGATATTCAGTTTTCCAGGTGATCCTTTAAAGATATTAAAGGATAATAATTTAAATTGTTTTATTTGTTTTTACATTTTGTTATTTATTTATATATACTTTTTTATTTTTATGATTCGCGGAATATTCTGGTATTTTGGTTAATTATTATCGTTGATTAAAATATGGTAACCACTTTGCTAGTGGAAGGATATTTATTATGAAAAAGGATATTTGTTTATTTTTGTTTTTTATTATTCATATTATTATTATGTAGTAGAGGGGAGAATTAAAAATATTTCTTATATTTTTGTAATTAAATGTGATATTAAGTTGAAAGGATAATTTTGTTGATTTTATTTTTATTGTTGCTGCTGTTATTTGTTTTGTTGTTGTTTTTGTTATTGTTTTCATTTTGTTACTTATAATAATAGTAAATTAATTGCTTTAATACTTAATGGTTATGTGATAGTAGAAATGGTTAGTTGTGTAGAATTTTGTTTTTTTTTTTTTTATTTTAATGCGTAATTTTATCGGTCAATGAAAATGGAAAAAATCTGTAAATTTGTTTTTGTTTGTTTTTTGTTTTTTTATTGTAATTTTTTCTGTTTTTTTTAAGAGAAAAGGATATAATTTCGTTTCTGGTTATAATCATTATTTAATGATGGTGAGCATTTAATATACAATCATGTATACATATATATATACATAAAAACGAAATTTTAAATGGAAATTTGATCGTTGTAAATTATTTAATTACTGTTTTTAGTTTATATATATAGAGAGAAGGATAATAGAGAGTTAAATTAATGTAAGTAAGTTGAAACATTATTTTTTTTTGTTTTTTTTTTTTTGTTTTAATTCTCTATTAAGAATATATTTGTATAGAACAGAAGGTTGAACTGTATTTATTTTCTATTTTCGTTTTTAAATTAAAGAAAAAAGTAATGTATTAAATTGTAAAAGTGTATAAATATTATAAATGTTGATAAGATTCTATAATATAAACTGTAATTTGAAGGTAAGAAGATTCTGTCATTATAAGTTATGTATAATCAAACTTTTGGAAAGACAATCTAATTATTCTAATCTATCTATCCAAATATATACAGTTTCGCAGTGTGATATTTAGTGAAAATAAGAATATCAGTTATAAATTAATAAAAAATAATCATGTGTTTGTATTGTAGCTCGGCATGAGCCTTGATCTCATTCACAATGCACCTTTATTTTTTCTTATATCCAATCTTTTGACATTTGTCCTCAACATCGCTCACACATCGCTCAACATCGCTCAACATCGCTCACACATCGCTAAACATCGCTCAACATCGCTCACACATCGCTCAACATCGCTCACACATCGTTCAACATCTTGAACTTGGGTTGAATTGCATTTTCTGCAACTAAAATAATAACGTGTAGTTATTTTCTGCTGCAGAATAACAGTAAGTATAAATTCTGATAAATACAGGAACTCTTTAGTTGCAGTACAAACAATTTTTTAAAAAATATTATTCTGATAATTTGTTAAGAATATCTTTTTATTGTTATTTTATTTAATTAATTGCGGCGTTTTGATATATTGTCATTTGAAGATTTGACATCGCTTAGTTCTGAATCCTCAATTTTGATTTTATACTAATTTTGAAACATAAATCGAAAAAATAATAAATAATTTAATGAGATAATCACATTTGACATATTGGCAAAGCAATATGTTTCATATTATTGGGGCTATGCAGCAAAAACTAACATTATCATCATACAAAAATTTCAAAACATGGTGTTAAGGTTACTTGTAAATGTCCATTGATTTTTGCCAAATAAAGTAATCTAACACAACTTCAATATTGAATCCGTCACAAGTGTAATAGCTAAATATAGCACCACCTACAGGATCCCAGATTCGTCACAGCTACTGGACTGTTCGTAGAATATGTAAAAGTTCAGGTCAGATGTGTGAAGGTGATCGTTATGGACTCACACGTTACTTACATAGTTTCTTGGTAACGACAGATTGCTGTAATTACGACTCCCTGCTGTCATCCCATTTTTAACTAAACAAAATCACTAAATGCAAATGAAAACTACAGAAATTATACTACAATTTAGTAAATCTGATGTTCCGCAGTTAAATTAATTGATATGCAAAGAAAATTAAAAAATAAAAACTTTTTAGCCTTTATTAATATAGTAACAATTATAGATAATATACAGTTGTTTGCATCCATTTTTGGAATGATAAAACTCTACGTCAAAACAGTTAAGTTGTTAATCTTATATAGGGTTTCACAAATATAAAACACTAAAGCAGTTTTTAACAATATACATCATACACTAAATATAAGCTAAATTGTAAAACACTGCCGCAGTGTTTATTCTTTGATTGCACCCATAGTCTTGAAATTGTAATAACATGAATAATCAAACATCGTTTATCAACCAAGAAATATTTTATTCAATTTTAACAGATTAATTGACTAATCCGCTCATAATCTTAAGAATTAATTAATTAAAAAATTAAAGCACAGTTAAACCTAATAATAACAACAACAAAAATATAAATGAAAGTTCAAGCTAATAAGGGTACTAACTAACACTATTTCACTCATATTTCAACTCAAATTTATTTAAAATACTACTTTAAACACATAGTTTCAATTTTTCTTCAAAATTATGTAGGTAAGAAAAAAATGTATGTATAAATATAAGTTTTTCAAACATTTTTTTAACACGTTTCCTACTTAGATCTTAATCTAAAAACATGAAAAAGTGTTTTTCCGTCAAAATGAAAATTATTTTCCAAACGGTTGCATTCGTGTTAACAATTTGACACATAAATAGCACCGGAATACTTTTTATAAGGTTGTTATTTTTTTTATTATTATTTTTTTTTTATGTTTTTGACTGCTTGAAATAAGTAACATAAAATCGAGGTCACATAATTAATAAGATACAAATATATGTATCTAAATATTTATACAAAAACATAAAGTAATAAATTGAAAGCTATGAAAAGCAAAATGTATCTTATAGTTAGTCTTTTGCTTGATGCAATAACACCAATTTATTATTGTAATACTAATTATGAAAAATATATGTAATATATATATATATATATATAATATATATATTTGCTATTTTTAAATTTTTCACTCTGAATACAGTTATAAAAAAGCTAGCGGAAATAAAAACACTTATTAAGCAAACTCTCTTATAATTCATTATTAGAACGATGCAAAATTTATATATACATATATATATATTAAGTATGTAGATTTGGTAATGTGGTTTACACTTTCATGTGCAAAATTTGATTGGTACAATATAGTAAAAATATTGAAATTATTAATAAATATGTACAGAGGAATTGAACATAGTGATATGATTTTTGAAATTTAATTTGTGAGGTAGTACAGTTCAGTAAACTTATTTACCTTAAAACTCATTATTGAGAATTAAATATTTAATGAGATCTAAACAAAATACCATAACTGTTAGTAAAACCGATTTATTAGTTAATCTTCTTTTGTATGACTCTTTGTAACGATCAAATCGTTAATGGTGATTTATTGTATAGACCTTCGAATTACGTTTATGATTTTGCTCAATAAACTGTAATTTAAATTGATTAATTCTAAATCTATTTTGTACCTTTTATCTGAATTTCATTAATTTGGATGATCCTATCGTCTGTCAATAAACTCTCATTTCATTAAATTAATTAATTTTAATGAAGTTGGTTAGTAAATACAATTTTATTTCAATGGCTTTCTATTTTACCATTTGCCCTATTTGCCGTATTAACTGGTTTAACTTATCGACAGCACACATCAACTGATTTATTTTATTTGGTTTACTGTAAATGAATATTCTTGATACACAATATTTTTCAGACTTAATTTTGGCACAATCAGTTTCCATTATACTGTCTAGTAATACATAGTAAATTTAGAGCAAAAGTAGTGAAGTAGTCTGAAGAATAAATTTGATTATTAGAAGTTGGAACAATGACAAAGGACCATTTCCAAGATTACCGAATCAAAATTTAAATCAAAAATAGCCTTTGGACAGTAAAAACTAATTTTACAGAACATTTTGCTAACATTTAAGTTTTGGATCTGGAAATATTTAAGTCACAAAAATAAGAATATCAAATTATTATTAAAATTTAAGATAGAAAATTTGAGTAGTTCTAGCATTAAATAAAAAATATCTACCTTGATCATTCATCAATGTTGCAGAATTCATTTTTTATGAATTTAACAAATAAAAGTCGGTGTTCTGAAAACATAGCATAGTTTAAATGTTTCAAAATAAAAAAACACCCAAAAATACTATAGTTAAAAATTAAAAATGGGATTTGATGAATGGTTATTAATTTAGTTCGTAAAAATATTATCATAATATATAATAAAATATGTAACATTATTCACTGAATATGATGAATTTTATTTCTAGGTTTAGAACAGAATGACATTTTTTTACTCATTTGAGCAAAAAAAATTTGATTTCACATTTTGAAGTTTGCAAGTGACATAAACTTGTATTAACCTAATTTTTTATCTTTAACGTTGAAAATGACATTTCGAAAATCAGATTGAAAAATTCGAAATAGAATGAGATTCAGAACAACGATTTTTAATCCATATGTGAATTTTCATTTTCATTTCATTTTCATTGAATTCCGGAACATGGGTGAATACCAAAAATTAATTTGCATGAAAATTCTTATAACGAATATAAATGTTGAATATATCAGACTCCGGCCTGATATATATTATAATTATGATCTTTAGTCTGGATTTTTCAAAATTATTGTCTAGTGTAACAAAAAACAACAAATAAAAATATCTGTAATTAAATTTTTTTTTACTTGTGTTGTTTTTCGGTTTCTAATCAGAGCTATGACAGATCTGTGAAAATAAAATTCATTTTATACTCATACCATTCATATTATCCGTTATGTTTTAAAACTGTTTTTATACAGAATTCAGTGTACAGTATTGATTCATAATATAAACTTGTAGTACTAAAATAGGAAGCTAAGTTCAGTACCAATGTAAGTGATTACGAAAATAAATTATTCTCTTTCTACCTGGACCTGTCGGTGTATACTATATAAACATTGTTTTAGCAAAATTTATTATCTTAGATCATCAACACCCAATCAAGATTATAAAGTTTTAAAAGTAATAGATAATAAATTTATGTATACAACCTAATAGAATAAGGGCTTGACAAAGCCCAGGTGGTTGATAAGCCATCAAAAAATATTTATTAATAAATAAAGAATTAAAAGTAATAGTAAATATATAAAATTACCGAATAATAAAGCTTTTTACAGCTTAGTTCAAATATTTTTTTATAAATTTAGGAACTATTAAAATACTGTTTTTTTTGTGTTTGAAATCTTGCACATGTTTTCTATTCAATTTAGAACTCTTGCATATAGAAATATATAAACCCACATACTTTTTAATTTCCGTACACAAATTGCATAACTGTCTTTTTAAATTAAAAAATGAAAGACAAAAACAAGGCAAAGAAAAAAAAACTAAAGCAACAAAAAAAAAACAAAGTTGAAATCCAACTTCAAAATTCATGATATGCTCCATAAATTTTTTTTATGAAGGTTTTTGTTGTTTACCAAACCATAGAACTGTTGGTGTATTTTTGCTGCATTTTCTGCACAACAATTACATAAAATATTCCAGTTTTATTCAAGGTAAATTGCAACAAAGTCAAATTTACACTATATAGCAACTAATTGTATATATACAGTCGAAATATAAAATTATACACATAAAATTCATCGGGTATATATGAGTGTAAATGTTCATATATATATATAATGTACATTATGTACTGTATGATGCAAAAATCACTTTCCATTTTATTATATATATAAAAAAAATAAAAATAAAGGAAACAAGTTTATTACTTTGTGTATTTTATCAACTTCTAGAAAATCATGTTAAAGTTTATTACACTTCTGATGGCGCTTTCCTCACTCTGATTGCAATGAGTGTTTTTATTTTATTTTTGTAATATTTAGGTACAACTTGTGTCGCTCTAAAAAGAATGAAATTTATTGATCAACATTTCTTTAATAATTTAAAAACTATTTTTTTTATACAGTTATTCAAATAATCACTTACAATTACATCTTAAAAATTATTTCTATATTTTTTCAGTTCTTACCACATTTATGTGGTCTAATCTGACATTTGAATAATCAAAAGGGTCAGTTGAGTTATTCTTAAACCCAGAGGTATAATATTTTCTAAAAAAATTGCATTTTTGATTTCCGATTTCCTTTTCCAGGAATATTAAAGACAGAGGGTAAGAAATTTAGAAATATTAGGTATGCAAGTAAATAACAAAAATAATCTGAATTACTTATGTATCTAATGTTGTTAGTTAATGGATATTATACCAATTATTCTACCAAACGACCTGTCGGTCAATAATCTATAAATTTTGTACGATGAAAAATATTGTGAAATTATATATATGGCCTGATGCGTCCATTGTTGTATTAAGACCTTTGAAATAATTACAAAAATGGGCTCTTAATCGTTTATCGATGATCCAAACCTAATATGTACCACTAATCTCCATAATTTTCAACATAATAGTATTGTTCGAAATACCTTCTTATTATTTAAGATACCAAGTAGACATGGGTAGGGTACATATTCAGTTGAAATCATGTACTAAAATCTGTAATATTTATTTTCATTAAAATGTTCTTGTTGTAAGGTTGTTGAAGTCCGTCAACGTCAAAATAAAGGTAATAGAAATTTGGTTAGAGTCAGAATTTCATAAATATAAATTTTTTATATCATATTATATATTTTCTGCTTGTATATATATATCTACATTTTTTGGTTTTTAGTCTAAATTATACCAACTGGTATTAAAATTTCAAATCTAATATTTCAACTATATAAATGTATATGCATATAAGTATTGAGCTTCACGAGGCGTAATTTGAATACACACAGAATCTTACATTTTACATTATGAAAACAATTCGTATATGCAAATTGGCTACAATTTTAATTCTTAATTTCGTCCATAGTTTAGTCAAAGAACACAAAAATAATGTTAGGAGTAGATAATAAATGAAATTTCTCCAACAACGTCAATCGATGTAAACCCACAAACATTTCATAGACTATGTTTAAATAATCTTTAATAATAGGTAACAATCTAGTGTTTCCAGTTACATGGTTTACTGTTTTTTGCTGACTATCTCTATACTAATATTAAAAACAACAACAAAAAGAAGTAATAATTGTATTGTAACATAATATTATGTATCATATGTGTATGTTTGTATGTATACGTATACGTTATTTTGGTTACAGGCAAGGCCTAAATGCATAGAATATAGGCCAACCGCAATTACGGTTCTTATTTCCACCCTACGAACCAACCAACCGTCTCTATACAAACTCATTAATGTAAAAAACAAAAATTTGTTTGTCCATTCTTCTCTTAACTTCTCAACGCTCCTTAAAAAAAAATTTTTCTTTATTGTAATATCAAAAAATACAAACACAAATTAGCTGCAGATATAAATTATGATAAAATTGAAAATTTATTTTTTTACCACTCTGTACACAATATACAGAGTAGAGTATTGTATTTTATTTTTCAGTTACAATTTGAGTCCTAGGTATTGTATAAGAGTCATAAAATTGCATTTATAAAAAAAAAAAAACAACAAAAATACTTTATTAAAAATTTGGCATTGAAAAAATAACGAAATTTTGTTATATGAACTAAGTACACTGTACTGGACTGGAATCGTAATCATTTCTCTTTAGAATTTGTAAAATATCACGTTCTTATGACTAGTATGTATGTATATAGAAATATATCTTTTATTTGAACAAAGAATTGAAAATGGCAGTCAACCTTCTTTATTTCATATTTTCTCTATAAAATCGTTTTAGTTTTATAAAATCGTCACAGTTAATCAAATACTGTAAATGGTATATGATTTTTTAAAATTGGTACAGATGAAGATGCTTGGTGGCGACACACAAACATTTTTGATTCTGTGAATATTAGGTATCTGGATTTATTACTTTAAGTGCATCTGAAATTACTAATTACAGACGAAGACATTTCGAAGGCAACTCAAGAAAATTTTAATATGGAACATTGGTGATAATACTAAGTATCTTCATCTGTACGTGTAGCTTAGGATTAAAATTCGGTTTAATAAAATTACTATAATATTTTGGAAGGTCGATATTAGATTTAAATTTTATATAAACATCTTAGAACAGTGTTCTTAAATTAACATAAAACGAAATCGATAGGTAGGTGCAGTTTTATTGTTAAGTAATCTTCCAACATTTTTCCATATATGTATAGTATTTGGATTTAGTGCTTATGTAGAGCCTTCAAAAAATGTTCGTCCCATTTGAACAAGAAATGATTTAATTAATAATTCACTTATATGGACAGGAGAGTACAGTTTGAATTTTACGAGAATACTGCAGTTATATTATAGTATTAAATGTAAACCAAATTTAATTTAGATACTTTAATGATGAAGTTGGGACTATAGGTGAGCTAATAATAATTCAAAGATGTGTTTCAGATTAAAGATATTGTGTTGTGTTAGGCATATTTAATTTTGAATATAAAAATTTTAATAAAAGTTTTTTTTTGTTTCACTTTCACAGTAATCAGTAAATTGATCTGAAAATGAAAGTCTGTTACAAATGAGAGGGATTCAAATTCAATTTTGGATGGTTCCATACAATATCACTATCTTATTTATACTTATTTATTTATGTTATAGATTATATACCCAATGTTATAAGGCTAATTTTACCTACCTTGAACGGGTTGGTCTTCTTCAACGAGTTACATTTACTTTTTATATGTATTGTGTTTTCATTGAAATTTTACACTGATGGTAAGTTTTTTTTCCGTCACAGTCACCTAATTTTAAGATTTTTTAAATCGAACTGTTCTCGACAGACAATACATTAAATCGTGCTTTGAATTGTAATTGGTTAAATGGTAAAACCTTGAAGCGTAAATTGTTATATAAACCTATATTCTTGGTATAACTATATATGGTATACCCGTCAGTCAAGCTTTCACTAAAAACGGTTCAACATAAAAGCGAATAAGAGCATTGCCACCCTAACGATATCTACCTAGTAACTAAAAATAATTTCTAACAATAATTTTAGATTTCTTAATTGATTATAATTAAGTATTACAAAAATCAAATAAAATTGAATGTCAAAGATTGGTCCAATCTGAATTGTTTCAGTCTGTTCAAAAGATTGATTCAGTCTGAAGAAAAATTTTATTTTATTAAAATCAAAAACTGTAGGTATGTTTCAGAATTCTAGATAAACAACTATAGTGATAGTTAATATAAAAAGTTTTTTTTTTCTATTATTTAAAGAACCCTAGAATATATATTAAATAGTATGTCTTAATATGTATAATAAAATATAATTCACTAACAAAACCAATAGTTTGTAGTAGCCACTTCCTTATGAAAGACTACAAAAAAATAATAATGTTCCTGTGTTAAATGTTTTTTTTTTTCAATTGATTCAAACACTATTCATTCTCTAATCTTTATTTATACACTGTAACATTACACTTTATTTATACATTTACATTGGTACCATATATGCTAGTAAATAAAATGTATGTATATGTTGGTTGTAAGATGATGAAGTTCATTTTATTTATATACCATACCCTCTATATAATTTCAATGAGAAGATGGTAACCTGGTAACCCCAGTCTATTCATATTATCATAAAATATTTATTTCAACGTCTCGTAGGTGTAAAATTTAATTGGCTTTAAAGATTTTCCTAGTTAGTCCGTTGACATAATTTTTTTTTTTTATTATTTTTCTATTTTTATTGCAGTATTATTGTAAATGTAATAAAAGTCATTGTAATCTACAATGGTATAAAATATTTTTGTCTATACAATTATTTTTTTTTTTTTTTCGTATTATTTTTATTGAAACTTAGAACATAAAATGATTCATCTTGCCAATTATGTTGTCATTTCCGATGTCTCTATCCATGTCTATTTTCTTATGTATATATAAATGTATATATATATGTTTGTATATTGTATAGATGTACCTACAAGAAATTATATGAAATTTACAAAAAAAGAATGTATTTAATTTTTTTTAAAGACACAGAATTTTAAATAAAATGTCAATTTTAATTAATTTATAAAACAGTGTTTCTCAAAATATTTTTAGAAAATTATTATTTCTAATAATATTTAATTTTTATGATTAGTTTTGAAAGAATAACATTAAAACTCCCATACTTTAGTCGTCAGAAAATTGGCGTTACCGAAATACAAATTGTTCAGGATATGTGAAATATAGGAAGAATTTATTGAGCAACTGCTCTGAAAATAATCATAATCCATCGATATCCAGTTTTAATGATAAATAATGGCTAAGAGCAATTACCATAATGTTATTTAGCTTGTACTGAGTCATCATAAGTTAGTGTCTAAGGGCGGATTATGATTATTTACAGAGCAGTTGCTCAAAAAATGCTTCCTTCCTTCCTATATTCAGCACAATTTGTTTTCGACAATTTTGTCAGGTCGATTTTACGATTTTACTAAGCAGTGATCATTCCACTAGAAGATTGTATTGAAATCGTTCCGATTGATCAGAGGATGTTTCCGATGAATAAGTTTGCCTTTTTTCTGCCAAAAGTGACAGAAGTAGGAACATTAAGTTTTGTATTGTTAGAACTCAATATATCGATGAGACAGACAGTCCCATTGGTCCCTTCTCTATATTGAACTTGATTATAACATACTGATGAAAGATGAACTTCCAAATTTTATATTGATATTAACTTATCAAATGAGTGACAATTCTGGTGAACGGAATTGAGTGTGTTTCTGTTTTATTTTACACAACTGATGAAATTACGGCTTCCAAACTTTGTAATGATATCATTTCTATTTTATTATATTCATTTACTTCTTGTTTTGAGCCTTCACTTTTTTATATCTTATTACTTTAATTTATTTTTATTAGATTTTAAAGTTAATTATTTACTTGTTTAATTATTATTTTCTTGTTCCTATTCAACTCTCTCTTGCGTTCGGTTAGAAACTGTTTATTACCATATTGAGAGGTAGAATCCATATCCAACTGTCTTCCAATGTTTCTGATAGATTGACAGTTATTTAATTTGTCTTCTTTCAATTGTTTCGAACCTGTTTGTTACCATATTATTGAGAGGTAGAGGTCCTAAATTGTCCCTCCAACATTTCTGACTGATTGACAGTTATTTAATTTATCTTCTTTCGATTGATTCGAACCTGTTTGTTACCATATTGTACGTTTTGAGAGGAGGGGTCCTAAACTGTCCCTCCAATGTTTCTAACTGATTGACAGTTATTTAATTTATCTTTTCTCGATTGATTCAAACCTGTTTGTTACCACATTATTGAGAGGTAGAGGTTCTAAATTGTCCCTCCAATGTTTCTAACTGATTGACAGTTATTAAATTTATTTTCTTTCGATGCGTTCGAATGTTTTTATCATATTATTGAAAGGTAGAGTTCCAACTGTCCCTCCAACATTTTTAACTGATTAACAGTTATTCAATTTATATTCTATCGAATGATTCGAACCTGTTTGTTACCATATTATTGAGAGGTAGAAATCCTAAATTGTCCCTCCAACGTTTCTCACTGATTGACAGTTATTTATATCGATTTAATATTATTTTAATTGAATATGTTCTCATACAATTTTCTTGTGTCATGTCATGAATTAATTTTCCAGGTTTTTAACATGCTTAGTTAAATTTTGAACTCTTGAACAACTCCCACATCCTGAATTTTCATAAAATTGTAATTGAAAATTATTTTTAGATAAAAGTAATTTATTTTTTTATTTATTTTTTGGCTTATTCTATTGCCAGTTAAGTAAGGTAGAATTAATTTTCGTACATTAAGTATGGTACTGCAATTGATTACATAAAGTGTGATGAATAATGTTTTACGTTTTATATTGGAATAGAGTAAGTGTTTGAAAATCTTTAAATAAATATATGTGAATGTGTTACCTATGATTTACATATATATTTGTTATATATTAATATTTATTATCTAAATATTATCTATATGTATCCGATGTACTTACATATATATTATGTATATATGTTATACATTATAAATTAATCCAATTCAATGCAGTTTCAAACTCAATTACTTAAAATTGTAAAATTATTCCAGGGGGTGTAAATTCACTAAAGAATATTGAGAAAAATATGAAAAAAATGTAGTAGTCACAATTCACTATTCACGAATATATAGATATATGTAGATATATGATAAAATTGATTCTTAAAAATTATTCCAGGGGGTGGGGGGGTGAAAGAAATTCATTAAAGAATACTGAAAAACAATATTAAATAAATGTATAGTAGGTACCATATTCACTATTCATGAATAGATACTCATATATTATGATGAAATTGAATCTTAATTAAGAATGCGATATGTGCCAAAAAAAAAAAATCAAAATTGAATAACCATATGCAATACCTTATTTTCTAATTTTAAGTTAAAAGTTGAAATTACATTCATATATATGCTAAAAATGTGTCCTCGACAAACAATGTATGCATATAGTGATAAATAGAATACAATTTACGATTTTCTTTGTGGTTTTTATTTCTCTGTGGTTTTTTTTTGTAATTTTTTGAATAATTTCAATTCTAATTATTGTCCAAGTAATATTTTCGAATTTTATATAGTTTTGATTTCAATTTAAATTCTTTGAATTGACTTTTGTTCTACCCAAATATATGTTCATGTTATATAAATCTATTAATAAAGTATAGGTAGAGACTGAGTTTAATAAAATAAATAAAACTGCTCTCAATGGGGTTCTAAATATTTTCTTGTTGTTAATTTTAAAACTAAAAAATATTTTTTAATGTTTGTGCTATGAATTATTTTCACAGCTACAATTTATTTCATGTTATACACAACACTTCAGTATATATATATAAAAAAAAAATACCATGAGGTAAAATAAAAACAAATTAAAAATACAATAATTATCTTTGTTTTTGAAATTTGATTTTTTTTTTTTTCATTGTATTCATTGTCACATTAATTGACTCCCCTAGACTTTATATCAACATAATAAAAAAAAATACTAGATGCAATATATTTACTTCAAGGGTTTTTACAACATATAGCTATATATAACTATATTAAATTTTTTTTATTTTTTTTGTGTTTTTCCTTCCAAAATATTGTTTTTGGCATTAAATTAAAACGTTTTTCACCAGATGCACATAAATAGTTTTGGCTTGTATGCATAAAATCGTGTCGCTGAAAAACTAAAAATATGTTATTTTTGCGCGCGTAATTTAATCCTAAACAGTAGTAGTGTTATTGAGAGGAAGAAAATAAATTCTCTCATTTTTTTTTTAAATGTGGATTTGAAAATGAAGGCAAAACTAATTATTGTCGTTCATGTCTTTTTGTTTCGTTTAAACCATATATGGTGGTATAGAAATTATGTATGGATAAGTCATACATGCTGATATTGTTGCTTTTTTTTTGCTGTCAGGTTTTTATTTTTAATATTTTCAATTTTTAAAAATAAAAGTGAAAGTATTTGCCATATTGCCAATTATCTCTTTACTATTTTCTTTTCGTGAACATATACGTGTATCTAATTTGATGGCAAATTGTTGTTTTAATATATGTAACAAATGTTTCAGTTGTAATACAATACAACATCTTGAATATAATAATAATATTGTAAAGATATATATATATATATAGCAAAAGAGATTATAAATTGTATTAAGTAATAAAAAAAAATTGTAACTAGTCGTATCATAACTAGTTTTGTGGTATATCTTAAGTAATCTGAAAGCAAAAAAATTGTTTTTGTAATATAAAATTAATTTTGGCTGGGTGTCTGTCATTTTTGAGCCAACAGTTTTGTTGTTCTTGTATTTTTGTCTGGGGAAATGCTTATATATGTAGAATCGTGGATTTTTTTTACTATTGTTCGCAATGATAAACAGTTTTTCTGTATGTTATATTGTATAATTGGGCTCTGGTTGCAATCAATTTTTAATCAAACAGTTATAATGACGAATAACAATTGAAAAATTGAGCAGAATCAACACAAGATGGTCCCGTATTATGATAGTCATCTCATAAAAATGATATTGCCAAATCGCACATCATGATGTTAGTCTGATTCTGATAAAATGATATACAATATTTTATTGTAATAAGCCGGCAGCACTATATATATTATTCTCTCATAGTTTTTGGTTATTTTCATGTATTGCTTATGTGTTTAATAATATTTTTTGTTTAGTAAATGCTAAGTCTACATTCATTCAAAGTCATGACATTCCCTTACAGAGACTGTATGCGTGAAAAAAGAGACAAAAATAAGATAATATTCGTTAGTACATAATATAACAATACTTCCAAATAAATGAGAATGAAAAATTACATTTGCTTATGCATTTGCCTAAGACTTTCAATTTTGTTCTTCTTTTTTTATTTCTTTTCAATCAATTTGTTGAGCGCGTTGTGAAGTAATTTTATAAATTTGGCAAAAATTTGTATGTTTAAACAAAGTTTTAGAGCATTTAATATAAATAAAAAAATATAAATTTAATATCAAAATAAAGTTTATAATTTGTACTTTCATTATATAAAAAAATATTACATAAAATATATTTTAAAATTTAAAAAAATGTTGGTTAAAGAAAAATAATGAAAGAAAATTGTTCTGATTAGAAATAATTTGTTATGTGTTTTACTCTCTTTTAAAAGGAGTAAATATTTTTTTTTTCAAATGGCAAGGTCTTTTTTAAATAAATTTTTCTATAATAAAACATTAAAGTATATAATATTGTTTTTTACGATTCGATCTAAAAAATACAAAATTTTAATTTCTTCTTAGAGAAAAACTCGAAATAAATTATATTTTTTCAGTTATTCAGACTTAAAAAATCTGGTCCTTATTCTTTCTATGCTGGCCTGTATAAATAGGGACAAAAATGAGTATTCTCTCTGCAGTTTCATGACTTGTAATATATGTAGACCTAGGTAAATGACATTAGAGTTCACAAGTAAACATGTATTGTTGAAAAATAAAAATAAAAGTAAATAGTTATATACATATTAGTGAAAAGTATGAACACTTTAAATTTCAACAAGGATGCTTTCAAATGTCCTTTTCGTCCTTAAAGGATAAGATGCGCCACTAAGACATATAATTTTAAAAAGCTAGGAACTCTAGCTATATTGGGATATGGTCATTAAGTCCTACGCCGATACAACATCTCCCTCAGAAGAGCCAAAAAATTAATTTGAATAGATATTTTGAAATCATTGAGCTTGAATTGAATTTTGTAACTAACTTTGCAAGTTTGAAGGCAAACTAATGTTAGATAAAATAAATTTGAATGAAAATCACAAAATCATAAAACTTAACCCAAACGAAACTGAAAGTTAAAACAAGTGCATGTGAAGAATTTGCTCAATGCTCAATGAAGCAAACTTCAAAAAAACTTAACGCAAACGAAACTGAAAGTTAAAACAAGTGCATATAAAGGATTTATAAATTAAACTAAAGTGTAAATATTGAACTGAGCTCAATGAAGCAAACTTCAAAAGCTTATTTCTAAAGAATTAAGAGAGTAAACGAATTATGATGACAGTAATTTGTTTATAACCACTGTTTTATCTTCTTCTCCATGTTTTTGTTGCACGGTTAGATCCTGTTGTTTCATTAAGTGTTTTCAAAGTATCCTGAATTGCATTCATTTTTTTTGTTCATCACCCTGGTAGGTAATAATCATTTGGTATAACTTCAAGAACAAGTTTGTGGTTTTGAATAACTTCTTTGAGGTAGAAGTCCTGTGTCCTGTGATTTCTCGATTTTTTTTTTCGCATTTTCCGGTAGTATGTTCTGACTGTTGTAGATTTTTCTTATTTCGTCACTTTTTATATGATATTTGACAGTTTTCCGTACCAATTTCATTAATGTTTTCATTTCAATAGGTCTTAATGCTTGTTTAATCAACTATTCGATATCGGTATGATGCGACTTTCAATGCTGGGCAACTAATGATTGTCATCAAATATAAAAAAGAACATTGAATGGAATATTGTCATCTTCAAAAGCTTCGAATTGTCAATTATCCATTTTAGTTTTTTAATTTAAAAAATTTTAATTTTTAAATCCTTGATTCAAATATTTTTTTTTTTTACCACACTAACCTGAAAAATGTACTTTAATTAAAATAATTGTCAATTGAAAGTTTTCTAAAATACCTAACAAATATTTTATTTTTTATTCAATTACTGGAATCACATCGTAATGCAAGAAAAAAGTAAAAATATATTTTATTATAGATAGACTAGTGTTGCCATGCCATTTCATTCAGCATTCGTTTGTACTATTTTGTTTGATTGATGCTAACTCAGTAACAAGATTTGTGGTTAAAAAAAAAAAAAATAATAATAAAACAAAAAATAATAACATTAAAAATTTTTAAAAACTTGTATTTGAATTTTATTTTTCGTATACGAGTTTATGCAAAAAGTAAATTATCACAAAAATATGGTGCAATAATATAATCTATATATAGCTATGTATGTAAGTATTAAAATCGCAAATAACAATAACAAAGAATAAAAACAGCTTAAAAAAGCTAATATTCCATATATGGTTTGTACAGGTAATATAAAATTATTAATTGCGGAAAAATCTACTTAAATTTGTTGTTATTATTTTTTTTTTTTTTTTTTTGTGGTCACATTTTACTTTTGTCAGAGCAGCAAAGCTACTAATATGGTTTTCTTATTAGTTTTTTATTACTATATAATAGTATAATTACTTGTATCACGTTTTTTTATTTCTTTCAATTTTTATTTTTTTTTTTTTTCCACAATGAAAGCAATGCCATTGAAATTTATTCCATTGTTAATCCTTTTGGTGGCATAACATTTGTAAATTATGGTCTCTTATGTTTCACCGATAATTTAATATCTTTTTTTTTTGTTATTTTTTAATTTAGTCAATTTTTGTTTTCTATTAGGAGCTTTTTTCATAATAAGTTAGAATGTGAAGTTTGAATGAAAATAATTTTTGTTTCCTTGCGGAATTCTACTACATATTACTGTTGTAGTATTTTGTTGTGGCACAATAGCTTTTTGCGGATTTTATACTAACTATTTAATTTTTTGTAGAGTACTCCGACTTTCAAGCTTCATTATGTAGTTAGATACAGCATGTTCTACTGAATTTTAAGTTGCATTATATCGTTTGAATCAATGTGTTTTGCAAACAGGCTATGCGGTCTATTTGTCTTATTAATAATCCAAATGTCACTGTTTAGCTTGCTCGTTTTGGTCATCGTTGTGTATTTGAAGCCTTTTCCTTTTCCTTTATAAATATCTCGTAGGCACAGGTACATTTTCTGTGTCACAGGTACATTTGCTGTGAATCTGTAATACCTCCACTTAAGCGTTTCGTGAAATACGAAGGAAATTTGCTCATTTGCCTATACCGTAGAAATATGGAAATTCGTTTATAATTTCAACATCCCGAATTTCAACAAACCGACCAAATTCCATTCTTCACTTTTGCCATCGCCCTTAACTAACTTTAACTCCCTAGCTAAACCTACAGATTGGTATAAATGGTTTCAATCTGGTGTTAAGCTATGTATAAAAAAAACGATTGTCAACGAAAGTATTAAAAGAGAGTTACAAGTTGGATTCTAAATATGCATTCAGGCGCCGGTTTTAGCAATCATTGAAATGATTGTGAATTTTTATTTCCGCATCAGTAAAATGATAAAATAGCTTTTGTTTTATTCAATTTTTAACTAAAATTATTAAAATTTAAAATTATTATTATTTAACATTGCTTTTTTAGTTTTTTCTAAAATTTTGTGTCTATAGCGGTTGTAAAATCGAAAAGAAAAATTGTACGCATTCATTTTAATGATCACTATAACCGGTCGTAAGTATTTCCAATTTTATGCTAGAAAATATTACGGTAATAAATAACTATTGTTTTTGGTTTTCTAATTTTTTTGTGCGATAACAATTTTGAGAAAAAAATATCAGTTTTTGCGGTTATTTATTGTGGAAGTATCATAGATGTTATAGAAGTATGTTGTATCCCAAATAACGAGATTTTACCAATCAAATAATATTATTTAGTAAAAGAAAATTCATCTTAATTTGAAATGTAATTGACCCAGATTTTTAATATTTATTCAATTCAAATGTTATTAAAAAGACTGTAAACAACTCATTAATGTCAACGCAACCCATCGCTTCACTAAAATATTGATTTTTTTTTCAGACTTTAAATGCGTCATTTTTTAAGGGCTCAAAAAATTAAGCTGATTCAAGTTATGAACCTACTTAACATTTAAGTTGATTTTAAACGGTGAATTATTAATTCGTTTATATCCTATTGATACATACTGTATCTATTTTTTATTCACTTTTAAATTAAATCTTTCTTATGTTTATTATTTACTTTGCTAGTAGAAAACATACTAAATGTTGTATTAAAGAAAAATAATTTATCCAATAATAATAATAAGTCAATAAAAGTGTCATTTTATTGTAAATTGTCATATAATATTTATTTATGTATTAGTGTATTAATGAATTCTTAATGGGTGATTAAATTTAAATTGTGTATTTAATGCGACATTTTAATTGGCATCAATCATAATTTCGATTTAATAACTTTAATTGTAATATAATTTAAAGAAATTTACAATGTTATCTACATATATGTATACATAAAGTATATGTATTTATTTTAAAATAAAAATGAAAGTTAAATCCTACATATGAGCAGAGCACACTCCAAATCCAACAACCAAATACCCCGTATGTTTTATTTGTGCTTGCATAACATTTTTTAATGCTGATATTTTTTAGGTTATATCAAACTAGATCATTGCGTTAACATTCGAATTTTACCTAACTATAGATTAAAATTAAAAATATTTAAGTAGGTGGAAATTTTAATATACAAATTTTAAAATTAATCAAATTACATAGGTGTATACATACATGATGAATTAAATTAAATGAAACCAGTTGTGTGCTGGTGTAGTTAAATAATTTTTCATTGACTAAACAGTAGTGATTACTAACTAGTCAGTACAAGTTAACCGATAGACAGACATGCATTCAAGTAAGACATTTTTTTGTAGCTACCATTCTTGTAGAACCATATTTCCGAGTTTAGTTACAGCTTTTTGGAGTAAAATACGGTAAAATACTTCTTGATATAGGTATAGAGAAATTAGGATTAATATTGATTTCTTTAGCGTTGTATTGAAAATCGAATTTAGGTACATTTTCTGTAAATCTATCTTACAGAAGGCTGTAAGAAGATTATGTAAACATAGTTGAAATAAAATCAAGTGTCGATAGCGTAGTAGAGATTCCCACTAATGACGTGTGCTACCAAAAATATATTGTGATTGTTAATTATATTTCCTGTAATAAATTAATTCGGTAAATCGGTCTGGTTTCTTTTAATAAAAAGCTTACACAATTAATCTCTTTTTCAGATGAACAAATGAAATTTAATATGCTTACTAAATTATATTTAAAAATCCTAACCTTCAAATAAAAAATAATATTAGCTGCTAGCACCATCGAATGACCGTTTCAATTTCTTAATCACAAGAAAATGTGGACTGCAAGACCTTAAAACAAAATAAAGAAAATATTTTAAATGAATTTTTATTTAAAACTTAAAAATATATTACTAAAAAAAAATTTTTTTTATTTACAGGTGAGCTTCTACACTTCTTATAGTCTTATGAAATTTGAAATTTGGACAATTATTGTATGTATTTTATAAATTTTTCTCAAAAACTTTAATCTTTGAAGTTTTCAAAAGTTTTTGTGTATAAAATAAAGTTATTAATATTGAAAATTTTCTTCACATAGCGCTACGTTCCAAATTGAAATTTGATGTGTACTCTGTCACTTCAAGAAATTTCATAATCATTTTTAATTTCTGTTCTGAAAATTGTAAAAAATCAATATTTTAATGGAATTAGTAATGGAGTAAATTTTTATTCTTTCGATAGCAGCACTATATAGGGCAAAACACTGGAGTATTGATTTCTTCGAATCCAAGGATTTGGTTACGTAATTTAGAAGCAAGCTTATATCCTGGTTTAAAGCTTTCTTTTATTTCAAATTATTTACTTCTAAGTTTTGAATAAATGTTTGCTATTTTTTGACAACATTTTATCATTATTATAAGCTTGATACTCATAACTAGTACTAGATATATAAACTTGATACTCATACTAGTACATTCAACGTCTATTCGGTATATATTAATCTTATATTTGATATATATTCAACGTATAATTGATTAAAGAAAACTGTTATAAAATTTGATATTCACCAACTATTATTTATTCAGCATTTAGTTGAAATTTCGTTCTGAGGACATTGGTTAAAACTTTATAGGCTATGCGGTGTTTAATTATAGTTTAATTGTTAGTTGTAGTATGGTGTTCAATTCAGTAAGTAATATATAAAATTATATGAACATGAATAATTAAAAAAAATGGATAAATCGTCCAGATAATTACTGTGAGTAAAGTCCTTTGCCAAAATCTGTTTCATATTGGTAACGAAGATATTTTAAAGCAGATCTAGCTTTATCTTAATTCTTTTATATTAATCAAAACCCCATCAAAACGAAATTAATAAAAATATCTAATATATTGTAATTGTGAAACACTATCAATTCCACAAAACAACAATGATCAATAATATATAGATATAGGGATTAATGTAAATATTTTGTGTCCTGGTTTAGTTTTCAAATTTATAATATGTAAATTTAATGTAAATTATTTAATTTAAATTTCAGTTATTAATTTCTTTTATATCCTTTTTATCACATTAATAAACGAATAAATAATTTAAAATTTTTAATTTAAAATTCATTTTTATATTATTTTATTATTACATAGTGCATACATACATATACATATATAAGTATGAACATAGTTAAAAATAATGATTTGGTTTGAAATCTACATATTGTGTGTAGGTTGTGCAAACAGGGTGTTTCTGACTTGTTTTTAAAACTATAATATTTCATAGCTTCTACGATGATTGAGAAGTTTATCATATAAATAAAAAATTGTCTATTCTCAATCATTTAGAGGTTAATGGGGGGCTTAAAGATATTTTATGGAAGTGTTAAAATAATTTGGTTCAGTTAATTTAAAATAAAAGTAGATATGATAGCTTACAGCTAATTTAAATTTTTCTGCTAACCTTTATTATCAGTCATTGTCACTTGGTCGTTTTTATTTCAAGTTGGAGATCCAAAAATTAATATTATTGAATTTGTATGAGTAAAATATGATTAAAGATCATTGATTTAAAATAAATATTTTTTAGTCTCGATTATTTCTAATTTTCTTCCCTGCAACACTTTCCCGATTGAAAAATGAAAAAAATGTTTGTATTACGTAAGGTGTATTTTGATAAAACAACATAATAAAAATAAAATAGCCGACACAAACTAGAAATATTCTATTATATACTCAAAATTCATGGAAGAAGAAAAAAAAGACTCAATATATACTAAAACAAAATTGTATGTTATGTTTATACAGTTATTTTTGTTAACTAAAAGGTCTTGAAGAACATTTCATGTATTATTTTAGGAATATTAATTGATAATACGTCCAAAAACTGCCTTCAACTATCTTTTGAAATCATAGCTGCTTCTAATCTGATCTAATCCTAATACAGTTTTATTTGTTATAATCTTAAACAAAACCGTTACGTTATTTAACAAATTTTCAAGGTCTTATAACACACACCATTCCTCTCCATATAATTTTTTCTATGTTACAAACTTACCAATCACCTCTAAAGCCTATGTGACATGTAAAAACCCATAAACACTCTGTTAAATATCGAAAAAATTTTCAAAACCACAAGAACTCATACTCAATATTTAAAATCCTACTCAATTATCGAAAATCACACAATTAATATACACCTGAATACATAGTGTATATTGCACTCATACATAGGCATATTATAATATTTTTATGAAAAAACAAATTCAAATTTTCACCTCATGATAAATAATAACTATAATAAATATTTCCTGAGTCGTTGTTATGTTATTATAATTTTCTAAAGTGAAAATTTACATTAAGCTGTACACATCTTACATACATATACCTATACAAATAAATCTATAGATATTTTTAATTTGAAGATGACAGGAAATGATGCCAGGAAAATTCATTGAAAAATATTAAATTAAATAAATAAATGTTTATGTATATACATACGTGTACATATATGTATGTGTATATGGAAATTTATGTTGTACAGTATTTATTAAATGTATTTATGATGATTATTATTGTTATTATTATTTTTGTCACACTTTTTTTTTGATTTTTTTTTTTTTTTTTTAATATATTATTATTATGTACATATTTAAAGTATATTTGTTCTATTTTTGACATCCAAAAAAAATAAAATAAGAAAAGAAAAATAAAATCTATTAAAATAATATAAGAAAATTTCAAACATATGCATAAAAATAGAATCTCCACCAGGTGTTTAAAATTTAAAAAAAAAAAAAATTAAAAAAAAAAATTGTTTTCTTATATTAACAAAAAATTAGAACAAAAAAAAAAAAAAAAAAAAACAAAACAAAATGAAGAGGACAATAAAAATTGAAAATATACCGTACAAAAACATTATTTTTATTTATACATTATTGAATAAGCATTACCGAATAACATTTTGATTTATTATTGAATTTTGATTTAAAAATCGGTTTTTGATCCGTGATGAATTTTATATCACAATAATTGTATTGCTCCAAAAATTAATTTATTTATGCAAATTTTCAATTTTGATTGTATATTATGCAATATGTTAAAATCTGTTTGAATTGAATAGGGAGAATGTAAAATGTATAAACAGATTTATAATTTGTAATATACATATGTAATTATTTAAATTATGTATAATATGTACTAAAAAATAAAGTGTACAGTTATCTATGCTTATAACATATCTCTTTATATTCTAAGCAATAGAATGACAAAAAAATACAATCTAGCGATGTGGCAATTTCTTCAAATATCCTAGGAGGTAAAATTCGTCTCTTTTAGTAGATGATAGGTAGCACAAGTGACCTCAGTAGAATAGCAACAGTATATAGTTATCATCTATTATTTGAAAATAATGATGCTTATGACGACTGTAACGAAGCTCTATATCCATAAGTAGGGTTCTTGTTAATTTGAATAATTGAAATAATTTAAAAATTTGTATTACAATTGATCACTTCCGAATTACACCGTCATTTTCTGAATTACAATTGTTTAATTCAGAATTGATAACATATGAATTACAATTGACAACTTCTGTATTACAATTGTCGATTTTTGAATTACAAATGACTATTTTTGAATTAAAAGTAATTATAATTGTATTAAAAATATAACAACTGACGGCTTCTGTTTTACAAGTTTCAATTACAATTGTCAAATTTTGAATTACAATTTACTACTTCTACGTTATAATTTATAACTTCTAAATTACAATTCATTATTTCTGATTTGCAATTAGTTAGTTCTGAATTACAATTGACAATTTCTGTATTACATTGTTGATTTTTGAATTACAATTATCAACTTTTTGTTAGTTTTGAATTACAATTAACTATTTTTACATCACAACTGTTAACTTCTGAATTACAATTCCTTACTTCTGATTTGAATTTAATTGGTCCTAAATTACAATAAACGATTTCTGAATAATAACACATGTCGATTGATTACTTCTGAATTGCAACTGGTTAATTCTGAATTACAATTGACTACTTCTGCTTTACAATTGAAAAATGCTTTGTATTTTTTTTTATATACAAATATTAAAAAATGTTTTCTAAGGTAGTACACAATAATATTTCGGAAGGTTAAAATAATTTAATTTTGTTTGAATTATACCTGAAATTACATGTTCAAATTCTTGGAATATTTCAGCAGTCGAACAGTTGCAGTAAACATCTACGAATTGTAAAAGCCTAAATGTAAAATAAGAAAATTTTAATGTATATAATTAAATTTATTTTTACAATAAATATTTCAAATTTCTTCATCTCTCTCCACCCAAAAACTTTTGATTTTGACTGTATCATTTTAATAAAATATTATTAATAGGGGTATATTTCAAATGTGGAGTACTAAAGTACATACTAAAAAAAGAAAATTATACAAAAATAAATTAATAAAAAAATAATAATAATGATTTTGTATTATATAATTTATGATACTTAATATTTTAATGATGGTGTTCCATAAACCTTTATTTTACACATGTAAATTTCACAATTTAATAAAGTGGTTACCTATGCTTACATATTATTATGTATGCATTAATCCATATCATATACATAATAATTTATAATTTTATATAATGATTAAAAAGGATATTAAAGTTACAAGAAATAGAACGAAATAAATGAATGAAGTTGAAAATTTATCATTGAGTATGAAAATAATATTTTAGATGAATAATTTTTGAGGAATAGCAATATTTTTAAAAAAGAGTTATTTTTATAGATCTTACATTGAAATGACATAACTATTATTATTAATTATCTATATTAAAGGAATTGGAATAGCCTATTTCATCAATATAACTCAATTTGATGTTTGGAAGAAATCTGCTACTTAAAATTACTTAAGTAATTTATTAGAAAAATAAAAATGGTACTACTGAGGACTCACAGAACAGGGTGAAACAATTTAACTATAATATTACGACATAACTGTAACTGACCAAAATTTCTTTCCAAAATACTTAAAATAAATAAAATCTCACACTACAAAAGTGTCTTTTTGAATTGCTTTGCCGTCAGTTAATCCGTCAATTACATTTTTTTTCAATAGTTTTTATAGTTGAATAATTAAATATTTATACAGGATGTGAAAAAATTAAAATAACAAAAACTAAAAATGAAATATGAACAAAAATGTATTTTTAAATGTGTGTTGTGTTCATTCCACATTGCTGAATTCATCATTAAGTATTTTAATATTAAAACTACCTATACAACTCCTAATTCTGAACTTTAATTGCAGTGCATCAAATTGCAGAGTTAAAAAACAAGCCAACATATAGTCGGGATTATTCCAATCCACTGGATTTTGCAGATTATACGTATATAATTATACATGAAATTGATGAATTATTATCTACAAAACTTAATTTTATTAACAGTTTTGATCAAAATTTCCTGTTAAACAACATTGCTTTTATGGATTTAAATTAGAAAAATTAGGGTAAAAATTAAAATAGCCAATAAGTAACACGTCGATTTCAAATATAATTAAATTGGCCAGTGTATTAAGATTTTGCAGCGTAGGAAATGATTTTCATGTCGGACTAGTAGAGCTAATTAGCTCTGTTGTCCTTAAGGAAGTTTCATATGAAATTTGCAGTTTATACTTATGTCCAAAATGGATCAAATTCCATTACGCACTAGAAGAAAAAAATCAGACAAACATTATTTTTATGATTAAAGTAGAATTACTGAATTAATTTATTTACAATAACTTTCATGTTGCAGTTTATTTTTAACTGGCCTTTCATTCCTATATTAAAATTTATTTCAATACAAAATAATTATAAAGAATAAAGTAAAATCTACCTACATGATTAGGTATATTCCAATTCTGTTAAATAAATAGGAAAAAAAAATTTTATAACTCACAGATGATTGTCCACCATTTCGATATATTTTATTAATCATATTTCAATTTTTAAATTTATTTTTATTCCAAAAAATATCGCAAATATAAAACAAACACCATGTGTCCAAGTGTCACTCTTTTATTTTATCTTTTCAATTCAAAACTGAAATAATTTGTACAAAATCTCTCTTTCGATGTGTCTTTCGTGATTAAATTTTACATCGATAAATTTTATCGATTTCGTCGACAATTTCTTTACGATATCGAAATACATAATGGTAATTTTGCATTATGACATTTCGTTCGATCAAATCGTAATCGATATCCAAATACATAATAGGCAGCTTAATAAAATATATCGAAATGGTGGAAAATCATCTGTGAGTTATAAATTTTTTTTTTTCTATTTATTTATCAGAATTGGAATATACTTGGTAATTTGGTATTATACAATGGTATAATGGTATTACAATTCAAAATCAAAAAATAGTTGCTATTGTGACTGAGTAGTCAAACACTCAATTGTAGAATGTATTAAATGATATAATGAAGGTTTAAATAAATAAATTAATACAAAAAATAAATGTATATTAATATAAATTAATTAATATATATTTAAATAATATAATAAATTAATATAAATGTATGTATATATGTAAATTATAAGAAATTAGGAAAGTAATCAAGGAAAACCCTAAGAGTTATTATTGGAGCTTGAATAAGATATGATCATGGCGATACTAGCGACAAGATAAAATGCTTGGTATTGGATGAAATTATATTGGAACAACCCATTGATAAATCGACCATAAAAAAGTACATTTTGAAGTAAACATTTTATATTTATGTCAAAATTTACTCACTCTCTGTCTGAATTTAAATCATTTTCACTCATTATTATCAAAGTTCTGAAGTAAAAACTATATAAAAAAAAATAGATCATCGGACAATTAATGCTTTAAGACTACATTTTTGCCACCAGTTTTGCTCTTTAGTTTAGCTTAGATTAAAAAAGATTATTTATCACTGCTAATATTTTCCCAACCATCCCAATTTATTTGTGTTGCACAATCAACAGAATTTAGTTCTCACCAAACCAGAGTAGTCGCTGAGAATATCCTTGATAAATTCGTCTTGAAAACCATCACATAATCGACAATTTTTTCTTTCGATGTCTGAAATGCTTCATGACATTTATTGAGCCTATAAATACTTTTCAAAGTTTTTAGTTATTAATCAGAAATAGTTTCATAGTTTTTATCCTATTGATTTTTGGTCATAAGTATTTAGAAATATTTATGTGAGTTGTAGTTAACTCACATTCTGATATAACTTTATCAATATCATTTTTAATTTCTTTAATACACATATCTATAGTTGTATCTGATGTATAACTTGTGCAAGAACGTTTGATCGGCTAGACTAATCAATCCCTTCCCTTCTCTATTCATTTGTTACCTCATTTAAGCCGTACGACTACGGCCGCAATTTTATTATGTGTTTTCTAATACAATACTCTATATAGTGATAAACAAAATTTATCGAAATTTATTTTCTAAGCGTGATTTAATAAAATTAAGCTCAATAAAAACAAATAATATGCAAAAAATATGAAAACAAAACAATTTCAAAATATTTTTTTACAATTATTGTACGACTCAATTTTAGGACAATGTATAACTTTTATGACAATTCAGATTTTTATTTTTTTGATAAACTCGGTAACATTGAAAACACCCTACTAAAATAAATTATAACATTCATTAAATATTTACTAAAATAATTGTACAGCAGTATTTTGAAGCATAAATCGTCCCTACTACATACATATACATAAAATCACCCTATACAAGCCACAGCAAAAAGAAAAATCAAACGATCCACTTACCTTTCTTCCTCTGTTTTTCTATTCAGATACACTTAAATTATAATTATTTGATAAGCCGATTTTCAACGTTTCAATTTATAAACTATCAGCTTCTATATTAAATATATATTTTTAATCTATTAATAAATTTAACGTTATTATCCTTTCAATTTTAATCAGGTGTATGTAATGTATTGATTTATTGTATATGTTTGTTGTATAATATATATATAATATATATATATATTGTATGTATACTTAATGAAGTGGTATATTTATCAGTAATAACTTCATATTTCTATTTATAACATTCTAAATCAAAATTATTATATTATATGAAATAATTTATCTATATGTTATATATATATCTATACAATTATTTATATTTTATATTTCATTTTTAATTATTCGCATTATTCAATTATTTATTAAATTAATTAAAATCTTTTTTTACGAGTATTATTTCATTTTATTTCTTTGATTTTTAATATTCGTACACAAAAATAGAAAATATAATAAAAATAGAAAAATTATATTTTTCGCTTTTAAATTTTGTTAACATTTGGTTGGTGAATGAATGAATATTTATTTGTAGGTAACGTACATGTATGAATATAATGTCGGGCATACATATGTATATTAATTATTAATTTTGAAAATAAAAAAAAACGATTTTCTTATTAAAGTGAATTAATTTCAATAAATAGCTATTTGAAAATTAGATTTTATTTTATTTTTATTTTTTAATTTATTTAACCATTATGTTACTGATTAGGGTGTAAATGTACCTTGTTTGATACTTTAATATATTATACTTTAATATTTTTGCTAATTACAATTTGACAGACTCACTCATTTTTTATGAAATAAGATATTGTTGCATCAAACTAATATTGGTAAACTCAAAATACAGTTAATATTGTTGTAGTATACTCAAAGTTCTCATTTGTAAATGTATTTAAAAATTATGTGCACTGCAACGATGTACCACTTACTTCTTTAGTATAACAGAATCATTTTTTACTATTTTTTATTTTATATTTTACATTTTATATTAATTTTTATTATTATTTTATTTTTATTGCTATAATTGTATTTGTACAAGATGTTTATATCTTAATTCTATATTTTAAGAGCTTATATTACTTAGAATATTTACACACCTTTAATTTGTACTTATTTAGACTAACTTGACTTAATTGTTTAGAATAAGTTTAATTTGTAAAGGACAAAATGGCAAATAAATCTTGTAATTAATTATTTTTTTGCTAATATAAAACTTAATTTAGACCTACCCTAAAACCTAACTAACGTCACTAAAATGATTTTAATATACTAAACCTTAATCTACTATCGCTCTTATAAGTGGATTTGCGGAATTATAACAGTTTTCCAAAAAGACAAATGCTGTTTTGTATTTGTTTAAAAATAGTGTTAGTGTTTGCTAATAAATGTAATCTGCTTGTGGAGGAATAAAAAGGTTTGATTAGAATTGATTGCAAAACAGCGTTTTGTTTTTTCTGAAGCAAATTCAAATTAGTTTTGGCAGTACTCATCCATACGGGGAAACCATTTAACAAAATGTTTCGATATTAGTAATTAAATTTTACTTAAATTTGAATAGTTAATATTTTATTGTAATTAAAAATTAGGAATATTAAAAAATAGGTGAAATAATTCACAAGTAAATTAAAATTCCAAATTAAAAATTTTGAAATAACATAATCCCGGAAAAAATCCCCAATATTATAATATCGGCTGCATAGTCTCAACCCGAAAAATTATTATGTTAATTTAAATCATTTTTAAAGTGTTGTTGGTATTGCAACAAATTTACTAACAATTTTAAATTTTGTTTCAGAGCTTATTTAATATTATTAATTAACTAGCTATTCCGACGTAACATAGCGAATGATCCAGCATTAAAAAAATATTTCATTCCTCTTCATATTTTACTCAAAACAAAATTTTCTTTTTGCGCTAAACAATTAATTTTGCTCAGTATATTGTCTAATAGTATTTTTTTTCTCTAATCTCTTTGTTGTTACCTCAGTGATGGAGTCACTGATGTACAACTGCTAATTCTGGTTTAAAATTTTCTTTTACATACAACGAACGGTGTTATCGAAGACACAAACCTGGATGAAAAATATGATAGTTTTGTAATTTCAGCACCAATATAAGAACTAATCAATATTGTCATTGATATGTGCTTTATAATATCTTCCTTCTGATGTTTTTGCTATAAGAAAGATTTTTAGAAAATCTTGTGAATTTTTAAAGATGGCGAAGCAAGATTTACCGCCAAGGCAACAAGCGGAATATTTTTGTTATGGTTGTCAGTACTTTGCTTTACAAAATAAACATTCATTTGATATTGAAGATGAGCCTGCATAGGTCAATATGGTCAAAATATTTCGAGGTGAGTAATTCAAAGACACAAACCAACAAAATTATAAAAATTTTAATAGGTCGATATTTTATTTTTTGGATAATTTTATTGTTTTTGATGACTGCAAAAAATACTTCTAATTTGAATAAGCTTCATATTTCATTGATTTTATGATGGATTATTCAGATGATGGATTATTTGATTCTTGTATTAAAGTGCTAGAATGGTTTAGAACTTGGAGATTTTTATATATAAATGATTTATTTGCAAAATAGTTCGGCACACAAATTAGTACTTATTATTTTTTAATCGGTAACGTTTTGAAAAAGCTTTAAATTTTTTGGTTCCTGTCACTGCTTTTGCTTTTATTCACCGAGATGGTAAGTTTCACAGACATTATTAGCGTATAATAAATATATAATAATTATTTGTTAATGCTAATTGACTAATTTATTTATTTAAATTCAATTGTTGTTTAAAGGAAACATGACCATAAATGTTTTTTTAAATATTTAATTTTTTTCATAAATTTACAACTACTTAAACGCTAAGAAAATAAGCCTAATTTAAATTACTTGGATTGATGTTATATTCCAGGAAAGCACATGTTATTTTTTCTTTTAATTACTATATTGAGTTTATATTAAGTGGTTCTTACAATTTGCTTGTTCAAATTTTTTTGGTTTTTCAAAATTTAGTTTCAGTTTTCCGTTTTGTTTTAATTTTGAGTTTTTTTTTTTTAAAGCACAATTTGTGAGTTATACCATTTTTCCAGCAAATGAGCAGAATGTTTTGTATTATAAAATTGGGAAAACAGTTTCGATTGATTAGAAAATGAAGAAAATAATTAGTCATAAAACTACATCATATATACATATATATATATATATATATATATATATATATATACATATATAAACTACATATATATTTTCTCTTTTATTATACCCTTTCCTTAATAAATCTGATGAATATTTTTCACATTACATTCACTCCAATAACTAACCTTTATTTCAATTATACACTTAAATATTTACACATTTTTGCTTTAAATATAAATCTATTTTCTAAATAATTAATTTTTAATAAGAATAAGGTTTACTTACTTACTTATACCTATTTCAAACATTTATTTATTTTATTTAAGTGAAGGAAAATTTCAAGTTCAAATTAATTTTATACTCATTCTCAAAATTTTCATATAACAGATATGAAATTCTATACTCGCATTATACAGACGAGAATCTAATCTGCTTGAATGAATTCGAATCTAAACTGTAATGAGGAAGAAAAATTATTAGATATTTTTGTGTTTTTTTTTTGCTTTATAATATCACCTGTATAATTATCTTTATGTGATTTTCAATTTCTAATTTGATTTGTTCCTAGAATTTACGCTATTTAAATGTATATATATACATATAATTTATATTTTGAGGGCAAACACAATTTCTATAATATAATATAATATAATATTAATGTGATAGATTTAACACCATGTTTGTTTTCTAAAGAAATATCTTCAAAGACAAAAAAATAATTTTAAAGTGTTTTATTTATTTTATAACATGAAAAATTTGATAGGAAATTATATTTTTAAAGATGTATTTAAAATATTATAGTGAAAATATCTTATAGGTAAGTCTGATATTTATTTTTAAATTTTTGTTTCATAAATATGAATTAATAATTTCAATAAACGTTAATCTGTATCGCAGCACTCAATTTTTGAATCACTGAGTCCCTTATATGTAAAAAAAATTGAAATGGAATAAAAAAGTGAATAATTTAAAATTTGATTGATGTGATACGCATAGTACTATATAGTTTAGACTACTATTCAATCATATAAATTAAGACAAAGTGAAAAAAATTGTTTTTATTTTTGTTTGTTTTTTTTTGGAAAACTGCAGTTGAAATAATTTTACAGGTTCTAGAAATATAATCTAAAAGTATAATCGAATGATAAGGTTTGTATGAATTTTAAACCACTCAAATCAAAACAAGCCATTTAGTTTTGCAAATACAGCCGAAATATATTTTTTGACACTGTGACAGTTTGTACGAATCTACATATATAAAAATCAAATAGCCTGGAATAATAAAATTTGTTATATTGTACAAGTGAAAGTAGAATTGTTTTTATAAATCTTATGAGAAGAAAAGTAATATTCGATTAATGACACTGATTTAATATGACTTTCTATCTAATAAGCAAATACAGTTTAAAATAAAAAGAGAATTCAAAATAGTACAAAGAATATAAGCAGTTATGTCCAACGCTGTATATCAGAATGTATATAAATGATAATGATGAATAAAACAAAAAAAAAAAATAAATAAAATATTTTATTAATTTTATTTTTCTACACACATAACGTGTCGTCTGGTCATGTATGGTGGTATTGAATCGTAATCATGGTCTAGTATTTACAATTTAGGTTCAATATTTTAGGGTGATAAGGTTAACTTTTGCAAAATTCGAATTGATTTGAACTTAATTCACTTAAATTACAACATCGCCATTATAATTTGAACCAGATTAACTATTTTAGGCTTATGCATTTATACCACATCAATTTTATTAAAATATTATTAACCAATCTTACGAAAAGTTCTGGCTTACAATTTTCATCAATTATTATTAATTAATTTTGTTCGAACAATATACAGGTAGTATAACTATATTGAATATTGAACATGACCTAAACGGCTTTAATTGAAATACATTTTTAGTAAAAAAATATTTTAATAGACCACATAGAAAAAAACAGTAACCACCTGCAATATGAAATTATTGTTCATAAAATGAAGTTCATCTCCACTTTGGAAAATCGAAATACATAGTTTATTACTATTGTAATAATTAATTTTACTATTCTAAATTTTCTGATTAAATTTGCTTGTTAACAACCATTTTCTTCAATTTAATTTCTCCATTAACTAACTGGATGTATGATTTGTCGGCGGATGTGTAACTACGGCTCTTATTGACTTATTTTAATAATATTTCCAAGACAGCTCTTAAAATTTCATCTTACTTCTATCAATTTTGACAATATCAATAATTATTGATAATAAAATTTTAGAAATAGGATTGCAAGTGATTGCCCTAGAAAAACAAAACTTAACTACATACATACATATATCAAATAAGTTTTATTTTTTTTTTTTTTTCAAAGTTATTTCACCTGTCTACTCCAAAACAATCAGATGTTCAAATAAATTTTGTATACCTTTATGTTGTGTATCACATTGTGCAAGAATCTGACAAGTACATTACGTACTGATTTTTTTTTTTTTTGCTTATGTTTTGTTTCATTTTTTTTTGTTTATGTTTATGAATACAGTAGTGGCATAAAAACATGAATATATTTTCACAATACGTATATATATATTATATAGTTTTTTTTTTATTTTAAATTTACATCTACAGTTCTGGCTTAAAAATATTCAACGTAAATTTGCTTGATACAATTTTTTTCAATTATTTATTTATTTGGCTATACGTACTTACAGTTTTTACAGTAACATAAATACAATTTAATTTACAATAAATTATTAGAGTAACATTGCATATCCAATTTTTGGACTACAATTTTTTTCAATTGTTTTTTTATTTGGCTTACAATTTTTACAGTAACATAAATGAACAAATGAGATTAACATTTGACAAATATTTCTATATGGGTACTATGTTCTCGTCAACATATTTCAAATATCCAAATTATTTTTATACTTGAATTGATCAATTATGTTTCTATTTTGCAATCTAATCCTAGTCTATGCCAATAAAATCAAGCTCATACCATAATCTATGCTTATGACATTGTCATAATTCAATTGCTTATTAATTTTCTCTAAGATGGGTTATATAGAGTGGAAACAAAACTGATTAAATGTCTGTACCAAGGTATGTATTATCGGAAGTGGAATCGAAGTAATGAAATGACCAGCATAATAATCGTAATCGTAAGATCGTAAGAAAGCATAAAGAAAAATCATAAATAAAATCTTTTTTTTTCTAACTTGAATTTATGTAGACTCATCTAACTTAAGTAATATCACAATTAAATAAATTCGTTAATATTTTGAAGATTATAAAGTGTAATTAAAATCAAAATAAATATAAACATTATTATTACAAATTTTTGTTAAACTACTTTAAAAAATTTAAAAATAGTGCAAACATATAAAATCTAAAAAAGTACTTACGCATGTTTTAACTATCCGAATTTATAAACTCTAACTATCGTCCTATAATTGCTGTTTGTGGAAGCTTCTTACTGTTACTGTATTATTAACTCGTTAGCATATACAAACAAAAAAAAAAATTTAAAAATAAAACCTCTTTTGTAATAATTTTATGTCTATACATACTTAAAATCATATTTTAAAGTTAACATTAAGTAACCGCTGTCTATTTATTTATTTGTTTATTCTGATATTTTTTTTATTTATTTCCCATTCTGTTACAGTTTTTTTTCCTTTTTAGGAGGCTCGTTTTGATTCGATTAAAGTACATATGTTTTAAAAATTATATTTTAAATTAAATACTGTTGGAATACAATTTTGTCCAACATTGTATATTTCAGAATGTATAAATGATTATGATGAATAATAGAAATAAAAATAATAAATAAAATATTTTATGAATTTTTTATACAAACATAACGTGTCGTCGTCTGGTCATGTATGGTCGTATTGAATCCTAATCATGGTCTAATATTTACAATTTATGTTTAATATTTTAGGGTGATAAGGTTAACTTTTGCTAAATTCGAATTGATTTCAACTTAATTCACTTAAGTTACAACATCGCCATTACAAATAGAACCAGATTAACTATTTTAGACTTAAATTAAAATGAAAATTAATATAACCAATGATATTATTATTGATAATAGAGACATTTTTCAGTGATTTGTCCCGTTTGTGGGATTAAAATCATATTTTTTACTTTACTTTGACTACAATTTGAATACTTTGAATACAATTTTTTTTATTTATTCCATTTTGTCAAGTACACATACTTTTTTTTAATCCTATACGATTACGTCATTAATGATTCTTTTTCTTTATCAGCATTAATTAGTTACGTTAAATTTTTTAAAACGATTTCAAATCAGTTTGAGTTATTAAATAGTAATGCACATTATTAGCTTTTATTTCCCTGTAACAACTGACTTTATTTAAATTTTTTTTTTTTTACCATAAGTGTACATCAAGGATAATAGTACAAAATGCTGCTTATTAGATGTAACTGTTCTATACAAATCATTGGTAGATTTTTATTTTTTCTTTAATTTATTGTTGTTTTTTTTTTAGAATTAGCCTGAAGGGTAAATTAGAGTTTTATGTTTCATTTGATTTTGATAGATTCTGATGTTTTGATACGTTTTTGTTTAGGTTATACAACTATATGCACTCTATGGAATATGATATACTATTTTATGTGTATCTATGTGGGGTATAATATCTTCTTTGATACATGGACTAAACATGGAGTGTTTAATGCTAAAGATTTAAAGATTTTTAATTTTTTTTGTTTTTTTTTTTTGTTTTTTTTTTCTGTAAGAATTTATTATTTATTCGATCTCATGTTGGTCATATTAAATTAGTTTAGGTTGAATAGAAAAGCGAATATAATTTAAGTAAATAACTTTTGGATATTTGAATTTGTGAAATTGAAGGGAATTGAGTAAGAGTAATGTTGTGGATAAAAGTCATTAATGACCGGAGCTATTTGACCAAAAAAAAATAAAAAATGTTTTCACATTTTGCTTAATTGACTTAGAATTTTGTGTTATTTTTTTGTTATTTTTGTTTTTTTGATTTCGAATAAAAATTTAATTTGAAAAAATATCTTAGATACCAATGGTTTTTGAATGGGTTGTCTTAAAATCCTGTAAGTGTAAATACATTTTTTTTATGATCAAATTTTATTTATAACTGTTAACAGTTATATTTTTAGAAATTTTTTTAGTATTCCTAATATTAATTCAAATTAAAATTTAGGTCTAGCGCTGCAGTAAAATTGATAAAAAAAAATTTTCCTATTCAATTTACGTATCGCTATAATTACAGCTTTAACCGATATTGCCAAACTGCAATCGAATGCTTTAAAAATGTGTTCATTAGAGAACTTGGCAAAAATCTAATAACTTTGCGTAAAATTAATTGACTCAATAGTACTGCGTCCGTAGTTTAACGCTTAATTAAATAAAATGGTGTAATTACAAATATCATTTGGTAATCATCTCAATCCTGGCAAAATATGCGTCAACATTTTTGTAGTATTTGCAGAAAAAAAATTGAAAGAATGAGTGACGAAGAATGGTAATTTACTATTTTTCATTTTTAGCAACATTTTTCTTGTTATATGCATGATTCGCTCTATTAGATCATTCAATGAATCAGTCTTTAAAATCTGAGCTCAATTTAACGAAATATTGCAAAATTATTTTTTTTTTGTATTATATTTGGCTATTTTAGGTCAACCAACAATTTTTCTATTAATTATTTTTTATGTCTCTTTTTTTAGATAAGATCCCTGCTGCCAACTCCTTGTATTTTGACGTGTTTTGTACTATTTAGGTTAATTCGAAAAATTCGAATGTTTAACTTTTTTCAAACTTCTGACCAAATTTCTTTGTTCCAGCAGTTTAGAAACTTCAACATTATCGTGATGCTGAACTCTTTACTATCGCTTTATATTTTTGGTTTTTTAATAGTTTTGGTTGACTGTAGACATCCTGCCTTAGGTTTTGTAGTCCAATAACAAATAGTTTAATAGGTTTTGTAATCCAATCCAATCTAATTCGAAAACTTAACGAAAAAATTTGCAAAAGACATTGTGTCAATTACGGTATTTATCAGTAATTTTCATTTTGATTCAATCTTGAAATCAGATTGTGCAGATGGCATTCTTATAGGTTTTGTAGTCTAATACTACAAAAAATAGTGTAATAGGTTTTCTAATCCAATCCAATCTAATTCGAAAACTTAACGAAAAAATTTGTAATTTTCATTTTGTCTCAATCTTCGAATTGAGGATTTCACTTATATAAGCGTGTAAACTAAAATTCACGCATTGAAATCAGATTTTGCTTTAAACCACATATAAAATTGTGATAAAAATCTTTAATTAAAAAAAAGCTTAATTACAAGTAGAATAAAAGAAATAAATTAAATACATTATGAGAAAGAACAAATTATTTAAATAAGTATTTTCAATTAATTAAACGAACCAAGCAGACTTTAATTATAGCGTCGATTCCTCAGGCTATAGTTATGGAAGTGAGGTCCCATACAATTCACGGTGCATTCAGGATTACTGGCAACACTTTATTCGCATGTTTTTTATTTGCTCTGACTTGCACAGCCCAACACTTGGATGCTATAATTAACAAAATAATGACCGCGAATATTTATCTGACATCTAAAATCGGAAGTCTACTGTTTTTTCTATGTAGTTTTATTATAAATACATTTTTTTATTTTAAGATAGCATAAGATTGCTATCTTCATATTAATTAGATTAAATTAGGTTGATTACTGCCTTTATAATAATTTTAATAAAGTTACTTTTATTCTTTTTTTTATTAGAGAAATTTTTTTTTTTATTTTATTTTCAACGAACCATAAAATAAATACTTGAATTGAAGTCAAACGAAATGGGAAGACAAACATAGGAAACAAAAAAAAAAAAAAAAGAGACAACTTTGGAAGAATATCTTCAATTCATATCTGATATAATAATGTATATAATAATAATAATATTGTTTACACCAGTTAGTAACAAATGAATTGGTTAGGAACGAAAAAAAATGTTAGATAAAAAATTATGTTATTATAACAGTTTTACAGTGATGGGGTAATTGAACGCCTGTTTTTTTTTTTTTTTTTAGTTTCAAAGAAATTTTGAACTGACTTTTATTAATGATACTAACAGCAATAAAAAAAAAAAATATAAATTTTATCTGACTTTTTTTTTTTTATTTATTAACTGGTTGTAAACATTTTTCAGATTTATTCTTCTGAAACTATATATTTACAAGTCTTACAATCGTTTAATATGTATAAAAAAATATAATTTGAATTAGTGATTATAATTTTCATTTATTTCAAAATTCTGATGAAATTTTAAGATAAGTAATGATATAACATGACATCTGATGGATTTTCTTTAAAAACAACAACAACAACAAAAATTAACTTTCATTATTTTAGTTTGATAAATGAAATTTTTAAAAGTCAAATAAAAAAAATTCTCTTTAATAAGATTTACTTAATATTTAAGAATTTTTGAAATAACAATTAAAATATTGAGTTAGGTTAAATTTAATAGAAATATATATATATATATATATATAAGAATTTTATAATTAATAATTTAATTTAATTTATTTGTGTGAAAAACTCTGGTTAGTACATAATATACATTTGACTTTCATTAAGCCGTAAATTCAAAAAACTGGGTAAGTTTTCATTTGAAATCCTCCCCGATCATTCAGTGATCATTCTTTTTTTTATGTATATTTGAAAATAAGCGTAAAATTGATTGCTTTAAATTTGATGTATTTTTTGAACATTCTGATGTTTACAGATCCAAACGGTACCCTTACCTCCATCTCCCGGGTTGTTTACTACATTTACACATTTTATATAAAACTATATTCATTATTGATTATGTATACATTTTTTTAAACTTAATTGTATGCAGTGCTTCCTTTTTGTTACAATTGAAGCAGATCTGCTACACCTGAAGTGTTTTTTATCAAATTTATCAAATCTACCACACTACTACATCAAAAAATCTTCTCATATTAAATCTACTACATTTTTTATTACCCCAAATTTCAACAGATTTACAAAAAAAAAACAAATTTGAAATTTTAAAATATCATTAATCCACTCACAAATGTAAGATACTAAGAAATTGAAGTAATAACAAAAGAGTAAGTGCCAACACTGTTTTTAATATGATTATAAACTTTGGCATTGGTGATTGACATTTTGACACTTGATGATTTGGTCAAACTTTGATTGAAACTTTAATCCATTCTACAATTTTAAATTCGAAGTTTTAAAAGAAAAAAAAAATCTTAACCTAATCTATTACACTTACTTGGAGAAATGTAGATTCTACTACTCGAAAATTTCATTCATCGGAAGCACTGATTATAGGTTAAAATATGTACATAATATACAATTTTCAAATTCTTCATATTATGATGCAGTTATATAGAATATGTTAGTAAATATTATAATTTAAAAGAAATAAGTTCAAAACTTGAAAAATTTCGAGGCATTAGTATTAGTTCAAGCAATCCAACTATTTAATATGAAGATCAAATGTTAAAACAAACGTTGTTAAGTACGACTTCATTGAACCACAATATGAAACATTGCATCTAATGCTTTGTTTTTGTTGTATCGACAGCTGTCATTTTAATAACTAACAATTTTTAGTCAAATCTATGAATGTTGATGAAAATGTAAATAAGTTAAATGTATATATGGGAAAGTGTAGACGTAATCAAGCTATACATTTTTAAAAAAATAATTTGGAATACAATTTTGTTATCACTTAAAATAAATAATTGAAAACTTTGCTATTTATGACAGTCACGGTACTATACAAAAGATGTATAGTTTTATACATTTAAATTTGTTGATATAATATCAAAAATATATGATTGTGTATATCTATTTATAGTATCTGCTGTAAAATAGATAGCTCTTCTTTTGTAAGCAACTATATTTTGAAGCAACTATATTTTTAACAACTCACTCACATCGACTTACATTCTTAAATGATACGATATACATTCCTGAAATATTTTCAATAAATGTCAAAAAAAATATTTTATCACTATATTTTGTGTTCTATGTAGTAATACATATAGATATTTTTCGTTATTTTAGTCTGGTATTAGCATATCACCTGACTAATTTCTGGCTACATATTAGGTTTGTTTAAAAATAAATACGAACCTCAAAACCTTACAATACTTGTCAATATACTATTTCAACTTTGTTATGCATAAAACAACCGAAAAAAACCTTCTAAACTAATAGGTACACAAAATTCATTAAAAATATATATAAAAAAAATTCAAATCAGATAATGGTCCACAAAGCATAATTTTACCCTAAAGCAATTTTTCCAAACAAAAAACAAAAATTTATTAAAAATTATCAAGTCAAAATCAGAATTTTACAACAACTCATGAAACTACATGGATCTTCTCTTACTTCAAACAACAACAACAACTACATTATTCATAAATCGAATCGGTAAAGTACTTTAACCTTCATTTAGATTGTCAATAAATCTAAAATGTGATAAATCTATCAAAGATCGCAAGATAAAACTATAATAAATTTATTAGTAACAAAAATGTGATGTCAGACATCATCGACTCGTGTATAAACATTAAAACTATAATTTTCAAATTTAATGATTGAATATTAAATGAAATAGACATTGAACAGGTACACTGTATATATGAATCTATTGCTTCATAATATGATCTTTGAAAATTAAAAATATAAATTAAACGATTTATTTACATCATTAATCTCATCAGGTATACATGATGTCATATTAAAAACGTGATGTTAATGATATTATCAAAATATCATAATATATAGGATTTAATTAGAATAGATCGAAAATTAAATGACTTAAGGACATATAGTAATTTTGTTTTAGTTTGGGTACGTGACATTTGGCAAAGCATAGGTAATAAATATCTGTTTCGTTCAATTGTCAAAACACCTAAAATGCAAAAAATCAATTAGTAAATGTTTTTACTTAACTAAATTACTATTCGCAAATTGTAATAAAATTAAAATTCTATTCCAAAATATGTTTCTATATACATATACAATATACATGTATTCGGAATTTTGAATTAGAAGCGATTTTATAGTAGATTACAAAATCAGCGTTTAGCACTACTTGATAACTCTTGTACACTGATTAAAATTCATTTCCGGAATATGTTTATATATACATGGACATAATTATCTACATAATTAACTTTACAGGATTAGGATGAATTTTGGAGTTAATTACGAAATAAGGGTTCGCTGTTTTGGCTTTTCCAGATTAAGTATATATATAATAGTCCATCATGAATCGAACTCCATCGAATGTTTTCCATCATTTCAATTTATTCTTGGTGCTAAATTTTTTTTTATGATTTATCTTAAACAACAACCGTTTATATGTAAAAAAAAAAAAATTTAATTTAATTCTGTTGAGAAACTCCTCTGTACATTGGTAAGTTGTGGCAATTTGATAAATTTTAACATGAATTTTTGTAAAATTTTAAATTGAATATTCTAATTGACAATTAAAAACATTTGAAAATTTTTTTTAGCTTCGCTACGTCTCCTTTGAATTATCTATCATTTAATACAAAAGAATAATAATACAAATCTGAATTAAAATAGTGAAATTTTGTAACTGGACTTTTTATTAAATCAAAGTTTTGGCATAATGAATTTTCAGTAAAATGATATTAGGCGAAATGGATTTTTGCAATGTGAATTTATATCCAATGTACTTTATACTCATTTAATTCATGACTATATAGTCATGAATTAATAATCTCTTATTGTTTATTATGTTAAGATTTTCATATTTTAATATACATATATTATTTATTACCTAATATTTGATTTTTTTTCCAATTTTGTAATGTTTATTGTACAGTGGAGATTCTCACTTCAATTCGTTTTTCCAACATTGTCATCAAATTTCTAATAATAATTATTAAATACGTTTACAAATATTTCAACATTTTTATTTATGTCCTAATTTTGGATAACTAATACATAATTTGCATCATTTAAAATTTCAAAATATATGTACGTGTCCTAGTGACTGAAATTTTGAATTTAAAATAATTATATATCCATTTGGACAATAAATGGTTCCAAGATCGAAAAATGACATGCATTTCTAAATCAACAAATCATTATCTGTTGAAAAAAAAAAATTATACATTTTAAAATGTTACTTAATAGTAGAATTTTAAATTTTTTTTTTAATATTGTCATCCCAACAAAAAGACAATCAAAGCTTTTGTGTTTTATTTTTTCTTTCAAGGAATTAATAACTAAGGCTCTGTTTAGTTTTAAAACTATAACTGTTATACCATTTATTTATTTTTTTTTAATATGATTCATTCATTGGAATTATAACAAAAAATAATTCGTTCCATTTTAAATTCTAACTTATATAAATTATTCATTATATTCCTGCAGCAAAGGACAATGCATAATGCAGAATAATATAATAAAAAATAAAAATAAAAAAAAAATAATAATAATAATAATAAAAATAAACTGAAAAAATAAAATATATAAATAAATATTAAATAAAACGAAACAAATCAACGTTATTAAAAAAAAAATAAGAAAAAAAAAAAAAAAAGAATTATTTTTAAAAATATTACAAAATACTTACCTACATGCATGAATTTTTTACATATTTTTTTTTTTTTTTTGTTTTTGTTTTACTTGTGTTTTGCAATTATCCTTCAACATAAAATTAAAAATGGAAAGAAAAAGGATTTTTTATTTATTTTTTTTTATTTTTATTTTAGTTCTACTAAATCTCTTCACATTTGTTATGCTAGGCAGGCAAGTTCTTATTTTCTATTCATTTGTAATCGTTTGGTAAATGCTATTATAAAGCGCATCCACATACTAATATTTATCTACAGTAGAGGAATTTTTTTCTTCCATTCCATTGTGGTACCTATACGGTTTTAGACTTTACTTGAATTTGTTGAAATTCCGATGCTATACTTCAGTTTGTTGTAGTTATATTAATTTTACATAACTATTGTCGATTAATTAGTCTGCCATTCCATCTAGTGTCGTGTGTCACATTTATTATTTGAAAGATTAAATTTAAAAACCCATCTTTATCAAATTTATTATTATTATTATTATCAGCCATTTTGGTAGAATTATGTTATCATGCATTCAGTACGGCACTCCAACTTATTACATAAATTGTAACGAGTAATATTTTTCGATTAGTTTTTAAACAATTTTCTGGTGTATGAATTAAATAAATGTAAAAAACTGCTGTACTAGGCTTTATTAAATACCGTGTAGTTTCACTTTATTTAAGTTATTATCAAATTATAGAATTAACCAATTTTATAAAATTTTATTATGGGAATAATGCAATTGATGGAATATTGACTATTGGTACGAAATTCAATTAAATTATTCTGATTATTTCGTTTTGTACAACATTATTATGTACAACGTCTTCTGCCTCTTGTATTGGACTTGAGCCTGTTTTGTTATCATATTAATGTTCTTATATGTGTAAGTTCAACTGTTCTTTCAATTTCGCATGCTATATTAGATCATCTTTGATCAGTCATCCGAAACATATGATCATTGTAGGCTCTTACAATTTGTGAAAAATAACAAAATATATAATATTTTATTTTACCAAATTATTATGCTATATTTCATTCGATTTATTATTTTTGTTTATCTTTGAGCATCTTAAGTATCCTTAACTAAATTATTACATTTTGAAATGCTGAAATACAAGCTGTCATTTTTTTTTTCACAGAATATATCAACTCTAAACTATCTTTTATTTTAGAACCATTTAGTATCTAGAGGTGTTAATATTCTTTTGAGATTACCCCGTATTAATCTCCCAGCTTTCTCTGGATTAAATGTTGGTGTAATAAAACTGCTCGAAGAAGAAGTAAATATTTCGTTAAAAAGTATAAATTAATAATTACTTGAATATTAAGATATTCAAATTGGTAAAAAAAAAACTGAACAATCTTATGGATCACCGTTATTTGTTCTTAGAAATTTAAATGAGACTCAGCCATTTTCGGAAAGGATTTTTTCTTTTTATTAATTAAATTTAATAGTTTTCAAAATTTTTTTTTCGACTCTTCTAACGTTTTTATTTTTAATTTGCTATTAAATTTAATTATTTTTATTTGTTCCACAATATGATTACGTATCTTGTTGAGCTTAGTTAAAAATTATTAGATTAGATTAGATTTTGCATTAGATGTCATTGGATGTTTCAATATGCCGATTATGTCTCATATAATAAATAAACAAATTAAATAAAATAAATTATCAAAATCAAATTGTAACAACTTGTTTTGGACTAAACTTGTTTTGGACTAAAACAAGTTGTTGGACTAACAGGTTAATATGTTATTTCGATTTTAAAGATTCGGAAGAGCGAAGAACATATTTTCTGTATGGAATTCGAATTCATGATGTATGGTAGAGCTAATGATTAATTAATTACCTGGATTACATCAGTTAATTAGTTCAGGAAATGGTGATAAGAACAGTTAGTTGGTATTATCACAATAACACGAGTAAAGTAAAACCATAATGATTGTCTTTGAAGAATTTATTTATTTATTTATTTTAACAGATAAATCTGCAGGCCAACTTTATAGGTCCTTTTCTCTTTCGAAATGTAGTCCTTTTTTTTTATTAAATTATATTAATTATTTTTATATATTTTTGTATTATATTTATTTATAATCATTATATATTATAATGATTATATTTAACTTAACTGGATCAGGTCGATTTTATGACTGAGGTCAAACTTAATTTATTTAGGTCAGAAACTCAATTTGTTGAATAGAAAAGAACATGTGTCACGAATTGAATTTCTTTCACTGTATCACATATTATTGCACCTAGCTACAAAATTTTTAAAATGGGAGGAGCTTCAAGGATATTCATACTTTATTATTCTGTTGTGTTTTTTTTTTTAAGTTATATTTTTTTTGTTCTTATTGTTATACATAAAAAAAGTATATATATATATATATATATATATATATATATATATATATATAAAATATAATATGTGGATATATTCTTACAAGGACTTAACATGATCCATTTGTTTTGATGGATTACATTTTCATATTTTGCAACTTACATTTAAAATTCATTTTTAGTTCTTGTTTTATTATTTTATTTGTTTTTTGTTTATTTATTTTTTTTTTGTGTTAATTTTAATGTACATTATCATCATTAAGACGATGTATCTCGCTGGCTTAATGCATATATAGACACACGTTTGGAAAACTGCTTATTTAAGCAGCATTTTTTTTTTTTCTAATTTGTTTTTTTTTGTTTTCGAATTCAACAATATTATAGTTATTCACATACACTTATAATAAGTTTTTGTAGTGTTTATAAAAAATAAGAACAAAAAAACAAAAAAAAACACAAACGAACTATATATAAGTTGAGAATAAACACAGAGTACCAAAAGTGGTTGAAAGCGTCTTTTCCTGCCTGCCGAAAATAAAAGGAAGAAAACAAATGGCTTTCCATTATAAGTTGTGTACACCTTGTTGAAAAATAAGAAAATGTGGAAATGCATTAGTAGATTTCTCTTTTTAGTTTTCCTGTTTACCATAAAAAAAAAAATAATATTTATATACAAAACGTCAATACACGTCACTTTGTATTATTTCTTAATTTTTTTTATTATTTTTTTTTTTTATTATTTTTCTATTTGTACATTGCAAAATTTAAAAGAACATAAAAGGAATACAATTGTGTATTGTGATTTTATAATATTTTTTTTTTGTTTAGATGTCACAAGAATTGGATTTGTATTGTAAGGGGGAAGGGGTATGTATTATAATTCTTTAGGATTTCTTAAAATAGCAAACATTCAGTATTGTGTAATACAAGTTGGTAATTCTAAAATAATACAAAGTTTTACTGTTGCTTAAGCAGAGCAATCGGAGTTACGTTATATAAATCTTCATCATCTCACTTCTATTTTGCTATTTTGGGTGTATGAAGTTTTTCTTAATTAATATGAAAAATTTAGGAGATTCCTACTGTCCTTTTGTACTGCACAGCAAAACACAAGTCAAAGAAATGAAATTTGAAATAATATGGCCTGGACAAAAATTACATAATTGAGCTTGATTATAATCGGATAGCGTTAATAGTGATTGCATAAGTTGAAAATGTTATGTTATGTTATGTTATGTTATGTTATGTTATGTTATGTTATGTTATGTTATGTTATGTTATGTTATGTTATATTATGTTATGTTATGTTATATTATATTATGTTATGTTATGTTATATTATGTTATGTTATGTTATGTTATGTTATGTAATGTTATGTTGAGTTATGTAATGTTATGTTATGTTATGTTATGTTATGTTATGTTATGTTATGTTATGTTATGTTATGTTATGTTATGTTATGTTATGTTATGTTATCTTATGTTATGTTATGTTATGTTATATTATGTTATGTTATGTTATGTTATGTTAGTTTTGTTATGTTATGGAATTTTTTGTTTTGTTATCATAATTCTACATAGTATATAATAATATATAACGCTGTTCTATGAATTAAGGTGCGTATTACTATGGTGTCTTGGTCAGGCACTACTGATTAGATAGACTTAATTGAACCTTCCAGTTGCACTTAATACAGAAGAGTATTATTAATGCTACTATTGATAATTAATCATATAATTATTGTATTATAGCTCTTTCACTTGTACGAAACACCATCAAAGACACCTTATTCTTGTTTTCAATTCCTCCACATCTACAGCAAAGTAATGTGAAAATATCAATTTTTTTTAGTAAATATCTGATAGAGATCTCATCGAGTTCCCACCATTGAGACAGATGGAATAATAATATGTGAATATTAAGGTTCAGTTTTGGGTAGAAGAGATTTGAATATGGTAAAATAATTATGGTAAAATGATTCAAACAAAAAATTATTTGTTAAGATAAAACTTCACCATCATTATTTGGCATAATATCTTTTTAGTGGAGTTTAGCAACATTTTTCACAACATTTTTACTTATTTTTTTGCTATTATTTTCATATTTTAATATATTATAATTTTTCGGCTTGGCATTTGCTAAGAGTACTCTGAACTGGTTTTTATTTTCTTACATATTTTTATTATATGACAAAAGTTCGATCTTGATTTTTGGGTATTTTTTTTTATAAATTTTATTCGATTATGAGTCTTATTTATTTCTAAATAAATATTTTCAAGCATGTGACCACTGGACGAATCAGAGTTTCATATATTTTAATTGTTATTGTTTAATATATATGTACTTACAAAACATTATTTGAATTTAATAATGATGGATTCAATTATTTATATAATATTATATCCATCATTATTAAATATAACATTTACATAATATTATCCATTTCCTGCTTTTAGTCCCTATTGTACGTTATATATAGTTTTTTATATTATTGTCATTATAAAGAAAAGGACATTAAAGTATATTTAAAACATTTTACACCTTCAATTTAATAATTTTCAATGTTTATGTTTGCAATATGTCTTGTTTTTGAACATTTTTAAATATTTGTCCAAATATTTGTTTTATTTTCAGACAAGCTTTGAAGGTTGCAGTTTCAAGTATTCTAAGTATTTATTTAAAACTGTAATATTATAACAGTGAAAATAGTCGAATATTTTCCTTTTAATTGTAATATTATAATTTCTGACAAAAACTGATATATTGTCAGTGTATGCTATTAGTTTATGTATAGATTTAACAATTATATTTACCATTTTTGTCATCGTTAGTAGTTGTATATATATATATATATATATACTATATAGTTTAGTACTATGTCAAAAATTATATATGAAAGCCCACAATCATGATGTTCATTTCATATTATTTAGATAGTGCATCAAACAGGAAAGCTTTACTGTAATAGAATGTAGAATAAGTGTCATTTTCTTAATTATTTGCTTGGCTAAGAATAAACGATCATTGATGGTAGATGTATTGACTAAATTCTAAAAAATACTTACTCCCAAATACCACAAAAATAACTCGCTACAAAAATTAATAATTCTAATGAAAATAGAATTGTTACAACTAATTCTTAGTATAAAATTAAAACGAAAAAAGATATCGATAGAACTCAACTCTTATGTCTTAGTGTAAAAGAAAATATTTGCTTTGGAAAACTACAATCGTATACATATAAATATTTGAATATCAAAGCTAACACTTTTTTTTTTGTTTCTTTTTCAAACAGAATAGATTATAGCAATAGAATATCTAAAAAAATATCACATTCAGTGTAGTCGCTTGATACAAAAAGAAAAAAAATAATAATAATATTACCTTATAATTTTCGAGGACATTGCAATTCATCCAACTTCATTCTATTCACATTTTTAATATTTTAAAATATTTTTTTTTTGTTTTTTCTTGTTTTTGTACTTTTCTTATTGTATTGCAATTTCAGCTCATTCTAATTGAACAATTTCGAAAAGCAAAAAAAAAAAAAAAAAAGCAACATTAATGTTGTTATATTAGTATAGAAATGAAGTCTCAAAAACTTTGTACTTAAAAGGATTTTTTAACACTAATACAAATGAAAATCATCTGACATAAATTAGAATCATGGTTGTTTTTTTACACAAATAATGTTTTTTTTTTTTTTTTTCATTGTCATAATTTAAAATTGAAATAATCTCTGAAATATCAAATAACAAAATGTATATATATACATGCATTTTTGTTTCTTGTTCTGCAATAGTTTTCAAACCTAATTTGAGAATGAATTTTTGGTCGCTTCTTCAAAACTGTAGTAGCTCAAATATGATGTTTGCTTTTTTTAAGTACCTGGTTTATTGTCCGCTACATCTGACAACTAATTTGTCGTATGTTATGAATAGCAATGATGAAGCGTTCAGCTATTACAGCATAAAACCATCTTAATGGGGTCGTCTGACTGCGATATTAATCTTCACCGCTCAATAGAGAATTTTTTTGATGAATTCTGTTCTCAGACTTATACTGGGAGTAAATAGCTTCTTATATCTAGGTGCTTTAATAAATAATAAAAATGACATGCATTTGACAATTAATGGTGGAATCCAAACAGCACAAAAATGCTTTTACGCATACAAATACCTTAATACAATTAAATTAATGTACACGATCATAATAGAACCGGTCTTAATCTACAGCTACGGAGCCTGGACAATGACAATCAGTGATGAAAAGAAATTGAATGTATTCGAAAGAAGAAAGGCTAAGAAAAATATTTGATTCCAAAATAAATGACGATCGTGAATATCAAATAAGATTAAAAGAGAAGTATATCCACTAATTCGTGGACACAATATTATAAAATTTATTAAGGCATAAAGACTATAAGATGGGTGGGATATGTGGTGAGATTGAATGAACAAAGTATTCCAAAAAGATTATTAGGCATAGTGGCGTACTATACTAGAGCAAAAGGTAAACCAAAATCAATATGGCTTAACAAAATAGAGGACAACAACGGTCGAAAGATTGGAGTCAACGGATTGAGGATAGTTGTTGAAGCTAGAATAGAATAAAGGATATTTGTAAACGAGGTCAGCGCTCACCCCGACCTGTAGAACCAATAGATGAGAAATCATGACTGATGATGACATCAGGTATGCAGAACAAATACTTCACCATCGATGGACTGTTGAGCTTTATATATACTTCGATAGCTCTTCCTTAATTATTATTTAATAAAAAACGTAATTTTGTTTAATATTTTAATATGTTTTTAGAGTGTTCTTTACAAAATATTGTGTAGGTGAGAGAGTCAATTTCCTCAATTATTCTTTTACTCCTGGATTTTCCAATGTTAATTTTGCTTTCTTAAAATTCCTTAGGTATAACGATTGGATTTAAAGGTTTTTGGTTAGTTTTTATGATTTTTTTTTTTAGATATAGATGATCATTGCAGTTGGATTGTAAAGTCTATTCAAATAGCTACAAATACTTACCACAGGTTATAATGCTTTATTCTGCTCACGATGTGAGGTACTAACCTAGCAAAACAAAAACAAATAACATAAAGTGATTATTAATTGAAAATGTTACAAAATCGTTGTTGAATTGTTTTCATCCAAGCTTATTTTAGCCTGTTTGTATTTATATCACATAATATTTCACTTCCTCTTGCACAAATACAATTTCTAGTTTTTAATACATTTCTTACAGAAGACGGAATACAGTTATATTTTTTTTCAACTCTGAACTATTTTTATTCATAGTGTTTATTTAGAAACGGCGGGCCCTAAAATATTAAAAGGTTGGAAACATACTACATACATATATTACATTGTATATATATATATATATACAAAATTCATCATTATAATCTAGTTCAAATAATATGTAGATACTATTTAAGTAGTTTTATTTTTAGATGAGAGGAGGTGGGGTAGAGATAGTCATACTACAAAATTTTGTTCAATTTTGGTAAAATATTTTTTGGCAGACGTCAACTATATCAATTTTTCTAAGTTTTTAATTTTAATTTTTGTTTTTATTATATATATATATATTTTTTTTTGTAGTAGAAGAAATATTTCGAGGCAAATTAGAACACTGCAGAAAAATATTGTTATTTATGTGTTTTTCGATAATGATGTTTTTTTTGCGTTTTTTTTATTCAAAATTTTTTCTGAATTTTAATTTTTTTTTTAAAGAAATCATTAAATAACTTCAAGTATAAATTCAAGTAAATTTTTAAATCGCCATTTTGAATTAAATTAATCATAAAAAATCTCATTTGAGTAAACTGTAAATATACTCATTATTATACCTTTCCCATTATTGATTTTACCCTCACATGGATTTATTTTGTTTTTCTGTCATTCTATGTTACGAAGGGCAAAATGAATAGAGAATTTTGTCATTTTTAATATACTAGAAATTTTTATAATTTCGATAAAAATCCATCTTGAATTTGTGATAGTGCAATCTCAAAACCTGAAAAAATGAAAGTATTCAAAGATAAGTTATAACCCAGGATTCCAACTTGGTACGGAGAGGATATCGGTGTTCACTGTACCAATATTTTGGAAGTATGCTGTGCAATATACGTACAAAAGTCGAGATGTTGATAAAATTTCGAACATCTGTATAAGATTTGATCCATAATTAAGAGAAGCCAAAAAACTGTGAAATTAGATGAAATAAGAGAAACAAAAAAAAATATAAATTTCCGAATGCGATTGGTGCTTTTAATTGTGCCCCTGTTGAGATGTTAAAACCACAGGTTCATGATTTTAATTTTTTTTTCTTCATATGGTTCTTGAGATTTATACGAATATCAGATATCGAATTCAAGATATTTCGCTATCTTAAGACCTTGCTATTAAATATCTTGCATAGTAATATAGTGTTAATTATATTTTTGAATAATTTTAAGTATAGTGACATCGAAAATGTGGTACTTAAGTTTTAACTACAATCTAGTACAGCACCCGGCAAAGTATGACCCCAAATCATCATTTCATATTATGCGCTTCGAAAATGTAAAATTGATTTCAAATCAATAAATATATTTTTTGATTACAAAAATCTAAATATAAAAAAAGACAAGTTGTTGCTGTTGAAAACTTAAAATGTTCTTTTTAAGTTTTTAACATAAAATAGCATTACAAATAACAGCCAAGAAGAACACAACATTTGAATATGAATACATTTTACGGTTACATATGCTTCAATTAAAAACCAAGCTTGATGATAAAAAATGGTTCTTAAAACTTCTGTTCTTAACTGATATAATGAACCATTATAATGAATTTAACAAACTACTGCAGGGTAACCGCCACACAATTTTAAAATTATATGAAGAATGGAAGAGTTTTTGCTCCAAATTAGTTTTATTTGAAATGGATATAAAAAGGCGTAAATTTAACTATTGCCCACATATAAAAACTCAAGAAGAAAAACGAAATGTTGATGATTTCGATGTAAAAAAAATTTGAGTTTTATATTAAAAGCATGAAAGACGAATTTGAAAATAGATTTGAAACTTTAAAAAAGTACGGTCCAATGTTTGCATTTATAACGAAGGTGGATGTAATTGATGAAATTGTTTTACATTTACAATGTTTTGAATTCCTTGAAATCACCAATTTTAGCCTAGAGATTGATTTAAGAAGTTCAACTTTATGGACTGATAAATTTAAAACTTTACGTGGAGATTTAGAGAAAACGGAAGAAAATCATTTTGATATGATATTTACGTGCTGGGCATCTCTTCCAACAAAATTCACATGTATCAAAAAAGTTGCATTTGCTCTTTTATCTGCTTTTGGGTCAAGCTATAATTGTGATCAAACATTTTCACAAATGAAATATATTTTGAATAAAAACAGGACCAGTTTGATTATTAAGCATTCCGATGAATGTGTTCGGCTTAAAATGTCAAAATATGAAGCAAACTTATCCAAATTAATTTCAACAGTACAGCATCATGGAAGCCATTGATTTCGCCTACTGATAGCAGTTAAAATATTAAATATTATTTTTGTTGTTTTTTTATTTATTTTTACTATTGTGTACTGAATTTATCCCATTTATATTTATATAAATTTTTTTTTGCTTGATAATAAATGAATTCACTTTTGGTTTAACTTTTTTTTTTTAAATTACTTTCATATAAAATTGCCACTGACCCACTACGAGTTCAAAAAAATCTCATCTTAGACGAATTTTACCCAAGACCAAAAAAGTGTTTGCCGACCGCTGATCTATGCCGACCGATGTTCTAGAACTATTTATATATATACAATGTAAATAAATTCAAAATGCTTGTATACTGCTTTAACTATATACGCAGAAAGAAATATAATATAAATTATTATTATTATTATTATTATTTTATTATGCCTTAATTTCATTTTACAATTTTCCTTATTTCTAATTTTAATAATTAAGAGCTTATACTAATGTATTTACATTTATGACTTTTAATTTACTTAGACTAACCTGAACTTTTCTATTAATAATATATATATATATATTTTTTAACGAAAAATGGCAAGTAAAAACCTTTTTGATCAATTTATTTTTATCCTAAAACTTAAAAAATAACTTAATTATAAAAAAAAAACCTAATTGGTAAAAGCTTAATCTACAATCGCTCTTATTAGCAGATTTACTGAATTTAGACAGCTCTCTAGAAAGGAAGGCGATATCTTTGCTATTTGTTCGAAAATAGTATTGATATTTGCTATGCTATATGCAATCTGTTGGCGGAAAAATAAAAAGGTTTAGCCAAGATTAATTTTATGATTGCATTTTGTTTTATTTCTAGCACATTTCAGTTAGTTCTTGCAGTGCTCTTCCATATAGGGAACCTGTAAAAAAGAATACTGCGAAAAATGACTTTAAATATTATTAGTTTGTTTGCTACAGTTAGCCCGGAATTTTTATTTATAATTGGATACAACATTTTTATATATATGTAGATCTATTTTATTGACTGTAATTTTTTGTCCAAATTTTTGTCCAAATGTATACCAAGATATTTAATATCATCTCTTTCCCATATTATTTCATTATTATTTAAAAATAAGTTTCTGTTAGGCAAGCAACATTATTTCCTTCTTTTTGTGAAGAAGATTGAGTTTGTTTTTTCGCCATTGATTTTGATTTTCCATTTGTAATAATATTCTTGAATTATTTAGAAACCATTTTCAAGATTATTTATTATTTCGTTGGGGCATATAGAAGATGATAATATGGCAGTATCGTTAGCATATAAACTTGTATAGTAATTTGGAGGTTTCGGAAAATCTGCTATATGAACATGTTGCATAAAATGGGAGAAAGTGATTGAATGAACCTTGTGGTACACCAGCTGTAATTCTTATTTTGTTTGATTGTATTATTCCGATTTTGACTAGGAAAAATCGATCACTAAGAAAACTTTGGATTAATTTAACAAGGTAAACTAGAAATTCGTAATTAACCATTTTGTGAATCAAACCATACAGAATCGAATGCTTTTTCAACATCAAGTGTTATCAAGCCCACTGACTTTTTATTATTTAAACTATTTTTAACAATATTTTTCAATTCTGTAGACTTGATGTGTGCTGGAATGTTTACTTCTAAAACCAAATTGTTCGTTCGGCAGAATATTTTTATGTAGCAGGAAATTTTCTAAGCGAATTTTTAAAATTTTTCCTAATAAATTTAGTAAGCTTATTGGACGATAGCTTCCAACGAGTGATGGGTCTTTTCCTTGTTTAGGAATGCATGTTACTAAGGCTACTTTCCATATTTCTGGAAAATAGTTTAGTTACATGCACTTGTTCAATATTTTACTTAATATTTTATAGCTTGTCTTTGACAAGTTTTTAAGTATAATATTGGGTATTTTGTCCTGACCGGGAGCTTTTTTAATTTTTAACTGCATAATTAAAATAGCAATTTCTTTAACAGAAGTAAATTCAGAATGATCTATAGATTGATATTTTATTTAGATTTTCAACTGAATCGTTAACCGCATCAATGGTTATTGTGTCGCTATAATTATTACTCAGAGAATTTTGATAAGCAAAGTGCTCTGCTAGTACATTAGCTTTTTCTTTATCAGTTGACAATAAATCATTTTTATGTATAAGTGATGGTTTTTTTTTTAAAAACCTTGCAGAGGTTCCAAAATTGTTTAGAGTTTTTATCTAAAGTTTACAAAAAAGCCGTTCCAGTTTGCATTGTTAAATTCGAATATTTCTTTTCTAATCAAACAGTTGAAATGACTAAATAATATTTTATGACCAAAATGTCTCGTTCTTTGTCATCTCCGTCGTTCTGCATTCCTAAACCCTACACTGCTTGATTTTTTATATCTTGTTGGAAAAATAGTTTTTATGTGCAAATACAGTTTATAAATATGAAAAAATCCTAGAAAATATATATAAATTTATAATAAGGTGTTTTTTTTAGAGAAATTTAGTTGTAGGATATCTGATACATAATGTGTAAAAGCGTTAGAAATGCCTTATGATTATAAAAACAAATTTTTCGTTTTTTTTATTTAAAATTAAATTAAGTTAAATCAAAAACAAAAAAATAAAATTAATATTATAAAATAATATTGCATTTTAGTAATTTCAATATGAAAAATATAATAATTATCAGTTTTTTTTTTTACTTTGTGTGAAATTTTATAAAGCAGTTGTTATTTTTGTCCAAAAAAAAATGCAACCCACATTTAGAGCATTTTATATATGAAAATGATTTACATTCTGGAAGTTTACATCTTTGTCTTATAGACTCATACGCTGGCCAGTGGTTAGTCAAATGAAGTCGAACATTTTTTGGTGGTATATAAGCTGTTGTTAAAGATCTATTCTTTTTTTCTATAATTTGCATTTCTACCTGATTTGAAGGTTTTCCCCTTTTATTTGTAAATGAAATGCCTTGGTAGATAAACAGTAAGCTATAGTCAACCCGAAACTCAGCTAAAGCAAGTGGTTTTTCATTTCATTCTATAGTAAGTTTTCTATATACTAGCCAACTATTAATTATTGTAACATCTAAAAGATGATAAAATAATCTATAGTACCATTTTTTTGTCCTCATTTGAATTTTGTACCGTTCAACTAAACTATAACAGGGCTACGCCTCCCATATGCTTATTATTTTTTTTGACTAAATTTGGACATTGAACAGAAATACATTTCTTATTTTTTTTATCAAAGCGTTGAACGTCAGTGAAAGAAATTTGCCCCGTAAAAGTTGATAATAAAGTTCGAGTTTTGTTATCTTTCCAGCTAACAAGAGCTACTTGAACACCCTCAAAATCACAGATATACTCATGTGAGCTTCCACGATTTTCTCTGTTCAGTGCTTGTTCACTTGGGAGTTTGCAGTTAGGAATTCTGATTCTTCTTACTGTTCCAAGTGACAGTATTTTTTGTTTTGCCAAATGAACTTGCAAGGAAACAGAGATGTGAAAGTTGTCAAAGTACACTCTGTAATTTTCGTAAGGTGGTATAATTCTGCACAAACTCAAAACTATGTTCGCACTATTTCTTAAATCTAGTTCATCAGCCTTACGAAATTTTGGATCATTCTCAGAGCCAGTTGGTATATATAAAAAATGAATAAGGTGTAGATAAATTTAAAATTTCTGAAGGATATGTAATTGTTCCTCAAAAATGTTGAGCGTTGTTATCTCATATTAATTTTTTTTTCTCTAAAACATTTTCGCATATTGTTCTTTTCAGTCTTTTACTTCCTTTTTTGGATTTCTTTCAGTATTTTGTAAATTTTGGTTATTCTCATTTTCAACTTCCCCAACTTCTTCTAAGATTGTACCATCTTCAACCATTTACCAGAAGCCATTATAATGATTAATTAATATAATAATAATGTTTTACTATACGTATTAAATTTTAGAACTTGTCAAACATCAAAACACTACCCATAAGATAAAATACCTATAACAAAAAAGAAATAAGTTTTTTTATTTATTTTGTGAGTACCAAAAACATTATGTATCATACAACCATATTCAACACTTCACCTACGCTTTAAAAAGTTAATCCAATGTATTTTTTTTATTTGCAGTTGAAATAATACTAAAAATTGTTCTTACTGACATTACAAAAATTTAAATTTCTACAGCATAAAACTAAAATAGAAACAAGATTCTCTTTTGTGTTTTCTCTTCATTATAGTTATCTTCTGACAACTGCGATTAAATGCTCATTTTCTGTTTAAAATTTAAATTCTCAGAGAAAATATCTGTTATTAATGTAAAGTATACAGTTGTAGCTAATCATATCTACATATCGCATTAAGGAATATTTATTATATGCTTTAGTTATTAAGGGTTTTTTAGATGTTGTATCAGATATGATACATCAAGCAGTGTAGGGTTAATGAAATCAGATGTTGAATGTGATATAATATAAACATTTCAGAATTATAATTATGTTAAGTATATGGTATGTTGCAGTTTAAACTGTAATACACACTGCTTTTTCGAAGCCACCCTACTGTTTTTTTTTGTTTTTGCTTATTTCTAGTTTGTAAGAACTTATTTGATAGGCAACTAATTAAATAAATAAATAAAAAACGAGGTAATATTGTATTTTCTAACTTTGGAAAATCACTTACAAATATCTATAATTGATATAATATGGTATGAGGTTCAGAGTATTCGATTGGGGTACTTCTAGACACACATATTAAAAAAAAAACAATTATTTTTGCATATTAACGAGTTCATCTTTGGTATACCCCAGTGACACACTTATATTTATATATTATTCTTGAGTATAGTATTACACATTCCCTTCTACACCAATGTATACTTCCTTTAATTAATAACATTAAAAGAGAGTGTTAGTATATGTAAAAAAAAAGCTATTTAAAAACAAATCAAATGAAGTGAAAAATTTTGATAAAGAAACATTTTAAAAAATGTTTTTATTTTTATTAATGACAAATTGGGTCGAAACATAAATCTTTTATTTTATACATAACATAACTATATATTTCTCTGTGCTTTTGATTTTGTTTTTTTTTTTTTTATTGTATTTTAGATCTTTTAATATACATTTTTTATTAATAAATCAAGGGAAAAAAGCTTAAAATTTAAAATCTAAATTTCTCATAAAAACTTTTATTTTATTCTTTTGAAAAATAAAAATAAAAACAAAAAAAAAAACAATAAATAAATTTTTAAATACAAATATTATTTAACAGAAAAAAATTATAACGAATCCATTTTATTCCTCTGACATTGATTACAAATAAAAAAAGAAACAAAAACAAATGTATAAAAATAACTACAAAACAACGGAAATGAAATTCAAAATTTTCTTTGTGGCAATTCTTTTATATTTTTCTTGTTTTTTTTTTTTTTTTTGTTATTAAAACCTTATTTTTAAGAATTTCTTTACAACCTAAAATTGAAAATTAAAGTTTTTCATTAAAACATTTAATTTTCATCCAAAATAAATCAAATAGAAAATTTCGGAAAACATTTTGTAAACATTTTCTTCACTATGCCCTAATCAAATTTTCTTTAATAAGAAAAAAAAACAAAAAAAAAAACAACAATAAAAAAAAAAGTATGAAATTGTATTAAAATTTTCAAAGATTAACAAAATTAAATTTTCTTCGTCTATGTTAAGTTATACACTGATGATGGATGGATGATAATCATGATGATGATGGTGGTGCTTGAATATTTTAATATATTTAAAGCTTTTAAAAGATGAATTCTATTTTGTTTTTTTTTTTTTTTCTTTGTTTTTATTTTTATAGCAAAGCTATTAAAATATTTCCTGATTTTATTAAATATTTTGTTAATTAAGAAGTTTTTGGTAGTAAAAAGAAAAAAAAAAGAAAAATAAAGTTAAAAACAACTTTTTAACGATATTTTTTTTATGATGACTTCTAAAGGTAAAATAATTTTTCTAGTTTAAGAAAGTTAATTATGAAATTTTAGGCAAGCAATATAATTCTGAAAGTTGACATGATTTAGTTTTAGACCAAATTATATTGTTTGCTTAGGAAATTTTTTTTAATTATTTTTTTAGAGCATTATTGTTTACAGCTAATCCTAATAGCATTTACATAGCTAGGCCATTACATGTTCATTAAGTTTTTGACTATATTCAAGTTTTTATTTTATTTATTTTACACTGGAAAATCGTAGAAATTATTCAGACAAATTTATTTTATAGATATATTTCGTAGGTGTTAACACTTCCTCTAAAATATCTTAAAATGTTTTGTTAGAGCACGTTACCTATTTTTTGGATATTATACATAGGTGTTGACACTTTCTTTAAAGGATTTAAAACGTATCATGTATACGTTTATCTTGTAAGTGTTGACATTTGCTCTGAAGAACTTAAAAGTTGATGACCCTCTCTGAAATAGTTCCTATAATCAGCGATGAAAAGTCGTTTGTTGACAAATTTTATAGAATGTAAAAAACCATATTCCAACAAGTGTGGTCCCAAAATCAAATTTTTATTCATTATATATCAATTACTACTAAGAACAGTAAAATTGTGATAAATAGAAACGTTGTGGTGACACTATTCGAAGAAAATACACACAACAATACACATATTTATGAGCTAACATATTGTGTAGATTAAAAAATAAATAAATAATAAAAATCTGTCCAATTTTCAAATAAAATTTTTTATTAATAATTTCATCAAATTTGAATTTCGTAATACTGTCTTATCTTTGGAACCTTATACATATTACATTATGTAGTTTTTAAATAATTGAATCAATTTTGAAAAAAAAATATTTATTAATTTATTTATAATGGTGAGATCTGCAAATAAATCTGCTGTCCAACTACAGGTCCTTTTCCCTTTGGAAATGTGGGTCTTTTATATATTAATCATTTGGTATATAAAATATAAGTATATAAATATTATTTGGTAGGTTATATTATGTTTTTTTATTTGTTTAATTATATATATATATATGCTTATTAATTTATTAGTTTTTTATTATATATATATATATATATATATATATATATATATGCTTTTTAATTATTATTATATTATTTAATTTGTATACAATTTTGTCAATTTGTTGTTGTAGAAAATTGATAGCAAAAATTTTGCTTTGTAGTACGCTTTTAGTATGCTGAGCAAAAAAAAAGTTAGGTTCTTGTTTTGATTTTGATCATCAGGTAATAAAATTCAAAATTTTCTCTCCTCATTTATATACCCGGGTATATATACACATTTTTTTTTTTGCTCAGCAAAATTTTGACATTAGACAATCAGCAACTTTTGATCTAGTGTGAAAATAAAGTGAATAATCGAACTATACATAATAAAATAAAATAAATCTAAGTAGCTATTAATCTAAGTAAAATAGGGTGAATCTTAAAAAATATTATTTAAAAATATTATTTTAAAGGTTCTATTTTTAAATAATATTTTTTAAGGTCTACTTTGTTTTACTTGGATTTATACTTAGATTCACTTTATTTTATTTACGATTTATTTAATTTTTAAATAGTTTATTTAACATAGTAGATAGAATAATTAATGCTAATAGGTTTATTCAAGATAAACATCAGTTAGATTTTATGTTCACACGTTGTTGATTGTGAAATAAGCAAATAATGTCACCTGATTAAACGAATTTCTTATAAAATTTTGCTACCGATTTTGCAGTAGATTTTGTATTCATTTTTTGACAGGCAAAAATTTTTAACAGAATCTAACTTCTTTTAAATACCTAGTATCCTTAACCTAATAAAAATATTTTTTGTTTTTTGTTTTATAGTCGTTTTCTTTTAGTTTAAGTCATGTAAAACACATATAAATATAGCTTTGTATTAAGAAATCAAATAATTTTAATTTTGAATTTCCTCTTTCTTTTGAATTTTATGCACTTATTTTTTATAACTCATATATTTTAAGCTGAAAATCACATCCTTTAATAAATAAACAAATATTAGAACCAACGTATTAGCATTTGAAAATTTTTAAAACCCGTACTTCCCGGTCGTTACAATCCTATACTCGATTGCTTTATCACTCGGCTATCGAGGCCACGTAAAACAAAAAAATATATAATTTTATATTATTTTATACTTGACTACGTACACGAAGGTAATACGTAAGAGTTTTCGTATTATCGACATAATATAAAAATGTTTCAATTGTTGAGTAAATAAATAAATAAATTTTAATAATAATTATTAATAATAATATTATAAAATATTTCTATAATTAATTTTCAATTATTTTTCTTTTCATTACAGGTAAATAAAATACGAATTACAAAAACGATAGCATTTATTAGTGTTTATTTTGAACTATTGTAAGTAGTGTTTAAATATTATTTTTAAAATCAATTTTTAGTACAAATTTTATTATAAGAATGAGATTGACGAGTGATTGACTAAGTGATCAGCAATAAAAATATTATTTTCAGAAAATCTGTATATTTCTGATTGGAAGTTGTTTTCCGTTTCCACTACGAATTGATAATGTAATACAATAGATTTTTTACGATACTTTTGAAACTAATCACTTAAACGCTATAGTTAAGCGTGTTACATTCAGATGTAATTGAATACTTTTAAAATAATGCTCCCCTTTCGCTGTACCACTTCAGTTTTAGTTGCATCTTCACGTCTTTTATTCTGAATCTTGAAGCTTGCCGGTCTAATTATTACTAGTTTTTTTGCCAAATTTATAATACTATTTGTACTTTCAATATTCTATATGTAGATATATATGATGTATATGTATGTAAATGATTTATAGAGAAATTAATTTCAATATTACAACATCGAGCTTAGCGAGCTGCAATATTAGCTGGTTATTTATTTTTTAAATCCAAATCGGTTTTGGGTTTCAACTTATAATAGCTCTAACACGTGTAAATACACAACAACAACTTACTTAAGTCTACATTTTTATGGAATTGCGTTTGTAGTTATTATATTTGATTATAGAGTCACACTTATAGTATCAGTAATGTCAAATTTAACAGTTTTGAATTTTGAGAGAAATTTGCTAGCTCAATTTATAAATTCTGTTTCCGATTTCTGTAAAAATAAAACTCAGTTATTATTTCTATAAAACAAATTTTACAATATTTATGTTATGAAACTGTAATGTTTTTTTTTTAAACAAATTTTAAAATATTGACTATAAGATATCATATGATGAATTAAAAAATTATCAAAAACCATTATTAAATTATTATTAAATTCAGAAAATTATTTCTCAACTTGTTTACAAAAAATTTGTTGAATTCAAAGAAAAACAAACAAACAAAAAACGCTCCAGTTAAAATTCTTACGTATCTACTTACATATTTGTATTTCTTCAAGGATCATAAAAATTCCATTTGTTGGCAATTATTTTACTATATTTGTTATTACTCACGTATATTATGTAATTATATTTTGTATATATATATATATATATATCTATAATAAATTAGAATAAATTATAACAATTTATTTATTTTCTCAATCGATCAATAATTCTTGACTTAAATCGAATTAAATTAAATTAATATTTATTTTATTATTCGAACAATTGATTCCTTGCATTTATCAAATAGAATTATATCTAATTAACATACACTTATACATAAACACGCACATTGAAAAAAAGAAAATTAAATTTTCATCATTTTCTATACTTTATAGTCTTATAATAGTACTTATAATCCACATACTATACATATATTCAATTTATGAACGAATGTATGTAAAGAATACCACTATAATGATACCAATTCAATAATGATAGTTTTTTCTTAATAAAAGTTTAATTAATCTTATATGGATATATAGTACTGTACAAAAGTGTATTACCATGTTCAATATACAATCTGCAAATGAATTGTGTTTATACCTTTAAACTAATTACAAAAATAAAAAAGTTGTATAGATAATAAACAGCTATATCGATATCAGTATGTACAGCACTGGTTATCAAAAACAGACAAATTTACACTTAATAGGTCCATTGTGATTCGACGGAATTAAAAAAAAACATTCCTTACATGGATTATATCATCCTTGAAACAATTTGGAAAACTTTTCACAAAGCGAAGTAAGTATTCAATTTTTAGATCTGCAGTATCAGACAGTGAGTCTAACAGTGATAAAATCTATTAATTTGATAGGCTTTTTTTAATAAATTAGTGTGAGGTAGGTGTAGAGAAAGTGTAAAATTTTAGTAGAGAATGTTTAAAATCTTCCACTTTAACATTGTACGTACTATAAAAATAATTAATTATTTACTAAAAATTAAACAAATGTTTTGAAATTGCCGATTTACAAAAAAAAAAATGTTTTTGTATCTAAATTTTGTTTTTCCTAAAAATCAAAATTATTTTGCCTCAATTTATAAAGAAGATATGAATTTGTTTTAAAATAAAAGAATAAAATTTTTTTTAAAATACTTGACATATTTGTTTGTGGGAGCTTAATAGTTGATTCAGTGAAAATGGTTATTGTGTAGCCTCTGGATTACTACCGATTTATAATTATAAGCGTGTAGACGCAGTCCTAACATGCTCTCCGTATATTTTTTTTTTTGTTTTGCACTTTACAGTAACTTTGGTAGAATCACTTTTTCGTGCTTAATTAAGTACGGTACTGCAATTTTACACTACAATATCTACAATATTTCGAGTATTTATTTAACAAATTGCTGGCTTATCAACTCATTAAATGTGGAAAACTACTGCTATTGTCAGGAACTAAGCCTTCTTAAATAGAATAGTTTTATTTATATTTAATTTGTTGCCGGATTATACTCTCATTTTGTTTAATATATTTATTCCAAAAATATTATGAGAAACGTAAGGACTATTCTAATTCCCAGTTGCAATTTTAAATCGGTTTCAGTATCGGCATAATGCTTTCAAATTATTTTTCCTTCTTTTCCCCCTTAAATTCTCTGCGGATGGGAAATAAGAACTGTTTGTGGATCATTCAACATTCCATTTTTTTATCAGTGTTATTTGATTACTCGACACACATACACAAAAGTTTAACATGGATGGATTGTAAAGGATATACTGATATTATATTCTAAGTCGAAAACAGGAAATATCAGTAAAAGAAATATCAAAATAGAATGAATTGCCACAGACAAGAAAAAATTTTTTTAATTATTTGCTCTCTTTCAAATCAATAATAAACAAGTGCAGAAAAATTTTCATATTTGGAATAAGAATTTAAAACAAAGGAGCAAAATAAAATAAAATTTTATTTTGCACTTTGCGAGAGTTATTTTATTTTTACTTTTTTATAACGCTCGCAAATAGCAAAATGAATGGCGAGTAAGAGCGATATTTTAAACACTGCATTTAATACATTTTTTATTTGTGTATACCACTCAAGGAAAGGTCGTGATAGATAATTGAGATGAGGGCTAGATCAGTAAAAAAAAAAAAAACTATGAATTTTACTGAACAACTTCAAAAAACATGAAATTATCGAAGAAAAAGAAAACATTGAGATAGTTAAATTTCCACTGCCAAAATTCTCCATAAAAAAATTTAATATTTGTATTTTATTCATTAAAAAGGCGTATTTTATTACAACATTGAACACGGTATTTTGGAATACACTACATACAATTTATTCCAATTTACATTTTCTAGCTGAATTGGCTCAGTGCCATTTTTTTTTGTAACACCTATCGTAAATGAATTTCTATTAAAACTAAAAAATACAACATGTAAACCCGTAATACCAAAAAGTGTTTAAATTTAGATTAATTGGTTCAATATTTTTGAACAGTACTGTAATCTTATGCAAACACATAAATTTAACATACTTAAATATTCTTGTTCATTTAAGGACACAAAACGATAAAACATTATTTAAGCATTAAAATACACACATGCATACAATTTGCATTATGTACATATACATAACACAATGATAAGTTCCATGTTTTCTTGTATTCCTATAAAAAAAAAACAATAACAACAATAATAAATATTCTATGATGGCTTGGATGGATGATATGATAACCTTTTGTTGGTCATTGAAAAGAAATCCAATTCTTACTGTTTATCTGGATATTGTTGTATCCTGTTATTTTTTTTTTGTCGTTGAAAAAAGAAATGATAAATTTTAAGGAAACATGAAAAATATATAATAAAAAAAAAGTTTTACAAAAGAATACAACAATAAAAAGACTAAAAAAAAGAAACTTTAAAAGTTAGTTTTCAACATTCAACTTGGAATAGTTGAATAATAAAAAAAAAAAAGAAAAAGAGATAAACAAAAAACGACACAATTATAAAAACGATATTCGAACATGTTCCGGTCTGGCTTTTTTTTTCTCTAGAGATTCAACAAGAATAACCACTTTTAGAAGCTCTCAAGTGAACCATGAAGTTTATTTATTTTATTTATATATGTATATGTGTATACTAACTTTTTTTATTCTAAGGATTCACATAATGATCCAGTATTTATATTTAAGAACCAGTTTTATGGTGTAGGTAAATTATATAAATGATAATAAATAGTTTAATTTTTCTCTAAACTTACTTGTATTACAGTTTTAGATATGTCATAATATCGTATAGTTTAATTTCAGAAAATAATATATATGTATATATATACATCAGTGGTAATGACGAATAACAGTCGATTTTTGCAATTTTTTACCATCGAAGCAATTTGATAAAGTTATTAAATTTTTTTCCAGTATTTGTGGAAATTTAGTGAAACTACAATGTTAGAGCTGGTTTAAAATTTCGTAGAAAATCTGATATTTATTGTCTTAATCATACTATAAATAGATGAAGAGTCTACTTCCAAAAGGATCAATCTCAACTATAAATGTTTTTTTTGTATATATATGTTGTATACTAATCGTTTAAATAATTAAAACTGTTATTGAGTTAATTTCAGCCATTTTTTGTTTTATATTTTTCGAAAATCTAAACTATAAAATAATTTTTATAATAATCAAAGCAGATGTACAAATAAAAAATTTTTGGCTTTAGAGATGTCAAAAAATGCAGTTAGCATGGATTTTTTTTTACTACAATTGTAAAATAATTTATTACTGCTTTGTGTCGTCAATGATGCATTGAAATTTATATCAAACCTTATATGCACACTAAAGACATTATAGATTATAATGCAAGAATATAAAAACATAATACATTGTAAAAAAAAATTTTTATTTGATGTTTATGAACACAAAACTTTGTATTTTATCTTTTTTTTTTAAATTTCAAAACTTAAGAATAAATTTAATTTTAGATTCAAATATTTTTTATTTTGCAATTTTAAAATTGTAATAAAAACCAAATCTGACTTAGTTTTAGATTATTTCAAACTGCTAATATAGAATGAATAAAATATTTACCAAATACATTTTAACGACTATTACATAATGCCAAGTTATTTGAAGTTTAGCTAAATAATAAAGATGCCAGAACCAAAATTGGAGACTATACATTTATCAGTTTCAATGCGTAGAAAATGATTGTGTTCTTATGTTTTGCTAAGCAAGTCTAATTTGTAGCTTTAGATAAAAAAGGTATGGATTGCACAAAATTAGCAACTTGAAGAACAAATTCTTCAGACTAAGATTAAAATTTTCTAAATTTTTTTTTACTAACCTATTCGCAATTCCATTATGCCTTAATTTCCACTATGAAATGGAATGAGCTGTTTTACAATGTTTTAGATTTTACTTCAATGACAATATACAAAAATATATTTTTATTCGATATAAATCAGACTTAATTATATAACTAGCTTTGTAATCCGCCATAAATGACGGAAGTAAAATAAATTCTAGTATTTCTTTCCTTCATCAGAGTTTTCATTTCAAGTTTAAGAAAAATACGTATTTGCTTACTAATTTATCATACCTTTATTTTTGTATTATAACGCTTTTAATTACCATATAAACAGAATATTTGTAGTAAGGTGCAAAATTTGTCATTTACTCGATCATTTTAGCGCAATCCTTTTTGCCAACATAGAAAATTTATCGTATAATTGAGAATCAAGTTAATCCTGTTAACATTTAATAACATTCGCTGCGTAAGTTTAGCGTTAAAGTATATAGCGAACAAATAATATTTTATAATGAGCCTCAACTTTGAACGAAAACAATTTTAAAAGCAAAAATAAATAAAATTGTTAATATAAAAAAAAACAATAATATTGTAGGTAGACATAATATTTATTTTCATGAATAAAATAAAAACTCGTGTTGAAGAAAAAATTAAAATAAAAAAATTTACTGCAAATAAATAGGTATTTACAAAACTATTCATAACTTGTGAACCATTGATCAGTTTATTAAAATTTCATTTCATTTCAAAAAATTAATTATCGAACTGTTCATGTTAAAATTCATACATAATTATTATTTATAACATACATTAAAAAAAAAGAACAACAATCAATATGGTTTAACCGTTACCTATATATACCTACCGACTATATTAAAAAAAATGCATCACTCTCTAGAACATATATTTCTACACACTTGAAGAAAACAAATATATCTAGTAAAAATTATAAATTTACAAAGATAAGAAATAAAAAATAATACTACAAAATTTCATTTAATTTCTTTAAAAATGTATAGGTTGTTATTGTTTTTATGTGTAAATCAGCAGAATCAAAACCTTACCCCATAATACATACTAAATATTATATATGATCATAAATTTATATATCATATTGATATATATATATATATATATATTTTTGAAAAAAAAAACAATAAACAAAAAAAATAAATAACAATTTTAAGTCATCATCGCACCACATTTCTGGCTAGAGTATATATACCTATAGTACTATACAGGCTATGCATACGGTAGCAAAACTATGATCATTACAACAAAAAAAATGAAAAAAAAAAAAAAAAAATGTAGACACGTATGCATATTGTGTATAATTTTAAGTAATAAGAATAACCTGTAAGTGCATTATGTTTTTTTTTTGTTAAATGCTGTTTGCCTTTTGGTTATTAAACCATATCAAGCTATTGATAAAATTTCTATTAGTCCTTATTATTATAAATAAAAAAAATTGTTTGTTTTATTTATATTATTATTATTATTTTTTATTTTTTCTTATTATTTGCGAAGAAGACAACATTAAATTCAAAATATATATTTCATGCAATGGTATTTTTTCCTACAAAGTCCAAAGCAATTTGTATATGTGTTAGAGTATTCCGTTGGACTTACAGACATCCAGATAAACGCAGAAAATTATATATATAATATTTTTGAAAGTCAAAGACTGTCAAACTGATGTCTCATTTCTTCAAGTTGGGTCTTATATGCAAATTCTAATTTATACAGATGCAATAAACATACATTTTATATGTTCTTTGTATACTTATAGAGTTCGCTGATTCAAGACATCAAATTATGGTATTTGTGTAATCTGTAAAAGTAGAAATTAATTTGACGAATAATCTAGTTTCAAGTAAAAAGCAGGCTTTTTTTCGTCAATCAATGTTTTGCAATTATAATTCAAAGTTAAATTAAATCTGATTGTTCTAGATAGGATATTGAGCTACAGACAGTGAGAAAATTAAAATTTGACTTAAATTCTATTTCACTACATTTTGACGTTTTCAGAAATCATTTCTAAATGCGCATGATCACAAATCATTTCAAATAGGCAGCCTGGTATCTACTATATAAATATTCTTAAAACAAATTTTGCTTCATTCGGGGTAAAAACATAAGTTAATTGAAGTTATTTGAGTATTTCGTTTGCAAATGTTTCACTTCGATTAGATTTTAATTCTACTTTTACTATTTTCAAATGACATAGAGGCTTAATGGAGTCAATAATATATAAGAATAACAGATTGCTATATTGAAATATGTAGAGGATATTTCTGACTCACTAGTCTTCCTGCATTTAGTGACTGCCATATAGAATCATTTTATTAAGTTGAAATGTTTTAATTAAACTGTTACGAATCATTACTATCATTAAACGTATATCAGTAGAATAAAAAGAAATATTTGAATTAACTTCAAATGTTAGATATGAACTTTCCAAAAAGTGAACTAATTGGTAAAAAAAAAGCTCAAATCTAAAAAAGTGAAAGAGAAGAAAAGCTCAATATCTATGATTTTTAAATAAGAATTGACAAAAAAAAAATATTATGTTAATACCGTTATTTTTCTTTTATGAATAAATCTTAAATTATATTTTGTTAATAACAAATTTAATAATAATATTTAACTTAATTAAAGACCTAGTAATACTAATGATTGAAAATACTTAAAAAAAGACCTCAAATAAGATTTCAAAAATTATTTTTTTTTCTTTCCTCTTGTCTTATAAATATTGGGATTTTATAGGCATACAAAAATAATATACAAAATTATTTTGAAATTTAATAAAATATTTAAAGTTTTTTCACTCTTAAAGAAATAAAAATATAGATACTACCTCCTTACCGCCCTCTAGTTTTTTTTTTACTTCCAATACTCTTACCAATGCTCTTTATTCACTGAGTCTAAGAAAAAACAATTGAACGCAATTGAACTGAAATTGAATTGAAAATACTTTTTAATAAACAAAATTTATTGAACTATAATTTATGGGTCACTTGAATTGTAGAATACACAGTTTTTCAGAAATTATACCAAAATCTAGACAAAAAGTCTGTGAATAAAATAAAAGACTTCATTTGATCAAATTCTAATGAATTGTCCTTTATTTTATTTATTCTCAAATACTGAAAATAGCAAACAAAGAAATGCTCAACTTCCTATTTATTTTATTCCACCGTTAGAAAGCTAATAACAATTTTAACTTTTTTTTTACGTAAACAAATAAAACTGTTTTTTTTTTGTTTTATGAAAGTCAAGAGTCACAAATTAAAATTTTAAGTCATTCTTTTTTCTTATTATTTTATTGTTGTTTTTTTTTTCATTTGAAATTCTTCAAACTTTAAAACAAAAAAAAAGTAACAAAAAAAATAAAATAAACAAATTCTTTTATACCAGAGCGGCCTATTAAAATTACAAATCCTTAAAACTAATATAACAACCAAATTTGTTTGCATTAAAAAGAAATGGAGAAGTTGATTCTGCCAACTTTACGAATTGTCAGATTACAAAAAAAAAAATTAATTTTTATTGTTAGTGTGTTTTGGAAATAATCTGCTATACATTCTGGAGTTATTCGATAGGTTGTAATAAACATTACTGAAATTGTTTTGAGAGGAGGAGAAGTATATTGTCAATCTTGTAAATTTATGGGGTCTCAAAGTTTTTTTTACATTTCGAAATTATTTTGTGTAGCTTCTCATTATAAAGTTGGATTACAAGTAGTCTAATTTGTAGCTTTAGATAAAAAAAAGGTATATGGATTGCACAAAGTTAGCAACTTGAAGAACAAACTCTTCAGACTAACACTAAAATTTTCAAAATTTGGATTAGTCAAAAATAAGTTTATTTTTTTTTCCACCATATAGAATGGAACAAAAATATGTTTTTGGAAACAAAGCTTGGGATCTTTAGATTGAAATGCAGGCATTCTATATCGAATGCGTCCACCTTATGCCTCCACTAATTAAAAATGCTTAAAAATAATTAATCGAAAAGTATTTTCACCCCATATTCTAGTTATCTTCGATCAGGAGATCTTAGACAATTACTGTTAAATTTTGTAATCAAGTATTGTTTAGTTTCCCACCAAAAAATATCATTTAAGGTCTTTAAAAATAATAACTGGTATATAGGTATACTTTTTTTTTAGTGGTAAGCAAAATTTTTTAGGTAAAATTCCCAATTAAAAATATTTCGATGATCGATGATCAATCTTTAAGGTCTCATAACTCCACAAATGTGATTAAGAATAAATCTTCCATAGATTTTTTTCTTTGTTACAACTTTCTCAAAAAGCCCTATGGCTATTATTTCTGAATCATCGTTTGTAGTATTTGTGTGAGGTACAATTAACAAAATTACAAAATTGCTTTAATTAGAAAATTAATTGTTGCTTGTACTCTTGATTTCATCGGCATGGAGCCTTAAGAGTCACAGAAGGTATTTAATCAAAGCATGTACAACTAAAAGCACATCAAAATTGTAGGTAGAAATATTAGAAAAGTTTTGTAAGGTAACAATTGTTTATATTTCTTTTAAAATTTGTTTTTACCCTTCGCTATTTTAACGCTCAGAATGATCCACCCATGGTTTTTTACAGTTCAATGAATTTACATACTTTTCATTTTCATTTCATCAATGTAAATTAAAGTCAGTTTTAAATAAATTTTGTATTTTTTCATTTGTCATTTGTCGTACACAAATTATAACTGTTTACGCAGGTACATTTAACGATGTCAAGCAACATAAATAATACAAACATTAAATCAATATTGAATAGACAGACACATAATGCAAGCAACATAAAGGTTATGTCTTAGCGAGTGAGCCTTAATAACTGTGAATCAGTTATATAAAAAAAGAAATTATATATATAAATAGTATATAAAATATAAAACAGAACCTATAGAGCGTTGAGCATTGCAATTGTTCTGTCCTATAAGAAGCTATAAAATTGCTTCTTTCAGCTTGTATATGACAATAAATGGTTATAAGACTATATTAAATACCTTAAATTTAAATAAAATTGGTAAACTAATAGAACCTAATACGATAATGAACACAGTAGATTGCAGAACGCCTGTCTTTCAACCGAAAAGTTAATAATTCCCAATAAAAACCAAGTACTTCATGTGTTTGCAATTAAGATGAAATTAATGGCAAAATAAAAACGGAATATACCAACATCCCAGGTCAACTAATAAAAAAATAAATCAATTTTTTTATCAGTTGATCTGGGATGTAGCCCTTTAAAATGAAACAGTAAACATAGATTTTGCAAATATGTTAATTTTTTGAATGAATTTTTGTAGTTCATAATTTGATAGAATAACACAAAACGTGCTTAAATTAAACAATTCAATATTAAAATCTATTTTATGTGACGTTAAATTAAACGAATTTAATTGGATTTTCATAAAATCAATTTTTAAATATTACAAACTGAAATTAAAGTCCTTAAAGTGTCCTATTTTTATAACATTTTTTCTCTTTTATTTTTATTTATTAGTATAAAAAATACTAAATCAGCAAAGAAAAAAAAATTATTATTAAAATAATAACAATAACAATAAATACCGGAAGGGGTGGTGTCTTCTACTTCTACACAAGAAAAGGATTTACTTAAAGAGGGCATATTATAATAATAATAACAATAAAAACAATAATAACAATAAGAATAATAATAAAATGGAGATTTTAACAATATCAGGTCTTTTTTTTAGTTAGTCAGTCAGCATTTTTCAAATGAAAGTTTAAAAAACAAAATTTTAATTATTCTGTGAAAAATTTCATTTTAAATTGTTAGCGAAGGAGGGTGATGAAGAGGGTGATATGGGGACGTTACAAAAATTGGTAGGTAGGTGATTGTAAAGAGACTTCTGAATTGTTTGTTGATAAGTTATATTTTTTTTTTCATATATATATATTTTGTTATTCACATACATACACATGTGTATAGGTATATATATATAAGAATATAAGAAGTAAAGGAAGAAATTAATTTAAATTGCTTATCGTAAAATACATTCATACCGAACCAACAGAAAAAAAAAACTGAAATTTTTTTAAGGATGTGAAAAGTAAAAAAAAAAAGTTAAAAGAAAAGTCCTTAAATTATTGCGACTTAAAATTAAATTTATTTTCTCGCTTGTAACTACTACACCATTTCTTTTTTATCGTTATTTTTTTGGCTTGTAATAAGGTTGGTGGGAGGAAATCAAATCTTGAAAGTTAAAGTTTCATACTAATAATCAGAGCTGAATGAAGTTAAGGTTTGCATGTTGCGAAATAATTCAATGCTCCTATATTCATTATTATTAATTCACCAACGTTCTTTTGTTACCCTTTATTATATATAGAGTAGTGTTCTATATCAGTGCACTGCTATATGTCATTGTTTAGATTTTTATTCATGAATAAACTTTTCCATTGAACTTGAATTAAAGCTTGCACGGTGTGTTCAATATTTAGCAAAATAACGAACATTAAAATTCCCATAATTTAGGATATAATTTGTCAAAATTAATTTGATTAGAATTAAATTACTTTTAACAAATTATACTAATTTACAATATTTGTAGCTTTTTGGTTTTGAGCTGCTTCTCTAAGTTGAATCGAAAATCTGCCTTTATTCTTTCCATTTTCTGTATTGTCATTTATCTTACTTTCTTAAATGTAGGTATAGTATCAATAATTGTTGTATTGCAAACATATTATAATTAATCCGAATTTTGTTTTGCTTATAGAATACGATAAAGCATATGGGGTAATTAGAGATTAAATCAATTTTATGTTCTTGTCCTGGCCTAACCAGACCAATTGTAATTTGTATATATTTTTAAGGTCAATTATATATCTATGATGATTCTGGAGCATTACAACGTGATAAAAGTCTATATTTGTACTACGAAATTTAATTGAAGGTAAACTGGAGGCAGAAATTTCAATTCAAAAATTTGCTGAAATCTAGATCAGAGATTAAATCGATTTTACATTCTGACCTTGGCGCTAATTGTTATTTTATATATTGTATTACAATCAATTATACACTTAAAGCAGTACAATATTAACTGATTGGCATAAAGATAATAAAAACTGTACTTATTTGTACAACAAAATTTAATTGAAGGTAAACTGGAAGCAAAAATTTCAATTTAAAATGCAACATCAAATCTGTTCAATCACGTTAAATCTTTAACTTAGGAATTTGACTAATTTTAAATCTGTTCTCCAGTTCTAATTTTTTTTTTTTATTTACAAATAATTTTCCAAGGTGTGTGTTCATATTTCGTATACCGTTTATAAAATGAATTTTGTTTTGTTTTGTAATTGTTTTCAAAACATTACAAAAAAAAAAAAAACGTAAAAAAATTGAGAAAATGAAATTTCTTCTTGAAGGACGAAATTAAAAGAAAAATTATTCCTTTTTATAAAGTTTAAGCAGATATTTTTTTTTTGATGATTTTTCACTTCTTCGTTTTGTATTTTATTTTAGCAATAGTTCCGAAAAATTTTCCGTATCAAATTTTTTAAATTTAAATGAACGAATGTTATACCTTGATACCAAATTAACTTAATGACATTTCCACAGTTTGTTATTTTTATCTTTAAAAATTTGTTTTGTACAAAATTTAGTGAAAATCTAACTTACGAAGTTTTCGGAACTATTGCCTTTTTTTCATATTTTTTTTATTAATTAAAATTCAATAAAAAATATTTTCTTTGATTTTTATATTTTAAAAGGATTTTTTTTGTTGTTTTTGTTTTCTTATGTATATTAAAATACTTTCAATATTTTTAATATATTTGTTTTCGTTTTTAACTTGTTTTTTTTTTTTTTATTAATGAAAATTTCAGCTTTTATGAGAAATTAATAAATTATTTGAAAATAATTTGTTGATAATTAATATGCGATCCAGTTTTATACAATTTCAATCTTTTTTGTAATTTTTGTAATGCCAGTGATTAAATCTGTAAATATTTTTGAAATAATTTTCAAATTAGATTGGAAGTTTTAATTATTTTATTAATTATTGAGATTTTTTGATTTTTGTTTTTAGTTGTTAATTTATTCTTCAGTTCTTATTGCCATATTTCATTCAATTATTTTTTTTGTTTTTGTTTTGTATGTTATAAATATTGCTAAGTACTGTAGCAGAATATCCATGATTTTCTAAGGCTTTTCATATTAAAAGCAATTTTCTGATTTTTATCATATCAGTTTCCGGCCATGGCTGTCTAGGAGTCTTACAGAACCTTACCTTATTCCAATCAAAATTTGCTTACATTCTGATGGTGACTGTAGTAATTCAATGTTAATAGCTTTCAGTAGGTGTACAGTTGTCATATTAAGCTGAAGCAGTTTTCTAAATATAGCCAAAACGCTAGGAAACCTCTATTTATTCAGTACTTAAAAGAGCTAACAAGCTCGTATAGAGTTTTACATATTTCTAAAGTTAAATAATATATTATAACTAAACTGTATATCAGTGCAACAATATTTATCAATTCTATTAATTATTCTTATACATATACTACTAATTTCAATTAGAAAATCTTATACAATAATTAAACTATTCATCAAATTAAAAAAAAAAATTAAATAAAAAGTAATAAACAATAATGAAGAAAACGAAATTTTTTTAACTACCTTACTTATGATAATAAAAAATTAGATTTTACAAAAATAGAACAAAAGTAAAACAAAAGAAAAAGAAAAAAACAAACTTTTATCGATTGCTACGTTTGATTAGAGAAGAAAAGTAAAGTTGGGACAGAAGAAATGTGAAAGAACAATTACGAACGAATGTGTTAACGTTCAGTTCGAATTTATATAGGTCATCCATTATAGAATTGTGGAGAACAGATATAATAGAATCTAGTTCCACATTTCGATGTTTTGATACTAAAAAAAAATTTATAACTTTTCTTCTGCCATTTAGGGATTTTAACAGTGTAGGGGTAAGCAAATGCAAATATTCTTCGTGTTTCATCACGGCAGCCCTTGAATGGAGATAATATAGATTTAATATCCACTGAGCATGTACACCCATGTCTACGATAATTCTATAAAAAAGGGGTTAGAGCTCCAATAATACGACAATTATGTGAAGGTGCGAGATCCAGCAGTAACATTTGAGTTATGGTAAAACAAATAGCCCATTTTTGAACTTAATACAAAATGCTGTAACGCATTATGAACAACTACAGGGTTAATTTAAATATGTACATATGTTATTACACCAGAACTACTAGAAAGTCGACTTCAACGACATGAGCAAAGAACTATATTGGCAAGAAGGAAAAAATTCAAATTCGCACTAATATAGTTTTAATAAAAATGAAATTTAAAAATTAATTGGTCTTGGAACAAAATATTATAACTGTAAAAACAGTAATTTTTTTCATAACTCCAAGCTGAAAATTCTGTTTTAACAGTAGGTAAATGTATAGCTATGTTAACTGTTAAAAAAAATAAACTTAGAGCAAATATGTTCATTATAATACGACGAAATAAAAAAATAATATTTTTTGCAATTATTCTGTCCGACAAATCAAGCTTTTTATAACGTGATGGAAGTTAATTTGGATGCCTGCATCAGGTATAACCAATGTAAATTTTTAAAATTATTTTTAATTTAACTTCCAATTTTGGAAATTTGTTTTTCTTTGATACAATATTACAATAATCAGCTAGATAGTCTACAAAATTAGTCTCTTAGATAGGTTTTTCTCTAATCAATTAATGTAGGTTGGATGCAAAGGAAATGCAGAATTTTTCATCCTTTTTACAGACACTACAGAAAACATGGTAGTTTAAACATTCTGGTATGTTTGAATACATAGCCGTGGCCAGCAAATAACCACTACTATTATATTGATTTCTATTTTTTTAATGATATTTAGCTTAAGTTAATGTTTTCGAGAAATCAATAGTTACCAAAGCTTAAGTAAATCGTTTATGGTTCAGTATAAACCAGATAAATTTGATTATATTACAGTTAAACCTTTTGGACCATTAACGATTGAAATTGCTTCCTTCTTTGTATATTGCAATATGTTAAACATGCGGACTATATATATATATATCCAAATTGCTTCTTTCTAAAAATTAAATAAAAATGGAAATTAAACCAAACTAAATAAAATAATTAAGCATTTAATATACCCATTTTGTATTTTTGTAATATTGAAAATATAAAAAATAAAATATCTTCCATAAATTCTGTACCAACAACATTTTAATAAGTAGATATATATTAAGAATTTTTTATATTTTATTTTATAAAGAAGGCTCTAGAAATTCTTCTTCTTCCAATTTTTTTTTCTTTTTGTTTTTGATCAGTGGAAAATGAAAAAAAAAAAATAATTTTTTATACCAATACCAATGCTATACTCAGTTCTAAGTGGAATATGTACTATGAATCTGATATTCATATTTAATTTTATTAATATTCAAATATAATGTGTGAATTTATACATTTGGAGGGGAAGGGAAGGGTTGATGTTAATCCTGGTCTTATTAAAATTTTACATTTTAATAAATTCTAATTATTTTTCTTTTTTTATTTTTATTTTTTTTTTATATAAAAGCAAGCATGATAATGTTATGTAGGTATTTCAAAGTTGTGGAATTTCAAAGGAAATTAAATTTTGTTAAATTAAAGTACACTGGGTAACATAAAAATGAATGTTTAATAGTCTCCTATTAAATATTAATCTGTCAAAAAATAATATATTTAATAGTAAATGTAAAAAAATGGTAATTTCACAATATTGAACTCGTAACTACTTTGTAATTAATTTGTTTTTCATTTAATCATATTTTTACTATTGTCCATTAAATTATTCACATATTCGTCACTTCTGTTCGATTACATGTAATATCTTTCTTTCTTAATATGATATGATATTTTTTTTTAATTATATATTATTTTATATTACTTGAATTTGTATAAACTTGACTAGGCACTTTAAAACGAATTGTAAACACTCTATACGAGCTACGTTAGTTCTTTTTCAGAAATTAAATTAATAAATAAATAAATGTTATTGAAAATTATTGCATTTCAATTACATTTCTGTATTATACACATTTCGATCACATTATTATGTTGCTCTATTGTTGGATAAAATATTTTTTCGAGAGGAATTTGACTCATACTGATGGTATAGTTAGTAATCACTTGAAGATAATTTTGAATGTTCCATTGTATTTACATTCTCACTTCATTCACTTTTTCTTGCCCTTTTACTTCAAACTATTTGTTCAATTTTGCATATTTGTCTTTATATTTTAGCTTTGAATATATTCTTTACTATCTTCTTTCAATTGTCTGCTCAAACATCTTACCTCAGTTATCTTCATTTGTTATTCGTTAACTTACAATTCTGTTCTTCCTTTTATTGCGTTTGCAAGATCGTAATTGATCTTGTATATATTATGTTGATTTCAGTTTTGCTGGCAATTTCGATATACTTATTGTTCTATAGTTACAATAGTAATACTCTCGTACACATGAATTTGCTAATGAATTCATTAATGAGCAATAGATCAGGTGTTGAATGAAAATGGTGATAGTTTTTGTTTTAGCTTTGTGGAACTAAACTCACTTAACCTTCGCTTGGGCGTCAAATGAAATATACGTAAGCGGGCAAGATTAACATATGTTAATATTTTTGGTTTTTCCATATATTTTGTATGGAGAATTTTTTGATAAAAATAAGTGATTTTTATGTTTTTATGATTATTTTTGTATGTGCATTACTGTTACTTTTATGTTTGCTTTTATTATTATCTATCCTCTAAGATATTTTTTTGGAAATACCGGTATTTTAGAAAAAGGAAGTGCTACTGGGCACTTCCGTTTGTTACAAGGTACTTATAACAGAGTTAGTAGTTCCGATAACAACAGTGTATCTATTTCAGCGAAATAAAAAAAAAAATAAATAAAGTATATATATTTTGGAAAGATTATTTATTGAATTTTCAATACATATTTGCAATAATATGGAAGAGTTATAAAAAAATGCACACAAAAGATACAAAAAACTTATTTTTACAGGCTATCGTTTGAGGAAGAACAAGCATATTTCTCTAGATTGGTGGAACATGTGCTATATGATGAATACGCTCATGTAGGACCACCGGAAGACACAACCACAGTTGCCGGAGTCGAAAGTGATGATAATGATGACTGAAAAAGAAGATTTCGCAAAATGAAAATGAAGAATCCGATGCTCAAAGAATGCATCTTAGACCTAAGTGATGGTCATGATTCTGAGGATGAGTCACTAGATAATGAATTAGAAGTAAAAGAAGAAAATAATCATATTGTTGATTCAAATCAATATTTTATTGGAAAGGATGGCACAAAGTGGAATAAAATTCCATCAACATATTAAAGGGCTAGACAACAAAATATTTTCCGACAGGTAAATCGATAGGTTCCATTAACAAAAAGTTTAGCGGATTGTCATACATTCACCGCAATTTCCAATACATCAATGGTTGACATAAATTTTTAATTTAACTTCGTAACAGAATTTTTCTTTTTTATAACATACCAAAAATAAAATTAAAAAAAAAATTTGTGTGTCCTTTGGTTTTTATTTATTTGATGTTTTAAAATATATTAATTTTAGTATATTTCTATTTCAATTTGAAATATTTCAGAACCTTTTATCTTATTTTTCAACTTTTATCGAAATAATTACAAAAAATTTGTAGAGTACCATACATTTTGTATGAATAAAAAAAATATTAACATATGATATTAATTTTGCCCAACAACGAAGAAAAAAAATTAAATTGCCGAAAAATTGGGCATAGACAAGTTTTTCTGAATTTTTAATTAAATAATCCAAATCTACTAAAAAAATTAGGCACTGATCTCTGATTTCAATAAGATCGGTCAAATAATGAAGTTTTTATGCAAATGTAAAAAAGTAAATATTAACATACGTTAATCCTGCCCGAGTGAAAGTTAAATAAACATTTTATATAATGAGCGGTGTAATGAGTAATGAACCCATTAATGAATATATAGGGATGAACGATGTGATGAGCAAATATACGGAACTTAAGTTATTTTACTACATTCATAAATAATGTATAAACAAAATAAGGAGTAAAAACAGTAAAACATTACTATTTAGGAGTTACTTTACTATTTCAAATTATTATTTATGTTTCTTTCACCTTTATAATTGAACTGAAAAACTAAATTTAAATAAATTCTAATTTACAAAAATAGCGGTATTTAAGAAATTGTAATAACATTTTTTACGAATTATTGTATTTATACCAAAATGTGTATAGATGTGTATAGATATAGATTTATATCAAAATGTGTATATAGAATCAATTTTAGTAGACATTTCTTGAATTTTAAATCAATTTTTAATTTTTTTTTTTTTTTTTTTAATTTTACGTCACTTATTGTTTTACCTTTGGATTGAATATCTTGCAGAAGATGTAGTTCAAAACAAAAGTCTGATTTCATAACTCTGTTTTTTGTTATACTTTATTTTTTTTATATATTTTTTGTTATTTTGTTCTTACCTTTTTAACCTACCATCATAACCTTGAAAATATTTTAATACAAAGGTATAGCATAACATTTGTTTTTTTTTGTAGATATTTTTAAAAAACAGAAAAAAAAATTAACATAAAAAACTCAACTTAACTCTAAAATACAAAATCAAAAAAAAAAAAAAAAATACGCTAGACTTGGAGTTTTTCTGGTTTGTTTTTCCACGCATATCCAAAAACAACAAAAAAAAAACAAAAAAAAAAAAAGTTTCACTTGGCTTCTCACCAAAGTCAACATTTACACTTGAACTTAAATACATACACATGCACTGACATAAAAAAAATAAATAAACCTATAATGGTACCTATATTAAATTCTAAATAATTTACAACAACATCGCTATATATACAAGTTAAGTGGCATTAGAACTGACAAATACAATTTACAAAAATATAAAAAAAAAAATAAAAAAAAAAATATGAAAAAAACGTATAAGTGACATTTGAGTGTGAACTTATATTGTGTATGAGTGTGTGTGAAATTTTCACTTTTACTCATATAAATTTTTTTTTTGTTTTTTTAGTTTTGAAATGTTTGCATATTTTTATTTATGCTAAATAATATAATGTCAAACTAAAAACAAAACAGGATTCGAAAATAAATTTTATTTTAAAAAAAAAAGGTCATAAAAGTCTTTAGTCAAAAGAAGAGAAAATATTTTGTTTTTGGGGTTGCCGGGGTTGAGATATGAGTTGGAAATGCCTTTGTACCTTTAACATTTTGAAATTCAGTGAAAGTTATTGGAATTAAGTTGAGCAATAAAAATGAGTTGATGATTACAACTAAAATCAAATAGAATTTAAATTTCTAGAGTTGGACAGTAATTGGATGGTTTTAGTGTGAATTTTTGTTGTACCCGCGAGTTAGGTTTGAAACGTACTGCTGGGCTACGGTTAGGAATGGAGAAAGAACAAAAATAGTATTATATAAATTTAATGGAATTAGAAAAAAAAGGAGTTAATAATCTTAATTGTCTTCTGCAGGTTGCGTACGAAATCCCTAAGACAAAATCTCCAAAGGCAAAATTCAAAAACCAAATTCAAATAGAGATTATTTTCTTTTTGTGTGTAACCGGTCTACGTAAAAAAAAATTTCGGGAATGTTGTGTTTAGGGATTTTTTCTTGCTAAAGATATGATTTTTAGAGGTTTTGTCCCGAAATCTAATATTCTAATGACTAATACGATAATAATAATTAATTTGTAAAACTTTCCACTCCGATGACTTGAAACAAAAAGCAATGACAGGAACCTAAAAATTTAAATATGAAGCTTTTTCAAAATATTATCGCAAAAAATTATCGATTAAGAAATAAAAAAAATTAAAAAGTACTCATTTTTGTGCCCATTTTGTAAATAAATCATTTATAGTCAAAAATATTCATGTTCTAAACCCATATAGGAAACTATATATCTAATACAAGAACCAAATAGCAAAACTTCATAAAATCAGTCAAATATAAAACTGTTTCTAATTTAGAACTATTTTTTAAAGATATCAAACAATTAAAAATGTACCCAAAAAATAAAGTAGATACCTATTAAAAATTTTAAATTTTCCTGGTTTGTGTCTTTGAATTAGCCACATCGAAATGTTTCTTGTTAATTGACTAATGCAGGCACATCTTCAAGTTCAAATGAATGTTTATTTTGTAAAGCAAAATATTTACAAGCAGAAAAAAAAATATTCCTATATTATTGCCATGATGGTAAATCTAGCTTTGCCCTACTTAAAAATTCACTAGATTTCCTGAATAGTCTTTTTATAGGTCCTAAACTGACAGAAGCAAGATATTATACAGAACATATTAAGGCCAATTTTCTTGACCAATTTCTACAGTAGGTTGCTGAAATTACAAAACTACCATCGATTTCATCTCCCCATGGTATCTTCGTTGTACGCAAAAAAAAATTTTAAACAAGAATGGACTTTGGTGACTCTACTAAGGTAGCAAAAATGAGATCAGAGAAAGAAATAAATACCCTATGTAATAAAAATGTTATGTTTAAATTGGACGATATGCTAAGAAAAATTAATTGTTTTGCGGAATTTTGTTTTGAGTTAAATATTTAAATGAAGAGGAAAGAAATATATATTTTTAATGTTGGGCTAATGTTACACTGGGAGTAGCTACCATTACTGTATATTTACCTTAGTGGCTAGGAATAAGGTCAGCGGGGAATAATAATTCTATTTTATTCTGTGTAATCATGTTATATACATAATAATTTGTTCTGCATCCATCTCATAATAAAAAACAAGTTAAAGCGGAATAATAGCAGATAGATCGGTAGGGGTACACCAACTCTCAGATTCACTGAAATGAAAAGACTAAAACAACTTAGAGATAGAACTTGTTGTTGTAATGCAAATATTAGATAAACGTGTGTTTGTTGGTGTTTAGGTTTCATTACGCCTCTCTTCGTATGGTATTAATAATATATTGACAAGTTTAAAGACCTAACTAGGCGTAATTAAGTTAATTTAAGTAAATGTCAAAATCATGTACGCTCTTGTGGGTATAATAAACAATAAAATAATCAATCAATGTGGGTATAATCAATAATGCATATAATCAACTACTTAAGTTAGGTTAAGTTTCAGTTTCGTTCAAAAATTTACTTTTCTTTCAATTAAAGCTTACTTAAGTAAAATGACGATTGAATGAAACGTCATTCGATGTCTGGATAAAAATTGCCAACTTTCAAAGTGTCAAATCAAAGGTGTAACTTAAGTTGACTAGTTAACTTTAAGTAGCTTTAAGTTTTGACTTAAGTTTAACGAAAAGAATTAAGTGAACTTAAGTACGGCTAGTCAGGCCTTAAGAATTGCATCGTTAAGTAAAATTGGGAAAAGCGAAGAAAAAGAGAGAAGAAAAAGAACAAAAAAAAGAAATAGAAGATAAAAAAAAGAAATAGAGGGGGAAAAATAAGAACAAGAACAAGATATTATTACTAACTAAAGACTATTATAGACCGACTTTGGTTTAGTGTCGTTCATTGCAATGCAACCATATATATGAAATTCATTGTGGTACAAATAAAAGCAAACGATATAAAAATAAACTATTATTTCACAATTATTATAATGTAGTAATCAAGTTGCATCCTCCGCAGTGTTTTATATTTAAGGTACATTCAAAGCTCCACTGCAACTGGTATAGACTTTTAAAACGCTGATTTTATTTATAATCCATTTTCATTTACATTTCTTACACCAAATATATATATATTTTTTCTTATGACACAAATTTTCTAGTTTGAATTGAATTTCCCATGAGACGTGGTAGGATAGACAAGGGTTAAAAACAGAATATTATTATTTGAAAATGAAACAAAACCCTTTCATTTTGTGAAGCAACCAAAATTATTTTATTTTCGTTGTCTTTTTTTGTTGTTTTGTTTACTTACGCTCTTCGTATTTTATCTTGACAGGTTTAAGGATTAGGTTAGCCTTGGTAAGACATTTCATCTTGTTTATTTGTTTTACTTTTGTTTTCTGTTTCTTTGTGTTTTTTTTTTTTATATTCTGATTCATAGACGGTACCTTTTTTTTTTTTTTTAGTTAAAATGGATTTCATTTTTGGAAGGTGATGTCTGATTTAATATTGAATTTTGGTTTGTGTTGCCTGAGTAAAATGAATTATTAGAACGATTGAAATTTGATTTCAGATTTAAAAACCCCAAAAGGTTTTTCATTTTCATTTTGACTTGTATATAATATTAAAAGATCTTTTGGACTTTTAATAAGATTTAAATGATGATGATGGTGATGATGGTGAGGATGAGATGAACATTTTTTTAAATTTTTATGGTAATCAAAATTTTGATTTATGAAGTAATAATATAAAGTGTAAGCCAAATGCCAAATATAATATCAATGTATATATATCGATATGGTATCATCAGTTTTGGGATAATATAAGAATAAGAGAACTGAAAATACCGAAGTGAAACAAAAGTGAAGCAAAGAATGAAAATTAAATTTGTGGTAAGAGTTTCAAAAATTTCACATGGGTTAGCATTGTAAAATTCGATTTTTTCAAAACAAAAATGTTAGTATTAACAGCTTGTTGCCAAAAAATCCGGGGAAAAAGTAACAGACAAATTGATATATTTGAGTATAGATATTGACGTTTTCCTGGTTTAATAAAATATTGAATCTGATACGAATGACAAGGAAGGTAGTACGAATATACCCGATTGGTTTAATGACGTTCATAGTACCCATCCAGGAAATGGGTGGTAAAAATAATAATAAACGGTATAAAAATAAAACGTTTCCGAAAGTCTTATGATTTCATTTCAACAGTAATATATGAGTTTTGAATAAAAAGAATTATTAAGTAGACTTGGTTTGAAAATAAGTCGACTGATAAAAACAAAAAACAAGCAAAAGAAGCAAGCATTCTGGAAAATTCCATATTTGAACAGAACAATGATGAGTACAAACAGACGAATTATTTTTTATCGGCTATGCCAAAAATAAACTTAGTTTATATAGAAAGTGATTCACACTATGCCCCACGGATGGGCTTACAGGACTGAATTAAAACTGGATTATTGACATATAGCTCATCGCATATAGCCCATCGTTTGATTCAGTTATTCAGTTGGAACTTTTGTTGAATAATTTATACCACATTCGACTCTGAGAAGTTGTTATACAGTATTTTTATTCCTAAACTATATCGTTTTATTTACTTTTTCGGTTATCTTAGTTTTTTAATGCTTTATATAGACTATCTAGAGGATTGTGCTATTTAATTTTTTTTTCTTAATATAGTAGTCCTAGTGTGTCAATTTTTATCATTAGATTCAAATTAGATTTTTAAGTAAAGGATTATCCTATAGTCGTAATATCTGTGAAATTATTATGCCTATTGTATCATCTCTTCATAGGTCTTATCTTTGAACTTGAATTCTGGATTCTGAATCTGGATTTACTTTTGAGTGAATTGGATAGGTGTTGTGGTGGTTTATCCATATCCAAGGAGAAGTAATCTTTTGTTTGCTATTAGAGTTCCAAATTCAAACAAAATGTGAGAAATGTTGTTTCTTCAATATATAGTTTGCACATCGAGGCCAATGTTTTTTTCAGTTAGACAAATTTTAATCCAATTTTTATCCATAGTAACTACAATAGAAAAATGCAGTTTACAAAAAAAAACTTATTTAAGTGATTTTTTTATCTAATTGGTATCATTGTGTCTCATTTCATCTTATCCCTTCAGCCAACTTAGTTCTTTATTACGTACTTAAATATTTTCCTCTGTAGTCAGAATATAACATTTTCAGTCTATTTACTAATATTCTGAAGTTTAATTTAAGTCTTTGTAATTTTTGGCAAAGTGTGCCATTTTTAATATATATATATATACATATTTTTTTTTTATTTTAATTTATATACTGAGATCATAAACATATATTTATCAAATTCACTCTGTGTATAAATAGCATATTTTTTTATTTAATAAAAAACATAATTTAATGTAAATTCATTGAAGGCAATTTCAACAATGTATAAGTAATATGAAAGGAAACCAAACTGTGCTAGTTGTGTGAAAATCTTATAATTTAAATCTCTGTTGGATTTTTGCTTCAAATTGTTTATTTCCTAAATTCATTTAATTTTGTGGATATGTTTTTATCCGATTTTCAAGATTTTTTTGCCAAATTTTACAATAAAATGTTAATTTATTTTTTTTTTTCTGTTGTTTTTTGTTACTTTTACTTTTCTCATTATTTTTTATTATGTGGAAATACGATAAATCATTTTGTTGCCTCAGAAAGAAATTTATTAGGACGTGGAAATTTGGAATATCTCGAAAGAAAAAATAAAATTTTGTTTTTTTTTTGTTTTTGTTTTTGTTACATTAACGAATATAATATTATGTGTTTTATGTTTGTTTGTGTGTATTAAAATATATATCAAGGTCAAATTTACGATGCAATTTATTTTTGATATTTAGCTAGAATGTGAAAATTAATTAATTTTAAATGTCAGAAATTTGTGATTTTAAGCACAAAATTGTTTTTTTTTTTTTCGATTTATAAAAATAAAAATTATTTTTATTACATAGCCGCCGCATACTTGTTGAATTCAGATGATGCATAAGTTTATGCAGTTATATATATGTTAATTTCAAGAAAGATATAATTAAAAATAATTTGCAAATTTTGTTATCAAGAATATCTTTGAAAGGTAAAATTAATGCTTAGATCAAGCACATCAGACGTCTGTTATACTAAACAAAAGTTTAATTGTACAATATATTATTATAGAGTTAGTAAAACACACCCACCGTTAATGAGAAAAAAATATTGGTAAAATAAATTAAACCAAATAGTTACATACTGTTAGTAACAATTATAAGTAAATATATTTATTAGTAATTCACATCAAAACTACATCCAACTTCCTTAAAATATTTTGTGGTTCTAGGTTTTGACTATTTTTTAATAAAGGAACCAGAAGCTTTTTTTCCCGTATAAATTTTATTTGTTAGGCCATTTTGACGGATTTAGGTAATTGATTTTGGTAAAACACAACTAGTCCAAAAAATAGGCTCTTATATGCGTTTTACTTTTAATATATAGACTGCCACGTCATGTCTATATAAGGCAGCTTCTTGTTGTCATATCTATCATTTTGCTTGTTTTTTTTTTTAAATATTTTTAACGATACAATATACCGTGACTTCCATATTGTACAAAAAAAAAACTTTACAATCATTTCTATTTCAAATTGTTTAATATAATTTTAAAATGCGCAAAAAAAATCAGAGCACGCATCGAAAAATTTTTCGATGTTTTTTATAAACTTTTGGGATACAGTTTTTCATTTGACTAGACACTGGGATTTGACCCTCACAAAAAATAAATAATTTAATAAAAGCAAGGAGCGTAAATCAAAACTATGTGCTGATATTTTAAACAGTTATCAGGTTTGAGGCTCCTTGCTTTTATGCATGGCAAGTTCTTATATTTGCTTTTTTCGTACAAACATTTTATGATATTTCACTCCTGCCTGAAGTCAAATGTTAGAATTACACTCATAACATTTTTTAACAGACCTTGAACTACCTAATTTATTTTCTCCTTTTTAGTGCATTTAAAGTTGTTACCAAAACTGTGTAACCCTTGAAAAAAGCAAGTTTTTAAAAAGTTTTTTTTTTTTTTTTATACTTATTTTAATACGTAATGAACATTATTGACATTTTGGTTTTTGGACAATTATTTTGTTCGAGGTCGTCGGTCCCGACTTCTGAACCGTGGATCTATTCGAAAAATTTTTATTATTTAATTATTAATAACTTTTTTTCAGACAAGAACAATTTAAACACGAGATATAGAGTTTCGGCCCCAATTCCTTGGACCTCGGACCTATTGTCTTTATCACATTTAAGGGCCATTGCACTGATAATAAAAAAAAAAATTTTAAGGTCTTCGGTCTAGACAATTGGGACGCTGGACCTCTTCTTTTTATAGTCGGGCTGCTGCCATCAAACCCTGCTATTCATTAAATAAACCTCTGTTTTTGCCGACAACAGGTAAACGCAGACGGCAAGGTTTTTCGATAGATTCTGGACTTTTTCTGCTAAACTTAGGTTATAACAGAAAATGACAATAAAATAAGAGATTGTGTTCCACAATGTAAAAATATTACAGCAAATTTTTTACTATGTAGAAAGTAAGTTTTAAAAATTAAATTTAAAAACAGTTTAAAGGTGGTTTAAGAAATGTTTTCTTTACAATATGGAAGTCACCGATACTAAATGAGGGATTAGATAAATTTGGCTGTGTTGCAGTCCGGTGTAACATTACCTGCAAAATGGAACCATGGTTGCCCATTTGATATCCACATCATTCAATTTCAAAAGGATACCCAATCTAATCTATTAGAAATTTATTACCACCAAAAACTATATACAGCAAAAATTTTCCCCAAAACCTTCACACATTTTAATAAAATTTTTATTTATAGAAAACTTTAAAAATTTCATATATAGTTGTATTGGTTTCCCAACTCTACAAAAATGAATGAAAGAAATAAATCAAAATTAATCAATGTAAAAGAAAACTAAGTATGTATTTTATAATAATGTGCTGTTAATAACCCCGAATTTTTATTCATACCCTACAGCCCCTTGATCTAAACAAATATATGCCATGGAAAATATATGCTAATCAAATTTAATACTAAGGGAAAATCAATTGATATTTCATAAGTAACAAAGCTATTTACGAGATTTAAAAACAAAAACAATATTTGGTCAATTGCACAGTAACTGTCTATCACAGTTATATATTATATTATATTCAGTTAATAAATTTTATTTATTTTTTTATTTTTGATTGAAATCAATTATAAAGTATTTCCTAACCATATCAAGACTAATAAATCATAAGATTATTTAAATATTCACAGCATTATTATTGATCACATGTCCATTCTCAATAAATTCAATTTTAATTTGTTAACATAAATCTTTTTTTTTTTTTCAAAATATAACTAATATTGTATATTAATCATTCAATAAAGGTTAAATTTAATAAAAAAAAAAATGCAGTTTTATTTAATTGTTTTTAATTTAAATTACAAAATTATTTTGTACTCATAAAATTATGTTGGTTCGTTTTATTTTTGATTGTAAAAACCACGCAATCTCACCACTTTAACATGAAAAAGAAATAACAAAAAAAAAAAAAATTGTTTAATTTAATTTTAAATTAAATTCGATGTAAAATTTTGTTTTTACAATGTAGTGCAATTGGTCAGAAACATAAATACAGAAGTATTTATTTGTCTTTAACCTACTTTTAAATATTTCATTTTTTAAATTCAAAGTAAAAGTATTCAATTTTATTATTTTAACAGTTGTCAACTTATGTTCAAGTTATGCTTTACTGATTTTCTAAACACTTTTTAATTTCGAAATATTAATAAAAAAACAAAAAAAAACAAACATTCTTTTTGAAGGAAAATGTCTCAAATTTAACTAGATTGTCTAGATTCATACACTTATTGACATTGATTCCAAAAATTATATGCTTGTAGGTGAATGGTATTACATAATTGAAGAATCGTTTATACATGAATTATTTTTTCGGTAAATTAGTATATTTTTTTTTTTTTGTTCAAATAAGTATTGAACGATAAGTAATTAAATCAAATAAATAAGTATATATGTATTATGTAATTTATTGTTAATACATAATATATATAGCTATGTTTAAGCTCATCCTCGCTCTCATCTTTTTAACTAACGGTATTATTATTTATTTTATAGTTTATTAGTTATTTTTTAAATTGAAAATCAAAATTCTACAATATGCCATGAACTTTTGAACAAGCCATAACATAGCTTGAAATTACTTCTTTATATGTTCTATAATCTATACAATATATATCGGTATATAATATTTTTGCTGCTATTGTGTAATTAAACTTTAATTTTTTATATACTCTAAGATATGAACTGAAAAGTCCAAAGCTCAAATAAAATAAAATAAATAAATAATAATATAAATATTCCAATTCAGATTTGATATAAAATGAATGAATCTTATAAATTGTTAAAAACGATAAGAATTGAAAATAATGTCTAGCTTGACCACATGACTACCTATTGGCCAGTTAAATTTATGAAATTCTCAATGTATACTAAATGAGTAAATGAATGTCAAAAGAAAATTAACAAGTCTAGTTCAATATTTATTTACAACAATAATAATTATCATATTTTAAAACTAGATTAATGGCATGTTTTCACTTGAGCAAAATCTACCAGATTCTGAAAATGTAGATATAAGTGTCCATACTACGTAAGTATAAAATATTTTGTTTGACGTTTACTTGACAGTAAAAAAAACTTTTTTGTTTATTTTATTTTATAAGTTAGTTATTTTTGTTTATTTTATTGTACATATAAGTTAATTAACAATGAATTGATTTTATTACAATTATAAGTAGTTTATATTAACTAAATAAATGAAAAAATAAATGAAATGAAGAATTTACAAATATCTAATAATATTAAAAAGTGTTTTGTTTGAAATAAAATTATTATGTATATTTTTTATTCCCATAATTCCACCAATATTTATTCATCAATCTCGGTCAACTTTATTTTCTTTTTATTTGTTTTCGTTTTAATCTATTTTGCAATATTTTTTTTATTCCATTTTCAAATCAAAACTATATTTTTAAAAACTAACAATATTGTCTAATTTTTTAAAAATTCAAAATAAAATTAATGCTGTCAAACAAACTTTAAAATTCATATGCTAAATCAGCTGAAAACCTAGTTATCATAAATTTTGTGGAGATTTTGAGGTAGATTTAAAAAAAATTCTGTATAAAATCTATTCAGATCGGGCAAGACAAAATCTAACTTAGTAGTGGTAAATCTGGTAGATTTTGATTTGATTTATATTTTAATTTTTGCCAAAATTTGGTAGATTTTGCTCAAGTCAGAAAACTATAGCATGTTAGAACATTATAACAAGTCAGAGCATTATAAGAAAATATTTTACGGTTTATTCAGTTTTAAAATTATTTTGATAATAATCGAACATTGAAAATGAAATACTCAGTGTAAACTTTTCTAACGAACTTAATATTAACTAAATAAATGAATAAATAAATAAAATGAATAATTTACAAATATGTACAAACAAGTACTCAAATAGATATCCTTCAGTTGATCAGATCAAATGTCATTATCCTAATTGATTTTTTAATTTTTTTTTTTCTTAAAATACACTCTTGACAACATAAAATCAAATTTAAAATGAATAGAAAAAAAAAATATTTAAATATAAATTTTAACTTTAAAATAAAAGAAATACAAAAAAAAAAAGTTGTCATCAAAAATTGTAATATCTGTCAAAAAATCGATTTAATTCTGGCATATTTAAAATCAAAAATCTGTGTGAAATTTGAAAATTTTGATTTTAATTTTTAAATTGAAAATTTTTCCTAAATACCAAATTGAAAAACATCTGTTTAAAAAAAAAAAAAAATATTAAATTTCTATTAATTTTAATTTCTTTGGTATTTTAAAAATGAAAATTACTAGAAAAATACACTAATTCACTATAATTTTTTACTTGACATTATTTTGACACAATACAAACAAACACACACGTAAATACACATAATATTATCATATCGTTTGTAACACACTATTATAATTTGATTTCGCCACCTACTGTGATCTTTCAACAAGTTTTATTTTTTCATTATTCAGGCCTTGTTCCTTCACTAATAGACAATGTGATGTGTATATTTATTTATTTAAGAGACACATTAAAAAAAAAAAAACAATAATAATAATAATAATAAAAAAAAAAATACAAACAATACTATGATTAAAGGGAATTCTTAAAATTCTTGATAGTTATTTGTTTTTATTAAAGACGGGTAATGGCGGGAAGGAAGATAAAGAAAAAGAGAAAGAAAATAAATTAAATGAAAATTTCTTTATTTTTTTTTTTTACTTTTTTTATACATAGTACATATAGATATGCAATTGTTTTGCGTAAGTTTAAGAAAATATGAAAAAACCAATTTTCATGAAAATTATTTTTGACATTTTTCACATTTTGTCGTACTTAATTAAATGAAAATAAAGGAAAATTATTTAATTTTTGTTGTTTTTTTTTGTTTTGTTTTTCTAATTGTTTGTAATTTTCTTTTTAAAGTATATTTTAGTTTATTTTTTTAAGTAATTTTTGATGAAATTTAATTTAATAGTTTATGAGATTGATAACACTGTGAGAAAAAATTTTGAGGATAGTTTGATGTTTGAAAAGTTGTACTACTTTTGACAATTAATATCATATTTTGTGGGATTGAAAATAGGAAGAGTGTGAAAATGAATTGAGGACAGTATGGTATTTAAATAATTGAACCTTGAGAATTATAATAATTCACAACAAAATACTTATTTTGACAGAACGGCTTGAATGGTATAAAATACAATAATACATTTTGCATTATTTGCAATTATTTGACTATTTTTAAGTTTTATTTATTGACGTATTATTTGATTATGCTAAAATTTCACTAATAATTTAATTTTACCAGTCCGACGAGTTGAAGTGATTGATTACACAATACCAAAAAAATTATAATATTTTGGACAGCTTCTGAAGTCAAAACCTATTTTTCACTCAGAAATTTTTGCCTATTAATAAAAATTTAAGGTTTAAGAAAGGCGAATAAATGAGAGAGATTTTTAATTAATTAAAAAAGAGACTAAATAAATTAATTTAGTCTAAGTAAAAAAGTAATTTACTAAAAAACTTTAAATATACATTTACTAAATAAAAAATAATAAGAATAAATATAGAATCATTCGGATATTCATTAGAATATGTGATGAATGAAACTGCAAGCAAAAATACAGGCATAAAAATATAAAATATTACATAGTAAAGTAGAAAATTAAAGCTAAATATGGAAAAACTAAAATAGCTTAAAATTAAAATTATATAATGAAAAAATAAAATTTAAAATAAAATTTAATAAAATTTAAAGCAAAATTTAAATAATAAACGAGAGTAAACAGAATTAAATACAAAATTATAACAAAAATAATAAGTAAAGAAATAACTAGAATTCTGAAAGAAAATTAAAAAAATAAAATACAATAATACATTTTGCATTATTTGCAATTATTTGACTATTCTTAAAATACTGCACTATCTACCGGCGTGTCTATCATAATCTAGGCACTAAATGGAAAATTGAATGACAATTTTAATTTTTGATTTAAATTATTTTTTAATTAGAATTGATCTGTCATCAATCAGAAACATTTCGAGTTGGCTAAATCCAAGATGCGGAAATTGGAAATTTTAAATTAGTCAATTCTATTTTAAATATAAATATCTGTCACAATATCATTAATTTAAATATCTGTCATGTGTCAAAATAAAAATGCATGTAAATTTTTTTTTTTTTGTACAGAAACATTAAAAAAATTTAAATTAAACAATTTTTTTTTATTTTTTCACAATGGAAATACTATATATAAAATGCAATTGATTTACATATTATTATATATATACGAAAATATTATATGTTTAAATCTAAATTTCTTTAATATTTATATTCAACTTGTTCAAAAAATTTTGAAAATAACTGTAATAAAATTAAAATATTAAACAGTACATTTACAAGTGGAAGACAAATATTATAGTAATTAAATATGGTAAATTACTTCAGAATATAGTGAAGTACATATTCATAAAATATATATAACTTTAAAATAGTAAATCAAAAGTATTTTTATGAAACATTTCAATTTAAAAATTTTTTTTTTGTTGTTGACTATTCGTAAAATTGTTTTTTGAGAACGATTGTGATTATTTTTTAACCCTTTACGCCATACGAAGCCAAATATGGCTTTTTAAAATAATTATCAAGTTTTGGTGATTATATAATTATACATAACAATATTCAATGATCATTTCAAAAAGCCATATATGGGTTCGTATGAATTAAAGGGTTAAATAAATACTTTTGTTTATAGTTTTTTTTCTTATTTATTTTAACTCGAATGTAATTCAATATAAATCGAAAATAATTCGAATTTAATTCAGCAAATTCCAATTGTATTAGTTGTCTATTATAGAATATCATATTTAAGAAATGATCATATTCAATTGAAAACAGTAAGTTGGAAAAATTTATTTTTTTTTCTTTTAATTTAGTGATCTCGTTACAAGATATGAATCGTTTTGATTGTTTTATTCGATAAGCGAAAATTGTTTCAAATTTAAAAAATAATTGATACACTGTTGCTTTTGTATTTAACAACACTGCCGTCTTCAATTTCTGTGAAATCAAATAATTTTGTAAATATTTGATTTGACAGAAGACAATTCACTAAGTTCAAATTTATTCCATTGAATTACATTTGAATTAAAAAAAAATATGCATTCAAAACTGACCATGGCTCTCTTAATATAATTTTCGGAAAATTAAACAAATTTGAATTTGATTTTTTTTTTGTGTAAATTAGTGAAAACAGATTTTTAAATCGAAATTTCATCACTCTAGTCTATACCAAATAAAATAATAATTTAAAATAGAATTTTGGGCGTTCCAACTTTTTGTGTCATATTGTTGTACGGAAATTTGAAGAGAATTCGAAAATTTTTAATTAAAACTTAATTTGTATGTGATTTGAAGATTATTTGAATATGTTAATGATTATTAAACCATAATACCGTAAAATTTCATCAAAACTTTAATCGATTGTAATCAAGTATTGTAGAATATGTCAAATTGTTATAGGTACACAATTAGAGTAAGAGTATTTGTGAACGAATACATATATAGGTATTCATTTCCAAATAATTTTAAAATACCATACAAATTAAATTTGAGAAATATTTCTTCAAATCCACTTCGAATTATCTACAAGTGTCTGTCCAGAAAATTTTGGAGACTTAAATTGAGCTTAAGATTATTAATATACATGATTTCATATAAAATTTAATGATATCCTTTATTGATCAATACATTAGAATATATACGGAGGATTTAAATTACAAATATTTAATTCTATAAAGAACCAAGCTTTAAGCAAGCTTTTTATGAGCTTTTAAAAATATGAATAAAAATTAAAATATATTTATTGTCATACATATTTATATATATATATTTTAGTTATCAAAGAGATCTAATAGATCGTATCTCTAATCTATGATTGACAGCACAGTACTACAGTAGCCGTCATACAAGCCATTTACTATATATTCGATTACTATGCACGCACGGAAATGATTAAAAGACACCATTATTATATTCAAACACACTTTAATATGAACCATCGAATTAAATAGAGTGAAATATTGAAGATCCAAGATATTAGTAAATTCAATATATTTGAATTGACATGTATGAGCGAACTTAAGATATCAGTAAACTCAAAATTTGAGTTAATATATAAGAGTGAGGTGAAGATGTTAGTGAACTTAATGCTTGAACTGATTTCTGTGAGTGGATTCAAGATATCAGTAAATTTCATTTCAAATTTTAAATCTGATGTGTATGAGCAAACTTAAGATATCAATACGCTCAAAATTTGAGTTGAATTTTAAGAGTGGACACGAGATAAGAGTAAACTTAATACTTGGACTGCTTTGTATCAGCTAACTTAAAATATCAGTAAAATTTACGTTTGAGTTGATTTGAGTTCAGAAATGAGTTGATTTGATGAATAAGATCGGTTATTTATAAAATTGTAAATATATTACTTACTTTGCTTGTTAAGTCTACAGACCCACTTTATTTATTTTTATATTGTATTATTTATTTTAACATTAAAAGTCTATTATATTAGTCTAAAATATTAATTATTACTCATAGTCATAACATTTTCTAAATAAATATTAATAAAATATCTCCACACTACAACTGCTGACAATTTTTCCAGATTCAGATCAAATTCATATGATTTTATTTCTCCTCTATATTGATTAATATAGAAGGTTTTTTTTTCCATTTCAAAAGAAATATTAAAATTTTATATTTTAAACAATCTACTCATAATATCTTCACAAATTATTATTTATTTACTTAATATCAAATTAAAATCACAGAATCAATATAAACAGTGAGATATCAACAACCACACAGCATTGGCAGTGGTATTAAAAAATATACATATTAGAATAATTATTCAACATAATATAAGTATAAAAAAAAAAAATTTCTAAAATATTATCGTCTGTTGATGTTTATAAAATAGCTGAGTCGAAGCAAATTTAAAACTTATTAAATTAAAAATAAAATTCAAGTTCATAATTGTGTCGTTTATTCAACAAAGTGATTTAAGTTCATAAAATAAAAATCATGTAAAATGTATATATATAAATATATATATAGTACATGTTAAATGTGAGAATAAATGAATAAAATAATTGTATCGAATTGACTCGACTCCTGAATTTTCATATATGTAAGTATATTATAAGAAAATAGAAAACTTTGTAATTCGAAAAAAAATAAACTAAAATAAGTTTCATTACAAATGGTGTAAAAACGCTAGAATAAAGAATGTGTGGAGCTTGAGCTACAAAGTAAATATTGTTACTTTTAGGAACAATAGTTTGCATAGCAATAATTTATACATGCAGCAGTCATAATTTGAAGAAAAATTGTTAATTTATTTACAACAATTTTTGTTAATAAAAAAAATAAGATTCTAATCAAATTAGGGGGCTTTATTGTGGTATACGTACGTTGAATTTTGAATTGCTTTGGTGTCAAAAAATGATAAAATCATTGATTGTAACATTTTCAAAACAGAATATATACTTTTGGCAATTTCTTCCAGATATTTTAAATAAATATTTTTAATTTCCAAATTAAGAAATATGGTATGACATTGTTAATTAAAAAGTTTGCATAAAAATAATGACTGTATCAAGTACGTATTAAAAAGTATATAGTTTAAGTATAGGTATTGTTAACATTAATATTTGTAAAGTTACTTAAAATAAATTTCGTAAGCACATTGTTGGATTCACCTTGACAATTAAATGCAGTATACTCGCATCACATATAGGTTTTGATTATGCATCTAAAATTGTCCAAACAAATCTAAAGCATAACAGATTGGTTCAGGATGTGAAAAATAAAACAACTTATAAAATTAAATCTACACATCTTACATTCACTAATTTATAATACACATATATATAAGTATATATATATATATATATGTTTACTTCATTGATAATATGATCCTACAAGCAGCGTAAAATACCTTGGTATGTATCTGGCTTAAATATTTAAATGGAAAAAATACATTAGTTATTAATACACATTCCACCATCCTTATTCCTTTATTGATATATGGGATATAAATTCTGGGGAACAATGCAAATTTTAATATTTAAAGAACTTTGCAATTCTATCGCTTAAAAAAAATAATTAAATTATTATTGTTCAGAAGAATTTTTCAATATTCTTTCCAAGCTTACTTTTGACCACATAAAATTTAATTTCAATTTATTAAACCAAGTGAATAATTTGAAAAAACATATAAAGTTAAGTTAGTCAGTTTAATCACTACTGAACAGATTTGCATTGTTTTTTTATTGAGAATGAAAAAAAAAATATTTAAAAATAAAAGTGATGATTTGTTGATTTTTAGTTTACAAATATGGTGGGAAAATAAACAAAAAAAAAAAAAAGAAAATTAATATGAACTCTGAAATTAAATAAAACATTTGTTTTAGAATTTATTTAAAAAATATTTATTTATATTGAGAAAATTTATTAGAATCTATAAAACCAATAATTATCATCGTAAAAAAATCAATAGATAATTATTTAATTATTTTGATATTGAATCACATTATACCAGACTTGGTGGAGACTATTTTAATATTAAAAAAAAAGAAAAAAAATATTTTTAAAAAATTATAAATAGGTCAGTTTTATACCGAATATTAGTGAATGGTTAGTTGTACTGAAATCTTATATATAGAAAATTAATTTTTAGTTGAAAAAAATACGTTCAAAAAATGTTCAAAATCGAATAAATCCATGTATTTTGCTTATTATAGGATTTATTATTGAAAGTCTGAAATTTTTAATTTATTAAACGATTAGTTAAGTTTTTACAAAGAAGCTTAATGAAGATTAAATTGATATAACATCATCTTGTATAATTAGAATTATGTGGTTAAAAGAACAATATAGGAAGAATATATCAGAATTTAACTTGTTTTCAAAACCATTGGGGGCTCACATTGGCTTCACATAATATAATTACTTCAAATTATTAAAATGTCTACCGAAATCAAATAAATTGCATAGAAAATTGATCTGATGTCAGATAGATGAAAAATAAAGTTTACACTGAAATTGATGCAAACGTTTTAATTTTCAGTTCCGTAACTGTCAGAATTGCAAAACTTCACAATTATTTGAATTTGTTATTAATTTTAAATTTTATTACATTATATTCTGCCACCTAACCTTGTATTGCTACTTTCGCAAAATTATTTTCGCATCCTAACATTTCGTATAGTCTGTATTGCGAAATTAGCATCGATATAATGCGAAAATCATTTAAAAACTATATATTAACGCATTTTTGTACTATACGTATTGCAGTTTGTATATACTGCGTATTTGTTACGCGGTACGGATATGCTTCTTATTCGCATATGCTTCGGGAATTTTAATTTTTACACAGTTAGGCCTTTCAATGTTTTCATTCTTATACAGCTTTTGGGTAAAAAGCTGTATAAGAATGAAATTTTTTTTCGTGTTTCCTGTTTAAAAAATGTAGCTTTTTATTCATAAATTGGCCTAATGTAGCCTCCTGTAGATTCAATTTTGTCTATAAATTAAATGATAATTGTAACATACAGAGAATAAATCACCCAAATTGAAGTATTTTGATTAATACTGAAACTCTATCCAAAAAAAATTAACCAAATTATTTTTAAATTAAAAATATTAAGAAATCTTTTTGGTAACTTGATTTCAACCTAACTAGATGCTTATCAAGAAAGCAAAATTAAGTGTTAAATAGTTTTACAGAAGTAACTGAAATGGTCACTTCTATCTAGATACTGTTACTAAATACTATTTATTAATTTCCATATAGGTCCTAGATGCTGTAAAGAACTTCAAAAATGATTTATTATTCAATACGAGCTTCTGTTCTTACCTCTTACCCACATTTCAAGATGTTGATACATTTTCCACCATCACCGATTTGATTGAAAGTTTTTTTGTTTTCAAGACAATTTCGTTTTTTGTCAGATTGGGAAAATACGAGTATGCTTAACTACTACCTCTGTTATCACTGTTTCATTCTGATTCATTTTCAGGTCAAAAGTATATATATTTCCATATTTCACGATGTTATGTATTTTTTAAGTATTGATGTTGATGGAACAAATGATAGTCATTATGTTTCCAAGAAAGTTATTGTTACTGTTGGGTCGAGTTCAAAATCTCGAGTTTAAAATGCCGTTTGATCAAAATTTAGTTTTTTTTTTTAAATTTTGCTTTTTTTTTTTAAAAAAATCTTGTTTTTTTTTTTAATTATATAAAAATTCTGGAAAAAGGAGATACACCGTGTTGGTATCCAACTGCAACCAACTGCACAAATATAATTAAGGTAAATATTCTGTAAAAAGCTGATATTACCCTTTTTGTATTCAACAGCGGTTACGAAAAGGGGGGTATATGCCTTTTACAGAATATTTACCTTATTATCAGAATATTTAAATCATGTTGGATTACCCATAAAAAAATTAAGGTAAATATTCTGTAATAGGCAAGATAACTCCCTTTTTGTATCCAAAAGTGACTACGCATCAAAATGATCAAAATGATCAATTGTAGAATTTCATCAATAATTTGAGATTTTGAAAAGTGAGATTTTGATAAAATAAGATATTCTCGAAAAGCAATATTTCGTTACGCTCCTGTTATTGTTAACATACACGGTCATTATTATTAAGCTCATATTGTTATTGTGCATTACTTTATAGCTTTCCCAAATGTTCTTAATTCATTTTGTACAAATAAAAGACAAATTTCCTGTCACTATTATTTTACAAATATTTAAATGTCGACTTGGGACTGATTTTCTTGATCAAACTGGTTAATAACTTCCCGACCTTTGAATACCCCAAAGTTATCATCTTTAATATATTTTCGATTGAAATCAGTGTTTTCAAGTGGGATTTCAGTAATTTGGACGAAATGTTGCAAAATGTGGAAATTAATTTTCTTTTATATATTTTCACTGAGTTTTAATTTCTGTTGACATTTTATTGAATATCTTTATAATACATTTTAATTAATTAAATCAAACATTTGCGAATGAATAAATGATTTCTAAAACCCTTTCCAAAAAATAATTTTATTAATTTATTTTTCAAATATAGTAAAAATGGAAATTTTCACTTTTATATTATGAAGCCGTCTTTAGAATTGATAAGAATTAACAATATGAACATAGTCAGAAGAAAATATTATAACAAAATAAATAATGGGTTCTAATAACAAGTTTCCAACAAAGATCTTATAAAAATCGGAATGAATACAACTAAACATTGAATCTACATTCCAAAACCCAACGTTATTTGAAGTAAAAAGGAAAATAAATTTTCAAAAATTAAATTAAAAAAAAAAAAATACAAATAGTTCAAAAATTCAATTAACACCCATATTCAGATCTTTCCTATGGTGTACAATATATAGAAAGGATGAAAATAAGAAATAACCTTTATACATAAATAAATACATACAAAATTAATCCAATTTAAAATTAAACGAATTATTGTTAAACGTTTCCTTTTATTACGTCCATCATAATTGTCGGTCAGGATAACAATAATATATAAATATTATTTAACCAACAAGTTGAAATACCAGTCAACTAGTAAATAAATGTCCTTGATAATAGTCCATTATATAAATAATATCTTTTGTGTATTACTCTTTATATACATGTGTATACCAAAGATAGGACATCTATGAGGAAAAAGTATGTATATAAAAAAAAGAGGATCTCTTATGATTTTATTTTTAAAGATTCTCTATGGAGAATAACCGACTTTTAATAAGAATTCATGCTGAGAGAATTGTGAATTTTTTATTTCACCAATGAGAAGAACAAAAAAAAAAACAAAAATATTTTTTTTTTGCATTGGTGTTTTTTTTTTATTTTTATTTTTTTTATTTTTGTCCTTTGTGTTTTTAGGATAGCAAATTATCGATATCGTTAAGAAATTTGTAATTAAATTGAATTGAAAAGAAGCACCTTAATTTGTGTTGATGATTGATACCTATTTTTTTTTTTATATTGATCTTTGATATTAAGATGGGAATTTAAAAAATATATTTAATTTGTTTACTTTCAGAGTTTTTAATTATATAAAAGAATATTTTTTTTTTGCAAATGAGATGTTTTATTTTCACAATAGTCCCACGTTCTTTTATTGTTGATTAGAAATTGTTGGACAAAATTTTGTGAAATGATATTTAATGAGAATTGTAGTATTTTATAAATTCGTATATATACCGGGTGTTCCAGACCATGCGTATGAGCTTTTTAAGAAGGGAAGAAGCCGTTATTTTAAGATTGAATAAAAATTTGATTAATCAAATCAAGGGTGCTCTATCGATTGGTAGTATTTTGAACTTCCGGAAAGAACCGCAAATCGATTTTTTAAGACCAAAAATCGCCGAAACTGGCCGAAATCAAGATTTTCAAATGGGAAGGGGTATTTTTTAATGCGAATTCAGATTCTACGATAAAAAATAAGAAAATAATGTTAAATGATTTTTTTTTGTTTTCTTAGTATTTTTCTTTAAAATTAATAACAATAAAACAAAAAGACTCAATATTTTCCTTTGATAAACTAGAATTAATGATAATAATTTTTATAACTAAATTTGTTTTTCATGTTATTATATTTTTTATCTCAGTTTTGGGTTCCTACAAAGTTTAAACAAAAAAAAAAAAAAATTTAGTTAACAAAAGTTACTTATTTTTTGACGTAGAATCCGAATTAGCATAAAAAAGTTCCACCGTCCCAGCGATTTTTCAGCGATTTTTGGTGTGAAAAAACCGATTTCCCTTCCTTCCCGGAATTTGAAAATATCACCAATCGAAAGAGCACTCTTGATTTAGTTAATAACATTTTTATTCAATTTTAAAATAACGGCTCCTGCCCCTTTGAAAAAGCTGATACGGATGGTCTGGAACTCCCGGTATAAACTGAAATGTTATTTTTTAGTTATTTCCTGTTCCCACCAAATATTATACTATCTATACATAAATCTGTCAGGATAAGGAATGAAAGATTTTAAGTTATTTAACTTCCTTACAGATTCTCCCTTATATCCATCACTCTTTCATCAAATAAAAGACTGTGGTAGGTGCAAAGTTTGATAATATACAGCTTTCATATATACTTTGCACCCATATACATCTATAACATATTTAAAAAAATATTTGTATTACTTACATCACGGTTATATACAGTTCATTGTGTCCCAGTAATGAAAATTGATTTAGTAAATTTTATATGTATTCGATTAGACCCAATTGTTTTTTTAAAGAACATCAAATGAAGTCTGCAAACAATTTTATTTTGATTTTGTTTTTTTTTTTTATTTTTAGGATGACCTATCTTGGTTTTAAATTTTTTTTTTTAGTAGTTTCCATTTTGTAGTAGTAATAAAGGATATCATTAAAGTAATTTGATTTTTCCGATTTGAAAAAATTATTCAAAATCAATCTGACATGTTTGTTTGAGTTGAGTCTAAACTCTGCTGCCAGGTAACATTAATATAATTTTAATTTTTCAATTCAGAAATAAACTCTAAAACAGTTGCATTCTTTTTAAATTCTAAAATAGTTCAATATTTAAGTTAAGCAATGAGCTGAACGATGAGTTAATTTAACAAATAAGTTTACTCATTTACTATTCTATATTCTGCTTCCGGGTAATATTTACATAATTTTGGTTTTTCAATTTAAAAACAAATTCTAAAACAATTCAATTCTATTTAAATTCTAAAACAGTTCCATTATAAATTAAATTAATATTTGATATGAGCCATGAGTTGAACGATGAGGTAATTTAACAAATGAGTCCATAAATTCACAAACTGTTATTGTTACAATAATTTTTTTTTCTCCGATTCAACGGATATTTTTATAATGATTTTGTTTCTATAATTTAAAAAAAAAAAAAACAGATTCGAAAACAATTCCATATGACTGGATTTAATATTTGAGTTGAGCCATGAGTTGAGCAAATTTAAAATATTAATCTCAAATTTTACTAACAAATATTGTTACAATAATTTTACTTCTCGAATTTAAAAACAGATTAAAAAACAGTTACATATAGGTGGGTTCAATATTTAAGTATAAATTTAAGCTGATCGATGAGTTAATTTAATAAATAAATTCACTAATTTACATTTATAAATTTTGTTCACCATTATTTTTATTGTAATAATTTTTGTTTTCTAATTTAAAACCAATAGTTTAATTTTAATTTTCCATTTAATATAATAATTTACGAATATAAAACATTTCAAAATGTTAAATAATTTTTAATTTAAACAATTCATTGTAATATTATGTACAAATCTATAATTATAAAATATGCAATTAAATAATTTATTTAAAGTGAAAATTTCTGGCAGAAACCATTGAAAAAAAATTAAAAACACAAAAATCTAGTTGGAAAATCTCCAAATACGTCATATGAAATGTACCACAATTATGATGAAAAAAAAAACATATTTTTTTTTTTTATTTTTTGCAATATAAACACAAAATGAAAATGAATTAAAAATGAAAATCAATTTTTATTTTTTTAATATTTACTGCAAAATATTAATATTTTTAAAAAGGCACAAAAAAAATATATATATATATTTTTTAATAAATAAATAATAAAAGCACGCCAAATGTTTATTTTATTTCTACTGTATTTACCACAAATTTATTAATTTTTAAATTTTTATTTTTTTATTTTTGTTGTTTTTATTTTTGTGTAAATGATTTTATGGAATAATGAATTAAATCAAATCTGAACCCAAAACAGAAAAAAAAGTGAAACAAAAAAAAATAAATAAATATTTATAGCTACTGCAAAATTAAAATATGTATCGGGAATTTTGTGTGGGGGGTGAAATCAATTTAAAACATTTATAACTAAATTAGAATTTTTTTTTTTCTAAAAATTTTTTTATTTAAATTTAAGTTTTTTTTTTGTGACATCATTTGAATGTATATATAAATACAAAATTGAACATTGACATTTTTCTACTATACCCAAACATATATACTCGTATGTAGGTATAGATATATATAATAAATTGTGATAATTTGATTATTAAATTCTGTTCTAGGTGACAAGTTTATAAATTTGATGCAACCTGCAGGTCTTTAATTATATTTTAGCTATGCTCTTATTGACAATATACAATATGCTATTGCAAAAGTTGATTTATTGTTCTGAAAATCATTGATTACGATATTGATAGAAAAATGTATACAAGGTATTATGAAATACAATATTGTTTAAATTGATCTAAATTGAAATGAATCAATGAATCGTAATTAAATAATTTTTGATGTATTCGAAAATAGAAAAACTAAATAAATACAAATAAAAACTAAAAATAAGAGTATAGTGTTTTCCTATTATTTTAGGAAAACTATTATAATATGTAGTACGTATCAGGTGCTGCAAGTAAATAAAAACAACTTCACAATTTTAATTCGTTGGATTATCTGCTAGTTTCTGTTAGATGTTTTTAAGAAAAGAGACATTTTTGTGCATGCTATTTTGAAAACACAGTTCGTTCAAATGATTTTTATTTAATTTATAATAAATCAGTTTTACATAAATATATAATCAAAAAATTTATAAAATGTATGAATATTGATGAGATAAGAATAGACTTACCTTGATATTTTCTCATCAATATATTGATAAGTATTGATGAAAACATTGATGTGTAATAGGTGTGTTATTGTCTTCTGAAATAGATTAATAAGACTTGAATACCGTTCAACTTATAATGGCAATTTTTTCTTCTATCCCCATTTCCAGTTTTGGAAACTAAGCGCTCACTTGATTTTTTTACATGTTATACATTTTTTACCATTCTTGAAAATTGCCAACGACATCTGATTGTGTGGACCAATTCTTCAATTGTTCCACGTTCGGTCTAGTTTGTTATGTTTCTCAGTCAGGACATCTATGTTCTTAAAATTTTTCTCTTGGCTTTGTTTCTTCTTTCGATAATATTTAACGGAGCTGATCGTACTTGTCATTCCCAATTATATTTCCTAAAACATCGTGTTTTTCTGCGTTTGTGCCTTGAATTAGTTTTCTATCTTTTTTTATCATTCTGGGATTATATTGAATCACAAATGTCCACGTAAGATATTTTCAGTGTTTATACAGATTTTCTCATATCATAATATTTAATCTGTAATTTGAAAAAAGTCCTATACAAATATCTGAACAATTTTACAACCGGTTCTCATTATTATTTATTTTTTAATAAATATTTAAAAAGAGACGTGGCGAAATCAAATATTTTTTAAATTTTTTTTAATTTTCAGTTAGATATTTCAATTTAAAGTTTCGCTCAATGTACACCCCCATGTATACAAAGTACAGAATTCACCAAATGCAATTACCAAAGTACAGTTTCATCCCGTGTGTCATCAATTATTACGTGTGTGGTTGTTGTTTAAGATTAATGATATTTAATTTAATTCTAATTTATTATTATTATTATTAATTATTAATAGTGGCCTCGGTAGCCGAGTGGTAAAGCACTCGAGTGTAGTAATGTAACGACCGAAGGAGCACGGGTTCAAACCTCGTGAGAACCGAAAATTTTTCAAATGGTGAAAGTTACTGAAAAATGTAATTTTCAATACACCCACACCGGTTCAAATATAATTTAATAATTAATAAAGATATAATGTAATTGGGTCATTCTTTTTTTAAACAACCACTTCACTTATCGAAAAAAAAAAAAAAAAATTTTATTTAAGCTAAATTCTTGTTTTCCATCTTATAGCTTACACCATTAGGAACAGTAATCAAAGCTCAGCAGCGATGATTTTTTTCATTTTCTGCATTTTATGCAGAAAAAAGCAAGTCAAGATTCTACTTTTATTCAACTCTGTTACCAATTCATTTTTCAATTTTTCAGTAAATAAAATTAATTAAAAATTTAATTTTTTTTCGCAAAATAAGTAAACTCCAGCAGTATTTTCAATTTCTTTTATTATTATTTTTTAATTATATATAATAAAAAAAAAACTTAACATAAATCACCTTACAATTAAAATTTTCAGTCGGTGCATTATACAAATTCAAATTAATCACATAAAGTTTTGCATTTCATTAATGTATTAAACTAAATTAAATAAGGAACTTCATTTGTAATTAAAATAATTCATTATAATTTAATAATTCAAATATCAGAAATATAATAAATAAAAAAACTTAACAGTAACAGAGTGGAATGGAAGGTAACATAGTAGAGCAGAAGTAACAGAATAGAAAAAAATTTGCACTTCTATTGTAATTTATTGTTCTGCAATATCTATAGGTGAATTAAAATTATAAAATATTCTGCCACCATTCAGTTTAATGTTTGGGTTAGGTAAAAGAGTTAATACTTGATCAGGCGTAATGTACGCTACATAATTTTCTTGAATCCTAAAACATAACTTACTGCTATCACAGCTTTTAAGGAACATGATATTAATATCACCATCTTCAATTAAATTTTGGACGATTCCTACGTATCTATAAAAATTATTCTTTCGTCCAGCAATTTTAACAACGAGGAAGGTACCATTTTTTATATTTGAAGACTTTTCGTTTTCGGATTCCGAAGATGGATACACTTCCTTATAAGACATCCTAGATGTAAATCGTAACTCATTTTCCATCATCTTTCCAATTTCATATAATTTCGGACTATAACATTTGCAGAGGCCTCTATTATTATGATTTGCACAAAAACAACTTACATCTCGATACGCTAAATTATGGTTCGCCATTAGGATAATTTGATGAAGTTTCATAGTCCCTTGTAATATTGGAATATTTTTTGGAATCAGCTAATTGTCTCAACTTCTGTTTTGTCGACTAAAAAAACTTTAATGTGTGTTGAAGCTTGTAATTGTTCATAAAATTGTTGACCATTTTGAATATCTTTGCCATATTTTTTTATTTTTTTTTTTTTACACTCTACAGTAACTTAGGTAGAATCACCTTTTCGTGCTTAATTAAGTACGGTACTGCAATTTTACATTACAATCTGCAATATTTCGAGTATTTATTTAACAAGCATTGCAACCATTTTATCAGCAGAACGCTTTAAAGCACCACCGACACCATCTGCAGCTCCTTTCCCATGAGAACTTTCAAAAAAGTTTCAGGTATCATATTTAAAACCTTCTTTAAACATTAGTTTAGTGAATAGGAAGAAATTTCCTTTTTGTCTATATTGAGTGCATGGTCCATCTGAAAAGAAATGAATAGTGTTTATATCTTCACTCATTTCTTTGATTAGTCTCAAAATAGGTTTTGTATGTGCCCAAATGGCAGCCGGTCCGTGCTCTTTCATTATCGTTCTTTCTATTTTCAGCTTCTTTTTCACTATTTTCTTTCCTCCTTTGTCTGCAAAATCGTTGTTTTTCTGCTGCTGTTAACGCCATGTTCTGTAGACGAAAAGCTATACGTATATGATTTAGTAAGGTTTATACTCTGTTACTGCTTTTTCCATTCTGTTACCATAAAAAGTAACATTGTAGAATAGTAACAAAGTGGAAAAAACTTCTTCGAAGTCAAATAAATTTCTATTTAATTAATATTTTAAAATTCAATAATCTTCCTTTGAATTAATATCACATATTGTAAACACTTTATTTATATAATTTAATTTTAATTAATTTACTTACCCGAATTTTTTCACAACAGAGTGGAAGTATAATTTTGCCACAACGAGACCAAACATGAAACGCACTGTTACAATTTTGTAGTACTACAGAAAATCAGAATATTTTTTTCTCCAAATAAGAAGTGAAATTCTTGTGAATTATTTTGGCGCGTTTTTTATATTTGAAATTTGAAACGACCGTTTTTTTTAACGAAAACAGAGTAGAAGTAACAGAGTTGAAAAAAACATGGGACACATATATTTTATATTATATCTAAATGAAAAAATTAGCAAAACAATTTTAAATCTATATATTAATAAAATTTAAATTAAATATTTTATTATAAGATTGAAAATTAACAGATTTTGCAGTAATACAATAAAAAATTTGCCATTTAAATTTTACAAATCTATGCTGGGACATACCTAAATTTGATACCTTTAGTAACATAATGGAACATTTTTGCTAAAAAAAATAAAAATAATAATAATATTTTTAGTGATCTATAATCTAAACATATTTTGCATTTCATTTTTATTTTAATTTTTTTTCAATTCACAATACTTTCCGAAATAACAACTTTTTTTTGTTGTCGCAAGCAAGTGGTCGTTTAAAAAAAGAATTACCCAATTAATAAAAAAAAATAATACAATTATATAATATACAAAAATATATTCCAAATAATTAATATAATTTAATAAAAAGGCCCACATTTCGAAAGGGAAAAGGACCTATAAAGTTGGCCTACAGATTTATCTGTAGCATCAACTGTTAAAATAAATAAATAAATAAATAAATTAATTATTAATTTTTTTATTGCCATGATAGCTACATATTCATAATTTTTTAACAATTCAATTTTTTTTTAGTGCTTATACGTATTTACACCTATCTATGACTATTCCTAATTATTATTTATGCTAACTGACTAATTTATTTATTATTTAATTTATTATTTAAAGGAAAAAATTGCGACAAAAAATCTTTTTGAATATTTATGTTTTAATTCTAATTTAATTATATGTTTTTTTGATTCCTCTTGTTTTGCGTCATATAATATTAAAATGTCGCATTTGAACTGAAATGTAATGTCGAATAAAATGTATAAATAAAATTGTTCTAATGTTAAACTATTAGTCGAATATTTATTAAATAAATCAGTTTTCGTACTCCAGCTATTACACACTAGCGATAGCTACTTTAAATTTCCTTTGATGTTGATTTGTCTGATATATTGATTTATATTGATTTTCAATAGTTAAATAACACTAACAAACCATTAACATCTTTTTTCACGCCAGTATTCATATACAAAAATTAAATGTCTGTCAACATAAATTTAATTTTCTAATATTAAGTAAATATTAATGTCAGCTTTAATAAATTTTCATTGTTAACCAATAATTAATTTTCCAAAAATTTCAATGATTCTCACTTATCGCTATAAGTCATATACATTATTCATTAACATTTTGCAGCTCATATTATTAATTTTTTTTGCTCTGTTTTTTTTTTCTTACTGATTTTCTAACCTAATCTTATTCACTTCTATTCTTTTAAAAATATTTAATTTCAACCCACACCTCAATTATTTAAAAAGAATTAACTTAAGTTCAAAATAATTTTAATTATCTCACCTTCCTATTTAATATTTAATCAATATAATAATTGTTATCATTAATGTTAGTCTCTTTAAATGGTCTCAATTATATTTTCAATAATAATAAAAATTGAAATCTGTCAAAATAATTATAATGTTCTCTTGTTAAATGTCATCATAAATTTGAAATATGTAAAAAACAAAAAAAAAAAAATTAATAATATTTTCTTATCCTACCCTAACATGAAATTCCCATCCCCACACCATCGACATTTTGCTTCACTACGTATAGTAAGTATAAATCGGTGCGTTCAAAAGTGACATCTATATTATTAATTAGGTAGGTACGGTTGGCATTGAAGTACCCTATATCATTGCACACGTATAATAGAAAAAACAACAAGAAAAACAATTTTTCTTTTCTTTTCGTATGTGTTAATTTGTCTAAATGTCAAAAAAAAATATATATATATAACTACAAAATATATATATACATTGTATATACATAAAAAAGGGAAAAAACAAAATATAATCAAACATTGAGTTGGTCTGATTTACTTCAGGTTGTATAAGTATTTTTGTTTTTGTTAGAAGTGATTAAAAGTATTGTACAAACGGTTTGTACTTTATTTAATTGGGTACGGTTCCCTAAAAAAAAAACACCTATATTAAACATAAAGAAATTCTTATTAATTAAAGTTGGCATGGTTTGTTTAAAAACTATAGACAACCTAATTAAGAAAGCAGATAGGTAGCAGTTATTGTCTGTCGTCAATTGGACGATTATCAGCCACATTTCGTATTACGGAAGTTCCACATGAGTTTTATTCCGGAAATAAGGTTCGAGATTTCAACATAAGTCAAATAGCTTATAATCATTCAATAAGTTTATTAAATAGTTTCGTATATGAGTATAAAAAGTACAAAAATAATTCGTAGGTATAGTAGAAATCTTCTAGTATAATAATTGCAGTGTCCAGTTGTAACCCCTATAACTTTACAGATATATACAGTATTTTTATTAATAGAATGTTGTGGGAATGTATCTGATTTAATTTGACTTAAATGTGTCTAGTAACATTGCAATCAGTTATGCTAATCCCATGTGTTATTTGATGTTGTGATTATATCTGCTTACCAGGTACAAATTGTACAAATGTATGTCGATTATTTCTTTAAGGTAAAATATATTTTGAAAATTTTTCTAATCACTATAATAAGTTTATTTTGTTTTGCAGTTTCGGTAAAGGACACTATGACAAGATTTGATAATATAGGTTAATTAGTTAACCGTTCCACAATCTCGTTAAGAAAAGTGTTACATGCTGTAATTGAATTTTAATTGATGAATGCTAGTTTTATAGATCTTCTTATGAGTTGACTTTTTATAAGAATACAAGTATAAATATTGGCACTTCTTAAGCAATTGAAATCCAACAGTCACTAAATTAAATACATATTCCGATACATCAGTGGCAATACTGAAGTAATTTAAGATATTAAATATGAAAACTCAAAAAAATATTTAGAATGTGGAATTACATCGCATTGCGCATACTAGTCAGGAGCTATAATCTATGAACATAAAAAAAATTGTTCTCAACTTCCCCTAGAAATACATACTGTTCCATTTTTTCGTTTTCCTCAAATTATTATTGTTCTAGCTTTTTTAGATAACGGTACGACAGTATAAAGATTTTCAAGCTTGTATTTGGCTGTGCATATAAAAAATGTAACAAGATAATCAACTTTATTTAAGCCAGATAAAGAGTTCAGAGTCCTCTTCAGATCTATTGTACTTTCTCGTTTATTATCTTAGAATTGCAGGTTTATGTCCTTGATGAACGCAATAATTATTCAGACTTTGATGTCAGTTTCAGAATTATGGCGATATAGGCGATGTGTATTCCTGCAAATATTTATGTCTTTTACAATTCTATTATTTAAAATGTTGTGAGACAAGCTGACATTACTGTTCTACAATACTGTCAACGGAACCATTAGACTATACAGTTTGTACAAATACTCTTCACGCAGTAGGTATCACATTATTCATCAAGCTTTCTCTGCGATAAAAATAGTAATTTTAACAACCATTTCATCTCACCAACTCATAATATAATAAACGAAAATATAAATTTAGAATTCACTTCAAATTAAATTATAAAGACAAGTCTTAGGTACTTTTTGCGGTCAAAGTCAGAAAAAAATTTAAAAATGATTGAATCACTTTAGGCTGGCTACATTTATTAAGTTATTAATTTAAAAAAAAAAAAAGTTTAATTCTTGTGGTTTTTTTTTTAATTTTTTTAATTTTTTTTTTTTGCTTATTTTGTTTATTTTTTATTTTTACTATAAATTATTTTGAATTAACATTTATAAATATATGTGGAGCATAAATAGCTATTTAAAAAAAACACACATTTTTTTTTTTTTTTTTTGTGATATTTATTATAAAACTACCTTTAAATTATTTTATTTTATTTTTTCATATTTATGTAATTGAGTTAAAAATTAAAAATTTTAAAAAATTATTTCGCTCGCGTATAATTTTATGAGCTATAATAATTCATTTTAAATGAGCGTTAAACAGATTGTAAAAGCGTTTTTTTTTTTTGTCATTTAAAGTAGCCACGATGTGGGGTAATTGTTGTCTTGCATGTTATTTAAAATTTAAATTTTTTTTTAAATTTAAATTATATTTCTACATTGTAAATAGACGAATTCCGTTGAGTGTATGAGGAAATAAAATGGATTGTCATTTCTATTCGAAGTAGAATATATTTATTTACAATATGTGTATAAATAATTAAAGAATCGGTGATATTTGAGCCGATACAATATAATGAGATTCTGTTTTAGGGAAAATTTTCATTTCTAATAATAAATTTAATTATTTAGAAAATCACAGCGTCCCAGGTTAAATTTATGGTTGTGTAGAATATAATATATTTTATGTGGTATTGTGGGATCGGATACAGTACCGCATAATTCACAATTTCTTTCATTACCGCATAACACTAATCAAAAATGTTAAGAAGGCACTAAAAACTGTTTTATATTCAAGATGATATAAAAATATTTCTAATGTACTACAGATAATGGTTCAATCAGAAGGTGAATTTTGAAAAGTATGATAGATGATCGTTAATATGCTCGTTATAATTAACGACGATATGTTAATGCCAGTATTCACGGAAAAATATTTTCGTTAAATAAATTCGAATTTTTGTAGAATATTCTTGTCACGATTATTCTCAAATAAATTTATAAGATTTTAACTCATAGCAAATAAAACGAGAATACAAATGTAAGGAGGAGACCGAGAGATCTATCGTAAGACAATTCATCGAATGAAATCTCTAAGAAGCATTAAAATGTTGACAGATATGAAATTACATTAAGAATATTTGTATCGAGACTCGAGAGAACTAATAACAATACCGGGGAGAAATTGATACAAGTAAATAATAATATTTTGGACTGTTGTTGTTAGACCTACTATTCAGGTGTTACTTTCATAAATTTTGAAGCAAAAAAAATAAGTCATCATCGTGCTTCGGTTTTTGATTAATCAATTAAATTTTAAAATTCATATATTTTTACTAAAAATGTCAATTAGCGTTAAAGAGAAAGGACCTAACTAAATTAAAAATAAATCGATTAAAAATTTAAAATAAAAATGATTTTTAAATGATTAAACTATATGGAATTTTTAAAAACAATTGTTATGTCAACCTGTCATTATCATAGTTCTGCATAGTGCTATCGTGTATACTGTATGGGTATGAAAAGATAAGAAGACAGTTGTCATTCCCAACAAATAACAAATTTGATTCAAGTCGACTTTATATCATGTTTGAAAACCACAAATTTGTTACATATCGCTCAGTAGAACTTTTAATCACTTAAGACCTGCAATTTATAAATCACTATAGTTAGCTGTAATTGCCATTGTTATTTATATTAAATTTAAAGTCTGTTATAGTTAAATTTATTTATTTTTTTTATATAGCTTCATTAAGACTAATGTAGTTTATTCTAAAAGCGCTTGTTGCCTTCTTTTATAGTATGTATGTTTCTACAATGCCACTTAGGTGAAGAAACTATCTAATGAATTGTTGTACTATAACTTTTGAAATAAAAAAAAAAAAAAAAAATTAAGTAATTGTGCTATATTCCACAAAGGATGATGATAACGGAATAGTTAATATACGTTTCATTACCCCTTTGTTCACAAAAATCCCGCCTACAAAATTAGTTTGTTGGCGTCAGCACTACAGCTACTAACGTATGGTAACCATTGCATAGCACATTGACATATATACAAAAATTAATAAATTCAATTATATATCTAATTCATTCTTTCCTAATTATCATGCCACTAAAATGACCAGTACTGTATTTAAAAACAAAAAAAAACAGATTTTCAATAGTTACCCACTAACAATTCGCACAGCATTAAAAAATTAAATTATTACAACAATGTCAGTTTCCTTATTTAATTGATTTCAGTTAAATTACCATTATATAATTGCAACATATTTGAACAGTGATTTGCATTTTTGTTTTCTGCCCATTAAATAATATTAATTTTTAATAACAGCTGATATTTTCATTTGACAGCTAATAATTTTACGTCAAATTTTAATATTTTTTTTTTTTGAAGTCAACAACAATAAAAATAATAATAATTTTGCTTCAGATGACGTAATAAATTTTAACGCAGCGAGCACAAAAATAATTTTTTAAAACCTTCAATGAAAACTTGAGATGTCATGATGACAAGACTTTAATACAAAATCTGAATATGTATACCAAATGGAATACTATCGATAAAATAATGATTTCCTTTTGATATACATGTAAAAAAATAAAAAAATGTTTTGTTGTAAATTGCAATCGCGTGTATTTACTGTTTTTTTTTTTACTTTGTTACCTTGCGTTTAAAAGAAACATTACAACCATAATTTAACCTAAATTTAACCTAAATAAATTCCATTGCGTAATAAATATTATCTTCTCTCAAACATACATGTACGTATGTATGTGCATCAATATGCCTTACAACTTTCATTTACAATATTTTAATATAGTCATCGTATAAAAATCTGGAAAATTATTGTTATTATTTTCGTGAATAATACTATAGTATAATTTGTAGTCGTCACTATGATCATCATTATCATCATCATCATCATTATCACTATCATAATCTTAATAGGTTTGTATAAAAAAGTAACTAAAGAGAAATAATAAAAGATTTTGTTTTAAGTTAATCAACAACAACCAAAGTAACGTAATCCAACTTTTTTATAATCTATTAAAAAGTAAACTAAAGGGAAGTATATAAGTATATTGATTGCAATTGGTTATTAAAATATAGTTCTGATCAAATGATAAAATAGAGTTACCATATTATATTATAATTATAAATTAAGTAAAACTTTTAACAACATTTTAATAAAATTATTTATGTCTCGGGATTCAGAATTGCAATGTCGATATTTTGGTATACCGGTATTTGAGCTTAACAAAAATAATGTACTACCAGTATTCATATACATATTATCATATTTAATTAAAACTAGCGGATCCCCTGTGCAATTGCACAGAAATAGTTCTTTCAAACACAATTTTATGTAAAAAGAAATATTTGTTTTGGTATAATTGTAGTTGTTTTCTGAATCGCTTGATTATTGAATATATATATGTAATGAAATTAAAGTATAATATCTAATATTTTATGATGAAATTAACACTAATTTCAATATAACTTTATACAATAAAATCTCATTACTCTCAACGCAGTAGATCGATATATTTTAATTCGTTTATAGTCAAAATAGACGTTTGTAGTCACAATTCTGTTATAGCAATACGTCAACTGTGAATTATTTTATTAAAACACTGATTTATATGTAGTTTTCTTCTGTTCTTTATTACAAATATGTATATTTTGTGATTACATAACAGAATTGCTATTTATGAATAAAATAAAATTTAGAATTGTTATACGAAAGATATTTTATTGAATTTGATTTTGTTTATAAAGATGCAATTTTTTTTTTTACTACGCCTATAGTCACAAAACGTTAAAAGTCTTTAACCGTGTTTTACTGCATATATTTTTTTTAATGATTGCATGAACTAACATATATTATAATATAATTTTAATTAATGATCTGATCTGATTTTTGTTTATCTGTTTTGTTTTCAATTTTTGTTTGTATTTTTGTTTTTATACTTTTTGTTTTTCTGTTTTGTTTTTAATTTTTATTTGTGTTTTTGTTTTTGTACTTTTGTCTATAGGTTTGTGTATTTATTTAAAATGACAGAATTTTTATGAAGCCTTTTTAAAAATTTCCCCTAATTGAAATTTCTTTTAGAGTGTAGATGGCGCTCAGCTTGGAAATAACCGTCACTATGTGGTGTAAATATTTGAAATGTTTTAAGTATTCAGCACCAAGAACTTGCTAAAATTTTAATATTTTTGTGGTGTAAATAATTTACTATTCAAAATTATTTTTGCTTTTTTACTCACCACGTTGTTCATCTTGTGTATTATAATATAAGATATTCCCCACATGGTCTTCCTTGTGTAATATATATAAGTTTAAATACATATTTCTATTGTATAAATACATACATACAATATTCAACTATAACGTGTATCGAATATATTTACAAATATAGATCAAATAAATTTATATGGTCATAAATATTTCCATTTTAAATTATCTAAATGTAAAATACAAAGTCCTGTAAAAATAATCAAGTTCTATTTGATATATTTTGACATTATCAGATAGACGATTGATCGTTTGGTTCGCTGGTAATTGAAGAAGAAGAACAAAATGACAATTACCAACGTCAATTAGGTTGGAAAAACTAGCTACAGTTTATAACGAGAAGAATCGTCGCAGAGTAAAAATATATGGCATGAAATAGATCAGAATCTTTTCGTATACACATTTTAAATACTATATTTATACTTATAAAGCTATTTACTATATTTATAACTTACTCTAAACTAAAAAAAGACTATAATATTATATGGAACTAATTTTGCAAAGCCAAGTCACTATGAGCGCAGAAAAAAAATGCAATAAAGTACTTAATAAAATTGTTAGATAAAATTATGTTTGAAAATAAATTTCGTCCTTTTCTACGCCTGTACGACAGCGTTATCTCTATAAAATATCACAAAAAACACGATTCAATAAAATAGCAAACATTGGACTAATAAATTAATAATTAATTAATTTGTTGGCCTGATAGATTCTGATGGTCCTACATCTGGCGTAATATTCACTGGCTGTAGTTACAAGTATAGATTTCTCGCAAGTAGAATTTTTTTTTCATATCCATCTATACTACACATCTTCAACGACCGTGAAATTTTTTTTGAATAACGGGCTCTGAGTTAAAATAAATTTGAATTAAAATTTTATTTTAGCTGTCGATTATTCACTTTCAACCGTTCTACACGATGCAGTTGGTGAAAATAATTTTTTTTGAACTTTTGTTGTAAGAGTTCATGTTGATACATAGTTTTATATATTTCGTCGTTTGATTTCACCTTCGTCAAAAAGGCACAGACAATTCCACCTTGAAATTACAATTAATCCGAGCACTGCTTAACTTGCATTGTTGCACTGGGAGTGAATAAGAAAAAAATTAACATTTTTACATTTGTATCGAGCAATGGGTATTTATAGAACTTATTAATAGAACGTGACGTACTGACAAAACTTTGTTCTGAGTAAAAATTTTTTTTTGGATTGCTGTTGTTAATTATTACGAATTATTACAAAATTATTTTTTTCATTTGTGATTCAATTTAGTACATTAAAAAATTTATAATTGCAAAAAAAAATGTACATATTACCATAATATTGTTAGGAATAGATTATTAATATTATTTACTATATAGGTAATAAACAAACCAGGTTCAGCGATAGTACATACTTTCAGAAATCATCCAATAATCATTCGAATTGTTTTTTATTTAAAATTTAGTCACAAATTTAATTTCCTATTTTAGATATGTATGTATGTATTTATATATTTTAATTTTATAATATTTTAAAATCATCTTAAACTTTACAATTTATCTCTATTTTTTAACTATTCTCAAATTTACTATATGTATAAGTTAAACATTTAAATTATTTAAATAAAAATGCCACACTAATTCGCGTGTAATACTATTTCAAATCTCTCATACTCATCAACACATTTGAAATTTTAACCAAAATATATGTATTTTACAAACATTGCAAACAGTTGGTAATCCTATTTATATGAAAATTGTATTATGATTTATAATAGAATGTTATTATTCAATCTTATAAAAACAAGAATAAGGAAATTCAATAAAAAATCAATAAATTATTATCATACCTTATGTATTCATATGCAAAAAAATATTTTTTTTTACTATAAAAAACTGCAGTCCCCTTCAATAAAAGCTTATTTCAAAAGAAATTTTCAAAAGGTAGAAATAGAGTCAAACTACTTTTGTATAATAAATGCAATCAATTTATTAACCTTTATATTCTTGTAATTGTTGTAATTGTATATAGTAAATATTTTTGCTAATGTTATTTTATATTACTCTTTGTTATGCAAAATGAGAAATTATTTTTTATTTCATTCACACCTTTTGATTCAATTTTGTGTTTTTTTTGTTTATATACAGATTTTGCAATCAAATATGAAAAATGTCATATTTTTTTTTTATATCTTCTTAATACTGCACCTTTTAAATACAAGAGTTTGAACGTGAATTAAAGTGCACATATTTAAAAGATAATTAATTAATTTATGAATTATTTATTATTAAAAAGGTAAATACTATATTTACCGACAGAAGCACATATATACATACATAATAAAATAACAATCACAGCCGAGGTGATTGTAAAAAGTGAGAAATAAAATCAAGGTTAACTGGTTTTTATTTGTTATTTTTTTACATAAATAAGTAAAATAATTTGTGCAATTTTCTGTGTAATTTAATTTAAACTTGATCTTGTTTTGAAATAAATTCAATGTTTCTAAATTTATAAAATTGAATTCAATTATTTTCCACAAAATATTTATTTCAAGTGGGGTGTTTTTCATTTTGTTTTTATTTTGTTTTCATATAACTACATTTTATTGAATATTTTGTAAATATGTCATTGTGAAATACAAAAAAAAACTTATAAATGTATATTTATTTATTGATGAAATTTTAATTTTAAATCGGCAAAATATCGCAGTGAACTTTAAAAGTGAATAATTGATGTCTTAGGATTGAAAAAAGGAGAAAATATGTATAGATAATAAAATTGATTTGTTTTTGAGGAATCAAAAAATATAACTTGCGAATGTTATTTATATTAATACTGGCAAAGTTACCCGACGTTGTCCGAGTCGACCACAAAATGTATCGAATTTACTTGAATGAAGTTTGGTTTATGAATCGAATTGAAAAAAATTGGTTTATCAAAAATATTCTGATATTTTTTTTCAATACAATAACAAAATACTACACAATACTACAACTTAAACTATACTTATATTAAAATTATTTCCTTGTAAACTCTATTACGGTGGTCTTTTCTGATGAAGTATAAGGAAATACGTTCCTTGCTATTGAGGTATTCTGGAAATAAAGATATGTTCGCCTTTTCTACAATCAATTGGAATTTGTACTTAAATGAAATGAGGATGCCAAGTTCTTATTCTTAATCTAGTACCGTATTTTTGGCTTCTTCAAGTTTCGTAGAAGCAATATTGAAGCTACTACTTTGAATTCCAATTGATGGGGAGGAACAACTTTATTTTGTCGATTTGTACACATGGACGACCTGGAACACTCTGCAGTATTTTCTGATTAATAAAACGAATCGTCACATTTTTCTGGCTAATTCACATAGCCACTTCACATAGTCATGTAAAAATTCTATATTGATTCCTAAATTCGAAAATACTTTTTCAGGACAATACATATATTTGTTTATTTGTCATAGAGTACCCATGAATAAATTTTCAAGTCTGTAGCACAGTCTTTTTTTAAACATTTCTGATAGAGTATGTAAGTGTAAATTTTCATGTCTGTAACACAATTGATTTTTGAAATATTCCTGAAACGTACTTGCTGGGAGTTGTACGGCAGCAACCCGAACCTGTCATCTGATGGCTTTGTGCCGCGTCCGATACCTTATTTGACCATGAATAACTGTCCAAAATTTCAGAACTCTATCTTTAAAACTGTGGGCGTGTATAGCGAACAAACAAACAAACAAACAAACTTTCCCTTTTATAAGTATAGATTATTCATAGCTTTTTTCTATTTCTTTATTTTAGTTACAATCTATCATAATATCTTTATATATATCCTAATTGGTAGAATTACAGATAAATGCAATCTAACGATGTGGTACCGTGTTTGCCGTAAAATTAAATTAAATGTTTGCCATTGAAATTAAATATGTACAATTGCTGTTTAATGTTTAACATAATATGCCGGTCCTTTTTTATACATTTTTTTTTCATATAATTCCAAGTCTATGGGATGAACACCCTAACTGCTTTTACACAGAGATTTAGAATACACAATTACATACAATAGTCTTTTCTGTAGAATTTTTTATGGTATGTCTACTAATTTAAATGTGGAAAACTATATATGCTGTAGAGTACTTCGCCTTCATAATAGCATAATTCCATTTTATTTTAAGTGATAACCAAAACTCTCAACTGTTTATCATTCATTTTATCCCAATGATAAAGGGTACTGGAGCAGGTCGAAAAATCGAACCTGGGACCTTTCGGTTGAAAGGCAGGCGCTCTACCTACTGCGCCACCCATGCTGTTAAAAATACTATTCTGTCACTGTTAAGTCAGTCATTGAGTCATGAGCAAAGATTGGTGATAGAAATTCATTCATTGTCATAATATTGAAATTGTTGTATTCAATCTGGGTCTTTCAATCTTTTCTTCTTTCTTTTGCAAAATATTTCAAAAGAAAATAGCTTTTCAAATGTGCTCTCAGTAATAATTATGGTATACCGTGATAGTGGCTTAAGAACGTAATGGTATAGGTCTTAAATTGGTACCTTATTTACTAAATCATTAGATTGCATGTTTCTCTCCCTAGTACATAAAGTTTGTGTCGTTTACTAGAAGATAGGTTGCGCAACCAAGTAGATTAGCCATTAGTAGGCTAATCAACTATATAATTTGTGAAAATAAATGATAACTTGAAACTGAAACTGACAGCCTGAGAACCACATTGTCCGAGCTATGCTCAAGTGCTGCTTATATACACTAAAGTGAAGTAAAAAAATAAATTATATATTTATATATGAATATATATATACTTAGATATTTAACAAAAAATTCTAATTGACTTAATTTAATTTAATTTTAGAATTATAGAATGATAGTCAATATACATTTCTGTAATAAGACGCACTATGAAAAGTTTTAATTTACTATGGCATCAAAATTCTTTAATAATCTTCAAATGAATATAAAAAATTCAAATTGTTTAAATAAATTTGTTAAATTTTGTAAAAAATGGCTTTTAAATATAAATTTTTACGAGATTGAACTACTAAGGTAAATTACGTCAATTAGATTATTTATTCTAGTTTCAAACTGCACTGGAACTATTAGAAGTCGCTTTTCATTTAAATTTTGTTAAATCTATTTTAATTAATGATTTATCAGTAATATATATCTGACCTGAAGTACCTGGCTTAGAAATTCTTTTCTTCTGCTCTTCTTTAATACACGCTAGATCTTACTTAGATTGCGAATACAATTATATAGATGTATATGATAAAATTATGTTCAAAGAAATTTTAAATTACTTATGGCTCTACTTATCCACTTATGTTCCAGCAGTAAACAAATTTTATTATTACCAAAAAAAAATGTACATAATTTCTATTGTATTTGATTAGATTAAAAATTATTATTAAATTAGTATTAATCGTTGTTGGAACCCCACAATTAATTTCTTGGAAAAGTAAATTTAAGTAAAATTAAGAATGATTTAAATGACTATACATCACTAGTGTGAATTCACTACTGTATAGTTTAAATTTTATTTGTATATATATATAAGAAAATAAAATAAAATAATTAAGTAAAAAAAAAAAAAAAAAAATTTAATTTTATTATTTTAAGTACACATAAATGTACAGTAAAAATTTAGGACTCTTAGTTAATATGTGAGCCATCTCTCTGTTAAATATCTCTTATCTATACTTATTTAATACTAAATAGAGCTTCTAATTGATATTCAGTAAACTATTCAACTACAATATGTACAATTTCAACAAGTATATTGGCTTGTAATGATATATTTCCACAAACTCAGCTCAATTCGGTTGAAAATTTTACATTCTATTTAAAATATTAAGTGATAAGCTTTTATGTAAGGTTCGCTATTGAATGAATTTAAATAACACATTAAGTGGTATAAACTTTGATGTAAGATTTAAGACCTAGATGTTCTAGGTGTTGATTATTTGATTATCGAAACAATTTTTCTACCAAAGAATTTGAATATTGTGCATGTATCTTTAAACAAAATATCGTTCATTTGAAGCAATTATATAGGGTTTTACTAACCTAACTGTTAAGTAATTTTTGATTAATTAATGATATCGAATACATACCAAGCCTGTTAACAATTGATTTAAGTACCTTTACTTGAAAATTCTCAATGATTTTCCTACTTAAATCTCACAACACGATACTGTAGAACCATAGTAGCTTCAGTGTACTTTTAAAGACTATAAATTTACTTTGAACGATACTAAGTACCTTCACTTGAAAATGGTCTATGATTTTTCTATTTTTTTCTACTTTTTTTAATTAAACATTTCGATACCGTAAAACCATGTTGGTTTGAGTGTACTTTTGTACCTTAATTTCAACTAGACTTAAAATTTTCTGCCAATTATCAATATAAATTAGTTGCCTACCTTTGGTTATACAATCGAGTCCACTTAAGAGCACCTCGCTTAAAAACACAATTTACATACTTTTCTCGTTGTTTAATAGCACATGACGCCAAATTTATTAATGTGTTGGGACAACACAACATATTGTGGGCAGCTTTAGAAATAATAAAAATACGGACAGTTTAAGTTTAGTAATTTTTGCAGTGTTGGATATCATATACATACTAATGTACAAATACATAGCTACAAAAATTCAAATATAAATGACATAATATGTTATGTAACAAATATGTTTCTCATACTTCTATTTACAACATAGCACTTTTCACGACTTATCCGTTTAAAAGCACAACTTGCTTAAGTGCACAAATTTGCCTGTTATCTTCGATGTGCTCTTAAGCGAGTTTGACTGTAATATGCTTTCTTCAGGTTAATATTTTGTCCAAGTGAATCATCAAATAGATATTTCAGAGAATCCGTCTTTGATAATTTATTATTGTTAATTTTGTGCAAATAAATGATAACTGAAAACTAAAACACAGTTTCTGAACTTTTGCCGAAGCCTTATACTTCCAAGTGGCGTAAAAAATGATTGAAAAAATAGAAGAACAAATATTTCCATTCTTCTCAATTGCACCATTTACATATTATACATTATGCAATCCTTTATATAGGTGTGTCATCACATCATTCTTAAAACTTTTCGGAGATAATTAAAACTGTCCACTTTTTTTTCTAACTATTTTTGAGTGCATTTTAAAAGGTCCGAAAATAATAAATTAAATTATTCTGTCCAATAAATAAGACAAATAACATTTGAAAAAGATTTTCTTCAAATATTTAATTTAATTTTTTGGCCTACAATAAGTTTTCTTTAAAATTTATATATATATCAGCATTTTATCTGGTTTTCTTTCCATGTTATTAAAACATTTTAAAAAAAGTTGAGAAAAAAAAAACAATTAAAAACTTTTTTTCAGTATAAAGTTTTTTTTTTTTTTTTTTTACTGTAATGATACACCTTTCAAGAAAGTTTTGCTGTTATTACGACAGACTCAAAAATTGTTAAAGAAAATGATTTAAATTTTCCAAGTTTGTGCGAAAACTCAATTCAACTAAAATTGGTTTTTTCATTTGAATTTTAGTAAACTTTTTTTTATAAAATTTATCTACTTTGATGACAGAACAGTCGATTACTTTGGAATTGAGTTGACAGTAAAAAGCCTTTAATTGAACTTTTTTTCAACTTTGTTACATTTTTGTAGAAAAAGTAAATTTTTTCTTTAATCAATAATAATGTAGGTTGGCTTGGGGGTTAATTTAAAGGGAAACAATTTATTGAATGTCAATCAATAATAAATTACCATATATAAGACCTTTGAAACTTTTATATTAATGATGGATTGAATGATTGACAATATTGATGGCAAAAAGACCGATATATGATAGTTAATTAAATGCATTTTGATTGGACCCATTTATATAAAGAAATAGTCAATAATAAAATATAAAATAAAAAAAATATAAATTCCTTTAAAAAATAAGATTGTTTTTTTGTTTCAATTATAATTATTTGAATTGTAATATTTTGATTAATATCAAGTATAATTATTAAGTAGAAATTATGGGTACTTCCGGAAAATCAAAAATAACAAATAAAATGAATATTCTATATATAGGCATAAATTCAACAAACAAAGATGTAATTTGATCGAATTAAATAATCTTCTAAAGTTGAGCCATTTTCTTCGTCATGGTTAAACTTACTAATCTGTAAAGTTCACTAATTTGCTGTTAATGTGTTGTTATTGCAAACTTTCTTCAATTTTATTGCCACTTGAGTTGTTAGATATTTGTTTAGTCATTTTTTCTATATTATTTCTGTCAATTGTTCTGGAGTGATTTTTGCCATTATCCTCATTATTACCATTTGGTTGTGTATCCAACTTGTTACTTTATTTTAATTATCTAACTGATTTATTTGATATACAATAATTTTGGTTTTGAAACTACCTTCATACATAAGTACTTATAAAATAATAATTTAATAAAAATAGATATATCTAGCTATTGCAGAAATATAACTATCCTATTGAATTAACAAACTTTAAATTGATATTTGTTGTATTTTTTTGTATTTAATTCAATATTCAATCAATAGTGAGCAGACCAGCTCACGTGAACCATTTTTTGACATTAAAAGAAAAAAAATTGTTGAGTCGGTTGTTATAAACTATCAGATTTCCAAACAAAAATTAACCAAATCAATAACATACAGACGTAACATTTGCCGGTCAAGCATTAAAAAAATATTTATTTCCTCTTCATTTAAATACACTAAACTCAAATCAAAACACAGTTTTCTATTTCAGCAAAACAATCAATTTTACTTAGCATATCGTTCAATTTAAGCATAACATTTTTGTTCAATAGGTTTTTTGTTCATTAATTTCCTTGTTGTTACCTTCGTGGAGTCACCATGTATACAACTGTTCATTTTGGTTTCAAATTTTCTATTGCATATGACGGTGACACCATGTTTGAAGATAAAGAAGATGGCAGTTTTGTGATTTCAGCACCAATTGCAGATTTTAACCAATATTGCAATAAAACAATTTTTTCCAAATCTACTGAATTTTTACAGGTGGCAAAGCAAGTTCTACCACCGTGGCATCATTAAAAATATTTTTTTTGCAATTTGAAAATGTGGCTGCGTTGCTGAACTGGACATATTATAAAAAGTGACTTATTCAAAGACACAAACCATTAAGATTTAAAAGTTTTTAATAGGCACTTTATTTTCTAAGTAATTGAAATTGTTTTATTTATTTATTTGTCATTCGACCTGCAGATCAACTTCAGGTCCTTTTACCTTTCATAAGTGTGGGTCTTACTTTAATTGTTTTAATAACTTTAAAAAATATTAATTCATATTTTATTGATTTTATAATGTTTTGTTATTTTGTTCTTGTATTAAATATATGGTTTAGAACTTAGATACGTTTTTCTATATGTAAATGATTTTATTTGAAAGATGGGCACAAAAATTATTACTTTTTAATTGTTTTTATTTCTTAATCGGTAATAATTTTTGCGGTAATATTTTGAAAAAGCTTCATATTTAAATTTTTGGGTTCGTGTCACTGGTTTTTGCTTTAATTCAAATTTGGAAATTTCAAAGACATTATTAGCGTACATATTATAATATTAGATACTTGTAACTGCGAGTTATAAAATATGGAATGAAATTACTAAAAAATGATATATAATATAGTTATAACGGACGAATAAAATTTGGAATGAAATTTCTAAGTATATGATATGGGTACAACACGGACGATTTGATTTGATTGAATTGACCACAATTTAATAAAATGTTCTATACGTCATTTTAGACATATTTTGAGTGCGGTGTGATTTTTTAGATCATTTCTTTCAATTTTAAAGTTCTGAATAATTTATGTGGAAATTTTATATATGACAAAAAGTTGCTAGTTCTTTTTATTTAAGTATTTTGGGAGAAGTTTATTGGTTTATAGCGACTCATTGGCTTTCAGTGTTTCAAAATATACTGAAATTTCTTCTTAAATTTATCAATTTTTGGTAGCGCTCAAGAAAGTTTTTGTTAGTATTTGCTGAATATGCATAAAAAGTGTCCTGATCTAAAGGATTACATGTACCAAAAACTTTTTCCTAAATGTCAATATCAAGACAGACATTTTTTTTTATTATCCGTACTATTTGAGACTGTTCTCCTATAATGTTTAAATCGTCTTAAAACAGTTTTCTTTTATTACTTCAAATTTAAAAATATTGTCCTCAAATTTTTGTAGGAGATTTTTCTTCATTCCTTGGCATTCAAGAAGCAACACGTTTTATCATGGTGTTATAGTTATAACTTAGTCATCAAGTTATATCTGACAAGTTATATCATGCTGGACTCTATACATAATGCGTTCTGTATGAGTCAGGGGATGTTCTTTGTAATAAAAAAAATCTAAACATCTTCCATATGATTAATTTGATGGAAAAGATGGACGATATTAAAAAAAAATAAAAGTCTACCATACCATAATCGGTTACAAGATTGACCTAAACTACAAATAACAAAATGTAATTTACTAAAGAATAGATAAATAATTCATTTTTAAATATATAGAATCAATTTAGTTCTTTTTTACCTAATTCAAACACGATTCCGTTATTAAACGCTTACCTATTTAAAAATAAAAATCCAAATTAAACAAATTGTTTATCCATTAGCAGTTAGATGTAGTCAGACAATAAATGTAGTTTTCCACATTTATATTATATAGTTAATATATCAAACATGCAAAAGAAAAACTGACTGTGTGGGAGTGGGCCAAAAATTTGAAAAAGCAGTGTGAGTATTTATCAAATAGTCTTGGCAATGAAAATAGATTGAGATGCTACCGTATTATTATAAAGTTATATATAACAATATTAAATTAAGATAAACAATTTATTCTTTCAAAAACAAAAAAAAAAAATCAAAATTGAGTTGTCAAATTACTGGTCGAATGACATATACAAAAAAATATGATCCAAATAATAATTATTAGCAACTCATTATACTGTAATTTGTAATAAGTTTTCCAGATCAAAAGTTTGAATAATATTTGCGTAAATTTCTAGTGTATGATTTTAACACTCCCCGCCCCCCCATACATTTAAAATAAATTTATCAATAAAATGATTTATTGATTCTGTAAAAGCTCCAAGTCCAAACTATGATTTATTTATTTATTTTTTTGTTTTTATTAACGAATCACTAATCAAAAATTCCAGATTATTTTCAGTAATAAGATTTTGATTCTCTTTTCTTTATCCTGAATGTGTGTTTTATCCCTTTCCCTTATCAATAGATTTTTCATGTATCAGAAAATGAATCAAAAATGATTTTCAAAAAATGAATATAGAGTAAAATAGTTACAAGTCATATTATTTGCGATTTAAGTAAATCATCATGATGGTGTTGTGTTGTGGTGGTGCTCAGTAGAAGCAAAAATAAATAAAAACATGAATTCGTTTAAAAGTTGTAATTTTTTTTTTTTTGTTAAAACAAAAATAAAATATGGTCTCCAATAAAAAAGAATAAAAAAATGAATTGGTAAAAAAAAAAATGAAGAAATAAATATCGCTTAGAAATATAATAATAAATTTACATACACGTGAGAGAATATTTATTTTTTGTGTTGGTTATATAGGTAGGCTTAATCCAAATCAAGATGATAAGATGAAGTTAAGTGTTACTATCGAAAAATGGGTGAAAGAAGATTGCCCGAGATAAATTAGAATTAGTGAAGGTTGTAAACGTGATCAAAATTCTTCGTGAGTGTAGCACCAAAATGATATACAAGCTATTTTTATTGAAACCCCTGAATAAGTTGGAAATATTATTGGTGAAGATGATGCTGAAAATCTTGGTGAAAATGTTTGTCCAGCACAACTTAAATCTTTTTTTGAAATTGTTTTTTAAAATGGTCGAAAATGTAATTTTTATAATAATACCGAAAATAAGTTGAATATTCCAGATAATATTTCTATTTTTGATCTAAATTCGGAGTCGAATTTATTATTGTCATCAATATTGAATGAACCTACAACATCACGGTTGAGAAAAGCAAAGCAAAATGTATCAACTGGTCAACAACAAGAAATTTAATTGGACAAATTATGATTTATCAGAAATGATAGCAAATTTTCCAGAACATAATTTTAAAGATTGTAGAGATTTAAAACCCCATGTTTTTCAATGTTGAATAATTCGTGGCACATATTATTATTAATCAATCTGCTAAATATGAGGAGAGTAATTATTTTAATCACAATTTTTACTTTCTGTCTACTGCAATTCGAAACAGTTACCTTGTTTTCATAAATGCAAACTTGCAATCAATCTGTATATTTTCTGAATTTATGAACACACTTGTCAGATTATCTGAATGTTGTTCATAAATGAAGACTCAAAGTCTACTGGGCGTCAACTTGCCTGAATAAATTTTTAGTATGCATACAATTTTTTGAAGTAGTTTTCTTTGTTGTTTTGAGTATTTTAGTTTTTGTTTTATTATTTAAAAAAAAATCGTTATTTTCAAAATGTCAGCATTAATGAACAGAAATTTTGCAGAATTTTCAAGTAAATGTAAAATGTAGGTAGAGTTTGTATTCATTATTGCAAAGTACGCCAACTGGTAGTAAACTTGTTGTCAGTTTGCAACATTTATGAATACACCCTTATTATGATATAAAATATTTGATCTCATCTGATTTAGAATATTTGATCCTTGATTCATTTTAATTTTTTTTCAAATATAATTTTTAATAGTTAGTTATCGAAAATATTTCAAAATTGACTGGATATAATGTCCATGGATCAGATTAAGTTTAGGTGCCTATTATGTATTTCGATCGACTTTCATCGAATCGTTCGTGGTTATCGTTAGAGTTATTCGATTGTAATCGTTAGTGCCATTATGTATTTCGATGAAAATTTGATCGAAAGAGCTTAAAAATGCTGCCATTGTAAAATTCAAATCTACGATGAAAATGACATATGTTTGATTCTTTAACTGTCAAATTCAAATTATTATACGAAAAAAAAAACAAAACAATAGTGTTATAACTATTTGAAAATTTTAAGTTAAAGGTAAAAGTGTTTAAATCAAATAAAAATTATTAAATTAAAAGTTTTTATAAATAAAATGATTTTAGCAGAGTTAAATTTTTCAGTTTCTGATAATGCTGAAAAACATTATCAAATTGCAGAGTTTGAAAAAAAATTCAACATATAGTCGGTATTATTCCAATCCACTGGATTTGGAAGATTATACGTATATAATTATACATGAAATCGATGAGTTATTATCTACAAAACTTAATGTTATTAACAGTTTTGGTCAAAATTTCCTGTTAAACAACATTGCTTTTATGGATTTATTAGAAAAATTAGGGTAAAATGAGTTTAATGAGTTGATAAGCCAGTAATTTGTTAAATAAATACTCGAAATATTGTAGATATTGTAGTGTAAAATTGTAGTACCGTTTACCTAAGTTACTGTAGAGTGTAAAAAAAAATTAAAATAGCCAATAAGTAACTGCGTATTAAGATTATGTGCGGTTTGTACCAAGGAAATGATTTGCAGCGTAAGAAATGATTTTCATGTCGGACTAGCAGATCTAATTTTTTCTGTTATGCTTAAGGTAGTTTCATACGAAATTTGCAGTTTATACTTATGTCCGAAATCGATAAAATTCCATTACGCACTAGAAGAAAAAAGTCAGACAAACATTATTTTTATGATTAAAATAGAATTACTGAAATAATTTATTTACACTAACTTTCATATTGCAGTTTATTTTTAACTGGCCTTTCATTCCTATATTAAAATTTATTTCAATACAAAATAATTATGAAGAATAAAGTAAAATACCTACATGATTAGGTATATTCCAATTCTGCTAAATAAATAGAAAGAAAAATTTTATAACTCACAGATGATTTTCCATCATTTCGATATATTTTATTAATCATATTTCAACTTTTAAATTTATGTTTATTCCAAAAACTATCGCAAATATAAAACAAACACCAGAGTCCAAGCGTCACTCTTTTATTTTATCCTTTCAATTCAAAATTGAAAAAATTTGTACAAAATCTCTCTGTCGATGTCTCTTTCGTGATCAAATTTTACATCGATAAACTTTATCGATTTCGTCGACAATTTTTGAACGATATCGAAATACATAATGGCAATTTTGCATTTTGACATTTCGTTCGATCAAATCGTAATCGTTATCGAAATGCATAATAGGCACCTTAATTTGATCCTGGTATTAAAACATTTTATAAAAAAGATTTTCCAGCAATTTTTTTTTGAACAAACTTATTTCAATTTAAACTAAAATTAAAATTTGCGTCCCGTTTAAGAATCTCATCAATGGATAATGAATCCAATCGTGTTTGACTCGCGTGCTAATTCGTTACTAAATTTTTATTATAGTGTTAAGATGGGTTTTAGCTGGTAAATATTTTAAGTGTGAAAATATGGCTCTAAATTGTATGAGAAATATTTCAACCAATCAGATTTTGATATCTTCATAGTTTATTTCCTGAATACATACTGACTATATCAGTATTTTTGTCTTTTGAACCAAATAATTTGTTCATTGAATTAAATTTTGACAGAATTCCCGTTATTTTTTAACATTACAAATTAAATATTAATTCTATAATAAAAATTAGATTTATTTTGTTTTTTATTTACTATGAATGTCGATTATTGAGTATCCTATGTTACTAGCCAATTTTCTCAAAATTAAACTGAAAAGCAAAAAACCACATAAACAACATAAAAGCAATGAAATTCCACAAACCAACTACACATGCAAAAAAAAGGCGAAAAATAAAAAAAAATATGCTACTTTATACATATGAATGCATATATTTTATATACATTGTACATATACATGATGTGAGGGTAATAACAGAGTTTTTCCAATTTTTGGAATTTACACCGTTACACTTTATTATTGTACATAATATATAGTCCACCAGGTGTGAACGGAATTGCGGTACTGACATGCAAAATGATGAATAAAGTTCCGTTTTTTATTTTATTTTTTTTTTTTGTTTTTGTTTGTTTTAAGAGAATTTATTTATAAATTTTATTTTTTTTTTTTTATAAAATAAAAACAAAATTTACTGTTATGTTTTAAAAGGATACTTTTATTGATTTTTTTTTTTTTTTGCTTGTTTTTTTTTATTTTTCTTCTAATATTGATTTCATGTTGAAAAATCGTATATCAAAAGAATTTTCATAAAAATTATTATTACAAGAGAGAAATTCGAATTCAATATTGTGGGTGATAAGTTGGTTGAGTTGAGGTGTGGTAGTAAATGCAAATTCTTTCTGTTTTAAGTGAAATCTAAGGATCTGGTTTATAAACAGGAAATGAATAATATTATATATTATAGTGTACATGACGTGTATATGAATTTTTATTAAATTTGTGTGTAGTCTGTAAGGAAATTTGGTTATATGTTTATGTTTATTTTTTTTTTGTTTTTGATGTGGAAATTCTATTTAAAAGTTTAAATTTAAAAATTTGCAATTTTTGTTTTGTATATTATTTTTTAACAAGAATAATTTTATAAGTAGAAAAGTTTTAAGAGGAATAGTTTTATTAACTTGAATGGAATTAATTTGTTGATTACTGGATTATGTGTTTTCGACTTGTTAATATTTTAAATGGAGTGTGAGGAACAAAATTAACGATAGCTTACACCCTTTCTCAATTTTTTTATTGGAATAACTAGATATATCTGAATTAAGTAATTTAAAAAGATTATGTAAACATAGTTTAAAGTTTAAATAATATCAAATGTTGATAGCGTAGTAGAGATTCACACTAATGACGTATGGTACCAAAAACATATTGTGATTGTCAATTATATTTCCTGTAAGAAATTAATAAAGAGTTGAGTTTAAACAGTGAAACAGATCGGTCTGATTTCTCTTAATTAAATAAAAAGTTACAGTAATAACTAAATATATATTGAAGGATATTAAAATAATAAATAAAAAAAAGTATTAACGTTTTGAACGAATGGTTCCAATGAAGTAAATGCATTATATTGATAATTAAACAATGTTAAATTTGATTTGAGTTGAATTTTAAAATTTTGTATGACATTTTTTTATTTAATTACATTTAGATCTATTTAACAAAGATTATTATGTGATAAGGAGGAGTGATCAATAGATTTCAAAAAACTACTTAACCATTATAAATCTGCAAATTTAATTAATAGATCTAATTAAAATAATTAGATCCTGATATTTAAAATACCTTTTAATTCAACTTGTGTAATATGGGCTTGATAAAACCTAATGTGGTGATAAGGTCTATGTAAATAAATTTACAAATAAATAAATAAAATTGAACTTGTCAGATTTGCTAATATCTGCTTCTTACCTAAATATTAATCTGTGGTCACAGGTATTTTACAAATTTTAAGATTAATGATTACTTCATTCTGATGTTCTAAAAATCATCATATTCAGCAATAGATTTCAACTTTATAAAATACAGGCCATTGCTAATCTAGTTTAGTTGGGATGCAGTTTAAAAAAGTATGCACATTACAATTCAAAATACCAACAACAATATAAAGTAAATATGTATCACCTTTAATCATAATGCATTAATATTATTTTCTCACTACATTTTACTTCTACACCTACTTCCATAATACATTAAAAAAGAAAAATTGATTTATTTTCGTAATTCTAAATCTTTCATTTATAATTAACTGTTTTATCTATATTATTGTTGTTGTTATAAAAGGCTTCAGACAAAAACAAAATTAATATATATTAGATATATTTGAGTATTTGAGATGATGTTGAGTTTGATAAACAAAACATTTGTATTGAATGTGGACTCAATTCAATTATGATTAAATAAATATTAAATTTAATTTGATTTGAGTTGATTTATTCAAAAACAATTCCTACTACCAACTACCTCAACTTAAAATGTAAACATGTTGTACACTATCAAAACTTCAATTATGTTGCAACAGTTACTCCCATCTTAGGTAATGCAAATAAATAACACCATTATTAATAAACCAAAATAATGACAAACCCTCTTCTTATAATAGTTCTTAAAAAAAAAACATTACTAAATATAAATTTTTAAAACCTTATAAAGTGAATTTTGTGTTGATTGCAAAATTTTCTTGTCGAATTTAAAAAATAAAATTAAAAAATAGCAAAAAAAAAAAAATAAATAAAACGATTTTCCTATTCAAGAAAATTCTTAAGAAATTTTCTGCAAAATACAATTTTTTTTTTTTTATTATGATTTTTTATTTTATATAAAATTTAGATATTAAAATTTTTATTGAAAATATTTTTTATATTTACTAAAATTTTTCAGGTTTGTGTTTTTTCTTTTTTTTGTATACAAAAATTTGAAAATTGTTTTACTTATAATGTACATATTATGTATATTATAAATATATACGAGTAATATATAAAGGCAATATTATATAGATATTAATACATATACTAATATTATAATAGATATTAATAAAAAAAAAAAGAAGAAAAAAAACACGTAATAAAGAAACCTTGCCAACAACCAAATACCATAAAATCGATTTAACATCAAAGCTAAATATTTATATTCTATTTGCATTAGAAATGGAGCCAAACCATGATACAGCTAAAATAAAAATGAATAATATGGTATGAGATGCCTTCAAATGTTTGTATACATTTACATCGATATCCATTAAATTGAATATTAAGCTTGCCATATAATTGTCGAAGTTAGATGTTATATTGGATTTGGATTAGAATTTTAAGTGAAGATTGATTTTATTTATCCCTACATAATTCCAGTTTAAGCTTTTATTGTTTTGATTAATTTCGGAAATTAATTCTTAGATAATTAAATATGAATAACTAATTAAGATATTATTAAATGTACATTGATTTTTATTTATTTATTTATTGGTCGCATGTCTATTTTAAGCATGAAATTTGATTTTGATTTTGCCACGAATTCAAAGCATTAGATAAAAATGTATTTTTGAAATACGAATACATTGTCGAAATGCTTCGTTGCTTGACTAAAAAATAGTAAAATTTATTGATTTTTTTTTTATTATATTGTTGTGTGTTATCGTTTCAATAATACTCAATAAATTGTAGTTAAACTCTATTCTTTATGTACCACCAAGTATAATTATATATAAGGCATATTACTATTAACTTCGATCTTAACTCACTTGACTGATCATTCTTTACTGATTCTACTTCATAATCTTGCATTATAAAAAATTACTATTCTTGAAAGATTTCATCGAATAACATCATTATAAATTATTTCATTATATTAATATTTCATTATTTTAAATAACATCATTATACATAATTTTAAATTATTGTAATTGTAAATTTTGTTGTAATTATTTTTATTTATTTATTTATTTATTTTAACAGTTGATCCTACAGATAAATCTAAAGCCAACTTTATAGTTCATTTTCCCTTTCGAAATGTGGGTAATTGTTTTTAGTTATATAAAATTATTATTACACCTAAGCTTAATTCTTGAACAATAATTATTAAGTATACAAACGAAAATACATCATTAATAAGGACTTAAATTATTTAATTCCACCTCAGATATATTTTGATAGACATTAGAAATGTCTTCTGATGACGCTGTAACAACCATATCATTTTTTCTGACGAGTATAGATAGATTAATTTAATAAATATAACAAAATACACTTACAAATTGATTATAAAATATTTCACTACTTAGTCTCACAGTATATTCGATAAATTATATTTTATGAAATCATCGCTGTTAAGTATTTTGACATGCTCTAGTGGAAGAAGAAGAGTACAAAGAAATTTATTCGGTTGCAATCTAGACTATTTTCTATAATCCATCCATTTATTCTTATAGTTTGACACAGCTCTAGGTTTTATTGTATCAAAATTACAGAATAAAAATTAAGTTAAAATGTAACATATGGCAAGCCTTGCCAATTTGTGTAGATTCAATAGAAATTTAAAACAGCTAAATCGAACCCACATTATCAAAATATTTTATTTGGAAATAAAAATTAAATATGTTATATATATATATATATATATATATATATATATACGATATATGTTTTTCTTTAAGATTTTTATATTCAATTTAATGTGTTTTATAAAGTTTTATCTAAATACCAGTTAAAAATAGTACATATATATGTACATATTTAATTTCATTGATTGATAAATACATAATATGTATATTGGTATTTAATTTATATACTTGAAATATAAAACAGCCTACTCATTGTTCTGATCTGGTTAATTAACAATTTTTGTCATTTATCTTATTTTTTAGAAATATATATAACTATAGGTAGTATGTAAATAATTTTTAAGGATTATATAAGTGCTATATGTATTTGAATAATGTGTATTCTATGTATAAAACCTATGAATATATGACATACACCTAGGTATTTCCAAATTTATTTAAGCTGTTAATAGGTGAAAATGTACTAATTATGTATGACGTATTTAGCTAATGAAATGGAAATTTTCTTCCACTATGTATAATTTAATTTTCTATTTTTTTTCTTTTTTTTTTATATGTATGTGTGACAATAATTAAAGGTTATTTTGAAAATTTTTAAGGTATGTTACGGATTTCATATTGTCATATCGTTTTACAATCTTGACTCATTTTGATCTGTCTTGGACTATTGTTTTTAATGCGTTAATTCCAATTTTTCGACAACTGTTTTTGTCTCTTCAACCGATTTTTTTTATTTTGTCCATTCAGTGATTTAATATTATCTTAAATTTATATTTTGAAAATCTATATTTCAAATAAAATGATAAAAAATTTTACCTTTCAAAATGGATTTTAAGTCAGAAGTCAATGGATTTTACTATGACTAACCCACATCGATTGATTAGTTTTTTAAATAGTTTTTTAATTAGTTTTTTAAATAGGGCTAAATTCATTTTATTATTATTATTATTTTTGTTATTATTATTATTATTTTTATAATAATAATTATTATTATTATTAAATTAAATAACAAAAATTCAATAACCAAAGTAAGTACATCAAATTATTTGATCATTATCTGTAATTTCATTAATTAGAATTTAAATAAGAAATTAATTACAAGAAAATTTAGCTGCTCCAATTATTAACTATCAAATTTATTTGTAAAATATTTCATATTTTATGTTGGTACGATTTTATTGAATCAAATACTCACAATTGTACATAAATGCTCAACATTTTTGTACAATTTTCAATTTAACTAATTTTTTTTTTGTTATTTTATAATTTTTTGGTTTTGCAATTCAAATTAGATATGAATATTATTAAGTCATTAATTAGGAAGTCTGAAAAAATTCTATTGAATGCTTGTTGAATATTTAAAATTGTTATTACAGAAAACGCAACCTATTAAAATATAAGCCGCATCAAATCTTATGTACTACATTATTAAAAACCGTTAGTAGTAACATAAAAGAAGGTTTAAGTGGCAAAGATTTTTTGGCTTAGAAATATAAGAAACTGGACGAGAACTGGAAGAATACAAACTGTAGAGAACTGTAGAGGAGAGACAAGAATACAGCCAATTACTTTAGAACACCACTTTGCTTTATTATAACACGTAAATAATTATAGCAAAAAACGAAAAAGGATAGCAGCCTAAGAAAATGTCCTTCAAATTAAACCAGGGTACATACTGTCTACATATGGCAATAATAAAAAAAAAAAAAATTAAAAATGGATAGCAGTCTAAGAAAATGTCCTTTAAGTTATTCTATATACTGTGCATGCATTTTTACTATAAAAAATAATGTAAACTATAGTTATAACTAAATATTTATATTATTTTTGATACTATGCATACTGTCCACATATGGTAATAATTAATATATACTTAATTAAACAGCTGTATATTCATTAGTTAATTAAAAATTTTTGTAATTATTGATAAATTTAATTAATTAATAATTAATTTTTAATAAATTTAAATTATTATATGAAAAAATAAACTAGACGAATTATTTATTACAATTTTCTTAACTTTGAAAATTCATAAAAGCTTCAATGCATTTTAAGAAGTTAAATTTTCTGTGTTTTGAATTCAATGGTAACATTATATCAATTTTCGCTTATTTCGACTTAGACGGTTTTATATTATTACCACTTATTTTTGTATAGTAAAACAGTATTAAACATTTACAAATAAATAAACTCAAAAGAAGATTTTGCATTGCAATTTTATATCCATACATACACTATTTACACATTAATTTATTCAACATCTTTCAAACATATTATATTGACTGAGAAAAGTTGTTTTTGTTTATTTTTGTTTTTCCACATTCTAAACACTTTAATTAGCAAAATTGAATTCGAACTTCTAATCAAATTTTCGTTATAAATACAATATCTAATTTCTTCATATTTAATTAGTATACAAGTGTTGCTTATATCTTACTCAAGTTTTCTTTCCAAAATAACAACATTTCAAAATAGGTATTTATGCAGACTGCATGCTTGTACATATGATCGAGTATGTATGTATGAATGTATTATGAATGATTTTGCATATTTTAACTAATTTTTCAGAAACTACATAAATACAATTTTGAAAAAGTAACTAAATCAAACTAGATATAGTTTTTTTTTGTTTTTTCTTTGTGGTACACACTTACTATTTAACTGTAAAAAAAAAATATCATTGAAAAAGAAATCAAAGTAAAATTTTTGCATACAAAAATATTCCCATTGTTTGTTTATATGCAAATTAAATTCTCATATACATTCAATACTCGTATTTTTATGAGTATACAGTCAGTGTTGAAAGTTAATGTACACTATTTTAAATAGTTGTACTCCAGTATACTATACTGCTTTTTTATAGTGCAGTTGATTTGATGGTTTTGCGTCTCGCCGCGACATAAAGTCAGACATAAATTTTTTTTTGCAAATGTCAAAAAATGTCAGACATTGTTTTGCTGGACAAATTATGTCAAAACATTTCATTTTAAACTAAACAGTTCCGCAGAAAAAAGTTAGACATTTTATATCATCTACTCGTTTGTAATGACAACTTTTATGGTTACAAAAGCATTTACATTGCTTATAAATACTTGCTAATTAAATTATGTTGGATTACACATATTTTATAGCAAAAATTTAAGGTACAGGTAAAACTAAGAATTTAAGAAGAAAATCACCTTAACACACTAATATTTTTATATATTTTACATATTTTATAATTTTATATATTATAATAGCATCACTGAGCTGAATTGATTTTCAAAAGCTACACAAATAAGTAATACATAAATAAGTATGTTTTCTAAAACTGATACTTCGTCAAAACGTCAAAAAAAATATCTTAAAATTTCTGTCAAAATGTTTTACATTTACGTGTTGACATAAAAAACTACTAGTTTTCACCAAATCTCGACTGGATAATAAACCAGGCATAATATTAACGTTTTGTTGCTAATTGGCATCAAACGTATTAGTATTAAACGTCAGATTATGTTTGGAGAAAACAATCAGACGTCTGCTATAGACAATATTTTTCATCTTTTTTTAAGCCGTAAAATTACTTTGATTAGTAAATATCTCCATTAAAAAATACTGCCAGTAAAAATAATAAAAAAAAGTTCATATACAGTCGAATTAAAAAAAAATAATAAATATAAAAAAAATAAACTAGAATTGCCAAAAAAAAAGGAAAAAACACAGATACAACAACTATGCAAATATGAAATTGTACAATCAAATAAATGGAAAATATCATTAATGGTATTTATCAATGGTGTAGCTTGGATTTTAAACTTATTTCACTAAATTTAATTTCAAAACTATTTTCTTGCTATACTTGTTTGTTTCTTGCAATATTCTAGACACACTCAAATGTTCCCGTAATCTGTACTGTGATTAGTAATGAATGTTAAATAACAACGGAATGTACCTTACTCGGATTTTCTTTGAATTTTATTAATTTAATTTATTAATTTCCTTATATATAAAGACAAATATTTTTGACCATTTTCCGTAAAGAATGTAGGTCTCTAATGTTTTAAATTCTTAATTTTAAATTCATATTTTAAGATATTAAATCTGTACCCTTCGTGAAATTTTTGCAATTGCTCATCATTCGATCTTCGGAGAAGAAAAAAAACTACAATATTTCAAAATTTTGTTTGTACACTTTTACTACTCACTCTAATTGATATACCAGTACAATTATATGTATTTCTCAATATCATTGTTATAAATGAAAATGTTGCTGAAACATTGTTATTCTTTGTTATTTTATTACAACAAATTTGCAATGTTTCTAATTTGTTAAGGAACATTTACCATTTTGTAATATAGGTTTTAGAAATTTTTTTTTTTTAAATCTCCCTATTTAAAGTAAATATTGTTCCGGTTCACTAGATAGAAAAGTGAAAATAAAAGAAAATTGAATTAATAGATGTATGTAAGAGTATGTGTTTAAATTTGTGGGTAATTTAATTATTTCTAATTAGAAAATTAGAAAATTGCACTTTGAAAGGAAAATAAAATCTTGAAATATTATTCGTATGTGTGTAAGTATATGTACATATTATGTGAAGTAATCAATAAATTTATTCGGATTTTATTACTTACATTTTTTTGTTTTTGTTAAATTAAAAATGATTTCATGATTGATTGGTAATAAATTGAACGAAAAATAATCATTTACTAGTTTAATTACATATGTATGGATGTACATTATAGTAGTTTTTAAATTCACATACGTCAGAATATATAATAATTGTTATGTAGAAACAAATACTATTTGAATGTAAATAGAAGAGAATGTGAGGTTAATATGATGGTATTGGAGCAGAACATTAATTTATTGTTTTGCAAAAAAAAAAAAACAAAAAACAAATCAATAGAAAAAATCAAAGTTATTTTAAAATTACAATTTAAGTATGTGCAAAAATTATAACCTAATTAAACTAAAATCGAAATGTGAAGGTTGTGATGGGTGGAATTTGATAATTTTATTTCTATTAATTTTACTATTTTATGCTTTTGTGTAAAAATACTATTTGGGAGTACATACATATATATATAGAGTCAGTAAAAAAAATTAATAGAAATATAAAATATATATGATGTATGTATATTCCACCAATTATATCCGACAAGTGTTATTATTATGTAAACGACAGTGATTGAGCTTAAAATCTGTTTAGAGCGTTAATGTTTCTAAAATTTTGAATTACCAATACTTTTTTAAATGTTGTATTTTTATATATATGTATGTAATACAATTTTAATACTTGTGTAATTTTAATTTTCTTGTGAAATTCGAGACAATTATTTTTTGTTTGTCATTTATTTTATTCCAATGGCAAACTTTACTGGATCAGGTCGAAAATCGTATTTATTTTTTGAAATTTATTTTTTTACACGGAAACACTGTTTAAATAAATTCCCCCTTTAGTGGAAGTAACAAATATTATCTTTAATAATTTTCCCTGCACATTAAATCCACCTTTAGTCTGTAATTTTAAAATCTTCGTCCTAATACATTAAAAAGATTCATAAAATTAATAGGAAACATATAACACATATATCTATAGCAAAAACAATTTAATCACATTATGATGGGTTGTTAAAAGTATTTTGTTGTCTGTCTATAATGGATAAGTCAATATTGTAATTACAATTCCAAAGAAATTTTCTCATATGGTATAGAAAATTTGAATAATAAAATTTTATAAATAAATTTGAATTTCACATGTTCTGTTTTTGTTTTTATTCAATGAATAAATTATATATGTATATGCATTTATATACCATACATATTTTTCAATACAAAAATTTCAATCTAATTTGATATTTAAATTTAATAATATATGAATCAAGTATCTTCATAATTTTACTGTATGTTATTAGCAACTATACTATACGTCAGAATTCTCAAGTATTAAATTTTTTTTTGTTTTTTTGCTTACGTCAATCTATGTTGGAAATTTTATTTTTCTTTAACACACACACACACACACACATGAGGAAACTTGGTTTAACAAATTCAAAAATTTAGATTATATTTACAAAAAAATTTGTATTTATTATTTACTAAATCACTTTATAACATTTATAAAATACTATATCCTTATTACATACTTAAATGTACGTATTTGTATAATTTGATATTTTAATGAAAGAAAATTTTTGAATATTGCAAATGTCATGCAACGAAAATTGTAACCTTCAAAAATTTGAATTTTGTTTTCAATTATTTTTTAAAATAATGCTATTAAGTTATTTTTATTTTTTTGATTTAAGTCAGTGTTCTTCAGTCAGTGAATTTGTGATGGAAGTGCTTACTACAAGTAATTAAATGTTTATTTAATACAGTTCTTTGTTTTTTGTTTGCTAAAACTATGAGATGAACACTTTAACTGTTTTAATAGTCACATGTAATAATTTTTTTTCTTTTGAACTGTTGATATGTCAACTATTTTAAATAAGAAAAACTACATCTATTGCATAAAATAATTTTAGGCTTCATAGTATCTTGACTTGGATATTATCATTTTTTTAACCCGATTTGCAATTATATTTTTTCGAACAAATTGGTTTTTACTTAGTTGATACCACGAATAATTTAGAGTTTTATACCTTGTCAATTGCTGCTGGCTTATTACTGCAAAATTGTGATCTCAAATAGTATCATAGAAAAATTTAGTGGTGTTAAAATTACCCGATGTTTGTATTTGTTTAAAATACACTATCAGTGGGGCTTAGGGCTGAACAAAATCCGAATACATAACCCATTTCACTCCAAATCAGTATCTACAAATTGATTTAAAAAATATAGTACCAATTGACTGCCATTTCTTGAAATTATTTAATTTTGAATTTTTTTTAATAGTACTCGTCATGTCAACCTCATTAAAATCAAGAGATTCTGAGATTATGTTTGACAATACAAAAAAATAAATTTTGTAATTCTGGATTTTAAAAAAATTAAGCATTTTGTGATTGACCTGTCCCGAATATCATTGATAGTAAAATGAATAAAAGAAACTCGGTTCGATGATGTGTTCAACATGTAAACTAATTCACATAATCACTTTTTCTGAATGTAATGTTGGTTTTGTGAATGATGTATAGTATTTTATTTTAATATGAATAAATGAATTATAAATCTGATCATCTAATCTAAAATTTGAATTATTTAAAATATAGCAATGACGAGCTTCGACTCGAAATATACTGCAAATTACATTTTCAATTGAAGTTATTATGAAGTTGAATTTGAATAATAATTATTTTAATTATTTGTAAACATTTTTCAAATGTATATCTTTGTTCTATCATGAAATGATAAGTCAATATGGTCGAATCCGTTTTAGTAAAACCACCTACACCACACCTTCCAACAGTTGATCAACGTAAGTTCCTGGAATTTTTCTCTCAACATATTTACGTCTATTGTAAATAATAGAAATCCACATATAACTTATATATGAATAATTTTGAATTATACATATTATTTCCCCAGATTCCACAATAATTTCTTATAAATCATTATATTTGATAAATTTCGATGTATATTTCCATTTCATATTATGTACCATAAAATAAAAATTGTTGCAATACACTGATTATAAACAAATTTTTACTTCTGTAAAATTCCCTAAAAAATAATATTAAAAAAAATTTATTTTAATATTTTTTTTTTCAAATTTAATAAATATATATTTTTTAAATAAACTTTTTGTAAATTATTTTATTTTTGTTTTATCTTTTCAGGTATGTGCTGATTTCAATTTCAACAGATTTGTTTTTTTTTTATAACAGTTAAGTAATAATTTCAATCAAATAACTAATAATAACAAAACAAAAATAATAATAAAAACTACCCTTTTTTCCATTCTAATACCGTTGGTTTTATTCCTACTTCTATTACCCACAACTATTATTATTACTACTACTACTACTATTACTACTCCTACTACTGCTATTACTGTATGTATGAATTATTAGAACTCTTCTTTGTACACTATATATATACATATTTTTATTGTGAAACAATACGGTAAAATTGGAATAGTTTTGTAAACGTTTATGCCCACATACATACATATTTATACTAGATTTAAATATCAATTTATTTTAACCTTTTATCGATTAATATAATAATTGTAATTTTGTGTTTTTTTTTTACATTTGTTGTTTTTTTTGTTTTGTTTACTTTTTTTATTCTTGTAATATAATGACAGTAACCTGTTAGTAATGTTTAATTTATTATTATTTTTTTTTCAAATAAATCTCGCCTGAAGTAAAGACTGATTTGTTTTTAATTATAACGTTATTAAATTATTAATTATTGTATTTATTTGTATTATTGAATCGGAATTAAATAGAATATTTTTTTAATAATTAATTTATCAGTAACAAAAAAAAATCAAAACAGTGAATTTTTCAAAAAATAACAGAGTTTTACAACCTTGTATATTGAATAAAAATATAGAATTTTACAAATTAATCATCAGCTGACATTTTGAAAATGTCATTTATTATAATGGACTTTATTCTGAGAAGCGTGATCGCTTTTTGTTACGTTTCAACAGACAAAATACGATACGATTAGGCAAAATGAATGATTGCACGATTTCACATACGATTAGACAAAATTAATGATATATTGAGCTCCAATACGAATTGACATAAGCTTCTTCTATGTGCAAAGATGTCAAATTCAAATACAAGTATTGAACAATGAAATAAATTCAGCAAGTAGAAAAATTTAAATAGATTTGAACCCACCACAGGTTTCAGAATGTACCCAGTATGTCCTCGAATGTGTATTATGCAATTTCTAGATTATTTTTCAGAAACCATTTTCTTGAGTTCGGCTCATAAATAAAATTTTATTGAAGTAAATTTCATCTATTTTTGATATTGGACCGGATAATGTTTGGTGCCTTTGTTTTTGGTATTTTATAAAACTTACAACATTGTTGAGCACAGCTTTTTGATTTTTACATTGAAGCTATCAAAAATTATATTGAAATTCTATTATTATTTGCTATTTAAATTATATTATTATTTTTCGGTACAAATCTTTGTTACTATTCAGCCATCTGATGATACTCACTAATCATTCCGTTGTGTATCATATTCAGTCACCTGCTGATAATTACTTCTAAATTATTATATTTAATCTGTAATTTGAAAATAGTTATGGTATAAATATCTGAACCATTTTACAATCGGTTTTCATTATTATTCTTTGAAATGATAGATACTTAAAAAGATACGTAGCGAAAATAAATATTTTTTTTTTTTATTAAATTTCGATTTAAAATTTTACCCCATGACGTATTAGTCTCCACATACATTTTAACATATGAAAATTTTAATTTGTCAAAGTGGCGCACCTCATCAATGTACAGAGTTTCTGCTTTTTCTCACCAGAATTAAATTTGAATTTATATTTTTTTTTAAAATAAATTATTAAGTATGAAGTTGTTGTCTAAGATAAATCAATAAAAAAATTGTATGGTGCCAAAAGTAAATTGAAATGATGGAAAACAATTTGAATGAGTAGATACGATTTTTTGTGAAACTCTCTCGAATTTCGAGAAGCGGGTGAATACTACTGTTTATTCATTTTATGATGTAAATTGAGATGAGAGAAAGAAAAATTTCTATTTGAATTTAAAATATAAAATAATATTTAATAATTAATATTAAAAAATAATTAATTTAATTTATTTTATTTTGATATTAATTTAAAAATTATTCTTTCTCATTTGTTGCCTTCTTTCACAAAATTTTTCTTTGTGAAATTTTTTTTTTTTTTTTACGACTGCTAACATAAAAAATGTGTTCTTAAAATAGCATTAAAATCGAATTTTTAAAAATTTCGGTAAAGCAAACTTTTTTGCTTCGTAGAATACCACATATTCATTAGTTTTTCATTACTGAAATTAGTTTATCAGAATAGTGCACATGTACACAGGATTTCATATATCTTCTTCTTTAATTAGACATTGAGTGCCTGTTTTTTCAATACACATTCTTTCATTCTCAATTTTGCCATTGACAACGTTCAGCATTCATATCATCTTTTCAGAAGTCTTCCTAGTTTGACGTTATATATTGATTCGGCCATTTATTACTATCTTAAACGGTTCCACTTTCTGCCATTCTATTTACGTAGTCTCTCTAGTTTCTTCATCTATTTCGACTCTATAACGAATAATATTTTCATTGTCACACTGACGTGTCCCTGATTTCATTGCTACGATTTTTATCTCTTAATGTGTATTCATATATATGCCTTCAAGTTTGAATTTCTGTTTTTCGCATTTTCTGTTTTAATTTGTAATTGAGCTTGTTCAATAGCGTATGTAGTTTCTGTGGACCGAATACAGCTTTTGTTTTGTTTTCTATGTATTTGTTTTCGATATAACACCCTGTAGATAACCTAAAATGGCTACGGCTTTTCCTGCTTCGGTTCTTATTTCTGTTTCCGTGTAATTAAACATGAAAATAAAAAAAAAAATTAAAAAGTTCATACAAATTGATATATGCGATAGCGACAGTTGATTTATTTAAATTTTAGTTGAATGTCAAATCAAAATTGATTGTCGCGACACCATCTATAATTGATCTTTTTTGTTGTAACTCTTTTAATTTATTAAATATTTTGTATTTGTTCTCGAACGGAATTTAATTTAATTATTTTGGCAAATACATTTGAAAATTCTTTAAATTTTTTTATTTTACAGAAATGCATTAAATTTATTAATTCAATTGATTCAAAAAAGAAAAAACAAAAATAATTAATTAAAAAAAGTTTTAAAGAAAAATTATAATTTTATTTGCATTTCATTGAAAGACCACAACATTTTTAAATTATCACTTTTTTGTTTTGTACTTATTATGTTTTTTTTTTTATTTGAACTTTGATATTTTATTTAAATTTAAATTAATTTTTATAAAAGAGTTTTTTTTTGATGAATAAGAAAATTGAGAATTTCAATGTAAAATTAATTGAGAAATTTATTGATTTATGCGATGGCAAAATGGTTCCTACTCGTTTTTCTTTATCAAATATTTTTTTTTTTTTATTAATTTCAATGATTTTTCAAGGTCACCTTTTAAGAAATTTGTTCGCGTACATTTTTTTTTTTTATTTTCTAATTAGGGAATGAAAGAAATTATTAAAATAAATATTTAACCTAATTTGGAGAAAAAAAAAAAAAATGAACTAATAAAAAGTAAATGACAAGAAAATTTGATAGTGTTACCCTAAATTTTAAAATATTCTAGACCTTTTAAAAAAAAAAAAAATGAGTACTCCATAAAAATTTATTTTCTCTCATTTAATGCTCGAATTAGTAGTCAACACTTATTGTATATTCCCTTCTATTATTATTAGTATGTTAATGTAATAGGAATTGGTTAAATAACTGTGACGGGTATGTTAGTGTACCAATGTAGTATCTATTTTTTTTTTATAGACCATAATGGATGAGGATGAGTACCCTAACTGCCTTCGCATTTAAAGATGAAAAAAAAGCAGAATAGTAAAGAATAATAAACAAAATTAGAAAAGAATATAAAATAATTATAGGTTTACTAGGGGCCCCTGCTGAGTAACTATAATTTAAGTTGAAGCCAAATTCAAAGTTTTTAACAGAACAGCAATTTACGTACTGACATGCACTTCTCACCATATAGTAGAAACCACTTATGTTTTCATAAAAATTTAGAGGTTAGTTTTTTATTTTGGAAACATAAATACTACTCCATCATATACTGTTTCGTTTCGACATATTCCTACACTAAGTGGCATTTAATGGATAAAATCACTAAAAATAAAATATTTTTGTAATTAAAGAGGTATATATACATCATATATCTATTTTTAGCCAACCCTATATGATTACTACAAATGACCAAAATATGGAAAACAATAATTTGAGATAGTTGTTCTTGAGAATCAGATTTGTTTTTAATGATATATTTAGATTTATGGAATCGACTTTTATTGAGATTAATAAACTTCCTTTAATTATGTATAAAAATAATAAGACCTTGAACGACACAAAATGGCTATATTTTATTTAAAAGTTTGATTATTATAAAACCAAATAGAAATTTTTTTGACTCAAATGCGCATTTCGGTCGGATATATACAACTTATTTACATATTAAGAGTTCATTAAGAAGAAGCGGATGAACTGCGCAGGTCCTTAAATGCTTGTCAATTATAATTATAGATGCTATAACTCTATTATATAAAAATGAATTGGCCAGTCGTACAATTCAACTGAGTTTTTGTTTTTGTTTTTGTTGTTTTTATATTTTTTTTATTTCAGATGAATTTGTTTTTTTTTTTTTTATTTTTATTTGACATTATGTACAATGTACATTATTTTCACTGCTAGTAATTTTATAATGGGCCTTATTCTGAGAAGTGAATCACTTTTTCGCTACGTACCTGTAGAGCATCACGTTGCATCACATTTGGTATTCTGAGAAGCAAATGATACGATATTTTGCAAAACTGGCAGCATTGCTCATTAAAACTGTCAAATTTATTTTTTTTTATGTTTTGTCATTTTGTGTTTTAGGTTTTTGTTTGAAAAGTGAAATTAAGTGAAGTTAAATTAAAATTTTATAGCTATTAAAAAATGTTTTTTCTTTATTTTACGAAACAAAATATAATAAAAAAATATGTTCAATTATATTTGTTTTTATTAAGTATTTCAGACTCTCGAAAGAAGCCTTTGCAATGATTATAGATAAATTAGACAATAATTTAAATCCTGCAATAATAACTGATTTGTTTGTTTTTGTTTTTTATGTTAATAAGATCTCACATATGCATAATGTATTTGCTAAATAATAAAACCATATGAGTAAAAATTTTTCAACTGTGTGCGCATTATTGTTTTATATACACCTTATTTATATATTAGGAGTTCATTAAAGAGAAGCGAAACAAAATTAAAAGGTGTTTACTGCGCAGGCCCTTAAATGCTTGTCAATTATAATTATAGTTGCTCAAGTTTATCGAAATGTTTCGATGAACAAAATTTCGATGTGGTATGCTGAATTTCTAATTGTTTTCATGCGCTGCAAATTGTCAAATTTATTTCGAAATTTTTTTTGTTGTATAGTCCATCGGAATGATAAGTGAATAGAAATGAACAAAATTTCTTTCGATATTAATTATATTCGAAAGCGTTGTTCCGAAGTGTTTTATAGCGCAAAATAATTTTTATTTTCCAAATGTAAAGATATATTTTGTTTATATAGTTTTTTTTTTTAGAAACGGTGTATTGTTCAGCGTAAAAAATATTTTTTATTATTAATTTATTTTTTAATAACGCGGGTAAATTTTTCATCATTTCAGTGAAAAGTCTTCAAGAAAATGGATGATTGTTTTTTTTACATCATTTCAATTTAAATTTTCTATACGTATTTGTAATCTAACTATTTTTCGGAAATGATTGCAGTAGAATATATTTGTACATTCTAGTCATTTAAATTATAAACAAATTTTATGTAACTATCATAGTTCACCCAATGTTGTATTAATGAGGTTGCAGGATGAAATTGCTGATAATTTCAATTTATCTTTGTATATTAATAAAATGTTGTAGAACTTAATTGCTGCCAGTTGGGATCCTTCTTTTATTTATTTTAAATTTGTAATGTATTCTGCTATAGAACCTGTTTGATCAACGTTCTGAAAATATTGTGGTAAATATTTTAGTTCAAAATATCTTTTAAATGGTATTAAGACAAACTTTATTCCATTATGAAATTATTTTAATTCTCTTCCACACATTGGCTATAGTATTCTATAACTATAGTTCAATAATATAATTAAAAATTATTTAATTCTTTCTCACATATTGATTGTATATTTCGTTATTCAATAAATAAAGTATTTAAGAAAGAATTTCTTAAATTTAATTTAATTTTTCTTTGTTATAATAATCATCAATTCGTCACGTAATCCGACAATTCCAAAGACCCTAATAATAACGTTTATAAAATTTTATTGCACAAAATTTTATTTGAAAATAATTGCAACTTTGAAGTTCTATAAAATATTTCTAGAAACAAAGAAAGAAAAAAATATAAATTGTTACTCAATTGATCTTTTATTCAGAATTATGAACATGAAGCATTGCACATTTCTGTTTGATATTGAATTTTTTACATTAAATAGAACAATTTTCTGAATATCAATTAATTAAATTGAAACAAAACAAACAATTGAAATAAGGGATTAAAATAATAATAAGGGACCTTCTCTATACAATAGTATAGTTCCATTTCAATTACTTTATTTTATTATTTAAATTTGTGATAAAATATTTCTAAATTTTTTATTTTTTCTTGTAAACTGTACAATCTGTCTCCAAATGGAGATATTCAGTTCTCATAAAATCCTGTAGACAAAATACCATTATTTATTTTTATATTATTGCCCGACGTTAGATACAATATATTTTCCTGCATTATGATACGATGCTGTAAATTTATTACAAAATACATGCTTGAAAATTGCTTTTTCTATCTATATAGGATTTTCAGTCATAAGAAAGTATTTTGGAATACAATCTTTTAAACATATAATACAACTGTATTTACGAAACGCTATATGTTCATACTTAACATAATATGTCATCAAATAGCAATAACAACTCTTGGTGGGTTTTAGTTTTCTTCACAATTTTCTTTCAATTATCTCTTTCAGATTTCTCGGGTCTGCTTCAATATTGTCTTGCAATCTATTTTTTGAGGTGCTTTTCCCTACCTCTTGCCCTCATGGGAGTTGTCGAGAATATTCTAAGCTGATCTCGGTTTTTTGGCATTCTTATTGTATGCTCGGCCTATCTTAGTCTTTGGATTTTGATTAATTTTATTATATTATAGTCATTATATCTTCTTCTATATTGTCCATTTTCTGATCTAACAGCACCATAGACTTGTCGCAATATTTTTCTTTCGAATATTTTTAAAATATTCTCGTCATTCAATGTTAAAGTCCAAACTTCACATCCGTATGTGACTACCAATCAATGTTTGGTATATTTTGTATTTAGTTTCCCTGGAAAGAAGTTTAGATCTCATTAATTTTTTATGTGCATAATAACTTCTGTCCCCCCTTGCAGTCTCTCTTGTATGCTACTTTTTATATCATTGTCATCACATAAAAGAACATCGAGGTACTTAAACGATTTTAAACCTTCAATTTCATATTCGTAAATTTTTTATATTTTCAAGTTATTTTACTTCACTTCTGGACATCCTTAAATATTTTGTCTTTGGTTCATTTATTTGCAGACCGACTTTTAAGGTTTCCTTTTTTAGTATTTTAAATATTTCTCTGATCGATATTGTAGTTTCTTGCAATAATATTTTATGAAATTTTATAAATATATTACCGCCTTTTTCAACATTGCTCTTATAGAATAGTGTAGTAGTACCATGTTCAAAATCATAGCTCATTATTTCAAACCCTCGGAATATTGCACGTCGTAGAAAAACTTCAGTGGAGTGTTTTATTGTCGTATTAAGCAGATATATCAGCTTCTTTGGCAAATCTGATCATGATAGTGCTTTAGGGATTTTATCTCTATTGATATTGTCAAATACTTGTTTAAAGTTAATGAATAACATGTGTAAATGCATGTTGTATTCCAAACTTTTTTCCATTGTTTGTTTGACAAGGAATACTTGATGAATGGTAGATTTATTGCTCCTAAATCCACAATGATATTCGCCTTTATGTTCTTTATATTATGTAGGTTTACTTAGCATAATGCAGTATTTTGAAATATAAGCTTTTATACCGATTCCATACAACTCATGTTCCAATATTAAACCTATATACTTTTCTAGACTATAACCATTAATATTTTGCTAAATGTTTATTTGATTTAAAACCCGTGATTAGTTTTGATTAGAATTTACTTTATTTCTTCAACAAAAAAATGAATATTATAAAAGTTTTGATATAAATTACTAATTAAATTTTATGTAAGTAGTTCTGACAACATTGGTTCACTATAAATATATATACAATTACAAATATATCAATAGTTATACTTCATTAAAGGCCCTAGGTACGTATGGGACTATATATACAAATAATTATACTATGTTAAAGATATCATTCTTCAGTGTCTTATTATCAAATCATAATTATTATCAATCAGTATGACCGGTGCGATAATTCCCAAAATTATTTAAATTTATTTAGATTCTATTAGAGGGTACATGAACTTTAAAAATCTCGTAAAATTATTTCATTTTTGTTTATATCACTAATCTTGTCTATTCTAATAAGTTACTAAAATTAAAATAGAAAAATGCTTATATTAAAATTATAATTTAAATTTACTACGTCATTTTTTGTGTTTTAAATAAAACAAAAAAAAGAAAATGTCACGTTTGATTTCAATATTTATAAAATATTTATAATAAAAATTCCAACTTTATATTCAAGTTATTCAAGCTATTTTAATTCTATTTTTAATTATTAAAAAGAAATTGTTTATTACGTTAATATTTTTTCTTATTATTTTTTTTTTTTTTGTTTTTCTTAATTTTAATAAATATTTAAAAAAAAAAATAATTTAAGAGAAACGAAGTATATCTATTGATTGTGTCTGCCCAACAAAGTTAATTTAGATAAAAGATAATATGATTTTCCGGCTAGCAATAATTTAATTTTAAATGAAAATATTTTATCTCAAAAATGAACAAATTGAATAGAAGGAATCGGGACGTAAAAACAGAGGATATCTAAAAATATTTAATATTTTTATGATGTATGTAGTTTAAAAATAAATTTAGTTTGTTATTTTTTTTTTTTGTTTAAATTTTTAAAATACGAAATTAAAAATAAAATATTATATTAAAATGTCAGGGTTAGAAAACATTAGATTGAATTTTGAGACATAACAAATTTTAGAGAATATTAATTCTGTGGCAATAATATATAACTTGGCTTAAGTCGACATCAAATGAGAATACCATCGTATTATACGTGCTTTTATTATGAATTTTCAAAGTTGAGAAAATCACATTCATTAATTCGCTTAACTGAACTCTGTATATTGCACATGGTATAATGACACCAACTTAAGTTGTTATAATATTGTCTACTCATGTCAATTAGAAATATATAAATAACATTAGAAATATATAACCACTTAGGTATATCAAGTTTAACTGTTATATTAAATTTTGTTCTGCTAAACCAATTTTGTAAAATTGATTTAAGTGATTGTATCCAAATTTATTCGGTGATTTTATCTCACCTAAAAATGAATCAGCTTTAAAATTTTATTTTGCTCTAATAATATTATAATAGTGTGATATTATATGTGTTTGTGTGTTTTTTTTTTAATTGTTAACTATAATTTATGAATAAAATATTAAATTAACTTTAAGTTCAATAAAAATTAATATTAGAATCATTCACCGGACTTTTTATAACGTCCCAATTTTTCCACAGAATAGTTTTAAAATGGTTATATTGAATATTAATGCCACAGATTTATAGAAAAATTAATTGTACTATATATTCACTCAAATATTCAGGATTCAAACTTTTAGACTAAATTGGCGTCCTACTTTAATTCTTGAACTTAATTCAAAAAGGTATGAAACGTATGCAATTAGTGTAAACAGTCACAATTGATAACAGTAATATATTTTTGTTTGTTCACAAAATATCAGTACGCATTTTAAAAATCTAATCTACCAATTTGACATAAATTTGGTATTTTTGTTTTTACGATTACGAACAGTCTACCTGATGAGTATAGCACGCAATGAAAAAGTGTTTTTATACTCAAACTGTTACAGATTCTGTAAATATTAACTTTTTGAAATTCAAGGTTTTTGTAAATGGAATAAATAAAAGAAATTATAATATTGTTTTCTTTTTTTTATAACGGTTGTTTCATTTCTCGAGTGTTGACATTTTATTTTAAGGAGACTATCAAAATATGTCAGGGCTTATGACGGGTAGTATTAATATTAACAATTAAAAATTTTATTCAAATAAGGCTATACTGTGTGAACTGCAATCATGATTTGAATCTGCTGTCCCTGGGTTGGTATACATTTGCTATTTATTGTATACATAAATGCTGTAGTAGTAGTGTAATTTAGAGATGGTACATATAAGTACTGTTAGTAGTGTAGTCTTCGTAGACATGAAAAAATAAATAGATTACAAATATAGATGTCTGTTAGAAGTTTTGATTTTTTTTACTAAGGTTTGTCAGACCCTTTACATGACACTTCCATCGTACACTATTTGCAGCTGATAAGTATGAGATTATGACATTTCATCATATTTGCTTCTTCTTTAAATATTCCACTCTAGATTAATATGTGCTATGTTGTTTTTGAATTAGACTTACATTGAGAAAATTATAAAAACTTTGATTCAAACATTTTCCTAAATTAAAACTTTTAATAATTTTTAAGATTAGTTTTAAAACTATGATATTGCTATTATAGATCCACAAAGTTTATTGTAAATCTATAGTATAGCCACTTTAACCCATTAAAGCCGGCTCATAGATCCCGTCGTACAATCATTATGCAATTTTCTAAGGATGGTCATAGAGGTCATAGAAGTTGCCTGGAAAAAATTTAGACCTCTAGCTTTTGCCACGCCTGAGATTTAGAATGGGTACTTAAATACCCAATCGGCGTTAGCGCTACTACATTTTATATAAATTTTTTAGTTTTATTTTTTTAAAAAAATTAAAATTTTATCTAGATATATTATAGGAATAATCTACATGAAATAAAAGATTCATCTGATATCTATTGATGGATAGTGGATTATATGACAAAATATATAATTGTTCTGTATTGTAAGATTTAAAATGTTTTTTAACTTTTTCACATTATCTCATGGTTTGAAGTAAGTTTGACCGTTGTGTTTTCAGGTTTTAAAAATTCAAAGTGAATTGATAAAGTTATACAGTTTCGAATGTAGTGTTATGTAAAACTAATTAGTAGGCTAAGATTTATATAATTCTGTTTAAATTACTATAATGTTCAACTTTTTAGGACAATATAAAGCGGTACGACCGAAAAAATCGTAAGATAACAATTGACCAGCCACTGATCATTCATGAGTATTTAAACGGATGGATGCTGTTGATCTGCTTGATATTGCTATGAACAATTATCGAATTAAAGTTCGGAGTAAAAAATGGTATTCGCCATTGCTCACAAATGCATTTGATGCCGCAATGGTGAATGTATGGAAGTTTCATGTTTTCTGCGCAAGGCATGAAGGTGTGACTTCTATGGGTATATTTGATTAAATTAAATGTGGTGTAAGCACTAGTAACACTACCACAAGTAGTCAGCCATCCATGTGGAAGTGTACTTGTTAATGTCCAACAAATGGCAAAACGCACAGATTGTGTCGACCATATAGTGGAAAAAATGCCTAAACGCAGTCGTTGTAGACAATGCGGTATTTAAACACAATTTGGTTGCAAAAAGTGTTCGACTACTTTGCATGCCAAATGCTTTTTTGACTATCACAATGATGTACCACGAAACAAAATTAAAATTAAAAAGCGCGAAAGCGAAATAATTTGTAAAATTTAATTTTACAATATTATTATTTAAATACTTTACTTTTTTAGATTTCTTCAAAAAAACACTGTGAATTGTGCCTTACTTTCATAAAAATATAAATTTTTTTTTCACTAATTTTTATAACAATTTTTTCATGCTTTAGACGTTTGGGTATTTAAATACCCATAAAGGTAAATCATCTCTAGAGACGACGTAAGTACTCCAATCCAAAAAATATTTGTTTTATTAGATTGAGAAAGTTTGAGGCTAAGTGATCTTTAGAAATTTTCCCGACTTTTCCATTTTCCAATTTCCCAAAAACCATTTTTTATGGAAATTTTCGGGGCTTAAAAAATCCTTAGTTTTTAAGTCCCACTAACAAAGGCTGTTCTTGAGAATTTTGATTAGCTCACTGAGAACGAATTATGGCCCGGCCTTTTTTCTCTCTAATAAAATCAAAACTAGCTCAATATCTATTACCCAACGGCAGATATAGCTATTTTAATGCACTAAGGTTCTTGGGTATTTAAATACCTAATAGGCAGTAATGGGTTAACCTGACATAAGCTAACTCATCAAATTAATGCACAAATTTAATCAAAATAAAACTTTCAAGTTCACTTTTGTATAGTGCACTTAATCCAACATGCTGATATCATTAATGATCAGTCTATATTTTGTCTACATTTTCTTAAAAACTTATGAACTTAGAAGCACGCATAGTGAATTTAATTATGTAGTATTTGATTATATGCAATATATGATATTTCCAACAAACAAAATATATAAATATGTCTAATGACCGCACTTCTACAATCTCTTATGATTTTTCACCGAAACTATTTAATCAAATCAACAAACAAGACAAATTTTATAAATAAAAATTTAAATGGTAGGCTCTTCGACTAAAACTAATTGTTAAACAAATTAGAAAAAACTTTATCAAAAAAAATGTTTCAAGCTGTCACCACTAAACAATACAAAAATGTACAATATTGTGTATATTGTGTATATGTATATATTTTACTAACCATAATTATTAAAAATTAAATTTATTTAGTAAGAAAACCAAGAGATGCTAAGTGGTTTTCAAAGCACAAACAAAAAAATTAAAAAAAGGCAATAATAATAATAATAAAAAAAAAAAAAATAGAAAGCAGTGGGGAAAATGGGTGGTTTTGATTGACCACATAATCGACTTTTTATGCCATTTAATAATAAATAGAAGGCGGGGTATTTATGTATGACGATTTCAATTTTCTTTCAGTTGTTTTTAGTTTCATTTAAAAATTCTTATTTTTTTTCATTTTTATTTAAAGATTTGAATAAAAAAAAATAAAATAAAAAATAAAAACAAATAGAATACGTATAATGTTTTAATGTTTAAGAGGATGCGACTAATTTTTATTTTTTTTTTTAGTTTGTTTGTCTTTAATAAATGACGACCAAAGAATTTTAAATGTCCGGTCTATTAGTTTGAATATTTTGTTAAAAAATGTTAAAAAATAAAAATATTATTTTTTGAAATATGAAATTAATTTACTATAAGAATAAAGTTTAGTGAAATTTGAATAAAGTTGGAATATGCGGTAATTTCAGTAGAATAAAATGTTAGTATTCTGAGTTTAACACTTATTTTGTATGTGTAAAGAGAAGTTCTAATAAATGTGTATTAAAGCATATTATTTTTTTTTTTTTATTTCGGAATTTGATTTGAGTGAAAAGAAATTGATTGTTCTTTGAAATCGAATCAAACGATATTTTATAGTGGAACTCTCCATTTTGGGCTGATCATTAAAATCTTAGATTTACATTCTTAATAAAAACCAAATTCAAATGAGCTTGTAATATGGAATTCTTAACGGAATGTATTTATTATAATTTATCTAGTTCACCAAATTATCACTTTTATGATCTTTTTAGAAGGATAAAAAATGTTGGTGGATCGAAAAAAGATGGCCGGAGTGACTGGTAAGGGATTCTATTACACTTTACTATAAATTTCTTCATTCAATATATTTCGATGCTTTCATGTGAAGTCTAGTTTGCTTGATACTTTGATATATGATTTTACATTGTTATGTCTTCTTTGCAAATGCTATGACTCTCTTGGATGTTATCCTCTGCATATTTTAAATTTGAACTCTGTTAAATTTGTCTTCCTAGCCAATTCTGTTTCTTTTAGGTGTTTTTTGAGACCCGTTGTTAATCATATTTAATTCTATATAGATTTTGTGCAACTGATGCATAGGTACTGAGTGAACTCTATATTATTGATTTTACCATTTGATCAATTGGATCTATACCTGCTAGTCCTGCTACTGTATACTGCATCTAACTCGTTTTTTTTGTTGTAGTTTCGCTCTTAGGGGGAAGAAAATATCAATGCTACTCTTGCTTTGTAATGTTGATCACTGAGTCGGTTGGTTGGTGTTTTAGTTATTCTATCTGTCAATTTGAAATTAATGAACAATTACAATTATAACTTAAGCGCTTAAAATTATTTTAATTTATTAAAACACTCATTTGACTGGATATTTAAAGCTTATGTCAAGTAAAATAAATAAATAAATCATGAGACTGTCTTCAAGATCCATTGCAAGTCTAAGTATATCAAATTATATCACTGTTATCAACACTAATTTATCCCATTTTTCTATTCGTTTATAACCAATCATTAGGCGTTGAACTGTAACTATATTTAAGATAAAAATAATTTAATCTTATCGAAGAATAAATAAATTTAAAGCAGAAAATTTTCATGGGTAATTATTTGGCATAACAAAATCGAAAAAATGAAATTCTGTAATAAAATAAGCCTTGATTTAAGCTAGAAAAAAAATTCTATCGCTAAAAATTAACAATGGTTGCGTCCATTCCAATCAATTTAATTTTCAAAACAAAATAATGAAATCTAACGATGGAATCAAAATGAAATCTAGCATTGGTTCTAATGCCATGAAAATGAACAATTGGTTTTTTGTTGATTTATCTTAGACAACAACCGCATACGTAATAATTAGCAAAAAAAAAAAAAAAAATTAGCTTTAAATTCAATTCTGGCGTATAATAAAGACTGATTAGTAAAAATAGACTGAATAGTGAAAGTAGATTAGTGAGTTGCAGAAATTTGATAAAGTAAAATGTTTGTATGCTTACTTTTATACATGAGTTGCAATTTTAAAATGAAATTTTTAATTGAAAATTAAACAAAGTTGAAAAAATGAAAAAATATTTGATTTCGCCACATCTCCTTTTCTATCGTTTGAAAGAATAACAGTGCAAATCGGTTATTGGTTTTAATATTTGTACTATAATTTTTCCGATTTACAGATTAAATGTTAAAATATTATATAAAATAAAAATTTAATATAAATATAATTAAAAATATTATATAAATATAATATTAAATAATTTTATATTTTTGATTCTAACTAAATGTGATATTCTAGTAAACTGTATTAACATTTATCTAAATTAAAAATCAAAAATTTCTTTGCTTTGATAAGAAATTTGAAAAAAAAATATTCAAAAATAATTCGTTTTAACATCAAATTTATGTCACAATATTGTGTTTTATGTAGACATATGTCAAAATGTGAATATCAATTAATATGAAGAAATTAAGATAGGAACAATAATGTGAAATGTAATTTGTAGGTCATTTATTATTTTTGACCGAATTAAAATGGTACAATTTGGATAGTTGCCATACAATTGATTTTTTTTTTTTTTGTAAAAGTAGGTCAATTTTTTGTCCAAAAAAAAAAAAAAAAAAAAAACAAATTAAATAAATATGTTGGAATTAATTTTTAAATTAAATTTTACAAATTATGCTATACGTCTATTTGAATATTGAATTGGAGATTCGAATAAATTGTTTCAGATAATTTAATTGGTTTCTTACCAAAATATAGGTGGTAATTTGATTTACGTCATTTAATTTCATTTCATTTATTGTCCTACCAAATATTTGGTGGATCCTTTTCCGCTACGGATGTAGGTCACTGTTGGCTTACTGTTTGTATATATATATATAAACTGTTTGCGAAAACAGTTCTAGTTACAGTTATGTAATGATTTTAATAAAATCATGAATTTGTCGTCAATTTTATGCTTTAGACCACTGGAACTATGCTTAAACCATAAAGTTTTCAAAAACTTAGACAGAAATTTTATTGCATTATATGGTATTTTATGTGAGAGTTTGTCAGATTTTTTTAACAGAAAAATCACTTACATATTTACAAATGGATATTGTAAAACTCATATTCAAAGATCTCTGTAGGAAAATCTTATACATATTGAAATGATAGGTTAAGAGAGAGAGATGCATCCAGACTGCTCCTTTCCAGAAGCACTTCTGGGACAAGATAAAACATTTTCTAGGGAATTGATCTGCATTTAATTTACCCGAAATCTCACTGTGTCCTGGCACACATCGTAGCCGTATGTTGAACCAATTCTTTAGCTTGTTGAGAGAACTGCGATAGTCCCAAGACCATTTTTGAGTTGATGGTTACCGATTTTAGTGCTTTAGTTGCAGCCTGACCGTTTGGGAATATACCGAAATTTGAAACTAATTAGGTATATAAAATTGAATAGGAAATAACCTGAAAAAATTGTGGATTTGACTAATTAAAAGCACATTAAATTTCACTCACACTAATAACAACTTAATTCACTTTTGTTTTGATATACTCTGTCTTACTAAAAAGTTTTAAAAACTAATTTTGAACATTTTTAATCAACATTGATTTGTCTAATATAAAAATCAACTAAGTCCTCATTCAATCAGTTTATTTTTGACAAATTAACGTAAATTTTAAATATGAAATTTCCAATATTTAGAACTGTTTAAATAAGCTAAAAATACAAAAACAAATTTTGAAAAAGTAATTTATTAGACAAAGTAAAATTAGTATATAGAACCCTTATTAAAACTTCGTACTACCCCTAAATTTCATAGAAAATTGCAAAAACAACATTATTGAAACAAAAAGAAATAAAAAGAAAAAAAAAATTAAAATTTCAAACCCATGTTGAGAGAAAAAGTTTTCTATTAATTGTAAAAATCCATTAAAAAAAAAAAAATGTTCAGCCAAATGGAATCCAACAATAGTAAAGTGTTATGGTTCTCACTTTTATTGTTTTAATTTTTTTTTTTTTTTTTTTGTAATGCCGGTTGTATATGTTGGCAATATTTAAATCTTAAGTTATAAAACTGAATTTATATATCAACTTGAAATTATTTTCCAAATTATGTTAATTTTTAGATACAGTTGGTGTACAAATTATTCGCACACTGTTCAAATATGTTTAGACTGTAGAGATATATTTAATAATATATTGAGTTATTAGTTAATTTTTTTTTAATACTAATTAATCTTAAAATATTCTCAACTATTACAAAACTATTCAATTTCTTAAATTGATTTTTTTTGTTTTAAATATTGTGATATGAAAATTGTAAATTTAAATGGATATGATGTAAAAATTGCAAATTAAATTATTTTTCTATTAAATGTATATGAATTAATAATAAAAAAAGGGTACCGACATTATCCATCGCATGTATTTAGTTCAAAATTAATTCGGTACAATATGCATATTTCGAAATTTCTCAATAATATGTTCTGTAGTTTGACTTTACTTACAATACATTTATTTCTATACAAAAACCAGGGAACAAATTGTGATTGAAATTGATGTTAGAATTGATATACCAAAGATATAAAACGATTTCGTCTAGCATATTAGAAAACTTGTGGTAGATATAAATTTGTTATAATAGTATAATGAATTGAGGTTCCAACCAAGAAGCAGGAAAGTATAAAAATGTTGTCGTTGAACAATTTGTTACAAAGCTTTAATACCAGTACAAAATTATTGTTTTAAGATGCAATAACAATAAATTAATTGAAAGCAGAGGTAATGATTCTATTTTCGGCAAATTTATCCATTGAAGCAGCACACGAACAAGAATATCAGAAATAGTTTTTGTGTGTCTTGAATTAAATTAATTTTCAATAGCTCAAACGTAGCTATAATCAATAATTTAACAAAAAAAAATTTCCATATGAAATATTGAGTTGTTAGAGTATATAAAATTTTATAAATTTTTATGAAATTTCATACAAATTCTGAGATATTGAGTGTTTTTTTTTTTGCTTTAAAAACGACTAAACAAATGAGTGAAAACGTACATGAGACTTCTCAATTCTTGAAGATAGAATTTTACGTTTTATAAACTTCATAGAAATTTTTGTTGTTGTCTTAAAACGTCAAAAATGTGCTGTCAGAATTTTCACATAACAGTAAAATTCCTTTTTTACTTAAAAACGAGAGTTTTTTTTTACATTAAAGGTGGATTTTGCCGATATAAAAGAAATGAGCCCTAGTTGTAAAAATCATATTTCATCGAGGTATGATAAAATAAAATATCCCCAAATTTTTTTTTTGTCAACGATAATTATCCCTGATCTATTAGCTGCGTTTTTTTTTAGCTGAGCAAACTACTCAGAAGCGCTTCTGAGCAGTTTGTAAATAAATCAATAAAGTTAGATTTTGAGAAAAATATAACCTCAGAATTTATACTGGTTTGATGTTTAATTTTTTATGTATAAAATTCGTTTTGTTTAGAAAATTAAAATTTTATTAAAATTAATAAAAATAAACTGAGCGGTAATTAAAAAACATGTACAAAACTTAATTCTTCTGTTGTTTAACGGAAAAAATGTTATATAATATAATTATGGAAGGGTACCATGTAAGTAAATTATGAAATTAATAAATATAGAGTTAACTTATTTCTGAGATGTTTATATAGAATTTATCAGATGAAAGCAGCTTTGATGAATGTTCACTACTTAATTCTTCTTCATCTTCCTCAGCATCTACGTCTGATTCATTAATCGAAGAACGATGTAAGAAAATACCAAAAACTTAAAATTATATAGAAGTTATTGAGAAGTACTCAAATAATCAGTTTTTCTTATTACAGTAATTCTTTTGGCAAGAAATGTAGTTAATAACCTTTTATAAAAATATAACTATTCAAAATATTTATTATAATAATTAGAAAAATATTTTAGAATTTTATTAGCAACAAAAATTATCGACATAACCTTCAAAACTGAATGGCCATCTATAAATTTGTTATTTTACTCAATTTTTGACATAAAATTAATAAAATCTTGTATAGTGCAAAACTTCACCGCTAGAATATTTTAAAATCTTTAGTGGTGAAGTTGAATTTTAATATACAAATTCAACTAGGTACTCAGAGCTCCGCAAATACAAAGCTTGCGTAGTTGTGTTCGATTTTGTGCAGGTTTTAGTAGTTTGCTCAGCTAAAAAAAACGCAACTATTATGTTTACTATTATACATATTGCATTCTCATAAAAACTAATGTCATTACATGTAATCTCCCTCTAATACTCTGATTAAAAGATAAATCGGTTTAGCTAAAATCTACCTTAATATAATTTTGATGTGTAATCCTATCGATTTGAAATTTTTGGAATTATTTAATACCTTATACGATTGTTGATAGATGAAACCCTGTTGTATGTTACACCCCATATCTTAAAATGCATTATTAAATTTAATATTGTCTAAACAATTTTGAACTGAACTGTACCTTACCAGCTTACATACAACTAAAGGAGGAAATTGATGAAATGGAAAAACGATTTATTTTCAAGTCATTTTGTTTTAAATACATATATAAAATAATATAAATAATATATATACATAATTATATACTGGTGGGTGTAGTCATTTAATAGGATCGTAGAAAGAATTTTGTTTTTTTTTTTGTTTTACCTTCACCTAAAACGAATCAAATGGTATAAGGGTAAGTTGTAATTTGAAATGAAAAAAAAAAAAAAAAAATACAAAAAAATGAAATGTACTTTCTTGATGAAAACTTTGGTGGAAAACTTTTAATTTCCGAAAATTATTATTTATAAATCACTGTAATAGGCAGTTTTATAATTTTCCTTTAGTTTTTGTTGCTGTTTGTTTTTTTTTTTTTTTTGTATTAATGAGTAATTTTTGATTTGGTATAAATATAGTGGTAATATAGGCAAAAAAGAAAATTTTTACATCATTTCTTCCTTAACAAGTTTTTTTTGTGATTTCATGATATTCGAATTTTTTTAGAATTTTCTTTCTTTAAATAAAATTCAGTTTTTTAATTACAAGATTCTTTAATTAGGGCCATATTGGAAAAATTGATCTCTCCTTCAGATAACATACATAACAACGAACGTTAGTATAAAATATAGAAGTTATCGTTAGGTAAAGTAAATGATTGATTTAATGAAGTAAAGTTTGATAAAACTAAGTAAATCGGTAGTGGAAGGGAAAAGTACAGATTATAGAACCCTAAAAGCTTTAACAAAAATTAGAAGAAATATTTAAGTTAGGTTAGGCAATTAAAAAAATAAATAATTAAATGTGATTTCCTTCTTTATTTTTAGCAAATTTCAAATATGAAAAAAACAAGTTTATAAACAAAATAATTTATTTGAAAACTTTGCCTTGATTGAATTTGCGACCTTTTTTATCTTCTCCAGTCCAAGCAAGATATTGTTGAACAAGATTTTTAGTTTCTACAGATGCTGGATCCAATTTTTTCCATTCATAACAATCATAATCAATTTGCCAGTCTGGTGATTGGGTAAATAATAAATCTTGTCCACGCCAAATCCAAATACCAGAAATTGAACTGTTATCATCTTCACCAAATAAACATACTGAAGCAAAAGCATTCTTTCTCATTTTGTCTAAGCGTTGGAACATGCCAGAAATTAAATTACAGCTCATATAAACTTTTGTTAATTCATCATTGTATTTGTACTCTCCAAACCATATTGAGCAATCACCAGCAAATTCATTGAATTTCTCCCAAAAGTATGGAATAGATTTAGCTTCATCTTCATTTGAATATACACGTTTGAAAGTTTCAAAATCAAATCCAACATGTTCAACTTCAGTTTTTTTTTCCTCTTCTTCTTTAACTTCGGTTTTTTTTTCTTGTTGTGGTTTAGCTGGTTTTTTTTCTTCTTTTTTGCCTCCACTTTTGGCTTGGAATTCGGCATATTTTTTTGGATCAAATTCTAAAGTTTTTGTGCACAATTCGTAATTTTCAATAACAGCTTTAACTTGTGATTGATTTAAGATTGTTAAAAACCATCTTATTACAGCGCCATATGGTGCACGTAGAAATGGTTCCAATACATATTGATATAAATGTAATAAGTTGCAGAATACAATAATATCAGCCAATGTAATACGTTCACCAACTAAATATGTGTTATGGATTAATTTTTTATTTAAAATGTCTAATGCATTCATAACATCATCTTTTGAATGTTGGACTGTATTCTTATTAAATGGCATAATACCAAGTAATGGAAATACCCATGCACATGAAGCTGGAAGAATTTCATTATCAGCAAAGCTGATCCATTGTTGAACTTCAGCTTGTTGGAAATCATTTGAACCGCGTAATTGACTATTAGCTAAATAAAATGCAATTGCATTACTCTCAAGCAAGTATTTACCATCAGCTGTTTCAAAAGCTGGAACTTTTCCAGTTGGGAATTTTTTTAAATAGTCTGCACTTTTGTTGGTTTCACCAAAAACAAAATCTGATGCAACTTGAATTTTGTTTCCGGAGAATTGAGCAGCAATTAAAGCTTTATAAGCTCTAAAATTTTCTGGGTAAGTGTATAAAGTTCCTGGCATTTTGAAATTGATGCGGTTTGATTAACAGTACATAAAAATTAAAAATTAAATTTGCACCCAAATTTCTCACACAACGTATAGCACACTCAAATTAATATTAAGGGTTACGATATTCTACAAATTTTTTTAACCAAAGTATTTTGACAGTAGTCTATAATTGTTAATACAATACAGAACCAGCGTAAGAAATTTGATATAGGCAGACGTTATTAAAGGAGGTAAAATAAACTAAAAAATTTAGGACATAGATCCTCATCCCGAAAGGAAAAATAATCTGATACAAGTTTACCACTTACCGGCAACCCCATTGAATAAATAAACAAATAAATAACTTGTAGGAGAGGAGAATATCAACCATTTAAGATATTACAATTATATGGTATTAATTCAATTATTATACGCAATTGGCGAAAGCTTGTTGTGCTGTTTACGTCACTAATTTACTAATTATAACTATGATAATTAAAATTGGCGTAAATATTGTAAAATTTACTAAAACACAAAAACGAAAATGGTAATGACATCTGATAAGGATAAAAAATCAATTGAAAACACAAAATATACTATATCTAGCTCCATACACTATTAAATAAAGCTGGTTAGACCAAATCGAGAACAACTGTCAACAAATTCAAACTTTGACATTTGTTCAATTTTATTTCGGTTTTGACACTTGACTATCATAATTGTAATGTACCACTACCATCACAGATATTTAAAATTTATAAAAAATATTACTTGCCAATTTATATGAGTACCTACAATTTTGTTATAAATATACTCACGTGGAAACACTGGGTAAGTGTCACATTTGTAATCCATGGTTAATCGAAAATTCTATTTATAAAATATACATTTTTCTATGGAAAACGTTTACGCAATTACAATAAAAAAAAAATATTTTCTTAAAATATTAATATTTAATTAAATTACTTTCAATTCAATTTAACAATACAAATGCTAAAATCTTATTTATATATCGTAAACAATTTTTCTATGTTTATTTAAAATATTAAAAAAAGGAAAAAATAATGCATAAATTTTCCTATAGAAAAAAGCTTTTCTATGTTTAACAAGTTTTTTTTTTCAAAAAAATAAGTCTTTTGTATTATAAAAAGAACAAAAAAAGTTTTTCCTCTTTATTGAAATAAACTTTTTGATATACTTTTACAAAATATGAAAATAAAAAAAAAAAATTGAATTGGTCCACCTCGTTATGTTAATCATAGTGAATACGCCACCACCGTATTCCATAATATAATATCCAGAGATTTAATGAATGTTTTAATATCAACTTGATTGTCAGGCCCATTATAAAAGTCCTGCATTGCTTTAAAAAAAAAATGTTATCTTCGATAGGAATTGTCTTAGACAGCTAAATCACTGATGTGCGAGATGAAGTATTACTATGCTTTTCAGTGTCATGCACTAACATACAATCTATTTCACAGTTTTACTTCACAATCGAAGTTAACATTAACTTTAAGAAATTATTTTTAAAAAAATAAAGCAAATTAAAAGATTGAATTGCAAACGAAAATAGCTTATTAAGTGTCATAATGTAGTGAAACATACGTTTTTAATTTATATGTTTAAGCTTAAACTATATATTTGATAATAACCGATGGAAAGCAGGTGAGCACTACGTTGTAGTTTTTAATATCAAATTGACTAAAATGGCTCACTGATTGGTTAGTAGATCCTCAGGGTTCAAATTAGAATAAATTGCACCTTGCTCATTCCAGAAAATGAATCATATTTCCAATTTTCATCCCCTCAACATACTTTATATTGCTTATAAAAACTTTACTTAGTTTTCAATTTCGATGTTACCTCGTTAGAAGTTATATATTACATATCAATTCAATACATTTACATATTTACCTCTATGAAATATAACTAACTGTAAATACTTAAACTTTCTTGCACTTAAAAGTTTCTTTATTATATATACTTACCGTATAAAATTTATTTACTGTTACTGTTATTGTGTGAACGATAAAAATTCTATTCAATTTACGATAATTCTACTAAAAATATTTATCCATCCACATAAATATATACATTCCTTCGGGAATTATATACCAATAAGCTTTAGGTAATCATAACTGTAAAGTTATGGAAATCACCTAATTTACTGTTATTTTATCGCTTCAATTTATTGCACGCGCCATATTTTAGCAAACACCAAAGAAAATATTAAAAAAAAAAAAAAACAAATTTTACTCATATACGTACATAAATATTTCTATGAATATGTAAATGTGTATATAATATATATATTGTATATATATTTACAATAAATATTTGCATCATAAAGAAATTTTCAAATATTCCTTCCCAAAAGAAAAACCTTCCTTTTTCCATTTTAATAAAAAATATTTCCAGATTTCTTTAAGAATAAAATGTAATTTTAAACTCATACACACATCCATACATACAAAAAAAAAACAGAAATTGAAGCATTGAAGTCTAAAAATAATCGGAAAAATAATATATATAGCTATAAATAATAATAAAGAAAAATTATTTTTTCAAATTTAATAAAAAAATTTCAAAATGTTGAAAAATCATTTTCATTCATATTTTAGACCTATTTCTAAAGTGTAATAAAAATTAAGAGTTATTTAAAATTCCAAAAATGTACGAATTACTTTTAACAGGTTTCATTTCTAAAATTTTAACTTTTTTATTTTTTTATTTTACATTTCAATGGTTTATTAATATTATGTATAATAGGCAACAAACAGGGTCGGATCAATAAGTAATTTAATATAATTCAATTTTTTAAAATTATTTTATTTGTTTTAAATTATGAGTTCTATATAAAAAAAAAAAAATCCAATAAATAGAAAAAAGTAAAAAACAAAATAGTTAAATATGCAACTTGAATAGATTAGCATAGATACAGATACATAGTTAGAAATAGCAAAAAGTATAATTTGGAAGCCATGAAGAACTTTTTTTCTAGAATGTCGTCTCACAAGTTTTGTCTTAACTGATGTTTATTTTAAAATCATTTGAATGCCCTACTAATGTAAGTAAAATAAATGAAGAAGAACTATTGCGTTTAGTAGGCTGTTGTTTTTTATTATTGTTTCTTTTCTGTTATGAGAATTGCATCCGTCAGAAAGCTTTTGTAAATAAATATCATTAAATATCTCTTCTCTTAAAAACCTATAACGCATATACCAAGCTCGAGTATAACTCACATTTATCAACAGATACGCCAAAAACTTATTTAAGTTTTTTGGACAAAATTCAAAACCGCACCGATACTTGATGCCTCTCGTGTTATGCGATGGAATTGCTTGAGAGGTGAAAGAAGTGATTCTAATTCATCGGAACAAGTGGTAACACCAAGTAGATGTCTTTAAAGTAGAGTAAGTGCTGCAACAATACGACGATGACAAAGGGGTATACGGAATGCGGTCCCATTTATGTAAGATGTCTAATGTCTAATACCTATAGGAGTTTATTCTACCTAGTAATAAATTATTGATGGGAATAAGTTCACACAAAAACTGAGATACCGATAAATATTTATAAAATAATTATCTATAATTATAATTGACAAGCATTTAGGGACCTGCGTAGTAGATACCTTTTCATTTTATTTCGATTCTCCTACTCCTTAATAAACTTCTAATATAATATATAAGATGTATATAAAACAATAATGCGCACACAGCTGAAAATTTTTTCAGCAAATACATTATGCATAAGTGAGATCTTATTAAAATAATAAACAAAAGCAAATAAATCAGTTATTATAATTTACATATGTACTTGCAAATGAATCTATGTACATATGCCAACAAAAAAAACAAATTCATCTAAAATAAAAAATATAAAAACAACAAAAAAACAAATCACTTGAATTCTTCATTTTTATCTTTTTAAGCAAATGTCTCTAAATTTTGGTTATTTGTAGTAATAATATAGTTTTTATTAAAATTATGTATTATGTAGATATATATATATATATATATATATATATATATATATACCTCTTTCATGACAAAATTTTTTATTTTTAGTAATTTTATTCACTAAATGCCACTTATTATAGGGAATATATATAGGGAACGAAGCAGTATATGAGGGACGTGTATTTATGTGTCCTAAATAAAACTTATTAACCACAAAACTTTTTATTAAACACGAGTGGTTTCTGCTATATCGTGCGAAGTCTATGTCAGTACGTAAATTACTGTTTTTTTAAAAACTTTAAATTTGACTTCAACTTGAAATATAATTACTCAACAGGGGCCCCTAGTATATCCATTATTTTCTTTTACCTCAGTATTCAACCAAAAATTAGAAATATTTTAACTAAGAAATTGTTTGAGAAAAAAGTTTATTTTGTACACTACCAACACGTGAATTTTTTTTTATTGGTTAGATAGCCTAGATCTTTTGGTCGTTAGACGAAATCATTTAATTTAAGATTAATAAGAAATTTTATTTTGAACTCAGTTACTAGATGTACAATTTGATCCCGGCCCTGTTCAAAAATTTTGAATTTTAATTCGCAAAATTTTAAAGACTGTTTTTTTTCTTCATAATGTTTCTTAAAAAATATTCTTAAGAATTAGATTTTTTTTACATAATGTCGATTGAAATTCTGATAAATATGAAAGTAAAAAACTTATTTTTCAATTCATTGATTTTTATAATTTTTTTTTTTTTCGGAAAACATTCTTTTATGTTTTCAATCCAAAAATGAATATATCAGAATGATTTTTGAATTGTTAATAAGTAGATGGATGAAATAAAAACGAATATAGATTTGAACTAATATTTTATTTTCGGTTAAAACCATTAGTAATACAGGTTATTCTATTTGAACCCGTAATTTGAGCATCCTACCCTTAGACAATTAAAATATTATGTGGTACATATTTCACATTTATAATCAGTATAAAACGATTCCTTTATGTCAGATATTAATTAACATCATTATTGTTCTGTAGCTCCGTGTGGTATATTTATATATTTTTAAGTAATCACCACGAGCATAACAAAATTATATTTAACAATTATTATTGTCGTTGAAATAATAATAATAATTTTTAGGAGTGATTTCGTTCATCATAACACTACTTCAACTCATCAGGAGGCATTTGTAGTGTTAGACTATCTTTACAATTCCAATTTTGATTTGAATATATAGTTAACTTATTAAAAAATATTATTATTACATCTGTGAGTTATAAAAATAAATCAAAATTTCAATATCGAATCTATTATAACTATAAATTATTAAAATTTTGGATTTTACATTTTAATAAATAAAAAGGACAAGTTCTATATATAATTATTTACATTTATACATAGATGTAGATTTGTGTATCTACTATATCTATACTAGAGGCTCCTGTTGAGTAATTATAATTTAAGTTGAAGCCAAATTTAAAGTTTTTAAAAAAACAGTAATTTACGTACTGACATAGACTTCGCACGATATAGCAGAAACGATCTCGTGTTTAATAAAAAGTCTTGTGGTTAGTAAGTTTTATTTTGGATACATAAATGCAACTCCTCTCATATACTGATTCGTTATAGTATATTATATGTATTCCCTATAGACAGTGGCATCTAATGGATAAAATTACTAAAAATAAAATATTTTTGTAATTAAAGAGGCTGTATACATATTTTTAACCACAACTATATGATTCCTACAAATGCCCAAAGTATAGAAAACAATAATTTGAGACAGGTACTTCAAAAAATCAATAGAATAAGTTTCCTCTAATTATGTATACAAATAATAAGATGTTGAATGACACAAAATGGATATATTTTATTAAAAAGTTTTGACTATTATAAAACAAAATAGAAATTTTTTCAATCCGCGCATTTCTGTTGTATATACAACTTATGTATATATTAAGAGTTCATTAAGGAGAACCGAGATAAAATGTAAAGGTGTTTACTGCGCGGGTCCTAAAATGTTTGTCAATTATAATTATAGATGAATATTACTTACTTATCATAAGTTGTTTCAAATAGTGGCTTCGTTTTTTAACTTAATTAAATTAATTATTATTTTTATATTAAGTAAAATACAAACATCCTCATCACTTATTGCAATTGCGCCCTACTGGTCTAAATGTGTTGGCGTATTGTCGGCAATCATTACAACTTGCCTAATACAATACAACTGTCATCCAGAAAATATCTCTAATAGGGTCGAAATCAATCTATTTTAAATATTTAATTAATTTTTATATTTTTGTAACGTTTTTTTTGTTCTGAAAACAGATGCGTATTAAATATAATTTTCTTATACAAACTTTGAACGATCATAATTTTATTTTCCAAGCCAAATACTAAGAAAGATATCTTTACAATTGAAATCAATTTTTTTACTCTTATATTTTTAAAATATAGCCTTCTATTAAAATAAAAAGTTAGATATTATTAAAGTTAAATTTAATAAAATTTATATAAAGTTTTCCAATAATTGGTTTAAATATTTAATGGATAACACATAACAGTATATACAACTGTTATCTCCTTTTTATTATGTCCTTTTTAAAATTTTCTAATAATAAAACTTAAGTAATACAAAAAACTTAATAAAATTTTTTAAATTTAATGAAATCAAATTTAAAAATACGTATATATATATACAGAAGTATTTTTTTTATATATATAGATATGTATGTATGTATGTCTTCTACTTAGAGATAAACTCAAAAAATGATAATAGAAAATCGTTTAATTTACTTTTTATTTTTATTATAAGTATACAACAATTTACAAGGACTTATTTTATAACTCCATCTTCTGTTTGAGAAAAAATAAAATAATATAAAAATAAATCCACCATTTTTAAATGCTTTTATTCTCATTTTTTTTTTTAATAATTATTTTGTTTAATGGCATCCATGGACTGTATTCAGCACAATTTATAATCAACATGTTTTCCAACATAATCTCAACCAAACACTTATTTTATATAATTTTGTTGGTAGGTACTGGTCAATTCAAGTCTCTTTGAATTTCTATAAAATAACTATAGGTATAAGTATAGGTAGCAGTGATTGCCAAAAAGCTGTCATACTTAGATGAAAGTGGTTTGTTGTAGTACCAAAATTATACATAATACTAAAACTTAATACTAGCGGTTATACTGACGTTTATTTAATTTAAAGTGAAATAGTCCAAGGTATAAAAGGGTCCAAAAGGTCTGATTTCAAATCATATAATAAATTTTAATTAAGTGACTCTCTTTAGTAACCATTGATGTTAAGTAGCTCTTAGGATACTAAAGATTATATATATGCTTTGGATATTATGTTATATTCGTTACCGTCGTACGGTATTGAATCACTGATATTTGATGCACCTGTTCAGTTCATAACTGATACTGGTATTTTACAATATTATACTTTACTTAAATTTCTTTGTAACTGATATTGGAACAGCGCTAACTATAACATTGAACTAATTTATTAATTTATCGTTGTCTAATTAACTTTTACTTAAACCTAGTGTAGTAGTGTATATCTTCTTTTGTCATCGTTTACTTTAAGTAGTGCAAAATTTGATTTTTCGATATTTCGAAATTTGTACATTTATATCTCAAGTAGAAAAATTGGATAATCGATTTTAAGCGAAAATTTATCTAAAAATAAAATAATACAACAAATCGGTTCCCCAAGTTTGATAATCAGAATTTAGTGATGTTCTGTAGCGATACGAGTTAGATTTTGCTTTGAACAATAAAATTTAATAGTTTTTTTTTTATAGTATAAGAAAAATAATATTGTTATTAATACAAAATAATACTGCCGTCGGCTACCAATACCATCAATTTGCTTAGCTACTTTACATTTTAACTGTGAGTAAATCGTACTAATACTGGGACTTTAAAATATGTACTTTACTAGTACTAGTACTTTAAAATCCTAATCTTTAAATTAGCCTAATAAAATATTGCTGTCTAATGAACTTCTTTAATCTTCGTTGACCTCAAATACTGCAAATTTTAATTAATTTAATTTACTCTGCAATGTATTGAAATATCTTGTATGCCAGTGAAATCTGGAATTGTGTCTTTAGCATGTTATCAAATTTAGTTATTGCATAGAAACCAAATCACTTGTTAGATTGCCCACAGTACTTTTAAAATCTCTCATATTTTCGGAAAAGTACACAAAATTTAAATCCTTGATGTTGTTACGGTAGTTTCAAATAATATATATACAAACTGTTTTGTGTATTTGATTCAAAGTATTTTTCATACTTGTAAAACAGAATAAAACTGAGTATCAAATCTGTAAGTCCTTTTGCATTCCATATACTTTACCAAAGATAAAAACAATTCTTACAACAAAATATTTTCGTTTGCAAAAGCAAAACAAAAGAGGTCAGTAAGTACAAATAAAAATAATTAAATTTAAAAAAAAAATAATAATAATAACGAAAAAATAGAATATTTTAATTTTTTTCTATTTTTAATGGAGTGAACGTTACAAAGAGTTGAATAGAAATAGATAAAAAAAAAGGATACACAAAGTTTGTTTTTTTTTGTTGTTTTTTGATATTAAACAGGAAGAAAAAACAAAAAAAAATTATTTAAATTTCAATTTATAAATTTCACTGTGAGTGGAAACGTATTTATTTTTCTTCAATAATGAGAAAAATAAAGAAAGTCAGTCTCAATCAAAAAGTGGAATTGAAATTTTTATTTCTTTAATTTAAAACGATGAGTTTAGAACTAAAAGAAAAAATTCAATATTTTTCTTGTAATGGAAAATTTTCTATTTGAATTGTTGCAATTCAATTTGAAAAATGCAAAAGAACAAAAATATTGTTTTTTTATAATATTTAGGGTTACCAACTTCAATATTTCTTATTATTTTTATTTAGCTTGCTTTTCAAGTCGTAAAACTGTTAATTGCACGCTATTCTTTTGTTACAACCCAGTCTTTTAAAGATAAACAATTTTATTCTATTTTTCACGTACCCTTTCTTAATTTCTTCCAAAACATTTTCGAACAATTTCTTCTTTATATTATAATTTTATGTATTATTAGTTCCAAATTTTGTAATACTTTTGAGTCTTCTGATGATATTTGGATTGTTGCGGAGCTGGACTATTTCAATATTTATAAATCCCATTTGATTTTTAGTTTTTACCTTACAAAATAGACGTGCGAATTCAGTTTTATATTTCGGTTTAAAATTCTAAATATAAAAATGTACTAGGGGGTTGTGTTAGGGGATTTTTAATTTTCTATTAAATATGCATTAGTTAGTTTGATTAAATTTCTTTAAATTAAGTTCAAATTAGGCAAAATTAAATACGTTATACTCTATATATATGATAAATGATATATTTTGTATCTCATTTTTTTTTCGGGTCATCAGTAATAATATTTAACTATTTAACTATACAGTTAAATTCACAAATCTAAATTTAGTATCGGACTTCGTTATTTTTATAGTTCAATTATCCAAGTTCTACTCGGAAATAGTTGTGGTGGCAAGACAAAAATAATTTCTATAAGATTTCTCTATTTGATCAGAAATCATTATTTCATAGTTTCGCTCAAGATTTTCTGATTAATTTTGCAAAAATTTCTGCAGCAGTAGCCTTCAATGAATAGTATATCCATCCTATGACTCATTCAAAGACGATACACGACAATGAAAATGAACGTATTAGTGTTTGAGATTAAGGTAAAATTAGAAATTCAATCTTTATTGATATTTTCTATACATATGCGGGCGCAGTAGTTAGAACATCTTCCTTTCAACCGAAACATTTCAAGTTCGATTGCCGACGAAGGTAAAAAACCAATACTTTATGGGATTTTCGATATTGCCCAATACCATTTAATCTTTGGGATAAAATAAATTATAGAAAATAGTTGGAATTTTTGTTATCACTATAAAAATTAAATGATACTTTAATGAAGGCGCAGTTACTCTACAATAGTATTTTATTTCCAATTTTTCACATTTCAATTTATAATAAGAATTCTACAGTAGATCCCATAGATTTGGATTTGAGATTATAATATATACGTATATATTTTCACTGATACTGATTAACTCCTCATTAAGGTTTTCACAACAATGAAGATAAACCCTTTAGATTCTAAGATTATCTGAGTTCGCATTGATACTTCAATTCTCATTGATCACTCTCACTTTTACTTCGATTTAATGCCGCAAATCCTCTTATGTTAGAAATGTAATAAAATCTAAAGTTAATGGATAATTATAAAAAACCCATCATTTCCTGTGATTATCTGCGGTGGCATTTCATTGGCAGATACTTCAATGTTCATATATTACTTCCTTAGGTGGCCAGCAGACCATGTAGGTCCTGGGGCTGACTCATCGATGACCTCGATTTTTGTCGGTAACAGGCGTCTTCTTTCCAATTTAAGATACGAAATTGTTTCATACAATTCATAGAGTTCGGTATTATATATGTTCTCCACCGGACCCTATCGTCATTTTCAGGACTATATATCCAGCGAAGAATTTTTTTCTTGAAGACACCAACCGTATACTTACATTCCTTGAGCAATGTCAGTGATTCTGATCCGTAGAGCAGAAACCATTGGGAATATGGGTTTTATAGATTTGAACTTTGATACTTCGAGATTGGAGGTTTGATCCGACATGTTTGGACAACCCGAAGCGGTAACGGTTTGCAACGGTTTTCCTTTACCGTACTTCCACGTTGATGTAGTTTGTGGGATTAATGCTGGATCTAATAATGGTAGGCAAACTACCTCGAAATTTTAATGTGCCGACATTTTAACCAATATGATGGTGATTGGCCTTTTTACTTGTCGACAATATATATATTCTGTTTTTTCCTCATTTACTTTGAGGCATTCATTTGTTCCACTGTCTCTTCAAAACCTTGAAGACTACCATATATATACTCTCATTTATAATTCAAATTGTTGTTCCTATTCCCAGCCCATAACAATTGTTGGATTATGGATTATGGAGTACCTGGGATTACCTTAGATCGCATTGAGATATAATTTTCTCTTAATTAAAGTTCATTAAAACTTTTTTTCAAATATTACTTTTGTAAATTGTTTAAAAATTTGTTTCCTTGTAACATTTCATGTACGTGTGTTCGTTCTCCTGCAAATCTAATAAATTAAAAACAAAAATACATTTTATTTCTTTCTTCTTGTATATTTTCTGCATGTCTGACTTGCCTTAATCAATATTGTGTGTCTGAATGTAATTAAGTTGATATAAAGTAAAAATTTCATTAAATCCTCTTGTTATACCACCCATAATCTGATTGACCTTCTTACTCTCCTACATCATCTATTTATTCTCCTTTAAGCACTTTGATATATTTTTAATGCACAAAAAAACTCGTAAATTTTCTTTTTTATTTTGAAAGAAAATATTTTGCAAAATTTTAAATTTTATTAAAACAAAATGTATTTATTAAATTATTTATTTTTGTAAAAATTACTTCTTACATATTATAACAATAATAATAATAATGTCCTTTCATAGTTTATCCTTATTAATTTATTAATAATATTGCTTTTATTTTTTTTTTTTTTTATTAAATTTAAAACTGAGAATTTAGTTTTTAGCTTTAGATTTTAATTTAGCTGAAGCTGTTTTATATAAAAAATTGGTGTTGTGATTATTGTTATTGTGGTTGTTGGAGGTAATGGCATGCTTTTTTTTTACAATAATAGCTTCTTAGAAAATTATCTAGAATTTAGAATGATTTTAGATAATATTTTAATTAGAAAAAAAAAATAGTAAAAAATAAAAACATAGTAAAAATGTACAAATTTCACCTAAGCAGGATTGTTTTTTTTTTTTCCTAAAATTTAGTTAGACTGATTTATTTTAAAATTAAACAAACTAAAAAATTTTACAAAATTGTAATAAAATTAGAAATTAATCTATATAACATAATATATAATTAATATTTTTTTAAAAACTATAAATGAAAAAAAAAATGAATTTAAAACTATTTCCATGATTTTTATTAAACACGGTAGATAGCGCTGTAACAAAAAATTATTTTTATCGAATTTTTAGACAATTCCAAAGGAAATTTATTCTGTTAAATGCTCTACGAATCTTACTGGAAACAATAATAAACAGTAAAATTTACGATAGTCAGAATTATCCTTGTTATTAACTTTTAATTAGTACTTTTCCTTACTGAATGGTGTAATGACTAAGGAGGACGTTTTCGTTTATATTAACATACCGGTGTCTACTTTATTAATCAAATTAATCCGAATATAGACTGAAATTTCATCTGAAAATAATTCCAAAGGAAAACAATTTGCAGATCTATCCCTGTGTTTACATTAACTAGCAATTGCAGTCAACAAATTCTTCTTTCTCCATTAAAAAATCTAAAGATTTTTTGGTTGGCACTTGGTGAAACATCTTTTTTAGAAATTAGTACAAAATTTATTTATTTATTAATTTTTAATTAAATTAAATAAAAACTTGTTATTGTTTCACTAATTAAGAAATTATTAAAATTTTCTTATATATTTTATTTTAACATTTACATTAATATAAAATTTGAGTCGACATGTTTCGTCCTTCTAAGACATTATCAAGATCTTCTTTATCTTTCGCACTTGTGCGCTTATGCTCCGAAAAGGCTTTAAAAAGAGAAAGTTGAATGTGTTGACTATCAGCATATTATCACGATCATTATCATTTATCCTATTGCTTCAATTAAAATTTTGATGTATATTTATTTTATTACTTGCTTGTCAATTGAAACCAATTGAACAAATCAAATAGATGATGATTAGTCAATCACAATGTGTATTAACGATTAATATCGTTAATATAAACATTCTTCAATGTTCCTCAACACCCTTATAGGGAATATAAATGTCATTATCAACACCAGTAGTCAGTACTATCATCAAGTACGATTACTGGGACATATATTGCAAAATAAAGCCAGTAATATTTCAGATTAATAGTTGTATAAAATATTGAGTCTCAACTTCAATCTAACGTCTCGTATGATTTAAAAAAAATTATTTAGAAACAATTAAAAATAAAATACAAAAATATTTATGCAAATTATCTGAACAATTTTCAGTGACCAATTAACCTAGCTGATCATTTACATACTTTAAATTTGGTATGATTTAGCTAAATTAGTCACTAGTTAATATTTCACATCAACTTCTATATGCACTTACTCTCCTTATGATATATATATATATATATTAAATTTTTATTCGTTTGTGTTTTAAAACTGATGTTTTATGCTCATGATGATCATATCACTTCGATGAACATTTTTGCTTCACCAAAATATGGTTCAGTACATTACTAGATGCTTAACAACTGCATTATATCATTGATGTCCTTGTTTTCTTTATTAAGGTTTCAATTTACCCATCAGATAAAATCTAATATTAAATCTAATTTATAATAAGTTGGTGATTCAAATCTAATGTCAGATTCTATTTTAATGTCAGATTTTCATCAAATTTAGACCTAATTTTACATTTTGTCTAACTTTCAAATAATACTTTAGCTGAGCCTGTCTGATTTCAAGTTAAAAAAAAAACCCTAAAATTAAAATTTTCATTTTAATCATTATCTCATTTCTAATTTTTAAAATACCACTCAATGTCTATGTAGAACCTCAAGAACCTCTAAAATAAACTTCGTTACCATATTATCTAAAATTAATTAACCATTTATGGAATAAATAATAACTATTAATTACAGTTTCTTTAATATAATAATTATTATATCCTATACAATAACTCGTATTAAAATGTTATAATACTAATATTATTATTAAAAAAAAAAAAAAAAAATAAGAATAACATTACAGATAAAATAACATTTAACAGTTTATTGAAAAAAAAAATTATTTACAATTAATATTTGATTAATAAATTAATATTATTAATCATGGAAATGGTTTTTATGTATATATATATATATAAATAATGTTTTCTTAACAATGTGAATTAGTATTAGTAAACAATATACAAAAATGTATATATTTGTTATTTAATTATAGTAATTTTCCTAAAATAGTTAGTAAAAAAGTTTTCCAAATTAATTAAAAAGAAATGAATGCTTCTTGAAAATTTAGTTCTTGTTTATTTTTTATCGTTTTTTGTTTTTTTTTTTTTGTTGTTTATCAAATTGTATCACACATTTAAATGTTTATTTTTCAATGTCAAGTGACAATAATTAAATCTATAAAAAAAAATTGGTTATTGTAGAACAAAAAAATATTCCGATTAATTTCAACCTATTTTTTTCGATTAAATTTTACTTTGTTCGAATTAAATATTACAACTTTGGTACCAAATCGTTTCAAATTAAATTTTGTTTAAATCTTGAATGCAGTAAAAAAAATTCATTAACTTGATGAAGTTCGCTAAATTTTTTTTTTAATGTTCACCATCGTTTACAGTTTCGATATCTTTCGTTGTTTTTCATGTTAAGTCATATCTAAATTTCAGTAGTATTTCTAATTTAACAGTATCCTGTTTGAACATAATATTCCCTAAATTTAGTTTTTAATATATTTTTCGTATACACTACAGTGGTGTTGGATTCGTATAAACTATTTTGCATAGCAATAGACAAATTAAAAACTGATTCTAACAATTTTTGTTGAGTGACAAATTACAAGCAAACTCTTTTTTGTTTATACAGAATCTGTTATAAGTTTCTGTGTTAATTGATTATGAATGTTGATAAGCTAATTAGAGTTGTTTTCAATTCCAGAATCCTTGCAAAATTATAAAACAATGTTAGAGCTGTTTTACAATGTCATTCTGGTTGAGTTTTTAATTCGCATTACAACTGTAGTGGTGGTCGGTTATTTTTTAAGATCATAAATTTATAGTAACTAAATTTTCATAATAAAATTCAATACTATTTTGTTGACCTCTTTAATTTGCGTTGCCTTTAATTAATTTCGACGAAGCCACTAGAAATTTTAGTGATCATTAATATGCACAGTGATAATCGATATGATTACGTTTACATAATATAATGTAAGTGAAGTAAATTAATCTCAACAGAACAATGCTCAAATAACAAAACAATGTTAGACATATTTTTATTATATGTAAACTAACAAATTTATTCGAAATTCTGCAAATAAATTTCGAAAGTCCATTTTCAAAATATTTTTGACAATTAAAGAGTCAACGTCTTATGATACAAATAAATCAATTTATAACAGATAAGTAAACAAAGGAAAATCGAACAAGGTAAATAAAATAAAGGTTGAAATTAATTTGAAAATTAAATATTTAAAAGCAGTATAACAATTGAGTATAACAGTATAACAGTTAAGTATAACAGTCGAGTATAACAGTATAACAGTTTAGTTTTAAATTAGAATTATTTTTAGAATTAACATGTAAAATATAGAGTAATAATGGTAACCAAACATTTGATGGTGATTAAGAATTGCAACTAATTTTTTTTTTTTTATTTTTAGTAGATATATTTTTGTATTACAAATTTTTAATAGTAAATTTTTAATAGTAAATAGCTTGTCTCCTTTAACTTTTAATACATTTTAAAAACTACTATAGTGTTGTTATTGTTGTTCTTTTTTTCTGTTTGAATAGATTTTTCTTATGTACTACAAAGTATTTTCAATTTAGAAAAACAATTCTTTTATTTTTGTATATTTTCTCTAATTTTTCCAATTTTTAATAGAATAGAATCATTAATTTAAATATGTATATAAATAATATGTACTAAAATTTAGCTCTATTTAAAATAATTAAATAAATTTGAAAAAAAAAAATATTAAATAAATAAATAAAAATAGAATTAGATATACAGAAGCATAATTTTTTTTAGAAAAGGTGAATTTTGCCATTTTTCTCGTTTTTATTACAGGTTTCAAACAACACCCATAAAAGCGTTTGCCTGCCTTACAACAACAAGGTAAGCTTTGTGTTTTTTTTTTATATATATTATTATTATTTTTTATATTGTTTTTTTTTTTTATTAATTACAACATTATAAAATAGAATTTTCTTTTATATAATACATAAATATAAATATATATATATTAAAATACAAATAGGTATATTAAATGATATAGTTTCCCTTATTGAATTAATTTTGTGATATAGATATGCATATGTTTATATAGATATACATATGTTTATATATAGATATACATATATATGTACATAGCTTAGATTTTAATGAGTTTGATTGTGTGTACATATAAGTAGGTGTATTTAATAAATGCACAGAGTACTTCAGTTTAATGATAGTCTTTAATTTACAAGATATTTACTTGAAGAGTATAAGGAAGGGCTTTTGAATTGTTGAGTAAATCTCACCTAGGATGCTTAGAATATCCTAATAAAAAGCACCAAAATGTATATTTTGTACTGTATGTAAATAACAATCTAGAAAAAGGTAGGATAATCCACTAGTTTGTCTGTATATTAGTTTGTATATGTACATAGTTTTGTCGGAATTTTAATTAAATTGTGCAATACAGATTTAAAGACTTAATCAAAGCTTAATTGGTTAGCATTATTCGCTTTGATTTGAATAAAATTCCAGAAATTTTATATTTCTTTGACCTATTGGAAATATAGTTTTTATTTTAGTGAAAGATAAAAGACCTTTCTTTTCGATAGTTTACAACAAGGTAAGGTTTAATTCTCTTTCTTATATCTAAGTACATTAAAAATATTAAATATGAACAATACAAATAATAAGTGTTGCCAACTTCGAGGTTGATTGTTGACAGAAATATTATTGTACCAAAAAAGAAAATAAATTTTTTAGCCAAAAAAAAAATATGAAAATAAAAAGATTGTACCCGGCAGTACTGTTCAACTGTCTTCCTTAACAGCAACAATTATATGAAAAATCAGGATACAAAATATTAGAAACGAGAAAAAAGTATAACAATGATTAATGAAAATTTAATTTCAACATTGGAAATAAAATAAAATTGAAAAAAAATTAATCTCATTATATACAGGTACAACTCTATAAATATAACTAAAATCAAAATAATTAAATTAGCGGGAGTTCATAAATTATTAATGACCATTGTTTAAAATTAATTTTAATAAATAATTTTCATAATTTTTGTTTTAAATTAACTGATAAAGTTCTTTGAACTCTATACACTTCCATTAATTGATAGAAGGTGTAAGTGATATAATTTGGAAGAAAAATGTTTGATTGTAACTAAATTGAATTGAATTAAAAATTTTATGCCACCGGATTTTCCATATAAGTAGTTTCAACTTAACTCCTATTGTGTAAAACAATTAATTTCTCATATTTTCAAAATTAATCTTTACTAAGTTATACATATTAAATATTATATACATTTGAAGGTATTTTGAAGGTCATTCAATTTAAATTTAAAGTTTAATTTAGTAAATCAGAAGCTACTTACTGTGGGGAAGAATTTTTCAGATTTAATTTGAATGGCTATGACTTAACTATTGTGTAAATTGATTTTGTTCTTTCCAAGCCATTGACGGTTATTTATCATTTCAGATTTGATACGTTATTGGACAGGTGTGATGCTTAATAGTTTGAAATAAATAAAATAGGAATAATAATTGCTCTCTTATATAGTTTTACAGTCCAGTCATAAAACATAAGGTTATAATTTTCAGACTTTTGTTTTGTGAAACTTGCAAATTCGGAATGTGTGTTACTAAAAATAAAAATAATAACTAATTTTTCTGTTTAAGCTACAAAACAAGCAGTGATTAAATAATTTAACATGTAAAATCCGTTAGAATAAATAATCTGCTAATGCGTCGGTCTATTAGATTATATATATATAGACTGATAGAATTTGGGATCTGTAGATGTTTAAGCATGATATTTTTAACGATTTCTGGCAATTTATTTTTAGTTTTTCTATACCACAATTATTATGTAATATTCCATTTAGTACCACTACTTGTTTCCGTATTAGATTCAAGCATTCGATTTACATGGCCAGCTCATCTTAGACTTTGGGCCGTTGAAAACTATACAATGACTTTATTCTTAAACAGATTGTTGAACTCGCTGTTAGTTCTAATTTCATACTTTCCATGCATTGCTTCTATTTACACACTCTCGAGTATTTTTGAGAGAATTATTCTTTCACATATATGCGTACACTGTTCTCTTTGTCGTACGTTTATAGACTGTACCCATACCTAAATTTATTAAACTTTATATATTGTCATATTGGCTTTTTTGGATAATTAATTTTGATTATAGCAATTTTCTGTTTGCATATAGTAGCATCTATTTCCAGTCTGGATTCAGTTGCGAATACAGCATTATATACTATTTTCGTTTCTTATTGTTGTTCCTATATAGTATAGAGTAAAGCTTGTAATTCATTCAAAATTTTACTCTCTCATTGTTGTATTATGCGTATTTTTTATCTGCAAAAATGCGTATTTCTTGGCAAATTTAGATATTTTGTTTTATAAATAGTTAAGCCTAATTTTTTTGGTTCAGTTTTTAATTCCACAAATACCTCTACCATTTTGCGCCATGATTACTATATACGCAATCCGCACGTGCAATTATCTTTATATTTATTGCATATACTAAATATAGTTTTATAACTTTACTATAGCGTAATGTAGAATTAAGTTAAATAATAATGCGGATAGGACATCTCCTTATCGTACCTCCCGTTTCAATTTCAAATTCACAGATTATTTGGTTGTTCAATTGTTTAAAAACTTGTCATGAAAACGTGTATTTTGAATTATTGTAGTGAGAATTCTATATCAATCCATGATAGCCCATTCTATACTTCGAAAGATTTTAAATACGGTCTTAATAAACCAACAGAAGCTCCGATTTATACTTATATTTACACCAACTATAACCAACGGGTGCCTCCAATTTATACACAAATATACTTCTAAAATATAAAATTGTAAAAAAAAAAAATTAATAGTAGTTGACATTCGCAATACAAAATTGTCAGCTAAAGTCGATTTGCAAATAAAAACAATCGCGATAACGTCCTAAATTTAATAAAATTGTTTCTGTAAATAGAATTCAACATTTTTTTAATAATATTAATCCCGAAAGCACATTTAATTATAATAACAGAAAAATCAAGTTTTTTCGTATATTTGGTTTTAAATTAAATTTAAATAAATAAAAATTAAATTAATATTACAAACTTTTTATATTTCTTTATTATATTAATTTAAAAGGAATAAAGAAAATTATTTTACTAGGATCAGTAAAAGAATTTCCATTAATAAATTTTTTTTATTAAAAAAAATATTTTTTTTTTTGCCATTGGGGATGTAATTTCAATAATGGAAAACAAATAATGGTTAAAATAAAATATTATCAAATCTAAACAAATCTTTAATAAAGATAAAATTTTATTGCAAAGATAGATAATAGACAAAAAAAAAATATTTCTTTAAATATTTGATTAAAAATATTCAGAAAAATATTCCATTAAATTTCTGTAATTTTTATTTATATATAACAGGTAGTGATAAAAATTAGAAGGATAGATGGAATGGAGTCATATCGCTAAAAATCGTTTCGAATATGCTATTGGGATAACATCAATTTTAACAATGAAATTCGTAATATGGTGCTTAAACATTCAGTATTGAAATAACATCAATCAACGGAGATTAAATAATAATGCTATAACGCTAAGAGGCTATGTTAACGTACTTCAAATACCTAAAAACATAATAAAAATAATTGGTTAAAAATTAAAGTTACTGACTCGAATAGTTGAACGCAACATGTGTCCTACCCAACTTTGTCACTTTGTTTACTTTTATAAAGTTCTTAGTCATAAAAATTGGTTAAGGGAATTTTTTTCCCTTTAGCCCTGGTGGGAGCATAGGACATCAATTTGACTCTTCCATTGCTCTCTATTGTATGCAGTGAACTTTATTTTCTCCCAAGTTCGTTTATGTCTCATTAGCTCAGAAATCGTACGTAGTTCGACGTTAGATGTTGTTGGGTTTATTATATTAATATTTTCAAAATTAAATTTTTTTAATAAATACACAATTCTTATTTTTTGTTCTTGTTGAGCAATTTTGTATGTGGTTATCATCCAAAATTCTGTTACACATAGACGTAATTTATATGAAGGTATGAATGGCGAAATATGGTACAACAACGAGCAAAACAAAATAAAGAAAAAAATGTTTTTTTTTTTAAATTTATACCTTTAATATTAAATACTTAAACTACCGTACTTAAACTACCAAAAATAAACTTTGGAATCGTAGCTTGATATGGAATTTTCAAAGAAAATGATGCGATGATATACAGAAAATCCAAATTGGTCAAAAGTTTTGACAATGTTTCATTATATTCATTTTAAACATAAATAAATTAACGTCGAGGCACGTTAATTAAGACAAATATAAAAAATTAATTGTAACTGCTTAGATCACATTGATAGACTGTACAATATAATCTACCTGTCTGTCTCCATGGTACAATGACTTGTCAAGAGTTTTGAGTTGCTTCGCAATCGTTCTGCAATCCTATATTTAGCAATCTTTTATGGTTATTTTCATCTAGCTTCTGAATATCAATTCTATAACATTATTTTCATAATACATTACGTTTACATTAACATCATTTTGAAATGAATTAAAAGAATGCATTATTTTTCCATATAATTCATTAAAGTTAATTTTATGAATTATTAATTAAAAGTAATGTATTAAAATAATTGATTATATTCTAAAATAATGCGTTGCCTACAAAATGGATCAAAAATGAATTAAAATTAGTTCAAACTATTACTTTTGAATTGAAAAAATAATTGAAACACTTGAATAATTTTTTAATTGTTTTTCAATGGTAATTCAAATAATTTGAGTTATCTTTGGTAGTACATTATACATATGTAATGTATTATTTTTGATTATAATGAATTATTTTAATGAATTAGTAGAAAAATAATAATTCAAAAAATTGTATACAAAATTTGTTTATAAGTTAGTAGGTTAGGTATGTAGATAGGTAAACCGGAAAAGAGGTACTAGTTTATATATTTAAATTGCACATTCCTTCAATAACTCAATATGTGGTGAATCCATAAATGTATGCGAGATTATGAAATAAAAACATCTAAATATAGAAAATGTACATTTCCAAGTCTATGGTTTGTCTTCAAACCAAAAATAAAGAACTGGTATTACTTTATTTTAAAAAAGAAAATATACTCGACGTTTTATACATTTACATTTGCCTACGCATTACAAAAAGTAATAGAGTAAAAGCAAAATTAGTTTAGTATAGTGAAGTGAAAACTAGTTCAGAATAGTAATGGGACAATTGATACACTGATAATTATGGAACAATATAATTCCCAGATAATTGTAATTACTGATATGATAACGTCAGCTCAGTATGCTAAAAACTTTGATTGTATTGATTATTGATTGATATCTACAGCGTTCTAAAATTATTTATATAAAATACACAAAAGCTTTTTTATTTTTGTTTTTAGAAATATTTCAGCCCAATTTAAGAGTACTATAAAAATAAAATTTTCCAATATAATGTTGAGTGTAATTGTAGAAAAAAAACTAATTACCCAAAATTTTACAAAATTTTCATTAAGCGATTTTCGACTTACTCAAAACTAGCTTTGAAAATCTTATAATTTTCATTTTATAACTTTATTTTTGTAATTTTAATACGCTTAAATAAATCAAATAAGCAAATCAAGTATAAGTAATCGATACTGCTAATTTCGCTAAAGCATTTTGTTCATAATAGTAGCGAATTAAGTTTGTAGTAGTACATTTTATAACATTCTAGTATATATACATTTATAACATTAATATAGTATAAATCATATTTTTTTTTTTATTATTTTTTTTTTTTTGCATAGCCAAAACACTAGGTGGGGACCTTTTATACCGATTGGTACGTTTGGCTAGGGTGGGAAAGGTAAATTTGGAAAGGAGGATGGTAAAAGGGAAGGAGGACAATTACGAACGAAGGTGTTAATGTTCCTCTTGAAATTGTTTAGGTCATAAATATAAAATTTGTCATGTTTTGGGAACACATAAGATGGAATTTGGTTCCACATTCGGGATGTTGAAGTTATAAACGAATTTCCATAACTTGTCTTTTGCCATATAGAGATTTCAATGGTGTAGGGATGAGCACATGCTGCCCTTCGTGTTTCGCGGGAGAAACGCTTAAGTGGAGGTAATATAGATTTAATTTCCACTGAGCATGTGCCGATGCCTACGATATATCTATAAAAAAGTGAGGGGAGCCAGATGGACTGTCACATTTGGGTCGTTGATTAGACGAATAGCCCATTTTTGGACTTTATCCAAATGTTTTAACGCAATACTAGAGGCGCCAGCCCATATGTGAAAATTGTACTCCATTTTGGGTCGTATGAAAGCTTTATAGATTTTCAAGAGGTCACAGGAGGAGAAGTAAGCCTTGCAGCGGCTAAGAAATCCGAAACATTTGGCTGCGTTTTTTGCAACATCAAATATATGATCATTCCAGATCATTTTTCGATTAATATTAGAATCTAAATGACGTGTCATAAACGTTGCTAACTTCACATACAAATATGAAATCATAGTTAAAAGTTCAGTACAATCAGCTGAAATTCTTTTAAAATGTTTTCGGTCTAATTCAATCTAACATAATTAAAATGACAGTATAATGCAATGTATTATATGCAATGTAATAGTAATGCATTGTATATATTACCATTTCTGCATGTTTTTATTTTGCAGTGCTGCGCTTATGAAAATTTCTAGTTTAGTACGTTGAGTGAAACAAACATAAAATATACAAACATTTGAGTAGTTATTAATAAACGCAAATATAAAAATTAACAAAAAAGATATATTTAGCAGAAACAAATGAAAACGGTTCGGTTCATGATTGTCAATATCCCGTTTTGTCTGTTTAATATGTTATGAAAATATAACCATCTTATCTACCGGGAAATAATAGAAAGCGATTTAACAAGTTAAATAATTATGGCATAACACAACAAGAAAAAGTGAAAAATAGAACGTAAAAGCTATATGCCATTATGTTTACACAGATATTAATATTTGCTTCGATTCCCCTAAAACGTTTAATATGATGACAATTTTTTTTTGAATATACCGCATAAAATGTGCAGGGTTGGGAATAATAAACAAATCTTTGAAGTTTAATTTATAATTAAATTATAAACCTTTAAATCCAATTTTTCATTAGAATAATAATATTTTCATACCATAACAATATTATGTATGTAGTAAGAGTCCCGACAAATTACTCAGAACCCAATAGAAAACCAAAACATCATAATCTATATTGATTTTCTTAAGATATTTTATTTTCTATAGAATCCTATTAAATTATTCTATATATTTGATTGCATGTAATGTATAGGTACATCTACCCCTACTTGTATGAATGTATATTTTATTTTTTATATACATAGGTAATATTATTATATTAAGGTATGATGAATAAGGATTTTTGTTTTTTAAATTAAATTTATTTAGGATAATAAATTATGTTTATTTTCTTATTACGTATAATTAAAATGTTATTGATGTTAAGTTTAGATTTTGATTTTTTTTTTTCATTTTCATTTTTTCTTTATTATTTTATTATATGGAATTTTTATTTTCTTATATATGTTATGTTTATGGATAATGAATGGATGTGTGTATGTATATATATGTATTGTGTAGAAAATGTTAAAGGATTTTCTTTTGAGTAATCAAAAAAAAAAGAAAAAAATTTATGAATTTGAATTTTTTTATTTTTGATGATTCGCACAATAAAATAAAATTAAATTAAAGAAATTTTGTTTAGTATGTATTACATATAGAGGGTAGGCGGTTATAGTTAAAATATTTTAGATAGAATTATTATTTGCTATTTTTGGTCTAATCAGATAAATAAAAAGGATAATAATTTTATGATCAATTTTTAAATAAATTTAATTATAATTTTTTATAGTGTATGAACATTGACTGTTTACAGAGTTAATTAGAAATTTATGCTTACATATTATGTTAATAAAGTTTTGAGGGTGGGCAAAGGGTTAAATAAATTTTGGTTTTTTTATTGTAAATTTTTTTAATTAAAAAATATGATTGCTAGTCTTAATATTTTTCTTTATTATTTTGTTTTTTAGCATAGGGTTTCTATATTTTTTTTTTTTCATATATTCATGAAGAGGACGAAGAACTTACTTCAGGTAGTATATCACGACCTTCAAAGATCTAATGTGTTTCTTGACTTGTATATCACAATTATACATATATATCTACTTTGTCAGGTTGGATTGTCTATCCAGACCCATTTTAATCCTTTCCAAAAGAACTTTCAACATAGCTCAAAAATTGTAGTTCTGACACTGCGCATCAACTTTCAATATTCATTATTTTCACAAAGCAACTTATGAGCCTTTTCATTTAATAGAAGTGTTTTTTGTCTTTTATAATTTAACTATATAAAGTCATTTTAAAGTTATATGTGTGTGGAGTTTGATTGTAATTTTTAAGTTATGCTAAACATTAGGTTTTAACCTTTATACACCAATGCACAGCTTGGACTAATTGAGGTTTGGGAAAACAAAAATGTACTTTGATCTTTAGAAACATTTTGAATAAATTTGCTAATATTAATCTTGGAACTTTAGTAATAGGTATATGTAGGTATATTTTTACATTGATGAAACACTTTTGTTGGAATATGGTTTTACATTGAGAAAATTTTAAAACATACAAATTTCCATAGTCAGTTTTGAATCACATAATAATGTGCACTGTGTAGGGGTGAGCAGTTTAAATGCCTCTCTTCTTCTTCTGCGGAAATATTTAAGGGGTGACATTAAGGTTTTTATTTTGTATCAATATAAAATAGGAAAAGTGATCCAACAATACTACGATTTTCAAGTCGTACAAGGTGGGACATAACATTGAGATTGTCGTTAAGATTAATAGCACCCTTCTTTTGAGACTTTTGTCGACAAAATTAAATGCGGTTCGGGATACACCGCGTCATGTATGGGAATTGTATTCCACCTGGAATCGTATGTATGATTTATACTTTATACATGTTTAGCATGTTCTGGGTTCGTGACTCAAACAACTCAAACATCTCATGATTTTCGGCAATGTCAAAAATTGGGCATTCCATATATAATTTTCTTTTTTATCTACATTCCCGAGATATTCAAGTGTTCGGTTTGCTGAATACGTACATCCATTAATAATAGGGTGAGGTCAAATTAATTAGTTTTATGCGAGCCTAGACAGCTTTGAGTTTTTTCTCCAGTCAAAAATAATCGTTTAGTCATGGTTGAGCATTCTGGCCATCATGTTACATTTACTATCACCAGATGGTATTGTAGCATGTGATTTTCAAAGAAAATCGAAGGATCTGCAAAACTATATATGGATAGAATTGTAAGTTGGTAAATACCAAAAAGAGAATAGGTGATAGAATTGATCCTTGTGGAACACTAGCGCTAATATGATACTTGTCAGATATAAACCTGTCAATTAAGACACGAATCGAACGATTTCAATTCATTTTCTAAAAACAGAACCCAAAATCTTCCAGTTGTTGAGCCATATTTTCAGTAAATAAAAATTTTATTGCAATTTAAATGAACCAAAAAATGGATGAATATGGAAAAACTATAAACTGTTTGCAAAACTTGCTACTTTAATTTATTTAATTGTTGGAAGATCAGTTTTGAAAAATTTTACAGTTAACGTAACAGTAATATTATTATGATTATACATCATGTGTATTTACATGAAAGAGTCTATTTTGTAAAAACATTTTTTTATTTTAAATTTCATAAAACTAATTTGAAATAATTCGTTTTCAGTTTAAAAATGGTAGACCTAGGTAACAAAACAACGTAATTTGAAATTTATTTTTATTTTGAATTTCCATTTTCTCTCCTCTAAAAAAAAACAATTTACTCTTTAAACATTTTTTTTTCAAACTATGTAAAATATATTTTATTTGAAATAAATAGTTGACTTCTGGCATATAAAACGGCACAATGAGTTATGTCCTTTTTAAACTTATTAATTTTTCCGCTAATTAACTTCTTGTTAAATATCTTATTACATACTAAGAATAGCAGAAATTTCACACCTACTTCAAAAATTCTATTTATTTATCCTTGATCCTACATGAAATTAAACTATATTATTATAATGTTTATATACAATTAGTATATCCTTATATTAAATTTCTTTGAATTTTCTAAAAAGGAAAAAAAAACAACAAAATAAAAAAAAAACGGAAATTAACGACACTTTAAAGTAAAAAAAAAAAAATAAAATTATTTAAGGATTTTTAAGTAAATTTAAGAAAAACTATACATATATATATATGTACATACTCTTTTAAATTAGATTTTCTTTAGTCATGTACATATATACATTTCCATTAATTCATTTGAAGTTTAATGGTTGAGGAGTTTAGCCTTATTGAAAGTCTAAAGGCAAAAAAAAAAAAAAATAATTATTTAAAGTAAGTTAAGAAGTTAAGTATGATTTCTATAAGGAACTGTGGAGTGTGAGAAAATCTTAAAAAATAAAGGATGTTATTCAATTTAAGTAAGTAAATAGTTTTTTTTTCTCTCATTTTTATTTTTCTTGTTGCTTTTACAATATACATTTTTTTACTATCCTTTATATTTGTAAAGTTGTTTGTGTTGCGTTCTGTTTTAAAGATGGTAGAAAAAAAAGTTCAGTTCAGTAGGTTTTTTATATTGGAACATGTTGTTTCCTTTTCCTATTTTTTATTTTACTAAATATGTTGTACTCTCTCGTATTCTCTCTCTCTCTATATATATATATATATATACAATTTACAAAGTCACGTTCATACATACTATACTTAAAATTGTCGTATTTTTAGTTAAGAAAATATGTCGTTTTTTTTTTTTCATTTTTCCTACTTAAATTCAAGAAGACAAGTTGATTTGTTACAGATGGCAAATGAATGTAATACAACTCTGTAAATTACCTAGATATTTTGATTTTCCAAGTCTTTATTACAAATCTACGCATATATTGTTGAATATGTGTGTGTGTGTGTATATATTTACAAAATAAGGATATTTTATTTCTTTGTTTTTCTTTTTTTCCCTTTTTTTTTGGGTTGAAAGCTTTAATAACATTTAAAAGTGATGAATAGTTAGTTCCTTTCATTTTTATGGGAGCAAGAACAAGATTTTTTTTAATAATAAAGATTAAATAGTCGTTATTAAGTAAGTACAGTGATGGAAAAAAAATATTGAATAAAAAAAAAGTGTTCACGCACTTTAACACATTTTCTTATTTTAATTCTGTTTTTTGTTCTGTTTTTTGAGCCATTGGATGCTGGTTATATCACAATCTATAATTATAATTTACAAGCATTTAGGGACTTGCGCAGTAGACACCTTTTCATTTTATTTCGATTCTCCTACTCCTTAATGAACTTCTAATATAATATATAAGTTGTATATAAAACAATAATGCGCACACAGTTGAAAATTTTTTACTCATCATATGATTTTTTTATTAAGCAAATACATTATGCATATGTGAGATCTTATTAAAATAATAAACAACAGCAAGCAAACCAGTTATTATAATTTACATTATGTACTTGCAAATGAATCTATGTACATATGTAAAAAAAAAACAAAAAACAAATTCATCTAAAATAAAAAATATAAAAACAACAAAAAAACAAATCACTTGAATTCTTAATTTTTTATCTTTTTAAGTAACTCTTTCTAAATTTTGGTTATTTGTAGTAATAATATAGTTTTTATTAAAATTATGTATATGTAGGTATACCTCTGTAATGACAAAATTTTTTATTTTTAGTAATTTTATCCACTAAATGCCACTTATTATAGGGAATATATCGGAAACGAAGCAGTATATGAGGGACGTGTATTTATGTGTCCTAAATAAAACTTACTAACCACAAAACTTTTTATTAAACACGAGTGGTTTCTGCTATATCGTGCGAAGTCTATGTCAGTACGTAAATTACTGTTTTTTTAAAAACTTTCAATTTGACTCAACAGGAGCCCCTAGTCTATATTATAATTTACTTTATTGTAAATTGCTTGATCTAAGCTCAGAATAAGTAAATTAAATAAAATCAGATAATGTAGTTATTCATCTACTACAATTATCTTCAAAATTATACCATAAAAATTGAATTAACCGAAAATAAGAGATAAAATAGTAAAAAAATATAGCTTTAGCAAGATACAGTAATCTCCCGATTTACGAAGGCTCGTTTTACGAAATTTCGAAATTACGAACATCATTCGTAAAGTACAAAATTCGTCATGCGAATGAAAAATTCGCTACTACGAACAAAAGTGTAAAAATTAATTTTGCTATAAAAATCTCTGGTAAACTGACAGCAACTACGGTTCACGATTGGAGCTAAAGCTTGATGTTTTACAACGGCTCGAAGCAATTGAGAAAAATAAATAAATAGGAAAAGCTTTAGGTCTCGCTAAATCAACTGTTTGTACAATTAAGAACAGTCAAGATAAAATAAGAAGAAATAGAATCTATTTCAAGTGCTAGTTTAGATGAACTATCATCTATACTGGTTGAGACGAGAGCTCATACGACACATCAGATTAAATATAACATTTATAATTAATATTTTTTTCTTAATATGTAATATCAAATGTTATTTTTTTATAAATAATGTAATTTTTTTCTTATTTTCTAATCACATTGTTTTAAATGTTTCTAAAAATAGATCTTCGTATAACGAGCATTTTGGGTACGCATCTATGTATTTTTAATACAAAGTTATACTAATATGGATCTCGTTTTACAAATATTTTCAATCACTGGAAGGCATCTATTTATTTTCAATAGAATGCCATACTAAAATTGGGTTCGCTTTACGAATATTCGATATACATATACATTTTCACAGAACGTATCCAGTTCGTAAATCGGAAGATTACTGGTAGTATTGTTTTTAAGAGTAAATTGACAATTCTAATGATGTTTTAATAGCGTTTGAATAGTTCATTTTAGCAGTTCATTAGAGTGGATAGAAAAAAACCTAACTAAATTATTTTGACCTAATATAGGGAAAATGTAGAAAAGGCATATGAAATTGAGAAGTATTTATGTTTTCTAAACAATTCCATTTTCAAAACTTTTTATTAAAACATGAGTGTTTACTGGTTGATAGTGAAAAGTCTATATCAGTCCATAAATCTAAATGTTCTGTTAAAAACATTAAATTTGGCTTTAATATGGTATATGTAGTCCCTTGTATTATAATGTTAGATATTTGGAATGGTATTGGTTAATTCTTCTTGATTTTTGGTTGTGTGAATCCATTCTGCTACTGTTTTGATATTGTTCGGCCACGAAGATGTCTACTTTCTGTTGATATTCTATTTCCCATTTATTTTTCCCTCAATGATAAATAACATTGTTTGTATTTACATAAAATGACTACAATATAGTTTATTGAAAATAGTTTGATATATTATTTTTTTTTATAAATATCCTTTGAATTTTACTAAAAGTCCGTTTTGGTGTGTCACGGAGCGGACAGTCTCTAGTGAAGAATACGAAATTGATTCATGTTTCGATATTCCACCTTTTCAACGGAATTTTAGTCTGCCTAGACGTCTTGTGTCTTTGGTTCAGGATTCGCAGATGCTATGGGATGGAGCATTTTCATCCATTCGCTATAGATAGTCGCATCAGGTAGTCTCAACAAATACAGATAAAAAAATGCTTATGATAGAGATTTAAATAACTTAAACAAAATTTACTATAACGAAGAAAATAAGTTTTTATAGGGACTGAAAGCGCTTATTTTTTCTGTTGTCTCGGTAGAGTAAAGTCTCTTTATTTTCCAAGCATTAGAAGAATTATGTCAAAATACGGGGTTTTTATAGTATTCAAAATGTGGTATTAGAGATCAATGCATTCAAGCATACGAATGTGTTTATGAATATATATATATATATATATATTATTTAGAAGAGCTAATTCTAATATTCAGCTTTTAATGATGTACAAAACTAAAGATTAAATACAAACACATAAAGTATTCGGAGTCTTAAATTACGACTAATATGACGACTACAGAGAACTTTACCATAACTATATCTGAAGAATGTTTTTGTTTTTTTTTTTTATGGTGAGTTCTATGTAAGCGCGACCTCTTAAGATCTATTATACTTCTTCGTTTATCTCAGAATTGTAGGTCTATGTCCTTGATGAACGCCGTTATTGTTTTAATCTAAATTTTAGAATCAGGTGTATTTTCAGTGTATTCCTGGAAATATTTATGTCTTATGCGAGCTATGGCGTTGCAATCAGAAGAATCTCTTTCTCTAAGCAGAATCTGCATCTTTTCGTGCTCGATCTACCAATCTTGAACAGATGCTTGTTAAATGCTCCATGACCTGTAATAAACCATGTCAGCATTCTGACGTTGGATGTTCTCTCCCTGATTACCTAATTCAGTCTTTGGATATTTAGTTTGAAAAACGCTTTAGACTGCGTAAGCCTTTGGCAACTATCCCGTATGTTTAAGGTTTCTGTAGTTTCCCATTTGGAAACAAACCTTTGTAAGTAGGCATTTGAACGAGCAATACGTGGCACTAGTCCTAAGAATTGACTCTTCACAACTGTTTTTGCAAGAACATCTGCTTCTTCATTGCCTAGTATTGCTTCATGATGCTCAGCTGAAGAATGTTGATCTCGTTATTATCATTTTTCATTTCACTTCTTTTTCTCAGTTTTCTTCTAATCAAACGGCAATATTTTTAAATGTGGATTTACGTTTTATTTATTTTTCATTGATTGTGGACAGAAATGTTATTACTTGAATTTGGGTTTCTGTTCATATTCATCCATTTTGATTTTGTTTCACATTTATTTTTGATCCAATTTTAATTGTGGTGGATTGGTATTAGCCCAAATTTGATCTAGTTATGTGACGGCAACAGATGAATCACTATCCTTTTAAGGTAGAAAAGTTATTTAGCCTGGCAGTCTTATATTAAATTTTTTTTTTATATATATACAAGAAAGTTCAGTGATGGCGACGATATACGATAGAGGTTTGGTAATCCTAAATGTGCAAGTCATATTCAAGTCGAAGCCGAATGTATGTTTTGTATATATTAATAGGAGGTTGGAAGATGTAAAGTATTTCCTACTTCTGCTTAAGAGTTCTAAACATTTCGCTGCATCCTTCGTGACAGAAAAAATGTGAACTTGCCACAAAAGTTTGCTCTTTATTATGTATGCTGATTTTTTCTGTTCGTTCTGCAGTTCGGGGATAATTTAACCTGGTGTACAATTTCCATCCTGTTTTGGCTTGTCCATCTGTCATCTGTCTGCTAACTCCAATCGACAGTTGTTCTTGATTTTGTCTAATAAATTGAACTTTAAAATTTGATCAAAATCGAACATTCAAATTTGATCAAATTCTACAAAATAATTTTTATAATTCTTAATTTAAAAAAATTGTCGCTATTTTGTGCAATTCTTTGTGCCCTGAACTGTATCCAATATAATTGAAGAATATTTATTATATTTGTATTTGTTTTAATATAAATGATGCTCATAATTTTCTTTTGTTCAACCGCACCCAACCCCACAGTTTCTATGTAAGAGAAAAAATGTATTTTTTCGTTAAGTTCTATCTACAGACTTCACATATAAAAATTATTTGAATTCTCTAAAAAAAAAAATTTGGTGAGTTATTTTCTAGTAATCAGAAAATTTTCATCTTCCGACTGTACAAATTCTTCTTGATAAATTATATACCAACTCAAATCTATTTATATTCCAATGTTTTTCAAGTCTCAGCCTCAATTGTTCCGGTTCATGTTGAGTTTAGTTCAATTCACAATTTTTTTTTTTTTAAGTTTTTTTTAGTTTTTTTTTTTTGTTTTCTTTTTTTTTTATTGTTATATTTCAGAGTCACTTTTATTGTGTTATAAGTTTTCTATGAAAAATTTCCTTTTTTTACAGTTTTTATATTAAATTCTCTTGAATGTGAAGTTTCTCAAAATATTTGGGGAGGGATTATCATGTTGCGATTATCTATTGAAGGTAGGTAGCTTGGGTTGAAAAAATAATTGTATTTTTTATAGGATTTTTGTAAATTAGAAGCGATTTGATTACATTTGGTAGATATCGTCCCTGATTTGGTATTCTTCCACCCAACCAGAACTTACCACATATTTACACGCTGGGTGGCATAGTAGGTAGAGCGTCTGCCTTTCAACCGAAAGATCCCAGGCTCCATTCCCAATGAAGCAAAAAAATGCTTTATTAGTTTTTCGACCTGAGCTAGCACCCTTTGTCATTGGGATATAATAAATGACAAATTGACAGTATATACCCGGTGTCCCAGACCATGCGTATCAGCTTTTTAAGAGAGGAAGGAGCCGTTATTTTCTAAATCAAGGGTGCTCTATCGATTGGTGATATTTTCAAATTCCGGGAAGGAAGGGAAATCAGTTTTTTCATACCAAAATTCGCCGAAATTGGTTGAAATCGAGATTTTCAAATGGGAAGGGGTACTTTTTTATGCAAATTCGGATTCTACGTCAACAAATAAGTAACTTTTGTAAAGCAATTTTTTTTTTTTTGTTTTTTGTTTTTTTTTTTTTTTTGTTTAAACTTTGTAGCAACTCAAAACTCAGATAAAACATATGATAACATGAAAAACAAATTTATTTATAAAAATTATTATCATTAATTCTAGTTTATCAAAGTAAAATATTGAGCATTTTTGTTTCTGCAATTTTGTTCTGAATTTGCATTAAAAAGTACCTCTTCCCATTTAAAAATCTCGATTTCGGCCAGTTTCGGCGATTTTTAGTCTTAACCCGATTTGCGGTCCTTTCCGGAAGTTAAAAATGCCACCAATCAGTAGAGCGTCCTCGATTTAGTTAACAAACTTTTTTTTTAGTTTTAAAATAACGGCTCCTTTCCTTCTTAAAAAGCTGATACGCATGCTCTGGACCACCCGGTATAATGTGGTAACTAAATTAAATACTATGAAACTATTCTATTTAAGAAGTCTTAGTTCCTGACAATAGCAGTATTTTTTCACATTTAATGAGTTGATAAGCCAGTAATTTGTTAAATAAATACTCGAAATATTGTTGATATTGTAGTGTAAAATTGCAGTACCGTAATTAATTAAGAACGAAAAGGTGATTCTACCTAAGTTACTGTCAAGAGTGTAAAAAAAAATATATATACGGTTTTTGTAACAAAACTATGAGGGTAGATTGTTAGCAGTGAATGCCGGCATACAATCAGACCAAAAAACGTCAATTGTGGAGTTATGAAATCAAAAGCTTTCTATATGAATAAATCTTCACGCTAAAACCAATTAAAGCTTTTTAAATAGTAGTGGTCCTAAGCTTTAGTAATACACCTTGTAACAAATTCAAGTTAAAAAAATAATTTCATCCGAAAGTATAAAAATGTCATTATTTAAAAAACTTAAATTATGACCATTGCAATTTGATGGTAATTTACAACTATCTGTGCATATACCTGGTACACTACCTGGTAATTGGTTATAACTTATAACTATCTGATTCAAGAGGAAGTTAGTTTTTTCTTAAACATAGCCAAAACACTAAGTGAGGGGACCTTTTATACCGATTGGTACGTTTGGCTAGGGTGGGAAAGGAAAATAAACGAGGACAATTATGAACGAATGTGTTAATGTAATCATCGTCTTAAATTTATTGAGGTCATAAATATAGAAATAAGATGGAATTTGGTTCCACATTCGGGATGTTGAGGTTATAAACGAATTTCTATAACTTTTCTTTTGCCATCTAGGGATTTCAATGGTATAGGGATGAGAACATGCTGCCCTTCGTGTTTCTCGGGGGAGTTTAAACAATATACTTAATTACTTACGTATTTAGGTAGCCAACTGTAGGTCCATTTAGATCCTGAACATGGCTCATTCGGATTCTCTATTTTTGTCTTTAACAAGCGGCTTTTCTCCAGTTGAAAATACGAAATTTTTTCACTCTAGTCGTTATTTGAGCTCTCTAGTGAATGTTTAGTCTGCCTCGATGTCATGTGTCTTTGGGTCTGGATTCGAAGGTCCTGTGAAGCATTTGGTGAAGCATTTTGTATCTATGTATTCGATCCACTGCAGTTTCAATAAAAACTTCATTAGAAGTTCAGTAAATTATTTCTATAGAAAAAAAGTTTAAATTTCGTGAAAATGGGAAGACCTGAATATATTTTTGTTATCATATTGTTAGTACCTTACATGAAAATAACTTCGCATGCTTTAATTTTGTACTTCAATTTATTGCACGAAGTGGAAGGGGCAATTTTTTTTTTTTCATTTCTATTCTTACGCTCATGAAACGATCATGAAATTTAAAATATTTGAAACCACTGTTTTGTTTGAGGTTTCACATCAAATCTTTTAGAGTGGATTTTTTGGATGCTAAAATATCCTTTCGAAGAATATTGAATTTTGTTCTTTTTTATTTCTATTCTTTACTTTTCTATTTTGCTATTTTCTTTATTGTTATTTTGATATAAGAATGAGATTTTCTAATGACAACTGAAGCAATATATAGATGTTCTAGTTTAAGGATGTACTGCGGAATGTTAGAATTTATTTTATTTTTTTTTATTTTTGGTATTTTCGTATTTGTTTCTCATCACTATGATGAAACTTATTTTGTTCGATATTAAAAAAGTAATTTATTTCTATGGTGTCTATTTATCGGACTAACTTTCCGTCTTTTTTTTTCTTTGTTTTTTTTTTTTTTTTTTAATAAAAACCAAGTTATAATAGATGATAGTGTAGTATGATATATAGATAGGTATGTATATAATGTAGATAGAAAGGTAAATAGGGACTTACAGCTAAATTATTTGTGTCAAATTGTGTTTATGTAAAAATATATAAGAAAATAAATTTGAATTTTAATCCATTAACATAGATAGACTTGCAAAAAAATTCAATATACGTAATTTTTATTAAATTGTATATTCATAGGTAGAAATTTTTTTTATTAATTTTTATATCAATGATTTACGAAAATAAAATGTTTAATTTAATTATTTCTTTTGTGATGTGTAATGAAATCTGAGATCCTAAATGTTCTTACAAAATTTTCCAATAGCTCCCAAAAGTGTCCTTACTATATTTTTTTCAAATATAAACGTATAAAACTTTGTGATAATGTAATAATCTTTTTGGGGGGGAATCTTGGGGTGGAATATTTTAAAGTATCTTTAAAATGTTCTATTATTACATATAATTAAAATGTAAACTAGTATTCGCCCGCTATTCTAATTTTTAAGAAATATGATAAAAATCGTACACAATTTCATTATGAATTGTTTTCCATCATTTCAATTTATTCTTGGTATGTGTTTATAATTTTTTTTTTTATTGATGTATCTTAGACAACAACCGCATACGTAATAGTTTATTTAACAGAAACTAAATAAAATTTAAATTTAATTCTGGAGATGGGTGAGTTGTGGAAATTTGATAAATTAAAATTAAGTATGGGTTGCATGTTAAAATGACTTCTGCATGGGGTGAAAATTTAAATTGAATTTTCTAATTGAAAATTTAAAAAAAGGTTTAAAAATATTTAACTTCGCTACGTCTCCTTTTAAATATTTATCATTTTTAAGAATATAAATGAAAATCGGTTGTGAAATGGTTCAGATATTTGTGCCATACTTTTTTCAATTTACAGACTAAATATAATGATTTAATGTAAATCTGCTATATATCAATAGTGGCTTTGTTTCATTTAAATATTTTTCTTTCCCACTCGTGACATTTTTTTAATTTTCAAAATTATTCTGCCATTAATAAAATATTACTGCCATTATTAAAAGATTTACTATTTTCTTCACTGAGAATAGAACTTCTATTTTGCATTTCTACACAATCATTGCTAATATTTTATATATATTGCATTGCATTGCTAATATTTTATATATATTACCAGGTAATATTATTAAATTATAATTAAGAATAATTATTCATTATCTTTTTATAATTCACTAATATTCAATTTGTGTGAATTTTACTATTCCTATATAATGATGTCGATAAGTAATGCTGTCAAGTAATCCATGGTCTGTTAACACTAATGCAACATTCAAATCAAATTATATTATCAAATTTCAGTTTTGATTAACTATAAATTATAATTATTAAAAATAATTAAATTATAATGATAGTAAATAATAATAATAATAAAAAAAAAGCACTTAAAAAGGAATCATCATTCGTTACAAGATATTTACGAGTATATTCGAATATTTTTATTTACTCTTGAAAAACATTTTTTTTGCCTTAAATTTAATAAATTTCTGGTTTTATTGTTCTACATATACATACTCTGATTCACATACACTAATTTATATAATAACAATAAATTATTATATCATTAAATTGTATACTATATACGTATATATTTTTATATATAGTTACATATATTTATTTATATATATAGTAATTGTTATAATATCCTTCCTGTTGACAAGATCCTTAATTGAATTCATAATACTTCATATAATTGTAAGAATAAAACACAAGGAAAGTATTTAATTGAATTTTTTATGGTTTATTTTATAACACCAAGAACAAAAACAATAATAACAAGAAGAAGAAGAACAACAACAACAACAGAAAAATTATTTTATTAAAGCTAATATAAATAAAGGATATTATATAAATGGTGTGACTGTATAGATATGGTATTGTTCTTAAATACACTTATATCTCGTTATAATGATTTAATTTGTTTAAAAAAGAAAGAAAAATAATTGGAAATAAATTACCGTAAATCAAAATTTGGACTTATGCCTTCAGCCTACATATTTTTATTATCTTATCTGTTTTGTGTTCTTATATTTTTATAAAACCATATTAATTAAGTATGTATTATGAATTCTATATTGAATATACAATTTAGCAAAATTTTTGTTATTTTCATGCTTAAATAAGTGAATAGGATGTTATGTCGATTTGTGGAAAAACAAATATGTGGAATTGAAAATGTTGAAAAACAAAATGTCGAATTAAAAATGTTGAAAAAAAGATGTTCGAAAAAAATGTCGAATAAAGGAACATGTTTAATAATTTTGGGAGTTATCTCCTCGTGCCTTTGCAACTAAACATTTAACATAATAACAACATTTAAAAAAATGGACACTTAACAAAAACATATTTAGCAAAACGGACATTTGATATTTAACAATTTTAATTTTGAATATTCTGGAAAATGCATATAACCCTGATTTTTAGTCCAAATCTACAATCCTAACTAATTCAAAATATTGCATATACATAAGTACATACATATAAATATTCTGTAAAATGCGAATATTCCTGATTTTGTAACCAACTATAAAATCCCTTCTAATTCACAATCTTGCATATATATACAATTGTATAAATATTCTGAAAAATGGGACTACCCTGTAATATTTAGCTTGGTTTATTTTGACTTCAACTCCTTCTTAATTAGTTTTACTACATATACATTTCAACAATAAAGCTTTTATAATAGTAGACGTTACCGCCCCAAAAGCCTCGTTTTACATACTATTGAAACTCTTTTAATAATTTTTTGATAATTTTTATGTACATATTTCGTGAATAATAAAATCAGATTTGTGTAACTAGCTTTAAAATATACTACCATGTCGAAAAAAATTTTTTAACATTAAAATTCCACATTTTTTTTCCAAGAACCGGTTTATCAACATTTTTTTTTTCTAAATTTTATTTTTTAACATTTTTTTTCGTATTCGGCAGTTTGTTTCGTCAAAAAGACCACCTACAAATCTGAATATTTTATATTTTATATTTTGTCCAGATATGGACATCAGAATATTATAGAAATATATAGAAATAGATTAAACTCTTTCCTATCTTTTAGTAACTGAATATCAATGTTGCGATCATATAATCTTCTTCTGTTGTCATTTCCACAACTGGAAACAAAACTCTCGGATCACTTAAGTATTTTTTTTTTTTTTTTTTTGTATATGTTATAGGAAAATACCTCATGGCATGTGCCTGATATGTGCTTATCAATTCTACAATTGTTTTCAACCCAACCCAGTTTTTGATGTTTTTTTAATCAGAAAATCTCATTTCTGTCGATATTTCGCTTTACCTTCGATTAGTCTTTTGTTAATCAATTAAATTTTCCAATTCCAAAATATCTTATCTTTGTTGCATTTTATATCTTAAAATAGTTTTATACAACATTCTGAAAATCTTAACGTTTGTAGTTCTGCCTACGTAAGATATTGTCAGTACACATCGGTAACATGCACACTTTTGTCTATGATTTCTATTTTTAGAGTTAAAATTTCTATACTAGAGTTTAAATTTCTATATACCTAGTATAAAAGTGTGTACTGATCGGTTTTAGTCCATCTTTCAATGGTTTATGTTGAAATTATACAATTAATAGAACTAAAAGGTTAGCGGGTCGGAGTCAACAATTTGTAATAATACTAGTTTTATTACCAGTATATTTGAGTTCACTTTAACAACGAATTATTATGGTATTCCTTGAAATTCTGACAAAGAAAAAATTAACGATAATTTTAAACTGTGCAACAACGTGCAACCATATTTTTTTTGTAACTACTGATTTTCTTTTCTCGACTTATTAATTTCATATATTTTGGAATTTGTAATGTAAATTTTTTTGAAAATTATTTTTTTCACACTGTAGGGTTTCACATAAACGTATGAGATTATAAAAAAATATATACATAACTATGTATATATTTTTTTGTTTAATAGTTATAACCTATAAATATTTTCTATTGTTTTTTATTCTTTCATTTTATGCAAATTTATGTTAAATAAAGTAAGTTAGTACAATAGTTAGTAGTTAAAAATTTTCACAATTACTAATACGAAAATTAATTGTTGAATAATGTGTGGTTGTTTTTTCTTTAATTTGTGTAGTACATATTTCAATTAGGTGTTATAATAAAAATTTAAAATGAGAACAAAATTAAAAGAAAAAAACATAAAAAAAACAAAACAATCAAATAAATTATGTCACCGCAATAGGTACATTTTTACTTAAATTTTCACACATTAAATATCATTGAAAAACATTAAAAGTATATTTAATATGTATATATATATATATATATATATATATATTATATAGGTATATTATATATTTATTGTTTATTTATTTTTATCAAAACATATTAGAAAACATGTTAAAAAATAAACAAAAACTAAATATAAACATTTAAAACTAAAATCTGTGAACATTCATATAAAATACAGTAACAGTCAAAATAAAGCCGTCGAAATGAATGGTATTTTAATTTTTCACAAATTTTTAGTACAGGATTTGCTTGTTATCTTTTTGTTCTCTCTAAATTATAAAAAAAAAATTATAAAAATTTTATATTTAAATTTTTTTATTAAATTATCACATACAATGTGAAAAATTTAATACTAAGTGTTCTACGCAATTTGACATGATTGTGAACCATAAATTTTAAATAATAATTATTACTAAGGAAATAAGTATGGACCATTTTCAGTCAAACTGAACAGTATGCATTTAATTTTATAGCTCACAACAAGCTTATGACAAATAACTATTTCCTGATAAAATCTAAATCTAAATTCAAATCAGCAATAAGATTAACTAAACTATTTTGGCAATACGAAAATACGGTATCATCAGCAAAAGCATAGTCAAATTAAAGAATAATTATTATTAAGGAATTCAAAGTAATTTTAATATTTAGTTTAAAGTCTAATTGGCCATAGATATGTATAGAAAAATGTCAAGTATGAATTTCTAGGATATTTTATTCACCACCTCAAATCAAAAATTCAAATAAAAAAAATTATCTGTATGATAAGTATCAAATATTTGAATAATTTCAATAATTATACAAATTTTATTCGAACACTAAAAAATAAATTTTTCTAAAAAAAAAAATAATTTTCTAGACCTAAAATCGAATATATAATAAATTTTTCATTTATAATCTATTTAAGTTTAGGATACCCATATCTGTATATTATATATGAAAAAAAAGCTCATATTAAAAATATGCAAACTTGAGCAAATGAAAATAACTCTAATGTTAACTGTGTTTTTGCACAAATCAGATTTGAATGTGATTTTAATTTTGAAGCACAATTCATGAATTCACCAATCCAAATAAAGCTAAGAAAACTGTTATATGTAATTAGCTAGAACTATTAATTTTTACACTACTGAAACTACAGTCAACTTTATGATCAAATGCAATTTATGATCAAAATGTAACTACAAAGGTAGATACAAATCCAAATTAAAAAAAAAACAATTCAGGTTATTTTTGTTCTATTTATATGTTAATTATTATTCTAACTCTAACTGCAAAATCAATTGAAATTTGTGAAAATAGATATAACTAAGTAGTTACTTTATGGTAAAAAATAAATATAATAATAAAATAAAAATAAAATTAATTTTTATATCTATATTGTAAGTGTTCGAATAATTTTATAAATAACTGTAGTTATATTCAATTTTAATTTTTATTGAATAATATTTTAAATTAATTAAATTATTCTTTCTTTTACAATTACTATTATTAACAACCACAAACCACATTAACATACATTTTAAATTAAAAGTATGCTTTTCATTACAAAATAGCACACGATATCGTAATAGGTAGTTAGTTACATACAGGTGACTCAATTTAAAAAGTAAATGAACATTTTGTAGATCAGATATTATTCATAATAATTAAAAATAATAATTAAAAAAAATTGTCTCCGTATACCAGTTTAATAAAAGTGGAAAATTCAATAGTATTTTAATAGTTAAAATTATCGTAGAGTGAATTAACTTCGATTGAAGTCTTAAGTCCTAAATGAAAAATGAAATAAGTTCAAAATAAAAATGTGATTTTATGTTTTTTGAACTTATTTGATTTTTATGTACTTAATTACTATTTCATGTTATCAAATTTTATAAATTTAAATTAGTAATTAGGTAAAAATAAAAAAAAAAGGTATTTTTGTTTCGAACTTAATTTTGTATACTGTCGAAAATCGCTACTTTTCTATACGGATTTTCCTTCTCGAATTGTTATTAAAACGTTAAAAAATTTTACTATCATTTTTGATAGATGTAGAAATTGAAAAATCGAAAATTCTATTGTTCCAACAATCGAATTTAATATTCTGATTCTCTTCGAAGTGATAAAAATTTACTAATTTTTAAATAATAATAGTTTGTAATAGGTTTTAGTCCTTGCTAAAGCTGATCTATTTATTTGCTAGATCAGGTTTTAAATATTTATTATACAGTTAGATGATTTTTTGTTCCACATATCACTTTATTGTTTAAAATTTATAGTAAAAAATAGATTGGTTTAATAGATTTGTGCTGTGAAATAAATTATGCTTGTATAATCTTCAACATTATTAAAATGTAGATATATCGAAATTTTTCAAAATTTCATTATTTTAGAAATAATGAAAAAAAAGAAACAAATCAATTAAACATCCATACACTGAGCGGGATTTGAATTCAAGATCTTTTGTATAATTTTCCATGCCCTGCGTGGCATTTGAATACAAGACCTTTTGATTAATATACAGTTAAATTACATAACAACTATATATTATATCATATTATCAGCTCATATTTCAAACGAAAAGTTCTCATATAAATGAACACACACCGCTATGGTTATTGATAAATTTCAAGTAATTGAAAATTTATACTTTGGGTAGGATGCAATGAAGTTAATAGTGTAGGGAAAATTTTAAGGTTTGTGTATTTCGGATACAAATTTCTTGGATTCGTAATATAAAAAATTAATTGGCATTGGTAAATTTAGCAGCAGATAAGAACGATTTTCGAAATATGCTTGGCAACACTAGATTATAATATATTTGGATTATCCTTAGGTGATCGTTGTAATCATATTACTGAATGTTAGAGTCAGCACAAGAAAACTATCTAATAAAAAAGTTTAAACATGCATTCTATTACAATTGTAGACAATTTTTTCAATTTGCGTCACACCAATATCATCAATCCCAACCTTATGCATTCAATTTGTTGCTTAAACACATTTAATAACATTAACTGCACATTAACGTTTTACATAATATTTTAAAATTTAATGTCAAATTGTAAAATTTAAATACAATAAATTTTAAATAATTACGTACGTTAGTTTTATAATTAAATTTCAATTGTGAATTAAATTTATTAACGGTATTTAACTTTGATTTCTATTAGTATTATAATAACTGAAAATATAGTTTTCACAATTTAAAATAAATTTTCTAAATTTTCCACAGAGAAAACTATTTTCTTTTTATATTATCTAAAATTAATGACGTCTTAATATTTATTCAAAAAAATTAACAATATTCTGTCATTACCTTTGGAATATACAAAAAACAACATCAAATGAAAAAGAAAATTTTTCTCACATTTAAATTCGCTAATGAATATTGTATGCACTCTTAATAATTTATATCTCATCAAATTAAATGTACACAATAATTATTATTAGTGCAGTATTGCGACATATATCACAGGGTGATTTGTAAATCATCTCATAAGTAAATGTTAATTATTATTTCTTTCATTTTTGTAAAGTAACTACTCCATTTGTTGATCATCAGGGAGGGATAAAAATTATTTAAATTTGTTCTATAACGTTTTTGAAATTGAAATTATTGCACACAAACACAGAGTAAACAATATTGCTAAACATTTAATATCTGTATTAAATTAAATTAAATTAAACAATTTAAATTGTTTCTACGTACATTTTTAATTAGTTGTGGTATGTTAAATTTATTATTTATTTTAGCAACACATAAGTTGACAAAATGCCATTTTTCAACCTAGTTGTAATGTTAGTGTTAGTTAGGCAGTGTTGTACAATTATTTTGACAATTGTAAATATGGTTGAGGAAAAATCAAAAAGTTCTAATTTTTGTCGGCGTGGCATTGGCTAAAATTTGTACATACTAAAATCAAATTTATTATTATTTTCAAACTGATTTAGCAGTGGATGGAAAAAATAAATATAAAAAAAAATATGGTCTTAGACAGACATGCAGAGTTTGCATTATTTTTCGTAATTATTAATTAGATAAAATTCATTAATTTATTTAACAATAGACAAATAGCATTGAAACAATAATTTTAAATTATTTTTTTAAACTAATTCATATTTATTTTAAAACACAATAATTCATTATATTTAAAAGTAATGTATTACATATTATAATGAATTACCAAATATTATTCAAATTATTTTTTACTTATGAATTAAAAAAATAATTCAAGTAATTCAATGAATTATTTATTTGATGCAAAAATATTTTGTAAAATTGCCGAATAGTGTACGTATTGTGGCTATTTGCTGCCAACACTGACTACATTACTGGGTAAAATAAATACAAAAAATTAGTATCAAAAAACTTATCCATTTTGGAAAAAGAAGCTAACGAAATTGAAAAATGCTTAGTAGACAAATTTTCTGAATATCTTAATCTATCACCAAATATATATGCTATATAATGGCTTCAACATTACTTTCTCCAATTTAATTATGTTAGTTGAACACTCTTTTTTAATTCAAAAGTAATTCAAATAATTTGAATTATTTTTGGTGATGTATTATATGTAATGCATTATTTTTTAATATAATGTATTATTTCAATGTATTACGTTTAATTAATAATTAAAAAATCTAAGCCGATATCCCAAGCTAGAGCTTAAAAATAAATTTATTGTAATTTTCATTGTAATAAATATAAATAAAATAAATAATTCAAAAAATTAATTTTAATGCATTATATGAAAAAAGTTATGGATAATTTTAAGTCATTACAAATCATTAATGTTAATACAAACATAATGCATTATAGAAATAATACATTAGCTCCCATTTTTGGTCTTAGAGACGTTGAACTCCATTCTATTATTTAGTCAAAAATATTGGACAAATTTTTTATAACTCTAGATAGTTTCTAAACTGATGATGATATTTTTATACTGTCTAAAGTAGTTTCAAAATTTTCTAATTAAATTTTATATCACTTTCATATACACTTCAATGTCAAATATCATATTTGTTCAAAATTAAAGTAGATTTGGTTATATTTATCAGTATTTTTTTTTTAAATAATAAACCACATTTTCAATTTTTGTGTTTTTAAACCTCAAAATATTTTTGTTTTTTTTAATTAAACTATTTTAATTAATTTTAAATATATTCAAATATATTCAGGATGTATTCAGTATATTAACATTTAATTTTATGGTTACAAGTAATTATTAAAACTCAACTAAAAATCATTAATTCAATTTTATTCCTAGCTAAATTGTTAAAAAAAAAGTTTTCAAATACGTTCTTGAAAATTTGTTGTCAGCATGCAATTTCCTGTTTCATTTCAAAACTCTTCATTTTTTATTTCTATTTTTTTAAATTAAAACTAACAAGATTCTTATCCTTAAATAAAATACACCAACAAAATACAATATTGTTAAATACAAAAATGTTAGCACCTTAGTTATTTTGTTTTTGTTTTTGTTTTTGGTTTTTTTTTTTCAATGCAACACAAAAAAAAAAATTCTAAATTCTAAAATATTTAGAAAAACCACTTTCACTTCAATTCACACGTTTTTAATTATGCATCCTCATATGCATACATAAGTATTTTATAGGTAACAAATTATATAAGTGTATAGTCATAGAAGGAATATTATATTATATTATACCATATAGATATAACAGTACATAAGCACGACTGTACTATACTGTCGACTTCAAATTACATTCCAATGAAAGAGTTGAAAGCACAAAATGTGTCAATATAAAATAATTTAAATAAGGAGCACGTCATTTGTAAATATGTACACGTGAATATGGTCATAACCATTTGAATTTAATTTAAATATACATTTTTTTTTTATTTTGTTGCTCTCGCTTTAACGCCTAACGATAGCGTGATCGCTAAATATTTTATAATAGTAAAATTAATGATATGAGTACAAAAAAAAGGAATTTCTATTAGAAAATGTATTTTTACTGGCATGACAGTATTTGGTCATTATTATTTATAATAAAATATAGGTAATCTTTACCTATTAGGTAATATACACTGTCCATTGCAATTTAACTTGTTGCGATGCATTCTAATTTTTGATCTAAAATCTTGTGCATATTTAATTATATAATACGATAAAGTGATAAGTGAATAGGGGGAATATATTTAACATCATTTTGTTGCGTTGCATGTCAATTTCATAAATGTTATTTAATTTTCCTTCATATTAAACAAATTGATTTATATTGTGTGTATTGCGTTATCATCACACATTATTTAAGTATTTATAGTCATATTTATGTACACTGATGGTCGAAAAATTGATGATATTTTTAGTTTTTTTTTTTAAACAATGATTTTTAATAATATATTACATATTTTACAGATTTTAAGTATCTACAAGTACATACTAATTATATAAATAATAATTAATATTCTGATGTGATAGATCTCATTACAGTACAAAACATTGAATAATTATGAAAATTTTATAATTTCTATATGATTAAAAGAAATTTTGTCCAGCACTGTACTTATGTCATAATTTTATTTTTTATGTTAGTATTTGATTATTATTTAGTATGTAGCAGTAATTTTCAAAATTAAAATAAAAACAGTGTTATTTATTATACTAATTTTAGTCCCTATTTTAAAGTGTTTTATTAAACGATTTGTCCATTTAAAATAGAGAGATTTCATTAACATTTAATGATTGGTATTTTATTTTATGCGTTTTTAATATGGCATGGTAAGAAAAAATAAATTTAAACATTTATTTTTAACTGAAGTCTATTGAGTCTCACACGCAATTTTAATTATTTTAGTTTAAAATAAAAAAATGATTTGTTTAAATTTAATTTTATGTAAACATAAAAATTTTAATTGGAGAGTATATTAAAATGTACATTTTAATTTATAATAAGTGATCAATAAATTATAGAAATTGATGTATCGCTTTAATTATTACATCACAGTTAATGTGAAGAATGAATCAAATAAAATGTTCGATAGAAAATATACCTAAAAAATAAATTGAATAAAAAAATTTTCTACTGTTTTAAGTGATTAAGATAATAACAAAATTTTAAATATATAAAAATTATAATAATAAATAATTTAAAATATATTCAAATAGCTTGCTTACAATTATTATAGATAAACAATATTTTTTTAAATTTTCAATAACATTAACTGATTTGAAGTTTGAAAATAATTACCAGGAATCCACTCTCAAATAACTTAGTATTATATCATAACTCTGTAAGAAATCAAATCGGTATAGGAAAATTTAATTCTATGGACGGAATGCATAAAAATTAGCTATAGATTTCAAGTTCGTGAATGAAATCTAGAAGTATTGAAAATAAGAATAACTACTTAAATATAAGAAAAAAAATTAACTCAAAGAACGTTTGTTAAAGCTGGTACAAATCATATTTGTGAAGTTTTTAATAACTACAATGATTGATAAGTCATTTGCACCATTTTGAAAATTTGATTTGTAACCCAATTTAACTCTACCAATCTAAATTGGCATAAATATCATGACTTTGGGATTTTACCAATCTATTATTGAATTATGAAATCATGTACCATTTTGTTTTAAAGTTGTTGCAAAATGTATGTGTATTTAATTGATTTGCAAAGGGTATCATAAGTTCCATATTACGAATGTACACTATCCAGTCATATAGTCTTGTGTGTATTATTATGTTTTGAAGTTGATTAAATACCTGTACATTTAATTAAGTGGTTTGCTGTACTACAATGTATCAGAGATGGCAAATTTGAATGCATTATTTTTTATTTTGAAAATATAATTTAGAATAATTATTTGAATGCATTATTAAAATTCATGTAAAAATAATGATAATTGAGACGTAATACATTAGTCCCATTTCTGAAATATATTTTCTTTTTCTTCTTTCAATTACCGTATTCATAACATTTAAAAATGCATATATTATGAGATTTTTGACATTGTTGCCAGTTGAAGATCAGAATATTTTAATGGAATATATTTTTGACGTGTTGTTGTTGCAAAGTCAGGCTAAACAATACATTTATTCGTCTTATTCATGTTCTGACCCCAATTTGTGCTTGGAAATCCAAATTTTGAGGCACTAGGATGTATTTACCTTCTTCATACCATTTATTAATGTACATTAATAAACGTAATTGCTTCGAAATGCTTTACTCTTTCACATCAAGGTCATTCATGTCCCATAACAAACAGAAAACTACTTTAAATTTGACAATTGCCACGTTACTAAATTCTACTGGTCTAACAACAATAATTTATAATTTAAAATTCTAGAATATATTTATTAATTTTTTTTTTTAAATATGTATAAGTAAATAGTATGAAAAAGTTTAATGATGAATCCTTATTACCTAAGGCATCAATAGAATAATATTATGGAAATGTGTTATACATAAACATATACATATATATATATAAAAATTTCAATTAAATTTATTCAAAAATTTAAATTAAAATAAATAAAATAAAATGACAAAAAACTTTTTATAAAACTTTTGTAATTTATTTTTTTAATTAGAATCATTTTTCTAGACATACTTGTAGAAGAATTATGTAATAAATATATGTGTATAGTTATTAGTTATTATATAAATATATATATTTAAATTTACAAAAAAATGTCATTGAGACTTAAAAGCTATTGATGTGTATACTGATGTATATTACATAACTATATATATATATATATATAACATACCTCGACATATTTTACAACTATACCTTGATATTATTGATCCGGACTGGTGACAACTTAAATATTCTGATATGATAAAATTTATAAAATGTTTTTAATATAATTTAATTAATTTAAAAAAAAAAAAAAAACAAGTATAACAACACAATGAAAACTCTCTAGAAGAAAAAAAAATGATTAATTAATTTAAAAATTTCTATGAAAGAACCCTTGGTTTGTTGTTATAATTTCCTTTGATTTCATACCGTATTTGACGGTTTCTCTTTAAATTGTGATGCAAAAGATATCTCTATATCTACCACACTTTAACAGAGATGTGATTTGTTTTGATTACGTGATCTCAAAAGTTTTTGAATATTTCATTGGTTAGTATAATTATTAAACAGAGTAACAAGATTGATGTAAATTTTAAAAATTATCTAAAGCTGGAAGTCTACTTAAGTTTAATTTACAATTTTGTCAAAATCAACCAAAATATTAGTTAAAAAGTGTATCAAAGTCATTATTTACTTATCTGTTTACGTTTCGACATATTATTCTGTTTGTATATATATATATATATATATATATAAATATTTAAATATATATATATATATATATATATATATATAAATATGAATATATATATATATATATATATATGATATATTAAATATAAAAAAGGTAAACTTAAAAGTAATTCAATTTCATTAAAACATCAAATCACCAAAGTTGATTCATTTTAACTGGTACTATACATAGAAATTAACGTTAAGTCTCAATTAGAGCCAGTTAGAGCTACCGATCAATGGCTCTTTAAAATAGCTCAGTATAAAATTTGAATCGTTATTCATTGTACAATTGAACTCATATTGAAAATAAATCTATAGATATTTGAATGAGGTATCTTAGATATTAACCATATGTTGATATCAAGCTGAATAGTCTCGGGAAGTTGACAGTGCTCATATTATGCCTCAAAATTTTCTAAATTCAATGCAAATCCCGAATTTTTTTAAATCTAACCAACCTGGGCTTAAATCCACATAAAGATTTGAATACACAGTTATACCTTTAACAACAAAAGAACTTGAAAAAGGTAAAAACATATATGAAACCGGACTAGTCCAACGCACTAAACCTTTGGCGAGAGGTGAAGTTTGAATGCCAGCAGACTAAAGAAAGTCATATAAGGCAGAACATTGGAATAAACGAGCAAATATCAAGTGTCAAATCAACGAAATCTAAATTTTTCAGCTTTTTAAATTGTAAGATTTGAATTAACCAAAAAGTTACAATTATTGTTATAAATTATTGTAATTTCCATTTAGAAAGATCCAATACAGTTAAGATAAAAAAAAATAATATCTTGGTTACATAACATTAAAAATTAGCCTAACATAACTGTAATATGGCAGCGTGTCATTTGCTTTCATTTCAATTGTCTGTATTTCATTTGCGTACATTTCAATTGCCTGCATTTTATTTGACTAGAAATGCTGGATACTGAATATGATAAATGTAATGAATATGCAAAATTCTAGGCGTGTTCGTAGTGGTCGCGCCTGCGCAACAAAAAAGATTTTTTGTTCGTAGTTGCATATTGTCAAAAATTCTGCGCAGATACAAAGCAGGCGCTTGTGTTCATAGTTCATGGGTGTCGCGTCAACGTCGGGCAGATTGTACAGATATTTTAGTGCGCCTGCTTTAGAATGTTTTTTAAAGTGCATGTCATTTAACATTTAATAAATAAGAATGTCGTGAGAAAATATTTAAAAATTAATTATTAAAATAAAATATATGTGTTTATTATAATAATAATAATATATAAATATAAATATAGTAAAAAAAATATATTGAAAAAAAAATATAATATAATTTTAATATATTTTAATATATAAGTAATATATATATTAAAATATATTAAATATTTAAAAAAAAATATTCTTAAAAAAATATTTAAAAAATATATATAAAATATATTAAAATGTATTAAATATATATAAAAATATATAATAATGTAATTATAAATAATATAATATAACTATATAAACGAATTGTGCATGTGCTGCTTCTATGAACAAGAATGACTGCTAAACAATTTTCTGCGCGCCTGCGCAAGTTTTTTTGTTCATAATGACAGAGAAGAAAATCTGCAAGACACCGACGCATGTTTTACTGCAACTACGAACACGCTTTCTGTCTTAGGAGATATTTTAGAGTTGGATTCAAAATCAAAGTTCTTGCATTTTTACAAAATATTTATATAAGTTATTTTTATACGTTGCCGCTGTTGGGTACAAACAAAATGATTGAAATCAAAAACGCTAAATGTATTAAAGCCAGATTTTAGAATTTTGAAATTTTGTATTTTGGGATTTTGTATTTGGTATTTGGGATTTTGTGGAATAGTCATACATTGTTCATATTAAATACAAACAAATGACATACAGGCAAAAGATATACAAGCATATGATAGTAACCTATCCAGCATATTCAGTTAATATTATTGAATTGATATATTCTGTAACAAGTCGAACAGAATACAACAATATGGTTACAACAGTTAATATTTACAATATTTGTTAATAATAACATTTATTATTAAAATGACCACAAATTTCCAGTAGTTGAAATGTACCAGAAAGATGAAAAACATTCTAGAAATCTTTAAAATCTAAATGTTTTCGACTTACAACTTCATTTATATTTAATATGCCTATTTTCATTTCTTATCCAGAAACCTTATACAAATAAATACAAAATAATGACTAAATTTTAACAAAAATTTCTAATTAATCTTCATTTTAGCTGGGGTTTGTTTCTAAAAACAAACAAAAACAAAAACAAATAAAAAATTCTTTCAAAACTTACAACACAAAAGTTTAATTTTTCTAAACTAAATTTATAAACTGATAGACCATTAGATTCTACAATCGATATAGATAATGGTTTTTCCTCATCTGCAGATTCCAGGAAAAATTAATCTAAATTTTAAGAAAAATGGAGAAAAAAAAAACATCATGTTTTAATTTTTTACAATTCAGTAAACTTTATAGGAAATATTTTTGTTTCCCAAAAGTGAAAGTTTTGAATTCGTTTTTATTTAATTTTTTTTGTTTTTTTGTGGATCCTGATTTGAATCATCCCGAAATAAAACTGTAATAAAAAAAAGACAAACTTTTTTTTTGTTTACCAAAAGCTCTTTAAATTAAATATGAAATTGGACAGAACACAGAGCGAAAATAATTTCAAAAAGATGATCCCAAAAAAAAAAAAAAAAAAAAAACAAAACAAAACACGTAAATATCCTACAACAACAGAATAAGAATGAAAATAATGTCCTTGAAATATTACCAAATGTTTTGTTTAATCAAGCGATCGTAAAACATTCCATTCTTTTTTTTTTTTTTTTTTTACTATTTCAGAATTTGATTTTAATGTCTTTTTTTTTTGTTCTTGTCCTTTTTTTTGTTTTTTTTTTTTATTGGATTTGACACAAACCAGAAAGATTTGAACTAAATAACGAGTATACATGTGTGAATAGCACATTAAACTTTTTATAAGGATTAACTAAAACATATGTGACACATTAGAGTATAGGAATAAAAAAAAAAAACAGTAATGACGAGAGTAATTTTGGGATAATATAACATATATATATATAAAATTAATTGGTCAGTCAACTCTAAGTAACAAATACTAAAGAAATTTATAATGCCAAATTTTAAATTTGAATTGTAATTTCCGATGACGCGAATCTTGTAATGCCAGGAGGAAGTTATTTTGAATAATAGATTGTCCAGATTTTATCATTCGTTCTTTACTTCAGTGTGTTAGAGCTGTACTGTTATTCTACTACTGAAATTTAGAAGTTGAGAAGAATATAAGAACAGGGTGCTTCATAACAGTATCATGAGTATATTGTACATCTGATTTCCATTTGCACAATTCAAATTTTGTAATTTTTAAATAATTTTCTAACAGAAATTCTGCTTATCAGCTAACGGTGTTTATGTGTCATTCGGTTTATTATCTAAACGTCAGTGTGCTTGACCTGTATCATAAGTATGTCGTGCTCCCGGGTTCCATTTGTAGAATTTAAATTTTGTAATTTTTAACTAATTCTGTAATGGAAATTTCGCTTACAATCTAACTCTGACTATACGAAATCAAAGGATTGGAATTAAAGAAATCCGAACTATGTGTACACCCAATGGAAGTTAAAGTATGCATCATAACTTAAAAGTAAATAATAAAGGGAATTTTGAACCAAGAATTTAATGGTAGGAATAGGAACTAGTAGGTAGGTTTTGTATAGAGAAATAAAAAAAAAATAAACACAGTTGAAGTAAAATTATTGATTACCTTAGTAAAAAAAACTAGTAAAACTAATTTTAATATTTGAGAATATATTTAAAAGTGTTTTAAGTGACTTAAATAGAAATGTCACGTCTTAAAATCTAGTGTGTAAAAAAATTCGTATCTCAAAATCTCGTGTTATAAAATTTGCAACCCCAAAATCTCGTGTCTTAAATCTTTATTGTCAAAATCGTCTCCATGTCATAAGTTCTAACGCCATAAGTTCGATACAAAAAATTACATTAGTTCGACATTATCCAACTTATGACATATGAAATATAAGTTCGAAAAAAATTACTAAAACTAAAAAAGACATGAGTTTAATTGAATTCAATTTTTGAATTTATGTCATATGTCATAAATTCGATATATTAAAAATGACATAATTTCGAAAAGGTAAGTAGTATTTTTCTGAGCTTTGTCAAGTGTAAAACCTCACTTATTTTTACATAGTCTGTTTAAATATAGTTTAATTCGACAAATTTCTGGCAAAAGTGGTGCCCTGAAATAAAGCCAAATTAAATAAGACCAGATTGGTTTTATTTCCTTTTCAAGAATTGTTTCCATCTTAAATGAATTAAAATTTTATTTTGTTTCATTTTAATTTCGTTACCTAAATATTTTGTTGCCTATAAACTTGTTTTCAGGTCATCGAAAAAACTGCTATTTTTCCTTAATGAAAAAAATTTATTATATAATTTATTTTTAATCTAAAATTAGCTTTTGCTGTAGCAGCTAATGATAGGTAGATTCCAGGACCGCGATACAGTTGAGAATTGCAACCCGATTTCGTGCCCCGCAAACTGGCTTTTATGTATTTTTAAATATATTATATTACGTATATGATATACCTGTTCAAAATATTCTACCTGTACATCTATAAACTGCTTACAACAGCTAGTCGGTACCATTACAAATGTTCCATATATCAAAAAATTTCAATTTTAATTTAGTCAAAATTATTTTATTTCAATTTTAATTATTTCGAAATTATGACATATGACATAAGTTCGAAAAATATTATTAAAATTAAAAACGATTTATTTAAGTTCGAAAATTGAATTAAATCGAAGTTAAGTATGTCGTTTTTAATTTGAATGTTTTTCGAGCTCATGACATATGACAAAAATTTGACAATGTTATTAAAATTAAAAATTACATAAATCTCGACAGAATATTTTAGGCGAACTTATGTTATTTTTTATATCGAATTTATGACAGGGGGCCGTCAAAATCTCGTGTTTATATCTAATTTCAAATTCATAAAAAGTATTTTTTTTTTCAATTTTTAAATTTTGTAAGACGAGTTCTCAATTTTCGTTCTACGATATTTTTTACCGAATATTTACGAGATTTGCAGGCCCTTTCATCTTCAATTTGGAATTACAGAACCAAAACCTAAATTTTTTTTTAATTAATTGGTAATACAAACTAAAAATAACAAAATATATTTTATAGAATATACTGTAGACGTAAAGTTTTAATGTTCCCAACACTACCATGTATAATGATTAATGAGTATTACAGACGCTTAATGAGTTCACTGATACAACTTTAGAATTTTTATTAAAATTTTATTTTACTTTTTGTTTTTTTTTTTTTCATTTTACAAAGGTGTGTTATAACTCAGAGCGTACCTCCTAACAATTTTGAACATTTTCATTTTTATTTTTATTTTTTTGTAGATGGATTGAATAATTTATTTTGTGGAGAAATACTTTTAATGGAGTCATTTATTTAAAGTAAAATTATAAATTTATAAAATAACTTTTTTTTTCTTTTTTCAACTGAAAATAATATACATATACATATATACGTATAATAATGTTATATTATAAGGTTTAGTGCTCAGTTAAATTTAATATGAACATCTTAATTTAAGATCTTCCTTCATAAGATATTTTCAATTCAAACTTGCAAATTCAATATTAAAGAAAAATGATTGAAAATTTAATTTTAGGAAATAAGGTAATAGGAAAATTCAGATTTTTTGTTTTAATTATTGTTCTAATGCGATTAATTTTAAAAAATATAATTATTAAAGGTGTGTTTTGCTTATTTGTCACTACTGGAACTAATCAGTAGATAATTGTAGAATAATAATACGCTGTAAGTAATAATTGTTAGATATTAAGTTAATAATACTATGATATATATATCATTTTTAATTTCAATAAATATATGGACAACATCCCACGTAACAATTTTATTGGTATAAGACTCTTGCGCACTCATATAACACTATTATAAACACTCTTATAGCAGTATTAGTGTTAATTTGAGTGCTCCGCAATTGCTGCGAAAGGTTATAAATACGTTATAGCACTAAAATGTAGAATCCTATAAGGCACCGGAGCAAGTGCTGTAATATTGTTATAGGATTAGTATACATGTATTAGTGTATATGTTTTTATTTTGAAATGATATTCATTTGAAATAATTTATGTTATACGAGAGTGAGAAAAGTATTTTCAAATAATAATTTTATGGAGTTTATATTTATTTCCTGAGAAAGGGAGATAGATATTAGTTAATAACATAAAAAATGTCTTACTAATAAATAATATTTTTCGGTCAAAAATAATTGTATTAATATTTATAATTATTGTGACCAAAATGCAAAATTTGGCTGGGAATGAAATTTCATTGACATTTATTATAAAAATAATTCGAAAAAATACAATGTCCTACAAAAATAACCAATTTTTAAATAAATAAAAGAAAATATATTTTTAAATTGCCATCTTGAAAATATTTAATAATTTATGTTAATTAATGCATAACATCAAATTTGATATTTAAATAATTATTCTTTTAAGTAAAAATGATATTTTTGCGAAATAAAACTTTTCAGTTTTTGTTTATTTAAAAAAAATGTACCTCGTTTGTAGAAAATAATGGCCGTCGCAAAATATTTATCTAAAAGCTACAGTAAGTTTATTAGTAACATTATGGGAATACAGTAAAATAATAACACCACTACTGCTATTCCAGCAATTCTATTCTTATAACAACACTTTAACTCTTAATATAGGATTACGCACTTTTAGATTTATAAAAACATTGCTGTATCACTTGCGGAAAATCCCATTATAACAACTCCTGCAATTGCTATAAGAACATTCTTCACTAATCACATTATTAGAATATTAATCACATTATTCCCATAAAAACATCATTATAACACCTTTAATGCTTATCGGGAGTCAAATAGAAGTCTTGTAGCACTAATTTTTTTTTTATAACAATAAAATGTTACGTGGGATTGGATTAAACATTTTTATTTATTAAAATTCATCATCATCATCATTGTCCTGCAACCCCATCCGTGGGGCATAGGGCGGATAAACCAAAAGAAATTTTTTATTTCTTAATTTTATTTAGTTAAAATTTTAGTTCGTTATTTTAATTAAATAAATATTAAATAAACATTAAAACTCTAGGTCTACAGCATATTCTGTAAAATATATTTTATTTTAGTTTGTATTACCAATTAGTTAAAAAAAAATTTTAATTTTAGTTTTGTGATTCCAACTTCAAGATGAATGAAATGTTTTGGTATACCTGAACCCGGCTGAACGCTAAATTAACCTTTAAAGTATTTTCTTTATAAATGAACCGACAATTATTATTTGAATGTTAGGCTGAGAAATGATATAAATATTTCATGATAGGGATTGAAAAATTATATCTATGAACTTATACAATTAATTAAATTTTGTATACCTTTGCGATCGCTTTATCATTTTTATTTAATAAACAAACGCTTATAATACACCCTCACAGATATCATTTAATTTAATTTAAGTTTACAATTTAATATCTTATAATTAAAGTCCCTTTGAACAATTTTTTTTTTCATGTTAAATTATTTAAATTCCTTCTTGTTGATCCTTAAAGTTACATATATATAAGTATATATACAAAAAACTTTTCAATTCATTATTTGTTTATTTTTTATTTTTGCTTTTTTTTTAATTTTCTTCCTCTCTTTCTATCTTTTACTTTTTAATCTAATTTTTTTTTTTTTTTACATATTATTCAACCATATTATTTTAATTAATTTATTTATATATATAATTTTTTTTTTGCTGTTACCATGATGACCTTTAACATCCGTCAGAAGAAATGAAACTCATCGTTAATATCTGTTTTAAAAATATTTGAATGAAAACAAAATATTTTCATGTAGTACAACTCAGACTCTATATTACATGTAACTTGAATGTTACATTTAAAAACATTAACAACGTAGTGAACAAATGTAGAAAGAAAATAATAAATTTAAATGTTAGTTTCTTGGATAAGGCTAACAAATAGAAAAGATAAATTTAAGAGAAAAAACAATAATTCTAGTAGCAATACAGAATTATATTGTCTAGTACACGATTTTGACCTATATATTAGATTAGACTTGGATTGAATTTATGAGTATAATAATATATTGAAGTTATTTCTGAGCATACGATACGACATAGGACCCGTTTTTCTCAACAAATTAATATTGAATTTTCTAGCTTAACTATAAGTCAGGTCAATTATATTGTATGTTGTAGAAATTTTGTTAAACAATTTTTAAGTTCGAAATTTGGTGTTTTGAATTAACATTAAATCAAGTGTTAATTTATGATAGTAAGTTTTGATACCTAATTACATAAGAAGTGGTGATATACTAAAAACTATTTGATAATTAACTTGAAACGAGTGTTTCGTTCACCAACACTACTGACACTTATCAGTAGGTATAGTAGTCTTGGACTACCAAGCAAACTGCTAATTAAATTCTTATTAGTTCCTTAACTCTAAATATATAATAGATTTAAAATCCATATGTGAGTTATAAAAACAAAACAAAATTTATACTTCTTTGTTAAAAATATATAGTATAAAAACTAGGTATTTTTTTAATAAAAATTAATGAATAAATAGTACCTATTCTCCCACTGCTCGATTTAGATGGAAGTTTGATAAAAAAAAAAACGTATTCAATTTCATTACGAATTTTTTCCCATCATTTCAATTTATACTTAGTGCAATATTTTATTGATTTATCTTTGACAACAACCACATACGTAATAATTTATTAAAAAAAAAAAAAATAGGCGATGGGTGAGTGCGATAATTTGATAAATTAAAATGTTTGTATGTTAAAATTAAAATGACTTATACATGGGGTGAAATTTTAAATTGAAATTTCTAACTGAAAATTCAAAATATATGAAAAAATATTTAGTTTCGCTTCATTTCCTTTTAAATATCTGTGATTTAAAAGATAAAGTGTAATGTGTTTGAAATATTTGTTTACTAATATTTAGTAGTAAAATCGCGAACCAAAAAAATATTCAATGTCAAAAAGGATCTGCTTAATCATTTTTTTTAACATTTTAAAATTTTATACTTCTATTAAATATTTTACTACTAGTATAAATAAATTATTTTTCACATTAATTATTTTTATTTATTTTATCTAATAGTGTACAAATTTTTGCTTTTCTTCTTTTTTCATTTACTCACACAAACATATGACTCTTAATTATTTTTTTTATAATAATCATATTCAATTTTTATCCTTACAAGTTTTATACTCTATTTATAACTGTTGAAAATGTATTCATTTTCAAATAAATAGAAAAAAAAATAAATCTGCGAAGAGATTCAGCTCAACACAATCAACTTTTGAATTAAAAATAAAAGTTTTTATTTGATTTTTTTTTTTTTTTGTTAACATTTTGTATGCGTGACATTTTGTCGTACGTGTAGAAGAAAAAAAAAACAAAATAATTTCATGATGTGTGAATAAGTAAGTCGACTATATTTCATGATTCTTCAAAAAAAAACAAAAAAACAATCTACAACAAATTACGAATGCCAGTGAAATTATTATAAAGTATTAATTCATATCCGGTTTAATTTAATTCTAGAGGTCAAAAATAATATTCTGCAGTAAAAATAGGATATTTTCGTTGAGCTAACAGGTGATTTTTTATTTCCATGTCGGTATATAGTTTAAAATGTATATATGTACATACATAAAAATTAAATTAAAATAAATAATGTTAGATTTTTCATAGCTGTAGTAGTATGAGTGTAGTTAAATATTATATTATACTTTCTGTAATAAACCCTTTGACCACTCTTGAATTGTGAAAGTTACACTTTTATATTTACAATTCAATCGGAGATTCGATCATATACAGTTCTACTAATTGTTAAATAGTCTAAAGCTGCAATTATAGCCATTCGATGTAATATTTTTTATATTCAATTTTACTATAAAATTTTATATGTTTAAAAATGTTTTAAAAACCAATTCTATTCCAAATTTCAACAATTAGACAGGCTGGTCTTTGCTTAAGATATGATATTCTACTCTGTAATACAAAGACAGAGTAAAAAAAAAAATGTTTAATATTATTCGTGACTACGGCAAAGTATGAAATCAACACCAACAAATTTGAGACAATTTTTTTTCGTAACACCACACACTTAATAAAATCAGTGTAGATATCAAAAAATATATAGAAAGATTTTGAAATAAAATCAGAAGATATGGTATAGTAAAAGATAACAAAGCTTTCATGGCTCAAAAACAACTTTTCTACAACAAAATCATTATAGTTGAGGAGTTAAACAACAATATGTGTATAAAAATTAATAAGATCAACCCTTGTATATGGTACATCAATATGGTAAAACATCAGTTTAATCTAAATGGAAACACTTGTTGAAAGAAAGTTTATTAGAGTCTGTACTAATATTGATATAAAAAGTCCGATTCCGAATACAAGCGAAAAAATTAAAACTCGAAATGCCAATATCAAATAAGGACAAATTAATTAAATCCAACTATTGGTGGTACAAAAACTCTAATTAGGATTAGTACTAAAATGTAGCTCATTACTTTTGTTTTAATTAGGTAAAGCATTTTTAAGATAGATTAAGTTAAGCTACTTTTTTATTTTTTTTTAGTTTTCAATAAACTTTTTTTGGCTTTTATTCCCCACTTTGCCAATATTATAATTCAGAGACGAATTATTGCAAAATCTGTACATGGTAATATTTATAAAAAATAGTTCATAAAATTAACATAAAAATTTGATTGCAAGATGTGTTGAAATTTTAAAATTTATTATTTTTAAAAATAGGTCTACTCCATTGATTAGAGCACTATTAAGATTTAAATAAATTGGGTAATTTTTGATACATTTTTTTACTTTTTAATTATTAAAGTTCAATATAATAAATAAGTAGTTTGCATTTAATAAATATATACAATTCTACAATCTTATCAATATAACATAATATGCAATTTAAAAAAAATATAAAATATTTATAGATTAATATAAATTATAAATGATGATTTCTAATATCTATAAATTATATCAATTTAATTCATACATCCTTTTACATTTCTATTTACAAATAAATATTTAATTTGCATTTGATCCTAAGACCCATATAAAATTATTTATCAAAAACAGTACTTAAAATACTTCTCTTGAAATGCATAATGGTTATTGATGTAAAATAATATGTAAATTAGAATTACCATCTTTTCAATATTAATTAAATATTTTTAAAATGAACAGTAATTAAAATCCTTTGGTTAACACTTCCAATAAATTGCATTTTCAAATTGGATGAGTGTAAAAAGTAGACAAAGTTTCACTATAACGCCAAAGACGTGGAGGGTTATATTTTTAATTAGGTGTATTTAAATCGGAAAAGTAAAACTATTCTTAACTATAATTAAAAACTAATACGTTATTCTCATCACATTATTTTTTAATTTTGTACACTTATTTGGTGACGATTATTTTAGACGCAAGATACGAAATAGAAAACAAGATACGAAATAATTTTTGTATATTTACATCGTAAATTTTTTAGACATGGTCTTCTCACAAATATTGGATATAGAAAATTGCCCTTGATTGTTCAGCAATTGATTTTTAATTCTTTTCTATATATTGAACTTTAATACACTTACTATAAACAGCTATTAAAATACTAATGTATTAAAATTCCATAATTTTAATTTTTTCGAATTTAATTCACGACCACAAACCGAAATATATCACAAATTATTTATTATTTTATTTTATAAAACTTGCATATTTTTTGTAAATAATTTATTTAATCAGTTGGCAACCTTAATTTTATTTTTATTATTGAAATAAAATCAAGAATTGCATAACAAAGGAATTATAAAGTTTATGGCCTATATTTTACTCTTAAAATATTTCTTAACCTCCTTCTGCATAAATGATAACCGAAAATTTGCTATTTTATAAATAAGTGACAAAAATGATAATAATATAACTATTAACAGCAACAACAACAACAACAAAAAAGGATATTTTTTGTATAATATAAGATTATTTACGATATATTGACTATATTGATATTGTTTTGAATATATTTTTGCACTTCGAACTTATTAAAATAAAATATAGATATTTTAAGTAAATAATATTATCAAAATATCAATATAGGGTGTGTCGAATTGAAATGATTATTTCATTAATTTATTATTAGTCTGAACAAAACAAATATTTGCTTTATGAGGTGCTGAACCCCAACGAGATTGCTAAAAGTAAATAAACTTTATTTTTTTAAAGCTGCATTTATTTAATTCAAAATAAAAATGAAAAATATTATGTCTACCAAATTATATACTTTAAATTATTAGTATATTTTATTTTTGATGTTTTGTGACATAGATCACATTCTAATTTTGCTTATATATGTATTTACTACAGCACTATAGCATCCCATATGCTTATTGTAACTGGTTTAGCTCTAGTACAATTTTATCGTTTCTGTAGGTTTTGATTTTGCTTGGATCGATTAAGTTAACTCCATTTTCACAACTATATATTCATACAAAAATAATATTTCGTTTATCATTACAGATAACATTACAATTGTATAACACTTTTGTAAACTTTTGTAAACTAAAATGAATATGTATAAAAATTTAATTATTTATTACAATAATTAAACTTAACGAACTAGTTTGTATGAAACACTTACGAATGTTGTGAAATATAGTGAAATGTTCATAACAGAATTAATTTACAATTATAACATTCAATTGAAGTCGGACAGAACTGTTTTGGTGACAATTAAATGTCAAACACTTTAGGACTATTTAGAATAGAAAAATTAACACTTTTTTATCCTTTTTTTGATTTTTTTTGTTCTAATTTTTGTTTAGTCTAAAATTTAAAAAAGAAAACTGTTCTAAAAAAATTTAAAACCAAAATGATCAATCTAGAACTGTTTTGGACAATTTAAGGGAACACTGGTCAGAAGATTTTTAGTCTAGATCGTTCTAGAGCAGTTTATGGAACAAACTTATACTCATAGCTGATTAAATAAATCAATTTCAATTTTCATTTCACACTATTGAAACATTCTGTATCTTAAAATTTATTTATTTGAATTTATTTATTCTATATTTTTTATATGTTATAAAAAATTTACATAATGGCATAAAATATGAACACACTTTTAAGAATGTTAAATAATTTGTAGTTGTAATAAAGCATTGCAGTCTTCCTATATATTCATTTCATTGAAAATAAAAAAAAAATAAATGCAAAAAAAAAATAAAAAATTAAAATTATACTTTAAAACTAGGTAATCTGAAAAAGTGCACTACCTGTATTGAAACAAAAATAGAGCAAATCTTTATATCTTTTAGATAGATTGCATAATGTACTTAAAAAATAACTTTTTTTTTGTTTTGTTTTCGGAATCAAATTTCGTATATTATATTTTGCCTGCAGTAAAGACTTTTCTTGATTAAATTTAAATTTTCCAAAAAGGATAATGTAACTTTAATTTTAAAACATAGATTTGAATATTTTCTAAGGTATAAAATTGAATTTCGAAATAATTTAAATCAAAATAAAAATATTCTTAAAAATAAAATAGATTTGTTACAAAGAAAACAAAGTATAACATCTTAGGCTCATCTTAGATTCAATAGAATACTCTTAAATATTTGTTATAAAAATCTTATGGCTTGAAATCTTTTAAGTATTGTTTTTTTTTTTTTTTAAATAAATGTAAACCATGGAAATTACAATCGAACCAAAATATAGTTATAGCCGTCACTAACAAACTCGGGTAATAGATTAAATAATAGCAAATATATTCTTTGCGATTACTCCGGTTTGACGAGAAGTAGATTCAAGTGGTTGGAATAGATAATATTGATATCAGCGATTTTTATATTAATTTATCACAGTTATTGCGCTGCTCATGAAATATAACAGTTTAGTTTGTGTTACAGAGTATTTATTATGTTTAATAGCAAAGGACATTATTCGGGTCTGCCAAAAAGTATATTCAGGTTGTTGGAACAGATAATATTGTTATATTTATATTGATTTATCACAGTTATATGGAAATTATAACAGTTTAGTTTGTGTTATAGAGCATTTATTATTTTTGAAAGCAAAGGACATTATTCGGGTCTGCAAAAAAGTATATTCAGGTTGTTGGAACAGATAATAATGATATAAAAGATATTTACTTATATTTATTTATCACAGTCATATGGAAATTATAACAGTTTAGTTTGTGTTATAGAGCATTTATTATGTTTAATAGCAAAGGGCATTACTAGGGTTTGACGAAAAGTAGATTCAAGTTGTTGGAACAGATAATATTGTTATAAAATATATTTATATTGATTTATCCCAGTTATATGAAAATTATAACAGTTTAGTTTGTGTCATAGAGCATTTATTATTTTTGATAGCAAAGGACATTATTCGGGTCTGACAAAAAGTAGATTCAAGTTGTTGAAATAGATAATAATGATATAAAAGATATTTATATTGATTTATCACAATTATCGTGTTGCTCATGGAAATGATAAACGGTTTTGTTTTATGTTGCAGATCATTTGTACAATCTATCTTTTTATTCTATAGTACTATGAAGATATGACTACTTCTAAATTCATTTACTAACTAACTATCTAAGACTACAAGGGGGCAGACACTTGTCTGTCTGGATATGATAATATAATCTATTTGTTAAACTATAAACTATAGATAAATGTAAATAAAAAATCAACATCTATGATCAACATCTCTATGATCAACATCTATGTACATTGGATGATAAACACAAATTCAATAAACAACGTGACAACCTCGAAAAAACCCTACAACACTGGACAGAATAATTCGGCTTCGTTTACATAACACTTCGTTTATATAACAAAATAATTAGGCTTGCAATCGGACTAAAGAAAAATGAAAACTTAAAAAAATTGAAATTAGAAATGGAAATTAGAAACTACAATAACTACCCTTGTTTATGAAAACTTCCACGATTTATTAAAAATTTTAATGCTAAGAAGAGAAAAAAACAAAACTCAAAGAATTTTTCTCTTTATTATTTTTGATTTTTATTTATTTTTCTCTTTTATTTTTCTATGATAAATTAAGGTTACGTATTTGTATTGGTGGTATATGATTTGTGTGGAATATAAAATCGGAATAAAATTAAATATGGAAATTCATCAAAACTTTATTATTAATTATGCATCATTGCATTACACGAATCTTGATTTGATTCCATCTTATCGCAAATATTTGGAAAGTAAGTTTCATTTACACTATAATATAGACAAATGAATACATACTGTAAAAAAAAACATTTCAATATTCTCTTCGCTCTTGAATTATTCAGTGATAAACTGTTTTTTTTTTTTTGTTCAATTCTAATCTAACCTAACAGAACAGTATATTTATTTATTTTTTTTCTTTTATTGTTTGTTATTTTGAATTGATTCTCCATTTTGATTCTTCAATAGAATTATTTATTCATTTTAGAAGTTGGGAATGTGTGTGTGTACGTGAAATTTAACATTGATACACAATTTCATATTAGATATTTTCAATAGAAATTTTTCGTTTAAGGCTGTCATTATCTTCTCAATATTGACATTTGTTTGATTTATTTTTTTTCTCTTTGTTTTGAAAAGATATTTGATTTGTAATAAACATAGCTACATACTTTCTTAAATTGAACAGAGTTAGCAACTGTTATTATTTTTTTGTAGTTCTAATGAGAGAAATGATGCTAACTTTGAATTAGCATAATTTTTCTCATTAGAGTTAAGCAAAAATAGTTTTGAATTATTTTAGGTTAACTCTAATAAATAATGTAATTAATCTTAGCTAGATTAAAGCTTAGGAAAAAAATTTCGAACAGTATAGGTGATACATCTGGTAGAAAAATTAGAGATCTTGATGGTTTTCCACAATTAAGGGCTAGCAGTACGTACTTCACACTAGATAGTCGCACTATTTGTCACACTATTTTAATAAATTTATGACAATTAATAAATTTTTATGAGTAAAATCAATATTACCATAATACACATTTTTTTTAACTTGTTATGTCAAGCTTATTTGGAAAATAGCAAAAATGTGCTTTATTCCAGTAAAATTTAGCAACATTTAGCAATATTTATTATTATAAAAATTATGGCAACAATATAAATTTTATTCAAATGTCATTTTAGTTCAATTTGTTTTGAATTATTTTTAACCAAACAATAAATATAATGCCTTTGCTAATGAAAAAAATATAATGTCTTCGGCAAAATGAAATATTATTGCATTTTTAATAATTATATTATGATACTAGATTTTGAATAATTATTTATTTATAATTTTAGTGACAATTTGTATGAAATTTTTTGTTTTATTTTCAACTTTTACTGTTTGATTTTCCCTTTTCTTATATAATTATTATTCTTTTAGTGCGATATCTAGTGTACTTGAGACTACACTAAAATTTTGACAAACAAATCAAGTGCGATCGTTAATTTAGTGGGATGATTTCGGACGCACTCAAATTTATTCGGGATTTTTCGGAAAAAATTTAATGCAATTACATAGTATTTAGTGCGAAATGTAATAATTTAGGGCTATAGGTTCGAAAATGCCCTAAATAAAATAAATATTTTTTTTTCTATATAGTTATATGTAGAGGGAATAAATGAAACACAACTTTAGTTTTGTTCTTTATTCTTCTACGGTCGTGAATAGAGAGATAGAGCTCCTAGTCTTATTATTTATAGTTTACAACTGCTAGAATACATTACTATAACTTATTAATACATATTAGAATACTTGTTTACAATTATCAAAGAATATGTATTGGTAACATGTCGGACGATGATACTCCTATGACAGTAGATATAAGAGTAGCATAGTTCGACAGTGTTACCACTAAAGGTTATATTTTTATGTAACAATATGATTTCTCTATTTCTTGGTAAATTACAGACTGTACTTAATCTAATTTTCCTATTTTAACTTACATCTTTACTTATATTACTAGTTGTATTTATTACAGTGTATGGAGTATTGATCAATGATATTGCTATTGATATTGAAATTTGTATTTAAATTAATACCGCTTTAAATTATAGTAACGGAGCACGTTGCTTGAACTCTGTAAATATTAAAAAAAAAAAACGTACAGAAGTAAAAAAATATAAGAAATAAAATTTTCATATTTATAATTAGAGTCATCACAAAGACGAATTAAAAAGATCTATAGTCGAACTTAAACTAACAAATTTTCAAACAATTATAACAATCAGACCATTTTTATCAGTGGTAATAGTCTTTTCGAAAGTAAATTGAACTTCTACCCTTCCTCAGCTTATTTAAAACTAAACAATTTTTATTATTTGAAGTAGATGTAAGTAGTTTCAAAATTTTCTTTCTACGGTATTAGCTGAATTCTAAGCATTCTGTTTTTTTTATTCTTATTGGAATTTCTTCAATTTATTTTGTGGCAACATTTGTTGGTTTTATTGGGGATAATGATATTCAGTTTTCGTAATAATCATAGTCGTCTATTTCTACAAAACAAAATAAAAATAACAAAGTTCAATTTTTTTTTTGTTTTCTTATAGAATACAGGAAAGTGGGGAGCAACTTGTGGATTTTCTGCCTTTTCAATATTTCATTTTTTTCTTGATTTGCACGGGTTTATTTAGGAAAATTTTTCTTCACTTTTTTTTTTTTTCTTTTTTGTATTTTTAGGGAAAATTGAAAGAAATAAATCGATTTTTATTAATTTTTTTTTTGCGGTGCTTGTTGTTGCCATTTTACTTTCATTGTGGTGTTGAATTGTTTTATACTGTTGATTGTTACAGTTATCAAGTAACAGATGAAGATAAGATAATATTAAGTGGAAAGGTTTTGAAAGGTTATAAGAATATGGAAATTTTTGTTAGTTTTGTTTGTTTTTTGTTTGAGGTTATGTTAAGGAATAATATTAAGATTATCTTAATTTTGGTTGTTTTGGAAAGAGATGGAACAATTAGATATTTTATTTTTCATTTTTATTTTTACCTTGCAGCGAAACATAAATCGATATATTTTTATTTATGATATTTAAATATTATGCCGGACAACTGTGAACCTAACTGAGCTAATTTTCATATTTTCAATCTTTTTGGGATTCCTTATGTGGTTTTAAAGCTGCCACTTATCTCGAATTGTGATGTGAGGCTTTTCGTACGGATCTGCTAAGTAATGTCGACTTTTTAAATGTCGATTCACAAAATATCGATGCCAAAATGTCGACTTGTACAATTAATTGATTCTTGAAATGTCGACATGAGCAAAATATCGATTTTTAAAATGCTGGCTTGTACAAAATCCCGACTTTCAAAAAGCAGAGAATTCTAGATTAAATAAATGATTGTAGCTCTTCTGATTATGTATCCTACTATAAATTCCAGGCTAATTTACAATCTGGCATACATATATACATATTCTGGATAAAGAGGCAATACTAATTTTGAATCTAACTGTAAAACTAATACTTTTTTTTTCTTTATTAACAAAAAGTAATGTTTACATTATATACATATTTGTATATACGTATATACGTATTTGTATAACAACATTTTATCCATTGAATTATTCATTATTGGAGAAAATATTAATATATAGAAATATTCAGACCTTAGCCTAAGCTGTATGGTCGTATAGTTAGTTACATTTTAAGAGTTATCAACAAAAAATAAAAAAAATAAAAATAAGTTTTAATTTTAAATAATAAAAAGTAGATTTTCCTAAATATTCAATAATACTAAATTTATTAATGCTAAATTTAATAACTACCAGCATTCCAACATTCTTCCCTATTATACTATTTAGTTTATTTTAATTAAGTTTTAAAGTTTTAAAGTTTTAAAGTTTGTATTCCCTATTAGTTTTTAGTTTTTTCCTTTCCTTTCACACTTTATTTTTAATATTTATTCTTTAATTTTTAATTTTTATTTTTTATTTTTATTTTTATACCGCAAGCAAGTTTTCGATTTTCCTTTTAAATAAACTGAATGAATTTATATTTTTTAGGTCGTCCGGTAGAGTGTTAAAAATGCTTAAACTGTTGTATACGCAGTTGGCTTTTTTTATATCTGATCTAAACAATGAAAGATAAAACTTTGAGCCTAGTTATGGCTCCTGCATGTCTCCTAGTTGTATATTTGTTGTTGTGTATATTTCCTAGTTATGGCTATGTATGTCTATATTCCGATTGAGTAAAAATGTGTGTTTAATCACATTGTTTATAATTTTGTATGAAATATAAGTAATGTTGAAGAAATGGAAACTTCTATCCTCAAACCCATATGCCAATTCATTGCAACTCTATCTTTCTGGACGGCAGCAAGATATGGACTACAAGACAAAAAACATTTAAATATTTCTAAACTCAAAATTTTGTCTTGAAAAAAGAACAATTTTATTTTCAATTGTACCCCAACAAATCCTCGCACTTATTTAATGAAATCATTTTTTTGTCGACGGTAAGATTTTAGTAAAAAATTATAAAAAACAAGGAACTTCGGGTAAAAAAAGATAACTCATTTGCAAAACTATTGACTACAAAAAATTAAAAATTGTAAAAATCGATGTTTTGTCGATATTCTAAGAGTCGACATTTTGTCAATCGACATTTAGTACAATCGACATTTTTTAAGAAAAATAAGTCGATATTTTGACAGACGACATAAGGTCGTATTTAGTATATTATTTTGATAAGTCTAGACTTTTTATGGAGTAAACTGACATTTTTTTGACTCTTAAAGCAAAACTGTTTTAATAACTGTTACTAACTAGCCAGTTCTTGGTTAAGAAAAAATTATTTATATAAAAGACCAGAGTTGTATGTTTGTAAACGACGCTTTTCGAAATATTTTTTAAATTGTCAAAAAAGAAAAATGGATGGAAAGTAAATTATTAATTTGTTTTAAATTATAACAGAAAAGTGTTTCTAGAAAAAAAATTTCTTGGGGCCACTGAGTGGTTATGTTCGAAAAAAAGTTCGGTATCTTTTTACTCGGGCCCCGTTTTTAAACGGGCTGACTTACTAGTATTTAATATACTTCTTTAACAACAGTTTATAAATCGTATAAATTGTAAGATTTCAATATTTTAGCTTTTGTTTAATTAAACAGTTTTGGTTGAGTGAAAATCATATGTCATCAGCTATCATCAGTTTAATTCCAAGCAATTACTTTTCAATTTTTCAGCCACATATCAGTACTCTACAAATTGGCCCTACTTTGAAAAATTAATAAAAAAACAAAAACACATCTTGTTTGAGAAGTGTTAAAAATCATAATGAAACGATAAGGAATTTAAATTGTTAAAAAAAAAAGTAATATAAAATAAGGATGAATGTAAAAATAATTCGAGATCCAAGTGAAAATAATATTCTATGAAAGAATAATAAAAAAAAGAAAAACTATACAAAATTTGTTGTACAGATTTTCATTTTAAATACCAAAACTTGTTTTTTTTTCTTATCCTGAATCAACATTATTAAATAAAATTCACTCGCAATATACACAATCCAATTCTATTGCAATTTCTTACCATTTTAATATTCTAACTGAACATTTTGGTAAGTTTTTAGAAATGTTACAATAAACTGCTCTATCTAATGAAAAATGAAAAAAAAAAAAAAAAATAGAATTATAACTTTTTTAAATTATATTAAGAAGAACAACAATAAATGCTGTACTATAGTATCTATATACTAATATACACACCTACTTTGTCATAAATTCAAACATAGGGAGTACATTGTACACTTATATTGCACTTTTATTTTAGTGCAAACATGACAGTACGAATATATATATATACATTCATTTTGAATGACTCTTTAGAGGAACTATCGTAACATTTTTTTTTTCTTTATTCTTATTTTTACAACATGTACTTGTATAATATATATATGTACGTAGTTTAAGGGATCACATATGCGCAAATATTACAAAAGAATTAAAATTGTCAGTCATATTTTTTATATTTTTAGTTTTTTAGTTTTTATTTCTGTAGTTACTAACTTTTAAAAAAAAAAAAAAATTTGTATTCTTCTCCCATGAGATATTTTTATATAATTAAAAAAAAATCATATATATATATATATATATCTAGAAATGTGGGGAGAGAAGCAACAACTAACGATGTTCTTTTTATTTCGGGGTATGTTTTTTTTTCTGCTGTGCAATAAAATATTTAAAAATATAAAAAAAAAAAAAAAATGTTCTCTGTAGTATGACGAAGAGCAACCTTGTAAAAAAAAATAAATACAAATATTTTAAATTTAATTTTGCATGAATCTTTCTGCAAAATTAATTCAATCTACTAAATATAGCCAAGACATAAATTTCAGTGAAATGAAGTTGGTGTTGTTATATTTAAGGTATCTAATATTATTGAGAAGAGCAACGCCAAAGTACAATCGCAAATTACAGGTACATTTCAGGGGCATAGTTAATAGAAAACTGTTTTTATTTTTACAGCTGTCAAACAACATTTTGTTTACAATAAACAATTGGTCGGGGACATCAGACATACATCAAATCGTGATAGAAAAGATTATTTTCTCTATTATTTTGCGTAATGATTCATAGATTTTGCGAAGTTAACAATTTTAAAGTAAATATCAATTTTTAGATATAGTTCAATTGAATTAAAAAGCTTCTCAACAGTGGACCATCTTAATGCTGTATATTTGTAGGAGGAGGGTGTAGGAGTATATTTGTTGAAATGTATATATATACCCTTACAAGACCACCTATTCAAAATAGCATACAACATTTGTCATATAAATTTACCTAAAAATAAAATTAAATAATTTTATTGTTGTCAGATTTCCGTTCACTAATAATTATTTAAATATTTGACTGCGAATATCGATATTTCGGTAGCAAAATACTTCCTTCATCGCTTGCGACTAACTAATTTTCTTACTTCTTTTTTTCGCAAATATATAGAATTATTTTTATTTATTCAAAGCAATAAAACAAAGTAGCCAAATCACTTTATGACGGATTACAATGATTTTAAAATATTATTTGTTTCAACCGATTTGGTAAAATAATTAGATTAAACCATCAATGCAAATTGGGGAATATTAAATTTTTAAAACGTTTTATTTTTTTATTGTATTCTCTCTCAGGATAAGTATATAAATAGCTACCAAAAGGTATAAAATCCTATTCCGCTCAGGGTCGGGGTCTGTAATATATTTTAATAACACAAACAAAAAGCACAAGATTATTGCATGTTGTGTAACAATATATATAGAAAATTATAGTGCGATATTTTTATTTTGTTCTACTTATCCACACCTACAATAATTTTGTATAAATGAATCCTAGTTCTTTCCTAATGTTTGGATCAAAAAAAATATTTGAAACGCAATCATGTCGAATTTGACCCAATTAATAAATTAATTGACTCTTTTAGATTCTATAAGTCAATCTAATGATTACTTGGCTGTTAATTTTTTCGAACATTTTCCCATTTTTTTTTAAACAGGTTAACTTTTTTGACTGACATATTCAGAGAACGAAAAAGTTTACAACATTAAGTTAATGTCTACAGTTTTAATTTTTTTGAATGAATGTCAGTTGAAGACTTAAAGTCATTTACTTTTCCGTTCAATACAAACCCCAACCATTTTTAATTCAAAATCTCTTTTTATTTCAATTTCATACTGCCAACACAGTTACAGAATTTTAGTTTTTTATGAAAAAAAAAAATAAAAAAATTTAATGTGAAAAATACATTTTTTATTTTTTAAAACAGGAAATTTTTGTATAAAAAAATTAAAGAAATAATTTTTGGCATATCTTCTTGCTAGTTGTATTTTAATTTTTATTTTAGCTTTTTTTCTTTTTTTAATAAAAAAATGTACTTATTTTTTGGTGTCCTTTATTTTTTTCTACTGTATATTTGTGATCGTTTAGAATTTTTTTTTCTTTACAGTTTCTATTTTGACAGTTATATAAAATTTACTACTTTTAAATGTTGCATGTTGCAAAAATTTCTTTTACCTTACTTTACTTTATTGTATTTCGTCCTTATTAAAAAAAAAAAACAAAAGAAAAAAAAATATATTTTTTTTACTTGAGGGCAATTAAAAAGCAAAAAGGAAAATGTATATACCATGAAATATTTAAACAAAGAAGTTAAAATTACCGTTAGTGTTATATTTTAAAAAAATTACCGATGTCCTTTCAAATTATTATACAATAATAATATATATATATATATATATATGTATATATATTATTATATATTATATATATTATATATATATATATATATATATTAATATAAGAATCCTTTCAAGTTTTTCTTTTTGTTTATCTATACGAAGGGATCGGGATCATTATTGTAGATTAAATAGATTCGTGTAAATTATTTTTAAGGAATTGTAACAGGATATAAATATATCCATACATAATATCATCCATACATAATATCATACATACATAACATGCTTATATATATAAAAATTATAAAATATTTAAGTCTAAATAAAACATTTTGACTGAAAACTAAGGAAATAGATAAATATTTTTTATTTTTAACGAATAGAAACATTTTTTTGAAATATGCACCTCCGGAGAGGTATTTACAAAATTAGAGAAAAAAAATACTGTCTTTATTCCAAAATATGAAAATATTTTCGTATACTTTGTAAGAATATAAATTTTAATTTTGATGAATTGAGTAGAGTACATAAATTAATATTTTAAGGACTTTCAGAAAATGCCATTTTTATATTTAAAATTAATTATTTCATTAAAAAATAAAGAAAAACAAAAACAAAAAGTTTTGTTTTTAAAAACATTTTCAACATTTCAGTTTACTTAATTAGAGCAAGAAAAATAGAAAGAAAATAATACATAGAAAAAAGAAATATGGTTACAAAATATATTCTTTTGTAAATTTTTGTGTGTTTGTGTATTTTACTAATTAAAGAAAAACGTGTTCTAATTTTGTTTTAGCTTTATAAAAGGTGTTCCAATTTAAGATTCGTAACTTTTTTCCACAAATAATTTTCAGACTTTTTTTATTAATCGTAATAAAATTTTATGTAGTACTCTACTTAAACTACGTTTACATAAAGTAATCTGCTTAAACTACGTTTACATATATGTAACAATTATGAAAAAATTATATCTGCTGCAGCCGATTCTTTCGAAATAATTTGCTATTATTTTTTTTGTAAATTACGGTTGGTATGGCTTAGTAGTTCATAAAATAATCGGTCATCATGCATCTATAGCCACTCAACATTGATTGTTACAGTCTGATCTTAATAATTTTAAAAAAACATAAGTTTCAATTATGTTGGTTGATCAAAAAGCACATCGAACAGTATTTTTTTATGCATTTATTTATGCTTCGTGAATTGCATTATGATTATTTTTACGTTACATGCAGGTAAATTCTGCTTATTAATACACTCAGAAAGGTGTAAATATGTCTAATAAAAGAAGACACTTTCTTTTGGAAGTTATCTTTTATGTGCCTATTACAGGTGTCACACCACTTTTCCAGTAATTTTTCCCAGTCACCCGAATGAAATTTACTTTCGTATTACAAGTCTCATCCGACAGCAACAAATTTCTGAACGTATTTTTTATGTATGTACTTTGACAGAACAACTCATTTGACGTTTGAATTTAAAAAAAATATTTTTATAAGAATACAAAGTTGGTTGATGTGTTTTTTTATGCTTTTTTTTTAAACTAAATCCAATTTTTGAATTAATATATTCAAATATATATATATATTATATAATATAAATTCAAATTCAAATATATATTATATATATATAAATTATTTCAATAAATTTGGAAATATTTACATATACCCTTTCTTTTCAGAATCCATTATTTAAATTTATATAGACACAAAAAATTACAAAATTACAGGCAAACGGAATCCTGTCACATATAAATTGCAAGTGACAATTGAGTCGCATTTTTCAGTCGGCGCGTGACAGTTGTAATAGTAATTAGTGTTGTCACCTGAAATTACTTGGATCCGACAAAAAAAGTGAAACCTGTAATAGGCACATTAACTTCTTGTTGGTTGGTGCCTAATTAAACAATCAGCGTAAATTCTTATTTTTGAGTTTCGTTTCCTGTGTACATTTTTATTTATCTTTGTTCAATGTTTCCAGTTTCTTCAAGTTTTTTTTACTACATTGAGAGTTATTTGTAGTACAATTGAATAATTTTAGTCAGTTTAGCGGTCAGTTTATCGATCCATACAGAACTGTTATATCTGTAGAACAATTGACTAATTTTGATTTAGCGATTCGTACAGAATTGTTAAATCTGTAGAACAATTGAATAATATTAATGTGTTTAGCAATTTATAAGCGATTCATTTTGCAATATACTAACACTTGACACTTTGAAATCACTTGCTTTTTCCCCCTTTGTTTGGCTTCCAGTGCTGTCAATATTAGAAACCCAAATTGAATTGGTTTACCCAATAATTAATTTAGGTATGCATAATAATATTATTTTATATAATATTGTAAAAAAAATTTTTCTTTTCAATATGAATTTTTCTTACGATAAATAAAATAAATAATTAAATTTAAAATTTGAATTTTTATTGAAATTCTAAATTGAAATTTTTACGTTTACGACGTCTTTTTCTTAAATATCTATAATAATGAAAATGTGAAATGGTTCAGAAACTTTTACCATACCAATGTACAGATTAAATATAATAATGTAATTTGGGTAATCAAAAAATAAATTTTTATTTTATTTTATTCAATTAATATATTTCACCAAGCTCCAACCAAAAAATATCTATATTTTCATTAATAAATCACCTAACTAGTTATAATATGTTGTTTGCAATTATCTTTTTTCCTGCTGAATTTGAATGGCTTAATAATTTTAATTTTAGTTATTTTTTAATTTTCGGTGAAATATGCAGGACAATGATATACATTATATTTGTTCTGTTTACAGGACTATTTACATTTCATAATTTTACAAGACGTTATCGTTGTCCTGTATAACCCCATCCGTTGCGCATAGAGCGTAGATATATACAGGGTGGTCCGGTTTAGAGCAAAAAGTTTTTAAGGGGTGATTCCTTGGAGTATTTTAGGAAAAAAATTGTTCTAGAAGAAGGGTCTATCTTTAAATTTACCTGGGCTACAGAGGGTTAAAGAAAATCGGATTAAAAAAATTATGTTTAAAGAATATCAACTACAGCTCAAACGAAATTGAAACTAGAGCAACATCTTCTTCATAGCAGCTTTTTTTTTAACAATTAATACACCTAATTAACGGTATATGTTGAATGAGTATCAGACTTACCGTTTTTGAATAATAACTGCATAAACTTAAAATTTTGCTTTTAAAAACTGAAAATTTTGTAAAAAACATTGCTTATCTCGAAAAAATTCGCTAATTTTTTTTTTTTTTTTTTTATTGTGTTGATGCGCTACATCATCCCCTTCAACTTTTTCATACACAACTTTCATATCAAACTTACTGTTTTTCAGATAAAGTCATATTTAATATTTGAGTAACCCGTGTTTTACTAAGAAAATAATAAATGAGAGTTGAATATTGTAAAAATCTTATTTTTTTAGTCAAAATTACTGCAATTATTTAAGGTCACTGATATTTTATATAACTTTACTTGAAAAACGGCAAATCTGATATGAAAGTTGTGTGTGAAAAAGTTGTAGGGGATGATGTAGCGCATCTACACAATAAAATACTACTCAGATACTTACTCAAATTTTTAATTCATTATAAACCAAAGCCTTTTGATTTATTAACTAAAAAAAAATAAAAAAATAACAAAATTTGTCTGAAAAATTGATAACAACTGTTTTTACTATTTAATAATCTCATAACAATTTTGTAATCGAATGCTTAATTCTATAATACAAAATTACTTAAAAATATTTTGAACAGATACTTACAATCCGATTTCTAAATGCTTATAATTTTCTTCTCCCAAAATTATTTTAAATAGGTTTAATCAAAAATAATTTGTTACACCTGTTCAATGTCGCACAGGTATTTAATTTGTATTAAAAAATAAATTAAAAATATTTTATAATATCTATTTATTCAAAATACACACATATTTCGGCAACGATTTACAACTCAATGTTATAAGTTTTAAAATAGATAATTGTTCAAAAATTAATATACATATCTATTATGAAATCCGAAATTCAAAACTCAACTACATGTTGTATGGTATTCAAAAATCAGTTAAAAAGAATAGTAGTAGTGTAATAACAGTATACATTGTTTAAATAATTGTGATTAAACCATATGAATCGTTTTTCAATATATTACAAACTGAAATTAAAAATCTTACAGTTGACGAGTGTTGAAAAGTGGTTAAGTAATACGAAAACCTACAAAAAAAAAGAGTTTTTGGGTAATTACTGAAGTATATTTAAATTTATGAAGATTTAAATTTACGATCAATAATCTTTAAGAATATAAATAAGACACAATTGCGACTAAACACGCTACAATAGATTCAAATAAATAGAATAAGTAAAAATGTATGGATAATAAATGAATAAAACTGTCATAAACATGTTAACAATTACAATTTTAAAAATATGTGCGTAATAATTATCTTTATTTATGTAGAAACTATCAAGCTTATTCACATCTACAAAATTTTCTGGAAACTTCACTCACTAATTTTTGTTTGTTATGAATTATTACGTATTATCATTTATCAAATAAACATTCCCAATTGATATCCTACAGTTAGTTTTACAACTATAATTTTTTCCGATTCTTTAAATGTACTTAAGTAATAGTTTGTTTCTCAGACATTTACTTTATAATTATTAAATTGTTAAATTTTGGTTAACACCTGTGCGAATTTTTATTTCTTCACTATAATACAATTCACATGGTGCTGAAATTAATCTTTGATTTATTTTCCCTCACAACACCCAAATGAAAACATAATTATAATCTGAATAAAAAATAAAATTTTAAGATATAGTTTATCTTAAAAACTTTATAAAAAGAAAATAAACAAAGAGTGGGTATACCTAGGTGTGTTTAGTATTAAGAGGATTTCGATTACAATGAAAATTTTGAAGTGAAAAACTTTTTAGCTTTTCCACATTTTACTTCTAATTCAGAAAAAAAAATATAAGATTTTCATTTTTTATTGTTAATTCATTTAATAAGTTTTTACCTATTGTTTTAAATTACTTTGCATTGGGCGGTATTTGTTATTATTATTGTGTTGTGTTGAAAATTACATAGAAGAAATATATTTTGATTGTTTTATGCAGTTAGTTTCGTTAAGATACAAATCAGGTAAATTTTTTTTTTATAAAAGTTTTCAAAATTTTACATTTTATATTGGTTAATACAATAAAATGTTTAAACAAACGTTTATCTATGTTTAAACTAACGTTACCCGGTCCAACGAGAGAGCATAATTATTTTTGCGTAAGTGTAATACGAAATGTAAAATAACGGTTTGCGTTGTACAAGATGATATTTATTTTTACTCGCACGATAGTTTATATGGTATCGGGGAGAAAAAACCCAAATAAAAAATAATTGGACAATATCAGATTGACAAAAATGTAATTATAGACCAATTTCTCTACTCTCCTCAATTTCCAAAATATTTGAAAAAATAGTTAAAAATAGAGTTTTGGATTATTTAGAAAAAATCAAGTTTTTTAGCTCAGAACAGTTTGGATTCAGAAAAGGGCTATCTACTGAGGATGCTCTACTTAATTTTTGCATAAATATTAATATAGGTTTAGATAGTAAAAAATTTTGCCCTGGAGTATTTGTCGACATAAAGAAAGCGTTTGATATGGTCAGTCACGAAATTCTCTTAAAAAAGTTACATAATATTGGATTTAGAGGTGCAATTTTTGACTGATTTAAATTCTATCTCAACTTTAGAATGCAAAGGGTTAATATTGGTGATAAAAAAACTAGGCCTCAGTTTATTAAACATGGTGTACCACAAGGCTCAGTTTTAGGACCTATTCTTTTTTTAATTTATATTAACTCTCTTTTCAATCAAAATTTTAAAGGTAAACTAACTGCTTTCGCAGATGATATCGGCTGTTGTTATACATCGCTAAGCCCTCTTAATATGGTTGTAGAAATTAATCAAGATCTAAATGTCTTAAGAAGTTGGTTTTCAGAACATAGGCTGGTTGTGAGTAATAACACCGTAAAAAGTGCATCATACTTGACTGGCATATTCCAAATTAGGTTTGTTTGTAAATTAGTTATTGTTCGAACAATGATGGTGTCATAATTCCATAATCGGTTGTCAACAATTCCAAAAAAATAATTCAAATCCACAAACAAAAATTCCACACATGTATGAATGCTTTAAAAAGCTGGTATCTCCTCCTTTTTCCAGAATATCTATTTACCTTCATTATTCTTATACGTAGCCACTGCTGGATACAAAAAAAGCTTGCCATAAAGTTTTTATATTATGAAAATGGAATTTTTTATCTATATATATTTCGTTTGCGGGGCACAATCAATTAACTATAGGTTTATAAATATTTTTTTTTATAAAATTTTACTATTAAGTTCGATAAAGAGAAAAAAATGTATAGTGTACCTAATTTCCATTCGTGAATGGGAAATAGACTGCGAAATTGTCGCTTGAAAACACTATGATTTTCTAATGTCACACAGTTTTATTTGAAAAACATTAAGAGCGTGTGAGTGTTTTTCTAGAAACGATACTGGCAATCAAGGAAGCTCTAAAGAGACCCAGACGAATTCAAACAACTAAAACGAAAAATACAATTTTCATAGATGATTAGGTAGCGATGTCAAAGCGATATCGTTTAATAATATGTACTAAACAGTTTGAAACAATATAATATCGAATTTGAAAGCATATTGTTAGACCTATCTGGATAGTATTACAACTTTTTGTGGATTATAAAATTATCTTATAAAATTAACAAAATGAAAAAGTGCTCAAAAAATTTCATTTTTGGACTGATTTCAATGTTTTTTCAACTGATGTTTTAGTTTATTTAACAAATATTCTACAGGATAGTAACAAACTAAATTCATTTTGAAAAAATTTAAAATTTTCGTATTTTTTTGTGATGCTAGATAGTACTACAACTTTTTGTGATATAGACTTGAAATTACAGTATGATACAGATAGATTATGGAAAAAATTGAAAACAGGCTTAACAATTAATGACTTACTTTTTTAAATTAATTTTGAATTTTGTTTAAATTTTTTAAGCTTAACTATGTTTCCAATATGCTGTGGTCTTGATATAACTAATAACACAATGTGCGGATCTTATGTAGTCATTAAATTTATATCTATTTATTATGATCTGTTTGGGTTCCAATTTTCACCTTCTTTATTTAGTACTATTTAAAAATTCAAAGATTACCTACGACCCGAACAATATCAAAAAATTTTAGATTCCAAGCACTGATGCTAAAAAAAAGTCACTTTCTTCTGAAATAACGGTAACTACTCAGAATAAACTTGAATATTTCATTTTTTAATTCGATTTCAAAATTTGGCCTCGAAATAAATTTGAATATAAAATATACTTTGCTTTATCTGTACTATAATAATGTATTTCATACTTTTACATTATTTCTATTTGAACACATAAGTATAAGTATTTTAAATTTATTTAAATTAATTTTAATTTTTTTTTCAATTAAATATTCTATAGGTAAAACCCCTACCTACCACTATGCTTATCATAAAAAAAAAAAACAAAAACGAAAACAAATCTTTGGTCAAAACAATTCATTAAATAAAGTATTAACAAGGTTGCTTGCAATGTATTAAAATTAAAGGTCCTTTTCATATTTCCATTTTCTTTTAATAAATAAAAACAAAAGGATATTTCAAACAAAATTATTATTACTCTTTCAGTATATTAAAAGCAAAAAAAAAAACAGAAAAAACCTACAAAATAAAGAGAAACAGTGACAACATAAAGGTCTTAAAACTTCAATTTTAGGTATTTAAAAAGTCCATTTAAATATGGTCCCAAAGTTTTTAAAGAGCCACCCAGTCGTCTTTAAAGGACATCATAATGTTCTTTTTGCCTTCTTTTATGTTTATTTTTTTTTTCGTATCTTTTGTTTCCGTTTAATATTTTTCATTCATAACTTTTTGAATTGAAGTTGTTTTTTGAATAAATTTTGTGCTTCGGTTAAAATACAAAATATATTTCAACGCCTCCATTAAATTCCAAGAACGATGATAATTTTTTTTTTTGCTTTTTTTTTTTGGTTTATTCAAAATGACCTAAAAACAGATATCATTAAAATAATTTTATTTGTTGTCATTGTCTGACTGGGGTCCTCTCTGTATGAAAACAAAAAAACAAATATATGTACAAACATTTCTATTTGGGTGTATACACTTGGGTTCTATATACATAGTATTCAGTTAAGTACAGTGGTATGTAAAATTATTGGGATAGATTTATAAAATTCTATTCAGCTGAAATGTAATTCTATTGGTAAACTTTAGTAATGCGGTTAATACATAATGCACGTATTATTGGAAATGTATTAATTCAGTTTGATCGTTTACTTTATACTGTTCAGAACAATATTGTGAACAGTCTGAACTGAAGTAAAAGATCGCAAGATGCATGTTGCAAGGTGTATTTTGCATGTAACATAGTGTGTGGTGCATGGTGCATGGTGCATGAAAGCATTGAAAATTTCTGAATTTAAAATTCAACATGGTTACATTTACATATTTTGTTGTTCAAAATAAATACGTTTGTCTTACAATTTTTTTTTTTTGTTGCACGTTCTATAAATAGAATTTGTACGTATTGACTATAATACTTCCTCTATATTGATTAGTTCAGCTGCTTGGATATAAATTAGTTTAATCAGAAATATTCTTATCAAATTCATTGAAAACAATTTCTCTATGGTTTAATTGAAATATTAGGATTAACAGAAATTACATCTAGAAAAAGGACTACAATTAATTGCTTACTCATCTAATCTATAAACTCTACTAGCTTATTTCGTGACTCTGCTATTCTAATATCAGAATGTGTACAACTTTTTTTCACATGATTGTACTTAGTTTACATTATATATTTTACATAAATCTGGTATTATATGGTTTTGCTGTTAATATACATTACCTATATATATATACGTATATGTATTTATTTTTTATTTATATTCATTGTGGTGTTGAGGGGTTGGTCATTTACAATTCAAAAAAGGCAACAAAAAAAAAAAGCTTTCTTGTTCCGTTTCTGTTCTGGTTTTTGGTTTGAAAATTTTTGTCATTGTGGTCGTTGTTTTGAATTTATAAATCGACATAAAAACAATGTTGCTTGGTTGGGTTACAATGATAGTGATGTTATACTGCTGCAATATTTCAAGGTATCTTCAAATTGCTCTTTTCGAATTTAATTTAATTTTTTTTATTTTTTTTTATTTTTTTCATAAATTTTATACGTTAGTATCTGTTGGTAAATTATGTTAATGTTGTGTAAGGATGTTTTTTTTATTTTTTATTTAAAATTTATGTTTTGTATGTATAGTGGTTGAAAAATATGGGGCATCAGAGTAATATAATTTGCTATTAAGTATGTAATTTAAAATTTATAATATTGTTAATATTGTTTTTTCTTTTTTCTTTTTCAATTAATTAATAAGAAAATAAATAATTATTTTAAGATGAAAAAAAAACAACTAAAATCATAATTTTACCCAATTAAGTTCTCGTTTGACAATTTTTTTTAATGATTTTTAGTTTACGTATAATAAAAAAAATGTAGGTACTTGGAAAATTGTAAAAAAAAATAACAAATTTAAAATTCTTTATAAAAAAATTGAAAAATAACGTGGGCCGCAATTGAAGACTAGATAGGGGACTAGATAGGGGATGATGAAAGGACTTTATTTTATGTCTTGCGGAATACTGAATTGTATTGTAAAGTAAAGTAAAAGCAATAAAAATTGAAGAGTAAAATTTACGAAATTATATTAGGACTAATTATGATAATTTGTAGAAAATATTTCGTCTATTTCATCGTTTGTAATTAAAACTTTGATAATTTTTTGTGTTTCTTATATATTGCGTTATCACATCGTTATTTGTCGTATCGCACACATCGTTTGTAATATGATCGTAAGCTAGAAGTAAGACGTACAATGACAACTTTTATCATTGTAGAACAATATTTGTTAGTCAAAGCTAAAAATACAACTTAGACTAAGTAAAGTAAAATTTTAATATTGATCTTAATCATTTGTGAGACTCAATGATTTTTCTTTTACTATTTATAGTTTTATTCCTAACAATTAAACCTATCGATTATTCTACTATACTCCTTTAATAAAGAAAATCGAATTTTTCTGTTATTGTTTCCAAAAGTCTGTGCATTTTTTTCTAAATAAAATAATGAAAATAAATTTTTCAAATATCCATGGCTGAATCGGGACCTGAACGTTTGTGTAAGTCGTTAGATAGCATAATAGTTATATACAACCGTTCAAATTCAAATTGAATATTCTACTTTACAGAATTTCCTACTTTACAGTTATTCTTTTATATTTATTGAGGTATTTCTTTATTTTTATTATTCCCTTCAAGGTTGGCCATTATTGTGTCAAAATTCGTAACTTAAAATTTCGAATATTTTAATAAATAGATTATATTAAAGCTACCATATGATTATTGTTATTATAGTATGCCACCATTCAATGCCAATTTAGATACCCTTGAAAATTAAAATGTATTAAAAGTAAACTTTTAGATTAAGTATAGCCTGGTAGGCCTAATTATAATAATTTTACAGATTTATGCCCTTTTTTTATTTGGTTTATATGGGCTACTCTAATATTTCCATTCACATTTACTTTATACAAATAATAAGTTAACCTTTCTACAATACGACCTGGAATCCATTTAATGTGTGTTTTGAAATTATTTTTATAATAAATTTCCTCATTTACTTCATATTTAATTTTAAATATATTTGTTTTATTTTTCAATATCGATAATTTATTCGGTACGTTTTCATCAGTTGTTATATGAATAATTTTTTGTTCTTTATTTTTATTTTTAGCTACCATAATATCTAACAAGGTTTTGGGTTTTGTTTTAAAAACTATTTCTGCTGGAGTTTTACAAGTTACAGTTGAAGGAGTATTTCTATACTTCAACAAAAAAATATCAATTTTAAAATTTAAATTATGTTTCAAGGAATTAGTTTCTAACAAAAAATTTTTAAATGATTTTTTTTACGGTTTGGACGTATCTTTCACACTGCCCGTTTGATTCCGGATGATAAGGTGGGCTTTTCATAACTTTAATACCATTAGATTTACAAAATTCAATAAATTCACCAGATTAAAAAGGAGGTCCATTATCTGACACCAATTGTGTTGGAATACCAAATACCGAAAACCAATTGCGCAATTTTTCAATTACCTTACTTGCTGTGGTACTTTTCTTTTCACTAAGTTCTATCCACTTTGAGAAACTGTCTACTTACAATAAAAAATGTAAACCTTCCATACTAAAAAAATCTATATGTATTCGTTCATATACGTATAAGTAGAATAATTCCATTTTGATTCTTTAATTTTTTTTGTGAAGTTTGGAGTTTGATTACAAATTTTACAACTTCTAACAAAATCCTCTATATCTGAACCTAAAGTGCGCCACCAACATATGTTCTTGCCAACATTTTCATCCTAACTATTCCTATATGGGTATCATGTAGTATTTTTAAAATATTGTGTTTTAAACTATCAGGAATTACAACTCTATTTCCGTAAAAAATACAACCGCTATCACAAGAAAAATGTTCAGACCTATCAAAATAATATTTCGTATCTAAATTTGTATTATCTTTGTATTTAAAATTCATAAATCCTTTGTACCAGATCCCATAGACAAAAAATTTAAAAATTCTTCCTGAACTTCAGTAGTGCTTTCTACTGGTAGTCTAAATAGCGCATCTGCATGTCCTACTTTTGCAGAACTTTTATATTTAATTTCGTAATCATACATAGATACGAGCTGCTGCTACCGACAAATGCTCTTTCTTTTCATTAAAAATCTCTCGCAATGGCTGGTGGTCTGTATATATAGTAGTTTTATTCCCATAAATATATTTATGGAATTTTTTTACTGCAAATATAATTGCCAACGCTTCCCGATGCGTCTGTGAATAGTTTTGTTCAGCAGTATTAAGTGTACTTGATTCAAACAGAACAGGTTTCTCCTCGCCGTTAATAAAAGTTAAAAATTGTTGTTATTAAATAGTGCTGCAGTTAAAATCAACTGTCAATCAAAATTTATTTTATTTTTAATATAATATACTTAAAATTTATTTAAATTTTAATCTAACTTAATACTAATTAATTTTTTTATATTTTTTTTCTATTTTCAGGTAATTTAATTTCATATATTTCCTATTAATGAAAATCGCATCTTGAGTAAGTACTCTAGAAAATTAAATAATACATATATAGTAAAATAAAAACAAATCATTTATGTATTTCATTATTAATATTGCATTTCATTTTATATTAAATTTTTATTAATTTTTGATTTTTTATTTGGAATTTGAATGATTCAAAATTCTTTTAGAACTGTACGAATATTATATCTATAAAAAAAAATCTAAAATAATTTTTTTACAAGTAAAGAACTGATGAGTTGACTAAACAGACTGAATTAAAAAATTACTTTCATAATTATAAAAACAACAATAAATTATAAATATCCAGTAAGGCCAGAAAATAGTGACAAAACTACTGAAAATCTCAAAAATATATATAGACATTAACATAAGATATTAATTTACATATTATTTATTAATTTCTGTAATATTTTTGTTTTTATTAAGAATATTATATAAATTTACATAATTTTTAATTCAATTTAAATCAATAAACTATTTTCAATATGTGAGCATAGTTATATTATAAATATCAAGTAATTTACATAAGTTTTCAGTCAATTATATCAAAATTACACATGTAAACTATTTTATACATGTGAACATAGTCACATATAAAAATCAAGTTAACAGTCACTTTCACTTATGTGTTAAGTTCAGTTTTGTTTTTAAAATTGAATTATTTTCTATATTTCAAAATTTACAGAAAATGCAATTTAATTCGACTTTAAAAATCGAACATGGAATTGACATGACAGTAATATATTATACTGCTGCAATATATTAAGTTGAATATAAAATGAAAGAATTAATAAGAGAGCCAACTAATTTTCAAAAATATATTTATAGAGAATACCACAAAATTTAATTTTGTACCTATTTATTAATTAAATATATTTGAAATAATATTATATAATAATAAAGATTTATACCCGAATAGAATTTTATTTATTTTGTTATTCAATATAATTTTAAATAAATTAATTTAATTAAACTAAAAAATCAATAATTGAAAATTATCATTTTATTAAAAATAAATTCATTATTATATTATATATAGTATTAAAGTAGGTATATGTATAGAAAAACTAAAAAGAACTGGAAATCTAAAGAATAAATCTACTCTTATTTTGTCTTTAAATATACATAAAAAGAAATTTCCTTAATATCACTTCTAATTTTCTTTTAAAAATATAAAAATCTTTTAATTCTCTTATTTTTATTATTTATTATTATATATATACATCATACATATTTGTTAAAAAAATAATATATCGTGCAAAACACAATACTCTAGTGGATTAAAAATCACACAAATATCTATACACGAGTTTGTATGTATGATGGACGTCCTTATAGATATTTTGATATCCTTTATGTCAACTTTCGATTATACTGTTATTTGATATTTCCTATTTTTTTTTTATATGTACATATGTTTTGATTTATCCATGTATAATATTGTATATATATCTATATACGTGAATATATATATATAACAATCAAGGCAATATTATGTATTAATATATACATATATATTATGTATCTAGATTAATTTTATTCTAGAGATAACCTTTTAATAAGTGTTCTTGACAGAGAAATACACAATATGCACATAATAAAAGAAAGTTTATCGAAAGAATAATAATCTTGTATATGAAGAAAATCAAGAGAACTAGTTTAAATTCAGAGTTGCCGTTATCATCTTTTTGTAGTAGATTTATAAAAGACATTTTATAAAAGACAAATGCATAAGGCAAAAATTAATCACGTCATGTGTTCATAAATGATTTATTACAGTTCATAAAATGCATTATGACACAAAATGTGTTAGTAAAACAAAGTCAGCTATCCATTATGAAATTTCATACTGCACAAAAATTTCTCTTGTCAGTTTTGTTTTTTAGAGCTTTCTTTTTTAGAAGTAGATTTGTTTAAATTTTTAAAATGGCTAAGGTTGAAGACCAAGGTATTATCAAAATAAATTGCTCCATTTTTATTGTAGGTATTATTTATTTATTTTAAATTTGTAACAAAATTAATCTGAAATTGTAAACAAAATTAAAACCAATGAAAATCAAATTTTAGTAGTGTGACCGTCATAAATTAAAATCATATGATTATAATTCAGCCATATGTATAATGCAATTGTCACGTTATACTGCGTTTATGAAATAACGATATTGCTTCAAAAAAAATATTTATATTTTTTATTTATTTATTTCAAATATTGAGTCGTAAATTGGGAAAAATTAAATTTAGACAAAATCATTGTGAGATTCTTCTTAACTTTTCTATTTAATTTTGATATGAGTTGAATATTCTTAATTCAGTTTTTAATCTGTTTTATATCTAATTGCATCCTTTTGGAAAAATCAAATTCAGGTCAAATGTCTTACTTCGCTTTGAAGTTGTTTGTATTTGTCTCGAACAATACTAAATTACTTTTATTTATTTATTTATTTGTTTACAGACTTAATTCAAACATATCTTATTAAAACTAAAAAACTAATTGCAAAAATTGTGAAATAATTAAAATGTAAATCAATGGTTAGCAAGAAGTTTAAAGAAATGAATAAACAAAAAATTGAACCGTCGTCTGCAAAATATAAACAATAAAATACTCTTATATTTAAAAATTAGTAGTTATGAGTTCAGGCTAGTACTAGAATAATTGAAGATAGAGAGATGAAATCAAAATTAACTAAAAGAATCGAAATTAACTAACCCATAATCATCATTCTATGGATAGGATCTCATTCCACAGTTGGTTCGATGAAATGTAAGATAAATAGGTTAGCAAGATTAATTAAGTTCAATCTATGTTCGTATGCTGTCAAAATTAAGTAGTCAGACCTTTTTAAGAAATCTGTTGACAAAAAATGATAATTTAAGTCAAACCTTTTAAATAATATCAATTGAAATTTGCTATTGTCAATCTTTAAAAGCCAAAGAGGAAACAGTTGAATGACTGTTTCATAATCTAGGACATTAGGACATTAATTCTATGGATCAAATCGGAAATATGAGAACCTAAAGCTATATAAGTATGTATCTAATTGTTTATAACTTTTATTTCTGCAACGACAACACTATTTCACAGAATAATACGTTTACATAAGTAAAACTTATTATTTTTTGTAAACAAATATTTTTAAAACAAAAAAAAAATATATATACGTATTTATTATTTTTCTTTTTAAATCCTTATTTTTTTTTGTTGATTCTCTAAAGATTTATAATATAATTCAATAGGGAATAAAATAACTGAAATCCCATCATATAAGATTGTTTAAGTTTTTCTTTTCTTTTATCTCAATATTTATTTTGTAAGTTGAAGATTTACTTTTTAATATATGTATACATACATACATATACATTTCCCTCCTTTTCTAATATTATGAAATAAAAAAAAAAAAAAATAAAAATATCAAAAGCAATCGAACTCTGTTTAAAAATTTATTACTAGAAGTTGTGGTAGAATTCAATAACATTTAAGAAAAGCAGTAGAATTTGATCACTAAAGTATTTAAAAACTTTTACTTTATAACACTGTGGCCCATAAATATGTATATCTGGTTCGAAGTTCGAATATAGTATAAAAAAAAAAAATATAAGAATGATAAAAAGAGACAGATAATATCAAAATTTACAAAGTAATTTTACTTTAATATAATGTTCTACGATAAATTATTTATTAATCTTTGGAGAATCACAGTGTTGGGTTACTCAATGGTTAGATCATGTTTAAGTGTGTAAATTAATTTATTTATTAAAAAAAAAATGCTTGTTTTAAAAATATGAATTAATATGTTTTTTTATTTATATTTAAATTAAAAAATTGTTACATATTTTTGTTTTTATTGAACTGAGAAAAATTTGTTTTATTCCATTTTGAACCGCTGCTCATCATAATTCAGTCGTTGCAAAAGTTTGGTTCGTTATCAATAAAATTATCAATAAAATATCCAAAAATACTGGTATGCATATTCAATAATAACAAAATATATCGAGAAACAAAGTTCCGGCAACAATTGTTGTCGAAGAAGTTACAATGCGGTTGCGCGAATATAAACAAGATAATTATATAATAGTTTTAGACGATGTCAAATACATGCGCAACTGTTTGTAGATGTAGCTAATAAACTGATTGAATTATTTGAAGATACTGTATTAATGATTAATTGTGACTTTAAAAATTAGTATTTTGTTTGTTCATTGCACCCATCCGACTTTATATGTTACATACTAAGCTGACCATTCGCCCTTTATCTTACAGGACTGTCATGTTTTATAACTTATGACTTTCGAAGGCATTATAAATTGCTAATTTTGTGTACCTATAAATGTCCTTTTTTGCATCTTTTTCGCATCAATACAAAACAAAAATTTAGAAAATACAAAAAAGAAAAACAAATAATTTAACACTATGGTAACACTATATTTATATAAAATTATAACAGTGCCAACACTATTCAAATAATAAAACTCAAATTTTCAATACAGTTAATTTGGTTGACTTCATTCGTAAAAAAAATGATATTTTGAATATTTGTATACGAACTGCAGTTGAATGCTTACCCATTCATTTCAATGCCTGAGCCTTCTACTGTTTTTATAGATTTCAAATTAAAATTTGTTGAACGCAAAAAATAGTTGTTTTTAGCTCTCAACATTAAAAATATTGTTCGCGAATTACAGACTTAAAAGTGGTTTTGATAAACCAAAAACGAAAAAAAATTTAACAAATTTTTTCCACACCTGTATGTATTGTTTACTTAAGTCAGTGGGATAAAGCTTTTACTGATGTAAAATTTGTTAAATGGGTACTCTTATGAACTGTTTCATCTTGGGATAATATTAGAAAATTTTTTTCTTATCTAAATGAATATAAAAATGATTTAAAAATAAATTATGAAAATTTATTCGATGAAGTGAGCCTCATTTAAAATTTTACAAAAAGTGAAAAATTAAAAGAAAGTCAAAAATATATCGCAGATATTTTGTACTGTATTTTAGTTTTCCGAAAATGATCACCCTAAACACACTTTTTACAACAACGAAATTAAATGTTTGTCAATGATTCTAATTAAAAATAAATATTGAAATAAATTATAATATTTTTAAATTCAGTTGATATCAAAATAATAATAAAAGTGTGAAAATAAAAATAAATAAAATTAAAATATAAGTATAACCAAAATCATGACATTTTGATCAAATTTAAAATAATTATCAGTCACCATAGTAAATACCGCAAAAAAGTTCTATCACTAAAAACAATATTTTTCAATATTGCAAAAAAAAATTATTTATCTTTATATTTTATAAGTAAATCACTTAAAGAACTGTTTTTTTTTTTTTGTTTAATTTTCACAAATTTTCCCTAATTATTTAAACTTTCACAGATAAAAGCTAATTAATTTTTTCAAAAAAAAAAAAAAATATATAAATTTTGAAAATTCGTTTTCCACACACACACACCCATTCATACAAAACTTATATAAATTTGTATACAAATTAAATCAATAAAATTCATGAAAATAAAAAATATAGATATTCAACATCAAATGAATTTCATTGAAATTTTACTTACCTTTATAAAAATTATTTCAGCCTCAAGTTCTTATCATGTCCCATTCAGTTAAATTTCAAAATATATACTTAAAATTTTTTGGATTATTTCCAATTAAGTTTAAAAAATAAGACAACAAAAAAAATTAATTTTTTTTTTTTTTTTTGTAATTCTGAATTAATCAAATTACAATAAACTGAGTTGCCAAATTTAAATTTCCAATTATTCATTCCAGTTGTTCATTTCACCAGCACAGTTCTAGAAGGCAAATTAATCAACTCAAAATGAAACTGTTATGCAGTAATGAGATTATGAATTTTTTTTTTTTTTTTTTTTGTACAATATTCGTTTATAATTTTATGACGTTGAACAAAACAAAAAAAACAAAAAATAATAATAATTGAATCCACAAGTTGAATTAATCAGTAAGGAAGGACATTTAAGGATGCAATTGATAAATATTTATATAATGTATGTATGTATAAAAAATGTAAAATTAAATTATTTCATTAATTTATTGAAATATGTATATGTGAGGGACATCATGGAGGGATTTGATACAGAATGTCAATTATGAATAATTTAATCTTATATAGGTGTTTAAAGACTGAACAATTGCATTACAGTGGTTAATAGAGAGCTATAACAATATTTAAAAGAAATTAATTCTATTTCCAAAATGCAAATTTGTTAGTTCTAATAAGTAAGAGCTAATTTAAAAATAACACATTTGATTAAATTAACACATTCAGTCGTACCGGTGAATTCGACCGAATAAAAATCAAGTACTCAATCGTAAATTTTCAACCGACGAATTCGATTTAAAAAAAAATCGAATATTTTTGATCGAAAATTTTCTCATTCAAAATTTTATAAACGAATAATCATTTTTGTTCTTGTGTTTCAAAGTGTTTTGTTTGGAAATAAGAAAAATATTTACAAAAAATGTAAGTTAAAAATTTTATTGTTTATTTTAATTATTTAGATAATTATTTATTATTTATTTGTGTCGAAATTTACTACAGATAAATAAAATCAAATAAACTTGGATAACAGTACACAAGAAAATCAAACACAACTAAAATAGCCGAAATATTTCACCGCAGTCAATTTCTGCAGAAATGACAGTAAGAACTGCTTCAAGATCTTTTACAGAAAAGAAAAACTTACATATATATTCTGTAAAATTCTTACAGATATCTATTTACCAACTAAAAGAAAAGAAATGCGATGTTTTAAAAGAAATTGTAAAAGAAAAAAGGCTGCAAAGAGAAGAAAAATGTTAACTACAATAAGAAGCTATTAAAATAAAGCAAAAGAAAATGAAAAATTGCAGGAAAAAGAGTGTCATATCTCTTTAACTTTACCTGTCAAAAAGCTATAAGTTCATGATTGTAATTGGAAGTGATACAGCACGCTTTTATTTACTGAATTTAACTATTTTATTTAATGAAAATAAAACCCTATTACTATAAATACCCTGGCCTATACTATAAATTAAAAAAAAATGATATTAATGCGTGTATAATAATATACCTTAAGTGGGAAATACATGTGCAGAATTCTCATGCATCGCTGCATGCATATCTGCGTGACAGACACATGTGTATATTTTATCTGTCAAAAACTGTTTTGATTTGAAATAATGTAGATAATTGCCGCCATTGATACACATACAATTTGTTTTTCAACGCAACATTTCAAATTAATTAGTTTTGCTTCAATTACTTAATTTAAAATAAATTTTTACAAAATTGATTATAATCTATTGTCCACAAAAAACAATAATAAATATGTAAATATTAAACAAATTTTATGACGTTTGTCATTATTTTTTTATTAGTATGAGTAAAATGACAATTTTTAAAATCTTAGCTCTGCCGCTGTGCAGCAAAAATTAGAAATAGAGATATTATACATCAAATTTTCTGCGTGCAGAATTACATGTAATTGGTTCCATATAAAACCATGTATTCTAATTTTTTTGCTGCGATGCATGCATAGTTTTGCACATGTATTTTAGGCATATTGTTTATTTTATTTTCCTTTTATAAAATAACTATACTTTATGTATTTTAATAATTTATTTCTAAAACAGCAATCTAAATTTATTTTTTTAATTTTAAATTTGAACTTATTTGACATAAAAGTCATTACATTTCGTTATTATTTATTATTTGATTACATTTTTTTAAATGAGTATAAAATTAGTCTTTCGATCGAATTCACCGTTAAGAAATTCCCATCGAATCGAATCGAGAAATTCACACACGCTGGGTGGCACAGTAGGTAGAGCACCTACCTTTCAAACGAAAGGTCCCGGGTTCGATTCCCGATGAAGCAAAAAAAAAAATGCTTCATTGGTTTTTCGAGCTGGTCTAGTACCCTTTGTCATTGGGATATAATAAATGACAAAAAGGTAATTGAGAATCTGGTAACAAATTAAATAAAATGAAATATTCTATTTAAGAAGGCTTAGTTCCTGACAATAGTAGTAGTTTTCTACATTTAATGAGTAGACAAGCCATGTAGATATTGAAGTGTAAAAATTTGAAAAAACATCGCAAAGACATAATCTTGCTTTGTGAAAATTGAATTGGAATAGGCTGTAACCACATCACACAATGACAGCTTTGTTTATCTGGTCAGCTATCTCTCCGCACTAACATACAACTTTTTGAGTGAAAAGTATAAAATTATCTTGTTCACTCTTGCGAAAACGGCAGGTTTTATTCCGTCCTATGTCCCACAGATCTAATATGTCGGATGAGAATGAAGATAATCAATGCGTCAACGTAGATGAAGCAATCAGTTTGTTGAAAGTTTTAATTTTTTATCGCTATATACTTTGCGGTTGTCTTCTATATTCAGTACAATTAGATATTTCATAGAATATTATAGTTAAAATGTTATAAACATTGATCTATGCCTTCCATCAACATCGCATGCGTATTTTCAAATTATTATAACTCTTAAATAGCCCTTAAACTTTTAGCAAAGGGAAGTTATCTGTAAAATTAACATCAAAGTAACTATACATTACCTTTTAATTTCGGAATTAATATCCGAAATATTCATGTAACAGCACATAGACAATGTTTGTGTGTAAATTTGCAAGTAAAATTAATCCTGAACATTTTTCACAATTTATTACACATAGAATTCCTCTTCACAATATCAAATTTTTAACTTTTTTATTCTTCTTTTTTTTTTTCAAAAAAAAATTAAAATAAAATACTTAATTTCTAATAAAAAAAAAAATCTTCAAATCAATTCAATAAAAACAAAAACGGAAATTTCCTATCATCTCCAGTTTAGGCAAAAACATTTTTTTTTTTCTTTGTTATTTTTCTTTTAATATTTTTTTGAATAAAATTAATTAAAAATTCTTTAAATTACATTTAAATATTCAAAATGCCTTAATTTTATTCCTGGCTGGCCACTTTCTGTTATTCTTCACTATTTTTTCAATTTAATCAAAAATCAAGATTATTCAGATAATCAGAATAAAACCAAAACAAAATAAATAAAATTCGAAAAACAATAACAACAAAATAACACAAAAGGTACAAAATAAAAAAAAAAAAAAAAAACAAATAACAAATAAACAAAATAAAAACATAAAAAGTCATTTCCATTTGAAAGATTTCCTCCATTTTTTAAGTTAGAAAAGTTGAAAACAAAACAAAAAAATAGAAAACTTTTTTAAATTGAATGGAAAATAATTTTCGTCTACAGGTGCTAAAGAATTGGAAAATTATCCTGAAAGTTTTTTTTTTAGTTTTTTTTTTGTTTTTTATCTTGTCTTCTTGATGTCTATGTGGTGTATATTTTTAGTCCTTAAAAATGTATTAAAAAAAAAAAAAAATTTCATTTAACCTATAACATTATTTTTCACCATTACCACCTTACAACTTTTTATCTCTATATTTTGTATCAAATGGGTCAAATTTTCTTTTTTTTTTTTCTCTTATATACATATATACCATATCCATTGTTGGTATTTTTTGTGATTACAATAACAAAAAAAAAAAATTGAAAATGAATTTGAAAAAATACAATAAAAAAAAAACTAATAATAAGAAAAATGAAAAATAAAGGTTGATGGAGGTCGAACACCATCAAACAAAAGAATTAAATTTCACTTTATTCTTTCCTGTATTATTTTATTATTTCTTAGAAAATATTTTAAATATTAGTCCGTTCACCCTACCCACCCCCCTCCTACAGAGTATTTTTTTTGTTTTTTTTTAATCTATTCTATTAATATAAGAAAAAGAAAAGAATATGAAAATGAAACTCACAAGACATCACATTGTTTGGACATATGAATAGGAAAAACTTAATTTTCTTCTCTAAAGAAAATGCGTAGTTAAAGTTTTATATTCATAGTTTAATAATTCTAAATAGTGGGACTGGATATTGGAATTTAAATTTGAAACAAAAAAAAAATATTTATTTTTTTTTTTTTTTTAATTTAATAAAATGTCAAATTCATTCTACGTGACAGTATATTCAACTTTAACTTAGTAACAGAAGACTGACATTGTAAAATTGTTGTGACATGGTAATACTAATCGATTTTGTTTTTTACGTTCAAACTGAAGAATTAGAATTTTTTTTTTTATATCTCTGATAGTCGGATTTTTTAATAAGAATTACTAAAATACATTAAGTACAGTTATGATTCGATAGATATCTATCATATTTAATGCTTCTATCACCTGTGGCCTGTTCCCATCTATTTGGAAAAAAGCTTTTATTAAACCTACACATAAAAAAAAATGCAAAAAATGAGATAAATAATTATAGACCAATTTCCAAACTTTCCACTATTCCTAAAGTTTTTGAGTTGATGATTTTTGATTTTATTTACAATCATTGCACTAACTTTTTAACGACCCATCAACACGGTTTTTTGAAAAAGAAGTCTACAGTGACCAACCTTGTAGATTCGACATCAACCTTCTTAGTCAATATAGAAACGAGATTCCAAACGGATGTAATTTACACCGAGTTTAGTAAAGCATTTGATGTTTTACCCCATTGTATTATTTTACTAAAACTCAAAAAAACTAGGATTTCCTGCAAAATTTGTAGAATGGGTTAACTCATATCTTACTAATAGGAGCTATACTGTTTTATTCCGCTCTTCATTTTCATCACCATTCATATCAAATTCTGGAGTACCCCAGGGAAGTCATTTAGGACCACTGTTATTTATTATTGCTATCAATGATGTGGCTTCTATAATTTGTAATAGCGATTTGAAAATTTACGCTGATGATATGAAGATTTTCAAAAAACTAATGTCGATGCAAGACGTTTATATGCTTCAAGATGATCTAGATAAATTTTATACTAGGTGCATTAATAACAATCTTTTACTAAACATTAGTAAATGTGCAGTCATGTGTTACACACGTCGAACCTAACCTTTTAGCTTTAGATATACTCTAAACAACGAAACCTTAGAAAAGGTTCATTCAATTAAGGACCTAGGAGTTTACTTCGATGATAAACTATCATTTAAACTCCACTACGAGAACATCGTTAATAAAGCTAGTTCAATGTTGGGCTTCATAAGACGTTGGTCAAAGGAGCTTAACGATCCTTACATTTTTAAATCATTGTATACATGCCTCGTTAGACCCCATCTTGAATATGCATGTCAGGTCTGGTCTCCATTTTATAATTCACGTATACAAAGAATAGAAGCTGTTCAAAAAAATTTTTTAAGGTTTGCACTACGTAGTTTGCCTTGGGATGATCATATAAGACTCCCTCCATATGAGCATAGGCTAAACCTTCTCCATCTTAAGTCTCTGTGGAAAAGGCGGCAAGTAGCTGATGTTTTATTTATTTTCGAAATTATTAAAGGCGGTATTATTTCCCCTTCCACTTTAAATAAAATTATCATTAACACAAATACTCGTTTACGCTACTCAAATCTCTTTACATTAACATTACACAGAACAAATTATGGTAAATATGAACCTATTAATAGAGAGTATAAATTTTTCAGTATCTAAAGATACTTTAAGACGAAAATTATATGAAATTAATTGAATATTTTGTTAACTTGACTTTTTAATTTATATTAAAAAAATAATATTACTATTTTTGTATATTGAATTTTGTTAGTTTTGAATGTATACCAAGTAAATTTAATTGTATTTTTAATTAATATATGAAATGTAATACTAAATTGTAAACTGTTTGAGCTAAATAGTATAAATAAATAAATAAATAAATAAATAAAATGATACTCGTTCAATGAGCCATGACCTGTGATAAATCATGTCTGCATTCTGACATTGGATCTAGTCTTCCTGATTCAGTCTTTGGATGGTCTTGGTCTTGGTCTTTGGAATTAGTTTGAAAAAGGCTGTAGACTGCGTAAGTCCGTGGCAGTTGTCCCATATGTTTCTGTAGTTTCCCACACTGACAGAAAAACCAATGTAAAATTATATAAAACATAAATCAAATGATTATGTCTATAAAAAGGCGCCATTCGCGTTTTTGGTAAAATTTGCATTGAAAATTGCAAATTACCGGACGCAATGTAAAATTTACAATTCAAGTTAAGAATTCACTAAAAAATAATGTAAAAAAATTCATTCTCATATTGTGAATTAATATATGTATAAAAACTGTGAAATTTGAAATGCTTCATTATGAATTGGTATGTCAAAAATGTAAAATTTACAATTCTAGTTATGAATTCATTGAAAAACAATGTAAATTGATATGTCATTAAATCATTAAATTGATATGTCAAACATGTTAAATTTGCAATGTTTTCTTATCATTTTACCTTATAATATTTATTATATTTCAAAATAAATTTTACATTACCAACTTATGAAATTAAAATATCAATATAACATGTTGGGAGGTTAAATTTACATTGCGTTATGTTGAACTTGTATCTGATGAACTGAAAAGTTAAAAACAAAGATTACACAGGATTACTTTGTAGCTAATTTTTTTTAATTGATTTTATTTATTATATATTCTTATGAATTCTATTATACTTACTAGGAGCCCCTGTTGGGTAATTATATTTCAAGTTGAAGTCAAATTTAAAGTTTTTAAAAAAACAATATTTTACGTACTGACATAGACTTCGCACGATATAGCAGAAACCACTCGTGTTTAATAAAAAGTTTTGTGGTTAGTAAGTTTTATTTAGGACACATAAATACACGTCCCTCATATATTGCTTCGTTTCCGATATATTCCCTATAATAAGTGGCATTTAGTGGATAAAATTACTAAAAATAAAAAATTTTGTCATTAAAGAGGTACGTATATATATACCTACATAATACATATTTTTAATAAAAACTATATTATTACTACAAATAACCAAAATTTAGAAACAGTTACTTAAAAAGATAAAAATGAAGAATTCAAGTGATTTGTTTTTTTGTTGTTTTTTATTTTTTATTTTAGATGAATTTGTTTTTTTGTTTTTTTTTTTGGCATATATACATAGATTCATTTACAAGTCCATATTTAAATTATAATAACTAATTTGTTTGCTTTTGTTTATTATTTTAATAAGATCTCACATATGCATAATGTATTTGCTGAATAATAAAATCTTATGAGTAAAAAATTTTCAACTGTGTGCGCATTTTTGTTTTATATACAATCATGTATATTACATATATTAGAAGTTCATTAAGGAGTAGGAGAATCGAAATAAAATAAAAAGGTGTCTACTGTGGAGGACCTTAAATGCTTGTCAATTACAATAGATAGATACTTATTTTACAATATTTATCATACTAATTTTTGATATATATATATACATTTTGATTAACATTACTCAAATACAAATTTTATTCACATTTTTGCAATGCTTGCCCATAGTTACTTTTCTTCTTCCAGATGGCTTATGTATATGTATATTCGACCGAGTCTGTAAATATAACAAAAGTAAAATTAGTATATATAGTAGTTGAAATCAATCTGCTTATCTTTACCTAATAGTTTTCTATAATATTTTAACACATTTAGCTTGAATTCGTCCCACTTTCTCAAAAAATGATGTTCTTTTGCTGAACTATAATTTATTAAAATCTTTGCGAATCTATTAAAATTAATAATAAAAATTACAAAAACTATTAGATTTTGATTGTTAAAAAACCTACCGGGTCTGGGTAGGTAACGCTTTTATAAGTTGGCCAGTCAGTAAGAAATTCCAAATTATATTCTACTGACTTTAAGTTTTCTTGTCTTAAAGAAAATATTTTTTTCCCATCTTGCTTTAACTGCATCCCAATCATAAACATCTCTATACTCCAAGACGTTTTTAATGAATTTAATAAAAGTCTATCGGTTCTGTCAATTTATAAAAATTGTACTTCTTGTTTTGAAACTTAAATATCAACTGAACATATCAGATCAGAATAAGTTTTATAACCACGCAACTGCAAATGTAGAATTCATAATCCGGCAATGCACAATTTGGTACACAACACACATTTTGCGACTATGAATTGATAGAGAAAACGTATTATTTGATGCCAAAATATGTCATTATTTTAGAAAACGTATAAAATTATATGTATTAAATGTGAATTCATATGGAGTTTTAGAACTTTACCATTCTAGATTATATTTTTATATTTTTCGGCTTAAAAATATATTAAAAATTGTCTTTGTTTACTCAATGTAAAATATACAATAAATATGGTAAATATTATATCGTGGTTTTTCTCTCAGTGCACTTGGAAACAATTCTTTGTAAGTAGGCGTTTTTTTTTTGCCTAGAATACATCCCAAGTGTGTGGCGAGAAACGAAAGTAGTTTTTATTCCCAAACCAGGTGCAACGAAGACAAGCGACAGGATCAAATCTCTTAAACCAATAAATCTAATGTTCTTAAAACCATGTAAAAAGTATTAACCTTATACATAATATCCAACTTTTTTAAGAAATTTCCCTTGAATGTGAATAAGTAAGCATATCAATCAGGGAAATGAACAGAGACAACATTACACGAGTTCATTTATGAAATCGAAGATACGTTTCGGAGCAAAGAGGTGTTGTCCTGCATTGTTGTTGATATACAAAGTGAATTTGATAACACCAAGTACAATATAATCCAAGAAGCGGCGGAAGCTAAAAAATTTTATTCCACTATTATAGAGTGGCTACTTAGCATGCTCAAAAGTAGAAGAATAGCAGCAAAGTTAAATAACGATTACCTAACAGTAGCAATAACAAGGGGATGTAACCCAAGAAGCTGTAGCTTCGTAACTGCTGTGGCTAAAAGTCATGGAACAACTACTGATCATTCTAAGCAAGGAAGGTATCTCCTGTATCACTTACGCTTTTACATATTATCGAAGAAAAGTAAACTACCAACCACCTTCATTGGACGGAGTTGCTATCGAAATGGCTCTTTTATAATATTTTGATTTGGTCCTAAGAGTTGACTCTTCGCATCTGTTTTTGCAATGACATCTGTTTCTTCATTGCCTTGTATTCCTTCATGTACAGGAGTTTACATAAGAGTAATTCTAATTTTTTCCGCTAGCTTTATTAAACTTCTGTAACAGCTATAGATAAGCTTTGATTTAAAAATGGAGAATTCAGAGCTTTTAAGGTATAGCTTGACTGCCTGAAACTATGTACATGTAATTTAAACAAATATGTTAATTGTACTTTTAAACAAGTTGAGATCTCTAGTACTAATTTCATTTCTCCTACAAATCATTATAAACTTTTAAGCAGTTATATAGACAATTATTGATTTGATGGTTCGTTCTAAAGAGAGACAGATAAAATCTAGTTTTATTTCTAGTATTATGATTATGGATATCTAGACTTCTTTTTAATAGGAAACTGGGCTTAATTTGATTGTTTATAATTTGAATACAGTTGTTAGAAATTCAAATTTAATAATGTTTAATAAACTGATGCTCTTTTCAGTATACAAATTGCTAGCAGGATGTAATAATGAAAGCCCTGAGCTATTCTTATGCGTTTTTTATGAATTATATCATTATTGTTTAGGTAAATTTGTGAAGCCTTAAGGTAACAAATATGGGATTTGATGAATAATGAATATACAGCACAAAAGGCGCTTTCAGTTAAGAATTTACGTATATTATTCTATGTTTAAATACGTATTGAGTAATACTTTTTATTATTCGTACTTTTATTGTTATGTTTTGTTCCAGCTAACAATTACAAAAACAAATTAGTGCCAAGATTACAAAACTACCATCTACTTCATTTGAATATGGTGTCTCTGTTTCAAAAGAAAATTTGAAATCAAAATGGACAGTTGTACATCGATGACTCCACTGAGATAACAAATAGGAGATTAGAGAAAGAAAAAAATACCTTTTGTAACAAAAATGCTAGGTTTAAGTTGGACCATATGCTAAGAAAAATTAATTGTTTTGCGCAAGTAGAAAACTTTGTTTTGTGTTAAGTATTTAAATAAATAAAGAGGAAAGAAATATATTTTATATGCTTGACCGTTGGATGTTACGCCGGAAACTGCTATCATAAAGTATATAAACTAATATACAAATATGCAATCTATATTATAATACACAAGAGCACGATTAGTGAAGGCACACTTTTCGTGGTTTTTCGTGTGCTTCGTTTTTTTTTTCATTCAATCAATCGGCGATGATGCAGGCCGTGGCGATCAAAATCAATTTTTATTTTATCTGTATTATAATATTCAAGAGTCATGTTTCGTGATTTTGAAGACACACTTTTCGTGGTTTTTCGTATGCTTCGTTTTTTTTTTTCATTCAATCAATCGGCAATGATGCAGGCGTGGCGATCAAAATCAATTTTTATTTTATGTGTATATTTTGGGTAAACAATTTTTGTAAAATATTAGCTGAGTTGGTTAAAGCATCATTTAATATCAGAAATTTTTGTCGATTCTCTTTTGAGTCAAATTTTTTTTATTTATTTTTTTATTTATCGCATTTGGTTTTATGCACTTTAAGTAGAAAAAAAAATTAATTTGTAGGATAATATTATTAATATAGGTTTTAATATCACAAATTTTAGTGAGTTCGATTCTCTATTAATTCAAATTTTTTTATATTAAAAAAATATTTTTTATATTTATACACAAGGAAGGCCATGTGAGGAATATCTTATATTATAAGATGAACGACGTGGTGAGTAAAAAATCAAAAATAATTTTGAATAGTAAATTATTTACAACACAAAAATATTAAAATTTTAGCAAGTTCTTGGTGCTGAATACTTAAAACATTTCAAATATTTACACCAAATAGTGACGGTTATTTCCAAGTTGAGCGCCATCTATTCTGTAAAAGGAATTTCAATTACGGGAAATTTTTAAAAATGCTTCATAAAAATTCTTTCATTTTATATAAATGCACAAACTCATAGAAAAAAGTACAAAAACAAAAACACAAACACAAATAAAAATTGAAAACAAAAATCAGATCAGATCATACTCTTCAAAAATTATATAATAAATGATAGTTCATTTGCTTCTGCTATCATTAAAAAAAATATATGCAATAAAACACGGTTATAGTCATTCGCTAAATTTCAGTAATATTTCTGACTATAACCGTTTTGTGACTATATGCGTAGTCAAAAAAAAAATTCACTTTATAAACAAAATCAAATTCAATAAAATATATTTCGTATAACAATTTTAAACTTTATTTTATTCATAAATAGCAATTCTGTTATGTAATCACAAAATATACATATTTGTAATACAGAACAGAAAAAAACTATATATAAATCAGTATTTTAATAAAATAATTCACTGTTGACCTATTGCTATAACAGAATTGGGACTACAAACGTTTTTGACTATAAACGGATTAAAATATATCGATCTACTACTTTGAGAGTAATGAGATTTTATTGTGTTAAGTTATATTGATATTAGTGTTAATCATAAAATATTAGGTATTATACTTTAATTTCATTACATATATATATTCAATAATCAAACGATTCAGAAAACAACTACAATTATACCAAAACAAATATTTCTTTTTACATAAAATTGTGTTTGAAAGAACTACTTCTATGCAATTGCACAGGGGGTCCACTAGTATAATATATAAAACAATTTTATTTATTTCTGTAAAATACTATGTATTAGACTAATTATGTGTAACATCTGTGATTTATATTTTTTAATTATAATTAACAAATTATATTTCACCAATCAACCATAAGATAGTTATAATATTAATTTATTGATAATTATCTTTGAATCGGTTTATATTTAATCGTTAAAACTAATAATTCCTATGATAATTATTAATTAATAGCTTACAAATTTTATCATAACTTCCATCTTTACTATAATTTACCATACATATTCATATATCCTTGATACTTTTGTTTTTTTTTATCATGTAAATAAAGAACCTTTCTACCACCCTAAATTAAAAAATAAAAGAAAATCCTGAAATGTGTCATCAATTGACATTGACAACTAAATAAATATTATTTATTTTGTAGAAAATATCGTAACACTAATAAATTTCACAGAGTGTATTATGCGAATCAACATCAAAAATTAAATGTAAACACACTATGACCAGAAACGAACATTGACACAATCTTCAAGTTTTACTGTAATGTGTTAATGTCTTTATTACAATTTTTTTCTTCTTCTAATTCAATTATTGTATGTACTAAAATAAGTAGACATTTTTTTTATCATGAAAGGTATTATGAAATTCAAATATTATTTGCAATATATGTTATATATACTTTGTAGTATTATTTGAATATCGAGTTATACATAATGTTTCGGGAATGAGCTGAAACAATATGTATATCTGATAGACTGGCATATAGCATAGGTAATTGGGAAGATGATAACAAATAAAAATTTGTTTGGATATGAAAATGAATGGTCTATTCTTAACCATAGAGAAGTGATTGGAACCCTTAAAGTTATATTAACTATTGAAATATTTTGGTTTAGATTTTTACCTGTAAAATTGAAACCGAATAAATTAAAGTACTTATGATTACTGAAAATTAATTAAAGCTAACTTCTAACGTATCATTAAACGATTATTCTAGATTTCTTCGGTACGTAGTTATAAAACTCTAAAGTCACATATTATCAAATTTGGTCATAACGAAATATCATTTAACACTTTCTTATTAAAAAAAATAACTGTTTTAAAACACACTTTTTCTTACTATCTAATCCTACTCTTCTTATTATTTTTCTATATATTTGTCGAAAATTTTAAAAATAATATCAGTTCGATTATCATAAAATTTATAGTTGGAAAATTAACTGTGGATAATTTCCATAATTCTGAAAATTATTGTAAAATATCTGAATACACAAATATTTCTGAAAGACATCCAATTTTCAGTCATCATACCTGAATTAAATTAGGCAATAATTAAACACATAATTAGGCAAAACAAACTGTAACCTTCCAACAATATAACTCAATTCAACTACAACTGACTTAGTTATTATAGTTTTTACTGTTACATTATATTTTTTGCTTAAAAATAGTTAAAATCTGTCTATTCCAAACAGATTTATCCAGATTTTTAATGTTTTCTAACCTTATAGCAGCGTAATATCCCATAGTTGGCCAAATTTTTTTTTTTTTCTTCGCCTTGTTTTTATGTTTTTTTTTTAGCTAGAAAGCACCAATTAATTACAATCAAAGCCAGTCATTTCATTACATTACATTGACAACATAAACAGTGTCAATTTCATTAAAATAACAATAAAAATAGAAGAAACAATAAAAAAAATAACTAGTTTTTCCTAACACGGTTAAAAGGTAATTTTTCTCATAAATATAATAGTATACATACTTATATAAGTACTTCATAACCTAGGAACTTGTATAGAGTTGCCAACTTTATATAATGTTATTACTTTTTTAACTGAAAATCGATTTTCTGGGGAATGCGAAAATTTGATTGATATAAATCTGTTACGAAAAGTTATAACCGTTAAATTCGATATTTGAAAATTTTTCGATAAATTAAAGTCTAAGAATTTTAGTTGCTTAAAAACACTTTACTTCAGGTCTGTGCTACGAGGTACAAAATACGAGTTACTGCAATTCATTGCTCTTGGTAAATTCGAAGGTATATCTGGTATTATTGGCATAAATCAGATTATCTTGGTAATATTACAAATTGAATTGACACAAGTAATGTTACAGTAAAATCGAGTAAAATTGAATAAAACAATAATTTATATTGTCAACAGCATTCTATAAACATGGTAGCGCAAAATTACAAAAGTAGCGCAGTACTACAAAAGTAGTAGAGAGAGAGAGAATATTATGTTCTCTATGGATGACAAGTTAAATTCTTGACAAGTTAAGATCTTGTATACCATTTTTTTCAATCCTATATGGTTCCATTGTTTTTTTGTAATTCGTGAAATAAAAGAATGTGTAGAGATTATAAAAATAAAAATATTAAACAAATAAAATTAAATTACAAAGTAAATGCAATGCAACAAATAATCGTGAGAGAGAAATGAGAGCAGAAAATCATATTTAGTTATTTGTTTTAACCAAATAAGCTTTCAAATATACTATCCAGCATACCATTGAAGAATATCTTGAGTGTAATCACAAAATCAGGTATCCTTAAGAGATACTCAGAGACTTAATAAAAAAAATTGGGTTATCACAATAAGCCCATTAACGGCTGCGGTGATGAAGGGACTGGATCCCTCTCGGAATAAATTAAATCTAATCTAATCGAAGCTTGCAAAGCTTTTAACGGAATATACTTTTCTCTCAGCTCTTTTAATAAACCTTTTATGGTATTAACCTTTTTTCTCCATAGCTTGGTCTCAGTGATTTTATTTTAATGATTCTTATAAACCTAATTTATTGGTATCTGATGAGTTTTGCACTCTACACTATGCATATTTTTTTTTTACTTCGGAGCAGTGCATGAATTGTCAAAAATAGATTCGCAATTTTTTTCAATCAGAGTGCTCAGAGCTTGAAATTTGTATTTTTTGTTTTTGCATTCAGAGTGCACTCTACTTGCTCGATATAAATTAACAGAGTGTTTTAATGTTAAATATCAAAAAATAATTTTTATATTTAAAACAAAACTGATGGATGACGCTAGTAGCTGTGATGGTGTGAATACTTAATATTTAATTAAAAAATATATATTTTTGATGTAAACTATTTTAAATTAAATATTTTTTCGATTATTTCATTTTAGTATTTAAGTGGAATAAGAATTTAACACTAATATTAATAGATTTGATTAAGAAAAATTATATGAGTTCTATCGCTTAGAATTAAAATATTTGCACTCTGTTCAGAGCGTGCTCTATAATTTCGTTCTTTGTATTTAAAAAAAATATCTCAATTATATGTTGGGATTGATCTAACACAAACTTTGACCTTTGAGACTTACCTCCTAAAAAAAAATGAAGTTGGCAATTCTACTTCATAATATCTACTTTATTCTCACTTTCTCTTTTTCACATACTCTGATTCACTTTCCCTCTCATGTTTATTTGTTGCATTGCAGCTAGTTTGTAATTTAATTAAATTTTTCTAGTATTTTTATTTTTAGTTTTTACTTGTATTTTTTTTTTTTTTTTATTTATTTTTAGTTGTTGCTACTGTTGAAATTAAAAAACAGCTCAAAGCAACATTCAACTTAGAATTTTATTATATGGACTGGGTTGTAGTTAATTTTCTTTTAAAAATAAATAACAAGCAAACAAACAGAATAATATCAACAACGCAACTCAACATCATTAACAACATCACAATTAAAAAAAAAAAAAAGTTGTTGTTGCTGTTGTTGTTGTTGTTATATATGTAGTTGAAAAACTAAAACTAAAAATTCTTTGATTAATTACTTGTCACAATGAAAGAACGTGCGTTGCGTCAGTGTTGCATACATAATAATACTACCAGAATACAATATCTTATTTTGTGTACATTACATATATATGCATATATATATTTGTACAGTGTTAAATAGTGTTGTATGTTATGTTGTACTTGATGCTTGCTTTTATTTATGATTATTTTATTTAAGGTGACTTTTATTAGATAGTATAATATATAGTTATATATATATATATATGTATTAAGACTTAATAAGGCTACTAGAGCAGAGCACTCAAGAGAATCATTTTTATTAGTAATGTAATGTAACAGTATAGTAGAATAGTAGCAGTAGAAAAAAAAAAACATTGCCATAAAATTATTTTGTTTCATTTTATGGTAAACTTGTCAGTTTAACACCCAAATACATCTCCTTCACCACATCTTTACATATTATGGTCGTATAAGCTTTGCGGGGATCATTTTAATTCAAGAGTGTGGTCTGATTTCTATCTATTTATGAATATATATATATACATAAGTATATATATATATATATACGTATTGGTATATACTTGAATTATAGATAAAATTGAAATTGATAGTGGTGACGGTGATTATGATGATGTTTTTGATAAATGATTTGATGGATCAGAAAATTAGCAATTTTTTTTATTTATTTTGTATTTTTTTCTTTATGATTTCCATGAACCTTGAACACGTGATTGAATCTTCAATGGACATTCTGTCATTATGATTTTTATTTTTGTTAACCTCATTTCAGATTTCCTTTTTTTTCGTTCTGTGAATAATGAATTTGTTGTCTTTTTATAACTTCTAATAACTTTTAATAACTGTTATACACTTTTTTTTTTACTGTGATGTAATAAAAATGATTCGTATCATATTGTTATGGTGAATATCATTACAGTTAGTAGATAAAAAGTTTATATATTAGATAAAATGTCGTGATATAATATTACTGATTTACGCCTTCTTTGATTTAATTAAAATTTTCTGTCATACAAAACAATCTGTTATATACGGTAAGATTTTGTTATAAGTACTTCAGATTTTAAATTTTCTATTTCACTTCAGACTCACAGTTCAAAATCACATTTTCCGTTATATGTTCTAGATTTATTTATTTATTCTATTTATTTTTATAATAAGACTTGCAGATAAATCTGCAGACTAACTTCAGGCCCTTTCGCTTTTCTGGATGTGGTTATTTTTAACAAATACGTATACACTTTATGTTCTTGATATGTATATTTTTTTAAATTGCATCCAGGTACACATTATTTTTTGTTAAATGATTAGTATTTGTTGAAATTGGCTATAAGAGTTGGCTTCTGGTAAGACAATTAGCAGTATAGGTTGTGTCGTTTTTAATCCACGACTTCAGTATGTTATTGCTTGGTTTATATTACAAAATTAGTTGTTTAAGCTCAATTCTATAGTAAACTTCTGTGTTTGAGTAAGTCAATAAGATCATTTATTTTACTCTTCAAGATATTGTGAAATGGTTACATTATATAGCTAAGGCTGGTCATCTACATTGTTTTAACTACTAAATATTTTATTACTAAAAATCTAGCCACTGCCTATTACAGCAAGAGATACATGTTGAAAGATGTCAATTAAATTAAATGATATAATTTATACAACTATTCTAAAACATATCATCATCAAGGTGTAAATATTTTCATAATTATACTACATGTGTAATTACTCAAAATGGACATAAAATTTTGATTGTGTTACAATTTGTAGAACAAGTAGATATCTAACAACGTTTAAATATTACCAAATAGGTGCTAATTTTCGTTTTATTGTATTATTTATGGTTAGTTTTTATAGTTTAATAAACAAGTTTTTACGCGATTTAAATTTTAGTTGTTCTCATTTAATCAATTTATAGAAATAATTAGATAATAAGTGTTACCAGCTACTTTAAGCCAAAAAATAATATTTTGCTAAAATTTTAGTTTTGTAATTCTCATGAAAATAATTTTTGCTGAATTTCTAAATAGGAAATGTAATAAAATTGTAATTGCTCAAAGTCAATTCAAATGTACAATTTTTCATTCTTTCTGATTTTCCAATTTAATACAATATTCAGAGTATTCGTACTGAGTAGTGGCAGAAAAAAGAATATATCATAAATTCTAATTTTGTTGTCTCAAATCTTCTGTCCAATTTATTAGAGTGAAATGGAACATCTCAATAGTCGTCAAATTATTCGAATTGGTTCCTTCAACCAAATAATTTGAAATTTCTTGAGATGGAAGAGAAGAAAGAGATATGTACCACTGATTAACCGACGATCAGAGAATTACTATAAGTCAATAGGTTTTAGTCAATGCAAATATAGGGTGTTTTGGATCATGCCACGAAATATATTTTAATTTTAAATTCCAATCGACTAATGTCTCTCAAGTAATTAGTGAACTATATTTGGCTAACATATGAGAGATTTGTTTTAACAAAAATAAGATGAAGGTGGCGTCGAAAAATTCTTTAGATCGTGGTTTGATGCAACCTGATTAAGAGTTAGCTCTACTCATTATTTTCTCTAGAATATAGCTTGAAATATTTAATTTTGGCCGGACAAATTAATCTTGTATTTTTTTGTCACAACATATCTTAAGTATCTAAGAGATTTAAAACAATATCAATATTTCTGAATTAATAGTTTTCTAGGTTCGAGCAAGGATTTCTGAACCAACATATATCAAAGTAATCAACACCCTCGCTCAACAAAGGTAAAGTTCTTCTAGATTTCAATAAGAAGCAGGTGCGCATCGTTGTAAGAATAATAACTGGCCACTGGTCTAGTCAAGATATATCATCTATATATTAGGTTGACCTAAAACAATTTGTGCAAAATATTGTAGGAAGAATTAAATAAGACATATCCTTAACAACTCAGACGCATAATAGCACAACTACAACATTAAGGTCCACTTACAACTGCCTTAATTTAGGTACCGAAACCCAATTCTAATTATAATTTAATTTAATCTAATTCTAGAGTATAGAATCACTTATATGTATAAAAAGCCAAATTTTTAACTTCATTGTATAAAATTAAAACATTAATAATAGAATCAATTTCAAATTTCATGGTAACACCTATTAATAAAAAGCTTTCATATTAAATTTATCATTTTGTTAATATTTTTTTTTTCTACTATGTATTTACTATTCGAACAGATGAGGTCAATAACATTAAATAACATTAATTAATTAAACAGTATAATTTGTCAAAAAAAAAAAAATTAAAAAAAATTTAATAATATTTTTATTAATTACAAATTTAGGATTTATTTTTTTTTTTTTAATTTATATATGCTTACTTATTAAAGTTATTAATTACAAGATGAACCGCGTAATATCGGTTAATCTTTTTTTATTAATTTAAAGAAAAAAAAATAGATTATATTGATGGGGAAATTATGGAAGTGGGTCGTACCTTTTTTTTATTCTTGATTTTTAAGTTGTCTTTACTTAAAATAATAGTTTGTAAAGTTGACAAATTAAATTTGTTGTAAAATCAGTTATAGTTTGTACTGTTTCATAAACACATACTGCAAACACAAAATACTGCAGACAAAAAAATGTTTGACAGAGTTATAAAAATGTGAATTTTCTACATTTGTAATTTTGTGTTATAAATAAAAGCAGCAACATAACTGATTGTCATGCGCTATACGTACTATATTTTGCAGTTTTCCTGCTTAGTTAGAAATGTTTTTGAACAAACTTTATATGCAACATTCTGTTTATAAACAAAATAATTGTCAATATAAGCAATATTGCCAATATTGCTTGTTTATGAAAACCAGTATTATGTTGGTACCAGAGACTTGTCTGCCTTGGTACTTTTATATGAAAAATATTATTGTACTACCTGGTACTACTTAATTCTAAAATACAAAATTCTGGAAGAAGGCAAATTTTTTTGTTTTAAATAATTTTTAAAAGATTCAAAATTTCGTAAATCCGAATTTTATAACCGAGAATTTTGTAAGTCAGAATTTTTGCATTTTGAGAAATGTGAAATACAGATACGATTTTTATACGATTCGTTATATGGAGTTTTGCAAGTCAAAAACAGCCCAAATGAATAAACTTGAGACATTTGGGATTTGATTGCACAGAAAAACGGTAAAAATTTTATATACGCAGATTATTTCCCAAATTATGACGTTCGTTAAACGTCATAATTTGAGAAATGATAAAAAATTTAAAATAAATAAAAGCTTTTAAGTTTTAGGTCAACAGAAAACGTAGAAAAGTCGTAAATTTTGGGATTTTGATCTGTAATCAAATATACAAAGTCCTTAATTGTTAAACAATATTATGGCTACTCAACATTAGGTTTAATATCGGTGATTTATTTCACACTTATGAATGAATTGCAATGAATGTGTATGTAGGTACATAGCAGGATTAGAAAAACAAAAATTAATATAAAATAATTACCAAAATCAATATACCAAAACCAAAAATATATGTTGTTACTCCATATTGTGGCAAATATATAATATTAATGAAACTGTCTACAACAATATATCTTCTATAGTTATAGGCTAGATAGCGTACTAAATAAAATATCACTACTAACCTAATCAACTACTTTTCACCCAATTTGAATAATTTCATCGAAATCACCAATAATCCTGAATTGTGATTCTTCAAATTTTCTATACAATAAATATAATACAAAAATATTAAATCTAACTGTAATTTTAAGATTGATTTGTTGGAAAATAATTATTTGGAAACAAAAAAATGTATTCTGCAATATGTAATAAGATTTTAGGTTATACTTCATGTAGTACACTATATAGTACAACAAAATATAAATTAAAATACGTTTCTGAAATTCTAAATTCTGAGAATGTAAGCCTTTCGGAATCAAATAATCATAACACATGTAATTGAATTAAAAGTCGAAATAATAAAAAGAACAAAAAAAAAATTAGAACAAAAATCTAAAACAAAACAAAATTTTATTGTTTGTTATTTTTATATGAATCCTTTGGAATCCTTTTAAAAACTATTTATTTTTCTTATTTATTTTTATGTTCAGGGATGTAATAAGTAGGGATTTATTTTAGAAATACTATTTTGTTTATATATCTATAAATAACATATATATATTATATATAAAAATACAACCTCTTCCACTGTATTATTTTATTATCCTTACACAGAATTTATTTACCATAGGAAAATACTGCAATTTTTATTATATGTATGTATATGTATGTATGTATTTGAATTCCAAATGGCTTTGATCTACTCAATCACATTATTATATTGTCAGTCTGTTTATTTATAAAATAATTTTTCTATTTAAACAACACTGTATTTCTGCTCCAAATATAAAACACAATTTTTTATTAATATGTACCGTATTTGTATTGAATATTTTCCAATTACATATTGTAAGGATTGCAGATCACTGACTCACAGATTAATTGAAATAATAAAATAATAAAGTTAAAAGACAATATATTTTTGGATTGGGTTTTAAAATTTGATGTGTTGGTATATGTTGATATTCTCTTTGCGCTACAAACTAAATTGAGCTTTCACCTCTTCTGCGTCAATATTTTGCTTATACCGTAATATTCAAATATTAACATCAGACTGGTTAGAGAAATAATGGCTTTGCTCATATTAATTTATACTACGCAGATTTTGAAAATTCATAAATGTTAATTAAAAGTTGACATATCAAATTACAAAGAATGATTTTTGGCTTAGCTTGATATATAACACAAAAAAAACGTAACCTATATTGTTGTATATAGGTTGGTTAAGATATATAGTTGTAATAAATGTATAGGTTGATATATAATTCAAAGCTTGGTAATCTTCTGAAATACATATTGGATTATTCTTATAGTACCGAATTTCGCCGTAAGTAAATTTAGTTGTTACCAAAACAATCCAATACACTGCAATTTTTTTCTAAATTCAATATGAGTATGAGATAATATAGACTAGATCAGGAATTAAATAGACTAAATCCGAAATAACATAGACTATATAGATCCATGAATGGATATGTGGAGGTAACAAAGATCTATATGAATATATCAAAAATAAATTTATTTAGACATGGACGCAGGTCAATTTTTCACCACTAACGCGATGAGTTTTCAAGAATATTAGGTTTTCCTTGAATTTTTGGACTAAAAATTTGTTAAAAAATGTATGAATATACCATAAAAAATTGGATTTACCTGTTTTAAACTGTAAGGTAAAGAAGACAAAAAATAAAATCCAATTGAAATTTAACTTTGAATATCTTAATTGTTGAAATCACAATCGTTAAAACTTATAATCGCAAAATTTAGAAAATTCCAACTGATGTAAGCAAGCCTGCTATTTGGAATTCTAAAATTTTGGAATCGTAATACGATAAAAAGCAGTTTCCATCTTTTTTTTCTTAAATTTTTACCAAATCTGCAGAACGATATTTCGATAAACAACGAGTTGGGACTTGTTTTTAATTATGTGAAAATAAAATTTCGAAAATAGAATTTTTTTTCTGAACTTTCAATCACAACTATCCTAGATACCTACAATACGCGCAATCAATTCATATCATGATTTCACTTTTTAAACTTCCAACTTTTATATTGGTTTCAAAATACTTTAATTTATTTTTCTTCTTTTTCGATCCGCCCAAAAGCTGTGTATATATATCAATTTTCTAATTATTTTTAGTTTGAATCATTTTCTTATGACTTCTAAGTCATAATATCTGCTTTCTATACTGTAACTTAGATTAATTAATTAATAGCTTGTCTTGTTTCGCCTAAGACTTGGATTAGCTTTCCATCATACTTATCATTCTGAGAATCATTCCGTTAGTTGTTTTGTTTTAGATAAAATATTTTCAGTAAAAAACGTTTTATAACTAAGAGTAACTCTTTTATAATTTTTCATAATCTAAATCTCACCGGTAGTTATTATATCTACACGTAAGATATACACAGTAAACATAACTTGCTAACTTGGAGTTGATCGCAATCATTTTCCATTCAAAATGAGAATATCACCGTTAGTTAGTATTTCCATACGTAATATAATTACAGCAAAGATAACTTGTTGACTTGTAGCACCTCACTATCATGTTCCATCAATCTGATAACCTAACCATTTATTACTCTGTCTATACGTTAAATGTTCCCACGTAACAACGTTTGATAATTTGATAACATTCTATCGTTTTCCACCATTCTGAGACCTTCAAAATTTCTAATTCTGTCCACATATTCTCAATAAATATCAATTATACTACATTTCAAATATTACCAATATTTTTAGAATCCAAGCTTCTTATTAGTTTATTTTAGACACTATCATCACAATCTATTATAATAAAAAAGTCACGAAATGTAATTTCTATTTTGTTTTTTTTTTTCTTCATTTTTGATTTCGAAAACTGTACTTTTTAAACAACACTAACTAGATACAACAATTTCCTGTTCAATTTACACGTCATTGAGAAGCTTTACCACACATTTAAATATTGAAAAATAAAAAATAAAAATAATAAATAAAACAAAAATCCAATGGAAAAAATATTTTTGTATCCATTTTTATTATTCAATCGAAATGAAATAGAACATTTTTACATATACACATACATACATTCGTACATAAATATGATTTTAAGCCGTGTGAAGTATTAGGTGTATATGGTATCAAAGATTTTCTAATTTTAAGAAAGTCTTAAGAAAAAAAAGGATATACACATTTTTTTCAATTCAAAAATAATTTTATGTAAGTAAGTATCTATGCAAAGATATAATACACATACCTGTCATTACTTACGTGGATTAAGAAAGGAAACCGTCTCTTATGCATCCGATTTTAAATCCTTTTTCCTTTTTTCCTTATCAAATGTACATTTGTACAAAATAATATGTACTTATATTATATGTAAATGTATTTAGAAAAACATAAAATCCTTTCGATATCCTTTCAAACAAATAGTGATCCTTTTTTTTTTTATTTGATATGTATATATATATGTATATGGTATATGAACTTTTAATGGTGTATTCATAATATAGGTTCTTATTCTTGGGACTAAAAATATAAATTTAAAGGTATATTCAGGGTTATTTTCTGGATTTTTATTTCTTTAACTGTACATATTCGAAAATGCTATATATTTTTATGTTGGTATTATAAAAGAATAACAATAAGTTCTTATTCTAATTTAATGTTTAAAAATACACTTAAACATATACACACATACACACAAAATGTCAAGTCTAAATTCTCAAGAAATCTAAAAAAAAAAAATAAAAAAACAAATTTACCATGACTTTACAAAGTTTAGAAAAAGATTTTCTTTTGTTTTTCAGCTTTACATGAGTTGTCCTAGATGTTTTTATTTTTGCTTTGGTTTTTTTGTTTTGTTTTTTTTCATTTTCACATTCAAAGACATATTCGAGAATTAAAGAAATAAAATTTAAAATTAGGTTTTTTTAAGGATACTTTCTTTGTACATATTTATTGTTATGTACATCTTAATAAATATATATATATATATGTATATATATATATACGAATGGAAGTATTATACTGTCATATTTATGATGATGATATTTTCGAAGTATGTTTAATTTTTTGTTTTTCTTCATACCAAAACTTCAAAATTAAAAAAAAAAAATAATAATAATAAAAATGGATATTTTTTTAACGACACTTGTGGGATTTCGTATTTCTGTTTTTCTTTTATTGTTTTTTTGATTTTTTATTCGTTTGTTTGTTATTTCAGTTAAGCTGATTTCACCTTAACCCTTTATTTCATACCAAGCAATATATGGTTTATTGAAAATATTATTAAGTTTGGTTATGTCAGAATTTAAAAAAAAAAACCGTTACAATTTTTTTTTGTATTGCGTCTGCCTAATTTTCTATTTTTTGTGTTTGAAGAACAACTGATATTATCACTTATCAACCTTTAGTCTTTACGTGTTTGAATGCATTTCAAGTGTCAAAAATAAGCAAACATTTTAAAAAATTGAATTACATTTAAATTAGTTTAAAGGTTATTTGAAAATGATTTAAAATTATATTTTATTAAATATATACAGTGGTGGGTATATAAAATTAGCCGGTCAATTTGTTTTTTTTTTCTTTTTTTTTGTCTCTGCGAGCTAAAATGCAATACATTTTGTTCAATTCTTATTTGTTAACAAACTTAAATACAAATTAGTTGTCACAGCCCTGCTGTAGTTTGTATTGAATAAATTGCAATAACTGGATTTTTCCATCGGATCAAGGGGACCTTGGGAAGATAACAAATGATTGACATCCTTTATTTGCACAAATCATCACAATAAATACAAATAGGTTCGCGTTCTAGGTAACATTACTTTTTTTTAAATTTATGATTTTGAGTATTGAATATGATTACTAGTATGACTAAAATTTGTACTCTATCCTAGTAGGATTGTAGATAAATAAATATATGGGTGGGCTGAAATCCTCTGACAGATAATAATCTAACCTTTTTACAGGACAATAGGTAGCGCAAGCGATACTAATTAGAGTAGCAAGATTAAACTAATAAATTGCTTTATTTTGTGAAAATAGTGATCATTTAAAGTCAACTATGAATTTGAGATCAACAATATTTGAACTATACCGAAATCTATCAAAGGGAGTAAAAAGGATAAATCGTATCAATGATGCATATAAACAAACCCATTTCCATGTTTAATGTTTCTTTTTTTTTTAACGAATTTTGTTTTTTGTTTTTGTATGTTTTTGGAGCATAACAGCACATTTTATTAATCGAATCACTATATGCAAGCAATAAAAAAACTTATCGATAGTAAATCAGACTATAAAATTATTATAAGATAATGGAAACCAGCAACAACAAATAATACCATTTCGAATGCAAATATCTAATTCTCGATACGGTTCCCTCTAAACTATCGAAATATATTTTGGACATTTTCTTTTTTTAAAATTTCTAAACTATTACACAAACCATTCCTTCACTCTACCTTTCCGTATAAAATAATCTAATATAATGTTATTGTAAGTTTGTAAAATGATCATAAAAATCCATACACATGAAAGCTTTTGAAATGAAATGAAGGAAAAGTAAATAATATATTATAAAGCAAAAAAATAAAAAATAAAAACAAAAAAGAAACAATTTTTTTTTTGGTAAATAAAAAAAGTTTACGGAACAAGGATAATATTTAGAAAATTCTTTGTTGTGTCTATTTGTTAACGGTATTTATGCATACATAACCATTTTATATGTACATTCTATGTAAATATTATGTTTTTTTTTTATTTTTTTGTTACTTTAATAATAATATTTTCCCGTTGGTAAAATACCTTTTCATTTAAAATTTGATGTCAGTGAATTTTAAAATTTTTATTTTGAATACTGAAAATTTTAGGGGTTTCACTGTAAATAATTTTATAAGAATATTTTTCCGAATAATTTAATACATTTGATATAAAATACGTAGTATACATTACAATTTGTATTTTATAGTAGAGGATGATGAAATCCGATCTTTAAAGTAAATAAGATGTAATTGACAGAAATCTTACGTTCAAAGAACATTACATGAAAATTAATTTTATATAATTTCGAAAATTCTATTTGTTGATACTTTTCAATTCTGTTTTGCTCTTAGGCAACACATGATTTTGAATCTCGTAATTTATTATTAAGAAATATTGTAAATATTAACCTTAAGAATTACTTCTTAAAATTATACACATTTGCTTACCTTAAATATAATATTTATTATTTATTATAATGTTTGGAGATTTAAGGCCTTAATAGCATTTAACAAAACAGATTTTAAAATTTGTTTGTACAAATTTGATATTGAAATAAGCGAATCCCAAAAGATTGAAGTTTTCTCTTTCCTATTAAAAATTACTTATTTAAATTCTATATAATTTGAATAAAATTTAATAGAGTAGAGATATTAGTACCTTTAAGGTATCAAAGGCTATACATTATAATATAAGTTATGAAAAATTAGCAAAGACACCAACCACATTAAATACTGATTGGAGTTATCAGTCATTTTGTATTTTAATTGAATTAGCTGCAAAATTTGGAAAATGAAAATCCGGAAATTTTAAACCCAAAACATGAAAATCTGAAAAACGCAAAATTTGGAAAATGCCATTCCGACAACTATAAAATCCGGAAGGTACAATATCCGCAAGTTGTTAGTTGAATAAATGAATTTATATGATAGCGCCCATCATTATTTGTTATTGTTTGCGTAAACCTAGAATTTGTAGCAAAGAATATGTAATTGCAAATTTGAATAAAACGAGAAATCCCCTTGAAGTGCATTAACTGTAATATATTTATACTAGGGGTCCCCGTTGAATAAATTCAAGTTAAAACTTTTGTGTAAAAATAAATTTCTTGATACAGGTTTTTGTTTTATCAGAAAATAGAATATTAAATGTACCGAAAGATGGCAGGGACTAAACAGTGAATATGAAACAAAATAAAAAATTCAACCCGTATGCGCATTTCTGTTGTATATACAACTTATTTACATATTAAGAGTTCATTAAGGAGAAGATACATAAAATGAGAGGGTGTTTACTGCGCAAGTCCTTAAATGCTTGTCTATTATAGTTATAGATATATATAAACAATACATAGTACAAACTATGTAAAAATACACAAATAAAAAAAATCTTGTCTATTATAATAATAGTAATAAACAAACACATTAATAAAGTTAATATTATGATTTTAATATAATAAGTGAAAAAATTACATACAGATTTTTCAAAAGTGGCAATAAGTAAATTTTCAAAATTCATGTAATTTAAAAAATTGTATAAACATATTAATTACTGTAAATTTAGAATTTTGGAAATATATAAATAAAGAAAAAAAAATGATCTTTATGGGGCAAAAAACAAAAATGCGAATTATAACAACCCAAAGTTTTTATCAGTATTTTGGTCTCTTCATAACAACATATAAATTATTTTACAAAGCAACCAAAACAATGTAGAATCTTTGCACAGAAAACTATCAATGGATTCCTATTTAGAAAATGACAAACAGTGGCCTACAACGCTATTTTAATTTCAGTTTTCGAACCACTGTTATACAATCATTGTAAAGTATTTATTTGTTATAATAAAAATGGTAAATATAAAAATAATATTTTCCTTTATTTTTTGTTTGTTTTTTTTTTTATTTTTTTATTTTTTGTTATTTTTATGACTTTTCATCGATAAGTTAATTTAGTCATTGTTGAAAAGTAAAAAAAAAAAAAAAACAGGATTTTCTACAAAAAAAGGGTATATTAGAATAGACACATGTAGATTGTAGAATAAATTTCTCAACTTGATAAGTAGAAATAATTTTTTGTTCATTTTTATTTTAAATTGTACATTTATAAAATAAATTTTAAATGAAAATAAAAATAAAAATATCGAACAAAAAAAACGGAAAATAAATTTATTTTTTATAATTTAAATGTATAGAAAATTTATGCAATATTTACAAAAAAAAAAAAATATTAAAATGGATCTAATATCGGAAATTATTAAAATAGAATTGAATTTAACTGCTATATATTTAAAATGATCAAAATAAACTGATAGTTGAATAATAAATACTGAGGTGTTAATTGTATACATATCGATGTGGTTTTTGTGAGAAAATGTGAAAATTTAGGCTTAACAAGGTTTTGGGACGACAGACATAGAAATGTAATTTTTAAGAAGATGATTTGAACCTATAGAATATAATTATGAACAAAATGAGAGGAAATGAACGTAATTGTATTGTGTTTGAACCTAATTCTAAAGTCAATATTAAAAGTTTTTAAATAACATTTCCATAATAAAATAAATAAAAACTTACTTCCATTTAACAGAAGTGGACAGAAATACCCTGTGGCACAAGTTCAAAAAAATAATACAGTCGCATACACCAACAATTTCATAGGCCAAACAGTAACTTAAGGATAGTAAACTGTTCTAAAACTATATGGTGTAAAATTTATTATCCCTTAATGTACACTGTATCAGATCTAGATTATCCACTTTTTCAGTCCCAAAAATTTTCCAAAAATTCAAATTGAATTTTTAAGTACATTTTTGCTTTCAAGAAGATAAATTCTATAAAAAAAATGGAACAAAAATAAAAAATTGTTCTTTTAAGGGTTATTATTTTGAAAAATATTGATAACTTTCATGTTTCTTCTTTTTTAAATATTTTCATAATTCGTATGGATGATAATTCACGAAAATGAAAAGTTAATCAAAAATGTTTTCTTAAAAATTAAAACAAAAACAAAACTTTTTGATCTTTTGATTAAAAGATGAAACAAACAAAAATTTCACTTTCTTGTTGAATAAAATCTCATGTCAAAAGATTTAAAGTTTTCATACGAAAATAATAAAAATTTTCATAATAAATTCTTAAGATAAAATTCTTAAGAAATGCATTAAAAAAATAAAAAACTGTTATTAATGGTCGAAATTATGAATTTTTTAATTGGTATTATAAATTTTATTTACCATTTATCTTGACTAAAGTGTAATATGAACTTTTTTGTTGTAAATGTGGCCAGTTATGATAATTATTGTCTAATTACATATTTTGATTCCAGGGGAAGCTATATTTAATAATAATAAAAAAAATAAGTGAACAAAAATCTTATAGGAGATTCTAAACAATTGAGATTTTAAAATTCCAGCAAATTCAAATTTTGACCTTAATTATTAACTTACTTACGAGTACAGTAATTATATTATTCTCCATCTGGAATATACGAAAAAATTATTTTCAGTTATACTTATAGGATTCAAATAGTATTAATTATTGATTCAATTTAAAGATGTTGCACTGACAGGATGTGCAAAGCTCCTGATTTACTATTCATATAGTTCTAAAAATTAATATCGTATCAGGACCTTAATCGCATAAGAAATTTGCATAGCATTTCATATGTGAATTTAAGTTGCTATGAAAAAATTAAAAATAAAACTACGGAACAGGAGGACACTCAGTACCAAAAATACATCAATCCCGCGAGTGTTGGTATTAAATATCTGCTTTCACATTCATTATCATCATTGATTCTATTGTGTAAAGCCATCTATATTCACATATATTCACATAGTTTTTAATATTTTACAAGCAAAATCTGTAAGGGACTACCCAGTAGATTGAAATAAATAAATAAATAAATAAATATAAGTTTGAGCTACAACATATCAAATGTGAAAATTAATTAGCAAAAGCTAATCGATTGATTTTGACTTTTGAATTTGTAAATTATAATTGAATTAATTCACATTTTAAACTATTACAATTCCCATTAAAAAGGGCTGCTACCAAATATTTCTTCAAATGCGAATATTTTTTTGTTTTTTGGTTATTTTCCTATGAAACAATACAATATGTCTCTGAAGGAGACATTCAGTAGTTTGTATGACGATTTTTTGAAATATGTACAACATTTAATGACTATAGCGAATGAGAGAATCCAAGGGTTAATCATCCATGATGGTCATATTATACTCTTGGTATTTCTGGACCTTTACAGTCGTTGCTACTACAGTGGGTAGCTGCAGTGCAGAAAGCTGTGACGCTTAAGACTACTCACTGCAGTTAACAAGTCGTTTGCTAGTCTAGTTTATTTATTTTATTTCAAATACCAAAACATCAGGTATGTACATACATATTATCAAAAATAAAATAATAAAAAACAGCACATTATTCCATTAATTATAAATATTAATGTTTGGAGGTGTAGCTATAGTCTTATTTGATTAATCTTAGGTAATACAATTTTATTACTCGAATATTTTCTAGTATTGTTATCGTAAGATGCTCAAGGAGCATCATAACATCAAGAGGAGGTACAACAGAAGATGTCAACAGCCATATAAATAAGGCAAGAAGAACATTTGGGAGCCTAATGAAGATATGGCAGAGCAACCAAATATCGAGAACAACAAGGTTAACAATATTCAGAGCATGTGTTAAGCCAACATTAATATATGGCAGTGAAACATGGCTCACTTCGTTCAGTATCAAACAGAAGCTACAAGTATTCATCAACAAGTGCTTGAGAATTATATGCAGAATATTCTGGCCGGCAAGAATTAGCAGCGAGGATTTATGAATGATAACTGGAGAAGAACCGATCCACAGACAGATAAATAGAAAAAAATGGAAATGGATAGGTCATACACTAAGGAAATCAGAAAGTGATATAGCAAGAAGAGATCTAGAGTGGAATCCACAAGGACAAAGGAGACCCGGCAGACCATACAACACATGGAGACGCATAATTTATCAAGAATTAACAATCAACAATTATACCTGGGACGATATTAAGAAAGCAGTACTCAACAGAGAGAATGGAGGTTCACTATCGAAGCCCTATGCTCCCACGAGGAGTAATAGGAGAAAAAAAAAAAAAAAGATGCTCAAGTATAGTAAAAATTAAAAAATTAAAACTCTAAGATTGGGCATTGCTATAATTCTGTTATTTAAATAATTTGAATATTAAGTGTTATCACAGTTAAAGTTGTAAACTCTACGATAAAAAAACTGCTACAATTCTGTTATAAAACTATCTTAATGTTGGCTAGACCTAATAATAATTTATTTTTTATTGTATGTACAAAATAAGAATGTTAAATTAAAAAAAAACATAAAGGATAAAAATGAAAATAAAAGGAATTCTTTTATGACGTAAAGTCAAAAACAAAAAATATAAAAAATTTAAAATAAATGTGTTTTCTTTATTTTCATATGAATTTCTTTTTTTGAAAACTTATTAAAAAATATTTTCCTCATATTTATTTAAAATTTGAAAACTAATTAATATTAATTTATATTTTTGTTTTTTTTTTCTTACAGGTGAGTGTGCTTAAAAACTTGATTTTAAGAAAAACTTGGAATCTGGATGTCTGTATGTATTTGAAGAAATTTTCATTTGAATCAAATTTGGTTCTTCTAAATTAAGACATTACAGTTTTTGACTTATTTATTTTATTTTATGACGGAGCTGACAAGTCTTATAGGCGCAGACATTCAAATTTTAATTTTGCAACTGTTTAATTGTACATTTGTGTAGCCTTATAGATGAAATCAAAATTTTATCTGTCAAATTGCTCTCAATGTATTATTTCTCTCAATGTATAATGTATAAACAAAAATATGAGTAGATTACTCTCAATGTATAATGTATAAACACAAATATGAATCCATACATATAATTAACATCATAGTCATTATACATTGCACATTTTATCTTTATCAAAGTCTAAATTAAACAATCTAATTTAAATATGTTCTACTGCGTGGGTACTCCAGAATCTAAAAAAAAATATCTAGGTACCATGTCATTGTGAACGAGAGTAGTACAACAAATTTAACTAGAACTTACAAAGAAATCAGAAATTAAATATTTCATATAACTTATAGAATACGCTGTAAATGAGTGTAGACTTTACGTCACTCCATTCGTTTTTTGTCCAGAATAACACTGAAATATTTTTTCATGTAAAATTTTACTCTATCACTGTCAATTTTATCTATAAAATTATTTAGTTTATAAAAAATCATTTTTCTAGTTAAAAAAGATTTAAAAAAAAAAATTATTTACTGACCAAATGGTACAAAACCCTCATCTTCAATCCTTAATCCCTTATATTTACTTACATTTTTATTGTATCACAATAATGTCCTTGCAAAATTTAATTTACATGTAATTGTAAATATTTTATTTTCATTACAAATTGTAAAATTAAATATTTAAATCAATTTAACAGTTATTTTGTTACAAGGATCTACAAATTTAAATTCATCTCATTAAAATATGAAATTTTTTAACTCCCAGTAACAATATTTATTGATTGATAAAATAATTTTTAATTCATTTCGATTATGACGATTTCATAACACAAATATAAAAAAAAAAAAAAAAATTATAATAAAATTTGGGTTAACATATCCTTTTTTTTCAATTTTTTATTATTGTGTATTTACCCCAACCACTCAACAGAAAAAAAAATAAAAGTAACAACAGATAAAAGGTACCCTGTATTAATTGAGTAAATTTGTTGAGAATTGATAAAATAAAATTACCTTTATTATTTGATGGTCATTATAAAAAGGATTCAAGGATTTTGATATCGAAAGAATAAATGAATATTTAAATATGTTTGTATATAAATTGTGATCATTATACAATTATTTATACAGTTATAAACAATAATATTTGGACAGGTTCAGTTTAATTTGTAATTTTTTTATTTTATAATATTTTGGTTGTGATGAGAACAATTTTATTACTAAAATAAGATATTACTATATATACACAGTTAATGTGTTATCCTTAATAAGGAAAATCTTTGTAACTTTAAAGAAATATGTCTTTTTGCCTTACTATATTTTTATAACACTACATCATGAAATTTTAATTCTATTCATCTTCTCATTGAATGTATTTCATAGTTTAATTGTTTTTATACTACTTTAATTATACAATCTTATATATATTATTTAATTCCCAATTATATAATTTATATTTTTAAAATTCCTATGGATACTTCATTTGTATCGTATGCGATATGTGTTTGTTATTGTTCTGAACAACTTATTTTTTACAGGTCTGCCTTACTAAAATATTCTATTTTAAATGATTTACACTAAAAGTGGCTGCAATAAATTCATACGATTTATACTTATTAATCTGAAGTTCTGTACTTATATACTTCTCTATACTTATTAATTTCAACTTTCTGTGTTTTTAATAATTGACTAAATAGTAAAAGTTTTAAAATTGCAAATTGTGATTCTGAATATTCAGAGTTATCATGTAAGTTACGGCAATAATAATAATCAGAAAGTTCATAATAATTTAATAAAAAAAACATATTGAAAGAAGTTTAATTGTATAGAAAGAGAATAGAAGAAGAATAAAATAGAGAATTTAATCAAAAATTGAAACCTTCTCAATTATACATATTTTATCAATTTCATAGAAAGAGAATAAAAAAAGTATTATATTATATATTGCATAGAAAGGTTAATAAGAGAAAAATAAATTAGTGAAAAAAATTTGAACAAAAATCAAAATGTAAACTTTTTCTAATTACAATATAAATTGCATAGAAAGAGAATAGAAAAGGAATAAAATAAAAAGAAAAAATAGTACATATACAAAAAGAAAAAACTTGAAATTTTTTCAATAGAAATAAAATTAAAAAAGAATCAAATAAAAAACATAAGAAGTAAACACTTAAAATTTTTCCAATTATATTATAGATTTCATAGAAAGGCAATAGAAAAAGAATAAAATAGAAAAAAAATGTAAACAAAAAGCAAAAGTTAAAAACCTTCTCAATTTTATTATAGATTGCAAAAATAGGGTTTAGATAAAAATAAAATAAAGAAAAAAATGTATGCAAAAAGCAAAAATTGAAAACCTTGTCAATTTTAATTATAAATGTGAAAGAATAAAATAAAAGAAAAAGAGGAAAAATGTAAAACCAAAAAGGCTTTTCGTCATATTATTTTATTCTGAATTTTCAGTTAATTTAATTCCATTTCATTTAATTAGTTTAATTTGATTTAATTTATATTAATTTAATTTTAATTATAATAATATAATTGCAGTCATAATTTTTAAACCCATTTCTAATACATTAAAATATTAAAGATCCACTGAATTGAATATTGAAATTGAATATTAATTTTATCAACTATTTTTTTGCTTTTAAGGATCAGAACTGTATAGTCAAATACTTACCATTTATTAAATAGTAACCCTTATGTAAATATATAAATAATTTTAAATAAATGTTACTGCCGAAAATTTATACATTATATTAAATTACCACATATTCAATTTTATTTTTCCATGATTTTATTTTCTTTGTTTTGATTTTTGTTTTTTTATTATTTTTGTCCAATAAACCCAAAATCTAGGATCAATAAAAATTGTCAATATTCAATTATATTTTTATTAACACAATATTTTGTATTGTATGTATTGTGTTGGTTTTTATTTACATAAAAGTTTTTTATTTTTAATAAATTATTTCATTCTATACATAAATACATATGTAATTGTAAAGGGTGACTTTTTTTTACAGTGATAGAGTTTTAAAAAATAACATATGTATGTAAATTAAGTTTGAATGTAAATTATTATTTTGTTACACTTTATTACTTCAAAATATCTCCACCATTACTAAATCTAAGAAATCGTATTCGTCCTAAATTGAAATCTTATTTCTGATGTAAGACTAGTTATGTTGACTTTCCAAGCCATCAATTGTGGATGGCTGATCAGCGTAAGCCAGTAACTTCAAATATTTTGTAATGGAAAATAACCCAAATAGCGCCATTTCACTAGAACATTACTTTAAATAATATTTTAATGAAATTGTAATATATTATAATGAATTTTTTTTAACAAGTTAATTGTTTGGATCGCTTTATGGCATTGTATTACAATTTTGCTGAGATCAAAAACTTCCCTGCATCAATTCATTGATCATTTTATCATTTGTAATAAAGTAAGGGACAATGACATATTTAGTTATGTAAACCACATCCAACTGTATATTTTTTAGCTTTTGATAGGATGTATTGAATTAAGTAAATCTCCGAAATTTATAAATTATTCTACGAATAAATTTTTTATATGGAAAATTGTTCATACAATAAATTTAGCTGTGTTCTATAATTTTGACGAATTGATTTTGAAATTTTTTTTTTCCATTTTTCAAAATGTTGTTTTGGTGTGTCTCTGTGAATTAGTCAAGCTTTACAAAAAACATATGTTATTCACCATATGCCAAATAACAGTATCTGTTTCTACTGAAAACTTTATAATACTAAAAACACTCACCCTTTATTTACATGTTTGTGTAATGAACTGTGTAGAAATTGTCCTGTTAATGTGAATACGATAAAAGCATTTCAGATTTATTTGTTATTAAAAAAAAAACATCAAAAAACCAAAAAAAAACATATGTTGCATATGTATAAAGAGGAGATTGAAAATAATTAAAACCAATGAATCGAGGTCATATTTACCACCACCATGTACACATACATATACGTAGGTAATATAAATTTAAATAATTTAAAAATAAAATGTGTATATTATTATAATAGTATATATACATACATATTATGAATTTGATTGAAAAAAGAACACTTAGTTGTGGTTAAATATAGGAAAATATATTTTTTATTATATTTACTTTACCTCCTTTTTAATTTTATAATAATTTTTTTTTTCTTATCTCTGCTTTTATAACGGTATTTATCAAACTTAAAGAAATCTTACATGATCTCACAGTACACAATGGTTGTAAACAATTAAATTTTAACTCAAGCATCGTTCAACTCAAATGTTGTATTCACTCACACTTAAATTCATAATGATATATTGTTCAAGTTCAACTTCGTTCAAAGTATTAGATTCGTCAGCATTCAGAATTTGAGTAATATAACATTTGACTTGATTTTAATTGAACGATAAGTAAATGAATAAATCAATCTTTCATTAACAAAGTAATAATATTGGAAGAGCCTAACTGTTAGAATTTCTCTTCAATTCGTGAGATGCAAAATATAAAAAATAAAAGTAGTTGTAATTTCGTTATAGAAAATAGAAAATTCTCGAATCAAGTGAAATATAAGAATAGTATAAATTTTTCAGTATCTAAAAATACTTTAAGACGAAAATTATATGAAAGTAATTGAATATTTTGTTAACTTGACTTTTTAATTTATATTAAAAAAATAATATTACTATTTTTGTATATTGAATTTTGTTAGTTTTGAATGTATACCAAGTAAATTTAATTGTATTTTTAATTAATATATGAAATGTAATACTAAATTGTAAACTGTTTGAGCTAAATAGTATAAATAAATAAATAAATAAATAAATAAATTATTCAGTAGCATATCACATCAAATATTTATTTCATGTAAAAATGTGTCTGCAATTCTATTCTACATACTCTGTAGTACTGAAACATTGAAATTTTGTCAATAATCCGTTAAACTATCCTGCCTCATGAATTTCAATAATGGTGTGCTAACAAAGAAATTTTTAACTAAAACCACTTCTGTGAAATTGCAAGGGGTATCCCCTACTTTTAATTCAATATATATACAAGCTATTCCAAGTAAGATCTGAGAAAATGCTGCGTTTTTGAAGCATCTGGATCAGAGACAAATCATTTTCGAAAAATGACATTGTTGATTTTGATTAACTCAACTGATTTAGTTTTTCTAAATAGATATACAGATAAAAAATATAGAAGAAGATAGAAAAGATAGAAAATATTTAATTTGAATTAGCATTCGTATTTTAATACTTAACTGATAACATTTTTGATAACTAATAAAATGTTAAATCAAAGTTGATTTTGCAGTAAAACCTAGTAATTTTAATTTAAAAAAATTAATTCTAGAAATTAATCAGGTAGTATAAAAACTCAATAAATTTTCAATTTTCCCCATTACAATGAAAAAAAAAAGAGAATGTCCAATTTTTCATTTTTTTTTTTTTTTTTTTTTTTTTTTTTTTTTTTTTTGGCAAGATATTAACTAAAATGCCATCCTATTAATATTTCTCTACCGTTTTTATTTTTATTTTGTGTTTGTTTTTTTTTTTTTTGTGTAATTTTAAACTAGGACGAAAAGAGAAATAAAAAATATAGATATTTTAATTCTACACACATTTTTAATAAAAAAAAAAAATTAAATTACATTCTTCTCTTCTTGTATGTTTGCTTATATGTATATGTATATATGCATTTAATTTGTTGTTAGAAGAGAAAATTTTTCACTTCATGTACCTTGCAATTTTTCACGAATTTAATTATAAATGTATATATATATATTTTTAAATTAATTTGGTTTCTTTAAATGTTTGCCAAAAAATTAAATAAAAAATAAATATAATAAATAATACACATAAATAATATATATATATATATATATATATATTATTATGTATTTATATACAGTAGCGACAATTATACAGTATTTGATTATGAATGTTTTTTTTTGTTAAATGTAGCGTTTCATTTTTGCTCGAATTATTGTTTATAAAAATATCATTTTATACTACGCTTAAAACTCATTGAAGAAATTATAGGTGGGAAATTATAGGATATGAAGAACTGAATTTTCATTTTATTGAGGTATTTTTTAGAAGATCTAATATATCTGTCAGACCTGAAATTAGAAATTGGTGTGATATAATGACTCTAATTAAAGCAGTCTTTCATTCACCAACTTTTGTGATTTTATTTCTACATGGAGTTATGAGAGTAATAAAATTTAAACTAAGAGGTGTCTAGCAAATTTAACACTACCTACTAAATACATACCTACCTAATAATATTAATATCTATAAATGAATTCCAATTGTTCCAGTTTAAGTGAAAAAAATGTTTAATATTATTATGTGTAAACTAGTTTTTTCGGTGCAATATACCACTGTATCAATGATTCCATAAAAAAGAGAATTGTATGTAGAGAAATGAATTTGGATTTTTCTTTTTTATTTACAAAAAAAATTAGTAAAACCAATAAATAACATGTGAAACATTAGTTATTAATTAATTTTGAAAATACATAGTTGTTAAACTACAATTTCTCAATTATTATATGAATAGATTTTAGCAACGTTTTTGTTTGCTGATTTTACCAAAGTTTTGGGGTCCCATTTTCACTTTGTAATTCGTTTTCACATTACGTTATAATTCAGGAATTTCATGAATTTCGACTTGATTTCTAAAATAAATGTTTAAGCTTTATTGTATATATATTTTTTACTTTGTATTCCAATAACACGTTACGATTGCTAATTGAACGTAATATAATGTAATAAGAATGTAAAATAATTTATATGGTATTTATTTGTCCTGTTAAATTTATACAGTTGACACCATTAGATTTATATTGTTATACTTACTGCAGTCCTATATTCTATACAATCAATTGACTCAATTAAAATTACAAATTCAACAAATTGTAACGTTAGTCAGTCATCTTGTAAAACTGTTTAAAGCAAATTAAAATATTTTTGATTTTTGTGGGTCTGATTAGGGTAGCTTAATGATACTAAAATTACAGTTATTATCATTTTCAAACTGATTTTGGGTATGAATTATGTGCTAAAGTTATAGTTCGTGGAAACAAACCCAAAGTATTAGTATCCCAACACGTATGTTAAAATTAATCATACCTAGAAACTAGAAAAAATAATTTTACAAGAAAAAACTGTTTCCAATAAGTTTTTTTGTCAACAACATTTTTTTACTACGAAAATAGGTCTATATAACGGTTGAGTCTTACTTTAGAAAATATAATAACGGTCGAGTCTTACTTTAGAAAATAACGCTGATATTAACAAATTTATTTCTTTACAATTTTGAATTCACAAACTCTTAAAATACTTCATCCTTAAACTCACAATTTTCTTCTAAGCAAATTAATTTATATTAAAATTGTATTTCTTTGTCAAACTACGAGAAATAAGTTATCATAAAATTTTTGTATTATCCACTCACCGTATTTATATATATATGTAATTGTATTTTAAAACTATAATTTTAAAAACAATTAAATTTACAGTAGCCAAAGAAGATATTTTATTTTATAGCTATCAAGATTAGTGTTGAGTTAAATTAAAAAAAATATTGCAATAAATTATTATAATAATTATATTATCTAATGTGTAAAAATCTTGTTAGAACGATTTAAATTGTCTTCACTGTATTATACGAATATATATACATTTAAAATATTATAATTAACGATGATTGAATATACAGATGATGATAATTCAACAGCAATAGAATCAACAACATCAGAAACACCATTCTTGAATTGTGGTGGCACTGGAATTCATAAATTTATTAAACTATTAGTAAATGTCATTTTACATGAATTTAAATAAAAAATTAAAAAAAAAAAAACAAACAAAATAAAAAATTTCATATTTTATAAATTATAAAATTAAAATATGATTTTTGAGGTTATACACTAATTTTAATGTGATTAATTTTATAGCAGGTGACAATGAATAATATTTTTGCATAAAAATAAATTAAAATCAAATTTTTTAAAATTATTTTTAAATTACATTAAAACGGAAATAATTTTAAATGAATCAACAACATTGAAGTTTCCGATATTTCAAGATACATATTCGATTATTTGGGTTAAATTTGTAAAAATATGTAAAAAAAAAAAAAAAATAACAAAAACAACAAAAAGTGTTGATGAATTATGTTACGAGTAATTTAAATATGAAATTAAAATTTTTCTAAATTTATGTATTTTTAAAATAATTCAAGAAATATTACATACTACATACAACCTACATGCATGTATGAAATCTTGTAAATAAAATTTTGTAAATAATATTTTTTTTATTAAATATTTTCTTTAATATTATTTAATATTAAAATTTATTTATTTTAAAAATTACAAATTTTTTATTTTTAAATATATTTAACACATATTGAATAAGTAATTACATGTATATATTTTACATAAAATATTTAAATAAAATTTCTACATCATTAATAATCTTACTTTGAAATTTGAAATTTTGAAAATGATCGTTATTCATTTTAATAGAATTTAATTAAAACCAGTGTCTAACACCAAATTAGGGCAGATTAATGGAGGTTATTATACTGTTTAAGTAAATTTTTAATAGTTTTCTTCCATTTTTTCGTAGTTCTAATTAGATCTGCATCGTCTGTACATTACGCCTTGAATTTGTTTTGCTCCAAAAACCGAATTTCACGATAAAAATTTTAATCAATTCACAATTTTGAATCAAGTCAAAATTGTTTAATCTGTGATGCAAATAACATTTTTTAACATACACAAACATATTTTCTAAAACTCATTGAAGTTTACTCATTATACTAAACTAACCACTCTCAAATCCTAAACAAATATTCCATCAATTTTAAACTTTCATATTAATTTTATATATATATATACAATTTTACAAAGAACATTTTATATAATCTCTAATAATACGAAACTAGAGAAACTCTAACTGATATACTCTTCAATATTAAAATCAAACTTTCCTTGATGGATCATTATTAAGTGCAAAAAAAAAAAAATCCAATTAAAATTAACAATATTTATGAATATACATATGTATATAATATTATGTATATATATATTAAAAATCAGGTAATATATTATGGTAAAATATTTTAAATTTTCCTTCATAACAACCAAAGTACATAATATTTTTCACTAAAATTGTTTACTCTTTTTTTCTATTCTAAATAAATTCCACGTACTCTGGTTAAACAGTTTTATATTATTAACTTGCTTAGCCATTTTTCTAACTTATTAAAGCTATTTAAGTCTCAGTCATTAACTTTCGATTACTTCAATATAATACATATATATATATATATATATGTATATGCGTTCGCCTATTAAAAAATAAGGACAAAAACGTGTTATGATATAAATTGTTTTTTTTTTTTTGTAAATTTTTCATTGTAGAAAAATTCTATTATACAAAAACAAAAAATAAGGAAAAGGATTTGTTTTTTTTCGTCATAAAAATTTAGATTACACTTAGTTAGACATTTAATTTATTCTTGTGTGCAAATATTACAACAACAATTCTGTAAAAAAAAAATATATATATATATATAGAATATATAAATTTTATTAATGAATTATTAGGTGTATAAAGGCAAGACATTTATTTAAAGTTACTAGTGCATGTATTTCACGTACTGCACGTGTTCGATCCGATAAATAAAAATAATTCTTAAATGACAATATAAGATTTATTAAATATTTAAAATGTTTTATAAAATTATGTTAGTATAAAGCATTCCAAAAATATTAAATTATAAGTATGGTTAAACAACTTGAATTACAAATTAATTTTGCTACATTTTAAATCAAATATAGCTTAAGTCAATATCAGTTTAAGAACTACAATTTAATTTAATTACATATAGTTTAATTTGACTATATAAGATTAAAATTAACTACAAACTATCAAATGTAGTTGAGCTCAATTACATTTCAACAACAGTTTAATTCAACTACTACAGTTTGACTCAACTACAGTTTTAATCAAATGCAGTTTAACTAAATATCAATTTAACAACTCAAATTTAATTTAATTATATTTTAACTCGACTATATACTATTAGAATTAAGTATAGTTTAACTCAATCACAGTTTAAATCAACTATAGTTTAACAATTGTAATTTGACTAAAGCAACTACCAGCGCAAGTACTATATTTGTATCAATTACAGCTTAACTCAACTACGGTTTAAATCAATTACAGCTTTACGAAACAACAGTTTATAACAACAATAATTGAACCACATTTTAACTCAACTGCATTTTAACAACATTATAAATTAATTCAAATACCGTTTTCCAACAAAAATTTAACTTATAGCTACAGTTTATATGACAACTACAATTCAAATATCAATTTAATTTAACAACAACTAAAAGTTTAATATTTGTAGCTTGTAAGCTTGTAACTCAAATTTGAAAAAAATTGTTAAGATTCGTTTCCACGCTCAAACAAATAACATTAAAAAGGAGTGACACACAATTTAGAATAAACTGTAATAGCATGCTTGTATAGTTCTGAATAGGAGAAAATACTTCATTTATTGGTCCCATTTCACCCAATAACCCATCGCTTGTGTTGTGTTTCCAATCAAATTTACTTTATTTCTTTACGATATTCAGCAAGACACAATTAACATCGCAACTTGACATATTACTCTATTTACAATCAGTGATCCTGGTAATTTCTAAATATTTTTTTTTAGCTTTATATCTTTGTAGATAATATTTTAATCCCCATGATACATGTTTTCGGCTTACTGTCTAACTTACTAATACTAACTAAACTAATTTTATAAAATAATGTAAATTGTTTTTTTTTTTTATATTTACGAACCAAAAAATAATTAAATTATATTTCTTATCAAGTGCTTTAATTTGTAAAAATATTTAAAAAACCAGAAAAAAACAACAAAAAAAAGTGTTGATGAATTTGATTTAGTGTTGATGTTAGGTTTAAATCATATTAAAATATTTTCACGGAGAGCAAATGTTGAAAAATGTTTTCAAAATATCTTCGGTTTCAAACTCTGGGCAACGAGTCGTCGAAAGAAAGTCATTTTTAGTTAAAGAGATGAACTGCGGATACGAAAAACTACTTAAAAATCCGTTCGTAATCAAAGTCAAAGCTAACTACATAAAATATTAAAACCCTAGAATTAAAATCAAAAAAAGCACTCAAAGTAATAAAATTTGCTCAAAAGAGGCATATTAATAAAAACATGATCTACATTTCGTATAAAATCGAATTATTTACACAAAATACATATCTCAATATATTTTTTTGTGGATTTTAATTTAAAGATTTAACCTTTTTTTTCGTTATATTACCTTTAATTGCACGTGAACATAGTAAGGAAGATCCTTACATATATTATTAATGCGTACATGTATGTTATACAAAATCATTAAAAATGACTAAACACTCACTCACGCCAGTGCATAAATCTCCTAGGAAGAAAAAATGAAAAAAAAAAAAAACTGAATCTGTTGTAAAAACTGTAGAGGGCGTTCTCACATTAAACTTTTTTGTTTATTTATTTATTTTAATTTTTTTTTGTTTTTATTTTATTTGTTGGTATAATCTAGTTATGCTTTCAGGATATTATTCTATAAATTTAGGACAAAACTTTAGGAATGTTTATTATCAAATGATGGCCTTTAGGTACCAAGCACGAAAAAATTTTATAATATTTTTTTTGCTTTTTTTTTTTTGCTTCTATTTGAATATAAATTTTGACTGTGATTTTATTTTGTTTTTTTTTTTCTAACTAGATATCTTTCTCTTTCTCTCTCCTTCTATTCTATGCCATATATCTTAATGTTTTAGGTATTAATTTGAATAAAGTTAGACAAGTTTTTTATTCATCGAATAATCAACAAAAAAAAAAATTTTTTTTTTCGTTATCTACATAACACAGTGGGTTCCATAATTATTTAGATAATGCAAGTACAACACAGGAAAATAATTAATGAAGTTGATCGTAACTGTGGCATTCTCATTATGTTTAAGATATGAAGAAATTTAATAGAGTTAGTATATAATATATATACTAAAATATATATATATATATGAATATTATATATGAGCAGTAAAGTAAAGGAGTGGTGTGTGGTAAATAGAAATATTATATAATTCTAAAAATAGAAAGTGGCGTAGTGATTTTTGGAAGGGGGCAATACAAATTTGACATAATTTTTTAACAACTGAGGACTTTATTAATTGTTACGAAATTGTTATATTCAATAGAGTTGTTTTCTATATATGTGTTAAATTTTTTAGGTTTTTATATTATTAAATAAAATCTATTCCTATTTGACTGTCTATCATCTACAGAATGTTAGCGTTCATACATTTTTCATATTTAATTTTACAAATCATTTTAATCTGCTCATAGCCAATACTTTTGGATCGACAATAATATTGACGTTGCATTTATTGGTCCTATTGGGAAGTATTTTACATTTGTTTTTATTATAACTATATAGCTCTGTATATAAAATGGTGGGTATACTGAAGTCACTTATACATGTATCACATTTGAAGTATTAAAAGTTGGAATATTGATTAGATGACATTCGATATGTAATAATCGGATTGCTATATGTATTGTAATATTTGATATTTAAAGATTTGAATTACTTGTATTAGATTGAATTGCTTGTTATATATATGTATATATATATGTATATATATATGTATATAATATATATAGATCTATAAAGGTATATTTGTAAAGGGGATGTGTCTCCACTATCACCGCATTGGGCTTATTGTAACTGTCCCTTTTAATGCAGTTATGCATTTGAGTCTTTAAGGATTTCTGATTTAATATTTACACTAAGAATATTCTTCAGGGGTATGCTGTAGAGTGTAGAGTATTCTTTCAACTACTTCGAAGTCGTTTATTATTGTCTGAGTGACTTTCAGGATAATTACATTTATTTCCTCTACTGCAGCATTTTGCAGAAATTTCGTTCCACTTCGATTTTGAAATATGCATGGTGCGATGATACGATCAGAGTTAGTATAATATTGACATCCCCAAACTAACAAAAAAAAAATTGTATGTGTGTGTATGTGCTTAAATGTCATATCGATAACTAAAAACAAATATACAATACGTGATTTACCAATCTAATTTTTGATGTTATGGCTTATGCTTTTATCGCGATTTCCCTCCTGTCTTCAATTTTTATTTGCACAATCACCAAAAGTAGTTCGTACATGAAACAGTTATCGATTTACAGTTATTCTCCTAAACTACTTTTCATTTTAAAATGATCCATTGAATTTTGGGCGTATTTATATCGGCTATTTTTTGTTTTACAGTTATTTCTGTTTTACTTTTATATTTTTATTTTATTTGATATACTAATTTGCGTTCAGTAACAGTTACCAAAGCTATTATGACTTCATTTATGTTGAACAAACATTGTCTAAACAATAATGACACTCACTGTACAATATTTTGTTTTGCTAGGATACAAAATTTTAAATAATATATTCAATAAACCTTGCATGGTGGTGTGTATATTCTTTTTTGCATGGGTGACATTTCTTTGAAAAATTATAGTTAAATTTTTGAATATTTTTTTATAGATTAAAATTTATATATTATTTTTTTTTTATATATTCTTTCATAAATTTATAAAAAAAAAAAACAAAAAAATTATTAATAAATTGATATTGAAAGGTTTCATTTCGAAATACTACTTGTATATAAACGACAAGAAAATAAAAGTAAAATTTCAAGGATATGCGAGGAAATGTATAGACTTTTGTGCATGTGTTTGTGTTTCAGAATATATTTCGAAAATGTAGTTAGTTGCATTGCATTTTTTTTTCTTTATAATTTTAAATACACTGACAGATATAAAGCCAAATAACACAAATAAATGTATTTAATATATGTTTGTTACCATTTAATTCCGAAATTTAATTATTATCAACTTTTAAAATCCGATACTATTATCAATTTATTAATTTTGATACAACAAAGTTTGATGAAATTGTCATAATTTACGATAAGTGAAAGCAAGAAAATCCATTATAAGAAATAGTAAAATTATTGTAAATTTTGTGACAGTAGTAGAATAATTCTATATTATATGGTATGTGACATTTGTTATATAAAGCAAAACGTAAATTTAACCATCGAAAGACATATGGTATATTAAATTCTACTATTTTTTTTGATAACGAATAATTCAACTATTCCTTTGTAATATATCTATATAGTTCGAAGTAGCTCTTAAATTTTCAAGAATAAGCTCTAATGTTGGTGAAAATTATTCTGTTTTCGTATTAACAGAATTTATGTCAAAAAAAAATTATTTATTATGTCAAAAATCGAAAAAAATGCGTTTTCAATTTAAAACATATTATATAAATACAAAATGAGCCAATGTATTATTTAATATTTCCGAGCAACACTAAATGGTAAATTCTAATTGTGTTCTTCATTATTCTGTATATAACTTTTTTCATAAATATTTTCTTGGTAGAAGTAAAATCTTAATATTTTATGCTTACTGTTATTGGAAGGTATATGAATACTGAATTTTTTTCTATTTTAAAATAACTATTAAATTCGACAATTATTCAATAAAAATTTAAAACTATAAATTTGTTTGACATTTTTTGTTTTGTTTGACAAATTTGCTTTATTTGTTTGACATTTCTGCAAGCATTGACAACGTCGCAAGCCCAACGTCAAATCATATTATATCAATAACACATTGTCAATTTTTTTTTGACATTTCAGAAACATATTTTTGTTGTTCGTGATTATGAATAATTGTTTAATGAATGACGGTTTTCAATACATTAACCATTTAATTTAATAAATAATGGTTGTATACTACATTATAATTATTGTTATCAGTGTTATCACTTTCAATTCAAAAACTAGTGTTATGATTTCACAACAGTGACTTTCTTTAATAAACGGTAACATTTATGACACTGTATCTATGTATATATATATGTATATATATATATTTTGAAAAAAAAAGTCTTAGAAAGCTCCTAATATTATTTTGAAAACAAAGAACAAAAAAATAACAAAATAAAAAAAAAATGGATCATTGAAATGAATAATAAGAAAAATCGATTTTATTGAATGTGATTCGATTCTCATGCGATTTTTGAATTCCAAATGTGAAATAATATTAAATATTTAAAAAGAGAATTAAAAAAATAAAAAAAAAAAAATCATTCGAAATACAAAACGTTTACCTTGCGAATACGATGGAATATTTATTTTTTTTTTTTTTTTTGTATTTCAACCCCATGGATATTAAGTTTTCAAATAGACATATTTGACGTCTATGGATTTTTTTAATAGCTTAATAATTTTCATTGATTTGACATTAAATTTTTGATATACATTATGTACAATATAATATGTACGTACACCTATTGATCTCTATTTCCAATTTTGATTTTTTTTTTCTTTAAAAATTTTTTCTTTGAAAATATTTTTAATTATTTTATATTTATATGATGGTTGGATTTTTTCTTAGATCTAGAATTTCCAGATACTAATTAAATTAATTACTTAAATTATTTAATTTTGCTTTAGAATAATATTTTTTAATTCATTTATTTTCTTTCAATATTTAACTGTGCAATGTTATGAGTATTGCAATTCGTTTCGTATAAGTTGTATTGTTTTTGTCTTTTTTAAAGCCCATCTCAGTTCAGTTAGCAGACAATTTAGACTATGCTCTAAATGTGTGCATGATTTAGATATTCATTTATTATTATCATTATATTACATAAATTTGGTGAAAATAATTAGAATTATTTTTGATTAAGTAAAAAATATTTCACCTGGACCTTGCAGGGTATTCGATAAAATATATTATTATTATTCCTTTATTATTTTTTTTTCATTATATATATTTTTTTTTTGTCCTTACTACTTTTGATAGTATAGAGCTTCCCATTGACTCTACTATCGTACTCGATTGGTAGTTGTTGCTTTCGTTGGTTTCGCAGCTTATATTCGCTTTTTTAACTCTTATTTTACGGTCCCACGCGAGATGCTTTTCGGATGGCCGGGTTTTCTTGTACCTTAATGGTTTCGTTCTAGGCTAATTCGGGTGATATTATTCAAAGGTTTTCTGAGTGTATAGCCTATCCATCTCTCCTTCTTCTGATTTTTTTCTGATATTGGTTCTTCGTCGATTAGTATTCAGAGTTCTTTGTTGTTTATAGTGTTTGGCCAAAAATTCGTAATGAAAACTAGTAAGTTTTGAATGAGGATGTTTGATGTTGGGCAAGTTTCACTGCCACTTCAGAATTTATTTTACAGATGACCGGAACATTCTCAGTTAGTTGGTCTGGATATTTGGCTGTTCCTCCAAACCGGTTGTAATCTTTCAAATGCTGCTCTTGCTTTCTTTAACCTGTTTGCTATGTTTTGTTGAGTCCTACCACTGGTTGTTATGATGCGTATGGCATTATATTTGTTCTTCTTCAACCTTAGATGTTCTATGCTGGTGCTATTTAACTTCTTATACTAATGGATTTACTTTATATATATATATGACTATGACTTACTTAGGCTAACCTGAACTTCTCTATTTACATAATTTTTGTAAGCGGAAAATGGCAAGCATTTTAAGAAACTTATTACTTAAAGTTTAGTCTACAATCGCTCGTATTATTGGATTTTCTGAACTTTCATAGCACTTTAGAAAGACAGGTGGTGATATATTTTCTATTTATTAGAAATCAGTTTAATATTTGCTAGATAGATTATTCAATAAATTTGGTAGAAAATTTTAAGGGTATAACTAAGATTAATTTTAGAATGCCATATTTTGTTTCCTTTGTATCAGATTAAAGTTTGTTTAAGCAGCATTTTTTTCGGACGGAATAAAATAGAAAAAGAGAATAAAATATTAAATGCTTTAATATTAACATTGTGAGGCAGACAATGTATTTGAACAGTAAAATCAAAACTTTTTTTTAATTTGGGTAATTTAAGATTCGATTATTTATCTGGTGTATACTGGAGTCATTATCATATACTAGTGGTTTTCATAAAAAAGCAATATTGATAATATTGCTTATATTGACAAATAGTTTTTTTCTTTATTTTGTTTTCAATGTTTGTTTAATAATTCATGTATATCAAATACATAATAGATAATTAAATTTAGTTTTATTGATCATAGCTTAGGTTTAAGCTGTCTGATCTTATTGTTTTTTGTATATAATTCAATTTAATTTAAATAAGCTAACGAGTTTTTATTAAGAAGACGAAAAGAAAAATTATATAAAATTAATAAAAAATTAATATATATAAATAAAAAAACTAAAAAATAAAAATTTGCATATAAATTTATAATTGCCAAGTTAAAAAGTTTCATTTTTTCCTGTTTTTTTTTTTCTTAATTATTACATTATAAGTTTTTAATTTTTTTTCACACCGGCTAACACAATTACAACAACAATATTGTTTCCATTCGATTTTTATCATAGATCATTATCATTACCATTACATTATTGTAATTATAACATATTTTATTATTTCCTATTGATTTTGATTTATTGGGTTTTGATTTAATATAATATATTTTTATTTCATTTTTGAAAATTCTAATTGAATCAATTTGTTTCAATTTTGTTGAAAGTTCATTATATAACTTCAAGCACTTAAACAAACAATTATACTATTGTTGGTTTGTTCTAAATAATGATAAGTAAAAATTAGAACAATTTCTAGTGTTATGACTGTGTATATTTATCATTCTATTTAGAATAAAATTATGTTTAATGTTATTTTTTTTAATTTTTATAATTTTAAAGGCCGTAAAGTATAGTTCACGTATGCAAATATTGTGAAGGCTAATATATTTTTCTGAATATAGCATATCTGTAGGAAATGTATTTGGACAAAAGTGAATTATTTTGATAGCTTTCTTATGTAAGATATCTAATTGAAATAATATTTGCTGATTTACTCCACTCCATATTGGGCACAGATAAGTTATGTGCGATAATATAAAGGAAGAATATATGGTATACAAAGCGTTTCTGGAAATAAAGTTACGAACACGACGAAGAATAAAAAGGTATGGCGAAATTTTGAGAATAGTTTTTTGAATATGATCTATCCATTTGACCTTCTTATCAATTATCAATCCTAAATAACATAGATTGTCAACAGTGCATAAAGTTGTAGAATTATGCGAGAAAATCAAGGATCTATAAATTTTATTGCCAAGTAACAAAATTTTTGTTTTTTTAACGTTTTTTCATAAATATTTCTAACTTAGCAGGAAAACTGCAACATTAATTATAGTAGATAGAGCATGCCAATCAGTTGTGTTGCCTATTTTTATTTATAACACAAAACTGTAAATGTAGAAAATTCAAATTTTAACAACTCTGTCAAAAAAAAAAATTTTTCTGCAGTATTTTGTTTTAATGCGTTAATGAAAAGCCCTATTGTTGTAAATTGTTTCTTCAAAAATGTTTAGTGTTGTATTAACTTTTTTAAATCTGTAAAGAAATAATTCTCTAAAATTTTCTTATTTTCGTTATTATTTCATATCAACTCATTTTTTTATCTCGTATCCGTCTCATAATTAAAGAATCTATCTTCAAAATAAATATAAAAAATTATTATGATAACCATAACTATTTAATCCTATAAAAATATCCAATTTAATTCTATCTTTTTATTTTCTTATATTTACTATATATATATGAGTATAATATAAATTAAAATAAAATAAAAAAGGTACTGAAATTAAATGTCATACATATAGTCTTTTTGTATCACATCCCTATACAATACATATACAAATTATTTTATCTTGAAAATCCCTTTAAAATGTCACATTCAAAAATAAAAAAACCAAAAAACAAAAAATTAAATAAAATCCTCTCATTCTTTTGTTATTTAGAATTTCAAAAACAACTGAAAACTGGTGAACTTTTAAAAAATATCCTTTTTTTTTTTATTTGTATAATCATACTCCGTTTCCTTCTTTTTCTTTATATTATTCTTAGAATTATTAAAAGAAAAGTTAATTTAAATTTTAAAATTATTCAAATTATTAATAATAGCCAAGGGATATAACAAAATTTTGGCAATGATTCCGTTTTACTATCGGACCTGATTTTTTTTAAATTTTGCATAAACAAACTGTTGACAACCTAAGGTATTAATGGGTTAAAATACCTACTTTGTCAGAACAAAAAACTTTTTCAAATATATATATACGTATATTGGCAAATGTAGCCAAGTGGTAACGACATAATATGGATGAATATTTCAAAAGGTTGATATTCTATGTCCGAACAAGTTTTAATATAGAAAAATTTGAAAAACATTTAATTTATTTATGGTAAGTGCTGCTCTAATAGCTGCCCAATTTCGGACAATTAATATTTTATGATATATCAATCAGGTTATATCCGAAAATCTTACTTAAACAACGAAAATGTCATTACCATGCTTGTCTTCACATCTACTTAGCTCTAAATAATTTCAATTATCTATCACAGCATATTATTAAAAGAAAAATTGGCATACGATATAGAAAGCGCAACTTTAGATTTACTTGTAATAAAAAAAAAAATCCTCATGTTTTTCTGTAATATCCGTGGCTATAATGTAAAGTGCAAAACAAAATATTTTAAAGGATAATAATTTGACTACTCATTCAACGGTTATGAAGTAAAACTCTCAAACTTAAATAAAAACTATTTTGAGAAGTATAACAGGATTTAGTTTCCCAAAATATTTCATAGCGGAAGGTAATTCAAAATTTTGGGTCTGTAATTTTGTAATTTCCGTGGGGCGTGTTATTTATTAATTTAATTAAATATTTTTAGAAAAATATATATTATTTTATCTATTATGTTTGCAAGTTAATTTATTAACTACTTTTAAAATTAAATATCTATTTATTGAAATTTTATTGCTCTCAAATACTGCTTAGTTGTCATTTTCATGGCTGTCATTTCCGTGGTTTCCCATGCGTTCATGGGAATTACAACAAGCGCACGGAAAATACTCTTAAAGAAAATCTGTTCTAATTATGACTCCACAGAAGCAATTTGTAGAAAAAAATAGGTGGATAACTAAAATAAGAAACCACAGAAAGAATAAAGCTTTGTTTAAAGAAAAAAGGAGTCATTAGTTGGGCCTGTATTTTCTGTTATGTAAAAAATATATCACATATTTCAGAAGGGATAACATCTTTGAAGTGGACCGACTTAAGCTTCCTAATTTAGCACAACTCCCTGCAATATCCATACCTTCGATCCAGTTTGACGGATCCCAAATAAAAGTCTATTTGAATATGTTAAATAACGAAACATCCCCAGGTCACAATAATATTCCGGAGATAATTTTAAAAAATTGTCTGAATCACTCGCTTATCCACTGTCAATTTTATTTAATAAGTCTCTTGAACACGGAGTATTTCCACAATTTTGGAAATATGTCTATATCAAACCATTTCATAAGAAGGGTTCAAAAAATGATATCGTAAACTATCGTTCAATTGCTAAATCTGTCATGTTCTACGTTTAGCTGGCTTTCAGACTAAATGTTTAATTTATTAAACAAACAGGAAAGTAATTTCCCTGACATATATTTGTCTTTTCCGTGCCAAGTTGTCATTCCCGTGAAAACAAAAAGTTCTTAAAAATATTAAAATAAACTGGTCGTTCCTAAGGACGTACTAATTATTGAGTTATCAAACGGAATAAACAAAAAAAATATTTAAAATTGATTTTTTTAGCATTTTGCCATTTTGATGTCTCAAATATCAACCTTTTGAAACCATATAATAATTAAGAAACATTTGATAAATAAAAACTAATTAAAATAATATTACTACTATACAATATACATTATACACCAAATAATTAGTACATTGCTTTGTATACCTATATCAGGCTTCCATATTAAATCTTTTTTCCGAACATTACATTTCGTATTATTTTCGTCTAAAATTACAATAACAATTGAACGTTAACTTTTTTCCGATTTATTTTTTGTTCTTATATTTCTCATTTTATTTTTTGCTTGCTGTGTTCAAATAAGTTTAATGTGTATTATGTTATGTTTGTTTTGTCAAATTAAACTTATTGAACACAGCAAGCCTTGGTGTGTGAGATATATTGAATTCTATGAAAACTAAAATCAAAATAATGCCTGAAATACATGTGCAGAACTATACATGCATCGCAGCAAAAATAAATTAGAATATGGGTTTATATGGAAATGGAACCAATTACATCTTATTCTGAACGCAGTGAATTTTGATGCAAGATATCTCTATTTCTAATTTTTGCAGAAATCTCTGCATTTCTAATCTGCACAGCGGCAGAGCTACCAACACGAAAGATTGTAAAAATTGTCATTTTACTCATACTAATAAAAAAATAGTGACAAACATCATAAAAATTATTTTATATTTACATATTTATTATTGTTTTTTGTGGTAAATAGGTTATAACCAATTTTGTAAAAATTTATTTTAAATTAGTTAATGGAAAAAAAACTAATTAATTTGAAATGTTGTGTTGAAAAACAAATTGTATGTGTATCAATGACGGCAATTATCTACATTATTTCAAATCAAAACAATTTTTGACAGATAAAATATGCACATGTGTCTAGCACACAGATATGCATGCATATCTGCATGCAGCGATGCATGAAAATTCTGCACATGTATTTCCCACTTAAAGAGAAGTTTTTTTAGTCTTCTGATAGAAGTTGAAGTGAAAGTCTCGATGTAGAATAATTTTGTTTATGGATTTTTTTAATTTGTAAAATTATGAATGAAAGCATTAAAATTTTTTAATACGTCTCTAGATATTAATAGTTTAAACACTACCCTTCCATATTGGTAAATTAAATTTAGTCCAAACTTTGCCAGAAGTAATATCTTTTGAAAAGAAAAATGTCCATTTGATTTACACATAAACTGGATATTATTTTTACTCAAATTTTTTAATCTACCGGCCTGTTAAACAATATACAAGGCAATGATTAGTATATAAAGACCCACATTCCGAAAGGAAAAGGACCTGAAGTTGAGTTAGCTTTCAGATTTATCTGCAGATCCATAGTTATATATAAATAATTAGATAAATAAATATATCTTCAAAGTTGAAACCAAAGTATCTACTTCGTATATTTGCAAGTTGATTCAAAACAGAAGAATCTCTTGTAAATTCTTAATCCTGATTATTTTTTTAAAAGTTTAATCTTAAAATGACCCCAATGACTACTATAGTTATTTTAAGTTATAACATTTTTCCGAAATTTCCCTTAATGTTATTTTAAAAAAGACTTTAAGGCCGTTTTTCATGATAAATTTTTAACTGATAAATTGGAGTGTAGAAAGAGAGGAGTATAGTATACCGTTAATGTGTATGAGGGAGTAAAATTATATTATTTTTATGGTAACTTTTATAGATGATTTGAAATCTAAAATCTATATACATAACCTTAAAATATTCAAAATATAAACAAATTAAAGGTTATTTAATTTAAGCAATCTTCCGTAGACATGTTCAAAATATCGCGATAGTATATAAATAAAGTAAATAAAGTGAAGAAAAATGAAATATGATATGATTCATATAATGAATTTATCTGTGGAGAATTGCATTATATCAAATATTTATAATGTTTTTCATTTTTACATAAGTATTTATTAGAATTAAAATATTATTTTTTTATATTATACTAAATAATGCATTAAGAAAAAAAATGTATATACATACATTCAAAAATTCATTCAACAAAATTTAAGATTCAGAAAAAAAAAATTAAAGTTAAGATTGTAATTAAAAGCAAATTTTTTAAATGTGTTAATAGTTAGTTTACGTATAAGATAAATAGAATATGTATAATTTTAGTTTAAAATATTTTTTTTTTTTTTTTGTTTCTCCTATTACTCCGCGTGGTAGCATAGGGCTTCGATAGTGAACCTCCATTCCTCTCTGTTGAGTACTACTTCCTTAATATCGTCCCAGGTATAATTGTTGACTGTTAATTCTTGATCGATTGTGCGTCTCCATGTGTTGTATGGTCTGCCGGGTCTCCTTTGTCCTTGTGGATTCCACTCTAGAGCTCTTCTTGCTATATCACTTTCTGATTTCCTTAGTGTATGACCTATCCATTTCCATTTTTTCCTATTTATCTGTCTGTTGATAGGTTCTTCTCCAGTTATCATCCATAAATCCTCGTTTCTAATTCTTGCCGGCCAGAATATTCTGCATATAATTCTCAAGCACTTGTTGATGAATACTTGTAGCTTCTGTTTGATTCTGACCGAAGTGAGCCATGTTTCACTGCCATATATCAATGTTGACTTAACACATGCTCTGAATATTGTTAGCTTTGTTGTTCTCGATATTTGGTTGCTCCGCCATATCTTCATTAGGCTCCCAAATGTTCTTCTTGCCTTATTTATACGACTGTTGACATCTTCTGTTGCACCTCCTCTTGATGTTATAATGCTTCCCAGGTAGTTGAATTCTTCTACGTATTCTATCTGTTGTCCACTCACTGTTATTGGCTCACTATAACTGTTGTTTGTCCTCATTGCCTTGGTTTTCTCGATATTTAATTCCAGTCCCGATTTCTTTGCTTCTTCCTGTAATCTGTTGACTTTGTTCTGTAGGTCCCTTTGATTTCTTGATATGAGGCATACATCATCTGCGTAATCTAAGTCTTCTAAGTTTCCGAAGAGATCCCATTCTATTCCGTTTATTCCAGTGCGAAATTCTCTTAGAATGTCGTCTAGTATTGTGTTGAAGAGAAGTGGAGATAGTGGACATCCTTGTCTAACTCCTATATTGTTGTAGAATGGATCACTGATCTTACCTCTGTGTTGAACTGTTGTCTCTGCATCTTTATACATCGCTTTGATGATTTTTTCAGGAACTCCCTTCTTTGTAAGTGTTCTCCATATTGCGCATCTCTTGACTGTGTCGAATGCTTTCTTAAAATCTATGAATAGTAGATATAGTGGGGCATTCCATTCTACTGATTTTTCAACTATGACCCGTAAAGTATTTGCCTGGTCAACACAGCTTCGGTTTGGTCTGAAACCTGCCTGCTCTTTCCGTAGTATTGGTTCTAGTACTTCTTCTAATCTTTTCTTTATAATAATTGCTATTATCTTATGAATAGTATTTAGAACCGTGATTCCTCTCCAGTTCCTGCAATTTGCCAAGTCTCCTTTCTTAGGTATCTTGACAATCATTCCTTTCTTCCATGATGGTGTTATATTCTCTTCTATCCATGCTTTCCTGATGTGGGGTTTAATTGTTTTTGCGAATAAGTCCGGGTCCAGTTTGGCTATTTCTGCTGGAATTCCGTCTTCACCTGTTGCTTTGTTGTGCTTCAGGATATTGATTGTAGCTTTGATTTCTTCTATATTTGGAGCTTGAGTAGATATTGACAGTCCCTCAGTTGGGTAGATATTTGCATTGTCTCTGTTTCTTATGTCTGCTTCATTATTTGTACTTTCTTCGTTGCTCAGTTCTTGGAAATGTTCTCTCCATCTCTTTAATTGATCCTCTAAGTTTGTGATGAGCGGCACCATTTTTATCTTTAATTGGTTTGTTTTGTTGTTCCGACTGGTTTGTTAAGTTCTTGATTATGCGATGCAATTCTCTCAGGTTATGTTGCTGTGCTGCTTTTTCTGCTTCTCCGGCTAAATTTTGTAGAAATTTCCTTTTATCTCTTCTTGCTGCTCTTTTTACTGTTTTTACTATTTCTTCATATTCTCTTCTTGATGCCATCCTGTTGTTTATAATTTTCTTCATTTCACCTCTTCTTTTAATCAAGGCCCATGTGTTATCGGTTATCCAGATTTTTCTTTGTGGTTGTGAAATTCCAAGATTTTGTTCGCTTGTTTGGTTGTAAAAATAATATTTTAGCTTTTATACCTAAAAGCTAAAATATTATTTTTTATTTACACTCATTCAAATATTCAATGCAAAAAATTAACTTTTGTTATTGTTTTTCCTCAAATTCAAAAATTGATATGTCGTTCCGTATCCATAAAATATGTTGGTAGTGTGCGATTTTTTTTTGTAAGTATAATTTTTTTTATGTTAGTGTTAAAAATATCGGCGATAATTATAGGAGACACATCTTTGCGATGATATGTTTTTTTAAATATTCTCCGATAACTATGGTGATTCTCCGATATTTATGGCGACTCTCTCGATATTTCTCCTGATATTATTGTCATTCTCCCGATATTTTATCATTGTTTCTCTATCGTACTTATGAAATTTTTGTATCTTTTGCCTATGCTCTAACCATTCGCCGATATATCGGCTAAATGAAAACTGGGCATAGCTCTTCAAAAACTAATATGATAACAAATTATACCGTTATAATGCGTATTATCGATAATTTCGAAGTTAAATAAATATTAAAAATATTTTTTAACTCTTTTTGATCACATTGTACCGAAATGAAACATTCTGTACTTAGTATATACAAATTAACTTGAAGAAAATTTCATTAAATTAACTTTGAATCCAACAATATTTTCCACAACTTAAATAATTTAGGACATATTTAAATTTGATTTAGAATTAGATTTTTATATTTATTTCAGAAATGATTTTCCTCTAACCTCTCAATTGGCAATGGAAACCAGGACCCAACAGTTGTTGATTATATTGTTAACTTGTTGTTATATTTTAAGAAAATCAAACATTAAACTTTTTTTTTTTAATTTCTTGGATGAACGAACATCCTAAATACTTTTCACAGAGATTTGACGGCATACAAAATTACACACAAGCTTAAACGGAACTATTGCCACATATTTTGATAATTTTATTACTATTTAAAACAAACAAATTTTAATTTTAAAAGAAACATTTTATATTTAAGATTATGCTTCGCATTTGACATTTAATTTTAATTAACTAATAATTTAAGAATAAATTTTAAGTTAACTTTATTCTTATTTTATAATGACAACTACGTAATCTTATTATTTAATAATTCTTCAACATTTTTAATTTTTTAATCTGTCAGTTGGTTTTTATATCAGTATAGCAATTGTTGTTTATTTATGCTGTCAAAGCACTAATTAAAATCTATGAAAATAATATTATATAAGTCTGCTTGACTGTATAAGAACTTAAATGGTTTCATAAATGTAAAGCTTTTAAGTTTCTAAGTTTTCGGAAAAGACAATGATTAGCCGAAGCACGATTTATAAAATTTGCACAATGTTATAAATTTATTGAATAAATTTTTTAAATTGTAATTGTTAAAATTTTGCAAAACATTAAATCTGTAAATTGAAAAATTGAAAACGGTATCGTTTTAATAGAGCAAATAAATCAAGGCTATATGTCATAAAAAATAATAAATACTACAAAGAGCGGGCAAAATATACATTTAAATTATCTTTCAAAGATAGCAACTTAAAGTGAAATATGATAATTTTTAAAAGTATGTATATTAAGCAATTCAAACTACGATGCTCTTCTATCCCCAGTTTAATAAAAAAAAAATAAAAGAAACCCTGAGACAATAACAAAACAATTTAAAGTCATCAGGTTTTGAAATTTTCTAGATAAATAATTACAATAAATATTTTCAACCTATACAAATATCATTTAATTTTATAATGGATTTATATTTATAACGATAACAACTATTGTATGTTAAAGGATAAAAGAACGTTAAAAAGTTGAAAGGTCACATTCACCTTTTAAAAATTTAATTTCTTATAATTTTTCTTTTATTTTTTGTTTTTAGTTTTTTTTTTTTTTCTACTTTAGAAAATGTTACTTTAATTTGTTAAAATTACAACAAAAATTATAATGAAATTTTATTAGAATGTGTAAAAGAGAGAAATAAAGAGTTAGAATGAAATAAAAATAACAAAATTACTTTTTTACGCAAAGATTTTCAATAATAGTAGGTAGGTAATATTCGTCCTTAAAGTTATTATACCAAATTAATTAAAGGTGTTTCTCTGACCTTATCCTGAAAATTGTAATTCAATAAAAATCAAATTGAAAATTATAAAAGATGTGTTCGAACTATGAAAGTACTTTTATAATGTGAGAAAATATTAAAAGTATTCAAGTAAAGCAGGATTGTAAGAAAATAAAATTTGTATAGAAATTTAGATATATAGAAATTTATTGCAAAGCAAAAAATTATTAATTTTACAGAAATTCTACAATTTTTTTTGTGTTTATATTATTTTATTTTTCATTTTAATATTTTTAATTTCTATTTTTTACTCCCCGATAAATTGTAAATTTGCAAACAATAATGGCAAACTTCAAAAATAAGCAATGTGGCTGAGCTCATGGAATAACCAAGGTTTAGAAATTTTTATTTTAGGTTTAAATTTTTTTTTATACATATATATGATACAATATCTGTCAAAAATGTTTCCGATCCTAGACGAATGTCCTGTTTTACAGGGATTTAAAATTGTCATTTGATGACGGTGTTTTCTATAGTTTATATTATGAAAGGTTGTTTCATACAAATATCCTAGTGGTGACTTGATAAGTGTGTAGCGAGTACATCACCAGGGAGAGGTACGTATACTTATCAATAGTATTATATCGACAGTAACACAAATGAATGATTTTCATAGAATGAGATATCAAAACTATATTAATTTTTAACTACCAAAGGAAATGTTGTACCCGCGTTTTTATTTTTCTTTTCCTTACTCCTCTTCATCGTACTGAATTTCTATCATTTCGAGGCAATGTCTCATTTCATTTTTTTAATCGGTTTGTACTTTCTAAGTAGGGGATTGGCCTACTGTAAAAGACCACTTTGATAATTCTATCTACGAATACGTGGTAAGACGACGTCATTTTTTCTGCAAGTTGTTGTTGTGATTTTATCCATCTTTGACGTTAAGATGCCTTAAGTTATTATGTTTTACTGGGTACGTCATGTCACATACTTTTTATCAATTGTTGACAAATTGTGTAATTATTATTATTAGTGTTTGTCCAATATTTATATTGTTATTTGGTTATTGTGTTGTATGAGATTTATGAATATTGATATAGATATTGATATAGGTAATATTTTTTTGTTATATAAAGTATAAATTATATTAATTATTTTTTATTGATTTAAATTTTTTTATATAATATTTTGGTATTTTTTTTCCCCCCACGTAGAACCAACTAAATATATCTCTTTGGTGAAATATTAAATTATAAGGTTCTATTCTATTCTATTCAATTCTATTCCGTTCAATTCTATTCTATTCTATTCTATTCTATTCTATTCTATTCTATTCTATTATATTCTATTCTATTCTATTCTATTCTATTCTATTCTATTCTATTCTATTCTATTCTATTATATTCTATTCTATTCTATTCTATTTTATTTTATTTTATTTTCTATTCTATTTAATTCTATTATATTCTATTCTATTCTATTCTATTCTATTATATTCTATTATATTCTATTCTATTCTATTCTATTTTATTTTATTTTATTTTATTTTCTATTCTATTCTATTTAATTCTATTATATTCTATTCTATTCTATTCTATTCTATTTTATTTTATTTTATTTTCTATTCTATTTAATTCTATTATATTCTATTCTATTCTATTATATTATATTCTATTATATTCTATTCTATTCTATTCTATTTTATCCTATTCTATTTTGTTCTATTCTATTCTATTCTATTTTATTTTATTCTATTCTATTTAATTCTATTATATTCTATTCTATTCTATTCTATTCTATTTTATTTTATTTTATTTTCTATTCTATTTAATTCTATTATATTCTATTCTATTATATTATATTCTATTATATTCTATTCTATTCTATTCTATTTTATCCTATTCTATTTTGTTCTATTCTATTCTATTCTATTTTATTTTATTCTATTCTATTTAATTCTATTATATTCTATTCTATTCTATTTTATCCTATTCTATTTTGTTCTATTCTATTCTGTTCTATTTTATTATTTTTCTTTCATATTCTTTTAAAATTTTGTTTATATTTTTGTTATAAAATTTGTTCCTTACTATCACTATACTTATTTTTAATTCTTTGAATGACTTAAATTCTGCGAAAACACATAGGATGCTTATTCCATTAATTTGGCCTCAATTTAAAAAAAAAACATTAAAACAACAAAGATGCTTTCAAATATCCTTTTCTGTCTCGATACGCCATGTAGGATATATATTTCCGGAAAGCTGGGAACACCAGATTTTATAGAAATATATTCACTTGGTTCTACGCGGGTAATTGCTTTAGAATCCCCGCCCCCGTTGTACATAATCCATTGATTCATATAGATGAACTTGTTTTGATCAGTCCATTTAATTGATTTTACTTCGGCATCCTTAAATAGAAATTCACTTCATTTTGATTCAATTTTTTTCCCAATGTGTTTGGCAAAATTTTCGTTTTCGTTATCGATTTCTACATTCCATTGTATCAATTCTATTCTTATACTATATCTAACCAATATCTTATAGTTATCAAGTAGAAAAATTATTATGAAAATTTTTAATTTTAAAAAATCATTTCAATAAAAGAAAATATCAGGATCAAAAACAGTCATTTACCTTTACAAAAAAAAAGAAAAACCATTAAATAGCTTTCCACTTCATTGATTCTTAATTTTTGTATCAGTTTGGTTACTCCTCTTTTGATTTGTTATTGTTGTTGTTGTTGTTGTAATGTTGTTTCATCAATTGCAAAAAGAAAAGCTAAAATATATGACCTATCATTAAAATAAAATTATGGTCGATGGTTGGTAACCAGAAAAGAATAGAATGAATTTATTAAACAAAAAAAAAAACATTGTAAAAATAAAAAGTTGTAAAGCAGTTCAAATATGGTTTCTTTGTGAAATGAAGACGAATGAAAATTTTAATGGAGGAGGAAAGAGTAATGAAAAAATGAAAAAATTATAAAATTTTATATTATCCTTTTTTTTTGTTTTGTTATCAATTTAAAAAAATAAAATCTGATGACCTAAAGAAATGAGGTTGTTATTATTTTTTTACTATATTATCCGGTTTCTTATTCAACATTTTAAATTCGTATTATAAATTTAATATTACGTTCTTAATATCTAAAACGAAATTAAAACAATTCTGAATTTGACAGATTTAATTATGCTAATTGTAAAGTTTTTAGTTTTGCTTCTGTTTTGTTTATTTTTTTTTTTTAAATTCAAAAAGGATTATTCGAACTTAAATTCTCTGTTCTATTAAATGCAATCAAAATATTTGATATTTTGCCAAAATAATATAAAAGAAAACAAAACAACAAAAAAAAAATATTTTCTTTACAAAAATTTTTAAGGATACGAAGTACACACAAACAAACAGAGAATAAAAAAAAACAACTGACACGTAAAGTTTCACTTTTCTATCTTTATCATTTGCAGTATCCTTTTTTATTTTTTGTTGTTTTTATTTTGTTTTATTTTATTTCAAATTTATAACTGCAGAACTTAAATAAATGTATTTATTTTAGTTGCCCACAAATGGGTTAATGTGATGTTATTTTGTTATTTTGTATAATGAAATGGTTGTTGATTATAGACTTTAAACATTAGAAACAAGTCCCTTTTTGGAAATTATGTAAATTTTTAATTTTATTGCTAATTAAAGTTGTATTTTTAGAATATTATATAATAGTACTGTATGTATATTATCTTGTAGGTGTATGTTTCATAAATTTTAATTTTTTTTTTTTTTTTTTGTTAAATTAAATGTTTATTTTTATGATAATATTTAAGTATACGTACGTAGCTATCTGATCTTTCAAAACTTCTAGAAATTTTAATTAAAATATACTTTAAAGTTTTTTGTTTTATTTATTTTTTTTTTTTTGTTGGTTTTTATTTTTGTGCTAAGCCAATTTTAAATTCATTAAATTTTAATTATATATATATATATATGTTAAAAAAATGTTTGCTGGTAAAATAGAAAAATTGTCTATAAATAGAACCAATAAAAGAATAATTTTTGTTCTGTTAAATAAAATAAATTAAATTAAATTGAATACTTGTTTAGTGGATTGACATATAGAACAATGTAATAGAGGTAAAATTTTTAAAAAGATGCACTGGTTAACGTCAAAGTATATGAGAATAAAGTCAAACTATATTTTTTAAAATGTTTTTAGGTTATGTTTTGCTCATGAGTATAAAATCAACGTCCCTTTTACAATCTACGCATGTGCAGTTTACACAGCTTAATAGAATGCTATTATTAATGTTTTAGAATATTGTCGATTTATAAAATTAAGGTTGATTTAATTAAATATTAATTATAATTTTAAAGGAGTTTATAAATATTTAATTATTATTAATCCGCTATTATAATCTTCACTAAACAATTAGTAAGGATTTTTTTTTTAAATTAATCACTTTTGAGTTTGCAATGCAATGCATTCAGTTATTATTCCTTTAAATATAATTCAACAACTTAACAGGATATAACATTTATTTTGGCTAATATGTGACTTTCCCATAATCTGAAAATTGCGTTAATTGAAAGATACTTCAGTCAACATCTCAGAAACAGTCAATATTTCAATAGGTTTACGATAAACTTGTATAGTTATTTTTAATTTATATTAATGATGTTGAATATGTGACTGAACAATCAAAATTGGTACTGTTTGCTAATGGCAACTGGTTTGAAGTAACTGGAAATTCCTTCGTTAGCGATTTGTCTTTTACTGCTATCACCCGTAATATATCAATACGTAACTTAATTCAATACATGACTTGATGGAAGTAGATTTGCTCTGTTGATGTTATAAGAAGGTCATGGAAAAATTATTTAAGGTACACCTGAGTAAAATACGGGTCATGTTCAAGTTATATGACACTGATTACTGATTTAATTTTATATTTTTATTTATTTATTTTTTTTATGTTCTTGACAGTAAATTAGGTAGAATTACCCTTTCGTGATTAATTAAGTACGGTACTGCAAGTCTATACTACAATATTTTAATACAGTGTTGTTTGAATATTTATTAATCAAATTTCTGGCTTATCACAACTCATTAAATCTACATGTTAAAACTTATCTACATGTTACAGTAATTTTAAACATCTTCCAGGAGTATTATTAAAAAATAATAGGTTTAGAAATTTTCAATTTTTCTTTTTGAATTTTTGAATGGTCATATATGACGTTTATACAATTACTAAATATATTTTTTATTTAAAAACAAATTATGAAATTAATTAAAATTTATTTTACTTAATATGTACTAATAATACAACATTAAAGAATTATTAACATAAAGTATGTACGTGAATTAATTTGTTTTAATTATGATTTGATAAATTATTTATAAAAATTTTTAAATGATTTATTCTTTAACTTAAAGTAATTTTGTTATTTTTGTTTAAAAAAAAAAACACCACAAATAATATCCTTCATTTACAACAATTCAGCTAAAAATATACTGAAATTTAGAAATTTAAAAACGATTACATTTTAAAAATAAAATTTTCAATTTCCATATGTTGGTACTCTAAAATAAATTTTTTATAATAACACGACGAAACCAAAATATTTCATTTTTAACTATTGTTATAAATTTGGCATTTCCCGGGAAATTTATATTAATCCATTTTAATTTGTGTGTGTGAGTGTGCTTTTTTTTATATGAAATATGTCTCATATGTGACACAACATTATTATTTCAAAATGGCCATCAACCTTTGTTTTTAATTCTAACTAGCTATATGCACTTTTTTTCATTTTGTTTTTATTTATTTCTTATTTATTAAAGAAACCTTAAAAAAAAAATCCCTCTTTAGAAAATTAAAAACATTTTAGAAATAAAAAGAAGAAAAAACAAACAAACTAACCTCCATTTATAACCGAATACTTGCGCATTTATGTACATCTTTAACAAGAAAAAAAAAAAATAATTTCAGGCTACCATCATTATTGCCACCAACAATGCCGCATTAATATGAATATTTGTTTTTTGCTGTTCTGGGACATGTTAAATTACCCTACCCTCCAATACTATATATGTTCATATTTTATTGGTATTAAAGTGCTTGTAATCTGATCACATTCGAGAGAATGTTTTAAGTCTTTCTATTTTATAATATTCATACAGGATGGTTACTATACATCAGCTTTTCTTAAGTTTTTTCAAATAGGATTATAACATAATGTTTTAAGCAGATATAGATTAGTAAATTTAGGCTGAGGTTTGAAAGTTATATTATTTAATTCTAGTACTTCAAAATTTTATCTTTTCTTTCTTATTTCTTCCCGAATAATTTTATATGGTTTTAATAATTTTTTTAAATATTTTGACATACCATACGATATGATACTAGTACTAGTTTGGGTAATTGTAAAGAAATAATTAATTTTAGAAAGATTGCCTTAATTGAACGTATTAAACCGCTCTTTGGTTAATTTTTATTACTATCTCTTCTTGGCACGAAGTCCTGATCCTATTCAAAAACATTTTTTTTAAAAAAAATTTAAAATTTACTGTTTTTGGATGAACCTAAGTTCAATGGAAAAGTTTTTTCTATACTAATGTAAAGTATATATATTTACATATCTTTATTTATATATATTATTTATATATAATATATATATATATATATATATATATATATTTATTTATTATGTACAATTTATATAATTATATATAATATATACCAAAATACTTCTATATTGCAGTGCACTGATATTCGAAACACCCTGTAGAATGATTGCTACAACATTTTCTCTTTTTTCATCGAATTTTTTTATTTTTCTTTTTTTTTGTCCTTTTTTGTTATTTTCTGTAATAGTATTGTTAGTCGTAATATTTAAAAAATATAATAATAAAAATGTTGTTATATATATATATATATATATATATATTTTATGCCTTGGTTTAAAATTCAAGTCTTGTCTGGTCTCAAATAATATACTAATTTCTTTTATAGCCCACCAGAGGTATTTCTAAATGTAAAATGCCCACATATAATACAAAAACAAATACAAAATAAAAATAAAACAATAATGTAACAACGACGCACTGTGGTGTAAAAATGTCTCAGTGTCGCACGAATGCTAATCGACTAAAAAAAACTGGCAATAAAAAAAGAAAAAATCAGGTGGAAAAAGTTTGTTTTTTGTTAAAATAATACTAAGGAGTAAAAATAATTTACAAAATATCAAAATAAAAAATAAAGAGTGTTGGAAGGGGAGGAGAGAGAGGTATGAAGAGAAAAAACAATAAAAATGAAAAATTCGATTAATTTTTAAGAAACAATTCCCTTCCTCATATTATTCCTGCTTCATTCTGGTCCACTCTCTTTCACATATATATTAATATTTATTTTTGCCTTGAGTTTAAATCTTTAAAAACAAAAACATTTTTGTATTAAGTAGCGAATGCGGTAACACTTAAACATAATTTAATTGAATATTTTAATGTAAATTGCTTCAGGATTTAGGGGATACATTAAGATGATTGAAATGAAATTTTGTTTTTTTTTTGTAGATTAAATTTGAAATTATAATCATTTTTTTTTTTGATAATATTCTTGATCCAATTTAAATGATTATAACATTTATAAGAAATTTTGTTAATATTAATTTATATTAATTCCCCTAACCAACGGATATGTTATGGAATTTTAACATATATGAAGAAAAAAAATCTTCATATCTCTCTTTGTTTTACATAATGTTATATATATATACATATACCTTACCTATACCCAACCCATATGATAACTAGCTCTTTTTTAATTATTGATTGTCATAAGCGGATTTTATCACTTGTAAGGATGCATTTCTTGTAAGTTATTGTAAAATAATCGGTAGTATTAAATGCAAATGAAAATAATAAATTAATCACTGTCAATTGTAGGATACTTATTTTAAAAATTTTAATTGAAATTTGTAATGGTAATATAAAAAAAGATAGTGTTTGCATACTTTAATTTTATCATTTATAGTTTTGATTTTATCAAATGCAAATTTGATTTGGTTTTTATAACTCACATATTGGTTTCTATGAAATCATCACATAACTTTTCAAATTCAAACTATTAGTAACTTTATATTCTTTATTCTTAATTTTCTTTAGAGTATAGACTATAGTTAGTCCTACTATACCTACCTACCTAAAACGAAACAACTTGTCAAGATTTATATTTGGAAAAAACAAACTGAAATTAGAAAAATAAATTACTTGCTATATAGTAATGGCATGCACTTCCGTCGTAGTAAAAGTAGCAGGAAACTATAATATATCACATTACAAATATTCGATTATTTATTAAAATCCAACACATAATATAACATATTACTAATGATGGCTTCTTTAATAAATTATTGTATAGTTATTTTAAATTCGTATATATTATGTAATTGGTTTTTCGTTTAAAATATTTGAAGAATTCAATATGCTATTTGTAATTAAATTTAATTTTCAAATTATAATTCAACACTATACTTTGTTGTTTGTGGATAGTTAATATTCAAATGACAATTCTGGAATTACATGTAATCTTATAATATGCATTCATATAATATGCATAAATGGTGTTAATTTTAAGCTGTCGATCATTTATAATTAACTATACATATATAAAATATGTAATATTTTATTTTTTTCTATTCGAAAGAACTTGATATTGTGTATTATAGTATAACGGTTGTATAGACAACATCTTGCAGTTGTCTGACACCAAGTCTGATATAACACAATTAACGGATCAAGTATTTTGTGAAAGCAATGATTACATGAAATTTAAGCACAGCCTAAAAATAATTAATATATGGGGTATCGTTCCCTATATACTTGTAGGATAATGAGAGCGAAAAAGGATAATGAATTTTATGTAATATATCGTAATCGTTCTGCAAAAACTATAACTAAATCATTTTTTTGCAAACATATTTTCTCTAAAAAAGTGGGTAGTATAAGTAGCTCAACGTGTATAAATTTAAGCTCCCCTAATAGGGCTATTTGAATTGATTTATGAGTTAATGAATCACTTTAGGTCATTTCTACAGAACTTTGTAAAAATGAAAACTAACTAACGTCATATTAAGCTTTTTTTTTTGCAAAGTGAGTTTTCAGAGAACAAAGACGATATATATATTCCAAAAAAAAACTTTTAAGTACATAAGTGTAAATATAGTTTGCCGACAACACTGTCCCTATATACCCTAAGATAAGAAGAACAATTAAATATATTTAATTGAACTCATTATTCTTATTAAATTCAACCCTTTTTTTTGTCACCTTCTATTCAATTTTCAATAACTGTATTAAATTTCATATCGATGCATGTGTGCACTTCATTTACATATATATGAACACAATCCATCACTAAAATAACGGTACTATATTTATTTCAATATATTACAATATTTAATTTATTGTTTGTCTCTTTCTTTTCATACTAAAACAACTTGTCAATCAATCAGTATTATTTAAAAAAACCAAATAAAAAATTAATTTTAAAGTAAAGAATAAAGACAATAAGATTGTTTTTAAGGAAAATATACTAAATTTTCGAAATAAATTTAAAAAAAAAAAGAGAAAACAATAAAGTACATACATGTAAAATTGTAAAAGAATAAAAGTGAAGAAATAAAATAGCTACATAATAACTTAACAGCCCCTTATATATTATAACTTTTTTGTTTGCTTTTTTTAACTGTAAATATAATATACCCAAACGAATGAACGTTTCAGCAAAACAAAGAAAATAACTAATTTTCGTATCACATTTTCTTTACTCACATTAAAAAAATCATTTTTGAAATGTCAGTATAAATCTAGAATTTACACAAATACCTTAGTTAAACAAAAAAAAAAAATATTAGTGTCAGTTAATTAAATTAAAAAATTATAGAATAATATTTGAAAAAAAAGAGAGAAATACAAATAAAAAATTGAATATTTTCGTCCTTGTCTTCAATTCAATATTTTGGTTTATATTAATTTTGGTAGTATTTGATAAAAAAAATTAGAATTGTATAAATTAACAGGATTACAATTTTTAATGAAAAAAGAATATTCTAGTGAGATGAAAACAAATTTTTAATATCATTAAATTTTTAAATTAACAAAAAAAAACCTTATTTTAAAATTGTTTTTATTAAAATCGAAAATTTTGGTACTCTGTGTTGTGTGTAAGTGAATGTCAATAAATTTTAAATATTTATGAATCATACTTGTGAATTGTATAATCTTAATAATTGTAAAAGACCTGATATGAAATTATAATGAATTAAATTTTATTAAGGACCCCATCATAACCATTTTTTAGTTTTGTTTGTTTTACGACCCACAAATATTGTAACAACGAAAAAAAAAACGTACACGTATAGCAATGATGTTAAATATAAATAAAAAAATTTAAACAAAGAAATCAATGAAAATATATTTAAAACAAAAAACAACTTATTAAAATGAATTTTAACGGTTAAAAAAAATTATTATTAACGTATTAAAACAAGTTTTAAATGAGTTAAAATGAATGAGTGACATTTGATTTAATTAATTAAATTAATTAGAAAAAAAAAATATATTTTTATAAAAAATTAAAAAAAAAGTTTAATATTTGAAAAAAATATATTTAAATATATTCAATTGTTTTTTTATGAATTGAATGAAAAGAACAGTGATCGTTCGTTATTTTCACCAAGGATATTTTATTTTTCAATATTATTATATTACATTAGAATTTCTAAATAGCGAACTATAAAATTAAATCCATAAAAATCGTTTGAATTTTGAAAAAGCATTAAATTTTATTTATTATTATTTAAGCCAAAACATTCTGATGTTTTTAATTGGTCATAATATGAATTTTGGCTAATTAATAATATTAAATAATTTATTTATGTATTTACAATGTTTTTCAATATTTAAATTACTAATTAATGTTTACCTATATTATTAATTAAATTTTATTTATATTGATATTTTAATTAACTTTCAATTGAAACCGAATTTTTGTAATTTTATAAGTAGGGGTTTGGTAAACCGCAATAAGTCCTTTATAAATAAAAAACAATTAAAGACAGATTTATTTTCACTAATAGTTTTTATCCAATTTAAAATGTCAATATTTCAGAAGTAACATAAGCAATATTTATTAAGTATTTACTTTAATCTATCTTCAAATTCTATAATACTTCCTTCGTCAAAAAAAATAAAGGTTTTCAACAAATTATGTTGCTTCCGAACTATCGATATTACTTTATCTAACTTAGTTTTCCGTTATACTTGAAATATGAGGTTTATTGCTTCCGAAATATTCATCAATTGCAATTAAATTAAAATTATTGGTAAATATAACCGGTTTTAATTAAAAATAATTACAAATAATATCGGCTTACTTAATAATAAAATAGGGTGCGATAGAAAATGCTATATTAGAATGTTAACTACAATCTAGTATGTTCTATAACGAACTATATTCAATGTAAATAGTTCCAAAATTCTTGTATATCGCTTTGACTACGGAGAACGAAATTGAATATAAACATTTTAGAATTACATTGTATATAGCACGTTATGGAACATACTACATTGTGTTAAAACTGTAATATTGCTTTTTCGATGTTACGGATATTCAAAATATTTAGATACTAAATATACTATATTTCCTTTCTGGGTGTATGACACAGAGGAGGTTAAAGAGCAATGATGATAAATATATATTTTGTTGTATTAATGTATTTGTCTACATTAGATTTAGATTTAGATATCATATTAAACAATTCTATATAACATACAAATTTAATAGTGATTGCGATCAAAAATTTGCGATCTCGGGAATTTAAATTAATAATTTTCGAGAATGATTATTATATTAGGAAAGCCTAAACGGTAAATGTGAATAAATATAGAGCTTTAAGTGCCTTATACAAATAACAAACAAATCATTTACCTCATTTCTCTATTATATTATGTAACCTCAATTCGAATTTTTTTTAATTATATATAATTAATTTAAAAAAATTTCCTTTACATCTATATTGTATCCATTTATATACATATATAATATATATTATATTAATTAAGTTTTAATGTCGTGATTTAATTAAATCATCGAATAGTGATATTCGTGATATTTGTAATTGTTTTTATAAAATATAAAACTCAAATACATACAAAATATTCTTATAATATTTAATATAAGAACGAACTACCCCTTAAAATTATATTATCTATCAATTAATTTAAAATTAAGTTTTTTTAGAACAAAATTAATTTCGTTGATGGGTATAATTTAAAATTAATTATCGTAAATTCTTATAAAACGCATAAAATTACACTTTTGTTCACTTAAATACATTCATCTATTTATATGAATAAATATAATTTTACTTAATCATACTTGCGTGCAGTAACGCCACTGTGCGAAAAAAAATCTACCATACCAAAAAAAATCTACATAGGTTTGTTCCTGGTTATAACATTTTCCACATTTATTTTTTCAAGACTATAAAGATTTTAAAGAATATTTGGTAATTTGAAAGAACTTTAGAATAAATAACCTTTATGTACTTGTGTGTAATAGCATATTCGCAGTGTGTTTAAATTACGTTTCTTAACTATGGTTGAAAAAAACTGTTCGCATTAAGAATAATCATAGTTAAATTTGACGTTTTGGTTTTACTTTGTTTTAGCTGTCACAACAAAAAATATGGATATAATTATTTGGAAAAGAGAAGAACTATATGAATCCAAAAATTAATAAAATTAATAAATTTAGAATCATTTTTGATTGTAAATGTTATCAATATATTTTTAAGTAGGTACGAATTTACTTTAATAAAATTTTGTTTACATGTTTACTTGTTTGAAACTTCAAAAATATCTTTGCGTGGTTGCAAAAAAATAGAAAATACGTGAAAAATTACGATATAACATCAAACTTGGGATTTCAATGTAAATTTAATATAATTTAAATGAAATTTATTTTTAACTAGGCTTACAAGTATAATTAGTTTTACATGAAAACAAATAAATCATACTTAAAATATGTATATATACTATTGTATCATAGTTAACTCGGTAAATGCGAACATAGCATAGCACTATTAGAAAAATGCATGTATATTAATGTTTCTTGTAATTGCATAATATATTCAAATTTCAACGTATCACAACATCATAATAAACAATGAAAATTTCAAATTTATTTAACAAACAAAATATAGAATGAATATACTAATACTAAATATAAAATTTATATACTCTTAATATATACACTTAAATATAAAGTTATACAGAATTTCATATGAGTAAAAGATCTCATCATCACATCACAAAAATAATATTCATTCCTATTCAAATGAACTACAGTGTAAATTTTTGTTAATTATACTCTTAAAGGATCTGTTTATACATACATATACTTTTGTACATACGTAATTTAGATTCACATTATCTTTTAAACTATTGAACCAGAAATAACAAAATTATTACTGCGTGTTGTACCATTCAAAGTCAATCTCTCTAGTGAATTTTCCAAAAATTTTGTTGAATGAACAATGAACGAATAAAGTTTATCCCTGCCTGACTCTTATTTTGGTTATAATTCACTGGTTATTGTTATTATATTGTTGTTAGTTTTTATTATTTTGACATTTAAATATTCTATATTTTATGTAGGTACTATAATTTATGCAAAAAAAAATATAAAAAAAAGCACAACAACAAAAAATAGTCAAAATAATAAAAAAATTTTATAAATGTCTATACTGTCAACATTCCAAATGTCTGAGGTTTTATAAATAAAAATAAATAATAAAATTTTATTTAACTTCCTTTATCATTATTCGTTGAGAAATCCAGAAAACATGTTAAAAAAATAAAGCTTCTAAAAATATTATTTTCTATATATGAAATTATTTAACACATACATACGTATTATGTATACATATATATTATGTATTAAGTTATAGGTACATAGTATTGTTACATATTAAATATATGTATACAAATAAACAACAAATAAAATAAACTAAAGAAACATATTATCCTTAAATATCCTTAAATATTCATAGATACTTTTCATATGACACCATATCCTTGCCATATTTTTTATTTTTTTTTTTTTTGTTTATTTTTATTAAAAAATTTTTTTTTTTGTAAATGACATGTAACATACAAAATATGTTTGTTATTTTTTTTTTTATATTTTTGTTGTTGTTGGAGTCTTTGATTTTGATTGTGGAGAAAATATATTATATTCATCATAATGCGTTTCTGCATAATACTTTAGAAATTTACCCAGAAACTTCAAATCAGATATTCAGTAAATTATTTAAATACAATGTTTACAATTTTAACTATAGTTAATTGGCTAGTGACTATTGGTTATACATTTTAGTATATTTTTAGTATACATTTTAGTTCAAAAGCATGGAAAAGAGCTAAAGTTGGTTTAGGATTTTACATTTTATATGAAAGCGTTAAGTAGAAAATCTTATAAAGGTAAAGTTGTAAAGTCTACTGTTGAGAAGCGTCTTCATCTTCTTAGTTGATTATTTGATTGCCTCAATTATTTTTACATTTGTCAATTTATCGGGTTTTAATTAACCGGGCCTAACATATTTAAACATACTTTTTCTTGTAGTATACTTCCTTCATGTTAATATTTAGTATGAATTAAAATCTAAATACTTGACTGATTTCAGATTTGATAATTTATTATGTATTACAAATATTCCACTATTTTTTTATTTATATTTATTTGCCTTAATTTGTCTAAGTATAACTTAAAAATTTTGGTTTTTGTATAGTCCACTACATATGAAAACATTCGTATGAAAATACAATTAAGTAGTTTCAGCTAGTGTAATAAATAATTAAACTGATATACAAATTTTAGGTTACATGAATGTTACCTAACATAAATGTAATACAAATGTTATACAACTGTCATTTTGAACAAGTGTTATACGAATGTAATGTTATCTGTTATGTTACATTGCATTTGATATATAAATAGAAAATGTATAACAAATTCATTTATAGTTTTACAGTTAGAATATTCTTGATTAATATTACATAAAAGTATTATACCACTGTAATGTTATCTGTTATGTTAAATGTAATGTTACTTTTATAAAAGGAATATGTATTACCAATCCATTTCTAGTATATTACAGTTAGAATATTCTTGATTAATGTTATATAGTTATAGATATTTCTAAAACAAATAAATGGAAAATAAATAAAATGTGTATAAATAGAATGTAAGATTTTTAAACACAATCAAATAGTATTAAATAACAGTTGGTTCGCTACAATTTATTGAGTATTATTGAACCTATAACACGAAACAATATTGTTGTCAATTTTAGCTCCACTTTTTTAACCAGTTATTTCTATCATCTAGATTTCTTTGAAATTTAATACATAGATGTCGTTTGAGGGAAAATATATAAGTGTATATAAGTATATTTTGGGGAAGAACTGCAGAGCTTAGAATAGTATTTTTCTTTTCATTTGAAGACTGCCGTTCCAAATCTCATGCTCCAATTCATTGGTATTCTATTTTATTAACGATAAATTAATTTGCATCCCAAAATTTAGAAAAAAATTTAGTTTATTGGATTCCAAATTTTCATGTCGAATTTTATCATATTTCGATTGTATCTTCGCTTTTTTGTTGTGTCTAGACATCATTCCGTCTGAAATTTAAGGAAAAGTGTGGATTTGGTCCTGCTTCAATTTATAAATATATTTTAAATATTTTTAATGGCTAGTAAAGGTCAATCGTGCGCTGGGTGGTACTTGGAAACAAATTGAAATAAAAATCACAAGATGATGAGCGGGTCTACTTGCAGTCGTTCAAAAGTAAGCTTAAAATTTTTTAAATTTCGAAATGGCTTTATTTAGTTTTATTTAAAACTCCATTCTTTTCACAATCATGCAAGATCGAACAAAAAATATTTGTATGAATATTGAATTTTTAAATCCTATATGTCAGACCCCTTGTATATTATTTTCAACCTACTCTCTTCAATATAAAGTTATTAGATCGTATTTAGTATAAGTTATTAAGGCGCATGCGTATCAACATTTTGAGTAAATATATAGTCTTTGTGTTCGAAAACTCATTGAATTTGTAATGAGGAAACTCTTTCAAAATTTTCAGCATATACGGGTTATACTTTTATTAACTCTTTTATTTTTATTTTTATTGTTTTTTTTTATGTTTTATCGAATAAAAGCCTTGTTTTAAGAAGTTCTACATTTTTTAAACTATATTCATACTATCCACCCAGTGCAGAATTAACTAGTTATACACCTATTACATATATATATATATATATAAATAATTCATGTATATATATAACACTATCCATTTGATTATTAAATTCATTTTTTCCACCTCCTTCCCTCCTAATCATATTAAATATATATTTTTTTATTATTTTACCTAGGTACAATATTACCTAGATATTTTTGTGAGAAAAAAATGAAATCATAAAAATAAATTTAATTATCCTTAACAGAGATTCAAATTAAATGGTTCTGTACTATAAATGAATTTTAAAATTAAATTAGAACATTAAGATTGTATCCTGCCTGTTGCTTTTCAATTTAACCTCTTAAAAATTAAAAATTTTGAAATTGAAATCTAAAAATTTGAAAATTAAATTTAGTTATTATAAAAAATAGAAATGACATTTTTTATTTTTCCCAGTATAGATCTATTTTAGGATTATGTTTTGTCCTACTGATGGTAAAGATATGTACTTGAATTAAAAGTGCCAAAAAAATGTTTATTTTTTTTTTTGAAAAAAAAAATATTTTTTATCTACTTCCATTTAATAAAACAACAAAACAAAACTGTCTTCTGTATTCAGATACATTTCAAGGATATATTTTTTATTTTCTTATTGTTTTGTTTTTTTTATCTCTGGTATTATTTTGTCACGTTTATTACTTTAAATTCACATTAAAACAAGGATAGATCCAGTTCACATCTTATATGAATTACATAAATTCGTGATGGTATTGCATTTATAAAGAGATTATTTTATATAGAGAATTAAAAGAAGTATTTTTGATCAGTAAACATTTGAACAATAATAAATGTAAAAAATAGGATATATTGTATAAAATGGTGGGTGGGTGGGGATTTTAAAAATAAATTTTTTCTGTGTTAAAAGTTGAAATTTTTTTTTTGTTTTGCAGTGCTTAAGGAAGTTTTTATAGATCAATTTTTTCTAATAAAGTTTTATTGAAGTATATTTAGTTGTATAATTTTAACTTTTTAAATTCAATATTCAATGTCAGAAAATTTTCAGAAATTTTTTAAAATACAGTTCAATACATTTTTATAAAAAAAAATATATATTTTAAGATACGTGACTAAGACTTTAGTTTTCGAAATAATAAAATATAAATTTATTATAAATTCTTTATTTTTAATTGGTCTAATTTCTATTTTATATATTGATTTTTGTTAAAATGTTAGTAGAGAGTATCAAAAATAAAAACAATAACAATGAAGAAAACTAAATGTTCATAACATTTGGGTCTTCTGCTTTCTTATATAGCGATAACCATTTCAATTGATGTGAATCTATTTCCAGCAAGCTATTTTTTTTATAAATTCGGAAACAGAAAGTAATAACTTGGGGCTAAATCTGGAATGTACGGTGGATGTGGAGCAATTTTGTATCGTAATTCATTCAATTTTACTGTTGTCAAACCACGATGTGTGTTGTGGTGTGTTCTCTTGATGAAAAAACACTTTTTTCTTAGCTAAATATGATTATATTTTTCTTGATTTCGTCACTCAGTCGATCCAATAATGCACAATAATATGTATAGTATTTATTGATTATTCATTTTCAATATAGTAGATGAATATTATACCATATGCATCCTAAAACTGTTAGCTGCTGATTTTTCTGCTCTTGCTTTCTTTGGCGCACTTCCACCAAATTCTATCCATTGTTTGAGCTTATTTTTCTGGTTTAATTGTTTCTGGTTTATACAGTAATGAAGTCTCATCAACAGTTATAAATCGATGTAAGAATTCATTTGGATTGCGCTGATGTATTGCAAAAAGCTCCTCACAACGTGTACAACAAATTATTTTTTGTGGCAATGTTAATAAATGCGTGACCCATCTTGCTGATAGCTTTTTCATAAGTAGTTCATTATATAAAATGCGTCCAACGTTAATGCCTTTTGATATTTTAAATATGTCTTCCAGCTCACGAACTTTTACTCGGCGATCATTTACCACTAAATCATATAGTTTCCTTGCAATTTAAAATTTTTTGGTCTCCCACTTCTTTATTCATCATTTACCCTTGTACGACCGCGCTTAAATTCAGCTACCCAAAAACGAATGATTTCATATGATATTGATGAAATACCTAAAGTACTATCCGTATTCTTTTGGATATTGGTTGGTGATAAACCTTTCAAAAAATATATTCAATTGCAGCACAAATTTGAAATTTATCCATTATCTGAAAAGAACAAAAGTTAGACCTGATTAGATAGCTGTTTCATAATAAATTATTTGACAGATCGATTTGAAAATTTAAGACATACAACATAAAAGATTGGTCATTGAAATGGCAATTATAAAAGTTTATAATATTGACAAAAAAATGGTTTTCGGACTACCCTTATTTTCACTTTATCGACTACAGTTCGCAATATTGATTTTGTATTGCTATTGAATCAAAATATTGAACTGACATAATGTTGAAGAAGCCCTGTACCCCCAAAGGAAGTTAAAAGGATAAATAAAATAAAAATCATAATTCATTCAATGCCGAAAATTTTCGACGTATAATTTTCTCTTTTCAGTTCAGTTTCAATTAATTTTTATTAAATTATCTTATGTAACTTAATAACTTCGGATATCAAAATGCATGTGCGGAATGTTGGGATTTATACACAATCAATATATAGAGTACCAATAGAATTCCGAATAAAATATATAAAAATATCAAAATAAAATATATCAAAATTTTTTTAAAATATATCAAAATTTTTTTGTTAATTAGAATTTTGATGCAATCCAGTAGCTGAAAAATAAGATTGAAATTATTGATAAAATAATGAATAGCCATACATAATTGGACTCTACACTGTGCTTCTACACAAATTCAACATCGAAATCATCAAATAAAACTGGTTAAAAAAATTAAGAACTTGTAACATGGTAATACATATTACATATGTCATTTCTTTAACATATTATAGTAAAAAATTTGGCAACAACAACTAAAATTTATCTTAAAAAAACATTATCGAAAATATTATTGTGAATTTATGAGTTTTACTTAAATATATTAATTTATCTAATAACTATATAGCAACCATTTATATAACCAAGTCATCCAATAACTTTCAATATATTCTAACATTTTTATACCATTTTTTTTTTTTTAATTCATAAAAATTAATTCTATTTTCTAAATATTAAATAAAAGGACATAAATATAATGTAATCTAAATTGTGGTCTTTGTATATGTACATTACATATATGTAATATATTTTCTTTTTGTTAACATATTCTTATCCTTGAGGGAACGATTTTCTGTTAAAAATCTTTTTTTTTTTGTTGTTATTTTAATTTTTGTGTCAAAATAAATTAAATTTTAGTAAATCTAATCAATATTATGAAGTTAATCGTATTTTGTATACTTACCAATTATGTATATTTAAATGCAATTATTTTTGTTTTTAAAGTTGAATAAGAAAAAATAATTTGCAATGTAATTCTACAACTAACAGTTACAATACCAATGTATTTTAAAATTCAAAATTAAACGGATAGTCGAAGTAGCTATAGAGCTAATAAATTTATTGTAATTTCAATTGTAATAAATGTCAATATAAATTAACTGAAATACATTTTGGCTACAGGGAAAAAAGATCCACTGAAGACGCCTTTTTGAAATTCTGTTGTGGGATATATAATGGTTTAAATAAGTCCAATCTTTGTAGTAGTTTATTTATAGACATTACTAAAGCGCTTGATACTGTAAAACATGACTTACTGCTGAAAAAAATATACAATGCCGGATTTAGAGGATTTATATTTAAATGTTTTAAGTCTTATCTTAGTGATAGGAAACAAAGAATCAAACTGAATGGCATTTTTGGTGATACTGAGAGCTTAAAAGTAGGTGTCCCTCAGGGTTCTGTTTTAGATCCAATCTTGTTCCTAATTTTCATTAATTCCCTATTTCAGCAATCTTTTAAAGGTATATCTACAGCCTTTGCTGATGACACTGCACTCACGTACAGTAACAATAATAATTTGGATCTTTTTTGTGATATAAATTATGACCTGGACCTCATAAGGAAATGGTTTTATGTGCATAGCTTAGTTATTAGTAGTAAAACAAAGATTATGCACTTTGGTAAAAGTAATCATCCCAGTGAAAACTCAACAGTTAATTATCATTCTCCTGTCTGTAAAAAATTTCCATAGATTCCGTCCCTGGATGGCAACACTTTTCACTTCAAGTTCTTCTTGTAGTGAATTATGTTTTAAGATTGATAGTGTTGTATCTTTCAGGTATCTTGGCCTCGTTCTCGATTATAACTTAAACTGGGCTGAGCATACTTTTCACTTACATAAATATTTTAAAAAAGTCATAACAAATGTCTTCCATCTAAACCAATATTGTTCCCTGAGAGTCATGAAAATGGTAACGTAAATGTACCTATCACCGCCCTAGTACATTATGCCGCCCGAACCTTTTTTTTGTAAATACAATACTTCCACGCTTTATATTTCAAATTTATTTTTGAAATAAAAAAAGAATATTATTTCCTCGTTGTAATGCAAAATAATGCACATTTGTATTCATATTAACAAATAAGTTATTGATAGAAAACTAAACTAGGTAGACATTTTAGTGAAAATATTGGTTCAAACGTTTAAAATTTTTTTTTATTTTGTTAAGATCATAATAATTAAACTATGATGTTCACTTATTTATTTTATTCAAATAATTGTAAAAGATATATTACTAAATAGATTATAATACATACTTTCTTCAATTTGAAAATAAAAAATATTTTATATTGCTAATTTGTTTTGGGCGGGAATTAAGTACACGTAGATTTATGCTGTACGTATTTACGATGAACCGCGCGGAATTAGGAAAATGATATATCGATATAATTAATTAAGTTATTCAACTATTTTTGATTATACAAGGATGCAACTGGACGATTTTAAATTGACATTGAACAAACTAAGCTGGACCTAATTACGACCTATAAATTTAATTTCGCATATGTGTTTTTTGGTACAACTAACTTTTGAGTTTTTTTAAAAATTTATATGAAAAAGTGGGTCGGTAATACGTGCAATATGTCCTAATTCCGAACTAAATATGTAGGTGTAAGCTATTTTCACTAAATTCATACCAAATCTTAAATTTAAAGAAAAAATGATATCTTAATTGTTGAAAATAAGCGAATATTTTCCTTTTATTAGTAGACGAAATACGTGTATCCTGTATGATAAGCATATTTAGTAAAATTAAAAGGAAAATATTCGACTTGTTTTAACAATCAGATAAATTTTATTCTAACGTCAACCCTAAAGAATAAGTTCTTCCAAAACTATGTTTTACTTATATTATATTTTGTATGGTTTAAAAAATCTTTGGAAATATCTTGCCTTGTCACCAAAATTTTATTAATGCGTCCATTATAAATTACCAAAATAATTTCTTCGTATACATTTCACAATAAGTTAAATAGAGAAGTGAAAATCATGACTATGTCTGGAAAATTTGGAGATGGCCTGTAAAAGAATATATTCTAATACATTCAGGCAGTGACAGAGTCTGCAAAATTGAGCCTCCAGTTTTAATGAACATCAGAGGACAATATAATGTACTCGAAATCATACAAATAAAAAATGTCAAAACTAAGAATTAGTAAATGTGACTTTTACTTTGTATGTATATGAATTATTTTGTATTTTTATTTATTTATTTTAAATGTGCATTGCTATAATATTTAAGTTAATTATGTTATATTGCATTATTTTTTTTTGTTTGAAATACTGAATCGTTGCATTGTTTAATTTTTTTAAATTTTCATATTGAAACAAATGTATATTTTTATGTGTAACAAAAAATTTTACTTACATTATAATATTTATTTATTTTTTTTTTTTCAAATTACTTATAGTAATATTGATTTTTTATTATAATAAATATTTTGTATAATTTAACTAAGTAAGTACTAGTTAATTATTTAAAAATATTATTTAATAATTATTTTAAATAGCTTTTGTGAATAAAATCGTAAATAGGTACTGTGAATCGCAAATAGGTTAAAAAATCGGAATTGAGTTCATATAAGGCGGAATTAGTTCAGATTCAAATTGTCGAGCGGAAATACGTACAATCAAACTTTTTTTGGGAGTTATAATATTTTAATATTAGATAAAAATATTTTTTTCTTAATTAAAAAATACTAATTACTGTAATTTGAAAAAAAAAATTAAAAAAAGCTTATATTTTGCTTATTTTGTCAACTTAAACTAATTTTTCCTTAAGGTGGCGGAAATTTGTACATTTACGTTATACTTGGCTCTTTTCAACTCTAAATTACAATATGGAATTAGCTGCTGGGGGGCCTCTTACTTCAACAAAATTCGTTCCCTACTCATTGCTCAAAAATATTGTATTCGATTAATCATGAGGAAAAATAGACTTACACCTAGCTTTCCATTTTTTAGAAAGCTGGATATACTACCTATTAGACAGCTATATGTATTAAAAACACTAAAAATTTATTTCATTAGACCAGGTTATCTTGCCCATCGATTTAGCTCTCACTACAATCTGCGAGTCAATAATCTATTTTTAATAAATGTTCCTAGAGCATATACATCACATTTTCGCCACGTTTATGACTTTTTAGCTCCCAAAATTTTCTATACGTTGCCTTTCTCTTTAAGATCGGATAGAACTTCTATTACTTTTAACAAAAATCTTAAATCTCACTTATTGAATCTTGATCACTCTCAAATTGAATTGTTGCTAACTTAACCTAATTCTTTTATATCTTTTAAGTTTTGTTTCTCAGGCTTCTATTATTTTGTTGTAATCGTTTATCTCGAATTTTAATTTTTTCTCTTTTTTTCTATTTTATTTTCTTTCCTTGTTTAATAATTATATTTAACTAAATTTAATTATTTATAATGTATATATTGATATTTAATAGCTATAAGTTTGTATTTTATTTTATAATTTTTTAATTTTTTGAGTTACGTTTTTCTTTACTTTATTACTTTAATGCTGAATTTTTTTATTTTTATTTTTGTATTCCTGTAACTGTATTACTTTTAGCTCTGAATTATCAACCTAATATTGTTTAATTATATAATTTATATAATTTATTTCATTCATCGCATATTCTGAGGAATATCAGAATGATTTTACATTTATCTAATTTTACCATTACTGTTTTGCATATTTTTTAATTTAATTTATGATAATGTACTAAGGTATGTAATATGTAACATGGTATAATAAATAAATGAATTTTAAAAATTAAACTAACACTTCTATTCTGTTAACATTTTGTAGTCTTATGGTGCTTATCGTGACACTTACTTTTTTGCAGTACTCACTTGGTTTTATCAGTAAAATTGATATAAACAATAAAATCATGATAATCAACTTAGCTTGTAACAATAGTTGTAGTTTTCAACATTTATTGAGTTAACAAGCCAGAAATTCGATAAATAAATACTCAAAAAAGATAATATAAACTTTTACTTAATTAAACCCAAAAACGTAATTCTACCTAATTTATTGCCAAGAACATAAAAAAAAAAAAACAATTGTTCTTATCTAGAACTCATTCGCGAGCTTGAATTCTTTTGTTTAAACTTTGATTTTAAGTTAATTTTTATGCAATTCAACCCAGACATAACCCAATATTATTATAGTTATTATACAAACGAATTTCAATACAATGAAATGAAAACTTAGAATGAAAAAAAAAATAATTTAAAATTAGTGAAATACAAGCATAGATAAATAAAGACAATTTATACTATAGATATTATGTCAATGAGAACAAAACAAAAAAAAATTGATCCTTATTTCAAATAAATCTACATATTCTATTTTATAAGGATTCATTAATGAATTTTTTGTACATGTTTTGTATAAAAGTATACCTACCCACATACATATATTAATTTACATATTCAAAATTATAAATTTATTATTACAAAAGAACTTCTTATAAATATACTGTCCTTAAATTGTATACATATATCCTTTTTTATTTTAATATCTATTTATTTATTTTTTTTCTTTTTTTTTTTGCTATGTATCCTTTTTCAATAAAGAAAAATTATGAATAAATAAAAAAATTCTGAATTTGTAAATCAACTTATAATTTTTTTTTCTTCTATTTTTTTATTATCCTTCTAAAAACTCTTTTTGAAAATTCAAATTAAAAAGGATGCGAAGAAAAAAAATACGTACAAAAGAAAAAAAAATACAGGATCTGATAGAGTTATAGAATACATATGTATATATGTATGTATAGAGATTCGCATACATATTAATAAATACATGTGATATTAAAAATTCAAGTTTAATTATTCTAGGATTTTCATACGAAGAAGTTTTCATACGAAAATTCTTTTATCCTTTTTAGTGAATGCATTAAAAATTAATTTGGAAATTTTTTCTTGATTCATTTTCGAATGTATATATGTATATGTAGGTATCTATTTCAAAATACTTAAGTATAGTATATCAAATATGTAATTTTTAAGTTAAAATTTGAAATTTTCATATTTTCAATTTTCTTATTGTGTGTTGCATAGTTATTTTTTTTTTTTTTTTATTTTATTTTCTTTTTTAATTTATTTATGATAAAATCTGGTACAAAAATAGTTTTTCATCCTTATTTAAGATTCTGGAGAACGAAAAAAATTGTGTTTTATTAACAGAACAAAACTAACAAACAAATTTATTTTCTTTTACATGTCATAGAATTTCCTTATTTAGTTTATGTGAACCAAAATTATCCTTGGAATTTAAATTGAAAAAAAATTAAATATTTTTTTTTTTTTTTTTTTTTTTGTATATAGGTTGCATACAATTCAATTCTAATTCAATGAATGTAGTAAGTGTATAATATAAAGATGAACCTAAAACAAAATTAGTACAAAGAATTTAGAACTACATTTCAAATTTTGTAAATAAATTGAATTCACATACATTTTTATGTTCTGGGGAACTGGGGAACAATTCTGAAGTTAATCGTGTTGGATTTTCATTGGATTTACAATCTATTTATTCCGTTCAATTCACAGTTACAAAAAAAAACGTGACAAAATTTCTTGAAAACATTCCTTGCAACTGTGCAACATTATCTAGATTCAGATTGGGGACTTTAAGTGAGACTTTTCCTAACAATTATTGGAAAAGTTTATTAGTGATGTAATCAACCTTTTCAATCGTACAGAATGGTTCTAGTACATTGGGATATTGATCCAATAAAACACAACTAACAAAACCAAATAGGTCATTCGAGTCAGTATATCAAAAGAGCACAATTAAGTGCTAATTGGTTAAAATCCGCAGGAAATGTTATCTTAACCGATAAAAAAGTTTTTAAATACCTATAAGTACAATTACATCGTAACTTAACTTATACTGAGCAAGTCAAATATAGTATATTAAAAGGTAACGAAGCTTTCATGGCTTCAAAAAAACCTTTTTACAACAAAATTATTAGTAAAAGAGTTAAAATTATATGTTACCAAACATTAATAAGACCAACGCTTGTATATGGTGCACAAATATGGTACAACATCAGTGCGAGCTTAATTGAAACTCTCCGAAAATTTGAAATAAAGTGCATAAGAGTTTGTACTAATATATATAGAAAGTCCAATTCAGAATACAAGCATTACTACTCTAATAAATACTTGTACAAGGAAGCGAACATAATTGGAATCGATAATTTTGTTATAAAATTAATTCGAAGACATTATGATAAAGCACAAAACATTTCGGAAAATTGTTTGATATCGCATATATCCTACCACAATGAGGAGTACATCAAAAAGACCTTGCTCACGGGCTTCATAGCTCCACAGCATTTTATCTATTTAGATAAAAACAGTTATATTAAAAACCGTAATCATATCCCTCTATTATACCCATATAATAGACGGGCTACATGTAAAGCTATTGATTCTAGCTATTGATCAATTCTAATAGCTATTGATTAACCCGGGCAATATTAACAGAGAGAATTTAAAATTTGAAATGTCCATACCAGATAAGGACAAATTAATTAAAGCAAACTATTGATGGTTGGAAAACTCTAATTATAATTAGCACATAGTATAATATACATTATTTTTTTTAATTAGGTTAAGCAGTTTTAGTTAGATTAAGATAGACTAAGATAGACGCGTTTTGCGGATGATACCGCTTTTTCTTATAATAGTAATAGTTTACTGAATGTTATAATAGATTTAAATTATGATTTAGATCTGTTTAGAAAATGGTTTTATTGTCATAAGCTTGTTGTTAGTCATAAAACTAAGTACATATTATTCAGCTTAACTGGTAATATTCCACACGATTGTAAAGTTTTTTATCACTCTCCTAGTTTCTGTAAATTTTCTCTTAACTATAATGATACTAGTATTTCTTCTTATAATGATTCATTGTCTTGTGATAAACTATGCTTTGAGCTTGAAGTTGTTGATTCTTTTAAATATTTGGGCATTATTCTCGATAATAAATTAAACTGGTCTAATCATTCAAGTAAGTTGAAAAATTATTGTACTAAAGTTATAAGCTATATCTACCAACTAAGTCTATACTGTTCCTTTAGAGTCTTGAAAATGGTTTACTTTGCTCTTTTCAACTCAAAACTACAATATGGGATCATTTGCTGGGGCGGTTCTTACTTCAATAAACTTTATCCACTTCTGGTTTCGCAAAAACATGTTGTAAGGATTATACTCACGAAAAATCGCCTTACCCCTAGTTTTCCTTTGTTTTATAAGCTTAGAATTTTACCTCTTCGTCATTTATATTTCTATAAGTCATTGAAATTGTTTTTTATTAGGTCTGGCTATTTAAATCAACGTGTAGTGTTAAACTATAATCTTAGAATCAATAACAGGAATTTAGTATTGATACCTAGAGCCCGTACTGCTCACTTTCAACACTTCTATACTACTTTAGCTCCTAGAATTTTTAACAGCCTTCCAGAAAGTTTAAGAGTAGAACGTTGTTTTTCATCCTTTTCAAAAAAACTTAAAAATTGGTTATTTCAATTTGATAATTCTCGAATTGAATTATTTATAACTTAACTTTGTTCCTTATTATAATTCCGGGCTAATTAATTGTAATCTAGATGTAGTTTTTAATTTTTGATTCATGATTAATCTAACAAAATGTTTAATTTCTCTCAAACCTCTAATTTCATGCTAGCATGTTTTGTAATTTTTTAGTAATTTTCTGTTTTTTAATTAAATTATTTGTTTCATTATTTTTTTAGTTTCTGGCAAATTTATGATACTTTAAATTTAATTTTGTTTTCTATAAACAGCATTATGAAATTGTATATCAGGTCATTCAACTCTTGCTTCTTTGTAGCAACCGAATGATCTTAACTTATTTTTTTTTTCTCTTTGCATACTTTGATGCCTTTATTTAATGAATTTAAACAATTTATCAATTTTATTTATGAATATTTTGAGTAGTCATTTTAGTAATTAAATTTTTATCTTGTTTTTTAGTAATTTCTTAAAATCACTAGTTAATTTGTTTTTGTTTATTAATTATAAGTATTACATTATGTAAATTATATTTGAAATAAATGAAATAAATACAAAAAAAAAAAAAAAAAAAAAAAAAAAATTAGTTTAGTTTTAATAAATAACTATCGGTTTTTACCTTCTACTTTTCCAATAATATAATTCAAAGACAAAAAACACTTTGTAAAGTTTGTACATTTAAAATTTCTAAAATTTTGCGTAAAACTAGCATAAAAACGAAAAAATTGTTTAGATGTTAATAAAATTAGAAATAAGTAGCTATTTTTGTAAATTTTTGTAGGCTAGACTAGTGTAAGAATGTAAAAATAGTGGGAAAAAATTAAATTTATATAAAAAAAAAAAAAAAAAGTGCTAATTGGTTTTTCAGAAGCAAATGATGCAATGGACACCTACCTAGAGTCAAGTTAGTCAAGTTAGCAGTAGTTATAATATCACACAGTGGCCTCGGTAGCCGAGTGTTAAAGCACTCGAGTGTAGTAATATAATGACCGAGGAACACGGGTTCAAACCTCTTGACAACCGAAAAATTTGTTTGTGTGGTTGTATTGAAAATTACACTTTAGCAAAACTTCGGTTCAAAACTTCGGTTCAAATATAATTTAATAATTAGTAAAGATATAATATAACTAAACTAATAAAAATAATATATAAATATGTATATAATATACAAAAATATATATATCAAATAATTAATATAATTTAATAAAAAAAATGCCCACATTTTGAAAGGGAAAAGGACCTATAAAGTTGGCCTGCAGATTTGTCTGTCGGATTAACTGTTAAAATAAATAAATAAATTATAAGTAAAATATCACACAGTTACTTCTACCTACCTACCTACCTAGAAAGGCTATCGAGCTAACATTTTATCTAACTATTTTAATATTATACAGTTATTTTTTAATTAATTAATTTACCATTGCAATTCGTTCTATTGCTTAGTATTACGCCTTAGAAAAGCCCAAGCTGACATAAAGATGTATTGCCACCGAAGTAGCAGAAGGTATTGAGTCAATGCTTGACAAATTGTTGGGATCAAATTTTTTGTTTTTTGTAGCCGAATAGACAAACATCACTAACTTAACAAGATAAAAAACTTACTCAAAATCTCAAATCATTAGAAAATTTTCAATGAAGACCAAATTACCAAATTAAACTAATGAAAAAGAATAAAATTTTGTGATTAAATTCATAATAAACATGTACAGATCTTCAATTCAGGTTTCTAATACCCAAAAATGTATAATTAAATTATTTCTTATTTTATTTATTATTTGCAAAACTTATAATTATTTAATACAAAAAAAAAAACTTTAAAATTCAAAATTTGTTGAATGTATGTTAATGATTTTGGGATTTTAGAACTTGACATTTTTTCTATGTGACTTTAGGGTATTTTTTTTTAATTAAAATAAAAATTTTAAAAAGTTTATTAAATTAATAAATAATTTTTTTTTTGTCCTTTTTTCATTCGAAAATTTTAACTTTCTCAAAAATTCTTTAGTTTTCTTAAATAAAATTTAAAAAAAAAAAAAAAAAAAATATTTTGTAAAGTTCTAATGAGTTTTCTACAAAATCGAATACATTTACAGTTAAGAAAGTATAAAAATGTTTGTGACAGAAAAATAGAAAAAAAAAATTTTTCTTCAAGGACAATAAAAATTTATTTTGAAGTATTTTTAAAATTTAAAAAAAAAAAAAAAGTCAGTTATTTTTATTTAAAAATTTTCAGTTCACACAGTTAAGTTGAATAAGTTTTTTTTTGTTTTTTGTTTTGGCAATTATTTTATAGCACGTTTTCGATGTGTACTAACTCGCATGCTAGTGGACATAGGTTTCATACATATGCAATACTTTCAATACATTCTATGCAAATAGTAAAATTCTATCTAAAAATTTATAAAAAACACTTTAAATTGATTTGTTAAAGTACACGACACATTGAGAGATCCGATAATATCCTCTGGATATGTAAGAAACATTGAATAAAATTTCCATGTGTGTTACACTATATAGCCGATATAGGATTTTTTGTAATTTGATGTTGACATACGATATCTCGAAAACAATAGCTTCTTACCAAAATTCGCTAATTAAAATATCGCCAATTAAAATTCCGTATTTGCAGGGAATCTCTGTTTTTTACCATAACTATTTTATATATAAAACATTTCACATTTTTTCATTTATTTTTTTCAACTATAAAAAACTGTATTTCAATAGGCAGGATTCGCTTTCGAAAAGAAATAATCTTGGTATACCACCAAAAATTTGCAATTTGTTTAATTAATTTTTGAAAAAGAGAGAAACTGTCCTTCTAATCGCAGATGGTTCAATAAACCTCATGACACAAAGCAGTTAAACTAGTCTGTTCAAAAATCAGCGGAGTTGTACCGATGTTAAAACTTAAATTAATATCTATACAAATGAAATGAACTTAGTTTTAAATAATTTATTCACATTCCGAAAGGGAAATGGAAATGGACCTATGTATGTTAATGATTTTAGGATTTTAGAACTTGACATTTTTTCTATGTGACTTAAGGCTAATTATATGGCTATATTAATATACAGGTCCGCCAGTGTAAATAAATAAATAAATGTACGGATTATTACAGAACACTGTTTTATATAAAAACATGTCACAAAATTTAAGCTTTCTTCTAATCAATTTTACAGGGCATGTATAGTAAAGAGACAGATAATGATATAATTCTGCACTTTATTCGCACCGGTCCTTTATTATTATTTAAAAAAAATTACTCATTTAAGAGTTTATTTTCTATACTCCTGAATGATTTAAAATGCACCAAAATTTATAACTTTTTTTGACTTGATAAAAAGGTCAAGGTAGTTTTACGATTATCATTTATGCAGAGATAAGCTTTTGAATTCCTGATAATGTTTCAGTGTGTTGTTCGATAACCACTGACTACTTCTTGATCTTAAAAAAATACAAATTGGTCCGGATTATAATACAAAATAAAATAATTTGCCTTAGAGTTGACATTCACTTGTTCTGGATGTTGATGGTCTTCCCCAAAAACTTAGATTTGAAATTCTAACATATTTTCTACGTTAACCATTAAGACTAGAACATTGCATATTTCCTTTTAAAAAAACTTAGTATAACCATAAACGAAACCCTATTTTAAACAAATTTATTTTAACCTATTATTTACTTTAAATTTTTTTATCAATGATTCAAATTTGTTCATTGAAATTTGTTTATTTAATTCTTATATTTTTTGATTTAATAAATATAAAGTTCAACCAATTAAACCAATTTTAAATTTTTATATTTTTTAATATTATCGCTTTAATTTTTAACATATTTTTTTATTTATTTCTTTGTTTTATATTTTCAGGTACGTAAATAATTAAAAAAAAATCGATTGCATGAGTCAATATTTCGTTAATATGGATGCACTTGCATACACTTTGGCATGGTAAGAATTTGAAATTTGAATTAAATAAAACTATAAACAAAATAGCAAATAATACAGACTAATTTGTTGTTCACTATTTTAGTTAGAATATTGCAATAAGGGTAGATTAAAAAAAAACAGAAAATAGAATAGAAAAAACAAAATGGCGATAGAAAGCACAAATCAAACGTACTTAATAGATTTAATTACCTAATGAAGAATAGTTTTTGAAAAAAAAGTTTTCTTTACAATCCAATTAATTAATTCAATGAACTCAAATCAGCGTTAACGGTTATTGGAAGTTTTGTAAAAAATGTTGGAAGACTTTAAAATTTAAATTTGAAGTAAAAATTAAATACAAAAATGTCGTATCGTGGTTGTGTTGCATTTTTTTTTATTCATGACCCCGTATTCTGATAGTCTGATTTTATAAAAATGAGAATGATAAATTTCATATAATTTTAATGACCTTTTCTGATTCCGATAATCGAAAAAAGTGATATGATATTTTATTGTAATAAACCAACAACACTTTTTTGATTTCATGCATTATTTTGTTCGTGTGTTTTAATGTTGTTTACTAATAATGACATTTGAGTTCAAAAGTACCTAAATATTAGTGAAAAATAAATATGAAAGTAAATAGTTTTTTTTTATTTTCTTTATTTATCTGTGTTCACTTACAGTTTTAATAATTCAAAAATAGTTATAAATTAATTCAATATAATTGCAAAACAATTTTAAAGTTGTAATTTTGACACACATTGTACATAAGAGTCTTATGACCGTAGCCGAAGCTGGTCTTATAATTTATTAATAATATAAAAATTCAATTGTTTGACAATAGTTTTTTTTTTTTTTCTTTTAATATAAAATAAATACAATCAGTTAGAAATTCATTAAAAATTTACATTAATTCAAATATATTTAAAAATTGTACATTTAAACATTAAGAAATTCGACGATTTTTTTTTTGTATTGACAGAAATTATCAATTGACTTAATATTACCCGGTAGATCATTAAAAATTTTTAAACAATTGTAGAGACAGTACGGTTTGTTTTGAACAGTGATAGATAAAAATTGCATTTGTTTCGGCTGTTATAATTATGCACATCTACATATCTTTGCAAAATGAAATAATGCTTAATTTGATTATTTATAATTTTAAAGCCCAGAACGTACAATTCACGCTTACATGTATTATCGAAACTAAGGTACTTATCAGAATAAATTATACTCGTTGGGTGCAATATTGGGTAATTATGAATTATTTTAATAGATTTTTTTATTAGTATTTCGATTTTTTTTCAACTAATTTTTATCGCTCCACTCCATGTAGGGTTGACATAAACAACATTTGACAAAATATATAACGAGTATATAATAAAGAGCGTTTTTTTAGTCTGCGTAGAATAAAAACATAAGGAGAAATTTTGTTGCAGACAAGATCAATATAATATTCCCATTTAATTTTGGAATCTACTACGAGACCTAGATAGTTATGCCTTTTCACTACATCAATACGTGAGTTGTTGTGTAGAAATGTTGATTCAGAAAAGAAATTGATTTTAAATAACAGGATTTTTGTTTTTTTGATGTTTAATAGTAGTCTATTTTTAGAAAGAAAGTGTTCGATTAATACCAGGTCTTCTAACATCGCAATCTTCAAATCACATTCACTGCTTAAAGAGTACTTTATGACTGCATCATCTGCAAAAAGCGAAGCAGAGCCATTGAGATTAAGCCGCAAAAGATCGTCAATGTATATTTTAAAGAGGTCCTATAGAGGTCTCCTAGTATAGAGCCTTGTGGTACACCTTTTTTTATTGTTGCTGTTTCACTTAAGCAATTAGCAATGCGGACACATTGTGATCTTTCTGTTAAATATGTTTTAAAAAAGTTAATTTGATCGTTTGTAAACTTTAAGCAGGATAGTTTATGTAAAACGACATCATGATCAACACAATCGAATGCTTTTTGCAAATCTATAAAAATACAACCAGTATATTTACCACTATCTGTGCTTTTAGTTATATACTCATTTAAAGATAGGCATGCAGTTACGAGTTATTGAAAGTATGAACATTTTAATGGTTGAAAAATATTAAAACAATGTTAAAAAAATGTAAAATAAAATGTAAAATAAATAAGAATATTAAACAAGAAAACAGGTATTCAAATTAATGAATCCATTTTTTTTTTGTTTTTTCAAATATTTCATAACCAAAACAAATAGTCATTTAACAATTCCAAAATTACAAAAATTTTTTCCGACTACAGTCACAAAAAATTACCATCAAAATTGACTTATTTTAAATTTTTATGATCATCGTCATTTTTTACGACTATCGAATTCGAAAAATGCGTATGTGTTGCATAAAAATAACAGTGAAATGACTATCATTATATAGGCCTATATTTCGAATTTGAACGGTTGATAAATATAACATGAAAACAACAAAAATCAAAAACTAGGACAAATTTTATTAATAGTTCACTAGGTAGGAATAGTTCACTAGGTTAATTAGATTCTTCGCAAAAAATTTTATGAAATTTTTTTTTTGTATAGGCTGTAAAGGCTGTTCAGTATACTTTTAGTAATTCAATGAATGGTATTTGATAGTTCAGTAGGTAATTCAATAACATGTGCAATAATAAAACAATTAATCTTAATAACTAAATATTCTATAGAATAGTTACATTTTAAAATTAAATTTATCAATAAAATACTACTAGGTTCATGAACACAAAATCAATAAATAAACCTTTATATTGTTATTTAATTTTAATTAACAGCTAGTTCAGTAAAAGCATCTGTATAAAATAATCATTAATTTTATTTTTAAATTTTTTGATATCATTTATTTGTTTAATCTCTATACCGGAAGTTTATTATAAATTATAAAGGATTGTAGATTGGATCATGGTTGTTAAATCGAAAAATAGACGATGTGATTTGTCTATTCCTAATACTGTATTTGTGTACTTGACTGTTTACAATAAACTTGACGTTTTTGATAGTGTTATTAGCATACATATAATGATTTTAATTAATAAATTTATTGGTAGTATCTTATTATTAAAATTTAATTATAAATTGAAATATTACACTCCTATTAACTATAAAAGATGATTTAGTTAACATGAATACACCACACCACACACATGGGTGATTAGAATGATCACTTTTCATCAAAATTTACTTCAAACTCTTGTTTTATTCAATAATTAAATTCAATTTGAAAATATTTATCAAATATTTTTTTTATTAAATGAAATCAATAAATTTAATTTTTCTTCTTTTAAAATTCAATAAATTAACTTAATTATTTAGTGTCTTCAATTCCCACAATTTAAACTTCAAAACAAAAAAACAAAAATAAAACAAAAAACAAAAAAAAAATATTAAAAATGATGAAAAGAATTTGAATGATTCAACCGAAGGCACACAACAAAATCTTATGTTCAATTCATTTTTAATAATCATTCAAACAAAAAAAACAAAAACAAAAAAAAGAATAATCAAAAAATTAAATTTCGAAGTTTTTCAAATTCGTTATATTTGGTTATTTATGCAATCTAAATATAATTTTTCTCAATTTTCTTTTTTTTATTTTCATTTTTTGTTCTTTTTTATGATCGTTATTATTATTTTTATTATAATTCATCCTTCCTCTGTTAAATATATATATTATACATGAATGTTGATATATGTTTGTATGTGTGAAGAAATTGAGACGGGAATTATTGTTTCTGTCACTATCTTGTCTCTGTTACTCACTCTGTTCAGTCTCTTTAACCTTAACTAAATTTCTATTGCCAAGTTCTGCTGATGATGTGATACGATTATAACAAAAGTAATCAATATTATTCTTCAGGATATAAGGATTTGGGGCGGGGGTATTGATGTGTGTGTGTGTGTGTGTGTAAGTCAGAAATAGAAAAAAAAATTGTGTTGATTTTTGTAAAAAAAAAAATATTACTTTCTTTTCTTGTTTTTTTTTTATTATTATTCTTTTTCAAATTTCAAGAACAAAATTTGGAAATAAAGCGTAATAAAAATAATATGAACGTGTAAAAATATAGTTGTTCAGGATAACTATAGGATATTCGATAGAAGTGAAATATTGAAAATTTTAGAATGTCCCATGTTTAAATTTTTTTTTGTCTATATTTCAATAGCATATGAATGTCATTCCATTAAACATTGAAATGTATGGTCATCATCGTTATCATTATCCGCTATATGCCCCACGGATGGGGTTACAGGACAATGAGTGAGTCATATAGAGAAAATAAACTCTTTCTATCATTTTTAACTTGCGGTTGACCCCTTCAGTTGCGCAAACGTTCTGTGTTGGGTATTTGATTTGGTTAAAAACGTTAAACGTTTATTCTGGGGATTTCATTCGAAGCATTCTTTCGTGATATCGTTGTAAGGTTTACTAAGAGTATATTCGATTCAGTGTCATTTTAAAAAGCCTAAACACCTGTCAATTTTTAGTTTGTTTTCTGCCGCAACATTCTGTTGCAAATGGCTTAGGGGCAATTAATGATTAGGATGCGCCGGAGTCATCTATTTATGAACGCTCAAACTTTGCTCTAATATTGTCTGAAATTTATTTTTTTTTGTTTTGCAGGACTAATTCAAAAATAATTGGTATTGTTTTTAAATATTTATTAGAACCTTCCAGACAAAAAGTGGTTTAGATTTAATTATTCCTACAAACTGGTTGTATTTTATACTTACTTAGGGCTTTTCCGAACCTCTCGCACTTGCACTTGATACTCGCACTAAACCTGTCAAATCGCACTTGATTTGTTGTCAAAATTTTAGTGTAGTCTCAAGTACACCAGATATCGCAAAAATTTAGTGCGATTTGACAGGTTTAGTGCGAGTATCAAGTGCGAGTGCGAGAGATATGGAAACGCCCTTATAATAAAAAGCTGATATTTAGTTTTGAGTGTTATCCTGCAACTACAGGTTATATAGCCGATGAATTAATCTCGTGTTATTCCTAGAGTTCAATTTCACTTTATTGCCAACATTTCTTCTTATTACTCTGTTAAGCATACACTAATTGATTCCGATAGTGTTCTAAATGTGTTTCTATTTGATTGCAATGGCAAATAAATTTATTGTGACTATGTGTACATTGCAATTATCTATCCGGATCTGCGTAAGAATACCTGATTTATTGATTAGACTCAGCATACATATTCTTTTCATGTATGTTGCGCTACTCCTGTTGTTCGAGGACAGAACAGATGTTCAGTAGATTCTTATTTTATTACGCATATATTTCACATATTATTATTGTTTTTAGCCAGGTTAATTATTTGTATGTTTTTCTAACTTAAAAGGGTATTCGTCAGTTATTATTGTTTTTGATAGTGGACATTTTTGTTAATATATTACCAGTTAATATTTACCAGTGATTTTAGCTTTGTTCTTCACATTTTAACTTTCATTTTGTCTATCTTTAAGGATAATCCTTGGGAATGGACTTGGATCTATAAAAGGAGCTGCCAATGCTTTTTTACTGGGTAATCCTCAGCTTTATTACATGCGATTTCAGAATATTCTTGTACTAAAATAGTTCTTAGCACCGCTGGGCAGTACTCTTACCACTTAAATAACCAATTTATTTTAAACCTTTGTTTGATAGATAAAATATTTACGTATATATGAAGAAATTTTCCGATCCCCAACTGAAGATTATCTGCTCGTGATCCAATTTGACAAAAGATAATATTGTATTAGTGAAGATGAAAATAGTTTTGTAATTATTCTTGCCGTGATAAATTATTATAGAGTATATTATTCAACCTATAGCACGCAATAATAATAAAAACTAAAATTTAATAAAATCATTTCAATATTATAAACGTAAAATGTAATTTTGAATAGCATTTAAAATATATTTCTTTTATAATAATGGATAGAGGCAATATACAATATTGTGTGATTCAAACTGAAAAAGAGTGAAAATTTAACTTTAAAAACAAAAAACCATCCTTAGATTTGGGAAATGTCTTTAAGAAAAAAACCAAACCAAAAAATAAAATAAGAGTATTTTTAACGGGATATTATTACATACATACAATACAATATGCTTATTATATACATATTATATATAATATTATTATAAGTAAATAAAAAAAATAATGTTGAAATTTATTGATGAAAGATGATGGTGATGCTAATGATGATGATGATTAAAATTTGTTATTGTTACAGTTTTTATTTTATTTTTCATTTTTTTTTTTTTTTTAATAATTCGTAAAATTTGGAAATCCAGAAAATTTGTGTAATTTTGCTTTTACTTATTTCTTCAATTATTATTATTATTATATTCTTTCTCTTTCATTCATTTTAGATGCGTTATTATTGAAATTGTTTTGAATTCGATTTGAAATAAAGTAGAAGGAAATTATTAGAAATAAATTAATTAATAATTATTGTTAATTAATTGATATTGAACGCATCATTTTTTTTATATATATAGCTTCTATGCTTCTATCAATAAAATTTGTAACTTTTACAGAGTTTTTATAAGATTTTTAACAAATTTTACTGAGAAAAAAATTATTATTTTGTGTTATTTGGTCACTTTGACCTCTTTGTGATGGTAAAACCAACAGCAAAACCAGATTATGATTGTAGAGTAATCCTCTAACTCTATAACCTTGAGTAAAGATAATAAGTGTTTTTTTTTATAAAATTTTCACTATAGTTAGGTACAAATACATATTTATCATACATTAAATAAGATACTAAGATAATAAAAATTAATCAATTTTAATGGTGCGATGAAAGCAGACTTTACTTACATTTCACAAAATCTGAGCATGGACCGAAATTTGAATTTTCGATTTTGAATTAGTTCTCATATGACATATCTTCAACGCCAATCAATTGGTCTGAATTTAACATTTAAATAACAACAAAAATTTCAACAATAATTTAAATCAATGACAAAGTTATATTTGAGTTTTTATTAATCAACAACACTATTTTGACTAACAAATTTAAATTAATATGTTCTAAATTTTTTTCTCTGGTTCCTTGCATATTTGATACAGTTTGTAATTATATTTTATTTTCCAGCTTGTATTAACACAAAAATCAAATATTGTATACACATTCAAATTTTCGTTTATTACGAATATATATCTACAGTTATTTATAATTCGAGTGTCCAATTTTCACACTCATATTTAAAATGAATTACCCAGACTACATTATGAAAGTTTTATTAATAAATTAGATTTTTACTTTTAAGGTGTACAACTAGGATTCGCCCATTCCTCGAAATTCAAGGATATTTGATCATCATGTAAAATCATATTTTTTTATTGATTTATTTTAGACAACAACCGCATACGTAATAATTTATTAAAAACAAAGAAAAAAATTTAAATTTAATTCTGGCGACTGATGAGTTGCGGCAATTCGATAAATTATAAGGTGTGTATGCTAAAATACATGACTTATACATGTGATGAAATTTTAAATAGAAATTTTTGATCGAAAATGAAAAAAAATTCTAAAAATATATATTTTTTCGCTACGTCTCCTTTTAAATATCACTTTCATTATTGAAATGATATCTTATAAATATCATTTCATATTGTTATGATTTAAAAGAATAATATTGAAAATCGGTTGTGAAATTTGTATAAAATATAAATATCGAAATATCACTTTCTTAAATACAAGATTCTTTTCCACTCATTTGAAACTCATCAGACAAGCAGATAAGTTGTAGTTGGCTATCAAAAAATCAAACTATTCAATTCAGTAATTAATCAGTAATTAAGAAATCTTAAAAAGTTATTAACAATAACGAAAAAAGCTACAAATAAATAAATTTGCAATTAAGAAATGATCAGTCTACAGAAAATCATTATATCAATTGTGAACTTAACATGATTAGTAGAATGGGCAGCCGATTTGAACATAAAAAGTTAATTTTTCCAATTCTCTTCTTTGGTACAAATTATCATGTTGTTTAAACAACTCCAGTATGTACGGATACGGATGTGAATATACAAAAACTGGATACCAACTTTCTAAGCTTCAAAGCAAAAATTTTACCAAAAATTAAAAATAAGCAAGTCTCGTACATGATTTTCCCCTTTTTTTTATTTTTTCTTTCAAGCACACATAACCTTAAAATCAATACCAAAAAAAAAAAACAAAAAATTTTTCCTTCTACGCGTGTCCTTAACATTTGACCACAATAATGAAATATTGTATTTTTTTCCACAAAATTTAATTCAATTAAAATAATAAAGAAAAAAATATATGAAAAATAAAATTGAAATCCTTTTTAAAGTCAGTTTCTGAAAACTTTTCAATTATAGTCTATATATATATATATACATTTTATTTTGAAGGACGAAAAAAAGAAGTGACAAAATTATTATTTATATTTATGTTTATGTTTTTGTTTTTGTTTTTTGTTTTGTTTTTTGATTGTGTCCGAAAATTAAACAATAATTCTTTGAAAACAGAAACAGGACATTTTTTGATAAATTATTTTTCTCTTTTAATAAAATAAATGTGTAGAGAAGAAATTTAATATGTATATATGTAAATAGAAAAAAGGATACATTCATGTATTATGTATATGTATATATACATACTTAAATATAATTCAAAATGGACTTATTTACTTATATGTCAACTTCATTTGAATTGTATTCTTATCAGTAAACATCTTTTTATTATTATTATTATTTTTTTTTTTATTGCCGAAGAAAAATTTCTTATGTCCTTTTAAAATTGTAAACTTTTTGCATTTAAATAAAAATAAAAATTCAATATTAAATTTTTTTTTCTTTTTATTCCATATTGTTTTTAAAACGTGTCATATTGTCCTGAAAAGCAAAACTATAAAAATTATACAAAATTTTAAAAATAACAAAAGATCTATATTATAATAACAGTAAAATAAATTTTTATGTATTTAATCATCATCATCATTTTATGGTAACATCTTTATTAGGACATGCAACACAAAAGGATATTCTGCAAACAATAATGTTTTTTTTATTTATTTTGATGAAGTTGGGTAAAAAACGAGGGAAATAAACATTGTAGTTACACAGTTAATTTAATTATGTAGTGATGAAAATATTTAACTATATAATTGAAAATACAGGATACAATCTATTGTACTAATAATAGCTGATTGAATCATAACTACATCTTGATAAAAAAAAAAAAAAAAATCGTTTTATTTGTGTGAATCAAAGATATGATGGGTGACTCAATGGTTAGCACAATTTACCTTATTTATTAATTTTGGTAGTTTTGTTATTAGATCTACCTTTTGGACATCCTTAAAGAAATCTTCCTTTAATTTTTTTTACAATTGTTGAGTAATGATATATCCTCCTGTTATTCCTCTTCATCGTTACATCACAGACTGTATCAATTAAATGCGATCTAAAAACGTGTTTTTGCAATATTATGTGTATATAGCCATGGAGCTGTGAAAATTAATAAAAATAGTATAATAATGAAGTGGAATTGAATCAGTCCTTATATTTTTACAATTGTCAAGAGTTTGAGTGGATTTTACTCTATCACAATCATATAATAAATTTTTGTTTTAAATTGTTCTACATTAACTAGTTTTCATGTAGTTAAATACATTTATTGTACAGTAACTACGCCATCAAAATATAATTTTCTTCTTTGATTACTGCGTTCAAGATGCGATTGTGGTATTTATACGAAGTCAAATAATTTGAATGATTAGATTTTTTCTCATGGTATTCACAGATATATCTATTTTGTATAATGTATGTGGAGTCCGGAATATTCATTATATGTGATATTCTTTCTGTTATGTATAGTAGCAAGTGTCTCAAAATATTGTTTGATAAAATATCTGTACATTTTGTAGATCAATTTAATTTTGTTTAGCATACATTTACAGATTCATATGAATTGCTGTTGAAAATAATATACGCATTGCTCTATTTTGAAGCTTTTCCATTCCGTAAATAATAAACTAGAATTATGAATTATTTAAGTAGATACTAGTGTAATTCCATTGTTACTCTAGTAAAGTTTTGATGCAGTTTAAAAAAAAGTGTAGGATTACCGTTATTATATAGAGGTTATTATGAACTGATCAAAAAAGTTTCAGACATGAATGTTTAATAGAAGTAAAACACTAATAAAATAAATTTGCTATTGAAGAAGTTTTACTTATTGAAAATAAATACCTACACAGTTTGTTAAATAAGACCTTCAATTAATTTACATACAATTATGTAATATGTCTCACACATTAACATTACTAATTTACGTATTAACTCAAAACACTAACCAAAATGTAAAATAAATATATATGTATCATCTCTCATCATCACAATGTATCACTACATAATTGAGATATTCTCTCAGTTCGAATTGATTTCATATTCTTTCAATTCTCATTCTTTAATCCATATAACTGTTTTTTTCATTATTATTATCGTTAAATAATTGTTTTAGTTGTAAATTTTTATAACGTATATAAATACAAATATATAAATATGCATGTATATTGTATAAAGAATATACGTGCATAATATTTGTTAACTAAGGCTTCAGACAGCAAAATAAAATTACCATATACCTATGTATACAAGATACATTTCAAAAAAAATTCTTTAAATCTGGATTGAAAACATATGAGCACAAAGATTTTTCAAATTAAAATTAAAATTATGGTTAACAAAGCTGAGTCAACATTTTATTAACAAATAGTCACAATTAGGCAGTGTTATTGTGTTACATATAAGAGTAATCAACTAGCTTTCCGTCATTTTGTTAATAATTCTACCACACACAATTTATTTGCTGTTTGTATACTTTTACCACAAAGTTTTGATACATTATGAACTAATATTAAAATATTTATTACAAATTATTCATAAATATCTTATTTTACATTTACACAATTTAGTTTGATATTATTTCTTCTAATTCAAAAATTTTCTATCCTATTTAAATAGAATTGTTTATCTAAGAACACTACACATAGTTTTAGATAATTTTCAACAAAATTTGTCGCCTCAGAAACCATTCAAATTAAAACATTTTCACAGAATTTCATGTCAATTGATTGCATTACAAAGAGCTCATTATAGGGCTTAACAAGCTGAATGAGCTTATTATTTAAAAGCATAAGAATAATTTCGTTACTCCTATTATTTCATTTATCCATCATTTCATATACACATATAGAAATAATTATATTATCAAATTATATTTAAAAATTTTTTGCACTACACCATTTTTCTTATTACTTTAATAGTTTACACAATAAAAAAAAATATCATAGCATAACACACGTTGATGCAATTATCGTATTTATGTAAATTTTCCATAATTAAATTCCATTACAGTAATTATTGTTATTTTTGTTTTGTTTTTTTTTTTAAACAATAGAATAGAAATTTATTGAGAAAGTGATGTAGGTACATTTTTAATGTCCGTTAATTTTAATTCAATTTTAGTAAATTAATGAGTATTTAAAAAAAGTGTATTTAAATTGCTATTGAATATTCTGAAAGTTTTGATTTTTTTTTTATTGCTTTAATTTCAAAAAATAATATTTATAAAATTATTATTATAATATTAAATATAAATATTAATTTAATTATTTCCGAAATTTAATTAAATAAAATATCTTTTGCAAAAAACTATATTTTTAAAATCCTTGAAAATTTTTTAAAAAAATTATATTTTAATTTTTATATCCTCTTCGTATCCTCTTTTGTATCCTCTTAACCGTTAGATTTGTAAAAGAAAACGGTATTTTTTGTTATTAAACGAAACTACTTAACTCTTCAAATTTTAATATTCAACCACATATTACATACATTAAACCTTATAAGAGAAATTTTTAAATTAATTTAATAAAAAAAAAAAGAAACAAAAAAAAGAAAATTCAAATCCTTAAAAATATTTCCTTCATACATGATTTCCTGAAAAAGGTTTTCATATAGTATCTACACCTTAAATGATTTTTTTTCTCTTATTTTTCACCTCTTCACATGAATACAACAGATTTTCTTTTTTTTTTTTTGGAGGTGTTATACATGTCCTCTTTATATATTGTAATTAAAATTATTCCATCAATTTGTTTGCTATCATGAACATTGCTGTCATGAGCCGTGGTAGCTGTCCTGTCAATCATTACTATATGTTAATATTTACATTTATTCTATATGTGATATTCTATGTTCATTTTTATCTATACTTACGTAGATTGATGATACAACGAGACGATGCTATCAATATTACGTTCCATTGGTTTCAATTCGAAATTCCAGTACAATTGTGCTCACAATTACAGCGCAGATATTATATTCATAAATAAAAACAATTTAAATATTTTTTAATTTATTAATCGGATTTTTATTTTTAGTAGATTTTTTAAATTAAATAAATATAGTAATTGTTTGCCAGGTTTCCGTTCACCAATAATTTGAGTTAGAGTTAGTCACAAGCACTGAGGAAGGAAGTATGTTGTTTTAAGACATATAGATATTTCCAATCAAATTATAAAAATAATTAGTAAACGGAAACCTGGCAACAATTAGTTTATTTAAATTATATATACATATATCTGTTACAGTGCTATAATTGAAAAGCAAGTGATTAATAAAAACAATCGATATATATCTGCTACAAATCAAAAGAAGGTGGGTTGAGGTCATATCTATGTTAATATTGCGTCAGTAAAATTTTGTAAGCAGAAAAATTGTTTGTTGTGCAATTTGTGATGAAAGAAAATAAATAACATGATTGATTCAATGTTATAATTTTGTATACAGCTTAAATTAGATAAAACTCTAACTGAGAATTGGTTCTATAATAGTTTATTTCTCTGCTGCAATCTATTCGGAAATTCGACTATTTTGTTAAAATGAACATTTTTGTTTGCATTATTTGCACGTTCACTAACCGAATGTAATTAAGAGCTTAGATTATTTTCATTAAATTTTTTAAGTCTTAATAAACTCATTTTTTACTTCCATTCTAATTTTCTTACTGTAATTCATTATCATCGATTAAGTGAAATCAATAGCAATTGAATAAAAAATTTACAAATGCAGTATATTCAAATTTCAGTATTAGATTTAGGCGGTTAATACAGATATTTCGGTTAGAAGACACTATTAATTGCTTTTTGAGGCAAATATAAATAAAGCCGGCCTATAACCGACTGTATAACCGACTGTAAGCCGAAAATAGCATATTGAGTTACATTATGTATTCAAAGAGAACAAATTTATTTCAATCCTACCAAGTAAGTTAAAAACATATAATCCTGTGATTAGACATTAAATTTGGTCACTCACAATCACCTATATTTCTAAAGTGCTCATTTTCAGTTTGCACACTATAGGAGTATGCAGAATGACAGATTCCGCTCTAGATACTTACTACAAATATAAAAGTGTACTTCCACCAATTTGAAAATATAAATCTACAACAGACTCACCTTTAGTTGGTTATATACTATATGAAAAATATAATAAAAAATACATTTTAGTTGTTATGACCAACCAAAAGATCAATAAATAAGTATAGTAAGAATGATTAAACAATTGGCCATCATAATTCTTTATTAGGCTTTACAGTTTATTCTGGACCATAGGTGTATACAGATCCTTTTATATTTATTTACTTACTAACTTATGTGGCCAACAAACCTAACTCATTAACATTCCCCCTTTTTGTCATTCTCGGACGACTTCTCACCATTTGAATATACGAAATTGCTTACCAGATCCTTGTATATTTATGTATACAAAATTTGGTTCCAAACTCTTTAGAAGGATATTCCCTACATCCACATTATAATAAATTTCATAATAAATATTTAAAAAAAAAAAAAAAAAAATTGTTTCCATAAATTAAAAATATGTAAATATAAACTTAAAAAAAAAACTAAGAAACAAAAAGAAACGGAGAAGATTTTAGAAAAATTCTCATTAAATTTAAAAAAAAAAAATTAATAATCAATTTAAAGAAGAAATATATACACACACACACGCGTCAACATCAAAATTATTTTGCATAATAATTTTTCATCATCACTAGGATAATTATAAAAAAAAAAATAATAGTAAAGTTTATCTTATCATTATTATTTAGTATCACCATCAGTAAATCATCAGACCGAAATATAATTAAAAGAAAATCTCTGACCTAAATTTTATTTAATAAGAAAAAAAAACAATAAAATAAAAAAAAAATAAAATGTCGTGACTTTGATGATATTTTATCACCTCCAACAATTTTCTTCTTACTTTATAGTCACCCTCTGCCACCTACCTCCATCCATACTCTTCCTTCATTATAATTTTATATTTAATTTAAGTCATTTTCATCATATTCTGAATACAAGAAAAGCATTTCTCATTTAAAATTGTTGCAAAAAAAAAAAAAAAAAAAACACTACGATGACTGTTCAGTGTTGCATAAATAAACATCACCATAATTTTTGAAAGGAAATTCATTTACTTTGAAAAGGACTGATATTATGGTTTTTTTTATTCTTGTTTTTATTTATTTTTTTGTGTTTTCATATTTTTCATGTGTGAAATTTTGAAATATTTTCAAGGACGAATGAATGAATGAAGGTAGTGTAGGATTGAAGAGAAAATATATATATATATATATATGTATAAGTATAATGTAAATTTAGTTTCTTGTTAAAATTTTCTTTAATCTGATTTAATTCTATGCATTTTAGAAAATTTAATTTCAAATTCGAATAAATTGATGTGAAAATTTCTTTGAAAATATAAAATTTTTATTTTTTTTTTGTTTGAAATTTAAATTAATTTTATATGAGGTTTTAAATTAATTTTTAAACAAAATTTTTAAAATTAAATTCAAAATGTAATGAATATGTAAGTAAAGGGTTGTAAATGTTTAGAATAAGATGTACACAGATAGATAGATAGAAAAAACTGTTTAAATAATTGATTGTAAAATTATGCAATATTATTATGACAATTAAATAGTGAGGTCCTGTTTCAATAAAACACAAAAATATCTTGAATTAATGATTGTGTTCTAATTCTAATATAAATTTGAAATCTTCTATTTTAATTTGAAGTTGTGAAACTTTTATCGGAGAAAAGCCTTCATTTGAACTAAATCATATAAGCAAGTTGTCAAAGTAGTATCTATAATAGAGATTACAATCAGACCTGAAATTAATAGCATTTTACCGACTTTGTATAATAGTGACAAAATGGTAATGAATAGTTTTTTTTTTCTTTTTTCTTTTTTTTTTTGTGTGGATTGGTGGGAATGACACCATAGACACAATGAGCCCCGTATTTTACATTGCATGTCTGATTTTTACTTATTAAATCACACCCGTCCCATTAAAAATAGTTCGATGAACTAACCATTAATTTATCGATAGTGTTATTTTCTTATTCTATCGTATATTAGAAATTCTATCGTATTAAATCTTGTGGCTTAGTTCTTTTAAGCCTTCTGGTACAATTTTGATTTTCTAGCTGTTTTTTTTTTTCATTTATTTATTTATTTATTCTCAAAAAGAGCTATTAACTCATACAGAGTGTATTATAATTTCATAATTTATAATTCAACATTCAAAAATTCAATAATATTTTAGTTTTTGTTTTTTTATTTAAAAAAAAATTTTATTTTCAAAATGTCAGTATTAATGAACAGAAACTTTGCAGAATTGTCAAGTAAGAGTAAAATATAGGTAGAATTTGTATTCATTATTGCAAAGTACGCCAACTGGTGGCAAACTTGTTGTCAGTTTGCAGCATTTATGAATACACCCAAATTATTAGTAAAACAGTTCGAGTGGCTCAACGTATATTCGAGTGGCTTCAACATTAACATGGCTCTCTAAACGAGCCAAATGTTTTGCTGCATATCATTTTATTTATTTTATTAATAGATCTCTGTGCAAGTTACTGTTGCGAACATACCAAGGGGCATTTACCATGTTGCGCAAGACTTTATTTTGGAATTTTTGTATACAAAGTACATATTTGTGTGACGTACAACCATATCGGTTTTATTATCTGATTATATAACAATATCTTGTTATGTATAGGCATTTTCGAATTTCAAACTAGGACCAGTACATTTCTCTATATTTATTATCAAGCTCAAATCTTTTCTTTTTGACATGCTCTTTCTACCTAAGTTTGACATCTAATGTCATTTCTAGATATTTAGCGTTGTTTTTTTGCGGTATATTCACTCCATTCAGATTTACCGATGATTAATTAATGAATAGTGATTATTTATTATTTGATATGAATATAAATCATGATTATTACTTACTACTATAGTGTTTAATTTAGGAATATAAAAACGATGTGTCATAAGATGTAAATATATTAGTATAAACTTTTAATAATATAAATTTGAAATAAGAACAATTGTACAATGAAATTAAAGAATATAAAATAAATAATAATAATAATAATAATAGTAATAATAATAATAATAATAATAAATAGATGTAATAGAATAAACCTAACGGTATATTTCTTCTGCATATTATATTCAAAATGTGTTCAAGATGTAATGTTAAAATCCCAATTTTCGAAAATAGTAGTTATAGAAAGAAAAATTAGTTCTAAATAACAGTCTCGAACTGTATATAGTTATGTTTTTATTCTTTATTAACACTTTAATAATTTATATATCTTTATTTCTATCTTAAGCTGGCATCTTTATCAGACTATTTTATTTTTAAAGTAAAAACCTGATATAATTTTTTACAAATTCTAATTTAATTTCTATTAACTAAGTTTGAAAAACTTATAACATTTTTATTTTATAATTTAATGAATGAAATTTTACTGTTATAGATATTAATGAATTTTGGAATCAAATCCAAATCAATTGATAAATATAAAAAAAAAACCATTTTTAATAAATCGTTGTGAAGAGTAAAACATTCATTTAAATTGTTAACAACAATGTGGCATTATGAAAGCTTAACAAATTAAGTTATAATTTATAGCTAACTACTAATCCACTATAGCTAACTAATTTGTATTCGAACCTATTATGCTTATTAATTTTGAAATTTATTTGATATTTCTTTATATTTAAAATTTACAATACCGTTTTATGAGGTAAAAATAAAAATCCTTTATGTGTGTATATTTGCTACATTCTATGCCCCATGGGTGGGTTTACAGGACAATGATTTATAATGGGTGTATTAAAATAAAAGCTGATGTACGAATTGCTTTACGTTGATGACAAGGCAACTATTTTTTTTTCTACTAGACAGCTTAAATCTTCTTTTTTAATCTATTGCTAGTCAGGATGTTCAGTAGGTTATTGTCAATGAATTTAAATAATTCATTCAACTAGTGCCGTTGTTATTTGTGATCTGAAAATAAATAAATAAATATGCTTAAATATTTATGTAAATTTTTATTTTTCATCATGAGCCATGATGCATTATTTATAGCTATTAATTGTGTTCATCGTATTATCTCCATATTAAAGTTAGAAGTACTAACTCTATAGCTACCCATATGACTATAGTTTTGTTTTTATATTGAACTGTCTTTTAGTCTAATTATTTCTGAATATTTATAACATCAGTTTACCTTGATGCATAATATATTTGAGTTTATTTTGATTTAATATATTTTACTTAAAATATATTTTTAAAATTATAGTAAAACTATATTTAATTTAGAAATTAATAAATTATTTTCTCATTTGACAAGGGTTTTACTTTTTTATTTTTTAATAATATGTTTTTACCATCCAACCTCTTTTCAAGTTGAACTTTGAGATATTTAACATTACTTGTTTTGCGGTACAGGTATTCCATTTATTTTATTTACTTATTGATCACCCTCTTACAGCCTCATACTTCAGGTCATTTACCCTTTCGGTATATGACCATTTATGTTTATATTACCTTTATTTAAGAATAAATGTTGAATGGACAAATTTCCACTTTTTTAACCAGTCTTCAATTTTATGTACATGTAGGTCTCCAAATATAATCTCATAGAGATAGACAATATTAGTAATTGCGAGTTTAGAGATTAAAAATATTAGAAATATACAATATTAGTAACTGGTAAATTTTTTAATTCAATTTTAAAAAACAATAATGCAAATTTTATATATATTAAATTTGATAAATGAAAGCAAAGTAATAATAATTAAAATTAATCAAAACTATTTCTAGTACACACATACAAAAGATATTATAATAAATATTAAATATCATTTAAAACAATAATTATTATCATTATTGGTACAAATCCAATAAAGTTGAATGAGTAACAAAGTATAATCCTTGGACTAGAAAAAATATTTACAAAATAACATTTCTATTCAAGAATTGTTTAATAAAACTTAAAATGGAATGTGTGAGTCCATATTCATTTATCATTATTTGAGTACCCTTTTCTATTTATTTTACTCTATTTTTTTTTTATTTTAATTAGCCAATACGTTATTCCGTTATTATTAATTTCTTTTATTATCCTTGTTGATGGGGTACTTTGGTTTTGTTCTCTTTATCTTCTATAATCAATACAAAATCATTAATTTTCATACAGTTTCCATTTTTTTTTTTTTATTATAATTTTCAATTTGTATTGTTTTCCATTTTCATGTTTAATTAAAAATAATTTTTAGAATTGAAATGAGCTGAAAAATACGATTTACTGAACTACATATATATAAATTTTTTGTATCCATTAAATGTACTTCCTTATATACATACGTATATATATTTAATATAGTTATACATATATGTACTAGTGATAAAATTTAAAATTTAGATATTTTCCAAATTTATTTAAAATTTATTTGAATTTGTCAGTTGGGATTAGGATATTTTACTAAATTTAAATCAATTAATGATATATTTTATATTTGCAATATATAAAAATAAATTTGAATTTTTATTGCAAAAATATATTTAATAATATAACACTATCCTGTTCAACAGTCAAAATTTATTTATTTGTGCATCACCACTTTGTGCGATTTCAGACTATTGTTTTAACTTGGCTGGGATACTTAATTCTGAATTGCAAAATTCTGATTTATCAAATATTGGAAAATCTCAAATTTTTGGTTTAAATAATTTCTAAAAAAAATTCTAAATTTCGCAACTAAGAATTTTACAAAATCAGAATTTGGATATGATGTCTTTGTATGTATGACTCTTTGGACTTCGATTTAAGATTTTTTAAACCAATCAAATGGATAATAATTTAATTTATAAATTGTTTTATTAATTTGAGCTAAAATAATAAATATATGTGGTAAAATGAATAGTCCCAACTCCAAAAAAAAAAATGTCTTGTTGGCTAATTTGTATTTTAGATGGCAAAATAGTTCTTTGTTGTTAAAAATTTAAGTTGGAAGTAAAATAATACAAAAAACCGGATTCAGAGACTGAAAGACAACATGAGTCACAATATTTGCCCAATCTTCAACTATAAGTCAATATATCTCAAGTCAATTCTGAAAGCTTTCATAAAACTGATAATTTAGAAATAATGAATACTATAATGAATCTTAATAATACAAATGCCATTGGTTAGGATGGTATACCAACAAAAGTAATCAAATACTCAGCTAATCATTTTGGCTATTATTATCAGTATATTTTATAACAAATATTAATAATTATCCTAGGTTAATATAAATTTAAAAATTTACTCCTACATTTAAAAGTTGAAATTAATATGAGATCTTATATCTTATCGACCCATTTCAGTATCACCTGATGTATTAGTAAAAATAATAGACAAAATCCTTTATTAGAGGCCGATTTGATTTCAAACAATTTTATATATATTATCATCAATATGGATTTAGAATAGAAAAGGGAACTCAAAATACTCTAATCGATTTTGTCAATATCCTTTATGATAATTTGTCTAAATTTAATATGGTGGCAGAATTGTTTATTGATTTAAAAATTTCACTTTAGACATTTGATACTATTAATCATGATTTACTTTTAACTAAACTGAAACATTTTGGTCTATTTACGTTAGAAGCGATTACCTTATTGAGTATTTATCTCCGAACAATTCAGATTATCTTTAGTCCTATGCCCCACAGATGGGGTTACACAACAATGATGAAAATTATCAATACATAAGTTACCACTCATAAGCAAATTATTTTTATTTGCTAATTGATTGCAGTATATTTTTCCCCAGCAATAATACCTTAACTGTGGTGGAATCGCAAATTGACATTAAAAGCATAACTTGTTAATTCTAGCATAATATTTTTAAATAAATAAAATAGCTATATGAATAAGACTGAAAATTAGACTTATAAATTTTAAATCTCGTCTAAGAGATTTTTGACATATTCGTATTTATTCTAGCAATAATTATTTGGAAGAAATCTATGAAGCAAAATTTCTAGGTGTTATATTTGAAAAAAATCTGACTTGACTTCCACATATAGAAAATATAAATACGAAGTTAAGTGTCTTTAATGATGTTATGTATATAAAAAACAAAATTAATATGTAATTAGTATTAAAATAATATATATGTACTATTATATACTTTAATTCATTCTGTTCTGTCTTATGACACTGTTATTTAGGGTAATGCTAATACTACAAAATAATACTACAAAATTGCAGACTTCTCAAAATAAAATAATAAAAAATATTTTGTTATTTTACCATTATTATATAGTACAATATGATCTATACTTAAAAAAATATTATATAAATAGATTTTGTTAATCAATGGAATTTATCAATTGCAATTTTATACAAGGAATAAAATCCTAAACAACGTAGGTTATAGCAATATGCCACAAAATTAGGAAAATTTTAATACTACGTATAAAAATGATGTTCACATTGGCTTACTACCTTAGTCGAACCTTAGTTTGCTCTCAAAAAATGTTTGTCATGTGCTCAAGATTGTATAACCAAATACCACCTAATATAAAAAATATTACAAACTTTCGACGCTTTAAAAATGAATTAAAGAAACATAATATTACCATTTTACTTGAATCAAATTATTCAGACTAGTAATACATAGTATCGATATAAATAATAACAAGTTAATTCAAATTAATTGAAATATATCGAAAAGGATAAAAACACCATGTTTTAATAAGATTGTATACAAAATTGAATTTTTTTTTTAATTTTTTCTAAATAATATTTATAATTTAGATTTAATATTTTTATTTATATTATATTAAATTAAATTATATTTATACTATAATTTTTCAAATCATTAAATGGCTATAATGACAAATAGGCGAGAGAACATATTATTGTTATGTTTTATAATTCAATTAAATAGGTAATATACTATATAATTCAATTTCTAGGTAGCTAAGTAGGTATTAATGCTAGGTAGGTTGCCTAAGTTAGCACACTTAAATGAAGTAGGTCCATTGTGATACCACAAAATTGCTTAAATGAAGTAGGTTCATTGTGATACAACAGAATCTGATACCATACTGTACCTATAATTAAAATCTGTGATTTTTGGATTTCCAATGTCAAAATTCAAAATTTAAATTAATTTTTCTTAACTTCATTTCAAAATTTCAATTTTATAGAACTTCCCATACATATTTTTAATCCTTTGATTAAATTTTTATTTTTATATTTTCTGCAATTATTTATAATGATTATTTTTTTTTTTTTATTTGTTTTGTAAATACAATTTTTCATTTTCTATATATAAATTAAAGATTATCTATATTTATTATTTGTAATTTTCAATTTATTGAAATATTTTCTTAAGTGGTATTGACATTATTTAAATTGATGAATAATAATAATATTCTCGTATATAGAAATAACAAAAAAAAAAATAGATTCAAACTATATATTTATGTAAGTATGTACTTTGTTACAGGATAATCAGCTACTTTGTTTTTGCTATTTGTTTATTTGTAAATACATTCAGATATACATTTATATATATATATATATTTGTTTCATTATTTGTAAATATCATCCGGAATATCATAGTATAACCTATGAACTGTTGAATAATAAAAAAAAAATATTCTATTTATCATATTTTTTTAATCTCTATGAAGCAAAGAAATATTATGCAGAATAGTCAGTATCTCAAGTATTTTCGTGCAATTTTATATACATTTTTGTTTATTTTTTTTTTTTCAAGTCTGAAAAGTATACCGAACAAAAGAAACAATATATATATATGTATATAAGGAAAACTTAAAAACTGATGTACACAGAGTGTTTGATGGTAATATTGTTTTAAAAAAAAAAAAAATTCAAAAACTGAACTTTTTCAATATAGTAAAGTGGAAAGCACTTGTTATTAAAAAACAGAATAAAAAAAAAAATTCAAATCTCATAAAGAGTTTTGGAGAACGACCAGTATAAGATAATCAAGGACGAGACTGAGACGTAAGAGGACATTGTTTTTGTTTTTTTATTTTTTATTTTAAATCTGATAAAATTTGCTTAGTTTCAAGTTTTTCCATTAAAAAGTGTGTACTTGGTTGTTATGTACCATGTTTTTTGTTATTATTTTTTTTGTTTTTGTTTTATTATTGTTGTTTTTATCAAGATAGAATTTAGTACAATATTGGTGTATATTTTAAAATATATAAGTATGTACACCCAATTCTGTTTTTACACGGTCTTTTTTTACACGGTTTTGATTTAACACGGTCTAGAAAAAAAATTTTTTTTCCGTTTTTACACGATTTGATTCGATTTAGCACGATATAAAAAGCCATTTGATTTAAATTTTAAAGAAAACTATTTTTATTAACCGTAATTTTCTAGATTGTTTTTTTCTATCTGTTATTTATAAAATAGTTAGGGAATTCCCCTTTCTAAATTATTTTCATAGCAGCTTAAGTATTATTTTAGTCTTGTGTTTAGTTTCAATAAAATTGGACGTGTTTTTATAGCTGTTGACTAAGTGAAATAAAAATTCTTTTTAAATCGATACGAGTACCAGGTAAGCTATATTTTATTCGAATTTATTGTATCTTTATTAACTTTTTTTTAATGCCCTAAGAAAAATGTCGAATACTACAACTCCGAAACTCAAAAGGAAAGGTATTTCTTTGGAAACTAAAATTGAAATTTTAGATCGCCTCAAAAATGGAGAAGGTTCAACGTCTTTAGGTAAGATTTTTAGTTTGAACGAAGCTACAATAAGGACCATTAAACGAAATAAAGATGCTATTAGGAAATCGGTAGTATCTGGAACGAAACTATCTGCTAAGTTATCATCGTATACAAGAGATTCTGTTAAAGAAAAAATGGAAAAAGTACTGGTAATATGGATAGAGGACAATACACAAAAAAGGATACCAGTAGATGGAAATACAATCAAGCAGAAAGTAGTAGAATTTACAAGCAGATAAAGGAACTTGAACCATCTACATCCTCTCAATCAGATAAAGATAAGCGCTATATATTTTCTGCAAGTACAGGATGGTTAACAGGATTTCTCGAACGGCACGCACTTCATAACATAAAAATCAAAGGAGAAATTGCTTCTGGAGATGAGAAGGCTGCCAAAGAATTTATACCGAAACTTGCTGAAATAATTACCGATGGTGGGTACAGTCCAGATCAGGTCTTTAATGCAGACGAAACTGGACTCTTTTGGAAAAAAATGCCAAACCGCACATATGTAGCAAAATCCCAAAAGAGTGCTGGTGGTTTTAAGGCAGCAAAAGATCGGGTGACATTTTTATTTTGTAGCAATGCTTCCGGAGACCGTATGCTGAAGCCACTACTTGTTAATCGCGCACTTAAGCCACGATCAATGAAAGGTGTCGACTTTAATAATTTACCGGTTTATTGGATGGCGAATAAAAAAGCATGGGTGACAACTGCCATTTTTACTGAATGGTTCAATATATGTTTTGTACCAGAAGTTAGAAGATATATGAATGAAAAAGATCTGGTATTCAAAGTTCTTCTACTTGTGGACAACGCTCCCGGCCATCCAGTTTTGGACCACGAAAATGTACAGGTTTTGTTCCTGCCACCAAATACGACATCGATAATTCAACCACTTGACCAAAGAATCATTGCTACATTTAAAACTTACTACATCAAGCGAACTTTTCAGTATATTTTGGACAATATAGATAATGATAAAACACTTACAGTAATTGATGCTTGGAAAAAGTTTTCCGTTAAAGATTGCGTCAAACATGCTGCGTTGGCATTATCGGAATTACGATCATCAACTATAAACGCCTGTTGGAAAGCAATTTGTCCAGAATGTGTCAAAAGCAAAAATTATGTGCCTGAACATACGAACGAGTATTCCTCTATAATCACTTTGGCACACGCAGTTGGTGGAGAGGGCTTTGATGACTTAGCAATTGATGATATTGACGAACTGTTAGCTGAGAAAGTTCTAAGTGAAGACGAAATAATAGAGGTTCCCTTAGATACTGTTGATTCTACAGAAAACAGTGATAGTGATGAACCAGTTCAACTAACTGCAAATTTAATTCTAGAAGGTCTTCAACTTGCTAATAAATTAGGAAATCATTTCATCACAAACGATCCTATTGGCGAAAGGGCTACACAGTTTCAACGTGACCTGAAGTCTTGTATGGCTCGTTACCATGAATTATACAAAGAGTTAAACGAAACTGGATCACAACGGCTAATAACCGATTTTGTTGTCAAATGCGGTGCTATCCAGTCGGGAAGCGAAAATCCTAATCTGGTTAAAGATACCACAGACAGAACCTCACAATTGGAACGTGATAATGACGTACAAAATATTTCAAGTGATGATAGTGATGTTGAACCAGTCTTACGCAAGCGATCACGTATGATATCCGATTATGATAGCGAATAGAGCTATATTATTTTCATCACCTTGATTTTTTACAATTTTTGTTAATGAATTTTTAATGATTTTTAATTTGTTTTAATTTACTTTAAGAATTGAATTATGTACTCTTTGTTTATTCATTTATATTGTTTTTTGTATTAGTTTTCAGTTCCTAAACTTGCGATAATTTTATAATTATGTTACTTTAACTGTAATATGTAATTGAATTGCCTTTTGTTTTTATGAAATAAACTGTGCATGAATGCACATACAAATTTAATTTGGCTTTTATAAGAGTTTTTTTTGTATGAATCATTTTTTTTAACTATTTTTTCAGGGTATAGAACTATTCCCCTTTTTTTTTATGTACTTCATGTCTTTTTTTACACGGTTTTTTTTTACACGGTTTTTTCTGGAACGTATCTACCGTGTAAAAACAGAATTAGGTGTATATTTAATATTAAGAAGCTTTCCCTTTGATCAAAATCATAATAAAATAAATAATTTAGGTAAGTCCATGAAATAATAGTGTCCATGGTATAGTTTCCATAAATAAAAATTATTTATTTATTTTTTTTTTTACATTTTGAATTCGTTAAATTCATTAGATTGTTTTTTTTTGATTTAATTACATTGAATTGGTAAATCCTACAACTTGATATTATTAAAACTTACAACTTGATACGATAAATATTAGCCCATAGACTAACTGTTAATTTTAGTTTGATTAACTCTAAAGACGAAATTAATGTTATTGTGACTGTATATTAGATAGTAAAATTCTGACATAGATCTATAATCTAGATTATCCTTGATCTTTGGATGAGTTATGAATTTGTATATATATTTTTAGTGTATTGAACAGGAGTTCTTCTGGTTGAATAAATTTCAATTCACTATGAGAAAAATAGCTTTGTAAAATGTGCCACTACTACCTAGCTACCATGACATAACTGTCAGTGTATTGAAAATCGAATCTCCTGTCAATAATAAATTCATTTTTATTTTGCAAATATCATCGCAAACACTAATAAAGGAAATATGCAAGCTGTTTACTTGATAATAAAAATTAACTAGTATTTGCCCCATCCTCGAAATTCGAAAAAATTTTATAAAAAAAATCGTATTCAATTTCATTATGAATTTATTGATTGTTTTCCATCATTCCAATTTATACTTCGATAGTATTTTTTATTTTTTTATTGATTTATATTAGACAACAACCGCATACGTAATAATTTATTTAAAAAACAAAAAAAAATATTAATTTAATTTTGGCGAGGAAAAACAGAAACTCTGTTCTGACATTATTGAGTTTCGGTAAATTTAATTTAATTTGAATTTTTGATCTTTAATTGAAAATTAAAAAATATTCAATTTCGCTACGTTCCCTTTTAAATAAAGCTTGTTCAGATATTTGTACCTTACTTTTTTCAATTTGCAGATTAAATATTGATTATTAACATTAATATTGATTTATAACGATATTTATTGATTTATTAGTGAAAAAAAAATTGGATTTTTAATTGCTAAATTTGACATGTTATTAAAAACATAGCTGATTACTGAAAATATTTCAATCAGTTAACTACAAAGTATTGAATATGTTGTGATGAACTGATCGATATGGTGTATAGTGGTTATTTAAATACTAATCAGAAGTTGTAGTAGGTGTAATCAACTACAGTTGGGATCAATCACATGCTGTATAGTAGTCATCAATCACAGTTTTTAAACTATATCATTTGACTATACTAATACATATGTCGTTTTATTAGTACATACTAATAGCTTTTAAACTATATAGTTTCACTATACTAATCAAAAGATACCGGATTCAAATTTTGTTCAGGACATTGATATTTAATTACGTTTAATTTTTCTTTCATTATTCATAAAATAATAAAAAATAAAATTTGATATGAATTTAAATAAATAGCAATTATATTTATGTTGTTTATAAAAATGCGTCAGTTCCTGATAATATCTATTTACATAGTTTTCCACAATTTGATTAATTGATACAATTGATAAGTATACTAGATAATTGATAAACAATATTGATGTTCTTGAAACATTACTCGTTTCAGTTTATGTAATAAATTGCAATATAAAATCTATGTACCGTATTCAATCAGTGTACATTAGCAAAATTTTGCTTAAGTTTTAATCGACAAGCAAAAATGTTCATAAAGACAGAGTGCTGGTATGCATTAAGAAAGCAACAATAATCGACCATTGTAACTACCTACTTAGAATTGACATGACCCAAAACAATCTATTCAGAATTATATGATAAAAATCAAATGTTTTAAAGTTCTAAGTCAAAGCAAATATTGTCACCTGGGGGCAGCATTCTTCCAAACAATGGAAATTTCCAAGCACACAATTGGAGAATTTCTTGAATACAATCAATAATTCAATTATCCCTAAACATTCAGATGTATGATCGCAATGAATACGGGTTATCACAATAATTGTCTATTTGTGAATGTGTGAATATACAGGTGGTATACCCAACTGTTATAAAAACATAATCTATCTATCTAACCATCTAGGTGCCCATTGAAATTGAATTAAGATTATTTAAAAAATAAATAAATATTTTTATTTTTATTTTATTTTTCCAAATAAATATTCAATAACAAAAAAAAAATCGAAAATAACAATTTAAATTAGAAATCAGACAACTAAAAATCCTGATCACCTACATAATACCCACATAACTAAGTTTAATTTTTTTGCTTTATTGCTTTATCTTATCCTTCAAATGTCAGGAAGGATATGAAATTTTTTTTAAACTACATTTTTTTTTTCGTGTGTATGTATACATACCTACATAGTTTAAAAAATATCAAATCATAAATATGATAGAGTTGTCTTTCAATCTATTTCTTATAATATATTGCAGGATATGAGTAAAAATGAATATCAATAAATTTTATTATACATAACTCAAAGATAATTTTATCATCAACCTCTAATACTCATGCTAACTTTTTTTTTCCATTTTTTAATATTAAAGTGTACTACAACAGTACACCATCAACATTTGTTCCAATACAAAAGAAATGCTGTAAAAGTTTTACTTTAATAAAAAAAAAAACAAATACAAATAAAATATACAAAAGTCCTTTAAAATGTGCTTTCGTGGCATATAAAAATCCTGATATTTTTTCTTCTTTCATATGTGTTAGGGTACGTGTGTAATTTAATACCCTTATAAAAATGATTCAAAAAAAAAAAAATGATATATTATTAGATTAATTATTAATTTATTTATTCGTTTGTAATACCTTATATTGTAAACTGTGTAAAAACGAAAACCTGAGTATAAGAGGATCATGATAATGCATCAAAATAATTAATGAAAAAAGAAGTGGTTTTTATAAATAAACAGTATTGGCATTTATATCGTATATTGACAAAGTATATTGTTCATAAACAAAATGCTGCAAATGAAGTTTGTTTATAAACATTTCCAACTTAGCAAGAAAACTGCACAATTATAGTAGATAGCGCTTGACAATCAGTTGTGTTGCGGTTTTTATTTATAAGATAAAACTGCAAATGTAATAAATTAAAATTTTAACAATTCCGCCAGTATTTGTTTATGAAAAGCCCTAGAATTTTATCGAAATTTTCCGGGGTATGCAATGTTAAATCAAAATTTCAAATTTGGGCAGCTACTACTCAACAATCATGTCCACCTAATAAATATAGTTTCTTAGCTACATAAATTCGGAAAGAAAACAATCAACGACACGTTGCTCTAATTTTCATATATTCGGACCTGTAATGGATATTTGTTAGACAATATTTTGCTAATCCAATTTTTTTATATCCATCTGTAGTTCAAACTCAATTTAAAAATGCATCCCCTCCTGTTTAGAACAATTTTTTTCTTTAATTTCCTGCAAGCAATCACCACTTTAAAAATTTAAGATCGAAACGGACCATCTTGTATAATACCAGATATTTTATCGAGGTGAAATTTTTTTCTAGAAACAACCTAGACATAACTGTACTGAATATTATTAAAAAAATATGTATGCCTAATAAACAAAATTTTTGCTATATAAATTTTACAGGGTGGCACAAATGAAACTAACTATTCATATTATGATTACATAAAAAATATGTACGTCTAATAAACAAAATTTTTGCTATATAAATTTTACAGGGTGACACAAATGAAACTAACTATTCATATATGTTAGATTATTTTCAAACATTCTGTATACCAGAAATTTATTGTTATATACCGTTATACCAAATTTTATAACCTATATTATCAATTTCCTCTTTTCGTTCTTTTTAGGGTGACCATTTGTCATCTATTTCATTATTCTTAATGGTGTTATTATTTATATGATTTTTTTTTTAATTTAGTGTAAAATAATATGCCCCTTATTTTGAAATGTCATGCTTGTAAATAAATGTCCCTAATTTCAATTCAATTTAATTTAAAAAAAAAAAATAATAATTTTCCTAATTTTAATATTGGCAATCAACAATGTGACGATCATGTCAATCACTTTAATTTGTAAGTCATATGATGGAATTAAAATAATTGTCTTTATTAAAAGTGCCTTTGTCATATCAATTGTTTCCAACACTAATTGTCGGATTTACATTTGTTTTTTACGGAATAAGATTGCCAGTACATTTTACATAAAATATTATTTTACCCATCCTGTATTTTTCATTTCAAGAAATTGTCACTACCATTATTTACCAGCATTATTTTTTTAAAAACCTTATAGTTAACATAATCAACTGTATTTATTCTATTCATTCATTTTTTACCATACATGTATTATCAATCAAAAATATTCTTGAAGAGTAAAAATGTCACTTTACCAAAAATAAAAAAAATAAAAAATAATAAAAATAAAATGAAAAATAAAATGTGAACAAAATGCTGGGAGGTAAATTTTCTATTGTCTCTAGATTTATTTGTAGACATAGTCAATATTGATTGTGAAGAGCAAAACGTAAAAAGATTTTTAAGTCCTGGATTTTTGAGTCAATGAAAATGAAATTTTATGCTGACTAAAGATAAAAAAAAAAAAAAAAAAAAAAAAAATTGAATATTGCTGCGTACTTTATTATAACAGTATTTTTTTCTTTTACAACAACTTTGAAAAACTACCACCCACCACCCCGACCAAGAGATTATGAATAGACCAAAGAAAAATAGAATGAAGTAAAATTTTACACAAAAAAACAAAAAACTGTAAATAAAATAAAAAAAAAAATGTTTAAAAATATTTTTGAAAGTTTTTTTTATATACCAACTGTGTTCAAGTTTTCTTATATCCTTTCAAATTTATTAATAGATAACAAACCTTATTGAATCATTTAAACAATTTAATCTCTTCTGTGTGTGTGTTGTAAAACAAAAATAGCAAAAACTTTCAAAGAAAATCAAAATTTATTTCGCCCGTTAAATTCCTTTACTTAATTTCTATTAAATTCCATTACAAAATAATTCAGTTCTTCTTCTGCTTTTGTTGGTACTCTAACCAAAATTGAGCCTTCATTTCGTCCTTTTTTTATTTTCCTGAAGGAGAAGCCATATCATGGCAGAATCACGTAATTCAAATCTCAAGTAGTAGTTATTGGTTTGCTTGCACTAGTTAAGGACTTGCAATTTCAGTTTCAAAGTTTTCGGCTTCAAAATATCTAAAAGAGAACGCACTGGATCAGTCGGGGGTAAATTCAAATTTTTTTTTGGGTTTACCAGTTTGTGCAGTAATAAGCAGCGCTGATAATACAGATGACAAAAACTTGTATATAATTACTGTTTATGGAATTAAAGACAGATTAAATCGCCTGCCTTTACCCAGGTGTTGGAAATATGTTTGTTGTCACAGCCAAAAAAGGTAAACAAGAATAAAAAAAAGGTAAAACTTGCTGTCGTAATTCGACAAAGAAAACCATTTACTCGGGACAGTGTATTCACAAATTTTGAAGACAATGCAGGCATAATAGTAAACAAAAAATGTGAAATGTTCAGCTATAACAGGTTATGTTGCTAAGGAATGTACAAATTTGTGGCCTCATATAGCATCAAATGGTAGTTCTATAACTTAAAATCAGAAAATCTGTAGATAAAATTATCTTACTTACTTCGTTGCGGACTTAAATGCAGACAAATTTACTTACTTATTTTGTAGCTTACTTACTTACTTACAGAGAATTTAATCAAAATTAAAGTAAGTAAACTAATTTTGACAATTTAAATTCTCTGGGAGTGAGTACAAGGCTCAGGAGATAATTAATAATATAATACAAAAAAATCATCGATCCAGTTAAAGAACGACAATCAATCCTACACAATTTGTATTCATTGATTATAGTTATCATTATTATTATTATTATTATTATTGAGACGAATTTAAAGATGTATCAAACAAATTTCTTAAACTTATCAAAGTACATTTTAAGAATTTTCAATTTTATCAAAAATCTTCTCTTCAATGTAATCAAATCAAGTATAGTGGAGTTTATCCAACTGTTAACCCAGTTGCTTATTACCATATTGCTTCTATTTTAAATCACACTAGATTAAAATTATAAGCTTCACACGATTAGTAATTTTTAAAGATATAAACATTGGCATTTTAAATGAAAACGAAACTAACAGAATTAAAAAAAAATAATCCGATGTAAGAGGTCTCAAAAATAAATAAACCTAAGCAGTAGTAACAACTTGACTTGAAACCTAATGAAAAGAAAATAAAAATGTTGATAATTTTAAATATTTTGTTTGCACACCTAGCATGGAAAAAAATGTAAATTATTGGTAGTTAACAACTACGTAAATGTGCCATTCGCCATTTTTGTTCATTAACGTCGAACAAAATTATAAATATTTAATTCAAATATTAAATTAAACAATTTGATATGGCTAAGAAACATGGTTGTTATAGCAGAAGATATAATTTAATAATTCATCAACAAATGTCTCGGACATGTTTTCTCAGAATGTGGTTAACCAATAGAATTATAAGCATTGTAGACCTATATACAAATTGTATTATACAACATTTGAATGTTAAATGTCTGAAGAAAAAAAACAAAATAATGAATCGGCCCACACATTAATAATAACTCATCTCAAGATATATCGATAACCTTTAGAATAAAATCCGCAAGGTATTAGAAAGTGAGATAGCCCAAAAAAAAGCTGGGAAGATCGATTAACACAAAGATCATATAATAATATAGAACACTGAAGAATGTTGACAACAAATATTTTAAACTTAATTGTTCAACAATTGTTTAGAAACGAATAATTCAACAACAGAAATTTTTTGCTAAAATTTATTTCATTGTGACATTTAATTATATGGTTTGAGATATCTTATAGTAATTATATAATCTTTGCTACAACAAAAAAATCATGAAATGAAATTAATTAAGCTGATAGTAAGAGATCGATTGAATGGTGAAATTGTATTGAAGTTGAAAAAATTGTTGTTGCACAACTATGAAATAGTGCATAGAGGACAGATTTTTTACAAAAAAATAGAATTGACTTTGATAGTCTCTTGAATACGTAGACCGCAGACAGCTTTATGCATAGTTTCAATGTATGAATATTCCATTTTAACTGGAAATCAACTGGACAGTTCAGGATATTTATATTCAGAAACATTTTGCAAAATTTGATTATTCAATTGAATGTTCAAATTTGGACATGATTACCCAATAGGTTTATATTTTGCTAGTTTTATAACCGTCCATAACTTTTTTGTGTAATTCAATATTCATATCGAACTGCAATTGGTTGTAGTTCTCTACTATGCAAATATTATCAGCAAACAAAAATGTTTCAACATTATTACTTAGCTCTTTACTTCAACTAGTAGTATATGGAAATTAGTATAGTAGAAGTACTTAGTAGTATAGGAACCATTGCCTCAAGGTCTACAACACGAATTTTAAATTATTTCTTATTTATTTTTTTTTTTTTTTATATTCTCACTGTAATATTTTTTAATTTAATTTATAAGTACATATATAAACTTACTTGAATCCAATACACAATTTCCATACAACCCCATTCCACCCAAGTAAACAAAATATTTAATATTTTTTTTATAAAACAATTAAAAAGTTTTTCTAACATTACCACAAAATATTTTTAAAATTGATTTTTCATGTTTCCAAGTAGAAGTAAAAAAAAAAAAATCTTTCTTTTAAACTCAATTTCAGTGTACTGGACACAAAACAATATTCCAAATAGGCTTGCAATATGGTCAAATTATATTTCTCAATTATTGCGTTTTGATGGTGGTTGTGTACAGTAATTTTTGCTTTTATTTTTTAAAACTTTTCTTTGATTTAAAAAAAAGCCTGGGTAAATACCCGTGATGTTGATTTCAGGTTTTTTGTTCAGGCCAATTTCTTTAACAAACCAAATTATTAGTGTTAAAGAATTTATTTTGCAAAAAAAACAAAGACAAAAAGATAAAGGAAATTTTCTTCACTACTCGAATTTTTTTTTTTTGGAACAGTTTTTTTGTTTTAAAGTTTATTAACCGTTATTTAAATGTTGGAGAGATATTTTTGAATATATTTTTGGGTAAATTTTCAATTTAATAAATTATTTGTGAAACTTATTTTCGCCCTATGTCCCTTGGACAAGACAATGTGGTTTATGAATTGTGAAATTAAAGCTGAAGTATAGTTGGATTTTATATAAAGTGACCATACGTCCCGGATTATGCGGGACTTTCCCGGATTTAAATCGTATGTCCTGCATTGAAAATTGTCCCGGAAATTGTCCCGTATTGTACATCTGGTAACCCCCCAAATGTTCGCCCCGATTGAATATAAAGTGTTCGAACCCATGACTATGGATAAATAAAAATTAAAAAAAATTAAAAAAAAAGAAGTTCGTGTATCACAATTTGTACATTATTATTGTTTTAAATGGATTAATCTAAAAACCATTGTTAATTGGCAAAAAGTACAAGAAAGTTTTGAATTTATTTCAAAATTTAATGATAAATTGGAAATGTTTGATGCTGATAAAGAAGAAAGAGAACTTTTTGATGAGATTACGTATGTAAAAAAAATATGTTGATGCAGCAAAAGTAAATGCTTGGAATGATGAAAAAATTCCAACCGATGTAAGGTGGTTAGAAATATTTCATCATTTTCATGCAAATAATATACCGTTCAAAAGTATTAACAAAATAGTTGGTTTTGCATTATGCTTACCAGGCACTAATGCTACCACCGAACGAGTATTTTCAGTGGTCAATTGGACCACTGAAAAAACGCTATTAAGCGTGGATACATTAAAAGCGATACTGATGCAAGTGAAATGTAATTTTTCCTATTCATGTGAAGAGTTTTATAAGTTTATTTCTAGTAATGAAGATTTATTAAAAAAAATTCACTCAGCAGAAAAATACGCTTAATTAACGTGTACTTTAAATATTTACACTAAAATAAATAAAAGAATAATAATTTGATTTTATTGTTATTTTTTTTTATTTTTATATTAATTAAATGAATAAAATGAAAAATCTATGACATTTTAATTCCGAACAATTAAATAAAATAAGAAAATTATGTCCTTAGGAATGCGTTAAACTTTTTAATATTTATTTGAACTGGTCCCGGAATTCAGCATAAAATATATGGTCACTTTAATTTTATAACGAGTATTCGTAGTCGTTTTCACTGCCATAATTTCATTTGTATCTGTATCTGTATAAAACAGTTGTATCTGTAAAGGTCCTTCTAAAAAGCTTCTCCCTAATCAATTCATCAACAACAACTACTGAGTTTCAATAATGAGTTATTATTTTGTTTATGTACATATGTTTTGCATATATTTATAAGCAATAACTATTCGAAGCTTAACATTAGTCTTAAACTATTCTTTTGGATCACTTGAATATTTTTTCAATAGTAGAAATCAAAAATTATTTGTTCAAAAAATATACTAGAAAATAACTACAATTGTAATTACAAATTTTCTACGTGATTATAGACATTTACAAATGAAACAATTTCGGAAATTAATATTGGAATATAATAATAGTATTAATAATTAATTATAATATTAATAATTGAAAACAAAAATAATTGGAAGGAAATTAATTTAAACAAAATATGGTTATGGTTAGGTTGTCAATGATAGACTTCGATTGCGTTCTGAAATTCTATATTATATATCTTAAACAATTTGTTGTAAGGATTGACCAAAAAAAACCTTTAAACATTTTTTTTTGTATTAATTTGTATTTTGTAATGTATAAAGTCTAACCAGGTCTAACTATTTACCTTCAACATTTTGGTACATATCGGCTTTTAGGCTTTGATTGTTAACGGTTGTTTGGTTTTACAGATTTCGTTATTACTTCAATTATTCTGTTTTTTACTCACCATTCACCAGAACACATTAAAAAATTTCCACTCTTGTTTAATTTTATGTTTCTTGTTAAATCTTGTAATATTTCTTGTTTCTTGTTTAATCTCTTGTAAAATTTCCACTCTTGTTTAGAATTCAATCTTTAATGTTATATCCTACAATATTTTTAACTTTTTGGTAGTACTTAAAATGCTTTTTAGTTTGATACCAGCTCTTTTTAGAATGCTGATGTTACATCTGGTTTCGACTATGTTTCTTACGTTACTTACGTATTTAATATTTTGCTGTAGCGAGTCAGACACGTTAACTAATGTTCAAACACCCAACCCAGTTATTATTACCATTTTGTTATAATGATTCTGATCTTAGTTTTTGTATTTTTATTATTGATTTGCCAATATTTCAACTTTGTTATTGTGTGTGATAAAAAGGGCTAAGTAAGTAAAAAATAAAATGAATTTTAAGAATTCAAAAACTTCGAATCGTTCAATTTGATGGACTAGATTTGGATTTGGTAGACCATCAGATTTAATTTGATAGATCAAATTTGATTACATAATCATTTGATAGACAATATTTGAATTGATATAGACTAGATTTGAATTAATAGACAATATTTGATTTGAATTGATTGAATAAAACTAGATTTGGATTTGGTAAACCATCAGATTTAATTTGATAGATCAGATTTGATTTAATACACTAGATTTGATTTTATAAACACATAATCATTTGATAGACAATATTTGAATTGATATTGACTAGATTTGAATTAATAGACAATATTTGATTTAATAGACTAGATTTGATAAATCAAATTTGATTTTAAACAGAGTTTTATTAGTGTAATGATTGAAATAAAGTCTGTCATTTATGAATCGTTTGATTCAATAGTCTAGATTTGCATTTGATATACCAGATTTAATTTAATACATGAGATTTGGTTTAATACACTAGATTTGATTTTATAAACTACATAATCATTTGATAGACAATATTTGAATTAATATAAACTAGATTTAAATTAATAGGCAATATTTGACTTGAATTGATTGAACAGACTAGATTTGATTTAATAGACAATATTTGATCTATTATTGATTGAATAGAACTAGATTTGGATTTGGTAAACCATCAGATTTAGTTTGATAGATCAGATTTGATTTAATACACTAGATTTGATTTTATAAATTACATCATTTGATAAACAATATTTTAATTGATAGACTAAATATAATTTGGTAGACAATATTTAAATTGATAGACTAGATTTAAATTGGTGTAGATTAGATTTGATAGATCAGATTATTAATTGAAAAAAAAAATTATTTCTAGTACTATGCATGCAGTATTAACACTCTAATTACAAATATTCTCTCAAAGATATTTTCGGAAAAATTAATAAATCAGAATTTGTAGGTAAACGTCGATTTAATTTAATATTAAATTCTCTTATTCCATTTGTTACATGTTGATATTTAACATTTTTTTTAAATATTAATTAGTTCTTAATAATTTTTTTATTTTATTTTTTTCTTTGCGCCAGTTAAATAAATACATAATAATATAATATGTATAATAACTTTTTCATGACTGTATGAAATGGTATGAAAACACAAGTTGTTATTATCTCTGAATTAAAAATTTTTCAATCAATTTTCTTTTATATTTACCATACTTTCTATTTTCATTTGAAGTGACATCTATTAACCACATTTAAAAACTATTTTCTAGCAAATTAAAATACGAAATTATGTATATACATTATAAAAATATACATACATTTCAAAGAAATTTCCTTTGTTTTTGGTTTTTCATTTTAGCAAAGATACAAACCATTTTTTGGTTAACTTAAAATTTAAAAATTGTTATACAACGTTTATACTATTTATTAGTTACATACATTTTATCAGAATGTATATAATTGTCGTTGGAGAAAAATATCGAATCGATGTTTATTTTGTAGTTTAACTACTAGCCACTATGAAATTTTTGAAATTATTTTGTATAGAAGTGGAAATAGTTTTTTATTTTTTTTGTATGTACCTATAGAAAATTAAATTATTGTAACTTAACTATTTATTGAAAATAGTTATTATTTTGTTATCAAACATTTGTGCAATAAAAAACATTTGCAAATTATGCAATAAAAAACGTTTTTTTTTGTACATATTGGTGTTTGCGTGTGTGTAAAACACAAGATATATTATTTTTCTAAGGTGGGTAGGGGATGTTGTTTTAGCTTACTAAGTTTTGTTCTAAAATCTAGATCTAAGGGTTCTGGTAGGTAATTTTTTATTGATTCATGTTACGATATTACAAAAATCAGTTCCTGTTTTGGAAATTGACATTACTGTAATAATAGCATTCACCAAGGACATTGGTTTGTTTTAAATTTTAAACAATCAAAAGGGGAAGTGCTTAAATATGATTTCTGTTTATAGCAATTAATAAATTAATAAATAAAATTTGCAAATAATTAACTCAACTACCTAAACTATTTGACCAATACCTTATACTCTGGAATAAAATTATTTAATATGATATTCTGTCAATCTCAGAAAAAATTATCTGGTTGAAGAAATTTTCTGTATGCCTACATCTGTTAGTGACATCACGTTATTTTAATGCCATAGAATTTATATAAATAAATAGGTAGGAAATGTTATCATTACAACTTGGAATACATTCCTTTATATTGCACAAGAATAATGGAAATATTTAATTGAATTGAATCAATAGAATAAAAATCAAATAACAAATAGCGTAATCAGGTCTATTTAGCTGAAGGGATAAGTACCTGGGACCTGGGGTCTGACACAATATTTTCCTCCACTGATATAATCTAATAAATCTACACTAATCATGTAGTGAAGTTACATTTTTTTTTTTACATTGCAATTTGTTAATTATCCAGTTTTTTACCAAATTTTTTCTCAAATATTACTTAATATAATTAAATTTTTTTTATCTGAAAATTATATACATAGAATTACATTCATAAGTAAAATTCGACAAAATTGCTGATATTTACTTCTAATTAAAAATGTTTGAGCATTTTAATGAGTTTTTTACTTATAGAAACACGTTTTCATCTTAATTTTGACAGTTAAATATTTTTGACAGCACTACGTCTTTATTTAGACAATATGTATTATGTTATTGGGATGCTTTTGAGACTCGGAAATGTCAAGCTATGATCAAATTAGTTTGCTATCTAATCGATTAAGCACTTTAATTTAAGTCATATAATTTTTAATTATGTACTAGTCTTGCACTGTCATCGATTATTTAATAAAACAAAAAAAATTATCTAATCGAAAATGTCATCTGCATGTCATTTGCATGTTTTGAACTTGTAATTTAATAAAAAAAAAAGAATATTTAAATGCATGAAATCCAGTTTTATGTTAAAATTTGATAATGAGTGATCTGGATCATAATAAAATAAATATGTATAAAATAAAGCTTGTAAAATTTAATATAAATAATCTATAAAAATATTACGACAAATATCAACTACAAAAATCAAAATACTTTGCAACAAACATTTGAAGCAATGTAATTGCGACAAAAACTATTTTGTCAATATTGTCAAACTACACATTTTAAACATTATAGTAACAACTACTTATATTATATTAATTTCTAAATTACATACAATTTTTACTAAAATTTTATAAAAATGCAAATTTGATTTGATTTTTATAACTCACATATTGGTTTCTATGAAATCTATGTATGCGTTTTAAAACTATTCAAATTCAAACTAAGTGCTGTATAAATAGTCCAACACTATTTACTACAAACAATATAGTAAAATGGTATATATTAAACAGTCCTTTAATTTGAATTTTATATATTGTAAATCATCAAATGTTTTTGCATTTGATCTTTGTTTAGTAATTCCTCCGACTACAGTTTATATAATTTTAATGCCTTAGTGGACTAAGGGTTTCAAAACATCTATAATGATGATGATGACACACATAATTTATATCATTTCACCTATTAGGTCATCATTTGTTTATAATTGAATATAAACTTAAGTACATAATATGTACATATATTATGTGTCTTCGGTTGTATAAAATAGAATTACGGAAGGTGTAAAATCCTCATAAGTTAATAAATTTTTTCTTGTTTTGCTATTTTTATTTTTATTTTTTAGTTTTAAGGATCTTTTTATAACGACTTTTGTTTTCATTTTTATTTATTTTAAAACTAATCTTGTTATGCATAAAAGAAATATTTTAATGACGTTGTCGCCTCTAATAAGATTTATGTTTAGTTTGTATTGAATTCAAATTTAATTCTAATTCGTGTTTGTATTTTCGGTTGTATACTTACTAGTATAACTATTTATGTATTTCCATAGATTATGGTGATCCGATATTAGAGTAGTATTATGTACTAATCTGTAAAAATGTATATAACAAAAAAAAATACATAAAATAGAAAATGTTATAACACACATTTTTTTTTTTTTGTTTTAAATAGATTTTTCCTAAGTGACTGTTAAATATAAAATGCAGTATAGTTGTGTAGGAGTATTAGGGGAGCTCTGTGGGAAAATAAAAACAATCTAAAATATTTATTCTAAGAAAATTGTAATATTTAATATGAAAAGTAATCATTCAAGTAAAATTTGGTTTGTATATTATTATATAATTTGTGATTTGGAAATAAGATATTTCAAAGGTTTTCGAAAAATATGGGTAATGATTGTCAAAATCTAAGCAAAATAATAATTACATTGCATCAATTGAAAATGTTTTTATTTGTAATGAAATCGTTTTTATTTTTATTAAACATATTCAATCTATATAGACAATCAGTTATTTAGTCAGTTTTCACTGTCAGTTAAAACTGAGATGTATCTACACGTTCAGTTTTGAATGAAAAAATTTATAGATGGCGAAAACTGAGAATTATCATTTATGTCACAAGTGGAAGTGAAACTTAAACAATAATAAAAAGTAATTTTTAGAAAATGCAGCATTTTTTATTTGTTTGGTTCGTTTTAAGAAAGAATATGTATGTTTAATATTATTAAATGCCTTAATTCAAATGTAAAATTCAAATGTTGCTTCTCTAATACGTTTTTTTCTGTGTTTATATAGTTATGCTGTATATTTTGACATTAAAATTAGAAATGTTGGCTATGAAACTCGGAACGATTGAAATCGAAAAACTGATGACAAATTAAAAGCATTTTAAATTTTTTTTATTCTTTTTAAACAACAACAAATATATGGATTTCAGGGAAAACTGACAGTCTGCACTGACCGTCTAGACACCGTCATTTTTATTTAGGCATAATTTTGTTTAAAAAAAACCATTTATAGAAAAAAAAATTATTAGAAATTTTTACATATGTTTTTTCTATTTCGTGTTGACATTTGACTGACATGTACATATGTACATCAGTATATATAATTTATTTTATTGAATAAATTTAAAATAAATCGAGAATGAAATTAGAAACAGTTCTAAAATAAAATGTACACATGTAAATGACACAAACTCGTTTTTCGTACGTTCAGACTATATGTATTTTACATCTGACACGTTGAATTCAGCGTGTCGCAAAAACATTATAGTCTTTCGCAAAAAACATATAGTCTTAAAGCACCTTAAGATTTCAAAATTTCAACGGTTAAAATAAATACGTACAAAATATAAAAATAAATACAGATTAAATTGTTAAAAACACCTGTCTAACAGTTATTTTTCCAACTTTTTCATATTATATATAACAATTATTAAATAATTTTTTTTTATTATTATTATTTGATAATAGACAGTTAAAATCAGCTGGACAATATTTTGTTATAGAATTAAAGTATTTTATTCAATATTTTTATGTACTAAGTAACGACTGATTGGCTCAAAAATGAGATGACGAGTCTAAAACAAAGAATATATAGAGATGTATATATGTTAGATATAGTTGAGTCTCGATTTATACGTCATTAAGTTAGACCTGTTAAAAAGCAAAATAGAACTTATAAATTGAGATATAATGAACGGGTTACGCTTACAGTGCTTCAGTACACATAATTTTTTTTTTGTAGTCAATCCATTAGGCAGAATATATTTTATGTATCGAGAAGATAGTTAAGCAAAATATCTTAATACATCTATATGAATACAGTAATTTTATGAAATTTTAAGCGCTAGAAAAGTCAAGTAACAAGATTCAATCATTATAGCAAACAAAAGATAATTTTTAAAAATTTCGATGATCAGAGAAGACCAAAAGAGTTCTACAAAATATTAGGAAAATCTAAATTTCGATTGATGTATGGCTTAAAGATATACCTGAGAAAACTGAGAGTAAAAAAATGAAAAGAGGTAGCACAAAATAACGAAATTCATTGTTAAAAACGGTAATGCTAATATTTAGATGGATTACCGCGGAAGAAAGGTGGTATTTACTTATTAGCAATTTTAATTTTTTTTATCGATTGAAATTAAAATTGATCTCAACTGATCAGAAAAAATTAAATTCATTCGAAAATACCTAAATATACTTGATGTACCTATATATTTATATGAAATACCAAACATATGAATGGACACATATAAATCCACAACATGAGTAGAGTATAATAGTGTAAAATCTAAAAATAAAATTTTAACATATATGCTGAATTGTTAAATACTGCCGCAGTTTTTATTTTTTGATTTCACCCATAGTATATATAGGTTCTACAGTTTTAATTAAATTAGTTCTTTTTTGTTAAAGTGGAAATCTGGGACGTCTTTTATATGATAATATGCATCTAGAACTATTGTTATAATTGAATAAAATTTTGATTTCAAAATTGATTTTAATTTTATTATAATTTTTTTTTTAATGAAAAATTTTCTTAAGACTTTAACAGCAAACTTAAGCTTTAAATTTTTAAACCATTTAAATTCAATTCAATGAAAATAATAAATAAAAATACTAAATTTGAAAATTTTTCCATACCATATCTCGAACTATTTTAAAAGCTTTTATTTTCATTTGTTAACTTTTAGAAAAAAATTTGCCAGCCTATTTTTATCTTCGAATTATTGAAAAAAAAAAAGCAAACAGTTTGCCTCAAGGATTTCGTTTTTTTGTTTTTTTGTATTGTAAAATTTTCTGAGATAATAAAAGATTTCTGTTTAGGACAGTTAAAAAATAAAAAAAAAAAAAAAGATTTTCAATGAAAGTTTTTGTTATTTTTACTTTTTTTTAATTTTTATTATTTAGTTTTTGGGTTGAAATTAGATCTACGTTTATTTAAACGTTTTTAATATTAGTGATCTTCGCACGTGTTTTGATACCACCACTCATAATTTATTATTCTTTTCTTTATGAGTCATACTATATATTAACAATTATTATTATACCTTCTACTTTCATCATATCATATGAATTCCATAAGTACTTAGATAAATTATAAATTTTATTAAACTATTTAGTATATATATGATATTTTTTATATGAAGTCCAGTTGGGAGGAGTGCTGAAAAAAATATTAAAATTCAATCCTAGCGATGTGGTAAGAATAAGAATGTGTTCCCAACTAGAAGGCAAGCCAAACGTTAGATACCGGTAACAGTAACTAGACTAGATTAGATTAAGAAAAACTTATTCTTTGACGTTGGAGCAAAATTTGTATAATTGTTGAAAATAGTCGAATATTTTGCTTATAATTTTATTAAATATGCTTATTATACACATACGCGTATTTCGTCTACTACTTGCAGGCTTCTTCAGTGTTTTGTACTCGATTGTAGATTAGATTCATTTTGGGAGATAATCTGGCCCCTATATCAGCGCATTTGCAAATTAGCTTATTGTGATTATCCGTATTAATGCTATTAATCATATGATCATACTCAGAATATTCTTCAATGGTATGCTGAATAGATATTATTGTTCAGGGAAAGCTGTTCCCAAGTGTCAAAGTGTGTTAAGAGTCAGCCCTTCGCATTTACAGAAATAGATGTTCAATAGATTCTTTCTCTATTTCACCAAGCTTTTAATCAAACTTTTAACTGCATCTAAGCTGTGTCCAGAGGAATTCCACAGAATGGACTTGGTCCTATGAAAGGAGTATCCGATATCTTTCTTACTAAATAATCTTCCTTTACTGAAATGCCAGCAATTAGACTAAATTAAATATTAAGTGAAAAATTAATTTCACTACACCTCAAATCACAATGAATGCGATAATAACAAATAATTTTAGTAAATCAAAAAAAATAGACTAAGCCATTACGAATATCGGAGATTCTCAGGGAAATGTAGTACATATATCCGCGTAGGACCTAATGGGCCTTATTCTGAGAAGCGAATTTTTCGGTACGTACTGAAAAATATGATAAATTTAATTTTTGGTATTCTGCGAAGCGAAATAGCGATACCGATCGGTTCTTATCGCAACGTTTCGATTTTCATGGTATTCCGAGAATCGACTTTTTTTGTTCGCTGTCAGAAAAAACGATAAATATATCATTATAGAAAAAGGTAGTGAAAGATGGTGAATGAGAAAAAGTAAATTAATTTTATTTATATATATATATTTATATTTAAAAATAATTATTAAATATTATTTTACATTTGTAATTATAGAAAAGTTACAAATAGAAGGCAGTTTGAATGTTTGTTGGTGCAATGATTTTTACACGTGTTCCATCAACATACAATTAGTTCCTGGTAATTCAAATTTATTATAAAATCTCAATTTGATGGATAATTTTTCTTCTTCGGTTTCAGGAAATTTTATATATTCTCGACACAATTCGACTAATATTTTAGAAATAGTTTATGTAGCTGAACCTACACAAAATTCGTCCCTCAAGCCTTTTTGATAATTTCCTTCAGCAAGGAAGCGCAATGTTCCAACCAATTTTATAATAAGTTTTACTGAATGTGGACCAATTGCAGGATTTAAATTATTGTCTAATTTATCTATAATCATTGCAAAGGCTTCTTTCGAGAGTCTGAAATACTTAATGAATAATTGAACATATTTTTTTTATTATATTTTGTTTGGTAATATAAAGAAAAATCATTTTTAATAGCTATAAAATTTTAATTTAACTTCACTTAATTTCACTTTTCAAACAAAAAATTAAAACAAAAAATGTCAAAACATAAAAAAAATAAATTTGACAGTTTTAATGAGTAATGCTGCCAATTTTGCAAAATATCGTATCATTCGCTTCTCAGAATACCAAATGTGATGCAATGTGATGCTCTACCGGTACGTAGCGAAAAAGTGATTCGCTTCTCAGAATAAGGCCCAATGACTCGATCTCAAGGATAGCTGCTCGATCTCAAGGATAGCTTTCCAAAAATATATATCTTTAATAGTGCATCTTATCCTTTAAGGACGAAAGGGACATTTGAAAGTATCCTTGTTGTTTTGTACAAAAACCGTTATATCTGTTGATCTATTAGACATTTATATATTCAGATATACATTCTAGAAAGATAACGGTTTGGAACATATTTTAACATTTATTTGTTGATGATTGGTGCTGCCGTTACGGAGATACTATTATTCCGTTATGAAAAACATCTCCCTCAGCAGAGCCCGAATATCAATTACATAATTATATTATATACTTAATACATATTTTATGAATACTATAATAATAATCATTTTCAAATATTAGACGTAAATATTCTGATTTATTCATGTTCTAGAATATAATTTCATTCTAGATAATTCAGAATTTAACCCTTTCAATACCAAATTTAACATACATAATTATATTTATAATTTACTTTCTTACTATTGATTATAAAAATAAATATTTTTTTAGGAGTTTCGCTTAATTATAAAAAAATGTACTTGGTAAAAGGATTTTATAGATTTGTTTTTTCCCACATGAATTGAAAGAGTTAAATTAGCATCTTTCCTATGATATCTTATCTGGCAGAATAAATTGTGTCCATCTATTCTTCGCCTTTATAATATCTATGCTCCAGTGCGCGATTTCACAAGCCAAAGATTTTTATATCTTCAAAGTCATAGAACGAACTATAGTTTTTCCGAACCTATAGCAAACTCTCAGCGCTTACTTAATAACAGTTTTTCAGTAATTGATTTCAACTACAGTAGATTCGTTGTTAGGAGAAAAATCATCACATTTTTTGATACATTACAATAATTCTTCTAATTTTAATTAATTATAATTTTATTCTACAAATTTATTAAAATTATTCTCTATTATCATTTGAATGTACTGCCTACCTTTATAATTACTATTGCTATTACTATTAATATTTATTATTTATACTACTTAAGTCTGAATTTTTCTTTTTTTTAACTTCTTTTCTTGAATTAATGTTATTTTTAATTTGAAATTGTTAATGCGTCTTATTATTAATGTTATTTTATATTTGAAATTATTTTTATATTTAGAATTTTTGTTTTCTATTTCTAATTTTATTTTATTTTAGTTTTTAATATATTATAAGCAAAATCTGTAAGGGACTACCCAGTAGATTGAAATAAATAAATAAATAAATAAATATTCACAATTGATTCGATTCAATCTTTTAATTGTAATATTTTTATTTGACAGCTGTCAAAAATGATAATCGAAATGCTTCACACAAATATAACAAATAGCCAAACAAATTTAAAAGTAAAATTTAAATTTTAGCAATTTACTTTCTTTATACAGAATGTTTAATGATTATTAAATTAATTTTGAAAAGTAGTGAATTTAAGAGAGTAAAAAAATTCATATTGAATTATCCTCATTGCACAAACTAGACATTTATTTCAGAACAAAAATGTTTGTTCAATTTGAGCTCCATAAATTGACTTTTCGAAATTAATATTATCGACGATCAACGGAGACGTTAAAAACATTTATGGAAATAGAGAGATTTAAGATTAATAATAAAGGAAAAGAATGAATGTAATACCCTATATCAGTGGCTCTTAAACTTCTTAATTTTTGTACCACTTGGTAAAATTTAAACAAAAAAAGAACAAGAACCATTTTGTCATACATATATGAAAAATAAGAAGGATTTGTAATTATATATATTTATTATTACTATAAATTAAAAAAAATAATTCATTTTTTTAGCATTTTATAAATTATAAATATAGGAACAATTCATTTATACAAAATAGGAACAACTTAGTTCATTATCATTTTTTTAATAATAGTATATTAGGAACATTAATAATAATAACAGAAATTAAATGAAAAAAAATAATAATTTCAATAAGAAGGATTATTTGAGGTAATTTTGGCAATAACAGGACTAATTTTGGTTAATGTATAATAATTTTGGATACCTAAGCTAGGCTAAAGATTCAGTCTATATTTATTGTTAATATTGATCATAACTGAAAATCCCGTTTCACATAATTACGATGTTCTGAATCTGCATTAGAAATTTAATAGCTCTGTTGAAAATTATTTTGAATTCAGCTTTTCTGGTTAGCCAAAAACTGAATAAGTTTTCGTTTTTAAATTCGTTCTCTTAACAACTAATTACAATAAATTTAGTTGTTTTTCAGTTCATATTTTTTGAATTCAAGGTCTCTGCTAAAATGAATATTCAATAATTAGAAAATTTTTTCAAAATACTTTAGTATTTTTTTTTTTAAATATTTGCCTTTATGTTCCCGTACCACTTGATACAGTTCAACGTACCAGTAGTGGTACGCGATACATATTATTTCATTTTATTTTGATTTTTTTTTTTGTAATTTTCATATTTTATTCCTACTATTTTTGTATTTATTTTCAACGTTTTGTAATATATGTAATTTTCGTTAATTACCATAAATAATATAGATAATAGCCATAATAAAAATACAATAAATAATAAAATAGATAATAATAAAAAGACTTTATTTCATCAAAACTAAAAGGTAACTTATATAGACTTAAATTGAAAATTTGTAAAAACAAATAAATTTAAAATAGAGTAAATAAAAATTTAAAACTATAAATTTTAATTTAAAAATGATATTAAGCCTAGTTTATTAAATGAAAAAGCTATATTCAATCTGTTATGCAAAGATAAGTAACGAATGAACCTTAAGAAATAGCATAGACAGATTTATTTGTAATATGTATATATATTTTATTATTACGATTACTTATTTGCTTACTATAATAATTAAAATTATAGTTTAAAGTGAGTAGCCGCCAGAGCTATTGATTTATTTTTTTTTCTCAATTTTCTTTTCATTTAACCTATGCGAGGCATAGTCATAATACATTTTTTTTCCATAACAAACATCTTACATATGGCTTCCAAATTGACCTGGCTTGTGTCATATGTATTAACTCTGAAGCGGATCTGTCCAAGTTGATTCTGCGCTCAACTATCAACTTTTCTATTTTTTCCCGACCGCCTGGCAATGTGCTTATACCAGATTTGACTTATGTGCTTATATCAAATTATATCATATTGGACTGACTAATTGACTAATTTTATAATTTTGTCATCAATTCTCTATCTAAAGCACTTCGAAAATTTGAAATTTTAAAAATAATATAAAAAAAATAAAACAACCTCTTCTTCTCAACATGTCACTTATTTTAGTAACTCCAGTTTTTTTTTTTTTTTTAAATTATAATAAATATTATTCAATACAATTTTAAATGTGTATCCTTAAAGCCATTTATACTTAAATCATTCATCCTTATAAATAAAATATAAAGTTTTCTATGTGCATACATAAGTACTAAAGCAAAAACAAAAAAAAAAAAACTTTTAACATTAAATTTGCATTGATGCAGTTGTAGGATAAGATAATATTTAGTTATAGTGTATATATTCCATATACTAGAAAACTTCAAAAAAGTTTTTAGATATAGTTTTGTGATGAGATTTTAAAATATACTAAGATAAGAAATAAATATAGTTTCATACATCTATGTATAACTGTATACTAACCCTTGTAATTTATTAGGAAAAATTTATATATACATATTATGCTGTTGTTGTTGAATTCTATATAGTATATCCTAGGTACTGTAATGCCATTTTTTCATATATATACTCAAATATACTAAAGAAAAACTTTATTTTCAAAAATATGCACCCATCAAAACTTACTATACATATAAAAAATAAAAACAAAAAAAAAAAACTTTACCAATTCAACTAAACTTTTTCCACATTTCTCTAAACAAGATAAAAAAATTTCCAAATTGTAGTTGTTATACACCCACCAAAATCAAGAATGTGAATTTTTTTTTTTTTTGTTGCTTCTCTCCTTAGAAATCCTTATTAAGCAATGAACATTAATATGTTGAGCATGTTCTTACTCGTACTATGATATTTGTATACATATTATGTATAGATTGAATAATATAATATAACTTAAAAATTAGTTTTGTTGCATATTTGTACACACGCTTGTATAATACATACATTATTGTTCATTCTATACTTTCTATTTATGAACTATCTTGCTATATTTCGATGACTCTAAATTTTTGGTCGAATTTTAATTTGAGTAAATTTTTTCGGTTGAAGTTTCAGTACAGTTTAAAGTTTTCTTACAATGTTTTGTGTCATCTAATTCGATTTTTTGAACGTTAAAATAAAAGTATTGTTTTGTTATAGTATGAGTGTCAATGAGATTATAAAAATTAGGGAATTCTATTCAATGCATGTTTACGTGATGTCACTATTGAATAGCTTGTCGCTATTTCTACATTGATAAGATTAATTTATTTTAATACTCAAATTCAAAACTCAAGATTCAAATTTAATATATATATATACATTTTATATTTGATATTCAGCTTCAAATTCAGCATTTATTTTGCAATATTTTTGATTTCATAATTAATATTCAAATTTGACTATTTTATATTTGATACCCAGATATTTTATTTTTATATACAGATCGGTATTCTAATATTATATTTGATGATTTTAACATTATACATACATCATCTAGAAATAACCTATATTCAGGTATATTTATTGAAATAATTAGTTAGAAGATTTTATTCTGTATTCAGGTTCAAATATTTCATAATCGATATTCAACTTGATATTTTACATTCAGCTTCATTTTATATTTTATACTTAATTGTAAAATTTAATTAAGATCATTATTCAGCTATTTATTAAAATTATTAGCTATATAATATTTTATATTAAGTTTAAAATATTTTGTAATTGATATTTAGTTCGATATTCTATATTCAGCTTATAATATTGTAACATTTGATCACACCTAAGCTTTGTATTCAGCTATTTAATGAAGTCATTTGAAACAATATAATTTTTTTTTATGGGTAATTCTATGTAAACGCGACCTCTTAAGATCCATTGTACTTCTCCGTTCATTATCTTAGAATTGCAAATCTATGTCCTTGATACAATATAATGAATGATGGTGTTGCCCTAATTGAGTTTTTGTTTTTATTCGGTCAAAGCTATTTAAATTGACCAAATTGGTTGTTTATTACAAATTATATTCAAAAATATTAGTTGTTAATAAATCGGGAAATTTCATTCAATGCATGAAAACGTTTTATAATGTTTAATAGACTTGTCGCCAATTTCTATATTGATAAGATTATTAGAGATGTATCGAAGAAAACAATATTAAGCTTAATATTAAATAATTTTATGTCTAAACTGAACTTTCGAAATGTTTTTCTAAATTTTCGATGCATTTGTTTTACGAAAAAAATTATGATAAAGTTGATTCTAGACTATACTTAAATGATAAACTAGTATTTGATAGATCTCAGCTCACTATATAAATTAAGTCATACGCCACAAAAATTGTATTACAAATTTATTTTAGATTAGATTTAAAATTTCGGGATTGATTGTGATAAAAATTTATTTTAATATTGTTTGAGTTGCTCCTATATTTGCTGTGAAAATGCAAAAATTTTACTGAGCGCTGCTCTTTTAATATTTTAAAAGTCATGCGTAAGATCATGTAACTGTTACTTTAATTAAATTTTCTCAATAAAGTTCTCTTTTCATTTACTAACATTTTATTTTTATATAAATTAAATATAATTATATTTAATTATTCTATACAGGTTTTATAATTTTACGTATTGCTATGAATATGAAATAAACAAATAAATTCATTAAATAAATTAAAAATGGATCTGTGAGAGTCCTTTTGATACAGAAGAAGATATCAAACATAATTTTTGTAATTGTTCGGATTTGCGAAAAGTAGGCTCGATTAGAAATTAGAAAGTATAAAAAAAGTACTTTTTATATCGAAGATGAATCTTTGGGAATTTTGGTTCACAGAGAGATGATATAAAACATTTTTCTGCGGTTTCCCGCCCGAGCCAGACGAGAAAGAGAAAATCATTAAAAGTTATTGAGAGAGTAACAAGTATTTAAATTATGGTATTGAAAAAAGCATAATATTGTGTTTACTATTTGTTTAAAAGCTTCATGGAAAAGTCGTTTTCTACCATCCAACCTATCTGCTAAAAGAACAAAAGTTTTAACGGACAGTTAAACTTATCCACAATTGGTGAAAGAACAAAAGTTTTAAACGAAAAATAATACCGCGCACCTACTTACCTAAATATCTACCTACCTAATGCTGAAAATTTAATCTAATTTAATCTAAAGATATAGGTCTAAAGGACGAAGAAAAATAACCGAATAATTTTACCATGCGTACTTATGTTTTACAGCCTATTGTAAACCACCTTGTGCATTATTTAATTTACTATATAAAAAATGAACTTAAATTAATCCTCAAGCCTTCCATTAATTATTGTCCTGTCCCTGTGTTTCAGCTCATTTTGCGATTTTGTTCCCGAATTTGGCTAAATTAAAAAACTAAGCACTGTGACAGTGTTTAACAATTCAGCATATGCTAAATATAAGCTGAATTATTAACACTTAACCGCATGGTGTAGCAGATCTGCATTATACCTGTTTTTGAGCTTCAGAGCCCTTCCAAAGGTCCAGTTTGATTTTTAAAGACATTTTGTGATTCAGAAAGTCGAAACCTTCTCAAAAATGTTCAATGAAAAACAAACAATCATGCATTTAAGGGTTAAACATTACCGTATCTATTTGTTTATTTCACCCTTTGTTTTCATTTCATGTTGATTCTGCGAATTGTATTTTACGCTTACATTTTAGTTAACATTCAAATTACAGTTTAATAACATGTTTCAAATCGTAACTTGTATGTACTTTAAACAGAATCATATTAATACCGTTAATGTACTTCATAAAGTAGAAAAAGTAGTATTTTTTCGAGTACTTATTTATTTATTAATTTAATTCAAGTTAATATAGCTACTAAACTAATTAAATGCCAAATACTACTATACTATTATCAAGAACTAGATCTTCTTAAATATCATTGTTCCATTTTATTTAAGTTATTACCAAATTATTTACTCTTAAGTATCTTTATAAAATTTTATTATTTTAGGCAATAATAAAATAAAAAATAAAAATCAATTGAACATTAATGTTCCGAGTGCGGGCGGTATTCGAGCACAGAATTTTTTTTTTTTATTAATAAATAGATGACATAATCACTACACCATATCGGTCGACTTAATTATTTTTTTAATTGTTTTCAAAACATTAAACACTTTTGAAAATCAAATTAAAAAGAAATTAATTATAACTATTATGACTGAAAAATACATTTATCTTCTAGAATAAAACAAAAAACAAAAAAAAAAAAATACTTCTCTTGTCTAAAAACCTTTTCCGAAAAAAACAATCCATAGAATTACATTAAAAATTAATAAATTCAGGATAATATATTTACTATATGTAATATGTAGTATGTTATTATACAGAAGGAATAAATAAATGAGTCATGAAACAAAAAGAGAAAATTGAATTACCTATACTCTCTATATATTATTTTCACCTTCTTCAATCACCCCACAGATTTTAATGCCAATTTTCTTAAGATAAGAAAAACATCTTTTCTTTTATTTTTAAATGTAAAAAAAAAAGAGAAAATAAAAATAACAAAGAATGAGAACAAAACCTGGTAAAGCATGAACACAAAAAAAAACAAAAACAATAACAATAACAAAAAAATGGGGAGAAAATACCGTTAGAAAGAATGAATACCTTAATTCATTTTTAAAGGTGGTATGTACTTACATATCTCTATTATATAATATATAGTCCAAAAATAAAAAAATAAAAATGTTTTTTTTTTACCCTAATTGAATTCTCTCTACTATGCAAAATAAGGGAGTGGTTCATGTCATCTCTACAAGAGAATAGATAAACTTATGTATCCAATATAAGAGTGTATTTCAGGGACGTGACTTTATTACAATTCATTTTGTGTTTGCATAGCCTTAAGAAAAGTTAATATGTTATCACTGAATCACTTTCATACAATTCTGTTAATCACTTATTTCTTGAATAAATTTAAATATATATATATATATATATTTGTGCATTGCACATACATAATAAACTAAAAAAACAAATTTAATAGTTTCGATTATATTTTCATAACAACAATAATTCAGTCATGTCCCTGATATACTTATACATATTATTATCCTTAGTTTACATAAACTAACCATTGCCATTATGGTGATCTGAAAATTTTTAAATAACGGTTAAATAATACTTTAAAAAAAAAGAAAACAAAACAAAAATGCTCTTACCCAAAGCATTCTTCATACTAGAAAAAACAATAAAAATTAAATAAAAAGAAAAATAAAAAATCCTGTAAAAACTTTTATTAAAGAAAAATATTTTTTTTAATCAAGTCAGAGCAGAGCATCAGAAACAACTTCACAAAATTTTGCAATACACAGCAGCAAAAATAATAGAATCAAGTAAAAAAAAAAAATAAGAAAAGTTCATTGCTACGTTAAATTTAAAAAAAAAAAAAAAAAAAAAAAAAAATTTCCCAGAATCAGTCGAGCTAAAATAAAAGAAGAAAAAATTCAAAAAAATAACAAAAAGCACCGAACCAAAAATCTTTAAAAATAATATTTTTTTTTTTTTTTTTAAAAAACCAACATCAGTATAACACACGGGAGTTCATAACATAAGGAATCGATATTGGGATGATGACGATGATGTTGATGATGATGATGATGATAATGATGATGATGTTTTAAAAACAATTTTGCAAAGTATACACTTTCACCACCAAGCATTAAACAAAAATACAAAAAAACACAAAAATTAAAGAGTTTAAAAATAGAGAAGAAAGATGGGTAGAAGAATGGGTGGATGGGGTTATAATCCTGTTTTTATTTCTATACATCATATATTGTTTGTATTGTGTGTAGGGTATAGTAGTATACAAATCAAGGGAGATTTTTATATTCAATTCTACTTGAAATTTTTTTTTTTTTTATAATGGAGTTTATAGTGTAATCGTTTTGTTGTGACTCTATACTCATCTCTCTCAGAGTAAAAAAAAAAAAATAAAATTTTTTTTTTTTTTTAATGTAACATAAATCAAATGGTAACATGAATTTTGTTTTTAGAAAAATATTTTATTTTCTTTTATTATTGAAGTCGAACGTCCTTTATTTTATTTAATTTCTTTTTTATTCCTGAATGCTTTTGTTGTTGTTGTTATTGTAGTTATTGTATTACAGTTTTTGTTTTTGTTTTCTTAGTTGAAATTAGCTTTTAATATAAGTATATATAAAAAAAAAGGATCAAAGAACGAACATAAATGACATTGCAGTTTGTTTTTCTATTCCTTTGGTTTTTAAAGTTTTAACGAAATGGTTTAGGGGAGTGGAATGGCAAATAGAGAGAAAAAGATATGTTTTTTATTTCACCTTGGATTTTTAAAATAAGTGAAAATATTTTTATTTTAAAAATTACATAGATTTGAAATATTGTGTATATCAAAATAAGTTCAATGAATAAGATTTATTATTTTAATATGAATTTGACTAAGATTGAATTAGGATTTAAATGTAATTTTGGAATTTTATCTAGATTGTTTAATTTGGTTTTGAAAATTTATTTTCAAAATATTTTTATTTATTTTTAATATAAACAATCATATTTAATGCATATAGTATTTGATATTCAGTTTAGAATTCAGCATTTATTTTGTAATATTTTTAATTTCTATATTAATATTCAGATTCAATTCTTTCATATTTGATATTCAGTTGAATAATATTCTATATTAAACTTCAACTGTTTCATATTTTATATATCCATATTCGAATGTCATATTTGATGATTTCAATATTCTACATCATATAATAATAATAAGCCATTTATTGAAATGATTAGTTAGTTTATATTCTGTAATCAGCTTTAAATATTTCATAATCGATATTCAGCGCTCGATATTTTATATTATATTTTATAAATGTTGTTGTATTATATCTTTCTTACCTAATATTAAACTGTATATTCAGCTATTTATCAAAATGGTTAGCTATATAATATTTTATATTTAGATTAAAATATTTCGTAATTGATATTCAGCTCAATATTCTACGTTCAGCTTCATATTATATATGATAATTGTAACATGTGATCTAACCTAAGCTCATTAAGCTTTGTATTCAGCTATTTAATAAAATAAATTGTGTTCAAATATTTTTTACTAACGAAGTAATTTAAACCAATATTATATACCCTAATTTAATTTTTGTTTTCATTCGTTCAAAGCTATTTAAAGTCGTCTAATGAAGAATTTTGATCGTTTATTACGAATTATATTTAGAAAAAAAAAAAGAAATTATATATATATGAAAATAATAATAAAATTAGTGATGATTTTCAATTTTGAAAGTACATAATTTAAGTAGTTTTTAAAAATCCAAATCAATTGCAAATATTTTTAATCAATTGGGAAAAATTGCAAATAATAAGTAAATTAATAAATCCTGTTACTACATTAAGCGGGTAGGTTCTTTATTTTCAATTATAAAAACTATAATATGTTCCCAGTATTGCACCGACATTAAATTTTCTGTATTTGCCTAACTTTTAATTCTTAACCAAATTATGAATATAGCAAATGGAAATTTTTCATGATACTAAGCGCATATCGGTATGTGATTTTTACTTTATTTTCAATTCAATGGTAAAACATTACATGTTTTCAGTTCCGAATTGATAGTAATTGTTTATATTCTACCAGATTTTGAATCTGAACAATAGAATAGAGAAAAAAATGTTAACCTTATTATACATACATATATTTTCCTGGATATGTTTATTTTCTCTTAGCAGAAAACCCCAAATTTATAGATCGAGATAATGGAAATTTAACATAGTCTAAATAACCAACTTAAATACATAAATTAATTGATTAGTAAAAAATCATCAAATATTAACTATATTGGATAAATAATTTAAATTAATTAAATAGAGATAATTATTTATTTTTGTATTGAATAATTGACTATATATATATACGTATGTATATCGTCTAGATGCTTAGAGTTAATTAAATTTCGAGACGTAGCATCAAAAAAGTACAATTAAGTGCAAATTGCTTGCCTTTCCACCTACTTAATTAAACTTAGGAAATTTTAAATATTTTTTAGATATAATATGACAGAAAATCTAATCCTGTCATGACAGGAGTTGCTCAGACATAACAAACTATTGCTTTTACTATTTATAAATTGATTTATTTGAATATTGTACTCAAATTTGGTAAGAAAAGGGTTAATGAAAATTGGTATTAAACAATGAAGTTTTTTTTTTTTTAGATTTGGAATATAAATCGAAATAATTTTAATTAAACAATTGTATAATTAATTAGATTTTTTATTATAATAGTTTTAAATTAAAATCATAATTAATTAAAAAAATATTTTAAATTTCAATAAATTCGATAAATAAAAAGAAAATGCTCTGAACAATCTTTTCACATTAATGTGATGGGTTGTTCCTTATGAATAAATTAATAAATTTATTAAAAAAATTTATATTAATAATTAAATAACAAAAAAAAATATTTAACATTAAATAAAAGTTGTAGAAACAATGACAGTGTAGCGATTGAAGTTAATTGAAATTAATTTTCATTCAAATCCGTTTCAAATTAAATTTGATGTTTTGTTGGATTTCCACTAAAAACGTGCTTCTCATCTAAAAAATAATTAATTTTTCTTTTATTTTTTTCAAATATAGTTTCTATTTCAATTTTTGATATTTAAGCTTTTTATAATCTTTACCGTTATTTTTTTAATTTTAAATTAACATTAATGGTAATAAAATTTACCGTTAAATGCAAATAAAAAGCAAGAAAAACATTTTCCTTTTTTTTACATTTTATGTGATATTCCACACAAAATGGCGTCAATTTAATCATAAAACAGTTATAAAAATACACTACTACATGAGAACAGTAGTATATATAATTAAATCTTTTTTCCTTTATAAGAATTTTCTATAAAAATGGAATTTTCGGAAATTGAATAGAATTTTTTCTAGAATTGAGAAAATAGAGAAAATACCATTTAAAATATCGAATTTGTAGAATAAAGAGAATATGTACGTGTGTGCGTGTGTGTACATGAAAAAATTTTCTTTTAAATAACCGTTAGATGACCGTATATATAAACCCATATGTAAAAAGTATACTATATAGTTCTTATAGGAATTAAAGGAATATAAGAAACAATGAAAATTTGAAATTTCTATTTCATTTTGTTTCAGAATCAATATACAAAAAGAAACGTTTTTTAGTTAATCCATGCATAAATAAGTTATATACAAGTATATATATTCTATATATAAAGTTTTGTATCCATTTGAAAATGATTTCATTTAGGTGTATGTGTAAAAGGGAGATTTTTCTTCGATTTATTTTGTTAAAAACCAAGCCTTTTTTGTCTATATTGATTCTTAAAAGAATTTTTCATATTGAAAAAAAAAATATAAGAAATTTTATTTTTTTATTCAAGTACCGTTATAAAATTCCAATTTAACCGTTATATGTTTATTAATATTAAAATAAATATTATTAACTATACAATATTATAGAAAATAAAAACTAAAAAAATTAATTTTTAGAAAGTAATTTCGAATGAGAATTGTATGTATATATTATGTATATGCATATAATATGTTTTGTAAAATAGTAGAAGGAGAATAAGGCATTATGGGAACGATAAATTTTTTATATATTTTGATAGAAAATCAAAAATAAAAAAAATCAATAATTTTCAAGCAAATAAATGAAAATTATCAATAAAAAAAAATTAAAAATAATTTAAGAAACAATTGTGAATATTTATATTCTATAATTGTGAATAAATAAATGAACAAAAATAAAAGTTAAATGATAAAACTTTTTTAATTAATTGAAAAAAAAAAAAAATTATATCAATTTTTTATTATTTTCAAAAATTATAATCCCATCGTGATTATTAAAGTTGATTTTCTTGTTAAAAAGACAATGTAATGTCCCATAACAGCAGTAAACTATTATAATAAGTACTGCTGTGACAGGACAATATCATTGGCATACAAGCTTTTCTGTTATATTTAATTATATATCCTATATACATATATGGTATGTATATTTGCGCAAATATAAAGTTGAAATGAAGTTGTAAATCCATTTTTTTGGAAAAGCAAAAAAAAAAAAAGATAAATACAAATTTTATATTAAATATAAAGCCGCCATCAGTTTTCTTAAATCCTTATTCCAATTTTTTGATAAACACAATTTTTTTTTTTCATAAAATTCACTTTGCTTTCAAAATTATCCATATAGAATTTGGAGGTTATATATGTACATATATATATCATTTTTTATAATTATGTGTATAGATAAATTTTGAAAAAAAAGGGTGGTGTTTAATGAAAATAATCCTTTTATAAATTCAAATTCACCACTTTTTATCTTTAAATTTAATTTCTTTTTTTTTATTTATAAAATTTTACTCTAAAAAAATATTTTTTATAGAAAAATTTTTAATTTTCAAAATTTTTTTATTTTATTAATTTTAAAAAATTTTCCAAATTTTTTACAATTATTTTTCTTTTTTAGTATTTCTTTTAATATTTTTTTTTTTTTGTATTTTGCAAGTTATTTTCCAAATTAACGGAGAAATAACACGAACGAAAATCAAGAGCTGACTGAGGTTCTTAGGTCACATTAGGGTAGATTTTCCCTTTTGTTCCAATATAGAAAATTTATCATAAAAATTAAAAAAAAAGAATTTTTTTTTTATATATACACATTGAAATTTACACAAATACTATTAAATGTACAAATGTATCCGCATATGCATATATAGAATACAAATTTGTTTCTCTTTGTATGGTGGTGTATGTTAAATTCCAATTTCAGTATATCCAATATTATTTCTAGTTAGATTAAAGTAGTATAGAAAAATTAAAACCGGGGGTGGAATATTTTTGTATAAAATAAATTCGCTGTATAACGGGTTCTTTTACTATATTTGAATTCGTATGGGTGGCTAAAAAGATTTTATACATAAAAAAAAATAAAAAGAGGAAGATATAAGAGAGGGTTTGAAAACAACAAACGAAAAAATGCAAAAGATTGAAATAAAGAAAATTCGAGTATAGAAAAATGTTTTTTTTTTTTGTTGTTTGATTCATATGTATTTGTTTCGACGTCGCTATTCTCGTCACCGATTACAACATACCGATTTTTTTTTTGTAAAATAATTTAAAGGATACAGAAGATCCTTTTAGAAATTGTGTTATTGTTTTTAATTTCTGTTTTTAATTTTTTTTTTATATTTTTGAACAAGAATTCATATCAAGCAAGTGTGGATTTGTGTGTGTATAACTGTCCTATGCTGCTATGTTGTTTTATGGATATTGCCATGCATGAATTAAAATATCTTAAAATTCTTTTAATACATGAAATACAAATTTTATTTTTTACTAAAATTGAATCACTAATACAAATATAAAATAAAAATTTTCAAAATGAAATTTTACCGTACAATTTTTATTACATATATTAATGCATGTGTATAATCCTGATCTACTATATATGAATATGTATTGGTGAGATATCCATGAAAATAATATAACATGGTACATTTATTTAATGGGATTTTATGACCAACATATTTGCACAAAAGGACTTTGAAGTTGAGATATTAAAAAAAAAAAATAATAAAAGGATAAAAATTAAAGAATGATATCGAAAAATATCACAAGATAAATTAATTTTAAATTAATTTTTTTTTCATGTTTGAATTTATTTTTACATGTGTATCCATATATACAAACTATATAAAAATTACCTACCTAACATTAATGAAAGGTTTTGCTTTTCTCATTTTTTTTGTTTTTAATTGACCAAGGGGTTGATAAACGCTAGAAATAGAATAAAAAGAGCTTAAAAATGATGGCTGGAAAATAAATGATAATTTTTACCAATTCTACCATATAGCAAAAAAGCATACATTTCAAACAAAATTATCGAGTTTGTGAGATTGTATGTGTGTGTGTGTGTGTGTTTGATTGTGTGAATGAAGATTTAAGAAAAATTGTTAAAAGGATGCGTTGAGCTTATGCTTAATTCTGAAATACCTGTTTCTGATTATTTGTGTGCATGTGTATTTTGAGATAGAGATATTATGTTTTATGTGTGTGTGTGTATGAATTCAATGGAAAAGTGTGTATAGTTTAGATATCGATAAATATATTTTGTTGTTGTATTTTTTCTTTTTATAATGCTATAATATATACTCTGCTAGTGATGCTGCTTCTTGCTGCTGCCGCTTAATTCATTTTATGCTGAATAATTCCGGCTTTTAAATTCATGTTAAATTATGAAAAATACAGTAGTGAGCAGTAAAATTCAGACATGTACATTTTTTTTTGTAAATTCATAGTAAATTTTTAATAATGTTTGTAGGTACATTAGTATATAATAGGATTTTTTTTATATTAACTATATTATTAAAATATTTATTTTATTTTAAATTTAATTTAGTATTATTTTAGTTTTAATCATATTTTTTATATGATGAGTTGAAATTGTTTAACTATTTTTTATAAATTTCATAATTTGTAATTTTCTTATAACATAAGGTGGTTCATATTTCAATTCAATTAAATTATTTTGTTTATCCATTAAGATTGGAGATCTAATTTTAATTAATCAACATAACTGAAATATAATTTATATATCAAACTAATGCTTAGAAGCGAGCACATCAGATGTCTATTTCTAAACGAAAGCTTGCTATATTTGATTGTGCAGTGTGCAATATATGATCATGCAGTAGGATAAGTAAGACACCGCCGCTTTTGATTAGAAAAATCTAAAAATATATTAAACCAGATAAATGTTAAAATGATAATGATAATGATAAAAGTCTGAGTTAATACCTATACATGTCAATAACTATACATTAATAAAAAATACTTCTAAAAGTGAGACCAAACTAGTTTAAAATATTACCAAAATATTTATTTCTAATTGGAACATTCTTGGAATTTTTATGGGTTCGTTTTAACTTACGATTTACTGTTTCTCTAAATTTTGACGTTAAAATTATGAAATATATTTTTATATGAAATTCTGAACTTAAAATGTTAAAAATTAGAACAAAATTTGTTTTGTTTTTAGAACTTTTTGTCCATATTTATAACTAATAATAAAATTTCGTGTCTTTACCGTTGCAGTAAGATTGAAAAATATCAAAATTTTATATATCCATTTTACTAATGGCTATAACTACAATCTTATCTACAAGTCCTTTTTTGCTAAAAATAAGGTTTTCGGGTAGTTCAAATTTCCTTAGCTGTTAAAGTTCAATTGAAAATCGCCGAAGAAATTCAAAATATTAACTGTAAAATAAAAATGATTCAAACCGTCTGAATTTTATTTTACACTACTGTATATAGGTAGGTATATATCATGTAAAATGTAAATGTTATATTATATTTGTACATATATGTATAAATATTTAAATGTAGCTATGTATATAAATGAAAATTTTATGTACAAAATTTTTGTATGCATTCATGTATGGATTGAAGGTATCCTCTGTAAGGGAGGGTGGCTGAGAAGTGAAGTGAATTAATTTTACGTCAAATAGACTAAAAATATTTGTTTTACTTCTTTTAATAACTGTGATTTTACTTTTATATTTTAAATTTCCATACATCGTCATTTACATATTTACATTTTGTTTATTTTTTTTATTTTTTATTGTATATATTATACACATTTGTTTTATTCCCTATACATAAGTAAATGCTCATTTAAAAAAAAATAAAAAAAACATGAAAAAAGTAACATGAGACTTAAAAAAAAAAAAAAAAATTGAATGACAGTTCGACAATGATTTAAGCCTTTCATTATATACCGTTTATACCGTTATACGCATAGTTGCACTTGAATATTATGTTATTATTTATATATATTTATCATCATATGGATTCAGGAAAATTTAAATAAGAAATGTAGTAAATAGAAACGAGGATCAAGCGGGCACATTTATTCAAGTATTTAAAAAATAAAATTTCACCTTTTTTTATGTTTATAATACATTTATATATATATATATATATTATATTTATGATGATGTGTTTATATATTATAGGCACTTACTTAAGAATAAAAATTATGTTTGAATAAAAAATGTACAAAAACAATTACAATATTTAAATATGATGAGAATGGCTAAAGGAAAAAAAAACTAAAACTGGGTTAAAGCAATCTAGGAAGCAATAGAAAAATAAATAAAAAAGGAAAATATTTAACCTATATTTTTGAAGTCTACATATTTTATTTTTTCTACTCTTCATTTCTTCAAACTATTTTAAATTTAAATTTGTTCTATATAACATTATTTATAATTATTGTTGAAAATATAAATATTATTTTTTGCGGAAAGAACTATGAAAGGACATTTTATATTATGAAGATAGAATTTTTTTTTTAATAACTACAATAGTGTCAATTTTCACTATATGTATACTTATCATCATACTCCTTATTTAATATTCCCCATATATACTTTTTGTTCTGAAGTACTAAAATCTTAAAATTAAATTTTTAGTGGTACCGGTTTTTTTTTTGTTTTAGATGTTTTTTAATGTGTATATGAGGCATATTATTATACCGTGAACGTTAAATTGAACATTTTCTTAATCTAACCTATAGAGATATCAAGAATGGTAGAGCAACCAGAGTAAGGCTTTCCCTAACAATATAGAAATTATTGCGTGCAGCAAAATTGGTGTTCTAATCTTTTTTCTCCCACAGAGTGGCTCTGGTATGATTTAGGGTGGCTGAATTTTAGAGAATGATCCCCTACTAAAACAATCAACAACAATAGATACATCACTCGAGTCCTGGAATTAAAAAAAAAAACAATTTAGTGCTAATTGGTTTTTCAAAACAACAAGAATGGTCACTTTCACCTATCTACCTATTTGCCTATTAAATATACCACTATATAGGAATCTATAAAAGCAATACTTAAAGTTATTCACAAAAATATCGTCAAATAATAATAAAACTGTCAGGAATAAACGAAAATCAACAGGGAGTCCTGCAAAATCCCTAAAACTACTGGACTATTTTACTAAGAATATCATAGCAAAGTACAGGCACATTCTGTGAGTTAAATAATTATTAAGTTATGTTAACAATTAAAAAATATATATATAATTTGTATATAAACATATGTATGTATTTGGTTTATATACAAAAAGTAATAAACGTTCAATTGGATACGAATTTATATTTAATATATTAGTACTGTTAATACTCTAATAATATCTGTAAAACTTTGCACGTCGGTGAATTAAAGTAAAACGCAATGACAGGAACCCAAAAATTGAAATGTGAAGCTTTTTCAAAATATTACCGCAAAAAATTACCAATTAAAAAATAAAAATAAGTTAAAAAGTAGTAATTTTTCAAATAAATCATTTATAGAAAAGCATATCCAAGCTCAAAACCCATATAGGAAAACTACTGCTTACAAGTAAAATACAATAACCATTTCTTAATTTTAAAACATCATAAAATCAATAAAATATAAAAAATTCAAATTACAAGTATTTTTTAAAGCCATCAAAACAATTAAAATTATCCAAAAAAATAAAATACCTAAAAATTTTAAATTTCCCTGGTTTGTGTCTTTGAATTAGCCACCTCAAAATTTTTCTAGTAGACCAATGCAGGCACATACTCAAATTTAAGTGAATGTTTATTTTGTAAAGCAAAATAGGTATAGACATCTTGTTTCGCTATCTTTAAAAATTCACTAGATTTTCTAAAAATCCTTCTTATATAGGAAAACATCAGAACTAAGACATCACAGGACTTATATCAAGGACAAGTTTGATTATGTCTTCAATTTTTTTCTGTAGAATTTTTGTTGTATATCTACTAATTTAAATGTGAAAAACTATATATATTGTAGAGTACTTCGCCTTCATGATAGCATAGTTCTATTTTATTTTTAGTGATAACCAAAACTCTCAATTGGGGGTGAAATTACAAAACTACCTTCTTCTTTCTGTATGCAAAAAAAATTTAAACCAGAATGAACAGTTGTACATCGGTAACTCTACGGAGATAACAACAAGGAGATTAGAGAATACCCTATGTAATAAAAATCTTATGTATGTTAACAAAAATTAATTGTTTTACGAATGTTACGTCGGATATAGCTAGTTAAGTTATAATTTGTATATTCTAGAAAACTAAGTTATATAAGTTGTGATATATATCGTATCGAAATAATTACAAAATAACAAAACTCAAATTGAACTAGAAACTTTACAACAGAAATACTAGAAGTTCTTCCTCTACGAAAAAGCCAGTCTGAATTTCAATCTGTGTATAAAGTATCAAATTATCTAGAATTAAAAAAAGGTAATGTAGGGTAATTTAAAATAGAAGATGATAGTAAGATAAATTAAAGAGCTTCTTTCTTACTTATACCTCAATGTAGGGCCGAGGGGTCATATGACAATGATGACAGGAAAATATAACGAATTTTATTAGTACCGTAATCAAAAGTACATATAAAAATTAATCACTGGTTGTAAAAGATTGTTCAAACACGTAAACCAAAAATAGCAAAAGTAAAAGCTTCTAAAAGCTTTTTATTCTATATTATAAAATGTTTAAATACTGTATTCCAAAAAATTTATTTTATTTTTGATTCGTTTGATTGCAATATCATTTTCTATTTAAATTCAATAATAACAATATAATTTAAATACAAAATTTCATATTATATATCTACATAAATAATATATAATATATAACACATAATATATGTATCATCAATATTGTAAAGAAAATAAAATATTCAAACTTTCAACAAAAATAATAAAAAAAAAAACAATAAAAATAAATAAATTATGAATGTTGTTATAAATGTAATATAATTATTATACTATTCTATGTGTGTCCTTCCTTCCTTAGCAACTAAAATATTCATATGCATATATTATGTAATATTAAATTAGTATATATGTAGGTATATAAATTTATACATATTAATGCACATAATTTAATCTGTGTATACATATTTTCTGTTATTTATGAATGAATTTGATTGAATAAATGAATAAAAAACTAAAACAGAAATATCTTAATTTATTTAAGAAATGAAAAACTATATTAAATATTTATTAGAAATTAATTTAATTAAAACTAGTTATATTATAAAACTATTATAGGATATACATATATAAATAAATATATAATTCTTTAAAATAATTAAAAGGTCTTTAACCTTTTAATTGAATAGTTTTCAGAAATATGAAAATTTTATTCTGAAATTAATTGGATAAAGATTAAAAATTTATATTGATATGAATGTATTCGTTTGATTATTTAAATAAATCGTTATGAGTTAGTTTTAATGCAACATTCATAATCTTTATGTTTATAGGATAATTCATTGACCTGAATCAAATTTACTTGCTTCAATACTGTTGTAGGATTCGAATATTCTGTGGTAGGTATCACAATGGACCTCCTTTGTCTAAATTTAGGCAACCAAACCTACCTACGGTACCTATCTATAACCTTAGTAATATATATTGCATATACTTTAGATATATTTATGAGTCCACATGTAAATATATAATATATTTACGGGCATTGAATAATTATTTAATTCAACCAAAGTTGAGAACTACATTTTCTGTGACATCATAATCAAATTCATCATCAACATATTATTAATGTGTATATTTAAAAGAATTTTTGGAAATTCTATTGTTAATTAACTCTTTTATAAAACATATAGTTGTATAGAATAGAATATAATATATACATAATACATATAAGGACTAAATTATCCTTTGAATAAAATCAATTTTATTTTTTGTTTATATTATTTAAATTATATGCACGCCTAAAATAAATGATTGTTTTTTTTTTTATTTTCCAACCACAATGTCAATTTATATTAAAAAAAAAAAAAAAAAAAAAAATAAGGCATGCCTGCGCCATGCATATGTCCTTTAAAAGTTTAATGAAACAAAACTAAATTTATTTTTTTTTTTTCTTTTGTAATTCTCTAGTTGACTACCCTTTGGGGATTTTATTTCATTGTTGTTATACTTTTGTTCTTATATTTTTTAATTTTTGTTTTAATATATGTATGCGTGAGTGTTCAAATGTACATTATAAAAATTAATAATATTATCAGAGAATGCATAATAAGAAAACGAACCCCTTTCATTTACCTAAATATATATATATTAAGATTTACATTTTTTCACTATATAAATACCTGTCTCATTCTTTCTCTCTATTTTACCGTTGTTATCAATTTTTTTAGCACTTTAACCCTTTGAAGTCCATATTAACAAATTTAAATTTGGAATAAATATTAACTGTTTGTGCTAGTTGTTTTTTCAACTGACACAATTCAATTTGGATCTATAACAGAAGAAAAGGCCCCCAACTATAATAAACTTTAGCTGGCTTAACCCAAATTAAGGAAATGTACGATTACATGTAAATTGTATTGTGCAGCCATAATAGGAATATCAGAGAATTTCGTTAAGTTTTCGTTAATTTTAGCTGGGCTTGAGGAAAGTGCGATTTCATTCGCACATTCTGTACGGAAATTTGACATTTGATGTTGACATATTATTAATTGAAAATTTGTGATATAAAATAAAATAATTATTATTATTTATCCTTTTTTTTATTAGTATTTGTGGCTGTTGAAATAAATAAAAAAAATTATAAACTAAGTACGTGTTTTAGTTAATTTCTTACTATCCACAGGAACAAAATAGAATCACTATATACAAAACATAGTATACAAAAAATAACTCATAAATATCAAGTGTAAATTATAAGGTAAGGTATAATAACATTATACCTTATGTGTAAAAACGCAAATTATTTATAATGTTAAAATTAGATTAAATAAATGTTATTACAACAATATTATAGCCAGTCGACATTCTGGTTGGATTGGTTCTCTTATTGACATCTTCACCAAGTCGAGTTTAATTAAATTTAAAAGAAGGTCATAAATTTCTGGCTTCATTCTGGTATAAATACAAAATTGTTCATTGTCAAGCTCCTTAATTTTTTGAAAGGTAACTTTAAAAAACCCATTTTTTCTTCTATCTCGGTTTATTACCCGAACACTACAAGAAAGTTTTTTATTTTCCAATTCGTTCTTTAATTTTGTTTAATTGATTAATTCTCTGCATTATCAGAACCAAACACTTTAATTGTTGTAAGCTGATATTTTTCATCATAAATTTGATTTGGATTAAGATTGTTTTAGTTTGATTTTGATTTTGATTTTGATTTAAGATTTAAGATTGTTTTGATTTGTTAAGAAAATTTGAAGTTTTCAAATATTTACATACATATATTCAAAAGTATGTACTTTTTTTTAAAGAATTATTTTTTGGTTAAATCCATGTACATTGTTAATTTGATTAAATTGAAACTCATGTTAATTTTATTTTATTTTTGTTATTTATATTTAGATTTAGTTATTTTCTGATATTTTATTTTATTTAAGATTGTTTTAGATTTCGATTTTGATTGATAAGATTTGATTAAGATCGTTTCCAAAAATTTTACGTTTTCAAATATTTACATACATATATTCAAAAGTACTTTATTTTAAAGAATTCTTTTTTGGTTATATTTACAATTCATAAATGTCAAAATCACTTAAGTTAGCTTAAGTCTATTATGGGTAACTTAAGCAAATTACAAAACTTTAGCAGGCTTTTCGTTTAGTTTTGACATTAGCTTAAGCCAACTTAAGTTCATTATGTTTGGGCCTAAACTTATAAATTCAGATCTGAAATTTTAAAATAAAACTGAGAATATAAATTGATCTCTCTTTATAATAAGAGTTTAGCTCTCAAATTTGTAAATAAAACTGATAATATGAATTCAGCTCTCAAATTTCAAAATAAAACTGAGAATATGAATTCAGCTCCCTTTATAATACGAATTCAGCTCGCAAATTTGAAATATATAATTAAACATTATTTCCCTTTTAGAAGTATTGAATATCTTATCTTTTACAGCAAAAATTGGAAATTAAAAATATTTTATGTAAAGTGCACTCTAACACATGAATCAAAGGGTTAATATAAATAATTATTCTCTTGTTTTTATTTCATAAATTAAAATATAATTTACTTTTATTGTGTAAGTATGTACATATGTACAATATATATTTTTATTAAATTTTGTGAAAAGATCATTTTAATTTTATTTATTTTTTCAGTTTGTTTATCTATACCTACCGTTATTATTATTTTCCTGTATATAGGACAATCGCAACTGATATCAGTATAATGCTTCGTTGAAATTAGAAAAAATAACTAACAGCATATTTACCTATTTGCTGTCATATTATATATAGAAGCTAATATAATAAAGTATTAAAATATCAAGTGTGTCACTTTTTTAATGTATTTTTAACTGTATATATAGTATTAATTTATAGTATTTGGAGGAATAATTTTTAAGGATAATAAAATTACAGAAAACGCACCTTATTTTTTATTATTATTATTATTTTTATTTTCATTGTAAAACATAACAGAAAATTATTATTATTATTATTATAAAAACAAAAAAACTGATATGATAATGTCAAACATACGCAATTTAATTTATTCCAGTTGTGAAATGGATAAGCACAGAAAAAAGTCATATTAAAAAAAAACGTATTAACAGTTTTTTTAATGCCCCAAACATTAGACACACATCCACAAAAAACACATAATTTTGCACAAAAGAATAAACAAAAAACAAATAAAAAACAGAAACAAAATAAACCATTTACCTTTTTAGCAACATGTTTTTATCTTTTTATTGTTTTTTTTTTTTTGCAATTCTCTGTTATTAGGCCTTTATAAGTGTTCTTAATGTTAAAATATTCTATTTGATGTTGTCTAAATATTCTCATATGTATAAATGTCTGTTATATATAGATTATTTTTTCTATTTATTCAAAAAAGTGTCCTCTTTTTTATTTTTTTTATTAGTATTAGTATCTCTGATTTTTTTTATCAAATAAATTACCCTGGCTTAGTGTACGGAGGACAAAATTTTAATTAAATTATTCTACTGAAAGTCGAGTCGAAAAATCAAATTTTTGATATGTATAGAAAAATAAGAACTATACAAATGGTATTTGCACTGACTAAATATCAGTTGCAATATGCGATTAACACTGATGCGGTGAATACTGGTGCTCTATATACTGCTCATTTTAGCCAGTAGCTATCATCTAATTTTACTTTCTGACTAAAAACTATTTCCATGAAATTATTAGTATACTAGAGACTCTTTTAATGGCTAAATAATATTCAATTAGCATGGTCTAGTGATGTAGAGGTTTGATTATACAATCAATCCAACACAATATTTTTGTTTTAGTTTTGAAATTAGTATGACTTGATGAAAAAAAAATAAATTCTCATAAGCCATATTTTGTTGAGCACATCGATTCTCACCGAAGTCAAGCAATATCGGACCTCGATATTGTCATATTGTATTTTCTTTCCTACTTATTCGCTATAGAAAGAAATTAGAATTTTGTTCACTATAGGAAAACTATTTTTGCTTATCTTATCATTTTAATTCTGTCATTTACAAATAAAATGTGATACTGGCTATTATTTATTTATTTCCTGTTTTTTTTTTTAATTGTATAAAATAAAAATATCTATGCATGCAGAGGTAAACATAAAAATAAATATGAATTAAATCTATTAAAATAAACAATGCGATGTATTGATAACACATAGTTAATAACTTTTAAAGCATTATTCACGGATAGCTCCTTTAACGGACTTTTTAATAAGAAATTAAATATCCTTTAATTATATGCAAGAAAAAAGGTATATTTTTATCGCTTTAAAAATTTACATATTTCATTTTACAGTTTGAATAATTTTCAGTCATATTTGCATAGAAAAATTATTATCAAAAAAAACAAACAAAAAAATATATACAAATCGATACACGCATTCGCATTGCATATTTATATATGACGATATTTAGAACTTAGTTTACAATAATGGAGCATTTTTGGTTTAGAGAGATTTATATAAGATGAGAAGGTGTACTGTACGCACTCGCAAGTCCTTAAATACTTGTCAAATATAATATTCAAGTAGATTAGATCAGATTAATAGTAAATTAATTTAAATATCAATATTCCATATTTATACCTATACACTTTCATAGATTAAAATCTATACGAAATTATTCTGTTAATCTAAGTTTCTAAAGATTTTTTTAATTGAATTATTTTTTTGTAAAATGAAACAATGTTTTCTCTATCAGTCCAATACAATAATGTGTTGCGTAATCAATCTGCATAATTAACAAATCTGATGAACTGCAATTTTATCTCAGCCTATGGAAATTTAGAATTACAAACCAATTAACAATGTTCATTTGTAGTATATTAATTTTCTGTCTCCTTTTCATTTGTAGCTTTAAGACTTACAATCATTTTTTTAACTTTATTTTTAATAATAAATTATATTAAATAAAATTACCTTTTTATAAGTGTATGATTAAAAATTTTATTTTGATCATGTGAATTGACACCATTAAATTTTTTAGTTTACACACCTATTTAATAAAAAAAAAAAAAAGGTGACTAACATTTCTAATAACTGCTGTTATATATATACAGTAAATGAACAGTTAAAATGAAGAAAAAAACACTTGTTATACGCATTACACATCAAAACGTCCTTATAAATATGCATACGGATATGTAATATAGGTATGTAAGACATGTGTGTACTATTTATACACGAAATATATAAACAACTAATAAAAATTTAATGTGTTAATTCTAGTTTCTTATACTCGTGTATATATATATTATATGTCTAATTTTTTTTTTTTGCAATTTATTTGCATTAGACACCCGTGGCGCCATTTCTATGTTTCCTAATTACTATTTTCACCTTAAGATAAAACATTTTGAAATAAAAAAAAAATCATAGGTCTATTATATCTACTTACCCAGATTTGAACAAGATACTTCATAATGAAAGGGAGGTTTTTAAATAATTATCAGTCTATATTTGTATTGTATATATATATTATATGTGTACGTGTATTGTATTTTGTAACAAATATAGGTATAAAACTATTCTAAAAATGTCTACTGACACCTATACAATTTTTGCGCTTCTAGTTTATTTAAAATGAAATTATCCGGTTAACATTTCGTTTGTAATACTTTTTGAATAGAAATAAATTTATACGGTGGTTTTTCGAAAATAACCAGTCATACTTTTAGGTAATCATGTAACTAACTGCCTTTTGGTGATATAAATGTGATATTGTGTATTTGGTTTTTGGGTCTCATAACGTCTGATCAAAGAGATCTATGGCACAGATTGATAGTGCTTTAGAAGAGAACTTACATCAGTTTTAAGGTTTTATTATTATTTTATTTTATCTGGCTGGAATATTTTAGGTAAAAAACTAAACCCTTGGGATGAATTTTACTCAACTAAGAGTACATAATCTTCACTAATTAACTTTCATTAACGATATGGAATAGGCTATAAGTATATAATAATTAATAAAATATATTTATATAGTATAACAGTAGCAAAACAAAAAATCGTAAAATTTGCTTGAATAAACCTGTCTAAATTAATTGAAAAATTTAAATAAAACCATTATCTACCGACTACCATACATCTAACCATTTCATTAAACAAAATTATTAATTCGTTTTTGCAAATTAAGATTTATCACAAAATAAATTTATATAAATATAAATTTTTTAAAACCTTTACATCATTTTACTTTTAATAAGATTTATCATTTGAACAAAAATTATATGAAGCTTCCTAAAGTTATTTAGAACTTGTGTCATATGTGAAATATATTAGTTATTAAAAAGGGAACTTTTACAAATAATATTCGTCATTGTTTCATATGTTTTTTTCGCCCCCCCTGAATTAAATTTCAGAACAATGCGATGATGATGATGATGATGATGATGATGATTGTTTCACATTACTATATTTGATAGTGGGTCATATCACAATATTTAATAGTGTCAACTATTTTTGTTAGAGAATATTTATACAAAAATATTTGAAACACAACCTTCTAAATTTATTAAATATATATATATATATATATATATATATATATAATATATGTATTTTTGTTTTTTTTACTAAAAACTTTTTCATTCAATTTAATTTTTTTTTTTATATTATTGCACATGTCAGGATTTCTATTCGAATTAATTCTTTTTTTTCTTTTTTTTTTCTTGTGTCCTCTGAATTTCACTTTAATTTTTTCTATATATTTTTATCTCGTCCTTTTTGTAAGCATGCATATTTATTATTTTGTGATTCACCGAGCCATCTTTTGAATTATAAAATAAAAATTCGAATACACTTTGCATCATGGCTACAAAATATAAAATCAGTGCTTACGAATCAACATTCAAAAATTAAATTTATATTTCAGTGTTGGTCAACCTTTTGTTTATGTTTATTCCATAATTTAATATTTTTATTTAATCTTTTGATTAAATGTTGTGCGACAATGGTTTAACCGAATCATTTTCCTTATAATTTTCCATTCGAATGTACATCAAGTTTTTACTCATCATTTTCATTCCTTTTATTAATTATCGATCCATTCGTTTTATTAACAAATAGATATGTGAGGTTTATATGAGAAATAGTATCAATTGAATATTTTTACTGATTTTCCATTTCCATGTTATATGTCTTATTACAGTCTATATTCCAAAATCTAAATATTTAAAATGTTTCACTTCTTCAAACAGAAAAAAAGTTTTCCAGAATTTATTTCGTATAATCATATCAAATATGTATCCAGCAATCATTCTTTTCTAATTTCTTCTATTCAAATCAAATAATTAAATATTTTTTAAGGCATTAAAAGTTCTAAATTGAAAAAAATACATTCCGCATATATTTTATGGTTTTTTATGACCTTTTCAATCACTCCTGAGGAGACAGAGGTTATTCACAAACATATTTATTTTTAGTCTATTAGCTTATATGTGGTTCTACTCGTAGGTATATACTTTTAAAATTTAATAAAATTCTGTCTGTGTTTTATCTTATCTTATTTATTCTATCAATTCACTTATGGATTTTAGCGATCGCATTATGTGTGCAATGATCTCATAAAATTATACTACTGACTGACATAACACCCTGAATAGGGTAAATGGAAGAATAAGGCTGGCTGGTGTGGACCAATCTAATTTTCTATATACCTCAGATATAATATCACCTTTTTTTCTAAACCTAGCTTACCTTTAACGTTTCTTTCAATGATAAGTTGCAGCGAATTTTACATTTCATTTCGCATAAAATGACCGAAGTTTATTTTTCTTATACATTGATATACTGAGGTATTTGTCTTTGTCTGAAAAAATTTCAACTGCAGTCAATTCGTTCAATAACAAAAAAAAAATACAAGTTTTTATGACTCTTCTCTTTCTATACCACATCACTAAAATTTATTTTTCGAAATTTAATTATTTTTACGATTTTAATTTCAAGTAGCTAGGTATCTAAAGTTTAAATTAAAATATACAATTTTAAATTTAAAACCAGTGTTACCACAATCATAATTTTTTATTTTCAACTGTAATATAAATTTTGTAAAAAAAATTGTACTTTAAAAAAACAAATCTTACATATTTATATAATATCTAGTGCACTAAAACGGTATAGCTCTCATACTTTTAAATTTTATTACACATAGAGTACATAAATATTACTATATTCTTGCATATCCATACTACGTATACGGTATACTACGGTACTACATATTATGTATACTACGGTAATGTCACAATTAAAATAGTATCAGCAGAGTTGTAATTTTATCTAAAAAAAAATCAAAATAATAAAAATAAGAAAATATTTTCTATATATAAGGTGAAAACAACCCATATTTACATCTTCATACTTGTAAATAACAATAAAAGTATATTAAATTCCCTTATAAATGCATATATAAGTATATATTTTCAAAGTAACACAAAAAATACCTATATCCTTCCAGGACAATAAAAACATAAATCTATATTATAGCATATATTATAAATTATATATATATGCATATATATACATATATATTTCTTTTTAACGGTCAAAAGAAACAAAAAGAAACAAAATTATTGAATTGATTTTCTTAACGTACTCTACAATTTCTACGATTCCAGTCTCAAATTTAATTTCAATTTGTTTGCCCGGAATACAAAATAGTTATAAAAAAAAAATTCTATATTTAAGAAAAAAAAGGGCTTTCTTGAACACCACTCTTATACATATGTATATCAGTATCTTATTTTTCTATTCCATAAAATATTTTCTCTTCACTTAAACAAGAAAAAACCGTTGGTGTAGTTAAAGTATGTAAGCAATATTTTATTTAGCAAAATAAGGAATAGAAGTCCTGAACAAAATATTTATATAATGATGTGATTCTATTATTTATTATATGTCTGTATATAAATATATCGTGTATATAAGTCGATTCATGTATACATTTAATGTATAATATAAATAAAAAAAATAAAAAAAAGTAAATAGTAACACAGGAGCCGGATAGCAACTACTAAAACAACAGCGAGCAATGAAAATTATATTATTTTTTTTTTTGTATTTTGATACCATGTAGCGGGCTCTAAAAAAGTACAATAAAATTTATATAACACACACACGTGCACATATAGTTAAAAAACAAATAAAAAAAAACAAAGCCAAAATAAAAAATATGCAGTATGAGAAATTGGGGTAAATATAAGAATTTTACCATTTTATCTTGGTTATATTTCAATATATGTATGTACTACATATACATATATATCATTACAATTAATTTATATATGAATATATATATATATATAATACTATATATAATAGAAATATTTATTTACTTTATTATACATAATATAAATAAGTATATTGTAGTTACAGAGTGTCTCAAAGTACAATTATATCTTAATATAGTCAGATTTGTTCATATTCCAGTATTTCATCCTCCAGTACCAGTACCAATATTTTTTACTGGAAAATTTTTCAAGTACCAGTATCAGTATGATTTACTGGTACTTAAAATTACCAGTAACCAGTAAAAATACTGGTACTAGTCATCACCAGTATTTTTCCAGTACTACCAGTAAAAACCAGTACCATCAGTAAAAACCAGTACCATCAGTAAAAACCAGTTACATCAGTAAAAACCAGTGCGAGCAACTGGTTACTGTTTCACTTATTTACTGGTAATTTTAAGTACCAGTACTTAGTACTGGTTTATTGGTAATTTTAAATACCAGTAAATAATACTGGTATTGGTACTTGAAAAAATTTCTAATAATTGTAAAATAGTGGTTTTTTACTGTACTGGAAAAGGAACAACTCTGTATGTAGTTCAGTTTGGACCTTGGACTAACAAGAGAAATACATACATGCCACTGCACCAGTAAAAATAATTCATATTAATATAAGAATATTTCAACAAAAGCATTGTGCAAATTTACCCCTTATAAACATTATTAAACTTCAGAAATTATCAATGAGATTGCAAATAATAATTACGGTCTTGAGTAATATAAAAAATAAATTCAAAATCACAAGATTCATGTTCGATATGTATTTCAATTTATAGATAATTCGAAACAGTACTAATCAATTACTTTTTTTTCTCTTAATTTCAAACAAAATTATGCTTATAGTCTTTGATTCTATTTTGATTTCATTTTGGTCCTTTTTCTGTTATCAATATTTAAAAAAAAAAATTACAAATAAATATATAAACAAGTAGACATCTAACAAGTGAATATAAAGGCATTTGTGTATTTATAAAAAGGTTCAAACTAAATAATTCTTTATATCCTTACCCGCTCCCGTACTCGAATTCGTAATTTTTTTTTCAATTACTGTCAAAAATTCGTAAATACCATTAAACCAAAATCATCTCAGCGTATCAATATAATAAAATCAATATAATTTCAATATATTTTTTTTTTTTTAGATTGGAATTTTGGAATTTTTACTTTAGGATATTCGGCCATAACCATTTATAATTTAGGAAAGCTGAATCAGAAAAATTAGAGAACAAATTTTATTCATTTTGATCATGTTAATTGAAATTTGCAAAATATTTTTGTCATACACTCTGTATTAATATAAATATATATTATACATAAATTTGTTTATATAATATTTATAATATTATATAGCTATATGCAGTTATATTTAAAAATAAATATAAAATATTTCACTGTTATATTTTCTTCAACTTCAACACATATAATATAATATAATATGATATATATATAAATTTAACTGTGTTAAAAAGTTTACTCTAAGGATAAAATTTTGTCCTTATGCTTTTAAAATGATGTATTCTTGTATTGTACATATATTTTTATATAATATATACATAATATATTAATAATATATTATATGTATTCCTTTGTATCTCGGATTAAAGTACTAAAATATTTTATTAATTTATGTGATGAATTTATATTAATATTTAAAATTAAAATAAATATGTAACATACATCTGGATGTATAATGTATACTAGACTAAGTATTTACATATATATGATAATATATATACAATTATTTATATATGAAAATGAAGATAAATTTTCAAATTTAAAATCTTTGGAAGTGTAGTGACATCTGTTGGAGAAATTTTAACAACAACAATTTTCTTATTTTAAAAAAAATGAATCTGCATGTATGCATGTGTGTGTATATATTGTAGCAAAATATTTTTTTAAATTAATTGATTGCTCTGAAATATAAGAAATAAAATAATATTTTAAAGATAGTTAAATTTGGGGATGTAATGTAAATGTCTATACTATACTATAATCAGGTTCTATGATATAAGTTTAAAATAGACAGATGGATGCACTGAAAACAGTGCAAATGTAATACAAAAATTAATTCTAATGAAAATTACTCAACAACTAAAATAATATGAATAAGTAGAATCCTTTTAAATGTTTTTTGTTTTTATAAGTTCAAAACAAAAATTTCAGTATATACGAAGGAGGTATATACGAAGGAGGTTTGAAAATTTGACAGATATTTTAAAAGTTTATTTTCAGGATATTCACAGGACTGTCACAGCTCAGAACAGGACCATGATCTGTTCGGAAAATAGGTAGGACTATAGGGCATCGCTACATATTAATGCGTTACCTATAGTAATATGGAAACATTATAAATAAACTCATTAATGAGCTGATCATGAGCAATTAGATAAATATTTTTATTTCAGCAACAAAAACTAATTTATATTAATTGTACATATTGATCGAAAGTTAATATGTATTACAATTTTAAATACATATTGAAGAGATGAGAGAGCGAGCAGTAGTCGTTTTCTCTTTAATGAGCTATATCAACTTTAATCATCAATAATGTTGTCAATCAATCAATGTTGTTGATGTTCATCAAATACAAAATTTTATAAGCAAAGCAATAATTACAAAACTTAAATTTTTTTTATTACGAAGTAAAATTAAATATTCGTTATGAAATACGGATAGAAGAGATATTTATGAGTTCTTAGCTTAAATGAAAAATTTTTATGTACCATAAAATAAATTAAAAAAAGAACTCATCAATGAACTAATTAGATTTAGGAAGAACTAATTAGTTTTAGGAGGATTATATAAATATTCCATGCGAATATACTTGCGCATTTCGAGCTTCTCTTTCATTAATTTGTCTAAAAATAGTTCGCTCGGACACAGTTAACTGTGAGGTATTTGACAACCAAAATTTTATAAATACGTACGTATTTATAAATATAAGCATACGATTAAAAATAGAATCGTGATTCCATCGACTTTATATACAGGTGATAGTGTATGGTTCATGAGCCCATAATCATATTTCTTTTATAGGAGCAAACAGGACAATTGCATAGACTATTACAACCTATAATTGTACAGTGTTTATTAATTGATTATTCCAATTCGTTTTATTTAGTATACCATATAAGTTTTAAATTTATTAGTTTTTCATATTGTGATTCTCCTCTATAATTTTTTCAAACATTTAAACATTTTTTTTTTTTAATAATTTCAATATTAAATATTTCAATTAAATCCACACTTTATAAATAAGAGTGAAATGAAATAATAAAAAATAAAAAATAGCAAAAAACAATTAATTTTAATTTTTTTTTTTTTTTTCAAAATTCATTTAAATTTCAACTACACTGTTTCATCTGTCTGTCCTTTTATACCATCAATTACCATTAATTGGAAAGTACCCCGATATAATTGTAACAAAAGAATAAAAAAACCAAATCAAAACAGGATTACTGCTGCTCTGTATTTACTGCGCAATGTTTACAATATTATTGTTTTATTGAATTCCTCTTTCATTTAACCCTCCCTTAGCTCATCCATATTCTTGCATATTTTTCGGCTCTTTAAAATTAAGAAATACAGAAACAAAAAACTGAATTGAAAATGTTATTAACCGTTATAGTTCTATAGCGCGATGTAAATCTACACATATACATAATTCCATATATAATAAAATTAATCCAAACGAATGAATATATGTATGTATTTTGTGTTATATATGTAAAAGAAGCTATATGAATTCATATATGCATCCAAACATACATTATCCTGTTTTTTTTTTTTTTTGTTTTTAATAATTTTCTTTTGCGCACAAGTGCTATTTGATATTTGGAACACTTATTAATACTAACAAAACAATTTAAACAAAAAAAAAAAAATTTTATTAGAAAATTTTTTAGCACTATTTTATACAATTATATATTATAGATATTCATATATGTATAGTATGTAGATATGTATATGAATCTATAAATTTGAAGAAAGAGAAAAAGGACAAAACTTTTAATTTTTGTTGGAGTTTTGAAATGAAATAATTGTCATAAAGAAAAAAATGTTCAACTATGATATTATTATATATACCGTACTGTATGTAACGGTAAAACATCTGAATTGCTTAAATATAGATATTTAGATGAAGAGAAAGCTCATTGATAATATATGCATGTATTAGAAGGTAAACTTTTAATTTAAAATGTACTTAACTAATATTATTATAGAATATTTAAGATTTAAAAGAAAAAATGTTTTTTTCTTTAAATACAATCAATTTATAATATGGGATGTCAATACTATACGTATAATATAAATCTGTATAATATTATAATTCATAAAATTCTCATAGAAAAAGGACGAAAATTAATTTTTGTAAAATGATTTTTTTTTTGTTTTTTTAATAGCTATAAAATTATTTGACTTTTAAGTGGTTTTAGCAAAATTGTAAATGAGTGGACACTGAATTTTTTAGATCAATTTCGATCATTTCAACTCAAATATTGAGTCCATTCATATACATGTGTATTCAAATTCAAAGCAACAACAAAAAAAGAAAAATAATTAGTTTGCTTATGTAAAAATATTTAAAAAATAAAAAATTGCTACTGAGAGAATAACTATCAAAATTTGAGCAAAATATTAAATTTGAATTAAAGTAGGTAATACAAATTCTCATTTTGAAATAAAAAGTACGCAAACGGAAACTTTTTATCATCTTAACTAAATGGAAAAGCTTCTGTTTTGAAAGAAAGTTGTAAAAACTGAATAATAACTTTAACGAAAATCCTTATTTAACTAACATTAAAGCAATATAGATAGTTAGGTAGTAGTGGTTATCCGTATATGCATCAACACGCTTAGATCATAAACTTTCCTCTCATAAACTTCAACAAATTTGGGCCTTCTGAAAAAATTCTGAAAAAAATCACTACAAAATCTAATAAGAAAATTGCCAAATTATTATAATGTGAACTGTGAAGGGTTTGATTACATGTAATTCTGGTACAATTTAGAATTATCTTTACCATCGTGTTTATTTACCAGACTATAAGATAGGTCGACAGTACTTTCTCTCTAATTATGAGTAGCCTCAAAACTTGAGTTTATAGATAAGTTGGTTTTCGAAAAATAAAAAATAATTTTCGGATCATAACAAAGACCCAACTGCTCGTATCCTTTGACAGTATAGGATTCAAACCGATTTAATTACAACTACCTTTTTTCTGTTATAACTAATTTAATTTATATCGGCAAATAGATTTTTTTCTTAAATTTTCAATCGCTTGAATAGAAAATTATTATCGTAATAGTTTCAGAAATAAAATCTGATGATGTACGAGAAATGAAGTTGAGTCGAAATTTGAATTATTTACAATTTACAACCCTATTGCAATATCGTAAAAATGATTTTGAACATCATTCAATATATTTTAGTTTTGTAGAAAAATTTCTAATAAAAAAATTTAATATCTTATTTTAATTTTTTGTTGTTTTTTTATTATTTTTTTTTTTTTTATTCAACAATTGACCCAATTCTGCAATAAATAATTATTATTTATTTCTGTTTTTAATTTATCATCATAGTAGAATGAGAATTAAACAAATAATGGTAAAAATTGAAAAATTATTACAGTAAGTAAAAAATAAATTCATTGTGCTTAAATGTATGTACTTATGTGTATAAAATGATTTTATATGGTTTTATTATACAATATAAATGTGTATACGTACATATTATATGTATATTAATTTATTTTTTTGAATATTTTACTATCGCGCCGCACCTTACTCATATATATTTAAACTTTTCAATAAAATTTATACCTTTGTTTTTTGTTTTTGTTTTTAAAATTCTCATTGATTGAAAAAAGAAAAGTCCAAATTAAGCCATTCACATATCCATACATAACATTTTTATAAATATATTATATACATGAATGGATATATTAATTATATAGGTACATAAAATTCGAATACAAAGAAATTTTAAATAAAAAAGCATTTTCCTTATTTGTATAACAGTAGTACATAATTGAGTTTTATATAATAAAAACCCAAAATTCAAATATTAGAAAAATCAATAAAGAACATGAACCCTGCTGCAAAACGATTTCATTTTCTTTTTTGATTTTTTTGTTTTTTTTTTTTTTATTTTATACCATTTTTCAATTCATTTTCAGTCTGTTTCACTACAAAAAAAAAAAAGAAAAAAAAAACGTTTCATTTGTCGCTTCGTATAATGGAAATGAACCACACCACCACATATATCCTTTGTAATTGAGTTTTTTTATATAGGATAGGTAGGTCTAGCTAGGTATTCATATTTAAATAAAAATTGTTTCGTTCCTTAAAATTTGGAACAGAAAAAAAAGAAGTAAATTTGAATGTAAAAAAAAATTGTGTTTAATTCCATTATGCCCATATAATAATACAATATATTAGTGTGTAGTGTAGTGTAGTGTAGTGTATATAATATAATAGGAATAAAATGAAAATTTGAAATTGAAAAACGAAATTTTACGAACATAAAAATTCGGATTATGCGCATATTTTGATATACAAAATTTAGCAAAAATATAACAAAATTTTTCCTAAAGAAAATATTTGCTTTTCTTTTTATAATTTTATTTTGTTTTAGGTTTGTAATTATGGTAATACTGTAAAAAGATTCTTTAATATTGAATGAATGAATAAATAAAATGATTTATAGAAAATTATTTCTTTATCTTTAAACATTGGAATTAGACATATTTTCATGAAAAATTGCATCATCTTGTGAGACTCTGATTAATAGAATTGTCTTATCCTTATAATCTAATTATTAAATTTTTTTTTCGAACATATTCATTTATAGGGCTTCATCATTGTTTAAAATTCATTGTAATTCCGATACCGATGTTGTAATCATAATAAGTTTTCACAAACTTCAAATTGATTAATCTAATTTTACCTTGTATCGTTTGCTTCTCTTATATTGTCCGATAGAAGAAAAAAATTTTACTAAATACAGTATCCTGTATAGAGAGGACATAATTACTAACTAAATATAATTTTATAATTAATATTTGATATTATATTTAATATTAAAAATCAATATTTATGTTGTATTTAATTTCGGAATTAATTATGTATGATATAATTTTGAAATCATTTAGCATCCTAATTTTTTTGTTTTTTTTTTTTAATTAATATCATTTTTTTTTAATTGAAATAAAATTTCCATTTTGTTAATACAATTTTGAATCAGAATTGCATACTTTAGAAGAGTTCTAATCAACTCAAATTTTAATTGTTCCTACAAAAAAAAAAAAAAACAGTTAACATCCTAATGCACAGCCACGAAACAGACTCTCATTTCATTAATAATTATTTCTTTTTTTATTTGTATTCAATTTGTAATAAAATAAATTTTTTAATTTTTGTAATATTTTACAAATTGTGGCTTTTAAATTTTTCGTTGGAAATTACTAATGTTTAATTTTATCACTTTAGTATTTTAAATTGGAAATACTAAAATGTAAAAGTAAATTGTAAAAATATTTAAAAACAAAAAATACAATTATAATCGTCGTTACTTGCTTATTAAATTTTAAATTATTACAATTTAAATATTAAGCAAAAAATTAATTAAAAAATATTAGTACAAAATAATTGAAATTAAGTTGCAATTAAAAATATGTTTGTACCTACCAGTTTTTCAGTAGTTTTCAAACTTTATTATTTAACAAAAAAAAAAAATATTTAAATCGCAAAATTTTTTACCCCTAAAATCTATATTCTATTGTGTGAACTTATAAAAAATATAAAAGGATCTGAAGATATATGTGCGCCTGAGTAATAAAATTAAAAAAAATTATCCAATAAATATCCTGAATTTTTTTTTTTTTGTTTTTTAATTTGAATGAAAAAATTTACGTACTACTCCCATACATATGTAAATATAATTTGCTATAAAACACAAACAAACTTAATAAAAGTTTTTTTTTCACTCAAATTAGGTTGGAACACATCGATAATGTTTTTTTTAGTTTATTCGTTTAATCAATCGCATGAATAAATATATCCGTTTTAATTTGTGCTCCATCATACCATTTGGTTTGTGGGTCAGTTAATAGTGTAAACTAAAATATTTATTAAAACCAAGTAGTAGCTTTAATGTATTACCCAATAGTTTTGATTTTACATTTAATTATAAGATATTCACAATGCAAGTGTTTAACATGTTATCGAGCTCGGATAACTCATTTTAGAAATAGGCGTCCACACTACGAATAACAAGTTTAATTTTTCGTGTTTTCCCGGCAAACATGTTATACTTGATAGCTTAATTTACACACAAAATTTCTAGTTGTAACATCTTGTATAACTAGTTAATCACTGATAACATGTTAGAGTGTAATGTGAATAGGATATTAGACATTACTATTATGAATTTCCTATTTATAATGTGTTATTTTTAAAAGAGAATTGTAAGCAAAATTTCTTATATTAAACATTTTCACCAATAATTGTGTGTATGATATAAGTGTTATACTTATAACACTATGAGACTTAACACGACCCTGTATTACAAAATTAAGAAATTGTATGTTTTATTTTTACATGTTACTTTTGATATTTTTAATTAAATATCTAAAAGTCAATATAAATACTTCTTGTTTTAGGAAAATTTGAGTTAGTCAATTAATATTGTTTTATTACATTAAAACAAAATTTCTTTCCAACAATTGTTGTGTGTTCGTTTGAAATCAGAAATATAAGGTATTTTCATAAATGCTACAAACTGTTGCCACCAATTGCATTGTTTGCATTTATGAAAGAAAATTTAAAAGATTTGAATGACTTCTTTATTTACCTAGGTTGAATTTATAATTATAATATCTAAAAATTACACTTAGAAATTGAATTTTAAACACATTTTTTTTTAGTTTCATGCAGCTGTCAATTAGAACATGACATTTGTAGAAATTTTTAATAGAAATTTTCTATAGAGTTTTATCAGTTAAATTTCAAATTTTCTGTAGTAAAAAAATAAAAAAAAAAGTTTAATACCCTAAATCGAGTTGATTTTATGTAAAAAAAATGTTAATATGTTGAAATATGAAAGTTCAAATATATTACTTAAAAAAAAAAAAGAGTGGCCTCGGTATGCGAGTGGTAAAGCACTCGAGTGTAGTAATGTAACGACCGAAGGAGCACGGGTTCAAACCCTGTAAAACCCGAAAAAAATTTCAAATGATGAAAATTAATGTAAATTTAATTTTCAAACAACCACAACGCCTCAAATATAATTTAATAATTAATAAGATATAATATAAATAATAAAAAAATAAAAATAATATAAATAAATAATATATAAAAATATATACCAAATAATATAATTTATTAAAAAGGCCCACATTTCGAAAGGGAAAAGGACCTATAAAGTTGTCCTACAGATTTATCTGTAAAATCAACTGTTAAAATAAAATAAAATAATAAAAAAATAAATTTATTCAACTTAAAGCATTATTTTCACAACAATGACGATGTATACAGTTTAGTATACGGCATTATTTTATTTAGATTACATTAATAAAATTTAAAAAAATAAATTTCAATTTATAAATATCAAAATCGAGAACTTACAACACTTAAATAAAAAATAAACAAATGGGAACTGCATTTGATATTTTGTAAAACAAAAGATGTAGACAGTTTTACAAGTTTGTTTGCATTTATACATGAGTCCGATTTTTCACATTTTCACACATTTATTTATACATTGGTAAATTTATAATTAATAACAATTAGTATGAAATAACACTTAATTATTTATTTACTTATTAAATTCCGACACGTGTTTCGACATTTCGGTCATAATCATGGATCATAAAAAAAATAAAATAATTTTGTGAAATTAACAAGAGTTTTTTATTTTTTAAAAAATGTTTATAAAATTTCACCAAGAGTACAAGTGAAAGTATAAAAGCTATTTAAAAAATTAACTTTAACATCGAAGATCTTTCGGTACAAGTACATTTAAATTATTTAAAAAAAAACTTATATTTACAAAAATTTCATTAAATTATAAAAGAAGATGCCCACCCTAAAAAAATAAATTTACGTATTCTCTATTATTATTAAGCGCAAATGCAAACGTAAAGGTACATTATTGTATTAAGTATCTACACCTAAATATCACGTTGCCAGTAAACCAACAACAAAATTCAAATTATAAACCTGATGTTAAATACGCAGATGTTTCTACCTTTTTTTACCATTTACATATTTTCTTTTATCATTCTGTTCTTCCTGAATACACGAGACGCAGACGAGTATAAAATAAAGGATCTTTCGATTCTCGCAAATATAAAATTTTTATTTTATTAAATAAAAATACTCACACCACCAAGTTAAGTTAAATTCTCTCATTTGTTTTTTTTTTTTATTGCATGTGTAGTTAAATTACCACATTTTTTTGTTTGTTTCTAAATTCCGTCAGTACTCAGTTTATTTTTATACCATGCCTGATGCTCAAAAGTCAAAATGCAAAACAAAAAAAAACAATTTCTTCATCATGCCACGATCATTTTGATCGGAGTTTATTCTATTATTCGTTTCCTCTCTTGCTCTTTGTAAAAAAAAAATTAAGCTAGGGTTATTTTTATTTTTTTTTATTAAGAGAAGGAAGAACACGACGATCTTTCTTCGAATTATTATTTACAGTAGTTTTAATTTAGTTTAGTCATGTTTATTACTTAGACCTGTTGAATTGAATTCTTTTTTTATTTTATTTTATTTTATTTTATATCTTGAAAAGGAAATTTATTTAATTTTTTTTTTTTATTAAAATTTTTTTTTAATAATTTTAGTTTTGCAAATATAATAACATTTATATTTTTTAAATTATTTAATATTGTTTTTAAATCAAATTATTAGTAATAATAATATATTTTTGTAAAAAAATATTCAATTTTAACATTTATATATACTGAAGAATATTCAAATTTTACAAAATAAAAAAAAAATCTAACAAAAATAGTGAACACAAGCAAAGTCTATTTAAAAAAAATTAAAAACAAAAAGTGTTTTAAAAAAAAAAATCAATTTAAAGATAATTATTAATGAATTGTTAATAAAAATTAAACAAAAAAAAAACAAAAACAACCATAATATTATAATAATTATAATACATAAAAAATAAATAAATAAAAATGTTGAAAAATTTAAATATTAAAGATGATATTCTTTATTTTCCTCGTCATAGCAATCCAATTGAGAATGGTGCATTAATTGATGTCAATCAACATAGTCGTGAATTACATAATGCATTAGTTGCAACAATAAATAATAATGCTGTTGCTGCTGTTAATGGCACATTAAATAATAATCATAGTGCTGCAGCTGCAGCTGCTGCTGTTGCAGTTCAACAGCAACAACAACAACAGCAACAACAACAACAAACACAAGTACAAGTACAAGTACAACAACAACAGCAAGTAGTAGTACAACAACAACAACCATCAATACAACAAAAACAACAACAGCAACAACAGCAACAAAATCAAAATAATGGATCAAACGGTGGAGGTGCTGTTGTAAATGTTGGTATTGTAAATACAAATGGTGTTGTTGCTACAACAGGACAATTAAATGGTAAAGCAAATTCATTGTCAGGATCATCAGGTCGTTCAACACCAAATAATATTGATGCACCTGGAAAACTTTTTGTTGGTGGTTTAAGTTGGCAAACATCAGCCGAAAAATTAAAAGAATATTTCAATTTGTTTGGCACAGTAACAGATGTTTTAATAATGAAAGATCCTGTAACACAGGTAAGATGATTACCAAATAATATTATTTATTCTTTTTATTTTCTTAAATTGTTTTTTTTTTTTTTTTGTTTTTTTTTTATGAAACTTTATTTATATATTATATATATTATACATATTTTATTTGTTGTATGCACTTTTTCAATAATATATAATGATAAAGAAAGGTAATAAAACTAAAAAAAAGTATATATATATATACCTATATATCCATATATATACAAATGATACATATATATATATATATATATGGATATTAAGAATTTGGGTCGTCATTGCCAAGATACTATAATAATATCTACAATAATACATTTATATATATGGATGTATGAATATTCATAGATATATAAAGTAACTACCTATAAGATATAAGGTAAACTACATAAAGAGAAAAAAGGTATATCAAAAGAAATAAATAAACCTTGAATTTTTTTGTTTTTAAAAATTTGTTGCATATAATAAGAAATAGGTTGAAATTGTTTTTTTTTTTTTTTTACTTTTACTTTTAAAAATGAAATTGATTTTTTTTTGTGTTACAACAACGACTCTTAGAATTCTTGAAAATCAAAACAGAATTCAATAATTCTTTATAAATCTGAAAGGTACATGTACTAAAATTAATAACGACCAGATATATATAAGACAAATTTTACGCTTAATTTGTTTTTGTAAATTAACAAAATTTTTTGGTAAAAATTAAAATTTTAATATCCTGAACAATTAAAAACTTAATTTTTTTTTGTACAAGTTTATTAATTGTTGACAAACTTATGTTAATAAAAATTTATTATCTTTTATACAAACTCTGACAATATCAAAATCAACGATTCATAGAAAGGCTCAAAGAATTATTGTACTGAGCAATTTGTACAAACAATTTAAATTTCAACTCAATTAATTAATTTTTCAACTTAAATTTTGAATCCATTTATGCTAAAAAATTGAGTGAACTCAACATTTGAGTTGCGCAATGGGTTGAGCGCGATTGAAATCAACTCAAATTCAATACATACGTAATTCATAATTAATTATTTCATTATTAATAATACAAATTGATTCAACTTCATTCGAGTAACAATTTTATATTGAATAATTTTATATTGAATTTGAATACACTGATTTCATTACTCAACTAAAATGTTGAGTGCTTTTTTTCAAAAAATTTACCTTAGCGATATTTATTTAATTTTTCATACTAAATTCTAGAAAATTAGAGCCCAGATTCAATCGGATATAAATAAAAATGGTTAAATAAATCGTTTTTAAATTTTACTTATTAAATTCTACACAATCACTATAAAATTATGGGACTGTTTTAATTAATAAATTCTTAAAAAAATATATTCTATTATTAATACGTTGAAAAACCAGCAATTATAATTAATCGAAAAAACAAAAATTATTTCTAAATTATACAGGTACCGGATTTGATGAAACTTAATGTCAGTTTATCATCCCATATTTATTACAAAAAAAAAAATAACAGTTTAAATTCCAGTAAAAAGACTTCGATGTCCTGAAGCAAGTCAAGATTTTTTTTTTTAAATGCAAATGCTTTTGTCAAACTGAATTCTAGTGCACACATTTTCGAATAAATTCGTATTAAAATTTTTGTTTATAAAATGAATTTGAATCCATCGAAAAATTTCATAAACACTTACTTTACATAATTTGAAATAGAATCCACAATATTTTCAACAAATTCATTTGTAAAACTTAGTACTTGATGTAGAATTGTGACAGCCACAGCAATTTGTTTACATATGAATTTAATTTATAGTTATGAGAATAATAACTCGAAACAACTTTCTTCCTTTCACTTGTAACTATATTGATAAAATAATTCAATTTAAATTTTTTATTTAAAAATTACCTCTGTGTTTATATCAGCCATTTTCGAAACATATATCTACATATATTGACTTTTCAAATGTCAAACTTAAAAAGTTCAACGGCAACTAAAGTACCCTACGAAAAGTACAATAGTTTTGAGTTTTGTAAAAATCTACTAGTCTTGTAGATTATTTTTTTATATAAAAATTTTACAATGCACTTTTACACCTAGTACAAGACCTTCAATCTACACCTAATCGTTAATACCCCTAATATGTTAATTATTTTTAATAATACCAGATTTGTTTTTATTGTTTTTATTTATTTAATTTAGCAATTTAAAGTTGACTTTTCATTTCACTAATAAATGAATTTTAATTTTACAAAAACTGATCAGTCGCAAGCACTTATGATGACGGAAGTAAATTTTTATCTGAAATATCAATATTTGCAAAATAAAATCTATTAGTGGACATAAATTCGATTTTTATTTGCTAAATTATGCCAAATGTAAACTTACATAGATAGAGTCTGAAATAAAAAATATCTAAAAATATTCTCATAAATATGTACATACATATTTGTCATAAGTCGAATATACAATATTTTCGGGAAATTCAAATGAACATTTCTCCCTTGAGTTGAACTTGAATTCGCAAAATTTTTTAAAAATTCGCATAAATATTTTTACAAGTTTAACTCTAATCCACAACAGTCTGTTCGGAAAATTCTTTATACAAATGTAAAAAAAAATCGAAATACAAACTTACTTTCCATAAGTTAGATTTGTACTGCATCAATTTTAAAAAATTCGCATTAAAATTCATTTTCAAGTTGAATTAGAATTCACTGTATTCAACTCTAAACAATAGCCAAATAAATAAAAACTATGTACATGTCGATCTCACCCAAAATAGAAAAAACACATTCTAAATTTACTTTTAAAATTAAATTTAAGCTATTTATGGAAATTTAATATACATGTATACGCATAATATATAGGGGTAGTTTTTAAATATATACACAAGGTAAATTTTAAAGATTTATTGTCATTCTTAAGAAAACAAGTTCTACTGACATATTGTTACTCTTTTTTTCTTTACTTATTTTTTTTTTTTTTTTTGTTAATCGTCCTTTTAACAAAAAAAAAAGGATATTGCAATGTTGTTCTTCTTTATGAATGTTAAAACTATAAGAAAGAATATATATACGTTATTTATATTATATATTATGTATTGTAGACATAATAACAACATTATGTATGGGTACTATAATATAGTAAGAAATTTAAATATCTACGTACGTATATAAATCAAGGATCACAATAAAATTATTTTAAAAATTACATATTTTACTTATACTGATGTGAAAAATTGAAATTTTTTTGTTTGAATAAAAATTAAATTTTTTATTTTTCTTCTTCAAATCAAGGACACAAAATTTATTTTCATCTAATAATGATCTCATGGAAATTTACAAATGGCTGATGTGTGAAATAAAAAATAAATTAAAATAAAAATAATAAGAAAAAATAAATTAAAACAATGAATATTATTTATTAAATAATATTCAATAATTTATTATGTGAAATTGAGCAGGCAGGCAGGCATGAAATAAAAAAAAATTAAATTAAAAAAAGCAAATAGGTACCTAAATTGTTTATATTCTTAAAAATATATAAATTATATAAATAGAATAATTAAAAAAAAAAAATAATAATTAATTTAAATGCAAGTAATGTGTACAGAATTTTTTTTTTGCAAAATATAATTAATTTAATTTAAATTAAATTAAAGTAATATTAATTAAATTAATTAAATAAAATTTTAGATTTTTTACTTAAACATTTTATTAATTGGATTATGTTGAGATACGTTGAACTTTTAATATCGACTTTAAAAAAATTATTAACTATTTAAATATAGTAGGTATTAATAATTACAGATTATATATATATTTTACTATTATTATAAAATTTACTTAAATAGGTTTATTTGAAGGTTTCATTTTTATTTATTTAATTTGTTTTTTTTTTTTTTTTTTTTTGTGGTTCACATTCATTATATGTTACGGGGAATTCGATAAATTGGTGATTTTTCATATACTTATCATCACATAAAAATAATAATAATAATGAAAATTTAAACATTTTTGTGTTACAAGATACTGATAAAAAATTAGAGAGGAAAACACGAATTAACACAATAAGAAAAATCTGTCAGCGAACAGCTGTTTTTATATTTCTGTTTTTTTTTTGTTTTGAGCTTTTTGCAATATAATCAAAATAAAATAATGTCTTTTAATCAGAAATTAATAAATATTTTAAATATTAATTTTTTCTATTTTTAACTTTATAATTGAAATTTTTTTGAAATTTTATTGTATCTTGTAACGCAATTGTGATTTTTTGTAGCTGTTTAATTTTGTATATCTTGTAGCGGCTATTAAGTTTAAGGCTTTACGTAACAAAGTGAATATAAATTTAAAATATACTTATTTACAAATCTATACTTTTCTTTAAAATTCTTCAAAAAGCAAAAACTTTAAATATCGTTAAAACAATTTTACGATGTTATTTTTAATAAAAAAATTTTCATTTAATTTATTTAAATTTATTTGCGTTGATGTAATATAACAGGAATATTATTCGAGAGCGTTATTATTGCTTAATACTTTTTGGTAGTCGTAGATAAATAGAAAATATAGTTATATACAAAACTTTAGTTATCCCTTATATCAGTTGGTTTTAGTTGTATGGTTCTTATTAAATAATTTTATTATATTATAAGGGGAAGTTTAAACAATGTACTTACACATAAACGTAATGTTGTCAAATATATATGAACGTAAAAAAAATATGTTAATTTGAATAGCTAAGTATTTTTGACAGATATGCATTTTTGACAGCTACGTATTTTTGACAACTAAGTCTATGTAATTTAACCAAATTCTCTCTTATATATTTCAAATAAAAGTAAATGCTTGTGTGTTATACAAGTATGAATATTTAATTAATATTTAAACAATCTTGAAAAATATATGATATGTTAGAAAGTTTCTTTAGAACTAATTCTTCAAAAATCTTATTTCTTTAAATTTGCGCATATAAGTTTGACTTATTGACTATAATAACTACAATAATTCGACTGCATAGATATCTATATAAACATCACAATGATAATTGTTCAAATTAGTTTGTATAAAAAATATGCATTTTATATAAATATATACAGGGGTTTAATCTGACGAGTACACTGGAATCAAATTTTGATCATTTTTATTTCTAAACAATGGTGTATACCAGTAAAATTATAAATTTAACACTCAGTTCTTATAAATATAAATGTAAATAATTATAAGTTGAATGATACAAACAAAATAATTTAAAAAATAGTTTATGAACATTTTTATGGAAAGTTAGCGTCCACTTTCGGATTGCGTATTTCTTTAGATTTCTTTACATAATCAGCATCGGTCGCTGTTGATTTTTAAGGCTTAAGTTTATACAATTTTTCATATATTTTTTTTGAAAAATTCTGTTATTCCTAAGTTTATGAATTATGTCATTGAATTGAAGTAATTTTGAAAAATGTTTATTGAATAATGTTTATTTTCTTGAAAATACAAATAAAATATTAAATTTTTATTTATTTTTTTATATTTAAGTTTGTAATTTTAATTTTGTATAGTTAAAATAAATAAACTGTATTGTATTATATAAAAAAAAAAACCTTAAAAATACTGCAGACTTAATAAAACCCAAACAATTGGTAAGCCCATAATAAGGAATTTATAGATAAATAAATAATTTAATATTGCTATAACATAAATAAATTATTAATCTACTATGATATTATATAAAAACCAAACTATATATTATTAAACTCAATATCTTTGTTTAAAATTTTAGCCGCTGATTGACTTCTAGAAAAAAAAATTAACTTTTATATTTGTTTTTGATTCAATTTACAAGAAAATAAACATTTCATTGATTTGCAAAATAATTTCAATTTATTAAATTTATAAATTATGAAGCCTATTACAGAAATTTGTTGAGGCTTTTTTTTTCAATGTTTATTTTTTATTTATACAATCATTAAACTATGTATGTATTTTTTTGTATCAGAATTACATGTTTCATTCGAAAACTCGCATAATTCCTTGTTAGAGTTTTATTTTAACATTTTATTTTATTTAAATTACTTTAGTACATAACAAAAATAATAAAAATGAATAAAAGTATATTTGTTAGATCTGAGATATCAATTAAATTTATATTCCCATTCTGAAAGAGAAAGAAAAGTATCTCTAATTTATTCCCACTATTATAAAAAAAATCATATTTATTTTTAATAATTTAATTTTTACTTTTAAATATTTGTAAACTGTTATTTAAATAATTAACTTTTTTTATAGTTCAATAAAGTTTTTACAACAATCTAATTATAAAACTTTTAAATAGTAACAATATTTTTAAGAATTTGATAACTGATTTCGAAAAATATTTTATTTTTGCGTTTTCAGTAATACCAAGCAACAGCAAAGGGAATCTGTATTAGTTATTCATATGTTTACACAAACGTACGTTTTGGACGTGTAAATTCTGGGGTTTTTTGAAAAGCTTTTTTTTGTAACAAAACATCAGCGCCACAAAATTTTTTTGGCAGCATGTACTTTGAAACGCTACTTTGGGATTGAAACAAAAATCATTAAACTATAATCCTTAAAAATAAAACGAAACATTTTTGCAAATTTTTTTTTTAACACACATCAACTATTTATACCGGAAATTTTCATTTCTGACGATGAGTAAAAATGGGCGTTTCAAATGTTACGTGCTGCCAAAAGTAGCGAAACAAAATTAAATGTGGCGAAACAAAATTAAAATTGGCGAAACAATTTTACGTGCTACCGTTTTTCAAAAATAGCGTGACAACATGTTTGTAACAAGTTACGTGCTGCCACCCCTGTAATATGAAAAAAATGAAATAAATAAATATATAAATAAATAAAAATATAACTCTATATATGATGAAATCACCGATAAATTTGATTAACTTATCATATTTATTATATTAATCAATTATTTTGGTAATTATATATAATTTCCGTGTTTATCGAATTCCCCGTAACATATAAAAAATATATAACATAGAAAATTTGTATTTTTTTTTTTTTTTTTTTGTTATATTTTACTAATGATATTATTCGTTGTAGAACTATTGGACAATAAATTAAATTAATTGTTAGTTAATTTTTTAATAAATTGTTTTATATCCTTAAAAATGTTCATTTTTATAAATTCATTTGAGTATTCTACTACGAATAGTATTATTTATTTTTTTTTTATTTTGTTTTGTGTATATTATATTATTTCTTGTTAATTAATAAAAATTTGAAATTAATTACAAAAAAAAAAAAATTAAGTCTGTATTTTAGGTTTAATGAATTTTTACATTGAATAGATAAATCACAGTACATACCTATAAATGTATTCTTACATATTTTAAATTATACCATTTAAACAAAAAAAAAAAACAACATTTATTTGAAATAATATTCTTTTATTTTAATAGACGTATTTTTAGAAAAATATTAATTAGAAATTATATATTTGGGTAAAAGAATTGTAAACGAAGTACAAAAAAAAAAATAAAAACGAACGTAATAATAAATAGCCAAGTATAAAATAGTATTTTCAATAAAAAAGTTAACATTAATATTTTGCTGATTTTTAAAAATGTAATTATTTAATAAAAAAAAAAAGATATTTTTAAAACTAAAAAGTAAGTAAAGAGTTCAAAATTATTTTACAATTAAATTAATTATTAAAATTATCTTAAATACCTTTTCTATTTCAACAACAGAAAGTTTTTTGATTTTGAATTAAAATATTTCATTTCAATTGCAAAAATTAATATATTTTACCGAATTGCTTATAGTAGAACTCTGATGGGTACAACATTTTAATAAAATAAGAAAAAATTAAATTAAAATGTAAGCATAGCTCTACTTTATTTAATATATTACCAAATTATACTTTAAACAAATATCAACCTCATATAATTTTTCAACAATAAAAAATATACAAGATTTTCTGATGTATTCTCATATTCTCGTGTTCATGCTGTGTTTTAAAAGATTAGCGACGGACAGTAAAGGGGCTGCTATGTTTTTTTTTTTCAATAAACTAACAACAACTCAATACTGTTTCTGCATGTTGCAGTCTGATGCTATAAAAGGACTATATCATTCTCTAAATGTTGGAATGATAGTCTGGCTTGCTCTTAAGGTATTAGTTCTATCATTTTTCGTTTCGCAATTTCTTGTTTTGCTTTCAACTATGTATTCTGTTCAAAGTGGGGTGATATTAAATTTTTTTTCAGTGGCATTCATGTTGTTATAATTTTCAAAAATCAAATTCAAAGTCAAATTAAATTTATTTTATAATCCTTTCACTTGGAAGGAATCGAAAATTTGTTTAATTTGAAGTTTAAACATTTTGTTGTTGAAATAAAAAGGGTATATACATATACTAAAATTAATTGAATTTCGAACTTGTGTAAAATATACAACTTTATTTCAATGCACTGTTGATATTATCGACGAAATTTTTGAAAAATATTAAATTTCATATTTCAAAAATAATTTCTTGCAAATAAATTTAAATTAGAATGAATTCATACAAAAATATTAGAGTAGTAAAACTTTTAATTCTTTTATTAATTTTATTTAACTATGTACTATGGTTCGGATCATTAAATACATATATAGCAATAATTGCTTCTTTGTTTTTTTCATAAAAATTAAGATTTTTCTATACTTTTGGTATATTGTTGAACTATTGTCATACTATGGTGGATTCGTAAATTTAATTCATACAAATTTTTCATAAATTAGAAATTATAAAAATAATTTTATTTTCAAAGAACTATTAGAATCAATTCTTTTTTTTTTTTTTTCAAATCTAAAGAATTTAATTATATATACAAAAATATAACCTTAAATTTCTATATATATGTAAGTATGTTTGTAATTCCATTTATTAATATTAATCATTTAGTTTCTTTGTGGAAATTCGGTCTAAAATACATTATAGTATCATATTTATTATATTATATAATAAAACCTGTTTCTTAGATATTAAATTATATAATATATATACAAACATATAGATATATGTTTCTATTTTTTTCGTAGTTTGTAATTACATAATATATTTGTATAACTTGTACAATAAACATTTGTGTAAAAGGATATTTATATAAAAATATGTAAACTATTTTTTGTAAATAGTTTTATAACTTCAAAATAAGACATGAATTATTTAAAATAAATATTTGATTTCGACATTGAATAACTGATCTTGCTCAATAAATCAATTCAAAACATAAATATTACATTTTTCAAATAAGAACTCACGGTTCACATCGTATTCTTTCTATATTATATGCAAAGTAAATAAATATTAAATTAAATGAAATAAAAATTGGGGCTGGGTCTGACTGGGTCTGACATTTGAAGTTTTCATACATAGAAGCAAATGCAACTCTAGGTATGGACATAGATAATTTACATATATAGATCACCTATATGCATGGGTATATGGAAAAATAATGAATATGCAGAATTAAAGTGCATTTTAGCTGGTAAACATTTTAAGTGTGAAAATATTTTGTTGACTCTAAAGAGAGAGAGAGATAACATGAAATGACATTATTTTATATATATTTTGGACAGTGGGATATTTTTCACACTAATTTGGTCAAGTATAATTTTTAAATATCAGGGATAGTTTATTTATACTGGCAAAAATTCAATAAGCTATTTGTATTTTTAAAGACATCAAAAAATGTTCACCTAGCAGCTAAAACCTACCTTCAAAGTTATAAGAAAAATGAATTTTGGTTTTTTTTTTCGAATAGCACAAATCAGTCTTAACTTTTAAGACTTAAATAGACATTGCTAACTGCATAATTGTAATTGAGAGAGCAGTACAATTAGATGCACTACTTTTACAATTTTTTAAGTAGTTAAATAAATCTAATTAAATTAAAATGACCATACTGGAATACAATTTCTGTATGTTTTGCTTTTGTAGTATTCTGCGTTAATATAAAATATAGATAAAATATGCCAGCTTTTGCATATTATTCTTTAGAAATTTTAAGATAAAAAATTACAAAATAGCACATTCATTATTTTGACATTTAATATATAATTGTTAAGCTACGAATACAAAGAATTGGCTGAAAAATTTACTCCAAATTTCACTCTGTTAAATAAATCAAAACTTTAAAATTTGAGAGAAAATCTTAAAATAAAATAAAACAATATAAAACATAATCATATTGATGTATTTATTTATGTATGTATGTATGTATATATGTGGTACAAATGATAGCAATAAAAATGTAATAATAAATTGGATTCTCTAACTAACCTAATCCATTTCACAGTTCCCATTCCCGACATATTTATGTTATTAATTTTAATTCCTCATCTTCTTCACTTCAATCGATCTCTGATAATTTGATTTTCATTTCACTTTTATACAGTTTTATCTCATTTTTTGTTTCACTTCTTTATTTTCTCTCTCTCCTTTTTTTGTCACTAATTATGAAAAATTCGAATTTTGTTTCGAATAGTTAATTTAAAAAAATCAAAATAAATAAAGAATAATGTTTTGTATACCTTGAAAAGTCTTCTTACTTAATATAATATTTTAGAATTGAAACAAAACAAGAAAAGTTATGACAAACCATAACAAAAAAACAGAACAGACCGGGCAGTAGCAGTTGTAACAATTGGCCTATATTCCACGAAGAGTGCTAGCACCATGGTTAACATACGTTTCATACCCCTTTGTCTATGTAAAAATTCGCTCTACAAAATTAGTTTGTAAACAAAGGGGTATGAAATGTAGGTTAACCATGGCGTTACGACTCTTCGTAGTATATAGGTCATTAAGTTAAAATTTTAATTTATTGTTATTTGTAATATTATAAGGATGAATATACTCGTATGCAATTGTTAAAAGAAAATGCTTTGACAGCGGCTGGCTTTTGGTATTAAAAATCTGAAATCTAACTTAAATATCGCTGTAGTAGTATGTAAGTCAGTTCCATGAAGTAAAAATTTATTTGTTTCCTGATGGACTAATGTGATTTAGATAAACAATCTACATCTAGATATTTAGTTTTACAATTTTTTAATTAATGTTTTCGAAAACAGATGAGTTGCAAAAAAAAATATATATAGTTAAGTAGTAAAAATATGTTTTTATTTTTATTTTCATATGTTTTTGTTTTTGTATTCAATTATTAAATTTTTAGTTTTAAAAATTATTTAATTTTTATATATTTTTTTTTTTTGTACGTAATCTTACAGAGTTAATTTCTCCAAAAAATTGATATTAATTATTTTTTTTTTTGTGCTAAGTCTGAAATCATTATTACACACATAGAATTGTAATGAATCCATTTTTAATAATTTTAATTTATTATTTAATTACGTAATTGAATTGTATAAGTAATGTATATATTAAAAATATAGAAAGTTTCAAGCATATCGTATTATTTTTTCACAGGATAGTAGGATCCAATCTTGAATCATAAAATTTTCAAAGTGTTATGATAGTAAGTTTCCATATTTTGCAAGTGTACAAAAGAACCCATTTTATATGTTATTTGAACAGTCTTATTTTATTGAATGTTCGATGTTATTAATTTTTTGAATCAAAGTTTGGATCAATGCTGACTATGCTAATGTGAGGTTTGATATCAAGTTTGGCAGAATCGACTGAAAATTCTTATAACATAAACATATGTTATACTTGTATATTCGAAATTTTGAAAAAACAGTTATTTCGATGTATCAAATTTTTCCTTATAATTATAAAGTTCGAAATTCTACTTGTAAATTGTCTTTTTTTACGCTTTCAATAATATTTGTAATTTGATTGTTGCGCTTCAAATGCCATTTAAAATTTCTAAAAACTCAACCTATTCAATGGAATTTGAAACTATTAAATTTAAATCTACAATTCTGTGAAAAATAATCAATAATGTATTTTTATAATAAATATATACATAATATAAGAAAACTTTACATACAATTTTTTTATTATATTTTTTAAATTTTATTTTACATCATTTTCTTGTTTAATTTTTATAATTTTATTATATTTTATGTTAATTATAATTCTAATATAATCAATAGATATACAGAGGAATTCTCGATATATGATGTTTTAATAAATTATATCTTATTTGAAGATCGTAGTCTATAGATCAAGACTAAATTTGTTATTCTAGGCCTAAAATTTGCGGTAAAAGTTTTTTAAAATATATGGCTGGCAAAAAGTTATTGAACATTAATTAAAGAATCCAATTACTTAATAAAGTTATTGATCAAATAAAATAATCATATTTAAATCAAGTAGACTACAACTAGCTTACATGCAAATATCTAGTAATAATAAATTCATTCATTTCAATTCGTGAGATAAAAATTAAACTTAATTTATTTAGTAATAGTCAGCTGATTTTTCATTCTGTTCGTTTTTAAGACTGTGTTGTTGGTGTAATATGCGTAACCACTCAGATAATTGCAAAAATAACATAACCCATAAAACATTTTTACACTTTTCAAACATGTGGTATAAAAAAGAACGTATTAAAAATAATTCAAATATATTAAAAATAATTCAATTATTTCAAAATTATTTTTTTCAAATTTGAATAAATTAATAACTTTTGTGTATTGGGAAATTTTTCGTTTTTTTTTTTCCTTTCTTTAATATTTATCATATATCGAGACTCTACTGTATTTTTAACGTGTAAATTATTATACGTTTTTTTTAGAAATTATCAATGTGTTTATTTAAACCCTAATAACAATAAGAACAATTGAATTATATAAATAAAAATTATAGATTGTTTAATTTCAAATAGTTTTCTTGGTAAAAAATTTAGTTAGTAACAAAACAAAAAAAAAAAAAAATAACGTACAATTTTATATACTTATAAATAGAATTTTATTTTTCATATATTCGTACATACCTACATTTATATTGTGCAGGATGGGTTTTTTTTTTCTAAAAGGTGTAGAGAAGTAATATTAAAATTCATGATCATATTATATTTATGACTCTTACTTTAAAAAAAACATGTTAACTATTTACACATATTAATTTTAGATTTATTATTCATAATATACATATATAATAGTATATTTGTGTATTAATTTGATAAGATTTATTTTATAATATAATAATCTATATTTTGTAAATATCTATTATAATCACATTAAAATTACATACATGTATACATATTCTCTACTATTACTGATATTCTTTAAAATGTCTTTTTTGTACTAAAATCGTTGGCAAATTTGTAACTTGTAACAAAATATAATATTTTAGTATTTGAAATTATAAAATAGGTAATTATAATGGTTATGAATACACTTTTACTTTGGGACAATAATAATATAGATTTTAAATATGAATTCTATTTTTTTTTTTTTTTTTTTTTTTTAAATCACTTTCATATTTTACAATATAGAGGAGGTTACACACAATTTGATGAATTTAAGAAAACTTTAAAGATAAAAATTATTTGTTTTATAAGAATAAATTAAAATTTTAACAAATTAATTTCAATCTTCTACATCATAATATTGTAATGTAACCTTAATAGTAATAATAATTAATAGTTTCTAGACTCGTATTATAAATTGATATTAAAAATATTAATCTTTGTATTTTTTTTTTTGCAACAATTTCACGTGTATTTAAAAAACATTTGTTTGTTTTTAGAACCTCGTATATGCTTATTAAAATTATTATTAGTATTTTATATTTAAAAATTGGGGAATCAAATATTGAAATATTTATATTCATTTTATGAATAGGTTTCTGTTAATTTAGTTTATTCGAATAGAAGACATTTAGACAATGGACCTTATTCTAAGAAACGAATTAGTTTTTTCCTACGTATCGATAGAGTATCACATTGAATTACATCACATAGAATTTGGTATTCTGAGAAGCGAATGATATGATATCCAACGAAACTGGTAGCATTGTACGTTGTATCACTTTAAAAGTCAAAAACTTTAATATTGACTTTTTATTATTATTCTAGAACAGCACAATTTTGTTGCTATTCAGTCTGGTGATTTTCATTTCTAAATTTTTCTTTATTTTATGATGTACATACTTATCTTCCGATAATAAAAGTACAGAATATATAAAACAATAATATTAATTTAATTAAATTTATTTTTATTATTTTTTAACTCACTTTTTTGCATTCGCTAACCTTTTTTGGTAATAAATTTATAATTTTTTTATGACAACTAAAATAAAAAGTTGCTTCTCAGAATACAATCAAAATCGAAATATTGCGAAAAATACCAATACATATCGCTATTTTGTTTCGCAGAATACCAAATATAAAATTTTTCGCTATGAATCACTTTTTCCTTACGTATCGAAAAATCCGATTCTCAGAATTAGTTTCATAATGTACATTTATTTTAATTATTTTGGGTAATTTTCTAAAATAAATAATTATTTTCAATTTTCTCTATTTATACATATTTCTTAAACTATAAATATTTGATCGAATATAAAAATTGTTATTATTTAGAAGAAATTAGGTTATATATTATATTATTATGTTTAAAATAAACAAAACAATTATTTAGATTTATTTTATATATTGTGTATGAAATCGTTTTTTAGTATAATTATTAATCAACAACAATATATATATATATATATATATATATATATATATATATAATAAAATATATACTCGTACATAAAACAAAGCTCTGTATTAATTGTAGAAAATTATTTTTATATAATTGACTTGATGTCCTCTTAATAATTTTTAAAACTAATAAACTGGCTCCTATTTAATTTTGTATTAAAAAAAAAAAATATTTAATAAATAAATTTAGAAATATAATACAAATAAAAAAATTAATAATTTTTGAGCAATATACTTGTATACTTGATAATTTAATATACATATTTATATAGTTGAAATTTTAAAATTAAATATAAATATATATTTTATTTAAAACTTAGGTTATCAAGTTACTTTTTTTTTGAATATATATATTAATAATTTTTTTAAGTAAAATTTATTATCAATTAAAAATTATGGGTTAAAAAAAAAAAAAAACAAAAACAATTTTGTCTTTTTTTTAATTTTTAGAGTATATTCTAGATGCATATAATCAATAATTTTCTCTTTAGAAATATATTTTTATTTTGGTTTTTTTTTTTTTTTTTATATATAATTAGATTTTTGCTTATTTTATTCTATCATATTTAATACTATTAAGCTATTATTAACCTTAAAATTTTATATTTTTATTTTTTTTTTTACCTAATTTGAAATCAATCATATCAAAATTATAGAGAAGTCGTGGTTTTGGTTTTATAACATTCCAAGAGCCTAACAGTGTTGATAAAGTATTAAAAATTGCAGTACACACATTAGATGGTAAAAAAATTGATCCAAAGCATGCAACACCAAAAAATCGACCGAAACCAGCAAATAAAACGAAGAAAATTTTTGTTGGTGGTGTTAGCCAAGATACATCAGCTGAAGAAGTGAAAGCATATTTTGGTCAATTTGGTAAAGTTGAAGAAACTGTAATGCTTATGGATACACAAACAAAACGTCATCGTGGTTTTGGTTTTGTTACATTTGAAAATGAAGATATTGTTGATCGTGTATGTGAAATACATTTTCATACAATAAAAAATAAAAAAGTTGAATGTAAAAAAGCGCAACCAAAAGAAGCTGTTACACCAACAGCACAACTTTTACAAAAACGTTTAATGTTGGGCAGTTTAGCAGCTGGTGTACGTATGGCAACACCAGGACAATTAATTGGTACACCAGGTACTGTAACAACAATTAATCCATTATTAGCATCACAATTTCAAGCACAACAAGCAGCAACAGCAGTATTACCACATCCATATTCAAATGCCGCAGCTGCACATGCTGCACATGCTGCACAACAATCAGCTATATTTCAATCAGCTTCACCATTTCAAATACAAAATCAAAATGCTGCAGCAGCTGCTGCTGCTGCCGCTGCAACACCAACTTACAGTAAATTATTAACATATCCACCGACAGGAGCAACATTGCATAATGTTAGGTATGTTAGGTACTTTATAATGAACATATTCAAATAAATAGAAAAGTAAAACATTTTTAATTTATTTACATAAAATTCTATTTTAGATACACACCATATCCTCTTCCAACAAGTGCAGCCGCTGCCGCAGCAGCAGCTGCTGCTGCAGCTAATCAAGCCAATCAACAACATCAACATCAACAACAACAAGCAGCTGCTGCAGGATTGGCTAGTATGCAACAAACAGCTGCACAAAATCAAGCTGGTCAACAACAAGCTAATGCTGCTGCAGCAGCTCATCATTCTTCAGCAGTTGCTGTACAACAAGCTACACAATTAGCACATAGTGCTGGTGCTCCAGTCGGTACAAATCCATATCAAAGTTATGCTTTAGCAAATGTAGATATGTCTAGTTTCCAAGGTGTTGATTGGGGATCCATATATCCCATGGGAATGTATGTTGGGTAAACATATTTATAAATGTTCTAGTTTGTATGTAAATATAAAAAAAAATATTATATACATATACATATAAAAATATATGAATTAATTTGTATTTTTTAAGTTATATAAAATTATGAAAATTAAAAAAAAAAAAAAAAATTATTTAATAAGTTAAGATAATAATATGAAATTTAGACGAAAAAATAACTTCAGTATAAATAAGAAGTTATTAACTATTTTATTTGCGAAAAAAAAGCAAAAACAAAAACATAATATAAATACTAAAAAATATGTTTAAACAAAATTCTTTAGTACTTATATTAAATTTTTAATTTTTTTTTTTTAATAATTTTCCTTCCATTTTCGTACATATATATATATATATATGTATATGATCACTTATTTTAACTTAATTTTTTATTTTTAATGTGTCGTCATGTATTTAAGAACACTTACACTACTTATTTGTACTTAATTTCGAAGGATAAATAATTTATTATCAAAAATATCAAAATAAAAAAAATTATTTCAAAAGAAAGAATTTAAAAATTTTTTAAATATATTTTAAAATAATGGTAGTTTCATAAATCAGGGCTGTAAAAATCTTTTCCAATTTAATTTAAAAATTAAGTATATTCTATAAAATAGTCAATTACCAAAAAAAAAAAAGAAGAAGAAGCAGATAATTAAAACTAATTATTGTTTAATTTTTGTAACAAAATTTCTCTATCAAAATGATAATAATTAATAATTAAAATACAATACTATATGAATTTCAAATTAAAACACAATGGAAGTGAAAATTAAAATGACAAAAAAAAAACAAAGGAATACGAGAATCAATACAAGAACTTTGAAAATCATTTAATAAAATTAAAAAAAAATATTTTTAGTTAAAATATAAGTTTAGACCACCGATTGTGATGCGAATGAAAATAAAAACTTAAACCTTAAATATTAAATAACTGCAAAGTTGTCGTTCAAAAACGATAAAAAAAATTATTTAATTAAAAATAAAACAAAAAAGTATAAAATTTAAATTTAACCTAATATTTAAGAAGAATATAAAAAAAAGACGTTCAATCGTTAATGTAAAATAATATTACTTGATAATAATTAAATTAAAAATACATAATAGAAAATATTGAATTACACAACATATAAAAAAAAAATGCCATCAGACTGACTTTAAATAAAACAATTATTGAAATATATCAATACATATATAATATATTATTTATAATAAAGAAAATTATATATATAATACATATATATGTATATATACATTTTCATTGTATAAGTTAATAAAATAATATGCGTGAAGTTAAAAAAATATATATTAAAATAAACAAAAGAAAAATTTAAAGAAACATTGAAAATTTTTTTTTTTTTTTTTCAAAACCAAAAATAACAAACAAAAAAACTTTAAATGTACGAATTATAATTATACAAAAATTTTAATTGATTAAAGAAGTTTAATATAAAAAAAAGTTTCAATAAATATAGTCATAGGACATACACGTAATTACATATAGTATGTTTCAAAGCAAATTAATAACGAAACATAAAAATTAAAACTAAAATACAAAGATTTGAGAACGTACCTATAAAAAGGAAGCCAAAAATATAAATTCAAGTCAAAATAAATTTGATTAAACATGTTTTATTTTAACATTAGATAATAAATTTCGTTTTTCACCTCTTTTTTTGTATAAAATTTATTTTTTGAAGTTTTTCTCAATGTACAAGAAAATATTGGACTAAAATTTTCTTTACATAATGCTTTTTTACAAACGCAACATGAGCTAGCATAACAAGGAAACAGTAATGTTAGCATTGCTCCATCAGCTGTAACAGCTCCAATTTGTTTTTTTTTTTTTATCATTACAAGTTAATTATGAAATTAATAAAATTATTATTAAATACATAATATGCTAATTATTAGTAAATCCTAATTATGAATTTCAAGGTAATTACAAAAAATGAAAATAATTTAAAAAATAGAAAAATAATAAAAAAAAACATATTCGGTTTTACCCAAATTCTTTAATTGTAATTCATTATTTTGACATAGAAAGTAAGGGAACTTTCAATTATATATATTCTTAATCATTGTATTTTAGTAGCAAATGTTTAAAAAATAATAATACATATATATATTTTTTTTAAACTTAATTGAAATACTTAAGTTAATTAAAATTAAATTAAATTAAATTATATTTAACTATATAAGTATAAAGCAACCAACAAAAATTAGCAGACAAAAAAAGAAAAATTTAATTCTCAAAATAATATTAAATTTAACAAAAAAAAAAAATTATTATTATTTGAATTTTCTCAATAAAATTATTAATTTAAAAAATTATTTAAACAGAAGAGTTTTTCTCATTTCATATATAAACAATCATATAGATATAATAAATAGTATATTATGTTAATTATATTTAAAATGCTCATTTTAACTGTAATTTAGTTTAGAAATATCTCATATTTTTATCATTTTTTTTTTTTTTTACCTAATAATATAGTATATAGAATTATTACATACATATTTTTTTTTTAATTAAATAAAAGTATCTACTAATTTTTTTTATTATATATAAAATTAGTTAATAGTTATTAATACATAATAATGTAATTTGTTTAGTAAACAGTTTTGGTATAATAAACAGATAAAAATCTAAAATCTGTTAAAATTAAAGCAATTAATTTAGGAATATATGTACGTACACCTTTTTAAAACTTTAATTAAAACTATTTTATTTTTAAATATAATTTTTTTATTAGTTTATAAAATGAAAAAGTTTTTCTAAAAAAAAAAAATAATTTCATTTAAAGAGGAAATAGTTTCAGTTAAAATTAAAATTGTGTATAAAGCAAAAAAACAAAAATACTTTAAATAAAATATTTCATTTCGAAATGATAATATATACATAATTAATTACTTTAATTTACAATTATTTTAATTCCAAATTAATGGCTATAATTCTTTTATGTGAAATATACCAGAATATAGAAAACCTTTATGGCTCATTATATATATATACATTAGTGAATAATTACATAAAACAATTAAATTCATTTTAAACATTATTACTCATTTTAGTTAGAAAATTAGTAAATAAAAAAAAATATATATATATAAATAGGTGTAGATTTTTAGTTGTTGTAAGTTCTATATATATATTTTTTTTTATTTTAAAAGTAACTATTTTGTATTTATCGTTTTCCTAAAGTATATAACTTTAAGATCAAGTTTTTTTTTTTTTTGATTATTATAAAATCAATCATAAAAACAAAAAAAATATTATTATTTTTCAGCCCAACAAGAAGATATCATTTGCTAACACAACAACGAGATTGATATGTTATTTTATTTTATTTTTTTTTTTTTTTTTTATAAAAAAAAAACACGAAAAAAATTTAAAATAAATAATTTTTAACAAGCCACTACTATTATTACTTGCTACTACTACTACTACTACTACCACTACTACTACTTTTAATACTGCTAATAAAGTTTTTTTTATTTGTAGTTTAAATTAAAATTTGCAAAAGAAACATTTTTAAAATCATATTTGTATTTTTTTTTACTTAATTTGATTAAATTTTTTTTGTTTTAATTTTTTGTATTATTATTTTACAAAAATCAATAATTTAATTTTTGCTTTTACTAAAAACTCTTAACTAAAAAATTTATTTGGAGTATAATAAAAACAAAAAAACTTGCCTTTAATAGTAATTTTTACATTAAGATTTGCTCTGTACATAAAAATTGAATTTTAAACTTTGTAATAATAATATAATTTTTTTCTCATTTATATTATAATATAAATAAAGAACTTATATTATACCCCTTTTTGACATTAACTAAAACTATTTTTATACAAAAATTTTGTTTATTTTTCCAACTGAAATTATTTTCAATTTGCATGTTTAAAAAAAATTATGGGCATTGAAAAGCAGTATGAATTCAGAATACAAGAACACAGAGTTTAACAAATTTAACTTATATTTTAACATATGCTGATTTATTAAACATTGTATATAACAAAGTTTAAATTTTGAATTCAACCGTTATTTCTACATCATCAATAATTAAATTTTTTCATTAATTTCTCATTAAGATAAATTAATAGTATTGGTGGGGGGACGCGCGCTGAAATTACTATTTAACACTTTAAATTATTATAATTGAATTTAGTATTCAAATTTATAATAACTTCAATTTATTAATTAATAAGTTCAAATGATTAATTTCAAAAAATTAAAAATTTCATTAAAAAAGATAATAGTTTCAGTTAAAGTTAAGATAATAGTTTCAGTTAAAGTTCAGATAATAGTTTCAGTCAAATTATTTTAGTGTTGAAGTTAAAAAGGTGTACATATAGTTCTTTGATGATAATAAGTTTTATGAATTTTGTGTCAATTGCTTAAATAAATACATACATATATAAAAAAATAATTTTAGATTTAATTTTTGAAAATTTTTATTTAATAAATTTATTAATAATTGATTCATACACACATATATATTTTATTTTTATTTCATTGCCATTTAATCATTCATTTTTTCATTCATTTTATATTATTAATTATTAAAATATAGGTTTTGAATTTTTAGACATACATAATTTTTGTATTAGTTTATAATAATTGATTTCTCCCCTACGCTTGCTCTTTAAATTCATAAATTTAAATTTTAATAAAGATTTTATGAAGTTGTTTTTCAGATAAATATAAAATTATACATATATCTGAATTACAAGTATAGATACATAAAATGTATCGTAATATTTAATTAAGACAACTTCTTTTCAGCTCATTATACTATAACAGTATTGATTTTAGAGTTTTTTTATTTTTTTTTTTTTATTTTTATTATTATTAAACATTCCTTTTATTTTAAAATATTTTCACATTAAATCTACTTTAACTAAATAAAGTAAGAATATAAAGTGAAATTAATTGTACAACAATTAAACTGATAAAACTCTTATATCTCTAAAATTTAATTCAATACAATACATTAAACATTTCTTTTAAGAATCTCCTTAACAATAAAACAAAAATAATAATAATAATAATGTAATTTATGTACAAAATCTAATTTTCTTTTATTCGTACTAGCTTATAAATTTATTTGTGTTTCCCAGCTGAATTTCTGAAATAAAATAATTTTAACTAATTAATTCATAAACATTATCTAAAATTTTAATACATATTTCATTAAAATATTCAAATTTAATTTAAGTAGAATAATCCTAATATTTACTATTAATTTCCTTTTTAATTTTTATTTCAAATCTTTTATTATTACAATTTTAATTTGTAATGTGTATTTAGTTTTTAATGTTTCTTATTTTTGATTTAACTTTTTTTTTTTTGTATTAATTTAGTTTACATAAGTATATAAAAATTATTTTGAAGTATTATTAATTTAAAAATTAAAACAAAAAAAAAACAGATTTAAAATGTATATGGCAAAATAGAAATTAATTTTCATTAGAATTTATAATTCATATATATGTATTAGAAATTAAATTTTCATTTTGAAAATTATAAACATATAGTTTTTAATTTCTTTTATTTTATTATTATTTGTTTTAGTATTATATTATATGTAATGTTTATTTAAAATAACTCATTTTATTTTTAGTTTCATTACATAATAGTTTTATTTAAAAAAAAAAAACAAAAAGTAAAAAAAAAACATTTAATTTTTTTTTTGTGCCCTAGTTTTCATGTTTTTATATATCTTCGAGATTTTTTTTTGGACTTTATTTGAACTCTTAAGAAATCAAGTCAAGGGAATAAAAAAAAGAGATGACGACGAAAATATGTAAATTGTCCCATTAATTGAATAACTGAAATTTGAAGAATAAAAATATAATTTTCATAAACGTCAATAATTTGATTTTGATTATTTTGTCTATCGTTAAGATAGATTATCGTATCGTCATTCATCGTAAATTATTTTGTTAAAGAATAAATTTTACTTAGAAATAATTTGGAATTATGTATTTGGACATAATGTATATGGAATTATGTATTTGATAGAACAGATTAATAATTTTAGGTACAGATTTGACACCAAAGGGGTTCATACAATAGTCAAACAAATGTCCAAATGCCATACGATAAAATTACAAAACAAAAATTAATTGCAAATGACAGCATTTTTTATTCCATCGTAATCGACTCAATTTTATTTCATTCGACAGTATTTCATATTCTCCCATAGTATTTATATCGAAATTTCATTCGAAATTTTTTATTTACAAATTTAATCTAAATAAATAGTTATTTATCGGTTTAAAAACATTAATTTAAAATAAAAGGTGTCAAAACTGTAGTACAAAAACATTGCATGTACAGCAACATTGAGTTTTTAATTGAATAAATTCATCTTTATTTAATTATTAAAGAATTAATTCTAAATTATATTAGAATTAAAGGGCATATTAAACAGTTAAATATCCTTTATTTTTTTATTTTTTTTTTGTAATTACATTTATTTTTTAAATGTTAATTTCTGTAATTTATAGAAATTTTTCATTATATTTGTACTGATGTATAATTTTATTTTTTTTTTTTTTTTTTTTTAACTTTAATTTTAATTCCATGTAAACAAAAAGCATGTAGAAATTTAATTTTACTTATTTGAAAAAAAAAAAAAATCATACTTAATTGAATGTATATAAAAAATAAAAAAAAAAGTAATAAAATTAAAATGAAAATTAATATTTGGAAAATTTTCATTTTATGTTTCAAGATAAATAAAGATTTTATTTTTTTTTTGTAATTGTCTTAATTTTATAATTTTTTGTAGTGTTTTCTTTATTTTTAGATTTTTTTTTTTTAGTATTTAGTACAAAACTTTTACTTTATTATTAATTTTTTTTTCTTATACATATACTATTGATATAGAATATTAAAATATTTTTATTTGTAAATATATTTTTGGTTTTATTTTAAATATTTGTTATTTTCTAATATTTTTCTAATTTTATTTTAGTGTGTTTTTTTTTTTTGTTTAAAGAAGAAATGCAAAATAGATTTAGTCTCGTTTAGTAGAAGTGTGTACAGGTACATCAGGTTTTAAAAACTCTGTACGAATATATTTTGTAAACAGTAATTTTAATTTTTCGTTAGTTAACGTAAGTAATGCGAGCCCTTGTTATAGAAAATGTAAATGTGAATTACTTTGTTTGGTTTAATATGGTGGTAGTAAAAAATTCATCGAAGAAAATCAGTAGTTTGCGTTCTTATTGTTACGATTACTTCTTGTAAATACTTGTAATACATTCCAATTGAAATTATACTAATTTATTTTTATTATGGCAGTATTTTTTTAAAACACGTGTTCTACTATTTAATTATTATATAACTCAAGAGTTATTAAATATTTGACACTTCCAACGGATTTATCAAGCATTTGGCATTTTTACCTCATTTCAAAAAATATTTGATTCACACGTTTTTCGTAATGCATATATGAATACACATTAATTATATTCGAGGGTGTTGGGCAAAGTTGAGCGATACTTTTATCGCTCTTAGTGATAATGCTTTAGCTTAGAGAATTCATTATACATACACAGTGATACGATTGATATTTTCAACTATGAAAATATTTTTGAAATTGTGACATATAATGGTTGAGTTTCTTTATTTTAGTTATTAAATTGACATGAAAATCTTTTTAAATTTTCTATATTCTTTTTTAGACACAATTAAACTCGACTGGCTATTTCAATTTGAGATTTTATTTATTCAATTTCTAATTTGCATTTCAAAAAAATAAAAATTCTTTTTCTTAGTTTATTTTAATTTTCATTTTTTTTAAAAAATATTTCGTATTTTTATTTTCCTATAATTCAAAAAAATATTTTCATGTTTTGTTTAGTTTATTTTTGTTTAGTTATATTGTACAAAAAAAAATTTATAGCAAACAATTTATACATGTGATATTATTTTTTTTTAGTTGTAAATTAATTAAAATAAGGTAAGTTTTTTATAATTATCATTTTTTTTTACATTTTAAATTTAAATTAATAAATAAATCTCGATCAAACAACGAATAAATAAAACAGGTAAATTTCGGGTTTTAATAAAAATTATTAATTAAAAAAGATTCAATATTAAAATTAAAAAAGGTTTCAAACTAATATTTAATATTGATGAAAAATAGTACAAACCTTTAAAAGCAGTAAAAATATTAAATAATAATTAAAACAATAATCGAATATCCTTTTTGGTATAAATAAGAATAATTTATTAATTTTTTTTTCAACTTTACTTAAGTTAAATTTTATATTCATTTTTTTTTTTTTTAGCGATTATCATTTAAATGATGGATTTAAAAAATAATTTTAAAATATAAAAATTAAATAAAAATTAATAATTAAAAAAAATAAATTCTAAACTATATCAGGGAATCTACCGTGTATTTCTGTTTTTGGTAAGACGAAATTGGTTTCACGAACAAAACTCATTGAACCGAACACGTGAACCGTATTTCATTTAAAGAAATTAGGAATACGCGTACCACTCAGTACTATCAATTAGCCCTTAATTGTGTCTTTTTGATAACAACACCAGAACTGATTAAAGTGTTTTAATAGATCAGGCCTATTTTTTATAATTGAACAAATTTTTGTATTCTGTAAACAATAAACAGTATTGAAAATTGATTTTTTTTTAAATTTTTCCATACTTAGTATATGTATTGCAGGTTTCATTCAATTTCAAAATATTTAATTTAATATAAATAAAAGTTTTCTAAATATTTTTCGTGTGTTACAAGAATTTCAATTAAATTATTCCTAATGACACAACTCTGTCTGTCTATTAAATTGAGATCATATAATATCGCTATTTCGTTTAGCAGAATACCAAATATAAAAATTTTGGCTATGTATCACTTTTTTCGTTACGCACCGAAAAATTCGTTTCTCAGAATAATTAGTTTCGCTTATCCCAATTGCCACTTTTTGAATCACTCATTTTATTTTTATATGAATATAACAAAAAATATAATATGGTAAGATGAGGAAGTCAAAAACTGATTGTTGCGATAGACACTAATATCTCAAATTCCACTTTTCTGTGACAAATCAATTATGTGACTGTAAGATATTTGATCCTATTATACATAATATACATAATTTTGTAATATCATAAATTATATTTATAATTTAAATTTTTTATTTTGTTTAAAAATAATAACCAACTGTGGCTTTAAATTTTTAGCATACAGATGAGCAAATGTATCGTAAAACAAAAATAAAATTTAAATATATTTAAATTCCAGAAGTAAAATTAAAAATTTAATAAATTAAGTATATCTTTCAAAAACTTTCTAGAAACTAGTCAATTTCTATATTATTTTTATTTATTTATTTTGTTTTTTAAAGTACAATAAATAGTATAAAATCTCATTATATATTCATAATTTTTATGTTGAATATATAAGGTGCCTTAGTAAGATAAAAACATGATAAAAAAAGAATACAAAATATCAAAATTTTTAATTAAATATTTATATTTTTAATTTTTTTTTTCTTCAAATTTATTTAGATTAATATTGTACCTATAAAATAAATTTCGTTGTAGTCATCATTATTTTTAAAAATTTAATTTAATTTTAATATTATAATATTTTGAATATAGTAATGTTTAAATATTAAAATCAGCTATATTTTATTTTATTTATTATAAAATTTTTCTATATAATTTTTATTATAAATTAAAACCGAAAAATTAATATATTATCTATATATATATATATATATAAATATATATATATATATACATATATATATTTACATGTATATATTAATATATAAAACGAGTTTCCACACTCTATAATTATACATACATATAACAAATTTAAATTAATTACAACATTAAAAAAAAATAATAAGCATTTGTGTGTGTTTGTGTGTGTGTGGTAACTCTTACAATAAATATTTTCATTAATTATTCTAATATATCATATATATAAATTAATTTTTTTTCTAGAGATATGAGTTTGTATTGTTATATAAAGTATAATTTAATTTTATTATTAGAAATTATATTAGTTAAAATACATATTTTTAAATTGTTTAAAAAAAAAACAAAAAAGCAAAAATGAAAATTAAATATGAACACTGATAGTATGTATTTAAAGTATTATATAACATTATTATGTATATATAAATTATGTTCATTATATATGTTAGTAATATAATAATTAGTTTTTTTTTTATGTAAGAAGCAAAAAGTAGAATTTGTTTTTAAATTTAATTTTTAGATTTTCTTAATAAATCATGGCTTTAACAATTAATTTTTGATTATATATTCATATATATGTATATTGTTATATACATATATGTATAGAAATAGTTTTTATTTTAAATGCTTTAGGATATTTTGAAATGAATGACTTCTGAAACTTAGATAAAAAAAATTGTTAAATTAATAAATTTGTTCGTGTACATAAAAATTTTATAAAATTTAATTTTTTAGTTTTCGCAAAAATTTTATATTAATAAACACTAACAACAACAAACTTTTGACTTTTCCAAAACATTAATAAAAATTTGATGAAATTTTAAAAAATTTTGTGAAACTTTTTTTTGTATGCGAATAAACTAATTGTAATTTGGCAATTAATGGGGGCGTAAAAATTTGACAAAACTCAGATGACAAACATCTATTTAGCCTAAATCCACTTTTACAAAAAAAACTCACAATTCAAAAAATCCATTATCAAATAATTGCTTACTAAACAAATTTGCAATTCGCAAATATCTATTTATCAAAAAATTAAAAATAATATTTTTTTAGCAAATACATACAGCAAATTAATATGACTTGAAAATTATTTGTAAGTTGGTCAAATGTGGTAAAATATCACAAAAATTCAATCTTATGTAATTTTTTGTAGTTAATTTAATTTGTGTACGTTATTTGAGATACAGTCAAATACGAGAACTCATGACGAAAAATCTTGGTTCATTCAACTTGAAAGGAACTTGTGATTGGAAAGGGGGAAGCTAAAAAAAACAGAAGAAAAAGACAAGATTTATTTAGATCAATTATTTTGGTCGATGAATGTTATTTTCAAATGGTCAATGTAAATATAATCATGTTGTAATCAAATGTACCGTGGTTCGTGATATATTGTATTAAATACAGAGTAAAATGATGTTAAAACAAATTTCATAACACATCTTATATTACGATTTGAATGTCAGGGGTAGTAAATAATTTAATATTTTTATCATTATCACTCAATAAATTTACTTTAATATTCTGCAAGTGTTGAAAAATATATTTAACAAAAAACTTATATCAAATAATAATCATCAAAATCATCAGGTATGATTAATATCGTATTTGAGAATTTATCATCTCATCAGTTGTCTATTTTAAAAATCAATTTAGCAATCGTTACTTTCATCAAAAAAAAAATTATTAATTAACAAACACTTGAACCAATTAAAGATCATAACTTAAAACAGAATTAGATGTGGAGTAAAAATAAATAATCTAGCACTGAACTCGTAATCATATAAAAAAATAAAATTAATACGTTTCTGAAGTCAATGCATATTTACAAATATTAAAGTAATCAAAATATCTATCTGCAAATTCGGTACAATAACAACTTAACATAACATATTATAAATATTAGTTTTTTTTTTATAAAATATATTTTTATTTTAAAATTCAATTCAAATACAAGCCCCCACAAATAGGTATATAATAGACAATAACCCTTTTTTTTATTATATTATTTTTTTAAGGATATATTTATGAATTTTAAACTTTTTTTTTATTATGTTATATATGTATAGTAATTTTGAAGCTTAACCAATATTTATTATAAAACTAAAGAAAACTGAACATTTTCTTAAATTTTAAACAATCAAAATAAAAAATGTCGTCTATTTCACAAAATCTTTACAAATTGAACTCAAAACAATTAATAATATCGAATAAAATAGCTTTTGCTTTCAAAATGACTCTCACTCTGCTGAACAGGCTCTAATTTTTATAAGCTACTATGCGAACCCAAATCGTTTTTGGTTTGTCAAGTGTAGTTTTTATAAATCACCAATTTTTGTTGTGAACACTACCCATGATGGATTTATCACAAATAATATATTTTCATTGATTATAAAAATAAATAAATACATAAATAAATTTAAAACATTTAAATGAAATATAATTATTTTATGTAAATGCTTCTTTATTTATTTTTAAATTATTTTTCTTGATGCATTTCGGTATATAAAATACAATCATCAACTGCTTCTTTGCGAGCAACCTTTGTACAGTTAAGTACAAATAAAACTAGCTTTTTGGTGACAATATTAATTTCAATATACATAATATATAATATTAATAAAAAAAAAAGTTAAAAGCTATTTAGATATATATTGTTATTTTGAAAAAATAATATAATAAAAATAGATGTCGTAATAGTTGATAAAGCTTGCATTGTATTATAAAAAACGCATTAGCAGCCATAAGTCATTTGATAAAAAATCGAAGGATTAAAAATAATTTTTTAAATATACTATTTATATAATAGTATCATAATAAACTATCTCCTGATAATCCTCGCGATTAAATTTATGATAAATTTAAAAATCCTCGTGAATTCTGCAACAACATAGAAATAATACATTAAAATCTGGATAATCTAAGTAAATGTTGACGTATAGAGTTGTTGAATGTTGTAAACGTTGAAACGTATTATAAATCTTAAGAACATGTACATAAATGATAAAAATATTTAGATAACTTAACGTTTACGTTTATGTACATATATTGCCCAAGCCCTACTAATTTAACATAATAAATTTAAAAACTTTTTTATTTCTATTTAGAAAGTTGTTATTTTATCGAATTATATACATAATATTATAATATGTATATGTACTTACAACGCATGTCTATTTAATTATATATTTTTTTTTAATTATATATGAATATATGTATATTTTTAAACAGTAAATTTTCCTATTCAAAAATTAATAATAAATAACCTAGCATATTTACAACATTTTAAATTTTTTATTCAAAACTAAAACAAAATTTAATATATTTTCTTAAGAAAATTTGCTATCAGATTTAGAAATTTTTTTGTTTATTTTAATACTATTCTTTTTTTTATTTTTTATATTTATTATTATTCACTTTAATCATTATTATTATTTTGTATTTTTATTATATCTGTTATTAACATTACAATTAATAAAATTTAAAAATTTTATTAATTATTTTTTAAGTGTTATAAAAATTGTAAAACAAATCTATTTACTCTCTTTTAATATATCAAATTTCAATTAATTAAATTTAAAATGAATTAATAAAATTGAAACACTAACCGTAAAATTTCATTATAATTAAAATCACTTACAGATAAATAGGGAAATTATAGGATACTAAATAAAAAAATACACTTTAGATAAATTAAAAACAAATACAAAACAAAAAAACCAAAAAAAAAAAAACTTTATTGAAAATTCTTATGCAAACTGATGCAAATTTTCTGGTTCAAATTAAAATACATAATAAATATAACATACACATAATATATAAATATGTAAATAATATTATATAAAAATAGAACATTATTTAGAATAGAAAAATAACAAACCCTTTATTTAAAATGAGATTTGACAATAATTTTAATGTGCTTAAATAAATTCAAACTTGAATCTATTCGTATATATCATACCTAAATACAGACATATATTCATTCATATATGTATACAGATATCTATGCATATAGACATATGATATTATTATTGTAAAAAAGCAATATTTACAAAATATTAAATACAACAACATTAATTTATAAATTAAAAATAATGCATTATTTTATAATATTTGTTTGGAAAAATTCTTACACTGAAATAACTGGACCTTTCAAATATAAATAAATGTAACATTTGATATTACTACATAACGGTACTTTTAAATACAAATATACAATCATTAATAAAGATTTCTGGTTCTAACTCTAACATTGTGAAATAAAACAGAATATTTATTAATAGTTTTCACATAACTGAGTAAACTTCTCAATACAAACGATGTGACTTAAACTGTCATTTAAAACTAACATGTTATAAAAACTTCAAAATCAAATATATATTAATATATATTAATTTATTTATCGCTTTACCAATTTACAACACAACGGAATATTTTCACTTAAGATCCCTCTCAAGTTCAATTTTACGTTCAATATATTTGAAGTTTCAAAACGTCAAAATATTTGTGTACTACCATTTGATATATAGGAAATTTTACGTCTTAATTAAGATTTTAATTTAATTAGTAATGCTAATTATTAATCCTAAAAATTCAGAAAAATTAAAAAAAAAAAACAAAACCTTTAAAATAGCAATGATTAAGTGTGAAAAAAATTTAAAGAAAAATTAAAATTTTCAATAAAAAATTTAAACAATACGTATTGTAACTGTAAAAATTTCTATTGATTAAAATATTTTTAGCTACAGAATTTAAAAAGAAAAATAAAACACTGTATTTATTCTGCAAAAAAAAAATATATACATAGTACATACTACAAATTCGAAATCTAGCTGGTTTACATTTTTACTGATGCTTATTTAAATTTGAATAAAACTAGTCCAGTTTAACTTTTAATTTAAAAACAAAATTAAAACATCAAAAGTTAATGTGTCGTAATGATTAGATAATATCAATTCCGTTGACATCAAATTATTGAAATTTTATAAGAGTACCGTTATAAAAAATTTAGTTATATATATAATTTAATATCAAATATTTTTTCAAATTCACTTTTTGAATTCCAATATTGTCTTTAATTTTGTATATATACAAAATATATTGAAAATTTTAATATCAGCCTTATTTACTTTTATTCTCTTAATATATAATCTATATAATATAATTTTATATTACATACATATACCATAAATGTTCTACAGAATATTATTTCAATTATTACAAACTTATCACAAATATTTATTTCACAAAACTAACTACAAATAATAACCCCGTTTTAATAAAACAAAAATTAAATAGATTGATAAAATATTAATTAATTAATGTACACTACAGTATAACAGATATGGTTTTTACTTGTACATATAATATATATATAACACTTTTTCTGTCTTTAAAAAGTGATAATATATCATTAAAATATTTAAATATATTATACATATTATAGAATATTTACATTTATATAAATTATTCTACATGAAAAATTGTGATTTTTTTTTTTGTCAATGAATATACATATACATACATTAGAATATACCTATATATACTTACATTAATATATACTTTTAGTATAAATCATTAAAAAAAAACAAAAAATTTACTGTTTAATAAATTTAATATATAAAATTTCTAGAAACAAAAATTTCATACATATATATATATATATATATATTTATATATATATATACATATGTAATCAAACAGGTTTGTGATTGTTATAAAAAAAAATATTCTTTTTTTTGATAAAACGTTTCGTAATTAACTTATATATATATACATTAATATAAAGTTATATACTTATAAATATTTATATGAACATACAAACATACATAATATGTTTTTAATAAAGTATTAAAAAAAAGTATATCAACAAAATATTTTAAATTTTATTCTGACTATAATAGCAGAGTAAATAATAATATAATATTAATAAAATTAAGATGTAAAAAAGTACAAACTTGTATCTCTTTTTTAGAAATTAATCAAAATAATTAATAATAATTAATAATAATATATATACATATATATATATGATTAAATAAATTAAAATACATTTGTTTTTTTTTTAAATATTTAAAAATAAAAAAAAAAATCCCTATACATACTGGCAAACTAGTTATTTGCAAAACAAAAACTACTTATCTACCAAACCAACACAATATTCATAGAATGTTGGTAATACTGATATACATGAAATTATAATGGAGTTTCATCAATTTATCTAAATGTAAACATAGAGCTGTTGCTGTGAAATGTCGATAAGGCTATATTTATGTAGTCGTAAACATAGTGATGTCAAATATAAGTAAACGTATAAAAATTAAAAACTCTAGGTATATAAAGTTTAATTAAAATTTTGACTGGATGCTGATGCGATTTTATATTGATTCAGATTATTTATAATATTTGGTGAAACCGACAGTTTTAATCTTTATATAATTTATACATTAAATTTTGACAGCTACATCTATATTCTACCTTTGTTTAACAACTACATAAATTCTAACCTTGTAAATCCTAATAAATCCTAAATTTTTTAACATGTAAATAAGCAGTTCTAAGATCTTTTGACAACTCTTTATGTCTACGTTTATACATATTTTACAAACTTACTCTTTATAATTTCTATAAATCGTCTTAACAACCGATCATAATTTTCTTGAACTACGCATTTAACATATATATTTAACATACATGATTTCTTAAAAATAACTGCATAAATTATTTCATTTTAATAAAATAAAAATTAATTAATTAATATATACTACTGTATAACAAATATAGTTTACTTTTAAACACAACATTTTCTATCAATTTAAGATTGAGATCAAATGACATAAGTTGGCCAGTAAAGGGATAAACTTATCAAATGTACATACAAAAATGTATATTGTACATATAAATAACATTTTTAGACAAAATAACAAAAATAGCGAAAAAACAAGTGATGACATATCATTTCATAATAAAAAAAAAAAAACAAAACAAAAACAAAATTCTACAATTGATATTAATTAATAATTTTTCGGTATAATTTGTAAATTTTGTAATTTTTTTCTATTTTTTTTATTATTTATTACTATTTTATTTGAGTATAACAAAATAATAGCTTAAATGAAAAAGTACTAAAGTCTTTTTTAATTTAAAAATTCCATACTTTAAATTTATCTAAGAAAGTGTTTTTTTTTTCGAATTGCATTATGCTGTCTGTGTATACGAACTCAATTCAATTTCCTATATAAATATTCATGATCATGATACACCCTGTCCGTATGGAACTACATACAGATATCTTCGTGGTATCAAAATATTTTTAATTTCAATGATTGATTACAGAATATATTCTTGGTACCTTTCGGTTTTTTAAATTTTGTTTTTTTTTTATTTGTAATGATCATGATACACCCTTTCGACATGGAAATATACAGTTATTTTCCTTTAAATTTTTAATGGAAATAGCTCGAACAAATCTTTTTAAATTATTACGTTATAAAATAAGGCAGGTCATTTTTTTTTATCATAAAGAAACAAAATTTGACAAAAATATGACTTAGGTATTTTTATTCAATTAATAATATTAAAATAAAAAATAAAAAACATTAATATGATTTGAACAATATCTATCTAAATACATACATACATATACCTATAATACAATAATTAACTTCCATCATTGATCAAGAATAATAATTATTTTTAAAAATTATTTAAGAATTATTTTTAATCAATATATCTACTTCTATTCACTTTTTTTTTTATGTCTCTTACTAACTTACTAATTATACTATAGTACTAGTTCATATAGAAAAAATGAAACTTAAAAACAAAAACAAAAAAAAATTATTCAATTTATTCAAATCAAATGTCTTCCTGGTACCAAAATATTGATTATATATATATATATATATATATATAAAAGAAAGAAAATATAAACATATATATATATATATACATATATTTATTATGACGTGAAATAAAAAATAATCGAATTACTTCCTTATATATATGTATATATATATTTTAAAATATATGTTTAATAATTTTTAAATTTACTCTATCCAACAAATTCTTTGAAAAATTTAATCAGTTTTTAATTTTATTTTGATTTATTTTATTATTTTAAAATTGTAAGTGGACCAAAACTTAAAAAATAATAATAAAAATTAATAATTAAACGTACACAAATTATACTAATAAATAAATAAAAAGAAAAAAACAAAAATACAAAAAAAAAAAATTAATTAAAAAATAATTAATTTGAAAGTAATAAAGTTAAAAATTTCCATTTGAAGTTCTATGAAAATTATTGACCCTTATAAATAAAAAGTTTAATTATTTGCTCGCTAATATCTACTAAATGATAATAATTAAAGAATATTTAAGTATATTTATTTATTATTGAGTACATTTCAGTATTACAGAGACAGTACTATACAGTGCACAGTACATTACAGTACAGACACAATACAGTACAGTACAGCAACATGCTGAATATGGTTAATATCAGAACCGGGTATTATTCGATTTAGATTAAATTCAAATACTTCATCCGCATTTGAAAAATTAAGTCAAATAATTTTTTTTTTACTCAAATACTTGAAATCCCGGGTGAAAATGCTAATTATATATTTTTTTTTTCTTATTTTTAAATATATAAAAAAAAAATTACAAACTAAACACAATGTGATAAAAACAAAAAAGGTAAAAAAAATAAACCCTAACTACATAATAATTTAATTAAATCCCTATTAACAGTGAAGACCTGAACATTTTTTTTTTGACCCGAATGGTAGTACTTTCATATCTAATTGTTGAACCATATTCGGTTCATAACATAATTCATACTAAGTTTATAAAATCTTTTATTTTAAAAAAATTAGTTATTTTACATACCGGCTGTTCCAGAGCATGCGTATCAACTTTTTAAGTGGGGAAGGAGCCGTTATTTTAAAATTTAAAAAAAGTTTGTTAACTAAATTGAGGGTGCTCTATCGATTGGTGGTATTTTCAACTTTCAGAAAGCACCGCAAATCGGTTTTTTAAGACCAAAAATCGCCGAAACTGGCCGAAATCGAGATTTTCAAATGGGAAGGGGTACTTTTTAATGAAAATTCGAATTCTACGACAAAAAATAAAAAAATTATGTTAAAAGATAAATTATGTACTTTGGTAAACTAAAATTATCATTTTTATAAATAAATTTATTTTTCATTTTATCATATTTTTTATCTCAGTTTTGGGTTCCTACAAAGTTTAAACAAAAAAGAAAAAAAAAATATTTACTTTACAAAAGTTTCTTATTTTTTGATGTAGAATCCGAATTTGCATAAAAAAGTACTCTTTCCCATTTGAAAATCTCGATTTCGGCCAATTTCGACGACTTTTGTTCTGAAAAAACCGATTTCCCTTCCTATCCGGAAGTTACAAATAGCAGCAATCGATAAGGCATCCTCGATTTAGTTAATAAAATTTTTATTTAATTTTAAAATAACGGCTCCTTTCCCTCTTAAAAAGCTGATACGTATGGTCTGGCACCCGGTATAGCTTAACTGCTTCGATAATAATCGATAATACTTTTTCTAACTCAATTGTCTCAACAATTTACTCAATAATATTCATATAATATTAACTTTGAAATATTTAATTATACTAATTCATTGAAAATAACAAATAATATAAAAATAAAATACTAATTAATTCTTATTATATACATATGAGTATTAATTAGCTAGTAAATAATTAATTTTTATTTATCGGGCGATTATTGTAAATACATTTATACCTATATATGCAAATGTATCTAAAAAATGTTAATCCATTTTCTTTTAAATTATTCCCGCTCACAGCTGTGAAAATGTTCAAGTAAAAAATAAAGTTTTTAAATATTCATAAAAATTATTAGAACCAAAAAAAAAAGTTCTATAATTGTAATTAATTATTAAAAATAATATAACTACTGTTAGTACTACTACTACTACTAAGTTCTTTAATTCTTAGTAAAACATGAGACCACATAAAACTTGCGGAAAGTTTTGCAAATTTGAACATTTTTTTTCTTACCAGTTTCTACTGTTCTCTAGTATTATGAATATTTCAGTCGATCTAGGACGAACTCATGGACAAATTATCTTTAGTAAAGGTATTTATTATTAAATACAAAATACTATTAGTTCATCAAGTAGATTTACCGACTCATAAAACAATTATGGCAATTTTTCGACACTAAAATATTTTTTTACTTGATCAACTTATAATATGAGAACTTCAGAAGAGCATTGAGCGTAAAAGCCTATAATATTTATTTCATCATTAATATTCTGTAAATCCTTCTCTAGAGAGGTATACGTAAAAACCTATAATATCAATTGAATTTCGTGAAAATGGGTTCATTTTTTAGAAACTTTTCAAAATAACTATATTAGTAGTTGTTTTAGTGCAAATTGAAATTTCACTTTAATCGTTTAAAATTTTTTTTTTTTTAAGTAGTAAACAGAGCTGTACAAAAAGCATTACCATTACAATTGGAGTAGCATTACATGTAATTCAAAATAAATTAATTATCAGTAAATAATTACTTGTACAATACTATACTTTAAAATTAATAGCATTACCATTAAAATATTGGATTATTTATTTAAATTACTGAAATAATTCTCAACATTACTTTAAATTACATACTTGACATTATTTTGTATTCCTTTAAATTTGGTTTGACAATATTTCACTTGCTTGTTTACTTATATGTAAGTCTTGGACCTGGCTCTTCAACATCATCCATTTTTGTCGATTAGCCGCTCGTTAAATTGAAGATACAAAATAGTTTCATATCTGTCGATACTTCATCTTTCCAACAATGGTTTGGTCTGCCCACCCGATGTCTTGTACCTTCGGGTTGAATTCGAAGATTTTCTTGGCGGACGTTTTTGCTTATCCACTCTGGATGATGACTTTATTTATTGTGACTACGTTCACTTCATTATACATTATACACCATTGTCGTTTTCAGGACCATATTTTTAACACTATTTATCTACTAAAATATAATGAAATTCATTTATATTTAAGTTAAGCCAAACACTAGGTTTCAAACTATACCTTTATACACGAATGTATAGCTTAATTATCCAAATAATGTCCAGTAAAATATGATAAAATAATTCAGTAATTCAAATGTAATTCAGTTAATAGTGTAATATTTAATTTTGAAGTAAACTTACACAAGTAATAATAATGCTTTCGATAATGCATTGTGAAAGTAATGGTATAGTATTTTACAGCTTTGGTAGTAAATAGTTTATAATAGTAGAGCGCTTTCTATAAATAAAATTAAAATTTTTATTATATAAAAATTTTGTATAACATTAGTTTTTGTTTTTATATTTTTTTTCTTTTCAATTTTTAAAAATGTGATTTTGAGAAATACATACATATAAGCATAGATTAATTAACACTATATTGCTATTTAATCTATGATATAAGTATAAATTATTATTTATTAATATTTATTCAAAATTTAAAATTTCGAATTTAGCACACGCACGTATATTTAAATTATTACATATTTTCACATTTTTTTTTTTTATTATCAAAGAAAAAAGACATACTATATAACATTCCATTTGAAAATAAATAACATTCTTTATCATAATTTGTACATATTCTATTCATAACAATGTATAATCAATATTTAATTAATTATTTAATTAATATATTGTTCAATTTAAAAATACATACACAACAACAACAAACAACAAAATTAGAAGATTTATACAAAAAGTAAATAATTTAAAAAAATAAAAATAAATTGAAAATTAATAGAATTAATAATTAATTAATATAGAGTTAAAATAGAGTTTTATTATTTGATTAAATTCAATTATTGAACTCTAAATACACAACCTTACATACATGCAAGCATATAAAATACTATATATAAAATATATATATATAAAATTAAATGGAAAATGAAAAATATGATTTTATTATTATAAAATATAGAATATATAAAATACAAAATACATATACAACAATTATTGTATAAATATATTATAAAAAAAATTAAATAAAAATAGTATTAATAGAAAACTTAAAAGCAATTTAACAAAAAAGAAGAAAAAAAAAAACTTTTTAATGAAAAGCTATTTCCTGACAATATTTTCGTATAATATGTAAATAAAATACATATATGTTAAAAATTCTAATTAAAAGTAATTCGTGATCTTAAAGAATCAGAATTAAAAATTATAAAAATATGAAATAAAAAATTAAATAAAAAAAAAAGAAGAAAACTAAAGAAAAAAAATTATAAAACATTCCTATATTTAAGAAAGGCTTATGAATAAACGAACAAAATACAAAAAAACCATGTTAATGAATATACATAAATATAATATCTATATGTATCTTAGTTTAAGCGTTTTTTGAGTGCTTAATATACTTTGTTTTTCTTTTGAAAAAAGCAATAATTTTAATGTTACTGTAATATTACATTATAATTTTTGTATTTTACATATTAATTTTTTAATTTGGAATTTTATTCTATAATTATTATTTTTTTTTTTTTTCGTATGAAATTAATTATTTTTTTATTGATTTCTATTCTGGTATACCTACCTAAATACAAAATACTTATTTTATATCATTTTACATTTTTGCCGAGATATCCGCTATATCGTTTGGATATTTATTATTTATAGCGAATCATCAAATTGACCTTTTACGTTTATGACTACTTACTTTCTTTTAAATACTTGACTAAAATCACTGATCTAATTTTATTTCTTCACTTTATTTGTTAAACACTCAAACACGCGTTCAATTAATTATTTATATATTTTATTTTTCGTTAACAAAAATTTCTAATAACACAAGTCAATAAATATTAAGTATTTGGCATTTCCAGTTAATTTCGAAAAATATTGTAACGATAATTTATTGTATATACTCTTTTGATATTAACACCTAAATATCAGCCAAATATGTTTTACAAAATAACTTCGGATTGATTATCGGTCAAGATGATAATTTCTGGTTTAATTGATTGAATGCGATTATATCTCGAAACGGATTGTAACTCTTCCTTAAATACACTGTTCTGTTATATTTGTATTTTGTGAAATAGTAAAAGCTTAATTATTTAGTTCATTAATTCAGAGAAAACGGTTATAGTAACATTTTTAATTAATTAGTATTTATCTATACCACTGTTTTAAATACTAATTTGAATTAATACAAAAAAATATTTAATTTGCTAAAATTAATTTTTTTTTTTTTAAATAATAAATATATAAAATAATGCATATTAATGATAATGAAAAGCAAAAACAAAAAAATAGTGATTATAAAAATTAGCAATAATAATTCTCAAGTGATTTTAATTTTTTTTTTATAAAATATTTAAAAATAATGAAAATAAAGCATATCTAAAAAAAAAAAAGAAAATAAAAATATATCATAATTTATATTAAGTTATTGAAATTACATATATATATATATATATATATATATTATACATATATATATTTATAATAAAAAAAACATTGCACTCATTTAACGCTTTATGATTGATCTCTTTTTAATTTAATTTTTCTACAAAAAAAAAAAAAACAATGGAAAAAAAAGAATAAAAGAATTAAAAAAAAAATATTTATAATTTAATCAATTAATATAAAAATTTAAGAATTTTATTAATTATTTGCTCATATTAAATTTATATATTTAATAAAAACATACTTAATATAAAAAATATATTTCTTAGTAATTAAGTAATGTTAAATGATCTCTTTACTTGTGTTAAATATTTTAAATTGAAATTTGCTATACATATATAAAAAATATATATATACATTTAATAAGCCTAATATAATATTCTTTAGTTTTTCGTATAATTATTATTAAAAAAAAAAAAAATAATGAAATTAAAAAACAAAAAAAAAAAAAATAAAACAAAAAATTATAAATAAAAATGTATAAGTTAAGAATAATTTATGAAAAGAAAAGAAATACAATACACCAAAAACCAAAAAATAAAAAACATTACTTATATATTATATGATAATTAATATTAAAATTACTTTATTAATAATAATTTAATATTTATATATATATATATATATATATATATATATATATATATATTTATGTATATACATATATATATATATTATATAAATTCAATTTAAATTATATATTATGAAATTAAAACAATTATTAAATAATAATTAATATAGTTAAGCAAATTTGAGAACTTAGTATATATAATATAAAAAAGGAACAAAAAAGAATGAAAAAAATTTTATTGAATAAATTTAATATTTTGATCAACTGATTGATATCAATACAATAAATGATATAATTTTATTTCTGAAGTTTTTCGTAATAGATTTGAAACCAATTTACGTAAACGTAGACATAAAGTTGTCCCTAATGTATATGTATAGAAAACAACAGAAAAAGGAGTTTGGACAATTTACCAATATAGATGTAGATGTATATTTCTGTCAGAAAATACTTACATATTTACTACGTTTACTTATTTTGATTAATTTTTTAATTTATTATTCAATTAAAAATTTTGCAGAATGAAATAGGAAGCTGTCAAAAATTCAACTAATCAAAACTTGACAGCTGTTGATTTAATTGGATTGATTTTTAAATTTTTAATTGTAGTTTTTTAACGCAGAAAAAAATTAAAATAAAAAATTATATAAAATTGAATCAACTAAACAAAATACAAGATTGTATGAAATTTAAAAATTAAAAGTAATATACTTAAAAACAATTTGTTATTAAAAATAAAACAAAATATTTAATAAAAAAACTCAAACAACAATTGCATAGAAAAAAAGTGCTGCAAAATTTTAATTTTTTTCTGCAGAATTTAAAAAAAAAAACCACACAGAGTCTATCCTGAAGGAGAAAGTGATCGATTGAAATTTTGACAGTTTCGTATTTAATTTCGTAATCAATTTTAATTGAAAATTTAGCTTTGACATTTAAATTATGTAATATGTACGTGAAAATCTTACTGTAATACATATTTGTAAGTGAATGCCCAAACTAAGAAACGTGTCTAGGTATGGATACTTGCCACTAATAAGCAATTATATTGTAATCGATTTTGATAATCATAACAAAAATGTAAGTTCAGATTTTATGCATTGATTTTATGTTAATTTTGACATTTATACACGAATTTTTGACATTTCTATTATATGTACGTTTTTTCATTGTTTTTTATTTTTCCAAACTGTTACATAAACCGTAGTACATACTACATAGTATATAATATTCGTATATGATTACGTAACCTACGTAGAATGAATGCTATGGCTTCTTCGTGTGTGTGAAATACATCGTATGTCCAAACTCTCTAGGTCTTGTCCCCCCACATAAACAAAGGATATAAAAAATAAACTGTTAATTTTGGCAATTAAATATGAGGAATTTTTTTTGTGTTAATTAAAATCACTTAGAAATATTATAATACATACAGGTAAATAGTCAGCAGTACAAAATAATATTTGTATTTAAAAAAAAAACACCAATAGAGACAATATTGGTGTAAAAACTTTACGCCTATATTTATGTAAATTGCCCAAACTATTTTATTTATATTAATTTATATAAATAAAATAATATTATTTTAATAATAATTTATATAATTAAATTTTTATTATTCTTTCTTTTCAAAATTATTTTATAAATAATTTATTTATATTATTATGTTACTCTAACACGGTTCAACATACTTTATTAATTATATTTTTGATATAAATATATGGTATGAAATTAATTATTAGTAATACCTATAATATAATATTTTTATTTGTTTCCTCATTTTCTAATACTCATAATTCGATATAAAGAATAAAATAAAAATATTTAAATTATATTAAATTATAAAAAACAAAAAATATCAAAAAAAAAAAACAAACCTTATATGTATTTTACTTATATTAATTTTAAGTATTAACAACAACAACAAAAACATTTAATTAAATACATATTATATTTGTATAACAAAAAATTAAATTGTATGAAATAAATGAAATTAAATTTGTATTAACTATATAATAATAATAATAAGAACTATAATGTATTTAATTGATAATATAAGAAAAGTTCATTTATAAAGATATATCTAAAGAAAAAAGAAAAAGAAAAAAAAAAGTAATTTGAGTTTCAAATTTTATGTATATTTCAATAAACTACCATCATAGAGTTTAAACATATAAAAAAAGAAGTTATTTATATATAATACAACCTTTATGTAACTTTTGAAAAATTATATATATTCTACATGCATATACATATACATATATGTATATCTATATATATATACCTACTTATTAATTTATTTAGAAAATGTATACACATTTAATTTAATTTAAAGAAAATTCGAGGATATAAGAAAATTATACACACATATATATAAATATATATATATATATATATATACATATATATATATATATATTTATTTGAATAAAAAAGAAAATTAAAAAAAAAAAATATTTTTACTTTTTATTAATTAATTAGTTTTTTTTTTTGGTTTTTATAAGTTTTTAAATTATTAAAAAAAAAATTATTAAATAACTGCAAATTTATTAAACTTTTTTAGAAGAAATTTATTAAATAATTATATTTAATTATATGCTTATATTATATAGACTTTGAATACATTTTTTTTTATTTATTTATTTTTACTAGTACTTTTAGCACATTTCATGTACTAGTTCCTAAAGAGTTTGAATATATTTTCAGCGATTTTTATTTCTTAAAAACTATTTTTGTTTTTCATAACATTTCATATATATTTGTTAATTATATTAATTATTTGTTTTTTTTTTTCATACAGTTAAAAAACTATTACATATAATTTTATAAGGTATTAAAAATTTTAAATTTATTTAATCAATTATTCAACCTTTAAATCTTTTTACTTTCATTATTATTATTATAAGTCTGTTGGATATCTTCAAAATAGTATCCGTGAATTTTGAATTTAAACAATTTTTATTCAATTAGTATATATGAATGTAAGGTGAAGTAGATACAATTAGCATTTAATTGTGCCTTTTGGATGTCACGGCTCGAGTGAGCTATTTGTTGTCATTGGTTGTTTTAGGTGACCTACTCAATACTAGAACCTCCCTGTGCGATTGACAAAGTTGATCATATCACCAATTTTACTTCCCACAATAATTCCCATATGGAAAGCTGCAAAAGAATTGTTCAATAGTTTTTGTCTCGATTTCTTTATTACAGTATGCGATAATGCTTTTTTCAGATTGACAGTGTGGTGTTTTTTTTTTTTCTTTATTTGTAATTTTAAAATTCATACTCTGAATTGTAGAGTATTGATGCAATGCTTAATTCTATAAATGTATTTAAATTTGTGTTATAAATTTTGTTTTAAGTGTTTCAATTTTTAAAATTGTTGTTCTATCGCCCACAGGTCCATTATTTGATACAACCATACAACTAGTTGTTAAATAAATGTGGTGGAAAAAAATAACGCAAAATTTATGTGTGAATGGCATTGTTTCATGATTTAACATTTTACTAATTTATATGCAAAATTCATACATAGAAATTCTTAATAAAATGGTTTACATATGTAGATTCAAGAAAGTATTTTAATTAGATTTCTTATATTGTTTTCGTGTAAACAAATTCTACAATATGTACACACAAGCACATTTCATAAATGTAGTGTATTTAATTAAGTGTTACATTGTTCGTGTTGCATGACATCGAAAATGAATTAATCGAGTTTTACTGCCATCTAGTATGCTCCGTATATGGAACGGAACGTATTTCTACTTCTTTATGCGTAGTTAAGGCAGTATGCAAGTATTTTGAAATTATCTACTTTGTCTATATACATACATTATGAAATATACTAGATTGCAGCTAAAATTATAATACTTCGCTTTTGATTTCATAGATTATTAATGCAACACAGTGTGACATCGACATGTATCAGTGGATGATTACATATCATATTTTCGAAAACATTTCGAAATTCTACCATTATTTTTATAAAATTTCAATTTTACTTCGTTTTAATAAACGTACCTGCATGCTCTAATAAATCATTACAATTAACGTACCTACTTAATTTTATAATAAACAACAAAAAAATACCAAAATCAAATCTATTACAAACATTTCGGACAATATTAATCTTTCCTTTCATATTATCCTGATGGCAATCAAAAAATATAATTGTTGCATTAGTTGCTAAAACAATCCCAAAACGTTTTCTATTAATAATTTAAATATATTTTTAATGTTTTTAATTTCAACAACACTCATTTGGGTGGGATCGAGAACTGCATAAAAATCAATTGATATTTCTTTCACTTTAGTTTTGTTCTATTATTCGGTTCACGTGATTATTTCATTTATTGTTCTTTTAGGCAACGTTAGCATTAATATCATTTAGATAACTATCACATATATTTTTTCAGACATATCCGTTACTTGCATATTAGCACAAACTAAATAACTATACAGACGATCAGTTTCATACAATTCCTTTTTTTTCAATTTTAGATTAAAAAATGCTTCGAGTCTGGCTCCATTGTCTGCAAATAAAAAACATAATGCATATATACTTACTCACTTATGTTTTTGATTTTATTTATGTATATATTTCTAAATTTAAGTAAGTGGTAATGTGGGCCAAAAAATTTCAAATTTAAAGTGAAAAATGGAAAAAATTTATTTATATTATTTCTCTCGAAATCAAATCAATTTTTTTTTTATATAGTTATTTAGTTTGTGATATTAGGTAAGGTAGCCACCAACACACACAATAGACGAATGATCCGTTTTGGCAGATCATTTTATAGATAATTTGCATCATCGATGTATAATAAAATATCGCAATCTGGTAATTTGTATTCGTTTGCTGAATTTTTACCTTATTTGATATTAATGTTAATAATAGCTGGACTTGTAATGTCCACATATCGTATTTTAGTTGCAATCAAAATGAAATCTATAGTTTTATATTTGACCTTAATGGAAGTATATAGTATTTTTTTTATTTCACTTTTCGAAAACTTTGCTTTTCAGATTCGTTTCCATTTGAAAAATAGAAAAAGGCTTAAAATAATCTGTAGAACTATAGTTTATTAATTAAATGTATGTAGGTTGTGGCTTTTGAATTTTAATTAATAATTAATTTTTTTTTTTATAATGATTTAATTTTAAATTATTTGCAGTTATTTAATTAAAATTTAAATATTTTTTATTATTATTTTTGTAAAAGTTTTCTTAGAATTAATTCAGTACTTATAATTTATAAATATTATTAAAATAAATATATATATATACATATATATATATACCTATATATTATAACTATTGTAGATTATAAATATAAACTTTTATTTTTATTTTTATTAATTTCTTTTTATTTGTTTTTTTCTTTTAAAAGATAAAGTATATAATAATTTTAGAAATTCAAGTATTTGTTTTATTATGTAATTTGTATTTTGTCGAAGTAAAAAAAAGTAAAACAACAAAAATAAAAAAAAATAAAAATAATAATTTATTTTATGTAAATTTAATTATTAAATGTATTTTTCATAATTTCTAATTAACATTGTTATATTATAGCAGCACTACACATTCTAGAACAAAACACATTATTTATTATCTAGTATTTTATTTCTTTCATTTATATTATTATTATATAAAATCATTGCCTCTTTTATAAACCATATATAATATATATATATTATATATATACTTTACATAATTTATATGTAATATTTTCCTTGTAATCATATAAAATTACTACTACTTACTATACAATTAATGGTATATATAGAATAGAAAGCTTTATTTGTATATTTAGTATATCTTTTTAATTAATTTATTATTTAATTTTAATATTCTAATAAAAAAAAAATTTAAAAATGAAATGTAAATAGAAACAGTTTTTAGTTTTTTTATATGGCTCAGATTTTATTATTATATAAAAGTAGTTTTTGAATTTTTTTTTTTTTTTTGTTAATTAATTGGTTTAAATTTAATAGAAATATTTGAAAAATAATTTTAAATAACACATAATATTAAAAATTAAATAATTAGAATTAAATATTTAGTATTGTTTTTGTAAAAGTATTTTTGAACTGAGTTGAAAAGAAGTGATTTTTTTTTTTTTTTACAATAGTTCCGAAAAGATTACGCATTCGTTTCCATCAAAATTTTGGGCAAAATGGAATAAACACATATGTACATATCTGGAAATATATCCGTGACATCGAAAATGCAGTACTAGATATAACAACTGCAATCTAGTCTATGTTGTGAAAGTCAAGGAGATTAATAATGAACAAAACTGAGTACCATTAAAAGAAAAAAAAAATTACAAAATAATAAACAATTCGTGTCTTAATTGACGAATTCATATCTGATTTTAAATGTAATATGATGGTCAGCACACTCCATCATAACTTATCCATTATTTTCGACTGGAGAAAAAGTAATAGAGTTGAGTTTAACACATCCTAAACTCAAAGCTGCCTGATATCGCGTACTCCATTTTCTATTATTTGGGGGTGTAGGTATTCAGCGAGCCGAACACTTGAATATCTTGGCTATGTCGGTAAACAACAAAATGATATGGAATGACCGTATCTTTGACATTGCTAAATACGCCTCGACACGTTTGGGTTTTTTAAGTCACTGCAAAACGAATTTTTCCTTTCAGGACATGCTAAATATCTATAAACCATGCCACATACGACCCAATTTGGAATACAATTCATATATATGGGACAATTGCTTCTCGAACCGCAATAAATTTTCTCGACAAAGTTCAAAAGCGTTTCATTTGTCTTATCGACTATCACTTTCTCTATTTGAATATCTTGTAGGTTTTCACACTTGTTCAGACGAAATAAAAACTATAATGCTACCCCGTCGAGAAACAAAGAGACATAAAGTGCTTACGCCTACGCAGTTTAAGCTCCTAGATGGCTCAAAACTGCTCAAAACTGGCTATGGAAATTCATTTTAATCCAATTTTCTCGAATGTGGAACTATATTCCAAAAAACATGTTTGTTCAATGCAAAAATATACATATACATACAATCTACAAAAGCTCAAGAAAAAGAATTACAAATTTATTATACCTTGCTGTTTAAAAGGACATTTTTCTTTCCCCGCATCCTCAATTAGTTCAAGCTGTACATTTGTGTATAAAAGTATATTTTGAAACCTAATGTTGGGCTTAACTAAAAAAGAAAACAATAAATACATGAATAAAACTGATGTGAAATGAACTAAGCCGAGTTTACCAACAAAATCAGCATTGTTTACTTTAATTACTTCGCATCAGAATCACGTATCATAAAATTTCATGATGTAAAAACTTAATTAATTTTCTGATGCATTTGCTAATTATAATCTTAAAATTGTATTAGTCATCGATATTTCGGATGCAATAAACTCATCAGGGTGGTTGGAACTCATCAGGGTGGAACTTAGTGGTTGGAATTAATTTTTATATAAAACAATTTTGATAAAAAAAACAACGAGCAATATTTTTTCTAATAAATTTACCTACGGATGTAAATTTCAAAAAATTTTCAAGTTAACTGAAAAAAAAAAACAATATTTTAAACGTGTAACTATTTATAGATTTTAGGTTTATCATTACACATTTTAAACCATTCTCCAGGATTATTTTAGGTTCTTAATAAAATAATTAAATTTCTTTCTTTCTATATAATACAATTTCGCAATGAAAAACATTTCCTTCTTTCCATTTCGAATATGATATAACAATGTTCATCAGAATTTATAATTTATAATTAATATTTTTAATAATACTCATTTTAATTAGGTAAAACAAAAAAAAAAAAACAAACAAAAAGAGAAAGAAAAAAATAAAACTATAACAGACAATACTTTTGGGATAGTGATTTAATCGAAAATATATTATATATTATATTATACATATTATAATATTATAAAATATAAATTAATATTTAATAAATAAAAATTAAATAAATAACATATTTGAAAAACAAAAAAAAAAAAATAATAATAAAAATCTTATTAATTAACAACAAAAAAAAACAAAACATTATAAATAAAAATAGTACTTTTATCTAAATTATTATAATGACAGCTAATATTAATTAAGAAAATATTCTTAATTAAATAAACAGATTACAATACATATTTTATAAAAAATTTTAAATAAAAAGATTTTTAAAACAATTTAAAAATTACTTAAACAGAAACAAACACAAAAAATATAAAATATATAATATACATACATACATATATCCACCAAAAAAAAAAAAATTTAATAATTAGAAAATTTGAAAATTTTGACAAAATAACAAATTTATTTTAGAATTGAAAGTAATTAAAATAATACAATATAATAATAACAATAATAATATTGTAACTAAAAATATATTTCTACAATACATATTATATGAATCTAAAAATACAATATATATATATATATATATATATATAAATAATTATCAATTTTTTTTATATATAGATTAATAAAACCATGCATATACATACATAAATATACATACACAAGAAAAATAAATATTCAATTAAATTTGAAAAGAAAATTAATTATATAATTAAAAAATTATTTACATATATATATATATATATATATATCTAAAAACACACACATATATATATAGACATATATATGTTTCGAAAAACATAAAAATAAATTCAAAGAGCAATAAAATTTGATACATATTCAAAGAATTAAAATAAATACAATTTATTATTAAACGTAAATATAATATAAATCTATTATTAATTTACACATATTTATATATCTATATATATATATATATATACATATATTTAAACACAAAAAAAAAATTATCAAAAAGGAGCTTACATTCTTAACTAAAATAAAAATATTTATATTTGTGTGATTTTCTATATTATAATATATATCTGCATTGATATGATGCATATATATGCATTAGTGTATATATATATATGTATATATATATATATATATATTATTTATAAAAAATATATGTTGTAAAGTAATGAAAGCTTCAAATAAGCTCAAGTAAATGTAATTTACATTTTAATTCATTTTAATTCTTAATAATATTATATAAAATAAAATGTTTTTTGTTTTGTAATTTTTTCTTTCGTAGAATTTTAAATATTAAAATTAAATACACATAATAGTATTATATATTATAGTATATATATATATATTTTTTTTTTTGTATAACGCTTATTTTTCCAAATATAAAACTATATACTTATATATGTATATATATATATATATATATATATATAGATATTATTAAAATTGAGCTAGAATAAAATGATATAAAATTTAAATTAAAATAATTGAAGGTATTGAAAATTTTCAAGCTATATAATATACAAGGTGTCCACTCTCAGTATGTATATCAACCATCATCATAATGTAACTAAAAATCGTTAACTGAGCTTAAAGATTTTTAAATTTCAACATAACTTTATATAACTTTATGATTATATATTAATACTAGTTTTGTAACCCGCCATAAATGACGGAAGCAAAATAAGTTCTAGCATTTCTTCCTTCATTAGAGTTTTCATTTCAAGTTTAAGAAAAATACGTATTTTCTTACGAATTTATCACAACTTTATTTTTGTATTATAACGCTTTTAATTACCATATAAACAGAATATTGGTAGTAAGGTGCAAAATTTACATATACAGATACTATATTTATGACAATTAGATACGATGTCACAATTTGTATATATATTGTAATTTGTATATGTATTGGAGCATTCCGTCGAACTTACAAGCATCCAGATAAATGCAGAAAATTATATATATAATATATAACGATTATTCGTTGGATTGGAAATATGTTAACAGCGTTCTAAATACAATGTCTCATGATCCGAAATGTCTTTTCTATTATTATCGGGTTGAATAATATTTTACTCCATTTCTAATACCATCGATAAGATAAAGCTTATTTAAGACTCCTTCCTATTATTCTAGTTATCTTAAATTGAAACTCGAAATTTATTAGGCTCTAAGGTCGAATATCATTGATTTTTTATAAACAAAATTAAACCTCTTTATTTAAAAAAAAATAGCAAAAAAATATTTAAAAAAAATAATAATCTAACAAATACATTTTTTTTAGTGTAGATTAGATCTTCAATATATCTTTATGTTTTTAAAACATTCTGGCAGGACATTTAAATAATTATATGTCCTATATAAATAACATAACCCTATTAAAAATATTTTCAAATCTTATTTTACAAATTTTGTATGATATGATGTTACCCTAGTAACATAACAAACAAACAAAACAAACAAATAGCTAAAAGCAGTGATTGATAGCACTTTGAGTCAAATTAATGAAAAATATACTAAGAATTAGTTTTCAGTAAATTTTGTATCCTTAAAAAAAAATGATTTCCAATCATGTGAGGTTTGAACTTATACTCTATCAATATATACTTTCAGAAGGAAATATTTCGATTACTCGCTTCGCCACTTCTTCTAATTTTCATTTTACTTTTTTTTTGTTTTAATTTTTAGATCCAGTTTGGGTCACAGCTCACACTAATTAATTACTTTAATATCATATTTTTATTTTTATATCAGAAAACTAGAGACTTACTAGTTGCATGTAGCACTGCTACCTATACAGATATTCATTATGTAACCCAAATTGCATTTCACACTTATATCTGTCAATTATTTCAATTTGATTTCTTTAACAAAATCAATCACATCCTTCGGCTTTATATGATCTAACAGACACTCTGTAATAGTTCTTAATCTCAAAATCATATATATGTACGTATATCAGATTTTCTGTAACAGAAAACAGGATAATTGCAGAACACTCAATTCAATTGTTTCAACCTCAAGATTCAGAAAATTTACAATGTTCATCATTGATTATTCTAATCCTTTTTATGATGGTACCATGTTACTCCATAGCTTATAACGAACTATGCAAAGATTCTTAATAATTGTCTGCTGAGGATAGGACATTGTATATGTGTATATTTTTTGGTTTCAATTTTCTTCAGGCTTAAAAAGAACAACACCAATATTAGTTAAATATATTTTTTATTTTAATTTCAACTTTAAAAATCACAACATTTACCAATAATTGCTGAATTTATTTTTAATTAATTTATTCTAGTTCATGCCCATTTATTATTAGGACAAAATACGTTTTTATTGTCAAAAAAATTGGTATAGACTGGTTGCGCGTCCTACAAATTTCTATAAACCAATTCTTATATTTATTTTTATTATATCATAAATACAAATTTACAATTTATAATAATTAGATACATATGTATATTGTAATATTGTATTATTATCCTGAAATTGATTTTGTTATTCAATTAGTTATATTAAAATAAATGATAATTGCGCAATTTTGTGAAATGTATAACGTATTAAAATAATTGTGGCCCAATAATAAATATCTAAATATATATATATATATATATATATATATATATATTCATAATAATATATATTAGAATTTTTCAATTACTAATTAAAGATTAATTTTAGTTGTTTGGCTTTTTGTTTTTTATTTTTATTATTATTTTTTTTTAATTTCGAAAATTACTTTTAATAAAAATTTTATAGAATTTAAGATTATTAATTTGAAATACTTAAGTATAATAAAATAAAAAATAAATAAATAAAGTAATATTTAAATTAAAATAAAAAAAATAAAACATGTAATTTAAAGTAATATATATATTTATTTATATACATATTATACATATTATGTATTTTAAAAATAAACAGGACACATTAATAAAGAGTAGATTGTAGAATGTAATAGATGTTTTCTTTAGAATTTTGATTTTTATTTTTAGTTTTTAGAAATCAAAAATAAATTAATTTAATTAACATACAAAATCAATATTATAAGTATAATTAAAAATTTCTTAATTAATTTTTTTAATTTTGTAGTTATTCCTATATATATATATAGTTTCTATATATTCAAAAATATTATATTTAAAGCAATTTTAGCAAAATTATTTATTCTTGAAAATTTCAAATTATTTCGATAAATTATTACCGTAGTTAAGTTGTTATTTTTTTTTTTTGTTCTTTTTGTTAGTAGAATTTTTATTTTGAATATTATTTTTGAAATATTGGTTAAATTATAATTATTTTGTTATTTAATTAATACAGGAATGAAAAATGGTATCAAAATACAATGAAACATGATTTAAAGTTTTTTTCGATTATACAAAATATCTAAAAATCCTAAACCTATTCGGATCTACATTTGAAATGTTGAATATACATACATCCATTCTCAAATATTCAATTTCAATTGTCAAATAGTGTCAATTCAAATACAATTTTAATTTCTGTTTGGCAATATTTCAATATGATCATTACCTAAAGTAATTATAAAATTTTTGTATCTTATTGCTGAAGCCATAACTTCTAATTTTAATGGTGAGGGACAAATAATCAGTTCATAACAGAAGATATAATAAATTATTTAAAATTCGAAAAACTATACATATATATGACATCCAAATTGCAACTAAAAAAGTTAAGCTACAGTATTAATCCGGTATTTATACTTAGCATATAAATACATTGTAAATTTTGACATTTTGCATTATAGATGTTTATATTTTCAGTGCTTATGATCCAACCAAAATGGTTACCTGTAAAATTATTACGTTTATACTCTGTATATAAATACAATGTAAATTTTGAAGCTTTGCATTATAGATGCAGTATAAACGTTTTTAGTTCTTCCGATAATTCATCTATATATTTATACAGTTTTAAAGAAACAATAATTTTAAATATATTTTTAAAAAAAATACAACAGCAGAATATAATGTAAGTATGTATTATAATAAAAATACATAAATTTAAATTTGAGAGCCAATCATTGCTGCAGTACCTTATACGAATCAATGACTGTCTGAATTAGGTTTCTGCCCATTAAATCAGAACCAAACAGAATAAAATAAAAGAAAAAATTATATTTTTGTGCTGATGTAAATCTTCTTTCTTCAAGTCTCTTTAAGAAGTGAGCCATAAAATCCTCAAAATAAATTTTTTGTAAACAAAATATATTTATTAGGAAAATATCTAGGATATGTGATAAAATTTCGAATTCATAGTTTACACACATATCTTTTTAATTTTCAGAAAATTATTAGAACCATTATGAAAATTTTTTTTAAATTTAAAAGTAAGTATATTAAACTTTTTAAATTTTATATATTTATATATATATATTTATTTATATAATAATACATATAATAATACATATATAAAAAAATCTAAATAACTAAAAAATAAAATAAAGAAATTAATTAAAAATAAATAAAGTTGTTTTATTTTGTAATTGCATATACTTTTGAGATTTTTTATAAATTAGAGTTTCAGTATCATTGAGCAAATATAATATAAAGGGTATGTATCAAAGTAGAAGAAAAACATCATAAAAAGAAAATAAATTATAAACATTCCAAATCTCAATGGCATGTTCATAATTTAAGTCCGCCATAAGTGTGGCATACGACAGATAATTTGATATAATATAATAAAACCTTCTCTCAACAACACTGTAATGAATGTAATTTATGAACTGAAATGTAATGTATCCAAAAAATTTGAACCCGAAACATTGTACATATAAATCCAATAACAAATGCAAGTACAGAAAACAACTGTGCTTTGAATGTGCGTTGTTTACAATTCCAACCATTCTACAAATTGGTCTGTATGTCAACTCGCAACTTTATATACACCCATATTCTCTTAGACCCATCGTTGACGAGAAGAAAAAATTCATCTCGTCTCGTCTCGCTGAATATGCCTTTCTGTTAAACACTGTAAGCGGCGCGATAGAACATTTTATTTGTTGGTAGTACTGATTATTTTTTACTATCAAAAATAATTATTGGTATATAAACGAAATATGATTTATAAAATTTTTGGAAAGTTTTAGTGGGGTTTTAGTATTATTTTTAAAATATTTTTTAAATGAAAAATAAATATAAATGTTTTAAATATTTTTTAGTTTAGTACATAAATAGTAGTAAAACAGTAATAGTAAAGATGGTTTTTTTTTCAAAACAAAACACAATTTTAATAATAATGCAAAAAAAATAATGAAAAATTGTTTATTAATCTCTATTTAACTATTTTATCTATTCAATTTATTTATTAAATTCAATTTTTTGATAAAAAAACACAAAATACTTTGACGAGATGCTCTATCGCTTACAATTTTTGACGAGATAAAAAATGGCTATCTCGTCTCGTCAAAGGTCTAACAGAATACAAAACTATCTCGTCAGAGATATTCTCACGCGATCTCGCGAGATGGGTCTAACAGAATATGGGTGATAAATTTATCCAAATTCCTGTATGTTTATTTTTTTATTTGCACGCTCTTTACAAATTTTTGAGAAATTTAAGAGAATTTTATGTTTAAAACGTGACGTCAGAGGTCTCTGTTAAATAAATTTTTGCAAATGAAATTTCTATTTGCAAAAATTCGTAAAAATTTACTATTAATTTTTTGTTGTTGTTTTAAATGTCAATAAAATATTTTTCATATAAAAAGTGGTATACCTAAAATAAATAAAAAGTTGTATACCTAACCTGAAAACTTATTTATATTACTTCTTACCGACAAAAAGACCAAAACCACGAAAAATTATTCAATTTAATTTTTTTCAACAAAAGCATTCAATAATTTTACAAAATATTTCAGAAAATTACTAAATTAATTCAAATTTAAAAAAATCTCATAACCTAAAAACCAATTATTTTTGACATAAAAAGATTTGGATAAATTTATGCAAATTTTGCGTATGTCTACTTTTATTTGCAAAAGAGAACATTTTAACTATTCTCGCAGAATTTTATGATCACGTGATTTGTCCTCTCATTTGCAAATTTTTGCAAATAAAAGTAAACATACAGACCTATTGTCTCTGAAATAAACGTTAAATCAAATGTCAAAAAATTCTACACATATGTTCATACACAATACAATATATATAGTATATACCTACTTTTGCAAAAAAAATTGAATTGAATATTTTTGTAAGAGAAAATAATTATAAATAAATATGTATGTACATATATATGGATAATTTAGAAAAAGACATTTTTTAATTATTTTTAAATTTTAATTCATACTTAATTTTCTTTAAATATTGCTCTATAATTAATTTATGTTTCATATTTGGTTTTCTTCTGTGTTTATACTACTTTAGAGAGTTATTGCTATATTTACATTAAGTTGCAAATGCAATCAACAAATTGTTTTTTCTTTTTCACACTTATGCATTTCTCCTAGCAAAAGCTTTAAAACGAAAACGAAAACGAAACGTAGAAGTGCAAAAGAGAAAGAAGATTTTGTTAACTGCAATTGCAATTTAATGTGAAACCAACCTACCAATATAAGTCGAGAATACATTTTCAAATGAATTACTGATCATGAGACAATGTAAAAAAAAAAAAATGTTTACATTTTTGATCATGCGATAGTGTATTGGTGATACGTAGTCGATACATTTACGATATCACAGCAAATCTATATTTAAAACAATAATAACAAAGGAATCCAAATTCTAATATTTAACATGCAATATGTATTTTGCAATGTATATCAAAGACTGGCCTATGCCCCACGGATGGGGTTACAGGACATTGATGATGATATCAAATACAGTAAACATATTTACTGTCTTTGGTATAATTTTAGGTTCGTAAATAACTAATTGTAGGATCGTTTTAACATAATTAAAATTTATCATGAATAACAAAGTGATTAAAATATAGGTCTTGTATTATAAGTATGGATTGATGCAAATTTTCTTTCAACTTTTAATTAATCGTAGTAAAACGAACAATGAAATATTATAAATTTTAAATAACAAAAAGAAAAAAAAAATTAATTTTTTTACTTAAGTGTTTTTATTTTTTCACATTTAATAAAACAAATACATATATATTTTATTTTTTTATTAATTTTTAAGACACATTCAAAATTATCAACATTCAACTTAAAAATAAACTTCCATAATACTAGTTAATATCATTTGATTTAAATCAACAATATACATCATATTCCACAGATCAGTTGAAAAAACTAATGATTCACCAGATTTAATAACAATATTTTGTTGTTTACATTTACCCAAACATTCTGTAATTGGAGCAAGTGATATAATCAAATCACCTTGTAATTGTTGTATAATTATTAAACCATTTAATTTTATTTGTTTTTCAAGACCAACATAATTATTTATCATTAATAACCAACTGGAATAGAATGGTTCCATATGTTCAGCATAAAAATATGGTTTCTTTAAATATTGTCGAGATGCTTTAACAGCAAAAAATTGACAATTTCTTAATTGTAGAAACCATGAACCATTAATATCATTATCAATATATGATAAAACTTCATTTAAATTAAAAAATTTATATTGCATTAAATTTGTTTCAGCATCACATGGATTACTCTCAATAAAATCTCTTGTTTCAAATAATTTTAAAAGTAAATCGGGAATTGTTTGTGTTTCAGCTGAATTTTTAATTAATACTGGTTTAGCTTTATAAATGTAATCATCTCGTAATTGTAAATATGTTACATTATTAATGATTTTGATGAAATCTAAAAATAAAAAAAAAAAAATAAAATTAAAAATTTTGTAAATTTAAATGATTTTTTTATAATAGAATATTTTGCACCCACTAGACGAAGACTTCTGCATTTCAAAATTTTAAGTTCTGAGAAAATATTAATATCAAAGTTTCAATCGTAAATTTTATATGAAAAAACAAAGACTGTATTTTGTTGGATTGTTACAATTTTATTGTCATATAATGTTTTTATTAAATGTTACCTAACACATAATTACCTAACATTATGTAATCACTATGCTCTGAATAGGGTAAAAGAAGACTTTTACATCTAAGTGGGTGATAATTTTGTGTATTAATTGTTGTACAATTTATAAATTTACAGAAACATAATGTACAAATTACAAATTTTATTATGATGCACAACTTACATTACAGTAGTATTAATCCGGAATATTATAAAAATTATTTCAGTTGAACTGGTTGAATAATGTCATCACAGTCCACATTATGATATGTGTTTGTTAATAGTCGCAGATTTGAACTATCACATTAACATTTTAAAATAATCTGATAAATATGTACATATTTAAAATAAATCTTTTTCTAAACTTCGGATTAAAGTAGAGGCATTGAGATTTATGGTGATTAATTTTTAATTAAAATATGTTGTATAAGAAATTTTTTTTTTTAAATATTGAATTTAAACTGATGGTTTAAAAAGTTGATGATTTAAATTACAAACTATTGAATTGAATAATTAGTTAGTTCTAAAAAAGAGAATCTATATCGATATTATATTGTTATATTGTATAATTATTCTTTAAATGGTACAACCATTGCTTTGGTACAACAATAATAGATTTATGGGTTTACACTGATGACAAATTTAACTTTAAATCCCATTTTTCTACTATTATCAATAAAGGCAAATCTATCTGGGTTTTATTAAAACTTGTTCAAATGAATTTATTTATTTATTTGTAATTGTCTAAACCCATAAGAGCCATACAGCTTAGCTCGTATAAAATGCTTTATAATTAATACAATTATTCATCAGTGTTAAACCAAAAAAAAAATTTTAAGTACATATTTAATAATACTTATGACTATAATAGTAACAAATTAAGATAATAAAATGTATGTTTACAACAATATTTATATAACATTTTAATTTAAATTAATTGATTAGTGAAAACATAATTCTACTATCCAACAACTATTCCTAATATTCTATCATTTACATTCAAATTTTTATTTATTTTCGAAATTAAACTAAGTTTGATTTAAATAATAATCTTTGATTTTAAGATCTAAATAAACCTGTTTTTTTTAATTTTTTTTATTTTATTTGGCAAATCATTAAGGCCGTTTCCGAACCTCTCGCACTTGCACTTGATACTCGCACTAAACCTGTCAAATCGCACTAAATTTAATAAATTTAATTTTGCGATATCTAGTGTACTTGAGACTACACTAAAATTTTTACAACAAATCAAGTGCGATTTGACAGGTTAAGTGCAAGTATCAAGTGCAAGTGCATGAGGTTCGGAATTATTTTGGAATTAATTATCCATATGTTCTTAAATTCTTGTGTTCGAGTCTTGTTAAACCTAATTTTGAGTATGCCAGTCAAGTTTTTTCACCTTTCGTTTGTATCAATAGAATTGAACCAGTGCAAATAATTTTTCAAATATTTGCATTGCAAAGCTTCTAATGGTAAAATCCATTGGTTTTACCTTCATATAACAGAGGCTGAACTTAACTCAATTGAAAACTTTGAAATTAAGACGAGAAGTGGCTGTTGTTATTTTCCTTACTGAAATTATTAAAGGAAACATTACCTCTCTGTCTGCAGATTCGGAATAATGTTAACATTAGTTTAAATAATCGCCTACGTAAATAGTTAAATACACATTTATTTACATTAAGTTTTCATATAGGGCGCCATTTATGTTAATTTATGAACCAATATCATAGAATGTTACAAATTGGTAACAAACACACACATTTTATTGACTTTACATTTTCTAAAAGGACTAAAAAAACTTACATTGTATATCTGGCAGTAATTAAAAAATGTTTGCAATTTATTTAATATTTAAATTAGTATAAATTGAATATTTTGTATTGTATTGTAAAAAAAACGAAAACAATGCTGTTTGAGCTAAACGAATAAAATGAAATAAAATATTGATACATTTTTTTAGCTATTATGTAGTGTACATACAACATAATCATAAATAATCAGTTTTTTTTTTTGAAAATAAAATTGAATTAAAAATAACAATGAAAATTTGATAAATGAATTAGTCTTCTATATCTATACAAATAGTTTTTATACAAAAAATAGGTTAATTAAAGTTAGTGTACACTGTACAGCCATCAAATTTTTAAATTACGCAAATGTTGATAATAATAAAACCGACCTACATGGTGTAATGGTTATGACCATCTAACTTCTAATCAAAAAGGTCTCTAGTATAATTCAATAATAAATTAAGTAAAATAGGTTTTCAGATCCTGAATATAGTAATAATTTTCCACATTAAAAAAGTTGGATATACCAGAAAATTAATAAATAAATAAATATTTGAAGAACATCATTATATATTTTCACTACTTTATGTACAGTACGATAATTGATGTTCGGTAGCTCTGTCTATCTATTACTGACATTAATATGAAATATTAACACTAATTTAATGACAAAAACAATCTTTGATTTGTGATTTTATAATTTATTACTACATATATGCATTTTTTCACTTTGCCACTTTGTACTCCAATCTGAGGGTGTGCGATATAGTTTAATAGGTTTTTTATTCACAATATTTACCAAGTTTTTCACATAAATGACAATCCTTAAATTGATTATTCCCTTTCTCTTGAAATTGTTGATCTCTTACAATTGATGTTTTTGATATTAAACATTTAACATTGTATAAACGTGTCCAATCCCAAAATGGTAATATTTTTATCATTGCAATACGACCCAATGCAGACATTGTCCATATTACTGTATCCAAATAAATTGCATGTGAAGCAATGAATGCAATTAAAATTGCCAAAAATAATAAACGTTTTGGTTTGTATTTAAAAAAATTTTGTAAAATAAAATCACTTGTTGCTTTTACAATTTTCATTTTTTTTTTTGTTTTTTTTTTATCTTCTGTTTTCTCAATTTATAAAACGTGGCAACAAAGATGTTGATTTCAATACGTTTGAAATAATAATGTGTTAACTGTAAAGGATATACATATACTAATATCCATCGAATATTATTATTATTATCAATACAGATTTAAAATTGTATCCTTAAAAATTGAAATAAAAAAAAAAAAAAATTTTAAAAAATTGTTGAAAAAAAAATAAAACATCAACACACATACTACATCCATGCGCGGTTTATTAATCCTTCATAATATGATTTGCGATACAACAACACAGTATTGAAGATGAAAATATTGTAGATTTTCAATTTCTACTACTTTTCAGTAGAAAATTACACTTTATTTTTTTCAAATAGATGTTGAAATCATCAAGATGTTGTGAATTTTTGGGATATTCAAAAAAAAATTAGAATTTGTTCAAAGCTTATAAGGATCCCAGCATTATTATATGGACAAATTTTATTCTTAATATTCAAATTGGGTGGCAAATTATTGGATCAGCAATTAAACTATGCTTCTAAAATAAAAATATAAATTCTACCAGAGCCACTACGATTTTAAAAATCAAATTTACAAAAGTGATATGTACATCTTATAGAACATCATATAGCTCGCAAAAGACATAAATATTTCCAGCAATACATATCGCCTAATTCTGTAATTTACATCAAAGCAATAATAGCGTTCACTGAAAAAATAGACTTCTAAGATAGCAAATTAGGAAGTAAAATATAGACCTTAAAAGTTCGCGTTTACTTTAGAACTTCCATAGAATTATTAGGTTGACTATACACTTCAAATATCAAAATGTTACATTTTTCCGCTGCTATTATAGCAGCTGAAGACTGATATAGTAAACTTTGTAATAATATTTTTTTTGTTTTGGAGAGTTTGGAGAGAAAGAAAAACATAGGTTGCGCTTGACCAACCTCTAAAATAGTGTGTGGAACTCTAACGACTCCAAACTATCACTCAATTCATAATTAAAACTTGTCAAATATGACTAACCATTACTTTTTCTGTAACTCTTATATTTTTATATTATCATCTTTAATTCAACCCACATTTCGAAAGGGAAAAGGACCTATATCAACTGTGAAAATAAATAAATAAACAAATTTTTCATTCAACAAAGACCTACAAGAAATTTTTTGAAAGATTAAAGATTTCATCACCTAACAGAGTGAGGTGTCTAACAAAATTGTGAATGTCAACTATAAATGTAAAGCTTCAATATTGAACATTTTAAAATAAACGAAGCCGTATCTTTTAATATCATCTGTTATGTGTGAGATATTTAGATCTCTATATGAACTTCAGTATTGCGAACATACGAATTATATTACTCAATATTTTATTTTAAAACATTTGAAAACTTTGAGTATGGCATGAAGTTGTTTGCACCACAACCCCATAATTAAATACCATATAAGCACAGACTGGCCTGAACATTTGATTATACCGGGTGTTCCAGAGCATGCGTATCAGCTTTTTAAGAGGGGAATGAGCCTTTATTCTAAAATTTTTTAACTAAATCGAGGGTGCTCTATTGGTGGTATTTTCAGCTTTCGGAAAAGACCGCAGACAGGTTTTTTAAGATCAAAAATCGCCGAAATTGGCCAAAATCGAGATTTTCAAATGGGAAGGGGTACATTTTAATACAAATTCGGATTCTACATCAAAAAATAAATTTTAGAATAACGGCTCCTTCCCTTCTTAAAAAGCTGATACGCATGCTCTGGAACACCCGGTATATAAAAACTTTGTTGTATGTCGATAGTTTCGATTTGCGACCGATAAAACAATCCACCTTTCTATATTATTTTGGGGCCAATTTTTTTTTTCTTTTCCTGTACCTTCCAAAGAAACTTACCATCCATCTTTGTAAGCTGTTTTCACTTTCAAAATTATTATACATCTGTTTGGCTTTATTAATTTTTATTTCATGTTTATCTGTTCTGAAACCATTGACTGCCTTTTTAATGCTTGTTATTAATTGAACCATATAATTACAGGTTGAATAGAAAAGAGGTTAGTGAATCGCTTTTCAGTAGATATTGTTTAGGTTCATCACTTTTTTGATTGATGAAGAACAGTAGGAATTTAGTAAAAATTGATCTATGCCATCTTTTGTTAATCGACAAGTATTGGAAAATCACAAAACTAGAATTAGATAAACTAGCGTATATGATGTACTTTAATATAAGAAGAAAAACTGAGTTAAAATATAATCACTGTACTTAACGAAATTAGTTCAGTAACATCCTGTGAATAAATTGTAGAGTAAGAAACGTACCGATAATAAAAAGAAAGTGTTGTAACCGTAACCATTAGATTTTAACGCTTAGAGCAAGCACATCAGACGTCGGTTAAGCTTCTATTTTTTTGTGCAAAATTTATCATCATTCAGTGAGGTTAGTAGAACCCGACACCGTTAGGTAAAAAAAATGTAATATATGTTGTTAGTAGAGTAGAGTAGTTATATATTACATAACACTGTCAATAGAATAGTATAATAATTGTTAGTAGATTACATCAGTTCATACCAACTATGAAATTTAAAAATAAATAAAATGAAAGATAAACAAAAAATAACCAAATGAACTTGGAAAAAAAAATCATTCAGCTAGTTAAGCATTACGTACATTATTATGCGGTCTACTTTTTAACTGTTGCAACGCTTACGTTGCAGCCCAAAAATGTTGAATTAAAATTTAATAATTCAAGCATTCTAATAAATGGCTCAAATCTACCATATTCTGTAGGGTGAACAACAATTAAACTGCTATCTTTACAAACAAAAAAAAAAAAAACTTGGAGTAAATTTTTATTACCCAGCTACTTAAAATGGTAATTTAAATTATTGTTTTCAAAAATACGAATCAAAATCAATCCTTCATATTATATCAAACCAACAACAAAATTTATCCCCAATTTTTTTTTCTTCAATTTATTCAATTTTTCCTCATTACATATGCAAATATCATAACCTCACGAAACTAAAAATATATTCTTTTATTATTTCCCCAAATCAGTTAAATCAGTTAAGAACTAATAAATACACAAAAAAACAACCCCCCCCCCTCCTTCCCCTTTTTTAAGCAATTTATATGTGTTTTTTCTTTACCCTAAATATTTAGGTTATAAGTTCAATTTTTGTTCTAAATTTTAATTAAAATTTATTACTAAACTTAATATAAAAGAGCGCCCTAAAAATAAAAAGAACATCAAATAAATGTTGCCCCAAATTCAAGGTCGATTATATTTTCTAATTTTTTTTTTTCTTTTTATCAACGGATTATTCCAGTATGATTCCAATAATTGGAAATATTAAAAATAAAAGCAATGTTTATTTTACCTAGATACCACCTTCCACAATAATTGTTTGATCGATTCACATCATAATTGTATTGAAAATAAAATTTATTTACAAGTATAGAAATTATATTTGATAAAAATATAAAATATAAGAAGAATAAATTAAATTATTTTTTAATAATTATTAATTAATTGTATATTAATTGAATAAATAAATTTATTTTTAAATATGTACGATATAAATTCAGAAAATGAAATTGAAAAAATTAAATCTTTAGCGAAATTTTACGATAGTATTCCAGGTAAATAAAAAATAATTTTATTTTAAGATCTTAGTTATTTTTTTTTTATATAATTTTAATTTTTTTTTTTTAGAATATTGTGACATTAATCATTTATCAGAGAATGAATTTAATTCAGTTTTAATAAAATTAAGAGAAAATTCATTAAAATTACGTTGTAAATCAGTATCAACATATACGGTAAATGATATAGAAAAAAATAAAATTTATACAGGTAAAACAGCAGGAACAACAACAACAACAATAACAAATTTAAATACACAGAGACCATCTACTGCCATAACAAATTATTCAACTTTTAAAGATTTAACGAAATATTCAAAAAGTAATTATTCGAATACAAATAGAAAAAAAATAACTGGGACAAAAAAATCCAAGTAAGTATGAATTTGAATTTGGAAACTTGCAATAAAATTGTAAGATTTTAAGATTACTGTAAAATTTTCTAAATTCTAATACCTAAACAGTGCACTATACTTGTACTGTCTATATATGATTTTTGAATTTTAAAATTGTCTAAATTATGATGTCTAGCTGTCGTACTGTTAATAGTTCGACTAAACGATTTTTTAATTTCAAAATTTAGTACTCTCTAACGCGATAGTGAAAGTGGTTTAATATGAATATCATTTGACGGCGTTATTTATGCATTTTGCACGTATTGCTACTTTTTTAACTTTTTTCTTTTTCAATTTTACATATCGCATCTTTTATTTTCTAATCAAATATAAATTATAGAACTATGTATGTATCAAGCAATGAATATGATTTTAAGGGCCCTATTGGCTATTACACATCAATCATTCGTCAATCATTCATTCATATATTGTCAATCGTTGACCGTTGATTGATGAAAAATGATTGATAGTGGTTCTATTCTCATCAACCATGTCATCAATCATGCAAGCAAAATTCCCATCAATCATGCTGTCAATCATCCCATCAATCAGGGGAATTAAAAAAATGGCTTTTTGGGGAATGTCCAGATATTATTTTTTGGGAATGTTCAGATACGGTTATAATATTAATTTGTGATGTAATTGAAAAGGAATAATTTTTATATTAATTTTAATAATTATAGCAATTATTGTAAAAAAAACGATTGATATATTGTTCAAATGTGCAAAAAAATAATTTGCTATTTTTTATACCCAACATTTACTTTAAAACTTCAATTTAAATTGAAGTTAAAAACATTCCCTCAAAAGTTATATTTTTAATATATTCAGAACACTTCCACACAGTGTGTCCTTGCAAAATGTATAAAAAGATTGACGAGTGCATGATTCATGTGTCATCGGTCATCATTTTTTTCCTCCATATATTGTCAATATATGGACGAAATGATTGATGAAAAGAATGATGTGTAATAGGCACCTAAAGGTCAAAACAAAAAAAAATCGAGGGCAAAACTGAAATAAAAATAAAGTTAAGTTGATCTTGAATTCAGTTTAAACTTATCTGGGTACAAAAACTGGTAAAAAAAATTAATTTGAAAGCATGACATGCAATTTAGCCATTTAGCCATTTTAGAAGATTCTAAATTACCTTGTCAAGAATTTTTGATTATGAAACGAGCAGCAGAAAATCACAATTCTATTATATAGCATTATATTTACATATACCCAATATACTTATAAACAGAATTAAATTTCATATAATGTATTTAATGTATTGTTCATTATTTCTTTGTATTTTGAAAAAAATTATTAAATTATGAAAACTTGGAATGCAATTGGGTCCAATTTTGATTTATTATAATTAAAAATACATTCAACGGAAATAAATGTGCTAATTTATTTTTAATATTTTAATAACAACAAAATATTAAATATCGAATTTTTTGGATTACGTCTACGTTGGTAGGACAGATTTAAGCTTACATTTTCGCACGGTCTAAATTTTGAAACCTGGATATCATAACTTAATTTGAGTTTAAATAAAATTACATAATTCTTAAAGTAAAATTCAAACAAATACTCATATGCACTTAACCGATTTATATTATTTCCAATAACGTTTAGTTTAGAAGGAAAAACCATAAAAAAGTATGTGTATTGTATTTGTATTTTCCTGCTAATATACGACTTGGACTTGATCCATATATGACATATTTTTAGTAATTTTTTAAATAAATTTTATTAATTTGTATGGCAATGTATTACAATTTATAATATTTTATAATATATTATTTCATAAATAATAATACAGTTTTAAAAATTTCAATAGAAAACAACTCAGAAAATCATGTTCAATGAATCAATTGTATGATGATATGGAAGCTTTAGATTTAAAATCGGATGGAATTTATTCACCAATAGAATCTACAAAATATGTTAAAAATTCAATTAATTTAAGTCAAAGAAAAATCAGTCCACCTAATTTATTAAAACCTAAGTACATATATAAATAAATATATATATATATGCAATGTAAAAAAAAAAATTTTTTTTTTTTTTAATTTATAGGAAAAAATTTAAAAATATTTTTGCTAATATTATACCAAATTTAATAAGTCCAACAATATATCCATCTGAACCAAAAATTAAATCAAATATTTCTGATACATCATTAAATTCACCGAATAAAAAAAATGCAAAAAAATCATCTCCAAAGACCTGTGATATTGCTTCATTTTTGGGTACTGAACTTAAAAAACCTGATTATAAGGTAAATTTAAATTAAATTTTACGTTTAGTTATAATGTATATGGTATATAGAGACTATGTATGTGTATATGATTTGATGTAAATAATTTAATAAAATCACAATTTTGTGTTTTTATTTTTATATTTGTATATATAATGAAAGATGAAAGTTTCATTATCAGCAACACCATCACCAGTATATCCAGCAGCTAGATCAAATTTAGCAGCAACACTTAGAGCACAATTATCACACAAACCACATTTAGAACCCAGTCAAAGTCCAAGTGATATTAAAATAAAAACAAAAAATAAATCCAATTGGGATGTTAAACGTACTCCAGGTTGGAAATCATTAATATATAGGTAAAAAAAATTAACTTTTATTTATGTAGTACATATACAATTTTAACATTAGAAAAAACGATAAAAATTTCTAAAAACTAAAATTAAAAAAAAACAAAGTACTTTTAAAGTTTTGTCACATATAAATAATTACATAATTATTTAATAACACAATATCAATTCAGTCTTTGTTGAATAGTAAATTATAACTTTAAATATACCACTTAAATATCTCAAGAAAATTAAATCAGTAAACAAATAATCAATTTTGCAAAATGCGAATATACATAATGTATGTACATAATATGTGTATATTTTTGTCCAAATCAATTTAATAAAAAAATAACGCCAAATTAAAATAGGATTAAAATTAGAAAGCAAGAGTTTTATCAAAGATAGTAAATATATATATTTACTATCTTTGGTTTTATTTTTAGGAGTTGCTTCTTTGGTACATATTTATTTTTTTTTTCTTTTACGTCTATTAATTTTTGATGTAATAAGTAATAACCGAAATTATATATATATTAATTTTATTTGTATATAATTTCTGGTAATAATCAAATCACATTTCAATGAGAAAAATGTAATCAGAACAATTTTCCAGAATGTTAAAAAAACAAAATTTTTGTAGCCAAAAAAAAACACCAACGAAGATCACGGACACCTATAAATTAATATTAAGTAATTAACGTATTTTTTTTACTTTTTATTTTACAAATTATTAATCAAATTATTAAAAGTTAATATATTATATTAACGGTCTTTGATGTAAATATAATAACAACATCGTAAATACACTTTTTTTTATTTTAGATTTAGTTTTGTAGTTATTATATTTGATCATAGAGGGGCTATGCTGTCAGTAATGTAAATTATAACAGTTCTCTAAATTTATAACGGTTTTATTTTTAAATTTGAAATATGAATTCATTCATTCCGTTTTAAATTCAAATCTGATTTGTGAACAAAAACACAGCAATTAATTTTAATTAAAATAAATAAAGAAATATATTAATTCATATCAATTCAATAGAATTTCGCAAATATTTTATTGATTCAATTTTTAATTGTAGCGCAAAACCCATTTTTGGACATTATTAGAGTAAATCAAAATAATACGAGATAACACTTAACTTTTAAAATGTAAATACTTCTATGCATAGGAAGACACATAAATCATTAATATCAATTCCTAAATAATACATGAACCTTCTTTTTCTTTAAAAAATTATTAAAAGAATAAAAGTTATGGGTTTATTATTGGTTAGGGATTGTGAATTTTTTTGTCATTTTGAATGTCGATACTATTATCACTACTGCAACATCGATATACAAAATCTTAAAACAATTTAAATAACTATTTCAAAAATTTTAATACGTATATGTATGTACATATTGATTTTATTTTTACAGGGAAACAAACCAAGAAGATATTATGTATAGATTAGCGACAAGAAGAGCTGAACAAAAACTTCAAAAACAAGGTAATTATTAATCGAATAAAAATTTAGAAAATATTATTTTAATTCTAGAAAATAATTTCCATTTTTATGATTTACACCATTTTCATCTCTGATTTAATTCTACACACGCACACAAAATTAGTATACTTCAACTCATAGTTTTAAGTTTAAACAAATTTTTTTTAGAATATGATATGAATATGGAATTAATGAAACAAAGAGTTAAATCAGCACCATTATTATTAGAAGGAATGACATATTGGAATACAAGATTAAATAATAGATCATATCATAATTGTTTTACAACAAATTCTAGTCGTTTAAGTACAAGAAGAAAAAAAAATTCTGATCGAAAAATTAAACCATTACAACAACAATCATCACAGCAGCATGAACAACAACAAGAATCGCAACAACAACAACAATCACATCAAACACAAATTCAATTTAATACTAGTAATAACAATAATAATCAATATAACGACAATGATGATCTCACAAGTGAAGATCGAGCTTATTTATGAAAATTTATAAATACAGAAAAAAAAGAAAATTAATTGTTAAGATATATGAATATTTAAATTTTTTAATAAATTATTAAATTATTTTCAATGTCTATGTAGTAGATGTATTTTAAAAAATTAAAAATTTTATTTTATTTATCAATTTTTCAGTATGTGTACAGTATCCAAATAATAGATAAAATCATCAACTGACGTTAAAGTTCGATGTGATTTTTTAGTAAAATATATTAATTAATACGTTTTTTCCAATCTAATTTGGATTAAAGGTTTTTTTTTTTAATAATAACGCTAAAAATTTTAAATGTAAATAAATTGTTACATAAGATATCAAGTTTCTTTTATGCATATATATATTTGAAATGATACTTAATGGCGTTAATTATAGAAGTTAACAACATTTAAATGTCCACTATATGAATAAATGGATTAATTTATAGAGCCCATTTTTAAATAAATTAGCCAACATTTTACTGACGACGCAAGTTTCGTTGTTCTTGAGGTTCAGATCATTTAATGTTTGTGGTTTATTGTTGTAGATCAATGATTTCAAGTATCACCAAAGATACATATTTTAACATATATTAGTTAAAAGTTTAAATCGCACGATTTTTATGACCAATTTTAAAATTATAAATTTATTCAATTACTTTTACTTTGACTCCATTATGTTGAAACCATATTTCTTCTTCCTGGTTCAAAGTTTATTTATTTAACAAACGAAATAAAATACAATAAATCAATTTTAAAAATATATTTCTACAAGCTCTATTTAAAATATTAATTTATATAGCATATTTATTTAAAATATATAATTAAAAAAAAAACTAATTAAAACCTAAAATAGATTTGAGTATCTACAGAAAAATAAAATATATATTTTAATTTAAAATTTTAAATAAGACAGTTCAATATTACCTAACATGGCTAAATTTCATTTTATAAATTAAAAAAATAGAGTATTATTTGAAATACTATATCCTTTTTTTTTTTTATATATATATACATATATATATAAATATAAGTCGAAAGTTATAAAGGCACATTTTTTAAAAAAGATTTTATCAAAAAATTCTTAAATTTAATAAACTAAGATGGACGGAAATTTATGTACCGTTTTTTGTTTTTCTTAATTTATATAAAAACTATTTTATAAAATGGAAGGCATTTAATTATTATTTTAACTTAATTAATTATCATTTGATTTTAAATAGTTAAAGGCAAACAAAATTGTATATATTATATATGAGCAACTTAACACAGGAACTTTTGTGCATTGAAAACGAAACTATTAATTCTAAATAGTAAAATAAAAAAAAATATATATAAAGTTTTTAAATTATAAATATTGAGATGAAAAATGAAATTATTTAAAGAATGTTTTATAGTTTTATACAGAGTGAAATTAATATGCAATTGTAATAAATAAAATATATTTGCCATTAAAATTTCGCTCTAAATGAACAAATTATATTTAATATGGCATTTAAACTAGCTTCTAAATAGGTTTTGATCAATTTTTCTCATTTGCCAATATTTAATTTCACTCTACATAAAACAAATTAAAATACAAATTTTTAAAAATGAATGTGCTGAAAAGAAAATATAAATTTCTATAAATATTTGAGTTACAAATTTTGATAAATATGTACATGTCCTAATATTTTTTTTCTTTTGATCTAAATTATAAATTCTCTTTTATAATAATTTAAAACTAATGAGACGAAATCAAATTAATTCAGCTACTGCATCATCTTCTCTAATGGGAACTTGGAATGTTGAGCCAGTAAATTCATATGTCTAAAAATAAGTTTTTTTTTTTAGTAAATATAAATAAAATTAAAATGTTTATGTATTACAGAAGGAATTCTATTATTTCTTAAAGTTGCATAATCTGCAATTTCACTTGGAGCATGATTATGTCTTGGTTGAATAGTCGCGTATGTATTATCTACAGCATGTAAATTTTCAAAAGAATCTTTTCGTTCTAATACGCTCTAAAATAATGATTTGAATTTTTTTTTTAATTTCTAGAAATCAAAATAAATATTTTAAATGTTCATTTTTACCGGAATGGTATCTGAGGCAGAAACTTGTTCTGCTTCTGAGAAAACCTGCATCGTTAATTCTTGTTCTTCGTATAGCTTTAATTTTCTGTAAGAAAAATTCAAAGATTTTTATATAAATTAAAATGGAAGGAATCAAGTAATTATATTTACTGTTCTATCCACAATGGATTCTCTGTTGTATTTAAATCTTCAATAATTTGTTTCTTTATCAAAGTTTCTTTTCTCTTCTTTTCCATTGGAACAGTTAAATTCCTAAAATATAACAAATAATTTGATTTATTATAATTTTACTTAAATTTAGTTATATAAAAATTAAAATTGTATATTTACCAATGTTTTAAGCACAAGCAACATACAATAAAACTAACAACAGCAACAAAGAGTACAATAATTAAAGCAGCTAAACCAGCTAGTGCTAAATCAAATTCCTCTTCGATTACTGTAACATGAGCTGGGACCACATTTTCTATGGCAAAACCAGCATAACATTCCTTAAATTAATAAATAAAATAATTATGTATTAGTGTAAATATTAGCATATTTTATATTAAAATTATTTTATTGATAATTACTCTCAAAGAATCATAACTTGCATCAATTGTTTTCAAAATTTCATCAACTGGAACAATTTGTTGAGTATCAACATCAACAGCATGGAAAAATAAATCACACCAATCTTCACGTATTCCACCAGCTGAATCGACATGATAACGTAATTCATCAATAATTATACGATTATTTGTCGCATTTCTTAGTTCTGATTCAATTTGATGCTGATACGTTTGTACTTCTGCTGGTGGTCTTGATAAGATAACACGAATTAATTGAGACGAATCATATATCCATACCTAAAATAAATATTTAATTTATTTTTAAAATTAGAAAAAAATATCAAAACTTACATAAACTTTTGTTTTGGCATGACGTTCTGGTGGTTGAGTTTCTTTAGCAATAACTTCTAACTCAAATCTATCCTGATTGTATTCAGCTACAAATGTAGCAGTTGTTATTCTACCTTCCGATGATATAGCTAAAATAAAATAGATATAGCAATAATAAAAATTAATATTTAAAAATGCAATTAAAAAATCCTTACTGAAAGGACTCGGAACTATAGAACCAGTAGCTTTTGCCGATCCAAATTTATAAAGATTTGAGGTAATTATATAATATTCAATTTTAGCATTTTCACCAAAATCTTTATCACTTGCGTTAACTTGGGCGACATATCCATTTAAAGTTGATTTGGCATTAACTCCTGCATAATATGACTGAAAATAAAATTCATAAATTATTTATAATATTATTTATATAATTATTACTACGTACAGATCTTTCAAATACTGGTTCATTATCATTAACATCAAGAATAGTTATATTAACTTTAGCTACACGAATATCACTTTCCAATGATTTCATTGTAAATGAACCTCTTTCAGTATCTGATATATACAAATCTTGTTTGTTACTTGCCAAAATATATAACGTATAAGAATCAGTTGTTTCTCTGCAAAATAAAATTAAAAAATTTTAATAAAACTTATTGTTTTTCTTTTTTGTTAAATAAAAACCTATCCAAAGATTTGTTTGTATATATTTCACCAGTTGTCTTGTCAATGTAAAATGCACCATCAGCATTTCCCCATATCAAATAATAGTAAATATCTTTTAAATTTTTATTTCTATAGAAAGCTTCAACTTTACCAATACGAACATCTTTGCCACTATTTTCATTAATAGATATTTTATATGGATTCAATTCACCCGGAAATTCTGGACGATTTCCAGTAGCATCATATAAAATTAATTTTACATGATTTGAAGACTCAAGTTGAGTAGGTGTTCCATGATCTCTAACAACAACTTCAAATTCATATTCAGATTGTTCCTTACGTTTTAAATCAATTTTTGTTTTTATTTCACCAGTAGTTGAATCTATTTTGAACTCATTAGTTTCATCATGATTCTCATCATCAAACTAAAACAAAAATTTATTATTTAATTAAAACGAGTTACAAATATATTTGTTTGACTAACTTTCAAATAAAAAGAAAATTTGCCATTCTCATTTGTATCATTGTCATATGCTTTCGCCGTCATTATCAAATGTCCAGATTCAAGAATATCTGTATATAATTCCAGTACAGTATTCTCTTCAGCAGGAACAATAAATTTAGGTTGATGCTGATTCACATCATAGATTTCTATAACAGCTCGAGCAAAACCAGGATTATGACCAGAACCTTGATTATCACGTGCTTCAATTAATAATGTGTATATACCTAAATTTATAAATAAAAAATAATCAAATACTTAATTTTATCACTCTTAATATTAAAAATAACTGACCTTTTCTGCCCTGAAGGCTTTCATATGGATATATAGTTCCAGACATTTGATCTAATCTAAACAGTTTATCTTCATTTCCTGATACAATCGAATATCTAATATCTCCGAAAACTCCTTGATCTAAATCTTCTGCAGTCACTTTTAAAATATAATCTGGTGGATTAAGTGATGCATTCTCTGGTACCCTTGATGTATAAACTTCCTTTGTGAAAATTGGATAATTATCGTTCACATCCAAGACATTAATATAAATCTAAAAATATAACAAAAAAAAATTTATTTATACCAAAAAAAAAAAAACAAAATTAAATTACATTTGCAAAAGCTAATTTTTGTTCTGATAAGGGAGCTTTGTCTGCAGCAACAACAGTTAAATTCACAAATTTATTTTTTTCATGATCTAGTATTGATGAATCTTTAACTCGTATACTTCCAGTGAATGAATCAACATCGAAATAAAAGCTATTTTCACCTTTAAGTGAATACGTAAGTTCTCCAAAATTTTCTAAAATTTACAATAATGAGTACATGCTTGAAATGAATAATACAATGAATTAATAAACTTTTTACCTAAATCATCATCATGAGCTTGTACTTTACCAACTACAGTTCCAGATGGAGAGTTTTCCGTTATATTGAAAATATACATTTCCTGTTCAAAAACAGGTAAATTATCATTTACATTTATTACTTTAACTATAACTTCCGCGGTAGAAGTCAATGGTGGAACTCCCACATCTGATACTGTAGCTATAAACTTAATTTCTTGAATTTGTTCATAATCAATTCTTGAAATCGTAGTTATTTTACCTAAAAATTGAGTAAGTATAAAATAAATTTGAAAAATTCAAAATATTTAAAAACCAAAATTTCTAACCAGTTGAATTTTCAATTGTAAAGTAGGGATTCGTTGAAATTTTGAATTCTCCAATCACTGATTCTTGATCATATGCTTGAAGTGTAGTTAAAATACTTCCAATTGGAATTTCTTCATGAACTTGAAGTAAAATTTTTCGATTTTCGGGAGACCATGGTTCAACGAATTTCTGTACAAAATTTGAAATTATAAACCTTAATTTTAGAAAAATTTGAAATTTCAATATTTTTTTTTAATAATTATACCGGTGGATTACTATTAACTGCAAGAATTCTAATAATTAATTCTCCTTTTCCTTGTTGAATAGATGGTGCTGTACTATCTGTGACTAAAACTGTGTAATGAATAAGCTAAAAAAAAAAACAGAAATAATTATTTAAAATTGAAATATGAATTTAAATTATTTTAGTTTCAACTCACAGCAAATTTTTTTCTATCAAGTGGCCGCATCAAAATTACATCACCATTTGCTTCAATTGAAAAATATTGTCCTAATTGATCTATATTTTCTATTACATTATTTCCATCCTCATCAATTACTGTTATCGGCTCTGTTGCTGCAAATTTCAACGCATCATGTGACGATACATCTGGATCAATTGCCACTAATTTATGTACAATCGTACCAAGTGTAGTATTTTCCATTACCTGAATTATATTAAAAAATATATTATAACAATTAGCTGTAATTTTATAAATATGAATACATTCGTTTCTTGAATAGATGGTGTAAAATATGGATCCTTATCATTTGTATTTATTACATTAACAATTACAGTTGCTGTACCACTCAAACTTGGAATACCTTAAATGTACAATTGCATTAGGTATTAAAGTAAAATAAATAAAACTTTTTTTTAATTACCTGAATCTGAGGCAATTATTTCGATTTGGTAAGTATTTCTACGATCAAAATCAAGTTTTTGTTTAACAGTTACCACACCTGTATTTTCATCAATATCAAAATCACCTGAACTACCATTTTCAATACGATATCTAAAAGTTTATTAAAAACACGCAAAATATACAATGTAGTAATACAATCAAACCAATTTTAAATATTTTAAAAAATTTTTTTTTACTTAATTTCAGCATTTATTCCTTTATCAGTATCAATTGCAAGTACTTTTTCTACTATTGTTCCTATAAATATACGATTAAACGAAAAGTTTAATTTTATTGATAATTTTTAGTTAAATTTAAAAAACGTACCAATTTCAACAGTTTCATCAAGATTTTTTACATATAATTGTTGTATAAATAACGGAGCATGATCATTTATATCTCGTATTGTTAAATCTACTGTACAAGTTGTAATAAATTTACCATCACTTGCCTGAAATTAAAGTTTTAAATAATTGTTCTTCAAAATATTAATAAAAAATATAATTATTGTTCAACATACTTCTACTCCAAAAAATAATGTTGTATTCAAATTATTGACATCTAATGAAGCATTTGGGCGAAGAGTAACATGTCCAGAACGTCTATCTATATCAAATAAATTATGAATTGTATCATTTCCAATAATTCGATATGTAACTTCTGATACTGTATCAGCATCTCTTGCTCTAATAATTAACGGATATTCAAATGATTTAGCCCCTTCATCAATTATGGCTCTAAAAACAAATTGTTTGTAATTTTAATACATATTATTATTTTTTTGTTTTTTTTTTTTCACCTGTATATAGGTATATCACATATTGGTGGCGAATCATTTGCATCTACTACTAAAATTTTTAATGGAACTACTGCAGATTGTCCTTTTCCCAAATCATCTGTTGCCTTATACGCTAATCTGTATTCTTTTTCTTTTTCAAAATCTAAACATTTCGGATTTATATCCAAACTTTTGCCTGTTTTCGAATTATTTGAATTTATAGAAGGAGTTTCAATATCATAAGAATTTGACATTTCATTATTTGTTTCAAAATTTGTCTGAATACCATGTGAAATTAAATCACCATCTGATGTATCCAATAAACTTCTTTTTTTACGATTCATAACATTCTGAATCATATGACAATTAGCTAAAGTTAATATGCCAGTTTTTTCATCAACATCAAATAAATGAGAACCAGTTCCAGATAATGAATAACGTATACCAGCATCACCATAATTACCCGAATCAATATCTTTAGCTTTGATGGTTGCTATATAAAACCCAGGATCTGCCGCTTCTACAATAAGAATACAATTTTACATGTTAATTCAAATTTCTTGAAACAAAACAGAATTCTATTAAATAAGTACCTGATATTGAAGCTGTATAAGAATCTTGTTCAAATATTGGTTTATTATCATTTTCATCTGTAACAGTTACAGTTATTGTTGCTGTTGAAGATAATCGTTCTTTTGTATTAGTTTCTCTAGCAATTACCTAAAATCGTATATATTTTAATAAAAATTTTGAATTTAATTTAATTTAATAAAATTCGTCTTACGAGCGCAATAAATTTTCTATGATTTGGATTTTCATAATCTAAATTTGCATTTTTAACATGAAGTGTTACATTAGCTGATTTAATAACATCTTTTGGATCAACATCAAAAACTCCTGAAACATCATTTAATTCAAGAGTGAAAACTGAATTTGCATCCTTAAAAAAAAAAATTATATATTATTTCGTTTAATGAGTCTAAATTAAATTTATATATATATATATATTAATGATTCTTACATCATCGGCATCAGTTACATTCATTCCTAAATTAGAGATAACCGTTCCAGGAATTGTATTCTCTGACAAAGAAATATTATATTCTTTTTTATTAAAAGTTGGTGGTGTATCATTAATATCTCTTAAGATGACATAAGCATTTGTTGTCGTTATTGTTGACTCATCTAAACTGGGATTACCATCAACAATTTCTCTGGCCTAAAAAATATATATATTCATAGTCAAATTTTTCTAGTGCAGATTAAATTAAATTTTTTTACTGTTATAGTAAGTGTAATATTTCCAATAGGATCTGCAAGAGCTTCTTTATCTAATGGTTTAGCGGTTTTAAGTTCTCCAGTTTTACTATCTAATAGAAAATAATCCATTGGATCTAAAAATAAAAAAAATAATTGTAAAAGTAATTAATATTTTTTTTGTTTTTTAATTTATTATATTAATATTCACTTGTTAGTAGATCATAAACAATCTTTCTGGGATCTCCTGTGTCTCCATCATTTGCATGTATTTTTAATACTATAGTACCAATAGGAGAATTTTCATCAATTATTGCTGATAAAGGGCTATCAAATACTGGTGGTTTATTTTGAATATCTCTTAAATGAACTTGAAAAGTTTCATTTGTAAAATGAATTCCATCCTTAAAATATAATATAATTTGTAATATGTAATTTATAACTGTTATAATTGAATACTTACAGTTGCAATTAAATAAAAATAATATTTTGATTTTAAATTATAATCAAATTCTCCTTTCGTTACTACTTTTGCTATCAATTCATTTGGACCACTACTTACTACTATCACTTGAAATCTAAACAAAAATAAACATTTTTTTTCATAATTAAATAAAATTTAATTAATTAAATTAATATTTTTTTTTTTTTACTTTTCACAAGAATCAGAATTTTCTGATTTATCATGGCACGATACTTCTAAACTTTCACCAACCGTATCAATATCAGTTACTTTTACATTATCAAAAACTATTGAACCAATTGGCGCATCTTCTGGAATGTCAGCAATGTATGGTGTCTATAAATTAAATATTATATAGTTATATGTATTTATTTAATTAAAAATTATTATTTTATATAATTACATTTTGAAATATGGGAGGTTTATCATTTTCATCCAAAACTAAAACATTTATTACAACTTGAACATCATTGTATTTATTTTCTCCATTACCATCATTCTCTTCAACTTTATCTTTTAATGAAACTTTAATTTGTAAATTTGGTTCTTCCTAAAATTTATAATAAAAAAACAATTATACACATACATATTTAAATGAAATTTTGAAATTATATAATTTCAAATATGTATGTACAGGATGTTTTTAACTTAGTGCACTGGACTGGATATGTGGGATTAAAATAAACAAAAAATATTATGCGACAGGGTTCTTAGAAATGATGGTGGGTTAAAGATTTTTCAAATTTCAAAACCGTATTACTTAAGGTGAATTTCCTCTTCACATTCGAAATGATTGTGTAATCATGTTCGCATATAGAAATTCAAATGTCAATATTGTTCATGAATTTCTTGTAACCCAGATTTTTTCAATTTAAAAGTTTAAATTCAAACTAGTAAAAACCGACAGTTTTTCGTGTATTGAGAAAAAATTATAACATGTTATTTCAATGCAGTTGTGTTTCACTTGGGTATAACTAGTGGAAAATAAAATTCGGATTTTAAATATACATTTATCTGTATAAAATTGTATCCGTACTTAAAATATAGAATTAATTTAAAAATTTAAAAATATTTCATACTCATATGCACAAATATACTTAAATGACTTGAAATAGATCTTCCACCACCATAAAATATTCTGTTTATTTTAACAGTAGCTGTTACCTTATGTACAGTCAACTCTTTAGTTGGAAACATCCTGTATAAAAAAAATACATACCTCATGATCTAATTGTTTTATCAATGTAATAGCACCAGTCTTAGGATTTACTTGAAAATAATCAGATACTAAACCATATGTAACATTTTCACCTTCTGGATCATATGCTGCTAAATTATACACAACACTTCCAACTGGTGTTGATTCTGACAATGTTAAATTATCTGTTATATTTGTAAAAATTGGAGCTAAATTACCATTACCTAAAATAAAAAATTTTAAAATAAAATTAACGAAAAAACTCACAACTGATGATAATCAATATTATGATAATCAAGATAAATATTATTTTTTTTTTTTTTACTATGTAAGGTACTTACACAAATTATGAAGAATTGTTAATATTAAGAATAATTTCAACATTATTGCACAAAAATTTTATTCCAACTGAAAATAAAAAAAAAACAACAAAAATAATTATAATTAAATAATTTTTATAATTAAAAATTTGCATATCACTTTAAAAACCTATAGTTGTATCGTAAAATTTAATAAATAAGTAGTTAGTTAGTTAAATTCAAGAGAAATTCTTTAAATCTTTTGATTTCATAATTTCTAAATTACTCTTTGAAAAGAGACATTGAATTTTTCTTTTTTTTTTTTATTACAAAAGCTTCATGCAAATTTGAGTTTATAATTAAATAAGAAATTAGATAATAAATGATATTTAATGTATGATAAAAAAAAAAATGTAATTAAACGGATGTTACATTTTTTAGTATGTCTTTTACAAAATAATTTTTTTTAGTAAAGTGGTTTTTTTTTTAAATTTGTCTGTCCATTTATTTGAATATTTATATAAAGATATAACTACATATCAAATATTATAAAAATAAAATATTAACCCAGCACAAACTCACGTCTATAGACAATAAAAATTGTTAAAAATTAACCCCATCGTACAAATTATTCTTTGTAAAAGTTGTAATAATGCTGAAGTTGTAATATATATTGTATAGTTAGTTAATGTATACTGCAAGTTATATAATTTACTGAATTATCTTCTTAAAATATTTATACTTTTCTTAAATGACTTCAAAGAGCTCATCGTATAAAGATAAATTTTTTGTTATAGTAAGGTACTTCGGAAAAGGTCTAAAACATTAGTTTGTTTTTGCAATAACCAGTGCTTTCTTATAACAACCCAACAACGCTGTTGAACAATTACTAAATACGTAACATAATCTACTCGCTCAATCAACAAGTGACGAATATTAATTTCATAGTACCTATACTTAAAATTGAACGAGAGTGATTTTTAAATTAATAAAAAAGTTAAATTTCAAATTACTTAGTTTTAAACTGACAAAAACGAACGTAAGTATAAAATTAATTTGAAAAGTGGATTTTAATCTGGAAAATATAAAACATAACAGAAAATAATTATACACCTCATTCATAATACAGTAATAATTCGTTATTAGATACAAATTATAGATACTTAGTTTAATTGATTTCAATTACTTATATAATAACATAATAATAATAAAATTTTGCAATGATAACCATTTATATTACTTAAATGATATTTGGAAAATAAATTTTATTTTAATAACATTAAAAATAGAAAAGAGTTAGCTGTTCAAAAATCTATAAAATTCATTATATATTATTTATAAAAGCATCATACAACCAAGTACACTGGCAAATTAGGGTATATGGATTATGGATATGTAAATTTTCACAAGTTCACATTCGTTGATAATAATCGATAATATAGCTGTGTTCTTTTCATCAAGTTCAAGGTCCAGGTCAATCGTTTAATATGAAAATACAATAACAACTCAAAATCCACATATTTATCTGGTTTTTATACAGGTCTCAAATATTTAGAAATGCTACTTGTCACGAGTTGCGCTTGCACATTTTTGTAATACAAATTTTTGATAATTCAATTAAAAAGTTTGCCAACTTAAAAAAGTTATTCAGATCATTAACCTACATCGTTCTTTTGAATTTGATAAAACCTAGACCTTGAACCAGGTGAAAAGAACACAGCTATAACGATTTATAGAAATTTCAGATACGACATTTTGCTAAAGACTACATGTACAGTTTAAATTCCGATTTTTTTTTAAATTCACCATTGTAATGTCATCTTGCCTCTTCACTACCTTTTAAATTTTATTTAATATAAGTACAACTCTTAAATCAATATTTTGCAAGCAACAAAATACAATAATATGATATTTAAATTAATTAGTAAATAGGGATAATAAATTCTAACTCTAACGCCAGAAAACTGAAATGAACTAGATACCAGAAAAATTGAGTCGTAGATTTTTTTCAAATTAAAAGATCAGCAATATTATGAGGCATGCACAATATGTAGATAATCCATGTACTTAATGTCTTGTTATTGATGAAATTATTGATAAATACACATTTCATGAACATTTCTATTTAAATCAATTTTATTTAAGAAAGCAAGAACAGGTAAAAGTGTTCATATTCTGTTTACGCCAAAATATTCGTATAAAATATATATATATAACTATATTGTAAGTTGCAGCAATAAATTGCTTCATTTATGATATAGGCTGATGTCTGATCTGGTTTTATAATAACAACTTAATCTTCAACTAATTATTGATAAAAAAAAACAAATATAACTACTAATTTTTTGTTTTAAAAATCATGTTGGCAATTCTATTTTGTTGAAAATAGCCAAATATTTTTAACAAGAATTATATACATATATACAAATTTTACTCTAACACCAAAGAATAAGTTAATCTAAAAAAAATCTATTTTGTAATTTGTGGTGATCCAAAAAAAAATTCAAATTCAACTAAGTAATAAGAATAATTTATTGGGCTTCTGTCTGAAATGTAGTATCAATATGTATTCACAATGTTAATATAAACGGTTTTTGATCACCCTTTAATTTTGTACTAAGTAACGTAAATGTACCAATTTCCGCCCCCTTAAGGAAAAATTAGTTTAAGTTGACAAAATAAGCAAAATATAAGCTTTTTTTAATTTTTTTTTTTTAAATTACAATAATTACTATTTTTGAATTAAAAAAAAAAATATTTTAATTTAATTATAATTTAATTTTTTCTAAACAAAAAATAATAAAATATTATAACTGCCAAAAAAAAATTGGTTGTACGTATTTCCACTCGACAATTTCAATCTGAACTAATTCCGCCCTTATATGAACTCAATTCCGCTTTTTGAACCTATTTGCGATTCACAGTACCTATTTACGATTTTATTTAAAAAAGCTATTTAAAATAATTATTAAGATTAAAATTAATAATTAATTTTTTAAATAATCAACTAGTTATTTCTTTAAAAAATATTTATTATAATAAAAAATCAATATTACTATAAGTAATTTGAAAAAAAAAAAAAATTAAATAGTTATAACGTAAGTAAAATTATTTGTTACACATAAAAATATACATTTATTTCAATATGAAAATTAAAAAAAATTAAACAACGCAACAATTCAGTATTTCAAACAAAAAAAATAATACAATATAACATAATTAACTTAAATATCATAACAATGCACATTTAAAATAAATAAATAAAAATATAAAATATTTCATATACATCCAAAGTAAAAATCACATTATTACTACTTCTTAGTTTTGGCATTTTTTATTTGTATGATTTGAGGTACATTATATTGTCCTCTGCTCTTCATTAAAACTGGAGGCTCAATTTTGTAGACTATGTCACTGTCTGAATATATTAAAATATCTTCTTTTACAGACCATCTGCAAAATGTGCCAGACATGGTCATGGTTTCCAGTCCTCTATTTAACTTATTGTGAAATGTATACAAAGAAATTATTTTGGAAATTTATAATGGACGCCTTAATGATATTTTGGTGACAAGACAAGATAATTCTATAATTTTTATATTATACAAAATATAATAAAAGTAAAACAAAGTTTTGGTAGAACTTATTTTTTAGGGTTGGCGTTAGAGTAAAATTTATCTAATTGTTAAAAATAGACGAATATTTTCCTTTTAATTTTACTAAATAAATGTTTATCATACAGATACGCGTATTTCGTCTACTAAAAAAGGAAAATATTCGCTTATTGTCAACAATTAAAATACCTATAGTTTTCTATTTAAATATAAGACTTGGTATGAATTTAGTGAAAATAGCTTACACCTTACATATTTAGTTCGGAATTAGGACATATTGCACGTATTACCGACCCGCTTTTTCATACAATTTTTTATAAAAACTTCAAATTTAGTTGTAACAAAAAACACATATGCGAAATTAAATTTATAGGTCGTAATTAGGTCCAGCTTAGTTTGTTCAATTTCAATTTAAAATTGTCCCAGTTGCATCCTTATATAATCAAAAATAGTTGAATAACTTAATTAATTATTTCGATCATTTTCCTAATTCCGCCCGGTCCATCGTAAATACGTACAACATAAATTTACGTGTACCTAATTCCCGCTCAAGACTAATTAGCAATTTTAAATATTTTTTATTTACAAATTGAAGAAAGTATATATATTATAATCTATTTAATAATATATATATATATCTTTTACAATTATTTGAATAAAATAAATAAGTGAACATCATAGTTTAATTATTATGGTCTTTACAAAATAAAATTTTTTTTTAACGTTTGAACTAATATTTTCACTAAAATGTCTACCTAGTTTAGTTTTCTATCAATAACTTTTTTATTAATATGAATACAAATGTGCATTATTTTGCATTACAACGAAATAAATTTGAAATATAAAGCGTGGGAGTAGTTATTTACAAAAAAAAAGGGTTCGGGCGGCATAATGTACTAGGGCGGTGATAGGTACATTTACGTTACACGTTGAAAGACAATAAATTGAAATTCATTACAAAATTAATTCAGTTTTGTTCGGGGGCAAAGCTAATAAAATTTTAAATTAATAGGATGACTAAAAACAATGAAGGAAAACCTGACAATAATTAAATTATTTATTTTAAAATATAGGACGACATTTAAATACATAACTAGTTATATTTTATTGAATATAATGTAGGTTCTATAGGTAAAAAATTAATTACAGCTAACTAGTTAATTATAAAAAAAACTCAAGACAAAGATCAATAATCGTCATATCTTCTGTCATTTTTTTGATGATGGATGTAAGAACCGACATTGATCAAAATATTAATTTAATTTAGTGATATTAGAATTAAAGAAAAAAAACTTGAGTATATAGGTTAAAATAAAAAAAAATATCATTTTGTAATAAAAATTTCGCAAACGGTTTTCTAAACAAAACTTTAAATGTTGAAAAGTTTATATTAGAAAACATTAACAACAAAATTTTGACATCTCACAATGCAAACAAAATTTAATTTTTAAGAATTTCAAATCCCTGAATTGTATAAGAACCTTTTTTTTTTGTGTAGAAATGTCATGAAAATTCATAAACCTTTTTAAAGTTTTTTGTACGCAAACGGTATAACTAAAATAACATTGTTGCAATTTCACAGGGGTCTTCTAGTTTTAAGAATTAATATTTAGTCGACTTAAGAGTAAATTAAACTCTAGGTATAATAAAAATTAAAAATAGATTATTTCAGATCTACCTTTTTAGGTTGTCTTTTTTTTTACTGAAATTGTAAAATAAATAAAATTCTCATACTTAGTTACTTATATAAATAAAAACTTATCATGAATTTCTTATCTACTTAATTATTTTTATTTTTTAACAATGACAAATAAAAAAAAATATTTTGAGTATTAAATCTGTTTATATAGGTTAATCGGTAGGAACGCAGGAAAAAAAAAATGCAGTCCCATATTTTGAAAACACGAATTCAAGTTCATTATACATAGATGTGGAATAGGAACAATAGACATAATAATCCACATTGCGCAAAATTAATTGATTTAAAAAACGATGAGCTTAAAAAATAAAATTCATTGATGACCTTGAAAAATCTAGATTTGTCAACACTAATAATAGAATATAGTGAAGTTACACAGTCTCACAATCACAATGGATCTGAGATACACCGAAATCCCACACAAGTGAAAAGAATAAATTTGCAACTTCTGAATTATTGAGAAATCTGCTGATTATCAAAAGTTATAATTAAATTATTATTTTATTTTTATCTAGTGAAGATACATACATATTTTTCATTTACATTCAATAATTGCATTCACCACAAACAATTTAGTAAAACAGAAGATGAACGCAAAATTTTACAAATTTGAACAGAGTTAATAAAGACAAATAAATACATATATATATATATAACTATGTATGTAATATGAATACAAATACTTATTAAAGTGACAATTTGAAATTCAAAATTTTATTAATTATTATTCTTATTGAATCTCTAATAAATTGAATTTTAAACCTTATATGTAGTCGTACCAAATAAGTACGTAAGAACTACATAATTGATTCCAAAAGTGTAGTGTACCAAGAAATTAAAATTTCAAACGTGAACTTAAATTGAATTAATTTGTCAAAAAACAGTTGTCGAATATCTAAATTGAATGTACAAATTTTTAATTATTCATTAGATTATAATGTTAAATAAATAAATATATGTTTATGAATGAGAAAATTGGATTTGATGAAATATTTTTTTTTGCAAATTTAATTTATTTATTTTTTGCATTCTCAATGGTATTTCCAATTTGTTTGTTTACCAAATGAATCACAATTACGTAATTTAATAATAACATTTAGTAATTTTTGTTTTTATCATCTCTATACTTGCTTAATTCAATTGCAAGAATATGCTAGATTGCGTTATGATTAGGTTAGTAATGAATGGTTTACTGTACAATCAGTATTTCCATTGGAAGTGATTTTTGACCCTATTTTTTTGTCCTATTCGTTCTATTCTCTTCGGGAGCATAGGTTTTCGGCATAGTTCCCATAAATATTGTCATTCTGAGGTTTTGATAATTGCACTATAGAACAATCTCTTAAATCAACCTTGATACAATCTTCATATCTACATCGATTTGTCATCTGGATTTTCCACAGTCATTTATGAATTTACTTCTGGGTTAAACATTTTTTTTTTGTTATTGTAACGCTGAACCAATGATAATAAAAATATTTGGGAAATTTTTTTAATTTTTTCACAATCCATAGATTAACAGTTTGTATACAATTGAGAAATGATCTTAGATGACTTAAACTTACTTAGATGCTAAGTAATCGCAAATTTTCACTAATATTTGTCACACTCATTTTGTAACTCACTCGAGTGAGATATATTTTACTATTGCAGCTCTCATTTTGCACACTGATAAACTAATTTTCTGCAATAATAAAAAAAAAATGTCATAAATTGAGTAGTTTTCTTGTTTTTACTCAGATATAAAATGGAAATTATTTTGTTGTCTCCTTTAGACAGGTAGGTAGTAGTGGCTTTCAGGGTAATAAATCGACGCACTTAATTAGGTCCATTGCTATACCATGGGAACTGTCCTCGTATAAAAATCTACCCGTTAAACCATTATTTTATGAGCTTTTTATAAAGCGGTGGAACTCTTGGATTTCAGCGTCATCGTCAAGGTCATCCAATGAGTCCATAAAGAACTAGTCTCCATTAAGTACATATATTCTAGAAAATTGAATACAATGATTGATTTTTTTCTTATGCATTAACTATATATTTTTTTTTATGTTCTTGACAGTAGCTTAGGTACCTTTTCGTACTTTCGTCAGGCGCTCTACCTACTGCCCCTTCCAGTGGGGAATATAGAAACAAAATTTTTAACTTTATAAACCCTCACAATATAACTCAGAAAAACTCAGAATTAAAGTACTTAACAACAATTTCATTAAATTTTTTGCTAATTATCGACATATGGTATATGTACCGAGTTCCTTTTAGGTTGGCCACTTATAATCTAATCTTTTAAGCATGCTTGTAAGCTATACTCGAATACTATTAATCCTATAGCATTCATTGTGATCGTGTCACGAATACTACTAATTCCTATAGCATTCATTGAGACCTCTTGCAGAAAACGTAAACCCGAATGAAACAGAATAAGACGTTTAAAATTGATATTACGAAAAATTTAACCGTAATTGGCGTATGTAAACGAGTTTTGAAGTTAATTTTTTGTATTATGGAAAAAGTACGTTTGTATTTTTGTACGAACAGCTGAAACGCGTTGTTCAGCTTGCGGTGAAAAATTAAAAAAACTGATATTTTATGACTTTTATGAACAATAAAAATAATAATAATACACTTATTAGATATAACTAGTTAATAGTTACTAGTTACAAAAACTTGTATATATATTTGTTTATCAGTTCTAAGATCATAACTTGTGTTCTAAAAATAATTCTGAATTAAATATTTATCACATTTGTTTTTATTTCTTCACTTTTACCTTTAAATATTTATGAATTGTTATTAAAAATTTGAAATTTTACTAATTGTAAGCTTTATTGTATCGTCCATTTCTGTATTTGACTTTTTCAACTGATTTCGATAAGTACTTACTTTCAATAATACCAAACAAAAGTAAGGCTAATTAATTTATTCATTTATACTTATACATATATAAGTATTATGTAGAAGACATCACATCATTAGAACTACATTTTTTCCCCCCCATATATTTATTTAGTTTATTAACTATTTTCATTTCATTTACAATATAATATATATATATATATATAAAAGTTAAAATTATTTCTATTATTTTTACAAATTTTCTTTTACGTAAACTACTAATAAACGTTTAAATCGATTTAAATTTTTTTCATTTCTTAAACGACTTTAAACCGTTGTACATTAGCATGTTTTTTGTTTTTTCGTTTCTAAAAAAGTCTAACCTAAAACTAAAAATATTTCTTAAATTATAATGGTGAATTTCATTATTATAATACTAATCTGTCACATAAATACTTAGGATAATTTTTATTTTTTATTTTAAAAACTGTTACTAGGACATTAAATTTAATTCTTTGATTTACTTTTAACCACTGTAAAGCTTCTAACATAAAACTAACTGAACTATACCTAACTATTGACTTTTAAGATTATTCTCATCACCTTATATTGCAGTTTTTGCATTCAATCTATCATTTCAATGTTTGACATAAATAAAATCGATGAGTAATATTCAAAATGAGGTTTAATCATTACATTGTACAAGCTTATAGCAGAGATAAACTTACATTAGTCTATGCTTATAGCATTTAGGAAAGATAAGTAGTCTATCTCTAATACATACTTGATAAAAAATATATTTTTTTCCCTATCTTTTTACAAACATAATTAATGTGATTTTTGAATTTTAATTTTTTTGTCTATAATTATACTCCTAAGTATATGAATTCATCGACCATTTCTATTATTTTACATCAATTTCAACAACTTCTTCCACTGTGCTATTTAAAATCATACCTTTTGTTTTTGATACATTTAATTTTAATTTAACTATTCATTTTAAACCACATAACTACTTAAATGTTTTAGATCATCATTAATTTTCGATATACATTCTAATGTAACATCAGCAGTAATATACAAAAGGCCATCATCCGCAAATAAAACCAATTTTCCAGAATTTTTAACTTTTTCCATGTCATTAATTTATATTAGGAATAGTAGAACACCCAATATGGAATCTTGAAGAACGCCCATTGTTACATCCACAGTTTCTGAAGTAGTACCGTTTACTACTATTTAAATAAGACCGAAACCATTCTAACTCTACTCCACTTACACCATATCTTTCCCGCTTTTTTAGGAGAACGGAACGATCAATGGTTTCGAAAGCTCTTTTTAAATTAAAAAAAAACTGCAACTATTACCTTTCCATCATGAATCTACATTTTCCAGCTTGTTATGACTAGATTTATAAGTGACTCGCAACTGTGCATCTTTCTAAAGCCCGATTGGTGTTCTGATATTAAATTATTTGTTTCAAAGTAGGCTTCTAGTTGCATGTTAATTACCTTTTCTTCTTAAAATTCACCTTTTAATCTTCAATAAACTTATCAACAAATTTAGAATTATATTTAATTTTTGTTCTTACAATAGATTTATATAATATGTAGGACTAGGGATTGCAGAACCACTTAGAAAAATTCCTATAAAACCTTAAATCGGTTCGGATCAGATGGTTGTTTCCTTATTAGAAGTTGTTCTGAACATATAACTATCAGCATTACAAATATTAAGGCGGCCTTTTTTATATTATTTAGTAATGCTTTGACTTTTATTCAAAGCGGTTTTGTTCAATTAATCCAGAGAAGTTTTTTTCATGTAACCATGATGTACTCTTTTGTTGAATTTTATTTTTTATTAATTAATTAATTTCATTAACAATAACTACTCAAATTAATTTAATTCTGATTTTCTATTTTTTAATTAAACCCTATGAGTATACACAATATAAACATTGAAACATGAATATACCCAATTTAAAATAGGTAATTATGTGGTAGTTATATATATGTGTCTATTTATAATGAATTATATATTATGTATAGCTACATTCATATTTAATTTTCACATTCAAAATTGCACAATTAAAATTTTATTTCATATCTTGAGATGTGAATAATTTTTTATTTTGTGTTTTGTCTACTGAATTTTTGTAAGAAAAAAAAATAAAAACAAAAAACCGTTTGTTCCAGATTTTTTTTATATATACATACAACAAGAATTGTTATTAATTTTGACACTACTTACTTAACTAAGTACAATAACTTTTTTTAAAAAATTCACAGAAAACGAAAAACACAAAAAAGAAAGAACCGTTTGACTAATTTAGCCTATCATCGTAGTGGTCAATTATGACAACATTTTCAACATTAAAAGAAAAGCCCTTTAACCTGTTTCTACATTTGAACAACAAGATTATCAAAATAAAAAAAAAATAAAAAACAGAAACACAAACAGCTTGTAGATTTGGGTGACTGTATGACGATAATTTTTGTCACAATGTATTTTGCAATTTTTACACTAAAAAGTGACAATAGTTTTATTTTTTAACAGTTATATGTTTTAAGTATCATTTTTGGTAACTAAAAAATAAGTGCAAATTAATAGTTGCGGACCTATAGTTACTATAATTTATATTAATGTAGTTTCAATTTTTTTTTAAAATTATTATTACAGTAGAACTATGATAATCTGACCATATTGTTATGGAAAATGCATAATAATCTAAATGCGTCTCAAAAAATGGATCAATAGTTTTTTTTAGATATTATATACTTTTATTATATCTATTTTGCGCAGAACAATTTCGCAAATAACACAATCAAAATTGGTTATAAGCTCAATAAATAAGAAAAAAATTAATTTAAGTTTTATTACTTAGTTAATTCCTAACTGAAGAATTCTTTTTAAATTGATATTACAATAACTATCACATTTCTAAAGATCTCTTCAAAGAAAGACTAGTTAATCGGTAGTTAAGCCTACAAAAATACAACATAAAAACGTCACCAATAAAAACAAATGTACAGTAATTACGCAATGACTAAACAGATCTAAGCTAGTCGTCTCATAACATATCATATACCTATCAAAATATGTGCATCAAGCACTTAAGAATCGTAGTCATCACAGCATATCGAGATTTAAAATTTGAGTGAAAGGGACAAGAAAACAAAAACTAATTCATACTAGAATTTGTACCCGAAATCATTTGTAAAAATAAATATACGAAAATAAACAGTGAGGTAAAAATATATAAAACTTTAGATAAATTATGCGGCAGATAGTAGATGACACGATCTACTGAAATTCAAGCATTAAATAAAATTAGGTAGTTACTTACTTGCAAAATTCATTCGGAAATCATATTATAAAAAATGATAAAATCAGGAACATCTCCAATACCTAAGTCGTAGTACGATGCACAAATTCCGGGTAAACAAAATAGCGAGATTGTGCGAAAGCAAATCAGAAATATCAAGTGTCCGGAGAAAAAAAAGACGACCAAATGTCCAGTGTCAAAGAAGACAACCATTAACAAGGGAAAAAAATGCTGCTGGAGTAGAAAAATAGAATAAAGGTCTTATCTACATCTAACAAGAAGAAAACGAAAAAAACAATAATTTCTAGAGGAATGTGCGAACTTAAAAAAAAAAACGACAGTTCAAAAAACTTTACAATCTAACAACACCTTTAAAATTATCTTTTCAGATTATCCTGACAGTACTGTTTTTTATCATGCATATAGGTACTATGTACCACACTCTAGGGAGTGCTATTGTTCCCTTTTCCAGTTTAATATGTTTTTTTATTACTTTTTTTTTGTTTCTACAAATTATTCATAAGTTGAAGTATATATGTACACATATATATATATACCTAAATATAAATAAAAATATATATATATATTTATTATCAAATTATTATTATTTTTATCATAAGTTTAAATCAAAAAATTCAACCTACGTTAACGCATTTTTTAAAACAATACCTTTAGAAACAAAATAATAAAAAAAAAACAAAAATAAACGAAATAATAGTTAGAGAAGAAAACGAGAAAAAATATCTCAAAGCGATCATAAAAATTATGCAATTATGTCAACATTTAATACTAGTTTCGCACCACTTTACTTATTTCGCTTTTTTTGTTTTTTTTTTTGTTTCGTCCATTTTTCTCCAAATCCATAACAAGTTTTTTAGTTTTTGTTTTTATTCCTCTATAAAATGGAAAAAGAAAATAATAAATTTCTATTTGTCTACTAAAAATATAAGATAAAAAATAATAATAATAATAATAATAAAAATAAAAATCAATTTTAAGTTACCAATGGTACGCATATCGTGAACATAAGTTAAAAAGGAAAAAGTAAGTTAGTAAGAGTAAAACTATAAATTCCAGTTTTTATTTCTTTCATACAATAAATATAACTAACTATAGTTAACTATACTTGATGCAATATAATAATAATTGTAGTTTGATAATACAAAATACTTACTTAAGTAATTTTATTGTGTTAAAAATTAAACAAAAGTCTCAAGTTGACTCATTTTGATATATATAAATGTACACAATATAAATTATTACATATTCATTTAAGTTTATAAATTTTGTTTAATTAACCCTTTGATGCCTCCCTTATGATGACACATTTGATATAAACTTTTCTTTTCAAATTCTATTAAGTGTCATCAGTTATAGGAGTTGATTAATTGATTATAAAATATAATTATCCTAAATGTAAGACAAAAGCTTTATACAAAGTAACTATTGTGATCTCAAATGCAGTTTTAAAGTTTAACTAACTAAATACCGCAATATTTTGAGTATTCAGACCATTTTTTCAAAAACTGTAAATTCATACAGTTAGCATTCATTAGCAAAGAATGAAAAATTTGAAAATTTTATGGTTTATAAAATATTTTCTTCAATGTTTCAACGAATATTTTTACACAATTAGAAAATTGAAACGTTTGAGACATTAGTGTAAGTTTACTGGATTCGAATTGAACTAATAAGTATGTTATTAACAAAGATTCGATAAACCACAAATTTAATTTAAGAATTTTTTGGATCAAATTTAAAATTATATTTTTATACCAATATTGGTTAATAAGTTTTATAAGTGGTATAATACAAATCAACCTTTACACCTTGGGACTCGTGACCCGAAATGTGAATTTTTTTATAAATATAGAAATCTACTAGAATTTTTAAACAACAAATCAAGAGACATTTCAACTTTATTTCCACATCAAAAAAAATAGACTTATGTTAGTCTTACCAGGTCTTATCCATAAAACAATATTACTTATCAACAAGAAGTATTTTTAACATCAAAAGTGCTTAATTAGTTTTGTACAAGTCGTTTCGTACACCAAACAAAGAATTCATGATCTAAATTACGCATAGAAAGTGGCTATTCAAATTGATTTTCGAAAAACTCTTAGAATAAATTTTTTTTCAATGACCCATTTGTTGTTAACTGATTGGTTTTACAAAACGAATCGTAAATTAAGAAGTTTTATAAAATTGTGCTCAAGCTTAAAACCAACCTGTGGAGGAGTTAAGGAAATCAATCTAATTTGTTCCCCCCAAATTGATTGCGCATAGTTAAGTATTTTTATTTTTATATTCCGAATTTTTTAATATTAACTAAAATGAAATGATGTACTTATCTTCCAACAACTAATAACGTTTATAATTTGCTGAAATTTACTGTATTGTCCCTTGTCTTTATTTTGTAAATGAATCTATTGCGATATTATGGACAGCATTGGTGTCATCTAGTAGATATAAAACTCATAAAATTGGAAAATAAGATAACTATGCTCAAACTTCTCTTATCACATTTCTGCCATTCCAAAATTGTTTGTTAGTTTTTCTAAACACTAAATGTGAAATGGAAAATATTTTGTGTAATTAGGCACTTTGTTCAACTTCTGAATAACCTAGGTTTTTTATTATTCTATATTCTAGATTATCATATTTATTTAATTATATTTGTATATAACTTTATCATTTTAGTTATATTTAAAAGCCAAAATGTAAACTAATAGAGTCTGTAATGAGCTATAACTCTCCTAAGACAATATTTTTGAAATAAATAAATAAATAAATCCTTCTAAACAAAAAAATGATTCAGTATTTGTGTTAACTATGTGAAAAAAAAAATAATCAAAATCATCACCGGACAAAAATAGAAAGTAAAAGAATAAATTAACTAAATAAATTTTAGTAACTAACTAATTTAAATATTAAAGGGAAAACAGATATATATATATGTATAGTAATAGCTAGTTATAAATAGTTTATTGAAACTGGATAAATATCATTCTTCTTTTAACACATTATTCCTTACTCAATGAATTTCATACAAAAATTGTCCAAAAATAATTTAAATTGCAAAAATAATGATCATGCTTGACTGTAACTAATGTGATATGGTGTACAAAATTATAAGTACTCAGCTGTAACTGTATCCAGCTCTGAACTTAAATTTAAATTATTGTAGGATGATCAGTTGCACCAAAATACTAAATATGTACATTCACACGCTGAGTGACGTAGTAGGTAGAGCACCTGCCTTTCAACCGAAAGGTTACAGGTTCGATTCTCTATGAAGCAAAAAAATGCTTGACAAAAAATAATTGAGAGTACAATCTTGGTAACAAATTAAATAAAATGGAGCAATTCTATTTAAGAAGGCTTAGTAATTTATTGCTCGAAATATTGTAGATATTGTGGTATAAACTTGCAGTAACTACCGTAATTCTACATACTTACATACTTCTTGGGCTTCCGCCCTTACATCTTTATGTAAGAATGGAGGCCCTCAAAGTTGCAAGAAGGTTGCAAACTCTAGGGAATACCAGAGGATGTAGGCACAAACATCAGAGGCTATGGAAGGACTTAGAAGAGGAGCAAAAAGAGTTCTTCATGCCAACAGATGACATCACTACATACGTATCTTTGAAGAAGAGATATGAAGTAGAAATCCCGACAAGAGAGACCTGGCGTGGTTCAGAAGAGCAGGCCAGGTCCTCAAATACCTCGGACATTTTCACTGACGGATCCCTTACGGCTCTAGGCGCGGGAGCTGGAGTGTTCTTTGAAAAAGAGCAACTTGAACTCCAGTTTCGTCTTAGCAAACACGGCACAGTCTTCCAGGCTGAAGTCTTTGCCATAAACGCAGCAGTGAATATAATAAAAGAGCAAAGATGGTCTAACAAAGTCATTAAAATCTTTAGTGACAGTCAGGCTGCCTTAAAAGCTCTTGAAAGTAATATCATCAAATCTAGATTGGTGGAAGAATGTTCGGAAGCCCTAAACCTCATAGGGCTCCGAAACAAGGTACAACTGATCTGGATACCGGGTCATAGTGGCCTGACTGGAAATGGGAAGGCTGACGAACTAGCCAGATCATCGGCGGGAAACATTTATGGCCCGGAACCAGCAGTTGGTATACCTATTGGTAATATTAAACTATCAATAGAAAACACCCTGAAAAGGGAAGCAAATATTCTTTGGGAGCGTATGGAAGGCCACAGGGTCTCCAAAATATATGCACCAAGAATAAATACCAAAATAACCAACTTCCTGCTAACTCTCAATAGAGAAGACTGTAGGAAGATGGTGGGCATACTTACTGGTCACACATGAATAAACACATGTGTAGACTAGCACTAAGTGACGACCCAACCTGTAGACACTGTCTGGAAGAGGAAGAAACCTCCACACACGTTGTAGGAGAGTGCTTAGCTCTTTCAAGGCTGAGACTCAGGCTGCTGGAAACGCACTACATAACCTCAGAAAACTTCTGCAGGATAAATCCCCCAAACCTATTGGCCTTTATCAAAAGGGTCGACTATGTTGAGGGGTGGAGGACGGCATAAAGGTCTAAAAAGCCTACATGCCGGCTCTGACATATTAGGGCCACCTCCGTAATTAATTAAGCACGGAAAAGGTGATTCTAGCTAAGTTACTGTCAAGATCTTAAAAAAAATAAAATAAAAAAAAATGTACTACATATATTAAAATTCGAGTTTGTACATGAAATTGTTATTTTTATTAACTTGAAATTGTGAACCTTAAGAACAGTTCTAGCAATAAAATATAATTAGTTTTAATTTTTATTCAAAGAATCTACGCATGTCTTTAGTAGTTCTATAATTTTTTTAGCACTATATCTAAATGGTATACGTCCGTCCAGGTTAAACGAAATGTAAATTTTTAAATATTTCCAATTTAGAGTTATGTGGAAAAGTCGATATAATAACGAATAATTCTCCTTTTGCTCACATTTACCCTTCAAATCAACATATTTTTTTATTACTGGTTAGTAGTAGTTAATTTAAATATTTCTGCAATAAATAAAAAAGTTCAAATATTTAATTGAAAAAGTTTTTTTGGATTACATTGACCCACAGAAATTCTTTCATGGACTCTTAAAAATAAAAAACAATACAAAAAAAACTTTATTACATTAAAAGAAACTTAATCTTATATCAAATTTTTTGTCACACCTAACAAGTTAATTAATAAAAAATCGTAAAGAATTTATAAAATCAACAACATATGTGTTCATATATATATATATATATACATATATAATTATGTACTCCAGTATGGGTATACTTTAATATATGTATGAGTTATATTTATTTACTTCTTCAATAAATACGCTACTGAGAGGTGACTTCATTAATAAATTATTAAAATAAACTGGATTTAAAATATCTGCTTAATAATTAGGAAAAGTAAAATAGAAAAAAAACTTTTTCTATCTTTTTTCTATCAAAAAATAAACTTTCTTTAACACATTATTCCTCCTCCTACCAATTTGATTTGGATACATATATAACAGATTGGTGGATGATGTTTCTTCTTTGAATTTTAGCCATATTAAAAAAAATAGATAATAAAAATAAAATAAAAATAACTAACTACTTACTAGAATTTCAAAAAACAGGTATAACACTTCCCCATACAAAAAAAAAAAATCAAAATTCAATTGTTAAAACTTGCGGGTGTGATCGATTTCCCAATAATAAATTTAGCAAACAACTTAAATTAAACTCAATCAAAGGCAAACTAAGTAAAACAAGGTACCTTTAGATAAAGAATAGAATATTTTTAATATGTCGCAATCAAATAATAATAAAGGAATAATAACAAAAAACTATATTTCAAGTTCAATTAAATTATTAATAACTCTTAATTAAAAAAATGTTTGTTTTTTTTTGCGATTGCATATAAAATAGAATAAATGAATTCTTCTTTTGAAAGAAAAAATAAACTATAAAACTATACGCGCTTAGATAATACAGGAAGAGTAAAATAACAAAAGCTTTTCTGTTTTTAATTCTATTTTTTTTTTTCATAAAACACAAACGGTTAGCTAGTTAGTACCTACCTATAATAATATAATATTTTCTACATACTTTTTGAGTCTTGGTGGTTAGATCATTAAAGATTTTTTTTTTTTGTTTATTATTTTCTTTCATTTATTTATATTGTATTTGAGTTAAGCTAGAGAGATGCTTTGCTGGCACAAAAATTTGGTTTTTTAATTTTTTTTAAATTGGATTTTTCTTTATATTTTTTAAAAAACAATTCCATTAATTCGCAGTACTGCATTTACATTCACAAAAATTGATAGAATTTACATTAATTATAATTTCGCTTTTTTTTCAACAGAAGGTAGGTAATTTTTTCCGTAGAGATAAATATCTTTATTATTAAACTAAAAATGAAAAAGAAAATAAATATTTTTAATGAGATTTCTAGGTCATTTTATTTACTTACCTTCTTGCTACAGAAAATATCCAATCACAGAAATACATAAATTTTATTAAAAGGCAATAATTGTTATTTATTTTAATTAAATACTGCCTATTTTGTTATTTATTTTTAATTTTATAAAATATTTTCATTTTTGTTTTTTTATTCTTATGATCACTTGCTTATCTTAAGTTACCCGAAAATCATATCACTTATAAATATATATGTATTTCTTTTAAAATACAAATAATTATAATATAATAATTCAACTAATATTCATTTAAATATTTATTTTTAATTACTTTATTTTGAATATAAATGCAATAAATTTATCAAATTCTAAATGAAAAACATAATTTAACAAAAAATTTGTATACAACAAGAACACACACAAAAATAAAAATAAAATTCAAAACACTCACTAAATTTAATACCGAAACACAACAAAATTGATTAATGAATATAAGACGACAGACTTGACTTAACTAACTACAAGAATTTTTGATTACATTTGTTGAAAACTGCAAAATGATCTTTCATATTTTTATCTATCTCTTTCTCCGTTTGAAATCGTTGATTTGCAGTTTGCCTTTGATTATAGTAGTGCTTTGAACTTATAAGGATTCATCTGTAATACAACTAAACGTCACATTTCTATACTACAAAAATGTAGCAAAGTATGAACTTTTGGAAAATTTTTGTTGTATAATGTTCTTCTATTTATTTATTTATTTTTTACAAATGAACTGTCACTAACTTTATACTACCGTTGTATAAAATTGCTTATTTTTATTTCGCAGGGTCGCAAGTCACAATAAGTCTGAAAAAAATCTGCAATTTTAAGTTCAAAATTCAAAATCTGTAATATTTTGTGGCGACAAAATGTAAAATTACATCCAAAAATTTTATAGTTGCAGATCTAAACTGTATACTGCACAATAAGATCTTATCATAATTAAGCTAAGTAATTTTACACCTAGGTCATCATCAATTTATTTTCTAATTAAAAATACAAATTTTTTTTGAGAGAAAAATTCAAAATTTTTTACATTATGATATCACAAATTGTTTTGTTCGTTTGACATTTTCAAAACTCAAATCATGCGCTAAAATTTTTAAGCCGTAGGTGTTTGCATATATTTGTACATATTCAATTATTTTTATAACATGCGTATACGTTAAGGATACATATTTTAAATATTAAGAAAACATTTTTTTGAATATTGTCTTAAAAAATAGTTACAGTCATTAAAATTACATAATAAAACATCATTTAATATTTTTAAAAACAATATCAACAAAACTATAAACTCTGCTTCAAGAAAGTCTATTATAGTAAAAACATTCATTATTTAAAAATTAGCTTAAGCCGAATTGTGGGGATTTCAAAGAAATTACGATTCCCTCTTCTAGAACTTTATTATCATTTTGATGCCCGAGCCAAATGAAACTTTTTTATTTTAATATATTAATTTGCAGCCGGCTTTTACAGATATTAATGTAAACATCCACAAAAACACCCTATTCTACAGAAATCAAAATTCAGAAATTACCATAATAGAAGACTTCATGTGACATGACATCTATTGTAAATCTTGTAAATTAAAAAAAAAGCTACATATATCATGAAATATTTATGTAAAATTAATATTTGTAGGAATAAAATTTAAATTTTGTATCAATTAAAAACAAAATTAAAATAGAAAAATTGATATTAACATAAAAAAAAGTTTGATCAGAAGAGTTTATTTCTGATTTTATATATTTTTCAAGACTGTTGCTTAAACTTTTTATTAGTTTTTGGATAGTTTGAATAGTACTGGTTTAATTACAATATGTCAACTTCCATTATCAATTGTCATGCCAGAGCCAGGTCAACAACAACAAATGACAATTAAACAATAACAATTTTAAAATTTTGGTTAAAAATATAATATAATTTATTGCAATTAAATATTTAAACTTATAATAGTTCAATAATTAGAATTTATAAATTAAAACAAACTAGATAAAAATGTCGTTTCATTTAAGTACAAAGGAAAGATTGTTGCTGCTTGTTGATGATATAGAAATTATAGCAAAGTAAATTTTTATTTAATATAGAATTAGTTTTATGACAACATATTTATAAACTTTCTAATTTCTATACATATGTATAAATTTATAATTTTTTATATTTGATTTTTAGAGAATTAATTGAAAACACAATTGCTCCAAAACATCAAAAAATTTCAAGTGTGGAACATGCAGCATTAGTTGATTTGCTGGTATCAAAAGATGAAGAATTTAGAAAAATGCTACAACTTGCTTCAGAACAAGAGAAAATTGAAAAAACAATGGATAATTTAAAAAATAAAGTTAATGTATATGTAAGTAAAACCTTAATATATGTCATTATAATGTCATATTTTTTATTCGTGATATATAATTAAGTTATTTAATTCAGTATTTCAAATTTAGAAAAATATTTTAATGTTTATTTAATTTTAGGATAAAGAAATTCAAAAACTTCAAAGACAACTTAAAGATGCTGAATATATACTCTCAACAGCAATATTTCAAGCAAGACGTAAATTAAATAGTATTGCCAAAGCTAATAAGCAACCTGTTTCATCTGATGAATTAATTAAATATGCTCATAGAATCAGTGCATCAAATGCTGTATGTGCTCCATTAACATGGATGCAGGGTGACTTAAGACGACCATATCCAACTGATATTGAAATGCGTGTTGGTTTCCTAGGGAAATCTGAATTAAATCTTAATGGAAAAATTCCTGGAGTACAAAATACTATAACTGATGTACAAAATAGAAATTCAGATGTACCAGCATCAAATCAAAATCAATTTGCATGGCAAATGGGTGAACTACACATGTCAATGAGTTCAGGTAGTTCAGTGCCTTTAGATACAAGAGCGCACAAAGATGCCTCACAAGATGATGTAGAAGTAATGTCAACCGATAGTTCCAGTTCTAGTTCTAGTGACTCACAATAAAATTGTATTCTATAATAAATAATTAAAATAAGTATAACAAAAAGATTTTATAACTATTGTTTAAGATCCTATATTATTCATCCTATAATATTTTTTTCCAAATTATATTTACATAATAATAATTTAAAAAAAAAAAAATTAAATTAAAATAAGAACAACAAAAATAACGGTTTATTAGATTCTTTTTTTTTTGTGTGTGAATTTAATATGTCGTTTTAGTAATAACAAAATCGCCGAAAATAAGTTTCTAAAATTTCTAATACGCAAACACCTACATTAATTAAGATTGCTATGGTATATGTTTAAATTTTGTTATTTATTTTTATATTATCAATTATATTTTAGATTAAATTTTTATGTTTTGTATGTAATTTAGACTATTGAACAACTCAAAAATAATCTGCTAAGAAAATAATTTATTCACTTGAAATATATATGTACCATATAGTTATTTATCTTACATTCGAAAGTTAGAATCGAAATTATGCAACATTATAAAAAATATGTATTTTATAATTAAATTTATTTTTATGATTTATTAATTAATTTTGAATAGTTTAGTAGTTATAGATCCATAGTTAGGAATAGTGACAATAGTATTACCGTTATGCTTATAACAAGACTGGGTAATTTATTTTATTAGGATTCAAAGAAAATTTAGTTTGTCTTCTATAAAATAATTTAATTAAGAACAGCATCATATTTTAAGAAGAAGATTGAAAAATTCTGTTCGTTCTATCATATTTATTTAAACAATAATTTTAAAAACAATTATATAACTAAATAATAACAGTTAAAATTATTTTATTAATTTATTTTTGAAAAGTTGAGTATATCAAATTTTTCAATCAGATTATGTACAATGTATACATATATGTATATTCATTTCATTACATTTTTCTAAACATTTTTAATACATAAAATTGATGTTAAAACTCTTCCTTTGGTTTGATATATATATATATATATATATATATACATATACATATATATCTCAAATCTTGTACTTTTGTCTTTTTCTATTTAATAATTTCCCATCAGCAATTTTATGTGTGTGGCCGACAACGACAGCGGCATATTCTATCTATTAATTATTATTTTTTTGTTTTACAGAAAATAATAATTTATATTAAAAATGTTATCTTAGACATAGAAACCTATTTAAATTTTATAAAACGCATTTAAAAAGGATACCTACATATTTTCAATGTACAATTTAGTTCAATCTTAATCATGGGATTCATACATATTGTAAATAACTAATTGCTTAGTGTTGAAAAGAAGTTTTTATTCAATTTTTTTTTTTAAAATAAATTTGGAATTGAATATAAAATTGAAATTTAGAACTGTTCTGAACATAGCACAATTCATACTTATAACAGAAATAAGTCACCTACACTTAAATTAAATTTTTTTATCAAAAAAATTAGATATAAAGTGTTTGTAATTTAGTATAGAAGACGTTATTTGTGTTTATAAATAATTAAACATTATTGGCAATCTTTGTAGAAAATATACATATATGTATGTATATATAGTTGAGTTATTTGAGTTAGTAAAACTAGTAAAATATTATCATTGATTAGGAATTTATTATTGTGTAATTTTTATAAATTTATAAAGTTTTTGATTTCTTATTCCTGTATATTTCCAAAGATAATAGTTTAGTTTTGAGACCAACACATGACGTGAGATAATATGATGATTATAATTTTTTTTAAACTTTTTGTTTTTATAAGAATATGAACGTATAGAGTCTCTATAAATAAAAAACAAAAACAATTTGAAATTAATTTGAAATATGTCTGCTTCAGTTCTGTGTGTAACGGTGTAACGTAAAATCACTACTTGATATTCTAAAAGTATATGCAAAGAGAATGAGGTGATAAATTATTATAAATCAATAATTTTAAATAAATTCCTCCTGAATGTATGCAATAAATTACAATACATTTTTTTTTTATCTCTTTTCACTCCACTTGGGAGTATAGGGCTTGGGCACAGCTCAAATTCTTGGTTCTGATGAGATGCTTTAGTTTTCAATCATCCATATTTATTATTAACTAATTCACTTTTGATAAATGCATACATATATGTGAAATCGATTGAAGATAAATACAAAGCGGTTTTGAGGAAAATAATAATTGTGATAAAAGCCAGTTTTTATTAAATAAAATTTAAGAAAACAAAAGAATGAAGATTTAAGTTATGTATAATTGCCTACCTGTAATAGTTTCTAAAATAGTGCAGTTCTAATTTTGTTTAATATCAAACAAAATACTTTTATCTTCATTTTAATGCTTAATACGAAGAAAGTATGCCAAGTTTCTGTGTAAAAGCAGTTACGGTATTCATCCCATAGTCTTAAAGTTATAACAACAAAATCGGCTTTCAGTTAAACCTTTATTTCGTTAGTTCTTTAATTTTTCAATTAATTAATTCGTTGCATCGTTGATTTTAATTCGATAATTCTTTGTTTAATTGGTTCTTTCATTCATTTTATTTATTCGTCCCTTCATTTGTTCTCTACTTGTTCATTCGTTCATTATTTCGTAATGTATAATTGTATAAGTTAACGAAAAAATAAATGAATGAACGAGTGAACGAATTATTTATTTCAAGAGTGAATATAGAGACGAAATAAAAAATGAATGAATGAACAAATTAATATGTACACGAATTAACAGGTTAATGAATTATCGATGAACGATTTGAAGAATTGGATCCCGCCATTTAAAATATCGCTTTTTTAAAAAAAAAAAGATATGTATACTGTGTAAACATGTATGTAAATCTGTAGTGGTAGACAAAGTTGGATTTTCGGGAGCAAAGACGGAATTTTGAATGACGGGATTTAATATCGCAGGTATTCTTCGTTGGAACATTGTAGGTCACCCTAAAACTCTTTTGTTTTAATTTATTCATGTAGGTGAGACTCAATAATACTTATTTATTTATTTATTTTTATTTAATATTCCCGAGTTTGCCCATTAATTTTTATGCCTAGCAAATCCTGATATTCTATTACGTTTGTCTTCAACAGATAGATATCAATTAATAAACATTAGCATAGTAAATTAACAACCTTCCTTCACAGTTAGTTGAGAGTGTTATTTAATAATCGTTAATATAACATTTAACGAAACACTTTTATGCTATCTATATTGTGAAGTCTACCCTTGAATATGCCAATCAATATAGTCCCCTCATTACTTGCCTCACATTAATCGGTTGTAATCCCATCAGCAGAGAACATTTTTACGTATTGCATTAAACATTTTTGTTTTTTTTTTGGAATGAATGCGAATCAAATTTTATTTGTTTCAAAAGAACATTTCGGAATAATTTTCATTTGAGAGTTGAGAAGATGTTAAACATTATACTTCACCCTACTGAATACGGTAGATTTGAAAAAAAAACTTTTATACTTCGTTAAGTTAATTCTAATTCATAATATTTTTTGATTATCAATTATGTGCTATAATTATGTATGTCAAAAGTAGATTGCGTATTTTTAACATTTTTTCAAAAACGGTATCGATCGGTGTTTTAAAAATCCTCCCTGGATAATCCACAAAAAATGTAGCAAAGTTTTGATATGAATGTGTAATATAAAATCTGATGACCATTTACTAGTCGAATAAAATCTTAGATTTAATTGTCATTATTTTACTTGAAATAACCCACAATGTGTTTCTGGAGTTTTTATAATGTTACAAATTGAATTTTTAATGATTAACTAAATTAATTTATATGTATGATTTGAAAACTATCCTAGAACTATCTGCATAAAATAAATTTCATCAGGTTTACATAATCTTAGATTTTGTCTGACATGTAAATAAATGCATGGTAACTTATTGACAATATAGAAAAAAAAATATGTCTTTGTTTTTCGCCTAATCGTTAATGGCTAAATTTGAAATCATTATCCAGTATCCTGCTGTAACCCCTTCAACAGAAAAATTTATGTAAATACAAAAGTCTACCTAGTTATACTAACAATAATAAAAACTAAAATGAAAAATTATCAACTGTATGTCTGATCTATAAGATCTGTCAGTTATTAAAAGACTTGATCGAAATTGTTAACAAAATATTCTCCTAAACATGTCTACAATTTAAATAACGGTAAAAAAAATTAAAATCTGTTACCTAATCTAAAATAAAAATTTGTTTTTTATTAACATTGAAAAAACCGATGTGATATAGTTTGGCTCTAAAAATCGATTATGATTGATTAAATGATACATGCATCCTGAATTTAAATACTATATATACCTACCTAGTAATAATCGTATACAATTTGAACAACCTTGCAAAGATGAACTCGCTTAATTTTTAATAGTTCATGTTGTTGCCAGTCTACAATTTCAAAATTTAGAACAAAAACAAATAAAAAACTAAAATTCGTTAATAATTTCAAACTCAAATATGACTGTTAAGTTAAAATAGTTAGTCAGGCCAGGCCAACAATATTTTTATAATATTTTCGTTTATATCAACCATATTTTATCATACATTTATATAAATAAAATCGATTCTTTTAAAATTTTCCATTTTCAACTGCTTTTATTTATTTATTTGTTTCTCTTCTTGTTTTTTTCTTCATTACAATTTTATTTCAGTTTATACGTTCATCAGTTCGTCCACAAAATTTCTACTTCAATATCAAAATTAAAATAAAGAAAATGAAGAAAAATAAAAAATGAAAGACAAAACAAAAAAAAAAATAACGAAAAGCAAAAAAGCAAAATGAGAACAAAAAAATAAAAATATAAAATAAATGAATTATCTCGATTATATAAAACTATATATATATATATATACTTCATAGATATGTATATATGCATATATATATACTATGTATAAACAAACCTTCAAACATAAAAGAAAAACATAAAATATTTGTATATATATATCTACATCTACTCAAAGTCATTATATATATGTATGTTTGCATATAGATATTTATGCTCAATATATATAAAATAATAAACATAAATATGTATGAATATGTGTATGTGTTGTTGATACTCACTCTATCCAATGCTCTATATAGAGTTTTTTTTTTATAATTTTATAATTTTTTTCTTGTTTTTTTTTTTTTTTTTATATTTTTGTTTTTATTTTATCAAGAGCGTATGCACATAGAAAAATACAAAATATAATAAATTTCTGAATTTCTACATGTATCTATAGGGAGATTCAATCCAACAAATTATATTATGTGAATGTTGTATGTATCTGATATCAGCAAAGCAACCAAGGCAAGAAGTATAATAATAATATGTATACGAAAAATTACTCATATTTTAGAGAGTTAGGTTTGTTAGGTTTACTGGTACTATAGAACAGAATAAAACAGTAGAACACAGTTAAATTAATTAAAATTAATGCTGTTGTCAGAGTACTATCGACTAACAGTAATTCTGTTATAGTTAGTAGTATCAAACAGGTATAGAGTTAGTAGTACTATAAAACAGTAAAACATATTCAAATTTATACTAACTGCAATCTGATCATGCGCATTAAACTTGGACGATCTTAGTTAAAATTTTTCTTGGGTGGCGTGAAATTTATCACTGATCAAGGTTCGCAAGAATCACAAGTGTCTATTTTTAAAACAAATATATATACATATACTTCTGAGTGCCTATCATAGCAGTACTTTTGAATCTCTCATTAGACATGGAAATATATTTATTTGGAGGTGTATTTCGTTGTATCCAAGAATAAAAAAGTAGGAATAATTGATGAATAAAACGTACAATGCAACATTCAAATGCAATTATAGTTTTATTTTTAACTTGTTATTTTTTAAAGTAAAACATCATTTTTAAATAAATCTATGAATTTTAACTTTAAATTAAAATTTTTGACGAAACTTGCGCTAGCGACGATTTTTGATTATTACCTATTCTTAGCTGTATACACCTGCATCATACTTTTACATAGTAAGAAATTTTATAATCGAAAACTAAAACTATATGTATCCCAGCTATTCAGACTACTGATCATTCTCAAGTTTTAAATATTTCCTCTGTTCGAACTTGGCATGTCTCAACGGTTTTAATATTGTCTGTATACTTTAACCTTTAATTTAATAACAATGTCTGATTGGATTATAAATAAATAAATAAAAATTAATAATTAAATAAAATATTTTTTTTGCTAAGCTATATGAATATATATACATACCTCCGACCAACCATTTTGGAATTTTAATATTAAAACCGTTTATAAGATCTTATAATTGGTTTTGACCATTCGCTGCATCGCCTGAAAACCTTTTTCATGACTTTTTTTATTTTCTAAATTAATTAAATGTTTCAGCTTTGGAATTGTATTCATAGCTTTAAATATTTGGGTTTCAACAACACCCTAATCTATTCATATTCCAGCCAATTGATATAGGTGCGTAATAAAGCTCGTATTCTATCGCTCGACTGTTGTTTGAAATGCTAAAAATGTAATTTAACATAAGTATAGCTTAAGTTAGGTACCTTTAAATTTGAGAGAAATATTTTTATTACCTTTTTGTTCATCATCATCATCCTCATTGATATAATAAGTCATAAGTTGAATGAAAAGTTTTAGCGAGCCAAACTGGCAAAAACCAAAAAATAAATATGAAAACAACGTACATCGAACACTTTTTTTTGTATATAAAAACGGGTATTGAAACGATACGAAATGAACTATGAGTGTAAATATTTTTAATAACAGATATTATTGAGAAATTCATAAAATAAACTCATGATTTAAGTCATGAGATCAAAATCATAGTAACAGAGCTTGGTACAGACTTAGTTGGCGCCGACAACTTTTACAACAGAAATGAATCATCTTAAAGTTTTGGAATGAATTAGGCTTGCATTACGACATTTTCTAATTCATGATTTAAATCATGTCATATTGTCCTCTGTAAATTTAAAAATTTTCTAATGTTTGATTAAAACTCTGCTTTGGTATCGCCACTACTTCCACGTTAAGTTTTCCCCTTTTCTTTGCCTTTTAATTACCTGATGTTGATGAGTCTTTTCTAAAGTAGGGCAGAATACAAAATTTTAAAAATTTATATTTTGAAAAAAAAAAATGAACTTTATACAAATATTTTACGATTTTAAATCCAGCCATCAACCTATTAGATAATTATCATATTATATCATTTTGATTCACTTTGGAAGTATAGGTATAGCTCAGACATTGTGATTTTCAGACTATACGTTTCAGTTTCAGTAATCATTATTTTTAAAAAGTATATAGCTGCTTAGTCTACTGTGGCTATTCTACTCAGTGTCACTTCTATCACTTGTACTAGACGAGTAGACGAAATGAATTTTATCCTCCAGAGGATTTGAACTTGCCAAATTATTAGATTGCATTTTTCTGTCATCGTATCAATTAAGGCTACAAAAGAAATGTTAGTTAGATAATATTTAATTATATAGTTTCTATAGTCTAATGGATTGCTCCATATATAATTGAATATAAAGATATATATGTAGGTGCCCAGATTCTTCAATCACAATCCACATCAAAACCATCAGAGTTTTAAATCTATGTTCAACTCTCATAGTATATTCATACCAAAATTATGATACTCTACTATCAGATCAAGAAAGAAAAATAGTAGATAGAAAGAAAATATATACAGTTTTATTATTATTATATGAACGAATATAATTCAAAATATATGGTTGGAAACTAAGAAATGAAAAAATAAACATTTTTGTGGAATGAAAATTTTGTTGTTGTTGTTTTCTTTTGATTATGTTTTTTTTTTTGTTGCTTTTATAAAGCTCTTTTTATTCTACACTCTGGTATTAAAATGGTATTTAGGAATATACTGTATGTATATACTATATATATGTACATATGCGTATAGATATTTAATACCTATATTGTATACTTTTGTATTATACTGGTATACAAACATATAGACAAGAATATATATATACGTGCATTGTTAATCTATTTTGATGGAATTTAGTTTCCCATTTTCATTTCATATAGGTTATTTCTTTTTAAAACAAAATAAACATTTTTTTTTTTTTATAATTTTAAATAATTTAAATTTTGTTTTAAATTTAATATAATATTAAATGATTTTATGATATTGTTTATTACATAAATATGTAAATAGTGTATAATGTATATTGTATGTACATATACTTTATTTGAAATTATTCAATATATTTTTAATAATTAATTTTTTATTATATTTTAGTAATAATATTTATAATACCATATGAAACCTTAGTATATATTTTATACATATATATATATATTTCAAAATTTCTTTAAGAAAATTTTAAGATACTTAATATAATATACAAATATATATCTATATATTATTATTATAATTATAAGTACAATAATAGTTCAAATAATTTTAAATTATTAAAAAAACACAAATAAAAAAATCAATTCTTTTAAAATTTAAAAAATTTTAATTTTCCAATAAATTAAAATAAAATAATAATATAAAAAAAAGTAAAAAATAATATAGATATTTTATAGAATAGTCTAACATTATTGAATTAATATTTAATAAATATTAAAATTCAATTGCAAATAAAGAAATAAATGTGTATTATTTAAGATGGTTAATTCTGTCAAAGGGAAAATAATTTTAAACAAATGATTAGATCTTGGTATTAGGCTAAGATTAAAAGAGATATAAGCATACCCTAATATCAGAAAAAAGTGGTTTAATCCGTATCTTCATTGTGTTACAATTCGATCAGTAGAGCATATAGGACGGAGTCAATCCCTATACTATGACAAAACACTATTACATAGAAAAATATATGCATTATTCACACTTTTGTAGTTTATTTCAATTTTAAATCACTTTTTCAATACAGTTTTCTTTAAGTTTAAAATTAAATTTAATTTAAATTTTTTTTTAATTTAAATTTTTGCACAGGTTAAATTTTGTAAATAAACATTTAATCCTGTGATTTATTTCCTCTATACAACTTTGACAAGCTAAGTATCAGGATCAGGAATGCTTCACTAATTTTTGCATTTTATAAATATTTTATTTAATCTGTACGATTTTTCTCTCTGGTGCTACAAAAAAAGAAAAAAGTAAAGCTTCAGCTGGATTTTCAAAGAAATTTTCTTTTGAGCTAAATACGCAACTGTCAAAAATTCAATCAATCATATTTTGACAGTTTCGTATTTTAATCTGCAGAATAGACTTGGTGTGTATAATGAAAAAACTAAAATTCTATAACAAAAACGGTTTTAGTTTGTTGTATTTTTGACAGCTACGTATAAATAATTCTGAAGTAAAGATCCAGCTTTATCCCTTCAATAAATGTGTTCCTAATGTGTCACTTGTGTAAAAAGATATTATATTTTAGGTTATTTGAAAAATGGCTTAACATCTAATTTTAAGAGTTTTTGTACACGTTCCATTTTGCAATAAATTTTTCATTCAACTTTCTGATATTTTTGTTTGCAATTTATTTTTTTCATTTAAGATATGATAAGGAAAACGTCAAAATATGAACTGAAAAATTAAACGTCATAAAAATGGCATTTTTTTTATGTTAAATTTTTCATCACATTTTTTGAGAATTCGTCATTTCATATTGAAATATAGATAATAACTTAAAACTATCTACATATAATATTATAAGAAATAAATAGACAAAATAATTTGCTCTGCAAATATTATAAAATGTTTATTTTGGAAAACTGACAAAATTTTTGAAAGAAAAGTTGATTGAAAAAATATTTAAATTTGATTGCATAAATATTTTGACATTTTAAAACATCAAAAAATGGAATGAAAAATTAAAAGGAACGTGTAGGAGCAACAATTGGTTTATTCGGTTTATAAGAAATTATATAAATTGCACATGAGTGAAATATGCAGGGCTCTCATTTTGATATTTTTGAAATGTCAAAAATTTGTTTTTATTGTTTACATTTTCTATATTTGAAATTTTTGTATTACTTTTTATTTCGTTACTTTGACTCAATCCTTCAAATTTATAATTTTTGTAAAGTTTGTAAATCGAATCGAATCAAATGTCAGAACTTTAAATCAATACAATTTACATGTAGATATATAGTAATATAATATACAATATACATGATCCTTAATAATTAAATGAATATTTCTCGTACAGTACATACAAGTCAAGTATACCCAAAAATCAAATCATATTGAATTTGAACAAAATATTTTAAGAATTTCCATAGTACAAAGATTTAATTTTTCAACTCAAAAAATTATACAACTCAAATTTAATTTCAATTTAGATGTACGAACGTATTTGAATCCCATTTTCATTTTATATAAAAACACACATATAAAAATGTAAAATTTTACTATAATTTTTTAAACTATAATTAGTCCGTGGGTCAGTTTATTTTAAAATTTTTTTTTTTTTTATTTTTTTTGTAAAACTTTTAGAGTATTTCATTTATGAAATAATTAAAACACATTTAAAATATTACAGGTAGGCAGTATTGTTTTAAAGTATTTAATTTGAATTGTAAAAATCGACTCAGTTTTGAGAACCGAAATTGATCAAAATATTAATTAAATTTAGTGAAACATACCTATACCTAGTGTTCCTAATTTTTATTATTATTCTTATGATTATTAATATTTTTTCAGATAGCAGTAAATCATTGAAAGAAGCTTCAGGATAGTAAATCATTAAAAGACTGCTTCTTGGGTAGATTATTTAAAATTGTTTCACTTATAGAGCCTAAGTAAAGATATGATTTAATCTGAGTTTAAACTTCAGCTGACAATATAAATTTATTAAAAATTTATAGTAAAATATAGTAAAATATTTTAAATAAAAGGCCACATAGTTTTGATCTATTATTTTAGATCATCTAGTTTTTTAACTTCCTTGTTCATATGTGTGATAATTTCATGAAGAAATTTTTTTTTCAAATCATTATAATGTTTTTGGACTTACGTTCTTACTGAACATTTTAAAGAATGTTATTGCACTTCTTGGGTGAAAGCTAAAATCAATTGCAGTTATAGCAGCTGTAGTTCTAAGTTAGTTCAGTTATAGCTATAGTTTTATAGAAGTAAGGTCTGGTGAGAACACTATATATGCTGTCATGCGACAAATGATATACCATATAGTATTTTTAAATTACATCTATATGTTCAGTATAAATTAAAATATTATTTTTTAATTTATTAATCGTATGAGTTCGCCACAAGCACTGATGAAGGAAATATGTTGTTCCGAAATATGGATTTTTGCAATCAAATAACAAAATAATTATTAATATGTTTGCGGAAACCTGACAACAATTAAATTATTTAATTTGAAATAATATATTAAAATTATAATTTTTGAATTTTACTTGAAAAAATATTCTTCAAATTTAGCGTATGTAACACACTATTATGAAAATAGTAGAAAATCTAGATTCAATGCATATGATGGTGGGTACAGCAGTTGCAACTGTAGTTTTTGTTATATTTTTATACATGAGTAATATTACTCCAATGCTTTTTATTTTATCATCTTCAGCTAGCAGTATGTTTTCAAGTCATTATTAATATTTACAGCCTTTAAACATACAACGTGGATCCTCCTGTTATTGTTCTCAGAATATTCGATTATGATGATGTTTGTTCAGTTAGTTGTTAAAAATTAAAAAGCATAGCTGCACTCAACAATTGAACTTTTGAAAATTTGGAATTAACGGATTGACGAAAACTGTCAAATATAGAGCAGATTCAAGGAAAGTTGAAAATGAGGTTGAGTATCACCCAAAATGTACGGTATATATATATATATATATATATATATAAAAAATAAAAATAAAAACAAGAACCAACAGATGATGTTAATGATTGTAAATCTTTTATAAATAGTATAGTTTTATAAACAAGACTTCCTTCATGCCAGACTTAATCAAAAAGTTAAAGTATGTCGTGGGATACACAACTGTTAAGCCTGAAGTCCAATGAAAACGATACGATATTGTATGTCGACATAATATGTCAAAATATATATAAAAAATAATGAAAACGACACGAGATTGTATGGCGACAAAATATGCCAAATTATGTGTGAATTTAATTATAGAAAATACGATAAGACAAAGTTGGCGACAAAAACTTGATCAAAATTCAAAATTTGTCGTTGTTGCACTGCGATATTTCATTTTGACAGTTCTAAGTCATTAAATTAAAACTGTTTTTTTGTTGTTGTTGTTTTTGAATTGTTATTTTAATTATAAATTAAAATGAAAATGTCGCATTCATTGAACTTGCTATGAGACATTCTATGTCGACAATTTAGAATGACAATGTCGTGTCGTTTATACATTGGACTTCAGGCTTTAGATATTATTTTCAATTGATTTGTTCATATTGTGATTATTCAGTGGATTTGTTCGCATGTACCGTGTATTACTCAAAAATCGAATTGATATTATTTGAATAATGCCTGGCTGTGTTGGTATAGCCTAATGTAAGTTCTTGTCAGACAGCTCTGCTCTTAATCATATAGATGAATCTAATTGGAAAAAAAGGTTTATACATCACTATAAATAAATAGAAAAAAATATCGAAGTGGGAAGAATAAGAATCAAGTGGAACAACAGTTACATACCCTAGAAGAGTCTTCAGTTAAAAAAAAAAAATATTGAAAATGAGGAAAAATATATGTAAGTGGCATAATTTCAGCGATAAAATATAATTACTAGATATGAGGTTAATAACGTCATTAAATATAGAATAAAAAATATCCTGTAGTTGTCAACATCAACTATATCTATCTATTTTCAATTGTTTGATCCTTCATTTTTTGTTTTTATTGTTGTATTTGTTTTTCAATTTCGATTAGAAAGTTTCTAGAACTAAATTTTAAAATTACGACTTTTAATTATCCAAACATACCTATCTACATATATGTATATATATGTATGCTATAAATTTCGTTATTGTTGTTGTTATATATATTCCATCTCTAAGGATAATAATTCGTATGTACATTTAGTAGATATATATACATAGTAGTATAGTAGATCTCTACACATATATACATATACATATACAGATTAATTATGAATTCTTCCTTTTTACTTGAATAATATTTTGTGTATTCTTCATCGAAAATTTTCCTTCTTTTCTTTTGGGTTTTTTTTTTTTTGTTTTTTTTTGTCCTTTTATTTTTGCTTTTTTTGTTTTACCATAGAGTATTAGAGATGAATGGATAATGCTAGGGTAGAGAAACAGAATATTGTTAGATGACTATTTGAAAATGTCTGTACCAAAAAATAATAAAAAAAAAAAAGGAAAATTTTTTTATTGTAATTTTTTGTTTTTGTTATATTATAGGGACACAATTTCAAATAGAGTCATTTTTATTGAAAAATAAGAAAAAGGACATTAACTATCTGTAAGATATCATATGAGGATGATTTTAAAAAATGTAAAATGAAGTTTGTTGTTGTTTTTTTTTGCTTTGTGTAGTAAATTCTTACGAAGGGTTTTAAAGTAAAAAATCAAAGAATTTGAAATGATTTTCATTGAAAGTATTATTGGTTCAACAGTTATTGTGACAAAGTCTATGTTTTTGAGTTTAAATTAATGAAAAATATTGGAACTATAATACATATATATATATATATATATATATATATATATATATATATATATATATATATATATATGTGCTACCCAATGTGTTATACTACAAAAAATAATTGTCTCTATAGATCTTTACAATTGTTCACAAATTCAAAAAGTATTTAGTAAAATAGTAAAAGTTAAAGAAAAAAAAAAAAACAAAATAAAAAGTTAGTGATAAACTGAAATTGCTCTTTTTGACTGTGGAGTAAATATTTAAAAGACCGATTATAATTTTAAAGGGCTAATTTTTTTTTGTTTTTTTTTTTATATAGGTAGGTAGATGGGCATTATTGTGTCATTCAAGATGTTAGATGTTTATTCGCGCAAACCAATCATAATGATGATGGTCTTAAGTACAATAAACAAACCTCCGCTAATAACCAATCTATAATAAATATAGATCGATCGATAACTATTTTTATTGTTTGTATAAAAAATATTATTACGGTAATAATTTCGGATGAATAAATATTATTACCATAATACTACCATACTCACCGGGGAAGATTATTGTCTCAATATTTTTTATAACGATTGAAAATTATTGACTTAACAGTCTCTATGAAGGGCAAATTACTCTAATCATTTTCATTCTTAAACTGCAAATTATTTCTTTTGAGACGATTTTGTTTTTTTTGTATTTACATCTTGTAGACTGTTCAGCTATACTCTAACAATTTCCAATATCAAACTGAAACTTATTTCTTTTGAAACAACAATTAAAAAAACAATTTCCATGTCAAAGTTTGTTCTTAATTTTTATTTTGGTGTACGTTGTGTGTCTTTTTTTTAATCACATCAACTACTATTTTGTTTTTAGTATCACCATGTAAATGCCTGTTTCTCTTCATGCACTAAAGAGCGTTGACTATTCCCGAAGCATTTTATTTTAAAAAAATCCAACTCCATAAGTTGATGCCATATACCAGCTTAAAAATTGAATTCTATTATAAGAGTTTATTTTGTATTGACAAATTCAGCTGCAATTCAACTAACCAATACAAATTTCTGTGTTTGATGTTCAATTTTTCTTTATTTTGTATACGATCGTTCTATTTAAGTTTTGCATCCAGAATTATACTTGAATTCTTGTATTTAAATATGGCAACATTTTTTCAATATTTTTTACGCCTACCGGATTTAAGTTCTTTAAATTAATATTTAATTAAATAAATTTAATCATTAGGCTAAAATAATATTTGAGTGAATAAAGTTAATATACAGTGGTCACTCATGCGTTGAGCAACAGTTCAACATATTGCGAATAATTTTTGGTATACAATCTACTGAGTGCAAGGCATCACTACATCACTATCATGTTAGCGAAATTATTTGATAGAGCAAATCGAGCCTATTCGCAAATTATTTAGTAGAATTCAAGTTAGAGAATCAAACAGGCTTTAATAAAAAAAAAAAAAAATAGCTTGTTTATTGTTCTGCATTTCGCTATTTAAGAAATTATCACTGTGTAGTTGTGTATAAATTTGTATATATAACTTTAAAAAATTTAACTAATAGACTTTACAAAAAAACATAAAAAAAAGTATTCATTCTGTTAGATAGTCAATTGTAGCATTAAAATACTGTAGTTTCCCGCAATGATTTTAGTCAAAGTGAATTTTAAAAGTCATGGAAGGCTTTCTTGTGCGCACTCAGATAATTTTTGTCACGTGTTTCAGAATTTTGATTTATTGATTAGAACCCAAGTTTACTATAATTAAACATAAGTGTTTTGAGAAATGACCATCAGGCCAGGTACTAGTAGTAAAGTGGTACTGTGGTAGTATGTGGGGTTTGTTCTTAATTATTCACGAGTTATGACGCCTTAAAAAATTGTTCGCTAACCAACTAAACAAAATTATTTCTAATATAATACATATATACTAAGTGTTTGACAGACAGACAATAGACCAAGCTTACCATACAATTTTTTTGTTGTTATGACTAATGACTTCCAACCAATTTTTATTTATACGATCAGTCACAGCATAATTTTCGCACTTTTTTAATTTTTATGGAATTATAATTATGTGGAACGTTGATTGAACGGTAAGTTTCTCTTTCTTTTGGAATCCAAGTTACTTAAGCCATTTTGCATTTTTCGAGAAAGTATAGAGTCGTAACCATTATTTAAAAATTGTACTTTTTTAAATTATTTTTAAATTCATGTTTATGTTCAAATCATAAAAACATCAATTTTCCTGCATTCTATCAGATGATTGAATTTTAAAAACTAATTCAAACTAGTAATAAATATTCTTAGCTAAAACTTATTACTCCTTAAAAAGTCAACAAAAAAGTAAATATCGTCCTTTCTTTAAATTTATTATTTTTTTATATGTAAATTAACCAAAGATATTCAATTAATTGAAACGTTTATTTACTATACATCTATTCTCAAATACAATCTCTATTTAGTATTTCTAGCAATATCCTAATTACTAAAAATAATTATAGCTTTTCTTTATTATAATATTATCTATAACAATAATAAAAAAAGAAAAGAAAAAAAAAACTATTTCCTGCGATCAGGACAAGAAATTTTTATTTTAATATTTTTAAACCAATCAACAAAATTAAAAAAAAAAAAAAAAAAAAATTAAAATAAAATGATACTAAAAAATAATATCGTCAGTTAAAAAATGAAAAACAAAAATAAAAATTAAATAAATTTTCACTAAAGTTAGTTAGGTTAAATAACGCTTGAATCACTAGTAGTACCTGACGTCTATACAAGTATATATGAATGTACATATATGAAATTTGATTACCTTGCGTATAATAATTTCCTGAGCAATTATTTTATATATATATAATAATATATAACATATATGTATATACATATGTGTACAAGTTATATAGAAAAAAAAATAAAATTAAAATATATAAAACAAATTATTCTTTATATATTTATATGTATATAATATACAGTAGTGTGCTGTGATATTTGGACAGTTTGAATTCCAAGATAATTTTTATTGTACATTTTTTCTGGTTGAGTATTTTTTAACTGACTTTGCAATTTTTAATTGAATAACTGAAGTAATTTTTCAGCTACAAGAAAGCTTATTTTTAAGAAGTCATAAATAATTGTGTATTAATTCAGAAAGCTGCATTTATGGAGACTCATAAAATTAATAAGTAAACTTTTTGTTGTCACTGTTTTTGCTGCTGTATAGATACAACGCAATTTTAGTATGTATTATAAGTTGTATCTAGTCTATAAAATGTTTTAAAAACCAATTTTTGTTCTGAATTTTAGTTCATGATTTCAAAAAATATCTATTTTATTATTTTAAGGCAACAGTAAAAATTTACGGGAGCCATAAATTGTAAAAAGTTTTAAAATTAAGCGAAAGAGAAAAATACTTTTTGGGTATATTGTTTGTTGTAGTTCAGGGGCCAGGGCAATGCAATAGAACAGAGAGCGCGTTCTGAACCAAATTCAAATATCTTAGTTCTGAACGAGCGAGTTAATAAAAAAATACGATAGAACACGGATAATTTTTTTATAAATAAATTTTTATAAGCGAGCGTTGAAAACTTAAATACTAAAATGAAATAAACAAAACATACATATTAAATTTAAAATAATTTACCATCAAAAATATTTATTCCGTATTAAATAAAAGTATTCATCATTACCAGCTACCAGCGTCATCCATCAATTTTGCTTTAAATTTAAAAATTACTCTTTTCACTTTTAAAATTCAAATTGTTAATTTATGGGCTCTGTTAATCTATATCGAGCATGTAGAGCACGCTCTGAGCGAGTTCTGAACACCAAAAAATACGAATTTCAAGCTCTGAATCTTTTTTTGACAGTTTTGCTCTTCTCTGAATTAAAACACGGCCAATATAGATTTAAAATCTGTCAAGGCTGTCATTATATTCTAAATCTGTATAGGCTGCCATTGAGTCGAGAGAATATAAAATTTTTTAATCGCAATCTGATAAAAAAAAATTTAAAAATAATGAAAATTAAAAACGATATAAAGAATCTGGAAGAAAACGAAATACTTCAATGGTAGGTAGAATATAAATTTCTGTATTTTTTTCGCTTCAAATGACATAGATTTCAACCATCCATAAAACTGCTGCAACTCTTTGTCAAAGCAAGAGGAACTACCATACATAAATCGAGTGTTCGAAGAATAATATTAGCAGCGAATATAGCGTTAACTCTCGGTTAAGAAGAGGCCTACTGATGTAAACGAAACTTAACAAATTTTCAGCTTCATTAGACTTAGGAGTAATAATGCAACCGGACCAAGTAAATTTGGAATGATATAGTGTTTTTAAGTTGGTATAAATTTAATATATACATGTCGGAAATGGGAAATTGCTCGGAAAACGTTACTTGCTAAATTGACTAAAAGTCTATAAAAAGCAAATAAAATTTAAAAATCATAACAAAACCAATAATCTAATAATTTGGCGGTGTTTCAGTAGACCTGGTTAAGGTTAGGTGACATTTTTTAGCTTAAAAGTGGTAATTGGTGGTCACTACCGAAACAATCAGTATTGGAACTATTTTTTGTAACTGAAAAGCTCACATATACATCAACAATCAGGTCAAACGACACAAAAAGTATTAAATAAGAAAAAATATAAAGTTATGTTTTATTTCTACTCCTAGGTTTTAGAGTACATAAATTATAGAAGTATTCATCTTGTATAAAACTGCGCCCGTATGGGTCAAAACGTAATCCGATAGAAAATATTTGAGTTACGTAGAAAAACATATGTCAAAATAAGCTGATAAAGCTTTAAGACAACAAATTCAGATGGCTGAGCAGTACTAAAGAAAAAAATCTAATTTGAAATTTAATTGATTTGAAAAGTCACAGATGCAAAGCGGTAATAAAGGCAAATGACGATCATGTTGAATATTAAATCAGCCTTCAATTATTACAAAGAAAAACCAAATTTTTTAATTTATAAAACTTAATTTTAAAATTTTACTCATTATACATATATATAAAAAAAAAATATGTTTAAATTGAAATTAATAAATTTTTCTAAATTTTAATCTTCCCACATGCCCCAATCAAACGACAAAATATTGAGCTACACATTAGAGAAATATTGGGTTATAATGGTTAATATAAAAAAAAAATAATTCTTTATTAAAAATAAAATTTATCTGGCCTGATTTAATTGCACACCACTGTATATTCTGTATATTGTACATATATTAAAAATAAAATTAAGTGTGTACTATGTAAATTATTCCCAAGCACATGGTTAGTTGTATAAGAGTTGAATTGAATATGAACAAAAAAACAAAAAAAAATCACGAAAACAAAAAATTGAACGTCTATTGAAAAATCTTGTTCTATTTGAGTTAGCTGGGTCTAGTTGTAGGAAAAATAACCTGATTCTTTTTTTTCTTGAATTTTTGTTTTAATTTTTTTTTTTTTTTTCAAAATTACTTACTATAATAAAATTTTAACAAAAACAAAATTCATTAAGTGTCCAATTTTTCAACATCGACCTCATGTTAATATATCTGGAATGAAAATAGAATTAAAAAATAATTTCAGAGTTTTCAAACTCGAAACTATCAAACATACAAATTAATTCTAAAATATAATTTAATTTTTTTTTTATTATAGAAATATTATTTTTAAAATTAATTTAAAAATATTTTTAATTAATAAATTTATATTTACGGAGTAGGAAGGAACCTGGTGATAAGAGGATGTTAATCGATGGAATTTCTCTGTAGTAGGTAGAATGACAGACAAATGCAATTAATATTTAATAATTACTGAAGCATAGCCTTGGTGGCACAATAGATATATGCCAAATCTGTATGCTCAGAAAGGTAGTGTAAAGAATAAATTGACTGTGATCCATTGATGAACATATGGATGGATGAATGAATATAAAATTTTGAATCTACTTGGCCTAGTCGTTGAAATGGCAGAAAAATAAGATCTAAATACGTGGCAAGCAAGTGTTCAAATCCCCGTGCTTAAAATTAGTAGCAATATTAAGCAGCAAAAGAAACAGTAGATAACTAATCAACTAATTAACATTTCCTGTATCATAATAGGTTAATTGAATTTTTATTCAACCAATATAAGTATTTTCTGAGATAGAGATGATAAAATTCTAACCTGGTAGATATTTTTCTTTTTCTTGGCTAGATTTTTTGTTTTTTTTTATTATTTAAATATTCAAATCTCCAAAAGAGATTCTAAGCTCGTACAGAGTGTATAAATATACTCCAATTACCTTCCTACGATAGTCTTTTACCACTTCGATCTTATTACACTGGAATTAGTTATTTATAGTCCTTTTGAACAGATTTGTTATAGTTGGCCAGATCTATCACTTAAATGTCAGAGGATGGAAATTTGATGTGGAAAGCTGCTTAGTGTTAGCTGAAAATAAAATCATCATCACCATACCATCTCTATACCGTTTGAATCTCACAATATCTTTACTTATTAGTGTATACTAAATTATTTTTAATTTGTAAAATTTTGAGTTTTCCTGTTTCGGTTTTGTTCCGGGCCAATTTATTTGTTCTTTTATTTTTAACTACCCTACTATCCTCTAAAAATCGGATATACTAAATTTAGTTATACATAGGGGGAGTGAAACATTGAATCATATTATAGTCAATATTATGCTATTATATGAAAGCTATAAAAAGGTCGAAACAAACCAACCAAAAAATTAAGGAAAGTTTTATTCTTAATACTTTAGGAGTTATGGAATTTTTACGCTTTTTCTATAAATATAATAAATATAAATTATAAAATTTTCAATAAAAATGTTAAGTCAATACTTAAATAGAACTCAAAAACAAAATTTCAACACTAGCTTGCAGAACAAATCGCAATCAATTGGCAAACGGAAAAATGCTCTCAAAAAATAAATGTAAACACATCACGATGAACTATAATAACAATAATTCTTGGCTATTTATACCACTACCATAATTTATAAATGGAAACTAGTACAAGTCTAACATTCAATCATAAAAAAATTAAAATTCATAAATATTTCAATTACAATTGAAATACGAGTACAATTTAAAATGTCCCTTTAAAAAACCAAAATTTAATTATTTTGCCCAAACAATTGAACCTAATTACATTTACATTTAATTTTAATTATTGAACTCTCTCTCTCTCTCTTTTTATCTATATTTTAAGGATATAATAATAACTTAAAAGAAAAACAAAAAAAAAGAAAAACAACAAAAAGTATGATTATGTGAAATTAGAACTTTCTCAAGGACAAATTAACAAAAACAAAAAAAAAAACACAAAAACAAAAATAAATTTATTACTATGGTAATTTGTTAAAAATTACACTAAAATAATTTTGAAGGACTCTGTATATGAAAAAGAAGTTAACGGTACTTGAAAATTAACTACCATATTATATACCTAGTACCTACCATTAATATCAAATGTTAAAGAAAAAACTGTTAACATTTAAATTTCAGTCTTATACAAGTTACTACATAAAGTTATTATTCTAATAGAACTAATTTTTAATTAGCATTACATCAGGATTAATGACCTAATCTAGACAGATAAAATCAACAACGAAAAAATTCAATAAGACAGAATCCAGATAGACAAATTGCAGCCAAGATGCAATCTAAATATGACGAAATCCAAATGGACAAAATCCAGGTACAAATTCATAGAAAATTTGGATAAAATACGGAAAGCGTAAAAACCCTGTCTTATCAAATATTTTGATTAAAAAAAATTAATTCAATGCAGAAAAATGTGTTTGGCAAGACTTTGAAAAGAAAAAGAAACAAAAGAAAAATTTATTTATTTTTGCTCCCCAATTCCAGTTTATTAGAACCCTGTTTTTCTTGACACGTTAAAAAAGGAAAACAAAAGAAATAAAAATTTAATTTCCCCTCGTATCGGTTAATTGGATCCGTGCTTTTCTTGATAGTAGAAAAATTAACACAACAAGATTCTGAAGAAAAGAAAAATTAAATTTTCCCTAATTTCTGATTCACTGCTTCAGAACATTTGTTCCGAACACATGCGCGCGAATATTTTTTTTTTTAAACTTGAATTCTCTCAATTTTCAAAAATGTTCGGAACAATTTTTTCTCACCGGAACAAAAGTGGATTTAACTTTAAATTTTGTATTCGGAACAATTTTTTTTGACATTTCTCACATTTAAAAAAACATTCAGGCATAAAAATATTTTTTTTTGTTTTAATTTTTAAATAATTGATTATATAATATACATACATATATGTAAATATATTGACGAAAAAAAAATTTTAAAATTAATTTACATGTCAATTGGAGCTGTTTAAAGCTTTTTTGTTCGGAACAAAATGTTCTGAAGCAGCGAATTAAGCATAAGGAAAATGGCGGCAAGACTTTGCAAAAATTGATGAATTTTGTCTTGAGTTTTATCGGGTCTGAATTTAAAAAAAAAAATCTAGATGAGTTTTTACTGTCTGCATTTGAGAAATTTGGAATTTGTTCTGCTATCATACTGTCCAGCCTATTTAAACGATTGCTCAATTAGACTTGAATTTTAACAATTTCTTTAAACGTATTCTAAATTTCTTTTATAAACACAAACACAATAATTCAAATACATATTTGCTACTTTAGTTTTCTAACTACAATATACAATCCCAAATAAGTGATATTGTAGGTAAGACGATACTCTCTAATGCATTCTGATCATACTACAGCTTTTTCAGCTATATAGTTTCGTTTATGGTTTTATCTGAATTACATTTTTAAAATGTGCTCTTAATACTTCCTTCCCACTAGTCATTTTTGTTTTATATTAATTCTTGCTGTGTAATATACTATCATCAGTATACATAACCAAGTAACTCCAAGCGTACATCAATAGAGATCTCCAGTGTATCTTAAACATTCGTATAACTCACAAACCATTTCAAACCACAACACTGTGGCAAAAAAAAAAAAACGAATCAAAAACAAATAGACGTGGAAGAACATACTCTGAGGAAACCTGAAAACAATATCGCGAAAGAATGTTTCGAATGGAACCCTAAGGGTACAAGTCGAGTCGAAAAGCTGAGAAAACTATGGAGAACAACAGTCTAAGTCGAAGCTAGTACCCATCAATGAACGTGGCTACAATTAAAGAGTTTATCCGCAGATATAAGCCGATAGAAAGATTTTATTTCCAACTTATTTCCCGCGGATGGGGTTACATAACAATTAAGAGAATATATCATATACCAAATGACGTGAAATATATATCTCTTGCTACATGCACGAATAAATATCGTTACAGCCCCGCGTATATTTAAAATATTTTAATAACAAATGAACTTTAATATTCATATTTTAGTTGAGTGAAATCGAAGCTTTTCGTCAGATCTATACAAAAGTGTGTATGTAAATTATTTCTTTGTATTTCACAATCCAGTACAACTTTTATCTCCTGTTATGAAAATTAAAGTTTTTAAATATGGTTGGAAAACAAAAAAATATTAAAAAATGTGAAAATCTTTTTACCTTAAAGACTGGCTTCATTATTACTGGAGAACCTAAAATGTTAGAAATTTGTTTAAACTTATTAAATCTAATTCTGCCGATCTACATGGTGGGGTAGTAGTTTTGTCATCTGACTATTCTAATCATAACGTCACAGGTTCAAATTCCGCTCAGGACATAAATATTTATTTGAGATTTTCTTTTCTTTAGTTGAATTTTATAAAATCGGTTGAGGGGATTGTTGGGTTGATGAAAATACGCTATTTAAGAAGACCTAATTTCTGACTATAGTATATCTAGTAGTTTTTTAAATTTAATTAGTTGATACGCCAGAAAAATTAATTTAAAAAAAAAAAACAAATGTAAAACAACAAGTGAGGAGTTAATTTATTAATTTTTAAATAAATAAAGTTTTCAATTTAATTCTATTAATATTTCGATTTTATAAAGTGTGAATTTTGTTTAGTTTTTATAACTCACATATTGGTTTCTTTGAGATATATCTATGTGAGTCTTCTACATACATTTAATAAATTCATACATATATTTTGACTTTTAAATTATAATTTGGTGTTTTTGTAATATAAATCGACAATAGGTTTTTTAAAATCAATTAGATTTTTATTTTTAATAATTAAGTTATTTTTTAAGTTTTAGGATGAAAATAAATTGATTAAAAAGGTTTTTACTTGCCATTTTTCGTTAAAAAACATATATATTATTAATAGAAAAGTTCAGGTTAGTCTAAGTAAATTAAAAGTCATAGGTGTAAATACATTAGTATAGGCTCTTAATTATTTAAAATAGAAATAAGGAAAACTGTAAAATGAAATTAAGGCATAATAAAATAATAATAATAAATAATAAAATCGGTAATAATCTGACTTTTTGCTTATATTGCGTTACATGAAAATTAATATTGTCAGATCTTCATAGATCAGCACTTTTGACGAAAAAATATATTTTATTAACATATTTTGCTACGATTTGGCAATAAAAATATATATCTATGTATCTATCTAATCTATAATTTAATTAATTACCTGACTTTATCTTTGACATTTATATAAAAAGTATGTACAGTGGAACTTCCCTAACTCGTATCTTCCCGAACTAGAACTTCTCTTTAACTCGAACTATTTTATTGCATTTAGAACTTTTCTTCAATTATTTATATATATTAGTTTCTCTTACTCGAAAATCTATATAACTCGATATTTTCTCTTACTCGAACATTTTTATGTTATTTTGAGTAAAAAAATTTCTTTAACTCGAACTTTTTCTCTCAAATCAAATAGAAAACAAAACATACGAACCAGGGATGATATCTTTAGTACTATAGTACTAGATTTAGTACTTTCAGCTATAAAAAAATACTATAGTACTTTCATTACAAATCTAGTACCCGTTCAGAAATTTTCGAACTTTTTAAAAATACTTAATTATAAATTTGCTTTTCTTCAAAAATACTTTTCAAAACTGCGTGTGCAAATTAGTGCATGTTCTAATGAAAATAAATTTTTCTTAGCGGGGTAATTTATTGTTAATTTTCAAAAATTTATTTGACTGTTGTAATCGTTGTAATTTAAATTTGTTTGAAATGTTGAATAAGTAAGTTTAAAATAACATCAATATTATATTATATTGCATCTTAAAACAATATTTAAATTATTTTTAAACTGATGGCTTATACAACCTGAAAAATTCAGCCCCGTACCCATAATTGAAAAAAATCAGCTGTTCGTGAAAATGAAAATTCATTTTCGTAAGTATAATTGTTTGCAATAATGTACATCCTTAGATAATGAATATACATGTGTACATAATTAATTTTAATAACGATGAATCAAATGATGACAATTAGCCGAAAACTAAAAAATTCAAAATGTTATCCCCAAAAGTTTCGCGAATCTTAGGAAATGAAATATGGCTTTATTGATTGGCTTATGTCGGGCAATTCAAAACAAGGTAAATAATGTGTTAATTGTAATATAGGTATTGTTGGCGGAAAATGTCACATTGAAAGACATGAATTGGGGCACAAACGAATATTAAGTGTGAAAAAACAAGAGAAACAATATTTGACAAGGCTAAGAAATTTGAAATTTCGATAAGCTTATTCATTTCAGAACAAAATCTACCTTTCAGTGCTTTGAATCATTTGAATTCTTGCCTTAAAACTCATTTAACCGATTCCGAGATTATTAAGAAGATAAATATAAATTATAATAAAGGGACAAAATATTATAAAATCAATTACGGGTCCGAGCAATTTTCAAAATATTGCTAACATTAAGAAGAGGCATTAGATTAAAATAATTAGTCATAAGATTTTTTTTTTACAATTTATTTTAACTTAAAATAATAAAAATTTTAAATAAAATTGATTTAATTTTGAACATAATTATGAATTATAACTACATTTTCATTGAATTGCAATATTTTTTCTGTTTCACCTTTTACATGTATTTGGTACTTTTAGGAGCTTATTTAGTACTATTTTTTTTATAATTTTAGTACTTTGAAAATTTTCAGAATATCATCACTGATACGAACTTGTTAGGTTATTCTGCTTCATTTTTCATCATGATCATTCATTATTGAGAACGGCATTTTTTCACGTGATGCTCATTTTACTATTTAGTATGTATATGCATGTAAACTTTTAGTTGACTGCAACCATTATTAGAAGATACATTGTGTATTCGTTGTAAATTCAAAAAATTTAAATGTTCCGTAGAAAATTAAAATATTTATCTTTAAAAGATAAAATTAATTTAATTAAAGATATTAAAAGTGGAGTTCAAAGAAAAGAGGTGTGTGTCAAATATGCAACTCCCAAAAGTACTTTATCTACAATATTAGCAAACAAAAACAAATAATGTAAATAAAGAGAACTGCATAAATTGGAAGGAAAATGTGTTACCTGGTCTTCTAGAAGGCTACAATGAAAATGATATTTTTAATGCGGATGAGACCGGACTTTTTTTTAAATGTCTTCCAGACAAAAATTTAATTTTTAAAAACGATAAATGCCACGGCGGCAAACATAGTAAAGAAAGAGTTACTTGTATGATAGCTGCAAATATGAGTGGAACAGAGAAGTTAAAAATTCTACTGATTGGAAAGACTGCAAATCCACGCTCTTTTAAAGGAATTAGGTCACTACCAGTTCATTATAGGAGTAATAAAAAGGCTTGGATGATTACTCAAATTTTCGATAATTGGGTACTAGATTTAGATTACGAATTTTTAAAACAGAATCGTAAGATTCTTCTTTTTATTGATAATTCTACGGCACATATGAACACCAATTTGCAATAAAATTCATATTTTTTCCTCCAAATATGACATCAATAGTGCAACTCATCGATCAAGAAGTGATTCAAAATTTAAAATTTTACTATCGTAAAAGAATCCTTTCTAAAATTTTACATAATTTGAATTAAAATCAACCAGTTCGAAAAATTACAATTCTTGACCGTATCAATTTTGTTTCTGCGGCTTGGAATGTTGATGTAAAACCAATAACAATTAGAAATTGCTTTCAGAAAGCCGGATTTAGCATAAATGACCAATCCGATTCAGAAGATGAAATGATGCAGATTAAATGATGCAGATATTATAGAATCAATTGCGGAAACAACGAAACTCCAAGAAATAAGTAGTGAAGATGATACCTTTTCTGTGGAATTAACAAATACAGATCTCATTAGTGAAAAACCTGCCTTATCAACAATTAATGATTCCTTGAAGACAATAAAAAATTTATTATTAGTTGAAGATAATACACCCCATCATTTGTTTAAATATGTTTAAATATATGATGAAATTGAATTTTTTTAGCAACACGAAATCAAAAACACAGAACTCAAAAAACTATTTCTGATTATTTAAAAAAATAAAAAGCAGTAATATTATGCATATTCCAAGTGTTAATGTATTTTGTCAACACGAATGTACATTTATGTAATTTATAAAATGATCTAACTTCAAATCGTATAGAAACAATTTTTTTTTAATTGATTACATATTTAGATTTTAATTATGTTGAATTGTTTTTTTTGTATTTTTTGTTACTAAAATATGTATTCAATAAATATATAATTGAAAAAAATGTATGCTATGTTTAATTTTTTTCTAAGTTTCTATTACTCAAATTCTCTTTAACTCGAACCAATTATCGAACATTTAGAGAGTTCGATATAGAAGTTCCACTGTATAATCTAAATTTTTCCGATACGCACTCTGCTCTTATTTTATGTTTCCACTATACATATTTTAAATATATTGGAATAGTGTACAAAGCCAAGAGCTTTTTATATACATTTTGGAAGATGCTACATTGTAAATTTTACAGTTTCACTTCATTTTGGAAGTAATGGATATTGTTTGTTCTATTTTATGTCAAATATTGCAATACCGTTCGTTACCATACTTATATACAAAAAAAGTATTCTACTTAAGTTACTGAAAATAGAATTTAAAAAAAATATTTCAAAGCTCCAAACCTGCTCTTTTAAATTGCAGTAAATTTTATTTTTAAATATATTTTTGATGGGAGTGACTATTTCAATAAATTGCTTTTGGAAGACCAATTATAACTTAGCTATACTTTTTGATGTAGAGATAGTATAAAAAATTCTGAAATTTGAAAATTCTGAGTAATGACTTTCTTAATTTTCCAGAAAGTTAGAAAACTAATATTTCGTAAACTAAGGTCTTTTAATTCGAATTTTGTAATCCAATCCTTGTATACTAAAATTCATATATTCCTTGTTAACTAAAAGTTATATTCAATTAACAAAAAATTAAAAAAAAAAAAAACTAAAATTACCTTTCAGCTGCCGCATTTTGGAAACTGTTCGAGCATATCATTAGCTCAAATTCCATAGGAAAATTTAACTTATAAATGCGATGATATAAACAATAACATATAGCAGTACACTTTAGCGTGAAACACCCTGTATAAAACATATTTATCTATATTGATTTATTGAATCGAATTCAATCGAACTTTCGATTTATAAAAATAAATTTAAAAAATTTCATTTTTGATAGACTCGTACTTGCTATCATATCTATTTATATTATTTTTCCAAAAATTCTAAATCGTTTGTAAGTATATCAAATTAATTATTGCGTTTTATAAATTTCTTCCACATAATCATTGGATGGAAAAATGAACAAAAAAAAAATAAATATTTTATATTAGATAAGATAACAGAAAAGCTCCTCTTTTAATAATATCTTTGAGATAATAAATAAAATTTTATAAAATGTATACTAAAGTAAGTAACTTACCTATATGAACAAAATGTTATTGTCATTCTATTTCTGATTTACAATTTTTAAAATATTTCGCTTTCTGTTTGTGTTTTTTTTTTTTTTTTTTTGAAGTAGTTTTATAACATCTTGTATCTTAAAATTTAGTTTTAAAAAATTAGTCTTTTGAAAATTTTGCTGCTACTCGTATTTCTTTATCAAATTTGTTTTCCAGTTAAAAAATGTTGGTTAAACAGTTTTGATAAGAAAATTGTTTGAAACTTATTTGAAAGAACGAACATAATTTTTTTTTTAATTTTTTTTTTTTATTCTCAAATAACTATAGGAGGTATAATAGTAGGTGGAAATACCTATTAATACATAATTATCACTATAGCAGCGCAATCATAAGGTGCTCAAAATCATGAGCATATCATGAACAGTTAGTAAATCATAAGTTTTGTGCTAGTGGCGGGCATTTAAAGCGATTATATGAGCAATCGCTTATTGTATTGCACTACACGTACAAAACTAATTTGTGAGAGGAGCGATAAATAAAATTATGAGCGATGTGATGAGCAAGTTACTATACTCGTTAATGTGACAATATACTAAATTCATTACGAATGCATTTATAAGGGATGTGTGATGAACAACCCTGGTATAATGCAGACATCAAGAGCCCAATATTAAATTCTGCAATGAGCAATCGATTTGATGAAAATATTTCGAATAAAATTAAACTTAATTACATATGTTTTTTGCTTTTATGTAATGCGATTTGATGAGCAAAGGTAATGAACTAATTAGTAAATATAGTAATTAGCGATATAATTTTTTTGCTAACTATAAATGTGACAAAATCTTAAGGGACATTTTCTGAAAAATATCAAAAATTACAAGCCAGTGATTGTTATACAGGTATACCACTGGACCTATACTGTAAAATTTTAACGTTGTATTAGGACAAAGAACTTGTTATAAATTGAAGATCTACTGCAGACTGAAAAATATCAAAAAAGAAATCAAGATGACCAAGACCTAAAACAGAATGTCATATTGAACTGATGAGTGTATGTAGTGATAAGCGATATGATGAGTAAAGGCAATAAACTCATTAATAAGGTAATAAACAATGTAATAACAGTAAAAAATCAATTTTTGATTGGAATATTTTGCTTTATTCAAAATTTTCAATTACAACTTTTAACATTAAAGACACCATTCCACATTCCGTTTAGTTATTGGATAATTGAATAAAATCATCACTGATTCGTTAGATTTTACCATTTTTTAATGCTCTCCCTAATATGACCTAAAACAATTTTTTTATTTTTAACTTTTACTTAACAGCTTAATTTGAAATTACTTACCCAAATTATTAAAGGAAAAAATGATGCATATTTCTCATACATAAATAATATTTTGTGCAGGTGAGCTTTAAAAACATTTCAATTTAAACATTTAGACGTATATGAGAAATAAATAAAATCTTACAAAATCGTACAGAACATTTTAAACAAAATAAAAGACAAAAAAAAGGGAAAAATTTACACGAGCCGAAAAATGTTTATGAGCGATAGATAAAAATGGGATAAAAAACTCATCAGTGAACTAACTTTTCAACGGGTTTGTGAAGCTAATATAAAAATCACACTCAATGTTATATTAAGAATTCAAGCTATTTATATAAGGATGCATGTCCTCTTTCAAATTTTTTTACTTCAACGTTTATTTACAATCTATCTTATTATTTTAAAAAATTTAACAAATAATAGATATTCGGCCAATTTTTATGACAAATGAATACAATTTTGAACAGGGTTTTGGCTAGTTAGGGTACATTTCAACAAATATACTTCTAGGATTTGCATTATGTGGAAAACCTAGACGGAAGGTCCACTATTGAGAAGCGTATTAATCATCTGTGTTGACTACCTGTTTGTCTCAGCAGTTTTTCCCTACCAGTTGATTTGGGTGGTTATCTAGTCGGGTCCAATATCTTTTGATTGTAGAAGTTATTTCCTCTTTTATATATCTCACTTGTAAGTCATTTCTAATGACTAAGTTTCGAACATACCAAGGCGCGTTGACAATTTCTCTAAATACCTTTGCTTGAAACCGTTCATTCATTTCTATTTTTGAATCGCTTTTCGTACCCCACAGTTTGATACCGTAATGCCATATTGGTTTCAGTATACTTTTATAGACTTAGGACCTTACTTTCTAGATAAAGTTGTGAATTCCTGTCATATAGCCAGGATATATAAGTTGGAAAATTTTAGACGTAGTTGTTTACTTTTTGCTGCAATATGCTTCCTCCAGATTAATTTTTGGTCAAAGTGAATCCCAAAATATTTGACCGTATCCGTCATTGGTAAAGTATTGTTATTGCTTTTTAATTGGAGGACAGATTTCTTTCCTAGTACTGAAAGTAAGGTGATTGACAGATTTGACATCGTTTGCTTTAATTCTCCACTTTTTTAGCCATTTATTTATGTCATCTAAAGCTTCTCTGAAGCTTAAAGCAAATGTCATTTGAGGGAAAATGCTTGAAAATAGAACTGCTGTTTCGTCTGCAAATAATAAATATAACACATCAGGTCCTAATACGCTCTTTTAAAAGTGATGAGCAATGTTTGGCCGGTCCTGTTTTCTCAAAAGGTTTTTAAAAGTAACGATGGGAGTTGTCTAATACCCAATTTTGTTATTTTATGTTTTGATGGTAATCAGTAAAATCCGGTAACACTAAATAAAGCAAGGACATCATTCTGTAGATTTAACTGACTCTACAGGATTAATTACTATATACGGTGAATTAATGATAAATTATTGTATAGATTTAATATTATCTTAGAAATTTCAAAATCTACTTATCTACAACCTATGCAAGCTTGAGGCATAACAAAACTAATCAAAAGGTAATCAATTGTTTTTTATAGTTCTAGACACCAAATACATACAACTAAAGTATTTTTTCTTTCTTACGGCGTGAACGCAAATTAAAAAGGGTAATCTTTTCTATACTGATTGAACTTTTAATTTAATTGAAATAAGCATCAATATAGCTTTATGACATCTATTATAATTATGCTTATATTCTAATCGCCCTTAATTGAGACCATATATTTAAAAAATAAGACCATGTTGATTTCCAAAGCGTCAGTATTTCAAATATCCCATATACAAAATAATCTATATCAAACGATCTTGGATCGTAATTCACTGGATTATATTTCTTGAAATAATATATTACATTATGAAATTTGTCTTCAATAAACTACTTTTTTGGATGAATGCATATGTCTTTTAGCTGAATATAAAACAAATTTGGAAACATATTATCATTTATTATGGATTGATTGTAATCAACATTGACAATAACATTTGCTCCGGCTTTGATTTTTAAAGAAATAAGAATCAATGATGCCTCTCTAGACATATAAACCACATCAGACAGTAAATTTGATAGTTTAATGGATCCAGGCTACCAACTTGAAACAGTATCATATATATATTTGAAAATTCATATATATTTAGTGGTCCTACTACTTTGGGACCCCAAAAATTTTACTATATTAAAGTAATACATTTCTAAGTGTGTTGATCGATCTTTTCATTTTCGTTAAAGACTTATTATCACATCAAATATTCAAACAACATAATACCAACGTCAGGCAATGTAAATGAATACGAGTATAAATATCAGCGATAAAGGTGTAGTATACAAGAATTTAATCCACTGAAACAAAAACAAAAATAAATTAACAGCCAATCTTTTCCCAGATATTCATACTGTCATCATATCATCTACAGTACATGTTCATTTTTTTCCCTAATAAATATAGATAAACCTAAAACTTCCGATTTTACTGTAATTGAATTTCAAAATTTAAAATATTCAAAAATTGGTTTTTTTTTTCGTTATAGGTGTTAAACTATTTGGCAATTTTTGTTTAAAAATAATTTTTCCCCACATATTGAAATTTATATTATTATTTTAATTTTCACAATTTCATAAGGACGAATAACCTCAACATCCTGATTCCTAATTTATATTATTTATAAATTCATACATACACATGACATACATGTATATTCTAATTTTCAATCTGATATAAATACAGAATATTAAAAAAATAAAAAAATAATGAAATTTACGTATAAAAATATCCCGGAACATTGCAACAAGTCCCATTTTAATGAATCAAAAATAAAAAATTTATAATAAAAAAAAATAAACAACAAACAAATAAAAAACAATTTGAATTCAAACTTCGGACACGAAATCGAGGTTACACTATTAATATTAAAATATATACATTCACACATTTTATATCTAATAGATATTTTAGCATTATTTATTATATATAAAAAAAAAAAATAATATCTACATAATATGTGTTCACAAATAAGTATCCATAAATACATATACAAATATAACATATTATGTATATGGCAATATATTCATATTCTTCAATCGTTCAGGTGTAATAACCATTAACATAACTTTATTATTAACTGCTGTATGAAAGTAGAAAAATTTTCTCTTGCTTTCGTCTATGTACACTAAACATTGACTGTGTTTAAAGCATTACTGTTATTAAATTGTGGAGACAATGTGATGTAGGCAATATATATATATATATATATATATATATATATATACACGAATAATAGATAGGAAAAGGGGTGATGTAAAATGGAATAATTTGAAAAAAAAAATAAAAATAAAAAACGAAGAAAAAGAAAATCATTAGACATTACCGAGTTCAAGAAAACAAATTTAAGTTTTCATTTCTTATTTCAGCACAACCTGTGACTGAAAAACAGTTCGACGACAAACGCTAAAAATAAAAGAAAAAACAATTTAACGGTTTTATATTTAAAATTTTAAAATTTGTTCCTATCAATAAGAAACTTGAATTTGTACCTGTGTTTCTAATCTGATATAAAAATAGCCATGTTCATAGTTATAGAATCCGCCTAGAATGTGAAATCTCATTTCATTATGATCATTTGCAAGGAGAGGCAGATTTATTGATGTTTAATACAATAAAAATGTAAGCAGAACACTTCTTCTTCTTCTTTACTTCTGTTTCTTCACTCTTTCATAGCCAACAACACACAAATATTCAAAATATCTTTTACGTGAAGGTGCAGCTGTTCTTTTAAAACCCAAAAGATCAATGTGTGATTTAAAGCGGTTCACCAGACGCTCAAAAATATTGATAAAGGAGATAGCTAGAAGTGTTTCAAGATTTTTTCTTTCCAAAAGAATTTTTTTTTTTTTATATAATTCCAAATTTATGGGATGAACCCGGTAACTGCTTTTACACAGAAATTTGGCATAAACAACTAAGTACATACATTTCTTAAAATATATCTAACTAATTTAAATGTGGAAAACTATATCTATTGTAGAGTAACTTCGCCTTCATAAGCATAGTTCCATTTTATTTTTAGTGATAACCAAAACTGTCAATTATTTTTTATAGTTTTATAAAAACTTGTTTTCCAGCGTTAGAGAAAAATGTTGATATAACAGTGAAAATAGTCGAATATTTTCCTTTTAATTTTACTGATATGCTTATCATACAGATACGCGTATTTCATCTACTACTTGCAGACTTCTGCAGTGTTTTTTACTACTCGACTTGTACTCGAGCATATCAGTAAAAATAAAAGGAAAATATTCGACTGTTTTCACTGTTATTTTTTATAATTTATTTCATTCCAATGACACTGGCCCAGGTCGAAAAAGCTACAAAATATTTTTTTTGTCTTTCTCAGGAATTGAACCTGGAATCTTTCGATAAATTGGTTGATGCTCCTCTTCACAATATTGCACAATACTTGCACAATATTTTTCCTTCACATACCTTATATATAAGATTAATGCACAAAATTTAGTTATAATATAGTCAAATAATTGAATTGAAGCAAACTGCAAATTCCAGTTTAAATCAGACAGTATTCAATTAAAATCAGAAAATGATTGTCATTCGTTCAACATATTGTACAATATATCAGTACTAACGCAAAGCTATGATCTGTTTTATTGTGCAATATAAAATATTGTACAATTTTATTGAGTGTTTCATATAAATGATAGAACATGAGCTATGGCCTATGAGACGTATAACATCTATGTTATCAGGCCATAATTGTGTACACATTATTATATTGTATTATGTCTGAGAGAAAAGTCTAACTATATATAGTATCATAACGGTTCACTAAGCAACTAAAATAAATGTTTGATATTTGTCAGTAGTATTTTTATAATGGATTTAAGTCACATATTTTGAATTTATGTGCAAATAATATAAAAAAAAAAACAATTAAACTCAGCCTAATGAATAATAGAAAATGTTCTATATAGTCAAAAAAAGAAAACTATATACAAAATCAATCCCCACCTCTGTGCAAGGTAAATTATTTTGAAGAGATTGAATATATTCGAACAATGAAATTTCTTATATTACCAACATTAAAGATTGTACACAAAAGGTATCTACAAGTTTTCACCTATCTTTGCAAAACAAAAAAACAGAATAATTGATCTATTGAGTCATTTTATGGAATTTGCTATATAAAATTAATCACTCAAATGAAAAAAATTGACTCATGATATAACACAAAACACCATTTAATTGTTATGTTTATTCGGTTAAGACCCTGTAAAACTTAAGAAATACCACTTGGTGTTAAGATTGATTAAATGAAAATTCCAATCAACATCTCCTTGCGGCAAAAGACAGTTCGGTATAAACAATCAGACCAGTACTGCAGATTTATACTGATTGAGGTAAGAAATTAAAAATGTCGGAGAAGGCAGAAGACCTACCAATATGTAAGTTTAATATTTAATCAACTACGTTTAATATTAGTCACTACGTCCCCCTGAATAAAGTAAACGGAAGATGAAGAAGAATTTGTTCCCACATATTAACACTAAATTAATCTTTATTCAAGGAGAAGTAACCTTCACATTCGTACAAAATGTATTGTTCTGTTTCCACTACTTCGCATGATATACAAAGGGATCGACGCAACACGCTGGGTGGCACAGTACGTAAAGCGGTTGCCTTTCAACCCAAAGGTTCCAGGTTCGATTCCCGATGAAGCAAAAAATGCTTTATGGATTTTTTGACCTGGCCACTGGTTTAGTATCTTTTGTTATTGGGATAAAATAAATAACCAAAAATAATTGAGAGTATCATTAGCACTAATAATAGTCATAGTAATGTGATACCGTACTTAATGAAGCACGAAAAGGTTATTTGACCTAAGTTACTGTCAAGAGCATAAAAAAGATCTTCACTGACATCCGTCATCAATGATTTTTCCACCCTGGGCATATTTTCATTCACTTGACGACAGTGACCTGTAGGAAAATTTCAAAATTTCCCGTTGATCGAACTTTTGTCCTTTTCATTTTTATTAGCTCTGCAGAAAGTTGCACCAAAAACATAGTAAGTAACATTGAGTGGAGGAAAAAAGTATACTAGAAACATTGAGAGAATATTTTAATGAGTTGTTAATTATTCACTATTCAGTGTAATCTGTGATATATAGATAAACATTACATTACCATTTCAGAATATACAGACGAAGAAATTATGAAGTTGAAGATACAATTCAACAAAAAAAAAAACTTCAGACTATCAGAAGATGGCATTTTAGCAGAGATACCTAAAAATACAAGTGAGTTATTTATATTGAAGTTATATTGCTTCATATATACAGAATGGGACATAGAAACTCTGGCAAGTAAATACAGGTCAAAATATTGTAAAATTTATTAAAAAATACTATGATAAACAGGACATGACGTGGTGAGGCTGAATGATTAAAAGATTGCAAAAGGAATATTAGATGCAGTACTATACAATATACTAGAGCAAGAGGTAGATCAAGATCAAGATGACTGTCGAGAATAACGATTGAGGTTAAAAATCAAAGCACAATTGTAAAAAAGGAGTGGAGTGGAGGAAAATTGTAAACAAGATTAAAACTAAGCCCAAACCTTAGGACCAATAGATTATTATGATGATGAATCAGATCGGTAAATATAAAAGAAAATTACATTTATCAAAACAATTATATATATACTCGTAATAAGACCTTCCAACAAACAGCTTTTGATGCTTAATATCGCTCTGCCATCAAATTCATATATATACTCTTTTATTCTGTATCTGATTTTTAATTATTTAATTTCTATATTTAAATTATTGTTTTATATTTTTGTTTTTATATAATTGTTTATACAAAGAATATGATATTTTATACCATTTTAAAAATCGCAAAAATCCAGTTTAGACTAAAAAAGTTTTAAAAAATATTTTCTAATTTTTTGTTCAAAATTTGTTATAAAGCGATCTGTGGTGGTGGGTGTAAAATTCTATTTAATTTGTAAATATTTTCTCGTGAAAAAAAATAACGTTAAATTTCAAAATGAAGTAAATAACTTTATAAAAATTATTCTTTAACCTGTTAGTATGTATTGCTTGATTAAAATTAAAAAATATTAAATTTTTAATTAAAAAGAAATTATTTATTTGTATACATATATGTGTACAAAGAAGAGAAATAATATTCTGAAAGACATTACTTCAAAAAACTAAATAATTAATTTTTATTTATTTATTCATTTTTATTTTAAATTGCTTGCAATTTTTTTTTTTTAACTTCAATATCGTAGCTTATACAACAGAAATATTGTTATAAAGAAATCATTCTATTAATAGAAACTAAATAACGCTTAGTAATGTGAAAAAAGCTTTTAAATTACTAGGAAAATCCCATTCATTTTTATACGTTTAAAATTTTTTTTTTTATTTAATATTGTAATAGTGTAGCAGCAGTCAATATAGAAGTTAAATATACTTAAAACATATTCGAAAACAGAAAAATTAACACTTACCAATGGTATAAGATCAGATTTTAAAATTAGACGGGTTGTTTTTAAGTTTGATTCTTTTTTTTTTACAATAACTTTTTTTCGAAGCCAAATTAACCGAATATATTTCTTCTTGTCCCGATTTTATTGGAACTTTGCTTTACTTAACTAGATTTGACTTGAATAAAAAAAATGTATGCCGCCTTCTCAATTTATTAAAACTTGATTTTGCAAAATAAAATAAAATTAATGGTAAGAACGGGATAGTGTCGTTATGCCAAAAAATGTAAAAACAGAGTTTTAAAAAAGAAATTACAGAAATCCCTAGGGCTAACAGTATCAATAACATCGACCTAAAAATGCTTCCAAAAAGGCTCTAAACCTGCTTCTAACTATTTTCAACCTACGTCTTAAATTGTGTTATTTTCCAAAATGCTGTAAAGATGCTATAATTATATACATTTCAAAAACCAACAAACTTATGATTACTATATTTATCGCCCAATTACCGCACAAAATTCGACCGGCAAAGTTTTTGAAAAGGGACTTAGGGTTCAAAACTTTGACGAAAATAATCAAGTTTTACCCAATAAACAATTACAGCAAATAAACGGGTTTCGACCTGAACACTCTGCTGAACTAGTACGAATAACGAAAAAAAAAGAAAATATCACAGAAAAATTTGAAGAGAAAAGTATGTTGGTATCTTAATTTGTTATATAGAAAAAGCATTCGACTCTGTATGACACAATGGTTTCAAATTACATTATACGCAGCTTCTCCTAAACTTAGTTAAAATATTTAAAAATTTTCTACAAAATAGAATTTTCTGTGTCAAAATTAGCAACACTCACTTTACAAAACTGCAGTTGTCACCAGGCGTACCCTAAAAATCGATTTTAAGTCCTATTCTTTTTATATCAGACATTATCATCCCAGGACCCAGATTCATTTTACATTGGTTTGTCTGTAGTCTGTAATAACAGTCTGTATAGTACTGTTGCAAATTCTGCAGTTATTATACAAAATTTGGAAAGCGGGTTCGATACTCTTTACCAATACTATTGGAATGGAAATACAAATGGAAAATTAAAATCAACCCTTCTAAAACGGCTTATTCTCAATTATCCTAGATCCTAAACTTACTTTCGGACTCCTCATTGAGGATAAAATTAAACCTAATTTTAATAAAATCTCTCTATGGTTTAATAAACAGGAGATCTACCCTATCAAAGCAAAATAAAACGTTCATTTTTGAATCAATATTTCAAAGTTCATACTTATATGGATCTAGAATATGGGGAGATTGCGTCAATTGCCACAAAAAAAAATTACAAATTGCGCAAAACAATGCTCTAAAAATGATGTTAAATCTTCCATAGTATCCCAGTACGACGTATATACATTTGAAAACAAAAAGTCTGCCGATAGCTGATAAAATTACAAATAGGCAAACAAAATTCAAATCTAAGTGCGAATACTCAATTTATTGCTTAATTCGGAGGCTGGTTTAATTATTGTTCATTGGCAGGCTTGTCTATAAAATCGTTAATGTCAATAAATGCAAACTAGATTTTGGAATGAATAAAAATTAAATTAAATTAAAAAGGTTCAAAAACTAGACTAAATTAGATTTATTCAAAAATTCCATTATGTCAGGGTGCAGCCAGGGTCCAACCCTTTGATTTTTTTTTTAATGTTGCTTTTTCAAGCCGGTTCTATTAAGTTCTTCCTGTCGCTTTGGGTATAATATTCCGACAAAAAATTTCCTTTCGAAAATTCCCTTTACATAACACCAAGAAAAATCCAAACAAACAAAATATTCAGGAAAAAGATTAACTCCGACAATATCGGAATTAATTGTAATTTTGATTTTAAGAATTTTTCTTTTTTGAATTTTTTTATCTCTTTTTTTTTTTGTTAGACAATTAATTTTATTTTATTTTGCAAAATCAAAGTTCCAATAAGTTGAGACAAATAAATTTTTTTTTAGTCAAGCCAAGTTCAGCAAAGCAAAATTCCAATAAATTGGGTTTAGCTAATTGGAGCGGTAGATTTAATAAGATTACCATTACATTAGACCAGTGGTGTTTAACACAATCGCTGCTCACCACATGTGACGAATAGACTTTGTGAATGTGGCGAATACAAGAATGGAATTTCGTAACGGGATAATTGAAAGTGACTGTGACAAAGATTAGATTGGCTTGGATTCTAGCAAAAAAAAACACCATTTTCGGACGACGAGTTTATTAAACAGATTATCTTCTCTGTTATGGAAATTTTACTCGAAAATTACGAAGAAAATATGAAAAATGGCATAATGTAAAAAGTAAAAAAAATTCAACTAAGCCACCAAAGTATCGTTCGTAGAATGCAAGATTTAATGGAAAATATCATTAGCCAATTGTTACAACATTTAAAAAATTGTATATGTTTTTCTTTAGTATTGGGCGAATCATATGTAATATATGACACACCAGTTAATTTTTTGGACACATCTTGTTTGAAAATACTTAGAATATATGAAGTATATATAATATATCGTAGAAATATATGAAGAAATGTTAACAATTCATGGAATGAAAGACCGTATTAGAAGTAGGTATAGATATTTTCAAAAATTTTGAAAATGTCAATCAAGATTTTCAATTAGATATGATGAAATTAGTATCCATCACGACAGATTGCGTTCCAGCAATGCTTGGAAGAAATCTGGCTTTGTAGGTATTTTGTAACAATAAACGAACGTATCTGTGGTAGCTTCATTTCATTGCATAGAAAATATTTGCGCTAATCATCCAGAACTGACATTTTTAAAAATGTGATGGATACAGTTGTTAAAATTGTTAATTATATTCGAAGTAGTTCTATATGAACCATCGTCAGTTTTTGGAGCTATTGAAAGAAATTAAGGTTTTGCAACAATTTTCTTCACTGCTTCATCCTATTCGGGATTGTCTTGGATAAACAGAAATGCTTACAAATTTTTCTATAATCGAAAAAAATGAATATCAATGTGACTTACAGTTTCTTACCACCGCATAAAATATTACATATCAATGAGTTGAATTTAAAAGTTCAGGGAAAAGAAAAGTTATTATGTAATGTAGCACAGTATATACCGAAATTTATGTCTAAGTTAAAACTTTTTGACATATTATGAATTTGTTTACATATGAATTTAATTTATAATAATTATGAGAATAAGTGAGAAACGACTTTTTTTTCTTTTTTTTAACTTATGGAGTTTATATTTGATTTTTTTTTGTATTTTAAATTTATTGTAATTAAATGTAATATGTACTATGTAAATGTACATTAGTATTACATACTAAATAAAGAACAAGAATACAAATAACAGTGAAATAATAGTGAAAATAGTCGAATATTTTCCTTTTAATTTTACTGACATGCTTATCATACAGATACGCGTATTTCGTCTACTATTTGCAGACTTCTTCAGTGTTTTGTACTTAGTTACTTGTAAAATTGTAACTACATTCCTAAAATAATTCAATTGAAATTTTTTTCAATTAAAAAAAATTTATTTAAAAAATTATCTCTGTCTTTATCTCATCCATTTTCCAAATATATGTATTGACATTACAAATGTCAAACTTAAAAAGTACAATATACTAAAAGTACAATAGGTTTGAGTCTTGTAAAAATCTACCAGCCTTGTAGAATATTTTTTAATATAAAAATTTTACAATGGCAATAATTCTACACTTCTACACGTAGTACAAGACTACACCTTCAATCTACACCTATTCGTGAATGCCCTTAATATTTAAATGTTCGCCATACAACAGCTATATTAGTTTATTGTATTGAAATTAACGAAAAAATGGTTTTACTTTAAAAAAAAAATCTTTTAAACATAATTTTTTTCAAAAATGGAGCATGTATAGTAAATTGTAACATGGATAGCTCGGGACGTTACAAAAAGTGAATTTCCATGATACACATATGCATAAAAAAAGAATGAAAATATATGTGTGAAGAAATAAAAAAAGCTTGAAAAAGTCGTGCAAAAATATTTAAGTCCCAATTTGATTTTATTATCGAAATTGGGATATGGTTATAGAATTGGGATGTGGTTATAGAATTTGGATATGGTTATAAAATTGGGATATGGTTATAGAATGAAAACTTAAACTGATAATTAATTTGTTGACTTGGAAGTCCTCCAGTAGTTATTACAGTGTTTGACTATACCTACACAACTACTTGTTTTGAACTCTGATTGATTCTATAACTTACATCCAATATAGTTGATATATTTTATTTTTATATAAAGGTAATCAATATACATAAAATAGATGTATTGGATGACAGGAACCATCGGTTATCCATTTATAACGATTTCATTATACTCCATTATGGATTGCTGGACTTTTATTAAATTTTGTTATGAAAATACATTTTGGATAAATGCAGAATGCTGTAATGCTTAAGATGACTAACACCACTTGCATGTAACAAGCTTTTTATGTGAAATATATGCGCTCATCTATCCGCGTAAAACATTAATGAACCATAATGTACCTCTATTAATCTCTTAAGATTTGTAATTGAAATCACTGCACTATTTCAATTCCATTCTATTCGATTTCCTCATCATATAGATGATGGATTATGTAAATCCCTATCCATATAAATTTATAAAGTTATATTTTATTACATATAGTAAAGTATATTCTAATCAACGATAAACACATTTTATTTTTTATAAAAACTTGTTTTCTATTTGTTTTTATATAAAAACATGTTTTCTAGCGTTAGAGTAAAATTTTTGTATAACTGTCGAATATAGCCGAATATCTTAATTTTAATTTTAAAATTAAAAGGAAAATATTCGATTATTTTCGACATTTGTTTTGTTTTGCGTAAATAATGTTTTTTTCGATGTAAGTCGCCTACTCAAGTGCATAATATGTAAATGTTATATATATTAAGCATATTTATTCCATTCATCCTAATTTTCACCTTCTGTAACCATTGTTGAATTTTATTTATGTTACAAAATATCTGAACTATGTCAATAAAATCATTTCATTAATAAATTTAACGGTGTATATCACGTTTAATGCTGTTAAGTCTTCAGTATAAATAAGGTATAAGACTGAACTAAAACTTAATTTTATTCGCCAAATGTATCGAAAATTTATTGTGTCAAACCAAAAAGTGTCTTTCGATAAGATAAACCCGCTGCAATAAGCTGTAATGCTGTGGAAGTACCTGAGTTTATATACCAGCAGTCTTTTATGTGTCTCAAATTATACCATACCATGTTTTTAAAACTAACTTACATTTATTTTGTAATATTAACAATTTATCAAAGTGTTTTTAGTTACAAATTAAAGCATGAATTTAAAAAAAAAAAAAACAATTTTTTACCTAAAATTTCTTAAAGGCAAAAATTCGTATTTAATAACATCAAAGGATTAAAGTATTATTTTTGTAAATTTTGTTAAAGGATATTTTTGTTTTAATTTTCGGTTTTATTTTCCTTTTTACGTTTTTTTTTTTTTGTATTATTTTTGTTGTTTTTTGCATAAACAAATACTGTTAATTGCATACAAGGAATTTCCAATAGTTTGGAAAATAATGTTGAAATAAAATGAGCAAGGCATGATCAATAAAATTGTATAACCCTAGGCATAAATCATTCAACAACAACGAAACGCAACGCATACAAACACATATCATTATTTAAAATAGAAAAAAAAAATAATAAAATATAAAAAAAAAAAACGAATTAACAATTTTTAAAGTAAATTAAAAATTAAATTTCGAATAAAATAATTTTTTTTTTTTTATATGTAAAAATTTAATTTGTTAGTGAGAAAAAAAATGTATAGCTGAATATAATGAAGTTGGCTTGGCCTAATTATTTGGTCATTTGTATTAAAATAAAATAAAATATTAATATAAAATTATTTTTTAAAATCAAATTTAAATTTTTGTTTTCTTCATTGCACACACAATTATTTAGGATTCAATATTTTTTTATCACATCATAATCATTTCAAAATATAATCATTACTATTTTTTTTTGAAGATTGTAAGACAAATTATGTATATATGTATAAACTTTTTTAAAATGCCAAGTATAAGAATATTGTCAAAAAACGGAGTTCTGAATGATTTTTCTCTTGGATAACTGTATTTTATTTTACTATACCAATTCGAGGAGTTAATATAATTGTACAAGATCTTTAGTTGAGACTGAATTATAGTAAAATAAGTTTTATTATTTATTTAGTTTAGCTCAAACTTCATTACAATTATTATTATTATTTTTTTTTTTTTTTTACAATACAACATAACACATTCAATTTACAAATTAAAATTATATCTAGCTTAGAACTAATTAAATACATTGAAATAAATTGCACACATATTTTAATTACTACATATTACTTATATAATTTAAGTTTTTGAGTCTGTTTCGAAAGTGTGAAGTCAATATAGTTTATGTGTTTATTACCAATTAGTAACATTCTATGAATTGGCTCATAATTGCCATAATTGGTTCTATGAAAACTTAATGTAAAGAAGTTTATATATCGTAGGCAATTATTTGAATTAATGTTGATGTTATTTAAAATCTGAGGAGGAACAATGTTTCCTTTAATAATTTCAGTAAGAAAAATAACATCCGCCACTTCTCGTCTTAATTTCAAAGTTTTGAAATGAATTAAGTTCAATCTATGCTCATATGGCGGTAAAATGAATGGATTTGACCATTCGAAATTACGCAAAGCAAATCTTAAAAAATTTTTTTGCACTGCTTCAATCCTGTTAATATGAACATCATAGAAAGGTGACCAAACTTGACTAGCATATTCCAAATTTGGTCTAACGAGACTAGAATACAAAGATTTGAGAACATAGGGATCGTTAAATTCCTTTGACCAACGTTTAACAAAACCTAGCATAGAATTAGCTTTATTGATAATATTACAAAAATGTGATTTAAAGTTAAGCTTGTCGTCAAAGTAAACCCCTAAGTCTTTAATTGAGCTCGGTTTGGAAAGGCTCATACCATTTAACGAATAATTAAAACAAAGCGGATTACGTCGACGTGTGTAACACTTATGAGTGCACATTTATTCACATTCAAAAGAAGATTATTAGCTGTACACCATTTAAAGAAGTTATCTAAATCGCCTTGTAGGAGTAAAGCGTCTTCTAAAGAAGTAATTTTTTTAAAAATTTTCATGTCATCCGCGTAAATTTTCAGCTCACTATTAAGAATTACTGAACAAACATCATTAACCGAGATTATAAAAAAAAGCGGTCCTAAATGACTGCCTTGTGGTACTCCTGAATTAGCATAAAAAGACTTAGAAGTATTTTTTCTAAATAAAATACTATAAGATCTATCGGTTAGATATGATTTAACCCATTTCAGAAAGAATTCTGGGAAACCAAGTATCCTTAATTTTAAAACAATAAGACTTAGTAACATTCAATTCGATTGGCGAATTTATACAAAACGAAAAACTTAAGGGAGGATGGAATTGATCAATACCCACAATAGGAAAGGTATTATCACAAAAAATCAAATTGTTCCATTCCATTGTTATGTGAGTTATTCGAAAATGAAAAAATATTCCAAAGACAACAAGAAAAAAAACTGTTGGAATTATTAAGGGTTCTAGTTTCATAAACAATTCTATAATTTTCTCATTTCATAGCCCTAAAACGGTTGGGTTGGTTGTTTTTTTCACGATATATATGTACATAAATATTATATGTAAGTATATGTAAATAAAAATACTTTTAAAAATATAAATTATAGGTTCGTTAATGAAAAATATGATATCAATAAGTTAAACGACCATACTTATAGGATATGTGCCAAATCAAACACTAATTCCCTCTAGACTACACCAATTTGACAACTTTTTGACAATTTAAAAACAATACTAAATTCGAAATTATCAATTGAAAATCTATAAATTTAAAACAAAAATAGATGCAAATATAAACTACTTAAAAATTTCACAATCAAATTTAATCTTTGATTTATGTATATGTTTTCAATTAGAATTTAGCTGTCATCAAATAGAAGCATCTGACTAATTTTAAGACACAAACCAAGGTCAATTAACCCTTCTAATCACAATAATAATAATTTATATATGAAAATATGTCACAATTTCAATTAGTCAACACATTAGGGACCTTTAGTACAAAAAATCAAAATAATTTAAATTTAAAAAAATAAATAAATAACATTGCAAGCTAAAGAAAAGCAAGTAAAAATATCACAGAGTCGAATACACGTTTATATTTTTATACAAAATATAAAATTTCTACACCAAAAAAAATATTTCATTCTTCTTTGGTATATACACATTTTGATCATTTTGTTATCAGAGACCCGATCAATTGAAGTGAAATAAATAAATGTTTGTATGTATGATCATAAAATATGATTCTTGAAATGAAAATTATGAATGCTTTCGCAAAAAAGAAAATATTTTCATGTATGTATATGAAAATTTGTAGGAAAAATTTAATTTTTTCTTCCTCTTGATATAAAAACTCATCTGTTTCCCTAACGTTTTGATGATGCCTTGTTGACGGTTGGTTTAAAATTTTAAATAATTCAGGACTCATTATCATTCTAAGGTTTTCTTCTACTGCTTATATATTACTGTCAGATATTGCTTAGAGCAAACAAATCAAACGTCTATTGTAGACGAAAGCTTGCATAATGTTGCTAAGCGCCAAGCGTTGAGATCGTTATCTAATGGGTTAGAATCCATCACCGTTGGTAACTATGTTAATAAGAGATAAAAAGAAATAGCTTACATGCTATAGTTAGTAGAATGTTAAAAAGAAAAATTCAAATACAAACAAAAAATAGAAAAAACAAAATATCAATTACAATAACTATATTTATTGTATAATCGATAAAGGTTAGATTAGTATCAAAATAAGCTGCTCTCGAGTTATATTCACGTAACACTTTTCAAATTTACTGTACTCAATATACTATGATGGTTAGTAATGTTAAATAAGTCAACGCAACGTAAATTACGCGGATTCTTTCTAAAAATTATTAAATCCCTAATTTTAGATTCCAGGATATTCATAGCAATAATTTTGTGGATAAATGTAATATCAGCCACCAATCGATATTGTTGGAAAGATTTTAGGTCCATCAAGAGCAATTTATTTTCTTAAGAAGGAAATTGGAAAGGGGACAGACCATAAAAAAGCATGTAGTGCAAAATGCAAAAATTTACGCTGAACTGCTTCAATACCTGAAATGTCAATATTACAATATGGAAACCAAACTTGCAAAGGATATTCAAGTGTCGAATTAACATATGTCATGATGTACAAATGTTTTGTAATGTAGGGTTCTGTAAGTAGTTCTTTGGACAAGGCGCATTATAAATCCTAGCATAGAGTTATAGCTTTATTAACAATTGAATTGAAATGTGTTTTGAAATTATGTTTAATTATGAATAAGAACTAGATCGCGAGTGAACTCATAACGGTTCAAAGTTTGATGCCCAAGATGGTAATCAAATTCAATAACAGAGCTTTGAAGCTTCCTACTAAAGCTTACAACCTGACATTTAGAGGCATTTAATTCGAAGTTATTAGTGAAGCACTATTCGGCAAAAAATTTTAAGATCCTTTTGAAGTAGGGTATAATCATCAACAGACATAATAATGGTTTTGCTAATTTTGGAGCCATCAGCAAAACAACTTGACTTAGCTATTTATTTATAGATTTGACCACTGCAAAAGCTTGTGAAACTTTATTTTTTTTAATCTTATTTTTTGTAATATTTAGCTCAGTGCTCTCATTTTTGTAATGACAAAATTCTTTTTAGTTTTATCAATAGTGTCGATCAGGCAATTGCTCATGATGTTATAACTGCTCCACAGTATATTTAATATATGTTGACTTTATTCTCGTGGTTTACTCAATTATTATTCCAAATAATATGCTTTTAAAAAATGTTATTACTCTTGTCGTTGTCTTGTTGATTTAATTTTGATTTTCATATTCGTGATATTTGCGATTTGCTGATACATATTTAAAATCTCATAAGGTGTGTGACATGATTATTGTCAGAATCTCTTTATAAATCTGTTGGTAGGAGTGCAGGAAAAATTGATGTTCAATGATGTGAAAAGTTCAAGTTCAAATTTCATGACAGAAAAATGCGTCTCGATTAGATGGACAGATATCACAAATAAATAGAATATATATGGAAAATAGTGAAATAATAATTTATTTTCTATAAATTTAAGGATTTCGGAAAAATTCATTATTAATCTTTATTTTTCTATGTTTCTTTGATCGGAATTTATGAGATTTTGGATTTGAAACATTAGATTATTTTATCAAGATTATATCGTTAAGAAGACTGTTTTTTTTTTATTCTAATCGCAGATTTATCACACACCGATTTTAACTATAAAATAAATTCATTTATTAATAAATTTTACGGTGAAATTTTGGTCGATTTTTATAACTCACAGATGTGTTAATGACATATTTTAATAAGTTATAATTTACAATCAGTTCAAATAAAAATCAGAATTTGTATAGGTAGTTCAACACTTTAAATACCTACTAATGAGTTCAAGTATAGTTTGATTGTAGATAATTTTTCTTTTTTTTTTTGCTAACTGCATCTAATTTTATTTAATAGAAACTTTACTTATTTATTGCAGTAAGCTTTATTTAAATTAAGATATACAAACATATATGTATAGTTATTCGTTCACCAAAACTACTGGGATTTCATCAGTAAGTAGGTATAGTAATATATGTTAGACTGCCTATACATACAGCTCATAGTTTGTATGGAATGTATAGATTTTATAGGAAACAATATGTGAGTTATAAAAACGAAATAAAATTTCCACCAGTTGGTAAAATAAAACCATGATATTGAATCGCTGTGGGACATTTTGCAGCCTTTAAGATTTTATATGCAGGTTAATTAAAATATTATTATTATTATTATTTTTATTGAATTTAATTTAAATTATAAACAATATTGATTTAAAAGCCAGGACTAACGGCTTATACTTATATGTAGAATGTAGATACATTGAATTTTTAATTTAAAATATAAATTTTCGTCGTGTACAATTTAGTAACGTACTTGCGTACGTACTAATAATATGTACAAACATCTACATAAATTAAATTGTTTCCTTATTTTAGTCATATTAAACAACGGTAATTTTATTTTATTATAAAAATAAGAATATAACACACATTTACAATGACAAGCAAGGATTTAACGTTATTAACAAAAAAATAATATATATAACAATAATAATAACAATAATAATAATAATCTTGTAATAAAAAATTTCTACTCAATCTCATTTTTAATAGAAAATGTAAAGAATATAACTACTACTTTACTACATTTATTACAAAGTATCTATATATATATATATATATAAAATATATATACCGTGTTATGTTCTTATTCTCGCTTATTAAAGTAAAGTTATCCGCTACTGATGCTGTTGCTGCTGCTGCTCGGTAGACTAATTAAAGTATTTTTCATACATTTTTATTCATTTTCTCGCAAAATTACAGAAACGGAAAAAAGAAAAACGGAAAAACCTTCATTTGTTCTCTTGTAATTTTCTCTTATATTTATTAAAGAAAATTATTATAGAAACAAAAACGAAAAAAATAAAAGAAAATATTTACTAGGTATATTTTAATATTTTTCCTGAACTTCAAATAACTCTATAACGTCTTATAAAATTCATCTTATATATTAACAACGAACAAAACTACTTCTCAGATATAAAAAAAAAAAAAAACAAAAATAAAAAATAATAATAATAATAATGAAAGAAACTATTTTTGTATTTATTTTTGATATTTTTTATTATTTTGTTTTTGTTTCTTTAATTTTCAAATCTTTAATTTTTCAAAATATAAAAATAAAAAACAAAAAAAAAAAAATAATAAAAAATTAAATATTTTTTTTGTTTTTTTTTTTTTTTTATTTTAGCATGGCATCAGAAAACTGAAAATATATATATTTTTTTTTTAAATATACATTCATACAAAAATGTTGAGAAACTCAACTCAAGTTTTATATTCGAGGTTTAAAAAAAAAAACGAAAACAATAATAATAAAAAAAAAAAATAAAACAAAAAAATACACGAGAAACCAGTTTTGTTTTCTCATCATTTTTATAATATCCCAGGCATTTTATATTCATTTTGTACTCGTAACTTTTTGTGCTCGTTCGTCGTACAACAAACAGAAATAACAAAAATCTTACATCGTTGTTGTCATCATCATCGTAGTCGTCGTCATCATCATCGTCGTCGTCCGTAATAAACTGCATTACGGTCTTTGCTTTACTTTGCTTTTATTTTACTGATACACTAGCTAGCTAGCTATATGATAATAACATTTTCTACACCAGTTATATACTAACTATACTGAACTGAATATACTACCAGATACTTTTGTTTTCAGGTTTGAATCTTTGAATGTCTATTATAAGTACGCAGCAGTTTTTGTGTTAAATAAAATCACAAAAAAAAAAAAAACAAAGTAAAAAAAAAAAAAAAAGAAAAAAAAAACAAGAACAAAAAAAATATATAAAAAAGTAAAATAAAAGAAAATATAACATGAAATAAAATAACAGATATTTAGGGTTTGCAATCGTATGCTTTGTAAAATCAAAATTTTGTTTTTGGAAAATCTAAAATTTTCTAATAAGGCTGCAGTTTAATGTACTGTATGTAGTATAACATAATTTTTTTTTATTGTTGATTTTTACTGCAGCTGTACAACACCACAAAAGCTTAGGATGTAGTTATAAGAATAGTGAAAAATGTTTAAAAAATACTAGATATAAGTTGAATAGTGTAAAATAGTAAATAAGATAGATTATAATTAGAATATTTTTGAACTTACCACAACCTTTAAAATGTAAATATAGATGTACCATAGACTTGTAATTAAGTACAATAAGCTAATAAAAAAATCTAAAATCCCATCAAAAAGACCGAAATTCTGCAAGGAATAAGGACCTGTAATAGCCCTGTATGCAGATTTATCTACTAATTTAATAAATGAAAAAAAAATCAGTTCCAAAATCAGTAAAATTTTAAAATAGATTTGATATAAAATATTGGGCGTTTAAGAAGGTCTTCTAACCAGAGTCTCGAGACATTTCAAAAAAATGTTTAATAAAAGAATTGAAGAAAATTTTTTTAAGAATTATAATTTGCGAAAAAAAATGGTTTACACAATTAATTCATTTAATTTTAAATCTATTTTGATGTGATGGAATTTAGTTCGTGTAGATTAATCAATTTAGTCAAGTTTAGTTGCCCGATTATGTGAATCACATTGTTTAGGGTTTTATCGGAAACGGAATTTTGACTGGTTGTTACAACTCACATATGGTTTTTTTTATATCTCCATATAAGTTATAAGATCAATAAGAGTTTAAAATCACGAATTGTTTAGGTCGACCAACACTATAATGCATACTGACGAGTTTCAGTAGTGTTGAATGAATGAAATCCTCCTTCAATCACATCAAAAGATTTAAATTTGTTTTTTTTTTCAAATTCGCACTATTGTATTTATAATGATCTAATACACCACAATCGATTTTTTTTTTTTTTATGATCTTGACAGTAACTTTGGTAGAATCACTTTTTCGTGCTTAATTAAGTACGGTACTGCAATTTTACACTACAATATCTACAATAATTTGAGTATTTATTTTAACAAATTACTGGCTTATCTACTCATTAAAATTGGAAAACTACTAAGCCTTCTTAAATGGTAATAGTTTCATTTTATTTAATTTGTTACCAGATTATATATACTCACTGATTGCTGCAGTGAGTATCATTTAGAAGAGAAAATTTATTATTTAAGTTTTAAGAATAACGAAATTAATTTTGTTTTTTACCGTGAAATGATGGAATCCCCCATATAAAAAATAGGTAACTAAAAATATATTTGTCCCTATAATATTATATATTTCGATCATCTAATCCGATCACAGGATAGTTCAGGAGAATAAGAACTTCTGTTACCTATTATATTATGAGCCTGGGCAGGCAGAAAAAAATTAAGACAGGAAAAAACGCTCGAATTGAAAAAAAATTTTAAATTTTCATTTTTCATATATAGCATATTGTTTTTGAATTTTCAAAAATGTGAATATAACAATTATTATATCTACTATATAATACTACATATAAATATATTTTTGTAGATATGTATATTTATTTTATTTTTCATTTATTTTTTACTCTTTTTGTTTTTTCATTTTATAAATGAAAATACTCGGTATTACGGTCTGCTTTTGTGATTCCTCTTACGATAAATTCAAATATTTTTCATCTTTTTTTCGCCCATGTAAAAAAGCAAAAATATTAAATTTTATTTTGAGGTTTCATTCTAACATACACAATCTGTATGCATTCATTTAATATATACATACATTAATCCATACATAAAATTATACATACATACAATGGTATATTTAGTACAGACGTTTCATACAAAAATTTCTACTGCTGCTGCTGCTGATGTTGATGTTGTTGCCTTGTTCATATAATGTACTATACGTACTGGCTGCCTTTGTGTTGCCTGCCTGACTCTTACTTGTCATTATACACGTACAACATTAAATGTTAATAAGGGTAACTTGAATTTGATTTAAAGTTTATAATATCATAAAAGAAATCTATAAATATATAATCATATGGACATAATGTGTTTAATTTGTGAAATTAATCCACTTGGATTACGCTAAACTATACTAAAAAAAATAATAAATCTTACAAAATTGATTTTTAATGTAATTTGTAATCTTAATCGAATAAATTAAAGGAATCATCATATTACAATTACAGAAAAATAAATAAATTTCAAATTTTTATGCTTAAAATTTAATTACATACAAATTTCAAACATCAATTAATTCATATTATGTCAAATAAAATGTGTTGGCTAATAAATATCTCATTGATACACCCTTGATAAAAGGATGAAAATGTCAAAAATAGAAAAACTAAATTTAACATTCGCTTTGTCAATTTTTGTTTAAATTTAATTTAAAAACTATTAAAGATTAGCTAGTATTAGATTTTGTAACATTTTATTTTGAAATATTTTATTTTACTAGACAGTGTATTAGTGTAAAAAGATAATTAATGCTGAGATTAAGATAGTAGAAAAACTAACGGACGGAAAATTTCTCAGAAACTCTATTCTAAACAAGTAACTGAAGATAATAGTAGTACAACATAATATAGTTAGTATTTAAAATAAGAAGGTATAAAACTTAATTTGAGACTAAATTGTTAAACATTTTAATTGAAATTTAGACTCAATTTTTGACAAATTTTGAGATTGATATATATATATATGTAAACTGCACACTGTAAATTTTACAGGTTATGTTTGTGGTATAACATCCCTTAATCTATAAGCACATTATTTCTTTTTCGTTTTTTTCTCAATTGTTTTTGTTTGGTTAATTCGCTTCTCTTAAAATTATTGTCCTTTATGTTATTCAATCCTTTTTTTCACTATTTTGACTAGAGGTTTGGAAACAACTAGCATAATAAATTCTTGTGTAGTTGATGTGCAGCATTCCGTCCATTCTGTCACTGTTCTAAGTAGATGATGTTTGAATTGAAGATATTATATTAATTAATATGAAGTTTTTCTAAATAAAAAAATTGTTATTCAAGTTATTTTTTACAGCATTTCTCATCCTTTTTTTTACCTTTCTATATTTGATAAAAAATATTATTTATTCACTTTACAATATATCCTATAATTGACTATAATAACCAAATAATACTTGAAACAAACCTATGTACATATACTAAAAACTTCAAAACACTCTGTGCTAGCTAACTTATAATACCTAGTAGATTCAGTATAATTCATTTTGTATCTATAGATTTTTTTATAAATTTATAGATACATACATATTATATATGTACATATTATTGCTTTATTCCCATTTAATTTTGTTGCTTATGCTAGCTAGCTATTGCTGTTTGCTATGTATACCTTTAGTTTTCATAAAAATAAAGAAGAAAAACAATAAAAATAAAATAAGAATGGAAAAGGAAAAATATAATAAAAAATTTAACTGAAAAATGAAAATAACAAGAAAAATAATAATAACAGAAAAAAACGTCAAGTCAAGAGGAATGAAATGTAGTCAGTTTATTCACAGTATCAGTATAGTATGTGGTGTTCACGAGATAAGACGTGATTATAGAGTTAGCTAAAATAAAATGATTTGTATAATGTGTAAATAAAAAATAATATATGAAAAATATATTTGAAAATGAATATAACAGAAATTCGTAAAATTTAAAACTAATAACAGAAAATTATAAATGAAAATGAGATTTAATAATTGAGATAATTATAAAATAAAATTCAAAAATGGATTTATTTAATTAAAACTTATTAAAAATTTACAGTTTTTAAAAAACAAAATTCAAAATAAAAAATACATAAAATAAATACCTAAAAAAATTGAAAACTTAAAAGAAAAAGAGTTTCAAAATAACAAAAGATGTGTTAAAATTTAAATGAAAAATATTGAATAAAAATAAATTATACTAAGTAAAAAATTTTAAAAACAGAAATTTAAAATATATAAATCAAAAAATCGCAAATATTATTTAGTTTTATTTTTTTTTTTTTGTATTTGGAAAAATACAAAATATAATGACGTCTTCTGAAAATAATCATTTAGTAAAGAAAATATCAAATATTTTATAAAAATAAGAAATAACAAAAAAAAAAAATAATGTGGACAGATATAAAAGTAAGTAAAATAATTAATAAAATATTATATAAATATTATAAATTTAAAAATAAATTTGAAATTTAATTAAACACATTATTGAAATCAATCAACAAATAAAAAATTTTAATTCATCACTTATAAATAAAAAGAAAAAAAAGATAAATAAATAATGAAATTTAAAATACAAAATAAAATTTTCAAAAAGTAAACAATTCAAATTGCGCGCGTCTTTGACATTTGGAATTGTCATAAATTGCACATCATTTAACTTCACCGTTTCTTTTTTATTTATTTTTTTTTCTTATTCTTTTTGCTCTCTTATCATATAAATAAATATAAAGGTATGAACTGTCAAAACACTAAAAAAATGCATAATTATTTTATATATGTATGTATGTATGTATATTTATTTTTAAATATAATTTGTGTGCTTGTGTTTGCTTTCAACTGAATTGTGTCATGAGAAATAATAATAATAATGATAATAATAATAAAATACCAACAATAATAATAATAATAATGAAATGATAATACTAGTAATAAAATATAAAACTCGTTTACATGAAAGTGCAGTGCAATTTAATTTAATACGAATTTACATATAGGATGTTATTTATTTTTATATTTTCTAATAAATATAAAGGTTTTTCTTATTTATAATATGCAAAAATTATTTAATTTTTAACAATTTAAACAAATTTCAAAATTTTAAAAATTAAAAAATAAAATGTTCAAGTAAAAATATTTTATATAATTCCTTCTAAAAATAATGATTATTTAATAAGAAATTTATAAGTACCAAGGAAAGTTCTGATAATAATAAACTCTATAATAAATATTGAAATTTTATATAAGTATGCATATGTATGTAATGTCAAAAAGAGCACTAATTTTCTTTTGTCAAAATTTATTTTGTAATTAAATGATAATGATTATATACGATTGATTTTATTATTTGTGTTTAAAAAAATTTCAAATTTAATTTTGTAAACAAATTTATAATTCAATTGAATTAATAAAAAATTAAAAATATAATTTGAAAATAAGATACAATGTATATTTTTTTTTATTGAAACTTATTATACTTTTAAAAAAAAACTTTATTATTTTTAAAAATTAATTAAAATATAAATTTAAAATTACGATTTCTAATTAAATCTAAATCTATCATCCGTCAGTAATTTAAAAATTTTTTATACATTTTAAAAAAAAAATGATTTTAAAGCCATCAAACTCAACTTCATAATTTCAATTTAACTAACATTATCAATAAAAATAATATAAATTTGAAAAGTATTATTACATATAAAATATATATATATATATATATATACATATATATATTTTTTTAATTAATATATAAATAAATATTTTTTTTTTGTTTTAACTTCGAATTCAAAGGGTTAAATGAAATTTCTCTAATTTTTCTTTAAATAAATTTTAATATTATATTAATAGTAAATTTAATTATTTGAAATAACTATAAATACAACAAATGAAATTAGAAAACACTTATAATTTCCATTTAAATTTATTTAAAATTAAGTAAAAATATATATTTTTTTTATTCAATAATTCAATCTTATTTAAATGGCCATTTAACCTAATTTAATTATATTATATTATACATACTCATTTCAATTTTACAATATACTTAAAAGTATATCTACATTTATTTTTTATAAGATTTGACAATATATTTTTATATAATATTGTTATTGGTATTATATTTCATATTTGTTAATAATTCAATATATATATATATATATATGTATAAATTAAAAAATCTGTCCAATATTGACTTGTATATTATATTAAATTTCAGAAGATTTGATGTTCTGATATAATTAACCAAAATCTTGCAACAAAACTTAATACAATAAACATATTATTTATTTAATAAAAATATATCATCTCGAACTATAGTTTATTGTAGTTAACCAATTGGCTGATTACATTGGCTGTTGTTAATCAATATGTTACATTGACTTTTCCAATTTGTCAATGTTACAGTTACAGACATCAACATATCCAAATACTTTAAATTGTAGTAATCTATTAATAAATATTAATTAATAGTCTTTTAACTTTTAATTAGAAAAAATGTTTAACTTTTCTAGAGCTAGTAAGTACCTAAATACACTTTAATGTTTAATGAAAAATTTACCAAAGAAATGCTTGGATGGATAAGTAATACCTATTAGAAAGTTGCAATTTAATCTTTAATAGTCAAACTATAGTTAAGTTAAGAATAACAAATTAATATTGTAAGATTATCATGAAAAATATCCTTTAAATTTATACTTTTAATAAACATATATATATATATATATATATATTACTTAATTTTCTTATTGCAATACAATTAGGTTTTTAAAATTATATATATATTTTATTTCAGTAGGTGTACCTATAGTAATTTGCTTTTTTCTGAGTATAATTTAAAAATAAAAAACCTAGTTACTTACATATTTGAGGCGAATATAGATGCAACTAATATTTTTAATAATGAAAATTATACTTACAATTGCTTTGCATATACTTTTAAATTTATTTTTGTAATATTCTGCAAAAAATGTTTTATGCTAATATTAATGATAATCTAATTTTCTAAATTTTTGTATTTATTATAGTTAACTAATAGCTTTCATAATATTGGTACAACGGATTCTTAAGTAGGTACTTTCTATGTATATATATATAGCCGATTCTTATAGGCATACATACTTCTAATTTAGGTTATATATATATATATATATATATATATATATATATATATATATATATGATTGAATGGTTGTTTGTCAAAAAAGAACAAACTTTTAAATTAAAATTTATTTTTAAAAATAATTAATTTCGAACGTGGATTCAGTTTATTTTAGTATGTACAGTTTAGAATAATGTAACCTATTCTTAAAGTAGTATATTTAATTAGTTGGATGTACCTATCAGGTTATATGTAATAAATTTCAGTACCTATAGCGTATTTAACGTGCAGAAAAGTATAATATAAAATGATTGGTTGTTCAATAGGGTAGATATAATAAAACGAGATCTCAGTTGGTTTATATCCTACGCATTTAGGCCTTACATCTGGCTGTACACCAATATAATCAGTTAAGTTATTGAAAATATGACACAACCAATTATATATATATATATATTTTCATAAGTTTTACTTTTAATAAACCTACAACTGTTCTGGATTTGGAATTGGCACAACCTACATCTTAGTGCCACAATTCATTAGATTCCTATATTATAGTATTGTAACATGACTTTTAAATTGTGATCATAATGATTATACTTCAAAAGATGCTCATGTAAAGGAAAAAAAATTAAATATTTATCCTGATATATTCCATAATATAAATATAGTCTCTGACTAAGTTATCAGGTAAGATTTAGAAGTATAATATACATTTTGGGTAAAGGTTTCCTCTCTATATGTACTATTTGATCTTTAAAGTTACGCAGTAATGTGGCATCACAATGTTCAGTCTCTTTTTGGATGTTAAATGTTTCAGATTATCAAAATCTTCATAGGTATAACTTAGAAATTTGGATCACCTAATAGGAAAAAAAGTATGTAGAGTAAAATTCCTCTTTTTGATTTTCAGCTTAGAACAAATGCAAAACAATCAAAAAAAAATATAGAATTTAAGTATAGGTTAGGTAGTAAACCTTTTTAAAAAAAACTCTAACTATTCAAGCAAATTCTTGTTTTCAAATTTTCATTGTTAGGAAAGATACTGATTAATAAAATTTCGGAAAATTAAGTGTTTCGGATTAGCGCAAATTTCCATTATCGTAGTATTACTGTAATTAGTATTATACTATTAAATTCTTAAAAGTATATACATAGATACCTACCTACTACGTAAACGATAAACGTTTAGAATAACTTAAAAATAGGTAGGTATTTTTATAATTTCATAAACTTTATAATAGCAAATATAACTATGTAATGTTATTATGTATGTAGGTATATACACAAATTTTTAAGTTATATGCACTTAAACTTGTTTTAATTTTTTTTATTTTATCAACAAAAAATCACAAGTAAATTTTTATAATATGAATAACCAATATTTTATCAAGTTTTTTTTAATAATTAACATTATTTTACACATGATTATTATACTTGCACTTGCACCTGTTTTTTCATATCGAAATTTCAATAAAAAGTAAACAATAAAATAACAACAACAACAACAACAAACAGCACCCTGTTGCATAACGTAAAAATAAAAATAAAAAAAAAATACAATCATCAACATTATTTGTCGTTATACCATTATAGAAAATTATTTTTATCGTTAACGATAAGAGAGAAGAACCTAAATAATCATTAGACAATTTTCAATTTTTTAAATATAAATACATTCGTACAACACATCCAACCACATCTCTTATAAGTCAAGTCAATTGTTTGATATCCATTGAGATAGCAATAGTATAACAAAACAACATTAATTTTGCTCAAAATAAAGGCCAAGTTTTTTTTTTGTTTTTCTAATTTTTCTTATTTTATTAGTAACAAACAAGAACAAACTATACACAATACACATTACCATGATTTTATTGGTTTACTGCCACTTTAAGGATAATCAAAAAAATCAAACAAAAAATAAACCAACAAAATTTTTGCATTAAGATCCAGCAGAGGCATTTTTAACAAATTTTTAAAGAAAACAACAGTCTAAGAAGAAAAGTAATAAAAGAAAACTTTATCAACAAAAAAGAGAGCTTCTATATTGCTGCTGTTTGATATTATATTGTTATTTTGCTACTCTCACAATCTTCTCAATTATATTAAAAGAAAACTGATGAAAATGTCATTAAAGCAGCCAGCCACTATCAAAACATTGTACCTACATTTATAAGTTCTTTTTTATTATTATCACGTCAACGATGATAATATGAGCATTCAAAATAAATGTTTCGGTTGTGAATTTTAATTTATTTATTTTTGATTCCTCTATAAATATTTTTCGTATTTACATTTGACATATCTACTACCTATATATTATATATTCACATCTCCTACATAAGTATATGGATATGTGAATGTGCTTACATTTTCATCATAAAATAATTTTATAAATCTAAAATTATTGTTCTTAAAATCAAACAAATAAAAATTAAAGGAAAAATACAATTTCGAAAATGCAAAACTTTCAAAAAAAATTTGGTTTTCGAAAAATAAAAACATTTAAAAAAGTTCTACTTTATGAACGTACGAAAATAATGTTTGTTTGTAGATAAGTATATGTATGCACTCAATTTATTTGCATGGAAAATATTTAAAATATACAAAAATACCTTACCTCAACATAACATTATATCTCGAAAAAAATAAAATAAAACAAGAGTCGCAAAAAAAATGACAAAAGTTTCATTCTTTCATCAATATATAAAATTTAACACACATACACACATCCATATAATATTCCATGTATCACTATCAGAAAGTTTAAAAATATCTCAGGTTTTTTTATTATGTTCATTTTTTTTTATTATTATTATTTTCTGAGTTTAAAAAGCATTTCAAGGAAAATGACGAACAAACGTACAAAACTATATTTTATATAATCTATATATATACTATACAATAGTTTATATATACAAAAATTCATATTCCAATCCAATCATATATATAAGTATGTATGCATGTAGCTATATAAAGAAGTGTATTGTTGCAAAGAAAAATTGTATATAAGTCGCATGCATATATGTATGTATAAAATAAACGCCTGTATAAAATTCAAATAGAATATAAATGTTAATACAGTATTATATCAAACCCATATACAAGCCAATATATAACTTCATATATAATATATAACCTACATGTAAAACTATTAATAATGAAAAAAAAACAAACTCTCTTTAGGTATTTTCGGTATTTATTAAAAATCCCTTCTATCTTATGCGCACATACATACTTATATTCATACATATCTACTGAATATTTTAGTTTTTGTTTAGAAGTCCAAATTTTTAATATGCATTGAAAAATAAAATAATAAAAAGAAAACCTTGAACAACCTTTTAATAATTAAATATTATTATTAAATAACATTAAAAAAATAAATAAATAAATGTAATTACTGAAATTGTTTAGAAATAAAATAAAATAGATAAATACCTACATACAATTAACATTTAAATTATCTGGTTTAAAATATGCAATTGAAATACATTTAAAGTAATAATTTGAAGAAAATATTGTTTTAATGAACTCAACAGTACAGCAGTACTTTTATTAAAATTATTAATTTATTTGACATTACACAAAAATTGTGTGACATATTTAAAATAATGTATGATATGAATAATACAGTAAAATTAAAGCATGACACATCCGAAAAACTTACACTGTTAACATTATCTATCTAAAATAATTATGTATATATTAAACTATGACTATCATACCTATATCTAATAGTAACCATACTAACACAATTTGAAGTGGCTGAAATCATTTATTTTAAAATCAGAATTATTGTTACTTTTTACTTTAACCATTGATTAATAATACATACTAAAATTATATGTTCTATTATTACTAAGTTGAATACTTTAATCCCTACTTATTTTTAATCAATACTCTAATTTAAATTTTAATATTTCTATCACTCAATGTGAGAGGAATTTTCACAAATTCTCTTTGAATTTGAAATTTTTGAGAATATTTGTAGCTGATTCAAATTCACTTTTTTTTATCAAGCTATATTACAATGACATGTTGCTAGGTATTTACAATGAAAGAAGCATTTGAATTTACAAAAATTATATCCATAATGCGCTAACTATAATGGCATCAAGCTACATATGTAAATGTCAAATAACTACATATGTAAATGTCAATTTTCAACTAAATCGACAATCGACATAGATATTTGTGAAAACATATGTCGACGCATAATAACGACATAATAACATAAGAAAATATTGCTTGCTAATTAGAAAATAAAATGTAAAATAAAATAAAAGCAAAATTAACTTTTTAAGATGTATAATTTCATTCTGTACAACTTACATTATTTTGGTTGAAAAAATTGTTTTATAGAGATTTAAAAAAATAAATCAAAATTAAAAATTAATTAGATTATATTTTGTTGTATAGTATTAGTTTTTGGATATTTTACATATTAAGTTACTTTCAAAATATCCACTTTATAACCTTAAAAATATACAATTCATATGACGAATCATATGACGAATTCGAATCGAACATAAAATTTAACGAAAATTTGACGAATGGTCAATTTCAGCTTAATTGCCGCATAATTTGAGTATGGGCCATTCAGTTACATGTATAATTTCCTTATAAGGAACATGACATATGTGACATGATGAATCTATGACTATGTTAATAACAATTTAATATAATTATCAAATATGTACTTTTGTATATAATTGACATATTTACAGATATTTTTATCAAAAGTTTTATTTCAGAATCACATGAAATCACAATCAAATTCGATTTTGTAATTTTAACATTTATTATTCTGAATTAATCTTGGAAATTTTTATAATATCATATATATATCATAATAACATATATATATTTCAAATATTTAAAATCATCCTTAAAAATTTATTTCAATTATTAATATTAAAATTAAATTAAAAATTAATAAATTATTAAGAATAAATTTAACAAAAATTGATACAGAGAATAACAATCTTATGAAACTATTCATGGAACTTCATATACCTATATTGAATCAGGTTTTATTTTTCTTTTATTTATTTTTCCTTTTTTTTGTTTTGTTTTATTATTATAAAATGTTATATGAAAATTAATACTGATTGCCTTATATATTTATCTATATATATAATATGTATGTAGTATATATTTACCTAAATCTGCCTACCTTTTTTTATCGTACCGACAAAGAAATATATATTTCATGAAAAATACTTCTCTGTCTATCACAGAGTATTTAATTATTAATATTAGGATGGAGTAAACTTTTATTCAAAAAAGTAGAGTAATTTTTATATTTAAAATAGTAGGTACAATAATATTACATTTTTTTCTTGAATACATTTTGTTTATTTCCTAATTTTGACATTTTTTATATCTAAACAATTATTTTTGAAGCCTATTTTAGTTTTATTTTAATATAGGAATACATAATACAGAAAAAAAAATCAGATGAATTTACTAAAAAAAAATCTTAAATATTTAGACAAACACTCATTTACCAGCTTATGCTTTTTCAATGATTACTGTGACTGGCATTAAGTTATAAATTAATTTATTGTTTCCATTGTTGCAATTTGACTTTGATGAAAATATATTATTATTAATATATTTATACTTACCTATGCATGTCTACACCTCAAAATTTGGTTAAGCAATCAATACTTTTGACTTAAGTTTATCTTTTCTTGCCCTTTGGAGTGAATATGTAATGTTATTTCAATTTCAGAGAGTTTCATATATGTATATTCTAAATATAAAATATTATTATAATTTAAATTATACACAATAATTAATGATAGGTACATTGCAACTTTATTAAATATTATTAAATTAAATACTAATTTTTTTTATCAATTTTACTCCACTTTACTTAATAAAAATGTAGATTACAATTATTTTGTGAACAGTGTTATATACATAAATATCATATTTACACACACCTACATATCCATCCATATTCCATATATAAAACTTTGAAATTTAAATACAGATACCTACCTACATTATATTTTATAATCTATTTCCAAGAGTTAAAGCCACACAATTCGAATGAATGAAAATTTCAACATTTTTATATAGAAAGTAAAGTATATGTATATGAATATCCCAGCAACGAGTGTTTTTGCCTTCATAGCAGAGAGTCAGATAGAAAGCAATAATAATGAGTAAAGAAACAAACAGCATAGCAGCAACAGCAAAGCAATATAATATAAGCATTTTATGAACATGAACTCAAAAATATACGACTGTGTAGATACAAGTTCTATAGATACAATATAATTATTATATATATATATTATAAATATATTATATATATATTTATATATGGGTATTAATATATTATATGTGATTGCTTTGGTTTTATAAAATGCAATTTTTTTATTAATTTTCTTTATTATTTTTACCATTCGTTGTTACATATGTACATCCATGCATACAAACTTATACACATACTTACTCTATTTTCGTACCATCATCAACATCTTCCCTTTCCTCTTTGTAAATAAAGTTTTATTTTGTACAGTGTTGCCTGAATAATAAAAATTATTTTATGAATAAAAATTACTTAACTACCATTAAAAATCTGAAATTCTAATTGGTTTCAACTATATATGTACATACAAACATATGTTTACTAGAGATTCAAATTTACAGTAGTTAACGTAATTTGCCTAAATTCTTCATACAAATTTTCAAATTTATTTTAACATTCAATTTATGGGTTTTATCGTGTTCTATATAAATTTGTATTGTAAACTGCTTAAAAAAATAAAAGAAATAAATAAATATGGAATATCTATCATAAGTATAAAAGAGTTTCGAATCCAAGACTTTTTAATTAAAGTTAATAATAAAATTTTATTAGAATTTTAAATTCTACACTCACTTCATATTCTTTAATAATATTATTTAGGTTTTGCAATTTTAAGTATTTTCGTAAAAAAAAAATTAATAGTAATAATACTACGCCTACGCCGCATTACATTATTATAATCGGTTATTATGTTATTTAGTCTTGTTTATTCCGTTATTAACTGAATTGTTAGATGAAGTTTATCTAGATTTTATTTATTGTATCATTGGTTCAAACAGTTATGCTACTCACAGAAATATATAATATCAATATCCCCTATATAATGATAGTAATAAAACCTTCTAACAGACACAAACAAAATATTAATGTAATGATAGTTAATAGTAATAATAATACATGTTGGGGTTATATTGAAATATATCTATACTGTTTACAAAATATGTTTTTTTTTGTATGAATATTATTTAAAAATCAATTGTTTTTGGGTATTTAAGATTTAAATTTTAATTATTTTATTTGACGATGTTCTGATGGACAAAATTATCACGTTGATTCTACTTCGTTTGATAATTTATAGTATCGATATTACGTTCATATTGTTTTTTTATTTAATATTACGTTAACATTATGTTATTTGGTGACAAATAAATATAAACGTAATGTCGAAATATAAGTAGCGATGTTAAATGTATGAATGTATGTCAATAGCAAATAATTTTCAAATAAACATTTTTTTCCCAAAGAATCTCTATAAAAAGATAAATCGAATATTATGGCAATGATAATATTGATTTCAAAATTTGATTCGCTGACTATACTGTTTGATATTATATATATTATTGTGTTTTGTTATATTGATGTATCAAACATATACCCGTTTTTCATCGTTGTTCGGTACTTGGTTTTTTTTTTTTGCTTTATTGTTAATATTTTATTTATATAAAAAAAAAATGTATTCTGGTTTAGTTCGGTGTTCCGTCCGATATTATAATATAAATATATTTAGAAATATTTTTGTATAAATATATAATTTAATGTATGTACATATATATATACATATATTAATTTTGATTATATTATTCAACTTTGGTATATAATGCCATGCAATAACTTAAGTGTGTTATACAAAATTTTTTGATATTTTTTTTTATTTTGTGTTTGACTTTTTGTATGTTTGTGGGGATGTGTTTTTGGGTTTTGTTGAAATAGAATATATACATACATAATAATATGTTTGTAGTGGTAAATATTCCAGTCATCGCTTATCATGTTTTTTAGATTTTGGTTCATTATACAAATATATAATAAACAAATGTATAGTGTATAATATAGATATAATTTAGTACCCATTTTCCTCAACCCTATTTACTCGTTGTTCGTTCATTCGTCGTTCATCGTTTTAGTTCAGTTTAAATTCTCATTTTTTTGTGTTTTGTTTTGCCTTTTTTATTTATTATTCTTTGTATTCGGTTATTTTGTTTGTTGGATAAAAACCTTCGAATTACGACTTAGTAAAGTATCTCGTACCGGATATCTCGAAAAATTATAATAGTATGTATATAGAATATAGGTTGTATTGTATGTAAAGAATTTTAGTATGGATTTATATTCTCGTTTCTTTATATTAAATCTAAAGAGTACACAAATTCTTTATTTTACTCTTTTTTTTTTTTTTTTAGACTCACCCTCTCACTGAGTCATTTCATGTCATTTTTAGTTTATTTTTATCTTTATTTATTTATTTTTTTCGGAATTTCGAAAAGACTAAAGAAATAAAAAATTTATTGAAGAAAATATAAAGTTTAGTATTGTAATTTGAAATCCATATACAAACATGTACATATGAATATAAATATAATTACATAGCTATAATATGGGGAATATAAGTAAGTATGAATATAGAAAAGTGCTTTTTTTTAGCTTTTTATATTCTGAAGTTGTGTTCTTGTTTTAAATATATACATATAATATTTTCATAAGAGAACTAACGAACCTATGAACGAATAACGCATTTGGCCATCATAAATGTTATTATATTTTAAGAATTTGAAGTTAAAAATGGAAAATAGAATAAAGGAGGAACGAGCAATTTCAGAAATGCGTCATCAATATACATCCATGCATACGTATATGTCACGATATTATTTTTACGATGAATAAATAATTTTCAATATACCTATACGACTCAAATGTAATATTGATAGCATAATCGTAATATCTTATAAATATATCATGTCTATATATCTTTAGCTGATATAAATTCATATAAATAAATAAATTTTTGGTAGGTATATAATAAAATTATGTACCTATAAAATAAATGTATTTTAAGTCATTTTAAATAAAAATAAATAAATAAATAAATAAAAGTACGAGTAATCATAATTTTTCGAAATTCTTGACTCATTTTTCGTTGACAATAAAAACAAAAAAAGTAAAAAGACATTATTATGAGCAGAAAAATTGAATAACTCCAATACATATACGTATACTCTTGATAAGTTGTTTTGATAGTAAAACTAATGATAATTAATATAAATAAAATAAAGCACACACCACATTGATAACGTTTTGATAACGAAATTATTTAATTATTAATTACACCACTGTTGAAAAATGTAGAAAATTATATAAATTCGAGTATATAAATATGTCTTCAAAATGACGAATCGATAATATACGAAAATCGAAATTATAAATAAAAAAAAAAACATTTTTAAACTGTTGCCTCTCGACGCCTTATAAACAAACGTGTACATTGTATGTAAATATAGGTATTATTATTGTATCTACATTTAGTAGTTGAAGATTTCTATTGATTATCAAACTAGGAATTATAATTTTTATTCTGTCAATTGAATGAACACATTGCTCTAAATTTTCGCTCTCTTTAGAATTTGATTTCATTTTATTATTATTATTATATGAATATGTAGATTGTAGATACATAATAATTTTTTCTATTTTATATTTAAAAATTTTATAGTACCTATAAAGAATCTTTTGAATAATAATTTAAGTACTGATGTAGATATAGCTATTGTAAAAATATTAATAGAAGAGTAACGTAACGCATTGCACTACTTTCGAAATTGAACTGTGAGAATGCAATAAAAATAAATAAATATTGGATGCGTATACTCTACATCTAGTTAAACTAGATATAAATAAGCAGGAGGAATGCGATGCAATTTTTATTGCAAGTATTGTGAAAGAAATTAAAATACAAAAAATAATAATAATAATAATAAAATAAGCAAAAGAAAAGCTTTTTGATCGTTTTTATAAAGAATTATTTGTTTTTAATTTCTTTTCATGTATATTTTGAATACTGTTTTGGTTTTTATTTTTATTTTTTTGTTGAATCTACATACATATTATTTTTTATTTAGTTTATTACTTTCTGTCTTACTGAAAAGTATAAATATCTACAACATACTTAAATACATAATGTAGAATGTGTGTCTGGTGAGAAAATTAATATTATTTTAATTAGACTTCTTTTGAAAAAATTTAGTCAGTTATTTTTAATTATAAATTCACTCTCTATAGGAGCACATTTAACTAAAAATTAACAGAAAAAAAAAAATTTCAAATTTTTGTTCTCGTTCTCAAACTTTGTTTATAATTTAAACCTCGTATTAAATTTTACCTATAACTTTTTAAGTAAATGATTGAAATGTTTGAAGTGTAAAATTGTTGTACCTAGTTTATATCGAAAAAAAACAAATATTTTGGGGCCACTACCGCACCATAAATATATCAAAAATAGGTAGGTATGTATCCCTATACATACTGAAAATTTAATTATCATTTTATCGATCATTAATCAATCAACACATTTGGTTTTTTCAGTTTAAAAAGTTTGCATACAATTCATAACATATTTATAAAATTCCTCGTACCGTCTCGTCTATTTTTGGTCCATCTCAAAATAGGTACCTATATTTCTTATTTTTAAATATCTATAATGCTAGATTTTAAATCGAAAGAAGTGAATACGTGCCTATTATGAACTAAATCATAATTATTGAATGCTCATAATTTTATGAATATCTTGTCAGACATATCCATATTACATATTTTCATTTGATCTTTTCCCCTAATTGCGATATCTAAGCAAAAAATTTAAAAAAAAAAACAACAACAAAAAACTCCCTTATTTTGATAATACATACATTATTATCAAGGGATTGTTTTCAAGAGAATTTCTTTTATAAATTGTATTCACATGACAAAGTTAAATGTTCATCCGTATTATATGCACTCACACCCACATACATATATATAATATTAAATATTCATTGAGAATCATTTTGGAAAAGTGGAAAGGGACTTCTTCCTCAAAAAAGATATATTTTGACAAATACATTATGTTCCTATACATAATATAGTATATGCAATGTATATATTTTTTTAAAAACTTATTTTACTTTTATTTGTTCAGTTCGGTTTTTCTAATCTCTTAAGATTTTATAACAAATTCCTTAATTCAACTAAACTAGGTAGGTATAGGTATAAGATGTGTTATACGTACTCAAACCATCAGTTGATAGTTATAGCAGTTATAGGTATAACCAAATATAAGTGAATTGATGACAATACCATAAAGAAATTTTTGGATACTATTTGACAATGCTTGAATCCATTTTTTTTTTTTTTAGAAATCGGGAGGAAAAAGAAAATATTCCTATAAAAAAAAGGTACAAATTGAATTCAACCACCAAATTGTACATGCACTCATATGTAACAATTAAAAAAATTAATGTACCTAATGTTAGGTAGTGACATTTTTTTAAATAATGTATGGTTACCTAGATCCCGATAGATCATTAAAAAATTACTGAGCAAAATTTTTTATATCTTGTTTTCATCTACTTTTTTTTTTTTGCATTTAAAACTACATACCTACCTGTTTTATTACTGACCACTGTCAAAAAACGAAAGTTTATAAATTTTCTAGGATGATCTGTATAAAGATCTGGATATAAAGCTGAATTACAATTTGTATTTAAGTTTAATAAGCTCTGATCTAGGTAAGTAGATATATATATTTTCAGTTATCTAATTAGGATAGGTAGGTACCTATCTAAATTTGGGCGATCAAAGTGTAGATCGAAGTCCTAAATTAACCTTAAATTAGTTTAATGTACAATTGGACCTGACACAAATAAGTAGGTACCTATCTATTTATAGGTATAGTAAAAATTCTCAACGTTTAATAAAATTATGCTCATACGTATTTTACCTTACATAAGTAGGTACTTACCTGAATAATATAATAACCTACATAAATATTTATGTATAAAAATATTATATATATATATATATATGTATACTATATTATAAATTTGAAATTTTGCTCAGTCATTTACTCTTCTAATATGACAGAAAAAGAAAAAAAAAGAAAAACAAAAGTTTATTAACCTATATTATTATTGTTTCTTTTTTCACTAAGTTTTCATTTCGAATTTTTGTTTTTGTTTTTTTCTTCATATTTTTCCCATATAAATATATATTTTCATTCATAAAAAAATTATCGTATAATTCATTCATGTTTACAATGTTAAAGCCCTCTCTCTCTTTTTGCATAAATCATCAAATAAATAAAAACAAAAAGAAATGAAATTCACAAAAAAAAAAACCCTTGAAGCCATTTGATATGTTATACAAAAAATCTTTATAAACACATGAACATACAATATAATAACATTTTATAAAATTGTATCTCAAATTCTACCTGTTAACTAACTACATACATAATTTCCAATAATACCTTAACCAGAAAAATATTAATATGCAAATCCTTTTTAAATAATTTTTATAATTTCTCAACCCAATTAGAATTTTAGTTGTGTTGTGTTGTTGCTTTTTTATAAATTGACCTTATAATAAAATACAAAGAAAAAAAAAATCATCTCTAAAGTTTTTCGTACTCACAAAATTAATATCGAATCGAAGAGTACTTAACTACACTGTAAATATGTCTGAATTTGTATGTATACTTAATGTTCTCAATTCAGCTAACAAAACTAGATTGAAATATTATTTTATTATCATTTTATTATAGTGTATTTACTTACTTATCAATTCTTACCAAAAACCATAGTAACTTATAAAATATGCAATATAAAAAAACCATAAAAAAATTACAATTTTTTCTCTCGCTCTCCTTTTTTTCATCTATAAGATGTTTAAAATAAATACAATACAATACAATACAAACAATACACATTCGTAGTTCGTTTCGTACTTATATTAATTGTTATACTTTTTTTTTATTCAAAAGTTCAACTTTTCTCATTCTCAAATTTATTTTCCTTTTTTTATTTCCATAACATAATCGGTTATATTAACATTGTATCCTACTTTTTGTTTTTTTTTTTTGTGAAATGCACATTTCCTAAAAGTTTTCTAAAAACAATTCAATTTTCAATGAAATATGAAAATTAAAGTTGAATACAAAATAATTTGTATATACATAGTATTATGTGTATGTTAATCTATATCTCGTATTTTATTTATTATCAACAATAACACAAAACCCCTAAGTTTCATTCTTTGACATTTTCAAATATTTTATTGCTTTTCTTTATTGTTTTTTTTTTTTTTATTTTGTTTACCTTATTTTTTTACGACAACATTCTAAAATAATTAAAATTAAAAAGCTCTCTTAAATTAAATACTTGATATTTTCTCTTATTTTTTCATTTCAATTTTTTTATTATTTTATGTTGTTTTTTCTTCTTCTCTGTTCTTTCACATACTATATATACATATTACTTTTGATGTTTGCCTGTTTTTTTGTTTTTGTTCTGTAACTATCAATTTGCCGGTTATTGCACTACCAAAAAGTAAATCCTGACTGAATTTCTCAACACATAACATAAACAGAGTAACAAATGGAAAAATAAATAAAAAACAAAAAAATTAAAATAAACAAACCATAACGATAACGATAAACAAAAAACAAAAACAAAAAAAAAAAACAGCCAAAAGCATCCACCAAAAATTATAAAAAAAACCAAAGGAGAAAAATCTCTAAAACTTTATTTTTAATGTCCATGCTACCACGCATCAGGCAGCAGGAGCAGCAAAACAACAACTGAATCTCTCTTCTAAAATATAAAAAATAAATTTTCATTGAAATTTCATTGCTTTAAAAGTTTTCCCTATAATTATTCTATCATGTATGTAACTAAGTAAGTAAGTAAGGAAGTAACTTATTGGCGTGCAAAATTTTTATTACAAACTTGCTGAATATTCTTTATCACATTATTATTTCAAAAGGATAATATTCATACGCATGCATACAAATATATGTGTACATACTAATGTAAACGGAAAAGAAAAACCATATGTGAATCAATTCCTATTAAAAAAATCTTTTTTTATTTTTAACCATTTCCAAAATTAACTTACTTACTTATTTCTCATCAAACAATACACTTTCCCATACAAATGTTAGATAACGGTTTAAAAAAAATTATACCCGCAATGATAATATAAAAATGTATATTACTCTTTAACTAAAAAATATAATAACGGTATAAAGGAACGTACTACATATAGCGGAAGTGATAGCTAGCTAGTTTAATTCTCTTATACACCACCAAGTAACAAACAACAACAACAACAACAACAACAACAACAACAAAAGAAATGGTGAGGTGATCAATGAAAATAAAAAAATTTATTTACGAGAATAACAGAATTTTCTCATTTAAAACATAAAAAAAAAATTTCCTACTCTCATTAAAGGGGTTAAGTGGTTTAGTATGGTATATTAATGTTACTATCATCTTTCAAAGATTTTTCTTTTTTGCTTTTCTTTTGTATTTCTCTGCTCATATTGTTGTAACAGTAAATTTACTTTGATTACATTTTCTTATTACATATTATAAAAGTACATACACAACACACTAAGTAGTAAAACGCAAACGCAATTGGTCGCAAAAATACAATGTATTGATTTGTAAGTGTCATTCATAACTTATGTACATACAATTTGATAAGTCTAAAAGAAAATATTTAAATGTCAAAGAGAGATAAAATGTCAAATTTGGTTTTTCTTTTGGCGGGTAATATTTACTTATTTAATGGTTATATTTTGAATAATTTTTTTTTTGATAATACTACATTTAATTTTGAATTAAATATGAATATGTATATACCTACAATTCATATATTATGTAAATATATGTATTGAAAAACGAAAAAGTAATTTTCATTTTTAATAATTATTATTAAAAATAAATTTTTAAATTATGTTAGGTATAACGGATTTTTATTTTAATGGTGAATTATACAATAATACATCCTTAATTTCTTTCCTTAAATCTGAGTTAAACATGAATAATATAATCATTATTATTATTTTATATATAGACATAATGTACCTATGTAAGTATATACATATATATGTAGTATTAATAAATATAAGTATACATTATGTACATACAATAGTTTTTTTTTTTATATTTTTTTTATCCTTAACAACTAAACTGTTGTAAGGACTAACTAAAACTAACCTAGAAAAATGAAAAATATGGAAAATAAAAAAAAAACAAAATATTGTGTAATGATTTAACAAACAAGGAAAAACTTAATAAAAATGAAAATTAGAGGGGCATCGGCTATTCTTATTTTCATTTTCATTTCTTTTATTTTTCTTTTTTCGTTCAAATTTTTTAAAATTTTTCATACTTTATACTTTATAGGATACTATAATGTATATATATATCTGTATACATAATACTCTTCTATTTTTAATAATTTATATTTTAACGTTATTTTTGTTTTTAATATTTTTCTTATTTTCATTATTATTATAGTTAAAGCTCTCCTGAAAAAGAGAATCATACTTTTAATTTAAAAAAAATTAAAAAACAAAAAAAAGGAAAAACAGAAAAAAATTTAAATTGCATTTTCACATAATTTTAATCTACATTATATTATATTGTGTGTATGTTGGTACACATATAATATACTACCATACTATATAATATGAACGAACGATGATGTTTTTGAGACGCCGCGCTTGCTATCGAAATTGTATTAGTTTCTTTATGAATATAATCTTCAATGTGGTTGTTCCCTTGCTTTTCGCTTGCTTGCGTCTGTTCTCTCTAAATTGCGCTGTCGGTGGAATTTCATAAACGAGGAAATCGACCAAATTTCACGAATATATTTTATACTACAACGAATCCACTTCGTATTTAATCGTTATACAAATAGTATCATATTCGTAAATGTTCGGTTTTTTTGACTGAATTCCATTTTATAAAAAAATGGTTATTCGTATTGTGTTGTGTGTATGATATACAGAGTATATTGTATAGTATCTGTAGGATATATGGTATAGAAAAAAATATATATATATATTTTTTTTTAGTAAAGCTAGAGTGTTGTGTTGAGAGTTGAGTTGTAGAATAAAGATATGTATACAGAATACAAAATATATAATACCAGAGACGACGATGACAACAACAACAGCAACAGCAACAACAACGAGAACGACGACGACGACGACGACGACGAGTTTTAAAGCATTTTTTATATTTATTTTTCATATAAATTTTATATTTTGAATTTGAGGAAAGGCCTAACGAAACGAATTTAACTAAAATTTGAACTGACTGAATAATATAATGTTAAAAACTGGGAATAACAACAAAAATACCTTTAATATTTTTAAGTATCAGGAAAGTTAGTAAAGTATATTGCTTTGCTATTATTTCTATAGGTATAATACTGGTCGATTATTTGGTTGTTGGTATACTAAAGAAGATACTCGAACATAATATTTTTTGTTTGATAAATATTGTATTTCTATGTTAAAATGAAATTGGTTTATGAATACTTATAGTAGGTAGGTATAAATTTTAGTATAATTTTGATATGGAAAATTTTCGGCTTTATAGATATACAATATACATATATATACAAACATACATATTGTATGAATAAATGTATGTACATAACAATTTATGTGCTGTGTGCTAAATTTTATAATTTTTTCGAATGAGAAAAATGTGAAATGTGAACGAATGAAACAAAACGAATGAGAAGATATTATAATGTTTGTCGTTCATACATTATATCATTCATATATATTATAATATATATTATGTGATATAAAATAGAGTCTTATAAATTTATAATAATATACACAATATATAAAACGATATAGTATGGTCATAGTTGTTACTATATGTATATATACATTTAAAAATATTCGGTTTTTTGATGATGAAAAGAAGTACAAATCTTCTATAATATGAGTAGGCTACATAGAAATGAAAATTGTTGGAAAAAAAAAAAAAAAAAAAAATAAATGAAAAGCAAAAAAAAAATATATTTGGTATTAAAACCCAACATTATAATATTATAAATTTTATGCGCAGAGCACACTCTGGTGTTGTGTTTTGTTAATATTATTATTTTTTTATTTATGTTGATTTAAGTTGATTTTTTATTTTTTTTTTACCTATAATTTTTTGGATGAATGTAGGGTATAACAACGATTTAGTTTGATTGTCGTATACCAAACAAAAATATATAATAATATTAATAATAACAACAATGATATACCATCCATACGATTGTATATATGAGGGTAACCTTAATAAATTTACAAGAATAACAAAAATATTAATATGGCGTTCGTTCCTTTCAAACTTTTCGGTGTAGTTCGTGATGGCTCGGAATAATCAAGATTCAAGAATAGTTGGTTTGGTGAATGGAACGTTAAAATTGTTTTATCAAAATTAAATTATTATGTGGGGTACACATTTATCAGTTCAGTTGTCAGTTTGTCGACTGAACTGATAATGTGTACTATATACTAATGTCAGTCTAACTGGTGAAAATCAAAAATTCTTGATTTTGACTGGTTGTCAAGAAGACATCTGGGATTGAATTCTGCAAACAAATAGAATGTTCACTCAAAGTGTTCACTTTTCAATTTTGGTTCAAAAACTGAGAACTAGACATTTCTTTTTACAGTTTAAGTGCAAATTTTTTACACCGATATAATCAGTAGTAAATTTTTATTTATTCAAAAAATTAATTTTATCCCAAAAAAAAAACCAATTATTACAATTCAGCAAATAATTTTGGACTAAGCTGTGCGGAATCAAAATTAAAATGAGAATGAAACTTCATAAAAAAAATTTGCACACAAATAAAATTGTGCATGAAAAAACAGCCCATGCTTTCAGAATCCGACACCTGAACTGATAATCTGTATTGTACATTTTGACACACAAAAAAATAAAACATTCCTTTATGTTCCAATTATAGATTTTTAATATTGAGGATATTTTAGAGTTAAGAGTACAAGTTAAATTAGAATTAAAATTTAATTTCAAAAATTTAAGTTGAGAATAATTTTATTTACTTTTGTGAAACTCCTCGTTTTTATGATAATCATAAAAATATTTCTATGTTGGAACTACGAGGGACGATGAATAATTTTTTCTCTGGATTTTTTAAAAGTATAAAATAAATGCTGAATTTTTGTACATTTCCATGCATATATTTATATTTATTGTATATATATATATTATTATAAGTATGCGTATATTTATTTGGATGAATATAATTATTGCTGATTTGATTGTTGTTGTTGCTATTTCTATGTTTTTATTTATTTCGATTGTTTTTGTTGTTCTTGTTGTTGTGTTGATTTTAATATTATAAAATGATGAAAATTATTGTTGAAAGAAAACAAGTATAATAAAAAATGGAAAAATAAAAATAATAAGAAAAAAAAATGAACTTGGCGCATGGTTTTTCTAAAATAAATTTTTACAACAAAATGTTGTTATATCTATTTTTTTATGTTGCGGTTAAGTGTAATTTTACGAATACATACATAGATACATAATATAATAAACACATAGATATTTTACACTGAAAATCTAAATAAATAAATAAATAAAATTTCAAATAAAATATGTTAGTTAGTTGGTTACATGATGTAGATTTTTCATACTTTTTTTATTATTATTTTTGTTTTATAGGTATAAACAGTTATTATTTTTTATTATTATTATTTTATTTTGTTTAGAAATAATTTTGCAACTACTAAAAATTGTTATTCATCAGCAAAGTAAAACAATACAAAAAAAAAAAGCAAAACAAAATAAACAGGAAAATTATCAGAAAAAAAGCAGAAAATAATAATAATAATAATGATAATGATAAAAAGAAAAATAAACAAACTGAAAAAAGAAAAAAAAAGTTTAAATAAAGCTTTTCAACAAATCCGTCATACAATACTAGATGTCGCTATTATTGACTTAATGTAGGTGGAATTTTACCATTTTTAGCATAAATATGTATGTACATTGTACTTATATATTGTAGGTATATATATATATAGATAAATTTTATTTATGAATCATTTAACAATTCTTTTAGTAAGGGTTTTTTCTTTTTTTGTTTAAATAACTTTAAAAGAATTTTTTTGTTTTTGTTGTTGTTCATTTTAGTTTCCTTGACTATAAACGATTTTTTATTTTTTTGTGGCATACACTTACGCATGTTACGTATAGATATACGATCATGTTCATATAACCTAAAAATATATATTATAAGCAATTAGCTAGCTCTTTTAAATTATTCTTTAATTATTTGATTACAAAATATGATGTAAAATGTATCGTATTTAATTTATAAAATATTAATTGGGTAAGCATGGAAAATTAAACTTGTACCAGAGACAATAATTACAGTCTCTGCTTGTACAAAATCATTATAAATAGTTTTAAGTTATGTTAATGAAAATCGGATAGGTGCTTACAAGAAATAGAAAAAGGAGGACGATTAAGGAGTATAAGAGAATCGGTTTAATTGAAAACCGTGAAAAATTAACCAATTTGTACAAAATAATCAGAACTGAATTATTGATTTAGAATGATAATAAATTCAACAAACTTCGATGGACAGGATATTTGGAGAATATGTCAGATATTTAAATCATATATATATGATCGTATACTCGATTTTGTAAAATAATTTGTTTATAATAATTCTTCGGAATATTAATTTGGTTCTTGCTATTTATAATTCTGATTCTGTATGCCATCCATGTATAATAACATATTTGATCACTTTGGATTCTATATTGTATCGTATATTATCAGTAAAAAAAAGTGCTTCATAACCGCATTCTCTGAGAATTCACTTCAGGCACAGTCACATCAATTTTTTTCCAATTTTCGTTATACATATATGACAAAGTGTTTGAGACTTCCAAATTATATACCTAACAATATACATATGTTAATATATATATATATATATAAATATACATAATCACAAATTAATAATATATGTGATACAATATTATCATATAATTCATAAGTTCAATGATAGTTTCGTAATGAATTAATAAATTAACTTAAGACATAAATTCCTATCATTCGAGAAGCAAAAAAAAATCGAAAATTTTAATATTCGATAATTTTAATTTTATATTAAATGACCTGACATCAAATTTATATTAAATTTCTAGACTTTCAATTTAAATTTATAATAAAAATATAATGTACAATTATAATGAGAGAATATAATTTAAAAAAGAAAAATATGTTAAAAAAATAAATAAATAATAATAAAAATGCCGTGTCGTAGAGCTGGAGCTGGTTTCTTTACTTAATTGCTTGCCTTTTTTTTTCTTATAATGATAATGTAGTCATTTTACTCGCATTACACTCAAATCAAAACTCAAGGTATATTATATTATATTGTATCTATCGTATATATCTTATGTGTATTAAGCAAGAAAATAATCAACATAGCAATATATAATATGCAATAAGCATTTTTTTCACGTTGTTGTTGTTGTTGTTGTTGTTGGAAGCACATTACGTGTTAGCTAGCTAGGCCAATCATCAATAAAAATATTTTTCATTTATTATTTTATTTTTAAAGCTAAAATATTAGCATCAGCATCGCAAAAGAAACGATGAAACACTTGGACGAGATTCAAAGTTCGAATATAAAAATTGTTTTTTTTTTTTTCAACAAAAAGCGCCAAAGCAAAATGAAGAAAAAAAAAAAAACTTGAAATAATAAGGAATGAGCAACAGTTTGGTAACATTTTCTGTTTTCTTTTTTTTTTTTTATTGTTGCTCTATGCCTGCTTTTTATTTTTACGATACAGAAGATTTTTTTTTTTGTTTTTTTTTTTTGTATTTTCAAAGCTTGAAGGAGACCTTGCTTTATAACTCACAACAATTTTTTAACTTTATTTTTTCGCTTTTCTTTTGCTTTGTCGTTGGCTTTATTATAAACGAATATTATTTATAATGAATGTAGGTATATACATGAGTATATATGTATGTATAATGAACAAAATAATATAAAAATGTGGGCAGAGACCCATAGAATGTTCGATTCGGATACAAGTGAACAAAAATTTGTAAATCCAATAAAAAAAAAAAATAATAATAAGATATATCTATAGATATTTTCATAACTTAAACGTATGTACATACATCTATCTATACAACAACATTATAGCAGTATAACAAATAATAATTTTTTTATATGAAATTGATGATGTTGATATTGTTAGTATTGATATTGATAATGTTGCTGCTATTGATGATGATGATGATGCTGATGATGATGATGATCATGATGGAAAAATAAAGAGAATGAAGCAATATTATAGGTATTATGTTTTATAATTTCAAGTATGAGACGGTTCGTATTTGGTACGTACAAAACGCCACTATGAAATATTTTTTAAAGACTTAAAATTATACAACTATACAGATATAGATGGCGTACATTATTTTCTTATTCTCTTTATTATTATTATTATTTTTGTATGCTTTTTTAGCTATAGATAGTATGAATGAGATCTTATAGTGAAATATTTTAGAGCTGCTGCGTAAATATATACTTTTGTATAATACTGTACCTATACTTAATATATAGAAAATAACATGGATATATATGAATATATATTACTGGTTTCTTGGTTAAAAAATAATTTTTTTTATTCATTATTGCGAGGAAAAACAAAAAAAAAAAAACAAAGAAACAATTTTTTTAATATTCAAAATAAAATAAGAAGAAAAAAAAATTAAAAGAAAAATTATCTAGCTGTAATATGAAAAAGCTATTATATATGTAAATATGGTGTATATTCATATTTAGAAATACTGTAAATATATATATATATATATGTATCTTCATGGAAAGTACTTGATTATTTATGATACACACAGTACTCTGTAGCACTGTTTCCATGATTTCATTTGTTTATATTTTATAAAGTAGCTACATTTCTATCTGTAGTATGTGTACATACATTACATATATTGTACATTGTTATAGTCTATCAACAACAGTATCTTGAGTTTTTAGCTAAAGGCAAAAATATATAGCGAAAATTAACACACAATATTAGATATTATTATTATTATTATTTTTTGTTCTTGTTTTTGTTATTCTTTTGAGCAGGGATGAGCTTAGATTTTTAGAAAATTAGCTAGGAGTTTATTTTGAATAATAACAATTTTAAAAATAAAAATTAAATATGTATGTAGGTACAGTACATATTATAAAACTATTAACTTTAACAAATATTTCATGGAAAATAGAATTTTTTTTTTAATTTGAAGCTTCAAACTAAAAAGGGGGAAAAAAACAAGAACGAAAAAAAAAAATAATTAGAATAAAAATATGTATGGTAATAATTAATTTGGAAACAAAAGTTAGCTTAAATTGATTGGTTTTTCAATAGAACACTAATCAAAATAGTTCTGTTATGAAAATTAAAAAAAAAATACATATATATATATATATATAGAAATTAATGAAAATTTGATCCTGCCTTCTGACATTAGTATAATATTGATGAACATTATCATTAAAGTGAATATTTTTGTTTAAAACTTAACATAATCTAACATTAAAAAAAAAAATTATTACATTTATGAATTATCTCAATTATAAGTTGAATGCTAGCTTCATAACGGATTTATAAATTTACTTAAGATGTACAAAAAATAATTAGTTGCGTCTCATATTCAATTAATTTCGTTAAAAATACATACTCAACGAAAAAAAAATATCGGAAATTTTTGATATTAAACATCTTGTTATCAATTTTTTGACAGTTAAATCGAATATATCTCTTATGTTAATTATGTCAAGTAGTCTTCAGAAACGACTATCAACGTCTTTATATTTTAATTTTTTCTAACTACACTGAAATCAAAAATTTTTGGTCAGTTAGATGACAGTGAACAAAGATGACAGTTAGATGACAATGACTAAAGATAACAGTGAGATAATTATCGAAATCGGCATAATTATTTATCAAAATATTGAATAATTAAACATAATTGTTTTGTCTTCTTGTGATCCTATAGGTACTAATTGTTGTATGATGCCATTGAATCATTCTGTCTAATGTTTATCAAAAATTTTTATCAACATTTTTATCAAAATATAGGATTTAGCAACAACTGTTTTTTAAATAATCTATTTTTTATGCAGTAGTATAATTTTTGAACATTAAATAGTTTTCAAACAAATATGTTTGTCTAGAAAATCTATTACCAAAGTCTTTCCGCAAATTCTAGCTTAAATTTTTAATACTAATATGTACTTTATTTTATTTATACATTTTCATACATATACATAGAGATATAACAGTACTAAAATTTTAATTAAATTCTCCTTCTTACTTTTGTGTAAAACTTGGTTTTGAAATTCATATTAAATAGTAAATATATATATAATTTAAATGTAAAAATGTACATTGATAAATATGTACATACATATTATTACATACATACATATGTATATCCTTGATGATACATAATATTGGTATATTTTTAATTTCTACATAATAAATCCTTTTAATAATTTTACTTTAAGTATAGATTTAAATTAATAATTTAAATATTAAATTATTAGTAAATATCTGTACTTAAAGTAAGTTCAATAATTTCATTTTCTCACATTCCAAAATATCATATATCAAAAAAGAAAAACAAAAAAAAAAAACATCCACCCAACACAGTTTCAATTTGTTTCTATATAAAAAAGAATTTTATCTAATTATTCTGTTAAAATAATAATAATTAAAGTTTAATGAAAATTATCCTTTTTAAATAATTTAAAATATTTTAAGGTATACCCATACATATGTATTTTAAAACATATATTCTTTATATACACATTACATGCATATACATTCATATTATATAGAATATTTGAATTATTTTTAAGCTTTAAAACAATTTAATGTGAACAAATACGAACTATATATAACGGTGATTATAATAAAATAAAATAAAAACAAAAAAATGTATATTTTGTTTTTATTTTTATTTTCATTTTTTGATTTTTATTTATTTGCTTGTATCTATAAAGGTAAATCTGTAAATCTATTCGCATCTTATACTTGTATACCTATTAAAAAAAAAAATGTTTATTTCTGTTTTTCTTTTTTTATCTAAAGCAGTTAAAATGACCTTGCAAATGAATAACCGTACTACTTAGTTAAAAAAAAAAAAAAAGAAAAAAAATTAAATCAAAGAAAAAAAAACACGATTAAAAAAAATTTTGTTTTTGATTTTCAACCAGAAATTTGGACAACCCTGAGATTTGATTTGAACAACAAAAAAAAAGAAAGAAAGAAAAAACGTTAAAATAAAATAGAATACGAAAGATAATATGCAACGTGGTGTTTAAAATGGTTTTTAAAGTGTTTTGACTTAATTTTTGAGGTAAATCATATTTAAAAAAAATATATATATAAGTACGTTTGGAAATAGATTTTATAAGATTTAATAAAAACATTATGTTTTATCTATAGATAATAAAACAGTTAATGTATTTTAAAACATACGCCTTGGTTTAGAATATTTTTTTTAGAATATTTGATGTTTTCGTCTATAAAACGAGCAAAAATAATTCAATTGAATAATCGGATAATTCTATGTGAGACGAAATTCGTTTCTTCTACTAGACAATCGATATCGCAAACAACACTAAGCAAAGTAAACGATTCAAGAGGCAAACGTCCTGATGATGTGCTTCTAATAAGATTACTAATAACAAAAATACGGTTCTTAAAAAAAACTGTTTCGTTAAAGTAAAGCCTGAAATCTAATGAAAACCACACGACTTTGTCGTCGACAAAAATTTGATCAAAATTCAAAATTTGTTGTTGCGACATTTCATTTTGACAGTTCTAAATTATTAAATTATAAAAATGTTTTTCTTCTTGTTTTTGAATGGTTGTTTGAAAATGAAAATGAAAATGTCGCATTCATTGGACTTGCTATTGAACTTGTATTCTATGTCAACAATCTAGGACGACAATGTCGGGTCGTTTTCAATTAACTTTAGACTTAAACCTAAATATTTTCGTTAAATTGATTGATAAAATTAAAATTTAGTTTTAAAGAAAAAAAAGTTAACCTTTTTCTTTTTTTTGCTTTTTTATATGTATGTAGTTGAGAATGAGAATGAATGGCGTATGCCACATCATGAAAACGGAGCTATTCAGTGTGATCTCTTTTTGCCTATACACTATTTTTTCTTCAATTTTTTTTCCAACTATTCAAATAAAAAAAAAATTTTTTTGTAAAGATTACCCGCAAAAATTAGGTATATATGTACCTATTGGTACTTTGTTAATGGATTTAACAAGTTTGGTCAGAAAAATAAACTTTTGCTTTGTCTTTTATTTTGTAATTCTTCAATTTGTCAGTGTTGTTGTTTTTGAATATACAAAATGTATGTAGCCTCAAATATTATTACTCCAACAATTTTACCTTCTATATTCATCAATTGAATTCAAATTAAAAATTTCAGATGTTTGTTTGGAAACAAAAAAAAAAATAAAAAAAAAAATAAAGCTTTTGTTTAAAATGATTGTTTTAGATAAAATAAATATGTTGTACCAACATAATTTTAATATGTTACATATTCAATTTTTAATTTTTTATATATTTGGAATTTTTCATGAATTAAATTAAGAAAATAAATGTATAAGATTTACAAATTACATTTTTTATCTATTTAATGTAGTTAAAATTAATAGTAAATAAATTAAAAACAAAAAACTAAATTACGCTTAGACAGTTTAGATTATTAAATATAGAAGTTCTAATCAATCAGTTCAATTGAAAATGTCTTCAGGATCAGGTTTAGGCGGTTATAATTTTGATACATATATGTAGAAATTACACATATTTCGGGATGTTACAATAGGCGTGAATAATAATTAGAATATCTATCTACGTTTTTAGTTATACCATACTTTTCACCTTTTATACTTAATTAATTGAATCAGGGTAAATCTTGTTTTTTTCATTGTATAATACTAATTAGGATTACTGATAGTTTTGACAGCTTTTTTTTTTTTTTTTTTTTGCTAATATTTGATATTTGATCAGCTTACAATACAATATTTTAATGCATATTCATAGAATAATTAATATATCGAAATTTATATACAACAAAACAATGAACAAAATTCAGGTTGAAAAATTTGATTTGTACACCCAACATTCCAACAATAATAATTGATTTACCTTAATATCCAAAATATAAATAAAAATTAAAAAACGAAAAATTAATTTTGTGTAAATGCTTCTTTATTTTATTCTTAAATATTTTTTGTCTTTTTTGTTTAAATTCATTTCGGTATATGATGCATAGCATACTCAATTCATCCCATATAAAATACCATCATCAGCTGTTGCTTTGCGTATAATAAAATTAATTTGCGTTTAAAATGTTTTAATTTTTATTTATACTTTATATTTTTATATTTATTATTTTCGATAATAAAAGGTAATATATCCATATTATTGGTGGGTGTGTAAATTATTTTACTCTCAATATTTTTATAATAATTTAATTAAATTAAATATTATGTATATTGAAATAAATTAATATGTATGTGTAAATGTGTGCACAAAAATTATTTTACTGACCTCATCTACTTATATAAAAAGGATTTACTATACAGTCTTTGCCCAAACTTTAATAATACAATTACATTTCTACATATATATATATTATAATAATGATATAGGTATGTTATGTATATATATGCATTTCACATAGTAAGAATAGTAATAATAATAATTTTAAAGATTAAATTCTTGCTTTATTATTAAAGTTGAAAAGGTAATGACGTGTTGTTAATACCTGCACTTTAAAGATATATGTGTACATTTTAATATCCTTAAGTGAAATTATTTATACATGTATGTATGAATATATACCAGATAATTTACGATATAAAGGATCTCTGATATGCAATTAATATAATCATTCCTAATATGTATGTATAAATATAAGTATTATGTATTATATACATTTTTTTTTTTGATATTCTTCCGTTTGTTTGTTTTTTATATTCGCTCGCCTTAAGTTAAAATATTTTACGGTACTATATTGTGTATTTATGAACTACATTTATATGTTCATATGATATACATATTTATATATATATATTGATACACCTATTCAATGAACCTGTATATATTCAAAAGGATTAGATAAGAGTATAGGAGTATAAAAGAATAAAACAAAACAATTTGTTTTATAGATATAGGTATGTGCATATGGACAATTCTTAACTCGCGTGCCGTTTTTTTTTTTTGTCTTTTTTTAAAATTTTTTTTTTTGTCTGTTAAAAAAAGCTTTTAACCCTTTTCTTTTTCTGTTTTAATTTTTTTTTTCCGATTTATCTGTTCTTTGTTTTGTTTTTGTGTGTTTTTAAAGGAGAGAAAATTCGTCGAGTAATAAAAAAAAAAGCCCATAAATTGTTTAAGGGAAAAAGAAAAAAAAAACAAAAATTTTCTTTTTTTCTGTTTTCTTATGACGTACGATTTTCTTACTATCATAAAAAATGCTTGATTTTGTACTATAGATTTTATTTATTAATTTTTTATTTGTTTGTTTTGTTGTGGCGCAAGATGATGATGATGCGATGTGATGATAATATACAATTATCATTTATTTTTCTATTTTATACTTATTGATGTTCAAATAATGATAATTGATATTGATAATAACAAAATTATTGCATATATATTATGTATATAAATTGATTTTGATATTACGATAATGATGATTATGATGATGATTGAAAGCTTCTCATATATTTTAAATTGAATAGTGCGGGTATATGAATCCTTAAAGTAAATATGAATTCTATATCAGCTGTTTTCTCATAATAAATTCTTTTTTTTTTTGCTATTTCTCGTGAGTCGTGAGAGTATTTTGAAAAAAAAAAATATGAATGAATTTTGAATTAAAATGAAATAAAAATAAAAACGAAAGAGGAAAAAAATTGATGGCCAGAAAGGATTGTTTGTAAACATTTCAATAGATTTTATCATACATAATTAATGTTTATTATATAGGTAACTGTGTGTGTATACATCATAGGTAGTAGAGTGCAAATGTTTTTAAATTTTATTTGTAGGTAATTATTGTTTTTCGGTCAATAAATCGTATATCTATGTTGAATAAATAATTTATACTTTTTTTTATATATAAACGGTTTTTTACATCATTTACACAAAAATTTTAATGTATAAATTTTAAATTAAAATATTTTAGTGTCAAATTTGCTCTAAGTTGGCTCTAGATGAAAATTTTTCAGTTTGATAAAAATAAAAATTGTAGGCAAATGTTTCATTAAATAAGTAATTAATATATTTAATTAGAAGAAGACACTTCGAAGACAACTCAAGAAAATTGTTTTACAACCTGCAATTTATTTTGTTGCATAACAACTTGCAAAAAAACAATTGGTAGAGAGACGCAAGTACAAACGTTTCTCAAACAAGACTTTTCAAAAAAAAAAAAAAAACAAAACAATAGATTAATGAGGGTTGAATTGTTTTTTCAGTCCTTTAGGACTTATAGGACCTCAACATATTTTTTTGTTTATTTCAAGTCTTTAGTAGATCATCCAGTGCAAAATACCATATGCTCATATTACAAAAGCAAGTATACATAATGTAAATATTTTAAATTCACATAAACTGAGTACATATAATTTATAATTTTATTAAATTTAATTAAACATAAATTCAATTAAATTTTCATAAATACATTCACTTACAATTATTGTGTTATATTTATATTGTTATATATAATTAGTGCATTTTTATAATTTTTACTTAATAAAATATAAAATATTTGGAAAAAAAAATACTTAAGTAGGTAACATACATTATTTTTCATTATCTGTAAAGTCTCATCACATTCAATATTCAAAGATATGACCTTATGATTACTTATCCCAATCAAACCTTTTTAATAGCTTTATTTTTATATAACTATCATTTTGTAGTTTTATTAAAATATTAAATTATATTTTAGAAAATATAATAAAATTTGAGTTATTAAATATATAATAGATACATATGTATGTATGTATTTATAGATTTGAAATTTGAAATTTGAAATTCAAAATAATAATTTTTGGAATAATGAACTATTAAGTTATTAAATTTTAATTTATATTATTAAATTTTTGTTAAAAGTTATTGAATTTTAATTGATTTAGATTTAAATTTTAGTAGATTAATAATAATAAGAATTACTATTTTAAAATACTTACATGTAGGCATTATAATATAGGACATAGGTACATAATATATAAAAATATGAGTGAGATATTAGATAAAATAATATCAGGATACATATGTACATATATATAAAATATCAAATATAAAATAATGTGTTATGCGCTGATGTTTCAGCAAAGAATATCAATTAGTTGAATATTCTTTGGTTTTATTCTCTAATTAGATTTGTATTCTGTATTGAACGGCTTTTGATGAACATTTTTATTTTTGTTGAACACAAAAAATATTCCATTGGGATAATATTCTGTTTAAAAATTGAAAAGTAAATGTCACATTTCTAGATTATAATATAGAGAGAATTCAAGAAGAAGAAATGTTTAACTTTCCATTGAAAATTTTAAAATATATGTATATTAAATCCTAATGTGTTTAGATGCATGTATGCTACTAATATTATATAGTAATATAAATTATTTCTTATATTTGCGTAAAATCATTATATAAAAAAAAAGCAATTTACGTTATTATTACACTTAATCAGCTACAAAAACATTATACAAGGTAAATATAAATATTTTTCAGTTTTTTCTATTGTAACTCCCACACTATTGACGTCATCGTTTTAAGTCGTTTTAAGCGTTTATATTGTTGTCATATATAAATACAGTAAATCAATAAAATTTATTTATTTACTTATTTTGGTTTGTCTTTTTGCATTATGAATCATTTATTTTCCTAGACTTGTATGTATATATACATAATACATGTACCTACATATATATAACTTTAGTGTTTTTATTCTTTTATTTTATCTTATCTAAGTAGTAGGTACCTACATTTTATTTTTCTTGAAAATCTTATTATGCATCACCTTAATAATATATTAATCATTATCATTGTTGTCATCATCATCATAATCATTTTTATGAAGAGACGAAGAACTAAAGTCGATAGAAAAAAACCCCAGAAGACTTTTCCACTTTAAAAATTGTAGCTATTTTAGAAAAGACAAGAAAATATAAAAAATCAACAAAACTTTTGTTTTTGTTTTCCAAACAAAATCATATGATAGAATCCTATATATGGACCTACATAATATTATATAATATATGTGCAAAATTACTTAGTCTGAAATCATCAGATTTATTCAATTCAAAAAATTCATTTTGTCACATACAAAATATTATTATACATGTGCATAATATGTATGAAAGTAGTATTGGTACATTTCTTTTTTTTCCAAATTACATGACGTATGAGCTCTATACTTTTTTTTTTTGTGTTTTATTTGTTCAATTTTTTGTCACTTCTATTTTTTATATAACGACAATAACCTTCGACATTCATCAAGTGAATTTGAATGATGTACATCCATACATATTACATATCCAGATATATACATATTTGTATAAATATAAAAATTCAACTAAATTTCATCGCATTTTCTAAATTTATTCATACATACAGCAAATAAACATACCCATGACATGCATATATGTACATATATACATTTTATATTCCTTTTGTTTATTTGCGAAAATTCTATTGTAAAAGATATTCGCAATTGCTTTAATCCTGCAATACTTTAGTAAATAATAATATACAGCACAATCTTTGGTATAATAATATACGAGGAGGATATTTATATGTTTATTTATATGCTTCATATATATATATGTATATATTATATATTTTTATATTTTTATGGATAATTGTAAATTGCGAGAGCAAAATTGTAGCATGCAAGTTGGACAAGTCGCGTGCTCTTTATAATTTTTTTTTTTTTTTATAAAAGAAAATAAAAATTTAAAAAAAAAAAAAGTAAATTCATATTACTATTAGTCACTGTTTACATATGTACATATATATGTTATGTATATATATATATTCTTCTTCTGCTGCTTTACTTAGAGTTCTACTCTTTATTATTATTTTAATGTTGGTTCCCCCAAAACACAAAAAAATGAAAAATGTAAACATGCATGTTATTTTTTTTCGTCCTTTTGCAAATAGACATTCATTTGAACACATATATATTCAGTTATATTTGACATAAAAGGGATTTTCAGGAATTTATTTGCGTTACTTTTTTTTGCGAATTTTTTTTTTGATTTGATGATTTAAAAAAACTTTAAAGATTTATCAGAAGATTGATTTTTTGTTTTTGTAATTTTTTTTTTTTTTAAAGAGATTATCAATGAAATTTTTACGCTATTTTTGTTTTTATTTTTAAATTTTTTTTTTTTTTATTTATAAATAATAGTCAATGTCACCCAATTATAACAACAAGGATGTGGTGGTGAATTTAAAGTAATATAATATATACATTTATTTATGTATATATATGTATGTAATAATAATAATAATATAGTGTAAGGATTTTTATGATGATTTATTTATTTGTTTTTGGTTTTTTTTTTTACAATTTTATTGTTATTACTTGATTGTCAATTGAAAACATAAAAAGAAAAAATGTAATTCTAATTGGACAATAAAAATTTAAAGAGTTTTAATGATGGATACTATAATAGTAATAATGAAATTTTAAAATGGATTTTGGTTATAAAAATTTGAAATAATTTTTCATTTCAAGGTTAGAAATTATTTACTGGTTATACCTAGGTACCTGTAAATCTAAAATTTGATTTTGATTTTCCTTGATGATATTTTTCTGTAAACCTAGAGTTTGATTTTGATTTTTCGGTAGAATTTCGGAAAATTACAAAAATCAAAGTGCGACCAGCGAATTAGTTAAAATTTTTGATTGAATATAATCAATTTTTTATATATATATATATATATATATACATATATATATAATATGTCTGAATAAATTTTATAATATTATGTCCATCAATTAGTGCTTATAGCTCTTCTTTTGATTTTCGTATCAAACATTTTCAAATACTTTTAATTTATTTTCATCATTGATTTTCATTGTCAGGCTTCGCAGTTGTATGTTACAACTCCGGTTGCATTATGGTCTTATAATATATTATTAATGTAATTGTCATACCTATTTTAGTTATTTTGTATTAACGTTTATATAAGAAAATTCTTCTATCATATTTATCGTTTTTTACCATTACGCCACACAAAAAAAGTCCTATCATATAATATTAAAATATAATTAAACTACGTCATAACTTTCATAACTTTGCTTTGTTAATTTTATACATATATATTAATTCGTATACACATTGTTTTTTTTTACTCCAGTCGAGTTTTAAATTTGTATAATAAAAAAAAATTTTTAAAATAAAAATTTAACTTAAAACTTTGCTGTCTTATATTTAAATTGGAAAACAAGCAGGGGCAAAAAGTCACTATGCAAAACAATAAAGAAATTATTTAGTGGTTTTTTTTTTTAAATATGTTTCAAAACAAAAATATATAATATAATATATATAATATATCGTATTACAAGTTCATTTAAATATTTTGATACAACCATAAAACTGATCCAAAGGGGCTGGTACTTTTTTTTATTAAATAAATAAATGTAGAATTGTAAATTAGAAATTGGTTAATCGAAAGCACTGAGAAAAATATGTATTGTTTTCGAAATAAGTGATAGACAATTCGAAATTTTATTTTGATATAAGTACGAACTCTATATCTATAACTATATTTACTAATTATAGTAATTGTGTTATGACTTTGTGCAAGCAGTTAGTGTTTTGGTATTAAAAAATAAATAAAATCCGAAAAGTATTATAAATTTATAAAAGCTTGATAATTCTTTTTAATTTTAACTATAATCAATCACCATTTTGAAACTTAGAATTTAGATATATTGTAAAATTTAAAATTTATTCGAAATATTTTTTTATATGTTTGCTTAGATGTCTGTGTCATCTTTTTTTAAGTATAATAGGTCCGAATAATAACTTAAGATATCATCACTGTTCTGTAATTCTATTCGTGGGGCATAGGGAAAAATGTTTAATTTACAAATTTGGTTGATAGTTATTAAGCGTATAATTTAAAAAAATTAAAATTTTTCGATAGATCAATCTTCACTCAAAGGGAGATTAATTATCAAATATTTCTATAATACTACATACAATACAATATTCTACAATTTTTACTTAAACTAATAAGTCTCTGTAAAATTTTTCTTTATTTACTTAGATAAATAAATTTATTTAAAATTTCGATTAAGTCTGAAGTTTAATTATTCAATTATTTTGTTAGATAATTTACTCTGACTACTTATAAATTACATTTATATATATATATAAATATGAATGTGTATATACAAATTACTGCAAATATGTTATAAAGAATATATTTTATATAGAATTTATGTCAGAATTAAAGCTGTTAATTTTTCAAATAAATTTTCTATAATAATGAAATTAAAAACCGGTTTAAAAACTGATGATTGTTGAATATTAATTGATACCTTCATTTCAATTTAATATATATATATATATATTTATATACATTTTTTTAAATAATATTATCAAATTCCAGAAGCTGGATAAAATATTAATATGTACTAAATTCCATAAAAAAATGAAGTTACAAAAAAAAAAAAATGGTAACTAAAATTCTATACAGAATAAATTACATTGGTGATAGTCAAAATCAAAATCATCTTCAAAAACTAATGTCAATATTTTAGTTTTTCTTTTGATGGCGCCTAAGAACTTAGTTTCAACCTTCTCTATAATCCTCCTCCTTCTCCTCCATGTTGTGCAGTTATTGTTCAGTTTGTTAAATTTTTATAAAATTAAAAGGATTAATGTTGTCACTGTAGGTACGCATCTCAAATAACTGAATCGATATTTATTATTATTTATTTGAATTAATTAAAATGTGAAGAATTTTATTTTTTATATTTTTTTTTCCTTTTCTCTATAGATTTGAAATTTGTAAATATTAATATGTAATTTTACATATTAAATTTTACGTATTAAACTTTTGCATTAAAATTCGTTTTTTGCTAAATTTAAAATAATAAATTTGTAATGTAAAATTTTTACAAGTTAAACTTTGGTCATATTATAAAGTATATAAAGTAGGTATTAATATAATTAATATTTAAAAGTAAAAAAAAAAAACATTTTAAAAAATAACTTTTTTTTTATATTTTATTAGATATAAATTAAATTTTAAACTGAAATTAATAAATAAATAAATATTTAAAACTTTAATTTAAAAACAATCAAACAAATCAAGTTGAAATTCAACAAAATAAAATAAAAATATACATTTTTTAACTTCTCCAATCTTAATATCTGATTACTTTGCTTTAGATCTTTTAACGCTTAATAAATGGGGTATAGTATAGTTTGTCGAATTCATTTAAAAGTTTAGACAAGTTGTCAGGCATATAATTTGCTCCATAGTTTTTAAATAAGATGAGGAAAATTTTGATAGAAGAGACTGTGTGATATTTCATATTCTTTAAATAAAAAAATATATATAATGTTTATATATAAATACTATAATGTTTAAAATTTACACAAAAAACGTTTATTATAATATACCTATACAATATTAAAGGGTTTCCGGATCTCTCGCACTTCCATTTGATATTCACACTAAAACTCGCACTAAATTTATTCCTAAAAACTCCGAAATTTTTTTAGTGTGTCCGAAAATACTCACACTAAATCTGTCTATATCGCACTTCATATACCACCCTAAATATCTTTTTTTTTTTACTAAAAATGATCATAAATTTATTTTCAATATAATCTAATCATACAAGGCCTCCACATACTCTAATTACGCATGTGCACTATATAATTAAACATTTTTTCATTTTTATTTTTATATATATATATTTTTTTACGATCTCTTTCTGAGAAAAATCCTTTTTCAATTTTATTTTAAGGATATTATCTATATATAGATAGGTACATATATATATATATATATATATAAAAAGTGAAGAGAACTATTAAGCTTACATTAGTATAAATAAATACTGTATAATAAAATATATAACAAAAACAACAAAGCATTATCAATTATCAAAAATCAATTTTATTCTGTTTGGACAATAAAACACCTACCTTCATTCTATTCTTAATTTTTGCATCTTCACTAAAACAAAAACAAAAAAACATAAAAATTTTCCTAAATATTAATTTTTGTTTTTTTGTTTTTGTGGTTTTATTTCATTTTTCTTTTTATCCAAATGAAACAATTTTCATTATCAACTTTATATATACATACATATATGTGCGTGCGTATATATGAATTTATACATATAATATAAATTTATATGCGTACATATACATAATTATAATAAAAAAGTTATTGAGGTATTATCATTTTTCTTCGAAATTGAAAATGTCGCAAAGATATTATCCTTCAATACAACTTATATCCAATTCTATACTTTCTTTTCATTTATACACATTTATATGAAGAATGTATATTAAATCTATACCCACTTTTATTTTATGTAACACTTTGTATATACGTACCTATATTTTTATACTCGTAAAACCGAAATATGGAATGGGATATAGATATAGATGGGTAGAGGGTGATGTGGTGATGATGATGATAATATCAATGGAAATATATACCATATCTAAAAATCCTTCTATATTTTCAGGACTTCAAAATTTTACACAACAGTATGGTAGAAGCAATCCTCTTAAGAACATACTGTCTATTACTCATCCTTTCATCTTTATTTTTATTTTATTTAATTTTTATTTTTTTTTTTTTTATTTTATACCATATAACAATTTAGCCTTCGTATTATCATCTTTCACCTTCTTCTTGTATATACATACATATATATGAAATTTTCCATCAAAAGATATGTAATATACAATTCTATCTAGATATATCTAGATATATGTGTATGCTTATACAATCTAATATATTGCAAATGTTTTATTTTAAGGCATAAAAATATAAAGAAAATGAAAATGTTTTTCATTAGAAAATAAAAGAAAAATTTACCCTAGTATCAAAAAAAAAAAATATATATAAAACAAAAAAACAAAATTATACCCCTGTAAAACATTGCATATTCTATATAATAAGTATACCTAAATAATACATATATATATATCACTAAAAACATTCAGTTTCTAAAATATATACACACAACTAAATATACATGTACCTTCGTTAAATCGAAAATAGAAGGACATTTTCCTTTTTTTTTACTTTTTTTTTTGTTGTTTTTTCTTTCTTAAATCACCCTATACATATAAAAAAAAATTATTTTCTTTCGTCCTTTTTTTTTGTTTTTGTTTTATATTTAAACATAAGGGTATAAAGAAGGAAAAAAAACAAGAACACGTGTAGAATATAATAAGAGAAAGAAAAAGCAAAAAAAAAAAACATTTTTAGATTAAAAAAAAGTAAAATAAAAAAACATCCTAGAAATTGTAGAATATTTAAACGTTGAAGAATATTTATGTATGTGTATATGTACTAACAAAGGTATATGAAATTGTGAAAAAGGGGCTTCTAAAAGAATTCTTCTTAAATAAAATAAAAGAAATATATATACAAACATTCATCCTAACAAATGTACACAACACAGCAACCAACTACACAAAAATAATATCAGCAGCAGCAGCAGCAGCACTCAGCTCAGTGCTAGTATAACAATACAAAATATGATCAGAGAAGGAAAAAAAAGAACAATAATAATAATAAACAGAGACAATTGTTTGTAAATGTGTATACGAATATAAAACGAAGGGTAGGTGGTAATCATCCCACTAAATATTTTCATTTATATCCTAAAGAAGGATGCCAAAGAACATGCATATACATACATTCATACATACATACATAAAGAAATATTTCTCTCTGTATAATAGAAAATCCGAAGAAAAACAACATTCATTCAAACTTCATAAGACTTAAAACACAATAAACAATACTAAAATCTCTTGCCTGCCTGGCTGCCTCCATCCTGTCAATGCTATATATTTTTTGTTTCTTTTTTTATCCTTCCTTTCTCATAGAATTTATTTTCCATTCATTATGTACATACATATTTACGTACATACACTTTTTAATACGTACCTTTAAAATTCTGTATACATTTATAGTTAGTTAGGGTTTTTTGTTTTTGGGATTTTATTTAGTTCAAAATTTTCATTTCATGAAATTATATCAAAACCCAGGCATATACATACCTACATATAATATATACATATACCTATTTCATTTAGGTGAAATACAAAAATGTAAAATTATATATTTATATAGTTTGTGTGTATAAAATTACGAGAACGGAATTATTGTTGAATTGTTGTTGGATGAATATGAAAAAAAAAAAAAAAAAAATAATTGTGTGCTTGCTTTAAAAAAAACTGAAAACTGGAATTGAGAATAAAGAAAAAAAAAATTTTCAACTTAAAAAATAAAAAAATAATATAAAATAAAAATAGATTATGGTGTTGCATGAATGGCGGCGTTCATGAACGTACTCATATTATATAGTTGAAGATACGAACGAAATATACCAACCAAACCAATAACATTAAAACTACAAATAAAATTGAATTCAATTTGAATGCTTAAAGAAACTTTGGATCTGGCAACACAAGAATAACATTCAACAACAACAGCAACTACAAATAAATGAAAAAACGATGATGATGATGATGAAAAAGAAACGAGGAGGATGTAGGTATAAAAATAAAACAACAACAACAACAACAATCAGAATAAGCATTGAGAAAAAAAAAACAAACTCTCTGATACTGAAGCGATGGTTTAATGCCATCATTTTCTTCACCATCAACCAAAATGTAATTATAAAAGAAAAAAAAATTTTTTAAATATAAAACGAAATTGAATGGTATGATAGAATATAACATTAACAACATCAGCAGCAGCAGCATTACAGAAAAAATCTAAGAATGATTAAGATAAACAAAATTGCGATTGGCTGCGACGTAAACTTTCAATTTATTCAAATTGATTTGTTCGTGTACAAAAATTTTCATAAAATTTTATGAAATTTTATGAAATTTAATGAAATTTTCACTTATTGTAAGTCTTTTTTGGAGAATTTGAGTTTGTTTTTTAGAACATTTGGATAATTTTTGATAAAATTTCAAAATATAAGTTGTTTTCCATTTCTATGAAGATTAGTTCAGTACTGTAAATCACTACAAAAATTCAGTACTGTAAAGGAAAATTACTATAATTAAGAGCTGTATAGTGTAAAATAACATTAGAAGAACTTATGATAAGAAGAAAAATATTGAAATAGCTGTAGTGTAATCAAGAAGAAGAAAAGAGACATAACACTATTGAGAGCCAATAAAAAAAATGTATTCTTTTATGTATTTGCTACATTAAAAATATGACAATGACTTTAATTTTAGAACAACTATCCTTTGAATCATTTTGAAAATATAACAACTCTGGTTAACAAACTGGCCTCAAATCAATTAATTTTTGGCGAAAATAATAATGTTATTTATTTAGGTTTTAAAATTTCGAAATTGAACTATTTCAATAAGCACTAAACAAACACTATATATTGTATTCATAATTTATTTAACCCTTATCTTAGTTATTATAGAGAAAGAAAATATCTCTAAACATTGAATACTACCGATTATTAATCTAATGTAAATAAGTAAATAGATTAGATAATTAATCTAATCTAGTTGATTTCTTCATTTTGATTTTAAATTAGATTATTAAATTGTATATATGTACATACTAACATACATACAAATCACATTTTGAAGTACATATGAGAGATTTTAGATAATTTACGTAAACATGTTCTCGAACATACGCAAACGTATAGAAAATAACATGCATAACATGTAAATTGAGAGAAAAGTGATTCGGTAAACTCGACTTAAAGTTGTGTTTTTTTTTCACAAATCACAAAATAATTGTAAATACAACATCAATAGTCTAAATTCACCTTTTTTGGATGTTAATTTTGATTGAAATAGTTCTTGTATTTGATAATAGAGGCACTTATAGCGTAAGTAAGGTAAAATATAACCAGTTCTTTCAAATTATAACATGTTTTCTCAGTTTTATTTTGAAATTTGACCAATAAATTCTGTTGAAAATTAACACTCAAATCTAGTTTGTAAAAAATAAAAGTTAATAATCAAGATCGTATTTTGTAATTCTGTTTAAACCTTTAAAAAATTAAACGTCGTCCAAACACCCAAAACTCAACTTAATTTAATTTTTTTTTTTATTTTGTTTGAATATGTACGAATACACAATAGTATGAAAATATAGTTTTATTTTTATTAGTACCCGTACCCTATTTTTATAAAATTGTTAGATTTGTTTGTAATTTTTTATTAAAAATAATAAGCAAATAGGCATCAGGCATGCCAGGTAAGCAGATATACTGCTTTATAAAAACAAAAAAATACTATACTCAACTACAATAACAAAAAATTTCTACTCTTAAATTCCAGTTATATTTTGTTGGTGCTTCTCGTTCGTTGCTTTTTCATTTCAGTTCAGTTGTATTATATTTTGTTGAATTTTATAATATGATGATGGTGTTCTACTGGCTGGCTCACTCACTGTTTTTCTTTAGTTTTTGTTGTAGATATATTTTATACTGCTTTATTGCTGTAAAATATTTTCAAACTCTTACTTTATGATCAGAGCTTGGTATATCATTAAGCAAAAAAAAAAAAAAAAAAAATGTACAGCTATATTGCAACATGTACAAAAAATAAATATCTATAGTTTTTTCTTTCTTTTAAATTTAAAATATTTATGAAAATATGTATGTGTATATTCATGGATTGAATATTCCAATATTTTTAGTGTTGTTGGTGATTATTTTTTGTTTGTTATTTTTTTTTTTGTTTTTTGTTGGGTGGATAATATAAATATGTAGGTATACAAAATTTCATATAATATATGAAAATGAATGCATATTTGTGTCTATCTACAAATGTAGATATATATATATATACATATATATGATAATGTTGAACAAATGTTCATAATTTTTATAAACTTTTAAAATGTTAAAATGCAGACGTTTGTAAAATTGTGAATTTTTTTTTGTTTGTTTTTATTCCCTTTGACTTTGGAATTTTCTTTCTTTCCTTTTGATTAAAATTTGAATTTTTGTTCGAATCATTCGGAACGTAGAAAATACATTTGTTTGTTTGTGTATTACTATTGTAATAAGTTGTATGATTCGTTAAAAAATTTTAAATGAAATTGTACCATAAGATTTATGTATATAAAAATATAATTCGAACTCTAGATAATGTATGTAAAGATCAAAAGCAGCATTTCTACTCCTACACACATTATATGTATTTTAGAATAAAGTTCGAACAAATAAAATGTGCCTTCCTATGATATTCTTGGGATGAATTTGATTTTAAAATGGAATTTATTAGTTAATTTTATAGTGTGTACTTGAATGAGTGTACATACCTAATTCGACGTTGTAAAATTGTGTGTATAATGTCCTATGTCATGATAAAACTCAAGGCAGTTTGTAGACAAAAAAAAGCCGTAAGTAGGGAAAAATAAACCGAACAAAGTAGAATGAATATACTACAATTCCCTGGGTTTATATATAATATAATGCATATAGATTATTATTATTAGATAATATTTTCTGATTTCTGTGTTTTTAGCTATATATCATAATATATTTTACAACTAATTTCATCACATAGAGCTTGACCACTGTAGATTCTACAATCTATAACTCTGAACATATTTTAATAAAATTATTTTTGGTTATTATATATAACTTGTGGGTTACCGGTTAATTTTTTTTTAATTAATTGTTTTTGTTAGATTTTCTATAAAGCGGTAGTCCAATTTTTTGACTCTTTAGAAACCAGGTGTCTAAAATTGTGCCTTCTCGATACAAATGAAGACACTTCGAAGGTAACTAAATAAAATATTAATATTGTAGGTTACAACCTCCACTTGAAGGTTTCCTAATTATTTAAAACTTAAAAAATTTGTATTTCACCATATTTTTTACTACAAAATTCATCGTAAGAATCATTTAATATTAGTAAAGGATTTTATTAGTTGAAATAAAATTTCTAAGGCCTATCCTGTTCTTTTTCATTCTATTATATCAATTTTTTTGTATAGTTTTATATATTGATTATACAAAATGTTAATGGGTAGCTATTTTTAAATATAGACAGATTTCAGTTGACTCACTACTCTTCAGATAAATTTTTTAATTCAAATTGTACTATTTATAAAATTTAACTTATACAGATATTTATATGTGTGGTTATATAGTTTTGTATTTTATGTTAAATTAAATAATGACGTTGAGTAAAGTGTTAAGATATACTATATATAGAATAAAATAATATATATATACATATATATATCGTTTTCAGGGAAAATAAAAATAATAATAAAAAAATTTAAAAGCAGGGGTGTATTCAATCAAATGGGGAAATTATTAAAATTTTCTTCTTATACAGAATGCGGGATAATATTATATTTTTCTATTTATGTATACATACTATATTATTATTTGTAAAGGGGTCAAATTAATTAAGACTTTTTTTTTGTTTGGATTTTTTATCAGGGGTACGAACCCTGTTTTTATAAAATTGTGAAGTTTCTCTTTCTTTATAATAAGTAGGATATACTTATATATATTTTTTAGGTTTTAAATAATTAGGAAATATACATAAGATGTGTTGATATAAAAAATATGTGAAATGTATATTAAATATAGATAATTTTCATAACTAAAATTTTAAAATTTAGATTTAAAATATTTAATTTATTTAGAAAATCAATGAAATTTCTCAAAACAAAATAGTATAAATTTGTTAAATAAAAACTTTACGTTAAATTTAAATAATATATTGATCGATTTCGGTTGTTACAAATTTATCAAAGAACTGATCTTATTGGATAAAATATGTATGTATGTCTAATTAGAAATGTGTCATGCGATATGATTTGGTCAATTTTGTAGGTACTATCGGTAGATTCATTTAAATTCAATTCATATTGAAAGATTTATATTGAAACGTTTAATACATACACATATATTTTTTTGAAGTGATAGAGATTACTGTGATTATCTGCCTCTTTGAAACATATAAACTAACTACATATAGGAAATTTGATAAATAAATAGCTAAAAAATTCTATATTGTTGAAGCAGTCAGTACTTCAGTAGTAGATATCTAAAACTAAAACACATTTTTTTCAACTTATGAAGCTTGAGAATATAATGTTAAAATATTAAAAGGATACGGTAATAAACATATTAAAAATTGTACTTCATCAAATGCTGAAGCGGTTTTTTTTTTTCAATAATTATAAAGGAATATTTTTGTTGTTGGATTTTAACGTTTTAATTTAATGAAAATATTTTGAAAGTTATAGAATATTTAAAATTAAACAACAACTATAACGAAATCATAAAGAATGAATATTGTTATAAATGTAAATAAAATTGAATACAAAAAAATTCTGAAGACAATACTGGTTATTAGATATTATATAAAAATTAATAATATATATATAATACAAGGTAAACATACCTATATGCAGATAAAATTTTATTAAATAAAGAAATATATATATGTATATATTTACTTTACATATATATTAACATTGAATGACGATATACAGTAAAACTTCTATAGAATGAAATAATAATAATAATTGTCGATTCAATAACAATTTTCTCATTAAAATGATTTAAGTAAATAAAATAGACTTTTACAATTACTTTTGTTTCACTAGTTCAAATCAAGATATAAAAAAATGATTGAGGTTTCATCAAGGCTTCATATGGATTATATATTTTTCATATATCTGACAAAACCACAATTTTTAACGACAATTAATAGGTAAGTTAAACATTCATCCAAAATCGTATATGTATTATGTAGGTTTCATTTGTAGTTGTAGGCATTATATGTTAATGCTAATTATTGATTATAATCCCAATGAAAAAGATACAACTTAAAATTATATGCCAAAATGAAGTGGGTACAGCCGGTACAGGACATTTATGCAAAAATATTTCAGAATTTGTTATAATTTCCATATATATTGCTATATTACACGTTATTGTAGTTGCATCTTGCACTTTTAAATTTGTCTTTCACCCTCTATCCAACAAGCTAGGAGGGTGAAGTAAAGGAGGGTGAAAGATAAAATGAAAAATGTAACTACAACAGCGTTCAATGTGCTTATATTGTTGCACTTATTTTTGTCTTAATAGTAATTAGTATTTTGTGATAATTCGAATTTTGTGGTATCATAATCAAACCAGTATAGAAGATATAGTAATTTGATCAAAATTAATAATAAGAGCGGACAAATTTCTAAAAATACTTTATCAATTAAAATTTGTATAGTTTAATTGAAAAGTAGTAGTTTTTTTTTTTAACTTAAAAACGTATATAGGTATATATATGTATATATGTATGAACAAACATACGTAAATAGTATAATCAATTAAGAAAGATTCTTTAAGCCTTCCTACTAAAATAGTGCAGTGCCGCATCTATTAAAATAGGTATAATAGATATTAAATTGGTAATAACATAGGTACTAAGTAGACCTCACATTTGAGAATATGTAATTTTGTATAAAAATGAACTTTTCATAAATATGTTGAAAACTTGGTTTGTACATTTATTTATGTTTTTAGGTAGTTCATTACAAAAAAGTTTTACTGTAAATCTATATTAATTTTTAATTGTAGGTATATATGCATGTGAATATTTAATATATTTAAATTGATTGTATTCATATAATATATATATCTATATATATATATTCATATAATAGGATATCTATAAATTTATGCTATATTATAAAGTCTGACATATCTCTGAATGTTTTATGTTTTTCTCTATAAACTACATATTTATGTATATATATATATATATATATATATATGTATATATATCTATACAAAATCTTTAAATTTCTATAATGTAAGAAGAGGAGAATGTAACATAAAATATCAATAAATGTAGGTATGCACGTGCGTATGTGCATATTATATTGTTCGGATAAATGAAAATTTATATGCATATATATATGTACACACTGTTCCCTATATATGCATATAGCTTTGTAGGAATGTGTCTATATAGAACGCCATGTAAAAAAAATAACTTGATTTATTTTTTTTATTTTGTAATTCTCTTAACTATAATGTCATATATATATATGCATATAATATACTAAATTAATATACATACATATTTATTCATATTGTGTAAAAAATGTATATTATTTTATCCGTGCATTCATACATAATGTACGGATGTATATATATTATATTATGATGAAATTTTCTGTATTCAGCATATAAGGCTTTAGTTTCGAAAATACAAAAATTCTATCTCATATGGCATACGTAGTACGAACATAGGTACATACATATTAAATGAATATATAAGTTGGAAAATGTATATAAATATAAATAAAATTATATGAATGTTCGTATGTATGTACGTATTGGATTGGATTGCGAAGGAAAATTTTTCACATAATGATGACGGTATACTAAAATGCTGCTACTACATATTGCCTTGTGGGAGTGCTTTTACTATTTGTTATTTTATTTTTTTTTTTTTTGTTTTTGTTCTTTTCTTTGGGTATTTTTGTTTTTTCCTTTGGTTAAATTTTTTTTAGAACGACTATAAAAAAAAACAATAACAAAAAAAAAGTCTATTCAATTTTGTTATTTTATTCTTTATGTTCCGTACTTAAATGTTAAATAAATGTGAAGTATATAATATATACTATACAGTTATATATACATATATATAATGTGTCAGATAAACCAAGAGTCTCAAACTCTTAAAATTCAAACCATCTTTATTTTTTGCATTACCTCAAAATATCAAAGTTTGGATAAGAAGTGCAAGACGACTTCAGTGTCTCCCCCATATTGTAAATTTTGTATTAAAAGAAAATGTTTGATGGAGTTGTTGTTTCTATATTATATTAACATGTATATAATTTCTATAGAATGGAATGGAATGGTATGAAAACTGGCTCATTCGTTCGTTGGTTCTTTCGTAAATTCATTTGTTCAAGGCTTTAGATTTCTTTTCTTAATTTTTTTTTTTTTTTATATTTTCTTTTGCTCTTTTTTCTAGATTTCAATTTTCATGTTTTTTTTTTCTCTTTTTGTAAGATAGAGAAATGTTTCATAGATTTGTTTTCTATTTTTTTTTATATTGTTAATTTTTTTTATAATACTGTTATTTTGCTTTCTTTACCTCCATTTCCCCTTTTCTATTGTGTATAATTTTTTTTTTTTGGGCGTTAAAAAAAGCTATGAAACACTTTATTGCTGATGGTGAAAAAGGAATTTTGTGAGAATTTTTTTTTTGTTGTTTTTTTTTTTTGAAAGATAATGAATATTGAATTATCAAATTCGTTGGCGGGAAAAATGAATGATTTTCTTTTTTTATTTTATTTTTATTGTTTTTTTTGTGCAAATCCGGTGAATGAAAAATTTTAAACTTTTCAAAACAAGTGATTGGAATTAAAGAAAACAAGAACCAACATATTTTTGTAATATTGAAGAACTTTTTTTTATTTTTTTTATTTTTTTGAGGACAGTTATTTTATTTTTAAATGAGAAAAGACAAAAAATTTACTGCAAGAAATGTGATTTCTATTCCTAATAAATTTAAATTTTTTGAAGGATCTGAAGATTTTATACGTTTATTACATAGCTTTATAAGTTTAAATTTTAATTATTTAGGTATTTTGAAATTTGTTTATATTTTAATACAAAAACAAAATAATGGTTTAAAAGCATGAAACTGTTTTAAAATGTACATATAAGCAAAATAAATATTGAAAAAATTAAAGAGTTAATTAGAGTTAATTAAAATATTATATTTTTATCTTTGATTAAATTTTAAATATTAATTTCATTTCAATTTTTATTAATTTTATCAATATTTTGTTTGTATAATTTTAGAGCAATACAAATATGGGTTTACAATCTACATTGGCTACAAAAAGAAAGCATGAGTTAACACTCAACAATGAAAAAGAATCAGAGTTTCAGTCAAGTTGTCCGCCAATAAAGACAACGAAATGGTCTAGTGATAAAGATAACACTCAAGAAAATAATAATAATAATACTAATATAAATAATAATAATATTAATAATAATGATAGAAATAATAATCAAGATCTACATGAACAAAAACAACAGTTGCAACTACAACAACAATTACAGCCTCAGCAAGTGAATAATTTAAATGAAACTACAACAAATTTAACAAAATTAGAAGTTGTAAATGCAACTACCAACGATTTATGGAATTCAGAACCAGTTGATTGTATATCAAAATTACAAGCAGTTGCAGTACCTACAGATACATGGGGTAGTTTAACAACACGTTCAACATTAGCAACAACATTATTAAGTGCTGATGAAATGGAAGACGATGATGATGATTTTGATGATGATTATGAAGAAGAAGAAAGTATCATTCCTACATATTGCCCAGTAAGATATACATGCCCGCCACCGCATTTTTTACAACGTAATGGTGGCAATAGTCCTACAAGTGGTGCAAATAATTATTCACCACATAATACAAGTAACATAAGTCATAGTTACTTAGGTAAACCAAATTATTATTCAGAACCATTTCCGCAACAGAATTGTTCAAGAACAATTAATCAGCAACAACAATCACAACATTTTCGTTTCGGTACCTTAAATAGTTGGAATCATTTGAATTCACATCAAAATAGTAATTATTATAGTATGCATTCAGCTGATTTAACACCAATAGGTAGTAGTAATGGTAATATAATTAATGGTACTAATGGTGGATATACTCAACAAACAATTAGATGTGCTGAAAATGGTAAATCATATTTAGAATTGGGTAGTTCAACATTTACAACAATAAATCCAACAACACCAACAACAAATAATAATAATAATAGTAATTTAAATACAAGACATTCAAAAAAATGTGGCTGTGATGGTAGAGGAATATGGTGCAATAGTAAAAATTGTTATAGAGATATTAGATTAAAAATTAGAAATTTATCAATGTTTAAATTATCAAAATTTCGACAAGTATCTGAACAATCATTATATAGATCAGTTTTAATATGTAATACATTGAAAAATATTGATAAAGAAATTGAATTAGAGAATAAAGATTCTCATCATTTGCATCATAATCACCCATTACATATGAATCCTCATTTACATCATCCGTTAAATCATCATCATCATCATCATCATCATCATCTTAGTAATTCTACGTTAAATTCTTTATCAAATAACAACAATAATGATTTTTCACCAATTGGATCATGTACAAAAGTATGCATCATACCACATGATCATAGTAATAACTTAGTGTTTCAGCCATCTTCTAATCAATTTAGTAGTTTAAGTAATAGTGATAACGAAAGCGCCAGAGAATACAATGTTATTCAACATCAACATCAACATCAACAACACCAACAATCACATCAGCATCAGCAGCAATCAATGTTGGCAAAATCACCTTCTAATATGTTGTTTAACAATGGTAGTAATAACCAACAGCATTGTCCAAATGAATTATTACATCCATATGATCATTATCCTTTCCGAGAGGCGCAATTAGGTAGAGCAACACCATTTCCGATGGGTGGAAATGGTAGTGATAATAATGATGGTATACAAATAACATCACCAACCTCTTCAATAACAAATAATAATAATAGTAATAATAATAATATAATTAATAATAACAATAGCAACAACAACAATAATAACAACAACATCAACAACAACTTCAACAACAACAATAGCAATAATAATAATAATAACAATACTAATAGCAACAATAATAAAAATAATAATAACAATACTAGTAGTAATAATAGTAGTAAAAATAATAATAATGATAGTAATAAAAACAACAATAACAGTAATAATAGTAATAATAGTGATGGTGATAATAATAATAGTAATAGCACAACATTTGTTACAACAGCTTTATCAATAGTTTCAAATACAACATCCCAGTCATTACCTACTACATCATTATCGTTAACAACAACAACGTTAACGCCTATTGTTAATTCAACAACAACATTAAGTCAACAAAATTCAGCCAGTGTATCACCAGAATCTGATTCTGGTTATAGCGATGATGATAGTAATCGTTCAATTAATTGGAGCTCAGTATTAAGTTTATCCTCTCAATCAGCATTAGATCCATTAAATAATAATGATTTATTTTCAATCTTGCCATCACCAACAATACCAACACCAATTATAGCAACATCTAGTAGTTTAATATGTAATAATAGTAATAATCATATTATTAATAATTCAACGTCAAATTCATCGACAACAACAGTGGCAACAAACAGTACCTTAACAACAATTAGTAATAGAAATAATAATAATAGTAACACTAGCAATAATACTAGCATTAGTACGTCCAATAATAATAATAATTCTATTTCAACAAATCATGTTACAACTTTGTCAACATTAACATCGTTGTCATCATTATCATCATTATCATCATCAATAACAACACATCATCATCAATTACTAGAAAGTAATAATAATTGTTCAGCATCATCGATTCAAACAAATAATTCAACATGGGAATATAATTTCTTAGATATGGATTTAGGTATTGGTAGTGAATTAACTGAATTAGTATCACCGCCACCACATTGTAAAATTACATCTGATGATTTATTTAAATCAATTTCAACCCCATTAAATACAGCTAGATATGTTCATGACAACGAAATAGAATCACCAGCTCATATAATGGTTGGCAGCTAGTATCAAATGTAAAATATTTTAGAAAAATAAATAAATTAAAAAAAAATAAAAAATTTACAAAAACAAAAAAGAATAAATAAATAAAAGATAAAAAAAAGTATTAGTAATACTTAAAAGAACAATTATTAATTTATAAAAAGTAAAAAAAAAAAATATTATGTATCTAAGAATTTTAAAAAATAAATTATTTAAATTTATATTATATACTTATATGCGAAAAGAGAATAAAAACAAACTTTAACATGTATAAAAATTGCTCAGGTTGTGAGTCTTAGTTTTTACTTAAAACAATTCATGTACAATTTAATATTTATATGAAAATAAAAAACTAAGATTTATGTTTATAAATTCAGAACAAAAATATTTAAATTAATTAATTTAAACTCTAATTAATTTTCCCAAAATAAAAACAAAAAATTATTTTTATATTTAAAAAAAAAAAACATAAAAAAAGAAATTAATTGTAAATTAAAAAAAAAAAAAAACAATTATGTATGTAAATTTAAAAATAAAAATTAATTAATTTGAATCAGTAATTTTAAAAATTTAATAAATAATAAAAAAAAACACCTTTTTTCGAAAAATATTATTCTTTAAAATTATATTCTTCTGTTGTGTTGTTAATCATTAACACACATTTTTTTAACTCTAGTCGGAGTTGGTGCTGAATTTCAGTATTTTAATTATGCACTTATTTATTTTTATTTATATTTATGTGTATATAATTTGCTAGTATTTAAATTATTTTGGCATTTGTTTACTTAATTATAATAATGTTTTATTAATAATAATTATTTCATTATTTTGAATAATATTTTTAATCGATTTTAAAGATTACTGATTCATTTTTTTTAATAATATTTTAATATTGGCATTTAATTACAGAACAATATTGGTTTTATATATTATATACATACAATTTTTTTTTTTTTTTAAATATTTGTTAAAACAAAAAGGCACAAAATTAGTAATTAATTTAAATAGTTATAAAACACATATTGAAAACATATTAATTTTTTATTTTAATTTTCTTCAATTTTAAAATTAGTAAATTTTTTATTTAAAATTTCATTTAATTTCTTTATTATATATTTTTTTGCAATATTCTTAAATATGCACTTTCAAAAAAAAAAAAAAAAAAACAATTATGTCAAGTTATTAAAACTATAATTAAATTAAATAATTCATTTCATAACTTTACATTTAAAAATGCATTAAAATGCAAAATTCGTTAAATTAAGTAAACCTTTGGACCTGAATATGTATCGGATATCTAATGCGAATACCAAATTGACTTTAGGCTTAATTGACTTGTTAGTATTTCAATATAATCGTGTACATATATTCATATTAATTATTATTTTATATTTTATCATAATTAACATATATAATACATACATCAAAGAATTGCACAACTAGTAAACAATTTTAAATTTAAAATTTAAAAATTTAAAGCTAAAACAAAATCATAAACATTTCAATAAATTAAATAACTTTTTAAAATTTCTTCTTCAAAATAGATTATTAAGGAAAATTAAATACGAAAATTTTTCATTATTTTTATTTACAACACAACATTTAGCTGTAACAAGCTATAAATAAAAGTGGTATACAAAATATGATTTACATATGATGATCTTACGAAAATAGACCACGCCATTCTGGTATCGCATTGTAGAAAAACAGAATGACATTTGACTAAAGACCGTTAATATATTACATTATAATTTTATAAATTTTACCGTTGTTTCATGAGAAACATTTTAAATGTTCTCTTTTTGTCATTCCTATTAAATGTACATAAAAACAAAATAACTCAAATATTTTTTTGAAAAGTGCCTTATTTTTGAAAATTAAATATTTTAAAGAAATATATATATTATATAAATATATTTACATATAATAAATATTTTAATAATAATTAATTATTATTATTTATTATTATTATTATGTATTATTATTTTATGTTAAAATAATTTTAATTATTATTTGAATTTAATAGAAAACAAATAATAATTATAATAGTAATAACGTAATAATAGCAAATAAGAAAAACATTTCTGTGATATTTAATAAATTTATTTCTTTTTATTAAAAATATTTAATATGGTAACAAATATATAAATCCTAAATATGCATATATATATATATATAATTTATATGCATATATATTTTTATGTATGAATGAATATATTTTAATGTAAATAAATTATTAAAAAAAGTTATACTGGATATAATTTTTTCAATATACAGAAATTATTAATGTGAAATATAAATATTGAGTAGAACTTAATATTATATAATTAATAATTTTTATGAAAATTTATGTATATACATATACATATATGATGTGTACTCAAATATTTCATTAAAATATAGTCAAACTTATTGTATTAATAATGAAAAATATTTTAAAAGATCACTATTATTATTTAAAATATTTACACATTTAAAATTTCTTTTATATACATACACATATGCTTCTCATAATAATATTCTATGGTTGAACTGTTTCTGCCTTATTTTCTTACTTCATATAGTGAATTAATTAAAAAATATCAATAAAATAAATTATAAATAATTTGTTTCGATAAAAACCTTTTCATTATATAAATAATTTATATTAAAAAATAAACCAATATTGGCCAAATATTAATGTATCAATTTGAAGAAAAAACAACAACAAAAAAATTGTCCAAAACTGTTCTCAAAAAAAGAACAAAAAAGATCAATTTAGAACTGTTTTCCATAATATGTATAATGAACACCAGAGTACTTTTGAACAAAAAAGTTCAATTAACGGAAACTAATGAACACAAAAATGTTCTTTTTTACTTTAAAATGTTCTAGAACAGTTTACTGAACAAGTCTATTATGTATGTATTTCGATATATTGGTCAGAATTTATCGATTAATTTTAGTTTTTTAAAAATTATATTAATATTTAAACTCCTCAGATTATCCTGACGCAATTGACGTTAAAAACAATGATTTTTTTTTTATAATTTTGAGTTAGATGAAGATGATCAGCTCAATTGCATTTTTCTTTTTTAGTTTTTCAAGTGAATGACAAACTGAAGAAACTCATTCTGTATTCAAATAATCAAATGCTGTTTGACAATGCCATTTAATGCCATGAGGTATAAGGCACATTTAATCAAAAATAAGCAAAACTATTTACAAATAATGATATTGATCTTAAATATATAATTAAATTTATTATTATTTATATTATTAATTATTATTTTTATTTATTATTAATATTTTTAAATTGAATTTGCTGTTATTTTTAAATAATGTTTTCAGTATGCCTATATAAATTATTTAAATATATTATTTTAATTTTAATCGTTCTGTTACTAAACAAAAACAATGAATGTGTTTTTAATTTTCAATTGCCATATTTTTGGTATCGGACTGATCTAAAAGATTTCAGTATATGTATTTTTTTATTTTGTCCTTATTCAAATATAACATTAAACTTATTTTGTTAGTAATAGAATGGTTAAAAAAAATTCTAAAAATAAAATTAAAGAAAGATTAATTATTTTTTTTTGTTTTTTTTTTTTTGTTTTTGAAATTTATACATAAACTTTAAAATTAAAAATAAAAATACAATTCTATTGTATAGAGAATAACTACTGTATTGTGAAATCCTTCTGGATAATTTTAATAATTAAATAAAAATAAATAAATATATGTACGTAAAATATACGGATATAATATGTATGTATATGAAAATAAAAATTATCCTTTGGGTTTGGTCCTTTACTCAACTGTGGTATTTATGTTTAATTGTAAATATAGATAATCTTTATTCAATTTTATTATAATTTATAAATTTAATTTTTACAAAACAAAAAAGATATATATATATATATATATAACTATCATTTTTCTTTTAAAATATTTATATTTAATAATAGAAATCAAAATATTTGTATATAAATGTCAATAAGCCTAAATTATATTATAGAGTAAAATAACTAGTTATTTATTTCTGTAATTAAAAATTAATTTAAAAAATGGTTTTATTTTTATTTATTTTTAATTTTTCGCTTGTCTTTTGGATTAATTTATTTTATTACATAAATCACAACCATTTATTATGAGTAATAAGATTTATTCTTCATCAATCATAATACTTAAAAAATTTTATACATAATTCAGAGAAAGAATTTACTAGTAATTTTGCACTATTATAATTAAGGCTTAAAAAAATTAAATTCAAAAAAGAAAGAAATAATAATTTTAGTTTTCTTCATTATTTTTTTTAATGAAGTTAAAACTAAAAAATAAAACATTATTAATAAAAAAAAATTAAAGTTTTATTGTAAATCTTTTTCCTTAAAAATTGTTAAATTGTAAAAAAAAAAAAAAAAAAAAAAAAAAATACTATATAAATTTAATAAAAACAAAAAATCCATAAAATAGATAAAAATGTTTTCTATAATTAAGCTTTTTTTCAATAATTTTTATTTTATACCACACCACTTATTTTAAGTTTTATTTTTTCTTTTCTTATATGATTTCTGTTAAAGTGACAGAATAGAAATTTTTGAAATTTCTTAAAATGTTCAAGTTTAATTGAAGTTATTCCACTTTCGATTTAAATTTAACTACCATTTATGTGTACAGTTTTCGGATTTGAATCATATTTAGTTAATGAAGATATACCTACGTAATTGTTTACTAAAATTTCGGATTGTTGAAACCTAAATGATAACCGAATTTGAATTATAATTGTAATAATTTAATATCAAGGCATAATAAAGAATTATTTTATTCGAAATTTATAAATTAAAATCGGTAACATAAAACAGTCAGTCGTTAAAATTTGATCATGAGTTGGAAAAGAAAAATAAATAATCTATGTATGTATGAGAATAGATTTGCTGAGTACAGGCTTGAAAAATGATTTTGTTTTTCAAATTTTTATAGTATTTGTGAATGCTATCTGGTTTAATTATTAGTATTAAACTATGAAAAAAGATAAAAAAAACAAATTCAATTACACTTAAAAAAATTTTACAAGTCCTTTATTACTAAAACTAAGAAAAAAATGTTAATTTCTAACAGATTTATTTATTTAAATCTTATCTAGTCCCTTAAAATATTATCAAAGATAATAATTTAATTAAAAAATAAAAACCAATCAAAATGCCAGATTAAAATAATTTTTTCTATATTTAAATAAAATATTTAAAAGTTTTTTAAATTCAAATCATTTTTGGGACCAATGGAAATGAGGTAATTTTTCAATCGAACACTAGAAGTAGTAAACATACCAACACATACTTCATAATTGGAAAAAATCAATAATTGGGTATTAAGGATTTGAAATAACTGTCATGAACCCAAAAATTTAAAATCAAATATACAAGTTATTTCGGTTCTTAGTACCATTAACTGTGGTCATAAAGTACATTTATAAAATTATAGAAATACATAATATCAGTATTCGAGTTTAATTTTAAGAAATGCTTTAAATTTATTTTTACTTTTTACATAAGTATGTTATAAAAATTATTTTTTTTATATAAATGTACTATAAATCAGTTACAGAATACTCAAATGAAAAAATTTAAAATAAAAAATGTTTAAAAAATATATTTAAAAAAAAAAATACAAAAAAAAAAGAGAAAAAAGAAACAAAAACGAGAAAGAAAATAAGTTAGGTACAAAATAAAAAATAAAATAAAAAAAAATAAAAATACTGTTGAATAATAAAAGTATTATTTTTTTTTATTTAATGTCTTCCTTTTCAGAATAGCATTCATTAACACAATGTATGAGAGAACATAGTATAGTGGACTGTTTCATTTTAAGCTTTTCTGTAATTTATAATAATTAAATATTAACTAAATATTTTTCCGTACCGATTTTTTTAAAAAGAAACATATTTGCAGTTCTTAAACTACTTTCTACAAGCACTTGGACTTTCCATAATTTGTTTCTATATTTTTTACAGAAATTTTTACCTTTATAAGCTTTTCTGAAGATGTAGATAAAATTTCTAATGAAAATGAATTGAAAAGTAAAAAAAACGAATAAAACTAATAGATAACTTATTTTTGTTTTTATTTTTTAATATATACATATATGTACATCTATATACAATTTTAATAAACTAGCCTAGATCAAAATTTTAAAATTCAACTTATTTCAATTTCGAGAAAAGAAAAATAAAATATTAATATATAAAATTCATAAATAAAAAAAAAGTAATTTAGGATCATTTCTGTTGTATCTACAATAGGGCTTTGTTTTTCTATAACTTTTTGTTAAAAGATTTTGGCTTTAATTGGCTTCTTTTTCATTTGAAGTACGGTTTGTGGTATATTTACATACATAATTATATACTTTTATATGACAAATCTTTAAATGGAAATTTTTAAATGAAAATTGAAAAGTATTTATTTTTTTTTTTTACGTTGTGTATTAAATATCTAACATTTAAAAAAAAAAACTATAATGGAAATTGGTTGCGATATGGATTGGGTAATTGTATTGTACTTTTCACATTTATTGATAAAATATTATAATGATGATGATCATGAATGCGAGTACATTATAACGGCATATTGATTATGCTTTATAAAATTATTCTAGCCAGATAATAAATTAATGTTTTTTGTTTAAAAAAGCTTCAGTTAAATTTTATACACTTTATAGCATCACTAATAGCAGAAGAGATTAATCAATAGAACACACTGAATCTTTAGGGTACTAGTTCAGTTTCAATTAAATTTCTGTCATATTAACAAAGCCTTAAATAAAAAATGAATTCGTAATTATATTTGTACATTTTAAAGATTTCCACGATAGTTTAATTAATCCCATAAATTTTTGTCATTGCAGTTGCAGATCGGAAGATTATGGGTAACTGGGTAAATTAAAAACAATGTTGGATTTTAATTTAATCGAGCAAGACATTTCATACCTATATGTATAACTTTTTAATAAAGGTTTAAGTACATTTTTTTTTTTTTTAAATTTTATTAGAAATAACTATCTTTTTACTTAAAATATATATGTTATATATATATGTACATAAAAAAATATTAATTCAATTTTTTCATATTCTAAATGAAATTTATAAATGCTTTATGTGTACTAAATTCAATAAAATTATAAAAATCTACTATTCCTTTTTATCTCTAAAAAATATAATATCATCAGCTATAATACTTGTACTTGTTCTTTGTTTTCCTTCTGCATCAGTTATTTCACCATATGTAATTTTACCTTGAATTAAAGCCCGTTGTCCTTTCTTCAAATACTGCATTATTGAATCACGAAGAGTAGGTTTGAATACAACTATTCTATGCCAATCAGTTCTTTGTGCCCAATCTCCACTTTCATATTTATAATTATTATGTGTTGCTAATGAAAATGTTACTACTGGATGTTCTTCATTACCACGTTTTTGTGGATCAGCACCAACTCTACCAAGTAATTGTATAGCATTAATAGCTAAAATTAATTTATAATAATTTTTAGAATGAAAATATGCATATTTAAAAATAAAAATAAAATTTTCTAACTTTTTTCTACTTTGGCTGGACTACAATAGAACCGAACTGTTGAAAATGTGCTTTGCACAACCTTAAACATAATATGTATTTTTAAAAAATTAATTAAAATTCAGTGTCATCAAAATGAAATACCTTTAAATTATTTAGAATTCTTAAATTCATTGTTCTTATTGAGTAAAATTAATTTCTGATCTATCAAAATTTATAGTTTTCAAAATGTAAATCCTAGAATTACTTAACAATATCAATTTCAAGTAAACAAAACAACTGATATTTTATTTGTTTGTAGTCTGTCATAAATCCACGCAAATCGCAAATCTCGGTTGAATTTAAAATTCCAAAATCTAAAATTAGCTGACTTAACTGATGAAAGAAGCGCGGCGTGTCGACTAAAATGTATTTCGACAATCTGTGACATCTAGCGTAATATAATTGTAATATATTTAGGATAAATATGTGACTACAAATAAAAAACAACAACCTTTTGATTAATCACATTTTATTAATTTATAATTGTATATATTAAAAATAAATACAAAAATCTAATATAAGGTGATTTAAAATTTTTTTGTTAATATATAAATACAATACTTTTTGAAAATTTATACACTTTTAATATAAGTGTGTATGTAAAGAATACGCATTTACGTTTATTGTAACTAAACCACACTGGCCGATGCGTTTGTAGTGTGGTATTGTAGTGTAGAATCGACGACGTGAGGAATGCACTACTTTAAATGGCACTTCTTGTCAAGGTGAAAAAATTCTTATACGATTGAAAACAACAATGCTAAAAACTTTATAAAAATAAAAAAAAAACAAATTATTTAAAAAAAAAATTAGGTTTCAACTAAATACAATAAAACTAAAAAAAAAACTAATTAAAAATAAAAATTTAGTATATAATAAACAATTGTTTTTAGAATGGAATTACCGTTTTGCAATGTATGCAAAACAACTCAATCACTGCTTCGTTGTGGAAAATGCAAACAAATCTATTATTGTTCAACAGATCATCAGTATTTAGGTAAACATATGATTTTTAGATAATTAAATGATAGTATTTAATATATTCATGATAAGGAAATATAATTTGTTTTTTATATTGTTTTTAGATTGGAAAAATCACAAACATTTATGTAGACAAATAACAAAACAAAAAAAAGAAAATCAAATTAAAAATTCTCATTATACACAACATACACAACAATCTCATCAAGTGTCCTTCAAAACAACAGATGAGGATATAATATCAAATTCTACGGATAAGATACTTCCTGAAATTAATTCAAAAAATTCCAGTGAAAATCTTAATATAAGAGATGAAAAATATTTATCTTTGGAATTGAATAGCACAAGGTATGTTGTTTTGTATTGGTGTATATTATATTTGTTTACTTACATATTTAAAATTTATTTATACTTTTTGGGATGTGAACTTAAAAGTAAATAACTAGTGAATGTAATTTTTTTTTTTAATTTTTTATTTGTTTTTGTATTTATTGTTTATTAATTACGTTGTTATAAAAAATAATTAAATTTAGTTTTATTTTGGAAAAGTTCTGATTTATATTCAAAGATTTATTTACACTTTACATAACCTTTTTTAGTTAACAAGTTTATACTTTAAAATTATATAAAATAGAATTAAAATTTTATTATATTACAAAATGATAATGCAAAGTGGTAAACAGAATATTAAAAAAAAAAAATAAACCTAAAATATAGAATTGTTGTGTTGTCATTTAATATGTGAGGCATATTATGTACATACATTATTTTTTTCGAAAATCTCAAAATATTTTGGGTTATTTACTGTTATGACATTATTTTGCGATATGTATTTTTAAACTCGGGAGTACGTGATGAAACTCTCGAAATTATTTTGAAATATGATTCTAAATTTAAAATATTTTAAAATTTTATTATTTGCTATAAATTTAACTTGAAAAATTATAAAATTATACAATTACTATTTCCAATCTAAAGTAAATAAACTTTTTCTTAGAATAATTAGACTTGAAATTTTATAATATTTTAGTATTTTTAAGTAAATTTTGAAAATTTTACTTAACTAAATTCAATTAATAATTATTTAATTTACCTTTTCAATAACTTAAATATGTATTAGTTGTAAATTCTTTATTTATAACAATTAGAACTCATTCAAAAAGTTTGAAACTGATCTTTAAATTTCTTATCAAAACTAGAATTAAAATTAATAGAAATACATACTTAATAAATAGGGAATAATTTTATTTATTTCGATTATGTTGTATTTTCAAATAGCGAAAGAAGATATGAAGAATTATGTCGAAATATTATTAGTGATATGAATACATATGGACTTTCAGTAGTAGATGATTTTCTTGGTGCTGAAAAAGGTTTACAAATATTAAATGAAGTTCATAAAATGTATGCAACTGGGGTTTTTAAGGTAAAACGAATATTTTTTATAATTATATTTTTAATAATTATTAAATATAAATTAATTTTATTAAATAAAAAAGGATGGTCAATTAGTTTCTAATTTGATTGCTGAAGAAGAAAAACGTACTATTAGAGGCGATAAGATTACCTGGGTTAAAGGAACAGAATCAGGATGTATTAATATTGGTTATTTAATAAATCAAGTAATATGAAATATAATTAATTTTAATTAAATATATAAATATATAATTTCATTTTAAATTTTAAGATTGATGCTGTAATTTCGAGAGCTAATACAATGCATGATAATGGTCAATTAGGGAATTATAAAATTAGGGAAAGAACAAAAGTAAATTGTTTATAGAAAAAGGTTTTTTTTTTTTTTTTAATTATCATTATTAAAAAATTTATTTTAAACTTCTTTAGGCAATGGTTGCTTGCTATCCTGGATCAGGATCTCATTATGTAATGCATGTAGATAATCCAAATAAAGATGGTCGAGTAATAACAGCCATATATTATTTAAATATTAATTGGGATGTAAGACGTATGGGCGGAATTCTAAGGTATTTACTCATATAATATTTATAAATTTTATTTTTTATTAATTTTTATTTTAGAATATTTCCTGAAAATGGTGGTTCTGTGGCTGATATTGAACCAAAATTTGATAGACTTATATTTTTTTGGTCTGATAGGCGTAATCCACATGAAGTGCAACCCGCACATAGGACACGTTATGCAATAACAGTATGGTATTTTGATGCTAATGAAAGAGAAACAGCATTAAGTCGTCATAGACCAAAACATAATAATAAAACAAATCGTACGTAGCGAATATTAAATTAAAAAAAAATAATAAAGTCTAGTTTATATCAGAATATTTATAAAAATATTATATAACAAAATTTTTAATGCAAATTAGAAAAACAAAAAAGTAATTTTGAGAAAAAAAAATTGTTTTATTTTACTAATAATTTTTTTTTTTTTTTTGTTTTTACCAAAGTAATTTTAATTTAGTTAAGCCAATGAAAATATGCAAAAAAAATTTTTTTTGTTTCTTGTAAAGATAAGTATATAACTATATATATATACATTGTATTATTATTTTAAAAATCCTATTTGAGTGAATTAGTCTCACGAAATAAATTGCATTTTCAATTGGCTCTCATTATTTTTAAATTTGAAAATAAATAAAAGAAAATAAATGAAAATTAGATAATTTTTGAAATACATGCAGTTAATTATAATCTTTTGTGTGTAAGTCTAATAGAATATGTAAAAAGAAAATTAACTATTATTATTTTAATGCGCTTATATTTAAGAATTGTAATTATTGTTATTTTATTTATAATACATACATATATAAGATAATATATAAAAGTAAAAATATACATAAAAAGGAATATAAAAAAATAAAAATGAAGATGAATTTCAATTTCGATATAAAAATAAGTAAATCGTGTTTTTCAATTTGTTGTAATAGAATTTAAAAAAATTTTCATTTAAAATTTATAGGTGTCAACAAAATATTCAGATCATTGTGGATGTACATATTTATCAAACGCGGAAGTACTTTTGGATCCATCGGCTATTTTAAATGTTTTATTTTTTATACATGGGTAAATTCGTAGATGGAAAATTCATATAAAATTTCATAATGCAAAAAATAAATTTCTCAAACCTCTAGCTTTTTAAATTTAATAAAAATGATTAGTGAGTTATCAATTATCATCAAAGACCATATATATACAAAATATTTTCTATTAATAGATGTCGACTCGGTATTGAAGAAAACTGATATATTTTAGCAAAGTATTTCACTCTGGATTGGACGTCTTATTTGGTTTTTGGTTATCATATTAAATTATTAAAACTATAAAATTTTAACTAACAAATGCATCAGAAAAATAAGTTTTTGCATCATAAAATTTTATGATGCGTAATGTGATGCATTTCCTAATTCAGTCTATGTCACAACGATTACATGAGGGGCCAATGATCGTGTGTATAACAAACTGTTCGTGTTGATTAAAATCATTACAAACCTTGAGGTGTTTACCACATTTATCAAGAGTGTATTGATAAACAAATTAATTACTAAAGGAGTAAAAAAAATTAACCATTTTTTAATCCCTATTTTAATATATATGTATGTAATTTAAAAATGCAATACAAAATAATGTAAAAAGAAAATATATTTAATTAGTTGTAGTTTTTTCCTATTGAATCTGTTGTAGGATTCTGATATATATTTCACTTCAAATTATACAATTAAAATCCATACTGTAGTCAACTTTCTAAGTTCCGATACATCTGAAAATCTATACTTACTGTTTTTGATTCTGCAAATTTCATTACGATGAAATTAATTTAGCAACTAAACAAAATGTAGTTTTTGGTATGGCGTACTCGTACATATTAAGTATGGGGAATATGCAGATAAAAAAATGCTCACACGTTAAATTGAATTCATCTTCCTTTGCGTCCATCCAATGTTCCTCTAGTAAGATTATTATTATTTTTAACATTTTTTGACACTAGCTTGTAACACAGCTAAAATTTTATTAGTCTCAACGTTCATTTGGCAACCACCGTTAGCCAGTAAATTTAAAGTTATTGCCAACAACAATGCTGGTATTTCTGTTCTTGTACGATTTCGAAAAGGCAGTTTCCAAAATCATTCGAAACTCTTCCTTGTTCAAACCTAAAATAAATATTATTACTTAATTTAAAAATTTAACTTAAACAGTGGTAAAAGAATAATTATGTTATACATATATGTAGGTACCTATATGAAATGAACTTGAAGATAAACAAATTGCACTATATGCGGATGTGAAAATAAAGTTAAAAAAAAAGTTATTATTTTCACTGTCCTATATGTACCTAAATAGATACATTTTTTTATTATATTTTGTTTATTTACATTTTGGGTTTTAGTTTGAATATTTGTACTAAGCTATTGTATAGGTATAAATTTTTTCTATTTTTGTTATTATTTTTACACTGTATAGGTTCTAGTTACATATGTATATTTATTGCTTATCTCTGATATTATGTATGTAGCCGGAACGGGACCCTATATAGCTAAATTTGAATTTTATTTATATGTATTAAATTTTTTAGTTTTGTTTTGTTTGATTGAATTTTTGTTTATATACAATTGTATAAAATACAAAATAATTTGTTGAAATTGATAAAAAAAAAATTTAATTTCCAATTTCAAAAAGATATAAGACATTGTTTAATGTTTACACATAGTATATATGTACATTACATATATGTACATAGTTTTTGTTTTTAAATCGAAATTACTCATATGTCAGTTGTTTAGTACACTTTTTGTTTCTAATTTCAATTGTTTCTAATTTCTTTCAAATTTATTTTTTTTATTTACACCTTTGTTGACATAATGTAATTAAAACTTTTAAAACAAAATTTGATGAATTTGTAATAAAATTTAAAAATGAAATAAAATTAGTATGAACATCAAACAAAACTTTGATTAAACAAAATCTGATTTATAAACGCTGGCTGAAAATATAAGCTAGCTCAACGAATTAGAATTAAATAATTAATAATTAATAGCTAGCTATTTTTTGACATTTTACTTTTTGAAGTTTAATATTAAATTTCCAAAATTTTCCGTTAACTGCTGGTGCATAAAAAAGTACTAGTTATTTTTTTTATAAATAAAAATGTTAATTTGAATGGCTATTTTAGTTTTCCTTGTAAATGAAATTAAATCTCAACATTATCGTTGACTATGGTGAACGTATAAAAATATTTTTTTAAAAATTTAAAGAGCTTTACCCGTCTATTCTACAAAAAGGTTAATAGTCTCTTATCTTTTAAATACGTACTACTTAATAGAAGTTAAAAGATTTTCGTATTTCAAGATTTAAAAGTTAAAAGATGTCAAAAATCAGGTGGTCGATCTCTTAACTTTTGTATAGACTTTTTTAAGAGCTATTCGTATTCTACTTTGGAGATTAAGAGACTAAAATATTTCTCTTAACATAAGAGTACCTTTTCAAAATCTTTTAACTTTTAAAAACTAATAACTGCCATTTTGTTTTGTGGTTTCTAGCGTGGCGTGGCGTATTTTAAATATTAGCATGGCTTGTATTTTTTAAAAAATAAATTATACAAGAATATATTTTTTTTTAAAATAAAATAATTTTAAACTTTTTTTTAATAATGGATAACTACTATTGGTAAGTTACATTTTTTTTTTGTTAATCAAATGTGTTTAGTGATGTAGTTAATTTTATTAAATAAAAGTTTAATTCCGTATTTTAGTTTTATTTATCAACTTTTATTTAATAAAAAAAATAAGTTAAATGAAATTTTTTTAAATATTTTTACAGGAGATGAACCGTTAGTAAAAAAAGCTAGAGGAAGTCGTACGAGGCAACACGAAGTCTACCTTAACTTTTGTATGGAGCACCCACAAGTGATGGATATCCTGCATAAGGAATACAAAAACTTGTGGGTGCAACTTACTCAAGATTTAAATAACGAGGTCAGGGTTTAGGCTCCTCTTATATAAGAATATTAATAATTATTTTTATTTTAGAACTTAAAAGGATAGGAATACTAATTAAAATCCAAAAACAAAACGTATGTTGCATCCATGAATAAAACTGACGGAGGACCTCCATCAAAAAAAACTCAGTGACTTTGAAGAAAGGGCTGTTTTCGGCAAAGTCACTATTTTCGGAGATGTTAAAAGTTCAACAATAGAATTGCCAGACGCAATGTCATCTCCATCATCATCATTATTATTACCACCACAGCCATTATCATCATCACAATTATCACCACCACCACCACAATCACATAATAGGACGTTCAACGGGTTGTTTTATTAAAAAAAAAATGTGTTCAAAGTTTTTAAATATTTTTATTTTAGCTGCAGCAAGTGCCATTAACAATTTGAGTACTGACATTCGAGAATTGATAGAAGATAAACAAGATAAATTTGGTAAACTTTATAAACTAAATAATTTTGTAAACTTTTTTATATATTCAACTTCTATATTATATAATCAATAAAAGAATTTAATAACAGCGCTCGGTTGTAATTGTATTATGTATTTATTTATAACTTTAACTATTCGAATTGAATCAAATATTATTTGATTTTGTATTATGACAACTTCAAATTGTCATTTGACGTTTTAGAGATCTTTTAACTTTTAAAAGCAAAAACTCTCTTATGTCTTAACTTTAAAAGTTAAGAGGTATCTCTTATCCAGAATAGGGGGTTAATCGGTAATTTTAAATAATTGTTTGACTTTAAAAAAATACTTCTAATTTGAAAGTTTAAAATTTGTATTTTTTGATGTCTGGCTGGTAAATATATATATATGGGTTTAGAACTTGGATAAGTTTTGTCAATAATTTACATATTTGAAAATGATTATAATTAGTACAATTTTATGATAAATATATGGATTTAGAACTTGGCTTTCGGACATTATTAATGAAACGGGCACATCATTTTTGTTATTTGTACGATTTTTATATAACATTTTTGTTATTTAAAACCGAAAATAATAAGGAGAAATATAATGTAATAATATACGGTTTTCCGAACAAATTTTCAACGTGATTACATGCTACCAAAATAAATCTTTCATGTCAAAACATTTCGCTTAGATTTTTGAACGTAAAGTTTTTATGTGCTGCCACTCCTGATTTTACACGGAAATATTTATTGTACTAGATTAATAAATATATGGTTTGCCCAGGTGTACAATTGTAATCTTCAACCGTTTCGAGAATATTTAAAATTATCGGATCGATCGACGAGGTATCGATGTGGTATTTGTCATATGGCATTTTGCATTTTGCGATAACAGCATTCGATTTATGACCCCTTAAGCCACTTCAATTAACAGAAAGTGCTTTTGGCGAAGGCAGCAAATTAAGATAGGTGCGACGTTTTATCAAACGTCGAATATATGCAATATATAACTTCAATGATGGAACAGTTGTCTAGATGGTTTTGCAAATGATAATTTCATTCATTGAAGCTATAACAACTAGTTTAGTACTAGAGATTCCCTTCTTTAATTATTATGTATATGCAACTATGTTTATATCATATTTTATCATTTGGTCAGGGTAAATTTAATAAAAATTATAATTTAAATAAAACAACAAAAATTTATTTTTCTTCTTTTAAATTTTTAATATGCTTGCGAAATGTTTACGGTTTATTATAATTATCTTCTTCAGTTTTTGTTCTTTTTTTGTTTTTTTTTTTTATTAATTTTCTATAGTACAAGCTACAACATATTTTCTGTTTTTTTTTTTTATTTTTTTTTGGTTTTTATATAATATTAAGTTAAATAATAAATATAAAAATACATAACTAAAGGTACATGTATACAATTTTTTTAAAATTTAATATTAATATTTCTTTTTATTATATATTATTTTATTACTATAATTATTGTTATTATTTAGTATCAACTTTTGTTTTTTTTTTTATTTATTTTTAATTTATAATTTAAAGTTTAATTAGTTATACTTCTACCCAATAACAAGTTTTTTTTTTTTTTGTTTTTTCTATTTTGTGTGCTTTCGAATGCTGCTCCATATAATAAACAAAATATGTATGGTTTTTTTTTGTTTTTAATTTTTAGAAATTTTTAATTTAAACAATTCCAATGTAATTTAGGCAATTAAATGTAAAAACACAATAGAAATGTATTATTTTATTTTATTAAATTAAAAAACGTGTTGAAATATTATTTATTAAAATTGATAGAAAAAACAAAGAAACTAATAAACCACTGAATAAATAACAAATTTATAATTTAAATGTATATTGTAATATATATATGTATATATATGTAAATATGTTTATTACGATTTATGTTTATATATAATTCAAATTGTAATAATGTAATATAATTTTTTTTAATTTTTCTTTTTAAATACAACAAATATAATTTAATTATTATAATAAATTTGTTAATTTTATTAATGTTATTTAAATATTAACATATTACATTATATGTATATAATTATGGTGAAAAAATATTATTTTTTAAAGAAAAATAATGGCGAACATAATTTTATATAATGATATACTTATATATATATATATATATATAATAAATAGAAATAACTTAATATTGTATAACAATTTAGTTGTGAATAATAAATTTAATATAATACTAATTAGCAATTATATAATATATATATATATATATATTTTTTAATATATATAATAATAATAATAATAATTTTAATCTTATTTATTTTTAATTTAAATTAATTTTATTGGTATAAAAGAAATTTATTTTTGAATAAAATGTCACTACCATTTATGTATAATTGAATATTATTTAATAAATACTGTATATTATATAATAAAAATATAAAAGTTTTCTTCATATACCAATATATAACTTTGTAACATAATAAATCAAAGTAGTTTTGCTAACATAAATTTAAGTATTATTATTATTATAAAATCAAAAACTGAAATACATTAGTATACATACATATTTTTTTCCTTTTTAAAAGTATTTTTAATACATAAAATAAAATATAATTGAAAAAAGTTAAAAATAATAAATATAATTCAAATGTTATCATCTATAATTAATAATTTCAATTCAAGTTCAATTACTAAATAACAGACCGAGTATATTCTTATTCTTTCACTAGGTATGATGTGTTTGTAGTTTTAATCAAATTTCAGTTATATGGATTAATTATTTTTTTTATTATTTTTAATTAATAATGTTATATATGTATGTACTATGTAGGTAATTAAAAAATAACATTTTAAAATTATAATTTTGAATATTAAAGTTAAAATACAATAATACATTATTATTATGTTCTCTTTGCTTGTGTATGAAATTAACACAAGAAGTGTAGGATAGGATATTGTAATTGTAACGGACAGAAGACTTAAATAATAAAAATTAATTGAATTAAAAAATGTTTTCGAGGGGAGAAATTACACGTCAATATCAACAGATAATTCATAATATACAAAAACGCTTATTATTCTCTTATTCATATATTTGATTTTCCATTTTATGAAAAGGTGCAGCCTATATGTATTAGCAAAGATTTTAATTAATTATTTGGCTAAGGTTATTTCAAAAGTTGAAAATATCCTTTATTCTTAATGTTTGAAATAAATAAGTTAAGTTTAAAGTATTTGTTTAAAATTGAATTGAAATTACATTTAAATAAATTGTAAGTTTTTTTATGTATGTATTTAGAAAATCAAATAAATAACATAATATATTTGTGATATTAATTACAATTATAATTGTAATTTATATAAATAAAATAATTAAAATAAAATGTTTTTTTATATTCTATCTATGCATAATGTATATATATATATAATATATTATTAGTTTTATAGATATCATATTTGATAATAAATATATTATTTGAATAAATTGAAAAGAATAATAATAATAATAATATAAAATTAAAAAAAAAATTAATTCAAGATTTATAAATATCTGTATCTTAATATATGTACTACATAGTATTATTATTAATATTGTGCCCTGTTTCCATTATGATGGTAATAGGGTATATTAATCAAAAATAATTATATAATTTATTTTTTGTATCTGTTTTTGATTTTTAATATTGATAATTTGAATTATTTATTTCGGTGTTTATTTATTTCTTTTTTAATTTATGCATTTTGAATGCTGTTTACCACTGTACAATGAAGGCACAGAGGTATCTAATAATTAATTTATTCTCTTTTAATTGTTGAGTAATAAAATTATATATTAATATTTAATATTATATATATCTATATATATCTTTATATTTATATAAATATTATAATTAAATAATTTAATTATTATTTTAAATTTTATATTCTTATATTAATAAATATTTAACTAGTAAAAACATAATCATTTTAATTTTTATTATTATTTCAAATTAATTTAAAAAATAATTTAATTTCCACAATTATAAACTATGTATATAATTGTATTATAATAAAAATAAAAAAAAAATACATTATTATATAATTTATAATGTATTATACTAACTTTAAGGCAGTAAAATTTTAAATAAAAAAAAGAAAACTTAATTTTATTAATTATGTATATATAGATTTAATATTAATTAATTACATAAATATAAAGTTGTAATTTAATTTTACAAAGAATAATATGAACCTGGTGTGGTGTTTTGCTATTTATTCTCAGGGTGCGTTTTATAACAATTAGGATTTCACATAAATTTGTTTCATTAAAATTTCAACATATTGCCATACTTAACAAAAGTTTAAAACTGAGAATGAGTACAAGTTTTGAGCCATTTTGGAAAATTTTTTTTTTTTATATAGTCTAAAAGAGTGTAGAACATATAAATAGCTATGTTGTATATTATTATCGACTTTCTTATAATTTGTCGTTCAGCAATGAACGTTCATTCATTTGAATGAATGTGAGCAAATTACGTTTTAGCTGTCAAGATTAACATGCTATTTTCTACGTATATTTGACAAAACTACGTCTATGGTTACATAAATTGCTCTTTTATTATTTTTGTAAATATAGTATTAATTTTCTATGTTTTTCCGCCTTATGTTTGACTGATGCCGTTGCAGGATAATGATAATGATATATCACTAGTAGCTAAACGCACCCTTACTTTTTTTTAATATGTCTGTACATACTTTTAACTTATGTTATTTAATAAATTTCAATTGAAAAGGAACGATATAAGTTGACAAATTTATGTGTACCTAAATATTTTTTAATATTATTTTTCATAATATTATGTAGGTACAATCGAAAACAAAATGGAATTTTTTTATTTGAATATTATATCATTAATTAAGAATAATAATAGTACAATTAGATAAATATTTCTTTAAGTTATATTTTTCTTAGAATATAATATTCGTTTTCTAAATTTACTCTCATTTGTTAAATTTATTTTCTGGCAATACTATTTTCAAATTAATGCATTTATCAATTTATACATATTAATATACCTAATAAAGTATTATATATTATGTATATCATTATATATACTTTATTAAGTATAATTATTTTAGTTAGTATAGTTATGTATCGTTAAGTAACGATCATTAATCTCTTCTTATACATGAGAGCATATTTTGTTATTTGTATTATTCTTAATTAATGATTTCCGTTGGCTATAAGGTTTGAAAGTATAAAGATTCTTTAACTTAAGTCTTGATGGCTTATCCATAATAACTATATTGATGATCATATAAAAGAAAATAATATTAACTATAAGCATTAAAATAAAATATTAATTTTAAAAATTGAAACCAGCACTCTAATATATAATTATAACTTATATATATTATTCAATATAACAATTAAATTTCAATCTTATATTTTTTTTTTTTTGTTATTTTAAATAGATTTATATTTTTTTTATTTTAATATCTTACAAATATTATATTTTATTGTTTTAATAGTATAAAATATTTTTGTCACAAATAATATAAGGTTTTTTTTAAAATTATCCTTTAATAAACACAAAATATATAAAGAAATATTAAAATAGAAAATAAAATAAAAATTATTTAATAATTTAGTTGTAAAGGCAGAATTATGTTATATAATATTATATCTTTAAGAAATTATTGTAAAAAGTAAATAAATAAAAATTTAATATTTAATCAATTAGTTATCAAAATTATCATGGTTACATTTTATTTTTGTTTAAATTTATTAATGCACATTTCATAACCACATTTTTTCTACTTGTTCTTTTTTATTTTATCAAAATTTCTGTAATCCTGCCATTTTGGTTTTAGTATAACAGTTTTATTTTTATTATATTAATAAATTTGTTTTTAACTACTTTATAAATTACTAAACTACAATTTTTCATATAATTTTCTTATCGTTTTTTTTTCTTGTTTTTTAATTATTTTAATATTAATTTATTATTCAGTTTATTAATTGAAAAACTACTATTGTGCCCTGTAACCACAATGGTGGTATATAGGGGGTTGAAATAACCTCAATTTTTTGTTTGTTCTTTGTTTTTTTGTTTTTGTTTATTTTTGGTTCGAATCAGTTATTTCAATTTTCAATATGAAATTGTAAAGATGAAACTTACAATTTTTATTTATTGTTTTGAACCTGGTGAGATTCGAACATGAATTAAAGTTGAATACATAAAATTCAATTAAAAATTGTACCACCAAGATTTATGTTTGAATTGAAATATAAGAATTTGAATTATGATTTTTGATGTTTCAAGTTTTTACTCTTAAAATTACTGTATGTTTTTCTTTGTTTTGTTTAAATTTAATTAAGTTTTTTGTTTTTATTTAGTTATTTTATAGTTATTAATTACTATCAAACTTATAATTAAAATTAGTGCAATTGTGTCAAAGATTCTTAGCTAAAAAGTTTTTTTTTTTTTTGTTTTTGCAATGAGAGTATAATTTTTTGTTTTTGTTTTGAAATTATTTTTTTTATTTTATATTTTCGTGTTAAACGTAAACAGTTATTTCATTTTCTTTTCAATGTAATTAATAATTATTATAAGATATATATATATATATATATATAGTATGTATATATATATATAGAGTGAATAAATTTAAATTTGGTTGAATTTATGTTTTAATTTTTTTTTTTTACTTTATTTTTATATCCAAGTTTTGTAGTTTGACTTGAAATAAAATATCTAAAAGAGAGAATTATGAAAAGAAAATTAAAGAAGAATAAGAAATCACCGATTTACAAAGAATTTCTTTTAAAACATGTTACATATTAATTTCTAAACTATATCCAAATTTAGAAAACAAAAAAAAAACAAATTAATTAAAGAATTCAAAAAATTGTGTAAGTTGTAAAATAATATATATTGTGAATAAATACTCAATGCCGTAGTCGTTTTAATTGGAAAATTAGGCACGGGACTCTGTTATATATGCAGCAAAATTTCAAAAATATTTTAATAATTTTTTGATGCAAAATCTCAACATACAAGTACAAATTTCTATGAAATTATTATATTATACTTACAATTTACATATTATTTTTACTTTTAGGAGGTAATGGTACAAAAGTAGCACCAATAACTGAAAGGTTAATAGAATTTATAGACTTAGAGAATACTTTCATATTGTTAGACAACTTGAAGATAGTATATTATATATTTTTTTAGTTAGAAACGATATAGCATTTCACATGATATCAATTTCATATAACAATCTACGATGTAAATCGGAAATAGGTCTACTTTATTAAATTTTAATTTGTAAAGTTTGTGAACAAATGTTTTAATTGAAAACAATTATTGAAAAATAAGCACATATATACGAATGGAAAAGGTTTTTAGGAACTAGTACATTAATGTGCAAAGCCCTAGTATACGTAAATAAATAAATAAATTTACAGTAATTATTGAAAATTTAATTGTTTTGTTTAATTACACAATATGAGTGTGCTTTATAAATAAATTGATAAAAGCAAGTGAAATTTATATGTATATGTTAAAAATTTTAAGTGAAAAGAGATAAAATATGATTTAATTTTTAAAAATTTAGTGAACAGTGTTGATTTTCTTCACCAGTAATTTAATGAAAATATAAATTCATATTTTTTTTGTAGTTTTTAATATTTCAAGTGAAACTATGAAAAGGCTTTGGTATAAAAATCTTTTTTGTTATTTTTTTTTTTTTTTTTGTTTTAACTATATAGTTATAAGTATTTATTGCGCCATAAAATTGATTTTAATTATTAAATTTATTAATTTGTTTCTATATAATATTATTGTTTGTTTAATAATTTGATGAGTGGCAGTTTTCAAATAATGTCTTTTTAATAAATATGTATAATATGTAAATAAGAAAACTAATAAAGTAACTAATACAAATGTATATATATATATATATATATATATATACATATATTATAATATATTTTAAAAATGTTCAGTTAAAAAATAAATTAGTAATATTGAAAATTTTTAGATTGTTAATAAGAAATATTATGTAAGAGAAAATAAGAAAACATAAAGCTTTTTAAAATATAGAAAATAGAAAGGCATAATAAAATTTAAAATCTTAAAATTATTAACAGGAACAGAAACCGTGTTATTATATTGTTTAATTTTTTTTTTAATTTTTTTTTTATTGAAATTAATAAATATTAAATAAATTTGAAAAAAGAAAGCATACAAATAGAATTTTATAAATTTAAATTAATATGTTGAAAAAAAAAAAACTTAAAAGTAATAATAATAATAATAATAAGTAAATAATAATTGTTAAAATGCAGAATGCACCATGCATATTATTAGTTGTAGGTATATTATTGATTAAATAATAATAAAAATATTATTATTCTGAATCAATATGGTTATTATTATTGTGTATACGAGTATATAATAGTTTTTTTTTATGTGTAATAATTTTATATAAGTGATAATTAATTTCATACTAGCTGGAAATGCAAATTTTTTTGTAATTACTAAAATTTTATGTTTGTTTTTAAATTTTTGGAAATTTGAACGGATTGTGAAATAATTTAAGTAAATTTGTTATTTTTTTTTTTGTTAAAATTATTTTTTTTAAGCAGTATGTCATACACCGTACAAGTCATACATATCGTAATGTAGTGATATTAGTTAATTAAAACAGAATTACCGTAGTCACAATTAGCTGACACAACACTATATAGGTCATAAATGTGGTGATGAAGAATAATTTAAAACAACTGTATGTATATTATGTTATACTAAATTATTATTCAAAATAATAACTTAGTAACCACATTTACTTACTCACTACATCAGCGTGAAACAAAATACGTATATAAAAATATATGTGTTTGTATCATCATTATAATCAAAACATTACAATATCAGTTGTTTGATGTACCAAAGTTTAGTTTTAATTTAAGTCTTTTAAATGTCCAAGGGATTCAATTTTTAATGTAGCTTGGACTTTGAATTTGAAACACAATCACATTTTGTTGCATTTATCTACTAAAACGAAGACAAATATATTATATTTTATTTTATTATTAAAACAAAAAAAAAAAAATTAAATTTGTTATTTTAAAAATTATTTTATTTTGCTAATATTTTTAATTTATAATTTCCTGTCTATTTGTTTATTATTGTTTTTGGTGTTTTGTTTCTATATTTTTAGTTTGTTTCTCTTTCTTCTGAAAACTGAAATTTATTAATATATTTTGTTTTATTTTTTTTTTTTTTTAATATTATATAATATATTGTCAATAATAATTATAGACAGCTAGTCAGGTTGAAGCATTTTTAGTTTTATAGTTGAAGAAATTCAATATTATTAAGAATGTATATTTAACGATTAAATTCACCAACAACTAAGAATTAATATTTAAGAAAAGTGCTTGCTTGCTTGAAGAATAGAAAACAGCGTCCTTTCAAATTTTATTTAATTGTTTTTTTTTTTTATTTTATTTTCATTATTTAAAATTACATTATTTTTTTTAAATTAGCATTTAAAAAAAAAATAATAAGCATTTGCTTTTAAGCATTAAAATAAAATGCTTTAATTTGCAAGAAATTTTTATCAATAAAACGAAGATAAATAAAAAAGTCTAAGTGCATGTTAAGTAAAATAATAAATATTACTATATATATATATAAAAATATTTAAATATAATATTTTCAATTTTTAATTATTTAGGAGTCGATAATAAAATAAATTGATAATTTTGAAGTAGAATTTTTGAATTGAAGAAATCAAATTAAATTTTTATTACCATTGTTCTAATGATAGTATTTTGAATGTACCTAACTTAACTTGACGTTGACATTTTTATTTTGTAATGTACTTCTGTTTAAATTAATCTCCAGGATATAATGAACGAATAATAATGTTACGATTACGAATATGTATTCCATTGTAAATCGAGAACATTTGAACATTTCATTCAATCTACAATAGTAGTTGTAATAATCAACATATTAAATATAAATAATAAATTAGGTATTTATGGTATGGCAAGTAATCAGATAACTAATTTTGTTTGTAAGTATATATTTTGATTGTTCAGATTAAAATAGGAAAATATTCAGTTTTGCGTCTTGTGCGTCTGCATTGGTTAATTTGATTATTTTGTTATAACCTTTAAAACAAAAAAAAAAATTGATTTTTAATTTTAAAAATAGATATTTGATCAAATAGTAATTTTTGTTTAACATATACGAATTCGTGAATAATATCCCTCCCTATCACATGTGATATTATTATTATTAATAAAAATGAAATATATAATTTGAATTATTTTGCAGCAGTCCATTTCAGATCTATCTTTATTTATAATCAAACACCTACTAAATAATTGTTAATAATAGTTAAATTTTTTCTTCTGGGTTTTTATTAAATATGCTTATTATAAATAGATATCCGTATTTCATCCACTACTAGCAGACTTCTTTAGTATTTTGTATTCGATTGAGGAAAGTAATTTAAGATCGTCTTATATTAAATAAACTGGCAGCTAACCGAATACTATTAATTTCTAAACCTTCATCAAAATTTGATACCCTCCAACATCAAAGTATCGAATATTTGATGTGAGTATAATTTAACAGCACCCATCAATAGCATCATCACACCAGTATAGGGTTTATTTATGACCACATTGGGGTTAATCAACCCTTTAAAATTCAATTAAATGACAAACAATTATTGCCAGATTCATTTAAGATTAATTAATTTTATTTTATCAGATTATTATTATATCCTGACATATTATTATTATTTAAATTGAAGTACATACATATTATATTTTGATTTTAGTGTACATACATTATAAATTTTTAAAAGGTGGCTAAAATAAATGTTTATTTTATGAAAATTTATGTAATGTAAAATAAATTTTCTAAACATTTTCAGAAAAAATGGTAAATTTTTTTTAGTTTTATTTTTAATTTATTTTTTTTTTAGAACAGATAAAATGTAAATTTTAACTGTTATTTTATAGGTATATATATGTAGGTATGTAAGTTTTGAAGCTTTTTGTACATATTATAACATATTAGATATTATGATGCATGCGCAAGAACTCTAAAATTGCGAGTTGTTGTATTTAAAAATCATTAATTAAAAACCGATGGACGGGCTTATTTCTCTTAATTTTTAATTATGTATATATATGTATATATATATATATATTAATTATGTACTTGTATTAAATATATATGTTTATGTATATATATATATATATATATATTTATTAATTATTAAAAAAATTTTTTTCTTTGGATGGTTGAAATTTACTTTGTTAAATTTGTTTTTTTTTTTTGTTTTTTTTTTATTTAACTAGAAACAAATTAAAAAATGATCGACAAATTATTTTTGATTATAAATTTTAATAAATTAGTGTTTTAGTAATTATAATATAATTTTTTTTTTGAAGGAATTAATTTCATTAAAAAAAAATCATTTACCATGCTTTTGTGGTAATAATAACTCAAAAATATAGATAGAAAATTTGGGGTTTGGTTTAAGTCAGAAAAGGACATAAAATGTTTAAATTTTATTACATCAAAATCATGCTTTAAACTTTATTATAGAATTTAAATTCTAAAATTAAGTTTTAATTATTATTTTTATATTTGTAATATCATTTGGTTAAAATCAGTGTATGAATTTTTTTATGTATGTATATGTAATGTATGCATGTAGTTAAATGTATTTAGTAATTTTTTAGTGATATTCAATATGAATTTTATGAATTACTACTTTTAATAAAATATTTTTTTTTAGGTTTACTTTTTTGTTATCTGATTTTTAATAATAAAAGAAATAATTAAAAATAATTAGAACTTTCTGAATTAATATTCTTGTATTTAATTTAACAGAAATATCATAATGATCTGATGGATCTTAGTATATATATATATAGTTAAGTTCTTGAAGAAGTTATATGTACAAAGATCTATAATTCTATTTTCAAATTAGCTGACAAAGTATAATTAATATTTTGATTCAAGCTTTGACATTATTATAATAGTACAGATACAGATAATATTATATAATTTTGTGTGGTCATTTACCATAATAATTTAATTAAATCAATTATTGTTTTAATTGATTTTTTTTTATAAATTGAATGTTTGACAGCACAAATTGGTTATATAATAAGATAACTTACAAGAAAATTAATACAGAAAGGACATATTTATTTATTGTATTTATATTTAATATAAAATTAATATATGAGTAAATTCAAAAATATATTATGTACATCTGATTTATCGCTGGAATATTTGTATTGTGTAAGAAATTGTATGGAAATAGTTTTTTTTACACCTTAATAAAATGTTGTAGAATTAAACTATTTCTTATAGTTTTAAGGCATTTTGTACATTAATTATGTAGTGTGGTAGTTGTTATTAATTTTTGAATTTACCCATCTTATGTACCTACACTTCTATTCCCTTATATATATATATATATGTATAAGAATATACGTATAATTCTTCGTTTCGTATTCATTTGGTTTAGTTATGGAATTAGAAATATTGATTAAACTCACTGAATCTTTTTATTTTTGTCGGGCCAAATTTTTTTAATCTAATAAATTAAAAACAAATAAAAAGTTGATTTTTATTTTTATATCTTAAAAAAAATCATTGGTCCGATTTAATTCTGCTTGTATATTAAAATATCAATTGAGCAAATGTATATAGGATGAAGAAGTATAAGAAATACGAAATTACTTATCAAAAGCTCAAACATATAATGACATATATTTACGCAAAATATGTAAGATCCAACCATGATTATAATATACTATGTACATTCATGTTAGTTCAGTTGAAATAATTATGAGATTTGCATTAAGTTCACCTATGTCATTATGGTTATTAATTATTTTTATTTGAAAAATAGTTTCTAGGATAATTTTTATTTTTTTTTTATCAGAATACGATTACCAATCAATTTTTGATAATTTATATTGTGTAATTTCAAGTAGTCCGATTCAAGGGACTTAGGGTTAATATTGGTTTAAATATATATTATATTAAATTAAGATTTTCCCTTTATCAATTAAATATATATAATTGTTTTTATACATAAATCTATTATATATTAATTTTTCATTTCGAATTCAGTTGTATATATATATTTATTCTTATGTATGTATATTGTATGTATGTATGCATGTTTGTATTTAATGTAATGTAATAAAATGCTTTTAGGTGCATTAATTTTTAATTCTAAATATGTATTTTAATTGTTTCTTTCTTCTAATAGAGATTTTTCATATTATATATATTGTTAAATATTATTTATTTATTTAACTATGTATTTATAAAAAAAAAAACATTAAATATTATTTTTTGTCTTTTTCCTTTTTATTTTTGGGTTCAATTTTCTTTCAATTAAAAATTTAAAACGTGACATGTTTATTTTTTTTTTTGTTTTTGTTAAATGTATATGTGTATATTATGTGTGTATATTTATTATTTATATTATTAATTAATTGTTTTTTTTTTTGGGTAAATTTATTATTAATTTTATTTTATTATATTTTTTTAGACACTGTCCTCTTTAGTAGTATTGCTGCCCCAGAATCTATCAAAACGATCACGAGCCTTTTCTAAAACATCTGAAGCAGTTATCGTCGAAGTAGTGCGTTGTTGCTGTTGTTGTTGTAGTTGTTGATCAATTTCAGAAGGTTCTACAATTGAAATACTACCGTCGATTGAAGTACGTATTATGGATGATGTTGGTAGTTTATAATCATCCTTTTTTATTTCAGTTGCATTTTTCCAAGCTGTATTTTGTTTTTTTTTTTTGTAATTTTTATTGTTTTTTGTTTGTTGTTGTTTTTTATTTATATTTTGTTATAGTTTATTTTTGAATTGTTTGTTTATAATTTTAATTGTTTAATTTTTTAATTTATAGTTTTTTTTTATTATAGTTTTTTGATTGGAGAGTGGTGCGATTTCATGCAAATGAAAATACATAGAAAAGACAAATAAATAAAAGATTTTAAATAGGAGGGGAAGAAAGAAGAATAGTTACGAAAATTATATTTAAAAGAAAAACAACAACAATAATAATAATAATAATAATTGTAATAACAATAATAAAAAATATATTTAATAATATAAAAAAATCTATAAAGGTTTTAAATAATAACAAACAATATCCCTGGTTTATTTAAATTATGATTTTTGTTAAAAATTTATATAAGTATATAATATATATTATATTTATTATATTGTTCTGTTCTATTTTTATTTTGTATTTCTTAATTTTTAAAAAGTTTACACTGTTCCAATTAATAAATTATTTAAATTTAGATTAATATTATGTCATACAAATAATACACATAATATTGATTAATTATTTCAGATTTAGGATTAACATTTAATTGATTAATACCTATATTTATTTTTTTTTTTAATAAATTCGTTAAAAGAAATAATAATGAAAGAAAAAATCAATTCAGCTGGTTAACAATATTGTTTTTTGTTTTTTGGTACCTTGAATATAAAATCTTTCACAATAACCATTCTAATATCGTAAAACATGATTTGGTGTATTTATCAACGCATCACGTAACAGTCTAAGAAGTGACTTCTATATTTGCTTCGCTTAAGAAGTAATATGTACCAGTAATAAAGAGAAAGTATTACGTCAAAATTTGACCATATTCGAAACAACTATAGCTGCTTTAAATAACCCGACAATTTGGAGTAAAACTCTGTGAGTTAACGCTACAAGTCATTGGAATCAATTGCTTTCGATAAAACGTCAAAATAAAATATATTTTAACCGTGTAATCTAGCAGAATATAACATTGAACTATAAAGTAACTTAATGCTCAATTAAGAATTTATTATAATGAATTATAATAATAAAATTATCTTCTACATGTCAACTTTAAATTATTATAGATAAAATAATTACTGAATATTTTAAAACACATTTTTTATCTTCATCTATATCATATTTATAATTATTCAATGGAATAAATAGTAATAGGGTAATAGTAAAAATAAAAGATAATTTTTAAAATATTGAAGTCTTTATGAATTATCTTGAAAATTTAATTTAATTATTTATATATAAAATGAAATAAAGACATATGTATGTGAGTTGTATTTCATTTGTGTTTGTATTATTTATTATGCCCCAATGTAAGTAAGATACATATTATGGCCTTAGAAGAAAAGTATGTTTTGTAACGTACTCAGAAACCTAAAAAGTAAAGGCATATTTGGCAATATCAAAGACAATATCATTTTATGATTTACCTGCATGCCGAGAATGTTCAAGAAAATCTAAATGAAGGTTAAATTGTTCTCCTACATAATAATTATTATTGTAATTTATTTATCATATTTTTGAAAATGATATAAAAAAAAAAAACGAAATAATCTCAGCTGAAATTCCTGTCGTTCGTTAAACAAATATCGTTTCAAAATATAAATGTATATATATATATATATATATATATATATATGAATACATATATATATATATACATATATTATATATATATATATGTATCTAAGGCTATATTTAGATATATAGAGTTTAATTTCAATTAACTTTGTAATATTTTCAAGAATATATGTAGGTGGATGGTGGCATGTTTAAGGGGGGGGAAATGGGTGTTAAACAATTTGTTTTGTGTTGAATTTGATATAATTAATAAATGTATATATGTAATTAATATTAGACAATTTCTAATTCCTAAAATTTTATTTATTTATTTTTCTTTTTATTAATATTAATTTATTAATATTTTATTACCTATATTTCATATGTTTTGTATATAAAAGTTTAATTAAATTCTGATGTTTTTTTTTTGTTGTTTTTTCACTAAAAAGCTTTTTTTATTTTTTTTTTTTTATTTAAATATTTAAATTAATTTCATTTTTATATTTGTGTAAATTTTATTTAATTTTACTGCAATTAAACTGCAAAATTTTTGTTTTTTGTCTGAACTTGGGGGAAGGGTATGTTTGTCATACCTTAAGTATAAAAAAATTTGATTTACTATAATTACTATCTTGTTTTTTTTATTTTTTTTTTTATTTTTTTGTACATAAGAAATTCATTTTTATATTTATTTAAAATTTTTTTGTTTTGTTCATTTTTCAAAAGATTATACGTGTTTAATGTGTGTATGTTTAATTTATTATTTCTATATTTAATTCAATATTGTGAAATTTTTATTTTTTTTTAAATATTTTTTAGAAATAAATTGTATAATGAAAATTGAAAAGAATTTAAATACATTATATAATATTATACATTTAATGTTTTATTTTTATTTAACATAAAAAAAATTTAGTTTTTGGAGAATTATAAATAAAATATGAATTTTATTTATGAAAAAATATTCTAATTTAATTTAGGACCTTTAATTTTTCTATATTTAAAGAAATCAAATATTTTCTATTTTTAGTTTATTATTTTATTTCTTTGATTTCTATACATATCATAAATTAATTAAAAAAAAGATTCGGCCTTTCTTTCGAAGTCCATTGGTATTGAAGAATTAAATTTTTGCAATATTTTTATGAAGGCCATTTCAATTTAGAATAGATACATTTGGGTATGAGCACAAATATAATGGCTTTTACGCTTTGAGGGCAAGATTCCGAAAATTATATTTAGGCTGGTTCATAGCTTAAAGAGATACAGAATTTAAGTATAATAGGTATATGCAAGAACTGATTGTTTCATCACTATTATGTTATTTACTTTTGACATTTACATAAAACAGTATTAAAAAAAAATTTAAATGAATATATATTTAAATTGAAATAAACTATAGTACATGTACTTATCAAATGCTTTTTAATTTAATCAAATAAATTAATATTATTCATCATTTAGATATTAAATATTATGGTGATATGTAATAGCGAAGGCTATATCATTCAATGATATCATATTATTTATGTCATCGTTTGAATGATATTGATTTGAAAGAAGTGTAGTTTCACATAGTAACTGAAACAATGGAGTTATTTACGGTGTAGCGGAATTGTTAATTTGAACAAGTTGAATTTTTAAGTTCGGCGACAAAGATCGTGTAATTTCAAAACTTTAGATTTTGCTCTTTTGGCCTACTTAAAATCATATATCTAAAGATAAAAAAATCTTTTAATGACCTAAAAAAACATAATTCCTGTCATTAATGAATATTAAAATACAGCTGATTTTATACGAAAAAATCAGTGAAAATTAGATTCAACGAATTTATTCATGCAAACGCTCAACTGATGAACATTTATATGATATTCCATTATTAATGCCATTGAATATGGTTTTAAATAAAGAAATTTTTTTTATTAATATCTCACGTAACTATATTGTTTTATTTATATTTGAAATTGTAGCGCTCTTTTTGGAAAATCTTTATAAAAAAAAAACTGTTATATAATAATGCTAAAAGAAAATAGTAGAATAGTGATATGGAATAATCAGTTACCCCATATGTAGATTTTTATTCAATAAAATACTTAAGAGGGTATAGATTTAATTAATATATATGTAGATTTGGATTTCGTAAATAGACTAAAGCCATAAAAATATTTAAATTTGAATTATAAATTTGTAAAATCAATGAATTTATACTTTTATTATTTGTGCTACAAAATTATAATTGATTAAAAAATATTAAATAATATAAATATTGAATTATTAAAATTATATTTTACCTTGAAAGTGAGACAGAAGAATAATAATGGCTACTAGCTAAATATTGAAGAAATATGTATATCGAATCGAAAAAAATTAGGACAATTGATTGTGCGTAATTGAAAAATAATTGGATATCTCCCGAATTTATTTAACAAATATATTTGTAAACCAAAAATTTTTTCAAGTTTTTCAACAATTATTGGCCCTGTTAACCTAATTAAAAATTTTGAAATTCAATTATCGCATAATTATATTTTATAAAGAAAATATATTAATTTGTAATTTCAAAATAATTGGATTTTTTTAATTTAATATCGCCTAGTATAATTTAATAGAAAATGTTGGAAGTACGAGTAATATCATCATTATTATATAATATAAATGGCTTAACAAATCAATATCTTACAAAATATAAACAAAATAATTTTCTCGATTAACAAAACCTGAACGAAATCTGTTTACGAAAACGAATTTTCTGTTTACGAAATCTGTTTTCGACGATTCAATGATGTAGCAGTATTTAAGATAATTTGAATTTCAGCTACGATAATGCTTCAGTTAATAAATTATGATGGGAATATTTAGTTCTGACTTATTAAGTTCAGGAAATAATTATATTTGTACATTTTTATTTAAATGCTTTTTTTTTTTTATTTTAAAGTTTTTTTATATCACTGTATTAAGTTCAATTATTTTGAAATTAAAAAATTATTTTAATTAATGATTTCCAAAACTTTTTAATTAAGGTTTTTGTTTTTGTGTCCTATTGTAGTTTTATACGTCTTTCACTTTATATATAAATTAAATTTTTATAATAAAACCAATAACAACTTGTCACAAAACAAACCATCATCATTATTTTTGTGACATTCAGATGGTTTTTATGATACAAAAAATTGTCGTCACTGGAATTCGATCGCAAGTGAATATCACGGTCGTCTGTGAAAATAGTGTCTCTGAAATTCGATCGATTTTAATTTCACTATACTATAATATTTGAATTTCAGTTCCAGTTTTTTTAATTAAATAATAAATTTTTTATATTACCCTTTAAATAATTGTATAAAATAGTTGTCATAGATGTCAATATAAAAAATTTTTAACGTTAAATTAGACTTTATTTTTATACTTTAATATGAGTTTCACTTATAATAGTGCCGTGAATTCAATTCGATTCAAAACCAATGAAGTTTAGAGACACAAAAATTTGTTTAATTTATTCTATGAATCTCGATAAAAATCACTTTTAATTGAATTCTGGAGGCACAAAGTGAAATTGAAGTGAAATCAAATTGAAATTGAGTTGTTTACAATTCCGATTGAATTTCAGAAATGGGCAGAATGATATGATTCATTTTCCTTCTCTTTATAATGATATTTCAAAAATAATTTATATTATTATGTGCTATCATTTTAAGCGTTAACATAAGGTCTTAGTTTCTGACGCTAGTTCTTAAGGATAAGGAAATGCAATAAATTTATTTTTTCATTTTTCATTTTTTAATATAGATATAAATAAAAAATAAATTATTTGACGTAGATCGTTGTTCAGGTGTAGATAGTTGATGTACATACAGGACAGCAAAAAAAAAAAAACATTGCAATTGTCAGTAACTAGTATATTTATTTAGTAAATAAATTTCGATAATTGCGATTTCACGATAATGGAATAAGTATATCATAAGCAAATAAATTCAAAGAATAATTTTTTAAGTTGATTATGAGATAAAAAATTAATTTAAAATTTTTAATTTTTGTTAATCTGTTACTGACATTAATTTCTATTATATATTCCATTTCTAATATTGAATTAATTTTTTCCAAGTATATATAGTAACTCGTAGTATATTCTATTGAAAATTCAAAATGATTAAATAAATTAAATTTTTTGCTTGTTTAATTGAGTTTTTGTTTTTTTTTTTTATATAAATTAAATTATTATAAATATTTAATAAATTTGGCAAAATCTATATAATTAGTCTATAAATGATAAAATTTAATAAATTAATTTTCAGATTTATTATTTGTTTATAATTTGTTATACTTTGGTTGCCTAATATTTTTCAATTTTCGAGTCTCAAATAAAAAAAAAATATATTTTTATTTGTTTTTTTTTTGAGTCAAATTTAATATAAAAATTATTAAAAAAAAAAAATATATATTTTCCAAAATTAATTTTTAAAATTATAATTCAATTTTTATTTTAAATATTTAATTTCTAATTTTAATTTTATTATTTGTTTTTTTTTTTTATTTCCATTCAATTTATGTTTTTATATGTAATTAATTTTGAATTTTGTTAAAATTTATTTTCTTTCATTTTAAAATTTCTATTTAGTTTTAGTTTCTCTTACATGAGTTAATTAGTAAAAATTTTTTTTTTGTTTTGTTTTAATGTTTTTTTTGTTTTATATATTTTATTTATTGTAATTTGATTTTCTGTTTAATGAGCATTATATAAATATAACATTAATTTATATTTTAATGATCATTCTAGGATCTAAATTTGAAATTATATTTTTATTTTAAAATTTATTAATTTTTTTTTAAATAAAAAATAAAAAATTTTCTCTTTTTGTTTTTTTTTTTTTTTTTTAAATGAAAACGAAATTAAGAAATACAGCCAATATTCTTTTTATAAATTTTTTTCAAAATAATATTTTGTTTCTTATATCTTTCCATTTTGGTACGTACCATCAAGTTTTGCTTGCTCTGTTAATTCTGGAGGAGCTGAATGTATTGCTGGCAATGCTCTATCAATTGGTGTAGATGCTTTTATTTCACTTTGAGGGCGGCTAATAATTTCACCTAAAATAGGATTTATATTATTGTTATTATTAAATTTGATAAAAATTAATTAGGATTAATGTGATGTATCCAGTAGATTATAAAAAAAAAAGAATATTGATTGATAAGAAAAAATTAATGTAACACAATTTGAAAACGATTGGCAGGCATGAAAAGAAAAAAAAAGAAAAAAGAAGAGACAAAAACGAGACTTCAATCAATTGTTTTTTTTTTAGACAAATCTTAAAATATGATAGAATGTAATGAAGTTGGGGCTGAGTTGTTGAAAAATCCCTTGAGACTGATCAAAACAATATAATAAATATATAAAAATGTGTAAAGAAAATAATAATAAAAAACCAACTTGGGATTTATTAATTTCTAATTTTGTGTTTAAAATTTTGTATTGTAGGGTATAGGAATAACTACGACAATCCAACCTTATCTACAATGCTGCGTATAAAATCTAGCACAACATTTTTCTAAACTACATTGTTATGTATATTTCTATATTCTTGTTCTGACAACCATTTAAATGTTATACTATACTAAGTCAAACTCATCAAATCAAAAAACATAGTAAAGAAATTCTCATGAGATGACCTACTTCATAAAGGAAATTCTTCTTAAATTCATAACTTCATTACTCAATGATTCCGTAGATCATGAAAAATATCAGAATAATTTTAGACAAGTACAAAAAATGTCGGATGTATTTCTCGTTTAAATTTCAAGAGGTGTTAAAAGCTTAAGAGTAAAGTTAGTATTAGTAAGTGTTTAAAGTGGCCCATAATAGTTACTTTTTCAATATTTGATATTGATTTAATAAAATTGATCGTCTGTGGTTATAGATTACACAATAAATTTAGTGAACCAAAGTCACTTTGATTTTTTCTGATACAGTATAAAAATATTGCATAGTATGTGTGTAACATTTAATATTTATTGGTTCATTTCAATTTAAATATTGTTTTAGCTAAACTATTTTACTACAATTAAATTGTTGTGCAATAACATATGTATCTGTATAATATTGTGCAATATTTTGAGCAGTATAAATATTGAGTTTCTGTGAGCCATCAAATTAAAATCGAGTTTTGTTTTTTGTGGCAAAAAAGTTAGTATCATATATATACACATATATAAAAAATATTTATTTGGGTTTATAATGGAAGACGGAAACATACAAACATTCTATTTTCGTATGATTGAAAACGAACGTTAAACTGCTGAATGCTGAATAGAAAATAATAATTTGATATTTTCTTTACATTTGTAAACATTTTTAAAGAACATTTTATCAGTGTGAATGAAATTGCATACTTTTAGGGTAACATATTACATTTTAGCACACGATCGTAATAAATGTTATCACTATTGGTACGTTTTCTTCTGTCTAATCTTAGTCTAGTCTAAATTTCATTGACAATAGAGACCGAATAATCAACGATGATTAAAATTATTGAATTTATTTAAAAAACAATTTATTTTTGTCTTAAATTTATTCTATAATCGAGTGTTTGATCACAATGGACTACCGAAATTACTAATTTTATTTTATTTTTACAAATATAATTAAAATAATAAGATATATTTACCTTCTTTAACATTTTGTGTTACTGTAAATGTTTTACCAGTATCTAATGGAACTGTCCAATTAACAGGATCTGGTGAACGCATAATAATTTGTTCTGGTGATTTAACCCGAGTTGGCTCAGGTGGTGATTTAACAATATGTTCAATTTGCTCTGGAGCTAATTGAGGACTACAACTTGAAATTGATACACCGGCATCATGACCAACGTCATCATCTAAAATAACATTAAAATGAAAAAAAGAAGAAAAAAAAAACACAAAACAAAAAATATAAAAAAATATGTAAAGTACCATTGTAATAACAAATGACCAATATTTTAAGATTTTTTTATAAAATTAATTTAAATTTTTATTTTTATTTTTTATTTCTATATTATAATATTGGTGGAGCATTTTTAATACATTTAAATTAAGATATTCAACAAAAAAAAGGAAAAAAAAAAAGAAAAATATATTTATTAACAGGACATTTATGTAGTATAGTATTTAGCAAAGGCATAAAATAAACAATTATAAAAAAAATTTGCCAATTATTTATGTATTTTGTATTATTGAATATAATTAAAATTAAATATAATATAATATATATAGCAGAATAGAATATAACAGAAGAAGAAGAAGAAGAACAATAACAAGATATCTCTGGAACGATAATATATATAACAAAGTGGATTACAAAACATAAATTTTTATATTACATTTATAAAAAATTGTGCATAGTAGAATCAAAACTGATTCATTTCCATTTCAAAATTATTTTCAATTTATTTAAAAAAAAATTGTCTTTAATTTTTTAAAAATAATTTTTTGCAAAGCTAAAATTTATTCGATAATTATTATAGACGGTTCAAAACTTGAATTCAAAACTACAATTTGTTATTTGGTAAAAAATATAGATTTGAATTAATTTTAAATAACAGAAATTAATATACATGGCTATTCATTAGTCACTTATTAAGTCATTAAGTTTTTTTTTTCAATTTCTATATATAAAAAAGTAAGTGACTTAATTAGTGACTAGCTGCGATGGGTATTTTTAAATTCAAGCATTACTGAATCAATTTTAGGGTTTGTAAATTTCAAATTAAATTTTCATCACAACTGTACTTAATAAGTTTTACTTTTAAGCTCACTTATTACATAATATTTATTAATTGAAAAATTATTGACCATTTTTACCATATAATATTTCATGTCGGCTGGATCTTAATCTAACGAAAGCAGTTTAAGTATAAATTGTTTTAAAATATATTTATATACATATCTCTAACCTATTCCGATTCCCCAATATTAAAATTTTCTTATTTGATCGAATATCTCAACTTGAATTCTTGATTTTAATTTGCGGATGGGTTAATGTAATGTATGTAATGTGATAGATACTTATAAAGCTGTTTGATATCGACCCTATTTAGATTAACCCGGAGAACATAATATAGAAAAAGTGATATATAATGTTATATATAGAAAATAGAAGTATATAAAATAATAATCATAAATTATCTAAGTATGATGTTTAAAATTCTCGTTTTCGCTCACAACATCTGACGTTGTTAACAACTGCTTTGTCATAGAATGGTTATTAGATTTGTTTTGGTTATTGGATGTCTATAAATTACATTATTTTTCATTTTCCGAATAATTTTAATTTAACATTACAAAAGATTAGATCGATTGGTATATGTGACGTATGTTCGAGTCAGAATATTTTATTCATGCATATGTTATTCATCTGCCTAATATTTTTGTTTTCATAGAGATTTATTTTTTTCGAAATTTTGTATTAGCATTTTGAATTGAGGCATTTTTCAACTTGATATCTTTTAAAGAAAAATTCTTTGTCCAATTTACGGTTTTGTATCTGACAAAAACCCAAAAAGGAGAAAATATAATTTCAAATATATTATCTGTTTGATGAGGACGTTGATGAGTCCGGCCCATGACATTCGTGGTCTGCTGGCCACCTATAAGTAATCAATAAGTTGTTTAACGACATAATATCAAACTATATACTTACGGCCAAATCGATATTGTGGCCGGAAAATGAAATATAATGATGTAGCAAGCACAGCTTCAAATCTTCTGTGAAATAAAATAATTCATCTCTTTGATAATGAGTATTGCGTTCAACACTTAGTAGAATAGCAATAGAGACTAATTAACTCTACTTTGGGAAAATAATTGGAGAACTCAAAAGTATACCAACACAAAATCTATTTTGTCAAAGAAGTTTTTTGATGTACCCTCCAAGATGAATCCAAAAGATTATGCTTTAATTTAAAGCTCCCACTGAAATTTGTGAGATTTGAATTCAGACAAAACCCAGCTGACAAATTTATTGAATAAAAATTTTTTCTTAATGTATTTACATTTGATATGGAAAATATTAAAATTTGGAATATGTATGTGCCAAATATGTATTGCAAATACTAAATTACAAGCGTTAGGTACTACAATAATTTGCTATCTATAATTTTGGTTTTTAGGTTAGGTTTTCATTTTATGAAAGAAATAAATAATGGAAATATATTTTTAGCTTTGATTTTACTACACATAAATATACATATATATATACTGCATACATACATGCTTTTTTAAAACTAATAATATGAACAACATAAAAACAACATAGGTATATATATATACATTATGTATATCTAACATTAACATTAATCAAATACAATTAAAAAAAAAAACAAGATTAAATTACAATATTTAATATATTTAAATAATTTAATTTAACAATCAATGAAATTATTATGTGTAAAAAATAGATTTGAATGATGATTACAAGAATAGAAATTTGAAAGCGAGTTTTTTTATGTAATTTGTAAAATTTAATTTTTATGTTTTTATTTTTTCTTTTTGTATTTTAGTGTTTTTATTGTTCTTTTTTCTTTTAAATTTAATTAGTTAAAGTTTAATTTTGTTTGTTATATATTTAATTAAATAAGTTTTTATTTTTTATTCTGTAAATAAACAATATTATAATATTATTTTTACATAATAACAGCAACACATAACACATAACATTTAGGTATATATATTTATATAATACATTGGGATAACAAATATTAAGGGGTGAAAGGAGGGTGGCTTATTTACTATATATTTATTTTGTATATATATATATATATAAATAAATTTTGATAATTTATTTATTTATTTTTAATATTAATATTTTTTTTTTGTTTTTGTACATTTATTTTGCAAAAAGGTATAGAAACTACGTTTTAATTATTTGTTTTTTTGTTTTTAATAATTATTTTTTATAAAAAAAAAATGAATGAATAAATTTAATGAAAAATGAAATGTTATAATGCAATAATATTTTGAAAGCATTACAATTAAAATTATGTATTTGTAGTGATCGTGACGATGTCATGATCCCAAAAAAAAAGAATTATTTAAAGATAAGATTTCAAATTAAAAAATGCTACAATTTAAAATTTTTCCAAGAGAGGGGAAGGAGTGCAGTTTCAAATTTCACATTACTGCAATTCACTTTTTTAAGGACAGAAAATTATTCAAACTTTTTTAGGAATAGAAAATCAATTCTCTAAATGTATCTACATTATATGCAATCACTTTGTGTTATTTGTTTGTTATTCATATTTTTGTAAAAGAATAGGAGGGTCTGTTGTATTTACATATCACATTTTAATTATTTATCACATTTCCTACTTGAATATAAATTATTATTATCACATAACAATTGATTGACTTATGAAAAAAACTATCTAAAAATATATCAGTATAATTCCTGAATTTAATTATCCCAAGGCACTGTTAAATTATCTATAAATCTATCTATTATATATATCAGTTTTGTGGGGTTATTTGTCAAATATTAAATGATATTAAAAACACCCCGAATTTATAAGAAATAAAATTGGACATAATTTTAGCAATTATCAAAGTGATTGAAGTTTTGACTGAACAAATGAAAAAATTTCGTGAAAATAAATTCGAAAACTTATACCTCTCGAATTATATATCTATAACAGTACACGTACACCTTTATATTAAATTTAACGCTAGAAAACAAGTTTTTATAAAAAAAAAAGAAAACTTAATTCATTTTTACACGGTAGATACGTTCCATAAAAGATATAGTGCAAAAAAAATATGTTGAACCGTGTAAAAAATACAAATGATTATGATCTAAAACCAATAAAAATAATTAAAATAAAAATTTTTAATAAAAAATATAAATTAACATTTTATAAAATGTCAAATTGAAACTGTATGTACATTAAAGATGTTCAACCTTCTCCATATTAAAAACGATGCAAACTTTTTTTTTAGGATTTTCAAGGATTTCAGTTTCTAATGAAATGTCCGTCCATTTTTATTTTAGAGTGGTAAGTTTTAGATAATTTTCTTAAAACATGAAAAACAAATAATACAAATTATATTTTAGTTTTTCAAACAGATTTTTTGAATTGAATCAAATCGATTGAAAATAAAATAAATCGTGTAAAAACCAAATTTAGCGTATTCCGTTAATGAACTTATGACACAAACCACAACTTTTATTATATTTTTCAACTTTTATTTTCGATCAGAGAAAATGTGATAGAAATAGGGGGATATAGAATATATATATTTTTTTTTTATATTAATAAAAATGTGAGCCAAGACAAATTTGTGTATGTATTTACAAATCATATACTACTCTATTGCAAAAAATTTGGATCATATCTTGTTTGTATTTTGAATCCAATTTCAGTACTGGCATAATAATATCTCGTTCTTTACTAATCTCTCCCATAAAATGTCAGTATATGCGATATAAAATCAAATTTTTTATAGATAGTAATTATGTACCAACACAACATTTTTTATTGCGATGATAAGTTTAATGGTGGGCCTACTTTTTTGCAGTGGTATTTATCATTGTTCTGCCATTTTGCATTGGTCAAAGTTTCTCGGGTCATAATTACTTTGATATATAAATGCCGGAAAATACATGGTTTTACATATAATATGAATATCATGATATTGAGACATATCTATAATACTTTATATTTTCTAATACCATAATATTAACGAAATTATAAACGTAGTATGGATATTACTAAGCAAAGCAATTATGTTACTAATCAGCATGATAATGGTTGTTGTCCATAAAATCACTCTATTGACAAATAAAATAATTAAAATTTAAATTTTGAGTAGTTTCTCAAAAACCTCTGACTTGATATCATTTTTATCTATACAAACTAAACATTTTGTAGATATGTAGTACATATTGTATATTTTGATCATTAAGTAAATTTGAAATTCTATCTTATTGAATTTTATTTTAACTTACATTATTATTAGTTAATTAGTTTTGATAATTGTGATCAATTTGTGTTTATATTTTATTTGCGAATATTTTTAACAATTTTTTTTTTATTTTTATCTATTAAAAATTTTTAAATGTTTTTTATTTACTGTCATAATGAATACTATATGTTAACATTAATTTTTTTTTTCTGTCAGCTGATCTGAATATCATGATATCGAGGATATTGTTATATTAATATTATGATATTGAAATTACATGTCTGTGAGCAGTCTAATAGCCTAATATTTGTACTTTGGAATTATTTCGAGGATATTAATAAAAAAAACGTTTAATTTCCAAATTTTGAAATTAATTTCGTAACATTGGAAGATATTAAAATTTTGCATTTTTTTCATTCTGTAATTAAGATTCAAATAATTTGGGTTGGCAGTCCCTGACAAACAAAAATAATTGTATGAATTTTTTTTTGTTTGCAAAATATATAAAAAAAAACATAGTAATTTGAAGTAATAAATTAGTAATAAATTGCATGATAGACATAGAATTTTGTATTTTGAAATTATTTAATTGACATTTCTAAAATTAATATATATATATTTTTTGATTAATTACATAAGTAGATATGAGATATGTAATAGAGACCACATCCTACCTGTAAAAAGGTCCTAAATTTTGATTGCACATTTTTGTGCAGTTGAAACAATAAATTTAAATAAATTTTTTTTTGATTTGTCTTTACCCGTTTTAGCAATGTTTATCTTTTATTATAAGTTATCTATTACTTTTTTGTTTTCTTTAATACCTATTACCTTACATACATATATTAGAGAATTTTTATGTAAATTTAGATGTAGAATTATCAATATATAGTAGCGATCTCTGGAGGCGTAGGTTCTCGTCGAGTTGTACCGACATGGAAATGTAGTAACGCTCTGAATTTATGTATATATGTTTGACAATACATACCTCTAAGTTTATGTGAATTCTGCTATTATGAAAATATAAAATGGTACTATGAAAATCTTGTTGGCTAATCATTATTAAAGTAAAAATCCTATTTCAAGGTCCTACAGCTATATATTTCTGACTACAATACAAAACAATCTTCTTGATTTAGTTTTGAAAGCGTATGATTTGTTTTTAAAAAAAATTCCTCTCATATAAGTACATATAAGTATACCTTTTCCAGCCTTTATTACTAAAATCAGTTGTTAGTTGACTTTGTTTAACATACTGAAGTCATTTTTACTTACCTATTTAAAACATATTTTTAGTCCTGATTTACATCTAACTTCCTTACACCTGACAGAAGAAATTTTAAATTTGAATTTTACAAGCGCGAAAATACTTTTTCTCAATTAGTTTAAGATCAAGATGTGTGCACAGGAGATAATTGCAAATTTTCGATTGATTAAATGTAGTGATTAATTATAGAACACAACTTAGAGGTATGGATAACAACGGTTTCTAATTGCAAAAAATTATATATAATTTTTTTTTGTGTAAATACATATACATATAGCATTTCCAGATTAAGTCATGAACTATTTATTGAACTGAAGTGAAGTTAAAATAATTGAACCAATAGTAAAAATTGGTTAATTGTTGGTTAAATTAGTTAAATTGGCAGTGTTGGGATACCATAGTGATATCGCATTATGATTGGCAATGTTGCATTTCCGAATTTACCTATAGTTACATTTTATTTTGGTGGTCATAATTGAAGAGATTAACTGCGGTTAAAGGGGAAGATTGCGCCATATGTCACACAGATGGGGTAACAGAACAATGATGATGATATACATATTAAAAATTATTTATTTTAAAAAGCTGTACCAATATTCTAAACACACAAATCATTGAACATTTATACAAATTTGTAAAAATTTTAAAATTTATTAAAGTACAATGTAATATTTAATATAAAATATTAAAAATCCACACATTATTTATGTTATATGTATATATATGTAATGTGGTATTAATACAGCAGTTAAATTTTTTTAGTGTTACAATTTTTATATGTCCAGGGTTGTTTATATCGGTAAGTTAAATAATGAACATAACCCCACATTGACATTCGAATGCTCACACAACAACAACAACATTTATTTTATTTATGGAATTGTTAGTTACTGATTATATAAAAATAAATAAATGTAGAATGTGGATTTAGTAATTAGTAGTAAAATATTTAAATTGATTAATCATCGGATATTGATTGATGAAAATTTTCTACTAGTATACTTGAAATTACAAGAAGTCACATAAGATAGATAAGCTTAAAAACTGTACATTTAACTAAACAGCACACAGATATTGACATAGATCACCCTCACATTCTAAAAAACTATAAGTCTATAAACATAAGGAAACATCTTAAGATCAGAAAATAAGTATTGTAATATTAAGTCACATTCATAACACATACAAGAAGCTTGAAAAAGTTTAAAACAGCATTCCAGAACATACAAAAGGTCTGTATATTTCTGATTAAGTTAGTATGTAGGCTTAAAGTAAAATTTAATCTGAAAACCCTAACGTAAAAATAATCAATGTACACTCATGAATGATATTATGATATATGATGATATATGTATGTATATGAACATCCAAATTAGTGCAAGTACAAAGTGTGTTTAGCTACACAGTTATATTTCACGATTGCGAATACTTTTTAAAGCAATTTACGGTGATTCAATTTAAATATTAAAATAAATGTGCTAAATAAAAAACAAAAAAAAAAAAAACATTACAATGAGAGGGAAATAAAAAGAATTTTTGCTTTGTGTTATTTAAAAAATATATATTTATTTGCCAATATTTAATCAATAATAAATCATAAATATAAATTAATAAATTTAAGCAAAATATTTTATTTATGTATATCTACTATGTATATTAATATGTTGATGAATTTAAAAACAAAAACAATACAAAAAAATAATAAACCAAACAATTTAATATAAAAAAATAAAAATTATTAATCAGTTAATGAATATTACATAGTGATATTAAAATAAAATTACAATGAAATTTATATGAATTATGTATTTTAAAAATATAATATTAATTTCTAATAATTATGATGATAATAATGTTGATGTATTAAAAATATGAGAATTAAAATTCTAAAAATGTAAATTAAGTATACTCGTTTCTCAAATCAACTTATCGCTCAACTCAAATAAAGTTAACTGTAATTTTGTGATTTTTAAAATTATTAAAATGAAATTTGTTTATTTATTTTTAATTAAATTTTTGTCGTATTTTAGGTGAATAAATATTTAAAAAAAATTGTTCTTTCAACTATATTATCTTATACAAATTGAACAAATGAAGACATAAAGTTAACTCAAGATTATTAATGAACTCACTAAAGGTATAAGCTGACTCAAGATATGAGCGAATTGAATATTTGTGTTGAACAATTAGTTCAGTTGGAGTTAAATTAACTCAAATTCAATAAAAATTCCTATTTAATTGTTGGGGCACAAGACATAGAGGGTTGTTTTCTTATAAATAAAATGAACAAATATTTTTTTGTTAAATGTAGGTTAAAATTTTAAATATGAGTTCAAATTCAGTTTAACTAACAAAATAATACAAACTAAAAACTAAAATTAATAAATTGAGAATTACTATATAATAATTTTGAACAGTTGAATAAGAATTTGAATTGATTTGAATTTCACTATTCAGCTAATTTCATTGCTCACCTAAAATATTAAATTCGATCATGTACATATATTGAATCCGCTAATGGGCCTGTTTTCATGAGCATTCATGATGACCGCTTTAGCAGTAAATATATTTCAAAATATGTTTATTGGTGAGAGGGTATGAAACGTATGCCGAAGCTGTCATCATGAATACTTGTGAAAATAGGACTAATATTTGAAGAGTCAAATCATATTATCGTAGTATACTCTTAAGTTGAGTTAGTTCAATTTGTAAGTGCTTAAATTCATTTAAAGTTTAACAAGAACTCAACGATCAAGTTGAACGATGAGTTGATTTAAAATTTGAGTTTCAATTTCAATTTTAATAGATACGAAGCATAAAGTATTTTACAGCATTTTAATTTTTTGTTGTTAAACAATTTTTTTTTTTAATGTTAAAAATGTTTTATTTATAAAATTATTAGTATTTATGAATCGTTGTCATAGTCAATTATAATTACAATAATTTGGTTTTAATTGTTTAATATAAATTTGAGTATTTTTTTGTATACTACAACTAACAATAAGTTCTAACTATTAAAACAAAAAATATATGTATGTGTATTATATGTATATATCTATATATTTAATGTAATTCAATTCTTAATTTCTATTCCTGTATTTCTAAGGTACTAACTAACAGAGATATTTTTTTTGTTCAGTTTATTTGTTGTTTTTTTTTCTTGGCAATATTTTTTATATTACAGGTATTCACATTGATATTCAAATGATCGTCATATTGTTATATTTTGAAGAATTAATATAATAATAACATAACTAACCACCAAATAACAAAAAAAAAAAAAAAGTTGAATGAATTTCGAATCAAAAGATCATTTGTATATTAAAGTTGTAAATACCCATTGTATTGTTTATTTGCGTTGAGATATTTAAATAAAAAATTAATTAAAATAAACAATATAAAAAATTAAAAGTATAAGATATGAAAATTAATATAAAATAATTAATAAAAAGAATACAAATTCAATTTCAATTTATTTGAATCTATCAAATTAATGATTAATAGCGAATCTATTCACAATTATATAAATAAAAAAAGGAATATCGTTTATCATTCCTACACATTGGCGAATGTAGTGAATTTGCACGTAGAAAAATGAATTTACACCAAGACAAGTTATACATATTTTATGTTGTATAACTTGTATATATATATAATTTTTTTATTTTTAAATACAAACTACTGAATTTTCGAAATTTGTATTATATTTGGCACATCACTAGTTTTCCAGTGTAAGTGCGATATTATCAAATAATTTTAAGGAAAAATTCATACTTAAGTTGAAAAAATAATATAAAATTAAATTGTATTAAAAAATTAAAAATTGTAAATTGATTAATTAAAGTTAAAATTAATGTTTAGAATTTTTTTAATTAAAATTAATATTTAGGAAAGTTATTAATTTGAATTAACAAATAAAAGAAATTAATTAATAATAACATTAATATAATTAAAAAAAAAAGTCAATATGAAATATTAAAATTGAAATTTTAATTTAGAAAATTAAAAAAATAAAATAATTGTATTATAAAAATTTTGTGAAAAATATAAGCGAATAATTAAAATTAATAAAATTAGTAATTAATAATATTTTCAAAATTTAACAAAAATATAAATAGTGTTCAATATCAGTGATTAATTTAGCAGATGATTATTGAGAAAGTTGAAACGAGTTACAAATTGTGATATGAATTGAAGTTGGTTTGTTCACGTACAAAAAATTTCATAAAATTTTCATGATATTTCATTAAAATCTACTTTTTTCTTTTTAAAAAACATAAACAAATGACAGAAATATTCTTCTTCTGTCATTTTTACATTTTCGCAAAATAAAATTTTTATTTGTAAAAATTTTACAGACATTTTTGTTGTCATTGTGAAATGTCAAAAGTTTGTTTTTAGTGTAGGAAATTTAATTAAGAGTGTAAAAAATTTGAATAAAATTAAAAACAAATGTAAAAATTTTAATAGTGTAATGTAAATTTTTCAAATAATAAAATTTTGTATTTTATTTTGTATTTGAATACTTTCGATTTCAAGATAAAAATTATAATTTGTTACTTTAAGTAAAATTTAAATGTTTTGCTTGAATCTTTTTGAATTTTTTTTTCACCAAACAAACTATGTATGTATCTATTTTGTTCTCAAATTTCTTTGGTGGAAAATAGTAATTTAATTATTTTGATATAAAAAAATGTTTGTAAATTTTTCGGAAATTTTTAGACTTATAACTTATTCGGAGCTGTAAATTTATATATTATGGGGAATTTTATTAATTGCTGATTATGTATAATCACCCAGGACTTTGCATTATAATTAAAAAATTGAATATTATAGATTTATATATATTAATCAATTCGAATGCCCTCTAACTGTATGTACACACACACATATATATATATATATATATATACACTTGATAAAAGAAAAAGTTATGGAGACCATAAATTATATACATACAATTTTAATGTTATTATGTAGCACGATATTGAGGTTCTATAAAACTGCCCCAACAATCTTTTGCTCCATTAACCAATTGAATTTAAACATTCTGTTCACTATAGTTTAAAGATTGCTCTGATTATTATTATGTTAAATAGAAAAGTAAAAAAAATATATTAAAAAAATGTAAATACAGAAGAAATTTAGAAAAAACAATATAACTAACAAAACTAAATAAAAATTAATAATTTATATGAGATAAATGAATAATTATATGAGTGTATTGTATATTATTGATTTTGTATAATATATATTATGATAGCAGCAAAATTTCATTTAAATTTCTAAAATACTATTATTATTGATTCAAATTAAATTTTTAAATATTTTTTAATTTAATTTTGGTTTTTGTTTCTATTTCTATTATGAAGTATAATATAAGTTACACAATTTATAGAATATTTAAACTTTTATAAAGCTATCCGGAGTGGTCTGTAGTAAAAAAAAAAAATACATTGTAATACACTTTAATTCTAGCTACTGTTATAACGCTTTTCTAATTGTAATTGAGAAATATGTAATCAATTATAATTCAGAAGTATGTAATCTATTATAATTCAAAAATAGTCCAGTGTTATTCAAAAATGGTCAATTGTAATTCAAAAATAGTCAATTGTGATCAATAAAAAAATCATTTGCAATATCAAAATATATTCAATTACAATTTAGAAATAATCAATTGCAATTTAGAAATATTTAATTGTAATTCTAAGAAAACCATTTGTAATATCAAAACCGTCAATTACAATTCAAAAGTAATCAATTACAACTCAAAAATATTTAATTGTAATTCTAAAACTTTAATTTCAAGTTCCAAAATAGTCAATATTAATTCAGAAATAATCAATTGCAATTCAGAGATGTTGTCATTCAATTATAATTTATAAATTTCATATATTTTCTAAATTACAATAGGAAAAAATGTAGTTGTTGGATATTTGTCTATTTTTAAAATTTTCTTTAATAGGTTTTGGCGTTTTTAGTTAATTTTTTAATCATGTTTGTTATAATGCACAGTTCGTGTAGTGAATGTGGCAAGTCATAGAATGTTCTTGTGCTACCTATCTTATCGATAGCTTGTTTATACATTTTTTTTATTTTACATATTAGTTTTGCTGTTATCATAATTTGCCTAAAATATATTTTTATTGATTTAAAAAACTAGACTCAAAGGGAGTAATCATTATTTTCAAAAAAAAATTTCTGTTAATTTTAGCATAATTTTTTTTGTGTTTAAAAACTTAAATTTAACTATAAAAATATCGAGATCAAATTCGAAAAATATTATTTTCTACTTAGTTAAATTTTACTTTATGCATCGTTTCTATATATATATATATATTATATTATGTATATATTATAAAATAAATTTTATTATTGGTGCTGGTTTTAATTTACAAAAAAAATTTAATTAAATATTATTTAAAAATGGAATGATTATTTTAAATTTATATAATATGTATAAGAGTAATATATATATATATATATAATGTATATAGATCTATAAAAATATAATTTAATTTATATAAACATTATTATGCATAATAAAATACATATACAATAAAAAAAACGTAGTTAATTCCTTTTTGCAAAAATTATTATTATTTTTTCATTTCATTAATTTTAATCTAAGCACCTTTTTTAATTTAAAAAAATTTATTATAGAATTTGAACAAAAAAAAAACAAATTTATCAAATTTTATTTGTATTTTTAAATTTATAATTTATTTATTTATTGTTTTTTTTTTTTTTTTTTAATTTATTTTGGAATTTCTTAATGGATAAGTCTTATTTTGATTTTGTATTTTTGTTTTCTATGTATTTTAGTTTATATTTTTTTTTTAATTTTTTTTTTTTTTGTTTTTTATTACTCACTTTCAGCCAATTTTTTATCCAGATTTTTTAAATTCTTAACGGACTCATTTATATTATCGTTAAGTCCTTTTTTGCCTTTAATACTATTACTATTACACGTCTTAGAGGCAGAATTTGTAGTAGAAGAAGGCGAAGATTTTGCATGACTTGGATGCTTATTCAAATTATGTGGTTGAGCTGATTTTATTCTATCGTTATGTGATTTTTGAAAATGATGATCTCTACTACCACTAGTAGGAGCTAAGGAGCTACTTTTCGATCGGGATTGGATTGATGTGGAAAGGGTTGCTATAAAAATATTTTGTTGTTGTTTTGATTTTGAATTTTTAAAATTTTTCAATTTTTTTTTTTTTTTTGTTTAAATGAAAATTGTTTTTTTTTTTTTATTAATTTTTTAAAGTTATATTATTTTTTTTTTTTCATTTCAATTAATATTGTATAATTTATTATGTTGCTTTTGATTTTTAATGACTTCAAAACAAAAAAAAAAAAATGTATTTAAAATGATTTTATAAAGAGAAAGACATAGATAGAGAAAATTATAATAATAAAAAAAAAAAAAAAAAAAATTTAAAAATTCAAATAATAATTAAAATAAATTTAAATTAAAATAATTAAAAAACAAAAAACTAAATAATTATTTTGCTAATATTATGAAATCCTGAAAATGACTGTAAAAAGATTTTATAAAAAGTATATATTTATATATATATGTATTTCTAAACAATTATTACTAATTTTATAATATATTCTATATTGTTTTGTTGTATTTTATTGTTTTAAATTATAATCTTTATAATATAGCGTTTTCAATTTTAAAACATAGATATGTATATAAGTAAAACAAAAAAAAAATGTTGACTTGAAGTTTTCCTTTTTTTTGGTTTGGGGCTTTCTTATTTCAATTTTCAATCAAATTCATTGTCCTGTTCTGATTTTGAAGCGAAAATTGTACGTAAAACATTTAAAATGCAAAGGGTTCGCAATTTTGCACTACAATATATTCATGAGGGGTACAAAATACATCGATTGCATTGTTTCAAACTTAAGTCGCTCATAAATTTTTGTCACATTCCATGATGGAATATTTTTTCACTTTTAAATTCAACAATTCAATTGATTTTTTTTGTAGAAAAAGCTGGTTTTGAAAAGCAATTATAACGGATTTATTTAATTGAAAAAATTAGTTTCAAATTATATAATAATTTTATTTTTCTATGCACTGCTCTAACTATAAAATCAGAATCATTTTGTGTTTTGAATTAAAGCAATTTTATAATTTTTAAATAATTTTTCCTTTAAAGTGGAATCAATTAATACAAAATACATGCAATCCATCCGCGGTTCCAATTAACGACATAAATCGAATGTTTTCACAAATTTGTTCAGCGTAAAAGAATAAATCAAATAATGTTTTAAACATTGTATTTGTGCAATAGCTTGCGTTATTTTGCGTAAATTATTGTTTTACGTCGTCTTAAATAAAAATTTATTTGTGGCCAAATGCATTTTATGATTAAGCCCTTTTTATCATTAAATATGTGTGATATTATATGCTCTTGCTTTCTCAAAACATAAAAAGAAAATTTCTTTATGTTGGAAGTAGATAGTTTTAATTTACAAAATACATATTCAAATATGGATAGGTTGAGTTGAATTAATACGGCAGTCTTATCGAAGATATAATTAATATAAACGTATTCTTATGTACCATTATAAGGAATTTTGTTTTTTTAATACTAAAAAATGTTAATGTTTATTTTTACACAAGAATTATTCGACCTTCAGTATCGAAAATAATAACAAAAAAATATTTTCTTTTTTATATATCTGTCGGAAAATTTAATCGGAAAATTTTCTCATATAAAAATTGAGTACGTATGTATATCAGATCAGAAATGGAAAAATAGTGGAAAACCTTTTCAGTTTTGATATTTATTTTTTGGTCAACATTTTCTTATTGTTTCATATTGGAAAATATATTTTAATATTTTTATCACATGTAAATATATATATATATATATATGTATGTTTAATGCGTTCTATTTATTTAATACAAATAAATATTTAAATATATATATAAAAATTATTAACAATTCTAAAAATTCAACATTTAGGAAAATACGATGGAAGTATAATTCTAATACACATTGATCAATATATATTTATATATTAAATTATATATACATATATATCATATATATATATATATATATATTTGTATCATATACAAATTTATATAATATCTAAATAAGAATGTATGTTATATATTCTATATTCACATACAAATTCATATAAACATATATTTATACATACATATAATTAAAAAGTATATATAAAGTGTATATATATATATAGAATTGTTAAATATATATATATATAATGTTAATATTTATATGTAACAACAAAATATCACTATTAAAGTATGTATTTTAAAAATTTCATATATTTTTAAATATGAAGTTTTTATTTTGCTAATTTATTTAAATAATTTTAAATTAATTAAAATGAATGAAAAAAAAAATGGAAATTTTAAAAAGTATATTTGAAGAATTAAATTTGAGTTTAGAAAATCTAAAATTTTATTATAGGAATTATGAATAGAAAATATATGAATAGAATTTTTTTTTATAACTGTTCATTCACAAATTGGATAGGATCTCAATATTGCAAATTATGATTATTTTCCTCATATTAGATCAACGAATCCTTGCTATATAAGGACGGAAAATAAAATACTACCATTTAATTTTCTATTGTTAAATTTGTTCTATTTATATGTGTATATAAGATGATATTATACTCCTAACTAATGTATACTCTTTTTCAGTGAATTCTGTATATTTTTTAATGCAATAAATAATTTCTTATATCAAATTGATTCTTTTTCAAATCAAATTGGATTTTTCCTATTTTTTGAAATTAAATTATCAATTAATAAATAATAAAATAATTAATTAAATTAGTTTTTTTCTTTTTTAAATAAATTAGTATAACGTTTTTTATTTTATTCAACTATTATCCTAGTCTACAAAATTTAAGTGAAAACTGTCATCATCATATTGTTATAATTCATTCAGTTTTGTTCTTCTGCAAAATGTGTTTCCATTTAAATATGTCGTTAGCAATAGTCTTTCAATTTGGAGTATTGGGTATAGAGCAGTATCCGTTCCTATATTTTCACCTTATTCTGGTTTTTCTTCTTGCTCAAATTACGCTTGTATATATATATTTCTTTAAAATATTTATTCATCCAATCTGATGAAATGTCCTTTACAACTTAGCCTTTAAAATTTTGTGAAAGCCCAACTATAATATTTTTACTATTAGGTTACGATTAGGTTGGCTTAGGTTTAGATCATTGGTGTTTCTTCTTTCATGCTAACCATTATTTTATATTTTTGCTTTAAAGATTTTTGTTTTTCAACTATACTGATAATTTGACGTCAATAACCAAGCCTCACAGCCATATTATTACCAACCGTTAGTTGTTTTATATAATGTTAGTTTGAATTGTTCTGACACTCTTGACAGTATTTCAGTTTGTAATATAGCTATACGTTTTTGCAAAAGTGATATGTATTGCCTAACTGTAATCTATAATTTATGTATACAATTGCTGTCATATCATATTAGGTTCCAAAGTAATTGAATTCAGTATAACTTATAGCTATACCCGGCTTAAAATTCGCCAGTCCATAAATGTTTAAATCAAAACAAAAGTTTTCTATTTTTGCAAAACAATTAATCTTTCTTAGCATATCGCCCAGTTTAAGCAAAACATTTTGGTTTATAGATAGGGTATTTTTTTTTAAATTTTAATCTCCTTATTGTTACTTTCGTGGAGTTACCAATGTATAACTGTCCATTCTAGTTTAAAATTTTCTTTTACATACAATGAAAACACCATGACGAGGAGATGAAGAAGATGGTAGTTTTGTAACTTCAGCAGTAATTAAAGAAATAGACAATATTGCCTTTGATCTTTATAATATCTAGCTTCTGGTGTTTTTCCTATAAGAAGGTTTTTTAGCCAATCTTCCTATATGGTCTTAGATCTTGGATATGTTTTTCAATAAATAATTTATTTGCAAAATGGGCATGATAAATAGTACTTTTTAATTTTTTTTATTTCTTAATCGGTAATTTTTTGCGGTAATTATTTGAAAAAGCTTCACATTTAAATTTGTAAGTTCCTGTGACTAGGTTTCGCTTTGATTCACCAAGGTGGACAATTTTAGAGACATTATTAGCGTATTAATATATTATATACCTTCAATTTTATGCTATTGTTTTGTTATGTTTTGTTGTTGATCCTTTCTTCTATTCTGCTCATTTTTAGATAGTTTTTATTTTAATTTCATTTACTTTAACAACCATTTTGGATTTTTCTTTTTCAAGCAATACAAATGTTCCTATTATTTTTTTATAGTTTCATAGTTTATAGATAACTACATTACTGTAATGTCGCCTGCATAACTATGTAAGATAATTTGGTGAATATGTCAGTAATAGTGCGTAATTTACTAATTATTTAATCTAAATGTCATTTTGATAAGACTAATTTCTTAAAAAAATACATAGAACTCACTGAAAAAGAATATATTAGAAAATACTGAAAACTTAAAAAGGGTTAAAATTGAAGAATACTTGAAATGGAAATTTATATAGAAAATTTGTATGTAACGAATACGTTTTTATTACATACATAATTACTTTGATGAAATTAAAAATATTATATAAAAATTTTATGAAAAAATAGGTTCAAACGTATTGCCAATCAAACCTATTGGTTTAAACCAAAAATGAGAAGAAAGGAGATGAGGAAAAAATAGTATGCCTAAGCAAGCTAAGCCAAAATTTATTATGCAGAGCAGCTTTTTTTCAACGAAAATGTTTGTAGTTGAACCTAAGTATTATGGAATTTTTGAAACTCTTTCATCGTTTGAATCTCAAAATTCTTAACAACTCTTCTTAGTAAATCAGTTGAATAAACAGTACTCTTCATTTCCACCTAGTCATAATTTGAAAATTCTCAAAATATAAGTCAACAAATTATTTACTTCACTCTTTCAATTTAATTTCTGTAATATAAATTTCCTGGCATTTCTGTACATATTAAAATTTTGCGCAAGCAGCTATGAAATAAGATTTCATTATTTTGAATAATAAATTCTATATAGTATAGATAAACTATGCCCGACTAGCTGCACCAAAATATAAAATTAAAATGTGACAAAATAAAAGAAAGCATATGCCACGAAATATGCAGCTGAAAGTGCTCAGGCAGCGCACTTGCCTAAAAAAAACATTATTTTTTATACAAACACAAATAAGCATTTGAATTACAGTGTTGATATTACAGAAAATAATTTAATATATAATTTAGAGGTGAAATATTTATCAAATCCATTTTTCCTATATCCTGCATCTGATGTAAAAGTTTGTAGGAGAAGATATAAATGTCGAACCATGTCAACTGTTTAATGACATAGCACTATTGAAAAAATAAAGCCAATCACTACTCTGATTAGGACATATAGAATAGACAAAGAAAAATGCTCCAATTAAAAAAAACAGTGAATCCAATCACTACGAAACAAATTGTCGAATAAAACCCTTGAATTCGTTAGATATATACATACAGTATTGGTAAATTTAAAAAAAGCTGTAAATTTTTAACTGATGCGGGTTCAATTATAACCGCAGTAAATGGATAATATACCGCACCAGACTTATGATCTTTAAAGTCTGTAGTGTCTATAGAAAGTAAGTAATAAGATTTTTATTTTGAACGAACGGATTTTCATTTGTTTTATAGTTTGAGTATTTAACTTCTTCTTATTCTTACAATTATCATGTTCAGAGAATAGTGACATTATAAAGTTACTAACTCAATATTTTTATTTTTAAATTTTACATCTAATGACTCATTCGCAAGTAATCCATCTTAATTCAGTATAACTTTACAATTACGACTTTGTCATTTTTAGAAAAATTTATGTTCACAGTAATTTAGAAAATAATTAATAAACCAACTGTACAATAAATACAAAATATTAATATTAAGTGCACCGTGCTGCCATAAAATTATTTAATGTGTATTGCTTGTAATTTATATTAAACTATAATATACACTAACGAAGTTTAAGGAACTCATTTATCTATTATTCACTATTTACTATAATTTTTTACTATTTTTACTTAAATGTGGAATAATATTTATAAAACTAGGAAGTATACAAGGGAATGGAGTCAAACATGGATGTAGTTTTTTCTACTTCTCTTTATATTGGGTCTAAATTGATGAATTATGTATGAAGTTGATCATATCAAGTACTATACCTTTAACAGGAAAATTCATTGCAAAAAATGGATATGCTTAGCAACAACATGTATAAAAATCTTATAGTAAATTATTTTTAATAATGTCAGCACACCCTGAATCTGAGTAATCGAAAGTAAAAGAAGAATGCATGAAGTGCACAATGAACATTAGTTGAACTCCTTGGAGGGACCTCAGACCTCACTAAATAGTATATGTACAAAAATATCTGACATAAAGTAAAAATACATTTAAATTGGCATTTGTCTACGTTACTATACATAAACAATATGCACTTTTCTTTTTATTTATATTTGCACCACTGCTTATAAATAAATATATAAGCAGTGGTGCAAATTTTTTCATATAAATAATATTTAAACGAAGTCAAAAGCATAATTTTGTACTTTGATGTTTTCATTCGGAATGATATCGAACCATCAGAATGAAACCGTATATAATTACGAGATTTTTCGATTTGTGGCCGTTTTATTATCACAGGGCGAATAATCGTTATGATGATGAATTTGAATTTACCCACATAAAGTTTGTACTAAACCTTCATTATTGAAAGTTTTTAGAATAAGTGTTGTTTAATTCAGAAACAGTGTTGTTAATTTGAATACGATTTTTGTTCACTAAAATAGCATTTTAATAATTTAGCATATATATGTATATATATAACAACCTAAAACAATTTTAAATTTTATGACAACTCAAATTTTTTTTTTGTTTACTACTTTTTAAAAATATTCCATTTTTACCTAGAAAATTTTTGATTTTTTTTTTTTGTACATTAAAAAAAAAACAATTTAATTAAAATAAGTATAGTCATTTTTATATACTTTTGCATGCTTAATAACTTTCATATTCAATACATAGATATTTAAAATTAAAAACAAAAAAAAAATTAAAACAAAAAAACGTAAACTAATTAAACAAATTAATAAAAGTTAATATATAGTTAGAGTATATTAAAAATGAAAAAAAAAATTATAGAAAAAAATAACAACAAAAACGAAAAGAAAAAAAAAATCAAAAGTAAGAAAAAAAAAAGAACTAATTAACTAAATTGCCCTATAAATACTGTCAAATTAATTCTGCACTTTTCTTTTTTTTTTATTTATATTTGCAGCACTGCTCTAGATCTAGTTTTGTTTACTTTTATATATTATTAATTTTTTTTTTTTGCTTTCTTGTTTTTTTTTTTTTTGTTTTATATACAATTAACAAAATACTTACAAGGTCTTGGTTTTCTTTCAGTTACAGCAGTGGGGGCAGCAGGTACTGCTGAACCAGGTTTCTTAGATATTTTTGTAGTAGCAGGTGGTGCTGATGATGGTGCAATGGTAGTTGAACGCATTTGACGTTTTGGTGATGATTCATTTGCATCAACAGCAACTCCTGGACCAACCGATTGAGAACGAGCTACATATTTTCCATCAAATAATATATATATATATAGGTATATATGTATATTTTGCATATGTGAAATTTAATTACGAAGAAATTCAAGTTTTTGTTGTTTTACGGTTTTTATTATTTTATTTTTTCTCTTTTATTTTGTGTATATATAATTTATTGAAAATTTACTATTTTTAAGATATTTGACTATAGATATTGTTTCGATTAATTTTTTTTTTTGTTTAATTTATATTTAATTTTTAAAATATAAAAATTATAGTTAACGGTTTTTGACCCTTTTATTTGTATGTTTTTTTTTTAGAGAATTTTATAGATTAAATTTATTTTTTTTTAATTTTAAAAATTAATAATAATTTAATTATTAAGAAGCCATAGCAAAAGCTAAATAATAAATTTATTGTGTTTTTAATTTTATATATAATTAATATAATATGTATATATATATATGTATATATATATAATTATATATATTAGTTAGAATTTTTATTAAAAAAAAGTGCAAAAATTTTATATTAAATTTTAAGTGTCAAACTGAATTCTATTTGTTATCGACTCGAAATTTTTACTCCCCATAATATTTAATTAATTTAAATTGACTATGGTGGATAAATTAATTTGTTTTGTTTTGCCAGAAATAAAAGAACAATACCGTTTCTTTTTATTAAAAAAAAAAAACAATTATATTTAATATTTGTCCCCTTAAGCTAGCTAATTTACTTAAAAAAAAAGTGAGTTCATCCATATATAGAGTCTCGGCGTGAGAGTTACTAACATGCAATTACAAATTAACGCATATACATTTTGTTAACTCCTACTGTTATGATTTTTTTACTATACAGTAATTTTGACATTTCGTGTAAGTATTTTTTGAAATCTATCTATATACTTATGTACATATATATCAGAATACTGCTACAACACTTTCCACTTTGAATTTATATATCCGTTTATCTGCAATTGATATGGATTCAAGCTTTCAGGCCCTTTTCAAGATGTGGGTCTAATCATTTAATTTTTCTTTCATTTTTTTTTTTCAAGCCAATGTCTTAAAAAGTCAAAATATTTATGTTGCCACATTTAAATTATTTTTCGTTAAATTTTTCTTTCAAGAATTTTGACAGATATCAAAATTCAATATTTAATATTTACAGAGTTTCATTGGTTTATTTTAGTTTTCATAATAAAAATAATTTTATTTATATTTTAATTTAGTCAGTAAATACTTACACTTTCAGACATAAAATTACAATAAACATTAAGAAGTATATAATGAAACGTCAAAAAAATGACATGGAATTATTTTTTTGTTTAGAATGAAAAAAATTATGTGGCAATCGTAAGTGTCAGAAAATTAAATGAAAGCAATCTTATGTAATTCACTCTTGCTAGTTATACTCTCACTTCGAGACACTAGATTAACACCGTACTTTATCAATTTTATACTAGTGTAAAAATGAATTTATACTAATGATTATACTGTTATTTTATTTTATAAATACATATTATAATTTATTTGTTTTGGCAAAATCTCATATCTGTAATTTCTATAAATCTAAAATATTATAGCCAGTCATTGTATTTCTAAACTGAGTAGGTATTTAACCTACGTTGAATACAAAAAAGAACGAATACTGTAATATTTAAACATTAAAAAACTACACAGACATTTTTTGTCAGTATGAGGACAAATTTATTATATTAAAAAATAGAAATAATAAAAAAAAGCAATTGAGAAAATTTAATTAAAATATGGGTTTAATAAAAATTTTATTTATTAAACTAAATTTAATAAAAATGTTTTTAGTTTAAGAGTAACCTTCAAATGATCAAATACTTGTGATCCTAACTTTAATTTCGAGTACTAGGCAATATTGCCGTTGAAAAAATTATTCCAATATATCGAATCGAAACATTAGAACTTCATTTGACACTTTAAAAATTTTCAAAAGAAAAAAAAAACAAAAAAAAAAGATAAATGAAATAAAAAGGTAAATTTAATAAATAAAAAAAAAAAAAAAATAGAAACCAACAAGAAGATAGAAACTTTACGCATTCTCCAAAAGATTTGAATTTTATTATAAGAGGGGAACAAATTTTCAAAAACTCAAATCAAATATTTTTTTTTTAGATCCAACCATTTTAATGGAATATTTTAAAATTATATTAATTTTTATGTTTTTGTTTTTGTTGTTTTTTTTATTTTTGAAAATAAAAATAAAAAATTTAAAGTAGAAAAATATTCTTATGTCCTTTTTTTTTTTTTTTGGTTATTTTGTTTGTTTGTTTATACAACAATATTTCGAAAAGAATAGGAGGAGTTGGAAAGCAAAAAAAAAACACAAAAAACAAAAATTAAAAATACAAACCTTTATAAGTTTTCTTTGGACTTCCTTTTTGTGGGCTACCTTTTTGTGGACTACCATGTCGTGATGGAACACTTTTTTTAGGACTTCCTCTTTGTGATTCAGATTCACGTTTTGTTATTGCTGGCAATAATTTTTCTCTAGTAGGGGAAGGCAGTAATGCTCCTTCTTCAACATCTAAAATATTTTTAAATATATTATTTAAAAATTAATATTTTAAATCGTAATTAAAAAAATATTTAATTAATTATATTTAAAATTATAGTGGGTATGTATTTTATGTGGGTCATTAAAATTATTAAAAATTGATTTTATTTTAAAATATTATTTTGTTTTTTTGTTTTTTTTTTTTTTAGAAGCATTCAAAAATTACCAGGTCCAGTTGTACGTTCTAAATGATGACGTATTGTTTGTACACGAGCTGGCAGTATTGGATCATCAATGATACGATTATCAACAACATCTCTAAATTTTTTTGATGGAATTGATTTTTTATTATTTTCTTTTTCTTTTTCTTCTTTGGTAATAGGTCTGCGACCATTATAATATAATAAATTAAATTTTTATGTTTTTTTTTTGTTTTTAATTAATTTTGAAATAAATATTTTTAAAATTTTATAAAAAATATATGTATATTGTATATATATTTTATATATATATATAAATATCTATTATTTTTATATAAATATAAATATTACCTATGAACAGTTGAAGCTAAAGACAATGCTGATAATGAACTTCGTTTTGAAACTTGATCCCAAAGATCTTTTTGTTTCTTATGTAAATCTGGATCTATTTCAATACCCCATCCACGATGCTGTAAATTATTAAAAAAAAAAAAAAATTAATAAAAATTTTGTAATTTTATATAAATTAAAAATAAATATAAAATGACGGATTGTTTAAAAAACAAACGTTAAGTGCCAGGTCATAGTGAAATTACCAAAAACTCCAATTTATATCAACGAACGCGCTAAAGAGGGTACAATTTTAGAAATCATATACAGGAAAATAGTAATCTTGGTACATCTCTAGCTACTTGTATTCTAGTAATTCACAAAGAAGAAATTAAAGCTTTAAAGTTCAATAGCTAAACAAAGGTGGCCTATGCAGAACTATAAGCATGGAAAAATGAAAGTTGAGTTATTAGCACAATAACAGGAGTTATAATGGATCATTGTTTGAATGGCTTGAACTTCCCTTAAATAGTTTTTCCGCAACCTACAAGGTAATGAATAACACTATCCTACACATTCTTTGCACTTGTCTTGGCTTGTACCATAAAAGGAAAACACATCTAGAATTTTTTTGTTCTGAACGCACTGTGTATCTTCACCATTTCATAAAAAAATCAGAATGGTTTAGCGAGTAGATTTGTACAAGAAAAATTCCCGTGATACCTAAAGAACACCATTGGTCTAAGTGTATCGTTAAATCAAATACAGAAAGCCACTCCTACTTTCCTATACCAATTTAAGCACATATATATATTTCTTTTACAACTGGCAATTGCCGGTAATTTCAAGTTATAGAAAAATTCGATAGACGTTATAATATATTTTACAAAATCATAGTATGTAGATAAGTATTAAATTTTCACTTTCATGGTAATACAAAATGATAACATTGATAACAGTAACTGTTGTAATAGGAAATCTAATCAGTATTCACTGTAAAATACAAAATAAGATTCTATAGGCAACAAAAGTATTATTTTGAATATAGAAAACTATATTGCAATTAAAAACAGTAAAGAAATCCACTTAACTAATAATCTACAAAGTAGATATCCATCCAGTGATTATAAATATAGCTAAGTTGAGTTGATGAAAATTTTGTTCGAATATTTGGGTGAAAAATACTACAAACATTCTTTAATTCAAAAAATTTGATAATGAAAATTATAAAAGAAGAATCAATAGTTAACAAAATATAAAAAATAGAATTACATGGAGGTTTTGGATTGATGATATATAAATCGTCCCATGCGAATTATATTTAGAATATATTTCAAATGTAACAAACTAAAAAAAAAATTATAAATTCATTTAAAATTAATTATAAAATGTCAGTTCATATAACAATTTCTAAAATAACATTTTCTTTCTGAATATATATGCATATTATATAATAAAGGTGCAAATAACCCAACCTTAAATAAATGTCATATCACCTGAACTTTCTATCTCTATACTTCAGTTTTTAAGAGTCATCAATATTATTTTTAAATAAAAAAAAAAAAAAAATAACATTGAATTCTACTTACCTTATATTCACCAGCTTTCTTTCTTAACTCAATTACCTCCTTATACCATTGTTCATTATTATAAGGACTTATATTTTTATTATCATCAAATGATTTACTTTTTGTATCCTCAAATCCAAAATTTTCTTTTCTAGTTATAAAATGATTTGCTCTCTCTTGATCAATTAATTGAGAAAATGGGCGCGTTGTTTTTGGCTCCGTAATAGTGACTTGCCTTTATAATTAAAAAAAAAAATGTTTTTAAATAATGTAATTTAATTTTAATAAAGAGATCTTGAAAAATTATTATTTAAATGAAAGAGACAAAAAATGTGTATGAAAAGAGAAAGAAAATAAAAATAATTAATTTACTTTTCACTTGGTTTCTTTTCATCAACATGATTAACTAGTGGCTCCAATTCATGAACAGCAGCTGGAAAAACAATAAACAAAAATCATTTTAAAAAGCATTAATTCTAAATTTAAAAATTGAAACAAAAACAAAAACTAAAAAAAATTAAGAACTAGATTCTATAAAAATCTAAAATAAATAATTTATACAAAAATAATAAAAATTAATTAAATTATGTTTGTACAGAGTGCTTAAAGTTAATTAAAATAAAGTATACATATACATATATGGATAAAAATTAATAAGTTAGTTATTTAAATTACTTACGTAATCACTTTGTATTATTGTAAATTTAAATATTTTTTTTTTACTATAAATTTAATTAAATATAGATTTTTTTTACAAATTTTAAGTCTTGTTTATAACTTCTATGCAAAAATAAATTCTCAGTTTCAGAGTTTTTTTTTTTTTTTATTAAAATGGCTCTTTAATCGTTTTATCAATCAAAATAACTCTAAAATATATTAAATGTTGATATAAAATTGCAGAGAGGATGGAAACAGTTAAAAACAGTTTTGTTTGAAGAAATTTATTAATAAAAAAGTATACACCCATATAACTAATTTTCTTATCTGTCACTGACCTTGGCACTATTAGTTAAATTGACTTGAAAAATTCTAAGTAATATATAGATAGTAAGTATAATTAATAAAGAAATTAATTTGTACGAATCTGAAATAAAAATTGGTGTACAAGGTATGTAAAAAAGGAATAAATGAAATTTTAAAATTAATATTATTCATTTCTTATACAAAATTTTTATAATTGTTGAAAACGAAAGTGAAATAATTTTTCGTTTTAATTGTCATAACATAACCCCTAACTATAATAGCCAAGTTATCTATATGATATCATATGATTTTTTACGCCAACATGGTCAACATAATATTTCATTTAACCAGCTATAATAGTCATAAAGCCATCGTTCGTTGTCTTTTCAAAATCGTTCGTTAAGTCATAAGTATATGAGAAGAAGCGTACAAATCATAAGCAATTTTGACAGCATTGTAAATAAAAATAATAGTAAACTAAAAGGAAACTTGCGTTTTATTTTTCTTTTAACTAAGTAAGAATTTTATTCAAAACTAAAAAAAAAAACAAAAAAATTATTATATTGAATTTATATTTTTATTTCATTTAATTTAACTTTTGGTTTTGAGGTTTTGATATGATTAGGTGTGACAATTATTACATTGTTAAGGTTATGATTGGTAGGATTTTTTTTATATTATATACAATCATATTAAACATTTAACGAAGTATCGTATGATATCATATGACTATATAGTTAGGGCTATACAGATATAGCGTATTTTGTGTACTACTTGCGGACTTCTTTATTGTTTTGTACTCGACTAATTGTATCTGTGTCTAGGCGTGTATGTATGATTCGCTAATTTAATAAAATGAAAAGGAAATATTCAACTATTTTCAACAATTATTAATTATAATATTAATATGTAATAATGTAAATAACAACACAAAATTTTATAAAATTTTATAAAAATGTTGCAAAAATAGCGTTCTTGAACTTGCCATCGGAATTTGTTAGAATTTACACCGAATTCATAGGATTTACTTAAAGAAATAAAAACTTCCATTTTGAAATAAAAAGTACAGATTTTGTTTGTCTTACTAAAATTTTAAATGTTATCCTCTCAATTTGAAATTTTAGTACATTTTGATACACAAATAATCATAATCATTAAAAATAGGTGTAAACAAGCTGTTCTAATCAAGCGTCTAATTGGTTTATTTTTATGACTCATTGTACTATTTCTTTCTCAAATCTGGTGCGAAAAAAATTTATTTTTTGCTACTTTAACTCATGAGATATTTTTCTTCAAAATTATATATAAAATTAAATTTAATAATATTTTTTTTCTTCATTTACATAATTAATTCAATTAAAAAATTTAATTAAAAAAAAATACATTTGTGTAAGTAACTTAGAGTGTACGCTCCTATTATATATATATTTTTAGAATTTGGAGTCATATGTGATTCTTGGATTACTAAACTTTCTGAATAAATTGACATTTTAATCGACATTGTTCTACTAAGGTTACTACTGGAGTCTGAAGTCACAATTTTCTAGATATTAAATCAACGTTTTAATCAATATTGCTCTACTGAGCTGATTTTAAATTAATTTAATATCGTTTTTTCACTTGAAATATTTATTATTGATTATGTTTTAATAACTTAATTGCAATTCGCAAATTAAGAAATATATTTTCAAATTTACACTTTATTTTTATTTTCAGTTTTTGTTTAGTAGTTTTTTTTATATATATAACTCTTACTTAACGAACTGCGGGACAACTCCGAAAAATAATAACATTTGAGCACAAATAATAATTTAAATATCAACTCATTTTAAGGACAACCTCTTATATACCCAAGTAATAGTTGAATTTATTCATTAATCAATTTCAATTTATAGTTAAAAACGCAAAATACGTTTACATTTCTTAAATAATTTCTTAATGCTTATTTAACACCTTCATTGCTGAATTGAAAATGAAAAAAATAAAATATTTTTACATTATTTTCATACCTTATATGTGAATTAAAAGTAAAAACTGCTAAGAACTAATTCTTAAATTTTCTTCAATAAAAAAAACATCGGCAGTGAAAGGGTTAAAATTTTGTATTCAAAAAATTTGCAAATATAGCTATAAACTAGACTTTAGAAAAATGATAAATTCAAGGATTAATTTTATTAAAAAAAAAAAAAATAAATTCCAATTACATATTTACAATTAACAAATTTAATTAAATAAGAATTAAAATTTAAAATATTAAAATTTATAAACATTTTTTTGTATGTACATGTTTAGTTTATGAGTAAAAATCTTTTTTAAAAAATAAATTAATAAATGTTTTTTTGTAACAAAAAACACAATTGTGGTAATTTTATTTAAAATGAAAAGCAAGCAGTGTAAATATAATTATTTTTTTCTGAATGAGGCATGATTTGAAAATTAAAAAAAAAAAATTAATTTTATGAAAAACTTAACAATTAAAAACCTTTAATACTGTAATATTAACCATTCTACATATGTATAACAAAGTCTTAATTATTTATTGGCAAACGTCTGTTTTTTTTTACATTAAAATGTTAAAAATTTGATTTAATTTGTACTAAAATTTGATATATTTTTTTTTGATATAATAACATGTATGTATGTACTGTCAGCAACTTCGGTAGAACTATCTTTCGGCAAATCAAGTACAGACGTACAGTACTTCTAAATTTTTACATAACGTAACTAGTAATGTTTAGCATGTTGTATTTATTTATTATACTTTTCCTGTATATACATATATATATACCAACTAATTTAACATGGATATTAACCTATACAAACTATTATCAGGAACTAGGCCTTCTTAAATAGCTTAATTCAATATTATTTTAAGTTCGAACTCGAGCCCTTCTAATTACTATAATCAGATCCTATAATCATTACATCCGTATCAGTTGATGCCTATTTTGTGATGCTTGTACAAAATGATGAATAATACAAAATTTGTGCTCCAAAAAAATACCTAATAATTATAGAAATAGTTATCTATATTCACGTTATCAACTACATCACGAACACTTTCGGAACTTAATGTGAAACATACTTAATTGAATATAATTGTTATTTTACTGTAAGTTGCATCTTGTAGATAAATATCCAATATAGTAATTAAATATTTCATTAAAAGGTATAATAGAGTGAAATTAAATTGCTTAGGTCCCATGTTATTTAAATATATAGGTAAACAAGCTTATCAATAGTCTAGCTTGAGATGATGTTCATATTGAAATCAATTTAGCTTATACAATTCCCAGATATACGAAATGTATACCAATTAAAAAGACTTACTAAACAGGAGCACTTACAGACTCATTAGAAGGATAGGATTATACTAGAATACTACAAAATAGGAATAAAATAATATTCTGTAAAACTGCCGGAGATTTATAGGAGAAAAAAACAGTTCCTAGCCAAGCTAATGCTTAGCAGTAAAAGTTATAACAGAAATAAGTATACTAATAGATTACCGCTTGCCAAATACATAACCAAAGTAATCAAGATAACCAAGATAACAGTAAATCAAGTAACAGCCCAATTTGTATTGCAAAACATCACTATGGATCTACATTATAACCTAGTGTTGTGAAATCAACCCATTTCATTCATTTCAAATTAACTATGTATATTGAAAACAAAATTTCTGAAACATCTAAAAATTTGACTTTGCCAGTATACTTTTCTTAAAATGTATTCACACTTTTTTACAGTTCACTGACATTTACCAGAAATCAGTTTAATATTTTTAATCAAAATTTTATATTAAAATTTATATTTAATCAAAAAATCAATTTCAATAATTAAATTATTTGCAAAAAAAATATTTAAGTTCGAAGAGGTAAAAAATTTGAGTATCTTGCATATCATTTTAAAAATTTTAAAAATTCACAATTTCATAAAAAAATCATTATTAACTATCTTATTAAAAAAAAAAAAAAAACAAAAAAAAACAAACTCATGTTAACTTTTTTTATCTACTAACAGCACAAAATTTTATCTAGATTTTATCTATATAAAACACATGAATAAGTATCTAATAGTATAAATAACAGCAATATAACGGCAGTAAGTAACGTCATTAACCGGAAATTTGATTTTTTTTTTCAAATTAAAAAAATGAACATGAGATTTTTATAAAAAATGCAAAAATAGAAAAAATCATAAATATCAAAATGAATTTGATTTTTTTTTTTCTGTAATTGAATATTAAAAATGAATATAAAATGTTTTTCAATTGAATCACTTTATTGGTATTAACTGACTATTTCACACAAGTCTAGTTATTCACCCACATGATAATTTATATAGAAAGAAAGAGGATTTAAAGGTTGTAAAAATTCTATTAAAATTCGCTGTGTAGAGTTTTTTCAATACCTTTCTCGATTATCTTTCAATGTAAATATCATGTGATTGTGGATGGATGCAAATAATTACTCGTGTAAAATAGTCTAATTTATGTTATTGTAATAAACAAAATTTTGCAATGCTGAATCACAAAACTATTTGAAAACTATGTGTGAATATAAATTTATTTATTTTATTTCAGTTTTAAGCAATTTTATACTTTTTCCACATTTTGTATACACTTTTTCCTGTATCCATTCCATGGATGTATAATATGGTATATATTCAAAACCAAACTAAAACTAAAAGATAAATACTAAGAATTTTGAAAATGTAAACCTGAAACCAATGAATTAATCTGCCTTACGAATAATATTATTCGGAAATATATTTTTTATTTTTTTTTTGCTTTTTGTTTTGAGACACATAACTTATATACCAGAAGGTAAAAGGCCTAAAAGATTGGCAGTGGCTATTTGTTGTAACCACTAACCGATCAATAAATTAATTGGAGCAAAATATTTGACACACTGTGAATTCGGAAGATATTTTAATTTATTATAAAATTTTGTATTTATTAAAATTGACACATAACGGTTAATTAACACAGAAATCACGCTGCAGAAGTATTTATTTGTAAACTATATTTATTTTGAAATGTTAGAAAGAACAATAAATAAAGATTATGTTACTAATCCAGATGGATTATACTAATCAAGATATACATATGATGGGTAATAGAGTGTGTAAAATAATGAAATTTTTTCGATAAATGTATGTATAAAAATTATAGGTGATGTTAATTAAAGTTATAGTTCAAGAAATTAAAATCAATGCATTTTAATTTTATTCTACTTTCGACTTTATTACCATTTTAAACAGATATTAAACCATAAACTTAAATTGGGAAAATTTAGACTCTAACTCACGTAATCATTATGATTAGTGCGAAGTAATTAGTGATCAGTTCACATATTGCAATATATTTCCTAAACCATAAAGACTAATGAAATTACTGAGGTTTTAACCGAAATCTAATAAAAAATATTTAGGCTTAAGCCTAATAAAGTCAGCGGAGGAAAAATTAGATGCGAATTTCATAAAATTCTCAAAAACTAATAATAATTCTAATTAGTTGAATAGTTCAGATATATTGAAAGGTCACTGTTTGCTAAACAAACGTAATATGATGGTAACTTGTTAATAGCGATAACTGTTGGATCTGAAAGAGACTTGACACTGAGCAAGACATCAGGCATATCATATGAAACTGCACAAGTCTATTGAAAACTAGACTAAGGTGGTTGAAAGGGCATGTTTGACTGTTTGACTACCTGATATCAACAGATTCGTCACAACTACACGCGTCAGAATTGAATTGAATTAATCCTTTATGGTGAAAATGAAACTTCGACAGCGGCATAAATTAAAAAGAGTTTAGAACTAGACAAATTATTTTTTTTTTATAAAATTGCTTAAATGGCTATACATATAAAACATATTATATGTATTATATATTAAATTTAAAAATGACCAAAGAAAATGAATTTATATATAGATAATATCAATAATATATAATTAGTATTATAACTAAAGCACTCTGCCAAAAAAATTACTAAATAAGCTAATTCACTAATAATGAATATAACAAATAAATAAAAATAAAATAATTAATTATTAATAAGAAAAAAAAATATATATATAATATTAACGACGAGTACATAAAAAACTTTTATTGTATCAAATTGATTTTTTTTTTCTTAATTTGATTTTTTTTCTATACCTTTTTTTTTTTTTAACTACGGAGCAAATTAAATTCTTATTTTAAGTACTTTAAAAAAATTAAATATGGATCAATCAATTAATTTAAGTAATTAATTAAAGAGAAAAAAATATTTATTATATATAATTTAAATGTATATATTTTTTTTCAATAGAGCCAAAATAAATAAATTAAATATATATGTATGAAAAAAATTAAATATAGTACTTAATATTTATATATATATATATATATATATGTAAAAAAAATTTAAAATACTAAAATCCCGGCAATTAGATTAAGAATATAAGAATAAAAAGAGAAACTAAATGGCCGGGTATATATATAATAAAGATTTCTTGATGCACATTTTAACCAGAGTAATTTTTAGGGGCAAAAAAAAAACAAAAAAAAAAAAAAAAAATAATAAATAATTGATGAGGCCGAATTAATTCTATTGAAAAATTGAGTAAAAAATTAAAAATATTTAGTTTTTCTTGTTTAAGAATTATCCTAATTAAAATTTTAAAAACTTTATAATTGCTAATTTAGAATTAAATAGTTCTTAAAATATTTTTTTATTAAATAAATAATATAAATAATATAATAATTTTTTAATTATAGTATTACAAACTTTATTACAAAAAAAACTATTACCTTTCTTTTAAATTTATTACACAAAAACCATTTTAATTTTCTTTCGATCATCTGTAATATTTTCTGTTATAGATGATCGTATATCATTATAGATGTGCATTATGTCATGTACACTAATTAGATTTAACAATATTTCTTAAAACTACAATATTTACAATATCTCATTTACTTTCTGTATATAGATTTCAAGGTCTCTTTAGACAATTTTGTAATCTTGATATTCTGTCCTAGCAAACTATTAAATAGTTGAAATGACTCCGTTGGGATGAAACAATTCCTATGTCTATGTTTATGTCAATGTCTATCTACACAGACTTTATGATGAAAAAAGCCTTCGAAAGCATTATGCTAGTATACTGTAGCGTATTTCAAATATAAATTAATAATAATGGGATGGAATAAATTTTATCTATAAATATATCATATATTTATCATGTATTTATAAAAAATATATAAACGTTTATTTACTATACCTAAAAATGATTATTTGTAAATTCTTTTGAGGCGAATTTTTTCATAAATTGGGACTGAAAAAATATATTATTGTTTCTTTTTTTAAAAAAAGAGAAAATCTAATATTAATTATTATAAATCTTATTAAATTGCCAACAATAAATAGGTCACTCGAGTTGCGGCATCAAAAAATTACAATTAAAAGCTAATTGATTTTCCAAAGGATCACTTCCACCTATCTTAAACGGAAACTTAAATATATATATTTTTTTTTGGTTTCTACTGATTACCTATAATAAATTTTTTTGTGTAATAAGTTTAAAGGTGTTTAAATTTTTTTGCAATATAGTGTATTTGTATAAACGTTCTAACAGATAATGGGGAACCCAATTTGAAATAAACGTTTTTTAACTAAAAAAAAATCTACTAAACTTCTTTGAAATAATCTGAATTGTTCAATTGAATTTCCCTTTTTTATATATGTACGTTTACATAAAATTGTAGGAGAGTTGTGCAATGAAGCCAATAATCATTAATTTTATAATGTCAATATTTTATGTTATTGAGAGTAATCAAATTTATTTTTATAAATTTGTATTTTTTTTTTAAATTCGAAATTTGATTTAATTTGAGTAGTTTGGCCATTTGATTGGCTTTGCAAATTACTATGTGTCAATATTCAGTGCTTGTATTGTATTTGACCTTATTTCATTTTGAAATAACGCCAAATATTTTGAATATTATTTAACTTTTGGCATCATTGCACCACCACACTATAAAATAATAAATGCAGAATTTTGTTTTATGTCAAAAATACAAATCTATAGAGAATTAATTTTAAAATTATATTTATGTTAAACCATTGATTGAAAATAGTTTAATTTAGTTTAATTTTTAATTAAATAAATTCACTTTAATTAATCGTAGAACCATGCATTAGACATGTGGGGCCCGCAACTATTAATTATTATTCTCAATCAATTGATTAATCTTAATATTTTCTAATATGAATTCTAAAATCATATCTACAATAGTTTAATTAAATTAATTTGAATTAATTAAAATTCAAATTATTTTATTTAAAAAAAAATAAATAGATTGTTATTTTTACTACCAAATTATTTGAAAAGATTCTATACAAAAAAAGAAAATTAACAATATTATTATTTAATTAAATTTTCAACAAAAAATTGTACATTAAAAATTTCATAAAACTAAAAATCTATAATTGTTGTTATTGTATTCTGTTGTTGTATTCTGTTTTTTATTACAAATCACTTTGAGATGCTATATATTGTTTACAAAATATCCACAAAATTTTCCCTCTAATATCATCATCATCATAATTGTCATGTAACACCATCCGTGGGGCATAGGGCTAATATAGATGAAACCAAATTTAGTTAACTAATGTCCTTGAGTCCGCTCATACTTTGAGTGACATTTGAGCTGAGTTGTTAGTTTAGCGTATACTTAATATTTGACTTTAACGATGATTTGAGTTTGAATTTGACTGTTAGCTAATTAGCATTTCTAATTATACATGTAAAAATTAAAATCGATATATTTTTAAATCGATATATTTTTTTAATAGATGATTTTAATATAAAATCAAATTTATTTGAATTCCCTGGTATATATTAATAATAATTATAATGAACTCGATATTATACAAAATTTTGCACAAATAAGTTATTATATAATGGACGCTTGTAAACGTTTTCAATAATTGCCAAAATTTACAAAACTTTTTAAAGTGGCATTTTGAACCTTTAATACTAAATGCGGTTACCAGTCCAGAGGCTTTCATTATATTCTATACATTTATTTGTGCAAAAATATCATGAAAATCGAATGCAAGTTTTCTAAACTATTGGCGTTCTACCTCGTATTTTTCAGAATACCACTCCAGAATTTTTTTTAAATTTTTAGTTTTTTCGACTTATTTTAAAATTTTTATTGCACTGTTAAAAATCTAATCAAAATATCATAATAAATATGTCCCTATCATAATAGTATATGATTTAAAAATTTGCCAATTGATTAAATTATATTATTTTAATAATTAAAAAAAAAGAAATAACTAATTTCAATTAATATAAAATACTTTTAAAGCATTCAAAATTTTTTAAGAAGTATAAAAATTTTAAGAAAATTTTTAGACATACAAATTTTCATACAATTAAAAGAATAAATTTTTTTTTTTTTAGTAATTACGTAAAATCCAACAAAAAAGACCAATTAAATTTAAAAAATAAACACAACAAAACAAAACACAAATTTCTGATATATGAAAAATTATTAATTTAACGTAATTAAAGTAACAACAATTTAAATAGATCATAAATCTTTGTATAAATTTTGTAATAAGAATTGGTTTTCAATTATTTAAATATTTTCAATCCTGTATAATAATGGCCGGCTCTATAGCTGTTAATTTAATGAATATGAATACCATAAGTGGATTGTAGATAGCATTACCATTCTGATTTAATAATTTACTCAACTAATTAATAAGCAACTCATTTAATTAAAAAAGAACAAAGTAAACTCGTAATCGCAGGCAATATTATTGAGTCATGTTTAAGACCTGAACTGAACAAATTATTGAAATTAGTTTTTCAAAACACATACGAAAAATTAATTCACTATTGATTAATATAATATTATACTATAGAAACTATAGTTTATATATATACAATCGTATAATTATGATTCTTCAAAGAGTTAGAATCGAAATTTTATATGAAGAGAATAAATTTGAGTTCAAATACTCGAAGAAAAATTTTAAAATTGAAGTAAAAACAACCTGAAATGATATGAATATGTTTTTTCTAACATTAAATTCACCATAATTCATAAATTTGTGATGTGTTGATATGATTAATTGTTTTACAGTAGATATAAGGATAATTACAGACTGACATAAAATTGGAAATTTTAATGTGGTGAATTTTTTTTACCGAACATTTAATTCACCATGATACCGAAATTTTGTGTTGAATTTGTATAAATTACATATTTTGTAGTACACACATGATTGCACATAAAAAAAATACAATACGAGAAATATATTGACATTATCATCAGTCTTAATTACGGTGAATTAATTATTGTAAACAAATATTTTTAACCCATGAAATTTTTGGTGGTTAAAATTTTTAAAATATATTTTTTGACTTTTCATATTAACTCAATAACAATATTAAGAATAGTATAGAATGTGTGTTTGTATATTCCGTAATACCCTCGGGTTTTGAAATCAAATATTATTATAAATTGTGATTAATTTGAATATAAGTGAGATTATATTTTTCCCATTAAATCTATTAATAAATTAGAATAAGTATAAAACAAATAATTTAATAACAATCTAGATTATAATATATAATCTCCATTCATTAATTTATTATCAGAATTACTTTCTCATTGTTTTTTTTTATTAGGAAGTTTGGATCGTGTACATACGTAAATGTAGTGGTAGTATTATCAAAATATCGAAACAATTTACTTTGAAATATTATTAGTTAACTGATGATACTGGTCTATGTATGTTTAACAATTCTATAATATGTTTACGTGAGTTGTCCAAACTCTTCCTATTAAGAAATTATGAATTGATTAGAATAAAGCATGTATTAAGATTGTATTAAGACTAGTATCGACAATATTAGCCAAAATTGTGTTAAGACTAATATCGACTTTGATATGTGATTTTTGGTATTCTTGAATTTTTAACTTCCTAACAATTATTGAATTTTATGAAAATTTATTTAATTGAAAACAAAAACTTAAATTTTCATATTTTTTTTTTACAAAGAAGTTTACAAAGAAATTGTGAAAATTTGAAAATCATAAAAAAAATAAAAATTTAAATGAAATTTATATTTATAATAGATAATCAACATAAATTGGTTGAAAAAAAAAAAAAAAAACAAAAACGAAATTTTTTTATATTGATTAAAATGTGCAAAAGAATTTCTAGAAAAAAATTTTAAATTGAAATTTTTTTTTTTGAATCTTTAATAAATTTAATTCAAATTCTTTAATTCTTTTTTTTTTTTGAATTTGTTTTTTTTTTTTTTTTTTAAAGTAGCGACATATTATGTCGCACCTTCTTTTCGACTTGGTGTACGTTTTTTATGAACCGTTGGCATAACATTTGATTGTGATGGTTTGATAGCACTCATTGATATCGATTTTTTTGGTTGATCTGGATCGTTTGGCCCTTTGATTGCTCTACGAGGCCAAACGAATTGTAGTCGATATTCAGTACTCAATTTTGAAATTGTCTTTTTGAAGATGCCACTAGACTCACCCGTCTGTAAAAGCAAATTAAATATAAAAAAAATATTAAATATTAGAATTTTTTTGAATTTTTATTAAAAATTTTTTAAATAATATTTTTTTACACTACATTATTATCAAAATAGTAAATATTAGAATAATAGATTAAATGATTTATATTTAGTGATGATAGCAGTATACCACATATTATGTATATTCATACAAGATCTATTTTGTATTTTTAATAATGAGATCACAAACTTATTAAATTATATGATATTATTTTAATGTTAATTAAATACCATAATTATTATTATTATTTTTTTTAAAAAAGCAATTCGGCTCTTTTGAATACAAATGAAGTTGAAAGTGAAAAATAAAAATTAATTTTAACAATATGATAATATGATGATTGAGAAATGGAGTAATGTTTATTACCTGTTATTCATGTTTTATTACCCGCAAATTTTTATATAACTATGATGATTTTTATGATATTAATGTTTAGTAAAATATTTAGATTCAAATCCATCTTAATAAATAAATTTTACATTTTACAAAGCACAATTTAGGGCTAATAATTGTCTTTTTACAAATATCTGGAATAATCATTACTTCCATCATTACCACATCGCAATTTTATCAAATTTAAATAACTGTTAATGTTTGAAAAAATATAAAATGAAATAAAAAACTTATTTCTAAAATATTTGAAATATTTTTGGTTTAGGATGGTATTGTCGGTATTGTAATAAAAAAACTGATTATGTAATTTCCATTTTATTTTTAACTGAATTACTATAGTAGGTGAATATTGATATTTATTGGTTATCAATGAGCTAACAAAACAATCTTATTAGTATCGATAGATTTATATAGTAATATTGTATTGAATTAAGAAATAATTATATCTTAAAAAATAGATGAGTACATGGTTGTTTTGACTAATACCACACTCAAAGTTATATATCAAAGAACATATAATAACATCTGTATATTTGTATGTCTCATCTGTATATTTTTCAATTTTTTTTCAATTTAGATGCGTACTTAGAGCAAAGAAGAGTAATTATAATTTTGTTAAAAAAAAAAAAACAAAAATACAACAGTATTCATTCAGTCAATCTACATGAGCTATATTTCAAAAATTTTTCAAATGAAAGGTTCAAAAAAATATGGAAAAATTTAATTTAAAAACTAGGATCTCCAACGAATTTCTGCACGTGCATTATTTCTTTATATTATTTGTATTGAAAAATATATTGAAAAGTAGGTACATTTTTAAATTTTCAGCAAAGAAATTTTTTGATTTTGTACTTTTTGTCTGTTTTTATTTATCAATCATGTATAAATATGTGTTTATATATGTATGTACATCTATTTACTTACTAATATACTAACTAATATATTTTATTCTTTTATTAATATTATTTTTAGAATTTTTTCTAAAATCTGTAATTTTATTATTGATTTATATTTATATGATTTATAAAAAGCAAAATTATTGTTTTCAAGAGCAAATTGTTTTGAAGATAAAATGAAAGAGCAGGCTGTTATGCTGCATCCTGCCATATAAAAATAATATTTTAAAAATTTGTATAGGATGAGACTTCTTCTTATTATAAACATCTATAAATCCTAATCGATATAGAAGCTTATTGAAAAAGAGCTAAAACAAATGCAATGATATGATAGGTACCTAATCATGAGTTAAAACAAGACGATGTGTCGAATAAATTATCCTAGATATAATGGTTACAATGAACTTATCAATTTGAATACTAGCAAATGAAATTTGAATTTTGAGATAAATAAAATGAATTGCATTGAATTGAATGATTTAATCGCCGAAATTATAATCAACCAATCGTTAAGATAGGACACTCAATACTTACGTACCGCTTAATTCTGATAAGAAAGAAAGAGGAAGAAAGTAGAGTAGAAAAATAACAAAATAGTTGACGAACAAAAACAAAAATTAAAATCAAAATTTAAAATTAAAATCAGTATACTTTCTTATAAATCTGGGAACTTTTCATTTTATACTAAATTTTATATTATGTACGAATATTATGATTGTGGCATACTTTTTTATAATACAAATATTCATCTAAAAAAGCATTTTTCTAATTTCATCACATTAACTATTAATTTTTATGCTAACGAATCAAATTAAATATTCATAAAATATTTGTACTGATTTTTTTAAATAATTTTTCTAAATTTTAAAAACTTTACGAAATAAACAAATAAAAATAAATAAGTAAAAATAAACAATAAAACAGGGAACTAACTATATATATAAATAGGCTAACTATTAAGTAAATTGTGTGATTTCTATTAAACACAATAAAGTAAAAATAAACAAAAAGCTCCTAGAGAATAATTAATTGTCTATCTATGCACAAATTAATTTTTAAGATTTTTTTTATTATTTTTTTATTTTCTGACTTAAACAAATTATCAACGAAATTTTATATACAATTAAGATATGATGTCAGTTTAGATTCATGTTTTGGATTAAATAGAAGTTATTATAAAAATTATTTTTTTTATTTTTATTAAATTTTAATAAACACGTTTTAGTAAAAAAAAAAAAAACAAACAAACTATTTCTAAAAAGTGATACAGAATATAATTTTGTATAGATTACGGTTTCGTTAAGCTTTTACTGTCGGTATAGTATATTTTTTTTTATATACATATAATTTTAAAGTTCACAATAAAGACAATTTATATTAAGTTAAAAATAATTAATTAAAATAAAAAAAATATAAATTTTTGCAATCTTTATCAGATACATTTTGAAGAGAAGAAAATTTATTAAATTTTGTGACACGTTACAAGTAATGTTATAATACTTTTTATTAGTAGGTAATTAAAATAGAATTAAAATTTAAAAAACAATTAAATAATAGTTTTAAAAAAAATTATTTTAATATCTGTTCGCGTAGATCAAATTTAATTGATATTACACTATATATACCATTGAACATGAGATTGATTTATTGATTAATTTATGTAATGATAGTATAATCATATGATTGAATTTTGATTGAAATTAACAAAACGTTATTTCACTAGTTAGTTTAATTTATAAAAAAAACTCATTATTGATTCATCAATACAACTTTCAATTTGAGAATACGTTGCGTTGCATACTTGACATTTTATTTGAAAATTTTAATGTCATTTAATATAAATAAAAGGTAAAAAAAATATATACTATTACATATAATTTTAGCTGAAATTATGCATAAATTTTATATTTAGTTCTATCTTTTCAATTATTATATTTAAATTTTTTAATTTTTTATATTAAAATTAAATAATTTCAAATATTTGTCTTTTAACATAATATTATTTCAATTGTAAAAGATATAATTAAAATGATTAGAAAAAAAAACAAAAACATACATTATGTCATTGTTGTGTGAAAACTCACTAAGTCCATTTTTTGCAGAAAATAATTTAATATCACTATAGTTAATTCTTTATAGAATTCTTTTAATACCTATTCGGCTATTCAATAACTTCTAAACTAAAAATATGGTAATATGGGTATGTGTTGTGTTGCATTGTCAAACATTAAATCTAATTTTAATTCCCTATACACCAAATCGATAAATCTTTGACAGCTTAAATTGGCAACAAAACAATACAAAATATTAAGTTATCAATTAATAAAAAATATATAATTTAAAAAAGTATATGTATATACAAATTAATTTTATATTTGATTTATATGTTTTCAATTAACATTTAATTATCAACAATTATAAACATTTAGAGCTGGGTAATTCAAAGACACAAACCAGGGAAATTTCAAATTAGTCGATTCTAATGATTCAATGATTAATTCGTGTATGAAAATATGTCAAAATTAGAATTAATCAACTCATTAAACAAACACCCAGTTTTGTTATACAAGTTTTGGACTACCTATATTTGTATACCATATTAAACTAATTTGTCAAAAAAAGGACTTAGTTAGTTTTCACATAACTACAACGTATTATTATGTCATATTGTTTTACACAAAGTTAAATTTGTACACATAATTTTCTTTTTTCTTTCACTGTTTTTTTTTTTTTTGTTTGACACAATTTGACTCAAATTAACATAAATTAAAATTTCATTAACGTAAATAATACAAGTTTTTATTTATTCAAAAGTACAAAATTGATGGATTTTTACTAAATAAGTCAAATTTGGATTTTAAAATTTTAAACGTTGTATAGTAGAAAAATTTAAATTACTGCAATAATTAATTACTAGGGCAAGGATTTTTATGTAAATACATATTTTTTTTTTATATATATATATATTAGATTCTGATGAAATACGAGAGATTTTAGAGTTGGTTATAAAATTAGAAGTGTTTCTTGTATGTACTTAATGCATATGGAAGATTGATGTTATTTGAAAATTTGTAAAATAAATGTGAAAAATTAATATGAAATTTATATATAATATTATTAAAATAACTAAAATTATTTCTATTTTAGTACTTAAGTTTAAAATAAATATAGTTTTCTTTATTTTGAAAATAGTTTTGTATGATTTGAACCCTGAGATATTTAAATTTAATTTTTTTTTAATTGAGAAAATTAAATTCTCAATATTAAGATTTTCTCATTTTATTCTAGTTTTAAATAAAAATTATTTGAACAGTGATATTTGGGTTAAAATGGGTATATAAATGGTAGTTTAAACTTTGTTATTTATTTATTTATTTAATTTATTTTTATCTCAAATGAGCTTGCAAGATCTTACAGAGTGTATAAAGATAACAATGTGGCAATAGTGTATAAATTTATAAGGTTAATAATACAATTTCAAAATATTTAAATTATTAATAATCAATTAATTTTGTTTTAAATGAGTAACCCTTAGATTTGATGAACATAAATATTTTTAGATTTTGTATATTTAAATATTTTTATATAATATAAACATAGTGTAGTTTTAAAATAACTGAACTCGTTTGCAAGAGTTTGTTATAAGTCGGAAAAACAATGAATCCAGCTCAATACTAATACATAATTTTTATAAACAATTCCTAACAAAGTATTTATTATTATAAACATTGAATAATAGTATTAGAAACGATAAATATGATTAATTTGAATTAACTTTGTTAATGACGTGTAAAACAAAAAAAACAATACCGTTTCCAGTTTTAAAAACTTTTACAAGAAAATTGGAAAATTCTAATAAAATTAGCATATTTACATAAATATGTACATATAATTAAAATTTTTGTACTGGACGTGGACCATAAAGTACTTTTTTGTAAATTTTAAATGGAATATTTTTTTTGTTTTTGTATTCAATTCATTTATTTGCTTCAATAACATATTTAAAGCTATCTCATTTAATTTTAGACATAAAGTACATACAGATACATATTAAATATGTATCAGATATCATTTACATATACTGTGGCATCGAAAATGCAGTATGGATTAGACTTTTAACTACAATGTAATACGTTCCATAACGTACTCAATCTGCAACAGAATTAATTCTAAATTGTTCTAATTATGTTTTTTCTGCATAGTTATAAAGGGGTATGCAAGCATTCATTTTAAGACTATTTACATTGCATATAGTTCTTAATGGAACACACTAGATTGTAGTTAAAATTCTAATACTACATTTTCAATATCTCACACATTATACAAAATCTAATATTAAATTTAATATAAAATCTGATAGACATTTAAGCGTCAGATAAAGTCTTAAATTTAATTGTTATTATTTTACTTGACATAACCTAAAAATAAATAAATAAAATAGCTATGCATAAAATATATTTTTTTTTAATTTTTTGTAATTATGAATTTAAATTTTCTAAATATTAATTTATATAAATATATTTTATCAATATACTTATTTCTGATAATATTTTCCAAAAACAATCTAAATATTTATGATTGAAAAATTAAAGCCATGCACTGTAATCAACATGTGTATTTGTATATAAAACTACTTTGCCCCGATATTTTATTCTATAGAACTGACTAAAAATCTAATGAAAACAGAACGAATTTATATTTTCTCTTCAGATTAAAATATCTAATGTCAATTTCTGTTCTGTTTAAACTTAAATTTGCCTGACATATTTTAAACGATACCTTAGATTTTTTCGTTAAGATTTAATCTTATAATCAAAATGTCATTGCAGCCGTTTACTGTAATATTAAGTAATACTGCTGAATAATAAAGCAGCATGAAAAGGAAAGAAAATTGGATATTTACCATGTAGCTTCAAATTCATGTTCAATGAACCGCCTTAGTAGGTTTGACAGTTGAGCAATGTATACAAATATGTATACAAATTAAAGTTGTCTTTCATTATAAATTTCATGTTTGATGATGAAAAATAATTTTAATTTTTATATTAATTACATTTGACATGACAATCGTGATCACACATTAGATCATTAAAAATAAATTTTAATTCGATGGTTAATTGATGTATTAAAATTAAAAATTATATTTCTTATATATTTGTTTGTCGTTTTTTTTCAAAAATATCATATGTATAGCATACTTATTATTTACGTGGTTGCTGTTCACTGAACACGAACTAAATCAATTTATACCAAAAATATATAAATACTGTAAGTCTGAATGTTATTTGACCCATGAATTGATATCGAATAATAATAAAAAATAAATTAAAAATTTTTTTTTATAACATCAAAATAAGAGATAAGCACCCTAACTGACTTAGCAGAATTTTAACACACTAAATAATATATATGTAGTTATTAAGTATAAGTTAGTGTTGATTCATATTGGTTAGTATAGAAGTTAGTATAAGAGTGCAAAATTTTAAATATTTAAAATTAATATACGAAAATTAATTAAGTATTTTTTTACTTGTTTCTTGGAAATTTTTAAGTTAAATGTTTTTGAAAACATATAAAACGGTAGTGTACTTAATAAAATATTACTTTTATTTCATATAGTGTAGTTTTGGTTCTAGAAGCCTGGACTATACAAATTTGTGAAAATTGTTTGATCACCGACTTTTCTGCATCTATACGACATAAGGCTCTTGAGTTTTTAAGATCTCTTTTAATTGCGGTACAATTCATTTATTTATTCTCAAGCAAGACAAAATTCAAGCGTCCGAAATTTCGCGGACGATAAAATTCACACAAATACCGTTAAGGAAAGTAACGTTTCAACAAACTGAAGAAGTGGTTTGAAAATTGATATCCTTACTCTTTTCTTTTCCAAGTCTTACCGCGTAAATTTTTCTGTGGTTAAGAAAGAGCAGAGTTTCAAGAAACTGAAACCGGACTTTGAAGGTAAGAACATCTCCCGGCCGAAAAATTTAATTTTTTTTGTTGTTATGAAAACTATAATTCCTATGAACTGAATTGCCAGTTTGGAGTGGTAGCAAATAACGATAAATAAATCTATATTTTGACGGTTCGAACTTTGGAGCATCTGAATTGAATTCCCAATTTTGTCCAAATTCTAACTCTAGATTTTATCGGTTTGAATGTTGTCTGTCTGAATTGCATCATTACATTAACCCGTTATCAAAATTTGAGCTATCTTTTACATTAACATATTATCCTAACACTTTTCGATTGTTTCATTTTTGAGTTGAAAAACTTGATATTGACATTTTTTTTTTTGTTCTAATTCACGATAAATTTATTTATTTAAATGAGCATAAATACCCAGCCAAATAATTGGGTCAATTTCTTTTTTTAAATTTTATTCGATTGAGTTAGCAAATTCAAGTATGTATTAATCCCAGTAAATTAAAAATATTTAATTCCACATAACCAAGTGATCGAAACGGGGACATTATTTATTTATATGAATAATACAGTTAGATTAATTATTATATATATATATATATTTTTTGTAAACTTTTATGGTGTAACATTTTATTTTTAATTATTAATTAAAAATGTTCTACTTTATTGTTAATATTTAAAATTAAAAGCAAGCTAAAATATTAGCAATAAGAAAATATATAAAACAAATACAAATTATACATATACAATTTACATACATATACAATTTACATATTTACAAATACATATTTACAACATTTACAAAATAAATAAAAATTAAAATTAGGTGTGATTAATTTTTTTTTAATATACATTTTTTTATCCATTCCACATTTTGTTTTCTTGTTTCAATAAACACCATTTGTTTTGTAGACTGATGAATCGGTAAAATAAAATTTTAAAGGACTTCATTAAAAAAAAATATGTACATAGATATATTTAGAATAAAGAATAGAAATTTGTTTTTAATTTTCAAATATAAATGTTGATTTGAATTCTAATTTAGAATTTGTTTGACGTCATGAAGTTTAATCAAAATCCAAAGTTCAACTATATAAAAACTACAATATGATTGAATTGCACTGTTGTTGTTCAAGGATTTTTTTGAATTTCAATCAAAACATTTTTTACTCAAATTTCACTTTTATTTTTTTGTGTCGAAATGTTTTGTTGGCAATTCAAATTTATCGCAATATATTTCAAATTGCCCCTTATAGTATATATTGTATGTACATATCCATATATATATATATATATATTACAAATTCTTTTGATGACCACATGAAATTGACGTATCAGCATTAAACAGATTACCTAAAGCAAAGGATTAAAATTCAGCACAAAATTTTAAAATCCAGTTTGAATTTCATCATCATGGTTCGAATAAGAGCGTAGAGTAGAAAAATTGCCTTCGGTAAAAAAAAAAATAAAATGAAATTTTATCAATCGTTGAAATTTCATATAAGGTTAATTTCATCGAAGTTCAAACAATATAAAATAACAACAGAATAAATCAATCAACGAAACTACTAAATTAGTGCTACTAAATTAGTTTTGTTACGATTTTCAGCGAACATCGCAACACATCTGACTCTGACTAATGAAAAATCGAAAATTAATTTTAAAAATACTGAAACAGAATGTCAGATAAATAATGTACAATAAAGTTGTAAGATCCTATATTCTTCAAAGTGGAGTAAGATAAAAGAAAAAATCACAAAAATTATTAAAAAATGGAAGAAAAAAATTTAACAGTACAAAATATTATATGCATTGTGAAAATTTAATGATTCAACAGTCATTTGCTCCTTCCAAAAGGATACAGAAAACAAAAAAAAATAGGTATGGGTTAGAAAGCTTAACATTAACAGATGGAACATATTAGAAATATAATATCATCATGATCATTATTGGGGCGACAGTTTAAGTTAAATTTTGGATCCACCTATATAAACGCCACCTACGCTTCCTTCAATTTGGAAATAATATATAAATATATAATTATTACTCATTTAATTGAGATTTTGCGTAATCCTTTACATAAGGTGTTTAAAAGAGTCAGAGTGTCCTCTGAACAAGAAGGAGAAGAAGAATAAAAACGGTTAATTCCTAAGTCCACAAAAAATTAAATCCATAATGGCTTTTGCCCCAAAAAAATCTATAAAAAACGATCCTTATGTATCGCATACTCGCCAATCAATCAGTGGCAGCTTGGGCGATAGTACCCATCATTTTAAATATTTCAGCAGATTATTTTTGCAGAATATTTACCTAAATCATTGTTTTTGCGAAGCTGTTGTCGAATACAAAACAGAGGATATCTCTTTTTTCCACAATATTTACCTAAATTTACCTTTTTCCAGGATTAATTTTCCACAATTTTATGGATTCTGAATTTATGGATTTTTTTTGTGGATTTCGGTTTGTGGGTTTTCTCACTAACCCGAATAAAAATACAGAAAACAATTTAAAGGTGATTTCATTCTATGATAAATTAGTATTTCTGAAAATTTTTTGACCATGCTCGATGTTCAATCGGCTTACAAAGCAAACCAAATAAATCGAAATGTATGAAATGATGATCAGATTTGAAAACAAAAATTACAATGGATCGAAAACAACCTGACGAAGAAAAACGATCAAATCACAAAATAAGCCTCTAAGTATAAACCCTCAGAGAATTCATCGTATAAGAAGAAGATTAAAATAGACGTAGAAGGAAATAATTTTGAAGACAAAGCCAGTTTACACACAGATATGAGAGTTTTACAGTTAATTGCACACGATGAATGTTTCTGTCGACCAACGGAGGTTCAATTAACAAAAGTAAAGTAAGTTGAACAAAGTAATTTGTCTACGGATTAATACCAATTAGGTCAAAATTATAATGAATCCAATCTGAATTCAATCAAATTTGGAATATGCTTTCGAATAGTTTAATATAATCGTTGAGTTCATCAGATTCAAAATATTGATAATTCTTTGGATTTTTGTTTATTTGAAAAAGAATGTCATCATCATCATCACTATGCTACCACCCCATTAGTGGCACATAGGACAAATAAAAAATTGTTTTTCCAGAATACAAACTGTTTTTAAAAATTTTATATAAATCTTTTCATCTTGATTTTCATTTTTTTATTATATTCTTATTTTTATACTTAGGTTAAGCTTTCTGATTTAATCGATTATATTGAAATCGAATCGAACTGATTATATTGTCACTTATAAGCTATATTCGAAATTATTTATCTGACACTAACACTGCTGTACAAATATTATAATTTCTGAACTTTATTCAAAATTGCTTCCATGGCTTATACCAATACCGCATTATTTAAATTTAATTAATAATTATATATAAATAATTTTATTTTAACATTTTCTATTATTCAACAAGCATTATTATCTAAAGCATAATCTACAAAAAAAAAATATGTAAACATAAAATAATTTCAAGTTTATTATTGGAATTTCTAACAATTTAAGAAACAACGAAATCTACACAACAAAAGTTCTTTCAGTCTCATAATAAGAACTTACAATGTTTTAAAATCTATATTAAAAAAAAAAAAAAAAGAAAAATAAAAAAGAAAAAATAATAAACAACATTTTATTTGAAATGTTTTATATTCAAAAAAATTAATAAATATTTATTAATTATAACAACTAAAATATAAAAACTAATAATTAATATGTATATTATATATATAGTATATATATATATGTATAAAAATTAATAACTAAATTATTAATTTATTTTAATTAATAATATATAATTTAATATTAGTTTTTATTATTGTTGTTTTGTTGTGTGTATTTATTTTTATTTTACAAGTGCATTTGAAAGGATAATTGATTTTTATTTGATATTTTCGTATCCATTTTATTTTTATGTACTACCTGCGCTGTAGTAATTCCATGATCAATTCCATCGGTTGTTTCATTCATTGAAGATATTGGGAATACCCTTCCATTTGGAACTCCATGTGGACCTTCAGATTTACTCCTTCTTGAAGGAGTTCCACGTTCTTCAGGCTGAAATTAAAATGAATACCAATTTGATGCGATATTTTCCTATTTATTTTTTATGATTTTTTTTTCATTTTTCATTTGAAAATTTGATTTAAATAAAAAAAAAAAAAAAAGAGAAAATAAAAAAAATAAAAAATGAATAAAGAAAGCTTATAGTATCTAGTAGTAAATATTTGAGCTTTTCGCTTAGAACATTTTCTAACATTTTTTTCTTTGATTTTTAAAAGCAAAAATTTAAATAATGTGCATTTTAAGATAAAAAAACGCTTTTCACCGAAATTTTAATTGTCACCTTAAGGAAAAGCATTTTAAAAAATTTAAGGAGATATAGTCTAGTATAGGATAAATTGAGATTATTGAAAATAAAATCAAACAAAATAATTTCTACACCTTTTTTATCTGTTCTAATTCAGTTATTGTAATTTATAAATAGTCAATTGTATATATACAAGGTGGTTTAGGGTAATGTGTAGTAAGAGAGTTGACAATGTTTTCTCTAGCGCTTAAGTTATCTTTTAAGACTTAAATATTGCTCTCAAGAATATGTGTACACTTGGAATTATATTTTTTTTAGTTTTATAAATTTATTGCGTACTGTAATAAATATATTATAATTTTTTTATAGTTTTAATAGATTAGAGTAGTAACTTTTTGGGGTAATTGCGTAAATGTTAACTGGGTTAGGAAAATAACGATATTTAAGATGTATGGAAAAAGCATTACATTAAAACTATGTAAAATAATATATTCAGTATCAATCGTACAATCGTTCGGAATTAGAAAGCATTAAGAATATTTACGATTAAATGTGGAAGTGTAGTTGATGTAGATTTTTGTTCAACGATTTCGTGAATGCAACTTTGTACTTTTTATGTTGTACTCGATGTAGAATTTTGACAGCAGTTTGTTTACATATGAATTTTATTTATAATTATGACTCCTTAGTTGTGTTCAGTAGATTTAGAATAGAATCGGACATAACAGTTTTGGACAATGATAGTTAACTGTCAAACACTTTAGAACCATTTAGAACAGAAAAATCTACTGAGCACCTTTTTTGTTTTTTTTTAACCTATTTGTTATAGTTTTTGTTTATCTGTCAAAATTTACAGAAAAAACAACAACAACAACAAAAAGTTGTCCAAAACTGTTCTGAAGAATATTCAGAACAAAAAAGTGATCTTTTTTTTTTTTTGATTTAGAACTGTTCCGCACAATCTAATGAACACAGATCAGAACACTTTTGGATAAAAAAAATCCAATTGACGGAAACTAATGAACACAAAAAACGAGTTCGCTTTTACTCTAGAACGTTCTAGAACAGTTTACTGAACACAACGCTTATCTCAGCCATTTTCTAAATTTATATATATTGACTTTACAAATGTCAAACTTAAACAATCACAACTAAAGTACAATACTAAAAGTACAATAGGTTTAAAAAGTACAATTGGTTGTAAAAATCTACAAGACTTGTAGAATATTTTTTCATATAAAATTTTTACAATGGCAATACTTCTACACCTATTACAAGATTATACCCTCAATTTACATCTATTCGTGAATACCCTTATTATTATTGTAAAGTTCAGTTAATACTTGGAAGATTAAAATTTCAACAAACAATAATTTCATCTGATGAATATTATAAATTCGTAAACACGAATAAAGTGATGTGCATAATAAAATGAAAAAAAAAACTGATTTGTTTGAAACTTTAATTTTTTCTCCAATCAATTCCAGCACAACACATTTCGGAAATTTTATAACAGCATTATTTAGATTTAAGTAAATCAATAAAAATTTTCAACAATAGAAGTAGAAAAATCAGTAGAAAAACAACCCAAATTATTAAACCTTAAACGTTTTGGTCACATACCCAAATCCAAAAAATAATATAATCTGAATTTAAATTCACTACTATTACTACTGGATTACAATTAAAAAAAAGTGTAGTACCATAAATATTAGTAAAAGAATTGTTTTAGTTTATTATTCTTAAAATTATGAGATTAAATTTTTGTATTAGTACAAAAAAAATTTATTAGTAAAAATATAAATTTTTAGTTTTTTAATCATAAAAAAAATAATGTTATCTTTAAATTCATAATACTTAATTAACCCCAACAAAAATTATCAATAATTTAGTGAAATGTGTTTAAATTCAATATTTACATAAACGACAGTGCTCGTGGCATTAAAGTCTTATAAAAATATAATTTATCACATTTTAAGACGCCAAGTTTTATAAGACTAATAAAATTATTTAGTCTCTCATTAATTTTTTGTTTTTGAATGAAAATTATTTTTTTTTTTGTTAATTAAAATAAGTTAGTTAATGACAATTAAAAATTGAAAATAATTTGTTCGAAATGGGACATTTGCATGTACTTACTTCTTCTATGGCAATATATTAAACTCTATATACGAGCCCAACAAATTGTATACATATTTTAAAAATTGAAATAAAAATAGTTAGCAATATATTATAATTTGCTAAATTTAATACCATCCAACATACAATAAGCAAAAACTAACTGATTTGAACGTGAATGCTCAGAGATTGTATATATGATAACAAAATCTTCATAATGATTTTAATGAACGATAAAAAACCTGAACATCTGGTACGACCAAGCAAAATCCTACAAAAGTCGATACACCAAAATTTTTCAAAATGTCATATATGTATAACCTGGAAAGAATAGCTTAAAATATATAGCTCTATATATAAACATAATACGTAGCTCAAAATTAAAACATGCTGGATATGATAAATCGAGCCCCTATTATGCCAAAAATTGTAAGGGAAAATAATTACTATATATTTCTATTTGAATATACCATTCATAGAATATTAAAAACATTTATGTTAATAGACAGACAATCAGAATAAAATTGTTAATTTGAAAAATAAAAATAAATTAGCTATATGTAAATATTTTAAATAAACCAGTTATTCTCAAACACTAAAAGATTCAACTTTTGTCAATTTGGAACATTAAAAATATCAACAAATTGTACGTGTGAAATTTAACTTTTTAAGTTTTGAATTTATTACAATTTTATCAAAAATTAGTAAAATACCCAACTTCTTTGAATTTGTTGTTGTAGGAAATGTTAAAATTAATATTAAATTTACTCTACTTTTTCTTCCTTTATTATTCAATATTTTTGTTTAGAAATATATTAATAATCCCAAAATAGTTTTTGTATTGTGCTTTCTTTTTGCCCTTCTTGTTTCTTCACACGTTTAGTGTCTGTACTCTGTTATATGTTTCAATCGAATTTCAGCAAGTGAACGTAGTCGAATTCGAGATTTAATTTCAAAATTGGTTTTTGACTTTGCTTCAAATGTGGAAATCGATTTTGGAAGAATTTTTTTTTATTTAAAAACAATTAATATTTACACACATGTATGTAATATATACAGGGTGGTCCGGTTTAGAGCAAAACGTTCTTCAGGGGTGATTCCTTGGAGTATTTTAGGAAAAAAATTGTTCCAGAAGAGGGTTTTTCGAAATAATCAACGTTTTTTACAAAATTTTCAGTTTTTAAAAGCAAAATTTTAAGTTTATGCAGTTATTATTCAAAAACGGTAAGTCTGATACTCATTCAACATATACCGTTAATTAGGTGTATTAATTCTAAAAAAAAGCTATAAAGAAGATGTTGCTCTAATTTCAATTTCTTCTGAGCTGTAGTTGATATTCTTTAGACATAATTTTTCTAATCCGATTTTCTTTAACCCTCTGTAGCCCAGGTAAAATTAAAGATAGACCCCTCTTCTAGAACAATTTTTTTTCTAAAATACTCCAAGGAATCACCCCTTAGAAACTTTTTGCTCTAAACCGGACCACCCTGTATAATGTGTAAATGGAGGTATGGGTACTTGTTTCCCAATTATTCTCAGTTCAGTCTTCAGCGTGGTGAAATTAACATTGGTTTGTTAGAACATTTATTTTATTTTCAAATCTATTAATCAGATTCTTATTTTTAGTGATAATTTAAATTAAATAATTCAATTGTTGTCAGGTTTCAACTTTAGTTAGTTATTCACAAGCAATGATGAAGGAAGTATGTTGCTCCCAAAATATCGATATTTGCAATCATATATTAAAAATTATTAGTGAATGGAAACCTGGCATTTTAATTTATAATTATTTAATTTATTTCATATAAAATATTTTCTATTGCAAAAATTTTACAAAAACAAGTTTTTAAAGTTTATCCCAGATCCAAATGCAATATGTTCGCTTTAATCACTAAAATGTTTTGAAATAAATTATTATAAGTTCATAATATGAAATTACAAAACCTGGAATTTCCAAACTAATTAAGGAAAATTTTAAGAATTAATTCAACAATACACTTTTGGATATACATATTAATTAATGTATTACGTAGATAATATAAATCACATTTTTTTTGTTATCGTGCTTTATTTTTAAAGCAATTTCAAAGCTTAGTACTTTGAAATAAATTACAAACGTTACTAATGAGCTACTTTGTAGTACATTTTTTTTATCTTATTTTCATTTATCTTAATTTCATAGAATATCATTTTGAAACAAGAAATTTTTGTGAACAAGTATTTGTTTTTATTTTATATATTTTTATATATTTAATGGATATTTTTATCAGAAGTTAAGCTTTCTTAAATACTATAGTTTCATTTTTTATTTTTTTAATATAAGTATTTTAAGAATAATGAAAGAAAAATTCAATTTAAAATCTATACCCGGACCTGAATTTGAATTTGGGACTTTCTGATTACTCTTAATAGTTAGATGGCAAAACCACTACACCATGTAGGTTGCCAATCCATCATGTAGCACCATATTTTTCAACCAAGTTTGATTTTATGTCTCTCTAAAGATATGAAATGTAATTCAAGAATAAAATATATTAGTTAGACTATTCCCACCATACATCTACGCTTTTATTTGGGTTTGAGCACTTGAACTGACCAACAGGGCAGATATTGTAGATAAATTAATTACTATACTACAAATACCTATATATATATATTGTATTAAACAAAATTAAAGTTTCAACTTCTTAATACAAGGTGTATTATAGATGACTATATATGTATAAGTTGAATTCATTGTTCAAAAACAAATAATTAGAGTGACAAAAATGAAATTTATTTTAAACACAATATTTTTAATTTCTACTTTAATTCTTTTTTAAACAATATTTTTTTTTTTAAATTTAATTAAAATAACAATTCGAAAACCTAAAGAAACAGTCATAATCAAAATCTAATTAAATTTGAATACATTATGTAATGTGTATATACAACATTTCCATATACGTACAAGTATATGTATTTTACAATGTCACAAAAATATTTTTAATAATTTAAATAAAATAATTTTCAAACAATTCAATTGACGAGTTTTTCATTATATTCATAATGTTTCTAGAGAGACCAACAATAAAATCAACTCAATTTTGAAATAAAATATAAAAAAAAAAATAAAAATTTCTGTTCTCATTATGATAATTTTATACGATTATTATTATTCTACTTTACTTTTGTAAAAACAATGAAAAAAGTTTAGTTGAACTGACCAACTTCAGGGCAGATATTGTAGATAATTTAATTATTATGCTACAAGTACCCATATAATATTAAACAAAAGTAAAGTTTTAACTTCTTAATACAAGGTATATTTGATGTCAAATTATTATTATTATTACTATATATATACTATATAATAGTAAATCATGACAAGGCTTATGAGTGGATAAAAGGGTCCTCACTATATTTTAAAAACGTTGTATTATGTTTGAGCTGGACTTACTTACTAATAAAATCAAGAGGTTATAAGTCCTCGCATACCATAATATTTCTTTATATAATATTATTAACAAATGTTTTTAGCATTTAATGAAAATATCTTATATATAGACACAGATATATAAAATTAATGTTTATAGAAAGATGAAAAATAAGAATTACTGTAATTCATTAAGCGCAAAAGGAAAAGCTATTTTAGTCACACAATGAGAAAAGTATAAAATTTTTCCAATTAATTTCCGCTAATAAAAAAACTTAGTGATGATGAATTAATTTTCGTAGAACGAATTGAAGTCTAACGAAATAATATCAGTATCAGAAATGAAATGTCGTGGTTTAGAAATATTAGAAACTCAACACTTTATCTGATTTACGTTTTTAAAATCAATTTTTTATTATTTTTTTGGTCTGTTATGTTTATTACACTAGACTTTGAATATCGTAAATATGAAAGGATTATGAATAGTTTTGTTTTATTCACTTCAAACACCACCTTATATGATGATGCGATGTAATGAAGTACATCTATACTGCATAAATATTGATATTTCTTGACAAAATCCAATAGTATCGATCCTTAACTCTTATTTAATTGTATAAAACAAGAAAAATCATTAAGTGCACTGGTTACGCATTTAATTTTAGTTTTGTAAATTCGAAGTGAAATTTTTGCTTAGGCGTTTCTTTAAATATTATTGTGAAAGACCATGGTAGAACTATTAGCGATTACGAAGGAAATAATTCCAGAATTAATCACAATAGAGCCAGGTTGCAATTTATCATAAGTAATTTGTCACTAATAGTAGAATATCTTCATTGACATGTTGAAGACAAAATATTTTCACTCTAAGTGATCGTAAATTTAAAATTGTAATTAGCAGTAGAAGAAAAGTTAATATTTCGCTCTGAATAACATGAATTTTTTCCTCGATGAGCCAAAACATACTTTTTTACTCTAATTTCTCTCTTTTTGTCTAAATTATATGATTTTTTCAGTGGAGTTCTAGAAAATAGAAAAATAAGATTGATGTCATTTGAAAATTTGAAAATAAAATACATCAGTTTATATATATATGCAGTCTAAGCTAATCATCATTGGTTCTACAAATCTTAATAAGCCTTTTTTACATCTTTCCTTCATTCTGCTTTACATATCTTTTTCAATAAATATTTTCTTATTCTAAGAAAATAAGAATAAACGAAAACTGACTTTTATAATAGACTTTAGAAAATTTTCATTTTCATATTTTCACTAAAATTATTTCCATTTCGAAGGATATTTTCATATGACTGAATTAATGCCTTTTTTTGTTTTACATTTTTTTTTTTTATTTTTTATAATTTTTTTATTGCAGTTTCAATTTCAGGATAGTTAAGTTTTTATTTCTTTTCTCTTAAAATTTCCATTTATAATATATTAGATTAGACGCTTCACAGAATTTTTTGTTGTTGTTTTTTTTTTTGTTTTTGTATTTTTGTATTGTTTATCCTCGGTTTCACTTCATCAAAAATGTTCTGGACATTATACTTAACAATAAGACTTGTTATTATTGTTGTTGTCGGAAACATTGAGTTATTTTTTTTTATGCCAATGTAATTCGTATAATGGAAAATATACTTGATACTGGCAAATGTTTGTACTTGAAATGAACATTAAATCAGGGTGAAAATATATATATATTTTATTTAGGTTGCTTGTGGTATTCAAAAATATTAAATTTACTTAGAAAAGTTAATTTTCCGGTCTAAAAATAGTAGATAATTAAAGGTTTAATCAGTTCATAACTACAATCTTTTGGGATTTATTAGGCTTCTTGGAAGTACATACAACTTTGATTTTTTTTTATATAATTCCATTAAATCATTTATGGGAATCATAATTTAATTATCAAATTGAGTATTAATTGATTCAATAAAATTTTAAAATTTTTCGTCTCTCCATCAAATATTATTTTTGTTCAGTATATTTATTTTTGTTACACGATTTGATGTTCTTGAGACATAAAATCACAAGCCAATATCAAATAATCGAAATCGATCCACATTATAATAGATTTTTTAAAATTTGGCCAATAACTATCAAATACTCGCACATCATAAGTTTAGTCTTAATTTTCAAACGTCATGTGGGGCATAGTAGGTAGTGGAACAGGTAGATAGGTAGCAGTGGCTGCCGACAGTACGCTGACACACTTAGACCAATAAGTTCCTTTGTGATACCACGGGAACTTTCATGTGGAACATGATAAAATGAAAAATTATTGTTGAAATTAGATTAGATTTGTTTTCTAACATATGAAATGTGCTTTTTTCAGAACATATTAGACTTGTAAAAATTTCACTAAGCCCTTAACAAATCAATCGGAAGGAGAAAACACTAAAATTTGTCATAGACTAAGAAAATTATGTTTTCAATGGCAATATATGGATCGTAAATAAGTCAGTAAAAGTCCGATTATGAATTTGATGATCAATATCAAAAAATATATATATAATGAGTTTAATCTTCAAGCCAGCACTGAAATTTTCATCATTGAAGAAATCAGATTATTTTATAGGATTTTAGAAATTAGCAGAAAAAAAATTTAAGTAGAAAAATTCATTATGAAAGATATATTTTTTTAGATAAATTTATATTTAGATATTTGGAGATATTTTTAACGGTTAAGAGAGCCACTATCACCGCAGCGGCTAATTAACTTATTGTACCTGCCCGTATTATTGCAACTTGCTGCATCCAGACTACTTCAGGATACCTTATTTAATGATTACACTCAGAACATTCTTTATTGGTATGCCAGCTAACTCTCGTTGTTCAGACAACTACATTCACATGACAAATATTCTGCACAATCAATCAAAATGTTTTCGATTAGATAAATTCTTGCTAGTAATTATTCCTGTCATTTTCGCATCTGTTTGCTGTTGAAACTTTATTTTTTTTAAGTAAATATATTGGCGCTACCACAGTATCTTGGACTCAATAATATTTTAGTTCAAAGCTTGGATAGAGTATTAACTGTCCTAAAAAAGATGTAAATATATGTGCCTTAGAATTCTCTTTCGGTACATATCTAGGGACTGGACATTGATTGCAAACATTTTTGTTTGAAAAATAGTTATTGACAATACAGTTATAATAAAATGATAGTGGTTGTTTTGGAGTAATAATGACACCCATACTCTCTTAGACGTATCTATGACGCGATGGAAAATATCAAACAAAAATATATAATAGTCTAGTTTCTATTCTCGACCCATCATAGCTGTCAGTTTAAATTTTTTATTATACTGTAATATCAACACTATTTATTTGAATTTAATTGAAAACAACATTTTTTTTTATTGAATTGATATGACAATAAAACTGCAAAACCGCAATAGAAATGTTCTAAAATAATTTTAAAATATTTTTTGAAAAAAAAAAGTTCAGTTATGAAAAATAAAAAAAGAAGAGAAATGTTTTTAGTAAAACATCAATCTAGATAATAATAATTATGCCAACAGGTTTTATAAGTATTCAAATATTAACCACATATTTTTGTCAAATGATTTTTTTTTTTTTTTGGCAACTTTACAATACTGCGGATTAGATACAGATTTTTAGTAATTTTGATTCAAGGTTAAAATATTTTTTAATTAAATTATATTTTCTATAGAAATTTTATTAATAATAACAAAAATTTTTGTATTATACTATGATAAAATTTTTTTTTTTGTTTAAGAGACAAGAATATTTGTAAACATTGATTCGTCATCATGGTAATAAAATCAGTTCCATGATTCACGTTTTCAAAATCAATTTTCATTACTTTTTATTTTTTTTTATTAAGAAATTTTCTTCGAATATAATAAGGACATATTATGGAAGAGCTACTTTCAAATACTAGTAGTACATTAGTTTGGAGATCTTTTATATCAATTGTTACATTTGGCTAGGGAGGCAAATGAAAGTATGGCAGGAAGAGGGAAAAAGGGAAGAAGGACAATTCCAAACGAAGGTCTTAATGTTCGTCTTGAATTTATGTATAGTTCGAAAATATAGAATTGATCATGTTTGGGAACACATAAGATGGAATTTGGTTCCACATTCGGGATGTTGGGGTTATAAACGAATTCTTCTGCCATCTTGAGATTTCTAAGCTGCCCGTTTCACGAAGGAAGCGCTTAAGTACAGGTAATACATATTTAATTTCCACTGATCACATTTCCATGCCTACGAGATATCCATAAAAAAGGGAGAGAGGTTCAACTATACGAAGAAAACCAAGAAGAGCAAGATTAACAGTGACATTTGGTTCATTGATAAGACGAATAGCCCGTTTGACTTTATCCAAATGTTTTGATGTATTGCTAAGAATTATACTCCATTTTGGGTTGTATGAAAGCTTTATAAATTTTCAAGAGGTGACAGGAGAAGCAGTAGGCCTTGCAGCGACTAAGGAAACCTATATATTTAGCTGCCTTTTGTGCAACATCGAATATATGATAATTTCAGAATATTTTCAGATTTAAGTGCATACCTAATATGCTTAAGACTTCAAGCCGCTGAAGTTTTTGAAGCGAAAGGTCAGGATCAAAAATAGAAGTTTTTCTGCAAATACTACAGCTCTGAGTTTATGATGTATTAATCTCGACTCTATTTTTTAAACCCCAAGCTATTGGGACTATATTATGGCTGATAGAACTGGCCATGATGTCTCTTTTGGTTGATACATCGGTTGATATAACTTCAATTTTTTTTTTCATAGGGTACCACTAGAGTGCTCTCGCTTGCAAAACTGTGGATTGGGTTGGGTTGAAAGTAGTTTGGAGCAAGTTATTTAAAATTTATGGAATAGGTACGTAGATTAGGTAACTGATCCTTGAAGGACAGCAGCGTTTATTTGGAATTGATCCGACCCAAATCCATTAACTAAACAAAAATTGTACGATTCGAAAGTAAACTTTCAATATCCATTCCACCTATGGCTTGACATTTTGCTAATAATACACTTTGTCATACTCAATCGAAAGCTTTAGAAATATGCAGAGTCACATAATTTAGCTTGTCGTTAAGGTATGTCATTGAATCAGCAGTGAATCGGTGGTATCGGTGGTATCTGAATCCGTATTGCCTATCGTGAACATATACATTGACTGTCTAAAGATTTTGCAAGTTTTCTTGGTTATTAAGATATTCATCACTTTAAAGAATATCGATATTATAAGTTTAGGCCTGTAGTTTGATTATTATAGACCAAAGCATACTTAAATTACGCCAAACTAAATCTCCAGTTCAATTGGGCAGTTATCAAAGCCATAAATTAAATTTCTAAATATTTTAAATTGGTGGTGGAACAATGTTCAAATGCACTAGAGACAGTTTAGCAGTTAGATCATGGCAAAACATTCAATGGAATATTCATAGCTTATTTGTTTTACTTATACAAAGACTTAATACAATAATGGACTAGTACTTAAAGACTTTTTTCAATTACAGTCTGGTTCATTAAGCTTTATTTAAATGTGTATAACTATTATATTACAGAAAAGTGAAAGATGTAGGTATACATGGACGAATTCAATTTTTTTTTGTCGCATTTGATCACAACAATTGCTTTTTTCATTTGTTCCGGATCAAGCTTATATCGGAGTTTTTACATGGATTATATATTTTTTGTCATACATTTTTATTTGTTATGTATTATTGAATTTTCAAAATGATATTTATTCTGTATTACCTATTGAATTTTCATTATGACATTATTTGATTTGTTTTTATTATTTTTATTTTTTTGTTTTGTTTTATTTGTATTAAATAAAGTTAAGTTATGGTAAAACAGTTTATATCATACTAAAATAGAGTTTATTAACTACTTAATATACATAAATTGTATATAAACAAAAATATGTATTTGAAAAAGATAATAATATTTGTCACTGCTGTCCCAACCCAACCCAACTTAAAATTGAAACAAATGTAGTACAAAAAATTGAATTTAATTTTTTTTATTACTTTTTACAAAAAGTGAACAAATATGAATAAAGTGAAATAGTAGTATTCTACATTTATTTTGATTTTCTATTCTCGTAGAAATTATTATTGTTTTGAATTTTCAAAAGCTTTGTTAATATTTTCAAAAAATGTAAATTTTCCAACATTTATAATTTTTAGCAGGAAAACCGTTTATATGCTTTGCCAATCATAATATTGATTTATATTTTTCCTTTTTATCAATATTCGATTCAAAAATTAGGTTGTCAACAACAATGCAAATAAGTGCAATTCCTTGCACTTTGTGTATAAAAAATATTAAAAATATTTTGGCACTGGCATTATATAACAAAAAAAAAAATTCAAACGTCAAAAATCCAAATTTTGTTAGGTTTGCCTACCCCTTACCAAAATCACCCCTCACCTACAAATTTTATTAGATTTCTACCACTTTTCTACCCGTATGAATATAAGTTAATACTGACAGTTAATATAAGCTTTGTATATTAAAACTTTTACAAATGCGAGTACAAATAATGCCTAGTTTTTTTTAAACATTGTTATTTTACAAAAATATTTGAATCCGAATAAAATCTTTTCTGATATGCTTAAAGATTTATACTTTTACAGTAGAAAAAAATCATTACATTTAAATTAAAGAATTTTAATGCGTTTTTCGAATGTTTTTTATTAAGTAAAAAAATGTATTAAAAAAAATAATGTATTTTTCAATCAGACTTAATCTCATTATAAAGTAATCGAAATATCCATAGATTTTCTAAAAACTTAAAAAAAATAAAGAACTTGACACAAATTTATATTTGTATGACAGTGTATATATATATTATATAATATTTCGTTAAAAAAAAAATTATTGTATAATTGAAATGACAGGTTTCGAATGAAGGCAACAACAGACAAAAATTATTAAAAATATATAATTTAGCGTTTCTCTTTATTGAAATTCAATATATATATATGCATAAATTCGACATACTTAAACATACATCTTTAAATTTTCCACTTTATTTCAAGTATTTTTGAGCCTTAAAGCAAAACTGAATGTGACATTTTTCTGTTTTTTTTTTTGTTTTTTTTTTTGCTTTATAAAGTTTTTTATTTGTTCTGTTTTATTCTTAGTATCCATCATCATGATTTTTTTTTTACATATTTTCTATAATTAAATCTAATACCCTCCCCACTTGCCACCAACCAATATTGGCAAAAATGTAAATTTTTTTAATAATTAATAGATATTGGGAAATTAAATAAAATTTATGCAATTAGGTTATATTTAACAATTTTACTTCTAAGTTCTCACTTAAAATACCGACATATCGACATATTAACGTCTTATGACATTTTATAAAACAACAAACGTTTTATGACTTTGAATAACAAAAAACTTTTTTTTTAAAAATATTTTTTTTTTTTATATAACAATTTTAATCTGAGTAACTAAAAATAATGTAAAACATTTGTAAATTTGTTCGTTACATATTTTGAGTTGTATTTAGATGATTTTATTAGCTTAGTATATCGATCCTATAGAATATCCTGTGGGACACAGATTTTAAATTTTAAATAAACTTTCTAAGAATAAGAATGGTTCACAAACACATGTACCAAATGGAAGAAGATCTTTACAATTTAAAGTTTTAGATCCTGACTTAATTAAAAATGTTTGGGAATTTTTGTTGAAAAATGTATGAAGCTGCACATATCAATTAACACACCTTGAAAATAACGATTACAGACTGGTTGTGAAAATTCATTTACAAGTCTTGTAATAGTTGGCATGTGGGTCAGGTCCGTCTTATTTGTACTTAGTCTAATTACTTATCTTTCTTATATATTTACACTTATATAAGTATGCTAAAATTATTTTTGTTCTTAACTCAAATAAGCTTGTAAAACTCTTAAAAGAGTGTATTCCATATTATTATTTAATTACATTGAGTAATAGAGACTCAATGAAATTGAGCAAAATATTTTTCTGAATTTTCAATGTGGATATAATGTTTTTAAAATGTTTATCGTTTTGAACTTTCTGATGGGATCTAAATTCATTGAACTTTCTTCATATATAAATCCATCATTATTAGTCCAATTTTTTCATCTCTAATTATGAATCACATGACAATACAAATATTTTTGAACAAAATCGTTGTGATAGTATCATTTGTAGAACAAATCGCTGTGACAGTTAGTAGTAGTTATTGTAAAATAATTTTTTTGCTCATCTCTACCTATTATATCTACCTCTGGTGCCTAGGATCATAAGTTTTCAACAATACTCCTCTATCAAATTATGGTTCAAAAACTTTTATTTGGTCACGTATTTTTCGACTACGCTTGCTTCTAGTATAAGCGGTCTTCGTGATCTAAATGGTTTCGTTATATAACTTTTTATTGACAAGTTTTCAAGATTGTTGTGCTAAATTTTGTAATTCCAAGTGGCTGACGACGAGGTATGAGTACAACCACAAAAAAGATTGAAATATTGTTAGAACTCAAAATTATTATAAGAGTTTTGTAAGCAGAAGACATTGAATGTTCATATTAAAATTTGGTAAATTTTTATTTTTTGAAAAACTGTTTTTATTTTTTACGTTTAGGTGAGAAGAGGTTTAGGAAGGTCAAAAATCCAAATATAAAAATAATTTATAAGTTTGAAATGAATCTATACTTTTCAAATCCTAATATTGCTGATATCAATTACTGCTTAAAATCGCTTTAATAATATGTTAAGTATATGTATCAAACTTATCTAAATATTAAATCAATCAAGATTTTAAATTTTTTTTTATCTCCGAAATATTTTCTACACTATAACGAAAAAATTCATTTAAATTGTAAATTCTAGAGTTATACTCTCGTTTGAATCATTTCAGCTGCTACAAAATTGAAAGGAATTACTTGGTTTGTTGCATGGTTTCTAATAGTGACTCGTACTAATTAGTTACCTACATTGGTGTCAGTAATAGCCCCAATTAGAATTTGAATCGTTGTTTTGATCTGATAACAAAACAATGTTTTATAAAATTACGCTATTTCTGCGTTTTTTTTTTTTACTATACTAGACTATTTTTAGTTGTTTTTAGCAAAATAATAAAGTAAAATCAAAAATAAATTAAAAAAAAAAAATTTAATTTAAAAAAAAAAAAAAAAATTTCAGCATGCAAAGCGTATTCATTTTAATTTAAATGGATTTATTTTTATAATTTTTATTATTATTTATAATATTATGTGTGTGTGTGTTTAATAATCATTTGAATTTCAAATTAAAATTTGTGTAAAAATGGTAAAATCTCAAACCAAAGCTTAAAGCAAAAATTTCAGACAATGTGTTTTTAAGATATCAAAATAAGAGAAACAAAAAATAAAAATAGAATTTTTATAAAATAATTTCCAATGACAAGACTGAAACAGTAGGAATATATTCGGGTGTGATGATGTGATTATATCAAAAAAAAAAAATAATAATATATATGCATATATATCTATATATGTATATATATATATATATATATATATATATATATATATATATATATCGGTCTTTTTCGAATTTTTTAAATTTTTACAAGCATATAATCATCACCCACATTATTGATCGATCAACATTATCTAAAGAATTAATTTGATAACCATATAGTCATCATATTCATCTATACTCGTAGGCTAAATGATGACTTCTTAAGAAAAAAAAAAACAAAAACCAAAAGTCCTTTAGATTATGTTGACAATACAATTTTAAATAAAATCATTTCATAAAAATTTAAAGCATTTTTTTTAATTTTTATTTTTATTGTTTTATAATTTTATATATTAAAAATAGATTATTTAAATAAAATTATATAAAAATTATTAAATAAAACAACTTACACGGGCTCGACCTATATATGGTTGATTTCGAAAATCAGTTGCTGCTGTTGTTTCAGATCCAATAATAAATTCGTGCGTTTTATATGCTAATTCAGGGCATTTCTTACGCCTTGGTAACGGCGGTTCGTTGATTTGAGCTAAATTTATATTATAAAATACCAAAAATATGTTACAAATCTTTTCAAATTTATTTAATATTAAATATTAAAATTATTTTGATAAAAAAAAAATTTTAGTCATTAAATTTAGGAAAATTTTTAATGAATAAATTAAAATTCTAATTTTTAAGAAAAAATATTCAAGACCATTAAGTGTGACAGGAATTATTTTTTTATTCCCTGATTTTCTATTCAAAATTTAATTCTTTTGAGATCAAATTAAATTTAAATGTCATAGTGATTATGGGATACAAAGTATTGACTATATTGATAAGATATATATGTATATAAATATATATATTCTTAAACGTTTGATTACTACTACGAAAGATATTTTCATGCGGTAAAAAGGATTGGATTAAAAATTAATGAAACGAAAATATTGATCAAATTCCATCCCTTTTTATTTCAAACATTAATTTTGAAATAATTTGTATTACGTTTTTGTATACCTTTAATTGGAAATTGCATGTAGGCAACCCCTTGAAATAATTCTACTAAATACCTGATGACATTAGTGGATTGTTCTCTGGTCATTTGTTGGTGTGTTTCATTTAAATATCTGATTATTGTTATAACTACAGGCACACCATCATACATATACGACATACGGACACTTAAACTATAGACATGGAACATACACCATATGACAATTTAATAAAAATTTTAAAATCTGTCACGTATTACCTAAACCTTTAATTTTTTAAACCAAATGTTCTCTCAGTTTTTTTTATATAGATGCGAAACAATGAAAAGATACATCTCACATATTCAGGTATATGCCAACAAATGTCTGAGTCGGATTCTACAGAAAGTATTTACAACAAGAAACTGCGAAGGCAACAAACAGAAATTCAAGAAATCAGCAAAATGATTAAGCGTAAAAAAAGGAACTGGATTCATACATTTACATTATAGCATGACACCAAACAGTAATAAGCCAAGCAAGCTAATATGAAAAAAACTGAATATGGGGTGAAGTAAATGCACTGTTTCAAAATCGAATTTTTTGGACAAAATTTGTCAATGCCCAATTCTCCCACGAGAAGATCTATGATGATAACATGGGATATAACTTATGTTTTGAAAAATACAATGAAATTAATTTAATACAAGTTATTCACTTTTCTATACTTGGTATAGTATTATTTTTTTACTAAAATCATTTTAACCCTTTTACTATCTATGTCCATTACAATGGATAAAATTTGAGCGAAGCTTCGAACATTTTATTTTATTTTATTTCACATAACTATAGAAAGTAGAGTAAACAGTTTTTGCATTAAATTCATTACATCATAATGGGAGAGTGAAAGGGTTAAAAAAAATTTACCTAAAAGCGATTTTTCTGTAACTAGTTTATTTCTTCATTATGATCAAATTAACAAAACTTAAAAAAATTTAGCCAGCTTAACCCTAAAGCTCATAACATGAGCCTATCAGGCTCATTTGTTTTTTAAAACTACGTGTTTTCTAAATTTTTCGTAATATTGTAACGATTCTTCTTTCTAATCTTCATTTAGGTCAATATTTACATTTTACAACATTTTTTTTTTTTTTTTTTTGCTTAAAAAAACTACCACGTAAATTCATAACATGAGCCTGAGAGGCTCTCATATAATATTTCATAATAATTTCTTAATAATGCAAGTTTTGACATGAATAAATGATGATGAATTAACTAATGACGCCATAAAATTCGATGATGTGGCAATTGACTCTGAAGAGGATCATTTATTTGAAGCTTCAGAAGCAGAAGATGAATTAACTTATGATTCTGATAATAGCGGTGAAATTATAATTTCTCATGGAGAATTTATTGCAAAATTTGGTAAAAAATGGGCTCAAAGGCCATAACGCTTGTCTAAATTAACATTTTGCGCTGGAAACCATTTGCCGCAAAAATCAATTACAGGTCTTCCAAGTCTAGCAACACCGCTCTGATATAAGTATCCTATATCAGATATTTCACTTAAATCTTCTGTTCAATCAAGAACTGCCCGTCATAATATAAGAAAAGGTCCGATAAGTTGTGCTTCTACCAAATTATGAGATAGTTGGTCCTATTGATTGTTTCAAATTATTTATAACAGGGGAGGATAGTAAGACTTTCCTAAAATATACTAATGAAGAAGCTGAAAGAATATACAATAATAATAATCGTAAATGGAAAGCTTTAGATATGAATGGATTGCACGCCTTCTTCGAAATCAAATAATCAAAGTTATCGATCGTTTTGTCTATGGTTCAATTATATTCAAAGCTATACTATAGGCGTAAACCGCTTTGACGAAATTTTACGTTTTATTCGATTTGATGAAAAAACCACAAGAAGTAATCGACGTAGATTTGACAAATTAGCCTCAATTCGACAGGAAATAAAAACGAATTTGGAAAAAAATATTATATACCTTTACAAAATTTTACTGTAGACGAACATTTTTTAAAAAAATAAAAGACTTGCTAATTTCACAAAATTATTTTATTTCGACACAGATGAACAATTAATGCCAACATATGCAATCAAAGCCTAACAAGTATGGTATTAAAAATTGGTGACTTCGTAACTCTCAGACGGCATACCCACTCAAAGGAATTCCATATACTGAGAACAAAGATAATAACAGAGCAACAGAGCTTGCTCAAAATGTAGTGGAGAATTTGGGTACACCATATTTTGGAACTGGACGGAATATTACAATGGATAACTATATTACAACATTAGAACTTGTAAAAAGTTTGTTATCTAATGGATTAATGGTTGTAGGAACTTTACGCCGAAATAAAATTATATTCTAATTAGTTTGCTTCCAAGTAAAAATAGAGATCAATAGAGATTAGGGTTACTGTCATTATGGTTAATCCTTTTATTCATTTTATTTAATTTTCGATATTCTTATTTATGTAAAATGTAATTTAAAAAAAATTAAAACTTACAAAATTGATTAGGAGCTGGTGGCCGTCGCACAACTTCCTGCTTTGCATTAGCAGCAAATTCATGCCAACGATATGTACTCCGGTATTCCGAATGGAGCTGAAAGATAAAGCGTAAAAGAAATATTTAAAATTCATAATTCACTTTACTTAAATTTTATTTTTTTTTTTTTTCATTTGTTAAAACATTTAAGGACATTTAATTAATATAATGTATAATTGCTTTTAATTTTTATTTTTTATACGCTACTCTTAATTTTTTGAGATGAACTTATGAACAAACATAACAAAAAAAAAAAAAAAACACAAATTATAAAAACCAACAAACCACAAAATAAAAATATGTACCTATGTTTCATTCTTGTATAATTATTATTTGTATATTCAAGTAATTCAAGGTTTAAAAAAAAAAAAAAATACTTCAAACCTTTTATTTTAACCATAATTTTATAAGTGTACACCAACATGAGTGTTGAAACATTTCAGATTAGGTTTTAAGGCGCAATTCTCGAGATGGTAATTATTAGAATTAATTTTTTTTTTTTTTGTTAGAGAATATTCGCTTATTGTATTCATCATCATTTTTTTTTTAGATCCTTTTTATTTTTTAGTATCATTTACATACCTTTAGGTAGCAAAAATGACTTTGTCATTTTTATTCAAAGTTACTTTAGTTGGACTATATATATATATATATAGTTAGCAATGAAAATGTTAAGAAATGTATATACACTTCAATGTTGCCTATATGTATATTGTTCATGAAATGCGTACATATATAAGATTGCCACATTGTTACGTCTAAAATTATTTCTCTATAACGTTTCACAAGGAATATATTAATTTATTTGAATGACACCTCATCGACCTAGTCATGTAGCTTTTAAATAGCTTTATTTTTCTTTATTTTAAATTCTTTTAATAATTTAATTTGATATAGTAAATAGAAAATAATGGTCACCTCATTTGTCTAGTGGTAAAATAGTAGATTATATACCAATTAGAATGTATCAAACAGTTGGAATGAAAATTTATATTCCACAGAACGTGATTAATTTATTTGATTTTGTTTTAGTTATTTATATTTACATTCATTACAATTAAAATTGCAATAAATTAATTTTTAAGCCCTAATAGCTGATAATAAACGATTATCATAAATTTTTTTTATTATAAAAAAGTAATTCTTTATATTATGCAATGATCAGTTTGTGTTATTATAATGCAGTATTTGTATTTGTTGTATCCTACATCAGTCTAACATCTTCGCCGAAATAAAGACGTACACCTCGAATAGTATTTGTTTGTGTGGCGAGTAGAAAAAATAGTGTATGCAATTTAAACATATTGATTAAAAATGCACTCTTCATATGTCAAAATTTCAAAATAGTGCTTTAAAACTCCTACCAATGTGAAAAATGATAATTAATCTATTCCAGCGAGGAATCAAATTTTTTCGTTTGCTGGAGATTTTAATTGAGAAGATATAAGTTGGAAATGATATATTTGCTTTTGCTTGCTCAATTGAAGAGAAGTCCTCAATATTCACTTTAAAAACTAGATTTTATAAATTCCTCACAGAACCATTTTAAAGCTACAATATATAGTGTTCAAGCTGTCAAAAGAGACAAAGCTTCCTTTTGGTAAATTTTTTTTAAATTTTTTAAATTACTCGGCCCTTTCAATTTGTTACACCCAAGAATATCAAATTTCAGTCCTAGAATGAAAAAAACATTTTTTTATGCATTTATTTTTAATTGCATTTAGTTATCTGACAGTAGTATTTTATTGCTTAAGTCGACATAAGCGAAAAATTTTATATTGTTAACATCACACTCCATGTACAAAAATCTATTCAATCTTCAAATCTTCCCAAAAAATCCCGAATTATTTAATATATTTCAAAGCTAAAAAATTTTTACATAGAATCATAAATCTGAAAAATTTTAAATTTAGCGGTTATACATACATACATATATTATTGTCGTTGTCACAAAGATGTATACCAATACCTCTACACATAAAAAAATAATTTTAACGGAATATCAAAATAAATTGGAAAATATAAAACTGTTTATTAAAATAATATACTAAAATGTCAAAAATTTGATATGACAAATAAATAATCGGAAGCCAATAAGCTTATATGAACACATTTTTTTTTTTTTTTTTATTAAATTTATTCAACTTGTTTTTTTCTTATATCTTATCTTCAATATCACGTTCTTAAATTTCAGTTATCATAACAAACGAAAGCAAAAAAAAAAAACTAATTACCAGGATAAACTCAAGGATATTTATACTGAAACATAAAAGTGTATATCCTCTGGAGAAAAAAAAAACATAAACAGTATGTATGTTTGTCCCAATGTAATATGATTTTTTTGACATTATTAATTTTTCCACATGAAGAATCTGATTTAGATGCAGTGTATATACAAAGCATCATATACTTAATATTATATAATATACAGATTTCATTTATCTTGAGATGAAAACTGTATATTTAAATATTTTTTTTTTTCTAATTCTACACTTGACTTGGGATTATAGGGCCATCACAAAACTCCACCAATTAACTTTACTTTGAGATAGGTTTTCATTCAAACTATTAATATAATTGTTGGTTTCTTACTGCAGCTACCATATGTAATTTTGTCTAAAAATATGCATCCAAATTTATTATTCCTCTACACTTATGGAATAGGTTCAAAATGGTAGAAAACATTTTTCGTTTGATTATTCGCTACCAAAAAGTTTTATTGTGGAATTGTTACAATTCGCTACAAAACTACTACACAAAAAATATTATGATGATTTTAATTTATGATTTGGAAATAGGAAAACACCGCAAACGCAGAGGTACAGTATTTAAAAAGAACTACTGATGAATATTGTATTTATGACTATTCACATTATTGTCCTGTAGCTCCAGCTAAGACAAAGTCAGAATTTAAAATAAAAAAAAAAATTAGTACAAAAACTTTTTTTTTATTCCCTTGTAAACTGTACTAATTCAGTAGTTTGAAGGATATTTGTATGTATATGTAAGTAATATATCATGACTTGCGGATGAAAAACCCAATATGGTAAGTTATCCATGACAATCTATAGTTATTCTTTGTTAGTATCTGTTGGGTGAACGTTGTGACGCTTAAGTGGATTAGCATTTGCAGCTTGCACTTCTGATTTCCTCATTTATGGTTTTCATCTGTAGGTCTGCATGTAAAATATCGTTACTTAACGAACCATTTTGCGCATGCTATTGTACTAAAAATTAGTACTAAAAACTTAAACACTGACACTGAAGCGTGTAATTATGGGAATTTAGTTCGATTGTTGTAATTATATATTTGAAATTTTAGTACTAAAAATTAGCACTAAAAACTTAAGCGCTGAAGCTGAACCGTATAATCATCGGAGTTCAATTCATTGTATAGAGAAATTTTAGAATGGTTAAGAGAATGGTACATCTTAATTTAATAATTTCAATTTTGGAATGAACGTGTTGGACTTATTCAGTGACTTGACATATAATCATATACAATAGTTTTTAAATTTTTGATATATCATGTGGAAAACTACATTTATTGTAGACTAACTTCGTCTTCACAATTACAAATTATTATTTTATTTTCAGAGATAATAATTATTTTTGAAATCAAATATTAATGGCAATTCTCTAATTAGTAGCCAGATGATAAAATCATTACATCATATCGGTCGGCGGCTATCAGTCGACCTCAAATCTATAAAGCATTTTTTACGTTGGTGCTTCAAATTATGAATTGCTGTATATTATAACAAAATTTTATACAATCAATAACTCTATATAAGTATATATATTACGATATTTGAATCGATGAAAGAGAAATGTTCGTATGTATACGCTTATAATTGCATTTTGTCCAAATTTAATTAATAATTTTTAATTTGATTTGATTTGACTGCATTGCATTACAGTTCATGTTTTTTTTCTAACTCTACTTTTATATAACATTTCAATTTATAACTTTCATATTTAAAATTTCAGCTTCCAAAATCCAATCTTCAAAAAAAAAATATTTTTCGTTTACTTTAAATACCCAAAGGAACCTCCAACATTTTCCACGTATACATATTAAACAAGTTTATAAATCAATAGGGAGTTTTAAATTTTCAAATTTGAAACAAAAAAAAAATACATCCATTATGGTCTACAAAATGTACTATAATTTGATTTTTTTCGTTCCAACACAATTTCAAAATTATTTCTCATTAAAAATAATATTTCCCTAATGTTTAAGAAATGCGGATGCGTAACATTTTAATAAAATAAATCTTATGATTCTGTTAATAATAGAAAAATATTTTTTTTTGGCTTATAAACAATCGTTTAAAATAAAATTACATAATATATTTTTAAAAAAAAAAATACAAATCTTTTAAATTATGTATGTATTAGTATTTTTTGTGATTCGGCTTTTATAATATAGATTATGTTGTTCATCCTTTAATTCTCCTTAAACACGTATGTATGAAAAATAAACAATGTTTACGATTTTCTTTAAAAAAAAAAACTTCTTTTTCGAAAAAATTTATTTTGAAAACATTCCAGAAAAAAATAAAATAATTTTAATAGTATCTATGTTTACATATAAGTTGAAGAGTAATTTTCTACAAGAGTATACTAAATATTATAAATAGGACATTCCATTTGATCAGAAAATATAATTTAAATAAAAAATTGTAATAGAAATATTACTATTTAAAATTTTTCTGTTTCGATCGTATTAAAACGTGCTCTACACGATATGATCTTGACACGATATGATCTTAATTTAGAATTTTTGAACGCTACATGTTTCCAACATTTTTTATTATGTTTTATTTTACAACTTTTTCATTTTGTCTTTGTTTTACAAATACAAAAACAATAGAATGAACCAGCTATCGATCCTTCTTTATACGAGAAATAGCTTTTAGTTTTAAATACTGGTATTCTAAGACCACAAATAATTAATATATATATATTTTAATTATATATATAATACATATATAAAATTCCTTATCTGTGTCTGAATACTTTTTAAAATAATGTCTGTAAAACTTTCCAACTCGGTGAATTAAAGCAAAAAGCAGTGACAGAAACCCAAAAATTTAAATGTAAAGCTTTTTTAAAATATTACCGCAAAACATTACCGATTAACAAATAAAAAATTAAAAATTACTAATTTTTGTGCCGATCTTTCAAATAAATCATTTATAGAAAAACATATCCAAGTTCTAAACCCATATAGTAAAATTATATATTTAATACAACAACCAAATAAAATTATCAGAATAATAAATAGCCAAACAGAACATAAGATCAATCAAATTTTCAGCTTTTTCAAATTAGAAGTTTTTTTTTTAAATCATCAAAACAATTAAAATTTCCCGAAAAAATAAAGTATTAAAATTTTTTAAAGTAGCATTCGAACCTCCGTTCATTAGTAATTAAATTAAATAACCTCAATAACTCTATAACTATATAACTTCTAGATCTGCCGTTTAGAATTAGTTCATTACATTGTTTTGTTTTAAATAAACTTTACAAAATTTAGAAGATTCAGGTGTGCTTCAGGTGGGACCGATACGAAATTTGAAAAAGGGAGATGTTTAAAAGCGATATTAAAGAACTCGATAATAAATAATTTACACAAAAAGATCATAAAAGATCTTGTAAGATATGAAATGTAAAAAGAGATATTCATTCAATCAGATCACCCCAAAAACCCAACCATTTGATGAGAAGTCTATAACCGCATATCTATAATTGAAAAAATCGCTGGCAGTCACATCACAGAAAGAAATTATGAAAAATGATTGAGAAATTATAAGGAAAATATTAAGTGTCAAACTAATGGAATATATCGTACTATTTTATTGTTTGAATAAATCGTAAACGTCAAAATTGTAAAGTATACTCGTAAAAAATTTATCTAAATTTTGTTTAGAGAAAAATTCAGTAAACTCAGTTGTATTAAAAAAACAGTTTACGCAATATTTTGTTGACATTAATTTATAATTGTCACCATATGTAATAAGTTTGCATAATATATATATATTATATAGATAATATATTATATTTATATATTAATTTTGTTTTTTGTCTGAAGCCTTTTATAACAACAACAATAATAATGAAAAGTTTATTATGAAAGAAAGAATGAGAATTATTGAGAGAATAAAGTCAATTTTAATATTTTTTGTAATGTTGTTAGAAAACTAGAAGTAAAATGTAGTGAGAAAATAATATTAATTCATTATTATGAGAGAGAGATGATATATATTTATTATTTACTTTACATTGTTGTTGGTGTTTTGAGTTGTAATATGCATACATTTTTAAATTGCACACAAACTGTACTAGGTTAGCAATGGCATTATACTATAGTTTATACTAATTTCCATAGGCTTAGTTGAAGAAACTAGTTTTACGTGGTTATTAAATTTTGTTATTCAATTGTATAATATCAAAGAACGTAATATAATAAATTATTATATATATGTTCTTTGATAATATGTATATTATTTTGTATTGCCTAGAGCTATTTGAATTTGTATTTACATTTTATAAGTTATTACTTTACAATAACATTTTTTGGTTTTGTAATTTATAATAAAACTAAGACAGAACGAAGTTCTACAATTTAAAATTATAGTTCTTTTCATATAAGATGTTAAATTTTTACAAGAGTATAATAATAACACAACAATTATTCTATCCACAGATTGACTTTATTATTTATCAATCTTCTATTAATCAATATTTAAACTAGCAATTTCTCAATATGTTCCACATTAAGACTCTGAATCTCTTCTTCTAGGTAATTAATTAATTAAATAATTTTTATATGCTTAGTTGTATTTATTGCAATTTAATTTTGTTACGATTTATACAAAAATCTACTCTCTATATATACAATACCAAATCGATAGAAAACACTACAATGAAAACAATATGGAAAGCCCATGAAAAATAAAATTCGTCTCTTTTATTATAGACAACAAGTGTTATTAACGACAATAAGAAGAATAAAAAACTGCTTTATAAAGTCTTATACTCCCAAAAGGTGTATGGAAAACAACAAAAACAAATACAAAATTTAATTTTTAACTTCAATTTCAACATTATCAGTTTAGGATCCACCAATAATTTAAATGCATGAACTCTTTTCTTTTACTTACTCTTTTATTTTTCTCTTTTTATTAACGACCATAATGACCAAAAACTATATATACTGTGTCTAAAAAAAAATCTTTATACTCCTCCAAATAACTTCTTCCTAACCATTTCTATCTTATCAAATTTTATAAAATTTTAATCCATTTTTCAACAGATTGAAAGAGGTAATGTCCTTCACTATATACACAATCAATGTTTATTAATAGTATACGAGTACTTAAATGCAATGTAGTTCTTTGAAACTGAGCTAAATTACGAGTATACATACACACACATATATATTATTTTGCGGATATAAAAATACTTAGTTTTAAAATATACCTTGGGACATTTTCCAACAAAAGATATAAATTTAATTTATATATAGTAAAATAAAAAAACAACAAAAAAACAAAAACAAAAAATCTCCGATAAAAAAATTCTTTTAATTTTAGTCACGTAATAAAATTTTCATAAATAAATAATTTTTTCATCCCTATCGTGTACTACTACATATATATATATATATATATATATATATATATATATATATATATACATATATATAGTTATGAATGGTATTTTAGAAGAGCACAAACAAAAAAGGAAAACAATTTAGTACAAGGTCTACAACCTTAAATAAGAACAAAATCTATCATATCCATAAATATCTATATATCTATATTATGTAGTTAGTTACTATAGGACTAAATTACATAAGAATAATTAATGCATGAAACATCTAAAGGATATACAATTATTATATTTTAAGAAATGAAATTTAATAGGTGAGGCTGTACAAATTTGAAAAATTAGTTTGCGTGTTATAATTAAAAACTGATAACTTAATTATATTTAATTAATATTGTATGTAATTATATTATATATTTTGAGTACAATCGTGATTTTGAAGTCAACAATTAGAAATGATTAGAATCCACTATCATCACTCTCCACATCCACCCTCTGCGCTTACATATATCTGTTTTTTGTTATTGTCTGTCTTTGAAGTATAAAATTTTCTTGAATTCGTTTTTAATTTTCACAATCAGTTTTTTATTCTATACTGACTGATGATTACTTTATGTACAGTAAGTAATGTACGTCAATGTAGTAAAGATGATTTTCTTGTCACGTTCGAACCTTTGTATCAACTTATTTTTACACTATACAATACATTCAAATAATTATAAAATAAACTACTGTCTACTGTCTTGTGTTCCGAACGTTCTGAACATGATTTTATATTTTATATTTATTAATCTATTCTCTAATTTTACTTCGGACTTTAAACAAAAGTTAAGAACTAGCTCAAAAGTCAAAAATCATTCATTCACCTTACCTACAATAATTTTGTATAAAGAAATTCTTTCATAGTGTTTGGGTAGTGTGTAAAAAAAAATGAGATGAACTGAAATGTTTGAATTAGTATTTAGACTATTAGACCATTCATTAGATTGTATATTTTTTTCAGTCCTACCAATTGAACTGTATTAGAGAGAGATAATCATTATCCTTACTGCATCTATATATTTCACTTTTAATATTCTAAAAACCTAAAATACGAGATTTTGTATAAATAGCAGTTGCAAGTGATAAATAAATAAAAAAATCAATTGGGCTGGAATATTATAAAAAGAAAATTATAAATACCTAATGGGCTTAAAAATAATGTATATGCATTTTTTAATACAAATTAAGAATGTGTCATGTGAGAGAGGTGTACTGATCAATTAACGATGGAAGCATACGTACATTCCCAATTAAAACCAGATGTGATTTTTTCATCTTTCATTTACACTATTCAAGGCGTATTGACAATAATTTGTTCTTTAAATGACTTGTCTTATATGGGTTGACTCTACTGTGGTAGTTCTTCCCATTACAAATTGTAGTTGGTTTATACATAAATAATTCAAATAACTTCCAGCATTATAACATATGTTGATTGTGGTCACATGCCTTCATTATTGATTGAAGACCTATCAAAATCAACAATAGATTCCTATGTATATAATTATATCATTTACAAATTTTTAACATTATTAAAATACTTTTTTTTAAATTTATTTATCGGATTTTTATTTTTAATGATAATTTAAATTAAATAATTTAATTTCTGCCAGTTAATTAACCACAAGCAGTAATGAAGGAAGTATGTTGCTTCCGAAATATCAATATTTGTAATTACATATATGAAAAATTATTAGTGAATGGAAACCTGGCAACAATTAAATTATTTAATAAAATACATTATAAACCTTATAAATTAAATGTTATAATACGAAAAAAAAAATACTTTTCTTATATCGAAGAAAATGATTTTTCGTAACCAAATATAGAAATTTTATAGATAAATAGTAAAAAATTAATTTAAAGAAAAATTTTCACCTCGAAAATAATTGCATATTCACTTTGATCATCTCTTAAATATATATGTATGTATGTATACATATATGTATATTTATGGTATATACATTATATATATACATATCTGAAGGATATAAAATTAAGACAGTTTTGATATTTGAGTACATATTTAGGGTATAGCCTGGAATGTATATACATTTTCATATGTATTTCCAATTATTAGTATGAAAATTTAATTTTAAAGAAATTTGCATTATAAAAATTTAATTTTAAACTACTTTATTAATTTTAGATTACTAAAATTTTAATTTAAATATCAAAATATCACAGTATCTAATTTTTTTAGTCACATACTCTTTCCTATATAAGAAATATAAATGAGTGAGAAATGAGTGGTTCAAAAAGTGGCTGGTCATAATTTAATAAAAATGTTTTCATATGTCAAAATAAATATCTAAAAACCTACCATTCGTATTGAATTTGAGTTCCATGGCAATCCTAATTGTTTCTTTTACAAAACTTTAAGCTCAAACTTCTATGCAAAAATAATCGAAAGCTGTGATGTCATCATGATGACGGTATATTTTGCGATGGGTTCTTCTCAAAACGGAAGTATAATACCAAATAATATTTTTATTTCTAATTTATACCAAACCCTAAAATCAAATTTTATCCACAATTTAAAAGAATTAAAAAAAAAAACCGGAAACTATTTTTTTAGGTAGACATAGACTTTATTTTATTTCCGTGTTTCGTGATTGAAATTTTAATTTTCCTTAAATATAAAAAAAATATATATATAAAAATGTTGCCGCAGTGTACACATTCAGTTAAAGTTATAAAAACTACGTCAAAATTAAGGTGTGGTACACAAAATATTTCAAATAAATGTTTTATTTGTATTTTGTTGTTTTTTTTAATTGAAGCTGTAAAAAGCAATAGTTAAGCGTTTTTGAAAATACATTTAAGAGAAAACCAAAAACAAAAAATTACATTTTTTTTTTCAAATAATTACGAATGAGATTTTATCGGTTACAAATTTTTGTTTCTTTTTTTGTTTTACTTATTTTTTAATCTGTAATACCAAGCCCTTAATATTAAAACCCCAATTAAAATGAATTTATTAGACTTTGAACTTGAAGGAAAATTTAAGGGTCTTATTTGAACTATAAAATAACCCATACTAAATAATTAAAAAAATTTAATTACTTTCTAAAAAAAAAAAATTAGATTTTTACTGCATTTGAGTTTTAACCTTAATTTTTCTAAATAATATTTTTTTTTTTTCATTAATGAAAATAACATAGCAAAGTATAAATTTTTGAGGTTTTCAATTTTGATACAAAGTCAAAAGTAAACATTCGTGTTCGTTTATTAAAAAATTTGCATGTACATATATGTATATGTTACAGCGAAAAATGTGATAAATTTATCAATATCAAATCCACTATACTGATTATCCATAATTCATTATTTTCTCAACATGGCTATGCGTAAAAATAAATTGAACAAAATTTGTGGAAAAATTCAAAATGGAATGTTTAACATATGTACTCTATTCCGGATATATCAAATGATACAAATTAACAGTTGTTAGTAGAGTTGACAGTTGTATTTAGTAGTTGACAGTAAGTTTGTAAATATAAATTTGAAATGTAAAGTGTGAATCCATATATTTCACTTTCCTTTTATAACCAATAGACGCTTCAGAGTTAGATTCAAATCCCATCCTATGTAACAGAAGAACATGAAATCAATGTTGGCCTCCCACAAGGTAGTGTACTAGGACCACTTTTATACATAGTAGATATATACATTTGATCTACCGATAGGAACATGTTAACATCCACCTTCGATACTTCAATTTTAAGCTGCCATCCAAATTCACATACAGCATCTACAAATCTGCAAGAACATTTGCAGCAGATATAAGAATGGCATTATGAATGGAAAATGAAGGTTAATGAAAATAAAAGTATACATGTAACTTTCTTGTTAAAGAAGGGATTATCCTCATCAGTAGATATAAATGGGATAACTGTTCAGGATCTTCACACCTAGACAAGAAGCTAACTTGGAATAAGCACATCACCCCAAAAAAAGAACAACTAAAACTGAAGTTGAACAGCATTTATCGGCTTATTGGGAAAAATTCTATAATAGATCTGAAACACAAATTGTTGCTATATAAAGCCATTCTGAAACCAAACTGGTCCTTTGGATGTCAGTTAGAGAGAACTGCTTCTCATTTTCATTTAGAAAGATACAGTAAATTCAGTTAAGATGGAAAAAAATATATATATGTATTTGACTTTCTATATGATTTTCATATATAAATTTAAAAATATTATTAACGTTTTAAAAACTATATTCCAATTATAAGCAATTTTATTAACTTATGCTAGATATTAGGTTTGTGCAGTAAACTGTTGTAGAATGATCTATAACGATTTAGAGCAGAAAAAATAATACTTTTTTGTGTTCATTAGTTTCCGTTAATTGAACTTTTTGTCCAGAAAAGTGTTCTCAACGGTGTTCAGTGGATTGTCCAAAATAATTCTAAATTGAGTTTTTTCGTTTTGATTTTTTTTTTAGAACCGTTTTGGACAAATTTTGTTGTTGTTTAATTATCATTGTTCAAAACAGTTCTGTCCCACTATGTTCTAAATCTACTAGACAAATTTATTATGTCAATTTATTAAATTCATCAATAAACAATACAAAATATCCATATTCACCTGTCAATTTGATTAATTTGTCTTATTTATAATATTCACTAAAGTCGTGTTTTTTGATGTCCTAATATCCAACAATTATTTCGAACAACAATCAGACAATCTATGTCAAATGATTATCATTTTTTACCTATTGACATTTTACATTATAATGGCATACATTTTTTTTCACATTTTATATAAAAGAAAAATAGATTACAACATGGTATATATGTATATCAAAACAAAAAATAATTTACAATTACGTCAAAAATTTGAAGAAGTTATCAATTATCTTCACACCTCTTTAATGTCCAATGTTACCTCTATAATTGTAATCAAATATTAAAAATTGTTAGTGAACGGAAACTTGAATTTATGAAAATTATTTGTGGATGGAAAAACATTAGTGAAAAAAACTACTGATAGTGTTTGAGAAAAATTATGATTATAATGGTTAAACATTTTGACAAAGCCGATACGATACGCAAATGAGTTTCATCGGTGACAAGCTTTTGGTTTTAATGTAAACATTTTGCCGCAGACGTACTAATAACAAAAAAAAAACTAACTATTTTAAGTATACAAAAAAAAACGTATTGAGTCTGCATAATCCTCGTGTCGTGTTTATCGAATTCCCCGTAACATCTAATATTAGTAACTATAATATGTACATATGTGTAATATAATAATTTCAAAGTATGTATCTTCAAATATACAAAAAATAATAATACATATTTTTATGTAGAAATTTATATCGTTTTGACATTGGAATGATGTAATATTTTTTAGTAATAAAATATGTGTTCTGTATAATTAATACTAGTAACATATTAGTTCAATTTGGATGATCATTTACTACATATATATATTTAAAAGATAAAAAGGATATTGAAGTCAAATATGTTACAAAGGTTCTTCTTCTAAAATAATACCATACATTTATAAAAATAAAAAAAGACATTTTATTTATGAAAAGTTTGTAAAAAATACAATTTGATTTGATCTAAGATTAATTAGAAAACAAAACGTACACATATTACATACATAAACACTTCCTTTAATTCTCTAACATTTGTCGTCGTCGAATAAAACTATGAAACGAGAGAATTTCAAATTTTTATTGATGACTTTGTCGTAAGTCGAATGAAAAAGTGAATCCACATTTAATGAGCTGTTAAGTGCATTGACAAGTACAATAAATTTCCTGTACAAAGCTTTAAGCTGGATTTTAAAATTTATTTTCTTAAGAAATCAATAAAAATTTTGTCAGAATTTTTAAACACAATACACTCAATGTGTAATTTTTTTTGCATTCTCCACCAAAAACAAATTTTTTTTTGATTAGTTGAAATGTTAACTCGTATTTAATTCTGAAGATAACATTTTAAAAATGAAGCTTTATTGAAAATATTCTATTTAAATGGCATACTATTCGATCACGGTACTTTTTTTGATATTTTAGGCATTTTCGAAAAAGGTACGATTCTACATTTACAAAATTAAATAAAAACGTCGTTTGTAATTCAATTCAATAAGTAACAAAGTTGAAAATTCATACCATTTTTCGTATTTGTCGTTTGCAATGTTTTTTTTATAGTAAACGGTTAATAAGACTTTTTTGTTTTTTAAAGTTATATGAGCACGATGAAAATTTGTAGGAAAAAAGTATTTCTACTACGAAATGTGATTATTTTATTTAGTACCAATGTATATATAACTTTTCTGGTTGTAATGATGTCCGTATCTCAATTTTTGACATTTATATAAGGGCATATATACACAACGCTTGATAGAAGTATACATAATTAATTTGAATATATTTTGAAATAACAGTTATTATTTTTTATCTTAAAATGAACTCTCAATATTCTAACTAATATTTTCAATGACATAAAACCATTAATATATGTATGTACATATGTATTATACATTAATTTAAAAAAAAATTAAATGACACCTCTATTTTTACGGGCATATACAACTAATATAACCATAACGTAATATAACATTTTGTAAAATAAATTAAAATGTCTGTAAAAATTAAAATATCTCTTTAAATATCAAGAAAATCAATTTATTAGAAAATTGTAATCCTTAAGTTTCACATACATTTATATACAAGTATATTAAGTATCAATTGAAAACTAAAATTGTTGAATAAAATAGCGAACCAAAATTATGCATGCAAAGTGTAAATAAAATCAATAAATTTATATAGATGATTGTTATATCTATATAACTACATATATATAAAATAATTATGTATATATATATTACGAGTAAATATAATATATGTATATGTGTAGGTACTATGTTTATCGGATTATTGCTAATGGATTTTTGATTGACATTCACGAAAATAAAATAAATTTTATAATAATTAATCATTTCTATGTCAAAATTAAGGTATTCGAATAATTTAGAATCCACATAGTACATACAATATATACTATGACGTATTCGATTGCATTTTTATATGTTTGTGTAAGGTTGATTAATTAAAATCACTTCTGTAAAGTATCTACATAATAATGTATATTACAAAATTAAAATAGAATCAAATTATTGACTTTAATTTTATTGTAAGTAAATAAATTGTTATTATTCAATTTCGAAATTTAATTAAAAAATTCAAAACCAATCATCAAAAGAATTGTTTTGATGGTGGAACAAATTTTGCGATTGCATATACTTTCGAATTTTCTATATTAACAAGTATAAAGTTTTCAATTGAAAAAAATTTTTTAATTTTAAAAATAAAATTATATATATATATTTTTTTCTAGACTTATAATAAATATCTAAAAGTATATATATTTTTTTTAAATATTGTTAATACCTCCCTTTGAGCTATATACCCATCACACATACCTATTACGATTAGTAATTAGAACATTTTAACGAAAAAAGTAATGATTTGATGCAGGACATACACTGTAAATCTTTCAATTCGAGTACATCTGTTCACTTTATTTTTGAATTACTAAAATTAATAATGAAAAATAAATAATAACTGTTAACTTGCTTTTTGAAATAGAAACCTTGTTTTGCTATTTTTTTATTTTGAGGGCCAAAAATAAAATTGATTTAATTAAAATATAAATTATTTCGATTTAATTGTTTTCTTTTTCCTATCACACCTAAATTTTAGATTTGAATTTTGCTAAAAACTCTTATGTTTTAGCTTAAAGCGAATTAAGGGTATATGATTTGTCAATAGTTTAAAATGAAATTGGAATTTGAACTTTTTATTTAAGAAATAATAATTTAAATAGTTTGAGGATTAATTAACTGACAGTAATTTGATTAAAACAGTAATTAGTACAACATACTGTTGTAGTGCAACCAGTCATTTGTAGAGTACGGGGCACTAATTTAGTGTTTTTAATTTTTGACATTTCAATTAGTAGTAGGTTGTAATTGGAAGAGTATATAATTCACATAATTCAGAAAACTAGTTCTAGTTTACTAAAATCATTTTATCATGATTATTAAAAAAAATACTTGTGAATATATAGACGAAAATACTAATTCATTTAAAAATAATAGGTACATCATGATATCCCGACAAAAAAAAACCCATTTATCTAAATTGCGATATTTCAAGATTCCGAAAATTAAAATCCAGCATTTTTGTAATTAAAACGAAAACATTTGGAAAAAATTGAAATAACTTATAGATAAAATATAGTAAAAAGTATAATTTTTAAGATTATGAGAGTAAAAACAAAATTTTTATTTGCTGAATTCAAATGAGTAAGATTTTAAATGACGTGATTTTGATGAGCGGGCTTTTGGTAAAATTGTGAAATTGTAAAAATTCACATATACTTATTTTTGTTTTAAAATAGAAAAATAAGCATTTTACAAAACCGACTTTAACAACAACACATGAATATTATTACAATAGTCATGTGTTATCAAGAAAAATAAAAATACCGTATTGTAACCAATATTATTTAGAAAAATAAAATTATTAAATAATTGTTTTTGAATTAGAATTAAGTTTATTGTACATTTATGATAGACTAATAATCTTGTTACTTATCTCTGTTTTTGTCATTTAGAAAAATAAAAATTTTGAAAATATGCTTCCGAAAAACTCGTGCACAAATTTTTTCTAAATTTTACTTAAAAAAATTGTTTAAATGAACTTCTTTTGGCGGAACATAGTTTATATTTTAACATCTGCAATGTAGCCTTTTTCAAATTGAGTTTTATCAAAATGAACTTTTAAAATTATATTTTGACACAAGATATACGTTTAGTTTTGAAATAAATTGAAATTTTAATATTTAAACCTTAAAGAGGTTTAGGATAAGCGTAAAAGAGTTTTTGCAAAATAAATTGTTTTGTAATTAACATTGGGCAAATAGGCTTTTTTTGCATTGTGAATTTCGGTCAAGTACTATTATTTATACCCGATATAATTATATCATACAATGAATAAAATATATATATATATATATATATATATATATATATATATATATTTAAATACACTTGCTTATATTTTCTTTCTTTTCTATCTCATTTCTATCTCGTCTGTAGTGTACAGTACAGTCTAGATATGCAAAAAAAAATAAATATTGAAACCTAAATACTGAAAATAACTTAAAAAGCAGTGGATACACCTACAAAGAATCAATTAATATTCCTTTTGTTTTTTATAGTCTATTTTACAATTTACATATTAAAAATTTTACATAAATTTACACAAATTTTCACAAGAAAAAGGTTTTTTCTTTTTTTTAATTAAAACTTTTACAAAATAGAAAATAAAATATTGTATATAGAAGCAAAGAGTTTATTATTTTAATATATTTCATATTGAACATTCGTTTTAGTTTTATTTAGCTCAATTTATAAATTTTGGGATCAGTACAAATTCTTGTATTACAAAAGACTGTATGTATTATGATATACTGTAGAAAAGATTGTATATGTTTAAAATACTGTGTTACAAAAGATTGTTTTATTTTATGACTGCAAATTCTGCTGATGAAAATAACCATTTGGCAGCATTTACAATTATTTTTTTTTAAATCGTAAATTATTTCGCACATTGAAAGACAAAAAATTAAGGAAACAACGCCATGTAAAAAAAAGATTTGTATCATTATAGTTGAAACCACATAAAATAATTCATCCATGAGTCAGGCCTTCGGTTTAAACATAATTTTAAGCAGGATTTCGCTAAATTATTATATTATTTTTTCTAAAACTACTTTTTTTTGCATTAATTTGAATATAGATACTCTACTTCCAAATACATCAAATTCTTCTAATTATGTCATTGATTCCTTCACTTCGATTAGAATCGTCTGGTATTTACATTTATACAATTAAATTTTATTTTATTCTAATAATATTTCGTATTCATTTAAACACATTTTTGATTAAAAGTAATAAAAAATAATGTATATGACAAACTTGTTCGATTTTTTATCATTACCTCATATGTTTTTCATATTCAGTATTTTATAATACAGTATTGTGTGTATAATATTTTGTGGTACAGTATTTCGCACCCAACCCATAAATTTATAATTCAAATAGATTACAAAAATTTTCTGGAATAATAAATTTTTTTATATCTACATAAAATTTGAAATAATTTTCTTGAACAAAAATATCATATTCATATATGTAGGCTTAGAAAGCCATACAATGATAGAAAATGATTATTCAAAAAAAAAAAAAAAAAATTTTTTTTAAAACATCAGGGCCGGGCCAGCAATTGATCAACTCTGAGTTACAATGTTTATTACAAACACATAGACAATATATTTTAAACTCACCTTAGTTGAAGGTTCTCTATTTTTTAAATTTGTTACATTTGATTTGGTTGTATTGGAAGCAGCTGGTGCTAAATGAGAACTACTCAAACAAAAACTTGATTGATAGGCTCTAGTTGGATATTTTCTTAATCTTGGAAAATTCAAATCACTTGCTATTTTTTTTTTTTATAATAAATTATTTAAATTAACACAATTTTTATTATTATTTAAATTAAAAATTATATTTATCTATTCGAAATTTAAAGGAAAAACAAAACAAAAATACCTACATTGCGAAAATTTCTCCACCGACATTTTTATTAAATTGTAATTTTTTGACTATTATTATTGTAATTATAATTTTAATTTGAAAATTTTTTTGAATAAAAGTAAAACAAAATATATCACAGATTTGATAAGATAAAAAAAAAAACAAAAAATATATTGTGTTGATATGAAATCGCGATAAGATATAAAATGAAAGTTTAATTCCGAATTGTTTTATGCTAAAATAAAAATTTAAATCAAAAAAACAATAAAAAAAATAAAAACAAAAAAATTCCATAATTTTATTATGAAATCTAATTAAGATGGAGTAAATTTTTAAATTTTTATTTATTATATTTGTAAAAAAAAATAGAGTGTTTCATTTAAATTTAAAAAGTTAAATTTTTAACATAAATTTTCAAGTACATTATAATAAGATTTCAATTTAAGATTTGACCTTATTTAAGAAATTTAATAATTTATTAATTGGATAATAATATTTTTTAAACAAACAAAAAGTTGTTTGCGGAATTTGTTTATATTTGTTTTTTTGTTGTTTTTAAGAATATATAGAATATATTATATAGAAGCTGTATGTATAATTTAAATTTTCCAAGTGAATTTATAAGCCATAACTAATACATACAAACATATTTAAATAAAAATGAATTAACAAAAATTTGGTTTAGAATAAAAGAAAAAGTGTCAGATGGTACATAACGTGTATATATGTAGTAGGTACTTTGAAAATGCTTAAGGCTACGAAAGAATGCAGATAAATAAATTTGTTCTTATACAAATATTTTATTCAAATATTTTCGATCTAAAAGAAACATGAAACTTTTAGTTATACGCTACTCTACTCGTAAAGACGAAATTTTTTAGATTTTTTTTTTTGCACAAATATTTGTTGAAATTCAAAATTGAGAGGATGATATTTCCAATGTGAGAAAAATATCTAAGTTTTGATAATAATTAATTATGGTAAGACGAATTTCTCATCTAGAAATAAAAAATACACGAGTAGTTTTTATCATGTTTACAAAATTCTTAATTTGCATACTTATAGGTATTACTTGCAATGTAAGATATTTAGTTTTTCCTGTTCAATGTAATAATATAATTTAAATTGGAAAACGCTACCAACAAACTCTTAACGTCACAAAACAACAACAAAATTTTATATAAAATTTTTGACAATAATTAAAATTGTATTTTGGTAAATTTTCAAAATGAGAGGGTGTCTTAGATTGGACATTTTTTTTTTGTAAGAAAAAAAAATCAATTAAAAAACATTCAAATTCTCAATACACTTATTTTGCTATAATTTAATAAAATTTTATTAAATTTTATGAAATAATTTTGTGCGTGAGCCAAACTAACCGTAAAATAATAACACTTTGACTATGACAGAAAAAATGTTTGTTCGCGTACAAAAATTTGCAAAAATTACAAATTGAGAAAATAACTTTTTAAATATGAGAGATACTTTAAAATTTAAGCTTAAGAGAGCACTATATAGATTTCAAATAAAAAATATTATTAAAATTTAATTATACCATTATATTTATAATTACTCTTATAACTGTAATAAGCATACAATAATTTTTTTAAGATCTTAGCCTAAAGCTGACTCATCAAATAATGTACCTATGTTATAATCCATTGTAGTGATTTTATTAAACACTTAAAATTTCAATTTAATATTTAATTATTTCAGTATTAATTAAAATTAACATTAATATACAAAAAAAATATATAATCATTTTTGTTTTTTCTACATTCAAAAGTAGAAGATTGATCTTTAGCCAATTTTCTATCATTTTTAGAATATTTTGAACAGCAATGCTCATGTCTTCCTCAGTTTATTTTCAAAATTTCATGAAATTTGTACAGTTTAGAATCTATAGATTATGGTCACTTCACTTTACTTTTAATATAAATTATTTTCTATATGGAACATGTATTATTGTTATCAGTGATAGCACATTATTGATAGCACATTACTGATAGCACATTATTGTTGCTTTTAATTCAAAAATATACTTTTAATTTGTTATATATATATGCAAAAATATGTTTTATTACATCTGGTCCATTTAATTTATTTATTTAAAGAATTAAGAAAAAATAAAATGTTGTGGATTGTGTGAAGTATTGTGGATTTTGAATTGTACTTGAGCTGACCGTATTCTAATTAAGTGTTGCTAGTTCAGTGTTTTGTGCTGTTATTAAGGTGAACTAACTTTCCAGGTAACTCACTGCTTGGAGATAGATTTTGTAATGACAACTGCAAAATATATTTGTATGCAGTCTGTTATTATTATGTAATAACAACCAAATTCTAAATATGTACAGCAAAACGTTAAAAATAAAAAATTAACAAAGTAATAGATATTCTGATTAAGAAACTAGAAAGTGAAAATTCTATTATTAATTTTCATTTAATTAATTTATTTATCTGACGAACTGGATCTTATATATGTTTTAGGAATTTGTATTATATATTTTGTTTTTTTTGTTGTTGTTATTTGGTGTTGTTTTAATGCAAACATTTTTCTTTTTTTTTAATTAAATTATTTTTGAAACTATTTTTTTCCAATTTATTATTTTACTATTTAAAAAATAGACAAAACTTTTTTTTTATTTTTTGTTTTTATTTTTTGTTCTTTTTAATATTTCTAAAAATGAGCTATGCAGATTGTAGCGTATATATTTTACAAGACTATATTATTAAACTAAGATATCATCTTAGCCTCCCTCGAAATTTCAATTTCTCATCAATGTCTAATTTGCTCATATTAATTGCAAAATTATGTGTTCTAGATGTGTTGTGTTCTACCTAGGTAAGATCTGGTAAGATATTTGTTTCATTAAGTTATATTATAGATATTACATGCATATATGTATATATGGATGGCTCTAATGAAAAAAAAAATTATTTTTAAACCATTTTCTATTAAACTTTTGTACGCACTGAATTGAATAAAGGTATGGATTTTTTTTTATTATTTAGTTGAATAGCATTGCATAAGCAAATTTTAATGAAAACCATTTTTTTTTTTTTTTTTTCAAAACTACATACTTATAATATTATATATATTTATTATACATAAATTTATGTATATATGCGTATATAAAAAAGCATACAATACTATACATATATACATTGTTATATATGTGCACACATATGTTGATGCGCTTTTAATGCATTTTTAAAATTTCATTTCAATTGCAATCCTTAATGTTCATCCAACCATATGTCAACTTTTTCTATTAGACATTAATTTGCGAAATTTTAAATGAAATAAAAGAAAAATGGAAATTATAGTGAAAAATAAAAATTTAAGTTTTCAATTTGATTAAAGTTTTGTACTTTTTTGTCAAAAATAAAAGTTATTGCAAAACATTATAAATTAACTATAGTTGAAAATATTTTTATATTAAGTAGAGCAGGTATTTAAACTATGATTGCTAATGTTTTATGTATATATAAAATTTTAATAATTTAAATAAATTTAAATATTTTGTTTTATTTTGCAAAATTATTTATTTTTATTCAATATGACCTATGTCGACCTATTCAATTAGTGAATTTCTAATACAAATATAGGTAATACAGTAAAAGAATATAATTTTATTCGAAACTCTATCACACAATTTTCATTTTTGATACTAAATCTATTTAACTTTTATTTCCATAGCTTTTATTGATTATTGTTTCTTTTTCCTTTTAAATAGGTAAATTCAGGTATTTAATTACTTACTGAGTAAAATATGGTAAAAATTTAATTTTTAAGTTCAAATACATCATAATAATGATTGTAATTTAAACAAACAATTGTCAATTTATTTTTGTTTTGAACTTTATTGTTAAAATTTTCGAACGTGAGAAGTAATTTGAAGTTTCAATTTGTGGTCGAATATTTTCATTCATAAATTTGATTAAATTAGAGTGCATTCAAATTTTCTTATAAAATTATAGACAAGAACAATTATTATCGTTGTCTATATCAATATAAATTATATGGATCTGCAATTGATTAACAATGGCCTGAAACATAATTGATAATATTTTTCTCAAGAATTTCTGTGTGTCAAGTGAAAGCAATCTGCGCTTATCTTTAAAGATTTTTCTCAGTTTTTTCTACAATTTACCGTTTTTATCTGCCTCTTTTACAACCAAGTTTACCAACTTTTCTTAATCAAATTATAAATTACAAAAAAAAAAACATAATTCTATTCTTAACATAAACAATGCAGATTTTTGCTATTTATTAGACCATTTTTTTCAATAACTCAAGTAAACTGACTAAAGTAAAATTAAAAAATATTTGTAAACATATCGAAAGCTAAGTAACAATCGGTGCTTATATTATTCATAGCTAAATTTATCATCGATTTATGTATGTAAATATATAATAATCTGGGGAAATATGACAGAGTAAATGGCATTGGAGGAAACTTGAAAACAACATCGTAAAACAATCTTTCGAATAGAATCCCCAGTGTATAAGAGATAGAAAAAACATGAAAAACAACCTCAGTCTTAGCTGAAACAAGTATCCAACAAAGAACTTGGTCTCAACTACAGAAACTAACCTCAGATAGGAGACAATAAAATCAATTTAATTCTGTTCTGTGATCCACTTATGGGATTACAGTGCGGTGATGATGATAATATTCTGTTCAGGACTATATACTGAACCAAATTTATATAAATTTAGATAAAAATAATAGAATACTTTAGTGCATAGATAGGTAGTAGTGGCTACATAAACCTACTCGCTAAACGAGTTTAAGCTCTTCATGAAGCGCCGGATATTTTGGATTTGAACGCCTTCAAGGTGATCCAGTGAATCCTGAAAAAAAAATCCTAGATTGATTTGCCTTTTGTGATAAAAGCGTTGAAGAGAGCTCTCTGATTTAGCATAAATTAGATTTGTATGGCTATAATGCCAGTCTAGTTAGTCTACAAAACATCTGACATTTGAAGCTTATATGATACTATACATATATAGAACTGTTATTATCAATTCAATATTAATTGTAAATTTTTTAAATATCAAGCTTTTATACCAAGCTTATTTTGTAGTATTAATGTTTCGCTAAAAACCAAAAATATTTTTATTTTTTTGTAAATAAATTGGATTTATTATTTAATATTATTATTATGGATGAATCTATTATTTTTATTAGAAAAATTAATAATAATAACAAACAAATCAGAAATTATTCAATAATTTCTAAAAAATATATACAGTTATCATATATGTACTATAAATTTTCATTTCTAATATTGTTTATAATATTTAATACTCATAAAACTAAATAATGAAAATTTGATTGAGAAAGCTATAGACTTTTTTCAACATTTTCATAAAAACTCAATCACAAAAATAACTAAATCTTTCTTGGACATATATTATTCAACTAAAGTATCAACTCTGATAAAATACTCTACAAGCAAATAATCTACCAGGTATAGGCATTTGGCCATATATTCAAACAGAAATCAAGAGATTGTAGGAAATAAAAACAACACAAAAAAAAAACTTCAATAAAACAAAAACAAAAACAAAGATTGTACAAAATAAAAAAAAACTTCATTAAAATATAACTAATTTAATTTTAATACAAAAATTATATAAAATTTTTTTTTATATTATGGGCAATCAATTTAACGATATATTTTTTAATCACTATAATAATTAAATACTATTTTTTTTATTTTTTACACACTTTTACAAAACCATAGTGTGTAAAACTAATATGAGTGCGTATTTCACACAATATTCTATTTTATGACACTTGGTTTATTTTAAATAGATTAAATTTTATGTTATTATCTATGTATGCATATAGTTCTTCTCCTTCGTCAATGTTTTCATTGTTTTCTAAACGCACAAAAGACGCAAAAGTAGAATTTTCAGTACATTTGTAGAGTACGTGATAAATTTCAAAATTCTTAGATTACGTAAAAGAGTGAAATCTAAAAAAAAAAAAAAAAACTAGAACTTGTAGAAATAATTGTCATCCTTTTCGAATTAGAATAAGTTGAATTAAATTTACATAACCTTTACATTGAACAAGATTAATGATTCGCCTTTGTTAGTTTTTTATTTATTAAAATCTTTAGAATTTTTACAATTAAATACTATAAGATGATAATTAATTATTATTAATTATTCTTGATTAATAAATTAAATTAATCTAATACTAAATCTTTAATTCTCTAAATTAGAAATTTTTTTTTTGTTTTGTTTAAACCCAAAAATATAAAAAATTACAGTTACTTTTTGTATATTAGTTTTATCTGTATATAGCCAACGTTGCCATTCTTACCATTATTACGGTTTTTTTAATGTAAAACAAAAAAAAAACACCTTTGAAAGTTAAAATTTGAAAATAACTTGAAGTTCGGAGTGACGTGATATATAGTCGAATGACAATGAAAAACAGTCGAATTGACTTTAAAACGAAAAAAATGTAAAAAATAAAGTAGAATGAAGACATTTTTAAAAATGGTACAATAATTTGACGATCACTTGTTGAAGACTTTTGCATTTGATTTCAGTGTCTTAAAATGACACTGTTGTCGTGTTTTAAAATATTTAAATTTAAAATTTGTTATTTTAAAATTAATAAAATTATTAAAAACATTTTAATAAAGTAGATTCCTCAAGCTCAAAATATGAAATTTTCCTAATCCTTTCAGTACTGAAAAAAACAAGATTCTAAGTATTTAACAAAAATTAATTTAAATATATTTATCTTATTTCCATTTCAGTCATTTTAAACATTCGATACAGTAAAAATGTAAACAAAAAATTTGACTTTCCTTTCAGTAGCAATAAAGCATTTGTTGCGTTGATTTCTGCAAAAAATTTACGTTCAAAAAGTTGTAGAACGTTTGACTGACGTGTCAAAAACATTTATGAATTTTTTATTTTGATCATTGCCGTGTTTTTGACGTTTACGAAAAGTATCAATTATATTTTATAGTTGTCCCACACATTTAATTTTGCATTAAATTTTTTTTTTGTTTTTTCTAAGACGTAAATAAATATTTTTATATCGAACTTTAATATTCAATAATATTTGAGTCTTCAAATTGTCTTTACTTTTATTTCTTTTTATCTCAAATAAAAAACTTTGCGATGCGATGGCAACATAAATGTCAGAAAATTGAATGTAAAATGGCACTTTATTTTAAAACACTTTTCATGCTAGGTTTGATAAATTAATGAAAATAAGTCGAGAAGATATTACTACCATAACAACATGGAAATAAAATCGAACCAGTACTTCGGACAATTTGTTATATTTTGGAAAAAAAATTTCGATTCGTCTATATTTCATTTATCTTCGTTCGACTTTATGTTTCGGCAATTTTAATTGGAAATAAGTTGATATAGCTGCTAATTCGACATTATATTTCCATTACATTTTTTGCTTAATTTCGTTCGACATTGTTTCAAGGCACCAAAATTGAATAAAAAATTTTTTTTTTTTAAATTTTACCTTATTGTAAAAAAAATCTACCTTTTTTCAAATGAAAATAAAATTCAATTATTAGAACTTCATGTATCTATATAATCTAAATTGTAAATCGTATAATAAAGTACTATACCTACATACAATTGTATGTTCATCTCTAAGTAGGTACCTATTTCTCTTTGATAATTCATAACGGTTCATATAATTCATTATTATTCATATATTATTATTATCTGAAACCTTTTGGATAAATAAAATAAATTCAATCGATGAGTAAAATTTTTTTTACAAAAATATAACTAAAGGATATTTTCTTTAAATCTCGTTTTATTGTTCCAACCGATTCTATTCTAATTAAAGTCGGGATACCTTGTACTAAAACATTTTCATTTGATTGAAAAACTTAGTCTATTTATATCTTAATTAAAATATAATTAAAATATCACTAAAAACATATACGGTCAAAATTAATTAACTTTACGATCAAAATTACTTATGAACTATCACTGACATCGATATTCATTAGATCAGTTAAGGCATTAAAACACTAACAACATACTCTGATGTGCTCTTCTTTATATTAGTAATATAAAATATAAACAAGTAATATTGGCAATATTGCTTATAACTATTGACAAGTAGTTTGTTCATAAACAAAATGTTGCAAATGAATTTTGTTTATAAACATTTTTAACTTACCAGGAAAACTGCAGAAAATGCAATTGTAGAAAACTGAAGAATTAAAGTAGTGCAAATGTAGAAAATTTGAACAACTCTTTCAAAAAAAAAAATTTTTTTTTTACAGTATATATTTTGTTTTTTGCAGTATATGCTTATGAAAAGCCCTACCTTCTTCTTTTCCTTGGTTTAACCCTATAATTATAGACTAAAAAATAATAATATGCCTGCTTTGAAAAACACAGGAAGTATTTGAAAAATTGTATTCAATTTTTTAACTATAGAAATAATTGTCATAATTCATTTTCAATCTTTTCTATACTAAATGGTGTAAGGGCATTAAAAACTTGAGAAACCATACATATACGATATAGAGTGAAAACAAAATAAACTAGTTCAGTAGATAAATTGGAATCTAAATATATGTATATAGATAACTTCGAACAAATTAAAAAAAGCAATTATTTCCACAAAAATGTAAAATATTTTTGGAATATTAGAAATATAATAATTCAATAGATACTAAATCAATCAACGTATTTGTAATATAGATTTAAGTAGTTTACATTAATCAAGAATTATGCCATTTTCTATTGAAAAATATTATAAACAGAAGCAGAAATTAATACAGATAAAAGCTATACTTTGAAAAAGAGCGATTGTAAAAAAACTTATTTATAATGATTAATCTGTTTATGGTTTGTAAGATATTTACCGTTATTTTGAAATGAACATCAAATTTTCAATAGCCATTTTAATTCATTAAGGTCAAAAACCGATATAGAAACCATAATAGATGTTCGCGAAATTGAATTGAGTTCCGATTTCAATCGGCCACGGCAACATTTCAACAAAGTGCAGCTTAAAACTTTTTACCGATAAATTATATTTATTATTTTTTATTCAATTCATTTATTTACCCAAATATTTATAATTTTACAAACTTAATATCTTATAATTATTAATCTATACAACTGAAATATAGTTTATTTATTTGTTTCTAAATTGTAACTTGTTTAAAGATATTTTATAATTAAAGTCTAAATAATTTTAATTAAAAAATTTAATGTTTTGTCGCATTCAAATAATTTTACTATATATGTTATGTATGTACATATGTATATATATATATAACATATGCAGATATATAAATAATTTATCAATGAATTATAAAACTTAATAAACACTTTATAATTTTATAAATGAAAATCTCTAAAATGATTATTGAATTTCAAAAATGCTTACGAATTCAAATTAAATTGAATAAAAACTAATAATATTTATTGAAGTAATTAATATTTCAATCGATGAAAAGTACATAATGTATAATATATAGATATAATATTGAAGTTATATATTTGATATCTATACTAAATTATATATTCATACTTACATATTTGATAAATTACTATACAGATTATTGAACTTTAACTAATAAGTATATACATATATAATATATACATAGCGTTGCAACAACATTGAATTATCGACCTAGAAAGGATTGGTGGAGAGATTATGGGAGAGAAGAGTCTGTTCTAAATCCTTTAGGAATTATGTAGCCTTAAACACTGAACTAAAAAATTTGATCTGGACCGATACAGTAATCAAATTTCTAAGAGAATATTATTCCTAAAGAGCTTAGAATCCCCCCTCATTGTTTCATATAATGATTTATTTGTTTCGGCCATCGCAATCACATGTGGCTCTATAATTTGAAATTTACATAACACTCATCCAATATATAATTTATGAAATAACTTTGACAAAAAAATCATACCATTTTAAATTTGTATGTATTAGATTTTTGTAAAATAATATCAGATGAACAGATATGTATGTACTATAAGGACAGTATGTAATATGAAAATCAAAATATGTAATATCAGATATCAGATTGTCAAATGGTTATATAATTATAGTTTTAATCTAACTTAACTTAATTTAGTTTAGGTCTAAGTATTTTGATCTGTGACAGTATGTTGAACGTCACTGTATAAATAACTTCTTTTTGTAGATATTTTAATCAAAATATATGAATTAAAATATATTAAAATTCCTCATTGAACATATTTTAAAAAATTCATTAAAATTATATCATACAACATTCACAATGTACCATCATATACACTATGAGCCAGGCATCCATGAAACACTTTGTGGTACGATGATCAAGATATACAGTGCCACATACACCATGCACCATGAGAGAGGTACTCATGAAACACAAAATTTTAATTCCTAATTTGCGGAATTTAAGTTTATGGTTATGCTTTGGTTTGAAAACTGACCTATGATTTTGTATTCTTCATTGAATGATTCTAAATGAATTGACTGAATTTGTATTCTTCTTCAGAAATTCTAATTTTAAAAATTACAAATATTTCAATTTTTGAAATAAAATAAATGAATAACACTTTTACAATAAAATAAATCAAACATATAAGTTTAAAGAACTATGACTTTTGCTGCATATTGTACATATAAAATATAAAAAAAAAAATAAAACAAACAAAAACTATGCTAAAATAATCTTTAAATTTACTTTTGCGCATACAAAATTTCAATTATCCTTGAGTTTAATTTTCAATATAACACTCAATAAGAAATTAGAATAAAATTCAAGCAAACATTAGTCAAAGTCTTAAAATTTTATTTTATCTGCACTTGTTGACATTTAGGTTATCCTCTCAAGAATTAAAAATAGCCCGGCTTTACTCGTAAACTTTTCAATTTAAAATAGTAAAAAATATAAAAACATCTATATAGATATTTTTATGTATATAATATTATGTATAATAAAATTATAATGGGTATCAATATGCATATAATGGTTTTATTTTATTTTTATTATCCTTATATTAGAAATTAAATTGAATGAATATACTTTAAAAGTACATTCCAGTATATCCAAGTTGTATATATACCTATATATTATACGTCATATAGACAAATATGCATTTCTATTTATACAAATTTAAATATAGATTCAGGGGGAGTCTATGAGCTGATTGATATTATGTTAAAATGAAAAATTTTTATTAAGCAAAACTTTTACATTATATAATTGGTTTATCCAACTCCATTCGCTCTCTATATATACATAAAAATATTCAATCAACGTAATATAAATCTATTTTCATCCTAAGGGATAACAGATCCATTAATGTACACATCATGATACAAATTTAAAGGTGTGTTCAGGTAAAAACTTATAAACTATAAAGTTTTATAAATACAGCGTTAAAAAAAAAAATAATTTTTTTTTCAAATAACATGCATACACACATAGAGCTTATATCAAAACTTATATATAAATTTTAGTTCTCATTTTATAAATTATATATAACAAAAGCAAATAATAATTTATCAAGAATTTTTTTTTTCAAATACTGTTCATACTTAAATAAATTAATATCAGGTTTGTGAGGATTCACTAATAGTAATTATTCAAATTCGGAAACTAAAATATGATTCAAAAATAGAAAAAATTCTAAACATTCTAAAAATTGTCCAGCAAAAACTGTTAGAAAATTGTGAATGAAGATATAGAATTAAGATTTGTTTAATGTAATACTAGACATGAGTGACACTGTTCGATCATCATCATATGCCAACTACAACTCGGGATGAGTTTTTGTCTTTTGCATAATTATACTCCATTTAGACTATTCATTCTCCAATTTCCAGCATTGAGAACGATAGTGGTGTAATTTTCTACATCCACTTTGCCTTCTTTTTGCACGAGGTACTTTTATGAGTGGCTATAAAATATATTTTTTGGGCTCTTTTTCCTTCAATTCTGACAACAGGTTCTGCTCATTTCAGGGCATTTTGGGCTTTTATGAACCGAACTATGTCTTTCTATTCTATTATTGTCTTCACATTCGAGCTTTAAAACTTTTCGAAGTATTCTTCTTTCCAATACTTATGTACGGATTGAATACTCATCATTTACTGTCAACGACTAATCCTTAAAGCCATATGTTATTACCGGTCATATAATTGTTATTATATTAGATTAATTCTGTACAAACTTTTACCTTCGAAAAGTAGTTGACTTGTATATAAAGCAAGAGCTGAATACTTATTTTAAAGACTCAATTTAATTTAGTTATTCAATACAGAGTGGTATAAAACGTTTAGCTTATACTCACTTGATGCATCTAATTTCTGATAAGTGACATCTGTGGACGATATGAATAGTTTCCATACCTATATTTTTTTATTGTGTCGGTAAGAGATAAAATAGATATAGATCCAACCTTATTATATCATTCAGCACGGGTCATAGAATATTGACAATATAGATCTTAATAACTTTGAACTGAAAACGTTCATTTATTTCAAAATTAGATTTATTTATTTATTTTATTTATTCATGCTTACATACAGTATAAATGTTCAAATGACATACAGTAGCAATACTATGTTATATTCTATTGTAGCCGAGCCACACGAAGATTTTTCCGAAATTTATCGAATTACCATTTCATTTTATATTTTGTTTTGTGTATTAATTTTTTTTTGATAAAAATAAAATTTGAGAAAAAACACAACTACCGCAACCGCATCAATATTCTGTAAAATTTAAATCAAAAATTGAATACAAACACCATCAAAGATTTTTGTTCAGATTAAAAATAATAAAGAACAACAATTTACATGCGATTTTAATTTCATCTTAAAAGTTTTACTGTATCCATCATCAGTGTATTTATTTCACAAACATTATTTTATTTTCAGTATTCATTATAATTTGATAAAAGTATGTTGGATGTTGTATCATAAGAAATTTTATTTTGTAAATTGAAAATTATTAATGAAAATGTTTTTGTATTTTTTGTAAATTTTAACCAATTTAGATAAATAATATTGAATATTTTTTTAAAAGTAAGACAACAGGTTATTCATATAGCAAAATAAATGCATAAATAATGTTTTATTGTTAAAATTGCTGTCTCAGAAGCCGGGCTAGTAGTATAGAGCAATTGTAGAATATAATATAATAGAAAAGAATTTATATAAGTCGAGTACAAAACACTGAAAAAGTCTGCAATTAGTAGACGAAATACGCGTATCTGTATAAAAAGCATATCAGAAAAAATTTTAAGGAAAATATTCGACTATTTTCGACAATTTATACAACAATTTTACTCTAACGATAGAAAATAAGTTTTTATAAAGAATAAAGAATTTATTTATTTCATATACATATCGTTTACAGAATTAAAATTACAAAATTTTAAATAATGATCATATAATAAAAAATTGTGTTAAATTCAAACATTTAGGATGTACAACATTTGCTGGAACTAACAAATTTATGAAATTAATAATTAATTAAAGTTAATTAGAGTTGTGGGATAATTTGATCAATATAAAATATAAATGAATTAAAATTACAAAATCCACAAATCAAAATTTAAAATAAATTGAAGAAAATGATGAATTTTTAAAATTTTAGGAAAAATAATATAAAGAAAAACCTAAAAAGTAGTTATCAAACAAAATAACACACACTTAGGTATACAATATCTATTTTATTTAATTTATAATTTCGCGTGATATATATATATATATATATGTAAACTTAAATTAAAAACTACTATTTAACTTATTTAATCTTATTATATATAGGTCAGAAAAAATGTTTAAATAAGAATGTTTTAAAAACGTGCAGACAAAATAAGAAAATAAAAAACTATAATGAAAAACAAAATAAACTAATGATTAAGTTGAATGTACTCTTAATATGCTTACATACATATATTAGTAGAATATGACACTAACAATGAATACCTAGTAGGTTTTTTAATGAAGAATTTTTAAGACATCATCTATTAAAATTTATATTCGTGATCTAAACAAATGAAAATGACATTACTAATATCATAAAAATAAAAATAAATAAAGAATAACAAAAAATAATAGAGGATGATGAAAATATAATATTTCTTAAATTTTCTGAAAACAAGGAATATTTTTAGATTACGTAATGTTTAAGAAATTGAATATTATGTTCTCAAAACTTGGGCAACATTTTCAACCAAATGAAAAATATCTATGTACATATATTAATTCAATTTCATTCTTTTTTTTTTTTGTTTTATTAGTTCTATACTATTATTTACTATTTATTATATTTTGTTTAAATGTTATAGAAACTTCCAATATTGATTAATAGATAAATTATTTAACAAAAAAAAATGTTTACACAATTTCCATAAAACTAAAAAGTCAGAATTTCGTAACTAAGAATTTTATAATTCAGAATTGTGTAAAATCCGAATTAAAAAAATAATTTTGAATTTAGTAATACAGAATGTATATATGTATATATATGTATATTGCCGTGTATGCTCAACCTTTAATTTTAACTAGTACAGTAACTTGTATAAGAATGTCTTTTAACAAGCATTTACTTCTTTAGAGACTGCACAGTTTTCAGTCTAGGAAAATTTACTTTTGATTGCTAAAAATTAAGTGAGAAACTTAGGTAGGTAAAGTCCACTGTTTGAGAAAAGTTTGGTTTGGCAACGATTATTTTGTTCAACGGTCTACTGTATCCAATATTTTTAATCAAAATCATTAATTTATATAGACCCACACGATTTTCAGATTAAGATAAAGTCAACAGTTATCAATTTAATAGAATTCGTTTCAAAAAATCTTAATGCTATGGAATCTAGGTAATAAGTTTACGTCCTGCTTACAGTGGGATTTAATACTATAATTAAACATAAAACAATAGGTTTTTCTGACAGTCTTCAATGAATGGGGTCATTTTTATCTAATAGGAAATATCAGGTCTGCTTTCTCACCCCTTTGTTGCCTCATTTGAGGTTCACAAGGGGAGCCACTTGGGTCCAATTTTCTTCTTTTATTGCAACCAAATGCCTCACAATTTATGCTGTCAGCTAAGTTAAGTTGTTTTACTGATGACTCCAAAATTAGCAAAACCATTATGTCTGTTAACGATTGTATACCCTACTTCAAAATGATCTTAATAATTTTACCGAATGGTGCTCCACCATCAACAACCTCGAATTAAGTGCCTCCAAATTTTACTTTGTACTAATGCAAATTTTGCTTTGTACTAAAATAATGCTTTGCATTAATGCAAGCTTTCGTCTATAATAGATATAATAGATCTATAATATCTAAGAGTATAAAATTTCTTCTTTTACTAATTTCATTTGTGCAGGTCATTTTTCATTATATACTATACTGAATTTCGAGCATACCCGCTAATTTCTATAATTTCCATATTTAAATTATATTAACCCCATCAGGATGTAGATACCGTAAATTCATTTTAACTTTAGTATATATACATTTTGTAAGCTAGTATCTTACTACTCTATACTCTAGGGTATAGTTGTGATTTCCTTCCAATTAGCCATCAGTAAATATTTATATGAGTGATTCATTTAAATGGGCCACCAAATATACTTGGATTTCTAAATTATTTGTCATCGGGGACTTCTTCTATAAAATGATAATCATCTATTACAAAATTTTTATTACTTTAATTATTTTAACCTTGTTAAATTTTTTTTTTTTTAATAAAAAAAAAGTCTGAAATTGCCAAAAAAAAACCAACAACAACAACATAACCTATCGAATATAAATTTAATTCCTACGAGAAAAATTTAATTTTTTTTTATTTTCATATATGTATCCTTTTTTGTTTTTTTTTTTTGTATATACATTTTAAAAAAATTTTATTAAACCCTTTTTGATTTATGTACACACACACACGCTCAAAAACCATCTTTTTTTTGTTTTAAATTTAAACTTTGATATATAAGAATATATTATTATATTGTATTGTATATACATGTATTTTATTTAAGAAAAATATCTGATAAAATAAAAATCTACCCAAAACGATAATACAAAAATAAAAATCAAAAAATACTAAAATAGGAATTGAAATTATGTACTAAAAATAAAATAATTCAAAAACAAATATCTTTAATTCATTCAGTTCATTAATCAGAAAGTCATAAATTTAAGGTAATATTTTAAAATAGTTATTAAAACAGAAATGTACATTTATTATATATATATATATATATTATATATTTATAGAAGAAGAAATGAAATTTTACAGCTGACGTAGTAACCCAAAGAATAATTGAACTGAAATAATTTAAGACCAAAATATTTATTATTTGTAAGAGAAGGAGAATGTTAATAACACGTCGCCATTCCGTCTTGTAATTTTTGTTTTATTTTGCAATTTTTAAACTTTCATATAAAAATTTTACAATTACATATATTACATAATATTAGTCTATGTTTTTTATTCTTTTTCATTTTTAAGATAACTGAAAGTTTACACAAGCTCTCCATCTTTTCCTAAAGCTTCCTTCTCCATTGTACTCTATTTGTGCGACTATTTGTTTTATTTTTAATCATATTTTGTTATAGTCATTCTTATTTTCTGGTCCTCTTCCTAAAATTTGTTCTAATATCATTTTGGATTTATGCCTCTGTAGACTGTAGTTGTATTGGTTATTGGAAGTTTCTTTATTTGGGAATTTACCTCGTACAAAAAATATTTTACATATACACTTGCTCTGATACACTTAACACTTGTTTACAAAACTTCGAACTTAATTGATTGTTGATACCTTCAAAAACCACATATTTAATTTCAATATACCAGGATTGGTTTACAATGATTTTATATCACTATATACTGCGACATGAAAACCTCTATGTTGGTCATATTCTGTTGAATATGCTATTCTAGTTAATTTTATATCTGACTTATGACTGACATATAATGTTATACGAATGTTGCACTACTTATAATTTAAAAACCCAAATCATGAATAATTTTTAACATATGACATGACAATTATAATTTAAATGTAGTGTCTCTTTGTGAAAATGCCTAATATTAACCCTTTACCGCCGGCTACCAGTTCCCGTTGTACGATCGTGATGAATTGAGAGTAGTCTATTTTTAGTCCAAGAATTACAAATTTAAAATTTTGTGGTGATAGTCACGCCGGATCCGGAGTTGTGGCCTGTACTATATATAGTACAACCGGCGGATATGGGTGCAAAAATCAATATGAAAAAATATATAAGAATGAAAAAATAAAAATCTAATGTTTATGTTAACTTTATTTATTTTTATTGAGAAGAACATAACCATCATAAAACATAAACATAAATTCTTTAAAAATTTGGCATATGATATTCTGCAAAGCATTTTCTTTTTATACATAATGTTTTTCTACATATTTCATTTTCGTTTTAGTACATACTTCTTAAATGACACAAGACACATCTAAGTTGAGTGTGCATTTTTTGAGGAACATGTTGAGTTTTTTCTTTTTCTACTGATGAAGAAAGGTTCCTTTTTTTGATTATAGAAGTGCTTGCTCTGGCTTCTTGTAATATTTTGCGTACTAGGTCTATACCTCCGAAAATTAAGCTGAGATGAAAATTTGTCATTGCTATTTCGTGATTGAATGTACAATTTCCATGCATTTACCATTGTTAAATCGATTAGATATGTGAAAATGACCCACCACCATTTTTTTTTCTTTGATAGCAATTTTATACAAATTTATATTTTGATCAGCGTTGTCAACGCCTCCCATGTTTGCATTATATGTTGCATACACTTTTGGTTGACCAATTTGTACTTTTTTACGGTCTACTTTGGACCAACGTTTTACATGATGCAACTGGATCACGGTATCAAAATTTATTAAAATTGAACATACGCTATTATCTATCCATTGCACAGCAAGTAACTCGGCTGTACTATCATATCTATAATCAAATGTGCCACGAGATTTATTTTTAAATGTTTTATTTTTTTCAAATGGGCAATTTTTTAAACGATTTTCTCGAATGGTACCTGTTGCTTCTGTTGGTTGTGGTATCGTTTTCAAAACATCAGTTACTGTTTTTGGACCAAGCGGAATCAACCGCTTATTTTCATAATTTTTTCCCCAATATACATCAAAATTGTAGCAATAACCAGAAGAGGTGCATAACATCCAATTCTTATATCCAAATCGAACAGGTTTTCCTCGAATGAACTGCTCAGCTGAATGTTTCCACTTGTAAATAGAACCCGTTACCTAAGTCATTATTAAGTCTGTCATTTATATGACTTCGATCCCAATCCAATTCCCAATATTATTGTTGAAATACTGCTTAGAGGTATAATAGTTTTAGTAAAACGTAGTAATAAATAGTGTAAATCTTTTAATTAGTCTTAAACACATAAAAACAACAATAATTAATTTTGAAATATTGATATATGTAATAAAATAAAATTATTCATATTATTTTGATCCCATATCTGCCGGTTGTACTTTATATAGTACACCAAACTTTTCACACAAAAAAAAACTGATTAAAATTTATTAATAATTTTTAATTAACATTCACGTTATTTTAGTTTTTATTTAATTAACACTTTTCAATTTAATTTATAAAATAATTTAAAATTTTAATAACATTTTTTAATAATTTTATGGTCAAAGGTACATTATTTTGCAATTTCTAAGAAACACTGATTTTCTAATGAATAAAATTGACACTTAATCAAACTCAAAGCAAGTGTTATGCAAATAAAGGTGTTGGCACATTCTTTAAGAACAGAATTCACAACAATTTGGCTTTAAAATCAAATTAGTTTCAGAAAAAAAAATAATTTGTACACCCTGTTTTGCTGTACTATATATAGTAAAACCGGCGGTAAAGGGTTAACAAAACGTTGTTTTTCATGAAAAATAAAGTTTAGAACAGATTTCCAGAAAAATATATGTACTTTACTTGGGCCAATAACATTTTTCGTAACCATTCATATTTTCTGTACTTCTCTAGACAACAACACTTATAAAATTTTACAAAAATTTTTAGTTTTACTTTCATCGTTAATTGTAAATTAAGAAAACATTGCTGCGAATTTGCAGTAAAGGTAAAAAAAACTAATCAAATTAGAACCATGAAAAATTTGAACACGAAATTTTTCACATGACGAAAATCTCCTGTCCCCAACTGAAGTTGATTTGGAAAAATGCTTATTAAAAAAAAATTTGTTTTCCATGTAATTTGTCCGCTAAGTCACTAAAAATTCGTTACAATAATATATATTCAAAAAAATACACTTTAAATTTCCAACGATGACATAATATTAGAACTATATTGCAGTAAATAGGAATTATAAGTTTTTGTGAGCATTTGTGAAATTAGGACTTGTTAACTCACCGAAGTCAACGCGTGTATTAATTGTGCTTCTGCTGTGTCACAACGATTTTTCGATAAGTAATTAAATTTTTGCCATTTTTTTTTTTATTATAATATTAACTTTTATAATTTAAGCTGGACGTACTAATTTTTGGAATTAAAATACATTTTACAATATGCAGATAATAAAATTTTTAGGGCATTTTTCCACTTCGTAACAGTTAAAAAAGTGACGTAGCGGAATTTAGTAATTATAAATTACTTATTTGCTACTTTTTAGTTATTATTACTTTGCTTTATTATGGCAAAATTTTCTATATAAAAATTTATAAAGATACCTGTGTAGAAGTAGTTTTTTGCATGTTTGTTTGAACAAATCAAAATGGCAATTACAGCTGCAGAACGGCAACGTCGATGCAGAGAAAAGCGCAAACAAAATAATAGTAAACTGAAAAATACAAATTGTTTGTTTATAAAAAATTATAAAAAAACACAAAAAAAAAATGGTCTATAAATTACACTTTTTATATGTTTGATGTCTTTTAGGTCACGTTTTGAGTCCACAGCATCACATCAAGTTTTTGACGTGTCCCTAAGCAATTATTATAAAAATTGACTCAAATTAAAAGAAATTTTTTAATACAAATCAAGACCTACTAATGATGGTTTTTCTTGGGGCTACAAGTTGCAATAATTTTTAGTTTCTAAATTATTGTACTTCTATATTTAAAATTGAATGTCAGAATTTTCATTTTAAAAAGTTGCGACGAAGTGGAAAAATGAATCCCAAATATTTTAAAATAAATAAAATTATAATCATATGGCAGATATTTTTTGAACTGTCCGTGGATAATATTAATATCGACAATACTAAGTAAAACAAGGCAGCCATTTATGTCCGCTTCTCTATATTATTTCCATTAATGATTTGTGACTGTGATAATGACTTCCGTCACTAAGCATAGTAAAATTACTATTTATGCAGACGACATGAAAATTTACAAAAAAATTACATCAGCAAGGGACACATCCCTTATTCAACAAGACTTAAACTCTTTTTTAAACTGGTGTAAAATTAACAATCCTTAAATATTAATAAATGTGCTTTAATGACTTTCTCTCGCTCTTCTGAATCATTAATGGCTGATTATACTTTTGAAAATAAATCTATTGAACGAATCTCACACTTCAAAGACCTTGGTGTACTCTTTGACAATAAATTATGTTTCAAACAACATTTAAGCGTCACAATAAATAAATCTAACTCCATGCTAGGCTTTGTCAAAATATTTTCTAAACAATTTAACGATCCATACGTCCTTAAATCACTTTTTACGTCTCTTGTTCGACCTAATCTTGAATATGCCAGTCAAGTGTGGTCGCCTCATTACCTCAATCATATCCAAAGAATTGAAGCTACACAAACAATTTTTTTGAAATTCGCACTGCGTAATTTACACTGGTCAAATCCAGTTATTCTGCCACCTTATAGGAACCGGTTGAAGTTATTGGACCTTAAATCATTCGAATCCAGAAGGGAGGTAGCTGATATCATATTCATTATTAAAGTTTTAAATAATGAAATTGATTCTCCTTATGTTAGAGATATGATCCACTTACATATTAACAACAGAAACCGCTTTAGATCGGAAAATATTTTTCGTCCAATATTTCATCGTACCAATTATGGTAAATATGAGCCTGTTAATACAATGTTTATGTTAATAAATAAACAAAAACACCACATCGACTTCACATTAAACGTAGCCCAACTAAAAAAAAAGCTGCACTTACATATATCTTAGAGTTAATATAAATTTATAATTTTCTAACATTCTTTGGTAATAAATTACAAAAATGTATTAATATCAATATTTTAATATTAAGATCTAGAATAAGATTAAGCTTAAAATTATATTTTGTTTGTTTAATTTTGTACACTTATGGATATTGTAATATGTTTGTATTAAGCATAAATAAATAAATAAATAAATAAATAAATAAAAGTTAATAAGTACGTATGAAGTAATAAACCGAGGTGCATAAATGTTACTTAGTGGACTTTTTTGTCCATCTTCTCAAAATATTAGCGCTATAAAATAGAGGTTTGGTTGAGTTGCTCACTGCTAACCACTTATTTACCATCTCAGATGCATAATCTATGAATTTATTGCATTAGCAATCTAAATATCCAAGCCAACTCAAATTTTTACCTTTGGTCACAGAAAATGTTATTGGGCCACTTATATGACGAACAAGGATCAAATAAATTTGCAAATAAGATCAAACTATGAATTCAAAACTGATTTATAAATATTTATTATATGACTATAGTATAATGCCATTGTTAATCTAGTAAAGTTTGGGTTCAGTTTAAATATGCACATTACAACACAAAATACCGACAACAATGTAAAGTAAATATGTAATAATAATAATAATAATGTACCAACGACCAATTACCCCTCCCGTGCCGCGCACGCGGGGAGTCACCATTCTCATTATTATTATCATTTAGCATATGACTAGGAGTGTCGTATACAAGGTCATCACAGTGCTTGGAAGAATAAAACTCTTCGTATTAAAAGCATAGAAAGATTCCAATAAATTAAGTTATTCAGTATGTAATACTGTGACGAGCATACTCACAATGGACTTTCATTAATTAAACTTTAATATTATATTTTAATTATATTCAAAAAGAATACAAGCACGTGATAACCCTTAATGAAGAATGTGTTAGTAAGGAGAGAATTGGGTCAGGAAATGCTTAAAACAAGCATGCAAAACAAAAAATAAACAAAAAAAAGGGGGAAATTAGTAAACACGATTAAGGAAATTAGTAATTAGTAATAAATTGATAGAATACTAACAATTAAAAATCTAGTAACTTTGATTTGCCTTCCAACATGTCAAGGCAAATCAAAGAACAAAAATCAATAAGCAATATGCTCTCAAGTCAAAAGTTGAAGCAATTTAAAATCTCCAATCAAAAAAAAATAAAAATTATATCATAGTTTTAGACTATCTTCCAACATGTCAAGATAGGCTAAATCAAAATTCCGCGATTTTAAATTATGCCGAAGAAGCATAGTCAATTTATTTAGTTATAAACTAAAGAAATTTAAAAAAAAAGAAGAAGAAGAAGAATGTGTCATGAATGTGTGAATGATGTATCATCATATCACAATGCATTAATGTTATTTTTTTCACTACAATTACTACAATTTTCACTAAAATACTTCTCTTTTAATTCACACTACACGCCTACTTCCATTCTAACATTAAAAAAATTGATTTATTCTCTCAATTCTCATTCTTTTATTCATAGTGAACTGTTTATATACTATATTATTTAAAATTAATTCTAGATCAAGACATCTTGCCTTTTAGTTCATATCATCACTGGATTTCAATTTTCAGATATCAGTGATTGTTAATCTCCGACACTTTTAGACATAAAAGAGTGCGACTGTAATGCCACGGAATAAAATTATTTTCATATAGATTCAATTCCTATAACCATGAATTTGCAAAAAAATTCAACAAAATCTTACAAAAGCTTTTTACAATTTTCACATCTCTTTATATATAGAGAATTAAAGGTAAGAATGATTCAAAAAATGGCAAGTAATATATCGATATTAAAAACACAGATTCAAATCACGTCGGAGATAAAATTCAACTCTTCTACTGTCTAGTTGTCTGACAGAATTGTTACGATAGACAGAAGACATAACCAGATCAACATTTGTGAAAATTTAACGATTCGAGAAGAAAGTATTATGCACCCAAGAGGAGTCACGGTATACAAAAGAAATTACAATTTTGAGGTATATTTTAGCTAAACCCATAATAATTTTATGAATATTTTACTTCATAATATAAATCATATATATTAATAATTTAACTTGTATTTGAAGTTTTTTACAAAAAGTAGTATTTCCAAGATAATTAAAGCAAAGTATTTTTTTTTTTTTTTTAAATATTGAAGATATACAATGTATTGGTCCAAATAGATAGATGGCCCATATTCTACTTAGAAAAGCGTCCTAAATTTTGACTGTGCATTTATGTGCAGTTGAAATGATAAAATAAAATAAAATTAAATTAAACGTCTTGGTCAAAAAAAGGGAGGTCATTATCAAATTTGTCGTACGTGTAAAAATTAAAACAAAAAAAATGTATAAGTATTAAAAAATTTATTAAACAATAAACCGAATTGCCGAAAAATATTATTTGGCAACATAAATAAAAATTTAAAAAAGCACATCAGACTTATAAATATAAATAAAAATAGTCTTGATTGTATATTGAAGAGTAAAAATGAATTAAATAAATAAATAAATAAAACTAATTGAAAATATTTTTTTTTTAATTCTATTAATTAATTCGTACTTACTGTAGTTTCAAGCATTTTGAATTTACGATCTTATAACATTAACAATTTTGACACAAAGATACAAATTGTATTATTATATATTATTTTAGATTTTAATCACAAAAATGTAAAAAAAAAAATATTTTAGAAAAGTAACTGATGATATCGTCTAATTTATAAAATTATCTCAAAAATATACATTTATATTTAATTCATTTGTGAAAAATATCTTCAGATTCAGCAATTTCAATTTTATTTATCCAAATACATATATTTTTTATAATTAATTAACTAATAATTAATTATAAAAATAGTGTTTTATTAGTGCACTAATTTATAAAAATAGTGTTTTTGTAAATTATAATTATTATTAACAGTAATAATTAATGAATAATCATTTTTTTTTTTTAATTATAATTATTAAATTATTTTTTAAGAATTAAAATTAATTTTTAAAAATTATCAAACATAAACGACACTCCATCGATGATACCCCCATCTGCAGCCGTATTCATTTTTATTTTAATTTTAATTATGTACGAATATACATATATAGTTATAATAAAGAAATAATAATAATAATAATTATAATTTTTAATTTAATAATAAATTTTTAAAATAATAATATTATTCATTAAAACTTATTTTTTTTTTTAATTACAATAAACTTTATTTCCATATATACCACCATTAAATCACATTATTAAATCACCCACTAAAATAGAAAAATTACTAAATTAATACTAAAAAAATTTGTCATAAGATTTGATTTATAAAGTTAAAATTGTTCTAAAATTTTTAATATAAAATATACACATATATATATATAATATGAATTGAGGTGCAATAATATGGCTCAATAGAGGTTGTAGAACTATAGAAAAATATAAGGATACATAATAATATATGTGTATTACAAAATTCTAATAGCATTTTATTTACTTTAAGATGACTAAATAATATGTATATATACATAAATCCATATACATATATGTATATGTATATATTTTTTTTTTAAATCAAGCTGTCATCGAGCACGCCCGAAATCATTTTTCTTAAATTAATATTTGATTGCAATACCAATCCTTACATTATTTATAAAAAATATGATTTGAGTGAGTTCTCTTACGACTTTCAAGTAATTTTTTTTTTTCTTTAAAACATTTTTAATACACACTCACACATATATACATGTACATTATACAATAGAAAAAATTCTCTTCACTTAACTTTACTTTTTTATAGTTTTTTATCCATTGAATTATAAAGACTAGTACAAGAAATTTTCAATTAATTACTATCACGGGTTACATTTTAACGTACAGAATATATATATATATATATAATATGATATATATATAAATGTGTGAGTGAGTGTAGGGATGTTAAACGATAGAAGATTATTACGATGAGACTTTTATGTATGATGTTGTTTTTTTTTATTTTTCTTTTTACAAAATTTCTATTCTACAGTAATTCGAATATTACGTCATCCGGAAAAATAAAAAGCACACGAAAATTAAATAAAATGAAAAAAGTAATAAAAAAAATAAAAACATAAAAAACTATTTCGGAGAGAGTTCATTGTTTCGTCGTGAACTGTTAACAAAAAAAAAAAAATATTTATTTCATGTTTTTTTTTATTTTTATGTTTTGTCATAGTTTTTTTTTTTTCTTTTTAAAAGCTTTACGGGGACTATTACATAGACAATTATATTATTGATATATAGTATATTTTATGATACTAACTAGTTATATTATATTTTATTTAATGTAAAAATTTATTTTTAAAAAAGCCAATAAGTTACAATATTTCAGAAATTGAAATCCTTTGGTTCCTTTTGATGACTTTTTCTTCTGTTTTTTTTTTTTTTTTTTCTATGTCCAAAAATGTCATTAATTGTAAGTACATTTTTGTACTAAATTCTTATATGAATAATTTAAAAATAGAGTAGTTTAGAGAAAAACAAAATTAATATAATCAAGAATAGGGTAAAAAAAGGATTTCTATTTTTTTTTTTTATTTTAACTTGTTTTTTTTTTTTTTTAAGTTTATATACATATTTATATACTTGTGTACATACATAAATTTTATATATATATATATAATGATGACGATATATGACTTCCTATTCGAATGAAATGTTGTTGCCGGTATTATGTTGGTAATTTTAAAGTTACTTTTTTTTTGTTTTTCTTTTTTTTTTATTCCTGTTTTTGCTCCTTGCATTTAATAAACGAAGAATATAAGAAACTATGTAAATAATTATTTTATTTTGGTGTACTTTTTCGAAAAAAGAACAGCAAACAAAATTTACTTTGCGGTATTAATATACTATTATAAATGCGTGGAGCTAAAGTGTTATCGATTTTTCGAAATTTTTGTTGGCTATGGTTCTACATTCATTCATACAGTTATACAGAGAATATATACATACATATATAGAGGTATATATCATATATTTGTATGTATAACAATCGTGCGAAGGAAAAATCCTTAAGTATATGTACTTTGAAGATTTTCTTACGTTTTAGTTTTTTTAATTCTTAAAATATTATTTTATGCAGACAAAATACAATACTAAGGTTTTTTCTATATTCGACATTTTAATCAATATGTACCCTGATTTTAAATAAAAAAAAATATTTTATTTTTCACTTAGTTGCCGTTTAAGAAATATACCTATATTATATAAATATATGTACCTATATATAAATACACAATATAATAATATATTCTATTTCCGGAAGGACATTTTAATTTTTATTTTATATTATATTTTCTTAAAGAAAAATCTATGTTAAGGATTTTTTTAAGAAATATATAATTTTAGGTTGATTTATAAATTAACATCTAACATATTATCTGCAAAGTATAATTTTAAAGTATTTAAACTTTATTTTAATGAATTAAAATTTGAAATTTCTTCTTTATTAAAAAAAAAAAAAGGATAAGTAAATAAGTGGCTTATAATAATTATCAATATATTATTTTGCAGACATCATAATACCTTTAAATGTGTATGTTCATATTTGTCAATTTGATTTTTTTTCTTTTCTAAAGTCATATTAAATAATATACGTAGGTACACAAAAATATCTACACATTAAATCATGAACAGTCCAATTTTTACAATCTAAATCTATGTATATACATAATAATATATGTATATACATAAATGAATATACATTTATATATATATAATTTTCAACGATAGTATTGATTATTTCAATGATGAATATTATACTGCAGTGAAATCATATGACCGTTTTATAGTTTTTAATGAAGATATTATGTTTCAGGAATTTTATGTATTTTAAAACTTAGTTTTTAAGATACAATTTTGATAATTATTCTAAATACAAAATAAATAAAAAACAAAAATGGGTTTTTCTTTTTATTTAAAGTATAACTTACCTTATCTACAGGCATTGAGGGACACGCTCTACAAAAATTCCAAAATGATCCAATCATAAGGATTCCTGTTTTATTTTATGTAATTACTTTGCTAAATTTAAAGTTTCTTTTACTTTTTGGTTTTATTTAAACTTTTATTAACTTTATTTTTAACCTTTAAATAAGAAAGGAGTTAAATTTTTAAATAAGTCGATTTTTTTTTTAGATTTGATTTCTTATTGACACTTTTCTTCCGTATTTTTATTTTTTTGTATTATTTTTTTTTTTTTAAATAATATAATTAATATTATAGATATATATATATATATATATTTTAAATAAATTTATATATGAATAAAATATTTTTATAAGTATGATTTAAATGAATTGAAAAATTAAAAAGTAGAATTAGAATAATTTTTTTTTTTTTTTTTTGGAAAAAAAAAAAATAATTATATTAGAAGTAATTAATATAAATTACCAATTTAAAAATTATTGTAAATTTAAATTGGTAAATTTTTTTTTTTAATTTAATTTTAGAAATTTACTTCGGTAATTTTCAATTTATAATAGACATTTTATTTTATTTTTTTTTTTTATTATTATTAATTAAAATAATTTTTTCTTATGAATTTTTTGATAACACAACTTGCCTTTAATAATATCGCCACGAAAACTGAATTTTCTACTGACCAACTAGACAGGATATTACAGAGAAATTTTCGAATATTATAAGGGGAAAATTAAAATTAAAATATTAAAAAAAAAATGTATAAATTTGATCATGCGCATTTAATTAATATTTGAAACTTTAAATTTTATAACGGTATTACATTTGTAAATTGTAATTTGACAAATTAATATACATTATATATGTATTTGATACCATAATGGACTGACATTAAATGCATGTATAAATTACTGAAAATCTATACAATACAAACACGTTATAAATTGATATTGAGTGAAATATAAAAATTACTCATATTTTTTAATTTAAAAAAATATTTATAAATATGATATGTATATCGTAATCGTTAAATAATAGATAAATCTAAATAAGTACATACATATAATGACAAATTTGAAATATAGTTTTATTATTTACTGAGGATTAAATAAAGTTTGTCTTTGGAAATACAAATTAGCGAATATTTTGTGCATTTTTAATTGCTTCTAAACCATGATAACACTTCTTTAGAGACTTTCAATTTTATTAACTTTTTTGTTATTTTTACTTACCGATTAACTTAGTTTAAAAAAAAAAAACGTCTATTTTATTTAAATATGGAATTTTTAATAAGATAATTTTTTTCTAACCAATCTTCGAATAAGGCTTTTACTTCCTTGTAAAATTTATAGTTAAAATCCAAATATGAATGTTACAGTTGGAAAAACACTCGAATGAAGTCTAAACTTTGTAAAAATTTAACAATTAATATGTATGTATTTGAAACTATGTTAAGAAAATAAACGTTATTATTTGCGAATTCACAATTAATATCCCAAATACAGAATCTGAAATTTAAGAATTCAAAATTCTAATTCCAAATCTCAAACATAAAAATTCTACTCGTATTTTTAATAATAATTACTGCTAAAGATGAGAATAATGAAAATTCTAGTTTACAAATAAGAATATTGAAATTCTTGGACTATTCTGATGAAATTCAATACCAGAGTTTATACATATTTATAGAACCTTGAAATTATTATAACTAACAACAAAAATAAATGTAAATACCTCAAAGGTAATTACATCATAACTAAAAGAAAAATCATTTGTGAAACTACACATCATTGGAGTAACAAAAATCTTTATAGAGTAATCACTAAAAGGGTTCCGAAACACATCAATGTAGACCTATTATTTTTGTCATTTATTTGATTCCAATGAGAAAGGGAACAGGTGGAAAATCCCATAAAGCATTTTACTTTTATCGGATATCAAAACTGAAATCTTTCGACTTTTTGAGGGAAATGTCTACAACTCTAAATTAGGAGTTTAAATGAAAAATCAATGAAAAAACTATTTTCGGTTATACTCAAAGGACCTCAACCCAAGAAATTAACGAAAAACACCATACATACTCGTAATCTTATGTTTTCTAATTACATAGATACGTATATCTATATTATATATAAGGCTATTTATTTATACAGAGCATATACATATACATATACTTTTTTTCATTCAAACATTTTTTAAATAAATTCAACATTTTTTCAATCAAATTCAACATTTCTTCAAACAAATTGTTTGAAAAAATGTTTAATTTGAATGGAAAAAAGTAAATTAAAATACATATACGATCAAGTTCGGAAAATCAAATTCATAACACATATAATGGTAGCAAAAAATTTAGGAACAGTCTCTTCTAAAATAAAATTTAATGGTTATACATGGTACATATAAAAGTTATAATGAATTACCATTCGAAATCGATATGTACGATGAATAGTTCAAATAAATGTAAAAAAAAAAACTTATTTAATTTAGTACTTTAATTTAAATTATAGGTCCTTCTGCAAAATTTTTAGTGTGTTCGAAAACATCGCATTTATTAAAACAGGTACCGGCATATTTTTTTGATTTATTTTTTAATAAACAAACTGCATAAGTTTAATAAAACTTAAAAATCTTTAGATATGGGGCTCTGAATTTTTGTTTTTTTCATTTTTGTTAAATTTCTTTACCTAGATTCATATATAATTTTAAAAAATTAAAAATAAATAAAAAATGAAGTTTTTTGATTTTTGTTTTAGTTTATATTTGTTTTAAAAAATACTGTGTATTATATTAAATATAACTATGTAATTACATATATTTTTTAAGAATTTTCTTTTACATTTAAATGTGCTGGTCCAGTTTGTTGGATTTGAACAATTCGTTCAGTAGAATCACTAGTAACCTTTTTTGGAGCTTTTATAATCAATATACCATCGGATGAGAGACTTGATGTCAGATTATCTAAATTGTATTCTTCTGGTATTTTAAATCTCTTTGTAAAGTGGCGGAACATTGAACCATATTTATCCTCTTTCTCCTCATGTTTACATTCTATAATCACATTTTCACCATTTACTTTTAAAGATATTTCATTTGGTTTAAAATTAGAAACATTTAAACACAATTGAAAATCTTCTTTCCCATTACAATTTTTTTCTGCATTAATATCATTTCCAATTTGCATTCCGGTTTTTTTACGCCTTAACTCAGGAAAACCAGACAAATATGAAATTAATTGCCTTGGAATAATATCATAATCATATGGCATATGATCGCTACCAATGCATAATCTCCTCTTTGTTGGTTGAACTTCCCATGGCTCAAACAAATTAAATGCAGATGAAACAGACATTTTTAGTTACAATATAAATTAAAATATTTAAAACACAAATATATAATTGTTTGATAAAAGTGTATTTTGAAGAAAATATATTTTAAATTTATAATTTTATTTTTCTCTTAAATTTCGCAGACAAACACTAACGTCCAAGACTTTAAATATTTAATAAAATAAAACCAACGCTTGCGCCAACAATAAAATATAATTTCCACAACTGAATTAACTGCAACTGCAAGTGCTGAAGTGCAGTAATTTGCATGCAAAAATGGAACGGCTGGCGCGTATTTTGACATTTTAGTCGAAATCGAATTCGCAATTAAATGAAAAAAGTACTTCATTAATAGATGAATACTATATAGTACTTCCAATCCAATTCAAATTAAAAAACTTTTGTACTTAAATAAAAAACTTATCTTTTAAAATATATATCAAAATTGTAATATTCAAACAATCTTTAATCTCCGTTTCAAAAAATATCATCAAGATTTCATGATGAAAATTGACAATTTAAATGTTTAAAAATGTTCAGAATCATTATTTTTCGATTTTATACCAAAAGTTATTTAACGCTAATTCATTCTCCGTATTCTGATTATACATACATTACATACATACGAGTAAAAAATATTAATTACTCCAATTGCAAAAAAAAATATTTTATATATTTTTTTCTAAATATTTTGTTATATTAAAAAATTTTGAATTACAAAGTTCTTCAGAACTTCTTCAAAAGCAACATTTTTCAACTTTCCAGAATATGTTGTAAACGCTAACTATAATAATAGTTATAAAGACTATACTAAAATACATGGTTTGATTCATTTTAATTTTTAATTTTTAGTACTCTAATTTTTGATATTAATATTATAGTATTTGTTTTAAATAGAAATAAAATAAGTGAATATGGTATTTATGTATATGAAAAATACCAATTTATTTTAAAACTAAAGTAACTGAAATAAATAGTACTCATTTGTTAACACAATACCCAATTTTCTATTGATTACTTTATTTCGCTTTGAAAAAAATGAAATCCAGCTGAATGTCATTTTATTTAAACTATCAAGTATCAGTTGCTGCTGTAAATTTATCCTGTTTATTGTTTAAGAAAGGGGTGTTGAAACTGAAAATAATTAAAAAAAAAACATTACACCAATAAATTTGAATAGTTTTTTATAAAATGTATAATTTTTTTTAAAACCGAAATCTAAAATTAAACAAAAACACAAACAAGGTATTAATTTTTTTTTGTAGAACAAATTATAATTGTGAAAGTTTTTCAATAAATGCCGCTTCGCCAATTTACAATATACAATACAGATAATTTGTTACATCACTAAACCTTGTCTAATAATAGCATAATTTTTAATTAAATTAAAATATAATCGTTTTTGTTTTTTTTTTTAGGGTGAAAATTTTAACTTAATATTTTTGTATGATGCGGTAGTTGATCGTCATTAAATAAGAAATGACATTTAAACTATTCAGAAGAGGATCTGCAAAATGCATTGGACTTCTTTCAGCTTTTGTTACAATTCTAATTTGTCTCTATTATATATCCATTGGACAACCATCTGGAAATAAAGATTTATTTCACCAACATATTACAAAAAATTATTTTAAAAAGCAAGAATTAACTGATAGAAATCACAAGTATGAATTCCTTCACGCAAATGAGATTTCACAGGATTATAATACAAAATGTTATCAGCTCTTCGAACACGAAACTAATATCACCACTAGCAAAGAATTTGACAATTTTGATTTCCAGGTAAATAAAATAAAAATTATAATATATGTATACATTACTTTATTATTATTTATTTATTTTTTAAAGCCGGAATGGATTAGAACCAAAGAATATTGGGATAAAACATTTGAAGAAAGATATGAAACGCAACTCAAAAATACATCAAGACCACCTTTAAAAGTAAATTTGCCATTGAATTGAAACAAAATTCAAAAGAGATTTTAATTTTTATTTTGTTATATTTTTAGGTAATATTGGTAATGCACTCACACAACGATCCTGGTTGGTTGAAAACATATATGAACTATTTTCAAAGTGATTCGAGACAAATTTTAAACTTCGTTATTGGTAAAATGCAAGAATACACTGATATGACCTTTATATGGTCTGAAATGAGTTTTTTGCAATTATGGTGGGATCAGGCACATCCGATAAAACGAAGGGTAACTAATTGAAATATCATTTACTAATGTAACTCAAAGTTTGTCTTTTAGGCCTTAAAAAAATTAATAAATTCTGGCAGATTTGAAATTACAACAGGAGGTTGGGTAATGACAGATGAAGCTAATGTTCACATGTTTTCAATGATTGATCAGCTTGTAGAAGGTCATCAATGGGTTAAAGTAAATCTTAATTCAACACCAACTGTAGGGTGGTCAATTGATCCATTTGGACATGGATCAACTGTACCATATTTACTGGCAGCTAGGTTAGTAAAATTATTTTATAATATTGTACACAATTCCTTCTAAATAATAATATATGTATTGTAATATTTTACTAAGATAATTATCGAATTTGTTTCTTTTGTTTTTAGCAATTTTGAAGGTACAATAATACAAAGAATTCACTATGCATGGAAGCAGTGGTTTGCAAAGCACCAGCATGGAGATTTTATCTGGAAACCTTTTTGGGAATCATCATCCCCGAATGGCCCTGAAATAAATAGCCAACGAAGTCTTTTAACTCATAATATGCCATTTGACATATATTCAATTAAACATTCTTGTGGTCCTCATCCATTTATATGTTTAAATTTTGATTTTCGAAAAATTCCTGGAGAATATACAGAGTATTCAATCAAAGCCCAATTTATCACAGAAGAAAATGTAGCAGATAAAGCTCAATTATTGCTTAATCAGTATGCCAGAACTGCTTCTTTATTTTCACATAACGTAGCACTTATACCAATCGGTGATGATTTTAGGTATAATAAAGAACGGGAAGTTGATCAGCAATATAATAATTATAAAAAATTAGTTGATTTTATAAATAATCACAAAGATGTTTATCACACCGAAATTCAATTTGGTACCCCGAAAGATTATTTTCGTGAGATTCGTAAACGACATACAAATTTTCCTACACTAAAAGGGGATTTCTTTGTATATTCCGACATATTTTCTGAAGGAAGGCCAGCTTACTGGTCTGGTTATTTCACTACACGTCCATTTTACAAAATCTTAAGTACAGATTTAGAGCACAATTTACGTGCAAGTGAAATTCTCTTTTCAATTGCATATAATTTCGTAAGACAAAAACGACATAACAGTGCTGTTAAGGTTTTGGAAAAAAATTATGAAAAAATGATTCTAGCCCGTCGTAATCTTGGTTTATTTCAACATCATGATGCTATAACTGGAACTTCTAAAGCTGCAGTAATGCGTGATTATGGATTGAGATTATTTGAAAGTATACAGGTAATATTAAAAAATATTTAGTTACTTAAATATTTAGTACTACTTTTTTGTATTATAAATTTAAGGATACAATTAAGATGCAAGAATCAACTATTGAAATTCTTTTACAAAATGATCAAACTTATCATCATAGTTTTTTATTAAGTGAACTTGAACGGGAAAATTTTGGTAAATTACCAAAGAAAACACCTATTACCCTGGAAAACAATGGAGAAGGATCTTTTGTAATATTTAACTCATTGGCACAAAAACGTATTGAAATAATGTCCATCAGAACTACTCGACCTAATGTTTTAGTAGTTAATGAGAATGGAACTGCTGTAGTTCAACAAATTAATCCTGTATGGAATTTAACCGAAAACTACGATAATCCCAAGATGCTTGAACAATTAAAAGTAAACACTTTAATATAGTTTATGTTAGTAGCTTCATATTTTAATAATTTGATAATGTATTTTCTTTCAAAGGTTTCAACGAAACAATATTCTATATTATTTTTGGCCGAATTACCAGCTTTATCTCTGGTTACCTATCGCATTGTTACAAGAGAAAATTACAAAAATGACATGGCAACGATTTACTGTGATGAATGCTTCGATAATACTACAAATACTGAATTCGATATTAAAATAAAACAACCAGGAGATATACAATTAGAAAATAATAAAATGCGGCTGCTTTTCGATGAAAAATCTGGGTTTCTTAAGTCTATAACAAGAAAAAATGTTGGAAAACCCATACAATGTGGAATAAAATTTGCAGCATATAAAAGTGCACAATTTCATTCAGGAGCTTATTTATTTAAAACGGATCCTGAACAGAGAGAAGCTGAAAAAGACGTATTAGAACAATACGACAATATTCGTATAATTATTACAAGTGGTCCCTTAGCAAGTGATGTAACTGCAATTTATCCACCATTTTTAGCTCATACAGTTCGAATATTTAATACTCGAACTTTTATGGATAACGCTATTTATATAGAAAATGATATTGATTTTGAACTTCCACCAAAAAATAGAGAAACTGAATTATTTATGAGATTTGTAACTGACATAGAAAACGGAGAGACACCAGAGTTTTATTCAGATCAAAATGGTTTTCAATTTCATAAACGTGTTAAAGTACAATCAATTGGAATTGAGGGTAATTATTTTCCAATAACGTCGGCAGCTTTTATGCAAGATACAAATAAGCGACTAATGCTTATAACGAATCATGCCCAAGGTGCAGCTAGCTTAGAACCAGGTGAATTTGAAGTAATGTTAGATCGTCGTACTTTGTATGATGATTATAGAGGTGAGTAAAAAATTCAAATATTTATAATAATAAATATTTAAAATAAAAAAATTAATATTTTAAGGAATGGGTGAAGGTGTCGTTGACAGTCGATTAACAAGGCATAAATTTTGGTTAATTATTGAAGATTTGAATTTATCAAAACCATTAAAAAATTCTTATCAAATGCCTAGTTTATTAGGGACACTTTTAATTAATAATTTACGATATCCACCAAATGTATACTTTATGGAGAATTTCGATTATAAATTGCCAACAAATTTAAAAAAGAAAATTAATTTATTAAAAAATTATATTCCGTGTGATTTACATTTATTAAATTTACGTACTCTAACTGAAGAACAATTACCACTTTTTCCATCACGTTCAGCTCTAATAATTCTTCATCGTCAAGGTTATGATTGTAGTATAAGTGGTGATAATACTTTAAATATAATTTGCAACAATAGTACAACTAGCCTGCCAGATGTAATGTTTGAACGTATTTTAATTCAAAATATTGAAAGCACATCTCTAACTGGTTTAAATAAATTAAAAAATTTAAAAACATTTTCAGAAATTACAATAGAACCAATGGATGTTAAGACATTTAATATTACGTTTAAGTTTTAAAAATATATGATGGCATGTAAATGAAGGATATTTAAAAATATGAACAAAGATTGAAATTGAAAATATTCCATTATATATATATTTATATTAATTTATAATATTATTTTAAAATATGTAACAATCAAATGAAATATTTAAGCGTTTATACAAATGTTAATTAGCAATAGCAATTAGAATGTTTTTTAAATTTTAATCAAATTTTAAATTCAAAACATATCACAAAATAAAAAAATTAGTTTTGATCCTAAATTAATTAATTATTATTGTTAATAATTAATTCCAATACCATTAATTATCTATTAAATCCAATGACATTAGTTAAATACACCATTAAAACGTTTAAATATTTCTTTTTACATTCAAATTATATTATGTATATACAAATTATATATATGTGTATAGCTTTAGTTTTCCATAAAATAGTTAACATTCCACTTGATTCAATTTTATATTAAGTTATTTAAATATTTCTTTTTTTTCTTATTTTTTTATGGCAGCTATTTATTTTAAAAGCACTTTTTTGGTGATTTTTGAGATTTTTTTTTTTAATATATAAAAATATATTGCAATTAATATTGTGAAAACTGATAGCATTTAGATGGAACAAATATTTAAAAAACAAAATAATTATAAGTAATCTTTATTTATTAGATCTTAAGTTGAAATTTGTACCTAGGTGGAGGTGGAGTTTTTCTTTTTTTTTTTATTTATTTTTTTGTTTTACTTGATGTAAAAGATATTATTTAATAATAATCATAAATTTTAGAAAAATTGACATAAAATATCTTTGTAGTAAAATAAATCAAAATTATAGAGTTGGTGTTTTAATAAAATACTTTTTTTTGTCTTACAAATAATCCTAGAAGTAAATTTTTCTTTTTTGTTATAAATTTTCTTCGTTAATATTTAAATTTTAAGTGCAATTGTTTTCTTCTATGAAGAAAATCTATTATTTATAAAATTTAAAATGATTTTAACACTTTATGATTGTGATTTTCTTTATATTACATAAATTTTTGTATAGAAGTAAGATCTTAATAAAATAATTTATTAACATATTTAATAAGAACATATAAATGAGTATACAAAAACATTTTGTTTAAAATATGTTTTAATATATTTTATTAACTTTAAACTTTATTTAGTCAAATAATAATAATAATGAAAAAAAAAACAAAACAAAAATTAACAGTAAGAAAAAGTGGACTGATCAATTGTGGTTAAAATATAATTTAAATAGTAAACTTAACTAAAAAATTTTATTTTCTCATTTATTTAATAAATATATTTTTTTAAAGTATATAAGTTTAAATTTATTATTGTTTATATTTTAAGAATTCATTATTTGATTAGATAAAAACAATAATTTTATTAAAAACCAACAACATTGTAATAAATACTTGTACGACATTTTACAATTAAAATTAAATATGATATATTTCAATTTAACAAAGTGTATGAATTAAAAAATTCGTCTATAGCTTTAAGAATAAATTTATAAATCTCAGTCAATACAGTATTTATTACAAAATTAGTAATTTTTCTAAGCTCTAAAAAAGTTAAAATCTAGTTTTGAATAAAAAACAAAATCGAAATACATATTCTAATTTTAATTTAAAAAAAAAAAAAAAACTGAAAACATTCAGTAAAAATAACAAAACAAATTTTAATAAAAAAATTTATTTAGTTAAATATATAACTAATAATTTATGTATAAGATAACTCCTCCTCCAAATTTAAATTTAATTTTATAAGTAGATTCAAAATTTATTTGCAACTTAAAAAAATTTTTCAAACAAAAAGACAAAAATTAGAAAAAAAAAAAACATTATTTTAAGCTTTATTATTTATAAATAAAACTAAATAATATAGTAGAAAAATATTCAATTGAAATAAGAATTAATCTCATTAGTTTGTGGGTATCACTAAAATAATTTATATACTTTAATTTTAAATATTCATAATTCTTTTATTTTATACATGACTTTTATTGATTTGTACAAAATACTACTTACATAAATTTCAATTTGTAATTTTAATTGAATTTTCTTTCCTTTAAAACTCTTCTAAATGGTACCTAGCAAATAATTATTTTATTTCAATTGTAAATTATTTGAAATGAAAAAAAAAAAAATAAAATTAAGTATGTAATTAAACAGAATTACAAAAATAAAAAATATTTCGACTGTTTGTAAAATTTTATTCAAATAAAAACAAAAAAAAAAAAAACAATTTTTAATAGAAAAGAAGATGAATAAAATTAAATCCAAAGTTAATTTAGTGAAAATTATAGATATATTTAAATACTATTTAAAAAAAATTAATGTTAATATATATATATATATTTTTTTTTTTTTTTTGGGTTTTCTATCAAAAATTATTATAAACAATATTTTGTTCTCCTCTTTTTATAATTAAGATTTAATAAAAAATTTTGGGGAAACGAAATTTTTTGTTTTTTTTTTTGTTTTATTGTTGAATCTATTTTGAATTCAAACGAAAAAATAAACTGTTTTTCAAAATTTATATCAGAACACACATCTATAAATCAAAAATATTCCCAAGAAATTAAATTAAAATTAATTTAATTTATTTTCGAGGTAAGAATATTTTTCAGAAACCTTTAATTTGTCTGTAGCCTCCTGCCTAGTTGTATTCCGGGTTACCTAGTTCTGTCAAAACTTACCTTTTAAAATACTGGGTAGTGAGATATGTATATAATGTATATACTAGTATTTCAAAAGTACATATTATTGTGGAAAGTATTTCATACATAATCTTAAATTTAATCATTGAATTATCACTCAAATTATGTGAGCTGATTATTATTATTACAATATTACATTCATAAATCATAATTAATTGTTAACCATTGTCTTTTTTCATTTGGTAGTGAAATGACTGATAACTAGACTACTGACTGACTAGTGTAGTGAACGTTTAATAAATAATGGAAGTACTTATAACCTGAAGTAGTACAATTTATAGAAAATCTTAAATTTGGAAGAAAATTGTACTAAATAGGAATTGTTTTTGAATAATTTGAGAATTTGATTACACCGAATCACGTCATGCATGATGTCATGACTACATTTAGATATGAGGATAAGCCACACAAATTTTAAATTAATTCATTTTAAGATAATTGGTCATTCTAATTGTAATGCTGACGTGGTTTATAGTAAGCTAACTACTTTAAAAAAAAATTACTGTAATCATTTTCAATTATTCATTAGTAAAAAGAAAAACAAAAAATCATCCAATAGTGTAATTTCAGCTCAAAACATATATAATAAAAATAAATAATTCAGGGTTCAATGTAAGGAACTAGAATACAATGGAAGTAACCAATGTTATATGGGTATACTTCTCTCTTTTTCTACTTTTATTTATGTCAAAAAGAAAAATAGACGAATATATTTTTTCAATTTATTTTTTTTTTTCTTTTTTTTCTGAATGATTTATTAATTGTTTTATTAAACAACTAAACATTTTTTTTTTCTAACGTTTCCAAGTATTAGCACTAATGATTCCTAAAGTTTTTGTAATTTCTTACTACATTTGCAAATTTTATAAATCCATATGTTAGACACATAAGTTTTTAATGTATCAAAATGTTTCAATTTGTCAACCAGTCACAACACAATGTAGAAGTTATAAAATCTTAATTTTCATTCAGTTTAACTAACATTGCTCAAATTATTCAAAAATTATTTCTGTTTTTAGTTTCTGCAAAATTTCTGCATAATCTAATAGTTCTCGCCACTGACAGAATTCCGTAATTCTATATTCACAAAGTTATTTAATATTTTGTGTCAAAAGTAACGTTTACAATCATTACATTTTTATTTATGGAATAAAAGTCGAGTTTCCTTTCACTAATCATTTGTATTTATTTTGCAAATATCGATATTTCGGAAGCAACTTACTTCCTTCATCAGTGCTTTGCGACCTAGAGTTGAAGGAAGTAAGTTGCTTCCGAAATATTGATATTTGCAAAATAAATACAAATGATTAGTGAAAGGAAACTCGACTTTTATTCCATAAATCTAAACATATCACTAAAAACAAATCTGATTATCAAAAACAATACATTTTTATGTTTTGTATTTTAAAATGATAAAAATAAACAGAAATGCTTTATCATAGAAATTGTTCAAACGTTCAAATCAACACTTAAGTAATGTATAAAATTGTATGTCTTTAGTCCGAATATTTTATTCATTATTTATTTTATTAAATTAACTAATTATTATAAATAATCATGAATAAACAAAATAAATAAGAATCGAAAAAGGAAATTAAACAGATAAATCAAATGGGGTGGCATCATAATTTTTTTACAGAAAATTTAGAACACATCAGTTACCTTACCACACCACCACAACAGTAAACCAACAACAAGCTCCAAGCCCCATTCCGCAAAACAATTCATTACTACCATTCCATTACCCATAAGCATTACCTAATACCTTACCCTACTGCAGTACTGCCTGCCTACATGTACATATACATCGATTATCGAGTGAGAAGCTGGAGCAACACAGCCACAACACAAGAACAAATTTCAATTCAACTCTCTTCAATTCTATTCAATTTAAATCAACAACAAGTCAACATTCAACCAACAACAACAAAACATGTAGAATATGGAAATTTCATTCAAAAATAAATAGTTGACAAATATCATCGTTCAGTCTGTAATTTAATTTCGTGTTGAATAGTAAAGTGAAAATATAGTTTTTCGAAAGCGTAAAATTCAAACAGAATTTTTTTAATAATAAAAAAATAAATATATAACAAATCGTGTTTTATTTTTGTTTTTTTTTTTGCACTAAGAAAATAAAGAAAGCTTTAGTGGATTTTTGCAAATTTATAATAAATGTGAATTATTTTAAAAAGAAAATATTTTTGATTATAAAAATTATACAATGAAGTCATATTTGTTTTTGATCTTAATTGTCACAATGTTCTTTGTTGTGACTAAATCTGAAGATGTAAGTAAAGTAAAATAAAAAAAATATCTTAATTGCGTTTGAAATTTTTAATTTAATTACGATGAGCACAAAATTCATATCAATTAACTTTTATTTTATTATTATTTTTTTTTAAATCTGATACAATGAAGAAAAGGTCAAAATTAATATAATCAAAAAAAAAAATAACTCGTAATCTAACTGCATTTTAATTTTACATTTTTTTTTTTTATATTAACCTTGGTCTAAAATTTACATATACATATTTATGTAGCTATGTAGGTATTATTATTTTTTTAATTTATTATTATGAGTAGATAGATAGATACATAATTTATTTAATAATTATTAAACAATATTTATTTTAGTTTTAAAAAAAACATTGACTAAAGGTGTTAAGAAAGAAAATATTCATCTTCATTTATTTTTAACCAGTAAATTTGTCACAAATTTAATTCAAATTAGACACATACATATGTACATACATACATGATTCAGATTTGATTCATATTCATAGTTAAGAGATGGCTTTATCTTTTTTTTTTTTTTATAAATCGCAAATCATAATAATTAAAACTATACAAAATTAGTCAATGAATCTACTATGTATATGTAAAATATAATATACAGTTATATTAATTTATAGATATGAATAAATATGTACAAAAAATTTATAAGTAACTATTCGCAATTTTTATTTATTTTTTAATTGCGAAATACCAACATCTGCCTCTACATATTGAATTTGATGATATACATACAACATACACGTGTATATTGAGTCTATGATAAACGAGCCATGCTATATGAGCTATAAGTATTTGAGAATAAATATTTTAGATCTATCTAAATTCTAAATGTAATACAATATTAACTAAAAATATTAATGGGAGCTAATCACGAGTAACAACAGGTATAAGATTAAATATATGTTAACTTATAAGTATTTAAAATTTGAAAAATTCGCAAGATGAATGAATAATAAGTTGAAGTTTATTTATTGATTTATTTACGTTTATGCAGAGTTTTAGAGATTGCAGAGTTTAGAAGATGTAACTAATTACATCTACACAACTAAAATATTAAATTATTTACGTTATTTTACATGGTTTATAACATTTCATGGTTCATTTAACAAATATCTTTTTAAGATTGATAAATCGAATATAGAAGGTTGCAGACTTAGAAGAAGAGGAATCTTCCTATCATATATTCATATATTCTATATATTCTACACATCGTCTAATTCTGAATTTGAAATCAAAGTAATGTTAGCGTTCAGCGAGGACATAGACCTGCAATTCTAAAATAATAAACGATCTGAAGAAGGTCGCGTCTACATAGAACTGCGCATAGAAAAAAATTCTACAAATCTTATATTTAATTTTATTTTCATTAAATTTATACCTAATAATTAGTATCTTCTTAACATTAGCCTAACTATTAACTAAATTATTTAACTTAAATTTGGCATATTAGCAAGAATGAATAATAAATAAAATTATTCTAGAATTGGCATAAAATAGAATAATTATTAGTTTGAAAATTAATACATATTTATGAAATTGTCATCTATATGATTTATACTTTGTACCTATTATTTTACGACATTTTGAATTAGAAAGAAAAAGAATTAATTAAAATTATTAATCGATTTATATATAAAAATTCAAATATACGTATGCAGTATGTAGGTATGTACACAAATATATGTTTATTTTTACTTTTGCTAAAAGTAAATTTCTAAGAAATAAAATTTTTATATCCACCTGATCGTTAATTTCGACAAAACTAGTTTACTTTGATTTTCTAACAATTTTTTATTTTTTCATTCTTTCTTCCCTATTCCTATACTTATATATATAATACATCCATACATATTATGGTATATTATAATGTAAAGTTACCAGATTTATTGTTCTGTAATTAAGGTTACAGTTATATCGATTCATAATATTTTCTTACGTACATTTTTTGTTTTCAATTTTACTGCAGCAGTTTAGGTATCTAAAACAAATTCCATTCAAAAATTTTAACATTTGAATTTCAATATTTCATATAAAATTTTACTGTTCTATTAAAATGTTAAAAATAGATTTTATTTCAAATATTGAATTTAAAGTGCTAAAATTTGGAGCTGAATTTGTTTTTTTTATTTATTTATTTATTTATTGCCATGATACCTACATATTCATAATTTTTTAACAATTTTTTAGAACTTTTGAGAACTATTGTATTTACACCTATAACTATTCCTAATTATTTTTTAGGCTAGCTGACTAATTTATTTATTATTATTTAAAGGAAAAATGGCGACAAAAAACCTTTTTAAATATTTATGGTTTTTCATAAAATTTACTAACATGATATTACTACTACTTACATGATATATTACCATTACTTACATGATATTACTAAATTAACCTAAACGAATTTGTTAATTTTTTTAAAAATATTTTTTACCATTCCTAGTTTTGCCACTTACGTAAAATAAAAATTAAAAACATTTTCATATTAATTTTACAAATTATTACAAATTACAAAATAATCTTTACACTTTATAAATTATCGATTTTTTTAATGTGTCCCCAAAATCGGCAATCATAATTTACCAGTTGATTTTTAATAACTACTCTAATTTATATCCTATTTGTATTTATTTATTTTTTTATAAGTTTTTTTTTTGAGGGCTTATCAACCACCTGAACCACCTGAGTCCTATACAGTTCTTATCCTATTTTTATTGATATTTTCCTAATTAAAAAATTGATTTAAACATTGTCATAACTTTAGGATAGATTTTATTTGACCAATATTTTAAAATCTTAAAACTTTTATTGGCTCTAAAAAGGGACATAACATATTGAGTTTTTATGTTAGAATAAAATAGATCGCTGCAAATAATTCTCAAAATTTCTATTGAGAAATTTATTTTATATACAAAAAAAACATTGTTATTGTTAAACCGTCAAAATCATCTGTTGAAAAGAAATTTTTTATTTTTATATGAATTTACTCAAAAAATTGTTAAAAAAGTGTTGTCGGTGTAAAGAAACTATCCCCGATATTTTAAAAATATACTTTATCAAAGTATAAAATCACAATTTTTTTGAAAATATCCCCAATTTTTATGAAAATATCCCCGATAAATGATATTTTCTGTTCTTGTCATACGCATTGAGCTCTTATATAAAATAATGTCATTTCATGTTATCTGAGTTATGTCCCTTTTTAGAGCAAATAAACGTTTTAAGATTTTAATGTATTAGTCAATTAAAATCCACCTTAATACTTTACGAGAAAACCAAGTACGCAAATGGCTCCTATCAGTTGACAGACGAAACATAACATATTTATACTTTTTGTTAAGTGCTTCCAGATTTCAAAATTTGTTAATATTATATTTTTGTAACGTGAAGCATTGAAAATTAAATGAATTTTTACTTGAAATGCATTTGAAAGTCTGTACGACTTTTCTATTTATTTATTATATTTAGTAAAATGTGATTCATAAAGTTTGTATGTACGGTTGTATATTATGTATGTATACGTAAAATAAAGCTCATCTTATTTTGGAATCGGGACGTGAAAAAATTAATTGATGACTGTATAATTATTTATGTACTTATTTACAATATATTTGATAGATGGTAAATGTCTGATCTGATATAGTTCAGTAACTTTTGCACCTTATTCATACTATCTGGCTAGAGCAACCGAAAGAAGGCATAGATTAAATGCATGTCCGACCTGTAAAAAAAAACTCGCCTTCGTATAACATCAACAAAATCAAACAACTTTTGGCCAAGTCGCGTACTGATATATAAAGAATAATAGATATTAGTATGGGTCACTGGCCGATAGAAAACCACGCTGCCAAGCTAGATAATTTAAAAAATAAAATGAGACATAAACATTTGAACACTTTCCACGCAGCTGCCCTACATTAGCTGTAGTCAGATTTTGGACTTTAAGAAAAGCTTTCCCTAACAATATAGGGACTAAGATCCTTGGGAAAGAGATAATTTGAAAATGATCCCCTAAAACAATCATTAACTGGTTTTCCAGGAGCAACTGGGACTTAAAAGAATGTTACCTGTAGATATTTCAAGGTAAAATTAATTACGTATGTGGCTGCATCATTGAATGTAATACTTCAAGACAAAAAGTAAAACAAAAGAAGCAACTGGAATCTAAAATAATTTCTATGATTTTGTTTTTTCTATTTTTGTGACTTAATCAAAAATAATAATATTATTTAAATTTTGTACAAATTTAATAAATCAAACAAAATCAATTTATGTCATTATTTTGAGAGTTACAGCTAATTTTGTCTTATAAACGAAATCGTTCTATGCATAAATGCAATTTTTGAAACAACTATATATATCTTCCGGACACCTTAATATATTGTTAAACCTATTGTAAAAATATTGAGAATTGAATTGAATTTTTTAAATAATACAACTGTATAAAGTTGAAATAAATAATTTTATAGTCAATATTTTAGATATGATCATCTGGTCACTTTAAATATATGTATTAAAGAGTATGTATGTATAGTGTTGTTAAACATAACAAAAAAATGTAGAATTTTTTTTACGTTCGTTTCATTTCGTTTTTTTGTTTTCGTTAAGGAATCTGCAATTCTTTAATGCTTCTTTCTATTCTATATAAATTGAACATTGATTCTTTGATAATGAATGATGATGGTATTTTTGTTTTTATCAATGCCGATTTGCTGTGCTTTGTCGCTTTGTGTTAAGATTAAGGATTTTTGTTTTATAAAGTATTTATAAAGTTTTGTTTTATATATACCTACAAACCCAAATCTTTGATTCTTGTTTTTTTTAAATTTTAGTTTATATAATAATGTAAATTTATAAAATTAATTAAAAACTTTTTTAATTTTAAAAAAAGAAATGATATGTATGTACATACAATAAAAAATTAGGTAGGTAAATTACTATCTATAAAAGATTTGATTTTATATCGCATCTTCTGAGACTTTGTGGGAAAAGTGAGAAATCATTGTGCTGCTTAGTACTGAAACGGATTTAAAATACAAATAAGGTGCGGGCCAACTTTTTTGCAATAGAGTGGTAACTATACATATTATATTAAATGACTAAGTTTGTATTTTTTTTTTTTGAATTAATTAGATCGTAATTGAATTATCATATTATCATTCATATTGTGATGTTGATTTTAAATACCTAATAAAGTAATATGTTGTCATACCTAAGAATAAATATTGCATTTATAAATTTTATATAAAAAAATAATTTCTTTTTAAAAGATCCTTTGAAATCTGAATTTTTAAATTCTGATTTATTTTATTTCTAGTCTCTTTTCATAGCATCATATATTTCTTCTTAAATCTGGCAAACAAGGGAAGTAACATGAAATGAAATTATTTTATATGAGAACTCAATACATACGACGACAAGAACAGTAAATATAATTTACTTGTGATATTTCTCCCTGTCATTTAAATATTTTTTCACACTAGTTTGACATATTAAGCAGGCTTTACATGGTACAATATTGAATGGCAATTGATGCGTGTAAATGCTTTCATTCATTGTTGAACCAATTTTGCATGATTGTATGGTCTTAATCTTAAATTTCACAATATTGTAATAATATTGCTTCATGTAGACGCATACATAAGTATTGAATCAATTTCTGTTGTTAGCAACACACATAATAAAATAAATTTTTTCTGCTCAACTAAATCTGACATTTTGCTCAACTAAATCAGAAATGTTTATGAAAATCTCATTGAATAAAAAATTATTTATTATAAATTGTATTGTGTATATACTTTCATTGTACCGATATTGTATGAAAATTGTTTCATGTAAATGCTGCCATGCAATACTGCAAATATATTGCTTCAATTGAAATTGATACAATATTAATACAATTTTGTACCGTGTAAAACCTGCTTTATACTTTGATGAAGTATATTTTTAAAATTTCATCAGGGATATTTTCTTTATACCGCAAACACTCTCAGTAACCTATCTATCTTTTAAGAGCCAACAAAACAAAGTATTATCACACTTAAAATGTCTAGCAGCTAAAGCCCACCTTTACTCTTTAGAATTATCTTTTTCATGTGTTAAAAGTTTGCTTTTTATGATACGAAAATGTTCTCTTGACAAATTCTTTAACATTAATATTAGCTTAGCCATTAATTAGGTAATCTATATAAATTAATATTAATTAGGTAAATATTGTGGCATCCTTGATCAATATTTCTGCTCATTTTTAGTCAAATTAATTAATCCTAGGTTGTATTTGTGTATGACTATGTACTTCTGATTTTGGCATTCGAATTCAAAGCTTTGATTATATTTATTTAAATTGTTCGGCGTTGCTTATATTGTTTGTGTTTATTTATCGTTATCCAAAATCCTTCTGATTTTGTCAAATTGCTTTGTTTTTTTTTTTTTTACCATTAATTAAGAAAAGTTATCTAAGCTTATATTTACTTACAATTATATAATATAAAATAACTACTTATAGTGGTATTTTAATATTCATTTTGAATTTTTGCTTCCCGCTTTGAAATTTGATTCCGTCAATTAAAGATTAAATAAATTTTTAAATGTATCAATAATAAATAAAATATGGCTTAGTAAAAGAAGCAAAATATAAATAACATTTACAGTTAATTAATTTGATTGAATATTAATTTTTAATAAAAGGAATTGGGTTAATCATTTTACTTAATAATTTATTATAATATTCATCAATAATAAGTTCAAATATATATATATACATTTGAGGTTAACATAAAAATAAAATTTAATAAACTAAAATTATTTGAAATTTATTAATATTGAGCATGAGGGTGCTTATTTATCAACTCATAATTAATAAATAATATTTAATATACATATATATTAATTGTAATATTTAATTTACAAGAATTGTAATAAAAATTCATATATAATTATAAAAATTTAATTAAAGATTTAAATTTATTAAATTAAATTTAAATTTTTATATAATATTATGTAAATCGGTTAAGGAATGAGTAATCAAAATAAATTTAAATGCATTAATTTCATTAAGTCAGCTTTTAAATTGAAATCATTTTATAAACCACAGATGCACCATTTATTAATTTAAAGTATATTCAATAGTAGAAATATTTTAAACATTATTATGTATATACACATACATAAATATTTTTTTTTTCAAATTAATATTGTGAAATAAAATCTATATTTATATATATATAAATGCATTATTATAAATTAAAAAAAAAAAAAAAAAAAAAAAACGTAGAAAAACAACACTTCTATTGTCAATTTAACAGGAAGATTATTACACAACAGAACCATCAAATGAAGATGATATTATGACAACAACTACAGAGAATGCTTTACAACGAATGGGCCCAGAAGAATATGGAAAACGAGAACAATTAGATCCAAATTTAACTGGACTTGAAAATTTTGCCATATTATATTTACCAAAAAATTTAAATTATTCAAATATTATTGATGCATATCGAGAAGTTAAAGATGGCATTAAATATGAGATATTAGCAAATGCAACAAATGAAAAAAATATTACAATTTATTGTAATTTAACTGTACATGAAAAACCATGGTTTATTACGCCATGGGAAGGACGTTTAAGAATTTTGAAAAAATCAAATTGTTCTTCAATAACTGAAATTAAAGCATTTAATGATTTAAATCAAGTTGATCAAGCTTATATTGATCAAGCTTATCAAAATAATACAATTTTTAATCCGAATAATAAAAAATTATCAAAAGGAACATCATTAGATAATATTGAAGGAATGATTATTGAATCGAATATTCAAAAAAAGAATCAAAATTCTGTACAAAGTTCAAATATAAATAATTATGCGACAACAACCGAAAATATTGTAGAAATGCAAACAACAGCAACTACAACAACAATATCACCCTCAACACAACAGATTGAATTTAATATTCCAAATAATTCGGAAACTTCTGAAACATCTGTACGTATTGATAATGATTACAACAATAATAATCAGAATAATAATTATAATAAGGGAGAAGTTCTAGAAAATTTCCACAATATTAATCAGGTATTAACAAAATAAAAATAAATAATATTTTATATATGTACAATAAATATTTAAAATTGAATTTACATTTTTTCTATAAATCTAATTTTTCATTAATTAACTTTATTATAATTTATCTAATATAGTTTAAGTGCTTATCTTATGTACACACTCATTTTATCTAACATCTTTTTCAATTGTTATTTAGAATAGTAATTTGTAATTCAAAAGTTGTCAATCAATGTCTAATCTATAATACAGAAATATTTTATTACATTTTATTTTCAATATAAACGTCCATTGCCCCCTGAACGGGATTTGAAATCGAAATCATCTGATTAGTTGTCAGATGACATAATCTACTACATTATGTAGGTGAACTTTATAAAATATTCTAAACACTTCAACAAGCTTAATTCCTGTTCAGTTCTCCTCAATTTTTGCTGATTTTTTTTTTTTGTTGTAACTAGGATTTAAGCTGACTATATTATGGTTTCTAAATCGACAAGAGACTATTTTTTTTATTGAAAAATATTTCCAAATCCTTTTTTTTATGGAAATTTAAAAACATTGTTCCTGCAGTGGTATTATAGGTATTATCGCGTTAATAGGAACATTTATATTATATCTGAATTACAAATGATTATTTTGAATTTAAATTGACTACTTCGGATTTCGATATGGAAAAGGTGTAGTAATAACTACATATTTTACAATTTTTGATTAAAAAAAAAAAATTCTTTAAGTATGAAAAAAATGTAAATTCAAATTCTTTTTTAAAAATTTATTGAATAGAATTGAAATAAAAAAAAAACAAAAAAAAAAAAAAAATCAAAAATCGAAAAAAAAATATTAAAACAGGAATCTGGACAACAACAAGAACAAAATAACATATATACAACAACTGAAACACCAATAATACCAATTGATTCACAACATCAAACTGGAAATCGTGAAAAATTAGAAACAAATTTAGTTGGATTAGAGAATATGGCTTTGGTATATTTACCAAAACAATTAACTTATTCAAAAATAATTGAAGCATATCGTGAAGTTATAAATGGTATACGATATGAAATTTTAATTCAAGCAAATCGTAATGATAATTCTGAAATTGTATGTAATATTCAAATACAAGAAAAACCATGGTTATTAACACCATTTGGTGATAAAGTTCGTGTACTTGAGAAATCAAATTGTTCGAATACAATAGATATTATGAATATTAATGATGGAAATAATTTAGATCAAGCAACATTTGATGAAAAATATCCAAATAATACATTATTTAATCCAACAGTACAACATGTTTCTGATGATTTATTAGATAAAATTGAATCAATGATTGTAGAACCAAAAAATAAGAGAATAAAAACTGTAACAAATAATAATAACAATAATAATAATAATAATAACAATAATAATTTCAATAATAGAAATAGATTTGAAACAACTACTAGACATTCATTTCAACATGGAACTGAAAATCTTCAACAAAGAAGAATAAATCAAAATTCACAACATTTATTTAATAGACAACAACAACAACAACAACAACAACAACAACAACCACAGCAGCATCAACAACAACAATCTCAACCATCAAGCCAAAATACAGTTGGGCAATTATCAAATGATGATAAAGAATATTTAGATAATTTTTTTAATTATTTTAATGTTGATGCTGATAATACAGCTACACCTACTACTGGTCGAGAAAATCAGGTATAGTTTATAGATATAATCATACACAGAAATTTAAAATAAAATTTCTTATTTAAGTAATTAAAATAAATTTTAATCTAAATTTAATAAAATAGTATATGTACAATGTATTAATTTCATTAAACAAAAAAGAAAAAAAAAACAAAATAAAAAGAAAAATAAATTGCTTCAATATATAAATTTAAAAAAAACGTTCAAGTATTGTTTTTTTACTTATATAAGAACCATTCATAAACCTAATATTTTATTTTTAATTCCATGTTTTTCATGAGGTCACTAAAATACAATATAATTGATTTTAATGATGAATGATTCGTTCAAGAATTTAAGAGTTAGGACAATTATAATGTATGTTCAATACGAGAGTGTAGAAGTTAGGCCTATTGTAACATACAAGAGAGTATAGGTAGTAGTTAAACCTAACGTAGCATACAATAGTGTAGCAATTAAACCTATATAGGATTTAGGTTTAATATAATTTCATTGACATATATCAAATCCTGATATTAAAGGTGGCTTCTGATCATTGGTTTATTCGACAGTAAAGCCTGTAAATATTGTTTTTATTATAGGTATACATTTTATTTGTTTTTTTGGTTTTGTGTACTTTTTATTTTTATTGCCTTTTTGGTAGTTTGGTCCAAAAAGTTTGTGATTAGAATTGAATTAATTTGTTTTCAGAATCTGTTGCTTTTTTGAATTTACTTTGTTGTTTGGAATCCAAATACGCAAATAATTAATAGTGCAAATCTGTTTAATCATAGTTATTTGAGAATAATTAGATTACCCATCAATATTTTTCTTCATCAGTGTGTACGACTGACTGTAATAAGCTTATTTTCAGCATAATAATTTGCTTGCATCTATTTGCTGAGTATCTACTGTATAGTAATTTTTAGATAAAATAAGTATTTTGCAATGGCATAACAAAATTAGGTTTATGCATCACATAATTTTATACAAAAATTAATAAAATTCATTTTTTTTTTTTTTATTACATGTCATGTGTATTTCGTGTTATGATGTTCCACATGCGAATTAAATTATCATTTTTAGTGCGTTTTTGTTTTGTTTTTTTTTTTTTTAACTTTTATTCATTATTATTTATTTTTGTTTTTCAATTTTGACTTATGTTGTAAGTTATACCATTATTGTCGTTACGTCAACAATAATAATCAAGTTTTGGTACCCAATGAAATTATCTTCTCCCAAGCTTCTGTTTAATTTTTTTTTTTTTTGTGTTAATTTATTTTCTATAACCTACAATTTAAAAAAAAAAATTTATGAATCATAATTTTTGACACAAGAGGTTAAAAGAGAAAAAAAAATAACGTTTTTTTGTTTTTTATCCGTACCGTACAATAAACAATTCAGTGATGAGGTGACTGTTGCAAAATGCAGCAAGTAAAGAATCATTAAAATTGAAAATGTGAGTATGATATGTAACATATGTATGTATGTTCTTGTATGAATATTTATAAACATATTATATGTGTATATTATGGCTTACATCAGCATTTATTATAAATCTTTTTGTTAATAACTTTTTAAGAAGCTTTCAACTTACATCAGAACTGATAAATGATAAAATTTAAACGATAGTTAAAATATGTACAATTATATCACGTATATCTATCTATCTATACCATTAATTATTATAACTGGTATTACAGTGTACATATTAAAATTAAACAAATTAAAATTAAAAATAATATCGCAAAATTTTATAATAAAAATCTGAAATTTTTTAATAATTTATTGGCGTAACCCTGAATAATTTTACTAGTTCTTTGAAAATAGCTAGACTTTCTGGAAATTAATCACAAGTACTGATGAAGATATGCAAAATATACAATAAACTTTAATGAAAGGAAACCAAGAAAAAAACTAGGCTTTTATTTAATATAATATCAAATACATCCCTAATATAAGATCCAGATTTTTGGATTAACGTAGAAATAAGGGATTTTAAACGTAGATCACGGTAAAATTTAGTTTTGAATTAAAATTAAATTCGGCCTCGTATCTCGAATTCAAAAATTTAACTTTATACGAATCAAACAATTAAATTTAAAAAGTTGAATATAAAAACGGTTAAAGCAAAGATTTCAAATTATAGTGACAAAAATTGAATTTCAAAGAATAAACAGATTGTATTGTATAATAGCATATTTTCTGAATTTAAGGTGTTGATCTGAAAAAAACTCAAAACCATAGAGTAATCATATATAAGTAGAGTATTCACGTGAGCATTCACGTAGAACAAAATTTGCTAGTCACTTTTTCAAATATCAAAATTCTGTGCTCACTCAAAATAATATTAGTCAATTTTTTAACTGCTTATAAGTTGAGCGCAAGTATTTTGTACTCATAAATAAAAATAAATTTGTGTACCTACTACCTATGAACATATTTATTTGTAATTATGCTGCCAACAGTGTCAACGTACGAAGTATTCGTGATGACCCTGTCAGTATCCGTAGGCTTCCTGTAGATCTCTAGTTTTAGCGACGTTCTTGTTTTGGTTAACAATAAATCTAATAACGGTAGTTGATCTTCTTTTTCTACCTCCACAGTAAACTGTATATATTCCTGTGAACTCCGTTAAGAGTAGTTAGTGTTGATTCCTTTTCCTTTATTACAGCAAAAATATCATCTACGTATCTCTTCCAAAATCTTGGTAACTTATTTAACAATTCCATATATAGGTACTTACCAAAAATTGTGTCGATCTTTATGCTTTTGAATATTACCAAACTTTTCCCAAAAGTTTTTCTTATTGATTTGAAACTGAAAAGAAATTAGTACTTTTTTCTTGCCTTATGATGGTAGATCTTTCACTAAAAAATTTAATCGTACTCTGTTCTCGAGTAAGAGTTGAGACAATGTAAACGGATATAATAATGCTAGAGCTACTGAAGAATATCCTGAGTGTTATCACAAAATCACAGGTACTCTTAATTACTCAGAGTTATAATAAGTAATAAACAAGGGTTATCACAATAAGCCTATTTGCGGCTGCGATAATATAGGGGACAGATTCCCTGATTTAAAAGCATTTTTGTATGTAAATCTACATAGGTTGTCGTATATTGTCATGTAACTTGCATATTAATATTGTTATTTAAAGTATGTGTGTATGTATATTTGTGTAAATTAATTAATAATAAATATTTAAAATAAAAAACAATTTAATTTAAATTAATTTTAAATTTGTTTGAAAATGTTTTTTTTTTTTCTGCCACAGATAAAAATTAGGTACGAATATATCATCATCAGAATATGTAAACATCAGTCGCAAAAATTTACAGCTCTACGAACAATTATTTCTCTATAAGAATTTTCGTAGACTTGGTACACATACACTCTTGTGCAAACACATTTGGTTGTGGAAATTTTTGTTTCCGTAGAGCTCTACTAATTTTTGTCTTCCGTGTGTAGGTAGTTAACTTTAGAAATTGAAATATAAATAATATAAAGATAAACTGTACGCTTACATGATTTTTTCTATTATGTAGGTACTATTTACTATTTTTGCCTTCAGGAATGCAACTGAGACACGTGAAGAGAATTTTTCAATAAATAAATTGAGAAAAATCATTTCATTTAATGAAAACAATAAAATTTTGAATCTATCTCAATTCTTAATCGTCATTTTAAAATAATTTTTATATACATACTTGATTACATTTAAGTAGATGATCTGATAATCTCTGATGGGAGAAAAAAAAACCATATGATTTGATAACAAATTTTTTATTTTATTTTGCGCAATTAATTATCATGAATAAATTAATAATATAAAAATTCATAATTATTTCTTATGTACATGTTTGTTTACGATGGGAATGCAAATGCCAAAAAAGGGATAACCACCATTTCAAATGTTTCTATAGAAACTAAAAGAAGCTGTAATGAGTTAGCTAAACAGTTGAAAGCGAAAATATAGAAAATAATTGTTTTTAATAGACTCATAAAATTTATCGCAAATTTAGAAGCTTTGCGACATTTTATAATAGATTAGACTATAGTGCTATAATACTTAGATTATATATAGTCTTTGCTTATATTTTGATAAGCTTTCTCATCTTCTAGAAAAAATTGTAATAAGTTGAATCTAAAAGAATTAAAATTCCATAAACAAATCTTATCATTATTAACTATAAATGTATTATTTTCGATACTATATGCAAGATCATAATATGAAAAACGTTTAATTGATCTATTAAATAAGATATATATATACAGTTGATTTATAGACGATCCTTGTACTTTTAATATTAGTAAATTTGCATAGATTTTTTTCTCTGATGTTTATGAACACAAAATTATCTAAAGATGAGCAAAAATCAACAGACTTTGTCTTTTAAAATACATTGCATGTATGTATGTATGTGTTTAATTGTCGCATCGAAAATCGCAATATGATAATGATGATAATTGTTTACTTTATGAAATTCATTTAATTTCAAAATCAAATAATTTTTATTTTTAATAGAAATATATGTAGATATTTTTTATCCTACAAATAGAAAATATAGATATTTTTGAAACAATTTTTTTGACTTCATATATGTAGTTGGATAATAGCATAAAAGTAATAATTATTAATTTGTAATAATTAGCTAGTTGAATAATAGCAGAAATTATAATAAATAGTTAGATAAGTTTTAATGTTTTAAAATGCTTCAATACTTTTATTTTTGAAAAAAAAAATTCATTAACCGCTAATACATTTTTCTTGAATTGTTGTTTTTTTCTATTTAATTTAATTATTAAAATTCATTAACTATAATATTTTTCTTTTAAGGTTTCAAAAACTGACCAACAAGAAAATCATCAACATAGTCATAATCATTTTCGAAATAAACGTTCACCAAAAAAATATAATTTGAAAAAAAGTGAACATCTTTTTGAAAAATTTCAAAATAAATTTAATAGAAATTATGGAAATTCATTTGAAAAACAAAAACGTTATCAAATTTTTAAAAGTAATTTATTAAAAATTAATCAACTTAACAAAAAAGAACAAGGTATGTACCAAAATGCATGTAAATACATATGTATGTATGTATATGCATGCATTTAATTTAATTTAATTTAATTTTCTAAATTGAATATGGAGGTAGACTGTCATGCTCACATATATGTACATATACATATTTATAATATGTGCCTCATAAAAGAAATCACAGGTTTGACTCCTGCCTGGTCGAAGCAAAAGGTTTTATAGGTTCTTCGACATGGTCCAGTACTCTGTGTCACTGGGATAAATTAAATGACAATAAAAAAGAATAACCACATCTTCAAAGGGAAAAGTAGATAAACTGATCACATATAAATATATATACATATAAATAAATAAATATAATACATCAGTACAGATTAAACATTAAAGTTAAATTCTTAATTATCAATAAAACAAACCAAATTTTATCAAACGTTATAAAATTTTTTTCTATTTAAAAATGTTTTTTTTAATTAGGTACCGCAAAATATGGCATAACTGAATTCTCTGATATGACAATAGCGGAATATAAAACCCGAACTGGATTATTATATGATCCAGAAAATAATAATATTGGTAATTCTATAGCTGATATACCTGATATTAAGTTACCAAAAGAATTTGATTGGAGAACTAAAAATGCTATTACAGAGGTATGTATGTACTTATGTAGTGTTACATAATATGGAATTATAATTTTAATGAATTAGAATGCATTTGAAAAAAGTAACAAATCTAAAATTTAATATTTTTTTTTTTTGTTTTTTCTTTAAAGGTTAAAAATCAAGGTTCATGTGGCTCTTGTTGGGCATTCAGTGTAATTGGAAATATTGAAGGTATCAATGCAATAAAAACGGGTATTTTAGAAGAATATTCCGAACAAGAATTACTTGATTGTGATGATGTTGATAAAGCATGTTCTGGTGGCGATATGGATGATGCTTATAAGTAAAGAAAATATTTAATATATTATATGTGTAATTTATATATATATATTTAATTTTTAATTATGATCAAGAGCACTTCAAAAGTTGGGTGGACTTGAAACTGAATCTGTATATCCTTATGAAGGTAAAAGAAATACTTGCAAGCTTAATTCTACTCAAATTCGTGTTAAAATAAACGGTGGGATTGATTTACCTAAAAATGAAACTGCCATGGCCATGTGGCTAGTTCAAAATGGACCAATCTCAATAGGTATATTAAAATTTTAAATAAAAACTACAAAATATACAAATAGATTAAAATTTTTTATTTTCATAAAGGTATAAATGCCAACGCAATGATGTTTTATAGAGGTGGTGTATCACATCCTTGGTGGCCATTATGTCGACATGGTGGAATCGATCATGGTGTACTTATTGTTGGTTTTGGAGTTGACGAGTTTCCTGTTTATAATAAAACACTACCATTTTGGATTGTTAAAAATTCATGGGGCAAAAATTGGTAAAATTTAAAAGAAATTATATATTTGAAGACAATTATTTTACTTTTAACGTTATAGGGGAGAACAAGGTTATTATCGTGTTTACAGAGGTGATAATTCATGTGGTATTAATACAATGGCAAGTTCAGCTGTTTTAGCATAAAAATTTATATAATATAATATATACATACATACATAATTCTTTATACAATTAAAGTAAAAAAAAAATGTTTTGTTAGAAATAAGTTTACTAGCGAAGTAAGATTCGTTAAAATATAAATAATTCGTTGATTACAAAAAAAAAAAAAAGTAAATTTTAAGAAATGTATTCAGTCAGTTGATAATGTTAATATAGTAAAAACTTAATTTAAATTTTTTTTTACATTTCGAAGTTTTTTAAAAATAAAATCAAAATTATAAATTTTGTGTTTCAATTATCTTAATTCATTCTACCCTTGTAAATAAAAAATAATCATGTATTTTGTAAATTATTTTATAAAATTTTCATCTAAAAATATTAACAAGTAAATACAAAAGTTTTATAATTTTCCATTCATCTCTGGAACAGCTTTAAATAAATCTGCCACTAAACCCAAGTCAGAAACCTGAAAGATTGGAGCTTCAGGATCTTTGTTGATAGCAACTATCGTTTTTGAATCTTTCATTCCCGCTAAATGTTGAATAGCCCCGGAAATTCCAATAGCAATATATAATTCCTAATATGTATTTTATAAATTAAATATATATTTTAAAGTTTCAATTTGTACAATCTTACAGGTGCTACAATTTTTCCGGTCTGACCAATTTGCATGTCATTTGGAACGTACCCAGCATCAACAGCTGCTCTGGATGCACCCACTGCTGCACTTAATTTGTCCGCTAATTCGTATAAAATTTTAAAATTTTCTCCAGATTTTAGGCCACGACCACCAGACACAACAACTTTAGCTAAAATAATGCTTTTATTAAAATATTTAAATAAATTTAAATTTTTTATGCGTGTACCAGATGCCAATTCTGGACGATCATTTTTACTAAGTTCCTGTGACACAAATTCAGACAAATTGTTCTTAATATCAACTTTGATATTTTCGGTTGATGTGTTTCCACTATCTTTATATGCCTCAAAACTGGTACCACGAACTGTAATAACTTTAACTGCATCTGTAGATTTTAAGGTAAGTATTGCATTACCAGCATATATCGTACGAACAAACGTATCTTAAATTATAAACTCCACATGAATACCGGACATTTTTGTTTTATATATGCATTTATTATTTATTAGAATTACCTTCAGATTTGACATCAATAATTTCAGATATAGGAGATACATCTAATTTAGCTGCAACTCTTGGTAATATATTTTTACCCAAAGCCGTAGCTGCTGCTAAAATATGTGTAAATTTAAATTGATTTTGGGCAGCTATAATGACTGGGCTAACAGATTCGGCAGTAAATCCTTTTAAAGCATCACTTTCGGCAATTAGAATCTTCGAAACTCCTAATTGCGATACACTTTTTGATACCTTAAATAATTATTTTTAATTTTTGTTTATATTACATATCAGTTGTTTTCGTTTAAAAATTAAATAAATGGAAACTTACATTTCCACAATTTGTACCGCAAACTAAAACTGTAACATCGCCTCCAATTTTCTTAGCTGCAGAAATTGTATTTAATGTTACAGGATTCAATGTTTCATTATTATGTTCTGCTAAAACTAATGTACTTTTGAATCGTCTTAACTAAAAAAAAAATAATTTAGCTAAATATTTGTTTTTTAATTTAATTAGCTTACAATATCACGGTTTAAAATTTTTTTTGAAGTAGATAACATGTTTAAAGCAATAACTACTAAATAATTTTTCAAAAATTTATCGCGATTAAATTATTAGTTGAATTAAATTCCAAAGTCCACAGCTGAAAAATAGACAGTGTAAAAATTAACACACCACCGACAAGACAACTATTTCAAATGTCAGATTTTCTGGCAGTCAGAGTGTCAAATTAAACTTTTAAAATTGTATAAAAAGTCTTACGAAAAAACAGGTTTGTATAGAGCAACGAATTAGAATTAATTTTAATTCTAATTCGTTGGTATAGAGCGAGATTCATTATTAGTGACTGTCGAAAATCAATTTCAAAATCACAAAATCAAATCTTTTTTTTTTGTAAATAAGATTACTAATTCTAATTGGGACAGATATTCATATACAAACTAATATAAATTGAAAATGGTATTAGAATTGACTACGTTAAAATTTCCCTTCTTAGCGTCTTGGAATTAACCAACTGGAAATATTTCTAATAGTTCACATTACAATTCTAATTGGAAACATGTAAATCAAAAATAAAATTAATATACGTTCATTTCATTAGACATGCTGAATGTAACAATAAGCTAAAGCAAAAAAATAAAAGTTTACAAAAAAACGGAACGGCATTCTGTAAGAACTTGCATAAGTTTGCAAAAACTTATTGTACGGGAACGGTGATACTATTTGATGCAACTTCAAATTAACACTTATTTGCGAAAATTTTTATAAGAACTGAATTATTAGTTTAGTAGGATGGCAGGAAAAATTGAATAAACAGTTTTTTTTTTATTATTGAGAAAATAATATATTACTTTCTGTACTAAATTTACATTTTAAATGATGACAAATAAAAATATTTATATATTGGAAAATATCGACGATGTACACGTTAACACGACAAAATACATATAATTTATCAATTTATTTGGTTTACATCCCTAAAAAATATGTGACATGATATGTTAATTGTGAATATGTCATTTTATTTTTTTGAGACAGACGCGCTTCCTGTGTACTTTTTTTCACGAAGCGTTGTAATAAGTGTTTAAATTTATTTAATTTTTAAGTAAAAAGTTTTGATTTTATATTTTTTTTTAAAGATGTGCATTTTGTATAATTTATTATTTTAAAAGTTAATAAGTGTTTTGATATGGCTAATTTTAATGTTCCTGAAAATCTTTTTGCTAATGTCAAATATTTAGTAATTGGGAACCTCGACGACAACGTAAGCTTAAAACCAATTAATGATTATCTGTGTGATTATTTATAATTTTTTTTTTTTTAATATTGAAATTAAATTCATATCAGATTTATTAATAAACATTTGTTTGTTATTTTTATATTCAATACAATATTAAAATATCTACTATTAGGAATAACAATTATTATTCTTATTATTACTCTAAAAGGTTGTTAAATTTTTTTTTGTTAATTTTTAGCTTGAAGATTTACTTAAAAGAGGTGGAGCTCAAAGTCGTGCCTATATTTCAGATCTCGTAACACATTTAATTTGTGCTAGTAATTTCAATGAAGAAGAAATTAATTTAGTAACAGATCTATATTCAGTAACTGCTGTTCATGAAAGATGGATTTTAGACTCTGTAAAATTGGGTCGTTTAGCCCATGAACAGGCTTATAACCCTACGTGTAATACATTATTTATTAATTTCAACGCAGCTATTTCTAATGTAAATTTGCATGATAAAAAACAATTAATCGCAATAATAACTTATTTTGGAGGTGTCGTAAATCCATATTTTTCATCTAAAACAACACATTTAATATGTGGGAGAGCCGTAGGTCCAGCATACGATAGAGCTCTTTCTTTACCAAAAGGTTCAGTTGCCATAATAACACCTGATTACATAATGGATTCTTTTAGAAAAAAGGAATTGCTGAACCCTGAACAATATCATCCACGGTTATTGAAAATTGACACAACTAAATTTGCTACAATTACGGTTAAACAATCTAATTCTACCTCAGATCTTGCAAGTATAATAGGCTTTGATGAGCCAAGAGAAAAAGTATTAACATCAGCTCCTTCTACACCGATTGGAAGTGCTCCCGGTACTCCAATTAATATTAATATTATAAATACAAACTCACAGGACTCTCAAGGAGCTAAAATTCCACAATCTCCCTTGCAACAATTACCGCAGCCAAATCAACAACCTCCTCAATTGCAGCAACAAATTCAACAACCTACACAATTATCGCAACAAATTCAACATCCTTCTCAATTACCGCCACAAATTCAACAACAGGTTCAAATACCTCAAAGACAACCCCAAAAATTGCAACCTCATCAAATTCAACAGCTTCAACAAATAAAACAACAAATTCAACAGCAGCAGCAACAAAAAACACAAGCTCAACAGCAAAAACTTCACGTACAATCATCTCAACCACAACATATTCAAATTCAGACACAGAATCAAATTACAACGCAACATTTACTTGTAAAATCACAACAAGGTGGGACAATACAATCAACTTCAAGTATTCAAACGCAAGCTCAATTGCCAACAGTAGCTCAAACAGTAGTATCTTCTTCACAAATATCGCAAAACGATATTATAAAGACAATTACCACATCAGCTGGTCCAAACGCTGTTGTTGTTACGACTGTTCCAGCTAATCAATTAGGAAATATTCAACAACAACATCAACAACAGCAACAGCAACAACAAACTCAGCAAGTTGTTTTTGTTAGACCTAAGACTGTATCTCAACATGGAATTACAATTCAAAATCAAGGAGGTCAACAAGCTGCTCAGCATATAATTCTTCAAAAATATATCCAACAGCAACCACAACAGCAACAGCAACATATTTCAACTCAACTACAAGACATAAATATTCAATCAACAAGCCAGCAACAAAATTTGATTAATAGTTCTCAAGTGATATCTCAACCTTCTTCACAGAACACAACACAACCGATTTCGACTACAACTCACACAACTCAATCAGTAATTAATACACAACAGCAACTTTCTCAACAACAGCAACAACAACCAATTCATATTAATCAAATTCAACAAAATTCGACGATATTGCAAATTCAAAGAAACTTAAAGAGCCCTAATCATCAACAGCAGATAACTCAGCAGCAAATGTTAATATTGCAACATCAACAACAACAGCAACAACAACAACAGCAGCAACAACAACAACAACAGCAACAACAACAACAACAGCAACAACTTCAAAATAACCCTCATCGTCAATCACCACAAATAACACCGTCACGTTCACCACAATTGCCTCCGCCTTCACCTTTGCTACAACCTCGTTCTCCACAAGTACCTCCACCATCTCCTCAAATTCCGTTGTCTCCTTCAACACCACAGCCCCAACAAATTCAACAACCTCATACTCCACAATCACATCAATCGCCGCAGCATCAAAGTAGTATACAAATGTCACCACAACCGTCTACAACAATTTCAAATGTTCCTCCAGCACCCCAATCCAGTCAAATCGTTTCTCAACTTCAACATAATTTACGTCAACAACAACATCTCAGCCAACAGTTAAATAATCCAGCTTGTACACCACAACAACAACAAACTATTCAGAATCATTTGAATAATTTAGCAAGAAATCAGCAAATTTTACAACAACAGTTGCAACAAATTCAGCAAATCAGTCAACAACTACAACAACAGAGTTCACGAATACAGCATAATCAAAGTCCTCGACTTCAACAAAGTCAAAGTCCGATTATTCAACAACAATCTCCTCAAGGTTCAGCAAATGTACCATTGCCTTCACAATCTCCTCTGCAACAACCTCAACAAATCCTACAACAAATGGCTCCATCACCACAAATGACTCCACCACCACAATCTCCTCAACCAAGTGGAAGTAATATTACCAGCAGTCCAATCACAGTGCATCAGCATTTGAGGCAACAGTTACAACAAAGTAGACCATCACACCAACAACAGATTCAGCTACAACGTCAAAGCAATTTATCTGGTAAAGCCTAATTTTTTGATAGTTATAATTTTGAGTAATTTCATTTGTTTTGGTTTTAAATTGTGTTTTCAAATTGAACTTTAATAATTTGAGTAATTTTAGGTAATTCTGCTACTTCAGTTCAACAACAGATACTTCTAAATCAACAGCAAAAAGTACAAACTATACAACAACAACAAGCAACTGGTCAATCTCCACAACAAAGTCATCAACAAGTTATTTCAAAACAAATTTTGGTTGCGAAATCAATTGATCCAACTGATCCTGTTCAAGTAGCACAACTTTTAAGTCGGGCTAGCCCTAGTCCAGGTCAACAGCTTTTAGATCAAAATATGGTATTGAGACAACAAATGGCTCAAATGAAAACACATAGTTTACATCAACAACATCAACAGCAGCAAACACAACAACAACAACATCAAATACAGCAGCAACAACAACAGCAACAACAACAACAGCAACAGCAGCAGCAGCAACTTATACAACAACAACAGTTACAGCAACAACAGCAGCACACACAGCCAAATACACAACAAGTTGTATCCCAGTCACCTCATCAATCACCACAGCATCAACAAATTATTATTAATCAAGGTAAGAAATTTCAATATAAACTCTTAACAAGAAAGTACTGTCACTTCAAAAAAATCAAAACTTAAAAACTTATGTTTGTATATGCATATATATATTTAAACAGGGGGAAATCAAATAATTACTCAACGGCACGTTATCAATACTTCAACAACTCAGGGTCAGCAAATAATTCAAAGTCATATGTTGAACATACAACAGCAACAACAACAACAACAACAGCAACAACAACAACAACAGCAACAACAACAGCAACAGCAGCAGCAACAACAGCAACAACAAGTGCAGCAGCAACAACAACAGCAACAACAAGTACAGCAGCAACAACAACAACAACAAGTACAACAGCAACAAAAACAACAACAATTCGTTCATATTCAACAGCAACAAAAAACAATTGGTCAAGCTCATTTTCAAACTCCTAGTGGTCAGCAAGTAAGAATAATTCAGCAACAAATTCCCTCTCAAAGTAATACACAAAATCAGCAAATGCAACATCATATAATTCAACAACAATCGCTAATTTCAGACTCCCAACAGCAACAGCAACCGCAAGCACAACAGCAAATTATATCTGGTTCAACTAATCATCAAAAAATTATTCAACAAGTTATACAACAGGCTGCTCAAGCTAATGTTGGATCACAAACTACTAAACCATCATTTCAAACTAAGTATATTATTAGTCAACAGCAGTTTAATCAATTAAATCCTCAACAACGTCAACAAATTTTACAAAATCAAGGCCAACAAAATATTATTATTGTAAATCATTCTCAGCAAACAGTGCAAACCCAACCGAACGTAAATAATCAAATTCCACCTCCAAACGTTGAAATTCAACAACAAATTATACAACAATCGGCTGGCAATAATTCTTCACAAAATGTACTGGATGGACAAGTAGTTAACCAGATTAATTCTCCACCACATCAAAATCCAAAACTTAGTCAACTTCTTAATATACAAAAAAGTCAAATTCCACAACAGCTACAACAACAAGGACAAAAAACTGGTCAATCAGGTGCAATTTTTCAACAAATTGCAACATCAAGTACGGAAGAAATAGATTCTAATATAAGTACTGTAACTGCGCAACAATCTCCCCAACCTCAGCAAATTCAACAAAGTCAACAAGTTATTTTGAGGGGTGATTTATCGTTGAATCAACAGCAAGTTCAACAACAACGTTTGCAATATATTCATCAACAACAGCAACTTCAACTGCAATTACAAAATAAACAAAATTCAAGTGGTTCACAGCAGGTGTCTGGACAACAAGTTGTAATTCAGCAACAACCCGGCCAGCCAAATATTATTCAACAAGTGATACAACAGGGACAAATTAACACTTCAGTAAATACTTCCCAACAATCGATAACCCAAATTCAAAATTCGCAACTTCAATCCCAAAAAATTCAAATTCAAAATCAAATTGTAATACAACCACAACAAAACCAACAAGTATCTCAACATCAATCTCAAATTTTACAAAGTAGTGGTATAACTTCGATTGTTCAAAATGATCAAGTGGTTCAACAGCAATCACCCCAACGATCTCCAATAGCAACTCAAATTCCGTTACAAAATCAAACAATCTTGTTTCAACAACATACTATGCAATCGCCACAACAACAAATTTTACAACAACAACAGTGGAATCAAAATTCAAATGCAACTTTATTACAACAGCATCAGCAACAACAACCACAACAGCCCCAGCAACAACCACAACAACAACCACAACAACAACAACAACAACAGCAACAGCAACAACAACAACAGCAGCAGCAGCAACAACCACCACAACAACAACAACAGCCACAAATTCAACAACAAATGAATCAGCAAATTCAGACCCAAACGAACAATCCCCCAATAATACAACAACAATTCATAAGAACTGTTCGGCCAGGTCAATGGCCACCAGGGACAGCTGGACCTCAAAGACAACTTATACAATTAGATGATAAAAGTCATGCACAGTTTATGGCGTTAGGTAATAATATGTTGTATATTTTTGTATCCTCTAAATCTTAAAGTACTATATTTTTAGATCCAGTTAAAAAAGCAGAATATATTGCTAAAATCCAACAACAACAAAATAAGCAACGTCTTCTTTTACGTCAACAAGTGTATCCCGTTCGACCAGGTGCACCAGGTGTATCAAGTGGACCACGCCCAACGCAGCATATTATTGTACAAAGTCAAATGCCTTCTGGTTTAACACAACAACAGCAGATGCAATGGTTGCAGCAACAGGGTGCTAGACAAGTTCTTGTTCGGGCAACAAGCCAAAACGGTGCTCCCACTTTAAGTCCAATTACACAACAGAATATAATTTCGACAAATGCCCCCGCTGCTAATGAGGGATCACAACAAGTACAACAATTTCAAACTGTGATTGATGCTAGTGGAAATACTGTACCTCAAAATGCGCAACAACAGATTTTACTGCAACAACGCCAACAACAATTACGCTACCAACACCAACTGCAAAGAAATGAACAAAACGTTAAATCGAGCGGAACTGAAACATCAACGATTCAAGTAGGAGGTCAGACAGTCGTAACTGCTCCTACATCATCTAATATGATGAATCAAGTTGTCGGACAATCATCTATTCAAACAGTTGCTCCAAATGTTGTTGTTGGACCTAATTCTGAAATTCCACAAAATGTTACAATAAGTGGAAATGCAGCAAATATTAAAACAAAAACAGCTCTTGCAACAATGTTAAATAGTCGTCGTTCTAGTACAGTTGGTTCTATCGGAACTGTAATAAATCAAACTGATGCAGTATCTAATATAGTTGTTTCAAATCAAAATGCATCAAATCAACCTGGACAGGGAAATATTATTACTGTTCAAACGCCAAATACCTCGAATGCACAAGTTGAACCATCAGCTGCTGGAACATTGCGTTTGATGACAGCCCAGCATAATGCTGCCTTAAATCAAAGTGTGGCTAGTACAACACCTATTCGGACCCAACAAGAACTTTTAGCATTACAACAACAGCGTCGTGCTGCAATGTTGGGTAATAATGGACAAATTATTTCTACTAATACCGTAGTTGGACAAATTGCGCCTTCAGGTCAACAAGTAATTTCACAACCATCATCACAACAAGTAATAGTTCAGACGAATATTCCACATTCACCTCAAACGCCAGGTCCTGGTGTAATTAAGGGATCCCCTTTTAATGCTGGCGTTAGAGGGCCGCCGCTACCTATTCAACCTCCACGACCACAATTTTATGGTCATAATCCAAATTTAAAATTGCCATCAAATTTGTATTTATTGGGTTGTACTTTTTTTATTGTTGAATACGACGAAGATCGTATTGAAAGTGACGATAGCGACGATGAAGGGGATGAGAATCGTTGTGGTAATAATCGCTTAGATCATATTGATAAGATGATATTTTTAATTAAAAATGCTGGAGGTGAGGTTGAAAATGTTTATTGTCAACGTGTTACACATGTTTTGTGTCGAACACAGCGTCATGGAGTTGTTATGCAAGCTTTAAGAGATTCTAAACGTTGTGTAACTATATATTGGTTACGAGATGTTATGCAAAAAAAATTAGTTTTTCCTCCGTGCCAAGCATTACATTTACCAGCTCCAAGCATTTTTGGAATACAAAAACCAGCAGCAAAACATTTGATATCCATTTCCGGATTTGAAGGTGAAGAACGTGATCGAATTCGCGCAATGGTCGAAGAATCAGGAGCTTGTTATACAAAAACATTTAGCAAAGCAAATACAATACTGATTTGTCGTAAGCCGGAAGGAGAAAAATGTAAAAAAGCAAAAGAATTGAACATTCCTGTGGTTAATTCAACATGGTTAAATGATATTTGCCTTGGAAATCTAAGTACAATGTCCCAATATGATAGTCCAAAATATCAGCAATATAATTTATCAGGTCCTCTTCGTATAGATTATGCACTGGTACCTCAATTAATGGGTCAGTTTTTATTTAAAAAAAATGTTTGTACAATTCATTCAAATGAAATTTTTTTATTTATATTTTAGCTGCTTGGAAAGCTCCAATCAATTTAACACAAGAAGCTCATGAGCGTGTAAAAAGACATTTAACAGATCCTAATGAACCTAAATTGAAGCGTCAGAAAATCGAAGATATGGAAGAAATTCCTGAAAATATTCTTTGTATTGAGTATCCACGTCAGAGTCGAATTCCAAGAATTTTATTGACTCAAATTAATAATATTAATGGTATTAAGAACGCCATACAGTAAGAACTTTGAAAATAATATTATGTAAAATTTACAATTTTTTATTGAATATTATTTTATTTTTAGTATATTAGGTGGCATTGTTGTAGAAAATCCAACTGATGCAACTCATATAGTTATGACCACAAAAAAAAATAGAACAACAAAATTTTTAATGGGAATACTTTTTGCAAAATATGTTTGTCATAGTAATTGGATTATTGAAAGTGCTAAAGCTGGAATATTTCTTTTAGAAGATAACTTTAAAATTTTTGATTCCGAATTAGAAAAAAAATTTAATTTTAATTTGAATAAAATACTAGAATCGCCATTTCGTCAAAAACTTTTTGAAGGAAAAATTTTTTATGTTACACCTTCAGTGTATCCATCACAAAAGGATATAATATATTTAATTAGATCATCTGGTGGACAAATTGAAAATAAACGTAGATCAAAGGTTTCAATTCTTGAAGTAAATTCACAATTACCAAATAGTTACATAATTGTTTCATGTTATGAAGACATGCCATTCTTTTATGATATTTTACAACAAAATAGTCCTCCAAAATGTCAAATAATTTCAACTGAAGGTATAATGAGTTCGATACTTCAACAAAAAATTATTTTTAAAGATTACATTATTGCATTTAATAACAATAATAATAGTAATGCCAACAATAATACTAATAACAGCATGATAAATAGTAATGGCCATATTAATAATAGTTTAAAATTAAAAAAAGATAAAAAAATTTCGCCATTTGATGAAAGGAAAAGGATTTAATTAGAAAAATATTATCTTTTAAAGAATGTTTGTTAGTATGAAAAAAAAAAATTCGTTAATTTTTTTTATTGGATATTATATAAGGTGTAATTAGAGCTTTTATATAAAAATAAAATAATAGTGAATAAGAAGAAATATTAAAATATTTTTGAAATGATAATTATTTTGTAAAATATGAAAAAAAGAAATAAAATATTTTATAAGTGATAATTGCATAAATAGTTTAATATAAAATTATATACATATTGATATATTTATATTATAATATTGGTTTTAATCGTTATAATTTTAAATTTAAATTTTAAAATACGAAAAGTAAAGTAAGAATATGATTGAAAATATATTAATACATTATTGTTTATTTTAAGTTTATTTTTTATTTTGAATTTATTGAACGAAAAGTTTAAACAATAGCATAAAAAGTACGTATACTTTTAATTTAATTCGCCAAATCTGCAAAAAAATCAGATACATTTGATACTTTCGATGATGGTAAATTATGTCTTCTATCTTTGTATTCATTATGCTTAACATTAAATTTAATATCATGAAAATCTTCAAAATATTTAATATTCCAAAATAAAACATCTTCATTATGAGAACATGATGCAATAAATTCTCCCGAATGATTAATATCCATTGATTGAACAGCTAACTTATGCTGTCCAACAACACCTAAATTTTTAAATGGTGTTATATGAGTTGCCCTTAATATACCTTCTTCCCCAGATACACATGCTATTCTATCTGTTATTGGAATCATACATTCAATTGGTGCTTTGATACCCGGATACATATCAGAATGGTAGCCGAATTCACCCCAATTAAATGCATACATTTTACCTTTTGAAGTCCCTACAATTAATTTTGAATTATTTCTGTACAAATCCATACAATTTAATTCTTCGTCATATGGTTCTGATTGTACGTATAGTTTTCTAAACAAAAATAAATATTACGAAATTTATTAAAATTTTTAAAATTGATTTAGAATTTACCTCCCACCAATGCTTAAAGTTGTTAAATATCCATCTCCGCTTGTTACCAATAAAAATTTCTTGGCATCGTTTGTTAACATGGCTGTTATATAATCCTCAACTTCTTTTAAACTAAATATAGCAGTTTTTTGTCTGCGATCCCATAATTTAACAGTTCCCAATTCATCACCTAAAAAATCACAACCCTAAAAATTATTTTCAAATAAAACAGAATAATAAATACCGGTCGAAAAAAGATTTTCATCGATAGCATATAATTTGTAAATTGATTCGTCATGAGCCTCGTCATAAAATTGTTTTAGTTTTCCTGTTTCAACATCAATCAACATTATTGATTTGTCCTTTGATGCTGATAAAATCGTTGCTCCATCTTCATCAAATTCAACAGAACGACAAGCTTTCATATGCACTTCCAATGATTTAATCAATTCATTTCCTTCATTTGCATATTTGTACAATAAAATATCTCCATTTATTGTGCCCAAAGCTAATATATCTTCGCTAGGATGAAAACTCAAATCAGTTATAAGATCTGACGACTTAATTTCGGGAGGGTGTGTTCTAGGTTTTCTTATTGCATTTTTAATTGCTTTTATTGTCTCGTCATCATCGTCATCGTCGTCATCATCCTCATTATCATTTGTTTCGATACTTGTTCCTGCTTTACTTGTACTAGCTCCAGGTTGTATATCATTATTTGTTTTAGGTATATCATCTATACAATTATCATCCGAGTCTGAATCGGAATCGGGGATAAAATCAGAATCATCACTCTGAGATATATCAATATCAGAATCATTTGAATCAGATAAATTGTTAGGATTAATTGGTACTATTACTTCTACATCTTCCGCTTCAACACCTAATTCATCATTAAATGATTCATCATCTGAATAGTCAGAATCGCTTGCTTTATTAGGATTTTTAGAAAATTCATGCCTGAAAATTTGTAGAAAAAAGATACATATTTATACCTACTTATATTGAAATGAATTTTGAAATTTAAATTAGAGCCAAAGATCATGCAGTTAATGCTTCTAGTTTTTTATACGCCTATTTACTTAGATTTAATTATGTAAAATATGGTTAACAAGATGAAAATAAAACTTAAATTAAATGACTGAAACACAAAACATCCACATTTCCAGTCAGAGTATAGTGTATACGTATATACATCCATCAATTTTTAAGAGGAGAAACAGTCATTATTTTAATATTTTAAAATAATTTTTATTTGTTGTTTTTGATAATCAGATGTTTTTAGTGATATATTTAAATTATGAAATAAAAGTCGAGTTTCCTTTCACTAATCCTTTCGACTAATCGCAAGCACTGATGAAAGAAGTAAGTTGCTTCCGAAATATCGATATTTAATAAAATAAACTAAATATAAATGATTAGTGAAAGGAAACTCGAGTTTCATTCCATAATTTTAATTTTTATTAACTAAATCGAGGACTCTATTGAATGGTGTTATTTTCAACTCCCGCAAACGGTTTTTTTTTTTTAAACCGGATATACTTATACTGAAATTGAGATTTTAAAATTAAAAGGGGTATTTTGCAATGCAAATTCGTATGCTGTCAAAAAATAAAAACTGTTGACTTAATAATTATTTTATTTTCTAAATATTTTTCCGTTTCTAAACTAAAACTAATTAATAATAAACTAATTATAAACAATTAAATTTATTTTTCAAATTATCATATTTTATTATCACATTTTTCAGGACTTATAGAAAGTTTAAACTAACAAAAAAAAAAAAAATAGATACAAAATTATTAAGGCAGAAGTTTCTTATTATTTACCGTAGAATCCGAATTCGTATTGAAAAATATTTCTTCTTCTTTGAAAACCACGATTTCGGTGAAATTTCGGTTTAAAATCCCATTTCCGGTTTTTCCGAAAGTTTAAAATATCACCAAACAAATTAACAAATGTTTTAAAATTAAAAATTTTTGATATTTTTTAAAATAGGAGTTTTTATAAAAGTAAAAAAGAATTACGAAACTAAACTCACGTATTTACTTACAACTTGGATTTAAAAATATTAAATATTTTAAGTTTAAATAATGTTAAATTAAATTACATATTACATATATATAATGCATATTATATCATATTACATAACATACATTTTTAATAATTAAAAACACATTAGAGTAAGGAAGGGGGGTTAGAGTTAAAAACGTAATATCTGGTAATATTCAAGTGTACATAGATATTTATTTGATACTTGATCTTGCTTGATGTATACTCCTCTATCTGAATTTATCTGTCATTATAAACAAATGACATTTCATATGTAGAAATAGAACTTTATGTCATCTATCTAGTAATTGTTTTAATATCTTTGATTGTTCGTTCATAACAATTTTAAATTTTTAATTGGATCCACCTTTGAGAAAATTAAAATATGATATAAAAGAATTAAAAATAAAATAAAATTAAGAATGGACGATTTATTTTGTATTGAATTATGTAAAACTCCAATACGATTTGAAGGTGTGAGCCAATTAAACAATGTCTTTTTCGATGATTCTAATAAACAGGTAGCATGTTTTGATTTTATAAATTAACTACATATATATGTATTTAATTTTGTAATTTTCAGATATTTACTGTCCGTTCAGGGGGAGACACTGGAATTGTAGTAAAAGGACCAACGGAAGAAGATATTATTACATTTTGTATGGCTGATAAAGGTCCGATATGTTTTATTAAATTTTCTCCAGATAATAAGATTTTAGCGGTGCAAAGGTTAGTCCAAATTATTTCAAATGTAAAATTTAACATAAAAAAAATTATAACTTTGAAAATAATAGAGAAGAAAATTCAGTAGAATTTATAAGTTTTCGAGATGGTCTACCTCAACCTAATGAAATAATAGTATATAACACAAAAAATAAAATTTATGGATTTGTTTGGATACATAATAGGGATGTAGCAATGGTTTCAAATAATGGTATAGAGTTATTTGCTATAAATATAGATAAAAAACAACTAAAATCAATTAAAAGTACATCAATGCCAGTAAAATGGTTTGTTTGGTGTCCTGAAGGAAATTTAGCATTATTATCATGTGATGGAAATACTTTGTATCCATTTATTATTAAACAAAAAGTAATTACAAAGTTACCAAAACTGGATTGTGAGTAGATATTTAAAAAAATAAAAAAATAAAAAAATCCTGTATATGCGTATATATAAATTTATTATTTAAAATCTCTAGTGGAAAATAATAGAGAAGTACCTGAGCGTGAAGTCACTTTAGGACAAGTTTATGGAACACTAACAGTATTAATTTTACAACAAAATCCAAATCGTTTATTGGAAGTTTTAGTTTACTTATTAAATGGCCCTGGCCTTACACCTAGAAAATCTCATATATTGAGTCTAGGACATTGTGGAAGATTTGCAATGAATGTTGTAGATAATTTAATCGTTGTACATCATCAAGCTTCGGCTACATCAATGTTATTTGATATTAATTTGAAAGGTGAAGTCATTAACGACATAACTTATCATACACCTGTAACACCAGGTAGAGCTATCAAACCATTTTCTTTAAAAATACCTAGTTTGTCACCAGATGGACAAACAATGAATTGCGAATTATGTAAGTTCATTGTCAATTTTCAGCATTAAGTCAAAATTAAATAATTTATTGCATTCGAATTGTTTATTACTAATCTTGTCTTTTAGATTCTATTAACTGGGTATTTTTCCAACCTAACATAGTTATAGATGCAAAGTTAGGTTGTATGTGGTATTTGTCTTTGCAAATGGATTCAATATGTAATTTAATCACGGACCGAGTTCGTTTAATAGAATTTTTATTGCAAAGAAACGATGGAAAAAGAATAATATTGCAAGTACTGAAACAACTAGTAGATGATCAATATAAAGGAACTTTATTACCAGTGTTGGAAAACATTTTTGATAGAATTAATAAAATATACCAGTTAAGTTTTAATATAATTGTCAAAAACAATCATTTATTTATTGATGTTTTAGAAATTGGGTTAATATTCAACTTCAAAGTCAAACGGCCTTACCGTCTTCACAAAAAAATGTACCTAAACTTCCAGCACCACCTAAAGTAGTTATTGATCAAGCTGAAATGCAAGGTCATGTTTTTGTGCCAATAATAGAAAAATTTCATGCCGAAAAGGTATTATATTTAAATTTTGTTTAAAAAATAGATGTCTAACGTCTATGTATTAGATTTTACTACTTTATCTACAATCTTTAAACAAATATGGTATAGCTGCACAGGAAAATCTTAGTAAAATGATTATCTCAGAATTGATTAGAAATCAACATTATGAAACCTTGCAAAGATTAGTTGATTATTCTTTAATTATGGAATCTAAATTGATTGCAAACTTCTTATTATCTCAATCAAGTGCTAATTCGATTATAACACAAACAGCTTTGGATATGTTAACTAAAATTAACGCTACTAAGGTAAAAAAAATAAAAAATAAAACATTTTTTCTCAAGTTTAATTTTAACTGTTTTCAAAGATTACTTTAGAAGTATTATTAGAACAAGGTAAAGTTATTGATGCATTAAAAATATTAAAATCTTTACCGGGAAATGACACTGAAACATTTGCTAGAAAATACTTGGAAGCAGCTAAGAAAACAAAAGATTCTTTAGTGTTTTATGCAACATTTAAGTATTTTCAACAAAGAAATTTAAGATTCAGGGGCAATGTGAATTTTCAGAATAGTAAATTATTGTCCAATAAGATAATATGTATTTTATTTTATGTATTTTTTTTAGACCAACAATGTGGAGATTATGTTGATCACTTTCATAAACTATTTCCTGATCAACTTTGAGGTTCTTCAACTCAATGCGAATTTTACTTTATGATTTATTTTTAAATTTTAATCTTATTTTTTATATCATATATCTAAAATTATAAAATTTGTTTAAAAATTGTGTATTTAACTGCTAACAATTATAATTATGTAATTTCATTTAATGTTATGAAAATGTGATATGTCATTTTGTTATATTAATTAAAGTAAATACAATGTCCATCAATGTGTACGCAGTTAGTATATTTAAAAGCCTTATAGCAAATTAGAAATATTATACATAAATAAAATATCAATTAATAAATTTAACAAATTTCTTTTATTTATTACCTTTGCTTTAACCAAGTTGGTTAAATTATGAAATAAAAATGTTGTGTTTATGGTTCCAATAAGTTTTAATTTATATTCACAACGATTTCAAGGACTATTTACGAAAAGTTTCAAATAATAGTAAAAAATAAAAATCAAAAAAAGTTCGAACTCTGTGTAAAAATACTAGCCTAAGTGGAACTAATTACGAATTTTTATAAATGCTTTGCGAAATGTATTTTAATACTGTTAAATTTTAAATTTACTTACATCTTTAATTCCACCACAAGCTCAAATTAATTTAGATCCTAAATTATAAAAATTTTTAAGACGCTGGGCTAGAGTTTGTTAGAACTTATTAAAAATAAATAAAAAGTATCAAAAACAAACTATCAAGTAAATAAAAAAACGAAGTTAAAACTCGCGTGTTGTTTTGACAGTTAACAGATGATTCATTTATGACATTTGACAGCACGATAATATTGATCGGATAATCCAAAACAAGTGCATGCTCATTGGTATAAATGTGCACAAAAATTTGTAGGAAAGGTCATCGTAATCACATGCAAGGTCAGAAAAATCAATAAAAGTTAAAGCAGGCAACCATAGGGTCACGTTGTTATTAGTAATGGTTTATAGGCAATACTACAATTTCTCAAAATATACGAGTATATAAAAAATTGTTGTCACTTTTAAATGAGGGATACGTACAACTACAATGATATTGAATAATACATGATTTAGATTAGTTTTCAGTTGTTATTTTATTTCCATATTAAACTATTGACCTGGACATTGAAATTGAATCGGTTGTAAATAACACAATTAGTAATTGTTTACTATTCATTAAAATGTCCTGTCCTAACCTTCCTCAAAAAATTTGCAAACTTTTGTTATTGGTTTTAGCTTACTTTTATGTTTCGTCGGCAGTCAGTAAACACTATACTGCTTTTATATAAGTTGAGTAAACTAAGATGATTTTAAAAAAATAAAAAAATTAATTATTAATAAATATTTTGTTAATATATGTAAGCTTGTAGAAAAATAATATTTTTTCTATATTTTCGAATTAAATGAACAATGTTACCCTATCTTACACTATCTGGTCTTATAATTTTGTTAAATTATATTGTTGACGAAAAATCTGTTATTCTTGTTCTTACTAAAATTATGTAGTAATATTATTTTATTTACTACATACTTTATTATATACTTTTTACATACTTGTTTTTAAAACTATTCATTAAGATACAAATTTTATTATTCCTTTCTTAAAAGGATCAATATTCTCAATATTTTAAAATGATTTTGACGAAAAAATAACTAATTATTTTAAATACAATTAATAAATTTAACTTATATTAGAGTTTTGATTAAGATCAGTCGGATTATTTTAACCTTACTCACCTCACAAAACAAAAATAAACAAAATTGACCGTTAATCATCCCGAAAACTATAAAATAAAGTAGATTCAAATTTATTAAATATAGCAGAAAAATAATACTCGTGTAAAAACCCAGTCCAATAATAAGTATTATGATGATAGCCTGGGCTGGGTTGCGATTTATTCTGTTTATCTTATCTGACATTTGTAATTGTTGGCCAAGGTATCCTATATTTAGGATACCTGGTGTTGGCTGCATAAGCTGCATTTTACGTAGGCAATAAAGTAACCAGTTAAAAATTAATGTAAATGTACTACATAAATTTTCGTTTAAATTCCAGAATTCTGAACGGAACCTATGGAAAAATGAAAAAAGTAGCTGACAAGCATTTTAAAATATCATTGATGAAGTTGACATTTAGATGACAGCGGAAATTTAATTCGAAACAAACTTGTGAGTCCTAGTAAAAACCTAATTGTGGAAATTAAATAGTCATATTAGGAAGTTTACTCTTTTATTTATTTGTAGAAAAGTAAATTTATTTGCGAAAATAAATGATATTTTAAAAAGATAACTTAGTACTAGTTAATTTTATCTTTGATTAATATTGAAGGAACTTAATAGTCTATAATTAAAAAATGGTAAGATTCTCAAAAGTAAAATAATTGAACTTTTTAAATCGAGACTGTGAAATATGTGAACAAATAAGTACTGAACTTTGATCAGATATTCCATTTGCTCATCAATTGTTTATTTGATATTTTAATATGCTTTTTACAAATACTATTTTTATATCTATATATTTCGATATAAGAATTTAACCTACGAGTAAAATTATTTGTTATGTTAAGTGGTCTAATTTTTTTAATTGCAGGACGTCTTCTTAATGATAAGGCGAAAAAAAACGACAATTTTTACAGATGCCAAAGAAAACACTACTGTTAGTGAACTTAAGCGAATGATTGAGGGTAAGAATAACTTATATAACAACTAAATTCATATTTTGAAATCACGTTTGTTTAATTTAGGTATTTTAAAAGTAAAACCATCAGATCAAATGTTATATAATAAAGATAATGTTCCAATGGAGGATGAGAAGTTTTTACAAGATTATGGTATAACAATGTCATCAGCAAAAGCTCAAGCACCAGCTCAACTTGGATTAGCAATACGGTACGTTAAATATTTAGATTTAAATAACTGATTGGTCGTTTAAACTATTTGATAATAATTAATTATAAAAATAATATATTTTTTTTATTTTAAGATTGGATAATGTCGCAACGCCTGAATTTGAACGCCTTGAAATTACGCCATATTCATCACCACCTGATTTGCCTGATGTAATGAGAAATCAAGAAGCAGCAAATGGTCAAGAGCAATTAGCTTAAGATCAAAAGATCTAAAATTAATAAAAAAGAAACATCTTGCAAAACAATGAATAAAACAACAAAAAAATTACAAAATTCTAATACTTGGGATTTTAATTGTTGATTTTCTTTATCCATAATAATTTTCTTGGGTTGATTTATATAAATTAAAAGTTTGAGTTGAAAAAAAAATGAAATGGGATTGAAATACATATTTAACTAAATTTTTAAATTTTTTGTAAACTTTTTCTAAATAACAAGAACTGTTGTTCGTAAAATATTGGAACAAAAAGCATTAACAGAATTATATTAATGTATTTGAATATTTTTAAATTTTATCTATTCACTGTATTCAATTTGTATTGATATATTTAGTCAGCAGCAAAATGAATTAAATGTAAAAAAAAACTCATTAAAGAGTAAGATATTTTCAGCATTTATAAATATGGATAAATAAAATTATAAATTTTATAAATTATGGTGCCTAGGTACATTATAACTCTATAGATCTTAATTTGAACGCATAATGCTAATTTAAATTCAAAATTTTACTTAAATTAATAATAGGAAGAAAATATAAATTTTCATTAAAAAAATTCTATAATTAAAATTATTTTATTAGGAGCCAGGTATGCGCATATTATGTTTGTCACCTTATTACGATAATTTATTACAAGAAATTATTTTAAAATTATATTAAAAATTTGTAAGTAGTTTATTTAAAAAAAAATTCCATAGAAAATTGGTGTAACATGAGATCATTTCTCAAATTTAAAAATTAATTTTTGTTTTTATATTAGTCCGTAATATTAAACATTTTTTTTTTGTTTTCGTGAAATTTTCAATTAAGTTACAATTGTTCCCTTAAAAATAAATATAAAATGAATGCTATTTTTTACACTAACACGAGTATTTTTTATATTAGGGTATAAAATAAATGTGTTTCTAGAGCAAAAGAAATACTTAATCACATTATAATAAAAAATAAATAAAATAACCGAATTCCTCTAAATATTTTATCTTGTAAAATAAGATATAACTCATTATAAATTTTTAAACGAAATAATGGGGTTTGTTTACTTCTTACGGAAGTCTTTTTTTTTTTTTAGAATATTTATATTTTTAAAGAAAAGAAAAGTAAATAAATTATTTTGGAAATTTTTCATTTATTGTAAACATATTTATGAAACTTAATGAGTTTTTTTTAATTTAATTTTTATTTTATATTCAATTTATTGACATAAATTCAACTAAAAAAAAGTTTTGTGCGAAAAATTTTGCTTCATTTCATTTTAAATTTAAAACCCAGAAGTAAAACCCAAAAATAAATTTCAGTATGCATTTAAAAAAAACGAAAAGGTTTTAATTGCTTAATAATTAATATTTTTTATTATACAATTTTTGTTGCCAAGATCATCTCAACATATTCTTAAGTTATTCGTTACTTTAATTCTTTTGATATTTATTAATTTCATCCTTCACAGACAATATAGAAGAACTATGTGTATGTACATTGATATATTACTAATGTAACTAAAAATAATAGTTAGTTGAACTTTATCTTTATCCTTCAACTTTAATTTATCCATAAACAATATCAAACTATCAAAGAACTTATGTATATGTTCTTTGTTAATACATATGTACATATCTATGAAGTCTGTGGGTTTATTTTAATTCTGCATATACATAAGTACATAGTTTTTTCAAGTTATTTTTGATTATTAATTCAAAAATTAAATAATTCGTTAACAAATTTGTATGTAAATTATTATTAAATTTTCATATTCATATATAATTTGTCCAGAAAGCGATACGGTACGCCGGTAAATGCAAACATACATTCCTAATACTTACATGTTTCGCAATTTTATTTTATCAAAAAGAATTCAATTAAGAAATACATATATATGTATAATGTATGTAACTTTGTGGAATATTTTTGTATTGAAAAAAATATTACAGTTATAATTCATACTCACCACTCATCAGACTTGTTTGAATTATTTGCTTATTTGATTCATTTTATTCTTTGAATCGTCCATCATATTTTCTCGAAAGGTTATTTTTATTTTATAATTTTTAATTATTATATAAATTATGTATACCGTAATATAACAATGGTGTCACATCGTTGACAAAATATATAAGATAATTGATAAGTAATTGATAGCTTGATGTCTGGGTCACGGGGAAGAGAAAAGAAATCAATAATTTTTATGATTATAAATTTCGTTGTCTAGTTCGTAACGTTTCAGATCTTGAAACTTTTGCAGTTAATAAATTGACCTTTAAGTTAACTTTTAATTTATTATAGTTACAAACTGGTGTCGCATACTCATATTAATCTACAAAATGTTGAATTTTAATTTTATTTTTCATTGGGAAAATCTGAAATATTCATATATTTTTTATTGTAGGTATATAAAAAAGTTACAAGTTAAAGTTAGTTAAAGGATATATAAAGTTAGTATGTGTGATTTCGATTTTGATCTAAAAAGTTGCAAATTTTAAAATTTATCACTGTATGCCAAGTATCAGATATCGTACATGTGAAGTAGCTGAACTACAATGTGACAAATAAGTGACGTATGAATATTATAAAAATTTAAAACTCAACATTTACATTCAAAATTAATAAATGCAGAGCAACAAAGCATAGAAAAGATGAAAAATTATGAACGGGAGCTGTAATTTTTTTATTATCGCATATTTAATATTTTGTTTCACAAAATACTCAATATTAACTCCATCAGATAATTCAATAGACTCTCCTGAAGAAACAATATTAGAAGGTAAATTAGTATTTAATGTAAATACAAATTTAAATTAAAGTGACGTGTAAGAAAGTATACCTTATGTATTAAGATTTTTCAAATATTTTTTAAAGTAATCTATTTCAAACATTTTACTATATTTTCTTTTAAGATTATCTTCTTTGTCGTGGTTGTGGTTCTGACACAGCTCCTACTAACCTTATTATAACCAAGTTAAGTGAAAAATTGTTGGCATATTCGAATGAAACTATTTTTGGCAAACGAAAAGTAATTGTACAATTAGTTGGTAACAACAGAAAACTTTTTGAATTAATTGTGTTGAAAAAAGCTAGTTGTTCTTTGGTATCAATTGATAATACTTGGAAAAGTTTCTACAGCTTCTTTGAAGGATACGCTTGGAAATATTGCTTTTGTCCAAGGTGTTCAGCTCACATTGGTAAGAAAAAATTAATTGAAAGACAATAAATTTTTGAATCTAATGATGAAACATTAATATGTTTAGGTTGGATGTTTGAACCTGTTGAAACCGCTTTACCCAGTCTCAAACTACCATCAGATAAAGGATTTTATGCAATTGATCTCAGTAATATAGTAGCTGAAAGCGGTAAGTACATAAATTTAAAAGTTATTTTAAAAATATTTAATTTCAATTACTTTTGTCTTTTAGAACTTAAATCAATAATTGCAACTCAGTATAAACAAGATCTTTGAAAACGAATTAAGAAGTAAAAGTATAATATCTAAAATAAAAAATATGGTCGACCCAAATCGTAAAATCAATCGTCTTACAGACAAAGATATAGAATTTTTAGATGAATGCGAAGAAGAATTTGCTTATCGTTTTACAGAAAATGATACAGATTTTGTGTCTCATTGCCAAAAAGATTTGCCTGATCCGCCAATAGTAGAATCCTGGAATTCACAACAACATCAACAAAGAAATAACCATTATCATCATAGAGGTGCACATTTCGTTGGCAGAGGTGGAGATAACCGAAATAATAGCCGGTACAATAATTGGCGTGGTAGTTATCATGGCGGTGGCAACAGAAATAGTTCATATCATTATAATAGAGGTGGTGGTAGAGAAGCAGGCAATTTTGAAAAGCATAGAAATAACTCTTAAGACTGAGTTTTCCGGTATTATATGTTATTAAATAGTAATTATAATATTTAATTTTGATTAACATTTCATTAAAATAATTTGTCTAATCCGGAAATCTCTTTGTTAAATTTTAAACTTGAAAAACTTTTTTGAAATGCTTAAATTCTTCATATTAAATAAAAAAAATTAATTATTCAAGTGAAATTTTTTCAATTATGTAATTTTGACAAATAAAATAAAAAATCATCTAAAATATTTCTAATTTTAAATTTTACAAAGCTTCGTTGTTGTTATTGCTTATAATTGACTTTCCACCTAAATTCCAAATATCAGAAACGTTATTTGAAATCGTTTGAGAGTCCGATAACTTATGCATCATAAAGTATCCTTGAATTTGTGCTGGAGATACTGGTTTGTTAAAAGACAACACTGTTTCGGCAAATATTTTTGAATCTTCATTTGGCTTTCCTTGAGTGTAAAACCTTTTGTACATTTCTTCCAATTGATATTGGACACAGTACCCTATATATTGTTTAACATCAACTCTTCCAGGCCTAATTAAAGCAGGATCTAACCTATAAACAGTGTTTAATTTATATATGTATATAATTTATTATATGTATATAAAGTGTATAATTTATTTCTATTATGTTGATTTGTTCACCGTTCTAAAAAGTTTGTTGTCATAAATACTATTCTAGCTTCTGAAGAGGCAACACCATCCAAACAATTTAATAGTCCACTAAATGTAACACGATTCATACCATCGAATGCAGATTTTTGCTGCGGTGTATCCAAACGTGATACAAATGCCGCATCAATATCTTCCAAAAGGATAATTGTTTGTTCTGGGGCAACACTAATGTTATAAAATAAAGTTTAGTTGTTTATAAATGAAATTTAATAGAATAATATACTTTAATAAGTGGTTAAGTCTGTCATCCGTTAATCCTTTATCTGATAAATTTAAAACACAAATTCCATATTCAAGTTCACCAGCTAAAGCAGTAATAAAACTAGATTTTCCACATCCAGGAGGTCCATACAAAAGATAACCTCTTCTATATGGGATACCTCTATCTGAATACCATTTTGAATTGGTTATAAAATCTTTGCAATCATTAACAATATGATTTGATACCCCGGGTTCCAATATTACAGATTCAGTTGGCCTTCTTTTCCTTGGATGACCAAATTGACGCCACTCTGCTCCCATAGCTGTATACATTATTGTTTTGCCTTCTGTTTCTTTTAAAGCCAGTTGTCGTGCTAACTAATCAAATTATAAATAATTAGTAAATAGTTATATAGGATTTGTAGTTTACAATTTTAACAAACCTTCTTCTAGCATATTAAAGTACAAATTTTTATTTCTTCCAAATGCTGTTAAGGTTACACTTTCCCATGGAACACCCATATGTAGATCTAAAGTTTTTTGTTCTCTTGTTCTTTCAACCTTAATCCATGTACCTCCATATTTCATTATGTGAACACCTACACTTGGTATAAAGTCGTATGTTGTTTTTACATGACCTGTATCTTTTTGTACATATGATGTTTGTACACTTAAATGTTGTGTTCGACGAGCTCCTCTTTTTGTTATCCACTGTAACAGCCATTGATATGATTTATCTCGACAAGGAACTTCTAATGTGATCATAAAGTGTCTTCGAAATAATATAAGACCACTTTGTAACCCTTGTCGAGAAACAGCTGCGATGGCACCAAGACCAAAAAGGCCAAATCCAGCACCAAAGTATGGATTATCTGAAAGACTTGTTAAATAATCCATAATTGTCATTTCAGATGTTTTATTTATTTAATATTGGTAAAACTTAAAATTATTTTCAAATTGGAGGATTATGGTTGCAGAAATTTACTTCACGGAATATTACAAAATTCGCAGTTGTTATTTTAAAATAATACATATGTTATGTAAATTAAACTATTAAGAATTACTAATTGGAATTGATTATAAAATTTATGCACATTGCACAGCTGATAAACACAAATAATACTATAGTGAGTTATTGCGTTCCTTTGAATTTTTTTGAGTAGTTCAATGTAGTTGATGAGAAGAATTAACTGAACTCTAAAGTCTAAACCTTCTACACCAATTTATTCTTTCAAAAAAACCAAACAAAAAATCAGCGTGTTTTATTGTTATTTTTTAAAAATTTTATGGTTCAATCAAATTAAAAATTATACTTCATTCATATTTTATATTGAAATATGGGCTTGCTTATTAACATTAGCTTGCTAGTTGCTATGGTGAATTTTAATTGAACAATATTTGAAATCTTAAAAATTTAACCAATAACTTAGGCAAAATTACATTTGGAAAATTTATTTTATACACAAAAAACAATTCAACCGTCAAAAACCATCTGTTGAAAAAAATTATTTTTTTTATATACATTTACTCAAAAAATTGTTAAAAAAGTGTTTTCGCTATAAAGAAACTATCCTCGATATTTTAAAAATATACTTTATCAAATAACATCCCAAATTTTCCAAATTTTGTGAAATTATCCCCGGTAAATGATATTTTCTGTTCTTGTCATATGCATTGAGCTCTCATATAAAATAATGTCATTTAATGTTATCTTCCTTTTTAGAGCCGATAAAATTTTTAAGATTTTGAATATTGGTCAATTAAAATCCACCTTTTCATGATTGGATGTCAACAGTCAATACTTATCTATGTATTAAAATATTTTTCATTTTGATTTTTAAATAATTTATTTATGAATTATGATAGAAGTATGAATTATTTAAATAATAATGGTCTGTATGTTAACTCGCATATTTATATAAATTTATCCAAATTCCTGTATGTTTACTTTTCTATTTGCACACTCTTTACAAAATTTTTGAGAAAAATTAAGAGAATTTTATGTTTAAAACGTGACGTCAGAGGTCTCTTTTAAATAAATTTTTGCAAATGAAATTTCTATTTGGAAAAATTTGTAAAAATTTACTGTCAAATTTTTGTTGTTGTTTTAAATGTCAATAAATATTATTCATATAAAAAGTAGTATACCTAAAATAAATAAAAAGTTGTATACGTTACCTGAAAACTTATTTATATAACTTTTTACCGACAAAAACACCAAAACCACGAAAAATTATTTAATATAATTTTTTTCAACAAAAACATTCAATAATTTTACAAAAAATTTCAGAAAATTACTAAATTAATTCAAATTTACAAAAATCTCATAACCTAAAAATCACTTAATTTTTGACATAAAAAAATTTAGATAAATTTATGCAAATTTTGCGTAATTCTACTTTTGTTTGCAAAAGAGAACATTCTAACTATTCTCACAGAATTTTATGATCACGTAATTTTTCCTCGCGTTTGCAAATTTTTGCAAATAAAAGTAAACATATACAGTAACGGTATATGTTGAATGAGTATCAGTCTTACAGTTTTTGATGATGAGATGTTGCTCTAGTTTCAATTTCTTCTGAGCTGTAGTTGATATTCTTTAGACATAATTTTTTTAATCCGATTTTCTTTAACCCTCTGTAGCCCAGGTAAATTTAAAGATAGACCCCTCTTCTAGAACAATTTGTTTCCTAAAATACTCCAAGGAATCACCCCTTAAAAATTTTTTGCTCTAAACCGGACCACCCTGTGTACAGACCTATTAAATTGCAATAGTTCTCATTTCTCATTTTGAGTTTTATTGCTCTTGTCTATGTATTTGTGAAGTATATTATATCTATATATCGTGCATGCGGGCATATAATTTTTTATCTCCAAATTCTCACTCGTTGTCAACACAAATATTCTCATCGCAATCGTAAATTTAGTTTCTTGGCTAGAGGTGAGAGGCAAAGAAAAGAAAACACATCTGTTGGTTGACAACGTCTAATAAAGCTTAATTTCCAAGAAAGTGTTGCAACAAAATTGAATCTTTGTCTATACACCATAGATATTTATAAGAATACGATTGGCAGCTTGGTATTATTAACACTTTTTCTATAATTCATACATCGTCATATACATACTAATTAAATACATTATCTACTCTAATGTATTATCATTTAATCATTAAATGTCAGTTTCAGTAAAAAATATATACAATTTGTTTTATATTATTTTGTTCTACAACAAGAAAGAGCTAAAAGGAACGCTCCAATATTGAAGCTTGAGAATAGTTGGGTTTTTAAGGCTCTAAAGGAAGAACACCAAAAGATTGATGAAATAAGAGGTGCCAACGTTGCTACTTCGGTGTATCCCAACAACAAAGCTCCTATCCCAAAATACCAAGGTACAATTATACAAAAGAGTATGCACTTGGTATCCTTGAGAAAAAACTCTTTCTTCGCATTTATGATCCTGTGTCTGACGAAGAGGTTTGGTGAATAAGCGATAATACCGAACTATACCAGCTGTTCTAGGACATGGACCTAGCAAAAAAAGTCGGAATATGCTAGGTCATGTAGAGCGTATGAATGAAAATGTTCCAGCTAGGAAACTCTTTGAGCCCAAGCTCCGTGGAACGCGTCGTCGAGGGAGGCCACAACGTCGTTGGAGAGATAAAGTATCGACAGATATGAAAAAACTTCAAATCACCAACTGAAGAGATTCCGCTCGTGATCGAAGTCAGTGGAGGATAATTTTGCGTTAGGCTCAGGACCTTCAAGGTCTGTAGCACCCAGTAAGTAAGTAAGTAATATTCCACTTAGATTTAATCATGGCATTTGTTTAATTTCGCTCCAAAATAGAAATAGATTTTTTTTGTTACTTTTTTATTACTTTTTATTTTCTAGAATCGAATTTCTAAGGGGCATATTTTGACAAAAAGCATGGAATAGAAACATTTTGCGCCTAAGTATGAATTTTGATCACGTTTATATATGGGAATTAACATGATTTATTGAAATAGTAAGAAGTAAATCAATTTTAATTTAGAATATAAACAAAACCTCATCTTTAGATTTTTTTTTTAAAAAGTGAAAAAGTTTTTACTCGGTTTGCTTCTAAGCTACACAACTGTCCATCTACATATTTACCTATATAAGCTTATGTTTTATAATATTATATTATGTAATAGAAGGGTCAGTTAACAAAAAACAAAAACTAAATAGGTACAAAAATATATATTCACAAATTGTTCAGATGACAATAAACAATTTATTGACAAATAGTTAGGAAAATTGCCCATAAATTGATAACAATTTATTGACAAAAGTGATTGATCACAACTTATTCCCAAAATGTTGAAAAATCACCTTACCCATAACCTTGCCGACAATTTTTCAATAAAAAATTAGCGAAAACAGAAAAAATAATTTAGAACTGTTTCATTTGATTCGGTTTAACCAGTGGGTTTAAGATGTTTAAATGTGCATTTTCATCATCATTAAGTCTAGATATTTTTGATTCGTTAATCCTAAGGGTGGAGTTATTAATATAATAAAAAGTCAGAATATTAAATTGTTTTTTTGATAAATTTTTTTATTTAATTTTGTTCATTCATTTTTTTTCTTATTTTTTTTTATTTGTTATTTTGAAATTTTACATTTAATAATATTTATTTTTCGATACTAATTTATTTTGTTTTTATAAATTAGAAATTTGTTCATATAACTTTCTTTATTTTTTTTTTTTGTATATATATTTTATTATTTTTTTTTTATTTAAATTATTTATGATTTCTTTATCAGGCCCTGTATTTTATAAAATTTCTGTGCAAATATCTTTTTGTTTTTGTTTTTAATAATTGTTAATTTTATATGTCTGTATTTAAAAATTTATTTTATTATATTTTTTTTTTTTTTTTTAATTTTCACCATCTATTATTTTAATAATTTATGTTTTATTTTTCTTTTGTTTTTGTATATGTTAAAGTATACATTGCAGTAAATAGACAGAGACGACTATTATTTATTAATAATATTGCATTACATAAAATTAATTTTTTTTCAGTTATAATAAAAAAAAAAAAAAAAAAATGTAGAATTTATAATATGTATCCATAGCATGTTAATTAATATGAAATAGTTAATTAATTTACTAATTGTGAATACATAACTATTTTTACATGAATTGATGAATTTTTTGGACATATCATTTATTATATATACTGATATATGTACATTATGTGATTATACATTATTTAAAATGTATCCTTATTATTATACTACAACGTATACTTGAACTGTCGTTTTATTCATATTTATGTATATATATACATCTCTATATATATATATATATATATATATATATTACTTTGAATGTTTTTGCTTTTCAATTTAATTAATACTTCGCTAAAAATAAATTACCTAAACTCTTTTTTTTTTTGTTGTTATTCTTTTTTGAAACATTTTTGAATAAATTTTCTTCATCTTACATAATTATTTATTCACTTTCACTATATAATTGTTATATTTATATTACAGTCTAATTTAAAATTATAATAATTGAAAAACGTTTTATATATATACATATATATTTATACACATATATATATTCTTGTTTTCGCTAAAAAATGTAAAAAAAGAATTTGGTTTCTTATAAAAATTTGGTAAATATACCGTTATTTCTTATTTTTTTATAGTATTCATAATTTATTTATTTATTTTCTTTACGTACATATACATATGTATATGTAAATTAGATGGTAAGTCTGATGTCATATTACTTAGAAAAATAATACTTTATAATCATTTTATATAACAATATTTTAAACTTAAAATCATAAATTAAATTTTTTTTTTTTTTTTTATTTACTTTAAATTTTATTTTGTTAATAAATTTTACAGAAATTACAACGATAAATAGAAAAATATAAATAAAAAAATGTAACAGATAAAAATGAGTTTATGAAAATCAACAAATTAATAATTAATTAACATATTACATAGGTATCTTACATAAAATTATTATTTACATATTATATTATATATATATATATATATATATATATATATATATATATATATGTATTATACATATATATATATATGAGTTGTGTGGAACAATGATTATCAACTAAAATATATTTTATATAATATAATAAGCTTTGATAGAAGGTTGCCCTATTTTTAAATTAAATTGAATACATTTAGAAAAGAAAATATAGATAAGAGAGTTTTAAACGTGAACAGAAAAATTATTAACCCTTTCGTTGCCGAATTATAGTACAATGAAATTGTTTTCCTTATGTTAACTTCTTACCAATGCGGAACGAAAATAAATTTAATTCTAGAAATTTTGCTTAAACTTATATTATCTATATCCGTTATAAAATAATTAAGGTATAGTGCAAGAGTTAATGTTAACGTTGTAATTAGAATGTAAATAAATATAGGAATAGTAAATTAAATATGTTAGTTATAGGAAAAATAAATTTTTAAGTTTGAAGATAAATTTCAAGATATTCCATTTATTATTTTTTTTATTTGCTTACTTATTTTTATATTTCAAATTCAAATATGTGCAAGCAACACTCTTCACAAGTTATTTCAGATACTAAAATAACACTAAATGACAATAATTTAAATTTGCAATGAACAATAATACCAAATTTTAAATTATCAATTAAAAATATGCAAATTCATTATGTATTAATAATAAAAAATTAAATATGCGATCCACACATTTCATTAATTAGAAATATTTCGAGAGGACAAATTCAAAGACACAAACCAATTCGTCAATTCAAATTTAATGACAAATTTATATATGAAAAAATATGTCACAATTAGAATTTGTCAATTTATTAGGCACATATCAAAAAGGGTGAGATGACTAATTGAATTTGAATTGACAAATGTGAAATTTGACTTGGTTTGCGTTTTGAAATTAGCCAACTCAAATGTTTTCTAATTAATGGCAAGTCAATTGTAATTGAAAAACATTTAAATCAAAGATAAAAATTGTCAATTTAAATTATCAAAAATTGTTCATTTAGGGTATAGGTAGAGAATTAGAATTAGAAATTAGATTTGTCTTTCATTAGGCACACATTCTAAGACTCTTTGACAGAAATGTACTTATATTTGGGCGTTATAAATATCATAACAATTTTCACTTTTAGTTCATTTATATCAAAATACGGTTATTATCATCATTTTATTAAAAGGATAAAATAGACTTTGTTTTAGACTTTTTATGTTTCCGTCAAAGGTAAAAATTTGAAATCATATTAATTATAAAGAATTTTCTATTATAGAGAGCTCGTCTAACTAGCTCAAATTTAGTTTAAAATATCATTATATAATAATATATTGTACTAAATTAAAGAAAGTTAAAAAAGAATTGAAAAAGAAAACAAAAAATAACGTATTAATGAAGTAATTTTTTTTTAAATGAATTTAAAATATATGTATTTTGATAATTTAGTCCTATTTGATAATCATTCTATTCGTTGCCAATCTGTATTTCCAATTAATTGAAATTTATTGATTTCGTATTAAAACTGAATCTAAATGAATTTATTCAAGAATATTGGTATTTTTCCATTTTTCAATTTCTCTTAAAGTAATTTTCAATGCCTATAGTCTAACTAGCTTTATTAACAATAAATTGGGGCTACAACTCTTTTGAAAACTTCTTTCTTTCTGATATTTTCAAATAGTCAAATAGTCAATCTATATTTTTTGTTTTAATCAATGAAACTATTTGAAGATATCATCATCGTCTATATTTTTTAATACATATGTAATAATTTTCTATTAAATGGTGCCGATTCAACAAATTTTCCATATTCAATAATGATATTTTATTGCCCAAATCACAATAAAGTAATGACATTAATTTTATAATTAGAATTACTTTTATATTGCAGATATTTGTATAATTTATATTTGTGACTATGTATGTGACATTTTTTTTTTACAATTATTTATGAAATTTTACAAATAAGCGCAAAAATTAAATTGCAAAATTTAATCGTGGCTCACACTACTGTAAGAAATGGCTTAAAATATTTTGACTGCACATTAATGTGCAGTGGAAATATTTAATTAAGTTAAAATGTTGTACTGAAATGTTAATTTTATTTTTTGTACAAATACTACATATAGCTGTAAGCATTGGGTTCCATAGTAAGTATACGATAGTATATAGAACATTATTAGGAACAGAATTAATAAATTTTTTTTTAAATAAATAAATAAAACTATTTAAATAATTTTATTTTGTATGTTGTATTTTAGAAAAAGATATTCTTCGACCACAGAAATCTCGATTGCTATTTGAGATCAAAGTAAGATGATGCCAATCAAAACGAAGCAAATCGAAATAATTTTTTCTGTATATTTTTCTTTCTACATTATTTTTATACGCATTTAGGACTAGTCACAAATCCTGGTATAATATGATGTTATTATTATTTCGATAGCAAAATGAAATCCAATTTTAATCAAAGTATAATTAATTTTATTTAAATATAGAAATAAAACTTTGGTGAACACTTGGAATTTTATAACCATATCACTATATGTAATTAAATCATATTATTATATTATATATAATATGTAGGAATATTTAAATATTTTAGAATTGAATTTAAAAAATAAAAATTCATGAAATTTAATAAAAAAAAAAAATTAACAAAACTATTTGGTTCTACTTGAAACAATTTCAAATAAATAAAATTAAAAATTTTAAGATAAATGTTTCGTTACATTTTAATTTATTAATATAATGTCTGTGTTGATTAATTGTCATCAGAACTCTTACAACTCAGATATCAGTTCAGATTGATCAGTTCGATTGATGTAATAACAATTCATTAATTTAATTGGTGATTGGTGATCGATTTCGTTTGTTACACAATGTTGTAACACATTTAGAAGATTATGAAACAATAACGGAGTCGTTTAACAATCGAAATCGATCAAAATATTAATTAAAATGTAATAAAATACATATTATGTACATACCTAAAATTTGTAATTTTAATATTAAATTGAATTTAACTAATATTGATTGATCGTTGAAATGCTTCATTCAATCTTAAATAAAAAAATTTATGCATTAAGTAAAAAAATTTACATTGTCATTAAATATTTGAAATTAAAAATTAAAAAAATTTAAAAATTTATAAATTAACCTTATAAATCGGTTATTTTGACACTCTATTCTAACACTCATTGGTGATTTATTGAAACTTCCATCTTTCATCTGATAAACAAGTTAGAGTTTTTTTTTAAAACTTATATCATGATGACGACGGTAGGATTGATTGTACAATAAAATTGATGGTGAAGAAATGAAATATAACTTAAATGACGGAACTCGCAACCCATCACAAAGAAAATATTATCTTTGTGTCATTACAATTAAGTTTTGATGAAATGAAGAATAATTTTTATTACTGGCTGGGCTGCACTTGCACAACAGTAAATAGAAAAAAAAAAGTCAAAAATAAATAAAATTTAAAACAAAGAGGGTTCGACATCAGATTAGGTATGTTAAATTTGACTTCTGTTGAGAGTCTTGTGACCAGTGATTGTGCTGTGAAAACCAGAAGAGAGAGTGAGAGATTAAATGAATGTTTGAACAACGTACATTGATGGTAATTTATGAAGGACGCAAATCAGTATATAAATACATATTTTTGTTATAAATATTATTATTAATTAACTGATCTATATTAATGCAGTACAATAAGAATTTATGTATTTTAAAGATATATTAAACAGAAAAAATAGTAATAATAGAAAAATAATAATAAATTAATTTAATAATATAAAAAAAGAATACGATTTTTCTAGAATACGTAAGTTTAGTATAATATGTGTATTAATAATTACATAACAATTTAAAAAAGATTTTCTATATTATAATTAATATATTTCATAAATTATGTAGTAATGATTTTTCAAATATATAATATAATAATAGATAAATAGTAATGTTATTATTTCTTAACTTAAATTTTTATTTTATATTTTTTTCTTAATTTTGAAAATTTATTTACAAGTTTTTTAATTTTATTTATTTTTCTAATTGAAAGTAATGTCTAGGTTCTTAGTATCAAAATAAAAAATTTACGATATTTATATATATATATATTTATATAAAGTTTTTTTTTTTGTTTTTATATTTTGAAATGTATTATTGTAAAAATTTTTTTCTTTAAATTACTTAAAAATGGTTTCTTAGATATAAAGCAAATGAATTGAGTGGAAGTTTTTGTGTAAATTGAGTTTTTTTTTTAATTATAATATTTACTTATAGAACTAAGTTTGTTCGCGTACAAAAATTTGCAAAAGCTTTTAAATTTAGAGAATTATTTCATTTAAATGGGAGAAGAAGCATTCAAATTTGAGTTAAAAAATGTAATAAAAATTCTGATTTTGAAATAAAAGGTACGCGAACGGTTCTTTGTTTTTTTTTGTGCAAAAATGGAAAATTAGTTTTTTAATGTTTTTTAATACTTTTGATGTCTCAAAATATAGCAACAATAAAAATGTATGTGAAATTGAAATATTTTCAAAAAAAATTTATATGAGAGTGTTGTTAGTATTTGCACGTTTTTATTCTTTTGAAATCTCTCTGAAAAATAAAAAAAGAACAATCAAATTCTTAGTAGACAAAAAAAATTTTTTTACTAAAACTTCATGAAATTTTATTAAAATATATCAAATTTTTTGTACGGGAACAAACTAATATTATGAAATTTTAAAAACGAATTATGAAAACGGCAATAGTTTTAATAGGCTCAAATAATTCAAATAAAAAAATATACTGTTTATAATGCATATTTTCTGGACTAGTCACAACAAACGCTGATAAAAGAATTGTTTTACTTCCGAAATATTAATATTTGTAAAATAAAAAAAAATTATTGGTAAAATGAAATTTGATTTTTATTTAAATTAATATTAAATACATCATTAAAAATAAATTCGATTATGAAAATTAATATTTACGTATCATTTTATAACATATTTTATATTTTCGATAAATTTGAAGTTAAAAAGTTTATAAATAAGGGTATTTAAAATATATAATAAAAATTATTTTACTTTTTGATCGTTCTGTATACGTAAACGCCGGTACACTTTTTTGTTCTCCTCAAATTTATATATTGTTTTGAAAGAAATTTGAAAAACTAATAACATTTGAAAAAGCTTTATTTAATATAAGAGGTATTTACATTTATTTGGTTATGCTCATAAATTTTCTTAAAGGATCAGTTTAATACTAAAATTTTCTTATACCAGGATTACCAAAGATATTCTCATTATATGTCATTCATAATATGTAAATATATATCATGGAATTCCGTCATATTTCCTATAAATGCGGTTACAGGACAATGATGATGATAATATATCATGTATTTATATAATATATATATATATATATATATATATATATATATATATTCATTATATCTTTGAAACATGGCATCATGGGAGCTTTTCAGAACTATTGCCATAAAATCTTAAATAAATATACCCAATTTTTGATTGTTATTACACGGTAGAAAATCAATTGAGAAATTGATAATCAGAGAGTGGCATTTTGTAATGTGGTAATTACTGATAAAGTTTGACATTTTTAGTTGATCATTTGTTTTTGACATTTTGTAAGTAAATTATTTTTTGGATACTAAAGTTGAGAGTAACAAGTTTTTTTAGTTGTCACCAGCCAAAAAAAAAAAAGTAAATGTAAATATAAAAATATCAAATACGTCAAATTATTAAAGAATTTACATAAAAAAATTTAATTGTATTTTATGTTATTATTTTATTTATAAATATTTAAATTTTATTTTATATTAACATAAAAGCAATAATTTCGTAAATAATAATCAAATAAAATATTAACAAAAAAATTTTCACTATCACATAATTAAATCTATTTACAAAATGAACAAAAAAATTTGTGACTATATATGTATTTGATAACCACTAATCATTTTACAAAATGCCACTTTAGGGTTAAATTAAATTTTTTTTTTTACATATTATAATAACTGTTTATTTTTTATTTCAAATTTTATATTTATTTAATTATTATTTTTTTGTTTTGCACACTTCAAATAAGTATAAACAATTATTTGGATGATGTTGTGTATGTATCATATATATGTGGTTTGTTCTATCTAATCTAGGATGTGGATTATACAGAACAAACAACACAAATAACATTAAAGTAATCGCATATAGTGCGTATGTGTATAAAATGTGTGGCAAGGAATTTGATTAAAATCATAAAAATTAATAATTATTAAATTTAATTCCGTATGAGAGCTAACTATTTTATTATTATTATTATTATCATTATTATTATTATTGTTATTATTATTATTATTCTTATTATTATTATTATTATTATTATTATTGTTATTATTTTTATTATTATTTTTATTATTATTATTATTATTATAATTATTATTATTGTTGAAGTATTAGGTTGCCAAATCAAAAATTGATAATATTAATCTATGCTGAGATTATATGCTTAAATTTTTGGTATAAAGTTTACATTTCTTATGAACTGATCGAATAAAAATTTTTCTAATATTTTGAAAATATTCTTCAGAAATAGGTACATAGACATACATACATAATACATATTTCTAAGTTTATCAATTCAGAATGTCTTTAGAAAATTATATATTTCTAAAATAGGATTGTTTCAGGATAGTTCTTTAATCCTAATATTTTGTACTGTGTACCTCAATCGCATAGAGGGATTCTGGCAATGAGGTCTTAGTACTAGTGGTCATCTCAAATAACCAACAATAACAAATAGGTATCAGAAAAGTACAATTAAGTGTTAATTGGTTTTTCATGGTAATTGGGGTGGTTACTTTTCCAACTACGTGTACTGTACAATATGTACTCTGAAAAAAAATTATTTTGTATATATGAATTTGTTTAAATATTTTTATTATTCAAATGAAGTTATTGGTTTATTTTATAGTTAGGATCATGAATTGTGTTTTATCAATTTGAAAGAAATTCTGTGATGAAAAACTAGAATAAAATATTTTGAAATTATTTGTAATCAATTGTCGGAAACTGGTACTAGTTATTTGCATTGTTGTTTTTTATTTTTATGCAATTTTCAATTGCTATGAATTTAGGAAAAATTACTATTTGAAAGTATTGAAATTTATTAATTAAAACCTAAAGAGTAGTGTTTTTATTAATTTTATAATATACAATTTGTATAACAGTTTTTTTTGTTTGATATATATATAGATATATACATATAAATAAATGCGAACTCTTTTTTTTTTTAGTGCATCAACTATATCATTCGGATTGTTGTGGATCGGTATATGAATTTATTAAGTAATGGAATTCTCGATAGTTGGTTGTTATTGTTATTCTATATAGTTTTTCCCAGATAATATTTACTCATATTAGCGTCAGATTAATATTAGAATTGAAAGTCTTCCTTTTCTATATGTATTTTATATGTATATAATTATATTTTATTTAATACTGAAATTATTTAAAAATTTATATTTCATATTTATTAAGTATTTTTTTCTGAAATCAAAATAATTAAAAAAAGTTAATTTGTTATTGAATAATTATTTGCATAATGTTATTTGAAGGATACATCTTATATTTTATCTATTTATATTACGTATTATATATATATTTATTTTTGTTTTATTTTAATATTTTTTGAACTATTTTATTTATTTATGTCATATACTTTTTTATTTTATTAATTTTTTCAAATTAAAATTTCATACCATTATCTAGTGTTTTTTTCTTACTTTTAATTTCAAAATAATAATTTTTAGTGGAATTTTATATGGCCATAAAATCTTATGTCTGTTAACAAGGCTTAAATTGAAATAAGATAATTTAATTTGTAAAGGCATACAAAGCCGGTGAACGATTTTTCTCTTGTGACTGTATGTGATATTATTTATTTGGTAATTGGTGTTCTTCATTTTGTTTTTGAATAAACTGAGCAAAGTAAACAAGCATTGGGTGTTGTGTTGTTCTCTTCAAATATGTAAATAAAAAAAAAAAAAAAAAAAATCGTAGGAAAACGAAATACTCATAGAAAAGTTTTTATTGATTACTTTATTCACTTGAACCTATAATTTTAGACTATTTAAATCAATTTAAATTACTAATCACTAATTTTTATCGCTTCTACATTAAAAATGTTATAAACATGTAATAAGTAAGAAGAAATTTCTATACTGCATATTTCGAAAGTATGTACTTATATATTATGTATGTATTTATGCATGTAGTTTGATATTCGTGATAGTAACATAAAACGAATAATAACCGATCGATCCACCATACATTGAATAGATCAATTATGATGATTTGTAACAGGGTTACATACTCAAATCACATGTTACAAAATAGTAAAAAACTTCATTATACAATATCAACAAGCATTACTAAATTTGGCATTTCTCTCTTAACATAATTTTAGCAAAAAGAATACCTTTTTTATGTGAATAATTTTTTTTCCATAGAATTCATATGAATTGATAACATTTTTATGGCATACTTTATAATTATTTGATTTTTGTCTATTTGTATCATTTAAAGCTGATAAGAACTTAGGAACCATATAATATATATATTTTTTGTTATTATTTATATTTGCAACCTGTTCCTAATTAGGACAATAAACAAAACAATAATATAGATTTGACTATAAAATTGCAGGACATGAGGGTGGAGAATCCAATAATGATCCTAAATAACATTTTAAACATATATTAAAAATATAATATATTGTACAAACATTTTATTTTTATGTTCATATTAAATTATAGCGTACATAAAATGTAGGGTTACATTGTATTAAATCAAACAACTACGTTCGAATAACGATTATACAGAGAGTTGTGTAGTGGAATTGAAACACTCAAAATATCGTTAGATATTTAAAGAAGATCCTGCCACTGTTTCTAATATTCATTTTAAAATGTTCAGAGTTTCATATTTTATAAAATCAAGATAAAAATGAATTACATACTTATTCAATACGAAAAGTTATTCAATGAAGTATTTCAGAAATTTATATAATTTCTTTTTCTTGAAAGTGTAAAATAAATAAATTGTAAAATATTTTGTATATATCATGTAAATCTTGTCTTTTTAAGTTATTTACATTCTTTGAGTTAAATTGTTTTGCAGCGATAGTATAAATTTTTTTTCAAAATTTTATTGTTTATGGTGATGTTTGTGCTGAATGATTTTGCACAGCACTGTCGCTGTGACACTGTATCAACTGCTACAAAACCATAATTTCCACTAAGAATAATTTCAGTAAAGATAAAAACATATAGACGCAATAAAACCATTGATTACAGATTTATTAACTATATATATTATATATTTTGACCAATATTATGGTGATCTAGATAATGAATTTGTACTAGGTTTTGAAAACACAAAATACAGAAAATAAAACGTTAAAAAAGAAATTCTCTTTTTTAAATACACATATTTGGATATTGAAAAGCTATGCATAGAATTTAAATCCCATGTTTTCGTTATTGTTAGAAATATAAAATAAATTAATAAAATAGGATACTCAATAAATATTTTTATTAAATTCGCTGAAATCATAATTTTTAATTAAATTATGTTGTAAGAAATTACTTCAAAAATATACTTTTAAATTTAATTATACAATACAATTGAAATCTAATTTAAAAATGCATATGGATGTCTATAATAAATGTGGTGTGGTATATTATAATAGTCCAAAATATTTCGAACTTAAGCCTAATAGTTAACTTTTGTATATATATTTAATGCTGTTTATTTTTTCATTTTTTTTATTTTTTTATTGAAATAAAATTTAAAAAGTATTTTTTTTTTTTGTGTTTTTGGTTTTATTAAAATGATGAACACATTTTGCGTTAATATAGTTGCGATTTATCCATTATATTATTTTATGTAAGTATATGTATTTGTTTTTTTTTTTGTTCTTGTTATTAATCTATTTTACTTTGAATTTTATTTGTGGAGATAAAAAACCAAAGTAACAACAGAAAAATAATTTATTTTTTAATAAGTTTTGAATTGTAATTATATATATTATATCTATATATATATATATATATATATATATATATATATATATATATATACATACATATATATATTATATATTTATTAAATTTTACTTTATTAAAACACTTTAAATATATAGGTACTATTGTATTAAACGTGTGTATTTTTTTAAAATTCAAATTTAAATTTGTTTATTTGTTTATATTGTGTTAATAATAATTATTTGATATTTTGATAGATCACCACATAGAGAGTTACAGTTATATTTAAAAAAATATATTGATAATATATTATTATTATTATATTTATAAAATAATGCATTAACCAAAGTTATTCGATTCAGTGATATTTATTTTGTAAAAACAAAACAAAACTTTAATTTAAATTTAAATTTTATTAATTACATTGTGTGGGTGTGTGTATTTTAAAGTAATTCATGTTTTATAATATATCTATTTTCTATATTATATAATATTATAATATAGTTTCGGTATTTTATATGATGTTTAGACATTTCGTTTAATGTTGATTTTATATATTTTATATACATATTTTTTATAAGTATTTTATTTCCCGGTTTTTATTATATTATTTAAGTTAATTATAGGTCACATTAAAATATTGTCTAAATTGAATGCTTTAAAGTGAAGTGAAGTAAATTAAGTAAATAACGTAATTAAATTAAGAAAATCTTATTTCTGAATTTGATTCGAACTGTTCGAACTGATTCGAACAGAAACTATTCGATTATTTAGAACTTGTTCGAAACTTTTATTGACAGTATTTAGTATTCATTAATTCGGATTGAATATACTTATATGTACATATATGTATGTATTTATTAACTAAAAAAAATTAATAGAAAAAAATAATGTAAAATTTAACAAAAATTATTAGAAAAGAAATGTCAATATTATACAAATTTTTTTTTTAAAAATGTTATACAAAAATTTCTTTACTAAAATGTTTTACGAACATTTCATTAAAAAACGTAAAACAAACATTTCTTTAAAAATTGATTTTCACGAAAAAAATAAATAAAAACAAATTTGAAAAAAAACGTAGGTTATGTTGTAACTTTTATAATAATAAAATACCCGTAAATTCAATTTTAGTTTAACTTAAGGTAAATTTATTATTGACGATTTGCGTATCAATACTTACATGTAGATTACATAATACAATTATGATTTATTTTTTGTAATAATTATTCCAACGAAAATTTCATTCGACATCTTTTAATTATAAAATTACATTTTGAAATTCTGTTATTATTTCGGTCATTTAGAAAATTTCTTTGTCTTGTTATATGGAAGTATTATATTTCGGTTATATCATTGATTGAGAATACTATATATATATATATATAGTTTAGTCAGTATATTCTTAATAAATGCAAATGGGTATATTTAAATAATTTCTGGTTATAATTTTATTTATATAAAGGATTTTGAAAATAACTGAGTTTATTTATTTAAAAATAAATACTTGAATATGATAATAATGAATATTTCACAGTACATACATATTTCAACTTATGAATCAGATCAATTTTCTGGTAAATTTTTTTGGACTTAAAAAGAGGAATAAATTTTATATTTGTTACTCTTATACATATTTATAATTTAATTTATTAAATTAAATTTTTTCGTTTCAAAATGCGGAAGAGAAAAAAATGTATAATTTTAAACATTTATGATATTGCTAAAATGTTTAGACATTGTACAATATACCGAATAATTTATATATATGTACATATATTTTTTATTATTAAAATTAAATAAATGTATGTATTGTTTAATTTGATATATAAAAATAACTATACATATAGAAAGTAAAACAAAATAAATTGTTTTAAAACAAATTATTAATATTCAAAATAAATTTTTTTTGTTTTTTTTTTTTAGAAAAAATTTATATAAAATATTTAAGTATATTTATGTATATAATAATATAAATTATAAAATATTTATTATATTTAATAAAATACAGAATTAATATACAAAAAAAAGAAAACGAGTGAAATATTTTAAACATTATATTTTTTTTGTTGAGACGCATGTGCATGTGAGTGATATTTAAAAATTAATTTTTATATTTCTTTATTTTAAATATTAAAGTGGTATTTATTTTGTGTTTTGGATGTGTATACGGATGTTGTATGAAATTTTAATTTTATTTTTATTCTTATTTTTTTAACTATTTTTAACTTTTATATAATTTTCTTAACAATTACAATATTTATTCGCGTTCTATGAAATAATAATAATAATAATAATAATAATATTAAATTTTCAAATTTTTATATTATAATTTATTTTTTAAATAACTACTTTTTTTTTTTATTTTCATTCTGATAACCGTTCATAATCTATACTACATATATATATATATATATATATTATATGTATATGTATATTTGTAAATTTATTTTTATAATAATTATAAATATTAATTATTTATATTTATTAATTTGATTTTTTTTTCTTTTATTGTTTTCTACAAAATACATTATATTTATTTATCTATAAACTTTTCATCATAAATTTAACGAACATTTTTTTTTTTTTTTATTTTTTTTTTTTTTTGTATTTTCCTTTTATTTAACTTTTACTCATGATTTTCTGTAATTTCTGTTTTCTTTATGTGAATATTGTTTTTTTTTTGGTTTTTTTTTTTTTTTTTTAATAATATATTCTATTAATTTTTTTTTTTTTTAATTATTAATATTATTTATTTATTTTTTTTTTTAAATTAAATTACTCTTAAAATTAATTATTTTATTCTTCATCCTCTTCCCTGAAGAGATATGTGCTCCAGTAGACCAAATTAAATAGGGCGAATACTAGTGGAAATGTTATTCGTGAAATAACATCGATTCTCTTCGATCTAGAACATTGTCTTAGATAAATATTTATAATTAATTAATTAATTAGATAACTAGAGATTAGCTTTTTGATTTGTGAAATTTTTTTCATTTTCATATTATCATTTACATGTTTGTTTGTTTTTGTTTTTTTTTGTGGATAATTCATTTCTTTCATTTTTTTTTTATGGTAAAACTTTCAAAAAGTGATAATTGAAATAATAATAATAAAAAAATAAAATAAATAAATCGCATTATATATAATGTTATTTTGAACGAATATTTAATTTCTGCGACAACCTGCACCACAAAGATTAATATTTTATAGTTTGCAGGCATTTAACCGTTCCGTGATATGAATAATTCAAATAAATTTTACATGAGTTCCTAACCAAATTTGTCACTTAGACATTGGAAAATCCATTGTTTAGGTTCATAATTTGATTAGGGATAAAAATTTTTGAATAACAGAACAGTTAACAAAAAAAAAAAAATAAATAAATATGATAATTATTCTGATCATAATAAGCTCTACAATTGTTTATAATAATGTATTCAATCAAAAACTAGGTGACTGAAGTAATAACATGCAGTTTCTGTAATTGATTTATTTATTATTTAGATTTGCAGAACTTAGTTTTGAAACAAAATTTGATTTAAGTACATTTAAATTATCACATTTAATTTATTTGTATTATGTACTGTTATATGTATTCAAAGTGTTAAGTACAGTTGTATTTATATAATATGTATATTTATTTTATTACAGTACTGTCTTAATATGTTTTGTATAATAATCCATTAAATTCTGATTTATAGTTAGAATTTAACGTTTTGCTTATTTAAAAATTTAATGACAGTTATAAAAAAAATATACATAACATTATTTGACAGGCTTTAGACGCAAGAAATAATATTTAAAATTTTATTAAATAATAATAAAATTTTAATTACTTTTTAAAAGTTTTTTCCATTTTTTTCTTTTTATTGTAAAAAAAAATTATTAAATTCAAAAAAAAAAAAAATATATATGGGTTAAATTTTATATAAAATTCAAATTTATATTTTACAATGTTATTGTCTTTTAGAATAATTAAAGAAGAATTAAAAAAAGTATGTTTATATTAAATTTGTATAAGTAAAGCTTAAATTTTGATATTTTTTAATTTTTTTTTGGGAATGGAATAAAAATAAGTGGAATTTTTTATGTTTTTTTTTATATTATGTTGATTAAAATAAAAATTGATATCCCGTTTAAATATTTGCTGATACCTAGTAAATATGAGAGTAAAATGAATTTACGAAATTTTAAAATATTTGAATGTAAAAAAGTTTTAGCATGTCTTTAGTCTGAAGAAGAGGAGGTATATTTTTTTTTAAAACTTATTAGGTTATAGAAACTTTCATACTTTTTTAGCGTTGGGCTATAGATAAAAAGAGAAAACAATATAATATGTAGGGAAAAGGTTTAACGAGAATTTTTTTGAACTATATTTCAATTTTTGTAAATTATTTTAAGTAAAAGTAAGAGAAAGTAAGAAAGAGAAAAAAGTAGTTTTTAGTTGAATTTTTTTGTAAGACAAACACATACCTAAACCTTCTTGAGAATCTTTGAAGTCTTGTTCAAGAAATTGGATCATCCGATTGGATGATCAAATATTACTCATAAAAACTATAGCAAGCTTTGATCTAAAAAGAAACATTTGATGTGCTTGCTTCAAGTGTAAATCTAACAGTATGTAATTTATTTTGTTTTATTTAATTTTCATAATTGTAAAAATTTGCTTCTCAAAATGTTATAATTTTAACAATAAAATACGAGGTGCTATACGTTTTTGCAAAGAGCTTTGCTAACTCTGGCGGTGATCTGCATATATTTAGTTATATATTAAATATTACTTAAATGTATTACATGTACAGTATCAATGTTCATATACATAATACCAGTATAGTACGTATCATTTATACGTGTGTCGTAAATTTTGTAATTATGAAATTAAAACTATAGTAATAAATTGCCACACAAAATCAGGATATCTTTTAAAACTCCACTTATTTTTTGAATATAAAAATAACAAATTATTTTTAATTTTAATGTAATGTATAGGTATGTATATAGGGAAAAGGCCAATTTTTTGAAAATTGTTGTGTAAAGTTTTTTATTGGTATTGGTGTTGTGGTTGTGGTTGTACAAAATTTTTATTGGATAAAAATTATGTGATGTTTTTTTTTGTTTTTGTTTGTTATTGTTTTTTTTTTTTTTTATTTTAAAATGTAAATTATTAAACATTATGAAAGTAGGCAGAAAAAAAAACAAAAACAAAAAACAAAAAAACAATTTCAAGTCAAACAATTTTCAAAGTTTTTTTTTTTTTTTTATTATTATGAAATTATTAAAAGGACAAAGTCGCAAACAACAAAACAATTGGATTAAAAGTTTAAAATAAAGAAAAATAAAATTTTGTTAGTATATATTTCAATATTAATTAAAAAAAAAAAACTATTTACATTTAAACATATAACATACTTATTCCTTTTTAGTGTGTGAAGTTTTGCAGTTTTTTTTTTATTTTTATTTATTGATAGCCATTAAATTTCAAAGAATAGAATCGTAGTGAAAATATATGAATTCAAAATAATAAAATAAAAAAAAAAAAAAAATATAAAAATAAATTAAATTAAAAATTAATATTAAAATAGAAATAATAATGATGAGAAAATTAAAATTAAAAATTAATATGCAAATTAAATTATAAGTTAATAACAAAAAAAAAAAAACGAAACAAAAATTATTTATAATAAAATTAACAAAAAAAAAATAACATTTGTTTTTTTTTAAAAAGGTTTTATATATGATAAATATAAAGTTTACCAAAATAGGAAATGAGTTAAAGGATTTTATATTTGGAAAAGCATTTTTATGGTTGAAGTTTTCAATCATCATTATTATCGTGTTATGCTCCTTTAATGGGCGCATATATATATATATATATCAAATAACAAGTTTTGCCAACGTTATCAGCTTCAATTTATTATTTTAAAATATATTAAAATATAATTTAAAAATATTTATTATTTATAAGTTTATAATAATTAAATTGAATTAAATTTTAATTTTAAATAAAAAAATTTTGATTGAATTTTATTTTGGCGCTCAAGAACAAATTGAGCTAAACTTTAACATACTTTATTCACATTTAATTTTATGCATATTTTTAATTGTGTATATTCTATTTAATAGTTTTGGTTACTCTAATAATTATTGACAATTTTTTACCATAAGGCCTATAGTATATAGGTCTAACTAACTATATAGAATATAATTCTTTTAGTTAATTATCAAAAAATGTTTGTACTATAGAAAAGTTTTACATATTTGTCGGATTGATCAAAGAAGTCTACTTTGATATCATACGGAATTTAATTTTCCAGTTCTCGTTAAACTAAATAAGGTATTACTGTGCCAAAACGGAAGAAACCCCAAAAGAATCGAATATAAAAAATAATTATAAAAAGGGATTTTTGTTTAGAGTGAGTATTAGACTTTAAATAAAGCTATAATACTATAATTTGACAGATCTATTTATTTATTTATTAAAATAATATTAGAAAAGCAAACAAGTAAGCTCATATAAACTGTAGAGTGCTTATACTATACACAGTTATATAAATTAAAAAAAAGATAGCTTATTATTTAAGGTTTGATAAATTAATATGAAATTGAAAGACTTATACCAAAACAACGTTTGCAAATTGTGAAAATTTATTCAATGTACTGTTTTGCAAATAAAATAGTCAAATTATGTGAAATTTACATAATCGCTCTGAGCATCAACTTATTCGTCAAGTTATTGATAAATTTTGAACAATATTTACTCTAATCGATGCAAGAGCAAGAGAAAGATGTAAAACTATCAAACTGTTGCTACAGAAAAAAATATTTGATACTTTAAGCGAAAGTTTTACTGAAGAATTCGAATTTTTCTATTCGATGCTATTCAATTGTGTAATCTGCGAGATATAGAAAATAAAAAATCCACAATAAAAAAAAATTATGCAATGCAAAATTTTTGTGAATTAATTAAAAAAAATACTTTTTTATTAAAAATATATTTGAATTCTTCAACCATATGAAATAATGATATTTAAATTAATAAAATTAAGATGACAAGATGATATAACTGAAAAATTCTCTATATATATATATATATATATATATATAAGTTTAGTTTGAGCTCAAAATTAGACTTTCTTAGTTTCGTAATTAATTTCAAAATAAAAAAAAAATAATAATCATGTTATCTCTACTGAAAAATTTAATTTATTTATTGGAAAGCAAATTGCACATGAACAGTTCGAATATTTTCAGTTTATCATCTGAGCATTTTTATCACTCATGTTGCAAACTCTGTTCTGTACACACTATACTAATGTTTAAGAAAATTTATATGATTACATTTTAATTTTATTTTTATTTTCCAAAGAACAACGGGCAATCGAGATTAAATTGTGCACGATTCAAATAAAATTTTGTTTAGAAAATTGTCAGTATATGTATAACAAAATTTATTTTTATTTTTAAAAATTAATAGAAATTAAAAGTTTTAATAATTCAGCTATATAAATTTGATAATACAAGCACTATATGACTCAAAAATTATTAAAAGAGTTTTTGCTTCATATATAACCCTATAGGAATTATTTCGGAGAAAAACGTATATTATAATCGGCATTTATTGTTGCAGGCAGTGATAAATTAGTGCCAATACAAATAATTTTAAGAGTACAGTAAGATTTAATAAACTTTTTTTTGTACTATTACAAAGGTTATGTAATAACAAATTTAATTGATTTGAGTTGGCGCACTAGCCTAAATTGGGTTGGCTTGCCATAAAGAGTCTTGGCTTATTAACTATCATACAATAGGTTTTTTTTAAAAATTATTTTCGAATATGTGTTAATTAATTTCGAATATGTGTTAATTATATTTATATGTAGAGTAACTTTGGCCAAATAATATGGCATATTAATATAAATTATAAAAATGTATTCTAAATATGGAATAAAACTTTTAACAAACATCTAAAAACGTTTTACAACATTCATGCTATAACCGATGTTCAAAACCAAGACCTTCATGTTATTCGTCAGATGACATAAGCAATATACATGCTACGAATAATTATTAAAGGAGTATTTCGTTCATATAACACTAATAGATGTCATTAGTATACTACAGTATTGTAGTGTTGTTAGAATACCAGCATAACTCCTTAATATCAAAACATTAAGAAAATATTTGTCAGTCAATATATGAACCAATCAAAAATTTTAATGTAAAACCTGTTTTTATTAACTAATTAATTATAGTGTGACGGTTGGCAATTTGATATGCCCCTACATTTTTTTCAATAATACATTTAATCACAATTTTCATTATTAACATTTTTGAGTCGTAATTAACAGAGCTCATTTTATATAACTAAACAATTACATATATAAAACAAAAATATATATATATATATATATATTTATGATAATTTTAAATTAACGGTGATGATAACTAAAATAAATTTCTTTGAGATTTTTTGTTCAGAAAAAAAAAATATATTAAATTAAGAATTTCAGAAGCATATAATATTGTATATTATTAGAAGTTGGAATGAGTTTTTTTTTTTATAATTTTGAGAAACATTAACTTTTAAAGTCGTTTAAAAATTACATAATGATTTATGTACATTATTTATATTAAATGCATGTTATATAATTAATATAATAATTATGCATTTGAATTCAACATATTTTTATATATATGTATCGTATTTGTATATTCGTATATAGAACTAAATTAACAAGAGAATTTTACATAATATGCTCAAAAAAATTTTTAATAAAGGAAGCAGAATCTAATTTTGAAATCATTTTTAATATCAATTTTGATTACAAAAATTTTTTTTTTATTTTTTAAATTAATTTTTTATTATTTTTTTTTTTTTAATTTCTTTTATGAATATTCTGTAATCAAAATATGATTATTAAATATTTATTCAATTGTTGTTTTTTTTCGAACTGTGCTTATTTATTATTTTTTTTTTTTTAATTTAAATTCATAAAAAGGAGAACATTTAACACAGAAACATAAAATAATAACTACATTGGAAGAATTTTGTGACTACTTTTCATTTGTTAAGTAAAATTATAAAATGATATATTATTGTAATGATTATTAAAATTAATTATATTAATAATCACTTATTAATTAATTTTAATTAATAATTTTAAATAAAATTTAATTTTTATATTAGTGTATACATATTCATATTTTGTATTGAAATCATTCAATTTGATTATTTAGAGATTTAAATGAATATACATATAAAAATTCAATTTAATTTTAAAATATTAAATTTAAATAACAAAAATTTTGATTATTACAAAATTTTTAATTTGAAGTATTTGTATAGATTTTGAAATATTATCATTTTATAATTTTTCAAAGCAAATTGAACAATATTACGAACATGAAATTATAAATTAACAAACAATTATCCATACAGAAAGAATTTGAACAAAAAATAAATAAAAAAATAAATAAAAATAAATAAAATTAACGACAAACATAATATGAATAAAAATAAATATAAAAAAATTCAACATCAATAAGAAATGAAATATACATATAAATTAAATTATACAAAATAATTATAAAATTAATTTTAATTAAATAAAAACGAAAAAAAAAAAAATAATAAAATATAATTAAAAAATGTATAAAACAAAATATTTTGTTGAATTTTATTTTTTCGTTATAGTAGAAAAATTCTATTTTTTTTTTTTTTTTTTTAAAAAAAAAACAAAAATTTTTCACTTCAGCTGAAAGTAAAGTGTTGTTATTTAAGCGATTATTAAATCAAATTTATAAAATAAAATTTATTATTTATTATATGAAATTTATTTTTTGAATTTTATTATTAATTTTATTCGATTTCAAACTTCTCTTTTGAACAAAAAAAAAAAATAAAAATAAAAATATAGCTCAGGAACTCAGAATATTTGATAACATAATGTAGACAATTATATATAAAAGAAAAGAAGAAATACACAATTAATAAAATCTTCTTGTTATTTATATAAAAAATACAGTTTTATTATGTTTTTATATTTTTTATATATAAAATTTTTTTCTTTTTTTTTTAAAAACAAAAGTAAAAATAAACAAAAATGGAAATTAAATCAAAAAATAACAAAAACAAAGAAATTTAAAGTTAAAAAAATTTTGTTTTCACAATTTAAAAAACAAAAAACTGTTAAGACAGAATTTATTTACATATTTACAAAAATAAATGAAATTAAAGAAGTGGTTCGTTCATCATCAAACACTATTGAAACTCATCAGTATGGTATTTAGAAGTGTTGAACTATCTAGATCAGCACGTAGTTGGAATTTGAATCGTTTCAAACAAAATTTATAAAATATAGATTTTAAAGAAACCAATATGTGAGTTATAAAAAGTAAACGTAATTCTAACTCGGTCAGATCTAAATTTTAATAAGTGAAAAATTAATTCATTATTTTAGTACAAAAATAATATTTTGTGAACGTTAGCGGTTCGGAAAAAGATTCACAATCGAAGTTATACCATTAAATAAATGAATTACTAATAGCATTTAATGGGGGTCTGGTTTGGGATCGACAGGGAATATATTTGTATGTATGTAAGTATTTTTCAACTATTTTATGAAATTTTAGATTAATAAAATTTTTTAATAACATTAATAACTGTTTTGAATACATACAATTTTCTAAAGACTTGTGTTCCAAAGCTTTTGTTAGAGAGTGGAGTAGAATGAATTGAGAAAATTCTTATAAGTTTTTTATTTGTAATTTTAATGGAAACAAAAATTGTGTAAAATTTGAGAAATCAGTGGTAAACATGAATTTAAATTTTTATTTAGATTACAAAGTATATTAGTTAAGTATAACAGTTTACCTTTAATTTTTGTTTTAAAAATTTAAAATTTTAAAATAATATATTTTGGGTCCTTCTGATAAAACAAATTTCATATTCATTCCTTTATAAAATTTTAAAAATACTTACAGTATTTTTCATTTGAAATTTTTTAAATAATTTTATTGAAATTTTTTAAATAATAGTTATTGTCGGTTGGTAATTCATTAATTGAATACATTTTCTGAATATGCATTAATTCATAATATAATATGTTATTGTATTATTATGATTAATTCTTTTTATTCTGGTATTAGACTGACTGTATTTATTATTTAGATACAGTATTATTGATCAAACAATATTTGCATTTTTTATTTGAAAAATTTCATTTTGAATTAAAACGGTAACATTGTGATGTTTGACAATAAATTAATTTACTATATTATGTATAAAAATGCGGTCATCTCACAAAACAAAAAAATTCTGTCTTAAAAATCATAGAAACATTTTTGCAAAATTGCAATAAAAATAAAAAAAAAAAATTTAAAAAGAACTGTATTTAAACAAAAACAAAAACATTAAAAACAAACAGAATAAAAAAATTAAAACAAAATCAAAAATCATAATAACAAAATCAATTCCAGAAGTAAGTGATTAATTACTCAAAACAGAAAAAAAAAAATCAGTTATAGTTAGATAGTTTATTAAATAACAATAATTAATTCATAAATATATAATAATAATATAGATCACAACATCAAAAAGGAAATCCGTGTAATTAATGAAAAATTTTTTACCTTGTTGGAAACTTTGATAGCCATGTTTTACAACAATTAGGACGTTTTGGTGGTTGCATATGAACCTCACATTGACGTAATTTTTCCAATGCTAATGGATCACCAGGATGACGAACTAATGGCTTCTATTTTTTATTATATATATATATATACATTTTGTTTTTTTCATTAAATAAAAATTCTTATTAATAATTATGTTATTTTTTTTTTTGTTAAATAAATTACAAATTTAAATGTAAAAAAAGAAAAAAAAAGTGTTTATGAAGAAATAATATAATTAAAAGTTTTTAGAGTCGTGTTCAATTAAAATTATTTTATATAACAGTAAATTGAGACTATAGTATTATGATTTAAATTTCTGATTAAATAATAAGTGTTACCATTAATTTAGAATAATATTAATAAAATTTGATATTAAGAATATTATATTCTTTGTTTTATGAATACGTATATATGGTACTTACGCCTTGTTCACACTACGTTATAAATCCATTAAATATCATTAATTATATCTAATATTTTATAAGAAAATCTTTATTTCCTATTTATTTACATATTTATGTAACAGTTGACCTGCATATTGAAACAAAACTTTTAAATCCATTTTCACCTTGAAATGTGGACCTAACTAGCTCTCTTATAAATTTTAAACATTTTTCCAATAGATTTTCGCAAAGTGGAAAGAACTAGGTAATTTTAAAGTTCCAATAAATATTTTTAATAAAGATTTTTTTTTTTGCAATATTGACGTTGTTTTTTGAAAAACGCAAAATTTTTTTTTAAAGGTCACAAATATTACATTTTCAAAATGTTAAAACAATAAACAATACAATCTTTCTTTCGACATTAATTTTTTTTTTAATTAATTATTTATTTTTTACATTTTTGTTATTTATTTTATATAAAACTATTTTGATTTTCAAATTATTTTACTAAATTTATTACTAAAACTGATATTTTAAAAATATCAGGGGACCAATGCAAAAAAAGGAAAGTTTATTTTCCTATATCAAAAATTTGATTTTAATTTTTTCCAACTGTTAAAATTTTGTTTTGGAGTATGTATAACAGTTATGTAATCATATTCTTTTCATGTTTATTAGGTTAGGTATAGTGTGAACAAGGTATTACCACAGATAAATAATTACTTATTTGTGGTATTAGCTATATTGTAATTCATTTTATATAAGTAAGGTATATATTGAAATTATAACTTTGAATATCGTAAATCTAATTTTAATTATAAGTTATAAATATACCAATATATTTTGATATGGTGAACTTATTTCAATTTTACAGATGGTAATCAATTTTTAATTTAAATTATTAATATACTTTTAATTCAAATATATTAATAATTAATTACAATAATTATAAAAAGATCAAAATTTAATTTGAAATTGAAAAACGACTTTGGTTGTTTTAAAGCATTATTATTTGATTTTTATTTTTAAGAGGAATAAATGCAAAACAAAAAAAAATAACCGGGGTTTTATTAATTACCTCTAAATATTAATTTCAATATTTTAATGAACTTACTTTAAATCTCTAGAAATTTTTATCAATACATATATCTATAATTACTCTAATAAAAATGCAATATTATTTTTATGTATAACAAATAAACTTACCATTGCAAATGTTGCATTACTATCGGTATCCAATAAATCTGAAGCTGCATCTAAACTAGCTTGTTCTAAATCACGTCGTTTTTTCTTCATATTTTCTCTATGCATATCTGCGGCTCGATCCGCATATTTTTTTTTGGTTTTTGTTTTTTTTTTTTGTTTTAAATTGGTATTGTAGAGAGGGGAAATTAGAAAGATTTTTTCAAGAATTTATTTGTTCCAGTGTAGATTTTTTTTTTTTTTTGTATTTGATTAAATTCGAATTAATTTTTTTTTTTTTTTTTGATTGTATATTTATATAATATGTATACAAAATATATATTTTTGAATTGTATAATTTAATAATAAAATAAAAAAAATTGTGAAAAAATAAACAATATTTAAAATATTTAATTTATACAATTTACATATAAAAAAAAGTGTGTGTAAAAATATTTAACATATTGGTTTGATTTACAGTTGAGACACATAAAAATATTTCAATTTCGTTCAGTTGATATTTCGTTAAAGCATCATTTAACGTTTTTGTTTAATTTTTTTGTTTCGTTATATTTTTATTATTTTGGTTTTATTTTCAAATTAAGTAGATATAAGAAAAGAAATGAAAAGAAAAAAAAATTAAAATTAAAATTATATTTTTAATAGTTTATAAAATATAAATTTTACATTTTAATATAATATTTTTTTTTTGCAAGATATTAATATATAAAAATAATTTAATTAGTAAAAAAGGAAAATAAAAGTAAATTATTATTTAGCATTAAAAGTAAATATTAAAAATAAATTTATTTATTTTTGAAATGAGGAAAAACAAAATGTACAAAAGTTTAATGTTAAAATTTCATTTTAGAAATGTTTATTGTTTTTTTTTTTTTTTTTTTTTTTTTTGATTAATAATGATAATGAAATGATGCTATTTAAACAATAATTATAATATTAAATGATTGATATTGATGATTATAAAAATATATTATCGTATGATAATTATAATTGAATGATTTTATATTTAAAAATTAATTTTAAATTTAATTGAAATTAAGTTAATTAAATTTAATAACTATTTTGATTTGTTAAAAATTAAATGTTTTTTTTTTTTAAATTTCAAATTCATAAAATTATTTTTGTAGTAATTTTATAAATTTTTCATAAAATTCATTTGAAGTAGAGGAAATTGAAATAAATGAAAGTCTTAAGAGCTAGAAAACGGACTTGTGCTATTTTGAATCAGCAATTAGGAAACTGTTGGACGACATTAACTCACTGGACAGCAATGATTATATAAGGTCATATTATATAGTCATTGCTGACAGTCATAAATGAGTATCTAACATGTTAGTGTTGAATCGTTATTGTGAATCTAACATTAGTTGTGTAATTATTAAATGAGTGTTTCCGGTCATTTAATGCTAGTGTAGTATGAACTCACAATTATAGAATATTATTTAGGACTATCTATTTCCTATTTCTAATTCTAATTGATTCTACAATTTATATATCAAGATGCTATAAGCAACATCTGTGAGTTATAAAAATCAATTAAAAAATTTAGGATAAAACCAATTGAAGGTGAATAAAATAATGAAATTTCATATTTCTTCTAGTTTTACTAATTTTAATAAACAAAGAAAACTAATCCAATTTACTTATTGAAAATTAGACAAAGATTAGTATTATATCAAATTTGTATCGAATAATTATTACTTATAACGTAAATTTTATTTCAATAATTCAATTATCATATGAATTGAATATAGTAAAAAAAAACTAAAGAGTGTTATTTAGAATTATAAAACGATGTCAAAGATATCGTTCTAGTGATAAATGAAGAAAAATTGAAAGCAATGTTACAAACCCGGCTTGAAATATATAAAGAATTGAATTCATATTTACAAAAAATAATAATCAGTTATCACAATGTAGTATACGAGTATACCCGGTGTTCCAGAGCATACTCGTTGTTTTAGAATTAAAAAAAAAAATTTATTAACTAAATCGAGAGTGCTCTATCGACTGTTGATATTTTCAACTATAAATAAATATGGATTTGGATATTTAATCCAGTTTTTTTATTTGATTAAAACAGTTTGATGTTGTAAAATATCTTTTTTATCATCATTACATACTTCAAATTTATGGTTAAAGACAACAGAATAATTATTAAATCCAAATTTACTTTAGACAACTTATTGATTTTTAAATCTTTTATAACTTCTTAACGAAAGTAATGAATTAAACTAAACTATGTGTATATAGTAGATTTATTAACTCTAACTTCAATTAAATAATTTACAGTCTTTACAAATTACAAAAATCATTAAGAAGTTCAAGTATTAAAAATGAGACTTGTTCAATTTCATCTACTTTTAATAAATTTAATAATCGTTGGGCCGATTGATTATACACAACTATATTGTGTGATAAATTTTTTTTTATTTAAAAAGTATCATTTTATTATATTTAATAATAAAATAGAAGCAAATTTTGTAAAAATATTTTTATTTTAAGACAATTTGAATGCGTATTTAATAATTCAAAAAAAAAAAAAATAATGCTTTATTCAAAAATTCTTATTGGGAATGAAATGTGGAATAATTTTTTGGTGATGAGCTACTTATATAAATTGTTTTTTAAATTAAATATTAAGTATTGCAATATTATATATATATATATTATATACCCTGTATTCAACATAATAAATATAAAATTTAATTATTTCATTGTAATTATTTAATGATGAAAATTCCTTTTTCATAATAATTAAAAGTTTAAAGAGGAGAGAGAAAAATTCAGTTTTAGAGAGCAGCATATAAATTCTGTACAATTGAGAAATTTTAATATTTAAATTTTATTTTTTTAGTTTATTTTTTAAAATAATTTATATTATTTAATTTTAATTTATTTTTAAATTAAAAATATTTTATGTATGTTAATTACTAAAATGCAACTACTCCAAATATTTTGAGGAAAATGTGAATTTTGAAATTGTAAATTTCTACAGACTTACAGTTCTACAGTGTTCTTTCTACAGTTAATCTTATAAACATTAATGTAATCAATCAATGGCGAAAACAATGGAAAAAAATTAATTGAATTTATTTTTTTTTGAATTTTTGAATTTATTATCTTCGAGATGCGTTAGAAATTAAAAATTAAATTGATGACTATTTTGAAAAATTTGTATATAAAACAATTAAATTTCATAAAAATTATAAATATAATAAATTTATGACTTGATTCTATAATATTGACAAATATGTCAGAATACAAAAATAGATATACATTAAATTATATATATATATATATATAAGTCTTCGTAATATATCAGAGTTCTGTGTGTAACAATGAAGAATGAAATACATTCGTCCTAACTCTTGTACCATAAATTACATTACATAAACTACTATTAATAAATATATGTACTTATTTATTAAATAGTGGTGAAATGGAAGACATAAATCATGACGATTTTGACATAAATTTTTTCATCACAATTTTTTGTTAAATAAAATTTTAGAAAATTAGGGAATGTCAGAAAAGAAAATTAGTTTTTTTTTCATTAATTTTCCAACAAATTGACTTAATCTTAAAGAATCAAGAATTCTTTTTATTTTTTATTACTTATTGTTTAGGGTGTAATCTATTTTTGATTTAAGATTTTCTTTGAATATCTTTGAAAGTTTTATTGAAAATTAGTTAGAATTTAAATCAACTGGTTGATTTATTTATTTTTTTTTGTAACGGAATGTATAATATATATTATATTTATCAGGGATTAGTCAGGCCTACTTTCATAATCTACAGTTTTGCTAAAAAAAACTAAAACTAAATGTATTTAAATTTTTTATTAATAATTGATTTCTTTATTAATTTATTCAAATTTATGGGAGCTATAGTTATTATATAAATTCAAATTATAATATTATAAAAATTCAATGTTTAAAATTAAACATTTTTTATGAAATAGAATTTAAATTAATAAAATGTTATCTTGAAGTTGGAAAGAATAGTATATGCTACGAGATTGCTATTAATATTTAAATTAAATTGCTTTTTTTTTTTTAAATTTTAGCTCTAAAAAAATGATGCAATGAAATTATTTATGCGTAAATTAGTAATAATAATGTTAATTAATGTTTAATGCAATTCCATTTAAATAATATGTTTGTTGTGAAAATAGTATTTATAAGTTAAATATATATTAATAGTAATTAATTTTTATTTATTAATAGTAATTAATAGTAAGTATAATATGTGTTAAGTGATATTTTAATTAATAATAATAATTAATCAATAAAATATATTATATTAAATTTATTACTGTTTTTTACTATTTTAACAATTAATAGTAAGTAATATATATTTTTTGTATTAATTACTATTAATTGTTCAAAAAGGAAAAAACAGTAATACACAAAATATATATTAATTACTATTTTAATAATTAATATTTAAAATAATTATTTTTAATTTTTATAGTTTTTTGTTTTATTATTTAAAATGAAAAAAAAGTCTCTATATGTTAATTAATTAGTGCTACATCTACATCATGGCAAAAAAAAAAAAATCATAATATATTTATTTATATTAATTTATAATTATTAGTAATTTAGTTTTTAAAATGATATCAATGAAAATGAAAGACGTTTAAATTCAATTTTCAATATCAAATCACTAGAAAAACAAAAAAATATATTGTGGAAAGTTAACTGTCTAGTCCTGGTGATTTGAATTGAAAATTGCAACTGTCATAATAATTATTTTATTTAAAAATTAATATAGAATTATAATTTAATTCTGAGCTCTGTCTTCAAATGTTGACTTTTATGAAAATAATTATTAATTAATTGGGAAAGTATATAAAAAAAATGTTTTGTAAACAAATTGGACTTGGGATATATGGAGATATATGTAAATAGGTGTATAGGAATATAATGGAATTTTTCAATTAATTTCATTTTATTAAAATTAAATCAAACCAATTTTTTTGAAATAAATTTTAATGAAAAAAAAAAGAAATAATTTACTGTACTATTCTACAAAATGAATATTGGACTGGACTACAATATGGATTGCTATAGTGATTTTTGTTTTTATAATGTATTTTTTTCTTTTTTGGTTTTTAATTAATAAATTGAATTTAATAAAAATTTAAAATAAAGTGAATAAATGCTCCTAGTGGACTATATTAAATTAAACTATATTCAAAAGTGAGTATACACGAAAATAATCTAAAATTTAAAATTTAATGATATAGAAAAAAATATGATATATTTATTTATTTTTTTTTTTTGATAAAATCTACCTTGGTGAAAAAATAGAAAATAAAAAAAGAAAAACAAAGAAATCGAAAAAATATTAAAGGAGAACAAAATAAAAAAAAAAAATTAAAATAACGAATTAATGATTTAAAATTAAATTTTTGATAACCATTATAATATTAATAATTATTACTTAACAGTTGTGCTGAAGGGGGGTACGGGATTATAAGTGATTTAATTATAATTTGGTAATAAATTTTCATTATTATTTTATAGATAGTTTGAATATTATTTTAAAATGTTGCCTCCCAATAGTATATAATATATCAACAAATACAATTTTTTATTTATTTCCTCCAGAATTACTATAAATATTTTACTATTGAGTATAGGTAATGATTTTTCTTCATAATATATTTTTTTTTTCTTACTAATTTATTCAAACCAATTTCATACGTTTTGTAATTATACGATTTACCTCTCTATTTGATAACATTTAATTTTAAATATAAATTTCTTTAAATATATACATATATATGGGTATATAAGTACATATTAAAAAATAATAATTCTTGAAGGATTATTAAAACTTATTAAAAAGTAATACATTGGTACCTAATAAATTATTGGTATTTGATATAAGTTAATAATCGTATTAGTGCAAGTTTGTTTTTGTGCTCTTTGTCAGTAACTTTAGAATTAATAACCTTTCCGTAGATTAAATAGGGTATTTGTAAAATCAAGGAGTTTATAGGATTATATTGATGCATTGAAGGAACGAGGAATAACAAATTTAAAGCATTACCAATATTTTTGGGAATCATAATGAATTAAATAAAAAATATTCTAAAAATATTCAATACTGATAAATTGTATAAATTTTTGTATAAAATAAATAATTTCAAAATACTAGCACCTAGCTATATGCTAAGCTTGAAAATTAAATAATATTTATTTTAAATATTTTTTAATAAAAAATGATCAAATTAGTGCTATATACGGCCTCCTCAGATTTCCTCCAAAATTTGATATTTGTATCCAGTATTGCTTTCCAAATCACCATGAAAAGATTGACTGTTGTTTTACAGCGTGTAGAAATAGGTAAAATTTATTACAAAAATATTCAATCTATTCGGATTACGTTTCGCGCATTACAATGAATCATATTTCTGGTTAAATGGCTTCAAAAATGAGTACAATTTCCGGATTTGGAGTAAAGAAAAACCAAATGTTCTTCATGAAACGTATACGTTCACAAAAATTAACAGTTTGGTGTGGTTTATGGTTGAAAGGTGTAATTTGTTGACAAATACGGTTTAAGTCGTATTTCGTTGAATATGACATTACTGTCAAAGTAAAACGAAACAAGTAAAAAGAAACATGATTACTGAATTTTTTTGGCATGAATTCGATGATCATTTTGATTTAGACAATATATGGTTTCAAGAAAATGTTACAACATGCCATGTATTTGATTACATTGATGGAGTGAAGTTAAATTGCCACGTAATCTCCAAATCCCAATTCCGATGGAAATTGAGCACTAACTTCATGCGATATACAAATTCCATTGGACATTTTTCTTTGGAATTATGTTAAATAAATCATTTTTTTTTAAAAAAAAACCACAAACACTTAATGGCTTTAAAACCAATATTATTCATGTTATTGGTGAAATAAATATAGATTTATGTGACAAAAATTATGTTTTTCTGAATAAATTTTTAAAAAAATCCAGAGTGTTTGTTATTTACATGAAGTAATTTTTAAACCAAAATGTCATGAACCAATCAATATCTTGAATAAATAAAAAATTATATTGACTTCTTGATGTGATGTTTTGTCTTTATTTGAAATTAAAAATATATATGTATATAATATAGTTGTAATTTGATCATTCTTTATAAAAAAAAAAAAGATTTCTAAACAATCACACCAAATTAAAATTTAAAAAAGAAAGAGAGAGAGAGAAAGAGATAAAAGTTTTATTATATATTTTTTTCCAATATCCTAATCTCCTTAAACCAAAGCTGGGTTAGCTCTTTTACTGGTCGGAAAAATATATGGATCGAAATGAAAGCTTTTGCAAAAAATCGTATTAAAAACAAGATAATAATATATAATTCTGTGCCAACAACCATATCATAACCGCTTGTGTCAACATCGACATCACAAGTCCTGATAAAATAACCACTATTTTCAGAATTTTCGAAAGTATTTCCTGCCAAAATTGATTTGATTCTGACAACTAGAAGCCACATTTTGACTATGGTATATAATCGTTTATGTCAATATGACATGAAAATGTATTGTTCATAATCGCTTATTTAACTTCAAACATTTTAAATATATTCCGACAATTAGCCATGTAAACTTATAAGCGGTTTTTAAAAATTTGAAATTTTTCCTTCTTAAGTTTTGAAATGTATTGAGTATTTAACGGGTTATTTTAAACGATTTTTAAGTGATATTTACAAAATTTTATTTATTATACAACGTAAGCGTTTTTTTTTTACAAAATAAAGTTTTTGAATTTCAAATGTTTACATAATTTAAGCGATTTTAATAAAACAAACCTGTACCTGTACTGCTACTATATTTTTAAATTTTTATTTAAACTTTAAAATTGATTTTAATCGAAACATTAATTTCAGACATAAGTGGTTATAACTTGCTGTCACAGATATATATAAAAGAGCTTAAAACACGACAGAACCAATGATGATGAATTAAGTTTATGTGATTTAATTCTGATCATTAATATTAAAAAACAAGAAAAAAAAAACAAAAACAAAGTAATAATATGAAGAAAGTAAATGTATGTTATGTATGTATATACTCACTTCTGGTGTGATTATTTTTTATAAGTTTTAATTTTGTTTTTTAACTATTAATTTTTTTTTACAATTGCCAAAACTATATATTGTAAAATTTAAATAATTAAATTTTATTTTTTAAATTCAGTTTAATATTATATAATATAGGGGTTTTTAGATGATGAAATTAAACTAAATGAAGTAAATTCTAAATAATTCTAATAAAGTGCAGTTCTTTTTTATTAATTTTTTTTTTTTTTTTTTTAAATGATTAATAAATATAAGTAGCTAAATAGATTTTAATATTTTTTAATTAATTTTTTTTAATATTCAAATTATTTTTTTTTTTTTAATAATTTAACGGCAGAACAATGCTTTAACATTTTAACAATTTAAATAGATATACAGAATTTTTAAAAATGCAGTTTAATTTGTATTGTTTTTATTTGTTTTTTGTTTTGTTTTTTTATTTGACATTTTAGGTGTTTAAGATTTTTTTGTTGTAAAATCCCCTAGAGAAAAACCCTGTTTGTTTAAACATTTATGTACATCGATTGAAGGAAATTTTTTAGAAATTATTTGATGTTAATTTTATTGTTGTCAATTTATAATAATTTGATACAATTTTTTTGTATTTGAAAGAAGCAATATAGATAATATTTCTTGTTGTTAACTGCATTTTTAAAAATAACAAAAGATAAACAAAAAGCATTAAAGGAAATTCGAAAATGCAATTCAAAACGAAACGAAAAAAAAACCAAATAACGGAATTAAAAACTTTAACTTTGAAATAGAAAATTTAAAATAAACTTCCACATAAAATTTAAGTCAGCAGAATAATAATTACATATACATAAATAATATTTTATTTTGTTTGTTTTTTTTTTTTTTTGTAATTTACTCACTCACTGCACGACGGATTGATTTATTTGAATCGAATGTAAAGTTTCAAATCGAAATTATTGGTTTTTCGGATTAATTTGTTTTTTGTTTTTATGTTTTTTTTTTTTTCAGAGAAAACAAGAATAAGAAAAGTAAAAAAAAATATATATATATATTATTAGATTTTAATAAATCACCTAGGTAGACTTTAAGGTATGTATTTAAAAAGCTTATTATTTAAAAAAAAAAAAATTAAAAGAGAACTAAAAAAAGTTTTCTTTAGGAAATTACTTTATATATATTTTTTTTAATATTAATTCTATATAAAAAATTAATTATACATAATAATATATTTATTTTTACAATTAAATTATATATATTTTGAAGTGAATGTAAATATATTTGTTTTTAAATAAGCCAATTTAAATTTTTTTGTTTTATTTTTTATTTTGTAAACTATGACTAGTAAATGTGTAAACAAATTAAATACTATCTACATTATTACATTTGTATATGGCTTTGATCCATTTTATAAATGTTAAATAATTGATTGTGTGAAATTGATAATTATAATTCTTAATAAAAAAGTATTTAATGCTTCTTACTTCTTTATTTGATCAAAATTACTTATTCGTTATTAATTAATTAAATTACTTAGGTTGTGTGCCTAATAGTATATCAAACAGTCTTGGGGGTGCTTGTCAAATGAATTCTAATAGTGACAGATTTTCATATAATTAGAATTTGAATTAGAATTGACTAATTTGAAATTAACCTGGTTTGTGTCTAAGAATTAGCCAACTCGAAATGTTTCCAATTCTTTACAGCTCAATTTTAATTGAGAACAAATAAATTAAAAATAAAATTAATTTATATATTTTTAATTCATAATTTGAAATTTTATATTGCTTATTGACAATTAAAATTGTCAAAGAATTATCCATTTTGTGTCTCGGGAATCAGAATAAGAATTAGTGTTTGATTAGTCACATACCATCAAATAAACTTGAAGTTACAAATACTACATAATTTAATATTAATAATGATAATTAATATATTTATAAATGGAGTTAGAAAACTATATACAAATAAAGTGATTTACTGCATGTTTACTCCATACCTCAATAAAGGATGAGATTGCGTTGAGTTATCTCGTTAATATTAGTTGAGTAACATCTTAAATTATGTTGAGCATAATATCATAATAATATGTAAAACATTGATAATTAATTTTAACTTTGACTACAAATAAATGTAAATGACAAGTGTAGATAAGTTATATTATTTAACCACTCAAATTTTTACTCAAAAAAATTTAAATTTCAGTCAAACGATAAAATAGAACTATGCGGTGAGGACGCCTATAAAGGCGAAGTTACTCTACAATAGATATAGTTTTTTAAATTTAAATTAGTAGAGATATATCATACTAGACATATCATTAAAATTTAAAAATAAGCAATTAAAAAGTATCGCTGTTGACTGACTGACTGTTTTGTATTCAATTTTTTACGTTAGTTATCATGTATTTAATACGAATGTATTTTTCTATCAAAATCAATGATGTTTGTAAAAATTATTTTACATTTATATTTTTTAAGATCAAATTTAGAAAACTTGTATACAATTTTACTAGTTAGTTTAATAATATATTATCATCATATTTATTATTTACATCACTTAAAATTTATAATATTTAAAAGTAATCATAAAATTATATTTTTTAAAAAAAATTTATATGTATTTTTCCTCATTTTAAGGCAAGGGAAATTAAAATATACATTTTTTAAATTTTTTTTATGAAAGTAACAAAAAAAAAATATTAGAACCTTAACTTGCATATACTCACATTTGTTGTTAGCTGATTTTTTGTGTTAATTATATATAAAAAAAAAATTGTTAAAAAAATAAAGTTGAAAATTGCATTAATTTAAAATTTATATAAAATTATTTTTTTTTTATTTTTATTAGAAAAAATATTTTTAAATATTTTTGTTTTTGTAATATTTTTTTTTATTTTATTTTTTTTTTTATTGAAATAATTTTAATAGCAAAATACATTAAACATTTTTTTTTTTTTTTATTTTAAATATTTTTAATACATTCATACACAAACACAAAACATTTATTATATATGTATATTAAATATGTGTATACATATTAAGCACAAGTCATATAATTGTTTTAAATAATGTTAGTATAACAGTTTTTGTTGTTAATGTTAATATTTATTTTGTTAATTCACAATTTATTTTTAGTTTTTTAGTTTTTATTAAAAAAAATTGTATTTATTTGGTGAAACATCAAAGTTGTGTTATTTTGTTTGTTTTTACATTTATTAAGAAAAAAGAAAACGAAAATAAAAAAAATAAAAAAATAAACAAAATACAATTAATTAAAAAAAATAATTTTTTATTGTTTATAAATTTATAGCAACTTTGTAAAAAACTTATGAAAAGCAGGTATAATTTCTATATGTGTAACTAGATGACAACTTGTTTTTTTAAATGTCATTTACATTATTGTATTTGCTTAAAGGCCACATTTAATGTTGTTGGGGTTTATAAACAAATAATTATTTTGATGTATAATAGAATAATTATTATTTTCTATATTAATTTATATATTTTATTAATTTATAAAATTTTATCCCAAAAATTTAAATAATTAGTTAAAATTAGAAACTCTACGTATATTTCTTTAAATTTAATTAATATCTTGATTGATTTCGGTTTTTTTTTTTTTTTAAGTTAAGCCAAACACTAGGTTTCAAACGATACCTTTATACACTTGGAATATATAGCTTGGACTAATTGAGGATTGTAGAAAGAAAAATATCCCTTTGATCAGTAGGGACATTTTGAATAAATTTATTAATATTACTCTTGAACTTTTGTAGATTGTACGTAGGTATATTTTTGCATTGGGGAAACACGTTTGTTGGAATATGGTTCCACATTCGAGAAAATTTGACTACAAACGAATTCCCATAGCCAGTTTTGAGCCACCTTGGAATTTGCACTGAGTAGGGGTGGGCACTTGATGCCTCTCTTGTTCCTCGGCGGAAATGTTTGAGAGGTGGCATTAGGGTTTTTATTTCATCTGAACAAGTGCCTAAACCTACGAGATATTTATAAAATAGGGAAAGTGCTAAACCTGTTTTTATAATTTATTATTTAAAAATATTTCACATACATACATCTACAGCATATTCCATAAAATATATTAAAATAAGTTTCAAATTATTAACTTATTAGTTAAGTTAGATCCAAGGGGTAAGTAAGTAAGTTTAAAAATCAATTTCAAATAGTATAAAATTGGCAAGAAAAGAAATAATACAAAACAATGGCGCTATTTGTTACAATTGGAGGTAGACTAATGAAAATTGGCTTTTCTGAAGAAGCTATAGAGTTATACAAAATGGGATATATTCTTTTCAAATTTTGTGTTTAACATAAATGACATTAAGTAAAAAAAACATATATATATACATGTATATGTATTATATGCAAATAAGTTTAATATTGACAATATAGCTTTTATGGCAATATATTCTTTCCGTAACGATTTCCATTGAAGAATGATAGCGAATACCGATTCGATAACGATTGATTGAAATATACATATAATAGACAATAGACATCGTAATTAAATTATTTTTTTATAACAGATATAAGAAGTATATTAAAATCAAATGTAAAAACTGTTATCAAATTTTATTTTATTGTATACAAAATTTCAACGAAATTAATCCTGCTTTAGTTAAGTTTTATTAACAAATTTTCATTTTATTACCTTGTTAAAATGAAAAAATGTTTAGAAAACATATTATTTCTAAATAAATTTATTTATTTTTTTCATTAATGTTTTAAAAATGTTATTAAAAATATTGTAAGTCCCGTCCGTCCTAATTTAATTTTTAAACAATAATATAATTTCAAATCTAATATATACAGACTATAAATTAATCAATTAAAAAAAAAACACCAAAAGAAAATTTTGTTTTTTCTTAAAAATTTTCATACTGTTTTTAAATTAAATTGTTTTTTTTTTTTTTTTGATACGAAACTGATAATAGACATTTAACATCATATAAATGAGTATCGAAAATAAAATTAACAAATAAAAAACATAAACACAAAAATATTAATAATAAAATTCAAACCTGAACGTGATGCATAATTCACTAAAGCAAATTCTAGTAGAGCTCCAAATACAAACGTTAAACATACACCGGTCCAGACATCAATAGCTTTTGTGTATGATACTGGTGGTAAAGATGCATTGATACCAGATGTTTGTGTAGCCATTGTTAGAAGTGTAGTAACACCTGTAAACGATTTTGTTGTTGTTGTTTTGTTTTTTTTTTTCGTTTCGAAAAGAAATTTTCAAAAATTTTATTAGTTACATTTTATTACATTGTTACATAATAATATTATCACAAAACTTTTGTTTTCACTTATTTATAGCCTATATAATATATAAATCCATTATATGTATATATGTACAATAATAATATACTTTGTTAATTTTAAATTATGTCAAATAATTATGAATATATAATATTATAAAATATAATCAGAAGTTTTAAAATAAATGGAGATGTGTGGAAGAGAAATAGATGTATATATGTATATGTATATATAATTCAAAAATAACTATTTTTAACTTATTTTCTTTTCATACACATTTCCGTTTATTTTGGATAAATTTTGACATTTTTTAAAATTAACAAACTATATAGTAATTTGATGAAATTTTGACAGTTTTGTTGTTGCGTTGATTTGACATTTGATAACGATAATCTTGTATATATGGTTGTATATATACACAAATAGACATAGATGGTAGAAACACTTCACATTTTATGTACAATTTACAGTTTTATTTATTAATTTTTTTTTTTTGTTAATTATTTATGAGCTGTTTTTGATGAGCTGATGAAAAATGAAATTTATAAATATCTAATCTAAACAATGATACACTAAATGAAAGGGTGATTTTTAAGTTAAGTGCAAAATATATTATAAAATTAGGTAAAAAAAAAAAAAAAATGATGAGAAAAATATTTTAATTCGTTTTACGGTTATTATATGACTTAGAATTAATATTTGTATATTAAAATGACTTGTTTATTTAAGTTAATTAATATTAAGTGTGGTGTATACCTGCATTGCAACTTATATTTAAAATGTTTTTATTTATAACAAATTTATTAATTTATTTAACATTATTGTACAGTTATATATATATGTATATATATTACCATATAAATCATTCATAAATATTTTGATATTTGAATAATATTATCTGATATATTGATTTAATTTACTCTATTTTAATGTATGGCAATAGTTCCGAAAAGCTCTAACGTCTGATTGTCTATAAATTTTGCACAAGGACACTGTTGGAAATAAAATAAACATGCCCTTTATAAGCGCATTTTTGGTTTTTTTTTTTTTATTAAGGACTTAAAATATCTCCTTCAAATTTCTGTAGACAGTTTTTATATTAAATTGAAATAAGTATAGTTCTTAATCTATAATGAGGGTTTTGAAATTATTATTCTAATTTAAAATGTGATATATTTAAATTTTCTTTAAATCCATTGTGCATAAATTCGGAATAGAGTGTTAAGTGCAGGATGATAAAAAAAAAAACTTCAAAAATATTCTTTAATTTTTTTTTTCCTAACTTTATATCCATCGAAAATATGCATTATAACGGTATATTTTTCAGTTCAAATTGTTTTTTTTTTTTTTAAACTTCAACTCTTTTTAGAATTACCTCAATTGTTGCAAATTGATATTTGAACATTGATATTTGTTGTATTTATTTATTTACTTCTCTCGAGATAGGTATAAATACTTTTTCGAGGGTATCTAACAATGGCTACACAAACATCAAATACCAATCCAGGCCCACATCCTAGTGTCATAGAATGTGGCACCTTACCCACGGACAAGTATTTAAACTTATCTCCGGAGAAGGAAATAAATAAATAGAACAAATATCAATTTTGGAAAAACTGTATATTTTTATATCATTTATTTTTTCCAAAATCAATTTGATAAAAATATAACAATAAAGTAACTAGAAATATATCTGTATATATATACATTAGTATAATTTTGATATATTTCGAAAAAAGGTACACTTTTTTTATATGAAATTTTGAATTTTTCAGTTTGGAAAAGAGTCTAACTTATAAACCAGATTAGCCATATTTAAGTCTCATTCAAAAGCCATTTTAAGAAAATGTTAAACTTTTAATAAAAATAATTTTGATTGAAAAATTTATCACTATAATGTATATTTTTAATAAAATTGAAGTTAAAAAAAAAAAAAATTAAGTTTTATTTTTAATCTATTTCGTTCCAAATTGTATGCGTATTTGAAGGAAAAAGGACGCAAGGAATTATTCGAAACTATTGTCTAATTTAGTATGAATTTGATTTCGAAAAACTAATTTTAATAGTATTAATCCTCTAATAGGTATGATTGTCCCTACATGGCGTTAAGTATTAACTAGTATTAAGGCAGCCCGAGTAGTAAATAATGACTACAACATAAAGGTATCGACAATTTTCTTAGTCAATGCAACAGATATGGGCAGACGGCGAACATCTTTTGCCGTACATGTAAGGCTCCAAGTAAGATAGTCTGCGTTTTCGTATAGTTTATGATAATGACGATTCAATTTAATAATATATAGCTCATTGTAATAGTGTATATGAGTATAAAACTCATGAATATCGTATATATGATAGTTCTGAATTTATAAGATTGTAAGTTTTATATGCAGGTGTGTATGGCTCATTTTTGAGCTATTACATAAATGAAGAACAAGAGATATATTTATTCTTTTTATCAAATATCAAATTATCGAATTGTTAAATATTAAATTTTAATTATTATTTTAATTAAATAGTCTTAATTAAATATAAAATTGAAATAAAAAAAAAGATAAAATCAAAAATACTTTTTTGAAATTGTAAGTTTTCAATGATTACTATTATACAAAACTAATATGTATATTATATGTGTGTAAATGTGTTCCAAAACAAAAACTACATATTTATTTATGATATAATAATATGATAATTTGAAATGAATGACGTACATATATATTTGAAGTGAAGACATTAAAATAATCTTCGATTGTGTGCTTTAAGATCTAAATTATAATAATGTCTTTATTTCAAAATATCTATGAAAATGATATTAAAATATTATATAATATATATATATATATGCTTATCTATATAAAACTTATCAAATGATCTGAAGAATGATTTTGTCAACACATTTATAAAAATTAAATCTATAAAATTATTGTGGTAGTACTTTAAGATTATTATTTACAAGAATTTTAACATATAACAGTGTAATTGTAAAAAAAATAAGATAGTGTTCTACCATTATGTACTATTATGCGTTTTACTATTCTAGGTTCAGAATTCTCAACATAGAACAGTCCATAGATTTTAGAAAAAAGCAATTGTTATTTTTGCTTTTTTTTAGTTTTGCTATATATGTAGTATGATTTTTTTTTTTTTTTTTTGTATTTATTTTAGCGCACACATACCAAGTGATACTCGTGCTGGTACAGCTCCTTGATCTAACCAAAAAGATACCCATGATACAATAACCAACATACAGCATGGAATGTAAATTTGAATAAGATAGTATGAGAATTCTCGCTTGAATAGTAAATCGACTTTAAGACAACTGTATTCACCTAGAAAGTTTAATTATATATATGAAATATTATAATTTACGTTAAAATGTCCTTAAAAAGATCTTCTGTTTTTTTTTTTTTGTTTGACAAAACATTTTAAGTTTATTAAGTTTTTTTTTACCAGTATTAGTTTTACTGTTACAATAATCAGTCAAAAATTTTTCCAATGTAAAGCGAGGTAGGTGTAGATTCTTAACAACTTGAACTGGATCACCTTCTTTCCAAAGGAACACAAGATCATTAGTTGTCCATCCATCTGAGAAATTTTATTTTTTTTGTTTGTTGTTTTTTTTTTCGTTTATTTAATTTTTGATTATAATTTTTTTTTTAAATTTTAATTATGTGTTTTGTATATAATACTTACAACTAGCCATTCTTAGAGAACATATTTGTCTATCCAATGGATATAATTTTAAGTTCATTGGACATGCCAATGTTAATGATATTCTTATACTGTATAAAACTGATCCGTTTGGAAATATACGAATGTATACATTTGGCATAATAATATTATGAAAGTGACCTTCTTTTTCATTTGAGAAGAACAAATCCGGCATCCATACTCTGTTAGCTTCGGTTAATGTTAAATACTTAAGGCGACCTTTTAGTTGATTAGAGAAACAAAATTCAAATGTTAATTTTTTTTTAATAATATCTATAAATTAATTTATAATAACGCTATAATAGTAAAAATTATCACAAAAAATTGCTTTCGATTATAAAAAAAAGTACGATAAAATTTATTTGACAGATGTCGTTTTTGATTGTTTTGTTTTTCTTGTTTGTATAATAATAAACATTTAACTATATTCATTATTACTGTTTGATGCCTAATGTTATTATTTACTTTTTAATGCAGTTAATATTGCTGTAATTTAAAAATAGCCGTCGAAAAAACCACCTTTTTATATAATATTTTTATTAATTGTATTTGAATTTATTTTTAATTTTAAAAATAAATTTTATTATTTGGATTAAAGGTATATTATTGAAAAATAATACGAAGTATGGAGAAATATTTTATGTACATAAAAAATATAAAAAATTTCAATAAAATTGTCTGAGAACAAAATTATTATTTACTTTTAAATATAAAAACTTTGTAACTGTTTGCTTACCTTGAATGTCATCAAATTTTAACCGTTCATCAGTCCATTGTTCTCTGAATGTTAACTGTACGCTGTATTCCTATTTGTATCACATTTATGTTATGTGTATTTTAGGAATTTGCGAATATATCGAATAAAAGAAATTTGAGTATTAGTACAATTAAAATTGAATTTTTTTAAAAATAATTTTTATATAACTTAAAAATTTCTAAATTTTATTTGTATATAATTTTCTTTTGTTTTTTTTTTTTTAAATATTTTTATTGTAATTAATTTATTTTTATATTTAAAAAAAAATTTTGGTATATAAATTTTTTTTTTTTTTTTTTGTATTAACAAGATGGGTATTAATAACAAGATGCAACATCTACAAATAAATCATGCTGCGCAAGCATTTTATTTTAATATTAATTTTTTATTTCATTTATATTTTATTTTAGAGGGATTTTTTTCTGATTTTTCATTTCTATAATATGCAACATGTTTCCGAATTGAATTTTCCAATTAATTTATATATATGTATAATATATATAATTTTTTTTTTGTAATTTTGTAATTTTTATAAATTGATTAATATTGTATAAAATAGGGTTTTGTTATAATATTAAAGCAAGCAAATATATATGTATTAATTTATTAGGTATTTTGGTTAACATAATATACAGTATTAAAAATAAATAAATAAAAGCTAGTTTTTAAATAATTTTTTTTTTTTGTAGAAATTAATATAGAAATTTTTAACTTTTATACATTGTTTTTAGCTATATAAACAGGAAAGCTTAAGTATTTCTATAAATAAGCATTATAAGCGTTCATTATCTACCAACTTTAAATATATATATATATATATATATATATATATGCAAAATTAAAATATAATTAATTCTAAATTCAAGCATAATATTTATTTTTCAAAAATTTGAATTATATTATAAATGTTTAATAATATATGTATATTTAATTGGAGGTATGTATATATATAGAAAAAAAACTAATTTAAAAATTTGTATAACAGTTTTGTAATAATTGCTGTTGTTTTTATTTTGCGTTCGATATAAAAATTGTGCCGAATATTAAATTATATAATAGATAAAAGTAAATTATTAAGTTGTTTAATAATATTTAATTATAATAATATTATATTAAAATAGTGAAGTATATATATATATATATGCATATTATTAACAGAGTTTAAAAATAGCAGAAAGATAGAGTTGCAAGAATATAAAAGAACATGCAAATAAGCTGAAAGTAAATATATTATAATTACGATATATTAATAAAATGTATTATAGATAAGCAAATCATAAATAAAAACTAAAATAATAATATTAAAAATATATGTAATATTTTATTTAATATTTATTATATCAGTTATAATGTGATATTTGAAATAGAATGTATATATTAATAATTTATTTTTCAAGAATATTTTATAAATAACTTATTTAAATAAAAATATATTATATATAAAAAAAACAAAAAATTTTATATTTTTGTTTACATTTTGAATAAAAGAAAAATTAATTAATTGAAGAAGAAACCATTAAGTAACATAAAAACAAAAATAATATATTAATAAAAAAAAAAAAAAAATAAAAACAAAATAAATAATTGGAACAGTTATTTATATTAGTTAAATATTTTTTTTTTTAAATTAATTAAAGTTAAATAAGCAATTAAAAATAATTTTTAATTCATCATAATAATTAATACTGAATCATATATATGTTTTTAAGTGTTAAAAAATTTCCTTTTTTTAATCATAAATTTGTCATTTATATATTTATTAATACAATACTGACACGTTGAAGTTTTATTTAATTTATTTTAGTTTTTAAAAAAATTATAATGTACATGGATTATAATAAATTAATATTTATATAATTGTTAATATTCGTCTCCAGAAATTCTTTTTGATTTCAATTTTCAATTGGTGATTTTTGAATTTCGTTTAAAATATTGTTTACCCGATTTATTATTAATTGTTTACCTATTAAAGACCTGTCTAAAATAAATGTCAAGTAATATAATGTCATCATACCAACTATGTTTCGTTATAGAGACAGTGTTATCATATTTAATTATGGTAATATAAATTATAAAAATATAAATAATATTTTCATTGTAAAAAAAAACATCAAGAAATATCAGAGAAACTTGTTTCAAAAAGAAAAAAATAAAATCAATTATTATAAAACTAACGAAAACATTTTTGTTTTTGTAAATTTAAGGAATTTTTGTAAAATTGTACATATTGCATTTCTTCTTATTTCAGAACTTGCAAAATTGATTTTTAAAAATATCAAAATAACATCACCGGAATTTGGATGATCTCAAAATAATTATGCATGTGACTTAGATTTCGATTAAATAATGTATTTTTTTTTCATCCAGGAAACAATTTTTTACGCACAATCACTTGTTAAACATTTCCTTAAAATAAATGTGAAATAGTATCAAAATAAATATATATTTAATTAGGAGCAAAAGGTTATAGACATTGTTGATTTCTCATTGCGTAAATATTTGGTTTACCTACCAGTGGTGACCCTCAATCACTATATTTAATCCGTTGTTTTCATACGACATGAGAGAAAATTATATAACTAAATTATTATTATAAAACTTAAAAAATAAACCTCGAACAAAAGAGAATACCTATATTAGGCGATGTGGCAAGTGAAAATATCACGTTAATTTGTATTTGATAATATATGTTTTACTCTATTGTGAAGTTAAGATATATTGCAATTGAATATATCAAAATTCAAATCCTAAATTTATTATCACATAAATTCATTATTTTGTGAGAATATAAAAATTTGAACAAATTTGGAATTTAGAAATTTAAATAACATGAATTTATTTAAAATTAGATTTTCAATTAGGAAACTACAAATTTTGATGGGTATACGATATTACCTATGAGAATTTTGTGGATATTATTTTCATTACTTTTCTAAAAGTGAAACAATTTTGATACGTATCAAATTAGATAAGTATTTGAAAAAACAAATCCATATAAAATGTTTTATTAAAACATTATCTTTTTAATAAATTTTTGTAAAAAGATTTTATTTCATTTTAATGCAATTTTTTGAAATGTAATTCAGAAATAGTCATTGTTGCGATTATGAAGTAATCAAATGCAATTTAGTTTCAATTCAAACATATTCAATTGAAAATATATTATAAAATTCCTAAAATGCAAATGATTATTCTGGATTCTAAGTGACTATTTCTAAAATTAAAATTCGAATAGTTGAGTAGTTAAAAAAAAAATTTTTTTTTTATTTTATTAATTTTCTATAAAGATAAATTTTAATTTAACTTACATTACACAAAAAAAAAACATTAAAAGGGTAAAACTTTCATATTTAGTGCAGCCAGTATTGTATATTGTGAAATTTCTGAATAATTTAAAAATATTTTTTTTAAATTAATGCATCAAATGTGAATGAGATTTATTTTATATGAAATGAAATATGAATTTATATGATAAAAAAAATTAACGATGAATTATTTTATATATAGAAGGATTTTTGAATTTATATGTTTCATGAAATTATAATTTTGTAATTTTTTTATATTTAATTTTTAAATTTTAATAATATTTAATAAGACAATGGTGATTGTTTGATAAGATATAATTATTAATAATTTAAAAAATAAAAATAGTATTATCTTTTTTTCAATAATTATTTTTTTTTTTTTAAATCTAATTTATTAAAAAAATCATTGATTGATTGATTAATTAAAAATAAATGTCATCATAAATGTAATATCATAATTTTAAATGGAGGTCTAAAACTATTTAGGAAATATAATATATGTATATAATATATATATATTATATTATATTTTGTAATTGAAAATATAAATTTCGAAATATCAATATATTAATTACTACAATTTTGTATATTTACCTTAGCCGTTGAAATTCTTTAATTTCCAACTTATGATTTTTAATTAAAATCTTTAAATATATCAGTTTATACCTTGTTATATAGATTTTAAATTTACATATATGGAGTAAGCATATTTTTGTACAATGTAATTAGAAATTAATTTAATTAAGAGAAATAATTCAAATTTAAATTAAAAAAAAAAAAAAAAAAACAAATAAAAAAAAATTTAAAAGACGATAAAATCTAATAAATATTAAATAATTTTCCAATAAAACTGATTTCTGTTAAGTTTAAATCAAATTTTTGTTTTAAAATTTGTTATTATTTTTTATTAATATACACAATAATATTGATTATATAACGTATCGAAGTTATCCTTTTATGAATCTATTTTTATTTGTCCATTATTAAAGTTGCAACAAGAAAATTTTATGTAATCTAAATTCTTATGGATATCGATAACATAAAAAAACATAAAATTAAATAAAAAATTAATTCAATTAATATATACGGATTTATTTTTTAAATTTATATACATATAAATATGCATATATTTATGTTCATTATGACAACGTATTATTATTAAAAAGTACATATATTTAATAATTATTAAATAATTTGCACAATTTCTAAACTTGGTATAAATTATTTTGAAATATTTAAATGTTGTTATATTAAATAATGATTTACAAAAAAAAAAAAATTAAAATTTTTATCCCATAAACCAGTGGCAGTTTGAAAAGATTACTTATTATAAGTTAAATACCATAGTGAAACCCTTGTGCAATTAAACAGAATTTTTTTATTTAAAAATTTATTTGTTAACATATCATCATTTAAATGTACATTAGGACAGGATAGTTTAACAGATGATTAGTTTCTCCAAAAACCCATTTTTTCATTACTGTACATTATAAAAATGAATTGCCGATGAAATTAATATGAAATAAATATTTGATTTGATAAAAAAACATATTGCTGATTTCTTAATAACATTAATCAAAAATTCTCTACTTATAACAAAAAAAAAAAAATACTAATGTTTTTTTATATTTTACGTTTAATCAGTGATTATGTACACGTCTTGACATATATTTAACAAATTGAGAAAAGAAAGTTAAGTAATTAAAAAAATTTAATTAAATTTTAACGGAAAATAAAAAGAATAGCAATAGAATTAATAGTAATTAAAAGTAATTATGTTTGGTAACAAATCAATATGAAATAATTTAAAATCGGAGACCAAAATTATCTGTATGTATAGTAATAGTAATAATGTAATTTCATTAAAAATCTATTAAAATTATTGTGCTTTTGAAGATTGAATTTTATACCCATAAATACGGTATTGCAGTTTTATATTAACATGTCAAGTATTTTCTGGATATTAGTAGCTTATCAAATACAATTATCGAAAGGATTAAATTTATTCTATTAGGGGATATATGTAGCTCTTATTTTGCAGAATTATAAGCTGGAACTTATTGTTTGATGAAAGAACGACACTATTTTCGTATATATAAATATATCAATTAGACCTCTTTCTAGTGAAATCTACTATGAATTAGATCTTTCAATTCATTAAGTTCAAGAGATTCATTCTTACTTTGTTTCATATTGCTGAACATACCAATAATAATATTCTGAATTTAATCAATAAATTAGGCATCTATTGTAATCCTACCAGTAATCACAATAACTTCACTTGCAGATGCAATGCCTTCTAAATAAATCTAATACAATTTAAAAAAAAAATCCAATATCTCTCAAACAAAATTTTTATACTTTTTTTTTTAAATTTTTTTCTTATATTAATCATCCTTCTGGGCACTAACATTTCACAAAGGTCTTAAATAAGCAATAACATACCAAATTTTATTTAAAAAAGACAAGTTAACAACAAAAAAAAAACCAATAAAAATTGTTTCAAATTTTAACTTTCACACGACTTATCATAACTGGCAAAATGTGTTACCAGTTTTAATGTATACGAAAAATAAATGAGCTATTTTGCATTATTAAAATCTAAATTATTCCGTAATAATAAAAGGTTTAAGTATAAGAAGACTTTACCATTTTGTATATGTAAAATATTTTGGAAATAAACTAACTCACTAACTTAAACATTAAATTTTTATAATAATAATAACAAATAATCAATTGTCATAACCACCAGTTTATGATTTAAATTTAACAAATTATATTAAATCACTTGTAGACATAATTCAAAGCTATTATTATTATACACAGTAATTATTAATTATTACACAAATATATATATATATTTTTTTTAATTATAGTAATATTTATATACTTATTTTTTTTTTTTTTGCTTTTGAATTTTAAATACAATTCAATACAGTTTCATGTGTATTTTTCTGAAAAGTAAGAGTTATTTTTGTTTAATAAAAAATGTAAAAAAAAAAAAACAGAAACAAAAAAAAGTAGTTTTATATTTATTATATGTATACATTAATAAAAAAATATATTAAAGAACAATAATTTGAGTATTGTGTGCAGTTTGGCTTTTAATTGTATAAAAATTTTGTACAGTTTTCAAAAACAAAATTTGTTTTAATTAATTTTTACACTTACAAGTTTATTAAAAAAAAAAAAAAAAAAAAAAAATATATATATTAATATTATGTGATTTTGAGAGAAATTAAAACTAAAAGTAGGAATTAAAAAATTTAATTTGAAAAAAGTTTTTTGTTTACTTGTGGTTTTAATTGCATTAATTGAATTTGTATATATAGGAATTATTTAAAGCCATTTTTTTTAAAGCGTTTGTGTTACTTTTATTGTATTAATTTGTGTTTCTAAATAATCTGATGTAATTTCATATAGAATTAAAATTAATTCATTTAATTTATAAGATATAAATTTTTTTATTATACTAAAACTAAATAATTTTGAAGTTTAATTTATAAACATTATACTGTATGTATAAATTTGGGCATATAAAAGTCACTTAAAATTGAAAATTTATACACGACTGTAAGCTGTAACGGGCTATACCACTTTAGCTAATATATTCTAATTATGTTTTAAGTAAATATGTAATATTCATTTTTTTTTTGTTTTTTCATAATATTCATTCCGAATGATAGTTTTTGAATTCAAGAAAATGTTCTCTTTACAATATACATTTTTTTGTTTGGTAAAATAAAATAATTTCAATAAAAATTAAAAACTTTAGGTATGTATCACTAATTATAATTAAAATCTTGATCGTTTTCGGTTATTAGACCATCAATAGAAGACTCATATTAGTTTTAGCATATTAATGTAATCTTCAGAATAAGTTGACTTCCAAATTATATCGATAATTTTTTTTTAATAATTAATTTTTATTTGTTACCAAATCTAACCAAATAATTAATCATCATGTAAATTGAAAAAAGTATTGTACAAATATTTGAACAATTTCTCACAACCGATTTTTATTATTATTCTTTAAAATGAATTAACAGATATTTAAAAGGAGACGTAGCGAAACTAAATATTTTTTCAAAATTTTTTAATTTTTAATCAGAAACTTCAATTTAAAATTTCACTGTACGAGTACAAGTCATTTTAACATACAAAAATTTTAATTTATCAAATAGGCGAAACTCAACCGCAGCCAGAATTAAAATGATTACGTATGCGGTTGTTGTCTAAGATAAATCAATAAAAAAATAAAATATAGAGCTAAGTATTATTTTTGAATTAAAATGTATAGTTTTAAATTTTTATTTACTATATTTTATATTTTGTATTTTTTTTTTAATTTTTAATTTAAGTCTATGTAAGTTATGGTTTTGGTTTTTATGAAATAAAGTTTTTTTTATTTTTATTATTATTATAATTGAATATGATTTTTTTTTATAAAACTTTCTCGAATTACGAATACTAGTTTTTATTAAACTAGAATAAAAATAAATTTTTGTAAGATCAACCGATATGTTAAATTGGTTATAGAAGATCGAATTACCTTGTTTTGACCCGTTAAGGTTTAAAATTATAAAATATATATACCTATAAGCAAAGTAATAGTAAAGACTAAATACAAACATTATATTAATTCATTAGTGATAAAATTTAAATCAATAGATGTGTTAATAAAAAAACCGGTATAAAAATAAATTAAATTATTGTATGAAACTTTGTATTATTGATGAAGATATTTTTTGAATTTGATGATTTTTGAGACGCACAAAACTTTCCGCCTCACCAACAACAAAACATCTTTGTTGATTGTTCAATCAAGTTGATTTTTTTTGCTTTATATTATATTTTTTAAATTGGTTTTTAAAATGTTTTTGAATTAATCTTTTTTTAGCATGTTATCAAATAAAACTATGTACAAATTTTTACATAATTTGCGTTAGCGACGAACTTTGAATCGCTATTCTTTTCTACACCTATCATCTACAGTTCTTCATAAAGAGGAGTAGCTGTTAATCAAAAAGTGCAGAATTATCTGTTTCTAGCAATTTTCACCTACATCTAGAAAGCTCAAAGAATATGGTAAACAAATAATGCTTTGAAAAACAGAACTGACAAAAATATTTAATTCAAACTGTAATCTGAAATTCTAATTTTTGGTTTTTGTTCGAATTAAGAAAATTTGAAATATTAAAATTTTTAGTTGTAATATTATAGTTTTAAATTTTATATTAAATTTTTGCTTCATGAAATTCTCTATGATTACATCAGATTATTAGAAAAAAAAAAAATATTTTTTAAGCATTTATTTATACTGAAGCCAAGATTAAAACTTGTACGATTTACAAAAAAATAATTTTAGTTTTACAAAAATTTGTCATTTTTTAAAGAAGAAAAAAAATTGTACTTTTATTTATTGTAAATATTATTAAATTACATTTTTTATTTTTTACACTATTCACACACAATATTTTTCAGAAAAACAAATACTTAAAAACATAAAAATGTAAAAAAAGAAACAAAACAAAAATTAGTTGTGTCTGAGTTTTAAAAATCATTTTTTATAATTTTTAATTTAAAAATTCATTAAAACTTGTTATGTTATTTAAAAAATATAACAAAATATTAAAATAATTGTGCCACAAAATAAGACTTTACTAGTTTCAATTCAACAAACTAAATAAGGTACCTAGCGGTATATGAAGAAAGAATTAATTTATTATTAAATTATTTAGAATTTGCACTTTTGAAATAAATTTTTTTTTCAAGTTTTTTTTTAACATATTTGTCTCCTATGTTTGCCGATGCTGTAGGACTACTAATTACTAATTATTTTGAAGTAAGAAGTTATTTTCTTAATTGACCAATTGGCTGATTTATAGTGGCAGGAAAATTAGTTCAATTTAGTCGCTTCATCCCTATTGGAGCATAGGAAAAAATATTAATAAATACTCGTAGGTCATGAAATCAAAAACAAAAGAAAATCATACTTCATATATAGATACCGTGACATCGAAAATGCAATAAAAAAAGTTTCTCTGCGGATACATATAACTTACATAATATAACTGCGGAAACATTGGGTTCGTTCAGTAGCATTAATCGGTAGATGTGGAATTGATTTTGGATCCATGTACCATATATCTGAACGCAATTCACCACAAAAATTTACCGCAATACGAGCACCATCACCGCAAAATATAATGAGTACTTTTAAAAATAAATTGAATTTGAATGGAATAATATTTATTATCATACATATAATTTATTTTTTATAACTCTTAATTTAATTTTATGTACATAAATCTTCCTTAAGAATTTAAATTTTCACACTAATTCACAAAATAATGGCGATTTAAATTTAACAACTTTCATAAAATAATATAAACATTTAATTTTTCTTACAGTAGATGTCACAACACTCAACATAAATTTGTTGTTAATGTTTTTACATATAAAAAGTCAGATCCATGAAATGTATCTAGAATTTTTTCAGAACCATTTTCATTAACCGCGATACATTAACCGGTACATTTACCACATCATTCAGTAAACAGATCCATGGATCTGTGGATTTCAGATACATTGGTTAATTTCACTGAACGCTACCATTGTTTAAATACATAACCACTGCAATACCAAAAAAATACAGAGTATAATTTTATCATAATTTTGACTGCATTAACGTTTTTTGTTTAAAACGGCTAATTTATATTTTTCGTGTTTAAAAAATTTGTGTGAATTAAAAAATTAATTTAAATATTTTGGGTAATATTATTTTAAATATTATAATTGATTTGCAAAGTTCATCTTTTGATGATAAAAATAGAAAAAAAAAATAATGAATATTAAATTTTTTTATTTTGTTTTTGTTTACTTTCTCACTGAATTATGCTTATCTACTGAGTTTTATTGACATTTAAATTGTTACCAAACTTAATAAAAAATAATTTTTCCCCAAAATTTTAACTAAAAATTACTAAAATTTCCTTAAATACCCCCTTTTGACCTTTTTTAATAATTTCGCTGTATTGGGAAACACTGATTGCAGTAGATTTTAAAAAATGTATACTCAAATATTTTGCTGCGTGCTCTGCTGCTTCACTGCGATATTAGAACCGATATCAAACATTTCTGATCTCAAAACATTGTCAATTTCTTTTGAAAACATTTTTGATCACAATACATTGTAAATTTGACAATTCCATTTTTGATGTAATTTTTGATGTCACGGATAGTCTATGCTCAATCAGACATATTAAACCAATCATCAGATGGACAAAAAATATATCCAGAATAATAGAAACAAAAAATATAAATTTTAAATTAAAAAAAAAACAATGCTCGCTACTGTTATCGTTTTACTCATTAATTTTTGAAAATAATTCTTCATTTATTTAGAGCTTCATTTGTAACTAAACAGTTTGTTATTATGTTAAATATAACAATTATTTTAATTAATAATAATTAATTTATACTGGGTTTGAAAATATATTCAAAAGAAAATAAATTAATTCCGAAAAACTAATAGAAATAATGAATGTTATTTTAGAACAACATTTTAAATAACTGCAGCGTTGTGATTTAAGATTTTCAATTGATTGTGAATGAATTATAAAGTCTTATTTTCTATGATGGCTAAAATTATTAAATAAAAGATATTATATATGTAATGATACTAAAATGTTAAATAGTTAACAGAACAAAACAAAAGAAAAAAAAAATAAAAAATAAAACAAAATGTCAAATGTCATTTAATAACTTAACGAATTTTATATTTTGTGATACGTTATATAAACAAATTGGGGTGTGTGATTATGTGCCAAATGAATTAAAAGAAAAAAAAATATTTTTTAATAATTTGACATTATAAAAAGAAGAAATAATTTTGATAGAAAATAAATTTTGTGAAAAATTTTGATTTACTTATAGAAACATACATATATTTATATATATTTTGTGTGTATATTTTTATGCATAAATAAAAAATAATTCGTTTAGTTTTCAATTCTATAACTGGACATTGTGACATTTTGTTTTGTTTTGTTGTTCTTTTATGAAAATGTTAAAAATATTTCTTTAAATACCAAAGGAGTCATACACTATTAAATGTTGTTTGTGTTTTACCGTTATCATATTTATCACTTGCGATATTTAGACCTAAAGACGTAAATTCAGTAGGAAGTATATTGATTTTTTTACAAAAAAAATGGATTTGAAAGAAAATTCGGTAATTAGAAAGGCAAAAATTTTAGCGAAGTAAATTATTAGAGGAGTAAATTTTTCAGATGTTCGATGATTTCACCGATTTCACCGATGGCAAAGATGAAATCTTTCTGAATATTATCAGTTATTGTTGTAAAATTGATATTAAAATTATTCCAGTTCGATAACGTGACGGCGTATTTAAATGGAGATTTAAAAGAAGCTATCTATATATGGAAGTATCAGAGTCTTTTGACAAAATCGAAGGAACTACATTATATAAAAATAAAGTAATGATATTGAATCAGGCTATTTATGAATTAAACTTTAAAGCTTGGGTCATTGAATTAAATAGTAAATGATTAAATTACGGTTTTATTCAATTAAAATACCATGCTTATATAAGAAAAAATATAAAAATAAAATAATTTTGATTTTAGTTTACGTAGATGATTTAGTTGTTGCAAGCGGATATATAGATTCAGTTAAATGGCTAAGATTACAATTGGAGCAAGACTTTGTGAAATAAAGTAAATGGGATTAGCCAATAATTATCTAGGTATGGAAATTAATCAAGAAGAAGGTTTTTCCCATGATAAAACAAAAGAGATTTGTAAAAAAAATGTTGAAGAAATTTAATGTGGAAGAATAAAATCAGGTATAAGAAAGAACACGATTAGAATGTAATTTTATATTATAAAAAATCATATCAATGTGTCCGCAAAACACCAAAAGGAAAAGGATGAAGTAAAAAATATTCCATATCAGGAATTAATTGAATCACTTTTATATCTAGCTATAACATCTAAACCCAATATAGCACATACAGTTAATTTCTTAAATCAATTAAATTCTAATTATGGAAAAGCGTATTGTAAAAAAGCAGAAAAAAGATATATTAACTACCGAATGGCGTAAAATTTTCCAAACTGGAATTTATATGACACACTAGGCATATGAAGTTGAGAGAGGTGGGTTCATACTTATTGTCAACTGCATGTTAACATAGTATAATATAATAAATAGATAACATGTATGTACTTTGTTTATTAAAATTGCTTTATTGGGAAAATATGAAAGGAAACTTAAAATGTCCCACAGGATCTCATTGAGCAAAATGATTTTCACATAGTTCTATAGAAATTTGTAGTATTAATTTCGGACATACATATGTACATACCTATTTTATATGAGAAAGTTTATTTTCTGTTTTTAACTAACGGTTACAAACATTAAATAATCGTTAGAGTACAGTTACTCGTAAACGAAAAATAGTACACAACAACAAATAGTATTTATTTGCAATAAAAAAAAAAAGAAGTGGATAAGTAGAAGTAAAAATCAATATCAAAAATTTGACTAAAAAGTTTAATTTAATTTTATTTTATTATTTCAACGGCACATAAATGTATAGCAAAAATTTAGGACCCTTTTCTAGGTAGGACATTAGCTATCTAAGTTTTCAAATATTTTAATGATAAAACAAAAAAACGCTTTGTTGATGGACTCCTCTAATATTGTTGAAATTTATTGTATTTTTATTTTATTTTTAGTTTTTACACTTTTATTTTAATTGTTAAAAAAAAAAAACAATTGTTCTTATTAATGTTTATACATTTTTCATTTCTTTTTAGTTTTAATTTAATTAATTAGAGACACACAAATAATTTGTTTAATTCTTTTAAATTACATTGGATTGATTATATTTGTTAACAAATCGTGGATTAAACGTTTATTTTATTATTGGTTTCACACTTAATATATATATATATGTATATATATATATAGGGATATATATTATGTATATAATATATATGTATATATATATACGAATATTAATATAAAATTGTTATGTTTTTTAGCTTTTCTATTAAATTATATAAGTAAGTCTTTGGAAGTAAAACTCACCATTTTATAATCATCGATTTTTGATATCGATCTTAGGAACAAGTTGACAATCACTCTTGTGGGAATATCCTCTACAATATTTTATATATATGTTTATAGATTTATATAAATGAATAATTTGTTGAAAATATTACATAGTTTTTTAATTAATTTATTTTCAAAAATTTTTAATTTTATATTTATTTCATTTAATTAATTAATTCAGAGGTGATATTTTATCTTTATATATGATGTATATACAAAAAACCAGGAATACAAAAAGGTATTAAATAGAAACTATCAGTATAATGTATATATGTATGGACACTGCTCTGTCTTTTGCTCTTGATAAAATATTTGTTTTTATTTATTTTAGAAAAACTTTTAGAACTTTATTTTCATTTTGATAACAAAAAATAATTGTTTTAACATATTAAATTCAAAAATATTATCAGATTATGTATATAATAAAGAAGTTTATTATTTATTGAGGTTAAAAGTTACATATACAATAATATAAAATAAATATCTGATTTATAAATTATATAATATATAAATAATAAAAATATATATGAGAGGGAGTTTATCTTTCTTTCAATGATACCAAACTCATTAGTAGGTGGTTGTGGCGTGGAAACTAGGAACTATACCTAGATAACTCTTAGTTTAGATTTTAATATGCGAAGTTTAAAAAACAAACAAATAGGTATATATATGTAATATTTAAAAATTACAAATTTCTAAATAACTATTTGATGGTTAAATTAATAATTTTAAATGTTTTAGTTTTCTATATTTTTAATTATTTTGGTACGTCTATTAAAGTAATTTTATTTCTTTTTAATCATAAAAACCCAAATTATTCAAATAAGACAGAAATTCTTTCTTCTTTTCTTTTTAGGAGACCAAACGAAGTTAGCTATTTCTTTTTAAAACGTAGCGGTTATTGTAAGATACTTATTTCGTATATCACCTCTGATTTGTATCCGAAACTGTAAATTTTGAAACTACATATTTTGGACCTATTTTTGGTTTAACGGTTCGATATAACCATTGAATAAATATAATGATATATGTATATATATATACATGTATAATATATTTATAATTATTAAGATTATTATATATACTCAATGATAAAGCTTTCTATTAAAGAGAAAATGTCTAAATGTCAAACGACGTTTAAAAAATTATATTGGTAATTTTAATAGTGACACTAGTATCCTATAGTTATGGTCATTCTTTGATTTATTATATATAATATAATAATTATATATTTTATTTTAATTATTAAATAAAATTATAAAATAAATAATGAATGAATTTGAAATTTTAATTTTTAAAATTTTTAATGAATTAATGGATTAATGATTTAATGAACGTATAGTGATGAATCAAATCTGTTTTCTTTATTTATTTATTATAGCTATATTGGTTTCTTCATTAGGAAATTTAATTTTGCATTGCTTATATAATATATATATATATATATATATATATGTATTAATATAAATATATATATATATATATGTATATATATATAAATTATATAATTATATGATATTAAAAATGTAAATAAAATTAAATGAAAAAATAAAAACAAATTTAAATTAAATGAATTGAAGAACAAAAAAGAATGAGAACGATTTCAATAAGAATTTCAATTAAAAATGAAGTGATAAAAAAGAGATATTATAAAACGACAATATAAAAAAGTTTAAAATTAATGATATACTTTTTATTAATTTTTTTTTGTTTTAAATGTTTTACTAAATTTTATTAATTTATAATCTTTGTACATCGTTCTATTATAAAAACTTCTTTTATTTTCTAAAGTAAAATAAAACAATGATATCAAAATAAATATCATAATTATGTAATTAATAATAATATGATCAATTTTGTTTAGTTACTAGATATATTGTATTTATTATTATGTATTATATATAATTGTTGTTTTACATAAATACAAAATTTTCAGTTATATATTTTTAAATAAGTTATTTAAAGTTGATTTTACATAAGCGTATACTAAATATTATGAGTTATTAACGATGGAAATCAAATAAATATTTTTTTATTAATTAATTTATAGTTCACAAATCAATGGTTATTTGTAATGTTAAAGTAAATAGTTATTATAAGTTTTATTATAAGTTGAGATAAAAAAAAATATATACATTATATAATAATGGACCACAACCGGATTACTCATTACAGAAGTGTAAAAGAATAATTTGTATTACCGTTAAAATATATATAATATATATATATATTAGAAATTACAATATGAATTAAATAATTGTTCGGCTGAGCCGAATGAAACGACAATTCAGTACACCGATATTTTTAGCGCAATGTCAAACATAAAAGGATTTTCACAAAAAAGAAAAATTATCAATATTTCAACCAATCAAAATATTTTTTTGTTCAGAATTTTTCCACAAAGTACACTCGCTATGCATTTTTATGTATTTTTCACTCCATTTAATAGTATCTAAGATTTGGTATATCTAAGATATGATTTTTGGGAGATTGTGCTTTCAGCATTATTATTTTGAATAGTAGTTTATTAGTCTACTGTTTTACTTAGTGACACTTGCCTGTTGCCTCACCTATAGTCTAGTACATTCATGCCTAGCCAAAATAATTTTCGAAGCCTCATTAAAAAAAAATTAAAAAACAAAGAGGTACAACGATTTTACTTTCGGGCCAGAGCGACTGAAAGGTGGCATAGATTAAATAAATACCTGTGCGACCTCGAGGAAAACGTGGCCCGCGTATAATATTAATAAAACCAAACAACTCTTAACCAGATCCCGCACAGATATAGCAAGAGTAGTAGCCATCAGTACGGGTCACTGGCCAATAGGAAGCCACGCTGCCAAGCTAGGTATTCCTTTCAATCTCCACTGTCGCAGTTGCAAGGATGAGGATGAGGCACTCTTCAACACTTCCTTTGCAGATGTCCAGCATTAGCTAGAGTCAGACTCTGGACTTTAGGTGAAGCTTTCCCCAGCAATATAGGTTTTATTGCGGAAAGCAAAATAGGAGATCTGATCAACCTTCTTAATCTGACAGGGTGGCTCTAGTACTGAGTCTCTGGGGAGAGTGAATATAAGAGAACGCCCACCTATAACAACTGACAACATGAAATAGGTCACTCAAGTCGTGGTATCAAAAAGGCACAATTAAATGCTAATTGGTTTTTCAGAAGTAACTGGAATGGCCACTTCTACCTACCTACCTACCTACAACGATTTTAATACTTTTATAAGTTTAATAAGTTTACTTTTTATTTTTACATTAGTTAATTGTTAAATATAAAAAAAATATCCATATTTACGGCAGATTATTCATATTTGCATGAGATCTTTTAATTTTTATTACCTTTTTAAAAACTTACATCGACAATTGGACGACATTTGCAAAATTTTGGTATATAAATTTTCATTGTAAATCAGGGATTATTTTAATTCAAAAAATCTATTTTTATTGCTTACCATACATGCCTTTGCACCATTGTCTGTTATCAAATTAGATTTTGATACTTTTTATTTTATTCGTACTAAAAGATTTCACTAAATTTATCATTAAATAAACCAAATTTTTACCTACTGCACCTAACACTAAATTTTGTAATGAGAGCAAGTAGAATTAATTAAAAAAATTAGCTTACAAAAAAACATTGGACAAAAGTTGGAGTTTATGGATAAACATAGTGATGATTGTGTGGTTTATAAGATATGAAAGTTAAAAGATTTATAATAAAAATTGTGAACGATATTTTTAAAGAGTCAAATTAAAATTTAAAATATATAAAAGTTTTAACATTTCTGTGTGAGTCACAAATAGTATATATGTATATAATAATTAAACTAATATGAGGCGTGGTTCAGACATGCTGAATCTAGTAGAAGAAACCAATATTATATTCTAGGGGACTTGAAACCGTGCTTTTCACATCATTAGATTACATTTTTCTGCCATCCTACCGATTAGGCCATAGACTCGTTGTGTAATTTTTTTTTGAAATTCTGAAAGAGAACATTTTTGATTGGTTGAAATTTTTACATCATCTTATTTAATTCTGCAGAATTTAATTAGAAAATTTGACTTAGTCATGGTTTTGCAAAAAGGAAAAAGATATTTAAAAATAAATATTTTTGTCAACATAAGTTATGAAAAATAGTAGAAAAAAATATTCATATGACAAGATGTCAACTATGTACATATATCATTTTTACCCAAAAAGTGTCCAGTACTTTTACTTACTTTTGGTTAAAAATGAGAATTAAGAAAACGTTTAAAAAAAATTATACCAAGAATTTATACCGACAAGCATGTGAACAAACTAATTGTTAGCTAAATTTTCAAATTTATTTATCAGAATTAAATATGCAGGTGTCAATTTTCAATCGGTCAGAATTTGACTTTTATGTATATGGATTTGTATTTTGTGTGTTTGTTTTATTTTAATTTTACAGTAAAAAATATTTTTATATGTTGAAAACTTGACAGCTGTGTATTTAAAATCGAAAGAAAATAAATTTGAAATGCATATGCACATATATGTTACATACATATATGTAAATAATAAAATTCGAATAGAATTTTGTAAGTTAATATAATATTTTCTAACATTTGTGTTGCAAACTCGTTTTTCATTTGAGATCAAAAGAGATAGTAAAGAAAACTCCAAAAATGGAATGAAAATCTGAACCTAAAACAATGACATTCAACAAAATTCTTATACATTCAATTTTGTATTAATTTTTTTTGACGTTTCATCATTTTCTATTTATATTTTACATCTTCTTTTGTAATATTTTGATATTGCATCCTCAGATTTTTTAAAAAATTTCTGAGGATGTAAGTAAGTATTTAAAGATTTAATTCAAATATGTATATAAACTTGAAATTATCTAACTATGAACAAAAGAAGCTCTGCAAATATAATTGTTAATGATAAAATGTTAAATTCTTGTATATGTCCAAATTCAATATCTGTCAATTTATATTTTTGAAAGTAAAATTAAACGAAAAGTAATTTAAACAGGGCAATATAGATATTTTGATGTCTTAAAACATTGGAAAAATTTGATTAAAAATTTAATGCAAAATGGAACGTGTATATAGTAGAACTCTTAGACTACTACAAATAAAATGTAGGAAAAGCAAAAGGTTTTTCATATAAGGTAAAGAGTGACTAAACATAATAGAAAAGTTTTTAGTAACAATATTAATTCTATATATAACAGTAATTATTTATTTATAAAATAATTAATAATAGCGTTTATTTTTTTTTTTAATTTTTTTTCAATAATTGACATTTACATTTGAAATGGTAATGAATTTTCGTCAATTTATTATATTTTATATACTAGAAATATGCAATTAATATCAATTAGTACACTTTTTGTAAATCCAACTTAAATATAATTTTTAATTTCTTATTTATTATTTTTGTTTCTGTTGTCTGGTTTTTTTTTTTTTTAAATAAAATTAAAAAAAATTTTTTAAAATGAAAATTGAATAAGTAAACAAAAAAAAGTAATAAGAAAATGTTTTTTTATTTTTTTTTATTTTGTATTATGTATATTATAATAAAAATTGTAAAATTGGAGCCATCATTGATTTGTAAAAAATTGATAATTGGAAAATTTGAAGAATATTTAATTAAATTATGTATACGTTTGCTTTTTTTTTAAATGTTGCTCTCAATCAAAATTCAAAATATGCACTTTTGTATGATTTGTGTATGGTTTATTTATTTATTGTTTTTAAATTTTTGAAGATGAATAAATAATCAGATAAATTGAGTTTGATATATATTATAGAAGTAATTAGGATAATGAAATATTTTATGCATGTACTAATATATTATTTAATTGATTATACAATTCGATTTCATAATTTTTTTTTTTTAATTTATTGTTTTTTAAATTAACAACATATTTTGTTCGATTTATCAACATATCAAAATTGGATTTTATTATATTAAAGTTGTAAATTATTTTTAAAATGTCACGTAGTTTCTTTTCAATTATATCTAAGTTCTTAATATGTTCTTTTTTTATTTTGTTTTTCAAATATTAATTGTTGTTTTTCAAATAATTTTTGAAAATTAATTTTACTTTATAAGAAACTACTTTTTAATTTGAATAAAATTTTGAAAAAAATTATTTATTTTTTTTTTTAAAGATTAATTTAATTAATAATATATAAATAAAAAACATAAAAACTAAAAATATAAATTATTTATTTTAAATTTTGTCAATAAAGACGCGAAAAATCAAAATTTACTAGAGTGTTTATTTATATTTTTTTAAATTCAGTTTTGTATTTTGACTAAAAAAAAATTGTAATGTCTATATGGATCTCATTATTAAAAAATAAAATTTGATAAACAAAAACAAAAAAAAACAAATATTGTAATTTATTATATAAATTCAGGGTTGTAAGGAACTCAAATTTCATTTCCACTCATCGTTCGATTCAAATTATGAGTTCACTCTTAACTTGAGCACAGGTATGTGCTCAAAAATTAAACGGACTCAATTGATTTAACATTTAGTAATGAGTCCGCTCATTTACAACCCAATATAAATATTAATGTAATTAATATACCCGTATTAATAAAATAATATAATTAATAAAATAAATTTTAATCATAAAATAATATAGATTTAAAAAAAAATAATATTTGTGATTAAAAATATAAAGTTATTAATTAATTATTAAAAATATAAATAATATATAAAGCAAAAAAAAAAAAAAAAATAATTAAAGAAATAAATAAAAATAATAATTTTAGTTTAGAAAATTATTAAAAATAAAAATAAAATTATAGAAAGAGAATTGAATATCTTTTGTATTATTTATTTTATAAGCTATATAGTTAGTTAGACATGTAGAATAGAACATTATTATCTACAAGAAATTAATTAAATTAAAATAAAAAAAAATAAATAAAATTATATAAAATGTTTTGTTTGATAAATTATCACAATGCAGGATTAAATTTCTTGTTATAAAATGCATATAACATATTTTTCAAAATGATATTTTAAATATTATTAACAGTTTTTAAAATTTTAAATGCTTTTTTAGTTTTTATTTATAGGCCAAGAACAATTGAAAAATTCAAGAATTTTGTATAGATAAAAAATTTATTATAGATGAACTCATTTTTGTGAATAAACTAAAATTTTAATTGTGATTCTGATTAATTGTTAAATTCGGTACAATTAAACTATAAGAATCAAAAAAGAGATGTAATTTTAAATGTTCCCCAAATTGTTCTTATATATAATATACTGAACTAAGTATAGTAAAATAGTTATAAAATTCGTAACGTCGGTAGCCAAGTGATCAATCGCTATAATATAATGTATTAATCAATAGAGAAAATAATCAATATTGATTTTTAGGATAGAAAATGAATAAAAAAATAATTCTCCATGTACTCGTATCCGATAATTTTCTGTTATTTGATATTATATATCTACACTCTGAGCTAAGTAAGGCTTTACACCTCCAGTAAGAGTATTAATGCTCATTTCGAAGGAAATTATCAAAATAATTACAAAATTAAATTGTTTTTCCATAACATTTTTTAACAACCAAAATCAAAAAAAAGAATCCAATTGTGGGTTTTGTGAGTTTAATAAATTTTAAATTCAATTTAAATCCATACCACTTATTTAATTTTAAATTCAATTTAATCAAAACTTGTTTATTTTTTTTTGTTAAAAATTTATGCAATTTCAGAAATGTTATGAATTATAACAAAGTAAATAATTATACCAAAGGTACATATATATAATGTAGGTATATATACTTTTGTGTACTTTTGTAACAAAAATAAATTTGTTTTCTTTATTCTGTGGTAAGTACATGTAAATAAAAAATGTAAATTAAAATTTGATCGATTATCAAACTAAAAGCAGTTGGTTTGTGTTCACAAATCGTTTAGATTGGTTTTACAGGTGGTAGTATATTTTTTGTAATAAATACAATTTTGTTGCTCCGGAAAATTGAAAACCAATTACGAATAATGAAACACTCAAAGAAATTTGATTTATCCGGAGGGAGATCGAAATTGAAACAAACAAATATTTGTATCGGAGGTAATTATAACCATGTAACTAGTTGTTTTGTTTTTAGCTTTGGTTCTATATTTTTATTTTAATAAAAAGTAGCAACCATTTAATTGCATCTTTGCGACTTGTCTAATTTATTTAATTTGCCGGAGATAAATCTATAAAAACAAAGAACTATAAATTTTGATATCTTAATCAAATGGAATATATAAATGCATATTGTTATCCTAGCGTGTCATCAACTTTGTATGGCATGGCAAAGTATTAATATAGGTCTCTTTAATTGGATCTCTTTAGGTATAATACTATATAACAGTTTTTGAAAGATTATGAGGGATAATTTCTTTATTACAAAATATTAAAGGAATTTAGAAAAAAAATTAATACATTGAAAATAAAAAAGAAAGGTATATTAATACAGTGGTTTTTTCTGAATAAAACTAGTCGTGATGATATTTTATTCAGATCATTATTTCTTATCATTTACTCAAATTGAATTTAGGCCATTATAACAATTTATGACTTATATAATAATACGCTAGAAAGATTCTATAAAAAGGTTTAAAAATTTATTTGTAGACCGATTGATTATGTAATCTGATTACTAATAAGAAGTTTACAAATAGCCAGCTGAGGGCTATTTATTTGAATATTTTTCTTTCTTTTTTTATTACTTAAATAATGAGCGTATAATTTGGTAATAATTTGAATAACGTTTAACTAGTTCTCCACATTTACTTAGTGGCAATTAACTCAGCAGAAAATTTACAAATATTTACTCGTAAAATATAACTCGTTTCACCTTCTGCATAATAAATTGCAGTGTCGTTATACTTAATGCATGAAAACATAATTTTACCTAATTTACTGACAATAAGGTAACAAAAACAGTGGATTCGGAGGGAGATGTTGTATTCGCGTAGGACGTAAGTACTATATCCCAAGGATATATGGTGTTCCTAACTTTCCAAAATCTTTAATGACGCATCTTATCCTTTAAGGACGAAAAGGTAATTTGAAAGCATCCTTGTTGTTTTGATGTTTTTGTATATAAACCGTTATATCTGTTGATTTATTATATATATATGTATATATATATATATACATTCACTTCTTTATCTAGTAAGATAACGGTCTGTAGCATATTTTATCATTTATTTGATGATGATTGGTGCTGCCGTTATGGAAAAACTGTAGTTCAAAGTAGGAAATTTTTGAAAAAAAAAAACAATTTTTATTATCTTTCTTTACACACCAATTATCTAAAGATTTTACCATAAAACACCCCAACATTTATATATTTTATTTTTTATATTTTTTAATCGGATTTTTATTATTATTTTTAGTGGTAATTTAAATTAATACAATACACTTAGTCACAAGCACTGATGAAGGAAGTATGTTGCTTCCGAAATATCGATATTTGCAATCAAATATTAAAAATTATTAGTAAACGGAAACCTGACAACAATTAAATTATTTAATTTATATATTGTTGGAAAGGTTTCTTTTTTCTATAACTCAAACATACTAAATGTGTATATCGAGTAGTTTAGAAGATATAAGCATTTATTGAAAAAAAATTTGATTTATTTTTACCCTTTTAACCTTTACCATCCTATTAAATTACTTTGTAAAAAGCGCAACATTATTTTTTTTATATAAAAACATTTTAAGATATAAGATGTAATATCTGCATTACGGCAGCACCAATCATTATCAAATAAATGATAAAATAAGACTGTTATTTTACTAGATAAAAAACTGAATATATATATATATATATATATATATATATATATATATAATAGATCAACCAGATACAACGGGATACTTTCAAATGTCCTTTCCGTCCTTAAAGGATAGGATGCGCTATTAAAGATATATATTTTTGGAAAGCTAGGAGCACCAGATATCTTTGAGATATAGTCATTAGGTTCTGCGTGGATATAATATTTCCCTCAGAAGAGCCCAAAAAAAACCTTTAAACCAACAACTAAAAACAATTTGAAGGTACTTCCATAATTCCTAAAAGATTGACAATTGATCTCATTACCTCTTCGATACAAATTTTTTTGTTTATTTGCTTTAATTTTTTATTCCCACTTCATTTTGTCTATATGTTGAAAAAGATATTTTTGTTAAATTTATTAATTTTAAATTAATATGTCTATACATACTCTGCATATTTTTATTTTACATTGGGTATTTATTTTATAGTATACAGTATTTTGCATTTTATTTTATTTTGTATTTTATATAATTTATTAAAAATATTTTTTATTTATTTTTTAAATAACGTGCTTCGAAACTAATAAAAAAACTTAATATTTTTATATTATCTAACTGGTGCTAGAAATTGTTTTGTAAAAGTGCGTATAGAAATGTTGCTCTTAATTTTTTTTCACACTGTAACAGTTAGTAGACTTACAAAGTTTATGTAAAAAGCTTATAATTTTTTATACATATACATGATGACGCACACACACATTGGAACTCGTACAAGCTTTCTTTTAAATAATAAGGTTAAAATTTCAGTACAAATAATATTTTTGTAAATTCAACGAACAGTACAAAAATACGCAGAATTAATGTACATTATTTGGATAGAGAAAGTGAAATTATTTCAAAATTCTATTGTCCAGTCCCATAATATGAGCGCAAATATTCAGCTATATTGGCAACTTAGATATTCAATTTTTATGGTAAATAAAACCTCCTGTAAACTGTATTTCTATGATTAATAAAACTTTACAAGATATAGGTAAATGTATACAATCCTTAATTTTGGATTAATAAAGTTATATTGTAAATTAAAATAATATTAACTTTCTTTCCATAATAGACAATTAAAATCTCTGTTGACAGGTCAAACAATATGCATAAAACTAAACTTTTAGAGATAGTAATACGATACAATCAGTTATTGAAGTTTATAGGGATAAAGTAGTTTATTTCATTTTATAGGGTAAATCAAAATAAAAATTATAAGAATTAATAATTTAGGGTAAGATAAGTTTTACCATGTTTTACATATAAAAAAAACAATTATTCAAAATTTTTCATTTGATGGAAGAGAAATAAATAAAAATATCAATCAATAATCTTTTACTACATTGAATGTATATTCAGCAATTTAAAGACCTTAGAATTAAGTTTTTACATTTATGTATCAATTTAATAAATAAATCAAATCAAATCAAATACTCTTATATTAAATTGTATACATTGAATATATTCAGCAATTTAGATAATTTAGGGTTTTCAATAAGTGACATGGAATTTTCAAAAGTAAATAAGATAAAAATTTAAGAAAGGAAATTCATTTAAATGGCAACGTATTGGGACTACGTTTTACATAATGCAATTGTTTCTGATTAATTATAGCTTACACTTGTGACTTCAAATATATGAAATTTCACAAACCAGTCAATTGTGAATGAGTAAGTAATCAATTGACTAAACCCTTTCATTGGAATTATTGAATCGATGAATTTTTATTTCTAAAAAATCGTTTTTTTTTTTGGTATGACAGTATGTCATATAGCGATTTTATGCTGAAATCACATAGCATTCAGATTAATATTATATAAATTTGATTAAATTATTGCATGATTTTGATAAATAATTTGATTAAATTATGATCATTATTGAGCATACCCGCGGAAAAACTGTTATGTTTTTGTTAATCCCAATTCGTAAACTCTAACCTATACATGATGTTAGAAAAACGTTTTAGTCATATATTCAACAATTTAATTTTAAATATAATTCAAGATATGTTATTTCAAACAGAATAATTATATTTGATAATCGAATTTATTTAGATAATAATTGTTGTTATTATCCTAAAAATTTTAATTTCTGGTTGTATTGTAATTTCAAAAAAGCAAATTGTAATAGAATTGTTATTGTAGTAGTTTTTGAAAAAGTTAAACAAAAATATAAAAGGATTGGAAAAAATATATTCTGAGGGACGACACCACGTTTTAAAACTGACGTGAATAGTTTATTATTACAAAATACATTTCCAGTTTGTAATTATATTCTCGTAAATAAATAATAATAACTAGCGTTTATTTTTATTTTTTTTCTTTTTAACTGAAAAAAGAACTTGTACGAATACCAATATGAAATAATGTTATCAAAAATAAATTTTTAATTAATAAAATAAATTTTAATATATTTAAAATTTTCATCTTTAATTTCAATTATTTTTATTAAACTTTCGTTACATTTAATAATTCCGTTTTTTTTTTTAAATTATCAATTAAAAATTATATTTCTACAAAATAATAATTTGAAGATAAAGTAAGAAAATTTGCATTAGAAAGCTGAAAATCCGAAATTAAAAATTTTGAAAAAAAAAGAAAAATAATTTTATTTTTTAATTTAAAAAATAAATTTTAAAAATGTATCAACAAAATCCGGTTAATGTTATTAAGAATTAAATTGTTTATTTTTTTTTTCAAACTTTTTATTTTACTGTACTTATATAACATCCAGAAAATAAAAGAAAATACATACATAGTTCTTTTTGTATATATTAATGGAAATCACGTTTAAAGCACAAATACACAATCACACACACATCGATAATATTTATTTAAAAATATTTTATTTAAGTATAAATATTTATAAATTTACACATTATTTTTTAAGTATGTAATATATGTATATATAGTAGATATATGTATTTATCTCGTTCAATAAAACTAAAATAAATCACATTTAATATTAGCGTTCAATTACAATATATATTTGTATATAATGATTCTATGTTAAAAAAAAAAAATAATAAAATAAAGAAAATAAAAACAATTAATTAAATTATATATATAAAAACAAAATATAGTATTAATTACAGAGATCCAAAAGACACATAATCTTACAAAGATATTCAAATATTGATTGCAATATTTAATTATGTAATATTAAAAAAAAAAAAAAGAAATTGTGTAGGTCATGTTTGGTCTGTTTATGAAAACGAATCGCGAAATTTTTTTTAGAGCAAGTTGTGTATATGTAAGTAATTATTGGTAATTATTAGAAATCAAAAAGTTATCGTAAATGTCAATTTAAAAGATAAAAAATATAATGCAAACTTTGAATAGTTTGAAATTTGAAAGAAGAAATTTCAATTGTGAGATACGTATATCGTATAGAATATAATATAGGTGATCGAAATAACAAACTGACATTTAATCTAGTTTCTTCTCAAAAACAAGTGTTCCTTCGAAAATTTCAATTTTAGATAATTGATACACCTTCTGAAATAATGGGAGAAACTTCTTGGAAAAATGTTTAAAAAGAAATAATATTATATTTTAATAATATTTCGCACAAAAAAAAACTTGCATGTCCAATTTGTTATTTTTTATCAATTATAATTTTGAGGGAAAAAGGGTCTAAAAGTTTGGCTGCATACAAATGAACTGATGTATAAACAAATAAGTAAATATATAATTATGAATTATTAATTAATTAATAAAATACGCTAATAGCATATGTATTTTTAACTCACTCACAGAATTTGAACCCAAGTTTGCTCCATCATTGGTTCCCTTATTTGTGTGTGAACTGAAGAGCTTTCTAGAATGCACTGCAAAAATGGCAAGGGATAGCAAAAAACAACATATCTCCAGGCATACCACTAAAAAGATGAACCCATTGTTGAATATCAACTTCTTTAGAAACATATTGGTTAGAGGAAAAAACAGGCTCAAGGCAAAACCAAATACGAACTATTATAGAATTGCAATATAAAAATTTACTAATTGTACTAAAATATAAATAAAAATTATTTTTGAAATTGTTATTTTTCGAAAGGAACATTTGCTCTGATGAAAAAGAAACTGGATACATTGTTTGTTTGGATAAATAGATTTAGTGAACTGGGCCAATTCACAAAATCTAATTTCTTTGGTATATGTAGTATGTACTATTATTATCAATATATGTATATCAAATTGAGTAGTCGGTTTTTTTTTTATACATATTTTTAAAAAAAAATCAAAAATATTTTAAGTTCTTGCAGATTTTAAATTATCCGGTATTCATTAATATGGTTTATTATTATTCAAAATATATGTCAAAATTTATAGAAATAAAATTAAAAATTTAACAAATGATTCTAATTTTCTAAATAATATAATCTCATCATGGATTTAAATTTAAGAAGTAAAAAATGCATATTATAATATACTTAAGGCTGTCATATTAAATGAACTGAGTTAAAAGTTCGGAAAGATCGAATTCACAATTTAAATTTAATTTAATTATATGATGGCAATCTTTTGCATAACTCGAATACAATATCGTTTATAGTATTACAATACATTATTATTTAGTTTAATGTGTTTATTTCTTGCGATGAAACACATGGTCATTGATAATATCTGATAATACAAATGATTTGTTATCTTGCTAAATTATTCAAATACTTTTTTTATGATGATAATTCAGTATGAGGTTTTTGTATAATGTTGGCATTCATATATTAATTAACAATTAAGCGAGAGCTATTTATTTGTTAATTTTTATTTCAACAATATAAATAAATTATTATTTATATAAAAGATATCTTTGTATTTTTATGTAAAATTTTGAAAATATTTTTTAATCTGATTTTGAATCAAGTTTTTCAAAAATCTTTGTCGAATATTTAGGTTACTATGCCAAAAACTCCGAAATTTTATAATAACTTTGAAAAAACAAAAATAGGAGTATTATTTGATCGGGTAGAGCTTTGGTCGAAATTCATTCCATAAACATTTTTCATATAAACCCACTATAATGATACCATGATTAACGATTCGATGATGATTGATTAATTCATATCTAGTAATTAATGTTATAAAATTTTAAATTTAAATTTTTGCAATGCAATTTAATTTGATATTTTTATGGTAAAAAACATCATTCAAAATTTTTATTTCGTTTTATGAGCGCCTCACCACTGAACGTTCTAATACAAATATTATGGTTTAGAAATTTTGACGTTTTAATTTCATTCTATAAATTATATTATTTATTTTTTACGAATTAAATAATCAGAATTCAGAAATGAATACTTAGTACCTATCATTTAATGGAATGGTAGTATGATGTGATATTAAAAATTGAATGATAGAGAAAAATACAATTTATACGTACATCATAATGTAAATGTAGGTATTACAGTTTTATTTAAAAAATCTCTTATTTCAGATTAATTTAATAGTTAAATTAATAAAATTGTAAATCCTTTAATAAAATTTTTTTACCATAAAAAAAGAATTAGTTTGCATATTTGTTTCTAAAATTTCAAAATGATGAGTAAACATTTTTTTTTATTTATCGGAAACGTCCATTTAGTCTAGGTTTATTCGATTTTTAGTATATTTATGTTTTATATAATATATGTATATAATTAAAATTAAAATATCCAACATCAAGATACATTTATATATATTTATAAATAAAATAATATTATTTATATAAAATTTATATATCCAATATACAGATATCTCTTCAATATTTTTTTTTTCAAAAGAGAGAGAAAAAAATGGTTTTTTTAGTATTATGTATTTCTTTTCTTTTATTAAATATTTAAAAATAAAATCTTAACATATAAAAAATATATATTAATTTATATATGTATGTTTTTATATTCATCGGAAACTAAAAAAAAAGATGTTGCATTCCTTCCAATAGTAATAATAATAATAAAAAAAAAAAATTAAAAATATCGCAATCTAACAGATATTTTAATACAATTTATTATTATTAATAAATCTTAAATTTTTCGCACAATAGAGCATCACTACAGTAGCTCCAATAAAATTAAATACTTCACTTTTCATTTTTTTATGTTAATACGTCTTGTAAAAATTGAAATTAATTTGAACATTAATATTAATTCGTATTATAAAATTGAATCTAAAACCGATCGATGATACAGTATAGTCATTTGATTACTAATCAGAGGGTCCTGAATCTGAATCCCATTTAGGGTATATATTTTTGAATGAAATTATTTTCTCTATGCCAATATTCATGATATGATTAAATATTAGAAAAAAATTAATCAAAAGCTGTGTTAATGTAAGATGGTTAGTACTTGATAATAGTTATGATTTTAGACAATTATTAGTTTGATGTACTACAAAAAATGTGGAACTAATCCAGACCGAGAGAGTGGCACATTGAGATAATCCTATCAGTATAAAAATATCAGCTGGATATAATATTTAATTACCGATATCACATAATTTACCGTAACACATAAGATAGAAAGTACAATAACTATTCTTCATTGAACTTTAATTCGGTAATTCAAGCCAGTTGTGAAAAAGTTTATAGAATATTGATATTCAGAATTAGATTACAATTATTAGGAATTGTTTTGAGTTCAAGTAAGAAAAGTTTTTATAATTGTTTGCCTACAGTCGCATTATAAAAACAATACAAATTATCAACTTCTCCTACTCGGCGGTGATAACTGGTAAGAAAATTAAATACACAAAATATTACACAACTAAACTGGGATGACTTCATGAGATGTTCTATTGTGCGAAACATTTTACAGACACAGAATTACGGTAATTTAATAATTTAATGTTTTTATACTTTTTTTTTAGCAATAGTTATGCTCATAACATTTATATATATATAAAATATATAAATATATATTTATATAAAAAATAGTTTCTTTTTTTTACAGAAAATTAAGTGTATACTAAAATAATTTCTTTTTATATTTTTGGTTTTGGAAAAAAAACTTTCGTAAAACGAACCTGATTTCGGAAATGTAATTTACGTTTATTACATGATATTATTTGTGACATTACTCATGTAAAATAATTTGCATAAAAGTCACTTTTGTCAGAAAAAAACAAGATATTTTAGTGACATTTCAAAAATTAAAAGAAGATATTTTCATTTTCAATAATAAGGAAGAGGGGAGGAGGACGTTCATTTGATTTAATATAAATGAATATTGGGCTTTATTCTGAAAGGCGCATCAATTTTCGCTAAGTACCATTCCCATCCCAAAAAAATTATTGTTACTGTAGCAATAGAATGATGTAATATTTCATATAACTGGGCAGCATTACTGGCCCATTCAAGCTTTTCGAACTAAAAACTTTAAGTTGAACATTTTATTATCATCGTTGAGTTAAATGCGCCCTTAAAACTGAAGTTTACCACGGATGAAAATGTAAAAAAAAATTAATTTTATAAAAACATATTAAATTTTTTTATACTCGACGTCAACGCGACAGATTTTGCATGCTAATCGCGTCAATTGGCAACTTGTTTTCCAAAAAGAAATAAATAATGTAGTACGAAAAACTGCCGAACAGTTATGTAATTTGACTATTAATTAAAAGATGCTGAGATCGATTGCACTTGGGTCAAATACCAAAGTTAAGTAAATTAATTCAATTATAAGTTTTTCTTTTGTTATAAAATTTTACAATAAAACATAAAGGTAAAACAAAATTAAATTTTTATTATTGTCAGATAAAGAGAGAAAAATATATCTTTTTTAAAATAAGAAGAAAAGAAATAATAATTTCAAATTGTAAATTTTATATAGTTTAAAACACACATTCTCAGTATAGCAATCAAAACACTACACCTTCTTCTTAAACAGTTTCAAAGAAACAAGAGGAGCGGCAAATGCCTATTCTTACATAGTGGAAATCCCATGGCAAAAAACTAGCCAAAATTTTGGAAATTTGTTCATGGTCCGGTAGTGAAGATGAAATCACATATATGTGTTTCCACAGTCAAACAATGGTAGTATAAGTTATAATCTGCAGAGAATCAAAACAAACATTAACGGTTTTTTTATTTCTCAACTCTCTTTTAATTTGTATCATATTTTTTTTCATCCTTTTTCTGTAATTATTAAAGGTTCTATCACAGCGCGAAGGTATTTATATATAATTGATATTGAATAAAAATTTATATAATATTAAAATTAAATTAATTAAATTTATGGAATTATAAAAGTCGAGTTTCCTTTCACTAATCATTTATTTTAAATTCGTCGCAAGCACTGATAAAGGAAGCAAGTTGTTTCCGAAATATTGATATTTGCAAATTAAAAATATATGATTGGTATAAGGAAACTCGACTTCTATTTCATAAATTAAATAGATCACTAAAAATAAATCTGAATATTAAAAATAATTAATCAATTTTTTATTGATTTCAAGCTTATTGTTTTTCATTGGTTATCTTTCAAAAAAAATTTCTATTTCTCTTATGACAGTGAATATAAAAAATCGCTTGTCAGAATACCATTAAAATCGAAATGTATCGAAATTATTCGTTGCGCATGATGCACTTTTCAGAATATAGTCCAATATTTGACAATTTACCTTTAACAATGATTGATGTAATATTTCAATAACTTAATAATTTCACAAAGTCGCCGTAACATAAAATAAAATACATGATTTTTATTCATTACAAACACAATTGAGAAACGAAATTATAATTTATTTTCGTTGCTGAAATAATATCATCTATTTGGTGGAAATCACATTTAAATAAATTAAAATAGGTTCGCTTTACAAAATGTTTTGTCATTTTAGTTTTTTTAAAGTACTTTTTTTTGCTTTTTTTTTTTTTTTGTTTTAGTTAGTTTGAAATTTTATGCAATATTTATTAAATATTTTTGCATATTCATTTTTTTATTTTACTTATTGAAACTTACCATTGTAACATCATCGATTTTTGATATACTTCGAACAAATATGTTGACGCGAACGACAGCTGGACCATCTACTCATTTATGCAAGTTATTTTTTTTTTGTTTTTGTATTTTAATTTAAACAAATTTTTTTTTTATTGTTAATTATGTTATTTTGATTTGTAGTTAGTGCATAATGAATGCATCGTCGATGAAAAGGACGTGGTTGTAAATACATATGTTTTATATATGCAATTTTTTGTATTTTATTTTTATTTATGTAGTAGATTTTTTTTTATAGTAGTAGTACATAGTAGAAATGATGGTGTAGTATAGAATATAGAAAAAAAAACAAAATCAAGAAAGAAAATTTTTCATAAAATGTTTATTTAAAAACTTAGTCGAACTGTTTATTTTAATCATACATATTTAATAATGTTATATGTATACATTTATTATTTATATAGATATAGTTATATATACTTATTTTATTAAATAAATTTATCCTGAAATTTAATTAAATTATAATTTATAACTTAAAATTGTAAATTATATGGGCATGTCTTTTAAAATTGCTTTATGTTTTTTTTTTTAAATTATGTAAATTTTAAAATAGTTGTTTACAACGATCCTATGTATATAATAATCATATAATTTTATTTATTATGTAAAATTCTAAACTTTCATACTAATATCGTTAAATGATTATTATCGATATTAATTAAGGTAACATTACGAATTCAATATCGATGTTAACAATGGTAACATTTCTGTTCTATGATTGCTATATTATATTTTCGTTTGAATAATGATATTACTCATTTACTTTAAGGTATAAACACAATTCCGACCATCAATGAAAACATATACGTTCTTATATGTATTTGTTCACAATTATTGTAACCATCCATGTTTTTTGGCCGCCAAATTAGCATATTTTCAAATTTTTAACTTACAGTCTAGTTTGACACTGTTTTGACAACCTTTTTGGACATTATAAAAAGTATAAACACAAAGTTTAATTATATTAAAAAAATTTTATTGACTATAAAAATGTTATAAATTTGAATTTCATAGATCCTTCTTTATTAATTAATTATCATCCATTTTAAAGCATTACAATTTGATTTTTAGCGGAAAAAAAGGAAAGGTTTAAAAGATAACATGTAATGTAAAAATACAATATTGTAAATCAAATCGTCTAAAAGTGGAGACGAAATTTCGTGGATCATAAGTAATTGTCGCTTAGAAAACCAAAAAGACAGCAGTGATGCTCTCACGAAATTAAAAAAATTAAGGATTTTTAATGATTATATAAATAAATAAATTAATGAACATTTTTATATTAATTTTAGATTTTAGTAGTGCTATGGTGAAATGTCATCTCAATTTAAATTTACTTCACGGACCCACCATTTTTGATTTCTAATCTTGAATGAAGTAAGTGTTTACAGTTTGTAAAATGCGTATAGAGTTTTAAAGAAATACATTATTTTGTAATCCCAAAATGAGCATGTCTCAGTTTTTTTCGGTTGAATTCGCTGCAATACAATTATGTTTCATTTGATAAAAATATTTGAGCGCAGCCAATTTCGTTGGTGATCGATAATCGACGGTCAGAATTATGTTTATAGCTTTAAGCTGATTTTATTTTCAAAATTGAGAAAACAACAAATTTTATTTTTAATTTGTTAAAGAATAAGAAAATCGAACATTACAAATAGAAGAATAAGATTGAAAAATATCAAATTCAGATCATTCTGTTTATTTTTATTTATATTTATAAAAATATATATGTATATCTAAGTAGGAAAATATTTATGTATGAATTTGATTGTATAAAATAATCTTCTAGAATAATATTTATTTCATTGTTATTTAATTTACTATAATCAATATAATCAGTATTAAATTAAAATATTTAAAACTATCGATTATTTAAAAAATATTGGTAAAATTCGATCAAAAGTGACAGCACTGTGTGGCACATTACGCAGTGGCACATTACGCAATGGCACATTACCTTGTTAAAAATATTTTGTATTGAAGTTTTCTGGAAAATTTTACAGTATTGTAGATAATATTTCTAACTATAGCATGAAAGTTAAAATTTGAACTACTTATTTTATTAAATATTAAAATTTAAATATTGTAAGGACATCAGTCAACTATTAGAAATAATCGTTATTAGTTTCAATAGTTATTTCTGAAAAATAAGTTGACAATATAAAAGTTATTTCAATTATTTGATTGTTTATGTGTCTTGAAATGAATATAATGAATTTTACAAATAATAGAATTTTTTTCTAATGTATTTAAGGAGTCCAGCAAGTAACTATAGTTTTCAAATTATTTAGATATGAAAATTGGTGCATTTATTATTGACGTAAAGAACAAGTAAAAAGGTAACAAGAAAATTATATTATATTTTACAGTGATAAGATAGCAAATTGTATGTATAAAATCGTATTAAATAATTTATATTCTATCACACTCACACCTCTGTTGTACATTTTAGTGAAATTTTCATTTTTCAACAGTTAAGTTTTTTTTTCTTTCGATCAATATTTTGTAAATGCTGTTACTTTTTAAATTGATAAGATTATTTTGTTTATTTACGAGTATGTACTGTTTTCCAGATTACATAGCTACACTGACTAATTTTCTTTGTAGCGTAACTACTAACTTCATTTAATTATTTTATTTATTGTTGTTTTTAATTTTGATATTGATTTTTGAATGTGTTTGATATTGAGTTTTTCAATAGTAAATAATTTTTAAATATTTTTTAATTTGATAAAAAAATAGTATTCTTAAAACTAATTGAAAATAATTTATAAAAATTTTCAAAATGGCATCTTATTTAAGCGTTTATATTTTAATATTAATTTGATTATTATTGATCTAATTTTAATTTGTTTATTGAATTAATTAATAACTTTGATTTGAAATTTTTTGAACTTAATTGTTTTGATGAAAATAATTTTACTATATATGAGTAAGTTTACACAGTTTTTTTTAAATTAAAAAACTTTCCAGCAATTTTAATAGAAATGTTAATGTATGTTTCTTAAAATGGAACTTATGTTATAAAAGAACTAGTAATGAGTAATTTTAATAATTTTCAATTGTTTTTCATCAACAATTATCAATATGTTGAAAATTTTCACAAACTACCTTTAGTATATTACTTTTTAATATATTTTAATATATTAATATTTAACTTACCAGGATTCTAAAAAAAAATGTACATATTTTATTTAAATATTATACAACCTATTTTTAAATAATTTGTTGTAATACCTAAGTATATAATTGTTTTTTATTTTTTTTTTTAATAATTTAAATACCTTTACCATTTTATACCTTTAAAATATACTCATTTTAACTATAAGGGAGTAGTATACTACGCTTATAACAATATAAAATATTATAATAATATGAAATGTATATAAGAATATATTTCATAATATGTTAAGAGAAGAAAGAGAAGCATTAAATAAAGACAAATATATGTGTTGTTGTATAATACAATTAATTAATTAATTATAATATGGCAGCGTTGATTGTATTATCTTAAAATTTAATTTAAAGTGATAAATCAAAAAAAAATTTTATTATTTATATTATAATATCAGATTAGTATATATATATATATAATAATTATAAATTATAGAATATTTTTATTTCAAAAGTAATATTTAAAAATGTTTTAGCAGAAGAATTTTTGTGCTTAATACAAAAGATGGCCCTGTAATTTTTTTTCTATTTTCTTTCTCTATTCATAAAACATCGTCGAATGAATTTAGAGAATAAGGAAATGAATAAGATGTGAATTGAATTGAATTGTAATTAAGTATATAAAATAGAACGAATCTATTTTATTTTTTTTTTTTAATATTAATTATTAAATATAGAAATTATAAAATTATTTAAAGGTTTTAGCTATTAAATATTTTTATATTTCTATTATTAATTTTAATTTTAATTAATATTGTTTTTTTTTTTTTTGTTTTTAGCGAAGTTATCATATTATGAGAGTGCGATGAATGAATTTTTTTTTCTTTGTTTTTGTAATTTTTCGTATATGCAGACAGTGACGTTTCCATAATAGTTCCTGAATAATTATTATTTTTTCATATAACTCAATTGTTATATGTAAAAAATAATAATAACTTTTAAGCTATATCATTTTTTTTCGAAAGCATATTTTCCATTTCTTAAATATGTATTAAATCATATTGAATTATTATATATTTAAGAAATATATGAATTATTTAATTATTATATGTTAATAGAAATATATATAGAAATTAAAGCAAAATAAGTAATACATAATTTTAAATGAATAAATTAAAATTTTAAAATGAGATGAAATTAGTTATTAATATAAAGTTTAAATAATTAACTAATATTATAATAATTAACTTGAAAACTATTATTAAAATAAAAAGATAATTAAAAAAAAAAAAAGATTTAAATGAGATATATATTATATTAACTTGTGTAATTAATAAAAAAACAAAAATATATACTAATATGTGTTATGTGTAGTGTATATTTGTGTGTGTATATATTTATGTAAAATGTGTAAAGTGTTTATAAATTGTAAAATAAAGTTTATTTTGACTTGAATATTAATGATTCAAAAATGATTTTTTTTAAAAATCGTTTCAATTAAATTATTTTTAAGTTTTATTTAAAAAGAGTTACAAAATTCTACCATCGAAAAATTTTCAATGATTAAAATATTTTCTATTATTTTTGATTTTTTTTTTTGTTTTGAAATAATTTTAAAATAAAAAAAAATATTTTAATTTTTGAACATTTTTTTATTTTTTATTTTAAAAATTTAATTATAATATTAACAAAAATATATTTTTTAATATATTATTATGCTAGTGTATAGAAATATTTAGTATTTATATTCATTAAAATATAATATTTATTCTATTAAAAATTAATATGAGAATATAGTTAAAACGAAAAAATGAAAAATAAAATGGAAAGCGTATAGGATTTTTAAATTAAAAAAAAAATATATATATATATATATATATATATTTTTATATGTAAATAGATATATGTTGTTTTTTTTTTTAATTTTTTAAAAATGTAAGACACTAGATATATTTTTTTTTTATATTTTCTAAATTATAATGTTCATTAATTTTTTTTTAAATTAGTATTACTAACTCTCATTCAAAAATTCATAACAAAAATTATAACATTCACAATTATAAGAAAATATTAAAAATGCTAGAATTCAGGTTTTTTTTTTTATTTTTGTTTATAAATTTGTAAATTTGTTGCCTTGAATATTTAACTTTAACATCAACATTAAAAAAGATGATATACATGATTTTATGTTTTCTAAAGAAGTTTTGAATTAAAAGACTTTTAAAGTTGAAAACTTATAAAATTTTATGTAAAATGATTAAAATGAATTTAATGTAATACTTTAAACAATATTTTAAAAATGAATCATATTAATTTTAACGTGGCTTATTAATAATTGTAATAATAATATCATTAATCGGATATTGATTTTAATGATATTTTTAATTTTATAATGAATTTGAATTGGATTTTCTTTCACTAATAATTTCATTTAATTATAAATATTAATATTTTGGAAGTAGAATTGTAAAAAAATACATTTTACTATTACAATTGTATCATTAATAAATGTAAAATAAATTAATTATCTTTAGTATTCTAACGAAATGTTATGTTAAAATGTAGTAATCGCCATGAAAATATTGAATTATTTTATTGAACTAATTTTCAATTAAAGAAATATTTGTTACTGTTACTTTATTTTATTTTGTATTCATTTTTAATACAATCACTTTTTTTAAAAGTATTAAATTCATTAACTTATAAAGTGTTAATAATGCAAAATAATAGAAAATAATGTAAATTAATGTCAAGTAATGCCATATAGAAGCCATTAACCATAATGTAATGCCATAACGTTCGAAGCCATATAAATACTGAAATCAAATTAAATTATTAGTGAAGAGTAAATAATTTAATCATAATTAATTATGAAAATTATTTAATTAATTATATGTAGACTCATTTATAAATTTTGTATTGTACAGAGATGCTCTAGATTTTTGAGATAATATTTAATAAGATAAGACATTATTATAACACAAAGTTTTAATAAATTCAGTTAAGTTTGAAAATAAGGAGCATAATTTTAATTATAAATGCCATTAATTAAATGAAAAATATAGAATTTCAAAAAAAAAAAAAACTCATTGCTGATTGGTGAACTGAAATTCAATTACCTTGATATAAAAGCATATGTTATTCCAATAGCATAATGATATTCTAAATTTTTCATCATATATTACATATATGTAATTGTAAATTTTATACCAAATTTAAATTGGAATTTTATACCAAATTTAAATTGGAAATATAGTTATATGTAAAAAAATATTTTACATGATTAAAAATTTTCAACTGTATTATTTTCTTTTAATTCTTTTATATCAAGTCTAATTTTTTGAAAGTGTTTTATTATGTAATTAATTATACTGAATTAAGTAGAAACTTGACTGGGGCTAGAAATATTTTTTATTCATTTATTTTAGAAATTTTGGAAATTCCATTTACAAAAAAAAAAAAAAAATACTTTATGTATATGCTCTGTACAAGTCATATAACTCATTTGTGATATAATAATTTATTAAGAAAGAATAATAAAATAATAAATAAATATACATAAAACAAACAATTTTGTCAAATAAATAAATAGTGTGAAAAAGAGCTCATATAAACACAATAATTGGCAAATATATGACTTTAACCAAAAATGCAAACATATGAATTTGCTTGAGATTGGCTTTGAATTTAATAAATAATTGCAAATATTCGAATTGCATTGAAATTAATTTTGAAAGTGTACCAGGTATAATCTTGAACTAAATTTTTAGTTCGTCTTTCTGTTAAATCTAATATTCATTTAGCTATTTTAGTTTTAATGATAAATTTGAGCTAAATGTTAATTTGTTCAAGATAATTAATTATGACTTTGATTAACACCAAAATTTAACTTTTTAATTAAAAACTATTGTTAAAATATACTTTCTTAGTGTTTGGGTAGTGTATAAAAAATTGTATTTGATTATAGAATATAATAACGATGTTTACTTTATTAATTTTTTCTTACAAAAAAAAAAATAAATAATTTTAAATAATGTAAACGACAATAGAAATAAGTTACTAATGCCATTTTTCTAGGATATACTGAATTTGTTAAAATATAATATGGATCTTAAAAATAGTGAAATCTACACTTTCAACTTAATTTTGTCAAAATCAATAGTTGAAATTAAAATTTCGGTTTCATTATGTAAAAATAAACGAAATTGAATTCCAAATTAAGTCATGTAATTCGAACATACTACATTATTCATATCGAAATAAAAAAAAAAAAAAAAAAAATTATATTGGATGAAAATGAGAGTAAAACAAACAATGTATATGTATTGAAATTATTGAAATTATTTTATTTATTGATATTAATTAAAAGAAAATAACTTATAACAATATAGAAATAGTTTTTGTTTTTGTAATAATTAATTTAATGACGAAATAACCATCTAAAGCTCATTATAAATTTTAAATTTAAGGCAAAACATTCTTAATATTGATAAATAAATAGAAAAATGTTTAAATAAAATTTTCGTTCTAGCAATTTTATATATAGATTATATATTTTTTTTTTGTTTAATTTTTTATTTCTAAATATCACACAATAAGAATTAAATATTTTAAAAATGTAATTTAAAAAAAAAAATGTTTAAAAAATTAATTCTCAGATATAAATATATATATATATATATATATATATATATATGATATGTATATGTAGATCTATATTATAAATAATTAGGTGAACATAAAATAAAAAAATAAAATTATAATAACCAAAACTAATATTAATCTAAAACAAACCTATTTTAAGCGATGCATTTTGTTCTGTTTCTATTTTAGAGTTATAGAATGTATGAGGTATATATATATATATTAATAATATTGTGGATCAGTGACAGTATTTATTAAAATAATATTTTAATATTGTATTCAATAAAAGTCGAATTTAATATTTCGAAAACTAATACATATTTACAAATATCAATTAATTAATAAGCAAATGAATTTAGATTATTCCATTTTATTTAAATATATTCGATAGTATTAATCGGATTCGGTAGCATTTTTTTTTCGAATAAATAAAACTTCTGATTTAAGAAAATATTTTTTTTTTAGTTTTTATATTCAAGTACCCCACCCAAGCTATATATAGATTTGAATCTTTTGTACCACAAATTATAGTTTGGGCTAAGTAATAAGTTGTGCCAGATAGGTAAATGTTAGTAAGGTTTAGATTAGTTTCAACTAGAAAAGAGATGAAGGTCGTAAGATATTGCAAAAAATTATAATTATATTCACATTCTTTGTAAGAGGCATTTATAATAGAATACGGTTTCAATTTCCGTATTTTTAACTACAAAATAATATTGTTTTTGGTTTAATACTGATTGTGTAATATTTTGATTTGAATTGTATTCGATTTTAATTTATACAAAAAAAATTAATTAATGTACATATATTTATTTTCTCGACAATAACTTAGGTTGAATTACCTTTTTGTACTTAAGTACGCTACCGCAATTTTTATTACATAGAACGTAATGTTATTCGAGTATTTATTTATTTAATAATTTTTCTGGCATATCAACTTATTAAATGTGGAAATCTACTAAGACATATTTTTAGGAACTATAACTTTCTTAAATAGAATTGTTTCAATAGTAATCAATTGAAATAATCATTACAAATTCTGATATTATACAAAATGGCTTTATACATATTCATTTTGTTTAAAGTGTGTGTTAAAATATTCTGTTTTTTTTTTTTTTTTTTATTTTCGTGTACAAGGAAGACTTAAAAGAAGATTTAAAAAAAAAATTTACAAAAAAAAAACATAAGTAATTTAAAAATAAAAAAATGATTTTACTTAGAAGAATTTAAACTATTTAGATACTATAACTATGTATATAATAGAACTATATTTTCTGAGGTAATGTATTTATGTGCTTTTTAGTTATTGTTAATATGTTTGTTGGGATGTCAAAATATTGAAGAGAATAGATTATATACTGTCACTTAATTTATTAACAAAAGATTTATATTAATATTTTGATAGGGTATTTTTCTAAATAGGTGCAATTAAATATGTATTTATAATATATTAATTTTAATTTTTTTTGTTTAAGTAGCCAATTATTGTAACTAAATTAATATTGAATTTTGAAATTTGTATAAATTTATATGAAATTACATATCATATAAATAATAATTGCAGGCGATTTTCAAAATAATAATGAATATATTATGGGAATTTATTTTTTTTGTTCTTCAATAGTATAATAGTAATAATTTATGTATGTATAGTATATATATTTTTAAATATATATATATAAGGTTTTTTTTATTCAAATAATTATTACTTAAAAATGAAAATTTCAAATTAATTAATTAATATATAAATATATGTATCATTTGCATTCTAATAATTAAAAGTAATAATAATAATAATAATAATAACAATAACAATAACAATAATAATAATAATAATAATAATAATAATAATAATAATAATAATAAAAATAATAATAATAATAATAATAATAATAATAACATTAATAATAATAATAATAATAATAATATAATAATAATAATAATAATAGTAATAATAACAATAAAAATAAGAATAATAATAATAATAATAATAATAAAAATAATAATAATAATAATAATAATAATGACAATAATAATAATAATATTAATAATAATAATAATAAAAAAAATAATAATAATAAAAATAATAATAATAATAATAATGATAATAATATTAATAATAATAATAATAACATTAATAATAATAATAATAGTAATAATAACAATAATAATAGTAATAATAACAATAAAAATAATAATAATAATAATAATAATAATTACAATAACAATAATAATAATAATAATAATAATAATAATAATAATAATAATAATAATAATAATAATAATAATAATAATAATAATAATAATAATAATAATAATAATAATAATAATAATAATAATAATAATAATAATAATAATAATAATAATAATAATAATAATAATAATAATAATAATAATAATAATAATAATAATAATAATAATAATAATAATAATAATAATAATAATAATAATAATAATAATAATAATAATAATAATAATAATAATAATAATAATAATAATAATAATAATAATAATAATAATAATAATAATAATAATAATAATAATAATAATAATAATAATAATAATAATAATAATAATAATAATAATAATAATAATAATAATAATAATAAATAATAATAATAATAATAATAATAATAATAATAATAATAATAATAATAATAATAATAATAATAATAATAATAATATAATAATAACAATAAAAATAATGTAACGTGTCTTGCAATTTTTTTTTTAAATATTTTAAAATTAAATTTTTAATCATTTCATATTTAATTTCATAGCAAATAACAAAAATCATTAAATTTATTTAAAAGTTTTTTTTTTGTATTAATTTGAATTTTTTAAACAAACATATAAACTAATGAAAAATTGAATTTTAATTTAATTAATTAATTATTTTTTTTTTTTTTTGGTTTCTTTTCTAACAATAATGAACACAATGTAGAGAAATATTGGTAAAAAAAAAAAAACTGGATATAAAATGCGTTTTTTTTAATGTTTTGATTTTTTTTAATTATGATTTTTTTTACTAGCTTGCTGTAGGACTTACCATTTTAATGTCACTTATCGTCATAATACTTCGAACAAAAAGATTGATTCTGACTATTGCAGGGCCATCTGTTTGTAATTAATATGAATAATATTGGCGCAACATAATATGAATAACATAACATTTTTCATACATATATTCATTGCATATTTATATGTATATTTATATATAAATATATGTATACAATATAAGATATAGATATATACGTAAATTATACTATATAATATAGATAGCTACTGATTTTAGTGAAATTTATTGAGAGTTTTTTTTTTCTTTATAGATTTATTTTTTAATAATTATTTGCAATTCATTAAGTTCTATTAATTTTTAATATTGTGTAAATTAGTAAATTTAGCCAAATAGAAATAACGAAATTTTTCTTTTTATTAAATTCATAATTTCACAATTTAAAAAAGAATTAATAAATTGCATTACATAAACTTTAATAACATTAGGAATGTATAGATAGAAAACGTGTCTGGTAGTTTTATTTTTTAAATTAAAAAAAAAAAAATGGAAAATAAAAGTTAATTTAATAAAAAGGTTTGGTCAGTTTTTATAATATTTAAAGATATAGAACGAAAACAAAACACAAAAAAAAAAACAAAACGAGAGAAAAGTTGAGTGTGATAAATTTTTGCGAAATTGCAAAACTACAAAATTTGATATACCTATCCCTACAAATAAATCTGATTATTCAAAATAATTGTAAATTAGAATTTTTCTTATATTTTGAATTAGATTTAGAGAAATTTTATTTAAATTAATTTTTTTAACATTAATTTTTAAGATTTTTTCATTAGTTAAGTAATTGAAGTTGGAGTAAATCTGTCGTTTTTTTTTTATTTGGTTTTCTTTACTTATTTAGAAAATAAAAATTAAATCGCGACTTGGGTAAAGTGAAAGTGTTCAGTATTTCTAAGATTATGTGTTTTCAATAAGTTTCTTGTATAGAAAATATAGTTAGAAAACTATTATTATTTTGTCTTTTTCAGTAATTAGGTATTTTTCTTTCTAAAATTTATTTATTTCTATTAATATTTAAAGTCGAGTACAAGACACTAAAGAAGTCTGCATCAAGTAGTATGTAGATGAAATAACGCGTATCTGTATGATAATCATATTTAGTAAAACTCAAAGTAAAATATTCGACTATTTTCAATAATTATAAAAAAGAAGTTTTTCATTAAAAATGTAAAGAAAATGTTTAAACCCTTTTATTTTCAAAATGTGTGCCAGATTAAGTCGTGTTTAATATTAAAACTTAATTTATTATGAAAAAAAAAAAATAAACTCCAATATTAACTTATGTAGATTTAAAAAAAAAAGTATCTTAAATAGTGAAATATACAATCAGTTTCAGAGTTACATACACCGAACATGATTAATTGAACTGCCTGGACTAAAATTGAAATATCTTCTACAAAAATTATCAAATTGAACTCGAATTTTATTTATAAAATTCTTTACTTTATTTTTTCATAAGATTTAATCGGATATGTCACACTAAGATCTAAGTGCATTTGAACTCTAATCGATTAAAATTTTTTATTTAAGTCATGTAATTTTTAATGACAATTTTAGATGAATACTTTTGCAGTGTAATTGATTATTTAGTGAAAAAAATTTAAAAAAATAATAACAAAAAAAAATCTAAATAAAAATTTCAATATTTAAACGTTGTTAAAGTTTCAAGATAATAAATAATTAATATTTATTTATATTATTTCAGAAATTATATTATATATAAATTTGAGTTAATTTTTTAAAACTAAAAAATTTCAAATAAATTCAACATTTTAATTAGAATTCCTGACTGTTATATTTATTGTTGAGCTGAAAATTGGGAATATCTTAAAATCTCTTTCATAAACAAGAACACAAAAAAAAAGAAAATCTGAAATCAAATTCCATATTTTACAAAATAAATTACAGAGAAAACAAATTTTCGATAAAAATTATAAAATATATACCTCTTTTATGTTATTTATTATATATTTTTTTTTGCATTATATACTTTTAATACCTTATATATTACTATAATAGAACTTATATATAGATAAAAGGAAAATTATGTATTTAAATTTTTTTTTTAAAAGTTTTTGTTTGAACAAAAAATAAAATATTCATTGTATATAAATATTAATAAAGATAAAAAAAAAAAAACAAAACTATAAAATTGAATTTTATTCAGAATTATTTCATATATAAAAAAAAAAAAATTATAATTAAAAAATTTTGAATAATTCAAATACTAAATATTTTCTGCATATGTATTTTTGAATTTATTTTATTTTTTTTTTATTGTTAATTAATTTGAGTAGGTTTTTGTCTTTTGTTTAAAATCAACCAATTAATAACAAAAAAAAAAAAAAATTAACTAAAAGTTTAGAAAATTATAAAAAGTAAAAAAATTAAAATAATTTTAAAGTAAATTAAGTAAAAAGATTGTAGAAGGTAGAAAATTAAATAATAATAGTTAAAAATAAAAATTAATTAAAATCAAAAAATATTAGTATAATTTTGAAAAATATTTAGTAGAAAATTTATTAACTTATTTTTATTTTTTGGGTCTTAATTTTTTATTTTATAATAAATATCATCAGGGATTCATTCATCTTTCATATTGAAAATCTTATTCATATAATAATATAATATATTGAAAATTTTGAATTCGAATATAGAAGTTTAATTATTAAAATATGTAATATACTATATATCATTTACTGATGGGGTTGTAATTGTTATATAAGATAACGTAGAATATTTTTAATAATAGAATTTTAATACTAAAAAAAACATATTATTTTCGAGAGACAATAATGTCCCATAATAGTACCTAACTTATTTATTGAAAATAAATTGAATTACATTTATATTTAATATTAGTTAAATAAATTCAATTTATTTTTAAATTAATTTTTTTTTTTTTACTTTTAAATTAGAAATACATATTTCGAAATTAAAAATTTCATTTTTATTTGTAACTTAAAATATATAGCTTGATATAAGAGAAGAGTAATAATAATTTTTATTACTTACCGGTGCCATTAATACCAGATGGTCGTATTCTAGCATCATATTTTCCAGCACCTAAAATTTGATCCAAAACTCTTTTTTCTTTTTCACGAAAATTTATCTTGGCATTATTAGCTCTAAAATATTAAAATAAAAAATTTAATTAATTAAATTTAATTAATTTTGTATTTAATAAATAAATATAATTTAGTTAAAAACGAAAAAACAAAATACTCGAAAACAAAATCTCCAAAAACAAAGTTGTTAAATTGAAGAAGAAATTCTTAGCAATTCAAGTACTTGTATAGTTATTAAAACTGATGAAAGACATATATACCATTATGTATAGATATATATTTTAAATCAGTGTAAGGCATATTTTTCACCTGAAAATGTCCTTAGTATATCTGTAAAGCCTACACCGTTTATGGGCGGGCACCTAAAATACTGCTCAAAATGCACCATTCGCCTCAAAGATAATGTAAATATCTCATCAACATTTGTTCCATCATCGTATCGTTGGAGCACTAACTCTGTATTTTATATATGTAGATATCTGGTGAATATAGGTACAATTCTCGCCTCTTAAGCAATTCCGTTGTGGAAAGACTCCAAATGTCCACCACGGAAATACCAAGATGATTCATAACTGGTCATGGAAATTCGTTTATAGTCAGAACTTCTAGAATATGGAATCGCATTTCTTATACAAGCATTCCCAATAATAGCGATAGTTTTTATGTGTTTCATTTACAAAAATTCAAAATGAACATCAATAACATAGTTCACAACTGCCCGCAGAACCTTTCTATTACTTTTTCTTTTGTTTTATACTTCAAAATTTAACTATTCAAATTTGAACATCAAGAATATTATCTTATAAAAACTTTGGGGAACATTTTGAAGCACCGAAGTCAAAATTCTCATGAACAATTAAATCCTGAGTTGAATTAGAAGCGAATTTTTCGATATGTAATGAAAAATTTGAGACATCAGAGTGAAATAATGTATATTTGGTATTCTGCGAAGTGAAATAACGATACTTTACGCAATATTTCGGTGTAATGAACTACTTCCGCTAAACTATTTTTGAATTAAGAACTTTTTCCATGGTTACAATTCAGTTCATATTTGATAATTTAACAGTGGAGACAATGTCGACACATTTATAATATTTTTTGTTGCCAATCTCGACGCCGTTAAACATTTCAAATTCTTAATGATATTTCAAAATATATTTAAATGAAATCAAAAAAATTATTAGCATGAGTACTACTACACTTTAAATTAAAATGGATTTTTTACATGGAAGAGATTTAAAAATTGTTATTTTCACCATAACTGCATGCTATTTGAGCTATTTTTGGCTATATTTGAAAAAAAAAGAAGAAAACGTTTAAAGATAACAGATAACGTTTTATTAATAACTCTAAAGACGCTAAAAGTTGAAATGAATTTAATTTTTATGCCATTTACATTGTCTAGTATCATAAATTTTCATATATTTTAACTTTTTTTGACATCTAGCGCCGTTAAAAAGTGTCGACAGTTTCTAGAGCAAAAAACCAAAAATAATAGGTTTTTAACGATTTTTAATTAATAATAATTTTAAATTAAATTATATTATGTATTAATTTTTTTATATACTTACAATGAAGCACTACAAAGGCAGGCAAAATAGAATATTGACCAGAAAATATGGCCAGTTTCCATCTTCATTTTGAATAGTGATAATTTTTTTTGTTTTTTGTGTTATATTAACAATATCTTCTTACAAAAAAATCAAAAATAAAAATAATAATATTATCTTATTAATTATATTAATTATAATTTTGATATAGTACGAGTATGCGTAGTTGATATCTGCTACAGAAGTCTGAAATTAAAAAAAAAAAAAACAACATTAATTTAATTACAGGTTTTTTTTTTTTTTTATAATTTAATAATATAAAATAATTATTTTTCTTTTAAATAAGGATAAAATCGTTTAAATTGTATCAGTATAATCTTAAATTTTTAATCCTTTGAAAAGACAATCTTATGGTGTAAATTAAGAGTTACATAATAATAAACAATTAGCCGTAATACTAATTAATTTTATCTGGGAATGAGTGGTGTTGTGTTAAATATGGTTAAGTGTTGTGAATGTTATTGTCAATATTAGACCCGAAAAAAATATATGACTCTCAAATCTCAATAAATAAATAATTTAAAAATAATTATTTTTATTCTATCGATTTTTTTTACTGTTATTCTTTCAATTATAAATAGAAAGTTTAGAATAGTCTAATTAAAGTGTAAATATTTTATGTATATAACTTCTTAAAATTGTAAATAAAAAAATATTAATTATAAAAAATTGTGTTTTTTTTTGTTTTTTTAATAAAATCAAGGTATGATAAATAAATGATAATGAATATAAAAAAAATTTAAAGTAGATATTTAGAAAAAAAATGTTACACAGCATAAATATTTTTGCATAATATACATATAAATTAATATAAATATTTGTTTATATAGTAGATACATTGTAATAATAAATAACATTTTAGCCCCAGCTTAATTTTTCATTATTTAATTTGCATGTCATTACCGGTATTTCTCTTGGCTACACAAATTGATTATGTCTATTTATTTATTTATTTGTTTTTTTTTTTTTCAGTTTTTAATTCCTCAATCAAATAGTATTCATTTTAGAATAATCCCCCGTTACCGCTATTATATACTAGTATTAGTTTTTCAAATTTCGTTTAGAATAAGTGTATTATTTTATTATTAGCAATATAAAATTCTTCATGTTTACACTTTGAGCTCAGCTTTAACACCCACCTATTTTCATTAAGAGATCTTAACTCATTCTTTGCATATGATTTGTGCAAAGGAATGGCTTTAAGACAAATTCCGATTTAATAATAGGATTTATTTTTCTTGACACTGTCTATATAAATTTATTATCACTCCAAAGGCTTAAATTTAAGTATCTCTTAATAAAAAATTGTTCATGTACAATACAATACATATTTATTTTCTGTGGCATATCGTATTTGTTTGTTGTATATCGTATATTTTTATATTATATATGTATACAATCTACAGTGTATTGTTTTATTTTGTACCTAGTAAAATTAATTAGGAAATTTAACATCGACTTAAAATTTAATTATGCTGTAAATAATTCATTCTACTAACAACGGGTAATTGTTTAATTTTTTTTTTTTTTGTTTTTGTTTTTTTTTTTTTTTGTGTTTTTGTTCCTCTTTACGTCATAGAAAATGTACCATACAGATAAAACAACAAAAAAATATGTATGGATGTCTATACAAAATAAATATTCAGGCGAATACAAAAGGGGTTGAATAAAATGAACTAAAAATTTATTTTTGTTGTTAAAAATGTAGTGGCAGTAGTAACAACAACAATAAAAACAACAAATAACTGCAATTAGGTTAAATTTTATTAAGAGTTCAAGGTATATAAATTGGCAAAAGAATTTTCCAAAAAAAAAAAAAAAAAAAAAACAAAATAAACATTTTTTTTTCAAGAGCATAAATTTTATTAAATGGAATTAAAATTAAAAAAAAAAAAACAAAAAAAAAACTGACTTTTATAAAGGTTGGCAAAAAGAGAAAGAAATGCAATTTTATGCAACCTGACTAACCTGAATATTAAAATTAAAACTAAAACAAAAGCAATATTGTTTGCCAAAAGATGTCTTTTGACCTTTACAATATTATGCAAAGAATATGCTTTTATTAAGTGATTTAATTTTTAGCTAATGTTAGAGAGAAAAACTCTTTGTTTTCAGCAATATTGTATTAAATGTCAAATGGTATATATATGTTATGTATTATTGTATATGTATTATGAGTTGCATCATGTAAGCTTAGTTTATATAATTATGGAAAAATAATATTTTCTCACTCTTCTTCATTTATATTCAGTGCATCCTGCTGGATACAAACGATTATATACTTGTACTAGCAGAATTTTTTTTAAAGAAATTAGCTTTCTAATGCTTTTATAATTACGTTATAAATAATGCTTGATTGCTCGTGAGTAACATGAAATTCATTATCCTTTTTCGTTTTTATTTTTAACTCTAATTTTATGATTTTGATTGACTTATGTTGTAAATTATAACTGTTATAATGTTTAATATATGTGTATTATGTGATAACGTTAATTTTAAATAATATATAATTTTTGACATAACAAAAGTCATAATTTAATATGTGTAATAATTTAACTTTTTAAGTTCAATAAAAATGGAACAACAACAAAAACTAATTACTATGTATTTAGATATTTTGTGCTAATCGTCACTGTAAATAACACTTGGAATAGACGACCCGCTTCCACTATACCTAAATTCAAATATAATTCAGAATAATTAAATAAAATTCAAATTTTCGAAGTTACATACTTCTGTTCTAAATATTATTTTGCTTGTAATATAAATTTTCAAATAATTGTTAAATTGTAACTGTGTGTGTTGTTTTCAATCAAAAATGATGACGCTGACAACACATTTTACCATTTCAAAACATTATTTAAACATTTGATGATTGGTGTACTAAAAATGGATGATTAAAAGCGAAAACAGTGTTTAACTTGGAGTTTATTGAAAATAATTGACATGTTGGAATCCCGCAGTGTGTTTATTAATTATCCCAAGTAGTTTTGATCTTTAATTTTCCTATCATAAATTTCTATTGCACAACATTTAAAACACTGTTGAAGAATTAGTATTTTGAAATTTATTCTGGCAATAAGGGTGAAAGACTGACTCGTATACTAGAAAATTTAATACAGACAAGACTTATGATATATAATAAACTTCTTCGGGGTTCAGTAAGTATAAGTAGGTATTTATATAGTGTTATAGGTTATATATCTATACAACTACTAATTTTATTTTGCTCGATTTTATAACTTATTACAGAATGTTATTCATATATCTGTGAGTTATAAAAAACGACCGAAATTTCAACATAAAATCCATTTGTAGATGTACATATATAAAAATAAATTAGATTATTTATTTATTTAGAAATTAGTTTTGTTTAAAATTGTAGAAAATTGAATGTGGGAGCTTTTCGGAACTATTCCTTTGTTTGTGCATAACCAATTATTTTGACACCTTTTTTTTGTCTTTTTTTAGTTACACTCTATGGTAATAAAATCTTTTTGTTTTTTTGGCACAAATTTGTAGTATAATGCATATTTTGTTGCAATTTTTAATTCTCTATCTAATACACATAGAAACGTTTTAGTACAGAAAATTATAAATTCACAATTCTTGAAAAACATTCCAAAAATAATTTAAAATTTTCAAATTTCTATATAAAAAAAAAACATATTTATTTGCAATTTGAAATTTTTGCGCTTCAGCTAAATTTATCAAAAATTGAATTTTTTATCATGCAAATTGCATTATTGAATTTCGGTTGAAATATTAAAAGTTTAGAAAATTTGTTTATTATTATTTAAAATTTAAATTAATATTTTATAAAATTTCATAAATATTTAGAAAAATTATATATACATATATGTATAGGTAAAATGAATGTAGAGTAAAATAAATGCAATTTATGGGATTTTTGCCAAAATATTAATAAATATTATAAATAAAAATAATAAATGCATCTGCAATGAAAATTCATTTTTAATTGAATAAATAGTGTGAATTTATTTTGAAAATTTGATGTTAACAAAAAAAAAAAAAGATAAATTCAAATTTGTGAACATTTTTATGAATTTTTAATGTTCATAAAAATGTTCAACGTCATCACTACTTTGAGATGTTCATCAATTAATTATTGTTTTTATTGGATTGTCTTATATATAGTGCAAGTATAGTATAATAAAAGAAAATTATTATAAATGATGCTCCCACCTAGTTAAATGAATCAAAATAAACAAATCATAATCGTATTTAGAAAACATTTAAATTAAGATATTCATCGTCGATTCAAAGAAATAAGAAAAATGTTAAATTTGTGTATGAAAGGAACTATTGCTCGAATGGTTTTCTGTTGTACAAATTTAAAAAATCACTTCTTTATATTAAAAACATTATAGTGTGGTAAAGAATTTATATAATTTTGAATTCTTCTATTCCTGAATGGAAGAAGCATGATTAATGATACTCAGTTATATATTATGCACGATATATATCAAAAAACAATGTAATGTCTTGTAAAATGTATTCTAGTTCAAAAATAGGTGTAAAAAGTCTTATCAAACATTTTGTGTGAATGTTTTAAATTTTTAATGTAACGCTATCATTGCGGCAATAAACAATCAACAATCGGCATTATGTTCGTATATTCATCCAAATCCTATGTCAATCTACAAGTTTCAAGTTAATATCAAAAATTAATGCCATTAAGATGAATAAGATCAGGACTACCTAAAGAAAATATGCTTTTTACGATTTTATATTTTTTATAAATATGAAGCTTAATTTAACAATACAAAATTTATTATTATTATTTATTTAATATGTTTTGATATATTTATTTACTGGGTGGCGCCGATGAAGCAAAAAAAATGCTGTATGGATTTTTTGACCTGGTCCAGTACCCTTTTTGTCATTGGGATATAATAAATGGCAAAAAATAATTGAGAGTATAATCTGGTAACAAATTAAATAAAAAGGAAGTTTCCTATTCCTTCTATTTAAGAAGGCTTCGTTCCTGACAATAGCAGTAGTTTTCCACATTTAATGAGTTGATAAGCCAGTAATTTGTTAAATAAATACTCGAAATATTGTAGATTGTAGTGTAAAATTGCAGTACCGTACTTAATTAAGCACGAAAAAGTGATTCTACCAAAGTTACTGTAGAGTGTAAAAAAAAAAAATAAAAAAAAAATATGCAGCTTAACTACAGGTTTCTTTTCCCTTTCGAAATATGGGCCTTTTATATATTAACTATTTGGTGTATATATATATGTCTTGATTTCATCATACATTTTTTTTTTATTTCTAATTTTAAATATTACGAGTTTGTACTAATGTATTTACACCTATGACTTTTAATTTATACAAAACCTGAACTTTTCTATTTATAATGTAATTTTAGGGGAAAGAAAGGCAAGTAAAAAATGACAAGCAAAATCTTTTTAATCAATTTATTTTAAACTATCAATACAAAATGATTTAAATGTATAATTTAATGTATAAATCCACATTTTTTTTAAATTTTTTTTTAAGCCAAACAATTTACTACAAATAAAAAATAAAATTAGATAGTGTATGAACAACCATTCGTTTGTTGGAATTGACTCAAAATGTTAATATACGATAACAGTAGAAATACTTCGAATTATATATTCTATGATGAAGACTAAAATATCACAATTATCTTAAAAACTGTTTCAATCGAATATTCATAAAACAAAATTATTTTTGTATTAATACTGTCTCAGATTATTGGTCAGAGCAATGACTTCACTTTATTTACATTTGTATATTATTTGTTCAGTTTTAAGTAATTTATGTTATAAAGGTTTTTTCATAAACGCGTAAATATGACGTGACAATTGCATAATACATGACTGACTTATAATCATATGATTTTAGTTTATGACGGTCAATATTTTATTGACGTTTCGTGAACAGGCATTTTAAATTTTAGTTTTCATTTTTGTTTGCAGTTTTAAATTAATTTTCTTGCAAATTTAAAATAAATAAATAATACTTACAATAAAAATGGAACAATTTATTTTGATAATACCTTGTCCTTCGCCCTCAACCATTTTAAAAATTTTAACAAATCTATCTCTAAAAACAATAACAAGAGAAAAATTTTTGTGCAGTATGAAATTTCATAATGCGTAGCTGACTTTGTTTTACTAATGAATTACATGTGTGTTATATGATTGTTGCAATGTAGTTTAAGTACACTGTAACAAATGTGTAGGTGAGAATCAAAGTGAAACTATTCCATTTAGAAAAATTTTTCGTAAAATAAAAAAAACGTTTAGTTCTTTTCAGCATCAAATTTTTGACAAATGAGTTAAGCTAAACATAAGCATTTAGCGTTCGGAATAAGTGTTATTAACATCCATATTCACGGGCTGTTGGTTTGTCTTTTATCGAGCTTTAAAATTTGGAGTTGTTGTGTTTTGAAAATACATATTGTTTTGAAAAAAAACTGTAAGGTTTTGAAAGTACTTCATAAGCGAATAGTTTTATTTTGTTTATAAAATTTGTTTAACATTTTTTAATAATAAAAGAGCAAAATTTAGTTTTTTTGTTTTTCATTGAAAAACATTATTAAATTAAATTAAAAAAATAAATTAATCAAATTATATATTTCAGGAACATAGTATTAAAACAAAATAAAATATATTAAAAAATAAAAACAAAAAAGATTTCACTTCATTATACACATATGTAGCAAATAGTATACTTAGTTCTATTTTCATTAATACAAATAGCATACTTAGTATCTTTTGATTAATGCAAATAGCATACTTAGTCCTATTATGAAGCGTTGGCAAATAAGAGATATAGGAATAAATTTGTTTTGTTTCGATATAATTTTGCATGGAATAGTTTTGTTTTGTTTACATCACGTGAGTGGAATAGATCAACTTTGAAAAAAACATTTGACAATAGCAAAATATTCCATTTTCTTTGGAGAACAATTCTGCGTACCGTAACCTTTTTTTTTTGAAAAGTGGAATAGTTTCACTTTGATTCTCACATACACAAATGTTTAAATCATTTATGAACACATGACGAGATTAATGTATTGCATTATGCGTTTGTGAAAAGGTCTGAGTAAATATTTGTTAGAATTATATAAAATGTATTATATAAAAATTAAGAAGGTTCTATTTTCGATATAATAAAATTTAAATTATAAATGGATTATAAAATTTACATTATATAGTATTTATATTAGTCATAAGAATACGTCATAGGTAGGACTACATTAGACTACGGTATTTTAAAGACATGCAGATCTCAGCATACATCACCAACTTTAAAAATTTTGTTATATAACTTTCATCTTCATATATAGGAATTGGTTTCATAAAGCTGTTTTTAATTTTTACAGCAAATAAAAAGAGTATAAAAAAGTATTCAAAATTTAATTTAGAATTAAAAAAAAAATTTATTATTATTATTTTTTTAACATTTCGTTGATAATTCTTTTTCCAAATTAAAATTTGATGCCTGAAGTAAATATTTTTTATACTCATAGTTTTGTTTTTGTTTTGTTAAATTATTATTTCAATTCTATTCTAACCATTTCATTTTCCAGAAATATAAATTAAAAAAAAAAAAAAAGAAAAAAATGTATAAAAATAGGAAACAAAAAAGAAGGAGAAAATAAAGGACTAAAAAGCAAATTAAAAGAAGAATAAAATATACTATAATTCTTAATTTGTTACAATGACCGTTCATTAATTATACCCTAGATCCTAAGATTAGTTTGTTAGTTGGTAGAAAATGCATATTTTTTTTTTAGTTTTTATAAAAGGAAAAAAAATATTAAGTCTACATATAAAATATGATACCTAGAGATGTGTATGAACGAGTCTTGCACCAAAAATTTTTCCATTGCAAAGTTATAATTGCAAAGACATAAATTTTCAAGTACTGCATATAATGTATATAAGTCTTCTTGTTCTACATTCTATTATTATATTCTAACTGCTCTGCTGTAAAAAAAATATAAGTTTTCTGTTAAACAATAAAGGTTTGTGTTATACAACCTAATTTTTTATTAACAAAAAAAAAAAAAAATAAAAATCTAAAAAAAGGAGATAATTTTCTTTTCACTTTATTTTTATCGGTTTAAAGTTTTTGTTTTCCATATTAATCTCATTTAATATTTTAATATAACAAGTAATTCTGATTTTAACTTAAAGTTTCTAATACCTAAATATAATGCCTTGTAATCTGTAATTATTACAGTATAGTTAAGGTTATACATATGTTCGAATTTAATTTTTAAAATTGAAAATTTTCAAAGTACACTTTATTTTTTTTTTTTTTTTTTTTAAATTCTTTAAGTTGAGTAGTACTTACTTATTCTAACAAAACTAAATGTTTTTTTTTGACGAATTGTAAGTAGTTTAAGTACAACTATCATTTCGTACATAGAATGCAGTATCAAAATTTCTTGTATGCAGTTTAATGAGTAAAGTTTTAGGTGTATTTGTTTATTTATCAATTTTTTAGTATAGATAAACTATTTAAATGTCAGCAACAAAATAGGTATTAGTTATCATCCAAAATCAACATATTTACATCTCGAAGAGATCATTGGTATTTATCATTTGTACTTTCATTTGTATAGTTCCAGTTCCAGTTGCATTTTAGTATATCAATTAATTGCTTTTTCTGATGCTAAAATAAAACTGCTTGTTGATATTAATTAAAAATATTAATATACAAATATGATAGAACAATTATAATTACAGTAATTAAGGCTATATAAGGCGTGTTCGTAGTGGTCGCGCCTGCGCAACAAAAAAGATTATTCTTAGTTGATTGTTCGTAGTTGCATATCATCAAAAATTCTGCGCAGATAAAAAGCAGGCGCTTGTGTTTATAGTAATCGGTGTAGCGTTAGCGTCGGGCAGATTGTGCAGATATTTCAGAGCGCTTGCCTTAGAATGATTTTTAAAGTGCATGTTATTTAACAATTAATATTTATATAGAAAATAAAAATTAATTATTAAAATAAAATAAATGTGTTTACAATAATAATATACAAATATAATAAAATCAATATATTGAAAAAAAAATATATAATAATTTTAATATATTTTCATATATAAGTAATATATATTAAAATATATTAAACTAGGGGCCCCTGTTGAGTAATTATAATTCAAGTTAAAGTCAAATTTAAAGTTTTTAAAAGAACAGTAATTTACTTACTGACATAGACTTCTCATTACAAAGCAGAAAACACTCATGTTTCAATGAAAAGCTTTGAAATTAGTATGCTTTCGTTAAAAAACATAAATACCTTACTTCTCATTTTCTGTTTCGTTTCTACCTATTTCTTAATGTATTTGGTGAATAATAAAACCATATGATTAAAAAATTATCAACTGTGTGCGTATTATTGTTTTATTTACAATTTATTTATTATATAGTAAGAGTTCATTATGGAGAAGAGAGATAAAATGAAAAGGTGTCTACTGCGCAGGTCCTTAAATGCTTGTCAATTATAATTATAGATATTTAAAAAAAATATATTTAAAAAAATATTTATAAAATATATTTAAAAAATATATATAAAATATATTAAAATATATTAAATATATATAAAAATATATAATAATATAGATAAATAATATAATATGACTATATAAACGAATTGTGCATGTGCTGTTTCTATGAACAAGAATGACTGCTAAACAATTTTCTGCGCGCCTGCGCAAGTTTTTTTGTTCATAGTGACAGTAGAAATTTACAATTAAGGTGCAGTAACTTAAATATTATCTTTGTGGTAATAAAAATTGGTAACCTTGATATATGTTGATAAACCGAATATTATATTTTGATTTTGTTATGTTGGACATTGCTTAGAACTAGCCCATCGAAATAAAAACGAAAACTTGCTACCTTTTTTGTGCAATATATCATCATCCAATATAATTTTAATTCTAATGGTTTTGCATATCATTTTAGTTTCCTCACAAAGTCTTAAGTAGTTTTATTCTAAGCCAGAAAGGTATTGAGAAGTTAAAACGGCTCAAATATTATCATTTATCATAAATGTTAAATAATTTAATCAAAGAAATGTGAACCACGAAATTAGATTCAGAATGTAGTATCGGATATTTTTTTCGCAAGCATTATGATGGTAAGAGATAGAGAAATATATGAGAAGGCAATATATAAATTTCTGTATATTTTTGAATACCTTGAAAAATCTAAATTAATTGGAGATTTTTATAAGTACAATAACAGAATATGTCATTAATTTCAAGAGTATTGTGAAAGTTAAAACGTATGATATAGAAGCAGGGAGACTGAAATCTGAAAACCAAACTGTATTTAGAAAAATAATTTCTAGAATAAAATTAAATCTACTACAAAACATTTTCTACAAAAGTCTTATTAAGGTTTTATAGTAGTTATAAGATTACATATAGTCTTAGATATTCAATTTACACGCTGAGTGGTGCACTACCTAAAGCACCTGTCTTTCAACTGAAAATTCTCAGGTACGATTTCCATCGAAGCAAAAGAAAAATGATTTATGCGTTTTTCGCAACTGGTTCAGTACCCTTTGTCATTGTATATAATAAATTAATTTTTTAATGATAAAAATAGATGAGAGTTATGATTATCAATCACTAAAAATAACCACTTTTGCTATAACCAACTTTAACTAACCAACTATACTATTATATAAAAACATAAATAGATGCCACCGTTTTTTGATGTCCTTCTCGTACTCTAAACATACTCCTTATACAGCCTGCAATAAAAATTCATTTCAAATATCCAACTACACACATTACATACATGTTATTAAAATTATATTCATAAAATCGTTCTAACTAAAAAATGGATTTCTCCCAATCAACCCGATATGCCTATAAAAAGAACACTTACAAATCGCTTTGAATGAAATGAAATCTTTTCCGGCATTGAAAAGTCTAGAAACTATAATTCAACTAATGAAGCATTTTCTATGTAGTCTTACAAAATTAAGTTTAATATAATTATAAAACTGGTTTTTTTTTCCGATGTCAATAAAAAAAAAAAAACTCCCAACTTGCTTGCTTTGTGTCTCAACAATTGAATGTTTAAAATAAAAATTAAAAATTAAAAATAGCTAAATGAAAACGCTGAACAATGGCGGTAAAATGAAAAGAAGAAAAATAAAAATACTATAAGGGTGACGATGACGACGACGATTATTAACATTGAATTTAAATTGGTGTTTGTTAACAGAAAAATCTTATAAAATTCTGTAATTAAATTTTATTATTTATTATTATTGTTTTTATAAAAAAAATCCTATACTGTATAACACTTTTATTAGAGCTCAGTTCTTTTTTAATTCTTTTGTATCAAAAATTTTTTTTCGAGTTGCACAGTTTTATTTGGAATTTTAGCACATGAATTGTGTTTGGAAGCACACAAACAAAAACAATAAGAAAAAAAAAACCTTAACCTGATTTTGTGTTTTATTATTGTTTTTATTTATGTATTCTTTGTTTTTTAACTTTTGATGCAACATCATTGCAATGCCACTTTTATTTTTATTTTATATATATATATATATATTTTTTTTTTTTGAATATTTTGTATTTGTCCTTTCGAGTGTAGTTGGCATCATCTGATGTCGCTTTAATGATGAAAAGTGAATAGTATCTAGTGTTTTTTTTCAGCTTTGCTTCAACAATAAAGTATGAAAACATGAAATATTAAAAATGAGAGACGAAAAAAGAAAATAAGAAAATTCGTCCCTCATAATTTAAATATGTACAAGATTTTTGGTAAGAGGAGCAAAAATTTATCTTCATGTATTATCACAGATATATGAATTTTTATGCCAGAAAATTGAATGCCTGAATATCAAATTGAAAATGAAAATAAATTAAAAATTATTTGTTTGTTTTTGTTTTTTTTTTTATCTGTTTTGATGCTATTTTTTTGAAATTTACAAAATTTAATTTAAATAAAATTAAAAATTAACACTACATCTTACATTTTTTATATATGTTTAAGTATTATTGTTTACAAGCTGTATAAATCATATTGCTATGACCGATATTTTTTGGTTGACATGATTTGGTAAGGTATTCTAATTTTGGTTTATTGCATAGACATTTAAATGAACGTTGTTTTTTTTTTCTTTATTTTTTTTTCAATAATACATTTTGTTTTATAATTCATGTTGATATACATAATAGTAATAGATAATTAAATTTAGTTTTATTGATCATAGCTTAGGTTTAAGCTGTCTGATCTTATTGTTTTTTGTATATAATTCAATTTAATTTAAATAAGCTAACGAGTTTTTATTTAAAAGACGAAAAGATAAATAATATAAAATTAATAAAAAATTAATATATAAAAAAAAAAAACAAATTTGTATATAAATTTATAATTGCTAAGTTAAATAGTTTCATTTTTTCCTGTTTTTTTTTTCTTTTTTTTTTTTTTTTTTTCTTAATTATTACATTATAAGTCTTTAATTTTTTTTCACACCTGCTAACACAATTACAACAACAATATTGTTTTCATACGATTTTTATCATAAATCATTATCATTACCATTTCATTATTATAATTATAACATACTTTATTATTCCCTATTGATTTTGATTTATTGGGTTTTGATTTAATATATATATTTTTATTTCATTTTTGAAAATTCTAATTGAATCAATTTGTTTCAATTTTGCTGGAAGTTCATTGTTTTTTTTTTTTTGTTAAATTTTAGAGATTATAACTTTTAGTAATATTAAGAGCGTTTCTTTAAACTTTTTCGAGTCGGTGTTCGGTGACTCGAAACAAAAAAGTCAAAACCAAGAAGCTTAATAATGATTTTTTGTTTTTGTTTTTGCAATATTTGTTATAATTCAATTCAATTCAATTCGTTTATTTATTTATCCAAATATTCACACTTACATACAAGTATATACGTTTAATTTTACAGAGATCAGATCTCTTATACTAATTAAACTACACAACTGAAATATAATTTATTTGTTTCTCAGTTAAAGGGTTTTTTTATATTGAAATTTGTGAGAGGAAAATGGCAAAAATTTATTAACAAATTTTTTTAAAATGTGTGGGGTTTCAATTAATTTTACTTGGTTATCTTTAAAATAAAAATCAAAATTTTAAATAAAATTATTAATTTGGACATAAAACTATAAATTTTTAACATAACTTGCCTTAACCCATATAGTCCCGGAACTAGATCCAGTTCACCAAGAGTCATAAAAATTTATACATAAAATTTATACATACTTTTACCTTAATTAAGAAAAAAAAAAAAAAATAACGTATTTGATATCATATCCTGGAAAGGAGACATTACATGTTTCGAAAACGAAACTTCAGGATCAAAAGATATAATTTTTTCCAAAAAAAAAAATTCTTCAAAAATCTACAATAACAACTTTCTGAAATGCATAAATATTCTTGCAAAAAAAAAATAACAATTTATTTTATAAAAAAAAAGACCTTTATTGTTTTAACAAATTTTAATCTTAAAAATTTATTAGATCTTAGGCAAGCTGTGATATGGTAAAGAACATTTCGTATGCAAATTAACGCCACATTTGGTGCATGAAAAAACAATTTTATTTTTGAAGTGACGGCATCGAGCTCGTTTCTCACTATGGATGATTTTGTGATCCACAAGGTCATATCTAACTGAAGTACCTGAGCTTTGTCCGCTCTCTCTTAGTGATAATACTTTTCTTAAAGGTATTTTCGCGGATTTCACCAAGCATTCAACAAAAAAAAATGGAAATTCAAGTTGGTATATAATGCTTTTTTTTAACTTTTCTTAGTAAACAACGCAGTTTACAAAAATCTTAATAGTTGCAAAATAAGCAAGTGATGAAAGACAGCACATAAGTTTGTGTAATGTAAAAAAATTATCGAACGTAACGGTTTGTTGATTTCGATTTTATATATTTGCTAATAAGCGCAAAACTACGTTTTCTCCTTCATATAGGCTAACATTAGGTCCATATAGGCTATCATTTTCCTCTGAAGCTCCTCCATAAGGTATGAATGAGAACCAGTAGCCTTCGGCATGATAAAAAGAACTGTACTTGAAGCCAAATCGAATAGGCTTAGATTTGTTGAACATTTTGCAGGAATGGTGTCCAAAATAAGCAATCATTTGCTTATCTATCGATAAATTGTGAGAAAATATTCCAAATTGCATAAACCGTTTGTTCATAAATTCGTTCAAAGGTAAAGGTTATTATATTTCCAAGAATTAAAAAACAGGTATTAAGTTCTTGGCTTGTAAGCTACCTACTGACGCCGATTTTAGCTTGTCTTGCTATTGTGTTTCCAAGAATTCAAACTCAGGTATCTCTTATCATCAAGCTATTAACGTCGGTTTAGCATAACTTGTTATTTGATTTCCAAGCAGTCTATCGCAGAATACGTGGTCCGTAATAAAAAAAGACAGTATTGGTATAATTATAGTTTGGAAGAGGAAAAAACAACAAAAAAGAATCTTGCATTTTTTTCTTATATGAAAATTTTTAGATATCGTTTTCGATACACTGCTTGAAAAAGTCACCCTGTAGCTACAAATTTTGTTGGATTAGTTTTATATTGTGATTAAATTATTACTATGGATTTGAGCTAGTTTATTTAAAAAAAATTTTTGTATTTTTTTTTTTTGTATTTTTTTTTTTTACTTTAACAAGAATGAAAAAAAAACTCGAAATTCGGACTTTTCAACCCATCGGAAAACATGCTTTTTGTGACGTTTCAAAAAAAAAAAGGTAAATTAGATATTTGTTTTAAATTAAATAATAAATTTTAGTTTGATTTAAAATACACACCGGGTGACCACTATGCCGGAAAACGTCATATGTTTCGTTTTCGACACTCTGGGTTTATATGGGTTAAGTTTTTAACTGCTATATACCTCTTAAGTTGACTAAATTACTATATTATTAGACCTTAATCGTTTGTTTCAAAATTGACAAAACTGAAATCTCAGCAGTATTATTGAGGTCGTTTCCAGACCCCTCGCACTAAAAATGTTATATCGCACTTTATTACCTGTCAAAATTTAGCTTTTTTTTTTAACACACTAAAAATCGCACTAAAAAATAAAACACATAAAAAATTTAATTTTGTAAAAAAAATTAAAATTAATATTCAAAGACTATTTGTTATAAGATATTGCAACTACAAATTTGTAACAAATATAATTTAAGATAATTTTTATTTCTTTCTTATATTTAATTTTCAATGACATAAACGTAAAATTTAAAATTTAGGTATTTAATATTGCATTGCAATAGTCATAAATTTATAAAAAAAAAAAAAACACTTTTCTGCTGCTTTCAAAATAAATTTGCAACATAAAAATGCTATGAAAATATGCAATACTGATTCTACTCGTAAAAATGTAGTGAAATCCGGATAAAAATTTAGTGCGATAAATTATTATTTTCGGAGAGTGCAAGTCCGAAGTGAACACATATATTTTCTGTTTCTATCTACATCCTATCTATGGTACTGCGGCGCATTCTCTAAAATTAATAATTATATTCATCATTATCCTGTTCGTGGGGCATAGGATGGCGAACATATTTTTATAAATAATACCATTTTAAAATATGTTTAAATTAAATATTATGACATTTAAATGTTAAATAAATAATTTTGAATTCAACATTTTAAATATAGACAAATTTTGCAAAAAAAAAAAAATATCACAAAATATTTAAAAAAATATAAATATTGTTTTTTTTTTTTTCTACTATAATTGAAACTAACAATAATAAACTTTTAAGTCTATCACTATAATATTATATGTAAATATTAATAATAATAATAATTCGGAAAAATTTAAAAAACGAAAATTCTTGACATTTTTCAAGTACAGTTTTTCAAGTAATTTATTTTTATTTAAAATCATTTCAAGATGAAAACAACGAGAATCAAAAATTTCTTAACCTAACAAACAGTATAGAACTTCAAAAATTTTTAAAAAGCTTTTTAGGTTTTTTTTTTTTTTTTTTTTTATTATTGTTTTAGTTGTTCTTCTCAATTTACTTTTTTTTAGTAAATATTTTTAACAAGAAAATATATTTTGAAGGATTTTATTGGCCTTTCATTGAAAGTGTCCTTTTTTAAATAAATAAATATTTTGTAAAAGAAATTGCATCAAACATTTTTGTTGTTGTTGTTGTTTATTTAAGAGGATTCAGTTGAACTTGGTTTATATATTTTTCAAAAAATAAATTTTTTTTTTTTTTTAATTAAAAAGTATGGTAAATTTAAATTTTTTGAACTTTTGAAGAAGGGGCTAAGTGGTGTAGATTATTGTTGATGTTGAATTTTGGAGGATTTTCTTTATAGGGTAAAATATTTTTATTTTTATATGCTTGGTTAGTGTTGATTGTCGACAATCATAAGATTTGTAATTTATTGTTACAAATTGTAATTAGCATGATTTTGTAGTAAAAATTTACGTTACAGAAACATTTTAGATATTAATGTATATTGGGTGTGCTTAACTCTTAAATTAAATTAAATAATATGATGGGGATTGTTGAAAAAATAAATAATTTCTTGATGAGAATACAAAAAAGAAAAAAAATGGGAATATTAAAAGAATTTTCTTTTACAAAAATATTAAATTCATTATAATCTACAGATTAAAAATATTTAAAATTTAATATTTAATTTCAAACATTTTTACACTTAAGATTTAATTTCTTTTAACTTTCAATATTCATTAACGAAAACCACAAGAAATATTATTTTTTAATTATTTATTTAATTAATTAATGATTCTGCTATATAAATATATATACATAGGTATATATTTACCTCAAGGATTATTTATGTAATTATTATTTATTTATCAAAGAAATAAGCAGGGTTGCTTTGCTCGGATTATCAGCAAATTACAATGTAAAATTGATTCTACAAATTCATGTTGAGTATTAATATACGAAATTTTCAAATATATTTGATTGAATATGCGTTAAGCTCTAGGTTTAGGTAATAAAAATTAGAGACTGTATATTGTAATTTACTAAGTTGAATTAATATTTTGAACGCGTATTTTGAACGAATATTTTCGGTTGTTACACCATTATCAGAAGATTGTGTTAATAAAATTACACTTGTGTTAATATTTATTGTGAAAATACAGGTATTCCTCTACTAATGACGATAGGTCCGTAGAGGTCGGTTGTAAGTCGATTTGGTCGTGAGTTTAATTCCATCAGAAAAATAAAAAACACATAGCTGTTAATAAATTTTTAAATCAAATTCATAATTCAATCTTTAAATTAACGAATGTAATAAAAATAAAAAAAAATTTAGAGTTAAAAAATTATTTAAGGTAAATCTTCCTCATCCGAATTCATTACATGAGTGCAACACATTAAGCTAATTAATGTAATGCTATTTGAACTGTTCCCGTTTTTATTTCACGTTAAATTTCATAATAACTATGCTATAGTTAGTTACTAGCTATCTTTTCTTGAACTATTTTTGAACAACTTTCTTAGTTGGATTTGGGTATTCGTTCAGTGGCTATTTTATGTTTATCGTAAAATTTAGCATACTTTTAGGGGAAACGTAAATATATGCAGACATTTTTTATAACAATAAAATTATTTGTTTAGAAGTTATTTAAAGTTCTGCTTACTTTTTGATTTTGAAAAAGGACACATTTGAAGGTCAACGAACATAAAAAGTACAAAACTTTATATAAATAGTGCAACTTTAATCATCATAAAACAAAACATACTTTATCAGCACTCTCTATTGTCAAAATATGTAATACATAATCTGTACTTTTTTAGTGGTCAAAACTTATATTTATTCCCAAAGTGCAATGAAAATTCATATAAGAAAAAAATTGGTCGTAGGTGTGAATGGTCGTAAAAAAAATAGTCAAACGGTCGTATGTCGAAGAAATACCTGTACTATAAATATTAAAACAATATTCTGATTGTGGTGGAATGATCGAAATCGATCTAGTAATATATATAATATACTTAAAATTTTTAATTTTTATTATGAAATTTTCAAAGGTCATACAAAGGCGTTTTCATAAAGTAAATCGGAGCAGAGCGCGATCTGTAAAAAAAAAATTTGTGTTCATTTTGTAGCTCAGAGCACTCAGAGTGTAAAAATTGTGTTAATTTTTTCAATCAGTACTCAGAGCAGTTCAGCAATCAGAGTACGGTCAGAGCGAAATCTCTATGCTCGTTATAGAAATTTTCGAGCTCGTTATAAATTACAACGATATCGATATAAAATTTTGATATACATATACATCAAATTATCTGCCAAAATTTAAGTCGTTGAAATTTAATAAAAATTGTTGAATTATTGACATTTTCCAATTTAAAGAAAATATTTTGTTTTTTGTTAATTAATTTATTCTATTTGTACATACATATACTTTTAGTTTAGTTAGTATTCTGTTAAATATATGTACATGAGTACATATAGTTAAATTAGTGTAATACCAAGAAGGTATTATTGTTTTGATACTTCTAAGTGTTGTTACTTTATATACCAAGAATGTATTTTCACATTTTTAACAAATTTTCAATAATTATTTTTTTTAATTTATTTTATCAGTTTTAAGTATATGGAAGAATTTTTGAATAAATTGCCTTTTTATATTTGAACCTTTTTTATATTTAAAAATTCAGTATAGTTAGAAACTTGAAGAGTTTTTTTTATATCTATTATGCAAAACCATAATTTTCACTTAAAACACTATCATGTGCATTCCTGGATATGAGGGAATAAAAGATAATGAGTCCTTTCAAAAACAGATGCGATGAGTCAATTCTTGGGATCAGAGCCTAGCATATTGCGTACTCGCAAGGACTAATCTGAATCTATTGCAGTCTAAAACGTTTTTAAATTAAAAATTAATCAAATTAGGTAATGAGGGAGAATATATTCAATGCCAGAATACTGATATGGTTTATCGGAAAATATGATCCATTCAATAAACATCTGTTCATAAGAGTGCTAGATCTATACATACAAATGCAGATTATCACAAAAACAGAATCACAATCTCACCTTTTATTTGAATGCGGTATGCTATACCTTGCAAAAGATGTAAATTTTTACAGGGATAGAATTTGTCTAATTCTGAAATTTATATTATCATAATAATATCGTTTGCTTATGGCATGGGTTTATAATTTTAAACAATTAAATTGGGAAGTACAATAGATCTGAAAATATATGGTCTAAATTTAACACCCCAGTCAAAACAATAAGCTTGAAAACCCTGATTCTAAAATGTGGTATAATTTACGTTGTCCCACAATTTAATTTTAATGTCACAATTTATTTTGTGCATAATAACATAAACGAAATTATCAAATAAAGTTAGATGTAAGAGTGCTACAACCCAATTTAATTTGATTGCAAATCTAGAATCAAAAAACAACAAACCACCAACTAATTAATTAATTTAATTTCGAAAAAACTAAAAATAATAAATTTAAATTGACTGGACAAAGACATTTGAAGTAATATTGTGAAGAGAGCTTAAATTCATTAAGGTTTATTTTTAATGCTATATTATAATGATGACTTAAGGTGTTTTTTGTTAAACCATTTTTTTTTATTGTAATATATTTATTTTTAAATCTAATTAACTATACAGTTTGTTTGATACCACATTAATTTTGAATACAACTGGTCTGTGTTGCGATAATCGTAGTTTTTCTTTCAATTATATTTAGTTTTTGTTAAAATGATATATTTCATAATAATACATTAACTATTGTATAAATTGTATATATGTATATATGATAATTTATATATATTTGCATTTTTTTATTAACTTAGTTTTTGAATGTCTGATCTACTCTGATAAGACAATATTGCTATTTTCCATGAATTTGTTTTTAATCTATCTTACAAAATTTTAAATTGAAACTCACTGTTTTTTTTGTTTTGTTCATATAGTAATTTAATTTTATTATACAAAACATAAAAAAAGAATACAATTAACATAAAAAAAAAAAAATCAAAATTAAATCAATATTAAATTTATTATTATATATTTAGTTGCCAGCAGCCACCACCTAAATTATGAACACGCGAAAAATTTCAACAATAAAATTTACAATAAAATAAAAGATTTCATTTTATTTTTCTACTTGTACTTTTTGTTTTTTTTTTTTATTTTTTGTAATAATAACAGTAAATTCATTCAACAATTACAACGAAAACAACAATAGCAGTAGTACTCTATTCTAGTGTATACTAGGTCTATATGAATTTTTGTTGTTGTTGTTTTACTGTATTTCAAAGTTATATAACCTATGGCCCACAACTCCAATTCTGAGTTTTTTATGTGCTATGTATGATAAATTTTTAGAATATTGCAAAACAGTTTGCCTTTAAGAAGGTTGATGTAAAGTTAAACAGCACGATGCGTTTCACTATAGCCACAAAATAACTAACACTGACAAGATGGTTACCCGTGCTCAACAACATAGTCTCTTTCAATTTACGTTGCGCAAAAATGCTTTGGGTATATAGGGTACAATCCATAAAAATATGTATATACTGCAGCAAAATTTCTGAAGGTTAAAATCACATCATCAATCAATTACCAAAGTCAACCATCAAGTCAGTTGAAAATAATTTTAACATTGTTAACGAATGAACCAGACCTTGGATATCAATCTCATAGGTAAACGAAATAACCATAGATTAATACAATATTAAGTTTTCATCTTCCGGGTCAACAGTGGTCAACGTTGAACAGAATTTTGTCAAAACATGGAAAATGCGCCGAATATCCCCAGTTTGTGCTTGCAGTGTTTCTGCGACATAAACGAATATATAGTAAGTAAATATTAGAATGGATAATCAATATTCAGAAATCGCTTTCATATTGGAATGGATAAACAACTTGGTTATTAGAATTTAATTGATTGTTTTTTTTTTCGGTACACATTTAAATTTTTGTATCTAAATAAAATGGTCATACACTAATAAGTGGGCGCAATCTGCAATCAATTAGTTGAGCAATTTATTTATTGATGACAATTATTTGGATACCGATAGCTACGAATACCATTAACAAGATCCTATTGATTTCAATATAAAAATTTATGCCATATGAAAAACATAGTATTGCCTCGCATCAAACTTAAATTAATTTTAGGTATAAATAAGAAAATTTAGATATGGAGTGAGGACTTTATAGTAAATTTTTGACGTTTTTTTAAAGTCTTTCTAAATTAAATTATAATTTGTGCATATGAAAGAAACTCTTTCCATACCCTTCAACATCTATTTCATTATTTCCTTCTATACTGCTTCCATGATCGAATTCAAGTTCCATTGAAAATTTTTAACTACTAATGAAAGTCTAAACAATGAAATATATCAACGCACTAATGTGGGCTCAATTAACCTTCTATATATAAATAACAGCAATTCCTAATAACCTGTAAAAACCTCTATACTGTAGTGATCAAAAATCTTATATCAAATCTGTTTTTTATAATCATATTTGTTTTATTAGTGATATATTTAATTTATGAATTAAAATTAAATTTTCCTTTCACTAATAATTTGTTTTTATTCTGCAAATATCGATATTTCGGAAGCAACCTAACTTCCTTCATCAGTACTTGCATTAGTTGTAAATTATATCAAACCGTTACCAAATCTTCAGAAACAATTTAAACAATTTGAAAGGTTTCACATCTCTGCATAATTATTTTATTTTTGATATACATAAATAATATGTATATATGTATGTTCAGTACATATATATAAATATACTACATAGCAAAGTAATATTTGTTATGACATTTAAAAGAAAACAAAAAAAAAGCTCAATATAAAGTCCTTTTCAGAATTTTACTATGCAATTAAATTAAATATTATTGTAAATGGAAAATAAAAATAGAGCAAGATAGTATAAGAGAAAGTAAGAAAAGGATGGAATATATTATAAAGCTTCATAATATAATAACTATGAATATTAAATTATTGTATATAGTTATATGTAATGTATGTATTTTGTAACTATGTGGGTTAGAATTTATTTTGCACAATCTCTTAAGTTAAAATCATTATATTTACTAAATATATATATATATATATATATAAATGTGTATATTTATCCATACTTATTTATGTAAAAGTATGAATACAAATATTAGGTATAACAATAATTGACATAAATAATAATAATGGTGTTTAAATATTGATGGAACAATACAATATAAAAAGAAAAAAAGAAAAATAAAAAAACATTATTCATAAATATTTATTTATTTGTTATAGCTATACCTGTAAATTTATAAAGGTGTAAAACGGTTTTATTACTTGCTTATAAATTTTTTTATTTACTTTTTATAAACCCCATCGTAAATAAAATGTCCTACCATATACATAATATATACATAACATTTATATATATATATATATATATATGAAAATAGAATTCTATGAGGTACATCGACCGTTAATAAAGTCACATTTATCCTTAATAGCTTGTTATATCAAAATTCTGTTTGTCAAGAATTTTTCTTTTCAAAATTCAAGACAAAATACTATTTTCAAGCTAAAGTAATAAATTTGAAATTTGAAGTTCAAAATTTTCATTTCGGACCGTATCTTAGGTTCATACACAATTGTAAGATTTTTGATATTGCATTAACGAAATTATATTAAAAAATCAAATTTATATTAAATGATGTAGAAGCGAAAAAACAGGCAAGTGAAATGCAGTCAAATGAAATTCAGTCAAATGAAATACAGGCATGTGATATTGATCTCCGAGTGAAAAATAATTCAATTTTAAAAGACCTGAACATGAAATGTACACATATTTTTAAACAAAAAATAAGTCAATTATATTTCAGATATTTGTCAGATATTTAGGTAAAGCTATTAATAGAGAAAAAATCAATCCCACACGTTGAAAAACGGTAATTGATTCTGTATGTAGACAGAGCTTGATAAATGCTTAAAAATGGATTGCCCATGGAAAATGAATGTTTATTATGCTTTGGCAAATGGAACAGTCCTAACTGTATATTTAATAATTTAATATAATAACTAATACAAATGTAAAACTTAGATTAAGATAAAATAATTATAATAAACTTTTCTTCTTAATACAACACTCGAACAGAGTAGTTTATATTTAATTATTGTGTCCTCTACAGTTCAATATACTTTCACAAAATTAATTTATTTATTTATTTACTATTTAGTTCAAACAGTTTACAAAATATAATACAATTTAATTATTAAAATTTTGAATTAACACAATGTATCAAATAATATTTATGATTTAAAGTTTAAATTACTTTGAAATTTAATACAACATAGTTTTTATAAAAAACAAAAAACAAAATTAGATAAAATAAATTTCATCAGAAAAAAAAAGAGAAGATGAAAAGTTATTAAAAGTATTAAAAGTTAATTATAACACTACAAATTAGTTAATATTAGTAGCGGAAAAACAAGATTAATTAGGAGGACTAAGGAAGCAAGTGAAACAAGGTTTTCTTTAAACTGGTTTTGTTCAAAGAAAAGTCAACACTGTTTTTGTATTGATTAACTGCCATTAACATTCTATTAATTGGCTCAAATTTACCATAATTAGTTCTATGGAAAGGAAGATTAAAAAGATGTTCTATACGAAAACGCGTACTGGTGTTAATGTACGAGTTAATCTGATCTTTTATAATTTTGGAATCAATTTCACCATTGTATACTTGAGATATGAATAAGATATCTGCAACAACCCTTCTTGATTGCAATGTGTTCATCTGAAGAAGCTTCAGACGATTTATGTATGGAGGTAGGATTATTGGGTTAGACCAGGGAAGATTACGTAGAGCATATCGCAAAAAATTTTTTTGAATAGATTCAATTCTATTAATATGAGTGGAATAGTGAGGTGACCAGACAGGGCTTGCGTACTCAAGGTGGGGGCGAACAAGAGTAGTGAATAAAGATTTAGTAATGTATGGATCATCAAATTCCTTAGACCATCTTTTAATAAAACCTAACATAGAATTTGCCTTGTTAATTATGCTATTAAAGTGAAGTTTAAATGTGAGTTTATCGTCAAAAAGTACGCCAAGGTCTTTAAAATGAGAAACTCGGTTGATTAGTTTAGAATTAAAAGTATAATCAGTTATTATTGGAATCAATCTACGAGTAAAGGAAATAACAGCGCATTTATCAATATTAAGGAGAATATTATTATAGCCGCACCACTTAAAAACGAATCAAGATCGTTCTGTAGTACAGTACAATCATTATATGAAGATATTTTTTTATAAATTTTCATATCATCAGCATATATGATCACGTTACTATTGTTAATGAGATTGTTGACATCATTAATTGAGATAATGAATAGTAAGGGACCTAGATGGCTGCCTTGTGGTACACCAGAGGTGGCAGAAAATTATTCAGAAAAAGCTGATCTAAACATTACACTATAAGATCTATTGGATAAAAATGATTTAATCCACATTATAAAAAATTTAGGAAATCCCAGTTTTTTAAGTTTTAATAAAATAACACTATGAGGCAGTAAATCGAATCTGTGTAAATGACATCAGTCTGAAAGCCAGCCTACATAGTGTTCAGGAAGTGTGAGCAAGACTCAACTAAATTTGTAACCGTAGATTTTTTCTTTACAAAACCATGGTGATTAATTGATAAATGTTTAGAACAAATATCATAAATTGAATCAAAAACTATTAATTCGAAAAGTTTAGGTATGCATGAAAGTTTTGCTATTGGACGGTAATTTGTGACCATATTTTTAGCACCTTTTTTATAGGGCGAATAAATGAATTTTTCCAATATTGTGGAAATATTCCAGAAGTAAACGATCGATTGAATAAAAGGGATAATGGTAACGCAAAAGATTCAGAACAGTTTTTTAAGATTAAAGATGGTACTTTGTCAGGTCCAGGAAATACATCACTGTTGAGATTATTCAAATAACTATTTATATTCTGAGTAGAGAAATCTATTGAGATAACTTGGTTTTCAGGTTGATTTATCATGTGATTAAAATTATTTTCATCAACTTCAAAGAGATTTTCTGAATAAGAACTACAGAAAAATAGCTTGAAGAGATGTGCAATAGATTTCGGAGAGTTAGCACTAACATCATTATAGGACATGGTGACGGGAAATTGATCAGATTTACGTTTGGAGTTAACAAATTTCCAAAAGGACTTAGGATTAATCCTTAGCTGAGAGCTAACATTTATTAAATAGTTGTTATAACTGAAATCTAATGTCAGTTTGTAGGAGTTGAACAAAATTACAAACTCATGATAGTTTTTAGTGGTTTTCTCTTTTAAGTACTTATTCCAAGCTTTATTCTTTTTATTTCTTAATTTTTTTACTTCATGATTAAACCAAGGAGGACTAGAACTAAGGTCTCTATTACGAGCCAAGGGTACATACAATTCCAAACCTTTAGATAGAATTTCGTAGAATTTAGAAACCGCCTTATTGATGTCATCATCTTCAACTATAAAATTACACATCTTCAACTAATACATCTGTAAGCTTGTTCAGAAGTTCAGAAGATGCTCGTTTACTTGATTGATTGGTTTTTTGAGACAGGTCTCTGGCATATTTATGTACAAGTAAAGTTTATTGTAATTTTTTCTATCAAATGTACAGGCAAACTGAAATAGGGTAATTATGAAATGAGAGGAATTAAAAAAAACTTATTATGTTTATTTAGTTTGTTAGTGATAACTTCAACTAGCCATCGCTGTTATAATGACCATATTAAATAGAGATTATAGAATATACCTTTATCTAGGTATTTGACTTACTTTAAAATCCGGTTATTTTAACATTCAATTTCAATTTAGTTGTTTAAAATTTATCAAAATTTACATAATCAGAACAAATAATTAAGATGGATTAAATAAATAAATAAATAAAAAAATAAAATTTAAATTATTAGAGACTTTATAAAATAAAAATAAGTGGACCCCCATTTTATTTAACAATTTGATTAAATTAAATTCCGTTGTAATTGTGATAATTTCTAAATTGAAATTTTTTTCTTTACCACTTATCTAAGTTCTTTTTAAATTTGTATTTTCATTTTCAATTGAATTGAATAATAAAAAAAACAAACCAAAAACAAAAAAAAAATATATCTTTAATTTTAATACATAGTAATATATATAAGATTAAATTGCATGAACTTGATTGAATAATTGGATCCAACTGTAAAAGCATATTTTTTGATGATGAATTCTTCCGAATTTTTTCTATTAAGATGAGATGAGTTTAACAAAAATTTTGTGATTTTTTTTTTGTTAGAATGAAATTGTTATTAACAGGTCGAATAGACTTTTTTTTTATCAATCTCCGTTGCAAATTTAAAAAATTTTAATTTAAAATTTTGTTTTGTAAAATTATTTGGAAGAAAAAATGTGTTTTTTTCCAGCTTGATGTTTGGATAGTTTTATATTTTTACATTTTTGGAATGGTATAAATTATCTGATTTTCATCAATCATTAATGATTTTTTTCTTACTGGATTTGAAGGTTTGTTTCATTCTTCAATGTAAGAAAAAAAATAATAATATTTCTTTGTTGATCAATAAGCAATTTTATATTCTAATGATGTTGAATATTTTGGAATGAATTCTGGATGCGAAATTAAAGTTAAAAGAATTTAGAGTTCTTCCCCATCATTAAATACAGAGCTGTAATCGGAAATGTCAGTTGCTCATCATATGACTTTGCAATGTAACCTGGAACGCAACAACAAACTAAAATCATTTAATTTTTATTGCAGACCGATGGCGACTGTTTTTATCAGTTAAGCCGAAAATAAAAAAAGTAATATTCATCTGACAGAAAATAGCATTTGCAAATCGTAACATCATAAAAAAGCAATTGTGCAGTTTTTAAAGATAGTGGCAGAATTTTTAAAGATAGTGGCAAAATGTGCAGTTTTTAAAGATAGTGGCAGAATCACTGAAGATAGTGACAGATAAAGAAAAAATTATTTTTAAATAAATTATAATTAATAAATTATAAACTTAGTGAATACCCAGTTGGAATTAATACAAAAAAATGATGCAAAAAAAATTTTATTTTGATATTTTACATCAATAATTGGATTAATTATTTTTTTTTAATCCAAGAAGGTGAGAGGTTTATGGTAAAATCTTGAGCTATTTGGTTTTTAAAAAAAGAAAATAAAGATTTTTTTTTCCAAAAATTTTCTACTTTAAACTACAATATTTCCATAACGGCAGCACCAATTATCATCAAATAAATGATAAAATATGCTCCAAACTTTTATCTTACTGAATATATATATATATAATAGATCAACAGATATAACGGGTTTTTATGAAAACTTATTTTCCAGCGTTAGAGTAAAATTTTGGTATAACAGTGTTTTGTACTGAACATTGAAGAAGTCTGTAAGTAGTAGACGAAATACGCGTATCTGTATGATAAGCATATCAGTAAAATTAAAAGGAAAATATTCGACTATTTTCACTGTTAGATATAACGGTTTATATACAAAAACATCAAAACAATAAAGATACTTTCAAAAGTCTTTTTCGTCCTTAAACGATAAAATGCGTCATTAAAGATTTTTAGAAAGCTGGGAACTTCAGGTATCCTTGAGATATTTTCAGTAGATCCTACGACATCTACCTCAGAATCCTCCTGCTTTCTTACAAAAATTTTATATCCATAATTTTTGTTTAAGTTTTATTATTTAACATTTACCTCACTTTAAATACTGAGTACATTTATTGCTTTTTAAATCTCATATGTATACTAATAATATAGCATTCATATAAACCGTATGAACTATTATTAATTTAAATATATAGTTAAATAGTTAAATAAAATTAAATATCATTATTATATTTCATAATTTGATTCATTATTAATTTATATATTTATGATAGACATGTTATTATGCCTGAAAGCTCCATATACAATATTCTCTACAGAAGGTTCCAAATTTAATTAAAATTTTAATTAGAGTGTAGTATTTATTTTTACTTTATTGGAGCAGACCAACTTTAGGTTCTCTTCCCTTTCGGAATGTGAGTCTTTTATAGTAATATTTGGCTTTAGTTACTTGATCTAATTGACACAACAAATATTATTGAATATTGAATTTTTCTGCTATACAAATTACTCATACCGTGCTGAAACATTATTTATTATTTTTTGAACTTTTCTGCTATACAAATTACTCACACTGTCCTCAGTTATTTAAATATAAAATAATTCTGTTTTTAATTGTATTATAATGTTCAGTTAATGACTCTTAAAATTCTGAATTTGAACGATTTTTACATTACTACTGAATTTAAGTCAAGTTTTGTACAACAATCTACTTCATAATATGTACCTACATAATATATTTTTTATAATATTTATACTGAAAAATTATTTATATGAAATATTTCAATCTAAAAAATTTACTTTTGAATTGTTAAGAGTTTAAATTACGTTTATTATTTTAATGAACATAAAAAAAAAAAATGAAAAATGTTTGACCATTGATTGCTTCAATATATACGCACTACCAATTTAATTTATAACGTTATTATGATCAACATATCCTTTTCAACATATTTCTTAATTTATTTTTGCCATTTCAAACTCGCTCATAAATTTTATGGTATCAAATTATTTTCACGAATATAAATTGATATTTTTCCTTTATGTTTGTTTCAATAAAAAAAAAACATTTTGTTTTTTATTGTGGAAAAACATTTTTTTTCATAACAGTTTGGGTCAAAATTGATATGCCCACAGAAGAGTAGTATAATATATAATATACTACTCTTTATGATATGAAATACAAAATTTTATTTTAGTGTATTCAGTTTATTATTACAGTATAGGTTAGGTATCATACTTATTTTTTGGTTCATTATTAATGCCTTGATACTCCATGTGATGACGATTTTAACCTCATAAAATTTTTATCCAGTACCTATTTCGTTAATTTTTTTTCTCTTGACGAAAATAGATTATTTGATCAGTAAATAATGAAATTAATGGTTGTGGAAAGATTTGGGCTAGAGATTAATATAATAGAATCGAATTTTGGTTTTTACATACTGATATTTCACTAATAATTTTTTTATATTTGCTACCTAATATAATTGGCCCAAAATAATTGTAATATTCGAACTCTAGGGCAGTAAAAAAAGTACATGATGACAATGTCATATGGAAAAACCTTTCAAGCTTAAAAATTCACATACAGAAACAACTATAATGATGGTATTTTTTATTGAATAAATATTGAAAAATAGAATAAATAAAGGAGCATTTACATAAAATTATATTTATAAGTTTATTTTCATGATAAAGTAAATCCATTATTTGTGGTGTGCAAATCGAAAATTGTTCTATTTGACAAATTTTTATCTAGACTTTTCACAGTATTGGAATACTCTAAAATCATATAAAATTTTGTTGCACTTCATTTGAATAAGATAAAAATGAAACAGTTTAGTTTTTTAGTAAAACTATAAATGCAGTTTATATTGTGAATTTCAACTAAATTAGAATAAGACTAGGGGCCCCTGTTGAGTAATTATATTTCAAATTGAAGTCAAATTTAAAGTTTTTAAAAACAAACAGTAATTTACGTACTGACATAGACTTCGCACGATATAGCTGGAACCACTCGTGTTTAATTGAAAGTTTTGTGGTTAGTTAGTTTTATTTAGGACACATAAATACACGTCCTTCATATACTGCTTCGTTTTCGATATATTCCCTATAGTAAGTGGCATTTAGTGGATAAAATTACTAAAAATAAAAAATTTTTACATTAAAGAGGTATGTATATATATATACCTATATAATACATAATTTTAATAAAACTATATTATTACTACAAATAACAAAAATTTAGAAACAGTTACTTAAAAATGAAGAATTCAAGTGATTTGTTTTTTGTTGTTTTTATATTTTTTATTTTACATGAATTTGTTTTTTTTGGCATATGTACATAGATTCATTTGAAAGTACATATGTAAATTATAATAACTGATTTGTTTGCTTTTGTATATTATTTTAATAAGATCTCACATAATTTGCATAATGTATTTGCTGAATAATAAAGTCATATGAGTAAAAAATTTTCAACTGTGTGCGCATTTTTGTTTTATATACAACTTATATATTATATTAGAAGTTCATTAAGGAGTAGGAGAATCGAAATAAAATGAAAAGGTGTCTACTGCGCAGGTCCCTAAATGCTTGTTGCAATTATAATTATAGATACCTTTGACATTCATATTTGCTATGTAATTAAACATTATATATTCTTACAACTATCCGAGCCTATCAACTATCTGCAACTATTAGCAAATTGCAAAGAATATGTTTAATATCGTTCTGACTACTAAAAATCTAACAGTCCTCATTAACTATACTACATTAAAAATTGTTGGTCAACCAAAGAGTATTAAAATATATTTTCAACATCCAAAATTAATTATTTTGTTTGCATACGAGTATATTAAATAATTTTAGAACTGACTGTATTTACTGAACTAAAAAACATATCAGGCTGGATTCAGAATTTATACATTCAGGTATTGCCATATATACGAGTACATAAATCAATAGTTTTTTATTTCTATTTTTTTTTGTTTATTGTTTCTTTTTATGTGCAGTGATGGATAGCAAAAAAACAAAAAAAAAAAAACAAGTAGTCAGTTAGAAATTGTGGTGTCCTTTTTGATTTTGTATTGAAGTCCTCTTTTTTCGTATATTGGATTTTTTGCTTTCGTGAATAGAAATGTGAATTTATCAAAACAAAAAAACAAAAAATAAAAAAAATCCCGTACTTAACACCATCATCGTGTAAATATATTTTTTTATTTTGTTTTCTTTACTATTCATGTACATAACATCAATATCAATTTTATTACATACACATATGGGGTACATATATAAACATTTATGTACGTAACATATAAATAATTGCATAATATATATTTTGTTTTTTTATTGTGAAAGAGTGGAAGTGAAATGAGGTATAATAGTGGTAATGTCAACCAAAAATCATGTTAACTTGAAATATTTTTTTAGTAATGGTTTTTAAATTATGACCATTTCTATAGCATAGGTTGATAGATGCATATATACATATTAGGTAAAACAGTGACCACTAAGCTATTTCATTTCTATTGTTTTAAGGAATCTTTTTAGATTTTATCAATTATTATCGAATAGTATACTTATGTCTTTCTTTGCAGTTGCCCAACATTATTTAGAGTCAGACTTCGGACTTTAGGTGAGGTTTGCTACAACAATATCGCGGTCTTATCGTGAAAATCAAAATCGGAGATCTGATCAACCTTCTCAATCACACAGGGTGGCTTTAATACAGAGTCCCTGAGATGAGTAAAAATGAGAGAAATATCCACTATAACAACCAATAACAACAAATAGGTCACTCAAGTCGCAGAGTATCAAAAAGGCATAATTAAGTGCTAATTGGTTTTCCAGAAGCAACTGGAATGGTCACTTCTATCTACCTACCTACTTATCCTTATGTATATGTATATTCATACGGTATTTCTCATGACAAGTTTCAGTTGAAACTCAAACAGAGCCGATTTAAGGCTATATGTAGGAATATGCAAAGGACATTTCCTGATTAGAGGTCATACTGCAAGAATATGGAGTCTAAGTTATTTTCGAAAATACGAATAAGATGTAGAAACCGTTTTCATCTACTCCCATCTATGCCTAAAGCATAGAACAAGAAGAGAAAATGTCTTGGAAGACTACTTCTGATAAAATTTCTCAGAAGTAAAAAAGGAGAAAACCGACGGAAATCAATTTGTATTAATTTATAAATTTTATTGTATTTAACAAAATTAATATTACATATATATAATATATATATTATTACAAAAAAATAGTATAATAGAACAAAAAAACAGATATATTGTCCTGAAAATGACGATGGGGTCTCAAAGGAGAAGATATAATGCTGAATTTTATATGCTCTATAATGAGATGGACACAGAACGAAAATTAAAGTTAAGATACGTAGTGGCAGCGTTGAATTCAGACCCCAAGCTATAAGGCACCGGAGCCGACCAAAACTTCGTGGAGAGATGAAAACTATGGATGAAACAATTTCGTACCTTAAACTGGAGAAAATCACCCGTGACCGATAGAAAAATGGATGACGTTGATGGAGTCAGGACCATGATCTGCATGGCATATTGTCCACATATATGTAAGGAAATAAATTAATGCAAAACAGTTTAAAATATTGATATTATGATGGTAAATAAATTATTCAATTACAAAAAGTAAATTAATAATATTTTACACTACTTTTAACCGCATATGTTTTTAGTACAGATGAGGCATTGCATTAATATATGAATCTAATTCATTGATGTGTATATACAATACATGTTATAAATAAAATCTCAATACAGCTTGTCAATGAATGAAAAACACAACTATTGTAACTATCCGTGAAGATGGTGAATTTTATTTTGGTTGTATGAATATAATTAAGGGTTTTAAGGGCTTACCTAATTGCAAGACACTAGCATATTTAGGAATACCATAATACTTTGATATGTCTTAGACCTTCTGAACAAATTCCTGCACATACTCCACATCGATCCATCATGAAAATTACTATATCAATATTCCCTTTTCTTCAGATCACCAGATATTAGCTATACTTTTAAAAAGATTTTACCTACAAATCAGAATAATAAGCTCTATCTAAATATTACTTATGTAACTACAAAGTAAATGTTCAAGAGTAACTCTTTATTTCGCTTTCAAAAAACGAATTTCAAAGAATATGTACCTTATAGCATGACTATACTTTTATTTGATTTTAAGTCACTCTGTTTTTCATTCGTCAGAGTATCAAAACCGAAAAAAAGAAAAAATAAATAATTTTTTCCATAAGAAAGCGCACGGTAAATATAGTATATGTATGTTAAAAACGGTATCCTGTCTGCGTGAATAAATTTCATGGAGATATTGAAAAAAAAAGAAACAAAAAACAAAAAATTTAAATATCCTGGATACATAAATTGATTGCCATTTACATAAAACAGGACTTTTTAAAATTATTTGAATTTCTGTTTTTGAATGATTTTTTTTGAAGATTTTTTTTATCTCTTTTATTTTTTTTTTTTATTATTTTTTTCTGTGAATTTAAATTGAAGAATATATGAAAAATAAAATTTAATATTATGACATGTCATATTATTATATTCGACTTCTATTTATAAAAAAAAAAACAAAAAAAAAACTTTCTTCACACTTATTGAATTTCTGGTAGGTACAAAAATAAATTCAGGTATCGAAGAAGAAATTTTTAAGGATATTTTTTGTACACTGAATACACATTTGGCAGTTGTAAAATTTTGTTTTGTTTTTTTTTTTTTTTTTTTTTATGTCAAAAATTGGGAATTTAAAAAAGTTTCACCATTTTTTTGTTTTCGTTATCTGATTTTGATTTATTTATATTTTCTATGTCGAATATTTTTTTTTTTTTTAAATTGAGAAATATTTTATTTTTCTTATGCATCTGAATAATGAGTTTAGAATGAAGGAATAAAAAAATCAAAGCTTTAAAGTTGAAAGTTTAAAATTATTAAAAAGAGAACAAAAATAGATATATTTAAGTAGGTATGGGTATCATCAAATATTTTAACACTTCAGTAAGTTTTTGTTTATTTGTATCTTTCATACCCTGAACTTAACAAAAAGGGATCGAATCTTTGCAAATTCAATAAAAAAAACATGCATAAAGCAAGTGCTCGAAATATTTTATTTGAGCGTTATTAGCATAATATTGTGTTATATGGGTATGGTTCAATGAGATAGGTACTATTATAATAATCACGAATGATTACTATTTAAAACTATGTATAGAGTCTGTTAACTGTGTATGTAATATATCTAAAAATTTAAAAAACCTACAACGATCCGGATGATCGACAAAATCATAGATGAGAATATCACTATAGACTAGTATAAAATTTCCTTGGTTAATTAAATAAATACGTAGGTTACAGCTGACTAATCACTTCGCAAACGAATTAGATATAATTAAAAACTCAACAGGATCTTGCGGCATTGACAAAACCAAAAATGATTTACAAAATTATGATTACTAATTCAGTTTGCGATATTTTTTAATAAATTTCTAACAAGCTGGTTTGGATTGCTACCATCTTTAATTTATACACTAATTTTCTGTTCGTTTAGCAATGGCAATGGGAAAATTTCTTCTAAATCTTTACGATTACTTCGTTATTATTGATTTTTCATTCTGTAAGTTAATAGGTTTGTAAAATTAAATATGGGGAAAAAATTATGTACCTTCTCACCTCACTGAATTGGTCATAACATTACATATTTTATATATTATGTAATTTAATTTTAAAATTTTATAATTTTTTTAATTTTAGTATTTTAGTACTACTACTATTATTATTATTATTATTATTATTATTATTATTATTATTATTATTATTATTATTATTATTATTATTATTATTATTATTATTGATATTATTATTAATTATTTCTTTAATTATTTTTTTATAATTTCAAAATTGTGTGTCAATACAAATTTAAGGGTGGGGAAAAATTTACCTTATACTACTTTATCGGTTGAATTATAGACTAAGATGGTGATGTGACAACATCAGCCAAGAAGTTGAACGTAAAATTAAGATCAGTAGAAAAATAATATATTATTATTATTTTTATTTAGTTCATATAAATCTATTTACAATTAAAATAATATTCATACATTAATAAATAATCAAAATAAATTTACTTAATATGGAGTTAATCTAATTTAATTCATTTAAAAATTATCCTTTACATGAATTTTAATTTGGTTTTTAAATCTACTCAAACGATTTTCCATTTTTAATTCTGTAGGAAGATTGTTATATAATTGCAAACCTTTGTACATGATCATATTTTTTGTTTTTTCATTTCTATAAAAATCTAGTCTAAAGTTAGCATTATTTCTTAAATTATATTCATGTATGTCTTCATTATATACAATTTTATTACATAAATAATTTGGTTAAAGCCCGTTTTTTATTTTAAATACAATGATCAAAACATTCATTTTAATTTGTTGTTCAATATTTAGCCATTTTAATGTGTCCAACATTGCATGTACAGAAGCATAGCGATTCAATTTTAGAACAACTCTCATAGACTTTTTCTGAAGTTTTTGCAATCTATCTGTGGTTTGATCATTGTATTATGTAAATTAATTGCACACTTAATAGATATTTTATTTCTAATTTGATTAAAAAAAATTGAATTTTTTAGCGATCTTTTTACAAACATAAATAATATGACTTTTAAAATTTAATTTACAATCTATTATTACTACGGTGACCATTTTCTGAAAACGACATAATAGTATATAGTACAACACAATTTTTTTTATATACTTAAGTATGTATACATATTTAATCAAAAAATTTTAATACAAAAATACCAAACAAAAATAAATAAGTTCATACATATTATTAAATTAAAAAAATTGCCATTTCATTTTTATTTATTAGTTAAAGATAATATTTTCTTATATGTATTTCTAATATTGCTTTTTCATATTTTTCCGATTTATGAATTTTTTTTAAAATATCTTTATTAGATTGCAAATATTCCGAAAACTGTAAACAATTCATATCAAAATTATATTTTGTTATTAGAAGTGCTTTAACAGTTTCAATTTTCAACTGGCTTTTTTCAGTTGTACAAAAATTATTCATTACCGAAAATATTCGCTCGGTAGCAGCATTCGAACCAGGCAAGCACAGGCAAAACTCACTTAATTTTAGTATATTTTGATAACTTATTTGTTTCGAATCAAAATGTTTGAATATATCCACCCATCTTTTATCTGTCGGTACTTTATTTTCCATCCAAAGCTTTATTTGTTCTGTAGTAACGAAGTTTTTAACCAATGAAAATTCATCAAAAAGTTCAACTTCATCAAATGTATTTAGATTAGGTCTTTTATGTTTAACAAAATCTACACAGCATTCAACATCAGTTCATATTAGTGGTTTTGTAATTGTAGTCCATTCAAAAATTTGTATTTCATAAAATTTATCTGTCCACTGATCCAAATATTCGATGCAAGTAGAATAAAATAAACATATAGTCTTTTTGAATTTAGAAACATCAATTTCTCCATTTTTCTCTAAATTTAAAATAATTTGTCTTACCGTTCCAGGATAAAAACAACTGTTTTTCCTTTCTACTAATTTTGTTCGTAATTCTTCTTTAATTATTCCTGCTACTTCTGGCATACAAATATTTTGAGATTCAATTTTAAGTATGTATACAATTATGAAACGTTGAGGATTGACTTTGTTCGAATAAAAGCCAAACTTCGGCTGACGGATCTTGAAAGAATGTTTTTAACACAGATGGGCATTTATCTTAAGACAAAAAATAACACTTTAAAGCCTGGAATAATTTAAGAATCATATCTACAGCTGGTCTCATTGCTAACCATCTTGTTTTGCTGTAACCGAGTACTTTTTGGAAATTGACCTTACTAAACTCACATATTTCTTTAAATTTTTCAATTCTTAAAGAATAAATATAGAAGTAAGAATATGTTTGAACAACAACTATTTCTAAGTCTATAGGAAGACAATCTGAAGCAATTTGGAGGCAGTTATTTATTATATGTGCAGCACAATTTACTCCAATCAAATCTCTGCCAATATTTTGTTGAATCTTGTGAAAAATGTTGTTGCGTCCTCTTCTTGCAGCTCCCCCAAAATTACAATTTGTGTTGTCGGCACATAAAGTTAATAATTTGTTTGATAATTCATGATTACCTAAAGTTTTTAAAATATAATTTGATATAATATCAGAAGCTTCGTCGGGCAACTGTTGTACTTCCAAAATTTTAACTTTAACACCATAAATTGGTAAAAAATAACGTATCAAAAGAGGACAAATTTTTATGTTGCCATGATTTGAGCAGTCAGCGTAGACAGTTAAAAAATTTATTTGGGAAAGATCGGTCTTAAGCAAATCCAAAGACAACGGTTGAAAAATGTTGCAAATAATTGCTTCTGTTTTTGTTCGTGCATAAGCATATTTTTTATTAGTTTTGATGTGCAGTCATTAGAACGGAATGAATAGTTGTGTTGTACAGCATGATAAGCCCACAAACCTTCAATTTTTGCTAATTTTTCTTCTTTGCTGGTGAATATTGCACTTCGTAAAAAACTGTTTATATTTGTGCTAGAAGCAGATACGATATCAGCTTTTTTATGTTTTTCGGTTTTCAAATGCTGAACAATTAATGACCTTCCGCCATTAGAAATGCAAAAAAATGCACCGCATTTAGAACATTTAACATCATTTGGCGAAATTTTTTTAATGTACGGAATATCTTTTTCTAATTTCGAATTAAATATACATTTTCTTCGTTCTGTCATTTTTAGAGTCAAAAGCTGAACAAATATATAATTAATATTTTATAATACATTTTAACAATATGAAATAAATAATATTACCAATTATTTTACTCAGTAAGAAAACGTTTTTGATTTAAAATTTCATTCAACCCACTCCTAAAAACAATTGAAGTTACAAAATACATGCTACATTGACAAATGACAATTGATAATTATTCCGCCCAATAAACATTAGTTTCGAGTTTTGAAAATAAAATTGAAATATAGTACTTTGGCCAAATATATAGTACTTTTTCCCAAATTATAGTACATTATATTGCAAAAAAAAAAAATAGTACAGCCTTTCAAAATATAGTACTGTACTTATTTTGTAACTATAATAGAACTTATACATATATATACATAATTTAATATGTAGAATGCTTGTTCTCAGAAGTGCTAGCAAAATAGTACATAATAGCAATATGCTCCATAGATCAGAAAAAATTTAATTTAATTTATTTTATTCAACATAACATAAATGGCCAGCCAAATAGTTGTGCCATTTTTTGTTCGGGTTTGAATCATTCCACATGAGAAAGAAGATAGTATGTTACGTATTATTTACAGGAAAATTACACTACTCAATTGCACTTGCAAAATATTCTCAAATCTCACCTAGCTAAAAGAAATATACATCAAGAAAATTAAAATTAAATTTTATGATAGAAAAGAACATCATTTACTGTCACTATTCTTCATTGTAGCCGTCAAACTACATCGCGCGAATGAGCTTAGAATGAAACAAGGTACAAGAAACTCCAGTTGTCCAAAGAACACCCGGCGGAAGACAATAAAACAAGAAGTAGAAAAGTCAAATATAAGTGAAAACAGCAGCTAGTAATCGAGTACGATGGAAATTGTTAACTGAAAGCCCTATGCTCCCAAGGCCAGTAGAGAAAGAAAAAAAAAATTCTTCATCCTAATACTATAGAATAGTCCATTAGTATAGACGAGATAGAATATAATATTAAACAAATTATTATTGTAATTATTTTGAGAATTTTCAGAGCAATATGGTAGACGCAAGAATTTAACAAGAAGATGAAACTGCAAAACTAAACTAAAAAATAAAGCACAATAAAAAATATTTATAATTAAACATGTGGAGCAATGAGCACAGAACGCAATAACAAAATATTCTGGTAGGAATTTTGAAGAAACTGACTGCTCTATCTACCATGACAACACAATAAGTGTTGATGATAGTATACACACAAATCAAAATTCACATTAGAAACTATTGTTCCATGCTAAAAAAATATATTATTGGATCATAATTCGCATACATTTTCTACATATACAAAGCTAGTAGATACACTATCAGTTGCGTTTGGGTGCAAAAAAAAGACACGCTAAAAGCATCAGATGAAAACACCTAGATTAGAGATAATTGATAAAAAGAAGTATATATGTTTGTGTATGCCAGTTCTCTGCAGTTTTATATAGTTTTGGAATTATAAAAAAAGCATATTACAATTTATGTCAACGCTTTTTCTTTGCCAACTTCCATTTTTGTCGACCATGGATGGATTCTCTCCAATTGAAGATCCAAAATCATTTTAAATCCGATAAATGCCGATAATGCCGATTAATGTCGATACTTTATTTCTTCAACGAAGATTTGACCTGTCCAATGTTTTATTCCTTCGGGTCTGGATTCGAAGATTCTCTTGGTCGGAGCCATTGTAGTCTCTTGACTTTAATTTTCGTGACCACGTTCACCTTATTATACACCTTATAGAGTTCGACATTATATCTTCTCCTTCAGACCTTATCTTCTTTTTAAGGACCATATATACGGCGAACAATTTTCTTCTCGAAGATACCAAGTACATGCTCTTTTTCCGTCGGCAGTGTCCATGATTTTGATCCGTAGAACAGACACGGGAGTTTTTTTTTTTTTTTTATATATAATTCCAAGTCTATGGGATGAACACCCTAACTGCTTTTAAACAAAATACAAGTACGTAATTATTACTCCTATTAATTTAAGTTTATTCATATTTAGCCACCTACCTAAACTATTTAATTTATATTAAAAACAAGTTGGCTCGCATTTAAGCTTATCAACACAATAAAAAAATATTGTGTAGGTAATTACTATCAATAAAAAATTAGATTTTATATCGCATCTACGTTTTTTCGATAGGCAAATTCTGTGCAAAATTTTTGTTCCTATAAAATATCAATGGGGTTTGAAGACATGGATGTACAGTAATGTTGTATATAAAGTTTACAGAGACATCAAACTAGCCGAATAAATAAAAATATATCGTTTGCAATGGCTGGAACATATTGTTGGCTAGAACAGAATTGAAAAAATTTATCCAGCAAGAATGGCACTTTAAAGTGGAACGAAAAAATCTAAGTCGATTTTAACACTTCTGAGAGGACTAGATAGCGGAAAAGCTTTCTCCATGGGTCTGTCAGAGACCCATAACTTTCCAATTGGACCATCTAAGTACATAATTTAATTTATTAATAGTACAGTACACTACCAAAGCCATCATTTACAAGATATATAATTATATTAGAACACTAATATACTTATTCATATTTAAATAACAAATCACAATTAAGTTTTTCAAAATTAATTTAAAAATTTTACCATAAGAGACGAATGCCATTAGAATTAAATGAAAATTGTTTTTGTACTTCAACAAATTTGTTAATATTTATATAAAATTTTCACGTACCTCATCATATTTTTTTTTTTTTTTTTTGTATTTAGAATGAACCCAAAAATTAATCAGAGCGTAAATTTAAAACAATACAAAAACAATTAAAGGGAATTTAATTTTGTATAGAGAAAAATTATTTAAATTTTTCATTTTAAATTTAGGACGTAAAAAATAAATAAAATTTTCTTTTAAATATTTTTTTTTTCTATATATACTCTCTATAAAATGTCTGACTTTTAAATTCAAGTTTGTTTATGATTTTTTTCTAATTATATTTGTTTTTTTTTTTGAGAGGGAAAATGGGAAATTAGAAAATATAAAAACTGTACTGAATGAAACCATCCAGTAGTAATCACTCTATTCTCAAAACTCAAAAATAAGTAAACTTTATTTTTTTATGAATAAAAAAACATAAGATGGAATTTAAAAATAAAAGTTATGGTAGTCAAACTTTCTGCTTCTCTTTCTCACTCATCCATCATGCATAAAAAAAAAAAAAAATAAAATAAAATAAAATAGTCAAGTAAAGAATTTCAAACAATTGCAAACAAAAGTTATTTTTCATTATTTGCAAAAAAATTAAAATGGCGTAAACAAAATTCTGCAAAACTAAAAATTAATTTATTTAAATTAAAAATTGTCAGGGCCTAGTAAATATAGTTGGGTGGAATTAAAAATAAAAATATTGGTATGAGTTAAAAAAAATTTAAATTTTAGTTTGGCAGAGCCTAATGAATCTCGGTTGTTGAATTGAAAATACAGGAGAGTGGTGTAAGCTTAAAAACAATACCACGCACCGAATTTATTATTTTTGAAAATAAATTCATTTTTATGATATATTTTCCGACTTGGCTACATAGATTAATTTTTGTTTTTGTATAACTGGACAAAGTGGATAACAACAAGGAAGAGAAATGTTTATGTATATTCATTCTATAAAATATAATAAACAGGTCTTCGGCCCGAATCACATTTATAGAACGAAGGTTGGAAAAAGTTTTTTCATTATTTTTTGGAATTAATTGGAAATAAATACTTTAAATCAGTTAAATTGTTAGTCCAAGACTCTGCGCAAGGTAGTATAGCATGTTCATCACAGTCTTGGCAATTAAAAATAGGAAATAAAAAAAATAAAACTGCATTTTCTAACAAATGCGTAATTAGAATCAAACATGTTCAGGTTCATTGTATTAAAAAATGTAAATAAATATGCTGCACATTGAATAACTTTGCATCACGACTCAATGAAAGTTAATTATTCAAGAAATTATACAAAAAATTAAGTTAGATTTTATTTAGATGGCTTTCAAAAGTAGTTTAATATTACTGTTTGAATCCTCACTTCAACCAATTTAACCCAATAATTTTCAATTATTCAATCAAGTCATTAAAAACTCTCTTAACAGCCTTGTTAGCTTAGGACAAGCATCTAAATACAAAATAAAATGCGAAATTTATCTAATTGTATTCGAATTTGAAATTTTAAAATAAATATTTTGAAAATTATTTTAAAAATTTATCACGGATTAAAATAAATGACTTTGGTTTTTTTGTTTTTGTTTTTGTTTTTTTTTAACTTGAGATTTTCGGATGAATTTCTCTTCAACTCTCATTTTGTATATTAAAGTACCTTCTTCTTCTGTTCTTCTGTTCTCATATTTCATTTTTTATTTTCTTGTTTTGTTCTTCCTTTTTTTTCTTTCTTTCTATCGTTCATTCATTAAATATTAATGCCATAATCAAATTTTATTACTTCCGGTTAGGAATTATTTTCAAATTTACAATATTTTCTACTTAAATATGTACATATATATATATATATATTCCAGATTTTCTTGTTGATCCTGGATGGATTATTGATATAAAGTTATATAGATAGAATAAAATATAAAAGAAAAATTATTTTTAAGAAAATTTAAACGACAACGGAAATAATATTGTATTTGGTTGTTAATAGTTTGTGATTGATTTGATTTTGTATACAAACGAAAATATAAAATTTAATTTAGAAATCGATTAAATTGAAATTAAAGAATTGGAAATTATTTTGAAATGGAATATAACTGTTTTGTAATGGTAATAAAAATTAAATTAAATAAATATTTAAGATTGAAAATTGAATTATTATATCTATTTTTTATAATTATATTGAAACTAGAGGCCGTTATTGGCAAATTGAAAATCAAGTTGAAGCAAAGACTGTAAAAATTATGTTGTATATAGTCTTTGGTTAAAGCCATATTTAATATTTTTAACGGATTTTAAAACGGATTGTCACGTGAAAACGTATAAATTTCTCACTCCAATTTGAATGCTTTGAAATTAGTATGATTTGATAAAATAACATAAACACACCTCGATGCATAGACTTCTATATGCAAAGCTGAGCCGTGCATGTATAAAAATAGTAAAACTCTTGCAAATTTGTTATATATCCATTTTATTAAAAAATTGTCAATAAAAAGTCGAAATTAAAATATAACAAAACATAGATTTTAATAATCCAAACAATTATAATGCTACGATAGTGTTTCGAAAAATGTGCTTTATGATAATTTTCTACAATTTTTTCCAATATTTCAATTATATTAATCTCTGGTTCAGCCGTTATAATAATTATACACGATCGAAACAAAATAAAAAGAAAAAAACAAAAACAAAAGATTATTATTAGCAATACAAGTACTTATTAACAATAAGAAATTATAATAGGATTGTAATATAATTTTAATTTATTTTAATGAAATGTGATTAATTTTAGTATTTTAAAAATTGAAATATAAAAATAAAAAAAATAAAAAAACAAAAAATAAAAAAGCCGATAGCCATGGTAGCTAGTACTTATAAATTACTATTGTATATAATTTAAATTATATCCAATAAAAAATAATAATAATAATAATAATCTCTGGTTCAAACTTTATTTTCACCAGTATCTTCAATTCATTGCCATCAAATAAATTCCATCAATGTCCTTTTCATTTTTGTTCTTATCGGTCAGCTTAGTTTCCAAATCCATACAACATTTCAATATCACATCATTAGAAAGATTTTTTCAATTTTGAATATCGTATAAAAATTTAAAATAATCATTATATGTATTTATTAAGTGGAATCGTTCGTTTAATGAGTTTATTGTTGGATCCAATATTGGGAAATAAAAATTAACTTTAAAATGTATTTGTGCATCGCCAAAAATTTTCGTCAAGATGTTCATAATAAAATTCGTATTTTGTATTTTTCGACGCGAATAACTGAAACATTTGGAAACCCAGGTTCCATTATTTCAGCTAGTAATTTTGATTCGGCTAACAAATCGACATACCCGTCATCAGACCGTTTGTTTTTTAAATGATTAATTAAATTATTCTAATAATCTATACACGGTTTAATATTAATGTCAAGTGTTGTAGCATTTTACTTACCGAATTGCGACTTTATGTAATATGTCATGCCAAATTACGATAGAAAATATGAATTTAAACGATTTCAATTTAGTCGCTAAACATTTGGCTTGATGATATCTTTTTATATCATTATTTTCATCCATTATTAGTCCCAATAAAGAATCGTATATGTCACCCATGTGGTGTCTTAGAGGCCGTAAAACCTGTACACGACTTTCCCATCTTGTATTGCATACAGGTGATACTATAACTACAATTGTATACAGGCGATACAAAACTGAATGTGTAATATTCTTGTTCAAAACACACCATCTCTGGGTGGATCCTGATAAAAAGTAATATAATTCTTTAATTATGTCAAAAAATGATATAGTTTCATGATTTATTTAAGCAGCGTCATTAATTGCTGCTGTGTGCTGCAAAGGGTACAAAAAAGCGCGACAGTTAATATCTAAACATTTTTTTTGTTGTACATTGTGTTTGCCCCTCATATTGGCACCGTTATCGTACTCTTGCCCACGCATATTATAAATATCAAGACTTATTTCTTGCAGTTTGGCTAAACTTAATCAATCCACCTCTGGTTGAATTGGTAATAGGGCAAAAACCAAAAAAAAATGGGTCTAACTTCCACATATTTTGATTGAACTTCCAATTTAATTGAACAAATCTTATAATAACTGTTAATTGTTTTAAATGACTAACTTCACAGAATCATATTTAGTTTCTCTTGCCAAAAGCAATGATTAATTTTGGTTGAAAGTAATATAATAATTTCATTCTGCAAATAAATAACGGCATATATGTTTGAAAATGTTTTGAATTTTGTATTCTTCTACAAATTTTAAGAAATTTCCATTACTGGAATGAAATAGTGAACTTGAAGATCCTCTAAGAGCCAAATTTTGTCTTGATAAAAACTGTATTATATGTACCAAACGTCTTAAAAGTCAAATAATTTACATTAAAAACAGAATACTTTGCTTTTTGATACAGAATACAGCAACCAATTTTGTATATATTTTTCAACATTTACCAATAATATATAATAAAATAGTGCGAGAAATTCAATGTTCTTACGGAAAAGTAGCCGAATAGAAAAATTGTTACAACAAAAACGGAAAAAATAAAAAATTAATAGAAATATAAATTTTATAAATACCAGAATGTTAATTAAATATTGGTACAATAAATATTAAATTATATTATTGAATTTACCGCCTCCTAAAATAGACTAAAATCGGTCGCCCGTGTGCGGTGCACACATCCGTCATATGGACGGCGCGGGCCTGTATAGTATATGTCATTTTGAAGTTTGAATAGTTATTCAATAATTTACCTTCGGAAATAAAAATTGAAACTGATATTGGAATGTATAAAAAAAAAACTTAATAAAAGTATAAAAACATCTGACTTATTAAATTAAAATGAATATAAGAAATATTGTTAGTAGTATTGTAATAGCTTATATATTTACATGTATAAAACTAAATAAATAATAAATAAATTAATAAATTTAATCTAAATCTAATTTTTATTCATATTTGCATAGAAAATTATTCTCAAGCCAGGCTTTATAAATTTTTTTTCAAAATTAAAAGGGCACTATCGGTTTTATATACAAAAATAATAAAAAAGAAAGATGAATTTAATATTACTGTGTTGCTTGTTAGATACTGTTCAAATATAATATACATGGTCATAATTTCGAATTCATGATGTACACAGCCGCGAATTTTATTTTATTAATTTGCCTTGAGGTTTGTATCCTTTACATGTATATGTTTGATTTCCTTCCTTTTTAAAAACAAAATTGCATGTACAATGGTTGGCACCAACATTTCCCAATCTTACTATCTTTTAGAGAGATAAAGATATAGTAACGAATATAATGGGTAATATTATCATAGTTTCTAATTCATGATATCAGCAATTAATGTAAAACAAAACAAACTAATTACGGGACAACAAGCCATTCGAACACCATACAAAGAGAAGAAAGTGAACGTGAATAAAGTGAAAGTGATATCAAACCCTCCAAATATATATAACAAAGAACAGATTTTAAATCTTGAATTTAAGCTTTTTGAATTGAAATCAAGAACCTTGACAAAAATATATGTTCAAAGTTAGATTCGAAGTTTTTGTAAGAGAACTAAGTTGCCAAAGATAATAACAAAAGATAAATAAAATTACGAATAATATGACTACGTGTAAAAATATTCAAACTTGTTATTTTTATTCGAAAATAATTTCTAAGTTTGATTTCGAAAACAAATTTTTAGTATATATTAAATTCCATTACAAATTTAATAATTATAAAAAATTTCTGACGATGAATCTACCAAAAAAAAATTCAAAATTAAAAACTGTTGACTAAAAATAATTTAACAATACATTACATTTAACATTACATTAAATTATCTTTGACTAATAACTTTTAAATAAAAAAAATTATAAAATAATATATTTTTTTATGTTACTGTAATTCTCTCCGCATATATGTAGGTACGCGTACGTGTCTCATTTAATAATGTGACAAATAACGGAACTTATTTTTGACACATAAATATTCAAAAGATTTTAAACTTGAAATGTCAATTTTAATGTTTATTTTTCTCTTTTTATATTATGCGAAAAAAAAATATTTATTTTTATTTCTAATTTCACATAAAAAAAAAAAAAATAAAACAATTAAAATAAAAAACAATTTTTTGAAAAAAATCTATTAATTGTTTTGACAGAAGTAATTCATCATGAAGAAACTAATTAAAATTTTTTTTTTATATATGAATACATGTGATTCTAAGTGTGTACATTGGAATTTAGAAAATGAATTATTGTGAAATAGTATTTTATAAACATATACGCATATATATGTATATATATACACATATATATGTACCTGTTAATAGTGGGTCATGACATGGTTGATATTTTCAAAATAATTTAATTATTTAAACTTGGTGCAAAGTATAACAGTACAGGTACCTACTAATTTTTATTACTTATTTTTCGAAAATATGGTGAATCCAATTTACTGGTTTTGGTTTATTCAATTCTTTTCTTTTCATTTCTTTTAATTTATTTATTTATTGATTTTTATTTATTTAATGTATTAGCATAGAAAAATAGTCAATAATAGTCTGATCTTATAAAATTGAGCATATAAGATCTAAATTTAAAATAAATTCAAAATAATCAATTTATAACCGTAAATTGTTACATAAAAATGAAAATGTTATTAACAAAAATCTCCAAATAAATTTTAATCTATTGCAAATAAAACTAATGAAATAAAGTGTATTAGTTAGGTCTCTATCCATAATTTTTTTTTAAAATTCTAAAATGACTTATAAACTGTAAAATTGCTTACGTATTACATATTTTTAATTTCTATATACTTTTTGCTATATTCTTAGCAAAAACCAAAACCATTTAATTAAAAAATAAAATAATAATGTAAAAATAAAAATTTTTAAAATATACTTTCATCGAAGCCAAACTAGCCCCCTAATAAGTAGAAAATAAAATTAGTGGAGGATGTTGAGCATCTAGAACTACTATAAGATAAAACACAAAAGTATATAATGAATCTTGCTGAAATATTGTTAATGGAAATTTGGAAACGTTTTGTGATGTTAAGAGAACCAAGCTTTGTGATGTTCTTTTAATATTCGGGTTTTTTTCCAGCGGCAAATATTAAAAATTTCCATTAAAAATATTCCAGCAAGATTCATTATATACTTTTGTGTTTTATCTTATAGTAGTTCTAGATGCTCAACATCCACCACTAGTTTTATTTTCTACTTATTAGGGGGCTAGTTTGGTTTCGATGAAAGTATATTTTAAAAAATTTTATTTTTACATTATTATTTTATTTTATACTTTTTAGTTTTAAGTGAAACCTATAGGTATTATAATATCAGAAAGAGTATATAATTGTAAACTCTTCTGTCTATAATGCAATTGATTTTCGAAATATGCCTGAGACGTGCTATAAGTTATTCAGCAGTAACCCGAACCAGTTCAAATTTTTGAAATCGGTAGAAAGCGTATTTCTTTATTTGTGAAAAAGTATATAAGTGTAAATTTTCATGCCTGTAACACAATTGGTTTTTAAATACCGCCGGGACGTGCTAAGAGCTTTTCGGCAGCAACTCGAACCTGTCCAAATTTTTTTAGAATCGGTAGAAAGCGTATTTCTTTATTTGTGAAAAAGTATATAAGTGTAAATTTTCATGCCTGTAATACAATTGGTTTTCAAATATGCCTGAGACGTACTAGGAGTTGTTCGGCAGCAACCCGAACCTGTCATTTGATAGCTTTGTATCCGGTTGCTTTTTTCATCATGAGTAACTGTGCAAAATTTCAGAACTCTATCTTTAAATTTTTTAAACAAAATTATTCTTTTTTTTTTACGTTTGGTTTGAATATTAACAAAAAAATTCCAACCTACCTACCAAACATATATACATATATATAAACAGACACTGGCAAGTTAACATAAAAGTATATAAAATAAAGTTAATAACTTATCAGTTTTTTTTACTCATCAGTTTATTGTTTATGCTAGACAATAAACTGTTACTTTACAGTTTATTGTTATGTTAGTATCTAAATGTTTGTACGAATATTTTGACTTTTTCTATCCAACGAAATAATTGTTAATTAATACACTGTCCTTTGATCCATAATATAAAACTGTTCCTGAATTATTGTTTTTTTTTCCCAACATTTTAATTTATTAGGATAATATATTTCCCATTGTATTCGTTACTATCTCTCTAAAAGATTATAAGATTGACAAATTTTGGTGCCTCCATTGCGTAAGAGATACAAATTGTTTCTGACAGGTAGGATGCGCTCAGCAAAAATCGAGATTCTGTGATATAACAATGTCCAAATACGCTGACTTAGACAGTTTTTTCTTCCTACCTATACATAAGATTGGCAAAATATTTATTTTTAATCACGCGATTAATATTTTATAAAAAAAATTATCTTATTTATTTTTTTTTATTTTTACTTCCACAGTTTTCACTACATCTTATTCTTGATAAATTTATTTAATGTTGATGATTTAAAATAATAATTATATTAACTCGCGTGAGCAAAAATTATTATTTTTTATTTTAATTTTTTTTTTTTTTTTTGCTAATAAATAAAATAATTTTCATCGAAAATATTTTACTTTTTAAAAGATAAATATTAAAATTTACATCAAATATAAACCTGACAATATTTTAGGAGTAGAGAGTCGTTATTGAAGTTGGTTGTGGACTTAGTTAAAAGTTGTCTTAGGGTCTGAATTAAGAAGAAAATTTTATAGATATCGATTGTGGTTTGACGTGATGTTGAAGCGGTTCCATTTTTGTGTTATATTTAGTATTTCTATCAAAAGATGAAGAAGAGAAGAAGAAGATTCATCCTGTGTTAAAGAGCAAATATGTTGTAAATTTTATAAATTTTTTTATATTAAATTGGGGGTTGTATTGCAAATTTATTTTCAATTGTCAGAAAAGTTGAAAGAAATGTATTATAGCGATTTTATGACAAATGGAGGTTTCCTATAGCTGCTTTTAATAGTATAGTCTGATGTGTTTGCTCTAAGCATTAATCTGACACTAAACAAAAAAAATTGTATAAGTAGTTTTAATGCGTTGTCAAATTTTCAATGTTTGGACTGAATCATTTTGTAAATTTTTGAAATTTTTCAGAAAGTTCAAAAAAACTTGAATAAAAATTATTATAAACAAAAAAAAAATGTACGAGTATATTCGAAAATTGAAGAAATAGTCTAAATAATTCAATATCACCCACCATCATAGAAAATAATTTTTTATTCTTGGTTCCCACTATCAGACAAGATAATTTTTTGTTCTTGGTTTGTCGTATATGTGAACTCATAAATTAATGAAACAAAATTTTTTGTTATAGCGCCGCACGATTATTTTTATTTTCAACTGTTTTAAAATTTCTTTTGGTTTTTGTTATTCAGAAAAATTAATTTGATTTTTTTGTTTTTTTTTTTTTTTTAATTTGATGAAAATATTTTTGATTTGTTTTTTTTAATGATTTTGGATGAGCATAGAGAAAATATTTATAATGAATATTTTTTTTTTGATATAAACAATCAAGATGATCATTAAAATCGTATATTTATATAATGTGTTGAAAACAATTTATTTCTCTTTATCTGAGACTATTATATTGTCATAAAAGTATTTTTATATTCATCCTAAACTAACTTAATTATTTTAGATTAGATGAAGAAGTATAGTGGATGTTTGTATATAGTGATAATCAATGAAATCAGATTTTTGTCAAAATTATTAGTATTAATTTTATATTCTTCTTCCGTTGTCTGTTGACAAATTCACGACCATTTTCTTTCGTTGTCTGTTAACAAACATGCAAATATCTTCTTTTGGTGTCTGTCAAGCCAGCATAACGTATATAAGCACTGCGAATTTTCCTTAAGTTTGGTTTAAAAAAATTTAGAATCGGAAAATTCTTGTTCCTAGTATATTTATTTGTATAGGTATGTATATTGAGATGTATTTAGGAAGTCTAGTTCTAAATAGAGGTTATTTTCACATGATTATTTCTAGAAATAACTATTATTACGGTTATAGAACGAATTTCCGGTTTGAAATATTTAGAATTAGAATTAAATGAACACTGGAACACAGATATAGAAATAAAATGGTATTTTTACTAATTTATATTAATACTGGCTATTGGCTTCATCTGAAAAAAGACTATATTATTGAACAAGTATTTGAATTGGGTTGATTCTACCAAATATATCATACATATAAATATCACTCCTATTTAACATAGAAGTAATATATAATATAGAATTTGTCTATAAAATTCGATGTTCTGTGAAACTCTATCTTATTTTTCAATTGTGATTTGTAACAAAAGTGTATAAGAATGAAGCAAAACAACTTGATTGAACCTAAAAATATGGATGTTATATCAAAAATATGATCTGAAAGAAGAAAAAATAGTTGTTAAATTCTAAGAATATGAAACAGAAAATTCATTTTTAAAAATAAATCAGGATAGAAACAGAAGCTATACAAAAATTTAGAGAGTTATACAAAGTTTTTAAGCCATAGTAATAATTATTTATAATAAAATGATTTAGAGTTGTTATTAATAGCTAGATATGTATATGATCAAAATATAATGTTTATCTATTTCTAATAATATCATGTGAATTGTATGGATAGTATTTCACGATTTACTTTATTTTACGACAGAAATTTAATAATACAAATTAGAAATGCATAATTCATCTCAACAACAATAATTTAAATTGCATGCCAAAATGGTTCAATCCAATCGTATGGTTTAAAATCGTGATTAAAATTTCAAAATTTCATTAATACTAATAATAGGAATATTTAAGAGAGTTCGAAATTGTAAAAAGTATACAACATTATACCAATTATACTATAGATCTTCTGGTTCAACTTTAGTGAAATTATAATTAAAATATTAAACATCAGGCTTCAGTTGTTATCACCTCAACAAAAAAAATTACACAGCGATTAAAATGATTAAATAAACAGGACACTGACAACAATAATGAATTAAAATATCATAACAAATATGTGAATAATAATTAAACGTAAAATTAAGAATAAAAGTACAACAATATTTAATTTAGTTGATTTCTATTTTCATGCTATCATCCTATCCCATACAATGTCACAAATTTTAAACCACTTGTTAAATAGAAAATTTTTATTAATCATTTAATTGGTCTAATATAAAAACGGCCAGGTGATTATCAACTTTTAAGTAATGTAAACAAAAAAAAATTGTTGTTTTGTAATTTATGTGTTACCGACAGATACCGACATAATATTATTTTAGCAAGAACTAGTTTTCTCTAAAATTATTTGTTTGTTTTTTTTTTAAATTTTTTATTTTATTTTGATTCATTGAAGAAATGAAAATACTAAAAATTACTGAAATAAATTTGAAGAACATTTTGAAAATGAATATTAATTTAATATTTGTTTTGTTTAGGTATTCAGTAATTAAAAAAATTACCTATAAGTTAGAGTTAGTAAAACTAGCGAAACTTATAGGTCATTGACAGTTCAGTTGACTGAAACAACTGAACAAATAACAGTTTTTCAACAGTGTATCTTAACTCACTTTTATTATTTTTCAATCTTATATTTTACCAACTGAGTTAAATATATTAAAACTGTTTTTGTTAGTACATTATATTAAAAAAGAGTCTCATATAGACCGAATAGCCTATAAAAAAGTTGTATTACTACACAACTACCTAATATTAATTATTTCAGACATAACTGTAAATTCTTAAAGTTTTACTAATTAAATTTAAATAGAACTGAGATGAGCCTAAGACCATTTTCTATCGGTAACACATACACAATATGAGTATTTACAAAAATATTTGTGAGGAAATAAATTTTAATATTCATAAATCATTTTTAGTTTGTATAAAATTAATTAAAAAAAAAATGTTTTTTAATAATGTGTGAGTAATTTTTAGAATTAAAAAATATGTAATTAATAATTAAAATATTTTATTAGACATTTAAAATTTGATGGTTCTTTATACTAATTGAAATTACAACCTGTGAATGAATTAAATGTTTTTTTTTTTTTTTTTTTCTTTATTTAATTCATATTTATTTACCTTATAACTTAACAATAATTTTACAATGTGATTTATAAAAAATAAATATTGACCTCATTAACATAAGTATATGAAACCAATTAGGTGAAAATATGAAGGATATAGGCCTTAGCATAAGCTGTATGGCCTTATCAGTTAAATTTAACAAAGTTAATCAAAAAAAGTTTGTTTTCTATAAGGACGTAAGTAGTAAAATAAAAAAAAATAAAAAAACATATAATATATTACATAAAACAAAATATAAAATAAATCAAAATCAAAAATGAAATTAAAATATACAATAGGAATAAAGTGAACATAAAAATTATAATAAAAAAGTATATAGTTATTTAAATAAGAATTCCAAAATTTTTTTTTTAAACAGACAAATATTTTCTGTATCTTTAATATCATTTGGTAATTCATTAAAAATTTTTAGGCAATTATAAACACAATTATTCTTTTGGTTGTTTGTTCTGAATAAGTGCAAATAAAAGTTAGCTTTATTACGAGTATTATGACTATGAATATCCATGTTTCTATTTAAAATGAAATTATGTTTAATTTTATTATTAATAATTTTAAAAGCAACTATGTACAACTCTCGTTTACAGATATTTTGAAAGCTTATATGTGTATTTATATACAGCAAATGGGTAGGATGTAATATATTATAATTATGAATGATTTTGATAACTTTTTTTTAACATGGTTTCAATTCTGATAAGATATTTCTGAGCAGCAGAACCTGATTATATGCTATTTTTTTATAACCTGATTTATATGCTCATTCCATTTCATCCTACTATCCAACAAAAAACCAAGGTAATTATATTTTTGAACTATTTCAAAACTAAGATTGTTATGAATGAAAGAATTCACTTGAAAATTTTTGTTGTTGAATAGCAGTATTTTCGTATCAACATTCATAAGTAATTTATGGTGGAATAACCATTCATTTATCGTCTCTAGATCATGTTTTAATTGTAACAAAAAATTCATCTTCATTATGATTCGAGTACTTAATGACAGCATCGTCTGCGTAGAGTTGAATGCTGCCAATTAATGGAAGACATGCTAAGTCATCGATATATAATTTAAACAGATCAGGACCATGAATTGAGCCTTGCGGAACTCCTTTTCTGATACTTAACCAATCACTCGTATGTGATGCAACACGTATGCACAGTGCTCTTTCGTATAGGTATGATTTAAAGAAAGCTATTTTCGATTCAGTAAAGTTTAAGCTTGAAAACTTTTCTAGTAGTATTTGGAAATCGACACAATCAAAAGCCTTCTTTAAATCAATGAAAACACAGCTCGTGTATTTTCCCTCATCCATGATTTTAGTGATAGAATTCGTTAAAGCAAGACAGGCCGCCGTTGTATTAGAGTATCGCTCGAATCCATATTGATCCGGATGTAAAATCGGATTAAAGTTAAAAAAACAGATTAGGTCTTTTCTTAATAACTTTTGAAAATGCTGGGAGCACTGAAATAGGTCTATAACTGGATGGGTTAGTTTTATCTTCAGTTTTAAAGATAATTAAAAATTTATGTTAAAAAATATGGTTGGAAAAACTATCTGATCAATTTTACTATCTGTGTATCAATCATGAATCCGTTGGTTTTATTTATTACCAAAAAAAAAAAATTTTTATAGTTTAATAAAAAATTCTTTAAAAAATTGTTTCTAATCAATTGTTTTAAAAATGTATGGGTAGATTTGTGACCTAGTGTTATGACAGCTGTGACTGTCAGTCACTTTCAAACTAATTAAACTTTTTTTTACGTTTCAACATCGCTTCATATATTTCCCACAGTGTCAAATTTTTTCAAAATATAATTAAAGTTTTGGAAAAATTGAAAAATTCTATGAATTTGACCAAGGTTAAGGTTACATATTTCATTTATTGACTACAAACAAGACTTTGATAGCATCAAAAGAAATAAAATATCATATTCGTTAATTTTAGTAAATTAGCCAATTTGGAAATGGTAAATATATTCTAAAATCATAGTACAGAACTCAATATTTAATGAGTTGATAAGCTAGTAATTTGAATAAATGCTCGAAATATTGTAGATATTGTAGTATAAACTTGCAGTACGTTAATTAAACACGAAAAGGTGATTCTACCTAAGTTACTCTCAAAAGCATAAAAAAAAAACATCAACTGACTTTGAAATAAAATTAGGTATAGAACAAAGTGACACACCTTCATTTTTATTATTCAATATGGTGTTAGTAGAACAAACCAAAATTTAATTTGATTAAAAATATTTTTACAAAATCTTAATCAACCGTATGCAATACTGAAGCAAATTTTGGGTGGTTATTTATAATTTTATCGAATATTTTGTTATCACATCCATCACAAATGTATTGAAAATATGATGAATGATAGTAATTTTTTTTTTAATATATTGGAACTGATCCATTTGACTGTCAGTTTTGATTATTTGACCACCATCATGTTTGATATAATAGCGAAATTTATTTTAATTTCATTTAATAGTCATTTTCCTCTCACTGAGTTTATCTAAAGATTTATTTATTTATTTATTTAATTTAGTTTTTCATAGTCATACTATATATTCACAGTACATATAAATGTTATATTTTATTAGTAGAATGTTGTCAAGAGAGAAATTAAAACTAAAAAAAAAAAAAAAACAAATAAAAAGCAATAAACATCTCTGACCTGAAAATATTAATAAAAATACATAAAAACACTAAAATTAATATGTAGGCAAATTTATTATTCGATTATAAATTTGCCAATTTTGAAATCACATACTGATTTAGTTGCCAATTTATACAAATTAAAAATTTTTTTAAATGAATCTTAGATAAAAGAATTAAAAAGTATATATAACTAAATTTTTAAATAAATGAAGGTGATAATTAAAAAACAAAAAAAAAGTTCATACAACTTATCAAGTTTTCAAAAAAAGTTCACCAATTCCTACTAAATTTATACTTACATATATTTTTAGATTTTTGAATTGTGAATTTCCAGATAAATTTATTACTTAATTTCCATATTAATTCTTATTAAATTTATTTTTTTAAATAAACGCATTTTTTTTTTTTTTTAATTTATTTAAAAAACAAAATTTAAAAATACACCAATCATCATTTATTTATTATTTAAAATTTGACAGTTGTTGCACTGAGATTATAACATCTATAAATAATATAATTTTTGTAAGACGGTACATGACAAATTTTCGTTAAAAAAATAAGCAAATTTATATTTAATTTAAAATTTCTTGGAAATTCTTTGTCTCCTTTGGAATAATTCTTAAAATGTTTTATTATGAAAATATTACAATTTTAAAAATAAAAAAATAATAATAAGCAGAAAAAAAAGCTGTTGGCAAAGAATGAAGATGGAATAAAAAGTTTACAATATATATTTTAGCCAATATTTTGCCAAATTGTATATACACATACATTTATACATATTATATATTTATATTTTCCCTCCATAATAATAACAATAAAAAACATGTATTTAAAAAACTTTGAACTACTTAAAATAAATAATGTTGTAATGGAAATAACAAGTCAATGTACTGATACCATATTTAATAATTTTTATTTCATATTATAAAGGGCAATTTGTTTTTTTGTTTTTTTTTTAGAGTGATAGAGCTTTCGGGTAATATTTGACAAATGATGACATATTGACAACTGTTGTTATATTTGTGGTTAGTAAAATATGACAAATTAATATATTAAACAGACTTATACTGCAATAACGTTTGCAAATATTATGGAAATTTAGTAATTCCAAAATCAATTCCGAGATCAATTTTCAAAATCAATAATCTGCTCGCTAAAACAAATATGTGACTTTGATAAATTTATGGTGTATGTAATCGCCTATTTGATAAACGAATTCGTCAAGTTATTGATAACATTCGAACAACATTTAATATACTCGATTAAAGAGTAACAGCAAGACGAATAACTGTTTGTGTAGAAGTAAATATTAAAGGTCGCTTATGCGGAAGTGTTTATGCGGAGTGGCAGCACGTAACTTGTTCACGATCGTCAAAAAGAAGTATTAGCACTTTTGGTAGCATGTAAGCAACGTTGACGTTGATTTAATTCCGAAAACGTAAGGTATACATTTTTTCGGTAGCATGTAAGCAAGTTGACGTTCGTTGATTTTAACGTATACGTTTATTTTTAAACGTCAATGATTTTCTTACCGTACGTACTAAAATTTATACGGGAAAGATAGTTTTTTTTAATAATTTTGTGTTATTTTAATAATAAAAATATAAAATTGAAATATTTATAATAAAATTTGAGATCTTAAGAACATTAAATTTTATAGTTTTTAATAATTAATAATATAATTTTTAATTTCTTTTGATAACATTTTATTTCTGGAATAATTGAAGTATAAAAAAATTATTTTATTTCTGTGATAATTCAAGCATTTTTTATGTGATAATAAAATAATTTTTTTTTTAAATTTCTTAATAATTGAGAGTTTTAATTTATTTAAATAAAATACTATATGTATTAGTTCATTGTAAATATTCTAATTCATTGGAAATATCATATAAAATATCAACTGAATTGGTTTGTTTACATTTATTTTATTAATTTTTTTTTTTTGATTTTAGTATATTATAAATTCTATATCTATTAAAACGGGCACATCATTTTTATTATTTTTGCGATTTTTATATAACAATTTTGTTCTTCAAAACTGAAAATAATAAGGCGAAATACAAGAACTAAAAAAAAAAAAAATTCTAAAAAATTTAAATTCATTTCTTTTTATTTCAAACCTCCATTAAATTTGAAAAAACATATGTTTTTTGAAGTTTTAAATAGGTTAGTTTGATTGTCAAAATAATTTTCGAACATTCGGAATATTTTTTCGAGTTTTCGGAATAAATTTTCAACGTGATGTTTTACATGCTACCAAAAAAAATATTTGAAGTTAAAATACTTCACGTTGATTTTGGAACGTAAACGTTTTACGTGCTGCCACTCCTGAGTTGACTGAATTTATTTATTTGTCATCATTCTCAAAAACCTATTTTTTACTTTGTTATTCCAATAAATGGGATATTTTAGGTAAACATTTTTGTTAGCTTGTATAAAGATCTCTAGTTCCAATACTATCGTTCGTGTCTTTTGTTTGATAGTAAGATGAAAGTCAATGGTAAGCTAATCCAATTTTTTGTCAATTTAGATAAATGGTTACATCAACAAACAAAATCGTTGTATATGGCGGAAAAATAGTATTCAAGAGGATCACCATGTTCCATTACATCATGAAAAATGCACTGTTTTTTGTGGTTTCAATCTGAAAACGTTATTATTGTCCTTACTTCTTTATAAGTAAAGCGGATCATTACAAGTTTCAAATAAATGTTTATCAGATATGATTAAAATCAACTTCATGAAAATTTTTGGTATTTGGACAACGACTCAAACAATTAATTTATTCTTAAAGATATTCCTAACATTTATTTGAATAAATAGTTTAAATATTTTGTGTGCAAAATTAATAATTAAAAATTTTCTATATAGAGGTTTGAATTCGGTTTTTAAGATATTGGAGATTTATTTAATTCTTGTTTTTTTGTTATATATTTTAGATCATCGCCATTATTATGTAAGTAAGGCACTTATTAAAGGTTAACAAGAATTTTATATATATAGTTTTAGATAAATAGTTTTATTATATTAGTTATTTAGGTTTATACTTTTAAACAATTGCCAGTTATCTCATTACGTTCTTTGGTTTTCTTTAAATTTTAAATTTTAATATACGAGTAGTAGTTGTTTTGAACATTGTATGAACATGTGATTTGTTTCGAATAATCTGACATGGTAACATTTTCTAGTTTAATGAATTTCTTAGCTAGTTTTGTTATGCTTAAGTAATTTTTTTTGTTTTTAGGTCTAAAAAACAAAACAAAAAATACATTGCTAAGTGCCCTGAAATAAAATTTTATTTCTTTCCTTTTTTTTTTGTTTATATTTCTCTTCATTGTATTTATTTTTCATTTAAAGTTTATAACTAATTGTTATACATTATAACTAGTGTAATTTCTGAGTAATATTTAACTTTGACCTTTTCTTTTGTTTTTTTTTTTTGTTTTGTTTATTTTTTTATTATCCCAAACTTTTTAATCTTCTTTGATATTTATAAATTTTAATTCAATTTAACATCCCATAATGTAAATTTAATTATGAAAAATGTCAAAAGAAGAAAATACAACCTACAAACAAAGGATAAACAATATAAAACAAAACAAAAATAAAATAAAATAAAAATATTTATACATACTTCGTACAAAAAAAATTTCTTAAGTTGAGTGTACACATTATTTATAAAAAACTGTCATTTAGCAACTGAAGTGGCAATGTTTGTACTATTAAATGATTTATTAAAAGATAAGATATGAATTTGAGATATGTTTAAATATGAAATGTTTTCAATTTTGTTCTCAAATATTTGAAAAAAAATATTTTAAAAGTATAAGAACTAAAATAATGTTTTGGAAAAGGATTTATCATAATTTTTTAGTTACTTTAGTGCTTATATATTTTTTTTTTTTATTAAACTTTCGGAAACTTTCGTGAAATTGATTTAATCAAAATATTTCATACCATGGTTGTATAGCATTAAAAATATTAAAATGCTTTTCTGAACTTTCAATTTTTTTCAACTTTACCTTTCGTTAAATTTTTGGCAGGTGATTCTTAACATTATATTTATCATAATTGCTATGGTAAGATAATTTAAATTTTTTTTCAGATTGTTTCGTTTCGTTAAGTTTGTAAATTATAATTTCGTAATAAATTTCGTGTTAAATTCACTGTACTAAATTTAATTAATCTTTCGTCAACTTAATCAAACTTTTCGCTGTATTTCAAATATAAAAGGTTAAGCTTAGGTAGCTTAAATTATTTGTAGTTAACTTAATAACATTTTTCATTATGTTTTAAATGTAAGCGGTTAAGCCTAGATAGCTTAAATTATTTGTAGTTAACTTAATAACATTTTTCATTATGTTTTAAATGTAAGCGGTTAAGCCTAGATAGCTTAAATTATTTTTCGTTAATTTAATGAAACTTTCTGTTAAGCATTAAAAATTAGAGCAATCTTGCATTCATTCAATGTTATACTATTGTTTACACTTTTGTTTACACCAAGTCTTAACCAATCTTTCGTTGGTTTAAAATGTCATTAATAATAATTTTTTAAATCTATTTTATAGTTGAGTATTCTAATAAATTTATAAAATGGTTCTATTTGGTTTTGAGAACACATTTCTTCTTTACTGTCCCTCTACTGACCCCACCAAGCGGTAAATAGTTATTAAGGTTATATACTAGCTCTTTGGGGGTTAATAAAAATAAAAAAAAACAATAAATCACATAATAAGTATTCCTACTCGTACTTCGTAGAAAGAAAAATACAAATTTGCTGAATTGGCGGCTTTAATTCGATTGTATATAGTGTTGTAAAACAATGCATCTCGTTTTTAAGAACCGATTTCAAAATTAATCCTTTCATTTTGTAATTCATTTGTACAAACATTTTTGTACAAACATTTTGTAATTCAATTGATGCTTAAATGAAAATTAAGTGAAATCATTATTTCTTGGTAACTGACAGTTTAAACATACAATATGTATACCTCTACTTTAAAATAATTGTATTTTTACTTTTTTTTTTATAAAAAGCAAAACAAAAAAAAAACAAAAAGTTAACAAAAAATAAAAACTATATACATACATATATAAAATCATAAACGAATAATTTTGAAAAATTTAACAAAAACAACAACCAAAAAAAAAAAAAAACAAATTAAAGAGATAAATTAAAACCTTGAACTTGATACAACATTTTATTTTGTTAAATAAAATATATATAAATATATCTACAAATCTGAATATATACGTGTATTTATAATCTCTGAAGAACATCAATTCGCTATTCATTTACAAAAAGAAACCAGAGAAGATATATACACATGATGTATATACATATATATGCACTAAAGACGAAAATTTTTTATGATGAAAGGAACCTACATAACTAAGTATAAGAACAACAACAAATATATTTATTAACAAAAAGTTCTTCCTTGACAAAGAACTTTTCAATTACCAAACAAACATAAACATAAAAAATAAGTTTTTTTTTTTTTAGTTTTTTTTTATTTTTGTTGACTTTTCTCTGATATACCAAATAAATAAATGAAAAAGGATTCGTTACATGAATTGTCAACATTTTTTTTCAAATAATTATTCATGCTGACAAACAAATGTTGTCAAAAATAAGAACAAAATATGTCAGTCAAATTATTATATACATATATGTATAATAATTATCTTAAAAACAATCATTTTGAATTAAATCTAAAATTAGTTCTAAATTGTTTAAAATTGTTCTAAAATGTGTTTTAAATGGTAATCATTTTACCAGTTTAATATTATGGACTTACAAGAAATGCACATTTCAATGTATTTACTGAAATTATGTCATATGAAATTAAAATGAAATTATGCAAAATATAACATTTAAGAGCCCCAAAATATATAAGCATGCATAATCTGATTTTACCAAGATGTGCATAGTAACATCAAATTTATTTTCCACATAAATTTTACTGTTCTATATTAATAATACTAATGACTTTTTTTTTTTGATTAACTGTCGGTGACATCTTAAATATCTTAAAAAAAACTTGATACTTAATAATACACCTTGACATCATAAATATTTCAACACAAAGTTGAATAAAACGTCTGCATGATCTATTCAACTTTGTGTTGAATAAATTTACGATGTCAATGTGTATTATTAAATATTATATTAAGTTTTGGAAAATTGATGTCCACTACCAAAATAATGAAGATACTAATTATTTAAAACTAGTTTTGTAACCCGCCATAAATGACGGAAGCAAAATAAATTCTAGCATTTCTTTCTTCATTAGAGTTTTCATTTCAAGTTTAAGAAAAATATGTGTTTGCTTACTAATTTATCTATATCATACCTTTATTAGAATTATTAGAATGCTTTTAATTACCATATAAACAGAATATTTGTAGTAAGGTGCAAGATTTTCAATTCCGCAAGGGTAATTTACTCGATCATTTTAATGACATCTTATTTGCCATCATCGGAAATTTCAACATATATTATCCTAAGACCTCAATAATTCTAAATAATCAATATTCTTAGACATTCTATTGTATTCAATTAATAATTATAATATAAGTTAGTCAAAAAGATAATTTCAATTTAAATTAATATAGAAATACTAAATACAAATAATATTTTTAATGAAAACAAAATCTACATATGTATATAATATAAACTTACAATAACTTTATATTTTTACAATCATAGCAGTGTTCTACTGTAAAATTCAAATTGTAAAATGAAATTAATTAAGAAATAATAAAAGTAAAAAGTTCTATGGCGCCATCTAAATTTAACACTTGAATGACATGACAATCATTATGAAATGATGGGCAAATGACACATATAACAGATGACAGAAGACAAATGACAGATGACAGATGGCATATATAAGCAATAAAAAACAGATACTATGTTTATGACAATTACATGATGTTCCAATTTGTATATTAATTGCAATTTGTATATGTGTTGGAGTATTACGTCGAACTTACAAACATCCAGATAAATGCAGAAAAATATATATGTACATATATAATAATTTTAAAATTTATTTTTATATTCAAATTTATTTTTTCACCTAATTTCCTGCATTTCTCAATCTCGATATTTTGTATATGATGACAGAAATAACTTTCTAATTAAGCAATTTTAAATCTACATATTTATAGAGCCAAGCTTAATTCAATTTTTTTATTCACTTTTAATTCGAGTCGTTGCACCACAAAATTCAATTGCCAATTGTCTTTCTAACTAAATATAACTAATTCAGCTATCTATACATTTCCATATAAGCAAATCTTCTTTGGAGAGAATTAGATAAAACACATAATTTGCCCCTTTAGTTCGTTGGTAACATCTGGTGGCGCTGCTGTAGCAAAATTCATTATGCTTTGTGATAAAAAATTCATTATGCTTTCGGTGATATTGGAAAAAGTATAGTACTGAACGTGAATTCAGTGGCTTTGAAAATTGCTTAGGCAAAATTTTCAAAACATAGGGTATTTACGGTTTATACCGTGGGTTCGGAGTTTCAGTTCAAGTTTTAATTCTGTATCATGCTGCATATGATCCTAAAAACACACCAATTTATATCAGTTGGGCCTTTGCTCAAGTCGTTACAACAGTCGCTGGTATCGTATCATATCCATTCGATACAGTACGTCGTAGGTATGGTGATGCAATCTGGTCGTAAATAGACCGAAATTGTCTGCAAAAGTACGTTACATTGCTGTGCCACTATTTTCAAACAAGAGAGTACATCAGCCTTCTCAAATGTTTTTCGTGGTACAGACGGTGCCTTTGTACTTGTCATGTACGCTGAAAGTAAGTAAGAACTAAAATAATGTAAAATTAATTAATAACGTTGAAAAACTACACTTTTTCAGTGCAGTACGCTTATATTAAAGTTTTAAAGTTTTTATCATGTTGTTATACCTAAAAAAGTTTTTCTAAATTTCGTATTTTGATTTTTGTAGATTGAAGCTTAAAATTTAACTTATATCAAATGTTTACCAAATTTCTTATGTGTTAATTACGAAACAGTGAATCTATTAAATAAAAGTTAATTAGGTATCAGGGTCCAAGATATGTGATTTCAATTATTATCGTTCGTTCAACTATAAAAGTACAATTTGATTCGCAAAACGAAATTTTAAAATTTTACCAAATTGTGTTATTTGCCTATTCTTTTTTAGTTTAAAATAAAATTATCAAAACTAAAATGTTGATTCGTTACACTGTTCTCAGGATAGAAAATATTAAATTACAATACAACAGTAAAATCTAAAAATTCATACCAAAGAAATATTTTGAATATATAATATTTGATTAGTAATATGGTAATATTATGTTCGGTAATGTACTTCAGTTACTCCGACACACAAGGGCAGTTGGAAAAAATTATTCACTGACTAAAATCTGCAAATTCAGACCTGAAAATATAAAACGTTGGAGATAATCAAAACCAATAAAGACAACTGAATCAAGATTGATAGAAATGGCAGACCATTACAACATTACACCATGATATTACTGCAGACATAGAACTTAATCTGAATGTTTGTACTAGCTAAAATAATCTCTATAGGTACTGTCGATCAACTAAGTAAGTATACATCGTTAATTACAGGATTTGTGCCTTTTTCTCACAACATATACCTTCAATTTGCCACTTTCTCTTACAATTAAAATCAAAAAGAAAAGTAACGGCTTACTTTATTATAATTTTGTTCAGGTCTTATATAATCCGACTTAAGTAATATTTCAATAATTATTTATTAATTAATATCCTTTTCGGATTGTACTAATAAAATAACAATAATATATTATTAATAATTCATTGCATATATAGGCAACAAAATTTTAAGAGTAGCAAAATAGATATGACAACTGGCAATTATGTATGCAGATACATACTCAGATATTACATGACAAGCGCATATGTCATTTTCAATTTCATCATGAAAATTTGAAAAAAAGGAAAAACAAAAAAAAAGATACATACTTTATAAATTACAAAATCTTTAATATATAAAAATACAGTATTTATGTATATACATACATATTAATATGTATTATGTATATATATATAAAATATTAAACACTTTTCATTAATAATTCAAAAAACAAAAATCAAAACTAAAATTTTAACATAAGTTATATGACATGTCATTTCATCATTTACACATACGATATACATATAGATGTATATTATATGTACATAATATACATAAATGAATGATCTGTTGTACTTTATTATTTCTATACATATATTATGTACCTTTTGGGAATGATGGTAATAAAAGCTTTTCGTGATAATTTTTCTTTTCTTTTATCACAATACAAAACAAAAAAAAAAAAAAATGGTGACATCTGATATTAATGAATATATACCTACATATATAAATAAAATATATATAATATTAAATTAATATTAAAAACACATATAAAATCTACTTTTACACATCTAGATGGACACTTGACTTTGAAATTTTCAATTAAAATAAAAAAAAAGAAATAACAATGGATGAAACAACTAATGAGTAAAGTATTTCAATTTTCTTAATAATGTCATCCTTTTTGTTTTTTTTTTTTTTTCTTTAATACTGTATACTTATACAAATTAACATAAATTTTGTTTTAGTATTCATTAATACAGTTATTTTAAATACAATAATAAAAAAAAAATTATAATCTTGTGATTTTTGTTTCTCTGTTGCTTTTTACCTCACTCAAAATCAATTTTAAGTTGTTCTATTTTTAATTATATATCTTAGAGATCAATGAAAAATGGCTTGACTTGTTGAAATATTTCAATAAAAAAAAAAATAAAGTAAAAAAAACAATTAATATAATGGACATTAGATAAATCAAAAATGAAATTGAAACAAATTTTACAACTATATATGTATGTAGATTAAATGACATGTATTTTGACAGTTGTACTAAGAATTAATAAGATATCAAGTGAAATAGGAAACTGAGCTGGAATTGTACGAATCGATCGATGTTTATTTTTGGCAGATGTTTTATTGTATACAAATATTCAATGAAATTTTTTTCCTAGATTAAAATATCCTAGATCTCAACCCAATTGCATATTTTTTTTTTAAGTTTGTTACTTAAATTAATTTACGATTTTCGGATGTTATTTGTTCCCTATGATCTTACGATTTTATGCCAGTTTCCTATTTTACATACGTATACTCTTATTAATTTGAATATTAATTTTTGGTTCGAACTTACAACAATTCACATTTAGGTTGTGTTACATTACGATGTTAAATAATATTTTCAAAGATTTACTCTATCAAAATAGAGAAGACTTGATTTATAATATGGGAATAATGTGAACATTTTTTGTAGTTCTATTTATTTATACATATTATATGTAGATCGTAGGTACATGAAAAAATGTGGAAATCCTATCATATCTAGATATTTTGTATCAGGGACTTACCCACTATTTTTTGATGATACTAAATTGTAAATATACGATGTGAATATACATAATCATCCATTTGATATTGAAATTGCGTGATTCAGAATTATGTTTGTAAATTACACTCGAATATTAACATCAAAGCTTCATATCGAAACAATACAATAAAGATGTATTCGAGCATGGACATTCTAAATCTAATTCTAATGATTGAAGCGAAAAAAGAAGAGATTAAACCCAGCTTCCACTCACAAGAAAAAATTCAAAAATGGATTTTCAGAAAACCAACTCACATGACATGAATCAACGAAAATTTAAGTTATATACCAATTGTTAGTTACTCAGGAAGACATTAAACATATTTGGCTGTCCGATCCGAGACAGAATTATAATCAGATTGTTAGTAGGATATAATAATTTTGATAACCTGAGAGGCATTTTAAAAGCATATTCTTAATATCAACGGATTTGTCACACCTATTACTTGGTAGATAATGGTTTAATTCGTATACCACATGGTGGCAGCATTGTTGTTTAATTTACAAAGCCATTAATAAATTAAAAAAAACGCAGAAGGTAATGATGCCTCAGCGAAACTAGTGCCCTAATCATAAAACCAGTTATAGAACCAGTATATAGATAAATAACACAAAAATTAAATATACAACAATTGAAGAGTCATAAATCTATTAAACACAAAAACAAAAAATTACGGAAAATAAACGGAACAGAGTCTAAAATAAAAACAAATTGAACCTATAAAAGAAAAGAGGTGTATAAGCGAAACCACTCTAAATACATTACGCATAGTATTGAAACAATCACCAAAATTCAACTCACAATAATTATAAATCGCATTTGCAGACTTTTACAACAATATTCCATACATTGAGTACGTAAACGTAATATGGATAAAAACTAGAGATGAAAAGTATATTCATGAACTTTTTATCTCTACTGATTAAAATTCTCACCTGTCAAATTTCAACTAATCAGAATTTATCACTATATAATAACTGTTAATTGACTAAAAATCTGACATTTGTGGCTTTTTGTTTTCACATCAAAAATAACGATCAAAAATTCAAAAGTCAAACTTTTTTAAATTATATTTTAAACGATTTTTCAATTTTATAATACCTTTCAAATTTATTAATCCAATATATAATAAAAAAAAAAACAAAAATCCATTTTTGCATATTGAAATTATTATGGTGCTACCAATATTGAAGTAATGACGTTTCAATAAAATATAAATATATCATTTACAAAAAGATAAAAAAAAAAACAAAAAAAATAAATAAATCAAAGAAAAAATGAAAAAAACAGAAAAAAAAATGATCAAGGTGACGTTATTTGGATAATATCGTATATATTTGTATCTCAACAGAAATTGAATAACAAAAAAAAAATTAAGTAGAAAAAATCCTTTAATAGATAGAAAAGCAACAAAAGATAACCGTTTTAATAATGTTAACCATATATCTATAAACATATATACAAAGGTGAAGAAGCGAAAGTGGTGGAAAGTGATAGAGAGTAAATCAATGTAGAAAAATTTACATATAAGTACATATCTACCTACAAATTATACACTTTTTTTTTTACTTTTAACTCAAACTATACTAATGAATAATAAAAGAAAACAAAAATAAAAAAAAATTTTTTTTTGCCATGTATGTGTTTTTGTGTGTCATGAGATTTTGTAGAAAATAGAAAAACGAACATCAAATGATGAATATAAGATTCTCAAGAAAATCAGAATATAAAAAAAAAATAAAAAAAATAAAAAATTCACAATCAACAAAGCCGACAACGACATCTAGTAGATGATGATGAAAAATGAAAATTAAGAAAAATCTGTATCAAAAGTATCTATAACGGGGCCAACTAAATAATATATGTATGTACCATTCGAATATCTATATCGAAAACATATATATACAATATTGATATGTATATACATCCATACATACTAGTAATATTTATACAGTGATAAAAATTTAATTTAATTTAAATTTTACTATACAGTCAAAATAAATCTTGCTGCAATATTAAAACCAGCTTGCTTTGTGTATTTGGGTCATTTTTCCGAAAACAAAAAACCTAAAAATAACCCTAGGTATATAATTACAGAGACAAACAGTTTGTTAGCCTATATATACAAAATTTTATGAAAATTATAATTATAAAAATATATGTAATTACCGCTGAATTAAACTCGATGATCAGAACGTTGAAGCAATGCCAAGTTGGTGATGTTTTAAAATAAATACAAAACAAAAAAGTAAACTATATATTATGAAAATACATTGAATTGATTAAAATCGACGACAATGTATACAATGTTCGAATTTTATTTCAACTTGAGCTCTTTAAAGTGTGAAATGTTATTTGCTTTAATTGACAGTTTTATAAAAAAAAAAAAATCAAAGAACAACTACTCTGTTTAGTTTTGTGTTGTAAGTCCTCCAGAGAATACAAAAATAGTCATTTATAAATCTAAAAGTAATCATTTAAAAATAAAAAATTGAAGTTTGAAAAATTACATAACAATTAAATAAAAATTGGACTGAATTGAAAATTCCGAAAACATATTAATACTGAAATTAATATAAACATTAATAAAACTAATTATAAATAAAACTTTAATAGAATATAGGAAGTGAGTATTTATATTTAATTATTGCTTCCATCTGTATAAAATTTGAATTTAAAGGATATTTTAAACACTTACTATCAAATAATTCATTTATGAATGAACTGTAGGTTAATGAAAAATAATAATGTCAAATTCAATTACTCCAAAGAAATTCATCATCAACCTCAATAAATTTTATAAAAATTTAATTTGGGAACTATTTGAATTGAAATTTTCATCACTGTACCACAACAATATTATAAATTCAGGATTCATATGTAAATTTCTTATTTATATGTACATGTTACATATTTACATACATATCATAATATGTAGATATTATATTAACATCCTTGAAATAAAATTGTCAGACATAAAGGTAAAAGAAAAATGTAGATATAATATTTGTACGCAATCATATATACATATATTTATAATTATATATGTACGAATATGTGATATTAAGTTGTTATGTTTTTGATCATTACATAAATTATGACAGGTATTGTACATGATGTGATTGAAACTGTTGTAATGGAAAAAAAATTTAAATTTTTCTTTTTAATAAATATGAGTATCTATCTGGCATACATCTATCTATTATACGTGTACGAATATTAATGGATTTATTAATGTATATATAAAAGGATATTAATTTATATGGATATAAGGAAGGATATATTATCTTGATTATGATAATAATAATTTCTTTTTATTTTATCATCATACTAGATATAATTGTTTATTTGAAAAATTTGAAAAGTTTCAATAATTTAGCAAAAGATAAAATATAAATAATATATATTCAGATATGTATATATCTTATATTATATAGATTAATGTATATATACGTTCATTTATCCTTTTACTTTTTTTTTTTGAGGTTATTATTTAATAAAAATAAAATTAGAAAATCTCCTTATAGGTACAAAAAGTATTTTATATTTTTAATAAATATCCTTTCATTTCATTTCATTTCAATTGAATTGAATTCAATTTTTATTTATTGCATTGCGCTTACAAGATGTGAAAAAAAAATAAAAATAGTAAAACAAAAAATATATCTCACGACCATTTTAAATCCATTTATAAGAAGAGGCGACAAGGTCAATATTTATTTATGTTTATATGTATGTATATGTGCTTGAATTTTTTTTTTTTTAGTTTTGAAGGATAACAACTTTAATAAGTTTATTTTATAATAATTTTATTTTATTTCTTTTTATTGTTTTGATATTTTATTTCACCTTGATGACTTGTATTTATTTACCTGCTAAAATCTATATGTACATAATAATATATGATGAAAAATTATACTATATTTTATGAAAATCTGAAAAATATATAATATATATATATATATATATATATATATATTTACATAATATATACATATTTATATACAATGTATATATATATATATATATATGTAAATATAGATAAATATAATTTATATTCTTTTATAAATATTAGAAAAGGAAATTTATTCGAGGAAGTGAGAAATTAATGTAAGTATGATTTATTTATATTTAAATATATATATATATGTATATATGTGTATATATATGTGTATATTTATGTGAAATAGTTATGATGTAATATAGTGCTACGCAACTGGGTTGAATAGTATAAAAAATCATTGTTCTTAAATGTGATTTCAATCCAGGGTTTATACAACTAATTTTTTTTTTTTGTTCATCGGCTCGATTCAATTTTAATTGACATTTTCATTAATTTCTAATATGCAAAAAATGATATTTTTAATAAAGCAAAGTTTAAGAAATTCAAATTAGAAATCTTAATATTGGCCATTTAATATTAGAATCATAATAAAATACTTAGTTTTCCATAATAGGTAAATCCACTGTACTTATTATATTATTATTCTATTGTATTATTCTATTCACTGTATATAACTGATTTTATTTCATTTATTTATATGCACCATTTCCTTTCCAATTATTATAAATTGTTTTTTTTTTTGTGTTTTTTTGTAATTAGCATAATAATTTTATTTGTAAATTTATTTTTAGCTATAGTATAAAAATGATCATCTGCGAAGTTGATGATTTTCGTTTGATGTTTATTTTTAATGGTTACATATGAAAGGGAAAAAGGTATGAATATAGGATACTACATTTTAGGAAATCATGTTTTAATTTATTTAAAAGCTCATATTCAAAATTTGATTCAAAAATTTTCTTTAATTTTGTATTTTATTAAATTAATTCGTTCAATTTAGAACTTAAGTTAATGTGATTTTAACAATAAATATTTTTCAAAAATAGTTCTAGTGTAGGTTCTTGAATTAAATTGTTTACTTTAAAGAAAACTGTCAAAAATTAAATGAAATATTGTAAATTTGAAGATGATCTGAAAAATTACAATATTATATTCCGATTTACCGATGTCCGCTCTGGTTTAAAATTTTCTTTTGCATACAACGGAAACACCATACGGAGATGAAGAAGATGGCAGGTTTTATAATTTCAGCATCAATTGAAGATTTGAAGAATTAAAATTTACCAACATGGCAACAATAGGAATATTTTTTTTCTGCTTGTCAATATTTTGCTTTACAAAATAAACATTCATTTGAACTTATTCATGTGCCTGCATTGGTCAACTAGAAACATTTCGACTAACTCACTCAACTCACTCATAACTAACTAACTCAAGGACACAAACCAGGGAAATTTAGAACTTTATTTTTTGGGTCGTTTCAAATGTTTCGATGACTTTAAAAAATACTTCTAATTTAAGAAAGCTTCATGTTTTATAGATTTTATAATGTTTTGTTCTTTATTATTCTGATAATTTTATTTAGTTCTTATATTAAATATATAGTTTTCCTATATGATTTTCAGACTTGGATATGTTTTTCTATAAATAATGATTTGTTTGAAAGATGGGCAAAAAAATTAGTATGAACATTTTAATGATTTTTATTTTTGAATCGGTAATTTTTTGCGGTAATATTTTGAAAAAACTTCACATTTAAATTTTTGGATTTCACTGTCACTGCTTTTTGCTTTAATTCACCGAGGTGGAAAATTTTACAGACATTATTAGCATATTAGCATATTAATATATTATATTATTTTATTAAAATTAAATTTGAGATATTTTGATTATTTCGAATCAGGTTTCGCGAAAGGTTTATTTGAGTCAATTTTATCTCTGTGGCAGGTAATCTTAGTTTATAAAAAATATGTGTTAAACTATATTCAAGTGATATATTTCACTTGTTTATTCTAAAGTAGCTGATAAAGTTGTATTAAATAAAGTTTAGTTACAAATCAAATTTAATAACAATGTTCCATTTGTACAAAAATAACAAAAAAAAAAACCCTTAAAACTAACTTCAACAAAAATACCATAACGGTTGTGTGCCATCAGGGATGAAATATTAAAGAAAAATTAAAATTTCAAAGCACTGCTGATGATTAAAAGTAAAAAAATATATAAAATATATTATAATGAAAATAGAAAGAAAATTCTCAAATGGATAATTAATAATTTATTTTTGTTTTTGTTTTTGTTTTTAGTTTTTTGACTTACAACCATTTAAGATTTATTTAAAGAAGGACACATGTTGTTTTAGTATTAAATTGTTGTTAGGCATGTATTCATATTGTTATTAATTACGTATATATACATATTATTAATATGTATGTAATAAAACTTATAATAATAGTTCTTAAATATATATTACATTTAAAATATGTATACAATACATATATATATTGTGAAAAAAAATTGGTAAATTATATAAAAATGGTAAAAAAAAAAAATTTCTAATTTCTGTTCATGAAATATATTCATTTTTGTCTATTATTTTTAATATATGTATGTATGTATACAGATTGTATGCTGGAAGTATATATATACTATGTATGAGTATAGTAAAATTTATTAATCCATTGTAAGAACAACTTTTCAAAAATTTGACCTACTCAAGTTGGAATTTTTTTCATTTCTTTTATAATATTTAGTTTCAAATTGGGTTATTGTTTTGCAAATAGCTGTCATTTGAAAAAAAATAATATGAATTGGGATTTCAACAGATTCAAATCTTTTATACCAACAAAAACTATTATCCACTAGTATTATACAGTCAGTTGTTTTAAAAATTATTTGTGCATTTAATAATTTCGTAGATAATATTTATTTATTTGACAATTCTCAAATGAGCCCAATTGCTTGTACAGAGTGTATAATATAATCTAATACAATAATACAGGAAAAACTAACTTTCAAAATATACAAAATAATACACGTGAACAGTGTAGGATAATAAAAATACAAAACAATAATACACTGGATGGTGCAGTAAGTACAGCGTCTGTCTTTCAACCAAAAGATCCCAGGTTCTATTTCAAATGAAGCAAAAAAATGATTTGATAGCAAAAAATTGTTTTTCAACCTGAGACAGTAAGTAGCCTTTGTCATTGGAATAAAATAAATGACCAAAAGTAGTTAAGATTATAATCTGTGGTAACAATATAAATAAAATGGGACCCCGCTGTTTAATAAGGCTTAGTTCCCGGTTATAGTAGTAGTTTTCCACATTTAATGAGTTGATAAGCCAACAATTTTATAATTACTCGAAAAACAATTTAGTGTAAAAGATATTTTTTGTGAAAGTGAATTAAATATCTAATATCCAAAATTCTAGTAGCCCTATAACATCTTTTTCAATGCCAAAGTATGCAAAATAAAATGGCAAAAAGGAGTATATTACTAGTTTTGCACATTTTATGATACAGAATTTTTCGGAAGCAGCAATACTGTAAGCAATACAGTAAAATTTTAATGAATTTTTTGTTATACTAAAGAAAGAGTGAAAATGAATAAGACCTAAGCCGACAATGAAAGAAAATATAGAATTAGATTATAATTTTTAGAAAAAATTATTTCTTTTACGTCAGAGTAAAATTTATTTATGATTATTGAAAATATTCGAATATTTTAGTCTGAACAAAATGCTTAACGTACAGATGCACGTATTTAATCTATTACTTGGAAACTTTTTCACTGTTTTAGTAGAATAAAAATTACTGAAGAAGTCTGCAATTAGTATAGACAAAATACGCCTATCTGGATGAAAACATTTTTATTCAAATTTAAAGTAAAATATTCAACTATAATTATAACAGGATTTTAGATTAAAAAAAAATAACAGTATATGTATACTAAATATCGAATTTTATTCGTATAGATAATTATATCTGGTAGATTGTGTTGTATAAGAATGTATGTAAATATTTTAGTAAAGTATATAAAAAATTTTAAAATAAAAAATTATTAAATTTTAAATATGAAATGTCTGAAAATGAAAATATATATGTATCCCTTCAGGCAAAATCCATCACATCAAATTTATGTCTCATTGATCATAAAAATCTGTTCGAATTTATTATTATTATTATTATTATTGTTTTAGATAGGTACATACAAAAATATAATGTTCTATATATTATATATATACATATAGGTATATATATTTGGAAATCATAATTTTTTTATATTATTTATTATGATGTATTGTTTGTAAATTGAAAAATAAAATAATTTTTCCTAAAGGTATACATAAATTTGTGTATACTTCATACGAATGTATACATACATTTATATATATATATATATATATATATATATACCTATAAATATTTATATCTTCTCATATTAGCTGTGTTGTTGTTGTTTTTTTTTTTTAATACAATCTCGATTTTCTTATTGTTTCTTTTTCATTTTTTGTGTAATATTCGCTCAAAGCTATTTGTATGAAGTTGGATGACACGAAGAAAACTGAAAAACTGGAAAAATTGAATAAGAAAATAAGGAACTAAATAATAAAAAAAAAATTCAATGAATGAATATACAAAAGACTTTTCCTTTCTAATTTTGTTGTTTTTACTTTTCTTGTCCTTTTTTTTGTTTTTTTTTTTATTTTTTTGCCACGTTATAAGTTTAAATCAGATTCAAAAAAGGAAAATAAAAATATTATATATACACATATAAATACCTCCATGATTTTATCTAGGGATATATTGTATGTATATGTGTGTGGGTGTGTGTTGTTTTTAAGAAAAGATAAAGGTGAAAAGATACTGTCACTACTTGGTTGTTGTTGTTTTTATTTTTTATAATTTTGCATATAAAAAAAAATCACCATTCATCAGAATGATTCACTTATTTTAATTCTATATAATAAAAAAAAAATAATAATAACAATAATAAAAACATATTTATAATAAACTAAAGTGTGTCAACTCATTATTATTGTTGTTGACTCGACGATTCATTTTGAATCTTTGATGCTTCTTGTATATATGAAATTTGTTCATAATTTTTCTTTCTTTTAGAAAAAATTTACAGTGCTAGCATTCTTCTATAACTTAATCTAATTTTATCTAACTATCATTTTTTTTTTCTTTTTTTTTAAATGTTAGATATTTATATATTAAGACATATTGTTATCATCAACAACAGTTCCGGTGTGTCAATTTTGAATTTCTATTTGAATTACTATACACTGTATCTTCTGTCAATGATTCATTTATTCTGATATTTTTCTATGACATTAAATTTTCCACATCCCTAATTCTGATGTGCAGTTTATTGTAATATGTATATATATCTATATAACTGTAGGTTGAATTGTACATGGATTTCCTAGGTGAAGTAGGTTACTCAGTGCTATCTTTTAGTTTTTGATACTATGAATTATTTATGTTTAGTTATGTTCAACTATTATAACTGTTTTTTCAGATGTAGATACATAGTAAAGTTACATTGATAAATTCAACAAATTTGAAAGGTAAAGCACGTTATAAGCTCAAGAGTTGTCAGGAAAACTTACTTTGAATACTCTAGAAGCTAGATATATCTACTTTACTAGTTTCTTTTTACTATGCAGTTCTACTATACCGATTTTATTGATATGTTACTATTATGATTTGTGATAATTATGACTACTCAATCACTTGATAAGGGGACGGATATAATTCCAAAAAAAAAAATTTCCAAAGGCAAAATCCTTAGTAAGACAAAATCTCCAAAGACAAATATTCTAAGTTTAGTTTTGCGTAGTCGCTTTTGGTGTGTGGTGTTAAATGGAGAAACATTAGACAAAAACAACTTTGTTATCAACTGGATTAGGTATATTGTAGTGTTCAGATAAATTATAATATATTTATGTTATACTTAGGTCCAGTATGAAGCTTTCAAAAGAAGAAATAAATTGTTTTTTCTTAATTTGTTTTAAATAATATAGTCATTGTTAAACGAAGCCAACAATAATTGTCAAAAAATTGGAATTAGCGAATGAAGCAATTCGAAATCACATCAAAGTGAAAAATGAGATAATCTTTAAAAAAAAATTATCGGAACAGTCGAAGACAACTGATGTCGTAATTTTTTTTTTTACTTTTATATTACATTTTCTGATTTCGACTTCAATTCATTAAAACAAGATGTTTTAAGATATAAAGAATTCTTAACTGTTCAAACATCCTGGCTCTATATCGATTTATTATGCCAGCTCTATCATGTATTTACTTTCTAATTAAATAAAATTATTAAAGTTTACAGTTTTCAATTTGAATTATTTAAATTTCACCCATATATTAAATAATTAGACTCTACCTAAAAATTGTTAACCCAATGATGCGTTAATACTCAAAAAATATTTATATGAAATATTTATATATAAAATACAGACTATTAAACCAATTTTTTTGTATTATAATATGTACATATCAAATATTATTTATTCAAATAAAAAGTAATTTTTCGATTTAAATTTTTTTATTATAGAAAACCAAAAATGTAAAAAACAAAATTAAGGATTAAATTGATACAAATTTTCCTATTTGATTTAATAAAATTTATTTTAACACACATATATTATATATATATATTATGTTTTAACAAAAATACAATAATGAGAAAAAAAAAAACAGAAAATAAAATGAAAAAATATAAAATTACATATGTTCACCACATAAAATTACACCACCTACCACAAGTGACATTAAAACATTTGACATAAATTTTTTGTTTTCCGTAAAACATACCCTTAACATACTTAATATGTTTTACGTTTGCATCATGTCCGTACGTACATAAATTCATTTGATGTAAATTTTTTTGGTATACCGATTATGGTGTATATTTTATACAATTACTTACAAAAGTATTCACATACTAATTTATTAAAAATTATAACATAAAAAATTGTTTTCTAAAAAGTAGGCGTAAAAAGTAAGTAAGTAAAAAATGTTGGACTACATTTTTATTTAAAACTAGACTTTATTCCGATTAAGTCCAATACCAAAATTATATACTTTTACTCATCTCTACAAAAAAAAAAAAAACAAAAAAATATCTATTCTAGAATATGTAATTTAGTAACCGTCCGACTTTTATTTAAAGTTTTGATTGCATTTTTGAAGTGAGAATAACAATTGTAATTTATTTAACGGTGCTCTTATTGGAATGCATAATTGGAATAGAATGAACTACAATGTTGTTTCCAGTCAGTGTACTTCAAATAATTTAATATAAATGAAATTTAAAGAGTATTTTTTTCCCTTTTTACTTGGCTGCATTTACATTACTTATACATTTAGTTAATCAATACTCAGATACTAATTATAAATGACGAAATTAAATAAATTTGTAATAATTAACAAAAATAAAATAAAATAGATTTTATAACTTGTATATTAAGAAAATATATATTATGTGTATCATAACTGTCATGTACTGTCGAAAATGATTATATTTAATTCAATTTTTTAAATCTAATTTGAAACATGATTTTCTATTTAAACTACAAATAATTACATCTATCGATGACATTTGTCATCTCGTTACATATTGTCATTTCGTTAGGTATGCATGTTTTATGCGATTTTTCCCTGCTTTTAATGTAAAAAATTGATCATCGCAGACGTAAAGAGGATACGAGAAAAAAGTTCACACCTATTATATAGTCAAACATTATAGATTTCTATTGGTGGCAAAACATTGTTGATTCCACTATCAATACCAAAACATTATATAATAATTAAAAATTTTTTTCATTCTCACAATTAAATTAATTTCGAATAAAAATAAGTTTTTAAATTAGTTTATACAGAAAAGATTACATTGGTTTGACGGTTTAACCTATTTTAACAACAGCTTTTAATATGAAAGACAAAAACACTGTTTTTTTGTTTTTTATTGATAATCGGACATAGAACTTGAAATCTAGATTACGTATTGTATATTACGTGATCTGACTCATGTAGCTTGTTATTATTAAATTTGCTTTTTTTTTTGTTTTTTATGCAGAAAATTCTTAATTCAAATTCTGAATTAAAATATTTATGTATCTTGTATGAAAAATTTTATTATTTACAAATTTTCTGAATTTGAGTCTTTGTTTTGTTTTTAATGCTTTTATTTAGAGTGAATGTACATATAGAACTCTCATTTTGAAATTTTTATAAATAAAAATTATATTTGTAAATATTTCAGAAAAATGCTTGTTGTTGTTTTCAAATGACAAAATTTTATTGTTCATATTTTCAAATGCTCAATCTTTCAATATTCAAAATTTTGATTGGAAAAATTGCTTTTATTTCAAAAAGATCATTTTTGAATTAAAATTGAATGTTTGCTTTTCCCGAACATATCAACTGTTATATATTCTGGTATAGTAGTAGTAATTCGTTCATCTGTTTATCTTTGAAAATTCCATTCTCCTATTCTATTTCTTTTTCATTCCACAATTCTTCTAATAAATCGATAAAGTAATTTAATCAAATCAAATTAATTTAATCATCGAATTAAAGAGAATGTTAATAAAATAAAATATAATATAACTTTTTTTATTTGAGAATTTTGTTAGAATAAAAAAATAAAGTTTTGGTTCAAATGATCATAGTATAGATTAGAAAACTGAATTTTATTAAATCTATTTCATTATATATATAAATGGACAATTGGTTGTAAATGTTAACCCAAAGCGTTTGTATCATTTTTCTTGAAGGATGTTAGCAAACGTTATATTACATCTTTTAATCTAAATATATAATAAATATAAGTTAAAATAATTACATTTCGAATGCCAATTGAAAATAATCAATTGAAATTCGTTTAACAATAATTTTCATACCTAAATTAATTCAAATTAAATAATTCAATTTTAATCAGTTTAATTCTAGTCCCTTTAATTATTAAACTAATATGTTTTTTGCAGATATAATTAAAAAATGGTATAATAATAATCTGTCAAAATTATGTTTTAAACTATTCATGATCATTTGATGAAAATTCTGAAATGGTTTGATCCTAGAATATTGAAATGTACAATTCAAAAAAAAAAATAAATAAATAATTAATGAAAAATTGATTATGCTGAATTCAACTCAATTCATATTTTCACCAAATCATATGGTTATCAATATAAATACACTGTTTTTTTAAGCACACACTTTAATAGCTTAAAAATTGATAATATAGATAACATATTATGACTTGTAAAACCAATTAGTAAATATATAAAAAATAATTGTAACTATAAAACAAAGTAAGCCCTAAAGAAGCCGATAGCCGATAAAATAAATAAATAACAACAATTTTTAAATTTTTGATTTAATATGTGTTTCATGCTTTTGGAAGGTACTGTATTGTAAACTTATAATAATATAGGGTATATAAATTAAAAAAGTTCCTTAATAGTCCTAAATATATACATACAACAATCTTATATTTGGAGTATTTATATAAAATATGGAGTACGTATATATAATAATATAGTAATTAAAATAACAAATGATAAAATCAAAATAAATGTCAATGATATAAAATATAATATAATATGTATATATTATATGCATATTTAGTTTTGAAATATAAAATATTTATAGTTTTATGTTTTATTAAACTAAGAAAGAAATTATTCTATGTTTTTTATTTAATTATTATATTTTTGTTATTTTAGTTTTAAAATTATATTTTAAAAATGCCCTTACCTTTGATAATCTATATACATTTATATATACTTTGTTTTATACATTTATATATATATATAATGCATGTATATATATATATATGGATGTATATATTGATGTATGTATATATATGCGTATAACTACGTGTTTATAACTGAATTTAATTGTTAAGTCAGCATTCGAATTTAATTTCTTTTTTATTTTTGTTATTTTGTTGTTTTTCTTCTTAAATCTCTTCTTTTCTTGGTTTTGTTGAATCACCGAGGTTAGTTTTCCTTTCTTTTTTCGGTTTTTATTTTTGAAGAGAAATGAAGAAAAACAATTTGACTTTTTTCTCTCTCTCTCTCTCTTGCTCTCTCTTGTTTTATTCTAACGTTTCTTCTTTTTTATTTGTTTTGTATTTTGTGTTTTTGTTGTTTTTGTTAAATTTTCACCATTATCTCTCTCACCACACTCAAGAAAATTTGAATTTGGTCTTCAAGAAAGAAAAACAATTTTTTTCTTATGTTCTTATCTTTATCAGATGCTGTAGTTGTTGTTGTTCTTGTTGTTCTTGTTGTTGTTGTTCTTGTGTCGTTCTTGTTGTATTTAGTTTGCTAGTATTATTATTTTTTATTGTTGTTTTTGTTGTCCTTTTTCTTTTTTTTTTTGAAGTGAAGTTTTAGAAATTATTTAAAATTTTTTTGTATTGTTGAATGAATGAATTTGTCTTCAAAATTTATTATTAGGGTGTTACACTGTGCTATATTTATTTCTATATAATTTAAATTATTTCTATATTTTTATTATTATTACTATTGTTGTTTTTGTTGTTGTTGTCGTTTTACTTAATTTTATTTCTTAAATTTTATTTGTAGAATGTAAAAAATAAAAAAATTGATAGCAAAACAAAAAAAAAAAAATTAAAGCTACTCTCCTATTTTTCACTTAGCCATTTAATGTTATGGCAGTAAAATATAGTGTTATCAGAAGAAATAGGGGTAGTTTAGTTATAGTGGTAGTAGTAAAAGTAAATGTTTTATAATATTGTGACAGTAAAAGTAAGTAATTATTAATCTTTCTTATTGTAATAATAATTAATTGTCAATAATTTCTGATTTATTAAAATGTTTTTGTTTTTTTATTAAATTTATTATATAATTCATTTTTTTTTTATTCCTTTTTAATTTATTTATTCAACACTGGTAAAATATAATATTTCGTATAAGACAATAAATTAATTTTTTAATATTATTGCCACATTTTATTTGCTAATTTATATAAAAAAAAAAAACAAAAATTCAAAAATAATTCTATTTCACTAAATATATTTGGAAGATTTAAATTTTGAGTTTAATTGTTAATAGTTAAATTTTTAAAAATTCGGTTGTTATTATTATTTTGTTTTATTTTTCTAAACTAAATAAATAAAAAAAGATATAATTAAAATTTGTGTATTCAGCACCATTTATTTTTTCAAAAATAATTTATTTATTAATAATTATGCAAATAATTTAAGGATATGTAATAATTTCAGGATAATATATATATATATATTTTGTAATTCAAATGTGATTATTATACACATTACAGGATATCCCAAACCATTTGTATTTGTTGTAAGTAGTTAAGGTATTAAAAATGAAGAAAAAACAAAAATAAAATCATTATTTGTGGTGAATATAAAAAACGAAAAAAAAAACAAAAATTCTGTACAAAGCATTTTCGTCACATACATATTTATGTATACACAACACATAATATATAATCAAAGAATGAAAATTTTTCTATATATACATACACAATGATATTTAGATATACTATTTAATCAGTGGTGTTATAAATATTTTATCAAGGGACGCACATTATTGAGAAACCTTTTTTAAGTTTTATTTATATAAATCTTCAAATTGTTATTTTATTCGCCTTCTCTTAATGGGGTATCCATACCATAATGTTAGGTTAAGTTAAAACATTATGAATGTTGATATTGATTCTATTAGGACCACAATAATAATAAAAATAATGATAATAATAAAGGAATAATGAATTTTATGTAAATAGGTACTAAACAAAAATATCATGAAGCGGTACGAAAATAAATGAAAAAGAAACAGTTAATAAATCAAAGAGCAGATGTAAGTAATTCGTATTCCATTAGGTTAGGCTACGTTTTGTAAAATCAATTTTAACGCATAATCACCACAATTTTAGTATAAAATTATAGAAATTTGAAAAACTGTTCTAAAAAACAAATTCAATTCCAAATTAACATTTTAATAATCATAATTTCATTTAAAATCTATTTTATAATTTTTCTGTCCGGCAAAATACATCCTGACCCGTAGGAGACTAATCAATTACTTGATCAAAACGTTTGTAATATTGCTGGCTTACATTTTGAGTGGAATAGGGTCTTATAACCTCTCTGGTAAATAATAATACTTATTGTGAAGAAAGAAAATTTATTATGACAAACCTATATAGCTTTTTCCGAAAGAAAATATTTTGTCAATTGAATAAAATATAAAATATTTCTTCTAGAGCCTACCTAGTATATTCGATTAAATATTTGAAAAATATAATACGTTAAAATTCTCAGTTGTACAAAAATACATTACCATAACAATTAAAGTATAGTACTACACAAATAATAGATTATATTTCTTGTTATTTTACTTCAAACATTACCATTCGATTAATGCATTATTTGATTAAATTAATAAATTATTTATTAGCATTACTTTACACTATTTTGCAATATTTTTCAATTATTTAGTAATAGCCTGAGTCATTATTTTAAATATAGTTAAAATATCGTAATTTATTAATTGAAACGTAGTATAATAATGAAAAGTAATATATAAATTGGGAAATAAGTATATAAGTTAAGTATTGGGCAAACAAATATTTGATGCAAAGCTATACAAAAATAATGAAAGTGAATGCAGAGTAATAACACTTAATTAAAAATACATATCAGCAGAATTATGATAAATGTGGGTAAGCAAAAAAATATCGAAAGAAATTTTTAACTTAAAAAGTAATGTAAATAAATAAAAAGTAATGCAAAGTTATTTAAAAGTAATCAAAAACGTAATTCAAACTTATTAAAAATAAAAAGTAATGCAGAGTTATTTAAAAGTAATGTAAAGTTCGTTGAAAGTAATACAAAAGAATATTATGTAAATCAAAATTAATTAAAAGTAATCAAAAAGGTAATGCAAGCTCATTGAAAAGTAATTCAAAATAAATACTGTGTTATTCAAAGTTAATTAAAAGTAATGCAAAAGTAATACAATATAGCTCAAAACTATTTTAAAGTAATATGAAGTAATACAAGGTAATTTTAAAATAACTTAGTAAGATAATCATCATCATTATCTTCAATGTAATGCAACCATCATCTCACCATCTCATAAATTACATATTGAATATCAATTATTCATTGGTTCAATATTTAATAATAAAATTAGTAGTTTTTAAATTTAACTAACTAGAAAAAGAATTATATATATAAAAGACTTACTGCTCAACCTAAATAAGAGCGTATGGCGTATGGCGTGTAGATATAGACATATAAACACATGTAAATTAAGAAAATCTCTATACATAATACACACAAACTCATGTAAATTCTACACGCCATACATCGTACGTTGTTATTTAGGTTGAGCAGTTAGATTCAAATTATGTTCTACTGTAATGAAAGGAAATAACAACTGAAAATAACGGACTATTCAATTCGAATGTTAATTTTTTTATTTTCTCATCATAGTTTATCTTCCATTTTTAATTTAGTATTTTGCTTTAAATTAACGTTAACTTTTTATTAGTTTTTCATTTTTAGTTTATTTAATTCAATTTAATTGGAAACTTTTTAATGTAATCTGCAGTTATTTAATGTTATCCATTTTTATTTTTCTTTGAAATAATAACAATGAAAAGAATTCTGTCTACAATTGATTGAGAAAAATTTACATTTATGAAATGAATCAAGAAAATATTATTATATAGAAGATATCTATTAATTGGTGTACATTTACAAAGGAACATCATGTTAAAAATCTTATCTAAAAAAATAATTTCACCACACTCTGAATGGGTTAATCGAAACGAGAAGAAGATTTATATTCGTATAGGCAAATTTAAATAGGTAAAAAGGTCATTTTATATCATTTTTTTTTATTGATTTGAATCTGATGAATGTAGATAGGACTTTTCATATCTTTTAGGTATAACAATTTTCTATCATCATCATCATTGTCATGTAATTGTATCCGTGGGGCATAGGTCGGAAATCTTCTATAATACTTAATCAACAAACTGAATTTATTTATGAAAAATTGAGTACCTAGTTAATAAAACTATAACAGCTACTGGACCTGCCGCAATCTAACGGAATTAACTAGCATTTATTTTGATTAAATTCAAATTTAATATTAAATTTTTATATTTCGGTTTTTATTTTACTTGTAAATGATGTGCCTAATAATCGTTGAAATTTAAAATTTTGAAAAAATTAAACAAATAAATTACTATTGTATGAGATCTAATATCGCATAATCTTTATAAAAGAAAGTATAAAGAAAAAAACAATAAATTGAAAATTAAATTTAAATAAACATTAAAGTTAAGAAAATATTTTTTAACATGAATTTTTATAGGTTCACAATACAATTACATTCCCTCTTACAAGCCCTGCAATTTGAAAATCCATATGAAAATAATGAATTCACTTTCCCACATCCATCACAAAATTTGGAATTAAATTTAAAACCCAAAAAAAATTTCAGTTCCCATTAAATCAACAAGAAATTCAATCTAAAATTTTTTTTTCTTTATCCGTAAAATCTAGTTTAATTTTCATTAATCGTCTTTTAATCAAATTCAAGTAATTTGTTTTAAGTCTTAGATTAAAAAACACATAAATTGTTAATTTTACTTTTATATATTCGAAAGCTTAGATTAAGTTAATGCACAACGATCCACATTCAAAAAGAGTAAAGAACTCGAAGCTTGCAATGTGTATATTATAATGTTCAATAAATATAATTAAAATATATCTAATAGTATAATTTATATTTGTAAAATTGTTAATACTACAAATAAATTGGCAGAAAATATATACATAAGTTGAACATACATGAAAGTCTATAACATGGTAAATAATATAGAATCAAATGAGATACGAGAAGTCAACGATATGCAAATTAATTTCAATTTATTATTAATATTATTATTGAATTGACCATAATTTAAATTATGGCCAATTTTATAAGCACTAGCTGCAGAGGCTTTCGTCTTTGGTAATTTCAATTTATTTTGTAAGTTTATGTATAAAATATTGTTTTGGTAAATTTATGTTGTTAGGATTAAGTAAATTAGAAAAAATAATTTTGGTCTAAAGACTACTGATGCAGAAGGTAAGAGTATGTTCGAAGCTACCACAATATCGATATTTTAACCAAGTAAAATGATTATTAATAAAATAAAATTAAATTTTGATTCAACGCTCCTGAAAGTAATAAATTGATGGGTTTTGTTTAATTTTTTGGTACTTGTTGATAATGAATAATATTTTTTCGATTAAGTTAAATATATGTAGGTTAGGAAAAATGTATATTTAACTCTAATTATTTGTTTCTAAAAAATTCAATCAAAAAAACATTAGCTTTTAAATTATGCAAAATTTAAATGTTTAAATTCAAGACAAAACCAAATCTTTAATTTAAATAAGGAAATTTTTGTTAATAATAATTTTAAAATAATTTGGAGTATTCTACATTTTACAATTAGAGAAAGCAAATGAAATCGTCAACAATAAATGTTAGTAATAAATTCATTTTTTTTTAATTTTGATGATGTATGATTTTGTAGGGCATATAAAAATATACTCTAACTTGGCTTAATACTATTATTATAGATAATTCATATTGTTGCGCTACCGTCTAATATATATATATATATAGTCGGCGTAATAGTAATACTATAATTTTTAATAATTAATTTTGTTAAATTATCGTAATATAGATATTATTGAATTTGATTTCTGACCCAAAAGCCGTTAATTCAAATTCCGCTTGTAGCATATTGTAAACATTTTTTATATTCTTTGAAATTAACCATGAATACAATATACCACTAAAATACAATAGAAGTATCCTATTACGAAGGTGCAATTATTTTTCATTGTGGTTTTTAAATTTATTTATTTATAAATGGCTCAATTAGAATGCCCATTTAATTTGGTAAAACTTATTGTTGGAGTATTTCACTTATATAATTGCAATAATATTAAATTAAATATGGTAAACATCCATAGCAAAAAATATACCAAATCATTTGGTTTATGCTCTTTCAATTAAAATAAATAAATTAAGTTTAATCAAATTTAATATAATTGTCCAGAGCCACTATTAACCTCTCATAAGTAAATTTATAATAAATTCTAACTAAATTGAAAACATACAGAAAATTTTGTTTATTAATTTTATTGAACAGATTTTTAAGTTTGCATCGTTGATACATATACAAGTATAATATATAATTACATATATGTACACATAATATGAATTGTTAGGATTATAAATGAAATAACGAACAAAGAAATTAATAATACAAAAGAAACAATCAAATATATATATATATGTCCTACATCCCGAGTGGAATTACACCACAGGTAAATATTTATATTTATACTGTGAGAGAAATAAATAAAATAAAATTAAAATAAATCTATTACACTGATTAAAGTAATATTTCATTAGTTATTGAAAACATTATAATTATTTTTCTATCTTAAATTTTATTAGTATATATATACTGATTTTCCACCACCTGATTTTCCACCTGACCCATTAAAACAATTACAGAATATACGATTTAATATCCAATTAATTGAGACACTGACTTATATAATTAATTTGGAGATCAGTATATTCAATTTTAATTAAATGATTTAATTCATTTCAAAAATTTAATTTTTATTTTAAGTATATAATTTCTGTCTGTCTGTATACATATAAAAAATTTATGTACTACATATTTGATTTTGAAGTAAAATAAAAGGACAGGGAACTTTCATTTAATTGGAAAACTTTATAACTAATTATTTATAATTAACATAACCATACTTTAAAAACACAAATTTTATCAATTTATTTTTGGTTTATTTCTTAATTTAAAATATAAAATGCAAATATATAAAAGGACTAAAAACTCTTTGCTATCAGGCATATTTAAACCAACAAATGTCTATTTTAAAATTTAATTTGCAAAATATATTTTTTAATGAATTTTAGTTAAAAAACAATTTTAATTAAAAAATTTAAAAATAAAATATCTGTAAAATTTGCAATATTTTACCAATGGGTTAAATTAAAAAAAAAAAAAAAAAAAAAAGTGAATAAGGATCCTCTCACAAAAATCCATGCGAGCCCATTACAACTGCACACCACTGTATAATATTGTAGGTATATTGTATATATAGAGAAAAATTAAGGTGAAAAAAAATCCTTTTCTTTACAAAACATTTTTTTACAACTTATCCACACTGATGTTATTTAAAATTTAATTTTTATTTAAAATATTAATATTTCAAATTAAACATTATTTAATAATAATTATTGAAAATGCAAATTTTGTTTTTCGGTTTTTTTCAAAATTACTTTTAAAAGTTCATAAAAAAAGAAGAACATAAAAATATGTACTATAAAAGGAATAACCTTAATTAATAAGGGTGTGGTGAATTTTTCTTAAGAAAATACATTTTTATGTATTTTATGTATAATAAATATGCATGTATGTATGGATGTAATTGAAAAGCTTTATATTTATCCTGAAACAGAACTTTTTCACTTATGGAATAGATTTTTTTTTTTTTTTTATTTTTTCTATGTAAATTTCTCCTTTTTCTATTATATTTAAATATTTTTTTTTGTTTTTATGCTATTTTCTAACAATAAAAACTTATAATAATTATTATTAAATTTCTTTTTGTTGTTTTTTTTTTTTTTTTTTTACTTTTTAATTGTTATAAAATTTTTTTTTTTTTTTTGTATAAAACATGGATTTTCTTAATTATGTACATTAATTTTCATTTATATTTAGGTATGTATGAATAAATGTGCTATAATTAAACTCCTTTTTCTTATTTTATTTCAACTTTTATCTCTCCTTTTTTAGTTTTCACAATTTAATTTAATTTTTTTCCTAATTTTTATTTTATTTTTTTTTTTGCTTTATTCTTATTTTAATTTAATTCCGTATCTGTACAACCGAACTCGATAACTGACTACACCTGACTACTAGCTGCTGAGTAACTGGCACTGTGATATCAAAAATATATATATATATATATATAAAAAAGAAAAACTCTCATCTCTTGAGATGACAAAAAAGCACATACCGACCGAACTCAATAAAATAGCATCTCATTATTTATATAGTATGAAAAAAAATAACAGTAGAAGCAGCCAGCAGCAGCAGCAGTAGCAGCAATAGCAGCAGCCGCAGCATCAAAAACAGCAAAAACCATAACAGTAGCCTGGATTTGTATTTGGATATATGTATGTAGATATATATTTTGAAAAGAGGAGCAAATTTTTTTATTTTTGGTATACATATGATGAGTATTTACTTAAATTCAAATAAGTTTTTAAACAAAACAACAACAACAAAAAAATTACAAAAAAATAAAAATGAAAAGCTTTCGTTCTCAATTCAAAATAATTTTGTATAGAATTTTACTTTTGAAATGTTTTTGTTTTTTAAAATAATATTCTATATGAAAATAGAATGTTTCTATATATTATGAAGCTTTTCATTTGATTATACATATTATATACATATGTATATATGTACATATATAAAAAATTGAAATTTGTAGAAAAAAACTCATGTGGTTAAATATTATACTAGTGTTTGTAATCAATTTATATATAAAAAAAATTTCCCTAGTAGCACAAATTTAATTTGTTAACTTAAGTTATTTTTGTTTTCATTCCGTTTTATTATCAAACATTTGATTTATTGGTAAGAATGATATCGGAAATGGCCCAAAAATACTTAAACTATATAAAATGTAAAATTTATAAAACTGTCCATATTAAGGCTGTATATTAACTTGTGAATTTTTGTACAAATTTGTACAAATTCTGGCAAAAATTTTTGTTAATGTAAGTTTTAATATGTTTTTTTGGAAAGCAATTGTTATATTTGCCGATGACGCTATTATTTGAGCCAATTTTTGTAGGTGTGGTAAATTTGCAAATTGATATACGGTTAATCGATTGTTTAAGATTATGTTCGTCAGTTTACTGTAGTGAGGTGCCTATTATGTATTTCGTTCGAAATTAATCGAATCGTTCATCACTATCGTTAGAATTATTCGATTGTAATCGTTAGTGTCATTATGTATTTCGATGAAAATTTGGTCGAAAGAGTTTAAAAATGCTGCCATTGTAAAATTCAACTCTAACAATGAAAATGACATATGTTTGATTCTTTAACTGTCAAATTCAAATTATTATACAAAAAAAAAAAAAAAATAATAGTGTTATATTTGAAATTTTTAAGTTGAAAATAAGTTGAAAGTGTTTAAATAAAATATAATTACAAAATTATAAGTTTTTATAAATTAAATTATTTCAGCAGAGTTAAATTTTTCAATTTCTGATAGTGCTGAAAAACGCTATCAAATTGCAAAATTAAAAAACAAGCGAACATATATTCGGGATTATTCTAATCCACTAGATTTGGAAGATTATACGTATGTTATTTAAACATGAATTTGATGAGTTTATATCTACATTATTAAAACTATTAAATTAGGACAAAAATTGAAATAGCCAATAAGTAATACGTTGATTCCAAATATAATTAAATTGGTTAGTGTATTAAGATTCTGTGCGCTTTGTACCAAGCAAATGATTTTCAACGTAGGAAATGATTTTCATGTCGGACTAGCACAGCTAATTTTTTTTTGTTCTTAAAGAAGTTTTATATGTATTTGAAGTTTATAATTATGTGCAAAATGGATCAAATTCCATTACGCACTAGAAAAAAAAAGTCAGGCAAACATTATTTTTATGATTAAAGCAGAATTACTGAAATAATTGGAGTAGTAGATGGAAAGCTTATTTAAATTAAATCACCGAAGCAAAACGTACAACATTTATGTTATAGTCGAAAGGGATTTTTTAGCATTAATGCAATTCTGATAAGTTTATACTTTATTGTAATTAGTTTACATTAGTATAACAGTTTTTGTTTTTAGATATGTGATCATAGTCAGGTAATTGGTTTTGTGAGTGCAAGATATAGTGGTACCTCTTTGGAAACTTTATAATGGTGTCTCATTATTTACACTATAACTTTTCATATTGCAGTTTATTTGTAAAAGGCCTTTCATTCCTATTAAAATTTATTTCAATAAAAAATTATTATGAAGAATAAAGTAAAATACCTACTTTCATTTCAACTTTTAAATTTATTTTTATTTCAAAAAATATCGCAAATATAAAACAAAACACCAGGTGTCCAAGCTTCACTCTTTTATTTTATCCTTTCAATTCAAAATTGAAATAATTTGTATAAAATCTCTCTTTCGTGTTAAAATTTTACATCGATAAACTTTATCGATTTCGTCGACAATTTCTGAACGATATCGTAATACATAATTGCAATTTTGCATTTTGACGTTTCATTCGATCAAATCGTAATCGTTATCGAAATACATATCGTATCTTAAATAATACGAGAATATATTGGTTTTTACATCCCAGGTTTTTCCCAACAGATTTATATAAGAACTTAAGTAAATTAAAACTAAATAATAAGAATAATAATAAGAATAATTATATAACATAAATTAACATAAAAAGCAAACTATTACTTTACATGTTAATAATATTATCACAAAAGCTGTTTTATGTAAACTTTATCTAGGCTAAGTAATTATAAGATTGTACAATGGGTAAAATAAAGTTTAATTAAAAAAAAAAAAAAAAAAAATCGAAATACATAATAGGCACCTAAGTCTAGAACGATTTAGAGTAAAAACAAAATACTTCCTTATGCTCATTAATTTCTGTTATCTTTGAACACTTTTTTATCCAAAAGTGTTCTGATCGGTGTTTAGTTGATTGTCCAAAAACAGTTCCAAATTGAAGTTTGTTGTTCTAAATTTTTTTTTACAATAGTTTTGGACAACTATTTTTGTTGTGGTGTATATTTTTAAAATTTTGATAGTTAAACAAAGAAATTTGAGATTTAAAAAAAAAGTTTAGTAAATTTTTCTGTTCTACGAAGTAGTTCCAAGGTAATTGACATTTATATATCATTGTACAAAACAGTTCTGTCCGATTCTGTTCTAAATCTACTGAACAAACGTTGTAATAAATCAACCCGTAAATGCCGCCATAAACTGTCTCATGTCTTTGAAATTCTAAAATATCTATCAAATGAAATATCAAAAAATTAACTGACATTTGTTTGTTTCAAAAATCTAAATCTATAAAATTATTAAAAATAAACCTTGACTTTTAAAACGTCTAAAAAAAGTTGAAACACAATGTCTTGTGTTTACATTCGTCAAATCAAAATTGTAACATAATGTGTTGAGTTTATAAACGCCTAAATTATGTATTCGCGACGCCTCGTAGGTACAAAGAAGGTATCGAGAAATTCTGAAAGACATTTGTTTGACGTTGATAATTTTTGATTTGGAAAATTTAAATGTGGAGGGAATAATCAATTGAGTGACTCTTTTTATTTGTTTTAATAAATAAAAAAATAAAAACAAAATATTTTGTTTTCGTAACTGACATTTTTTAATAGGGAAAAAAAATAAACACAAGAAAGAAATTTCGCTAAATTCATGCTTAAATTCTCTTTTTTGAATGCAAAATAAAATATTAATATAAAATATAACAATAAGAATATAATATTAATTAATATTTTTGGTATATTATTATTAATTTTTTCGTCTAATAACAATCAAAAAACAAATGATCGTAAAATTGCAAGAAGTGTTAATAAACGTCAAATAATACATTGTATAGACATTACAAATCAAACACATGATTTTGATATTGTGATAATAAAAGTTTAACAACCCGTCTCACAATCGTATTTTTTGATGTTTCGAAAGTCACGTAAATTTAAAATAAAAAATTAATGAAAATTTCCCGAAACAATTTTTTTATAATTATTTATTAGACGGCAAATAAGAAATAACATATTGAAATAATATAAAAAAAAGTATGTATTGAAAAAAGAAATCATTTCGTTTTAGAAAATGTTGAAATAAATTCTCAATTTTTTATTTTGTAAATTTTGATTGCGGATGAACGGGGTTCTTATAATTCATAATATTCCGAAAATATTTCTTCCACCAATTTCCAATGTTAAATTTTTCTATATTTCTATAAAATTGTTTTTAACACTGATGCTTTTGGGCACGTGTAAATTTTGATTACAAATTTGTGATTGCTTAAGTTGCTGTCAAAATTTCATGAATTTTATACTCAAAAACTTTAAATCATTCTTATGTAATATAAAAATTAATTTTTCACAGCTTAAATATAAAAATAAAATTGAAAATTAATTGGAAAGTATGTTTTTAAGTTTTAAAATTCTTTATTCTCAATTTAACAATTACAATGTTTTAACCTATTGCAATTATAAAACGATTTTTATATAAATTTACTTATAAATTACAAATAATAGAATAGTTAGTGACACTTTTTATTTAAAAAATAGCGTTAAGCCCCACTTCAAGTAGCTATGTACGAAGTTTTTTCATTAAAATGATCTAAAGGTAATATTTTTCACTTTTCAAATAATGCTTAAGTTTGATCAAGTTTTCAAACTTCCATAGTGAACCTATAAGTTTTAATGAAAAGTTTTAAATTAATTAAGCGAAAATTTGGTTAAGTTCATTATAATAAACACAAATTAAATTAATAACTATTAATTATAATAAAAAAATATTATTAATTTGTAAATATAGTTAAGGCATGGATATTGACATATGTAATATAAACGTAATAACCTATAATGAAGTCATGAAAATGTAATTACAAATCAATACGACGTCAGTTCAAACCTAAAGTTAAAACAAAGATGGGCATACTTTTTCATCCTATATAATCAAAAATTTTCTGTTACATTTTGTCACGCACTTCCGTAAATCTCTCATTGGTTTGTGGTCTGGATAAAAAAAAATATTTTTAAGATTTATCAATGACTTATAGGGCACAAAAAAAGCCCCCGCCTAATTATGATCTTAATCCGTGATATCACAGTGGACTTCACTAGTCTAAGACTGTCGGTGTATTGTAGACAGCCATTACTACCATAGTTGTGATCTTAATATAAAAACGATTATATTTTTTAACCTCATCGGTTATCATTTGACTGCAAGGTGTTGTTGAATCGAAAAATAAGTTTTTTGTGGTTTTTTTTTATTTTTGAAATATTGTTGTTAGACTTCTTTACTTAATTTGATTTAATTTTTTTATATATTTATCTGCATTATAATTTGAAGAAAATACATTCATTCGTTAAAAGCAGTAGTGTCATAATTTATTTAATTTTATTAGGTGTTGTTCTTTAAATTTAATTGTGATTCTGTTATTTAAAATTAAAATTTCTAAATCCTATGTAAAAAAATAAAAAAAGATTTTTCTAATTATTCGCCAAAAAATATGCAAATTTTTTTGATTTAACAAAAATTTTAATTTAATTTTCTTTGTACCAACACCACTTATATGGGTATGTTTGTATGAATATGTGAAATATGTATGAAAATGTTTATTATAGTAGGTATAGTGAATACTTAATTTACAATTTAAATAGAAAAGCCAAATAGAATTATAAAGTAAATAAATGGGTACACAAAGGAAAATTTGACAAAGCTTTTTTTTTTTATTTTTTTGTTTGCTTAAAAATGCAAAGCTTTTTTTTTAAATTATGTAGTTTATTTGCATGTGTGTATAGTCAGCAAAAGTAGGAGAATATAATATTTTTTTTTTCTATAAAACTATATATATATATATATATATATATACATAAGGTTGTATATCCAATGATGATTTTTTTTATAATATTCAATGCTATTAATTCGGAAAATGAAACCATTATTGTGCGGGTTCAGTTATGTTTTCTACAATCATGAAAAAACTTAACGAAATTCTCTCAAAACAATTCTTTTTAAAATAAAGGCTTAGCTGAGTTATAAGTTGGAAATAAAGAATGCATAAGAAACTCTTTCGATAATAATAAATTAAAAGTTACATTTAAGTAACAACATCGAACTAAGCAGGAGATTTTGTTGAATCACAAATTAATAATTGGTGATAATTATTGTGGTCCAACTAATTGCTTTTGGGGATTTAACTATAAACTTTAGTTTACAAAATTATTATAAATTCGATATAGACACTAAGAGCAGAAATTTGAAGTACTTTCAGCCATAAAAAATATTATTAAAATATCACAATCGGAAATAGAAAATAGAAACCAAATTCAAGGGATATGACTCCACATTCGTGAAGTTCACATTAGGAACGCCGTCTTGGTATTTCTACTATTTGGTATTTCGCAGTGGAAATCATTAACAAGTTGCTACAGATCTTTGATTTTTACTGAACTTGTTAGCATTTACGACGTATTTATATAAATGGTTACAACTATATAACAATGTTCGATGGACGTTAAAGACGAAATTAGAATTAAGCTCAACTCAAATGAGTGGAATGGAAAAATTGGCTTTTTAGATATTTTTTGGAGTTTTTATAAAAACTTTAAACTGACGTAACTTCTTTAATAATGATCTTAGAGGGTCGATTTTGTCATCTTATATTCTATCTTGAGTCGTATAAATGTTTTTAAGATACGAAAGACTTCCTAAGGTAAAAAAAGAGCTAGCTGTACATCAGCTCAAATAACAGAAATGCTTGGCAACTCACCTTTTACGATTTCAAAAATATGATCATTCCAATAATTTTTTTGATCCCAGACATGCCTAAAATGTTCAGACTATTTTATTTTTGTAAATCAAACTTTGGATATAAAGATTCACTTCATAGTCTAGAGTTTAGCATGAAATTATTTGTGTTGCATATGGAATAATGAGTGTAATGAGTCTACCCAAACGTTACTAGGTGCCTTTTATCTTCTGACAAATATGAGAGATAGTAAAGTCACATAGATTCAAATAGATTTCAATTAATAAGATTTTGTTAAATAATTATAAAAACTGTCAATGAAATTGTTATCGTGTTACATACATATATTTAAAGTATTAACTATATTGTCATGTTATCTACAAAAATGGTATTTATAAAAAATTAAAACTACTTGAAAGAGTTCCAAATGTCACACAAACAAAACTATACTTAAATATTTCCATTATAATTTAAAATTATTAAAATTGCTTTTGTTTTAAATTCTGTATGAAAATGTGACATTTTTATCGATATGAAAAAGAAATTCACCACAAACAAACAGTTACTTTATTACTGTCTAAAAGTGGAGAAAACTTTTGTTTGTTTTTTCTTTTTTTTTGTTTACTCAGTCAGTATACAACAACGCTCTGATAAGATATATGAAAGTGGTGAATATTAATAAAAAAAAAAAAAAAAAATGAATTATGTAGATGTTTTTCTTTTTTGTTTTTGTTGTTGTTTTTTTTTTTTTTAGTAAATGGTCTATAATTGATGGTCCTGACGTATTTTCTTGAAGTTGGTACATAGATTGGTTTAATTTATGTATGTACATTGAAAGATTTATAGGATATTTATTTATTTATTTGTGTTTATTTCAAAACAATAATAAAAATAACAACAATAATAATAACAACGAAAATATGAACAAAGAATTATGCCTAAGGTTGATAATGTTAGGGGTTAATATTTCCTATTTGCCATGTTATTGGAATTACAAGAGAAAATAAAGAGAAAACAAGCTTTAAAGTTTTTTATTTTTGTTTTTTTTTTTGTTTTTATGTAAAACAAAAAATAATAAAAAGAAAATTTGTAGGTGTATATAAATAGTAATAATATATAAGTAAGCATGTGTATACAGATGTAGTTTTCTTTATTATTTTCAAAACTCAGACTGAAGAATGAAGACAAACTGTATAAGTGAGGTAGGTAGGTAAATTCAAAGCTTAGAAATATACATTTTAGATATTACATTATATAAACATATGTGTAGATATTTATATATATATATAATATATAAATAAATTAATAAAATGTATATATATATAGATATATATATTATTTAAAATTGAAAATAAATTTTAGTTTTTAATATGGTTTTTTTTTTCTTCTAGATTTAAACGCTGATGGGTTAATGCGCAAATTTTCACAGGTGTAGGTCCCAAAGGTATACAAACAATAAAAAAAGTAACAAACAAAAAACTTATTATAATATGTAGTACTTACTGGTAGAGTAGAGGGTACAAGATACGTTGAGAGCTGATGGGAATGGTATATTATACTTATATATGACACTATTATGAACTGCTTTGAATATTTTGGTGAATTATATTAGTTATTGGAAATGTGTATAGGGTGTTTCAAACATCAATGCACTGTTATATGACATTGCTTAGATGACAGATAACATATAATTATCTGTTAGATAATATACAATTATATGTTAGATAATATACAATTATCTGTCAGATAATATACAATTATTTGCCAGATAATATACAATTATCTGTCAAAATAGATAGAGAAATAGACAGATATATAGATTTTTGTAAGGGTTGAGTTTGAGCCCAATTTCACTGTAAATGAACTTATTGCGATTATCTTTTTAACATTGCAATCATGTACATACTTGAATCTTGAAGAATATCTGTTTTGATTAAACTCATGTCACCTGCCATTGTTTGGAAAAGCTGTTTGAGGGTAGCCCAGGCACCGAAGTTTATTACGAGCAACATATTCGCATAGCAGATCTTCAATTTTTCCTCAATTTCACATGTTCGGCACAAGTTGTATTCTATATGTTAATAAAATGGAAATAAAGGAATTATAAGACGTGATATAATTATTATTGAAAACCTTTTAAAAAAAAATTAACTACAACATCCTGTCTTTTTTTTTAATATATTAATAAAAAGGTTGCATTAAATAATAAATTTTTAATAAAAATGCGAGCAAATCTATGGAATATTATGTGTTGAAAGTTATTCGATTTCATGTACATATTCTCTTCTTTGTTTGTACACATATTCAGGTGAACTTAAACACAAAATAGAAAAGAACAAAAACAAAAACGAAAAAAAAAATAAATAATGAATTTGTGATCGTAAGGAGCAAACACTCTTTCTATTTTGGGTTTTGTTCTCATTTTTTTTTTTTTTTTACCTTGCCATTGGGAATAAAGACTATTTTATTCTTTTATGTAGTGTAGGTTTATAGATACGTTACTTGATTGAAAGAATTATAGAATAGAGAATGAAAACCAAGAGTATACATCATAAGAAAATATCATAATATGTAGATGAAGTGTGACGTTAAATATTTACTTTGAAAAATATTTTATATAATTTATTTTGATTTTTGTTGTGTGTTTTTTTTTTTTGGTCTTTGATTTGATTGAGTGATTGACTGATACAAAAGTTTAGAATGAAAAAAAAATTTAATGAAGAATATTTAAAAAAAAATGTTGGACCTTATTTTAAATGTACTTTTTTTTATTTTATATTAACTAGTAGTTGTATATATATTTTTTACTGTATCAGAGCAATAAAAATAGATATAATGTCATGTAGACATCAGATAATAAAAAAAGAGAATATTTTTTAAAAAAAATGAATAGTTTAGCATAAAACTAGAAATTTATATGTGTACTTTCAATTGATAAGATTAGATTAGTTATACCAAATAAAGATATATAATTATATACAATTTTTACTACCACTATACTAATACTACTATTATTACTACTACTACTACTACTTTTTTTGCCGATCTTTTTTTTCAAAATACACTATTTTAACTGTATAGTCGGCTATAAGATACTGAAATCGATTATTGTTGGTTTAATTATCATTTTATAAATTGTATAATTTTTATTTTGACTGGATTTGGGTAGTGAGCCACAGTTTGCTTAAAACTACATTCGAAGTCTGAAGAATAAAATATTAAAAAATATATTGAATATGCCTTTGTTGTATAATACTCGTAACTTATATTTTAATAATAAAATTCTCCCCGTTAAGGGAATATATCAATTTCAACAAATACTAACTACTCATAAAATACTTAATAATATTGGCCATATTAATATTTTTTCTATACGTAGATTCTCACATCAATTTAATACTAGAAATAGAAACAATGCTCGTATGGGCTTAAGTCGAAATTTACTCACCTCTCAGAGAGTTTCTGTTCAGTGCAGGCTGTAGATTATTTAATCAGCTACCGAATCATATTAGGAGTATTACAACTGTAAATTCATTTAGAAATGCGGTAACAAGTTGATTATTTGGTAAATCTAATTTAATACAAATTATTTAACATAATGAAATTATTTTTTTTACTATTCTACTTTATTTTATTATGTATTATTCTTATTTCACTTTTGTTGAGCTTATTAATTGAATCATACTTCTTAAAGTAGAGACGTATTATAAAATCATTTAATGATTTGCTATTTTTTTCATACTCAAATTTTGTTTTAATAAATAATGAATTAAGTTTATTTTTTTTTTTAATTATCTTATTATATATAGGTACTTATGTATATATTTATTTAAGAATTTGTATTTAACTTTCCACAATGCCACACTAAGCGAGGAAACTATTTTAGTTTTTATAATATAATGTTTTGTATATATTCAACAATAAAAAAAAAAAAAAAAAAACAAAGACAACTTAAAATGTAATTTCTACATATTATATTGTTATTATGTTCGCATATTGTACATATGACTTTATATATTTATTCTTAAGTAAAGTCAAAAAGTCTGGTCATGAATTAATGGAACCTAGTGAAAATAGTTTTTTTTTTTTTAACCAATCAAAACCCAAACATCATAATATTAATAAATTTAATTTTTCAAAGATTAAATTTTATAATTTACATTATATAAATTAAAACATATTCCGCCGTTTGCCCCACTCTAATGATGATGAAAAAAAAAATAATAACAAAAATAAATTTTCAATATACATAACTAAAAACAAATTATCCCACAATTCCCAAAATGTTCTAATAAATAATTTTTTTATTTAATCAAAATAATTAAACACAAAATTTCCTTGACCTAACCAAAAACTGTATATATATTTACATTACAAACATCCAGAAACAAACAAAAAAAAAACTACAATAAATAATTTGCAATCAAAATTCAAAGTTCCGCCCTTATTTTTAGTATTAGAAAATCAAAATAGAAAAATTTATTAAACAAAATTTATAATCAATCATTCACATTCCTCTGACTTCATTAAAAATATGAAATATGAAGGTCAGAACAATAAAATATTTCTGAAACATAAATTTTCACAAAAAAAAACAAACAAACAAACAAACAAAAATATAAACGCACAAGAAAAAGCAAATCAAATATCCTTAATACCTACCAAATGTGTATGTAAATTATACTTACATATATGCAATAATGAATGTACACTGGTGGTCAAGAAAATATAAAAAAAGGCTTAAAAATATACTATGAAATTAAAAAGGTCCACATTTTGTACTTAATGTACAAAAAGTAATGTAAATCTGCGTGCTGGGCAAGAACATAATAAAAAAAAATTTGATTTAAATAAAAAAAAATTTGATCAATGAATTGCACGTGGTTAAACATGCACCCAGATTACCAATTATTAAATTTTGCAAGGATTTAAAGCTTGTATATACTTTTTTGCAGTCAAATTCAACATTTGGTCAAACAAATTAAACAATTTCTTTATCAAATTAAACAATTTTTTTTTTATCCAAATTCAACATTTTGTCTAATAATTTGAAAATAATAAGTATTATACATAATTCACTAATATTAGTATCAGTATGTAACTAAAGTCTGAAAACATTATAATTTTAAAAAGATTTTTGTTAAAAGAACTAAATTTTGCAATACAAAAAAACTATTTAAGAAAAAATGTTGAATTTGAATAAAAAAAATTGTTTAATTTGTTGAATTTGACTGCAAAAGTATACTTTAGTGTGGGTTGATCTATAATTCATGTTGCCAAAATGTAACTATGATTGATACCCAATATAGATAATCGATTAATTATTTCGTTGAGGGATTATACTGTTCCCATTACACGTTCATATTACACGTACACTGTTTCTGGAGCATTGTATTTCAGGAGAAGAAGTTGGACCATTTACAGGATAAAGTGGTATAAAATTAGCTGTAAATGTGTAAACAATATTTCAAACAAATTAGCTTTTCCAACCGAATTCGATATAATTTTGTTACTGTACATGAGTGTATATACGTGTTATGAATAGTCAAAATTCCGCCCTATACACCACGGAGGGGGTTACAGAACAATGATAATGATGATGAGTGAAAAAAAAGATTAACAGTAATTTGACATAGAACATTTTTGAACAACTGCAAGATCTCAAGTGATCGATTCCCGATGAAAATGGGGTACTTTACAGAACAATGATAATGATGATGAGTGAAAATAAAGATTAACAGAAATTTGACATAGAACATTTTTGAACAACTGCAAGATCCCAAGTGATCGATTCCCGATGAAAACAAAATATGGCTTTGTGAGTTTTTCGACCTTGTCGAGTACGCTTGTCATTGGTATATGAAATAAATAATGAGACATAATTGAGAGTACAATTTGGTAATGACTTGACTGTATATTTAAGAAGACTTCTGTTTCTGACAATAGTAGTAGTTTTTTTGTATTCCATGAGCCATGAAATTTTATAAATACTTAAATACTTACCTCGAACAACATTACACCAGACATAGTAAAAATTGAAGTACTTAATACATTAGAAAAAAGTTATTCTGCCTAACATACTGTTCACAACTGATCCTACTAAATTGACCGTAAATTTTCTGTTATGATTTCAAATAAAAAATCTTCCATATTTTAGGCCTCTTCTGCACTGAAAAAAAACACTAGGTAATATTGACAAAAATCTGTGTCGGATTAACAGAATCATTTTGTCAGTAGGATATATATGGCTAGTATCAGATCAACAATATTTTTTTGTCAAAATAACATCTATTTAGTTGTCGAATTAACAGAATTATTTTATTAATAGGGCATTGCATACACATACAAATAAATAACTTACAGCTTAGTTTGCAAAAATGCAGTTGTAACTTAAAACTGTTTTTGTTCTACCATTTTTTGATGATAAACTAATCTGTAAACTATTTTTTTGTATGCATACAGTACCCTACAAGTTATAGGTGGAACTAATAATTGGCAAAACAAAACAGCCCTCATAAACACTATAATATATGTGCGTCTGAAAAATAAATGCATGATATTATTACAGTTAGAAATAAAACAATAATAGTCTTGTTAATTAACAATTATTTTTTTATAGCATTTCTATTATTTGATTTAAATTAATTATTATACATTCAAAAAAATTTAAAAAATAAAGTTTTTTTTTATTACAATACATTTTTAATAATTATAATAAAGTTCGAAATATTTAAAAAAATTTCAGACTTCTGCTTCGGATTGTTCTATTTTTTGTTAATAAAATAGTAAAATTAATTTTTTTCTTTCTTCAAATTATTTATACTATTTTTAATAAATGTTTTAGTTTCAAGATTCAAATAAAACTAATCAAATCCATTAACAACGCAAATAAAATAAATCACTAGTTCTATTAAAATACATAAGTAAAACAACTTTCGCTTTAAATATTTCATATTCATTTTTAACTTAATTCTAATATCTTTTTTTAATTTAATTCTTCAAAACATCTGGGGTGGAATTTTGTATTGTGATAATCACGCTGCGACTGTCGCATATCTATAATTGGTATTCTATATGGTGATTGTCACAGTGATAGTCGCTTTTTGTTTGTGATTTTAGGATGACAGCTAATTTGGTGTCACTCATGATAAAAATAAATAAAAGTTTGGTTGTTTTTTAAGATTTAAATTTTTTATGTTTTGGTTTTTTAAGATTTATTATGATGTAAATATTAGAAAATGCGAGTTGTAGAATTAGAAACCGCTAAAATTTCAAATAATTTAAAAATAATGGAACTGAATAAAAAATACTGTGATTATGTGTTAATTTATTTTTTTAATAAGTTTGAATTTTTTTTTGTTTTCAATTACATATAATACACATTTATATTAATTAGTTATAAGTTTGTAACTGAATTTTACTCAAATGTGAATATAATTTTCTTTTTCATTTTATTAAATTTGTTGTAATGATTTTCACTTTAATTTTTTTTTTTATTATCTGCGTCAGCAATAAATTTTGTTTATTTTTTAAAATATACATTTTATTAAATTAGTTGTTTGAAATTTAATTTTAAGTTTTTTCTCTTTTAATATATAATTTTTTTTTTATAATTTCAATTTATTGATTAATAAGTGTAATGCGCTAATAAAATTTACAACTTATTTTTGTTTTATATTGTTTTAACACTTTGACATTTAATAAATCACTTGTGCTGCCATTTCCGAATTGTATTTTTTAAGATGCTGCCGTTTTCTTAAATTATTCAAGTGATCGCAATACAGAATACCAAAAATTTTTAGTGTCACCTTTGACTGTCGCAAGGGTGACTATCGCTTATCACAATACAGAATACCACTCCGTCGTTTTTTTTCCTTTTTTTTGGAACTGATTATTATCTTTTTTAATTTAATTTTTCAAATGTCTTTTTTTATTTAACTCTTCACTTTTTTCAATTGAACTCTTTAATAAGTAAATTCAAAAACGCAACTTCACAAAAAACACCGCACCTTTACTTTTATATTAATAACTAAAATAGAATAAAAATTGTTTGTCAACTGTTTAGAAAATTCTTTTGTTAATCTGACTATGACAGCATCAAAAATTATATTAATAATTTTCTTATTGATAAAATAGATTTTGTAGAATTAACAAAAATTTATTAATTGCAATGAACTGCATAGTAGAAATGTTTGTCAAATTAAGGTGAATAATTTAGGACTGGAAATGAGAAGGCTGACGAACTAGCCAGATCATCGGCGGGAAACATTTATGGCCCGAACCCAGCTGTTGGTATACCTATTGGTAATATTAAACTATCAATAGAAAACACCCTGAAAAGGGAAGCAAATATTCTTTGGGAGCGTATGGAAGGCCACAGGGTCTCCAAAATATATGCACCAAGAATAAACACCAAAATAACCAACTTCCTGCTAACTCTCAATAGAGGAGACTGTAGGAAGATGGTGGGCATACTTACTGGTCATAACCACATGAATAAACACATGTGTAGACTAGCACTAAGTGACGACCCAACCTGTAGACACTGTCTGGAAGAGGAAGAAACCTCCACACACGTTGTAGGAGAGTGCTTAGCTCTTTAAAAGCTGAGACTCAGGCTGCTGGAAACGCACTACATAACCTCAGAAAACTTCTGCAGGATAGATCCCCCAAACCTATTGGCCTTTATCAAAAGGGTCGACTAAGTTGGCGGGTGGAGGACGGCATAAAGGGCTAAAAAGCCTACATACCGGCTCTGATATATTAGGGCCACCTCCGTAGAAGAAAAAAAAAAATAGGTTATTTCTCAACCAGTCCCCTATAATTTTCAAATCGTTTTGTACAGCAGCTCTCAGTTCATCCTCAGTTTTTTCACAATATTTTAAGACAGCATCATCGGCATATAATTGTATGTGTCCTTTCAGATTAAGGAAAGATATTTCATTAACATACAGTTTAAATAGATCCGGCCCCAAGACTGAGCCCTGTGGAACACCTTTCTTAATTAATTTTTTTGTACTTATTACGTTCCCTATTTTAACCATTTGCATGCGATTTGTCAAATATGACTTAAAGAAGGACATTTGGTTAGTTGTAAAGTACATCTCGCTAAATTTTCTTAAAAGTACATCGTGGTCTACTCAATCAAAGGCTTTCTGAAGGTCTAAAAACACACACGCGACATACTTTCTTTCATCCAAACCTCTTGTTATAAAATCAATCAAACTAAGACAATTTGCTTTACATGAATGATGTCAGTTGTAAAAATAATGAGTTCCACTCTGCCATATGTTGATGACATCAAATTATTTTCTGTCGTTAGATCAAATGATGATTGCCTTGCATTACAACAAAATTTGGTGCATTGAGAATGGTTTTGATTTAAATATCAAAAAATGTAAATGTATATGTTTTTATAGAAGCTAAAATTGTATTCAATGAATCCGTGATAGAACATATTAATGAAGTTAAAGAGCTGGGAGTAATTTTCGACAATCAATAATATTTTAAGATAATTTTTCAAATTAATTTTAAAATAGTAACTGTGAAACTATACTTTTCTATTACATATTTTTTTTTTATTACCATCAGTGTATGTGTTAATTAAATTCGTTCATAATATATGAGAGTTGAAATATGTAAAAATGTGTTTTTATGTTGCTATTCGAAAAATAGATTTTTTTTTGGAATCTATTTCAAATCATACCCATTGTAAAAATCCTGTTCAATTCATATTTATAAAATGGCGCTGCATTATGGAAATTTTTGTGAAATTCTGGAAAGGATGTATACAAAAAAAAAAAATAAAAATAATAATGTCAGTGAAGTAACACCCAATTTAAAATTGTGTTTGTTATGTCAAATGTTGATAACAATTAAATTTTCGTTTTTCATGTGTTCATTTTTCCTATTTTATATTTTGTGATCCTTGTATGCCTTTTAAAGTTTATTGTTTTTTTTTTGTTTTTTTTTTTTCATTTTTACACTTGATGTGGCATGAATTTTTTAGTTTTTTTTTTGTTTTTATTATTATTGTTATTTCTTGTCGAGCATTGAATCTAATAGAAAATTAGTTTAAAAAATTTAAATGTTCTCTGTATGGAACAGTATTGTCGCATTATATAAAACAAAAAAAAATGAATAGGACTGTGTTAACGCACATACATAATCGTACATATACACATACATAAATAAATTGTGTTTGACACAAACCATAATTAGATTTATTTCAAAATTCTGAAAAAAGCTTATAAATTTTTACTGTTTTGAGTTCAAGAACATGAATGAAAATGAATTATTTTTACTGGTTTAATAATAAAATTTTGTGGTCAAATTGTGTATTGGACAATGGACATCACATCTAACACACACATGGAGTATTGTATTCAGTTTGGGCTAATATTTTTGGAAAATACAGAGTGTTTCTAGATCACGATATTGTTTTTCGTAGGTGGATCGGTAGGTGAAGTTATACTGTACAATGTTTAATGTAATGTTTGAGAAATTATATCCAGTGTAACTTAGGTGTTGAGGTCAGTGGTCTTTGCAAATTTGTATTGATTCAATTCAAATTACAATATCTTCATTACCGCCGTTTACACCATTTAATTAGACTAAATTAAAGTTAAATTGTTTAATCTGTAAAAAAAACGTTAAATTTTATTTGATTTTTTGCTCTTTATAAGTTACAAGTTTTTAAATTTAATTTTTTGCTTTTCAAGTAATTGTAAAATTTTGAGATTTTTGAACAAAAATTTACGTCTTCAAATTTATGTCCTAAAACAAAAAACTAAAAAAAATAAATGATAACGTTTACTTACAATTTTTTTTTGCTTCATTTTGATTGTACAAAATGAAACTTTACAATTTGCTGATCAATGTTTTGTTTCAATCCGGGGTGTTGTATATGATGAAGGTGCAGTACACTGAAACGAAGGTATAATGAAGTGTAGATAAACCGCGCCAATATCTTACAAGTAAAGTACTTTAAATATTTTGACAAAATCATGTAAAATTTTCAATAGTACAAGCAGCAAAATCATTTTGTTGGCTTAGAAAGATGCAGGGACAGGTCAAAAGAAATTTTTAATCAGTCTGATTCGTAAGAGTATATAGTGGTTAATACGACATACTCATCAGATCATAAATACAGATTGTCATCCAAACGGAATGTTATTTGTTTGCATAGACCTTACAAGCAAAGATACATTTGCAAAAACTATTTTTTGACAACTAAGTATCTATCATCATCATTGTTTCGTAACCTCAGTAAGACTATTTTGGCATTACTGTTAAGTGTGTTTACAGGGATATTGTACAAATCGGTGCAACTCCTGGGCTTCGCTGATAACATCGATATTATCGGAACATCACGACGAGCAGTCATCGAAGCCTCTACACAGATTGAAGAGGAAGCAGGTAAAACGGGTCTTCTCATAAATGAGAATAAAAAAAAATATATGCTGTCGACAAATAAAATTTCCTCACAACACCATATTGGACTAAACATCACTGTCGGCTCATATAATTTTGAGGTAGTTCAGGAATTTATCTACCTTCGAACCAACATCAACTCCACCAATAACATCGATGTTGAAGTAAGACGAAGAGTTACCCTAGCAAACCGTTTCTACTACGGTTTGTCCAAAAAACTGGGTTCAAAACTATCCTATCCCAAAATACCAAGACACAATTATACAAAACGCTCATCCTTCCCATGCTGCTACATGGTTCTGAATAGTGGGCATTACCAAAAGTAAGTGATGCGCTTGGTATTTTTGAGAGAAAAATTCTTCATCGCATTTATGGTTCTGTGTCTGACGAAGGGGTTTGGAGAAGAAGATACAATGCCGAACTATACCGGCTTTTCAACGACACGGACCTAGCCAAAAAAAAGTCAGAATAAGACGTCATCATTGACTACGACATGTAGAGTGTATGGATGAAAATGCTCCGGCTAGGAAACTCTTCGATATGAAAAAAAAACTTCAAATCACCAACTGGAGAGATTCCGTTCGTGACCGAAGTCAGTGGAGAACAATTTTGCGTCAGGTCCTTCAAGGTCTGTAGCGCCCAACAAGTAAGTAAGTAAAAGGTAAAGATACATATTTTTTTTTTTATCTCTGCAGGTCCTGTAACAAATATTTGAAGGAAGCCTAAGTTTGCTGTCATGCCAGCCAATAATGTAGGTTTCTTTATATTTGCTGCCATCGCATTGATAATCAGCATTTTTCAGGTTCAATCTAAGTAGAAGCTGGAAGTGGGTTTTTTTTCAGTTGTTACTGCAAAAATTGACAAATCGACAAAACAATTGACATTTAGTTGTTAGTTATTTTGGGTGTGAGAATTCGATAAATATTTTATGTTTTTTGTTTTTTAAAGGACTATTTGTTCAATACTAAAGCCTACTGAACAGTTAAGGAAGATCAAGCGCATTTGTAAAGCAAGTACACAATAGTTTTTTCTCGTTTATATCACAGCAACTGTGGCAATGGAAGTTAATTCTTAGCTTGACTAGCCTCATATTGGTCAATGATCAATACAGATCATTATGACTTTTCATATATATCAATACAGGGTCAGACCTGATCAGAAATTTGTTAGGTAATATGTATTTTTCAAAGATTGTATGTGATCGCGGTTGTGACAACGTTTCTGGTGTAATCTAATGTGCAATGTTCGGTTTTTTATTTTTAGTTAAGATAAGATTTCGAATGTACACGAATGCAAATCAGCTTTGACTAATTCAAAATTAGGTAAAGGAAAATGTCCCTTCGATCAGTAGAGACATTTTGAATAATATTGTATTAGGTACTCTTGAACTTTTGTATATTTTTGCATTTGGAAAACACGTTTGTTAAAATATGGTTCTACATTCGAGAAAATTTGACTACAAACGAATTTTCATAGCCAGCTTGGATCCACCTAAGACCTTGTTCCTCAGCGGAAATGTTTAAGAGGTGGCATTTGGTATTTTATTTCATCTGAACAAGTGACTAAAACTACGAGAAAATACATTGGTCTACTATATTGTAATCGGGTTTTCTGTATCCATTTTTGTATCAATTTGAAATTATTGCTCTATCATTGCTTTGTATACTGTATCAGGCTTCCATATTAAATTTTTTTTCAGAACATTACATTTCGTATTGTTTTCGTCTAAAATTATAATAACAATTGAACGTTAATTTTTTTCGATTTATTTTTTGTCCTTATATTTTCTCATATTATTTTTTGCTTGCTGTGTTCACTAAGTTTAAGCGGTAAACACAATTGCGACTACCGACGAAAAATTCGCGACGAAAAAATTAAAGTACATACGCTCCTATGTATATGCTCACAATTCCAACTACGATCGCTCAACCACATTTTCGTTGTCGTCGAAATAAGGCTATTTTCTATTTTTTTCGCTGGTAGTTGGATTTGACATTTCTGACAACCTTTTTAAACATAAAAAAATAAAAACAAAACGTGATAATGTGATATTATAATATACATAATTGTTTTGGTTTTTTAAAAGTTTTATATGTTCTACAATTTATAATTATTTATTTTATTATTTAGATACATAATATTATATAAATTTAGATTTATTAGCGATGTATGTGGATCTGATGATGCTACAAATAAATTAATAAATTATTAAAAAAAATTTTTAAAAATATTTTAACAAAATATTTTTTTTATTTTGAAATACCGCCATTTGCTTTTCTGTTTTGTTTGTTTATTTTTATTTTTCGTTTCGTTGCAATTGTGTTTCATTTGACGAAAAATAGTTGAGCGAAGCGAATTTCGTTGGTAGTCGGTGGTCGGTGGTCCCAATTGTGTTTATCGTTTAATGTGTATTATGTTTGTTTTGTCAAATTAAACTTGAACACAGTAAGGCTTGGGTGTGAGATGTTTTGATTTTTGAATGAAATTTTGTTTGATTTGATCAATTGTTTTTAGTCTTCTGATAGAAGTTGAAGTGAAAGCCAGTATGTAGAATGGTTTTGCTTATTAATTTTTTTAATTTGTAAACTTATGAATGAAAGCATTAACATTTTTTAATGCGGCTCTATATATTAATAGTTTAAACACTCCCCTTCCATATTGGTAAATTAAATTTAGTCCAAACATTGCCAGAAGTAATATCTTTTGAAAAGAAAAAGGTCCATTTGATTTACACATAAGCTGGATATTATTTTTACTCAAATATTTTAATCTACCGGCCTGTTAAACAATATACAAGGCAATGGTTCGATTATTTCTAAAAAAAAAAATAGATTGCAAGTAACTAGAAATATGCCTAGATTATCTTCTTCTGATGCAATTATTTTTAAAGTAGTACCCTTTCCAAAGCCAATTTGTTTGCGTTTTAAAATTTCTCCGAATGTCTGTATGACGTAGCACTTAACGTAGACCAATCTCATGCCAATCAACAAATATCTCTAGATTTATTGAAATGTACACAAGGATAGAAAATATTTTAAAATATGTGAAAAATGTCCATTTCAAAGACAAATAGGTAAAAATAAATAAATTCTGGAATTGAATTGAATTCAAAAGTCTCAAGTTTATTATTTACCAAACATCAAATCTTCAAAGATAAAAATTTATCATTGGTTTGACAATTAATCTCAGAAATATATGATGTTACGTTAATAAATTTTGCAGATTCAATTCATTGCAAACAAGATCTATTGCATAGAATGAATAAACAAATAATAGAGCGTATGTATCAATTTAAGCAATATCCCCCCCCCCCCCCCCCTACTCTCCTGTCATTATTCTTATATGACATGTTCTGTATAATATAAACAATTATGAAACAAACAAATAATCTCCTTTTTCTTCTCTAAAAATAAAAACAAAAACAAAAACTCATACACATCATATTGATTAAAATGCGGCCTGGTCTCTGTTTGGTAAATGGTATATAATAAAAAAAAAAGAAAAAAAAAACACAAACAAAGAATCAAAAACAAAGGACCTTAAAAACAAAGCACCCAAAAACAAATTTGCAAAAAAAAAAAGGAAAAACTAAAACTTGAATGGATCAGTGAATGGAGAGGATTATTTAAATTGAAAAGAAAAGAGTTGCTAAGAAAACCAGATTGTTGAATGGGTAAGGGGAGATTGGGAAGGAGTATAAAATGAATTATACCGTAACTTCTGGTAGGATAATAAAATTAAATAATAGGAGCAAAAAAAAAAAAAATAGAAAAAATAAATAAACAAATATACAAAGACCATTAATAAGGGTGACTTTTATGGACAATCCATTTCTTGTGTGCTCTCCTTCTTGTTTGTACAATTGTATTTTTTTTTTTACTTTAAGTATCATTATGATTGAATCTTATATATCTAGAGATCTAAACTATAACATGAATCAATATATAGACTTTTAAATAAATAGATTTAAATAGATTCAATTGAAGCAGAAATAGTTGTACATGAAAAGCTATGAACTAAGTTATAAAAGTTGAAAAACGAAAAATATCATTCAAATTCTAATATCTTGGACACAGTTCGAAATCAAACCTTTATTCCATACTGAAATTTATAACGAAAGAACGACATATTAAAGTGCACTGACATGGGAACTATTCTGTTTTGGCCTGTTTATCAGCGTTTGTCAAAACCTGTTTTAAGGTATGCAATCAAGGTATGTTTATCAAGGCTCTTACTATGATAGAACATTTAATATTTACGTAACGCTTGATTAGAGTACAAATGGATTCGAAAGAATTAAAATATTGCAGAAATTTAATGGGAGTTGAAGTAGAAAATATGTCTAATATCTTGAATGTCTGAAGTTTGTTATAACATGTTGCACTACTATTGTTTGTCATTGCTGCAAGTCTTGGATGAATTCATCTCCAATTAAAAACTCAAATTTGTTTTAGAATTTCCTGGCTAAAATGAAATCACAAAAATCCGATGTTATTTGGTCTCTTTAATGAAAATTTGTATTGCTCTTATACCGAAGCTTCGGAACAGCGTAAAATGGTTTTTCATTCACTCAATATATTCAAGTAATTTAAATTTTTTAATTTTTATTTTATTGACTACGTCGACATTATAAAGTAGAGTAATATCAATAAATAATCAAAGTTGATTTGACATTTACATTATTGTGGGGTGATGACGCACAAAAATAAAAATTCTCTAAACAACTCATTTTGACAAGCGTGTAATACTTTTGATGCGGTCAGTTGAATATTAAAAGTAGAAAAACAGTCAGAAAAAAAAAGATTAGCTAAAACAACACATTTTGAACCCCAATATAACCGTCAAGCAATCAAACATCGAAAAGTGGAGTGCCAGTAGAATCACAACATCTCAAAACGTGTAATATATGATAACAATCAAGTCTAATACAAGATTAAGTATAAGAAGATAACAACGAAACTTCAGCCAATCAAACCACAGGAATGTGATGAAACAGTAGTGCAACTACATGTCTATTGTAGCAGGCTGAAGCCTAATACAATATCAAAAAGAACTTATGTTTGCTCTGGATATGTTAGTTGAATATATAGCAATGATTTATAGCTTCTATCTATATATTCTATACCGTATAGCAATACATGTTGGTTCTATCTATATCAATACTTTATTTTTAGGTAAATTTCTATTTGCGAATAACATTTAAATTAAGGTAGTTTTAACTTTGACAACTACTCTTTCAAATTCCAATTCGAACAAACTGAATAATGACCTAGTAGAAGATCCCGTTTTTTATGTTCTTGTATTACCTCTACTTCGTACAATGGTACTGTAATTTTAAATTACTTGTTCGAACTACGATGGTATAATCTGATTAATTAAATAATAAGTAATTTATAGTCACCATTATAAACTTTTAAATTGCTTACAAAATAAAAGATTTGATTTTTAATCTTCAATTCAAGATTACCCCATATTAGAGTGTTACAGAGGGTTGTATACATTTTTTTTATTAATTTTTTTAAAAAAAAAAACTTTCTTTCAATTTTTTGTTCTTCCACAACTACAGTCTTTCTACATTTTTTTTTTCTCCTCTAACTAATGTCACCACTCACATTTAAAGATGGTAAACTATTCAATTTCTATTCAATCTCATTCCTATGTACTAATAAAATATGAAAATAGAATAGAAAAAATAAAGTCCTTTTTTTATATAATATTATTATCCTTAAATTATATAAAGTAAAATAATTCTAGTGATATATAAAATAATGCATATACATATATATATATATATATATATATATATATTTATCTTAATAAATAAAAGAAATATAAATAATAAAATTATATTTTAAAAGTGAAATTTTAATTTAATTAATTGAAGTTGTTTAAAGGAAATTCAATTAGATTAGAAAAAATATACAAAAGAAAAACAAAAATAGAAAATAAAAAAAAAAAACAAACTTGAAAAATTTTTAATGTGACATTTAAAAATTTAATCTATTTTAAATGGACAATTCTAATTATTTAATTAATTGTGGAAAAAAAATAGGTTATTTAATTTTAAAAATAGTACAGAGCTGATGTACAAAAATGTTATTCATCATCATCACTCTTGCATAATATAGAGCTAAGTCTTAACCTGGTTTTCAACTAACTTTATCGATTTTGATATGTCTTCTGCAACTCTCCCCAATCTATTGTTAATATTATTTATTTTCCCACTCTTAACAACTATTTTTTATCTCAATGTTAGTTTACTTTTTGTCCTCGTATTTTACGTAATTGTGTCTGATGTTCTCTTTTGCATTCTTTGATCATACACATTATTATCTATACATTCAGGTCAGTGTTTTGTTTTTTAACCTACATTCTCTTTTGATCTAATTTTGGTATTCATCATTCACATAATTTTCAAACAAAATATTTTTCTTATTAATGGTATTAGATGTGTTTGATTTCACAAATTAGAGATGAAGTTATGGTTGGATTCTAATTTAAAATAAAAGTTATGAATTTCAGTTCTCAAATTTCGAAATAAAAGCTGTTATAATTTGAGATTGGACATTAGTAATACTATATTCTATAAGCAATTTTTAGGATTGAATATAAAATAATTACAAAGCTAAAAATCGAAATTCAAATTAAAGAAAAATTTGAATTTAGCTTCTTGTTGTTGTTGTATTTACATTGTATTATTCTAAATTATAACATAAATAAATTTCAAAATAAGAAAAAAATATAAATTTTATTTTTAAATTCTTAGTAATAAATTTTTAATTACCGGTCTTGTATTAATTTTCCACTGGTCAAAATCTACCTAATATAATTAGTTCAAAATGGAGAACCGCATAGTGAACAGATTAACGAAGTTGAAAATTAATATTAAAAATAATATGGTATTGGAATAATAGCTATTCTCGGGATAACATTCGCCCGTTCAGCATGTAAAAAATATTTCTTTCCTCTTCATTTAAATCGCTCAATGGCTCAGATTTACTTCACTCAAAATAAAGTTTTCTATTTCCGCAAAACAATAAATTTTTCTTCGCATGCCGTCCAATTTAAGCATAACATTTTTTGTTACATAGAGGATTTCTTTCTTTCTCTTATTTTCTTATATCTTTACCTCCATGGAGTCCCCGATGTAAAACTGTCCATTCTGATTTAAAATTTTGTTTTGCATACAAAAATCATGTGGACATGAAGAAGATGCTAGTTTTGTAATTTCAGCAACAATTGAAGAAATAGTAAATATTGTTCTTGATATGTTCTCAATAATATAACGGTTCTAATTTTTTTCTCTAAAGAAGGACTTTTGGCCAATCTATAGTTTTTTTCAGCTTCTGAATATTTTGCTTTGCAAAATTAATATATATATATAAACTTGAAGATGTGCCTGAATTTGTCAATATTAGGTGGCTAATTCAAAGACACAAACCAGGGAAATTTAAAATAGGTAATTTATATTTTGGGTAATTTTAATTGTTTTGACAACTTTAAAAAATAATTCTAATTTAAAAAATCTTGGTCTACTTTTGTACTTAATCTATACATCTGACTTGCCGGGAAGTGGTTCTCGAGTAACCTCCAAATTTGCAGATTACACTGCAATCTTAAGCTCTCACACAAGCCCTCAGGTTGCATCCAGATATTTACAAGAACACGTGCATAAAATTGAAAACTGGTTGAAAAAGTGGAAAATGCAAATAAATAAAAGCAAATGTATCCATGTAACATTTACACTCAAAAAAAGGTCCTGTCCACAGATAAACATAAATGGATTACCTGTACAGCAATCAAATGATATTAAATATCTCAGAATACATCTTTATAGTAGGCTGACTTGGAAAAAACATATTTCAAGTTAAAGAGATCAACTCAAAATAAAGCTAAAGACTTTATACTTGTTAATTGGTAAACACTCAAAACTAAAATTGGACTATAAATTACTGATATATAATTCCTTGCTAAAACCCATCTGGTCATATGGATGCCAACTATGGAGAAGTACTTCGAACTCAAATATGAAGATAATACAAGGAATGCAATCAAAAATTCTAAGAGTTATAACAAATGCTCTTTGGTATGTGAAAAATAGAAACCTGCACAAAGACTTAAACATACCAACAGTAAAAGAAGAACTTGAAAGGGTCACAAAGAACTATGCGACCAGACTGTCGTGCCATCCAAATTCATTGGCAAGAAACCTACTTGAACATCCCAACTATCAGCAGACTAAAAAAGAAAACTTTAGCTGTCTAACAGAAAAAAAATTTGTCTTACCTTTAAAGTAAGACAATCCGTACACCAACCTTTATTTTAATACATCCCTTAAGGATTCTATTTTTTTTATCTTTTAAAACTTATTGTAAATTTTCAAATACAAAGAAAGATTCAATAAATTCATAGACGGAAAAAAAAAAAATTTAAAAAATCTTCAATTTTATTGATTTTATTTTTTTTTTTTTTTGGTTCTTGTATTAAATATAATTATTTTTCTATATGGGTTTAGAACTTCGATAAAAAATTTATTTGAAAGTGGGCACACAAATTAGTATGTATACTTTTTATAATTTTTTTTAATTTTTTAATCGGTAATTTTTTACGGTATTTAAAAAAGATTCACATTCAAATTTTTTACTGTCACTGTTTTTTTGGTTTAACTCACAGAAGGGGAAAGTTTTACAGACATTATTAGCGTATTGATATATAAAATAATTTATAATTATATCTATACATTTTCAATTATAATAGGATTATTTTTTACACTCAGGGTATTAAGATAAAATAAATTTAGACGATTTGCCCAGGGCCCTTACCGCGTTTTCCGATTTTCGTAAAACGAATTTCGTATTCGAAAGATTGGTACTATGTAATACGAAATTCTAGTTAAAATAAGTTTGACAACTCGAAAATCGTATATACGAATCCGAATTTAAATATTCGTACCATTTAATACTGCTTTCGAATATTTTTTAACATATTTTATTCGAATGGTTTTTTGTTATCGAATGGAGGTAAAACTTTGCTTGTGTTTTAAGAATAAGTGAGTTATTTATACTAAATATTACCATACTAACTAATATTATAAAAAAAACTACATTTATATTTAATTTAGTATTTAAAAAAATTTATATTATTTCATATTTGTATGTTTTATAGATTAGGCTTAAACAAAAAACAACACCATCTCAATTTAAAATAATTACGGTCAAGGAGTTTCAAATCGAAATATAAATACAATAAACTTGATATAATTTAAAAAATAAAAAATAATCCTTTTCAAAATATAAAAACACATATTTTGAAATAAATTTAAAGTAATAAAGTATACAAAAACATTACAGACAATTAAAAATTCGGAAACTTATGTTACCAACTTAAATGACGTTTATTTTCTTTCGAATTTGATACGCGGTACCAATTAATTTTACATTCGAATCGCAAATTCGGATAATCGTTCGAATACAAATTTCATACACGGTAGGGGGCCAGAAAGGAAAAAAAAATAATAAGATTTTCGTAAGGAAACTACTTAGGGAAAATCATCAGTGAACCATCATAAAATACAAACATTTTTTTTTCCTTTGCTGACTCTGGCTGGTTTATTTCAAGTTATATCTAATTATTTTTTATCATGAAATTTATAAAGATCAGAAAAATTACTCAGATCGAAAATTTATTTAAGAAAAAAATTAATTAAATTAATTAAATCAGTTATAAAAATTTTTTAAAATTATTATCAGTCTAATTAGCATTTCAAAGAAACAATCAAAATTTACATAAATATCTAATTTAAATTTCACCTACATAAGAAATCTAAAAATCATCAGTTACACTATCAATTTTATTATATTGATAATAAAAAAACATATGTTGTGTATATATATGTTAGATATAAAAATACGATAAAAGCCTATGCCCACCCTCATCTATAAAAACAATTTTATTTTGTTTTCAATTACTTCCATATCGATAAAAAAAATTTATTATTTCAACTTCTCTAAACCTACCTTATTTATTTATTTTTTCTTCTTCAAATTTTCTCATTACTTCTATTCTCATTACTTATGTTATTTCCTAAAATAAATCTAAGGAAAATTTTAAATTACACCATCATATAGCGTATATACTATATACTATAGTAATATCCTTCACTTAAATACTGACTATTTTGAATCACCTAAGAAAAGTAAAGGGACAAAAAAATCATTTATTTAAATATCGATCCACTACCATTAACTACAATATCAACCACCACACCACACCATCAAACATCTAAAAAAAATATATATATTAGAAAAAAAAAATAATAATAATAAAAATAAAGTTTTCCTTCTTTTCCGCGTCATATCGTAAAATCATAACTCGTCAACAGAAAAAAAAAAATAACGGAATAGCAAAATAACAATAAAAATCTCATCGTAATTAAAACATCATAAAAAAATAAAAAGAAACTTTCTCAACCATTTTGTTTATATTTTTTTTTTTATTTTTGTTGTTTTTATTTTTTATATACCTCTTATATATTATATTGCACCAACAACAATTTTCTTTCCTTACCTTATGGTGTAGCAAATATTTTATAAAAATTCATACTTAAATAACAACAACAATAATAAGTATAAAAACAACAGCAACAATAATAATAATAATAGTACTATATAAATGTTTTTACGTCATTTACGTCATTACACAATCAAAACAATCGTCATCAAAATCATAATCAACATCAATTGGCACAAAGAAATAAATTTGAAGTAAAAATAGAAAATCTAGAGAAACACAATCAAAAATAGAATCATTTATTTTTATATAAAATTTGTACATAGATCGTACGACCTACCAATCATATCGTCACAGTACCATAGTTATTTTGATCCGTGACGTATCAATGATGATTACTTTGACTTATTTTTAATTTTATATCAATAATTTAATTTCCGTTTTTCTTATGAATGCTTCCTCTTCTTCTTCTTGTTTGTTGTTGGATCCTGTTTTTTGAAAAAAATTCAAAATTTTGCGGTTGCAAAAATCCATCATTGTTTTCATCTTTTTAGTGACCATCCTCGCCATAGTCTTAAAATTTAATTTCATCATCATTGGTACTAAAACTCATTGTAAATAATATTTGCCCTTACCTATACTGTTTTTCTAAACAAATCTTGAGCACCGAATATATCTGTTTCCATATCTATATAGGAAGGAAGGAAGTCCATGCCCGTTTTTTTTTTTAATATCGAAAATATATTCGTACGATATGAACAATCTTAAAATTAATAAAAAATTAAAATTTCTTTTCAGGAAACTAAAAAAGAAGAACAATAACAAAAAACAAAAAACAAACCAATAACGATAAGAGCAAAAAAATAAAATCCCAACGATATTACCTAGGTGTATAACAAATACACTTTGCTGTTAAAGAAAATATGAAAATAATTACAATGTATGTGTTTCTGTGTGTGTGCAAACGAAGCAATACAAATTAAGAACAATATTAATCGATTAAGAACGGAAAACACCTACATGCATACCTTAATATAAACAAATTTATGTTAAAGGTAATGTGCTGAGGTTACTAAATTGATATTAATTCATTTTTTTGTTTTTTATTTTTTTAATGGATAGGGGTTTTACAGGAGGTTATGTAAGTCGATGCTAACATTTTGTTTTTGCAGATTATAGTGAATTTAATTAACCTCAAATTAAAGTGTAACAAGATAGCAAAAAACAAAAACAAACAAAAAAAATTAATTAATTTCTTTAAATTATATAATTAATAATATAATATTGTGTTTGTAATAGATACAGAGTGTCTACGATTTATTTGGTATTATTTGAACTGGATTAGAATTTTTGTCGTACATCAGTCATCGATTAGTGAACGAAAACTAGTTTAAAGAAAAAATGCAATTGTTGTTTTTATGTAATTCATCATCACCCAATGGGGCTAGTTAAATATTATTATTGTGGTCAATACCGGCACGGCCGTTAATTGAATGAACATATTAATAAATTGAATTACGAATAAATTGTCTGTCGATTAAGTGTAATACGATTGTTAGATATGTTGTAATTTCTTTTTGTCACTCGTCTTCTTCTTTTTCCGTTTACCGTAATCCGAGTGTAGGATTAATTTCGTCTATGAATATATCATTACACTTTGAATAACTATAGGTAAATCACTCAACACTGCCCGGGTCCAACACAAAATGTATGAAATTTATTTCAATAAAGTTTCATTTAATATGAACCGAATTTAATGGAAATACGCTGTTTCCGAAATATCGATTAATGCACAATAAAAATAAATTATTAGTGCATGGTAATTCGACTTTTAATTAATAAATTATGAACCGATTTTAAAAATATCATTTCTGAAAAATATTTACAGTTACATAATTCGAAATTCAAAGTCTTTAATAGCTATAAATTTATTTAAATTTCTGATTCAATAACACAAATATGGAAAGTTTTTATTATTAAACTGGTACAATTGCATAATTTTCGCCGAATGAAATTTCGTAGAAGAATAATTAGAGCTTTTAATTTTAGTTTTTCCGAAGCATTCAGAAATTTGGCAAACGGTAAAACATGTGCTAGTTTATTTTTGAGAAAGTACCTATATATTTGCCAATTTAGAGTGTGTATAGCAACTTTGGTTTTTGAAATATTCTTATGCAAGGAGCAAGGAGATGCAATTTGTAGGTCAGCTACCTGAACCAGTACTAATTTCGGAAAACGGTACAACACGGATATGTTTTTGATAGTTTATTTAGTTAAGTATCAATTTTGAGATCTACAACTAATGTGAATTTTTTTTATATGTGGTAGAAGTTGAGTTGGATGGCAGCTACCTGATACCTCACGTAACAATTTCATTGCTATAAGACTCTTGCGCACTCTTAAAACACTATTATGAACACTCTTATAGCAGTATTAGGATTAATTTGAGTGCTTCGCAATTGTTGCGAAACGTTACAAATACGTTATAGCACTAAAATTAACAATCATATAAGGCACCGGAGCAAGTACTGTAATACTGTTATAGGATTAATGTACATGTATTAGTGTATATGTTTTTATTTTGAAATGATATTCATTTGATATAATTTATGTTATGCGACAGTGAGAAAAGTATTATTTTTTATGTTTATGTTTATTTCATGAGAAAGGGAGATAGGTATTAATTACATATTTTTGTATTTGCATTTATCAAATATAAAAATTTTTTTACTAATAAATAATATTTTTCGGTCAAAAATAATTGTATTAATATTTATAATTATTGTGACCAAAATGAAACATTTGGCTGGCAATGAAATTTCATTGTCATTTATTATAACAATACTTAGAAAAAATACATTGCCCTTCAATATTAACCAATTTTTAAATAAATAAAAGAAAATACATTTTTAAATTGCATCTTTAAAATTTTTTATTTATTTATTTACTATTTAGTTCAAACAGTTTACAAAATATAATACAATTTAATTATTAAAATTTTGAATTAACACAATGTATCAAATAAGATTTATGATTTAAAGTTTAAATTACTTTGAAATTTAATACAACATAGTTTTTATAAAAAACAAAGAACAAAATTAGATATAATAAATTTCATCAGAAAAAAAAGAGAAGATGTAAAGTTATTAAAAGTATTAAAAGTTAATTATAACACTACAAATTAGTTAATATTAGTAGCGGAAAAACAAGATTAATTAGGAGGACTAAGGAAGCAAGTGAAACAAGGTTTTCTTTAAACTGGTTTTGTTCAAAGAAAAGTCAACACTGTTTTTGTATTGATTAATTGCCATTAACATTCTATTAATTGGCTCAAATTTACCATAATTAGTTCTATGGAAAGGAAGATTAAAAAGATGTTCTATACGAAAACGCGTACTGGTGTTAATGTACGAGTTAATCTGATCTTTTATAATTTTGGAATCAATTTCACCATTGTATACTTGGGATATGAATAAGATATCTGCAACAACCCTTCTTGATTGCAATGTGTTCATCTGAAGAAGCTTCAGACGATTTATGTATGGAGGTAGGATTATTGGGTTAGACCAGGGAAGATTACGTAGAGCATATCGCATAAAATTTTTTTGAATAGATTCAATTCTATTAATATGAGTGGAATAGTGAGGTGACCAGACAGCGCTTGCGTACTCAAGGTGGGGGCGAACAAGAGTAGTGAATAAAGATTTAGTAATGTATGGATCATCAAATTCCTTAGACCATCTTTTAATAAAACCTAACATAGAATTTGCCTTGTTAATTATGCTATTAAAGTGAAGTTTAAATGTGAGTTTATCGTCAAAAAGTACGCCAAGGTCTTTAAAATGAGAAACTCGGTTGATTAGTTTAGAATTAAAAGTATAATCAGTTATTATTGGAATCAATCTACGAGTAAAGGAAATAACAGCGCATTTATCAATATTAAGGAGAAGATTATTATAGCCGCACCACTTAAAAAACGAATCAAGATCGTTCTGTAGTACAGTACAATCATTATATGAAGATATTTTTTTATAAATTTTCATATCATCAGCATATATGATCACGTTACTATTGTTAATGAGATTGTTGACATCATTAATTGAGATAATGAATAGTAAGGGACCTAGATGGCTGCCTTGTGGTACACCAGAGGTGGCAGAAAATGATTCAGAAAAAGCTGATCTAAACATTACACTATAAGATCTATTGGATAAAAATGATTTAATCCACATTATAAAAAATTTAGGAAATCCCAGTTTTTTAAGTTTTAATAAAATAACACTATGAGGCAGTAAATCGAATGCCTTGCTCAAATCTGTGTAAATGACATCAGTCTGAAAGCCAGCCTCCATAGTGTTCAGGAAGTGTGAGCAAGACTCAACTAAATTTGTAACCGTAGATTTTTTCTTTACAAAACCATGGTGATTAATTGATAAATGTTTAGAACAAATATCATAAATTGAATCAAAAACTATTAATTCGAAAAGTTTAGGTATGCATGAAAGTTTTGCTATTGGACGGTAATTTGTGACCATATTTTTAGCACCTTTTTTATAAACAGGGCGAATAAATGAATTTTTCCAATATTGTGGAAATATTCCAGAAGTAAACGATCGATTGAATAAAAGGGATAATGGTAACGCAAAAGATTCAGAACAGTTTTTTAAGATTAAAGATGGTACTTTGTCAGGTCCAGGAAATACATCACTGTTGAGATTATTCAAATAACTCTTTATTTTCTGAGTAGAGAAATCTATTGAGATAACTTGGTTTTCAGGTTGGTTTATCATGTGATTAAAATTATTTTCATCAACTTCAAAGAGATTTTCTGAATAAGAACTACAGAAAAATAGCTTGAAGAGATGTGCAATAGATTTCGGAGAGTTAGCACTAACATCATTATAGGACATGGTGACGGGAAATTGATCAGATTTACGTTTGGAGTTGACAAATTTCCAAAAGGACTTAGGATTAATCCTTAGCTGAGAGCTAACATTTATTAAATAGTTTTTATAACTGAAATCTAATGTCAGTTTGTAGGAGTTGAACAAAATTACAAACTCATGATAGTTTTTATTGGTTTTCTCTTTTAAGTACTTATTCCAAGCTTTATTCTTTTTATTTCTTAATTTTTTTACTTCATGATTAAACCAAGGAGGACTAGAACTAAGGTCTCTATTACGAGCCAAGGGTACATACAATTCCAAACCTTTAGATAGAATTTCGTAGAATTTAGAAACCGCCTTATTGATGTCATCATCTTCAACTATAAAATTAAAGTCAATTGATAAAAGAAAATTATTTAGCGCAGAAAAATTAGCGTTGGCAAAATTATATTTATAAGATAGTTCATAAGCAGGTAATACTGGGCTATTATAACAATATGAAAGAAATATAGGAGGATGAAAATTATCAACATTTACTAATGGCATAATAGGAACACTAAAAGTATAATTAGCCCAATCTGTTACAAAAATAAGATCAAGTTGCCTATCCATACAATTAGTCACTGAAGAAATTTGTTGAAGACCATTTAAATTACAACCATCCAGTAAAGTATATTCACAGTCAGAATTAATCTGAAGTGGAATTAGATATGGTTCATCCTCGTGATGTACCCATGATACTTTCGGTAAATTAAAGTCACCGCAAACTAATAATTCATCAGAGGGATTCATTAAGGTTGAGATATGGTCAAGAGAAAGCTTAAAGTTAGAATATATGTCAACAACAGATTTTGGAGGTATATAACAACAAACAATATAAAGCGATTTGTTAAGAAGTTCAACTTTTAAAGCAACTAATTCAAGTGAATCACAATGGGGAAGAAACAACTCAATAGCATTAAAGCTATTCTTAATTGCCACCAGAACGCCCCCTCCTTTAGCAACAAATCCTGAATTTAACGTTAGCTTTACTGCTAGAATAATTTCTAATTATAGGGTTGGTGTTAGGATTAGACCAATAATTTTTATTAATTATTTTCTTAGATTTTAAGTTAGTATGAGCGTTAATGTGATTAGCATTGTTAATGTTAGTATTGTCTGATATTTTATTTGATTTATTTACTTTAAGTGATTTGTTTACTTTGTTGGATTTTAGTTCTTTCACACGCCATGGTACAACAGTAATTTTGAGTCCCTTTATTTGATTAAAGTTAATTGGAAAAAGCCAACTGTACTTCTTGGGAACTGAAAACTTAAAGCAGGAATACCAGCTGTTCTTTTTTTTTAGATTTGCTGCTAAACGTTGGCAATTCATAATAGGAATACAAAATTTACTTTCAAAAAATTCTTCAACCCATTCTTTTCCAGCATAGCATGGAGCCCCTCTCATAAAGAAATCAGTTAACTCATTAGACCTTTTAGATTCGTTAGAGTTATTTGAGAGACTCAATTTTTCAATTCGCTTCTTCCAATCCGATGATGACCAAGTTGTGCCAAATTTATTGACAGTTGACACTATGGTATTTGTTACTACATCTGCATCTAAAGTATTATCATTGAATATTGAGTTTTTTGGTTCATTAATAGCAGCGGCAATTTCATCTCGAATGTTTACATTTTTAATAGCTAGTTCTTCTTGAATAGTAGAGATATATGAATTTGAAGCAGATATGTTGTCAATTTTGTCATCCATCGCATTTAGCTTTTTTTTTAGTGAATCTAGTTCAGAAATTAATAGTCCAATATCCAACGACTCGCTATATGGTACTGATTTACTGCTACCACAGCCCGTCATTAATATGGCTTCCAATATCATTTTGCTGTTGTCCGTAACATTTTTCTCGATATTAGTGACTATATCTATTATTTTATTTATTTTCTGATCTGTAAATTCGCATATACATTTATCAGATGGATTTCTTACGTCATTTTTTATAGATCGGAGGATGTATATAATTTCAGATTTAGTATCAGCTAAGCTGCTATTTAATGCTTCATTCGTAATCATGCTCTGGTGGTTAGTAAACTCTGATATTTTATTAATAAGCGTATCAAAGCTACTTCCCATATGTCCAAAACTTTCAGTGTAAGACTCAAAGTCTCTGGCATTTCTATTTAATATATTAGCATTATTATCATTTAATTCTCTAATCCCAGCTGCAAGACTCTCGTGCATATTCGAAAGAAGGATGTGATAATTTTGGCATTCGTTACATACGAAGTAGTTATTTATGAAACTTAAACTACTATCTCTCGGAGCATCAATGCATACCCCATGAAATTTTCTTTTGCAGAAACCCTTACATGTAATAAATTTCAGGGTTTTATCATAGGCGATGCAACTGGCAATTTCACATTTAAAACTCATGATATTACAAATTATATATTATTTTTTTTATTTTATTTTTTTTTTTTTTTTTTTTTTTTCGAATTAATAAATTTATTTTTGTTTAATTTTTAATTTAAAAAATTATGACTTTCTATTTGTAAATCAATTACAATTAATTTCCAGAACAGAGCGATAACACTAAATTTAATTCTTTGAAAGTTTGAGAAACTCTGTTTAAAGTTTTGATATTGACATTTGGTTGATTATTAGTAATAATAATTTGATAGTTATAATAAACAAAAATAGTGCGTGCTTATCAAAAGCGGTCGGGTATTAATTTTTATTTAATGTTTTTATTTAATAAATTATTAAAATAATAAATTATCGGTAATTGTGATTAAATAAATATTAAAGTGTTTATGAAATATACATAAGTATTATTAATATGTTTAATTTAAATTTAATATTAGTTTTATTGCTTTAATGAATTTTTTATTCTTCTTATTATTATTTTTTTTTGGTTTTTCTATAATTTATTTCTTTTTGTTATATAATAATATTATAGTAATAAAAATATTTTGATTACCAGTTTTGAAAAATCTATTATTGTAAGAATTTCATTTCTATTATTCTTATTATGTTTTTATTTTGTTTTCTTTTTTCTGATTTTGTTTAATAAATATGTGTACCAAATAAAGTGTATATATATACAATATTGGAAAAACTGTGTGAAATTTACTTGTTTATTAAAGGTTCAAATCAAAATATTAAAAATTATTTTTGATTACAATTAGTATACTTAATTAACTTTTAGTTTATTTTTTATACAAAAATAAATTTTTATTTATTTCTTTCTTATTTTTTTTTTTTTTGTATTAAGTTTTGGTGCACTAATTTAAATAAATATTTAAATAAATGCACTAATTATAAGTTATATAAATCTACAACACCAAGAACATCAAGATTTTTCTGGGTAAGTTAATAATTGTCTTTGTTAATATTGAGATTAGACAAATATAAATCTCAAGTTTTATTTTGTTAATTTTTTTTTTTTTTGTATACACTTCTGGAAGTATTATCAATAATTCCTTCAATATAATTTTTGTTTTGTTTTCAAGTATACAAAAAATATTTATAATATATTCGTAAGATCTTACAGGTATTATTATACACAAGATTTTTTGTTTTTTGTTTTCCTTTTTATTTATATTTTTTTTTTACCGCGTAAAGTTAATATTTAGGTTTTTTAATGAACTATTGTAATGATAATTACTAATTAAATTTATAAACACTTATTATAATTTACAATAAATGCTTTTAATTTTCTAATTAAAATAAAGTTCTTATTTTTTAATTTTAATAATTTATTTTAATTTTATTATTACTGAAAATTTTTCTGTTGATGTGCTTTGTTGCTTGTTACTGTTAGAGTGAATTATTAATAATGTATGTTAATTATAATGCATAACATCAAATTTGATATTTAAATAATTATTCTTTTAAGTAAAAATGATAGATACTTTTTCGAAAAGAATGCAAAATAAAGCTTTTCAGTTTTTGTTTATTTAAAAAAAATTTACCATATTTCTAGAAAATAATGGCCGTCGCAAAATATTTATTCAAAAGCTACAGTAAGTTTATTAGAAACATTACAGTAAAATAATAACACTACTACTGCTATTCTAGCAATTCTATTCTTATAACAACACTTTAACACTTGATATAGGATTACACACTTTTAGACTTATAGCAACATTGCTGAAAATCCCATTATAACAACTCCCGCAATTGCTATAAGAACATTCTTATAGCAATATTAATCACATTATTCCCATAAAAACATCATTATAACACCTTTAGTGTTTTAAGGGAGTCATATAGAAATCTTATAGCACTAATCTTGATTTTATAACAATAAAATGTTACGTGGGACATTACTGATTTCGGAAAACGGTAAGAGACGAATGTTTTTATTTTTGATAAAATACTTAAATATCAATTTTGAAGTGTAACACATGTGACATAGGTCGTAGGAGTTAAATTGTATAGCCTATAACCTGTTATTTGATAGCATTTGTAAGGTAAAGTGTTAGTTTTTTTTTTTTTTTTTATCATAAATACGTGTACAGTTGTAAACCCATATTAAAGTTATGAACGTGTATATCGATCAAACATTTTTTTAGTATGATTTGACAGTCGATTTTCGTTCATGTACTGCAGTGCAAGTAGTATTAAACCGTCTTAAAGCTTTATATTAGATCTGAATTGTAAATATTTATTGAAGCACTAGCTTTGTAACCCGCCATAAATGACGGAAGCAAAATAAATTCTAGCATTTCTTTCCTTCAGTAGAATTTTCATTTCAAGTTTAAGAAAAATACGTATTTGCTTACTAATTTATCATACCTTTATTTTTGTATCATAACGCTTTTAATTACCATATAAACAGAATATTTTTTGTAGTAAGGTGCAAAATTTTCTATTCCCTAAGGGTCACTTACTCGATCATTTTAGCGACATCCTTTTTACCAACATTGAAAATTAATCGTATAATTCAGAATTAAGTTAATCCTGTTAACATTCAATAACATTCTCTGCGTAAGTTTAGCGTCAAAGTTTATAGCGAACAAATAATATTTTATAATGAGCCACAACTTTGAACGAAAACAATTTTAAAAACAAAAATAAATAAAACTGTAAATATAAAAAAACAATAATATTGTAGGTACACATAATATTTATTTTGATGAATAAAATAAAAACTCGTGTTGGAGAAAAAATTAAAATAAAAAAAATTACTACAAATAAATAGGTATTTACAAAACTGTTCATAACTTGTGAACCAATGATCGGTTATTTAAAATTTCATTTCATTTCAAAAAATTTATTATCGAAGTGCTCATGTTAAAATTCATACATAATTATTATTTATAACATACATTAAAAAGAAGAACAACAATCAATATGTTTTAACCGATACCTATATATATATATACCTACTTACTATATTAAAAAAAATCATCACTCTCTAAGTCTCTACAACATACATTTCTACACATTTGAAGAAAACAAATATACCTAAAAATTATAATATTACAAAGATAAGAAATAAAAAATAATTGTACAAAATTTCATTTAATTTCTTTAAAAATGTATAGGTTGTTATTGTTTTTATGTGTAAATCAGCAGAACTAAAACCTAACCCCATAATATATACTAAATATTATATACGATCATAAATTTATATATCATATAGATATATATATATATTAAAAAGAAAAACAATAAACAAAAAAAATAAAAATAAATAACAATTTTAACTCATCATTTCTGGCTAGAGTATATATATATATATACTTATAGTACTATACAGGTTATGCATACGGTATAGCAAAACTATGATGCTATAATCATTATCATAACAACAAAAAAAAATCAAAAAAAAAAAAAATATGTAGACACATATGCATATTGTGGTATAATTTTAAGTAATAAGAATAACCTTTAAGTGTATTATGTTTTTTTTTTGTGTTAAATGCTGTTTGCCTTTTGGTTATTACACCATATTAAACTATTGATAAAATTTCTATTAGTCCTTCTTATTATAAGTCAAAAAAATTGTTTCTTTTATTTATATTATTATTATTATTAAGACTAACATTAAATTAAAAAAATATATTTCATGCCATGGTATTTTTTACTGTAAAGGTTCAGCATGGTAGACAGGGGTTAAAAAAAGAGTATCAATGTATATGTGTCGGAGTATTCCGTCGGACTTACAAACATCCAGATAAATGCAGAATAATATATATATAATGATATAAAATTATTTTGGAAACAAAGCCTGATAAGCCTGGTAGCTAGTGCTAACTTTTATTGTAATTTTAATTATAGCAAATAAAGTAAGAATAATAATAATAATAATGATATTTTTGATACAAAAAATGTTTAGTTTTAATAGAAAAACAGTGAGTAACACCATCATCACAAATTTCCTGATTGCATTTTTTTTCCGTTTTAGCAATCGAATATTTCAGATTTAGCACGTTTCAGATAAAAAAAAATCATCTATTCCAACAAAGCTTCAAACAGTCTTTCAAATTTAAGCAGAATCGTTCATGTGAACTTAAACATTATACTCTCATCAGATTCAGTCTTATCATGGTTAAATTAACGACTTTGAAACGGTATTCCTAATCGTACCATTTTTTATTGTCACGCTATGAAATTTAATTTGGAAAATTGTTTTACAAAATAGTCTCTTGTCACATAACCACACAATTCATGTTCAATTTATCGCCAATTTTTCGAATATGAAAGTCTACCGTTTTTTTATACTATTTTGGTGTGTTTTTGATTGTGGTTTGATTTATCGACAAATCAAATTTACTTTAACTACTTTATATTTTTTATTTTACAACTAACGATTTTTCGGAAGCAATCAGTCCATCAAATGAAGATTTTTTCCTTTATCATGTTTTGGGTTGCATTGATGTTTTATGAGAGTTATCAAAATTTTATAATCCAACAGAAGTTGTTATGAAGTTCAAATCTAAATTCGAAAAATTTTAATATTTCGTAAACTTTCTATATTTCATAAATTATCATCATTAATCATATCATGCCTGAAGGTCAAATAGGTCCTCATCAAATCTCTTCATAAATGAATAATGAAACTTTTCATATTTGTTTTTTTTTATGTAAATAATTTTTTTTACCTCAAAAGTTCCACTCCGCATTTCTCCGCCCGCAAATCGCTTAATTTCGTTAAAACGAAGAAATAAAAACGGAAATTTTCCATATTTTGTTAAGTTTTGAAAATAGGATGAATTTTAAGATTTCTGTGTTTGTTCCTTTTTTTTTTGTAAACTTTCCAGTAATTTCATGACTTTCTTAAAATCATCACGAATTTGACTAACCCTTTTTAACAACAGCAAAACAAAAAAACACAAATAAAACATGAGACAAATTTTTAAAAAGAAAAATTTTGTTTGCTTTTTTTTGAGAAATCATTGACCTGAGAAAATTTATTTGTTAACAAAAAATTGCATATACACACATTCATATACAAATATACAATATAGTATCTAAATTGATGAACATTCATGAATACCAACGATAAAAAAGATACCAATATTTTTTTTTTTTAAAATCAAATCCTCCTTAAGAAAAGCATAAAAATCAAAATCAAGAAAATCTTAAGGAGTTTTCATTTCATTTGACCATTTTTTTTTTATTTAATAAAAATTTAAATGTTTGTGTATGTGTGTGTGAGAAAATTTAAATACAACAAAAAAAATAATAATACCTAAATTGGAAACATTAAACATTCGATGAACTCAATAAGAATTTGAAATAAAAAAAAAAAATTAAAATTCTGTCAATGAAAATCATGATATGCCAAATTGTAAGTAGGTATATACAGATATATAAATAGGTATTTAATAGTAAGTATCTATATATACATAAGTATAATTATATGTATATTGAAGTCGACATGAACTGATATATATGGAAAATGTGTTGGCATTTTATAATTATAATGATGCGGTGTTATAGAGTCTGGTCCTATAAGTACACATAGTCCCATAAATATAGAGCTAGTACAACCATATAAAATAATATAGATTTTACACATTTTGTAGTTTCTGTATACATAGTACAAAAAGTTCAATTGCTCGAGATTAACTTTGGAAGACTATGTTTTGTAGAATTTACAATTGAATAAATATGAACTGATAGACTTTTGCATATAGTCCCGATCGTACTACCTCTTTTGTTTTTAAACTGTTATTTCTAATTATTTCTTAATGTGTTCTATAGTGTTTTTTTATCAACAAAGTGTGGGCTAGTATTTTACCCTCATCTCTGCTTGACGTAGCACAAAATTATTTTAACGGTTTGTGAAATTGCACTGATTACTGTGATGACCACCGTATCCAAAACTTATGAAAGCCTTCTATCACTATTCACCAAAATTAAGCTCATGTTCAATTGGTCATATAATTTATTTAGGACTACGCCTAATTAAATTGTACGATCAATACTAACATTCAGTTAGAAATACGCCAGAAAAGAAGAAGAAGAAGAAAAAAAAAGGCAAAATTAATGATTAAGCAAAGTTAAAAAAGGATCGAGGTAAAAAAATTGTTTACTAATGAAAAATACTATAGGCTTTATTTTAATCTATAGGACCTCTCTTCACTATGAGACCTCTCTCAAGTAACAAATGTAATATTATTTCACCTAAGTCGATATTTTGTTTATCCAACGAAAATCTAATTCAAGATATTATACTTTTTGAATCTTCGGGTCTACATTCAAAGATTGAATCTATAAGAAATAAGAATATTGATATTTTTTACATTTATTACAAATTGATTTAAATTCCTTAAATCAAAAATAATAAAAAAAAATGTATTTCCATTTCGATTTATTTAAAACGGTTACATACAAAAATATTCAAAAAAATTTATTGCATAATATTGAATGAAAACAACTATCTACACATCTATGTATATATACATTCCACGCACACATTTATACATTTAAATAAAAAGCATCAAAAATTTTAAATGCCTGGATCTGAAAATTTCAATTTTAACACTACACTTTTTTTCTGTACACATCTCGTATTATATTATAAAATTGTTGATGCTATTGTATACATACACACATTCACACACACTGTAATATACAGTGAAGTATATGAACTGAAAACAGAGCAGAAAAACAAAAAACTTCATTGATGACGTCATTCGAATTAGGTCATGAAAATTCGGTCATAGAATTCTAGATGATATTAAAAAAAAAAAGTAAAGTACAAAGGAAAAAAAAAATAAAACAAAGAAATGGAAATTTTCTTTTATAATTTATATTCCTGTTTTTTTTTTTTTTTTTAATTTATAAAAAAAAAATAATTTGTTTTTCCTTTTTTGCATAATTTTAGAATCCTTTAGAGTTTTGTCTTTTTGTTGTTGTTGTTGTTGTTGTTGTAATGTTTTGGAATGTTTTTTATCTAGTAAAAAATGTAAACGACACTGACTTTCATCACACTGACTATTCTGGTTACACACACACACACACACACACACACACAGTGATGAAAGTTACCTCACTCGTATTTACTTTCTCGACCTATTTTACTTCCACCATGGTTCACAGAACATAAAAAAAAAATTGTTTACGATTCAGTTAATTTAGGTAATATTATCCACCTACCTACAAAAATTGCAAATCTACGATTTAGTACACAATCGTACAAAATGATTTAATGGTGATGAAAACTCAAATATGAAAAGTCTAAATATTACAATATTGATGGAAAGTCAACTTCTATAAATAAATATTTTAATTATCTTAAATTTTAATATTCCAATACTTCTATATACATCAACAAATCTGATCATCATAATGTGGAATATCTGGGTAAAATATCGATGTTAATATCTGTCAATGTCAGGACATACTATATACATATACAGTTTTCCAAACAATCAAATCAATCAAAATTTACACATTTCATCAAATTATAGGAAAACGCCATAAATTCCACCTATTCATTGCCTGATTTAAAAATGTGCTCGACACTGTGGTTATACATCAGTAAATGAAAGAATTTGAATTCCCAACCAGTCGCTAACTTATGCAGGAGTGCATACACTTATGCTAAAAAATTTTTTTTTTTTTGCGTGGATTTGTGGGAATCTTCATGGACACAATGAGCCCCGTAGCTTCCGTTTTGTGCCAGATTTTTTCTTCCTAAACCACACCCTCCCATTAAAACTAGTCCGACGGACTAACCATTAATTTGTTTCTATTGTTATTTTCTTAAAGAAAAAGTTTACGAAATTCTATCGTATTAAATCTAGTGGCTTAGTTTTTTTAAGCCTTCTGATATCATTTTAGTTATCCAGCAGTTGAGTGGCCTCAACGTTAACATCACCTTCCAGACGAGCCATATGCTTTGTTGCATATCTTTTTATTTCATTTTCTATGCAAGGAATTTTTAGATCTCTGTGCAAGTCACTGTTGCGAACATACCAGGGGGCGTTTACCATGTTGCGCAAGACTTTATTTCGGAAATTTTGTATACAAAGTACATGTGTTTGTTTGGCACATCCCCATATTTGTATGCCGTACAACCATATCGGTTTGAGTATCTGATTATATAACAAAATCTTGTTATGTATAGGTAATTTAGAATTTCGACCTAAGAGCCAGTACATTTCTCTACATTTATTTTCAAGCTAAAATTTTTTCTTTTTGACGTGCTCTTTCCATCTAAGTTTGACATCTAATGTCATTCTTACATATTTAGCATTGTTTATTTATTGAGCCTCGATGCCATACTCTATCAAAAGCTTGAGCTACATCTAGAAATATGGTAGAACATACTCGCTTTTCTTCTAAAGCTTTTTCTATTATGTCTGTTATTCTATGTATTTGATCGATTGTCGAGTGCTTAGATCTAAAGCCAAATTGATAATTTGGAATAAGAATACTATTTTCTATGATCGGACTCATTCGAATCAATAGCAGTTTTTCAAATAATTTTGAAATTATTGGTAGTAGTGATATTGGTCTGTAGGATTTGATCTCATTTAAGGGCTTACCTGGTTTTGGTATCAAAATTATCTCTGCTATTTTCCACATATTCGGCACATAACATATTCTTATAGCAGCGTTTATAATTCGTGTTAGCATTTGTTCAACCATTTCTCTCTGTGAGAATGGTGATATGACATTTTCTTGCCAATTATTATTTTCTTCAGTGAGATCATCCGAATCTGTCTCGTCTGGACAAAAAATTTCTTCAAGATGATCTGCGAATGTTTCAGCTTTATTTTTATTATCTCTCGCCCATTCACCATTTTTCATTCTGATTGGCGGGATTTGAGAGATCGAGTTTTTGTACTCTTTGTTGCTTTCCACAACGAGTAGTTATTTTCTCTTATAGCTGATAAATTTTTTATATATTTTTAAAATTTTTCATTTTTAAGATCTTTAATTTTTCTTTTAAAATTCTGAGGTAATGTTAAGATTCTGAGTTAATAATGATCATCTTATGCTAAAATGACTTGTACGTTGTACTGTGCCCAATTAAAATAAACAACATCATCTCCGAATTCGGACTCAAAATTGTATATATAATATACATATGTATATTCAAGAGCAAAATATTTCAAATCCTATTAAATCCTTGTAAATGTTGATGACCTAGACAGGTTAACGTACGAAGTCCATATATGAAGCTGATGTAGCGATGTTTGAAGAAATCCACTGCGAAAATCAAAAAGCATCAAATATAATATGTTATTCCTGGTGAAAACATAGAGTGTCAACTTGCCCGTCCACTGTTCTATGTTTTGTGCAGCGTGCAAAAACATATATAACCCCATCGAATTGATCATAATATTATACGGAGGCCGATAACAACTTTAAGGTGGTATAATAAATTTTGTATATATTTTGATTGTATGATCAACGGTGATAGCGATACCAGCCTAAAAATCAAACGTAGAATTATGCTGGCTAACCGAGGCAACTCTAAATTAATAAAAACTGTTAAGATTATAATTTTGCAGTAAAAAGATGAGAATTTACAGGACGCTAATCATTCCAGTAGTTATGCTTAGTTCTAAAAAAAATCACATCTAAGATCGATGACAAGAAAATCCCATCTCGGAAGGATCTGTTGAAATGAAAATTAAGAATAGATGAAAACAAAATATTTAATCCAACACGCTGGGTTATGCAAATAATTAGAGTAACTGCCTTTCAACCAAACCCAGCTAACAATAATTGACTAATTGGTTTTTAAAACATTTAAAGTCTTATAAAGCTCTTATACAAGCTGTATTAGCTAAATTTTAATCTAGTCTTGTAAGGTAAGTCTTATAATTTCTTATAGAGCTAATTTTAAAAGAGCAAAGATTTTTTTATTCACTTTTCGGTAAAATCCTATAAGTTAAATCGAGTAAGCGCTTAAGATACCATATTAATAAGACTTGTAGGCCTATAAAGTTATAGGATTAATTGTCTTGTAATTATAGTCTTATAAGACTTTTATAAGATACGTTATCAGATGTTATTGTCATTGTGGTGATGATATTTGTATAAAATAAAAAAGTACAACTTTTATTTTGAAGTTTAAATATTAAAAAATCTAACTTAAAACGGATATTTTTTTATGGCGAAAATTTAAACGGAGTGGTACTTATTACAGAAATAATGCAAAATATTCTTTAAATTCTGCTCAGCCAAGTTATAGCGAAAACCTTCAACTTATAAAAGACGAGCCATCTACTATTGCAAATCCAATATCTTTTCCAACAACTTTTAACGGTAAATCTATTTTATTTTAAATACAAAGTCAAATTTATATAATATTTGTTTTTAGAAATTGAATACAACGAAGAAGAATGTATTACCTTCATATACAATTACCTTAAGATCCAAGAACCTTGTTGCGAACTCCTATTAAAATAAATGAAATACATAGAATGGGTGAAATGGAGGGATGTTTTGGTATCAAGGACTAAAATTTTGTATCCAACATTTTTTTCACAATATAAACAAGTCAATAGATATCTTAATCAATATTAATTGGAAATTGAACAAGGCTTTATATTATATGCTGAAGAATTTCAAAATCAATGCTTTCTGACAAAATCTTCTGATTAAAGTTTTAGCTTTATTTTACTGAGGAAAAAAATTATTTTTATTAGGTACATTAAGTAGTATTTTCCTGGACAATATTTATTAGGCTACGATCGTTACACATATTTCTGTTTGATAAGGAGATTATATTGTGAAATTTTACCCTTTTTTTAGCTTAGCTGTTTTCTTTTATTTCGGCTCTACGTTTACTGTTTCGTAATTGCACTTTTATGAACTGCACTAAAATTTCATAACTAAAATTATGATCATTACAATGCTGTTATAATAACATTATAAGAGAATTATATTATAATGCGGTTATAAAAGCATTAAAAGAGACTTATAATAATGTTATAAGTACACGAAACAAAAAGTATTTATTAAAAAAAAATAGATGAAATTTAAGAGGCGCGTTTGGACGATGGTGTAGTGGTTGGTCTTTCGCTCAAGATATCACAGTTCGAGTCTCCAGGTAAGTTAATTTCAAATCATGTTAATACATTACTATATAACAAAAAAAAATATCTAATAATAAAAAATTTAATTAGTAATGTAAAAAAAATAATAAAATGTTTGAATAATAAAAAAATTAATATTTTTTTTTTTTAATTTTTGAACAAGTTCTATTATGCACTTATAAAATACTTAAAAAAGCATTAAAAGCGTTTATAAAACCTTTATACAACATGTATAAGCTCTATAATTTTCTCTAAAATAAGCTTGTAACACACATAAAGCGATACTGTAGAAGCTTATAGAGCAAAATTATAAGCCTTGAAGACTTATAAGAAGTTCTTTAAGCGCTTATTAGGTCTTTATTAGATCTAAATTGCTGGCTGTTAAACGTCAAAGGTTCAAAATAAATACTCACAAAATATTGTAGTAAAATATGTAATAAAAACTTGCAATACTAAATTAAGAACGAAAAAGGGGTAAGTACCTATATGTTACTGTTAAGGATATAAAAACAAAAAAAAAATGATTTTGATTGTTTAAAAAAGTGGACTAATAAAATTCGGTTTATTTAAGGTAGAGCTAGTCGATGGTGGATGAATATGCCAAAAATTATTTTTTAAAAAATGTTATAAAATATTCATTATTTTTAATCAGTAAATTGAAAAAAATATGGTACAAATATATTACTATTATTCTTGATAAATGACAGATTTTTAACAGGAGACGTAGCGAAGTTTAAAATAATATAGTTAAATTTTTTCAATTTTCAATTACAAATTTCACTTTAAAATATTACCACAATTGTATATGTTATTTTAGCATATACAATTTTTAATTTATCAAATTGCCGCAATTCACCCATCGACAGAATTAAATTTATTTTCTTTTTAAATCAATTATTATACATATGCGGTTGGTGTCTAAGTTAAATCAATAAAGAAATAAAATATAGTACCAAGGATAAATTGAAATGATCGAAAATAATTACGATTTGTGCACGATTTTTGATTAAACTTCCTCGAATTTGGAGGAGTGGTAATCTTTGCAATAATCTAGTAATCTTTTAAATTTGAAATCAACCTGCTTTGCATATAGGTGTGTGTTTCATTTCAATTTAAATTTCTATCACTCTAAAAACAATAAGCCATTAGCAACTCGTGCAAACTATTCTACACTTATGATAAAAATAAAAAAAATATTTTTTTAGAAATGTTGTTTTAACTTTCTCTAACTTTTTTTTTTCTATATATATACATATATATATTATATATATTTGAACCGTGAACCGGTAATTTTCGGATCTCTACTCGTTTAAATACTATACACTGATGGATGGTAATGCATTTACTCTCATTCAGTGTATTAATTTCAGTTGAATGCATTTTGTACACATTTCTTTTACTTGTACCTGGGTCAGGTTTTGTAAAATGAAAATGGAACAAAAAATTGGTAAAAAAAAAAAACATTTTTTTTTATTACATTTTCTGAGATTTTCTTTTTTACCAATCAAAAAAAAAAGTTGATGGGCACATAATGTACAAAACGTAATAAAATATTTTCATATTAAATTTATATAAAAAAGAGGATAATTTTTCATTTTTTAAATAAAATAAAAAAATAAAAACAAAAAATAAAAAAATCAAAAGAAAAATTTCCGTCTATAAATGTTAAGTAGTTTATTATGATGCATCATAAGGATATAACGATATGTTGTAATTGAATGGTAAAAAGGATGAAATTGGGTTAAAAACATTTTTCTTTTTTTTCGTATTAAATGAATTTTAAAAATATTTTTATTAAAATGTAATTAAAAATTGATGATTTGCAAATTAAATAATACATGTATAAATATACGTATTTAAATATATAAGTATATACAGGGTGTTAAATTAATAAGTACACCGCTATATAACGTTATTTATATAGCATTAGGAGGTAAAATTTGTGTATGGATTTGATATATTAACTTTAACGGACATGGGCTGGACTCATCAATATCTTACATGTGTGCTGGTCATAAGGGGCTTCTTTCCAGTTTGAAGATACAAAAATTTCTGCTAATACTTCATCCCTACAATGAATATTTTGGAAATAAATGTCATTACGTGTTATAACATATGACATTACAACATACAAAACACGGGGGGTGACTTTTTTCTTTGTCAACAAATAAACTTATATCTGCAATTATAAATAAAAAGGAGTTCTGATTCTGTTTAAAATAAAAAAGAGATGAGATCAAACAATCATTTAGCAATTTATTAGTCTTTCTTAACACGCAATATTACTATGACTTATTAATAATAATAATTGTAGAATCTGTGATGGTCTGGATACTCATCAAGAGGACATCAAACATATTTTTTGCGATAGTTACGATTTAACAAAAATTAGACTAAACCAGTGTGGGAAGTATATGTGTTTAGCAACGTAACTGAAAACAGCTACAAAGCTGCTCGGAGAATGGATAATGGTCTAGTACGCCTTATAAAGTAAATGAAGAGAATCGCTATTAGCCTACAGGTCGACGGATAGCTGTAGCTTGAACTTTTTTTTGACAAAGAAAATAAATCACACAATTGGGATCGTTGCACTATAGTAGATGCGCTAAATCCCCTACAAAAAATTAACAACACTTTAATAAACTCTAACGAATCACTTAATGTATCAATTCACTCATTTAGACCAACATCCTGTATATACATACATATATATATAATTTGTTTTTTCTATTTTTTTTTTTTGGAATTGATATAATTAAAAAAAAATATTAAACTGAAAGTGACAAGTACGAAAGTGATGAGTTTTAAAAATATGAATTATACATAATTGAATTTTGAATATTGGATTCCGAAAAGGATTAAAATTAACTGAAAAAAAAAAATAAAAACATTTTCATTTTTTTTTTTTTTTTGAATATTATTATGGTCAAAAAATCATTAATAATATTTAAAACAAAAATTCATCTCATCTCATTTAAATATGTCGGATTTTATTGAAACAAATACTAAATTACGTAATAACGGGAAACAAAATAAGCTTTAAACAAACCAGAGAATTGACAGAATAATTTGGAATATACACGATTATATTAATAAATCAATCAAAATGCTTAAAAATCTTAATCGCATTACAATATTATTCTCAATTTTAACACTTAACCATTTTTTACGTTTCGCACTAAGATTTTTATCGTGAAATGATCCACTTAAACTTCCACCTTCCACCATTCCCACCGTCTTGAACTTATTGACTTACAGTAATTTTTTCTGATCGTTGGATAATTGCAAACGTCTCTTTTATACACCAGATACTTACGGGCAAAACATTAGCCTCCATAATTACAATTTTTTTGGTTGAAAGAATCAATCGGAGAATAATCTCAGGAGCACCGAGATCTTCTACATTCCATTTCATTGTATAGAATGTAGCAGATTTGATCCAATTACTGGAATGCTACGTGAAGTAAATTATAATTCAAACTCTTTTGACCGCCACGCAAGCGTTGGGACAGTTAATCTAATTGCGTAATAATGTACGTAATGCTAATCAGCTAAATTAATTTTTGTCGCTTTTAAGGGGTAAAATAGTACAAACTTTATTTTTATTTTTGAATAAATTATTACTCTTTTTGAAATGTGCTTTTAAGCAGAACTTGCGTGGAGTTACAGAAATCTATATTTCTGCTGCCCTATATTTTATTCTAGAGGATTCTGCAGGAGATGTTGTATCGCTAAATTAATGTTAAAATATGCTGCAAGTCATTATCTTTCTATTGAACATATAACTGAATATATATATATATTTAATAGATCAACAGATATAACGGTTTTTATACAAAAACATCAAAACAACAAGGATACTTTCAAATGTCCTTTTCGTCCTTAAAGGATAAGATATGCTCTTAAAAATATGTATTTTTGGAAAGCTAGCAATTCCACCTTTGCTTGGGATATGGTCTTTAGGTCCTACGCCAATAGAATATCTCCCTCAGAAGAGCCTTATTCTATTACAGTGCGGTTTTAACCTTTTTTACAGTGCGGCTTTCTTTTTTTTTATGTTCTTGACAGTAACTTAGATAGAATCACCTTTTTGTGCTTAATTAAGTACGGTACTGCAATTTTACACTACAATATCTACAATATTTCGAGTATTTATTTATCAAATTACTGGCTTATCAACTCATTAAATGTGGAAAACTACTACTATTGTCAGGATTCTATTTAAGCCTTCTTAAATAGAATAGCTCCATTTTATTTAAGTTGTTACCAGATTATACTCTCAATTATTTTTTGTCATTTATTATATCCCAATGACAAAGGGTACTGGACCAGGTCGAAAAACCGATAAATAATTTTTTTGCTTCATCAGGAATCGAACCTGGGACCATTCAGTTGAAAGGCAGGCACTCTACCTACTGCGCCACCCAGCGTGTATTTATCATATACACGCTGGGTGTATATCTTATATCATAAGATCTGTCTAATAGCTCAATCGCCTTAAGATTGCTATGTCGAGTCAATCGATTTTCGTGTTTAATGGCATAGTCATTAATTACCTATTTTTATATTTTTAGATCTCTGTAAATATCTTTGTTTGAATCATAGCGATATGCATTCGTGATAGTTGTTAAAAAATTTATTTTGGCAGCGCTGTATAATTAATTGTTTTTGTGAATCCCCACAGTTGGACACCGTAAGTCCATATATAGTTTTAATTATATACTTTTATATAAAATTACAACTTGGAGTATAAGTGAAGCTAAGACTAGTCTCCCTATAAGCCATCAGTGTCCCTATCAGTCTGATTTTCTTTTTGATTTACAGTGAGTTTTTGTTTAACGCGATGTTTTCAGTTAAGACACGAGTCAAGGTGTAGTCCAAGATATATATTACTGTTTCCGCTTTTGACACCTGAATATAATTTATATATATATACAATGTTGTAATGTTTTTCGTCTTAATGCGTAAGTAATTAGAACCGATTTTTGTTCAATCAATGTAATTTTCGAATTGTTTACTTTATATGTCTTTGCAAATTGCATACAGCCATTATCATCTGCAAATACTGCAATTTCGACTTGTGGTGTTATTGGGATGTATAAAATAAGTATAGAATGGGTCCTAGAGTGCTTCTTCTAGGAAAATCTACTGGTATTCGGTATAAATTGGATCTTGCTTGTTCATGTGTGTTACTCTGTTCTTATTTGAAATGTAAGACTTCATGATCTTGCAAATATTTCCTGGCTGGGTTTTGCGTATTTGAGACCTTCATACTCTTTTGAATGCTTGTAAAGCCCTCTTTTGAATGCTTATAAGCACCCGTAAAGATTCTCAATTGATATTTCTTTGTTATTGTTTTTCTTTTTTAAATTCTATATAATTGAAATTAACTTAATATGTTCATGTAGTTTAAGTTTTTGTATACTGTATTTAACAGTATATTGTTTTATATATTCTACCAACAATTTGTTTTTTTATTATTTTATCTAACAGAACCGTGTTCTGCAAACTTCACAAAACGATGATGAAAAATTTCACAAAAATATAGCAAATTTTCGTCTCTAATAGACTACTAATACGCTTGCTCTAAGCATTAAATCTGACAAGAGTAAAGATGATTACAATTCTAGACCACCTCATGATAATATACACAAAAAATAAAAACATAATAATCAAATTTCATCTACGGTATCTCCCACTAACACAAAAAAAAAAAAATTCCCATAAGAGAATTAAGTAAAAAAAAAAAATTACAATTCAATCCCAAAGGATTAATGTTGGAGGTGATACGAGATTGTGTACACAAAAGAAGATCATAATTCTTTTTAATTTCAATTTTATTCTCAAAATTATAAATTACACTTAAGACTTTTCCACAGCAAAAATAGTTTCAAAATAATTTTTCTTATTTATAAAAAAATATTATGAGATTTAAAGGACATTACAATTTCTTATTTTCTAATTTTAAATTTCAGTTTTTCTTTTCTTGTTTTTTTTTTTTTTTTTTTTGTGATTGTATTGAAATAATAATTTCACTAAATTTTGTAAAACTTTTCGACAAATAATTCTACAAATTAAAATGTCATTTAATATCAAAAATTATTTCTATTTAAAGTTTTTTAGTACATAACTTGTAAAGTCCTAAAAAAAAAAAAACACAAAAACAAAAACAAAAAAAGAAATAAACAAAAATTTTGCCAGGACCCGAAGATAAGAGAATATGTACATTACATATATAGAAAAAAAAACTAATAATATTCTAAAGAAACTGAAAATTTGTAAAATGGAAAGAAAAAGATAAAAATGCATTGAATCTAATAAAAAAAAAAAAAATAATAATAAAAATAAGATAAATTCAAAACGAAATTCAAACACACACGCAAACACGAATGAATTCAAGAATTTTTGTTTGTGTTTTTATTGTTGTTTTATTCTTGTTGTATCTTTGAAAACAACATTAATTTATCAAGTTGATTTCCACTAGCTAACTTTAATATATATATATATATATATATATATACCAGTATACTATAGAGTTTCCGATGGTAACCAATGTTCAGAATATCGTACTTATGCCGATGATTGTTGAAAAATGTTGGGAAAACAAAATAAAATCAAAAACGAATGAAACGAAATAACTAATGATATACTCACAAATTTCGAGTTAAAAATTACTTAATTAACAAATTTTCTATTTAAAAAATTTCCACTTAAAATTTCCATTATAGATTTTCATTTATAATTTCCACTCAAATTATTTTTCAACTCTATGACGAAGAAGCGAAATGTTCTTATTAGATGGGAATTTTTACATCTAAAATATTTTATTTGAACTATAAGAGTGATAGTTAAGGTCTCATGGGAAAATAAAATATAGTCAAAAAGTCTAGCTTTAATAGCAGTTATAAGATAGAAATTTGGAGATATTTTGCTATAGAGATGAAAATTATATCTGAAAGTGTATCTAACTGTCATCAGGATAAGACCATCTACAAATAATGTTGCTACATTCACCATTTTTAAATTTGAAAAACCATGTGGTGAAATTATGTTTTATTACAAAGAGATGACAAAAATTCATTTAGATACTAAAAATTAATAAAATGTAGGACCTACAAAAAAATCAAAAATGAATAATTAATTTCTAAAAAATATATTTTTCATACCATAATTTTTAAATAATAAAAAAATGCTTAAATGTCACAATGTGTTGGATGAATGATACAATATTTACTGATATTTCGAAAGCCTTCGACAAACGAAATCACTTTAAACTACTCTCAAATGTTAGGTATCGTATCTGTGGTCAGAACCATGCAGAGCTGAGAGGTGACAAATAAAAAATATGAGGCCTCTTGTTTGTGTAAAAAGACAAATTTACATGTACTTTTATTATTTTTAATTTATTTAAACAAAATGAAATTAATAAGTACAAATAAGCTTTTTGAGCTTTATAGTGTTAGCAAAATATTTTATAACAATTGAAAAGTCAATGAATTTCGCGCAATGTCCGAATTTATATGTAAAATTGATAGCTCATTCAACCCTTCTTGGCTCATTACAGATCTGTTAAAATTTTTAAACCTTTTCAACACGCTCAAACTACATTCCGCTAAAGCAACGGAGGCGAGTAGACTTAAAAATATTCTTGAAGCTGTTGATATATTGGGAAATGTTTAGCAGCAACTTCGCTAGAAATGAAGATGATTCTATATCAAAGTTTAATTCAAAAATACTTTTTAAGTGCATATTTTTTGCGCTCGTATTTATTGCCTCGTCTAATAAAGTTTGAAAAGTCCAAAGGAATCCAAAAATCTGGCAAATTTTGCGTAAAAACTCAAAGCGACGTGTCAAACCTGAAATACGCGAATCAATAATGTATATAAAAACATTAACTCTATATTGTTCTTCAGCATCAAACTGTGACGTAATATGATGAATTAATTAAAAATCAGTTAACATTTTGGGGAGTACGGCAATCTCTTTTGAACTTAAGAGTAATCTGTCCCACTCTTCACGTTTTATGGATGAAGCAATAAGATTGTTAATATTTTCCATTTCGACGTCAAGTGTTGCATTGCGTGCTTCAATAATTTTTTTTTTTTTTTCCAGATAGTAGTAAATCATCGAAAGAGGCTTCAGGGACTACCTATTACCGGGGAAGGCAGTTTGAAGGACTGTGGGATTTTAACCCACTAAAAACTCCTATCATTATTGCAACATTAAAACTAGTCTTATAGACTAACCATTAATTTACATTTAACTCAAAGAAACTAAGATACCTTTGATCTACCAAAATCCAATAAGGTTTTAATAGATAAAAGTTTTTAACCTAACTCAAGTGGTCTTGTTCGTTTTAGTCGCTTCACAAAGTTTTGATTGTCAATTAAGCTAGAAGCTTCGGTATTGACATGTTAGATCAGACGAGTTTTATGCCGTGCAGCGCATTTCATTATTTCGTCATTATTTCGCTTCAATAATTAAATTAGTTTTTTGTAATAACGTTAATATTTCAAGGCATATTGTTGCCAAAAGAATGTGCTTTTGAATGTGTCCAAATATTGAAAAATTGACTGAAGTTCGCTACGTGCGTGCGGTGGAAGATTTAGTTACTTATACTCCTCTAAAGTAGCCAGAATATTTGACTGACTATTGAAAATTGATTTAACAGCATCAATTCGAGCAGACCATCTTGTTTTTGATATTGTATGAAGTGACACAGCTATATATTTCTTTAAAATCTCCCACTTTCTAGGACTGCTGCTAAAAAAATTATACATCTGTTGATTAAAATAAATTTATTATTAAACTCCAAATAATATTTCAACTTAATTTTTCCGCATCTACTGTAACCAAATTAGGAAATCAATGGAGGCCCTTCTTTCACAACTCGGGGCCTGAGCCAAATGGCCCTCATGGCTCACCCTCTGTTATGGCCTGTCTATGGTACTGTATGTTAGAATGACTACAGTTTTATTTACTTTATCGTAGACTTCCCGTAAAAATATCAAATATTGAATCATTTTCGTTTATAGCTACATCCGGTTTCCCACCAAAGAATATATATGGAGCCCTTGCTTTTTCTCTTATTTATAAATGATAGTAGTTGTAATGTTAATAGTTCTATTTGCAATTACTAGATTTTTATACTGTGATTGTATTGGGCTCCAAAATGATTTTACTAAATTTTACGAATTAATGTGTACTTCAAACGTCTCATTTTGAATTTTGATAAATGGATAAAGTTATGAGTTTTGACAAAACTCAAAATTTCATTAAACCAATGGATACTGTTCTTCAAATTAAGGATTTGGGAGCCATTATTGATAATAAATTACCTTTTAATCCTCATATATTGGCTAAATAATATCCAAAGCTTTGACTATATGCTTGGATTTATCAAGAGAAATTCACAACAATTCTCTGATCCATATATATACATTCAAAAGCTTATATATATTGAAATAAAGTTCGTCCAATTTTTAAGTAGGCTACGCCTATCTCCGGATAACATCACATATATATAGAATCGAATCGAGTAACGAATTTTTCCAAAAAAAAAACGAATCTGTCTCCGTGAATTCAATTAGCAAATTCATACTATAAGTGTAACCACTTATTGCTAAAATGTAAACTGATTGATATTCATACTACTGTCCTTCTATTTTACAATTATATATGTGATATTTATGCACCCCGTATCAAATGGTAACTTTCTATACTTGTAATTATAACAGAACTATTTATGTTTGTAACAACCAATAGTTAATTCCCGACTATCATTCAATAAATTGTCACTAGGTATACTAGAAATATCTTCAGAAAAGAAATCAACAAATTTTTCTCGTAAAAAATTAATTTAAATTGTATTAAATATTTATTCTAATTATCTGACTGCTGACTTTACAATTAATCCGTACTCACCACAGTTATCCTTCATAAATCTGGCAGGCTCAAAGTATTATATAGGTGCATGTTCCATTATTAATTCCTTTCCATATAATGCTACAAAAAATCACTTGAAGGTTAATTAACATGTTATCAGAGGTTTTTTAATATATCTAAAATTTACTCTAACCATTTCCTTTTATATTAAATTTATTTATTAGTCTTTCTAATGGAGCTTAAAGCTAATAAAAATTAAAACTTTTAGGTATGTTTCACTAATTTTAATTACTTAATATCTAAATCAATTCCGGTTACTACACCATTATCAGAAAAAGATTAAAGCTCAATACATAGTTTACATAAGAAGACAGTAACAACAAAAAGGATGGACGCACCATTCAACTCAACACATTACAATTGGATTTAAAGAAAAACTAGTATTCGCCAGCTCCAATAAATTCGAGGAAGTTTGATAAAAAATCGTACTCAAAAACTGTTTTCAATTATTAATCCTTTGTAATATAATTTATTTTTTTATTGATTTATCTTAGACAACAACCGCAACGAAATAATATTTCCATTATTTATCCTTTGTAATATATTTTATTTTTTTATTGATTTATCTTAGACAACAACCGCATACGAAATAATTTTTGAATTATTTATCCTTTGTAAAATATTTTATTTTTTTATTGATATATCTTAGACAACAACCGCATACGAAATATATTTTCAATTATTTATTCTTGGTTATATATTACAATTTTTTATTGATTTATCTTAAACAACAACCGCATACGAAATATATTTTCAATTATTTATTCTTGGTAATATATTTTAGTTTTTTATTTATTTATCTTAGACAACAACCGCAACGAAATAATATTTCCATTATTTATCCTTTGTAATATATTTTATTTTTTTATTGATTTATCTTAGACAACAATCGCATACGAAATAATTTATTTCAAACAAAAAAAATGTAAATTTATTCTGGCTATGGATTCGTTGCGTCAATTTAATAAATTATAATTTTTGTATGTTAAAATTATTTATGATGCATGGGGTGAAATTTGAAATTGAAATCTCAAATTTAAAATTACGAAAATTTCAATAAATATTTAATTTCCCTACACCTCTTATTACCTCCCTACACCTCTGTCAATTATTATGAGAATCTGTTACTACGAAATTGTTCAAATATTTGTATCGTACTTTTTTTTATTTACATGATAACATGCAAAAGTCAGAACAAAATTAGGAAAGCCGATTCCAAGTAAAATGAAGTCTAAAAGAAAAGAATAGAGAAAGAGAAATAAAGAGAAACAACTTCAAGACAAAATATTGAAAATAAATTAAAAAACAAAAATTAAAACAACAAAAAAATTTATCTGCCACTGAGAAAACATTTAAATATGATAAATTACGTGGTTAACCACGAATATTCTAGCTACAATAATAAAAAAGAAATCCCAAAACATCTTAATTTATTCTTTAGAGTTCCCCCCCTTCCAACGTTTTGCTTTTTCATAATGTTGTATTAAGGATTTCACTTTTTAAAAGTGATGTTTTGCTAATACATACCAACCCCCTTCACTCAAACCTCCTTATAACAAGTGTTTGCTTGTTTCAACTATCATAAAACTTCCTACAGCATAGAGAACCCCACTCTATGTATACCAACATATAGTTGTATTAGTTGTGTCCCAGTTACTTATTTATGCACTGCGTATTGTCAGTTGACTGCTATATTCTTTATCATTGTTGAAGAAAACCAAAAATAGAAAAATGAATGAAAGGAAAAAATTATTTTTTGGCCATGTTCCAAGAATCAGTTTTTTAAGATTTTGATTTTGCTTCTTTTTTTATTGTTTTTTTTTTTATAGAAAAACTGCAACAAAAAACCATCCTAAAAATTTATATACCAAATATTTTTTTTTTTTTGTTCAATACTACTAATAAGAGTCCTTAAACTTCTGATAGGTTAGGTGATACTACATTCTTTAAAGGCGATATGAATTTAAGTTTATTTTTTTTTTTGTTTTTTTTGCCTTCAAATATTTATTTTTGAATTTTGAATCTTTTTGATATGTTTTTATTCAGTTCAAGTATAAACAGTTCAAGTGAATTATCATTTTATAGGTTCGTTTCGAATTTATATATTCAACTTGAGATTAATTATATATCATTTTTATAATATGAAAATAAAATTGTATACTGAAATTGTAAAATTCTGAAGTTTGTATTTGTTTCTAATATTTGTACTGGAATATAGATGAGCATCTACAGTGTTAAGAGGTATCTAATTGTCAACAAGAACTTGAATGAAAAATTTAGAGTATGCAGAAAACGTATAGTCTTACTTTCACACATCTATATAGAGATATGTAACAGAAATTGAGAATATTGAACAATATTTTGTGTAATAACGAAAAGTTAAAAAACTAATATAAGATCAATTGATACAGGGGCTGGGTAGAAAATTCTGAAGACAATATTTTAAAGTCAAAGTCCGCTAAGTTGAAATCGGCAGAGACAAAACTACCAAATGTATAATTCTAGTAAACAAAATCTTCAAAGGCTAAATCCACTAAGACTAAGTTATCAAATTTGGTTGGGTAGGAATTTGTCAAGATAAAATTGCAAAGCTAAAATCCCCTAAATTTAAATCGACAAAGACAATAGCCCTAAATGCAAAATTAGCAAAAACAAAATTATAAGACCAACTTTCGAAAATCTGGAAAAAGAATAAATTTATTTTTTTCGTATTTTTGACTATTACTCTGTTTTATATATATCTAGTTGATGTTAGCACTTGATCAGAGGAATTAAAATTACTTTTTCCTCCTCTAATTGCAGTTTTGATAATGTGAAATCAATAAATAAACAAAAATACGTAAACAAATATTTATTTAGGAATCAAGTCATATGTCAAAATTTATGTCTAAATTCAACTGACTGAATGTCAACGAAAATTGAGATAAGCTGACATCTATTGTTAAGCACTGTAAATACATAGCAAACTTCGAATAAAGTTACAAAATCGAATTCGAAACAATTTACACACCGAAAACTAGAACACAAAGCAAATTTAAATTTAACTATATTGAAACAAGCACAATTGAAAAAATTATTGATAACTTAAAAAATTCAAAGTCATCTGGAATATGTGAAATTACAGCAGATCTAGTGAAATTATGTAAGAATGAATTAGCGTTGTCACTAGCGCAACTTATTAATAGTTCATTTAAACAAGGAGAAATGCCTAATTATTTAAAAGTAAACAAAATTGTACCAATTTACAAAAACAATGGTAATGTAGAGGAAATTACAAATTTTAGACCAATATCAATATCAACCATTTTTACTAAAATCATAGAATTTTGTGTTAATAATCAACTAGTGAAATATCTCCAAACAGAGAATTTGACAAATAGATTTCAATATGGTTTTAAACAAAAATCGAACACTAATAGTGCCATATTTGATGTTATATCACCAATACAGCATGAGATAGGGTACAATAAAAAAGCATCAATAGTTTTCTTCGATCTCACTAAAGCGTTTGACTCAGTTGACAGAACACTTCTAATGCGATTACTATTTAAACATGGAATTATGGGAAAAGAACACAAATGGTTTGAAAATTATCTAGAAAACAGGCAACAATTTACGGTCGGAAAAGAGTTAAAAAGTGACATAAAAAATTTAGACTATATCGAGTTATTCAAGGCAGCTCTTTAGGGCCTACGCTATTCTCATGTTATATTAGCAGTTTTTCCACTATAGCAATTAGTGGAAAAGCATTCTTATATGCCGATGATTTGGCAATAGTATATTCTGCAGAAAGTTTTGCACAACTTGAAAATAACATCAATGATGACATGAATAAAATACATAGTTGAATGTGCTTGCACAAATTGACTGTCAATATAGAGAAAACAAAATATATGCTTGTAAAAACAAAGGAACAAAACTCAACAATCACTATAAAATATAGCAATTGTGTCATAAGTCAAACTCTGACCTACAAATATCTTGGAATTATACTGGATTCAGAACTTAACTGGAAGGAACAAATTTCAAGTCAGATAACCAAAGGTCGTAGAATTGCAGGAATATGTTTAGAAGAATAAATTGTAGTATACTTTATGAACTAAAACGAACTATCTGTTTTAGTTTATTCCATAGTATATTTACGTATCGCATTATGATTTGGGGAAATACTACTAAGCAAAATCTTACAACAATGCAAAGAGTACAAAACAAAGCAATTAAAAATTTATTCGGTTTAAATATTAGAACATCAACAAATAAAATTCACAAAAATTAACAATATTCTCCCTTTAAACCTTTACATAGATAAAATGCTAGCGACACAAACACATAGAACACTCAATCAGTCAATCAATACAAATACTGTACTAACTATAAATCACGAAATACACCAATATAATACGAGATCAGCAAATCTAATACACACAAACCGAGTACCGACGGGATTCAAACACGACTCTGTTTACAACAAAGCCGTGAAAGTCTACAACAGTTTACCAAATGAAATAAAAAATTATAATCATAATAAACCTTTTAAAATATCTATAAATAACTATTATAATAACCTATTATGAAATTTACAATAATTATTATTATATTATTATATCAAGCATTCATGTTGACGTCATTGCGTTATATAAAAAAAAAAAATTACTTATGTATCATAGCTTTCTTTTATTTTGAAATATTAATTAAACATTGTTTCTTCTATTGGTTACATTCTTAAATACTTTTCTTTTAATTGAATTAATAATATTTCAAAAATATAAATATGTAAATAAATATACTCTACATGAGCAGATTTTTCCTCAGATTGCTCCTTTTGAGAAAAATAAATAAAATAAATAAATAATGGAAATCCATCGAACAACCAATGCCCGCCCTTTCGCAATGAAAATCCCGATATGGTTCAAGTTCGGTTATGGAAATTTGTTTATAGTTGAAACATCTCGATTGTGGAATCACGTCCCAATCGAAGATTTTCCAATGAAAAAAGGTTTTTTTTATTTATGATTTACAGAGATTTAAGACGAATATTAACACTAGGTACGCTAGTACTCAAAGTATATTATAATTTTAGTTATAATATAACAAAAAATAAAGTCATTTGTTCCATTCCTTAAATCTGTATACCTAACGGTATATTTCAATTTTAATAAGTCCCAGTTATCCAATTACTAAAGAACTTAGTTTTGACGATTTTTTCTTTAATAATTTTATTTTTGTAGATTATGTCTTTGAAAACTTTATCTTACTGATTATTTTATCCCTATAGTGGTTTTATCCGCCCCACAGGTTACAGCATAAGAATAAGACAAAAGAATACAGAACAGAGATTAAAAAAACTTAAATATGAGCACATCAATAAGATTAAACACAACAAATCAAGAACAACTTTGTCAATAAATCTGCGTCAACAATAAAGAAAAATTAGGATTATGCTAAGTAGACTATCATCATCATCATTGTCCTGTAATCACATTCGTAGGACATTAGTTGACTATGGACTATGAAACTTTCCATATCTAAACAGAGGCATAAAAATAAGAGTATGTAAAACCTGTGTAAACTTATAGTTCTACTTTATGAAAGTAAAAATCATCCAAACATTTACAAATAAATGAAATATGAAATATCTTTGTTCATTTACAAAATAAAAGACTACAGCCATACAAACTAAGGGTTATATAAATTAAACATACACTTGTACTCTCCTACTTGTCGAAATTCGAGAAAGATTGATAAAAAAAAAATCGTACTCAATTTCATTATGAATTGTTTTCCACCACTTCAATTTATCAAATAAAGGATACTATATTTTATTTTTTTAATAATTTATCTTAGACAACAACCGCATACGCATAATAATTTATTTAAAAAGAAAAATTAAATCTAAATTTACTTCTGGCGATGGGTGACCTCCGCCAATTTGATATAAATTGAAAATTTAGTGCTAAAATTACTTGTATGAATGGGGTGGAATTTTAAATTGAAATTTCTAGTTGAAAATTCAAAAAAAAAAAAAAAAAAAAATAATTAAATTCGCTACATCTCCTCTTAAATATAATTTTAGTTTAAAAGAATAATAATGAAAATCGATTGTGAAATGGTTCAGATATTTTGTACCGTACTCTCTCGTACAATTTACAGATTAAATAAATGATTTCGAAGAAGAATATAAACAATTGTTCGACAAGCCCTACAAATGAGTCTTGAGGATAAAAAGAAATGTAAAACTACCATAAAAAAACTAAATATAATCTGTAAACATCAGTATAGCACAACATGGACTTAAATAAAACAAATAAAATTCGATGGACAAACCTAGTAAAAATCCTTTACACTCAATCACTCAAAAGCAGAGAAAGCAGCAAAAATATGTACAACTTAACTGTAATAACAGTTTTAAAATAGTAATTTGCAAATATAAAGTCGTACTGAATAAGAGAAGACAAAAAAAATAATTTTCTAATCGATATTAGAGAACAAATAAACAGGCCCATGCCTGAGTATATGGCCGCCTGAGTACCAATGTATTTTGGCCGTTTCCAAGATAAAAAATAGAAAAATAAGTATTTTTTAATTAGAAAATAAAATTTATGCATCAAGTTCGCATTTTTAATTTTTATTTATATTAATATTATGTACATTATAATGTATATTAAATTAAAAATAAATTCTACGCGATTTTTGCGTATCATAGTCTTCAATCGCTCCATGTATATTTAAAGAACCAGCAATTTAATTTTCAATTGCGATAACTGAAAGTTTGCTGAGGCGTTCTTGCATCATTAATGTTCTCAATTAATTTTTTATTGTGTTGAGTTTTGAAAAACTTCGCTATCCAGATGCAACAGTTACAGGTATTGTTAGTAAAAGTTTTAAACTTGTAGCTACATTTGGGAAAGAAATTGCCAAGTTGTGCATATATAAATATTTTAATAAATTTTCGGGTTGCTTTATATCTTTTATGATAATTTTCAAAGAAAGCCATTCTTCACCACTAATATCATATGATTCATCACCATCTTTAAATTTATTATGGAGATCGAAACAACTTTTTTTTATATCCTCATGTTCCAACAAAGTTATTTAGAAATCCAAAAGTTTGTTCAAAATATGATAGAGATTGAAATCTGGTAAGCGATGAAATAGTTGTATCTGGTATTATATAGAAAAACATAATTTTGAAATTTTCTTTTGGACTAAATTAAATATTTTCATCTCCTTCATAGTCAAATTGTTTACGATGACGTCGGCGACGTACGCAAACATCAGCTGGAAATTCTGGTGCAGTCTCAACTTTTTCACACAGTTCATCAGAAAGCTTCAAATAGTTTTCGATACTTTCATCATTTCTGATATTTTTAAAAAAATTCAAAACCTCACTAATTTATTCAGCACATGAACTGCTATGCCAAGAAACTTTCTGCATTATTTTACTAATAATATCTACTTTCACCAAGATTTCATGCCATAATATTGTTGAACAAACAAATTTATAAGATTTAATTTTCATTGACAAACATTCAGCTTCATGTCGAGATATTGGTGTTGAACTATTTTCAACTATTTCAATTTCGGCTGTCATAAATTTCACCTAATTAATTTCGAAGTGGTCTAATAGCTTTTATTCTTGCTTCCCATTGAGTTTCACTAACTTGCTAAAGATATAAAATTTTTTTTTTTAATTTGTCATATAAATGGAGAACTAGAAAAAAGATTGTATATTGCTGATACATTACAAAAAAAAACAAATGTTGTAAATGAAACTTTAGTAGCATCATTAATGACCAAATTTAATGTATGCGCGTCCCATGGCATAAACAAAGCTCGTGGATAATTGTCCAAAATTCTTTTTTTCATTCCATTATATTTTCCGGACATATTGGAGCCATTATCGTATACCTATATATATATATGTATAATATATATATATATATATCTTAACTATAGCCACACATATAGTTAATATTTAATTGAAGATTTTTTAATTGTTTTATTAAGAAGTCATAAAAAAGTTCTACAGTATTTTTTTCAGAAAAGCCAATGAAATTTTCTCTTACTTCAACTTCATCATTTTGAATATGTACATACCTGAAAATCATTGTGATTTGCTCAGCATGTCCAGCATTCGGCGTACAGTCCAAAACGACTGAAAAATATTTTGCCTCTTGTATTGATGTTAAAATATATTTTCTAATGGTTTGCAAAGATAGTAATTATTTAATTTTGGAAGCGGTTCCCCATATAATGTGGCATGTGGATCTTTAAAGAGATTAATTTTTATACACGATTATAATGTGGTCCGCTATTATATCATCAAATTGTCCTATCATTTCAATTGATTTTAAAAAATTTCCATTATTTTTTTCATACAATTTGTATGAACCGCCTTTAAAAGCTAAACCCTGTTCTGTAAGAAATTGTACCACAGATATCATACGTTCGACAATTTGATACCATTGTTTTTTCTCGGCGTTATAGTATCGTTACATTTTCTTATCAATTGTACATTTTTTTTAAAAATTTCATTCCAAATTTTTCCATTTGGTGCAATTTTCAATATGCAGCGATCTTTTTTCATGGCGAGATAAGTTTGCAGAAGTATGATGCCAATCATTAAAGTCTTCATTAACTAGTTTTATTTCTTGTTTTCCAAATATTTTACAACAGAAGCAAAATATGTATAAATAAATCTTTGAAAATGATTTTCCCATATCATTATTCGGATATATTAATTGCCACATTTTGAATGGACGGCACAAAGCTAGTTTTTATATAAAATTTTAATTAACTAATTTTTTTTTACAAATCCATTAAACAATTTTTTAAAATATTTTCCTTGTAGATTTAGCCGTCTTTTAATTTGGCCGCCAATGAACGTTAGCCACGCACGGCCCTGCAAATAAAATTAATAAAGTGATAATGGTCCACTAACAAACAAAAACAAACATCATGAAAGATGAAAACTTTAAAATATAAATAAAAATATTTATAAACTTTAATAATAATAATAATACCTTTATTTGTACTGTACATTCATTTATATACATATGAGACGGTATAAGTCTCTACAATTGTATACTCTTTATATGAATAGAAAATATAACAAAATATAACAAGCAAAGCTCAAAATCAAGCATGAAAATGATCTGTAACCCATATCAAAAAAATTACTTAACTCAAAATGACAATTATAAAACTGACCAAAGTATAGCTTGGCTGAAGTCCATTATTAATTTTCGAAATAATTACGCAAATCTACTAACAAATTTTGAAAATATTTTGAACACTTTGCGATCCCATATTGTCTAATCATATATAGTACTCAAAGTACCTCTTCTAATATTTTTTCAAATTAAAAATATATTACCAGAAAATAAATTTATAAAAAAAAAACTCTTATCCTATAGTGGTCTCCATTACAATACTCAAGATAATAATTTAAAAACTCAAATAATATACATTTTGCAAATAATAATCCCAAAAATAAGGTCTACTTTAAAACGGAAATTACATCTCTAAAAATATTTTATATTAAAGGTAAACACAAAAAAATAATCAGAAACATGAGGTATTTTTACACGTCTAGTACACAAGAAATAATGTTTCAGTCAATAGAAAAAAAAAAAATTTTGTAATTTAGAGGACCATTAGACCAATATTGTTTCAGATTTACTTTTTTTTTCCTAACTTTCAATTCTAAGTACAGGGTATTGAATTAATGTTTTAAACTTGAAACCGAATGAAGTTCAATTTGAAAATCAATTTGTTAAACCAAAATTAACCAAATGAAACTGAATGTCTGAATATTTTTCTTCTTTTTTTGTATCCCGTCGTATTCCCGTTCGTTCCGATGCAATTCAAGTTTAATCAAAATTGACAACACCAAGAAAAGCGACCCCATGATTGATCTTTATTGAACTTTGACTATAAAGTCTTTTGATTTAATGACATGATAATTGACTTCGCTTTACCTTATTAAAATCTCGAATTTAATCGTACGAATAAATTTGATTCCGTGGTATTACAATGAATCGTTTTAGTCTAAATTACTTGATTAATTAATAACTTACTAATATACCTATCTATAGCTTAGCTACGGTGCTATATCTGTGTTTTTTTTATGTTTTTCATATCTATTAATAGCCAAAACTTCGGTTGGAGAAACTTCTATATTTCTGTACCGTTGGCCAAGAAGAAGGAAATAATTTAAAAATATAGGATAAAGAGATAGAAAAAAGACCAGACCGGTAGTTGCGAACTTATGTTGTTCACTTTGACTTTTTTCATATCAAACAAGTAAAAACTTGGCATTCTGGGGAATCTCTGAACTCTGAAGTGAAATGTGATTCCATACACTAAGAGAAATAATATGTTTATCGAATGGTTGCGAGAAATATATTATGGTTACTTTGAACTTATTATGTTAGATATAGTTGAAACAAACATTTGATATATGTTAATGAAGAATATAACTATAGTTGATAGAAACATATTATATTTGTCTTCATAACATTATAGTTAATCGAAATATATACCTACGTTGTAATAAATTATGGTTGCTACAACTATATTTAAAAAAAATATAAACCAACTATAAATTATATTGTTTACAAAAATATTATGGTTGTGGATATCATAATATGGTTAAGAAGCTCATAATCCAGTAGTTGTAACAAACATATTTTGGTTAAATAAATCATATTATAGTTGTTTTACAAATGTTTGTAGTAATATAAATCATATTTATGATTGAAGCAATCATATTATAGTTGCCTTATGATTAAAGTAATCATAGTAATCATAATAATGATTGAAACAATCATCTCATATAGTTGAAGTAATCATATTATGTTTGACGTTAAAATAAAATCCTTCAAAAATAAAAATTCACTGTAATTTTCAATCTACTGTTGCTCTTTACGAAGTCAAAACGTGTTTATACATGCAAGCGTAGTATAAAAATTCTCAGCTAATTGATATAACTATCTAGATTGGTAAGTGTTTGCATAAATTTTCTCATAACGTTTTATAAACTAACCATTCATTTTTCTCTTGATTTTAACAGACAATGAAGTACCTTATAAGAAACTGGGTAAAATCTTTGCAGTGGAAACATTTCAACATAAGTTCAAATAATGTATTTGAGAAATACCAAAAAATAATTAATAACCAAAATTAAGACGAAGTAAAGGTTGGTTAAATAATGATTATTTAATAATTTGTTTAAATCAAAAACTTACTTATTTTTATGGCAATTTAATACAACAGTTAAGGCTTTCCTTAGAGTCTCTTATCAAATGCTATAATATAAGTACTTTTTAATTTTAAGGATAATCTTAACTATTAAATATTTTTATTTTTTTTATTTCTTACAGTTAAATATAAAAATTATCAATTGTGATTTAAAGAAAGAAGCAACAATTTAACCAAATATTTATTAGAACTCATTGGAATTCATTCGTTGCAAATATATGTATGTTTTAAACCATCATTTTATAATTGACAGAAAAATATAATCCTATAGAAATTAAATATATATATATTGTGTTGTGTTATTATTTTAAGTATAATATTATCTTTACCTTAATTATATAAATTTTTGTTTCAATCAAAAATAATGTTGCTGCAACAATAATTAAAGTTTGTGAGAATAATATTATTATTGAACCTTCTAGAATAATTATGTTTGGTGTAAACATAAATATTTTTCATTCTACTTTTTTATATTTATTTTTAATTTATTAATATTATAGTTGAAAACAAAATATCGTGTTGTAGAAAGCAACTATAATAAGTATTACTCCAAACATAATTATTTTTGTTTCAATTATAAATAATATTGCTGCAAACATATGTGAGGACTATAAATTATTTTTGTTGCAACCATATTATATTTCATTCGACAATATAAGAAACTGTTTAGCTTTATATAAAATCCATAGTTACATGATGTAATATGGTTAATGTTACTATATTTTCCAAACATTGTTCTTTAATTTTATAGTTGAGCCAAACATATTATTTTGCTCAGTTTAGCAAGAGAAATTTGGTATAAGTGTTTGTTGTTGTAGGGTTGTTAGTAAAGATGGTTACTAAAGATGGTAATAGACCTATAAGATTTAGTCTAATATTCTTCTATTTCCAAGACATTACTTTTACATTACATTTCCAAGACATTTCCAAGACATTAACCAGTACTTCTATTTCTCAGACATAACTATAGTTTGGCATTCTGTTAGAGTATATTAAATTTAACCTTAAAATAAAAATTCCAGAGCCAACTCAGGCCTTCATTTTTCAACCATATGATGTATAAATTTCTAATTTGTTGTTGCTAACTACCTAATCTAGACTAAATGTATATAAGTAAATGAAAATGCATAATCCGGGCGATTAGATTTAAGTGGGACATATTGACCAATGCTAATATTCTTTACAAACCCATTTTCTCTAAGAATATTCGACTAAATTATAATTAGAAAGAATTATTAAACTAAATGTTAAATTCTAAAAAAGTTTTATTTATAATTTATTTATGTCGTCAAAATAATTTAACTAAAACAAGCCTGCCTGAGAAACGAAAAAACTTTTAATAATACGTGGAATGCTTTTTACATGCTGTCCTTCCCCCTCTCCCACTTAATGGGCTTGTGGCTCGACCAATGAGCAACGGGCTTACAAAAAGCATCACAATCAAGTGCACTCAAAGATGCACGTGTTCCATTGTTTTTAGTTATAATATCCTGATTATATCTAATATAACAAAAAATTAAATCTATCTGTCTCTTTCTTTTTTTTTTTTAAATCTCATTTTCTTTTTAATTTCGTTGCAAATTTCCTGTTTTGTAAACTATTTTTTTAAATATTATTTTTTTTTTTTTTTTTGTAAATTTTCCGGCTTTTAAAATAATTTCAAATTGATAAGGTAATTAGATTTGCTCATGTAATATGCCGATGGCCTATTATACGATATAATATTTATACTCATATAAATATGTAAGTATGTATGTATGTGTACAACTGAACAATTTTATAAACAGAACATACATTTCTCGTACTTTCTTCATGGTCATTTCCAGGTTATAATTTTGTGACTGAAAATCTAAAATTGGTTTTTAGTCATCATCATCACTTTTTTGTGAAACTCAAACTACAACTGAAATACTCATATGTAATTGGTCACAGGTTATACCTTAAATTTATAAATACAAAAAGGATTGAAAATTAGTTTTGTATAAATTTTCCAACATGAATTTTTTGCTTTCCATTTTTTTTTGTTTTTTTTTTTTTATTGTTTTGATGTATTTAAAAATTTTTTCAAAAATAGATCTATGGATGACAATTTGGGTCAGTGAATTTTGAACTTTGAATTTTTATCTTAGATAAATTTAAAAACCGAAAATTTCATTATAGAATTTACTAGTATGTACCTATTATTGATTATGTATACAGTGGATAGGAGAAGTGGGTGGGGTGACCTTTTCATAGTTGATACTGTGATATAATTTCCTATTTTCTATTCTTAGAATCCAGTTTAAATTTGAGAAAAGGAAAAGTTATAAAAAAAAAAAACATTATTTTAAGAGCAGGTAGAAAAATGTTTAAAACAAAATTTTAATTTAAATTTTTTCCTTAGAATACAATGTCTATTTACTGTTCTTTGTAGAATTATAGGTTTACCATGATTTAAAAATTATGTGGATAATTTTTTTCTTTTCAGAAATTTGAAAATAGCCAAAAAGTTTTAATTTAAGAAGTCTATAATAAAACAGATTTTTAAAATAGGTAAAGCTGTAAAATTATACAAAAAAAAATTTAATATATGAAAAAAGAAAATGTTTAAGATTTACTTTAAATCCTACTTGTAAGTCATAAATACGAATAAAGTATTTAAAAACAATTCAAAAGTTCAGTAAAAATTTTAAAATTTGACTGAAAAATTTTTATTTCACTTTTTCTAACCCAAGTGAGAGTATATCTGGTCAAAGAAGTTGTGTATCAGGGGTTTAACATGTTTGTTCCCAAAAAAAACTTATTAGAAATAAAAAGAATAGAGCCTGGAATGTACATTTACAAAATAAAGATGGCATTTCTTATTTTAATTTCGTAAATTTGTATCTTATCGCTTTTCAATCTTTATTAAATTTTAAATACAATGCCTACATAAGTAAAATAGCTTCCGAAATAAGGACGAATTCTAAGTTGTTTTGGCGACTTGTTAATTCTAAAAGAAAAACAGATCAATATCCCAATTATATGACATTTAAAAATCAAATATCTAATGATGCAAATGAAATATCTAACTACTTTAGAGAATTTTTTAGAAGTAATTATTTTTCTTCAACCTTTACAGTTAATGAAGCAAATTTCACTCATTTAGAAACCTTTTCAAGCATACCACTTGAATCAATATGCTTTACACGAAGCAATGTTCAGATTTACTTAAGAAAACTTGCTAAGAATACAGTTCCAGGCCTGGACGGTCTGCCAGAAATCATATTAAAAAACTGCGCAGATTCTTTATCTTCACCTATTTCGTTTCTATTCAATAAATCTTTAATTTCTGGGGTATTCCCAAATTTTTGGAAAAAGTCCTTCATAAGACCAGTTCACAAAAAGGATTTAAAGATTAATGTTTCAAATTATAGACCTATTGCCAAACTATCGAGTTTACCTAAATTGTTTGAACTTATGGTATTTAATACGATCTATAATTACAGTTCATCATTTTTGGTAAATGAACAACATGGCTTTGTAAAAAAAAGATAAGCTGTAACAAATCTTATAGAATCAGCTTCAACTTTTTTGAAAACTATGGAAGCAGGTAAGCAAACAGATGTGGTTTACACTGACCTTAGTAAGGCTTTTGATCTCTTACCACATAGTGTGATTCTCTTCAAACTTAAAAAAATATGGTTTTCCGTATTTTCTAATTAAATGGATTGACTCTTACCTTAGTAATAGTCAATCCATTACAGTGTTCTTTTCAGAACAGAAACTTTGGCGTCTTTCTTTGCTAATTCTGGAGTGCCACAAGGGAGTCACCTCGGACCACTGTTATTTATTATTTCGATAAATGATGTCACTAAAATTATCCAGAGCAGTGGTATAAAAATTTACGCCGACGACATGAAAATTTTTAAAGATATTAGTTCAAATAACGACTCCATTTCTCTTCAAAAAGACTTAAACAATTTTATGAAATGGTGTAATTATAATGGTTGATTTTTAAACGCGCTCTACAAACCCTATGTGTAATAATTATACCTTTGATGGTTCTATAATTAGACGAATCATCGAATTTAATGATCTTGACGTGACTTTTGATTCCAAACTTACATTTAACATACATATTAATAAGAGCATTAACAAAGCAAACTCAACGCTTGGTTTTATAAAAAGGTGGTCTAAGGAAATTGATGATCCTCATGTTACTAAATCGTTATTCATGACATTAGTCAGACCAATTCTTGAATATGCTAACCAAGTTTGGTCCCCTTTTTATCGCCAACACATTAATAGAATAGAAAGTATTCATAAAAATTTTCTTAGGTTTGCATTAAGAGCTTTGAATTGGAATAATCTCTTAATATTGCCCCCCTACATTGAACGTCTTAAGCTGTTTAATATGAATACTTTAGAAAGTAGGAGAACTGTGTTAGGTATTGTTTTTATAACCTAAGTACTAAATAAACACATTGATTCACGTTATATTGATAACATTTTAAGAAATACAATTAACACAAGAGCACGATTTAAGCATGTAAACATATTTTCTATAACATTTCACAGGACTAACTACGGAAAATATGAGCCTATTAACAGAATGCTGGTAAACACAAACCAATACAACACAACAATAAATTTTGATATGAGTAAAGATGTTGTAAAAAAATCCTTATTTTAAGTAATTTCCTAATTTTATTAAGAATTTTGTGTAAACTGATTGTATAATTTTTATAATCTCTATTTTAAATTACTATTGTATTCGTTTTATATTTTATTATTGTAAAATGATTTTATTGTAAATTTTAATATTGTAATTTGTAAACACTCGAACTAAGTAAGAATAAATAAATAAATAAATTGTAGGTATATTTTGACATCGTAAATGATTCAACACAGAGTTGAATACAACGTCGACATGATCTTAAATGTATCTACAAAAGCTCAAAAAAGCTTGAGTCATTGACTCCATGATTACAATTGTTGTTGACAATGTCTCGGCAACTAGTTTGATAGGTATTCGGGTTTATAAAAAATTTGAAAAATCCAATGTTGTACAGTTTAATAAAAACTTTCTGTTCGTTTTTCTTCATCACAAATGAATTAAAACACAATGAATGTCTCAGAAAACTCTCATTATACAATGTTGCCAACTTATTTTATTGGATAACATCGACAATATATGTTTTTTTACATTATATCAGGTTAAAGTTTCCTTTGCGATGTCACCGATACATACTAATTGTCAGGAAATATTTTTTTAACTGTCCGTGATCACGTATAGACTAGACATTGCTATCATGATTGTCCATTGTCCAAAAAATTTTTTTTTTATTTTGTTTACAATTTATAATGCCTTAACCTACAAAAAATTTTAAAAACTGGTTTTGATTACTTTTTATGTAATTATTTATTATGTTTGAATATAAAACTCAACCTACCTTAATCTAACTTAATCTACAAAAACTATTTATTAGGCTTTGTCTTTTGACAATAAGAGATTCTAGCTGTTGTTTAGCCACCAAAACTCTCGTTTTGTAAATGTATCTTCAAGGAATGCACATGTCGTATTTCATTAAGTCTCTGTTAATATTGCCAAGAGTAAATTCTATTTTTTTATTCGTAGCCCGTCTATTAAAATGAAATAATATAAGGACGAAATTTTGGCTTTGGATATAGCCTTTGCTATCTAGATAAATAAAGTATTCGGGTGCTATAAAACCCGTTTTTAATGTGCTTTGTTATGGTAAAATACATGGGATATTGGACCATTTTCAGAGGTTTGTTGATCTCTATTGAAATGATTCCTAATCAATTTTATAATAAAATTGTCAATCCTGTTTATTTTAGATTCATTATAAATATATCTATTTGAATAATAATGGATATATCCAGTTTCAGGCTTACGGGATTTGTTTATGCAAACCCTAATGTATTTTCATTCAAATTTGCGTAATTGTTCCATTAGGCTACCACTGATATTGTACCAGATAGGAGTTGCGTACGTTAGAGTAGTTCTTATTAGTGTTCGATATAGGCTATCACTTTAATTCTTGTTTGTACAGTTTTATTGTAAAATAGTTTTTTGGAGGCCATGAATGCTTTGTTACCTTTTAAGACGGCGTTTTTAACTTAATCTGCAAATTTCAGGTTTTGATTAAGAAGCACTCCCAAATACTTTACAGTTTTTTTATTTTTTATTTGTGTGTTATTTGTTGTTTTTATCGTAAAGCTTTTTCAGTTTTTTTTTATGTTATAGTTTAGATTACTGTAGTTTAGATTACTGTATGGATTGTTTCGCATTTATTAAGATTTATTTTTAAAAGCAATATTTTGCAGTAATCAACGGTTATGTCAAACATTTTCTGTACTTTATTTTGTACCATTTCTACAGCGTTACAGGCTGAGTAAAAAATTATATCGTCTGCAAAGGCTAATGTATAATTTATTCCTTTTATTCTGTCTAATAATTCTAATAGCTGTATCAAGTAGATTGAGAAAAGGATGGGTGAATTAAACGTTCCCTGTTGGAGTCCTTTTTTAATTGCAAAAATTTTTATTTTTATATCTGGAAAATTGGCTATATAGAATTTGTTATTGTTGATTAAATTATCTATTAAGTTAATTAGAGGTTTTGGGAATCCTAGTTTTAATAATTTATATATCAATCCATCTATCCAAACACTGTTGAAGACCTTTTCCAGATCGATCAGGCAGGCTCCTACGGCAAATTTTTTATTAATGTTCCAACAGATATCTGACGTGAGTTTATTTATAGCATTTACGGTGCTATGTTTGTGTCTGAAACCGAACTGATTTTCTGGCATTATGTTGTTAGTATTTACAAATTTATTTATCATGTCGTTGATTAGCATTTCATAAACTTATATTGGGTAACAAACTAATTGTTCTTGCTTCTTGCTAATTGCTTGGGTCTGTTGGTTCTTTTCCAGGTTTTTTGAACATAATAACTTTCGCTATCTTCCAGTTATTGGGGAAATAGTTATTATTCAGTGCGTTATTAAATATTATTACATATTGTAGTATCATTTTTGGTGTCCAAAAATAAATAACTATGGAATTCACAGTAACGACATCTATTGTACATTGCTCAATTGAATTACAATTGTTATCCATACTCTCATATAGACATTCGTCTTACATTTTACAAAAATCAGAACACAAAACAATAAAACTACCAGATTACTAATAAACAGGAAAAACATCATGACAGTTGAAAAGATTATTTGAAAAAATGGCTTAGTAAAATGTTTGAATGTATTACAACTATCATGCTATATGCTAGTAACTCTCATTTGGCTAGTAACTCTAATTGCAACTGTCATGTAAAGACTCTCACTAAAGTATAAATTAGTAAAAATTGCACATGGCTATGGCTGCTCATGGCTGCTCTACAGCCTTCAATATATTTCTCGGCCGCAAAATATACTACAATACTATACATACAGAATATTTCACATCACATAATATTCTCCTAATAAATATACAAAGCCACAAATTTGTGAACAATATTAGTGGCAATACACATAGCAATTTCATAATGTTGACGAAATCAAGACTCACCTCGAACTGCAGTACCAAAGATGATGATGCTAATAAAAAGATGATGATGCTAATGATAACTATTAATTGACAGTCTACTGAACTCAAAACATTGTTGATAACTACATGTTTCCAAAATTTAATTTGATTTCAAATTGTATTCGTATTAATTTAAAATTTATAATTTGTAAACTACCATAAATTCGTAAATTATTAAAAAAAAAAAATTTAACTATCATTCAAATTTTTGTGATTTAAGTAATAACCACAAACGCGCATTACAATAACTTTTGCAATAAAAAAAAACAATTTTTTTTTTATATTTAAAATGTGGTTTATTTTTTAATGATACAAACATGACCAATAATAACGGCATGTCGACATGCTATAAGACATAACGATAACTGTTACTTTTACATGTTTGGATTTAAGGTCATAAATCATTTCAGGCATTCAGTTTTTTTTTATTCGTTTTTTTGTTATTTTTTTTTTTTAAATTATAAACGTCCAAAACCCTGGACACGTATCGAGTTCACAATACTCTGTAGGAATATTTTATTACATTTAAGGAAATTTTCTTTTTTTATTTTCATTCTGAATGCAAATAAGATCATAAAAAATGTATATATATATATATATATATATGTATTATGTATGTAAAAATCCTGTAAAAAAAAACAAAACAACAACAACAATTGCACTATACACTGTTGACCTCTGGCATATTAAACCTTAAATGATACATAGGCAAACACATATACAATCACATATAAATAATGTAATATATTTATGTACGTACATGAACGTTTTGAAGTATCGAAGTTGAAATTTTAATAAAAAACAATTCATTAGTTTCATTTTTTTTTTTGTTAAAATATACATTTTCGAACATTATTCATATTTTTGCTCATATAATACCACTACATATCCAAACCAAATTCACAAAATATCCAAAGACAAATATCAAACGACTTTATTCATTTTTAAGCTAAATTTTCGTACCTCTATTCATTGTAACGAAAAATCAAACAAAAAAAAAAGTTATAAATATTTCCATTGTTGGGAAATAAAGTGAAGAAGAAACCGTTCAGAAATTCATTCTGTCAAAAATAGTGTTTTTGTTTTTCTATATGGCCAAAATAATGAGAACAGCAGAATCTTAGTCAGATACCCGTAAAAGAAAAGCATATAAGAATAGAACAAAAAAAAAAAATAAATAAAGAAAACAAGAAATGAATAAAAAATATAAAAGAATAGAATTACTAACTTACCCCTTAATAGACACTAAGTTGTATTCGTACGCTACACGAAATTTGAGGAGTTTTGATAAAAAATCGTACTCAATTTCATTATGAATCATTTAAATTTATTTTTGGCACTATATAATTTTTTTTAATTATCTTAGACAACAACCGCATAGGTAATAATTTATTTTATTCTGAACTTCGGTGAATTGAATTTGGGGAATGTAATGTATGTTTATACTTGTACATGGGATGAACTTTTAAATTGAAATTTTGTAATTGAATTGAAAAAATTTTAAAAACTATTTAATTTCGTCTCCTACGTCTCCTTTTAAATATCTATCATTTAACATAATAATAATGAAAATCGGTTGGGAAATGGTTCAGATATTTGTACGGTACTTTTTTCAATTTACAAATTAAATATTAACACATAAGATGCCACAGTACTCCATAGTTTAAAGATTCACTTAATTATAGAATTTGTATATTTCACAGTTCTAGTCTGAACCACTTCTAATTGTAGTTTGAACCACATAAATCTAGGCCAGAAATTTGTGAGAAAGGGCTGTTCTACGAGTATTACATTTGAATATTTCAGGCCTAAGTATTATTATATCCATAGCAATGGTCCAACAGATATTAAAACTGAATGACTGCTTCTGCATTTTGAATTGTATTTAGCAATGGTAGGTGTTTTGTAAAATCTCCATTAATTAATAATTTAAAAGTTTCGGTTTTGTGCTTTTACACTTTGTTTAAGTAGTGGACGGTGCTGTGGTGAAGTGCATCACCCCAAGTCGTCTTCGAAAAAATGGTTTTATGTTTTGTATATTAAAAAAAGGTTGAATGATGTTTACATGTTTATAGTTTTTACTTTTACTGTAGGCCAAAAATGTGGGCTTGCCATAAAAAATTTTTATTTTTATCAATTCGAAGAATTTTTTAGTCTTTGAATTATTCAATATTTACATAACAATTAACACAAAATGATTGAATGTGGAGTTGAATATAGAGAATTACTGTTATATTACAATAAATTTCTTTGCTTACAAATTATACTTCAGTAATATGGTATTTGAACCTGCACTCCATTATTTGATTTGATTTATTCTATAAAAGAGTGCTACTTGGCTACCTGTTTCTTTTACTCCTACTTTTATTACTAAATACATCAAAGCTTAAAATTTTGTTAATATTTTTATTAAATAAATAATTATTTATTTACGTTATCACATTTTATGAGCATCTAGAGATAATTTTTGTTTTTTTTTGCAATGGTTTTTTAAAAGAAATACTTTTTTTTTTTAAGTGTTTTGTACATATATTATTACCATCACTCTAATATGAATTAAATAAGCAAAAAAGTTAATTTATAAAACAAAAAAAATAAAAACAATGAACGTCCTTGCAATGCATCTTTTATAGCAGCAGATAACGGTAATTTCACTTTAATTTTTTTATTCAACATTTGTTTTTTGAATTTATTTTCTTTTTTGTTTTGTTATTATTATTTTTTTTTTTTTTTACTTTGTTTTGAAAATTTTAAGTACATATTTGCTTAATGGATTAAATGTGTTGGAGTGGTTAGAGTATAAAAACTTTGGAAGAATTGAAGAGTGTTGTTGTCATTGTTGTTGTTTTTTAATTTTCGTTTTTTTTTTGTTTTTATTTTATTTTATTGCAACGTCGTTTTAAATTCATACATGAGAAATTGTATTGATTTTTTTTTATTTGCTGTTCGGTAATAGAATTTAGTGAACAACACTTTCTTTGAACAACTAAAATATTTTAATGCAATTTTATTTATATGTAATTTATAAAAATTGTATTTGAGTATTATAGTATATACTATATATTATATACATATATACATATAAATTAATGATAATGGCCTTCAATTTCAATATAACAATTATCATAGTTGATTATTAATTATATCAACCAACACATAAAACTATAAGAATAGCTACTATTGTTATTATAAGAATGTCAAATGGTTTCTACAAACCAAAAATATTTTACAAATAAAAATTCAATAAAAAAGGCCCACATTTCGAAAGGGAAAAGGACCTATAAAGTTGGCCTACAGATTTATCTGTAGAATCAACTGTTAAAATAAATAAATAAATAAATAAAAATTCAATTACATAAAATTCATTTCATTAAATATCAGAGCTATCCCAAACACCGATTTGCTATCTGTGCTACAGTACATTGGCGCCTCGAAATAATTGGCGCCAAATAAAAATAAAAATTTAAACTGCATGATAATTCAATGTAATGAGAGTGCTCAAACACAAAACACAATGGACGTTTTTCGTGTGGTGCTAATTTCGAATTATTTGTAATTTGATATGATTGGAAATGCATGATAAACAATTTTTTCATATTCAGATTGTAGACGAACGGAAAACGTTTGTTGAAAGGTTTAAAGAAAGAGAAGAAAATGTTAATTACTGAATGGTCAAATTTTGTTTCATTCTTTTTATTCTTCTTGTTCTTTATATTTTGTTTTAAAATTTATTCCAATTTTTAATTATGAAGTGGTGGCAATCCTTCCACATCAAGTGAACCCTAGAACTCAACAGAATAATTTGCTAATTACGTCGGCTCGATTCATAACACTAAACTACCTCAACAGTAGCTCTTTCGTAAGATATCCCGTAAATTGAATTCATATTTTTCCAGTTCAATATTTCATATATTCACTTATTGACTGATGGTTTGACAAATACCTGAACCAGTCAGAATTTTGGAAGACAGTGTATCACATGTATTTATTTTATTTATATACTGCATTTGACTAGATTTTTTATTTAACTGCATATGCTAGATACTGGATATGATAAATATTTTTGCCAAGAGGCGCCACCAATCCTCCTTTGGTGCAGAGAGAGTTTTTAAGCTCTTAATAAAAAATTCAGCGATATATCATGATTTGGAGTATAATTGATCAAAGGTACTGCACCAGCTATCCAACTTTTGGGTTTCAATTAATCAGTAACTGAAATATTTCCGTTAATACAGAATATTTAGCTAAATCATTTTTATGTGTGGTTGCTGTGGGATACAAAACAAAACATATCACCTTTTCCCAGAATATTTACCTAAAACAATTTGAAATATGAAAATAAAAATTAAATAAATAGACTGTGTTAATATAATCTAATAGACAAACGTACCTGTTTTTAAACAGTCACCTAAATGAAAAACAAAAATCTTGGTGAAGTCAAAACGTGGAAAAGTGGAAAACCAAACCTAATTTCTACAAAATTTCAGTTTGCATAATTCATCATTGTCCTGTAACATAGGGTAGTAGCAATGGAGTCTAGTTGGCGACCCAAATATAAGTTCATTCCTAACTTCTCTTGGACATCGGCGTGTAGTCGGAGCATCGGTTCTCTGTTTTATAGATACTTCGTAGGTGTGAACACATGCTCAGCAGAAATGAAAACGCTGCTTCCTCCTCTTAAACAATTCCAACGCGAAACAAGCTGCAATTGCTCACCCCTACACTGTGGATATCCCAAAATGGCATAAAGTAGGTTATGGAGGTTCGTTCATAGTTCGCACTTCAAGAATCTGGAATCATATTCCTCCCAATATGTTTCCACATTCAATTTACAATTTGCAAAAGTTTAAAGAAAATATTAATATCTTCATTCTTCAACTTCCAATTACTAATCTATCCCCCTTTTTTTCTTCCTAATTTATTCTATCCTACCCTCTCCCAACCAAGCGTCACGTAAGTGTAACGCTTTGACTGTTTGTAAAAAAAAAAAAAATGAGGTGATGATGCGTTTTATGGTCATTGTTTCCAACTTATGCCACTTAGCCGCTTTCATCTTATTTTCCCACTCTCATATTCACATGGTGACCCCAGATAACTCTAACTAACAATCGGGTTCGAATGCTGATGTAGCAAGATGGGTAGGGAGAAAGGGGAAGCATGGAGTGTATATAGCACCGACGAAGGTAGCAAGTAAAGACAGAATATCTATGTCCGGAACTGAGCCACATTCACATTTTGGATTAAAATTATTTTCCGAAACCATGTATCACGTATCCACGTCTGCACCTCCTCGTTAGAGTGTGGTTGCAAATGGCGTATGTGTTAATAATGAGGGGACTGTAAAAAGATGGATCTGACCATGATGGACGTACCTGTAAAGTTTGAGCTTATGGTTTTATCAACCTCATATCATTGGATTAACCAATTGATAGCATTTCATAAAACATGATAACAAGTGGTACGTTCCCAAGAGGTAATCGTGATCAAATCAAGTTGAATCTTCCTACAGCCTCGGTTGTAATAATTAAAAAACGGCATATTTCATATCAACATCGATATAACAGCATCATATTTACATAGTTAGATGTTCTTTAATACTTTGCAAACTACAAAGCAGTTATTTTTAGTATAAATTTTACACCTTCATTTTCGAAAAACTCCATCTTAATTTCTTTTTTATTTGGTATTTTCAATTAAAAAAATAAATTACAAGCAAAACGAAAATTTAATAAAATTTTTATTATTAATATTTCATTTTTTTTTTTTGTTTTCATTTCTCAAATATTTATTAAAATAAATTCAATTTAAAGTTTAAGCTAAACACATTAACTGTTCTGAAAATAAAAATGAATATGTAATAGAAAGTTTTGTACATTTTTTTTTTTTCCTTTAATTTTGAAATTATTAAAATTTTGAACAAAAAACTAAATAAAAATATTTTATTTTTCTTAAAATCATATTTTCATAAATTTAGGCTTTTAGAAGCTTTTCTTTTCACTCAGCATTTACTAAATTTATTTAAATATTGTACATTTATTCTTTTTTTTTTGTTTGTTTTTGTATTATTGAAGCTAACAAGTGCATCAGTTCTATATAATAATATATATAATATATTTTTTGTTTTTTTTTTCTTTTAATTTTTAATAACATCGAAATTTATTTCATAAAATAATTTGAAAATTTGAAAAAAAAAACTGAAGAAATAAAAATTTAAAATAAAATGGTATAAAAAAATATATTTTAAAAAGTTTAAGTTTAAAACACATCAAGAACAATAAAAAGTGAGTTACTGCATCGAACTTATGTAAAAAATGAGAGTATTTTCATGAAAACGTATAAGATAAAAAGGATGTTGGGTGAGACCAAATTAATAAAAGAATAACGCGATAGTAAGTAATTATGTATTTTGATAACGATTTCAACTTGATCATTATATATTTCGATATTTATAACAAATTGTCAATGAGATTTACTTTTTACAAAATACTTTTTAAGTCTCTGTGCTGACCCATATGGTGTAAAGGTTATATCATCTGACTACTAATCTGGGCAGGTCATGAATGTTTTTTTGAATTTTTATTTTTCTTCTATACAATATAAAAGGCAAAGTTTGTTTTTTTTATATTTCTGAAATTATGCAAAGTTAGTTACAATCAAAAATGAGAACTTACGTAATAATTTATAATACTGTCGGATGACACATTCGAGTATTTGACATACATAACTTAACTCCCAGCACCCATTAAGAATATTTCAAAAACTAAAGGTTTTATAGACCTTAAATTTTAATTTGGATTTCATCTCTGAAAAATAGAGGCTTCATAAGTAAAAACTGATATAATTTCATAAATTTTTAAAATACCGAACAAATAATAGGCTTTAAATGTGCTATCTAGGAGTTGAATACAGAAGTTCTAATGCCTAAAACTAAAGTGCAAAGAACAAGTAAATAAAGCATGTAATATCGGGATGTGTACTCAAAAAGATTCAACCATACAAACATAATTATGGAAACAAACAGGAAGATGAAAAAATATATAACCAGAAGGGTCTACAAAATCAATATAAAAATTTTCAAATATATAATACTAATATAATGTACTTAATGTTAATTCAAGGACATATAAAAAAAATATATGTGACGAGAACGGACATACCCCAAACGAAAATAATTTACCTCATTTTAAAGATGGGCAAGGTACAAATGGCTATTCGTTATAATTGTAAAAACTAATCATCGCAATAAGCAAGTTTAAGTTAAAATGAAATTCTAAAATTTTCTGTGATGTTATCGTGATTTATTAAAACTAAAGATATTAAAAAACAATAATAATAACAACAATAAATTGTGTATGACAATTTACTAAAATCTTTGAAACGAACATCAAAATTTCGTATAAAAAAAGTAACAAACATTTTCATTTTGAAACTGAAAATAAGTACACAAACGTAATTTTATTCAAAAATGTTAACTGGGTAAAAAATAATATAAATTTAAAATTATTATAAGTACAAGTGTTTAAATATATATATGATATTAATAATGGAAATAAAAAATAATAAAATAAAACTAATTAAATTTGTTGAAAAAAAATTTCGAATTTTTTAAAATAAAGAAAATAATATTCAAAAACTAAATTGCAATTTAAATTTCGATAAAATCTTATAATGTCTACATACATACATATATAGAAACTTTCTTGTATTAACTGAATTGATTGATTGATTGATTTGATTTGATTAATTGTTTTATAAACCAAAAACTAATTTATTGAAAATTCTATGAAAATTTCTATATTTTCTTAATTTTTTTTTTGTTTAATAGTAAATAATATTTTCAATTATATATACATACATATATATATATATACATACATATATATATATATATATTCATATGTATATATATATTTATAAATATGTAATAATATTTATTTATATTTTAAAATTAACAAATTTGTGTTTGAATATATATATATGTATATATTTAAACTGATATATAACTGATAAAATAATATATATATATATAGATATGTATATATATGTATATTGTATATATATATATATATATGCATTTTTTTTTAAACTGATCGCCGAAGTCCATTATTCCGAGTTGATAGTACTGAATCTGGATTTTTTAATTCCATTGCTAATTTATATCCGAGTTCTGGGCGTCGATCACGTCCTTCAACCATTGCTTTAACCTGGAAATAATATATAAAATTTAAAAAATTAATTCTTATTTTACATAATTTATAATTAACAAAACAAAATGTTAATTTTTAATTTTGTTATTTCAATAAATTTAATTTAATCTATCAAATTTAATCCTTTCACTACATATGTATTTTTTAATGTATTGAAAACTAATCGAGCTTCCTATACCGATATATTTGTTTTGTAACGTAAAATATTGTAAAAATATGTCGTTTTTTTATTGGATTGTAATTCGGTATAGGTAAAAGAACAAATTTAAATTAAATACCTATATGAAATAAATTAATGTTGAAGTTATGAAGCCTTAATATTTATATACAGTTTCGAAATAGTTTAATTTAGTAAAACCTAAGACACTATCTAGTTCATTATCAATTCTAAAAATTGATTTTTTTAATTCAAACTATAAAATATCTTTATATAAATTTTTAACAGTTGAGAGTAGATCATCCCTACCCAGATAATTTTTTGTTTGTTTCAACGTCTTCAGTAACCACTGAGCCTATTGTGCTGTCTTGTATTTTAAGTAAAATCATAAATATATATTCTTTTAGTCAGCCATTCCCATCAATCGTATAACGAGTTGATATTGAATGTACAGCTTAATTAGGTTAAAATGATCTATGGTCTAAAGTTAAAAGTCTATTACTATAGATGAAAGATTGTTACATTTAATTATACAATATTCATCACCCATTCAGTACGGCAGTTAGTGAAACACCTCCATCTTTGATTAGAAAAATGTTGGAATAAACTAAGCTATGTATATGCTATTAATAGAGAAGTAAAAATCACAAGCTAAAAAGAAGAACAGTTGTTAATTAGTCTCAGTTGTACGTACATTATACAGTAATCTATTTTTAAGAGTGAACGTTTACGATCAAAATAGATAGAATTAGAATTTATTTCACGGAGCATTTTAATGATTAGCTGGAATCTGTCATATTCAGTAGAGTGAATTGTGAAACATCTCTACGGTTCTGAGATTATTCCGATTGGTTTTTTCAACTAAATAATTTGAAATTTCATGGACTAATGTCTAGCCAGAAAGGATCTGGTGAATACAAAATATATCTGCAATTACTCGACGATCACACAATTACTGTAAGTCAATGAGTTTAAGACGAAAGTTGCCATGGACCATTCGATGAAAAATTACTTAAAGCGAAACGTAAAAATGTTCGCTGAACCGATTCAATTCAATTAATATCAGTAATAAAAGTAATGAAGACATATTCAAGAATAGACCTTGCATATATGCATTCTTGCTTGTATCTTTAATTCCATTTGTTTTAGAGGGCATAAGTTTTATAAGAATATTTTTAATTATAGATATAAGTAGGTATAAGTATAAGTTAATATAGTATAACCAGTCTAAGCAAGTGTAAAAACTTAATACGTATATATTTTATATAATTCCTATAATTATTCAATAACTGATATAAATCGATGCTACAGTTCCACAAATATTATAATATGTCTACAGTAAACAACTAATTATAAACAAATTGCCACCTTCTAAATTACTATGCAGAGCTCACATCGGTAGCTCAAATAAAGACACTCATTCACCATTACATAAATTTCTGACTAAATCACTGACCCTCAAAACATTTTAAAGTATAACATTTACACTTACATTTACATTTACATTTACTTCCAAATATATAATTATTTTAAATTACCTCATTTGTATGAACAATAACACCATGACTGCTATTAACTTTCTCTTTTGTGCTTTCAATATCAACTAAATCCACTCCACGACAGCAATCATCTATTAATATAGTTCTGTAACCAGCAGATAATGCATCGACTGCTGTTGCACCTGTTAACAAAAGAAAAAAAAAAAAAAAAAAATATATTATATTTTCTGGAAAATGTATTCAACTGTAATGTAATGAATATTAAAGGATAAGAATAGTGCATAGAATTTTTTTTTTTATACAATTCAACCACATTGCGGATTATTTGGAAAATCTTTACATAAAACAATTTTTTCAAAATAATTTTTATAATTTTCTAAGAATTCAAAGTTTTTGTTTTCTTTTTTCAATAGAGCTACAACTCATAGTGAGCTATTTCTTTATGTACCAGCTGCTGATATTTTATTTTTTTCAATTTTATTTTTATAGTAGGAGTCTATATCATTCTGCATAAATTCATCTATCAATTCGTAAGACTTTTCAGACGAGTCTTTGCCAATTAATTTTTTTTTTTATTTTTAAATAACGTTCAATAAGCAAACCTTTATACTTGTCCAATCATCTAGAAGTCATGTGTATAAGCATGAATGTTATTATGTATATCAGTTTTTATAAAAAAAAAAAAAAAATCACACAATTCGGTATTATACCGTTATATGAAAAGAAATTTTCTACAATAAATTTATTTGCGAAATTAATTTTCCTGTTTTCAAGGAAATAAATACAATACATCAGAAATCTATATATAGATTTAATTGTGCTGTCCAATATAAAAACTTAAATAAGAAAATTATGTACTAAAAGAGTTCTAGATCTTTAATTGGTAACAAAAGATTCAAAAATTAATTTTAATCACATTTTTTTAATTAATATTTTAATAGTAGAGAAAGTGAATGAATGAATGAGCAGGTTTGACATATAATGAAATTTATTAGTTAGCTATCAATTAATTAATAATACTAGAAGATACATATAATAATTTGAACTATCGCCAGGTCGTTTTTTTTTTTTTAAATGTTAAATGTAAAACGGAAATGCACAATTGAAATGTTGTATTTCCGTTTATGACAATTTAAGTACTGGAAAATCAATTTCGATGTTTATTTATCGATATCACCAAAATGTCATGTCAAATCAATTTTTTAATGAATTTTAAACGAAAATAAAATAATTCTCAACAATTATGTATATAACTGTCTGACAAAACATGATCTTCTTAACAAACGATAATATGGATTTAGAGCAAAGACAAAAGGCCTGATTAGCCGTACTTTTATAGTTTAACCGTTTAACTTAATAGTTTTCGTTAAACTCTCGTCAAAATTTAAAGTTACTTAAGGTTAACTAGATTAAGGTAATCAGTGAGACTAGATCCAATGTAAGAATGCTGACATGGTTTATCACAGGTTATGGCCCATTTAACAAGCATCTTGCGATGTCATAGCTTGCAAAAGATATAAATATTTCCAGGAATACACGTTGCCTGATTCTGAAATTGACATCATCAAAGCAATTATAGCGTATATATAGATTTCGAGATGGCAAATTATAGAAAAGATAGTATAAACCAAATTCAGTTTCGAGAATTATTCATAGAAAAAACAAAGACAAGATACTGATGAATATGAACATATATTTACTGATGGGTCTTTCAAAGATCAAGAGGCAGAATTCGTATTCAGACACAAACAAGAAGAACACAAATTTCACCTTCAAAGGCATACCACTATATATGTACGGCTGAACTAAGCGCAATATTTAAAGCACTCGAGTATATTATGAAAAGGGACAACTTTTTAATTTGTACTGACTCCTTGAGTTCTTTAAAAGCTATTCTCAAAATATCAGTACATCCTTTAATACAAAAAATATACAAGCAATGATAAATAAAAATAAAAAAAATATACAATTTATGTGGATTCCAAGTCATATCGGCATCCATGATAACGAGATAGTTAACAGTCTAGCAAAAAGCTCTGTAAACCAACCATACGATAACCATCACCTTATATATTATAAAGATCTTAAAAATATAATAAATAAGGAAATATATCAAAGTGTAGAACAATAATGGATAGAAACGGACGATAGTAACAAACTAAAAAATATCAAACCAAATACGAGACCTTGGAAAAATCTCAATTTACTTAACAGAAGAGAGTCAACCGTGATTACTAGAATAAGAATAGGGCACACTAATTTAACACACAAATTTATATTTGATAATACAACAACACCAAATTGTGCTTGTGGAGCAAACCTTACTATTAGGCATCTGTTCGAGACTTGTATTAGATATTCAAGAGATAGAGATAGATATTTCAAAGAGTGATGATGAAACCAATTATAGAAAAGTAATAAATTTCCTAAAAGCTATTGAACTATACAAAACAATTTAAAACAAAAGATTAAATAAAATCAATTGAATATGTTAAATGAAAAATATTAAATGTTTAAAAAAAAAAAAAAAAAACGGAATAAAATAGAAAATATTTAGTTATAACAACTTCATATAATTAATATATGTATAAGAAAAATTTAAATATTGAATTATTTTATATAGAAAAAAAACAAAAAAAAAAAAAAAAAAAATTAAAATTGTATTATATGAATAATAGAATATGAAATTAGAAAATAATAAAAAAAAAAAAAAAAAATTAAAAAATAATGTAAAGACCTGGCCTGAAAAAACCTATATTGTGTTCAAAGGACACTTAAATAAAGTTATAAAAAAACAAATTATAGTGTTCATCAAGAACATAAACCTACAATTCTGAGATGAACGGGAAAGTACAATTATAGATTTTAAGATGTCACGCTTACATAGAACTAAAGGGTAACTAGCCAACTTAAGATACGCCTGGTAAAACGCCTTCATTTGATTTGACATTTTGAACGAAGAAATACCATTTTGAATTTTATTTATATATATTGATTTTTATCCACAAACCGAATGTCATTTCAGTCAAACAGCATTTTAATTATGATGGTTAATTCGTTTCTCGAAAAAAATTCTGCATTTTTTAATGCAACATTTTCACAGTTCTGCCTTCGAAACCCAGAATTCTACACTATTTTCATTTCACAAACTAACAAAAAAATCTACATTTTTTTTTATGTTGCCTATACTGTTTTTCTATTTAATTATGTTTTTATTAATAAAAATGTCTTCGTCAGATGATGATGAAGAAGTATCCAAAAGTTGGAATTTAATTAAATTTATCCCAGAAATTATAACTGCATTATTTTACATTTTTATTTAGGTTTTTTTTTTGTCAATTGTCCAATTGAAATATTGACATTTGATATTTCATTTGTTCTCTTTTAATTTTTTTTTTATTATGTTGTGTGATTGTCAAAACTTGCAAAACTGTCGAAAATTTAAAGTCAGAAAATGCCACATTTATGTGAAAAACACAATCACGACGAATGACCAAATTTCGCCCTTAGAAACACAATCACGACGAACTATTCGCGACGAACTATTCGCGACGAACAACTTTTTGTGTTTTGAAATTTCAAAATTTGTTTATAAAAAAAATGGAGAAAAAATTTTTAAAAAATTAATTTAAAAAAATTTTTATTTGAATTTGAATTTTAAAAATGTTTTATTAAAACCATTTTGACCAATTTATGTTGGTATCAATGAATGTCATTCGCATTCGTTGATGAGTAAAATAGAAATAGATCTATTTTTTGAACGCGAAATTTTGGTTATTCGTCATTTGTCACGATTTACATATAATCTCATGTATTTGAAAGCGAAAAATTCGTCGTGATTGTGTTTTCGACATTAAATGTAGAATTTTTTAGAAACGAACATGCATTTTTTATTCATTTCAACATTTTTTGAGAAATGAACAAAAAATAAAAAAAATGCAGAATGCGGTCATCATTTTTTTTTCACCATTAAGTAACCTACGAATGAACTAAATCGAAACTAGCTTAAGTTGAACGAAAATTGAATTTTTTAACGAAACTGTGACTTAAGTAGGCTAGTTAGACCTAAACACAGAAACAGCAATTATTGATCTGTTAAATCATGTTCACAAATTGAGAGAAAAAAAAATTATTACCATTATTTCAGGAATATTTTAGTACTAATATAGTTTTAAGTACTCAACTCTATTAAAAGTCTGAACACACTTTTTACATTAGTATGTACTTGTATTATAATTTAAGTTAACCACGAAATGAGGAAGAGATCGCGTTTGACTACAATAACCACTTTTTTTTTTTGCTTAAAAAATATAATTTAAATCATATTTACCAAAAATGCTGGTACTATTTTATGAAAAAAAAAAAAATAACAGTAACAACAAATTATTCTTACCAACACAAACATCATAAGCTAATCCGCATACATAAATATCTGTTGTTCCTTTCATTTTGAGTTGGTCATTTAATGTGGTTTCAGATAATTTTTTGTTATCCCAAAATACTGAATAAGAATCAACTTCTGGATTTGTTCCCTTATACACTTTAATGCCATTCTCTGCAATCTGTGGTAACAAAAAATGTGAAATAAAATGAAAATAACGGAAAAAAAATTATTTTTAAAATTTTAATTCTATAAAAGAAAATTTATTTAATATTTTTTTTTTTTTTTGTATAAACACATACAGTACAGACAAATTAAAAAAATATATTTGTTATACAAAGCAAAGAGATATATTTTAAAAATAATCCTGTCAAATATTTTTATGAAAATATCCCAGAGTCATAATTTCCAAAAAAAAAAGAAAAAAGACGAAAAAACAATGTTTTATTTTTGAAAAACGATTAAAAATATTTATTATTGTAAATAAACAACATAAAGTATGTAATATACTAAGTCAGTGGTGTCCAACCTTTTATAGGAATTGGGCCAGATAATATTTATATATATATAAGTGGGCCGATATTGACAAAAATTTGTAAAACAACATATTCATAATTTAAATTTTTTATTATTACAAAAAAATGTACATTTAATGAGAGACTTGCGGTTGTATATCTTTAACAATTTTCTGTAACCGAGGTTGAAAAGATGACACACCAATTCGCAATACGGAATGAAGATGATGAAGGCTATTTTGACTGAATGATTTTATTAATAGCAATGTTTTAAATTGTAGTAGGTACTATTTATTAATATTATTTTATTAGTTGCTATCTGCTTTTATGAAATAAATAGTAATTTATAATAATTAATAATATAAATATGTTATACAAATTACAAAATTTGATCTGTAGCGTATCAATAAATTTTTTATAGTAAATTAAATATATATCCAAGAATCGAGGTACTATATCAAAACTTCAGATTATCATCAAAAACAATAAGATAATAACCATTATAAAAAATTTATTTTACATTGAAAATGTTGGCGAGATATCAAGACAGTATATTTTGTGAAGTTAGCACATTTATTTTATATGTACCTGTACCTACATTCAACAATTCACACTTTTTCATTCAACTCAACCAAAATATAAAAACGAAACTTTTGCAAGAATTGAAAAACAGATAATAAGACAATAAAAAAGAACAGACAATAAAATTCTAATTAGATATACATATAACAACTATATATGTGTCTATATACCAGTGTGAATACTATGTACAGCCAATACATATTTATAATTTTCACAGCATAATATAATATTTTGGTAATAGCTTTGGCAATGGTTTGGCATTATATTATAAATATGTTTTTTTTTTTTAATTCTTGTTTCTTTAATGGTGTGTGCTTGTTTATGTTTTAGTATGAAATATTAAGATCGTAATGTCCCATCTCAACTCTAATCTTTGTACGATTAAACTACTTTTATGTATCTTTATATCATTAACGGTCTTTGGTATAACTACAACGCAAGTAACGTACTGATTTTAAAGTACTTCAGAATATAATTGTAAACTTTGTATCAACAACCAAACCACAGAATTTTTTTTAACAAAGCCAACTTAGATGATTTGTTCAATTTCTTTGAATTTTTTTAATAACTGCATTGCCGAACTCAAAAAATACAATTTAAAATTCTTAGAAAAAATAATAATAAAAAAAAACTTCCATCACGGGTTTTTTAAATTAATATATTTTTTAATGGGAAATTTATTGGTGGGCCGTATTAAAAAACCTGCTGGGTCGGATCCGGCCCGCGAACCGTAGGTTGGCCATCACTGACTAAGTCATATTTTATCTAAACGTCTCGTATAGATGTAAACACAGGAAAAAATAGATTAGTCTTTTCAACTAAAGCAAATTAGTTAATTTCACTTTAGGATAATTAACTAAAAAATTTGGTAACTTTAATAATCTTTTTTAGTTTTTTCGAATTTTTTCTTTAGTTAAATCGTCTAATTTAAAATAGTTGAATTTAGGAAATTCGAAGATTTGACTATTCCTTTTGGTAAACTGCCAAATGAAATAGTTCTAAATTTTAAATAAATTTTACCAATACATTTACCTAGATAATAATTATTGTAATAACATGAGAATTACCTAAACCTCTAGTTAGATCGTCTAATTTAAAGTAGTTAAATATAATATTTAGAAAAAGTGAAAATATATATATTTCTTTCTGTTGCTACATAGAAGAAATTCAAATTTATAGTTACATTAGTTGCACGTGTTTTGTTGATCGGTTCGGTATATGAATAACATTGCCTTCAAATATATAAAAAATTATATGTACAAGTGTTTTTCTTTTATTTTATTTAAAAAAAATATATATAAAATTTCTAAAAAAAGAAAAGGTAATTAAATTTAAAAAATGAAAATGGATATTTCATAATTTAATTTCATTAAAGAGTTAAAATCATATGCTAGTTCTATTACATCAAGAAAAAACATAAATCTCAGTTTAGCTGTCCAGATTCAATTAAATTTTGTATCTCAACTACTTATGAAAACTGATTTTCTGCTACTAAACTTCAAACCGAATTTATAAATTTAATTAATATAAGTAAAAAAAAAAAAATATAAACTACTTAATTGTTTATGAACCTTTTGATGGATCTGTTGATATGAACCTTTTGATATATATTATGTTTGTGAATAATTCGAAATTTGTTTAAGTAAAAATTCAAATGTAAGATATTCAGTGATAAAACTATAATAAAAAAGTTGAATAAATAGAAAGTAATTAAAATTGAATTTCTTTATGCGAATTATATCTTATTAGAAGTGTGCAATTAAAAAAATTTGATATTTAATTGCAATAAATATACATGTACTATTGAATAATTATATAAAATAAATATTATAAATAAATCTTAATTTAATTTAAATTTTTTAAATATAGATATAATGGATGATGGTATTTTATGGTGATAAATCAGAATCTAAAATGGAAAAGGGTTCAGGACCCACTTCACTGCAGCCGCAAATGGACTATTGTGGTTATGTGTTAAACTATCTACTGTTTATGATATGTAGAAGTTTTTATCATACAAAATTATCATTTTTGAATCGACAATCAGAATTTACTAAATTTAGTAGTTCATTTTGCTCGATTTTAACTAAATAATTAGGTAACAGAGCCATTGAAATTACGTAATATATTGGTAACTTTGAATTTTTTTACCTAAACTATTAGGTAAACAGTCCATTCAATTTACCTAATGTAATAGTTGTTTATTATTTTTTTTTTGTCAGAAACAAAAAAAAAACACCTAAAAGAGTAGATAAATTTCCAATTCTTTTAGCTAAACTTTAAAGATCAAACCAACTAATTTAAAATAGTAAAAGCAACTAATTAAAATAATAGGCTGAAATTCAACCACTTTTTTTAGGTGAATTGTACTATTTCTTTAAGTGAAATAACTAATCTTTTTTTTCTGTGTACGTTATATAAAAATATGTATTGTGAATATACCGATATACGAGTCCAAACTGAAATTCCATTGATCAACATTAATTTTTTATGCTCCTGCAATTCAAAGAACATAGCAATATGCACTGTAATATTGTACTACGTGCTGAGTTTCGCAGTAGCTGGAGTGCCTGCCTTTCAACGCATGTTCATTTCCCGACGAAGGCGAAAAAAAAAATTCTTTATGGATTTTTCGGCCTCGTTTCGTACACCTTGGAATAAAATTAATTGAAAATCAATATCAATTACAACTTTTTAAATTTCGATAACAACCACATAACATATAAAAAAAATGCATCAAAAATGAGTGTTAATCATTTTTATTTAATAAAAGTAATTACATTAAAATACATAATAAGATAAATGAATTTTAATCAAGCAAATACGCAGAGAAAGGACATTGTAGCTGATGCTGCTAAAATAGCAAATATTAATGTGAATTATGCTAAAACAACCATACAAAAGAATACATACAAAATCATGCTAAATCAGCATACAAAAGAAGTGATCGCAGTTGGTAAAAAAAACATCGTGGTGGTACGAAACGGAACATTTTGGGAAAAATGTAAATCATTTGGAAAATATGACATTTTGGAAAATATGGTTAAATCCCACCCTGGCATAACTCTGAAGCAAGTCAAAATAAAATTGTTATCAGATGATGTTATTTTAAGCTTGCAAAGTATTCAAAATGGGCTTAGAAAAATTTAAATCATTCAGATAAATATGCTGGCATTTTTAAATTAGTTGAAAAACTAGAGGTCTGTAATAACATGTGTGCGGCATGGTTCATAATTTACAATGTCAGGATTCACAAAACTTGGAAGGTTCAAGATGTTTGAAATACAACACTCTTTTTTTTAAATTTTTGCCACCATATTCCCCACTGTTAAATCCAATAGAAAATGGTCTTCTGTCCGTTGTCATTGAAATAAAATGAATGATAAAAAATATTTTTTTAATTATTAATCGCATTTTTTTTATTTTAGCCATAAAAAATAGTTGAAAGTTTTGTATATTACTAAAAATAAAATGGAACTATGCTATTATGAAGGCAAAATTACTCTAACAATATAGTTTTTATATATAAAAATTAGTAGGCATTACTATTCAATAGTATTCATATCATGAAAAATTCTAAAAGAAAAATCTGTTGTATGTATTTATGTATGCCAAATCTTTGGGTAAAAGCAGTTAGGGTATTCATCCAATAGACTTGGAATTATATAAAAAAAAAAACAAAATATTCTAATGTTCAATTTTCTCTAAATATGGTCTGATCAACTTCAAATTAATGCTGATGTTCCATAGGGCTGTGCTTTCTCCAACCCTTTTTTTCGTTTTTATTAATAATCTCTTGCAAACAACTTTCAATCCAATCCATAATTTTATACGAATGATAGCCCTTTAGTACTTGTAGTTACTGCAATTACTGCAGATACTGATATAGATACTGCAGTTACATCAATCAACCCCAAAAGAATAATAATAGGCATGTGTAGTAAATAATGATGAGCAAACAGAAAAACTGAATATACGTGTATCGTATGTTTTTTATATAAATGTTATAATTTTCTGTAAAGCAAGCAGAGTTTAATTTAACATTTTCAAAATTCAAAGACTTCTAGTTGGGCAGAAACGTACATCATTTCAAAATATAATCTAGTCTAGAATGACAATGTTTTCGATATTGTGAAAATCGATGCCAAATGTTTGTATTTTTAAGTTGCATCTATGGGCGGATGCTTCAAATACTCTGTCCAAGGTTTTCTTCACACAGTACAAAAACGCGCTATTTGTCTCATAGTAAATATCACTTGCTCCACTTGCCCACCTTCTTATAAATTTAGCACTATCTTTATTTTATAGATATGTTGTAGCAGTAAATAGTCACATCTTAAGCAATTCCATCGACAATGTGTGAGACTACAAATATCCATCCATTCATCGTAGAAATACCAAAACAAGAGAACATTAATTCATAGTTGGAATATCTAGAATCTGGAATCATCAAATATTATCATATTGTAAAAAACAATGGGTACGAAACTATCCAGCTTGAATTGAAAATTTGACTAATATTAAATAATATAAAAAAAAATTACGTAGTAACCATATTTTCTAAATTTCTTATTAAAAATTAAAATAAAATTTTCTTTTTATCACAACACATTTTGTTTTTCCTGAGTTGACATCACATTTTATAATTTTTAATTAAAATAATTTTTTTTTCCTGTTTTTGAAAATATTACAAAATAAACGAAAAAAATGAGCACTACAAGGAACCAAATCAGAGGGCATATTGTGTTGAATGCTTTACAGAATATTCCAATGGAGCCTACACTCGTCAATTTGACTCGATATATAGCTGAAACAAATAATGTAACCAAAGAAGACGTAAAAGCACCATTGAAAAAAATTCTAGAAGATGCTATGGCTTTGGGTATATTCAAGAGTCAAAACGGAAAATATTATTTAAATCAAAAAGAACCATCTGAATATGAAGAGAGCGAAAATGAACCAAACGATGCTGATGATAATATGAAACGACGAAAAAGTAGAAAACGAAAAACTAGCCCAAGGATGACATCTAAATCAAAAAGAAGCCAAAGTCAAAAGAGTGTTGTTTCTAAGCCACAAAAAAAATCTAGTAAATCTCGGAGCCGTTCGCGTCACAGTCGTAAAACTACATCAAAATGAAGAACAAAAAAGAAAACATTATAAAAAAATTAAAATTTTAAATTTCTCTTAAAAATGGTTTTTTTGGCGCTCAGATAAATTTTAATGTTAATAATTAAAATCCAATAATATATTTTATATATTTTTTAATAATAATTAAATTACATATGTCTATGTATATATTTTTAATAAAACATTGACAAAAAACAAATTATTTGCGTTAACAATTTTTTGGCTTCAGGACTAAAGTGCTTAAGGCACAAATCAACTTCACTAAAACCGAAGTCAAATTAGTTACTTTTATCCAAATAGGAAAATGGACATTGCAGTAAAGTTATAAGATAGCGTGTTTTAAAAAGTTTTTACAGCAAATTGACTTAAATATTAATGTACGAGTATATTAATTTATATATAAAGGTATGTGAAATTGAAAATTTAAATGATAAACATTTTTTATTTTTGACTTAAGTCAAAAGACTTAGGTCGAAAGCTGAAGTCATAGAATTCATTTTAATTTTTAGCGCAGCGTGCATGTAATTTTCTTTTGCCTATGAATCTACATAATCAGATATTGTAAATATGTATACATAACTTAACTACATATTTCACAGATATTGTAAACCCATTCACAATAGGCTTTTATATTTTTATTGGTCATTAAATTATTCAATGTTAACACTTTTACTATACCTATGTACATTATAAAGGACAAATTTATGATCAAAGCACCTAGAATTTTATGTATTTGTTTTACATTTTGTATAAGAAAATAATGTGAAGGCAAAAAATATTTTGATTGCATTATAATTTGGTAGTGAAAAGGTTAAATGGACAGTGATAAATTTTACCATATAAAGAAATAAGTAGTCTTACTAGAGTTGGAACAACATTAAATGATTCGTCCATTACCTATACTGCTCCCGCAAAAATTTTAAGTTTAATTTCGTTCACAAAGTTATGAACTTGTTGATTTCCAAATTTATTTTCACATAATATAAATAACTCTACAATTCCAAGTAGATTAAATTCTTATCATTGGTTCCATTCTAAAAATGTTCTTGAATTTCTAAAAAAAACTACTTATCACACGATTATCACAATAATTTAGGACCTGATTTATTTAAAATTTATATAGACGATTTAGCACGCCTTCCACTACTGGGATCTTATCAGCTTTATGCTGATGATGCTATAACCTTTCTTCTGCAATATCCGATGACTTAAAAGTTATTGACAAATGGCTAATAAATAATAGACTACTAGAGAATGTCGATAAAACCAAAATCTTGCCTTTTGACAATAAAAAATTTATCAATACCACATTCATGTACAATAATATATATATATTGAAGTAATTAAAAGTTACAAATATCTTGGGTTGATACTAGATGCAAAATTAAGATGGGATGAGCATATTAACTACATTGTCAAAAAAATTACACCATTTTTTTTTTCTTATTAAAACGATTGAAAAGATTTTTCAATTCTAATATACTATACATAATTTATTCGTCATATATTATTTCAAATGTAATCTACGTTAATCCCATTTGGAACAGAGCTCCACAAACCTATCTGAACAAAATTGATCTTCTTATCAAAAAAGCCATTAAAATCATACATAATTACCCTACATTGCACCCCTCATTTTTTTTTTTTTTTTTTTATGCATAGCCAAAACACTAGGTGGGAGCCTTTTATACCGATTGGTACGTTTGGCTAGGGTGGGAAAGGAAAATTTGGAAAGGAGGATGGTAAAAGTGAAGGAGGACAATTACGAACGAAGGTGTTAATGTTCGTCTTGAATTTGTTTAGGTCATAAATATATAGGTCATGTTTTGGGAACACATAAGATGGAATTTGGTTCCACATTCGAAATGTTGAAGTTATAAACGAATTTCCATAACTTGTCTTTTGCCATCTAGGGATTTCAATGGTGTAGGGATGGAGCACATGCTGCCCTTTGTGTTTCGCGGGGGAAACGCTTAAGTGGAGGTGATATAGATTTAATTTCCACTGAGCATGTGCCGATGCCTACGTGATATCTATAAAAAAGTGAGAGAGCTCCGACTATACGACGATGTCCAAGAGGAGCACGATGGGCTGTCACATTTGGGTCGTTAATTAGACGAATAGCTCATTTTTGGACTTTATCCAAATGTTTTAACGCAATAGTAGAGGCGCCAGCCCATATGTGAGAATTGTACTCCATTTTGGGTCGTATGAAAGCTTTACAGATTTTCAAGAGGTCACAGGGGGAGAAGTAAGCCTTGCAGCGGTTAAGAAAACCCAAACATTTGGCTGCGTTTTTTGCAACATCAAATATATGATCATTCCAGATCATTTTTCGATTAAGGTGCATACCTAATATGCTTAAGCTTTCAAACCGCTGAAGTTTATCTTCCTGAAACAAAAGAGTAGGATCACAAATGGAAATTTTTCGGGAGATTGTACAGCTCTTAGTTATAGAAGAGTTAAACTCGACTCTGTTTTTTATGCCCCAATTAGCTATTGCGACCAAATCGTGGCTGAGGGAACTAGCCATGATGTCTCTTTTGGTTGACACAGCGGTGGATGTAGCTTCAGATTTTTTATGAAAATCGTAGGAGGCTACTAGGGTGCTGTCGTCTGCAAAGCTGTGGATTGGATTGAAAGTGGTTTGGAGCAAATCATTTATAAATATAAGGAATAGGGTAGGTGAGAGAACTGATCCTTGGGGAACACCAGCGTTTATTTGGAATTTATCGGATTTAAATCCGTCAACTAAGACTTGAATCGTACGATTCGAGAGGAAACTTTCAATCCATTTGAGAGAAGAGAGACCATATGCTCTATTCTGGAAAATATATCAGTTTCAATAAAATATGTAAGCAAAAACTATACATGGTTGCATTCAAGATAATAAATAACAAAATAAAGCATAATTTCGTTTTAAATAGAAATATTGACATACACAATCACAATACACGCAACAAAACTAATTTTTATTTACTGAAAAGCAAAGAAATAATTGCGTATATAACTGTCTTAAAATCTATAACTAGTTACCAAATGAAATCAAAAATATTAAAAATATTTGTATCTTCAAAAATAAAATTAAAGAATTACTTAATCTATCATAAATATTGGGGATTTTAAGAATGTGAATTCATTTCTTTGATCACTCTATATTTTATTTATTTTTTAAATTTTTTTGTTTCTTTTTCTTACTCATTAACTTAACTTTATTTTTTATAAGAATTTTACAAGTATGATATTTTATGCTGTAAAATTCATAACAATAGGACCAGACAACGAAAGCTTAGGTCACCGAATTTTTCATATCAATCTGAAATTATATAAACTATATATTAAATAAAAAAAAAAAAAAATTGTGAATTATTCATAGTCTATAAGTATAAACATCAATGTATCATTATAAACTAAATCAGAAATACATATATGAATTAATAAAGAAAAAAAAAATATTAGGTATAAAAGTTTTACATCACACAATTGTTACACACAATATCCAAGCTGGTGTTCAACAATGGAGTGTATTGAACATTATCTTATATTTGCTGTATACATACGACATGTCACGCAGAAGTCAAACCTTAATATCCATATACGTTGATATCACAGCAATACTAAGTAAACATTCAAACCCTAAAACTATTAATAAATTTTTTCAGGATCACTTAAAACTGCTTGAAAACTGCCTAGATTACTGGAAGATTAAAATGAACGAATCTAAATGTGTTCAAGTACATTTATACTAAGAGAGAAATTTGCCCAATATTAGAAATCAACAACGATATTATCGCTCAGAACAACAAGCTCAAATACCTAGATATTCCCTTAGGACGTAGATTGACATGGAATAAACATATCACAAACACAAATAAAACTCAAATCAAACAATATGCACTGATTACTTGATAAATAATCAAAATTGAAATTAGAACAAAAAATTATCCTGTACAAAGTTATCATTAAACCAAGTTGTGGTAAAGAATATACTTATGCAATATACTTGATATACACTTAAAGACTTATGGTATTCAAATATGGGGCACCGCTTTTACATGAAATGTAAAACAGTGTAGAACAAGTAGAATCACAGGAATATCTTGTCTTATTAAATATGCAAACATTCATAGAGATAACATAGCCGAAACTATCTACGATCGAAATTGAAAGATTATCCAAATCTACTAGCAAAAAAACTAACAACAAATACAAAAAAAAATCGAGATATCATATCGATTTTTACATTTATATACAAAAATAGCAATGAAAACAACAACAACAAAATGGAATTCTTACCTTAAGATCTTTATGTAATTCAGCACCCCATGAATCTTGTACACAATGTCTTGGCCATAATCTTTGTTTCATTGGTTGTGGACCGGCAAATATAACTGTATCATAAACTTGGGCTGAATCTGCATCAATCTATATAATTATACAAAACAAATTTAAAATAATTCATTTTAAATATAAATAAAAAAAAATATTTAAAACTACCGGAGATGTTTCATCCAATGGCCTTTTTTTAACATTATCAATAAATGATACATGATCACTAGGATGCCAATCCAATGAATAAAATACAGCATCAAAATCAATTGTATCCAAGAGATTATTAATTGGTTCAACAATCTGTATGGAAAAAAAAAACAAAAATCGAATTAATAACTTATAATAAGGTATATATATATATATATGTATATATATAGAACTACTCCGGATATTACGATGCGGTATTTTATTTTCTCTCATGCAATAAATTTTTATTTAAAAATAACAAAACAAAACAAAACAAAAAAAAAAAAAAACATAACATAACATAATTAAATTTTAATTTATTCGAAATAAGATTTTCTGTTTTTGAGTAAAAAAGGATTTTTAATTTTAATCCTTTGATCAAATTTGAGCAAACAAATAAAAATGTTCTTTGTCTCATTAAATATTAAAAATAAAAAAATATATATATATATACATATTTTTTAATTCTACTCTTTGACCTATAGTGAATTAAGGTTCTATAAAAACAAAAAAAAAAAAAAAATTAATTATTTAAAATGGTAAAAAAAAATATTTCCTTATTTTAAACCCACACAAACACCCACAATCAAAACACCTCAAAATTAAATAATTAAAATAATATTGAAAATTCTGATTCAAAACAAAAAAATTTAAAAGTATACCAGTAAATAAATTTTCGAATAAGAACTTTATAACTTATATTATATTTTTAATTATTAATTATATAAATTTTAATAAAATATTTTTAAAATTGAATTTTCATTGTTTCAGATTTTGTTGTAGAGGTAAGTTTTATACAAAGGATTTCCATAAAATACACAGTAGTTTTCATAATAATTATTTGTTTCTTCTTCTACAACTGCAATCTGATTTCGGAGAACAGATTCCAGCTGCAACTGCAATTGCAATCTGATTCAATTTGACAGCTTGCAGTCAAAGTGAATTTATTAACAAATTTTTGAATTTATTTTTCTTGTGCTTACTGTCAGTACTCCAATAGGAGCTACAAACGGTAATTCAATGATTTGCCAAATTTGAGATCAAACTCCATATAAATGTTCATCTCTTCTACTGGAAAATAGGTATCGTAAACGATATTAAATTGAATCCTAGAATAATAACTTTCTAAAAAATGAATTATTAAAAAGGTCTTATCCTATACTGATAGGAATACGTACAGCAAAAATATCGTATTTTAACTAGCTTTTGTGTACAATTGAATTCAATCTATATAAAAATAAAAATACAGAACATATCAGTCTTTTGACAATGGAAATTCATCAAGACATTGAAATTAAGTGAGATTTTCTTATAATTTTTTTGTTTATTATTTACGAACTCAAATATTTAACGTTGTTGGTATCAAGCACAAACTATGTACAATTTATTTCTCAATGGTCATCAAGTTTTGTTTGTATACATTAAATCAAGAAAATACAATCAAATTTTTCTAATTTCACAGTTTAATAACTTAACTTAACGGCACTAACGTAACTACAATAAATCCATAAAAAAATCTCATCTCTTTAAATCTCGCTTTACAAAATTTTGCCTTCTCAAAATATCGTTTCGATTCCAGAATATTCATGTTAATTATTTTTATTAACATTCACTGTTCATACAAAAAGAGAGATAGATATCTGCTTTGTCCAGATTATTTACAACGGGGTATCCCCCTTTTTCTAGAATTTTTCCAGAAAAAAGCGAGATTTTTAAAAACGATATTTTTACGACATGTTGAAAAATGAGATTTCGAATCCAACCCACAATAAAAATATCAAAAATTATACAAACTAAACTACATTTTTCTGTGAAAACAATATTTCTTCACGAAGCATTACTAAAAAGATTCATTGGAGTTCCTACACTTCTTGAACATCCCCCATATACATATATTTATCATATATGACCATGAGAGAAACAATCTTCTTCCAACCGCAGACCAATAATTATATTGATTAGTGGTAGTAGTATCCCAGCCCAGTAATTGGATAGTATTATTCCAGGAAAATAAAGATATTTTCGCCTTTGCTACTGGTACTTTAATAATATATGAGGATGCAACGCTTTTATTATTAATCATATAACAATGCATAACCGTAGCTGATGCTTCAAATTTCGAAAAAGCATTACTGAAGCTGCTATACCTATAATTATACTTCGTAATAACCCTGAAACCCTGAAAAATCCAATGGATTTAGACATTTTGAGTATTTAATAAATTCATTTTTATTGGTAAGTGTAGCAATGAATTTGAAAATATATGCAATCCCCTGGAATGCTCTCAATTATTCATAGTTTTCAGAGATAAACTTTAAATTTTTTTAGTACGAACAAATGTTTCACTTAGAGCCCACGCAAGTGTCTATAAGTCTTCAAATTCAATATCCCCAAATATAAAATCCGTAAATTAAAAAGCCCCAATTATAAAATCCACAAAAAAGAAATCAAAAAAATAGTTTTAATAAAAAATTAATAGTGAGGGGTTTGCTGCGAGTCATCAACTATAAAAATATTATTTATTTTTTTAAATATTTTTACTAAAACCTTACCGTCGGCTGTTGCTGCCAAAAACAGGTATATACCGGGATTTAATATTTTGTGGATTTTGAGTTTGGAGATTTTGTTATTGGAGATGTTGATATCAAAATTTCAAGGGTAACCTGTCCATAGTATATTCGATCAAATATACTGAGATATTCACGAATAGGTCAAGATTGAAGGTGTAGGTGTACTAGGTGTAGAAGTGTATTTCCATTGTAACATTTTGATATGAAAAAATATTCTGCAAGACTTCTAGATTTTTATACAAGATTCAAACCAATTGTACTTTTTAAGTTTTACATTTGTAAAATCAATGGTAAATGACTGAGATAAAGACAAATGAAATTTTTTAAATAAAAAATGTAAATTGAAACAAAATTTTAATTGCATTATTTTATGAATGTAGTTACAAGTGAAAGAAAGAAAGTTGTTTGTCACTTATTTTCATAACTATAAATTTAATTCATCCATGTCTCAATTCTACATTCAGTCAAAGTTAAAAGTACAAGGGTGCGTTCACAAAATTGTTTACAAATTATTGTAAATCTATACTCCTATCACACTTCCACACTTCACAATCGTGAATACCCTTACTAATTTACATTTAAAAAAAAAAATTATATCGGAGCAAAATATAATATCCAGTACCCATTACAGAAAAAAATGCTTACCTCAACACCGTTCTGCTGAGCACTACAATTGCTAATATCAAGTGAACCGCTTATAAAATCATTTTGTACATCAACAACTAAAAATGCATTCACTGGTCGAACAATCTGTAATTAGGAATAAAATCATTTAAATATAATAAATAATAATTTATTAATTTTTAAGAAATGTATGTTAAGCAGATAAATATATACGATTAGCTGTCAAAGTCGGCACCTTTAAACAAAAGATACCCACAATTAAAAATCCTTTTTGTAAGAAAAAAAAACCTTTTAAAATTATTATCCTAGTTAAGATATACATTTATACATACATATATATATATATATATATATACATATCAGGCACGAAGCGTCCATATATTGAGTTGAATGAGTGCTTCCCCAAATTAAATATTATTTATTATTTTTTACAACTTAATATAAAATATATATTTAATTTAATATAAAAATTAGATAACTACAAAAATTCAAATCGAATGAAAAAAAATGTCAAGCAAAAGTTATATGCATAGAATGGATATTAACTACATTATGTATGTTTAGAAAATAATGCCTATATAAACATCATTATTTTCTATTACTATTATTCTTTCAATCATACAAGCCAACAAGAGTTCAACAACCTCAAATTTAAAATATTTGAAAATAATGTCTATTAAAAATCATTATTCTCTTACCAATATAAATATAACAATTATACATTGCATAATTATAATGACAAATTAAATATCATTCTCCTCATTTACAATATACATACACTCAAACACACTGTCTCTATTTAGCAACAGCAGCAAAATAATAAGAGAAGCAACAATAAAAAAAATCAAAAGGAAAAAAAGTTGATTGAGTTGCTGATATTCATTCCAAATCTACCTGATATAATTAGAAAATATCTGATAGAAAATAGATTATCTAGGGAAACAACAACAAAATATCGCATGACACAAAATGAATTTACAAAGAAAAAGGGTAGCCAGGAATGAATTAATTTTGTGCATTATTGTGGTTGTTGACTTAAATGAGAATTAATATTTATATAAATAATGTATGTAGTTTTGTGTTTTTTTTAGAGAGTATTTTTGATTTGTGTTAAATAATTCTGTAGGTTTTTGTTACTGAATGCTACATTGTTTATTTTCAGCCATAATTTTGTTTTATGCAGTTTTGAAACAATTAATTTGTTAACAAATTTAAAAATTTAAAACATTTTGTTTTTTATTATTTATAAATAATTATAATAGAAAATTGTAATTGTGTTATTGAAAGAACAAATAATTTTCTGCTAGAAGTTTTGAGGAAAAATTATTAATTGTTAAGGATGGTAAACCAATGTTTGATGCACTAATAACAACAATAAAACGGGGTGTAATCAGCATTTTCCAATAAAATTTTATAATTCGTATACGTTGTAATTTCCAACATTAATATGGCAAATTCATATTCACACTTTTTTTACATTGCTTTCTTAAAATCAGAACTTAAATTAAAGTTATATTTTCAGATTAAAATTTTAATAACAAAAACAGTATTTGCGAAATATTATTATTTTTAATTGAAACAGAATTACTCTTTTAATAGTCTAAGCTTTGTTAATTGATAATAACACTTCTCTATAACAACTATTTCAGTTGAGCGATCGTTTTTCTGCCTAAACAGAATTAAACTACTTTGAGAAATAGATGTGAACAGTTTTAACTGTTGAATCTAGCAAAACTTTCAATAGAAAAGGAAAACCAAAGCAAACTGATGTTTTCTTTTATAGTGCTTCCCCAGTTGAAAATTCCACGCTCCGTCACTGTTATATGTATATATATATATGTACACACGTATTAAAATTAATCGATCTCTTTATTTATCAAAGTGTTCGTAGAAAACTTATATTCTATTCATAACTAAATACTAATTAACTATTATTATATTAAAATGACAATTGATTTATTCTATTTCCTGATTCTTGAACTGATGAACTAATGAATAAATAAAATTTGAAATAAGAATTTTTTAAAAACACTAAAAGACTTCCATTATCATCTTGATATCATCAATTTCACTTAAAAAAAAAAAAATATTGATTTCTACTTATTCTCAAACTTAAAAGTAGCAATTCAAAATGGATTTTTAATTCAAAAATTGGAAACTTTTTAAGTATTATAGACTAGACAATAAGCATGCACAGGCTAAGTATAAAATTTTTATTTACAATCCTTTTTACTTTCATAGGGCGGAAGAAAAAAACAATTTTCTATTTAATAAATGCAAAAAAATATTAATACCATCATATATGAAAAATTTCCTCTTCATCTTTAATAATTTTTCAATATTCTTGGGATCCAAATAAAAAAAAAATAAAAACAAATACACTAATGTAATTTGAAGTTCTAATGTTCTACTGTGTATACTTTTTCTATCTATCCTAACTACAAACTGTTCAAAAGGAATTCGATTTATTTAAATAATAGAAAATTACCTTCTTGAATTTACAAAGTATTTATTAGAAGAAATATCATCGAGATAAACAGCATAATCAAAAATTAAAAATATAGATTAATTGGTTTCGCTAAGGTGAAACGTTTTCAATGGGCCAGTTATCTTGTAAGACCATTCAAGATCAATGTGTAGTGTTTACATAGTACAGTGGTTATGTCATCGAACAAAAGCTACCAGGTTCGAATCACGCTCAGAACATTGATTTTGCATAAAATTTTGGCTATTCTGAGGGAAATGTTGTATCCACGTAGGACCTAATGACCTAAAGATACCTGGTGTTCCTAGCTTTCCAAAAATATATACCTTTAATGGCGCATATTATCCTTTAAGGACGAAAAGAACATTTGAGTAGTATCCTTGTTGTTTTGATGTTTTTGTACATAAACCGTTATATCTGTTGATCTATTAAAAATATATATATTCAGTTTCTAGTAAGATAACGGTTTGGAACATATTTCAACATTCATTTGATGATGATTGGTGTTGCGGTTATGGAGATATTGTAGCTCAGAGTAGAAAATTTTTGGATAAAAAAAACCATCTTTATTTTCTTTCTTTAAAAGCCAAATACCTCAAGAATCAATACCGTCCAAAAAAATCCTGCCAAATATTTATGTACTGTTGGAAAGATTTCTTTTTTGTTCTATAATTCATACATATATACTTTATGTCTCACTGGAAAAAATGCGAGCCTAAAAGTCAATTCAGCTAAAACTAAAATCATGCGCACAACTCACACATCACAACATCCGATCCTCCATAAAGAAATGCGAATCGAAGAGATGACTACGTTCAATTACTTGGGCAATATCGTGTCTTCAGATGGAGGCGCCGATTTGGATATTGACACCCGCAGCAGTAAAGTCCGTACTGCTTTCGGGATGCTTTCAAAAATATGGCAGGCAATCAACCTATCTCTACGCACAAAAATAAGAATATTCAACGCAAGTATAAAATCTGTTCTCTTGTACGCTTGCGAAACATGGAAAGTTTCTGTAAACATCACCAGGAAACTCCAAGCGTACATCAATAGATGTCTCCGGCGCATCCAAAACATTTGTTGGCCACAAACCATTTCCAACATAACGCTGTGGCAAAAAACGAAACAAACACAAATAGACGTGGAAATCCGACAGAGGAAATGGCGTTGGATCGGGCATACTTTGAGGAAACCTGACAACAACATCGCGAAACAATGTTTCGAATGGAATCCTCATGGTACACGTCGCGTCGGAAGGCCGAGAAAAACGTGGAGAACAACTGTCTTTGCCGAAGCAAGTACCCAGCAAAGAACGTGGCCACAATTGAAGAGGTTAGCCGCAGATAGGAGCCGTTGGAAAGAATTTACTTCCGCCCTATGTCCCACGGATGGGGCTGCAGGACAATGATGATGATACTTTATGTCTATATCGAATAGTTTAGAAGACATAAGCATTTATTTAAAAAAAATTGTTGTTTTTTCTTACTCTTTTTCTAAATAAAACTAGGAGTATGCCTTTTACGAAATAACAAATTTTCTAAAGTAAATGTAACACCAGTTTTTAATAATAGCTGTACAAACTTAAAATTTTGCTTTTAAATTTTGTAAAAAACGTTGATTATCTCGAAAAAACTTGCTAATATTTTTTTTATTATTGTATTGATGCGTTACATCTTCTCCTACAACTTTTTCATCCACAACTTATATATCAAACTTGCCGTTTTTCAGATAAAACAGTAGGTCTGATATTGATCCAACACATATCGTTAATCAGATGTATTAATTTAAAAAAAAATTATGAAGTTGCTCTAGGTTCAATTCTTTCGGAGCTGTAGTGGATATTGTTTAGACATAATTTTCCTAATACGATTTTCTTTAACCCTCTGTATCCCAGGTTAAATTTATAGATAGAACCCTCGTCTATAACAATTTTTTTCCTAAAATACTTCAAGGAATCATCTCTTAAAATATTTTTGCTCTAAACCACACCATTCTGTATGTATAAACAAAATCTATCTCTTTGGATAATATATTACTGTAAAATTTATTTAAAGTTTTAAATATTTTTTAAATAAAAATTATTAATAAAATTATTATATAGCAAGTGGTACATAGCAATTATAATAAGGAAAAGATTAGAAGAAGTACTAGAACCAATACTACGGAAAGAGCAGGCAGGTTTCAGACCAAACCGAAGCTGTGTTGATCAGTCAAATACTTTACGGGTCATAGTTGAACAATTAGTAGAATGGAGTGCCCCACTATATCTACTATTAATAGATTTTAAGAAAGCATTCGACACAGTCAAGAGATGGAGAACACTTACAAAGAACGAAGCTCTGAAAAAATCATCAACATCATCAAAGCGATGTATAAAGATGCAGAGACAACAGTTCAACACAGAGATAACATTAGTGATCCATTCTACACCAATATAGGAGTTAGACAAGGATGTCCACTATCACCACTTCTCTTCAACACAATACTAGACGACATTCTAACAAAAAGTTGCACTGGAATAAACGGAATAGAATGGGATATCTTCGGCAACTTAGAAGACTTAGATTACGCAGATGATGTATGCCCCATAGGAGTCAAAGGGCTCTACAGAACAAAGTCAACAGATTACAGAAAGAAGTAAAGAAATTGGGACTGGAATTAAATATCGAAAAAACCAAGGCAATGAGGACAAACGACAGTAATAGTGAGCCAATAACAGTGAGTAGACAACAGATAGAATACATAGAAGAATTCAACTACCTGGGGAGCATCATAACATCAAGAGGAGGTACAACAGAAGGTGTCAACAGCCGTATAAATAAGGAAATAAGAACATTTGGGAACCTAATGAAGATATGGCGGAGCAACCAAATATCGAGAACAACAAAACTAACAATATTCAGAGTATGCATTAAGTCAACATTAATATATGGCAGTGAAACATTGCTCACTTCGGTCAGAATCAAACAGAAGCTACAAGTATTCATCAACAAGTGCTTGAGAATTATATTCTGGCCGTCAAGAATTAGCAACGAGGATTTATGTATGATAACTGGGGAAGAACCGATCAACAGACAGATAAATAGGAAAAAATGGAAATGGGTAGGTCATACCCTAAGGAAATTAGAAAGTGATATAGCAAGAAGAGCTCTAGAGTGGAATCCACAAGGACAAAGTAGACCCAGCAGACCATACAACAAATGGAGACGCACAATTGATCAAGAATTAACAATCAACAATTATACCTGGGACGATATTAAGGAAGCAGTACTCAACAGAGAGGTTCACTATCGAAGCCCTTCTTTCCCATAGGAGAAAAAAAATTTATATAGAAATTATAATACACAAGTACGTGTTGTAAAACAGTAATGGTAAAGATGATTTTGTTACTCTCTTTTTAATGAAAATTTTTTTAATATTTCCTACTTAACTGTTCTATCAATTTATTTATAACTTATTTAACCAACTGAAAATAATTTGACGCGATGCTTTCAACTCATTAAATGTGAATTACTGGCTTTCAACTCATTAAATGTGGAAAACTAATACTATTGTCAGGAAATAAGCCTTCTTAAATAGAATAGTTTTATTTTATTTAACTTTACCAGATTATACTCTCAATTATTTTTTGTCATTTATTTTATCCCAATGACAAAAGGTACTGGACCAGTTCGAAAACCCCATAAAGCATTTTTTTTTACTTCATCGGGAATCGAACCTGGCATCTTTCGGTTGAAAGGCAACCGCTCTACCTACTGCGCCACCCAGCGTGTTACAGAAACCCACATATCAAAATTTGTCGTAACCCTTCACTGACCACTATTAAACTATCATTAAGAATACAACAACGTATAATCTTTGATGAAGCAAAATTATATTAAAATACATTTTTAATCTACCCTGTGTAAACTCAAACATAACTAACTATTTAAAAACACTAGAACTATTCAACAGAAGAACAAACAATTTCAAGTGCTTATTATCATTTTTTTTTTTAAATGAATAAAGGAACTCTAAAAGAACCTATCTATAAGAATATGATATATATATATAATATGTATATATATATATATATACATAAAAGATCACATAGAATAAAAAATGATGAAATTATCCTTTAAAAGTGAAGAAGAAAAAAAAACTGCTACAGTGTAAAAAGTAGTGTCCTAATTGAATTATTTTATAATAAATCCAATTCAATTTGTGGTGGTTCAAAAAAAAGAAAATAATTACTGTGAATGCAACCAGAGCAATCGTTCTTTAAAATGCAATGATGACATCAAGTGTATATAATAGAGAACATGTGCGAATTCTAATAAAAAATTTCTTTTTTCCTCTTAAATTTATAATGAGAGATAAATGATGATGATGATGATTATGATGATGCTGATGATAATACTAATAATGATGACGATTATGACAACGACCCCTTTTTTCTCTTTCTAAATCACTTTTCAGTTACTTGAAGTAATAAAAATGAAATGAAAGAATAAGAAAAAAGAATTAAGTATTAAAAAATGTATTTTGATGATGATGATAATGATGATGATGATAATGATGATGGTGATTGCAAATAAAACAATGAATATGTGAGAAAACTTTTAAAACAATATTGTTTCAACTATAACGATTTTGTTCAAAATCAATTACAAATCACATCAAATTTGAAATTAAATCATATTATTGATATTTTTAAAATAACTTGTATATAGTATCATGTTGTCTCTTAACTATTTCACTACCGAATTGATTACATAAAAAAAATGTATTTTTCTTTGATTTTCCTACTCTTATTTGGAATTTATTATCATCAACATGACATATTATTCTTACTACAGCTCTGAGTGAGTCTTAGGTGCCTATTATGTATTTCGATCGACTTTCATCGAATCGTTCGTCGTTATCGTTAGAGTTATTCGATTGTAATCGTTAGTGCCATTATGTATTTCGATGAAAATTTGATCGCAAGTGTTTTAAAATGCTGCCATTGTAAAATTCAACTCTAACAATGAAAATGACATATCTTTGATTCTTTGACTGTCAAATTCAAATTATTATACGAAAAAAAAACAAAACAATAGTGTTATATACTGAAAAAAATTGTACTGTTTTTTCAATAAATCGGTTGTTGAATCGGTTGTAAAAAATGCCAATAACAATGTTTGTTAAATTAATAGTATTTTTTGTTAAAACAACAAAAATGATTTTTTAACACAAAAAAACAATAAAAATTGTACCTACAATAATATTAATAACAAAAATTGTTCAAACAGCAGTTTTGGTTATTAAAATTATAGCATAATTGTGAATTTAATAATTTTTGTTGTTACAGAATCGTTGTTAATATAATAACAGAAATTGTTAAAATTTGTAATTAAAAAGAAAACTATTGTTATTAATTCAATAATTAAAATCATCAAAATAATAACAAATTGTATTTTGAGAGACGAAATTATTAAAAAAATAAAACTTGTTATTAAAATAATAGTAAGTTGTGTTTTTAATAACTTTTACCATTATTTTAACAAACATTTCTTAAAATGGGAAAAAATGTTTTCAAATTTATCAATTCTTATTCATTTCAAAAGTAATCGCAAGATAGAAAAAACGTTTTGCTAAAGTTAATAATTTAAAAGTGAATAAAAATGTGTAAAAACGAATAAATAAATAAAAATACTAATAAAAGGCCGGTTTTCATGATAAATTTTTAGCTGATAAATTGGAGTTTAGAAAGAGAGGAGTATAGTGTACCGTTAATGTGTATGAGGGAGTAAAATTATATTATTTTTATAGTAACTTTTATAGATGATTTGAAATCTAAAATCTATATACATAACCTTAAAACATTCAAAATGTAAACAAAATCAAGGTTATTTAATTTAAGCAATCTTCGTTAGAATTGTTTAAAATTTCGCCAAAGTATATAAATAAATTAAATAAAGTGAAAAAAAGTGAAATATGATATGATTTTCATCTGTAGAATTTTTATGTGGAGAATTGCATTACATCAAACAGTTTTTTTAAATTTTAAATTCACTTGTATTGATTATTTTTCTATAATACATTTTTCATTTTTACATAAGTATTAATTAGAATTAAAATATTTTTTTATATTATACTAACTAAATAATGAATTAAGAAAAAAAATGTATACATACATACATTTAAAAATTTATTCAACAAAATTTAAAATATTCATTCAGATAAAAAAAATTAAAGTTAAAATTGTAATTAAAAGTAAATTTTTTAAATGTGTTAAATAGTTAGTTTATGTATTAAATATATTATACCTAAAAGCTAAAATATTATTTTTTATTTACACGCATTCAAATATTCAATGCAAAAAATTAATTTTTGTTATTGTTTTTACTCAAATTCAAAAATTGCAATGTCGTTCCGTATCCATAAAATGTGTTGGTAGTGTGCGATTTTTTTTTGTGTAATTACACATTTTTTTATGTTAGAATTAAAAATATGGGCGATAATTATAGGAAACATATCTTTGCGAAGATATATTTTTTTAAATATTCTCCGATATTTATGGCGACTCTCTCGATATTTCTCCCGATATTATTGTCATTCTCCCGATATTTTATCATTGTTTCTCTATCGCACTTATGAAATTTTTGTATCTTCTGCCTATGCTCTAACCATTTGCCTATATATCGGCTACATGAACACCGGGCATTAATATATAAATTTCTTAAACAGTATTTATTGAATTAACACATAATTGGAATAAATTTAAGGAAATTTCTAGAGGTAAGTTTTATTTTATATTAATTAGCTAAAATAGTGCGATGATTCATATTTAAATTATATTGTATGTTCTTTTTTTGAGAAATAGTTATTAGATCCACATGTATATCGTGTAGAAGAAAACATATAGTTTGTATTTCAATGGCAAACTGACTTAAACTTAATAAGTTCAAAGTATTTTTTATTATTACATTGATTATACGCTGAGAAATTAATTTAACGAAATTTTTTTATTTTAGATTTATTGAATTATAATCATCATTCATTAATATAAAGATAAAATTAAAGGATCTACTTCCGTTAAATCCATGATTGATTTTATTCCAGCTCATAAAGTAACACATAGTAAGTAAGTAAGATTGATTTCATGAAAAATATAATTTATATAAATATAATAATAGGTATACATCTATTAAAATTAATCTTCTTGTTTTGTATAATATAAAGTAAATTTACTCTATTTCTTTTTACTTAATTACAGATGGGAAATTATTAACAACGTTTTACTTATTGCACCACATACTAGTACCCACAGCACGAATTGTTCTCATTGTGACAAATAAAGAAAAAATACATAAAAAAATGTCGATTTGCGATTTACAAAATTCGTTTGTAATTATTAGCAACACTGTTCAACAGCTGAAAGAATTGTTAGAGAAACGAATTAAAGCAAATCTGCCAATTCAACCGTTACTACTTCTAACAGGAATTGTAGATGACCGTAAAGAAATGTGTTTAATATGAAGTGCTTTATGTCTATAAAAATTATTAGCAAATAAAAAAAAGTAATTTTGAATTAAATGTAATGCATCATGTTTCATTTAAGACATTCAAAAAAAAAAATTGTTATAAAAAACTGTAAATTTAATAATTATTTATTCAGTTTTCCTTGTTGATGTAGAAGATTAGGTCCGTTTATGAATCAGAGTTAAATGGATATTGTGTTTTTTGTTAAGACAACTTATTTTTAAAATAACAACTTGTATTGTAAAAATAATAATCCGGTTTGTAAAATTAGTAGCAGAATATTGTCATTGCTAAAATAACAGTTCATGTTGCTAAGCCAACAGATTCATTATTATATTTACAATAATGTTTGTTAAATTCACAATTTTAGCTATTAAATAGATAACCCTTCTTGTTAAATTGACAACTTCTACTATTAAATTAAAAACCTTTGCCCATTAAAATAACAATTTTATTATTATATTTACAGTAATGTTTATTAAATTCACAGTCTTTGTTATTAAAGGGATAATGATTTTTGTTATATTAACAGCTTCTACTATTAAATTAAGAACTCAGGTTGTTAAATCAACAATTTTGTTGTTAAATTCATAATCATTTATACACTTTTTTTTCTCTAAAGTCTTAATTGTTATTGATTTAACAACACTGGTGATTAATTTAATAACGATTTGTTATTGGACGTATTTTAATAACATTTTTGTTAATTTAATAACGATGATAACAGTAAAAAAATTTTCTGTGTAACTATTTGAAATTTTTAAGTTGAAGTTAAAAGTGTTTAAATAAAATAAAAATTATTAAATTAAAAGTTTTTATTTATATTTTTATAAATGATTTTAGCAGAGTTACATTTTTCAATTTTTGATAGTGCTAAAAAACTATATCAAATTGCAGAGTTAAAAAAAAGCCAACATATATAGTCGGGATTATTCCAATCCACTGGATTTGGAAGAATATACGTATATAATTATACATGAAATTGATGAGTTATTATCTACAAAACTTAATTTTATTAACAGTTTTGATCAAAATTTCCTGTTAAACAACATTGCTTTTATGGATTTATTAGGAAAATTAGGGTAAAAATTAAAATAGCCAATAAGTAACTGCGTATTAAGATTCTGTGCGGTTTGTACCAAGTAAATGATTTGCAGTGTAGGAAATGATTTGCAGTGTAGGAAATGATTTTCTTGTCGGACTAGCACAGCTAATTGTTTCTGTTATGCTTATGGAAGTTTCATATGAAATTTAAAGCTTATACTTATGTCCAAAACGGATCAAATTCCATTACGCACTAGAAGAAAAAAGTCAGACAAACATTATTTTTATGATTAAAGTAGAATTACTGAAATAATTTATTTACACTAACTTTTCATATTGCAGTTAATTTGTAACTGGCCTTTCATTCTTATTAAAATGTATTTCAATACAAAATAATTATGAATAATAACCTGCTAACATTTCAACTTTTAAATTTATTTTTACATTATTTTTATTTTTATTTAAACTTTATCGATTTCGTCGACAATTTCTGAACGATATCGAAATACATAATGGCAATTTTGCATTTTGACATTTCGTTCGATCAAATCGTAATCGTTATCGAAATACATAATACACCCGGTTCACGATTTGTTTTTAACATTTTTGTATTATTTTACCAGTTGCGAACCCTCGTTCTCTTCAAATCTTCTCCCATGCTGTCTATCCATCTGCTAATAGGATTTGGTAGTTTACCTATAGCAAACCTGGGGTAGAAGCACGAAATTTTGTTTCAACTTTTATTTTGAAACAAATTAGTGGCGTAACAAAATTTGAATGGCAGTAACAACAATAATCAATATCGTTTTTTTTATTTTTGTTCAACTTGTTTCTTGTTAAAAAATTTTTTGTAAAAAAAAATTTTGCAGAAAAAATGTAAGTTTCAAATAATATTCTATTTATATTTGACATAAAATTTTAAATGTAAGCTACATATTATTTTTATTTGTAAAAAGAATGAAAAATTACAACAGAATAAAAATTAACAAGACAAGTAAGCATATTGGTGAATTTTTGTTAAAAAATATATGTTCATTCTCAGGAGGTTTAAGAATTGGAATATTAGTTCCGTCAATAATACCGATGACGCCAGGTATTCTATATTTTTCATAAAAATACTTTCGTGTTTCCGTGAATGCTTCTTCTTTTATCCTTATCCAACGAGGGCAAAGATCTTCTAATAATTTAATGGTATTTCTAAATACTTTCGATACCGTGGTTTGGGCCATTGCTACAACTTTATTAGCGCCAACATTAACTTGGTGACTACCACTTGCCAATAGGTTTAATGCTGCGGCCAGCATTACACCTATACAATTTTACACTTTCTAAAACCATTTTAAATGCTTCCTTACTCAGACTAAAATTCTTTAGACCGAAAATAAAAATTGTATTTACTAAAGTGTTGAAAGTGAAAGGGTCAGTACTCTTTTCTTGGTAACTCAAATATATTGCTTTTATCCCTTAATATCCTTCGTTCTATTATTTGGTTAACATTAATATTTTCCTCATCCGAAGAACTTTCATCAAAAAATATCATTTTGACTTAAAACCTAAAATTGTTTATTTTTAAAAAAAATTTCAGCAAAATTTTGACTATTTTTATAAAAAAAATCACTTCAATTTATTTAAAATACTCTAACTTACTTAGAAACTTTCTTTTTCCTTGAATATTTCACAAACGAATTTTTTAGCGTCAAATTTTTTACTATCGCCAATATATTTTGGTTCAAACGCCAAAAAGTAGCGTTTTCAATAAATTCGTGCTACCGAAAATAAGCGAAACAAAAAAAAAATGTTACAAATATTCATGCTGTCATTTTTGACTATTAGTGAAACAACATGTTTGAAATAAATTTCGTGCTTCCACCCCTGATTATTCTCGGTAGTAAAATTATAAAAATTATATTGTTAAGTGCACAAAAAGTGCAATAATAGAAAAGTTAGAGGTAGATATAGGTTAGTGGAAAAGCTATAAAAATACGGGAAACAAAGATTTAGACAAATGCATAGTCTTTTAAACAAGAAAATTAGCCAAGCCAATATTCAAGTAAAAATTTGGAAATGAAATGATTCGATTTTTCTCTATTAAATATTGCATTCCTAAAAACTTCTTACAACATTAAATAAATTAAAAAAATAAAAAAACAAATCATTTCCGCAAAAACAAAAATAAAAACAAAATAAAAAAAAAAACAGACACTTCACTTTGAAAACAATTTCAATTTCCTTAATGAATAGTAATTTTACTCGATGGTATCATAAAATCTAAATCACTTTTTATTTATTTTTATTTTTGTTTTTTTTTTGTTTTTTTTTTTTTTGTTTTTACTTTACTCTCCCATAAAAATTAAATCCTTCTATGTTGTTGTGCAAAGATTTAAGGACATTTAAAAAATAATAATAACAAAAATAATAATAATAACAAATCATAAAACTGTCATAAATTTAAACAATAAAGTCAGTCCCACTAAAACGGCTTCCCTTTAGAGGTTCATTTATTAAACATAAAAAATAACCTTTAAATTCTATGTCCAAAATTTCATCAAAAATATAAAATAAAAACAAAACAATTTATTTTATATCGTATTCCCTACTGTTTTTACAAAAAAAAAAAAAGACAAATACAAATTGCACGGGCTTGTCATAAAAAATCAGTCTAGCTTTTTTTTTGTTTTAAGTTTTTCTTGATTTAATCTTTCCTGCCTCCACTTCTTTTACTTCTGTAATTACTATATATACTCTTACTACTATATCCCTCTTCTATTTGCAATAGCAAAAAAATTGGGGTAGTAAAATCTAAACTAAAATTAGTCATTAAAAAGAAATCTAAAAACAAAAAAAAAATAAAAAAAGAAAGTTGTTTTTGGAAACGGTGGGGATCTTTATTATTTTCCATTATTGGATATATCAACTTAATTTCTTCTATTTAACGGTTTACAATAACAAAAGAATATGTTACCTTTTATACCTCCGAAACTATTATGCGCTATAGATTGATTTTTAATGCCTCTTCATTGTATAATGGAGAAACAACGACAACAACAACAACAATAACAACAACGAATCAGAAAAAAAATTTTAGTAATCTAATCACCTCCAACCTATATTGCCCCCTATTGTTATTTTTATTGTTGTTGCTGTTTTTGTTATTGTTATTCGACACAATTATGGAAAATGGAAAAGGTTTTTTTTTTGTTTTTCTGTTTTTTTTTTTAATAATAGAAAATATACAATGAGGGTAATTTACGATTTGTTGTTTTCCATTTTAACAAAATAATTTAATAATAATAGCCTATGTGGTGTAAAAATATTTATATTATGTTTATAACACCTATAATATTGTACATATAACAAGATTAGTAAATATCAAGTTAAGTAAATATTTCAACATAACTTTACATTTCAATACCCAGACGTGTTTATACGAAACTGTATATCTACGACAAAACCTTTCTCTACACAGAAAGCGTGAAGCGAAATTTTTGGTTCTATATTAGTTCTATATTCTACTAAGTGTTTATACAGTCTATATATTAAAGTAAAAATTAGTGATATAACAAATCAGTTTGATTTCATAGTGTTTTAAGTTTGACATGATGTCGATGTACCAAATATGCCCATCCCAACACAAAACTTGAGCAATCCATCATAAGCATACGTTTAATATTTATTTTTGACCTTCAAACTAAATTTTGGGTGAGGGCATTTTTGATTCACAATAGAATTGTTCGATATAGAATTTTAAACAAAAATGTTTAGTGATTATTCTGTAGTTGTTTACTAATACAAAAAATATATATATATTTTTTTATACAGTTTTTGTTTAGGTCCTTTAAAACAAAAATAACAGCAGTCAAATTTTAATACAATATTTCAAAAAATACAAAATATTAATACAAACATAGAAAAACTATAACTTCAAGAATCCAATATGAATGGAACCATAGTCACATATGATTCAATAAACAATTCGATGTACAAATAAACTTGAAATAAAATAAAGTATTAGTGAAAAATTAACTCATTATGATTTTAAAAGTTTAGTTTTAAATTACCGTCGATCCCCTGGAAGCCACAAAGTCAAATCCCACTTTAAAAAAAAAGCAGCTAAAACAAAAAATGTTCGATGTTCTGTAGAAAAACAATTCAATGAGATTAAATTACAAGAATCGTAATTGAAAATCTCTGTAATTTATAAATTATAGATTTTCGATTGTTTTTATAGCTGTACTTAGGATTTAGGCTTTTTAGGCTTATTATATAATGTCGATGAATTGTTATTATTATATATTTGAACTAAAGTATAACTACCAAAGCTAAATTGATATTTTCGATGATATTCAAAATGATAGCAAAACAAAAAGAGAAAACAATATAATTTCAACAATTTAATTTGAATAAACAATAATTAGAATACATTAAATTATACTCCGTCCTATGCCCCACGGATGGGATTGCAGGACAATGATGATTAAATTATAAGCCAAGCTAAATCGTACCACAATTTTTCTAATTTTTTAAAAACTTTTATTACTTAGGGCCAGTTTTCAGGTGAACATTTAAGTATCAAATCAAACTTAAGCTACACTTAAATCAAAAATTGTGTTTTTCAGTACTTAAAACAATACTTAAGTGGCACTTAAGCTTGGTAAAATGACCGCTTAAGCTACACTTAAAATTTAAATATTTTGACAATCTTTCTTACACATCTTTCTGACATTTACACTTTATTTGTCACTTGTTTAACTAGAAAACTCAATTTTTTTTTAGTGAAGCTTAAGTGTCGAATGTTACTTAAACTTAAGTGTAACTTAAGTACTCACCTGAAAACTGACCCTTAGTTTACAACATTAATCAAACTGAACTCGAATATAAAATTTTTGTCGATTTAGTGTCAACAATTTTATCTACTATAGTTCTAAACAACATCGAAATACATTATGATAACTTTACAATTTGACATTTTTTTAACCTTCGAATCGAAATCCTTATCGAAATTCATAATGAGAAGCTTAAATCCCAACGCAACTGATGGCTTTGAAGTAATGAAATTTTATAATTTTAAGTTAGCTAATACACTCGACACTGGTAAATTTTTGAAATTTTATTTGAAGTTTTTGCATGCAAATGACGTTTAACAGTGCTTTACACTGAAATACATCAAAATCAAGTTATCTCTATAGTTTGAATCGCAAAGTAATTTTTAAAAATTTGAATTTCAAATTCACACTATATTTGTAAGAGGGTTTACAACATTTTACTGAAAAAAAATCGGGAAAAAAAAAGTTAAGCAAAACAATCTGGAGTTCTTGGTGGATTTCCTCTTAATGGACGACCGTCCGGACAAATTTTTTAACCAATCAAAAAATTTTATTTTACCAACATATACACAAAAAATCATCTCCGGACAATTTTCTTCATCCAATTTCTTAGTTAAAATATTTTTAACTTTTGGCTGAAGGACGAAGTAAAAGAAAAGGTTAGATATATAATTATTTGGTAAATATTTATTGCTATCTCGATCAATAAATGAACGCTTTCACATATAGAATTTCAAATGTTTTTTAAGAAAAAGATATGAACTGTAATTTTTTTGTTTTTTGTTTTTTTAGTATAAGATTATTTTGTTTCTAACAAATTATTTATATTTTATCATAAAAGCAAAGCGCTATATTTTATTTTTTTCGAATATTACAATGTTATTATCCATTATTACTCTTAACAAAATTTTAAATTTTTTTAATAAAAATAATATCAACGCATGTAAATATATTTTCAAACGTCAACCTTTTTTGACTACATAACAAATGTCAGTCCTTCGCGCATTGAGAGAAAATCATAAAATATTCTTTAATGGTATTTGTGTATCAAATATAGTGTAAAATAAAATTGTCGCAACGTTCGTCCATGAAGAGGAAATCCACCATCAATGTATCAAAAATCATAGCGTCAATTACGTCAATTCCGTCAATTGCGTCAAATGCGTCAAATGCGTCAATTGCGTATATATTACTATACAAATTGTGTAATAATACATTGTATATATTACGAATAAATACCAAAGAGAGGTAAAAAAAAAGTTAGAAAAATATGTTTTGAATTTGGTCATCATATGCACACAAACACACAATAACGTCATGAAAAAAAAGAAAATCTAAAATAACTCTCTTCCTGACAACTTTTTAGAGCTTTTCGATTTTCCGTATATGACCACACCCTACCATTGTCTAAAATTTCAAATCCCCAAGTCAACTCGAAAGTCGGAAATACTTTCAGGGCATAAACATAAGGTGTATCGATAATATTATATGCGCGTCAAATTCTTTTGTATGTTAATCGATATTGCAGTCGACAAAAGCACTGTTACTTTTAATACTGTCAGCACTGGCCACATTTGTAGTGCAGCCAATAATGCAAAAAACAAATATCACCTAATCAATAATGTTATATGCAGGTCATATGCTTAAAATTTTAAGCCTATGTGTAGATAAAAATATTCAAGTGCGAAATGTATTTTTGTTGAAATTTTTTTTTGGAAAAATTAATTTTGAAGAGGATAAGTAATTATTTAATGTAAATGCATTATGCATAAATGTATTTTAAATTGACGATTAGTTATTTTATATATTTAATTTAAATATTTTAGAACAGGAACAGCACAATTCAAAACAACGTCAAATATCTAAATTCTAACATTAATTTGTTTCTAAAGTAGTTGTCAACGGGTTGTATGCAAACCTTGTATACGAAAGTTTATATGCAAATGTTTTTTTAGCATAAATGTTAATTGCCGGTTGATGACCGTCACATATAATTGTTGTCGACCGGCATATGACATTATCGATCACACCTATACATTGAATTTTATATGGATGGACAGATGGATTGAATTTTTCACTATAAAGTAACACTTGTAACTTGTAAGAAAAAAAAAATTGTATATTATTATACATATTACTTTATTGTATAAGATATAGCCACAAAACGAGATATAACTCTCTTCTGGCACAAAAAAAAATTGAAATAATTAAATAAATAAATAAAAAATAAACAATTAGAATTCTGCTTTATTCTGTGCCCAAGCAATAAGAGGATGATATTACACTTTACTTTTTTCTCATTTAAATTTTTTAATACTACTTCCTTACCTACCTAATTTAAGACTAATTTAATGTGGCCGAATTTATGTACAATAATCCACTACACAATTATAATTTTTTCTATAAAAAACCTTTTCAAAAAAGACAGGAATTCTAGATAAACTATTGAAAATAGAAATCCCAAAATTATTTATGTTTGGTTTATGTATAAATTCGATATTTTTTCATTTAAGATTTTTTATTTTCAGTAAACTGCCATAGCACCCACCTATATAAAAATACAGAATTTTCTCAAAAACATAAAATTACTTCCTATTTCAAACTCTTCTAAGATTTGCTATAATTTTTACGGTTTCTAAGCAAAGTTTTGGAAATTTGACAGGTGAGCGTTCTAAATTTGTTTTTCTATTTTGTTGTTTATTTGTAAGTCTTCGTTTTTTCTTTTGTTATTGTTCTTCATTTCCTTTTTTTTGTTTTTGTTTTCACAGTGGAAAAATTTTTTTTCCACATGCCTAACAAAAACCAAAAATTTTTAGCATGATAACTGTGTTTTATTATTTTTGTTTCCTTATTTATAAAATTTCACGTAAATATATACAAATAATAATGTATATATACAGTATATACATACATATATGTATATTCAGAAGGACCAAATATTATAAAATGTTTAGAGAATAAAAACTTAATTCATAAATTATTAAAATTAATTGATAAAATTCAAACCTTAGCAGGTTATCAATTAATCAACCCAACTGTAGCTCTTCTATACTACTGATTTAATTCAAAATGAAATTTCTTAGATTTATTATTGCAAAAATATATACATACATACATATCTGTTATACTTGGATAAGAAAACATCTACAAAATGAATTCAAAAATTTTAATAGAATATTAAAAGAATAATTGTTCAACTGAAACAAAATTCGATTTTGAATAGATTAAAATGCCAAAAAGTTTTACTAAAGAAACTTTCTCGAATAATTTTGGAAATTTATAAGTGTTGAATATTGATGTTACAAATTCTTTTGTGTAATTCAGTGTTCAAAGGAGACTCATTTATGATAATTTAATTTAATTTTGATATTAATTTTTGACTTGCTTATTTTTTTTTTATTATTCAAAATAATGATTTTGCTCCATCAATTAATTTTGTAATTAAAACTACCATGAATTTCAACTTCAAATTTGTTTCAAGTTTATGATTATTGTTAGTATATTACAGTGTGTATATTGAAAATGAATTTAATTATAATTTAGAAAGAATAATATATTTAAAATTATAATTAGTTTTATTCAAACTGTACGTTATGGATGAATTCTGTTCATTCTGTCTTTAAAGACAGAAAAAAAGCAGAAAAAAACTACATTTTCCAACTATTTTCTTTGGAATGCCGAAGTCATCAAAATTTCAACCAACCAGAAATTCTCATTCACGAAATTATTACACATTACAAAGCCACATAGTTTATTTATTTTTTTTTACAAATACAGCGAAAATTTAACATTAGTAACATTGTTATTGTTCTTTTCCAAAATTTATATATTAAGTATTAGAAGACTGTTGACTGACTGACCATGGAATTTGTGTATGATCATAGCAAAATCTATAAACGTGTTGGAAATTGTATTCTTTTAAAATTAAATGGCATATCTGATAGAAGAAAACCTCTTGCCATTTGTATTTACCAGTTAATATATATTGCTCCAATTACATTATTTGTCATTCATTTTTCAATAGCAAGTCGTATACCCGTGTACAAAGTTTTGGTTGAATATTATTTCGTAGTTAAATTATTGGTACACCAATTTTTAATTGATCAATATGTGATGGTACTCCTTATCTTATGAATTTAAAAATTATGTAAGATAATTTACAACGATTACAATGTATGTAAATGTTTCATCGATAATTTGATAGAGTATCTGAATACCAATTTTATTTATTTATTTTATTTTTATTTTATATTTAATAACAAATATAAAATAAAATATATTTTCAGATCTGTTTTTTTTTTTTTAATATTTCTGATCAGTGCTGGGAGTTCGATGGCAGCTACCCAAACCAGTCAGAATTTTGGAAAACGATAAAAGACAAGTTTATTTATTTTTTTGTGGATATCTATGTACAACTTTTCAAGTTTGTAATACATTTGGTTTTTAAAATATTCCCGATGGGGATGGGTGCTTGAATTTGTATGACCAACGTACCAAATTTCCAAAGTACACATTAACTATTTTCATAATACAGAAAATATATATTTCAGTTTTTGTATAAGTTCCGTGTAGTGGTTCTTGAATTGAAAAAGGTTGTAAACATACACGTCCTTTTTACATTATATTGAAATTAAGAAATCAGATAAGATTAAGATAAAGATTGTAAGATTAATTTAATTTTTAAACCAAAACTTATAGATTTAGATAGATTTTTAATTCATTTATTCATATTATAGTAAAATACAATACTTAAAAATATACATTTACTAAATAAAAATAATAAGAATAAATATAGGACCATTCGGATATTCATTAGAATATGTGATGAATGAAACTGCAAGCAAAAATACAGGCATTAAAAATATAAAATATTGTTGGGTACATACATAGTAAAGTAGAAAATTAAAGCTAAGTATGGAAAAAATAAAATTTAAAATAAAATTTGATAAAATTTAAAGTAAAATTTAAATAATAAACGAGAGTAAGCAGAATTAAATACAAAATTATAACAAGAATAAAAGGTAAATAGATAACTAGAAGACTGAAACAAAATTAAAACATTTATAGTTAGAAAAAAAACTAAATTAAAGTTAAAACTAAATAGTATTAAAAACAGATTCAATTTGAAGGTGATCCAGTTCAAAAAGCCAAAATCTAAGATTTTTGCAAAATGAAACAGGTAATCTGTCAGATCTTAAAGAATAAGGTAACATATTAAAAAATTTTGGAGCTATATAATCATAAAAGTGGCAAAAATGACATGTACGGGCTCTTAGAACATTTACAAGGTATAAATTATTAATTCTCAGATGATATCTAGTAATAAATCGGTGAGCGAGATAGCCCGACCTATTGAAAATTGAATTTTCAACGTTTTAAACAAATATAAATGTCTAAATGGTAGAATATCCAACTTTTTAAATAAAGGAAAACTGTGCATTAGTCTATTTTTTTTTTTTTAAATTATCCTTATACAGTGCTTTTGAGCGATGAGAAGAGGTTGAATTTTATTAAAATAAGAACCACCCCAGCAACTAATTCCATATTGCAGCTTAGAACTGAATAGAGCAAAATACACCATTAGCATAACTTTAAAAGAACAAAAAAGATTTAACTGGTAAATGTTTCGCAAAACAATTTTTAAAATAATTATTTAAATAGGAAATATGTGCAAACCAATTCAGTTTATTATCAAGTAAAACACCCAAGTACCTAAACGTATCTACACTTTCAATGTTAAAACAAGAAATACTACAGGGCGAAGAGAGGACAAAAGAGCTTAGAGACTGTATAGGAAATAAAGGAAATTTAGGACAATCAGGAGAATGATACCAAATACTAAAATTCTCGAGGAGATATTTATTAAGCCTAAATTGCATAATTTTAGTTTTATTACTTATAACTAATTTATGAACATAAAACCATTTTCGAATTAGGTCCAAGTCAAAATTTAAATTGCAAAATAAGTCAAGTAGATTATTATTGTTGTACGAAAAAGCAGTGTCATCCGCAAAAGCTGTAGGTATACCCTTGAACTGTTGTTGCAATAATGAATTAATAAAAATAAGAAACAGAACAGGACCTAATACTGAACCTTGGGGTACACCAACCTTGATACTAAGAAGGTCACTGAACTTTCCATTCAATTTGACTCGTTGCTTCCTATTATTAAGATATAACTCAAACCAATTAAAAATAAAACCTCTAAGCCCCGCATTATAAATTTTAGTTAATAGTAAATCATGACTCACTGTACCAAACGCTTTAGTGATATCAATAAATAAACCACTACAGAAATTACCAATGTTAATACCACCATAAATTTCACTGCAGAACTTTATAAGTGCGTAATGAGTCTATGAATTTCCAAAGACGTTATAGGTTCAAAAAAAGAAGCTATGTCTCTGTAAAGATTACTCACATACATTAGATTCAAAATTCTCAGATTGTACGTTAAAAGAAATAACATTATTTACTAGTTGTTCAGAAGTATTCACAAAAAAATTATTAAAGTGATTAGCTAAAATTGATGGATCAGATACTATTTGAGAATTAATTACCAAAGAGGAAACAGAAGTAGAACAATCCTTATTTAAAACTGAGTTTATAATTTTCCACTCAGCTTTACTTTTCCCTCTATTTTCGCTAAACTGTCCGGAATAATAATTGTCTTTGCACTGACGTATTTGAACTTTAACTTCTTTACAGAGTTTATTATAATATAACATTAAGTTAGTGTTACTTGGATGTTTTTTAACAGATAGGCATATTTTATTTCTTTTACGAATAAGTTTCAATAGAACATTAGACGTCCAAGGTTTTATCTTGTGCGTATTATTAGTAAAAGTACGAGTAGACTGTATGTCTGTATTTAACATGCTTACTAAGCGTTTTAGAGAAAATAGAATAGGCTGCTGAGGGGTCATCAGAGTTATAAACATCTTCCCAAAGCTCAAAAACTAAAATATTATTTAATTTGGAATAAAGAAGAAGAATAATGTGAATCAAGTACAGGAAAAGAATTTAACAATTTTAGGAACAGTTGTGTTTAGTGAACAATTATGTTTTAAATAATATCATACCATTTCAATTTCAGATAACTTTTTACTTATTAACAAAAATTAATTGAATATTTCTTCAACTAAATCAGTGCAGAGAATTTGAAAATGCATCTGAAAAATCCATCAGAAAATTTTTACAGCAATCAAATTTTGTTTTTAAAACTATTTAAATGGAATGTTTAATATCATTTTTAACTCTTATATTTGTATACATATTTTTTTAAATTCATTAAAATATATAAGCAATATTTCTAGTTTAGGAATTGAATTCAGGAACGAACTAACGTTAAGTTGGGTGATATGAAAGTAAATATTATAAATGAAGAAAAATATAAATAAATTTGAATATAAACAAAATTGTGTAAACATTTTATTTTAATTATTTTGCGTTTTTGGATTCATTCCGTTCTCGTTTCTTTCCATTTATTCCGAAATGAATAAAAACAAACCTTAAATATTGTATTTTATTGACATTCAAAGACTACTTAGTTTTCTATGAAACAGTTTTTTTATGTTTACAGGAGAAAGGTGACTTAAAACTGTTCTAGAACGATCTAAAATGATCTAGAACGATCTAGAGTAAAAACAATAGTTTTTTGTGTTCAGTAGTTCCGGTTAATTGAACTTTTTTATCCAAAAGTGTTCTCATCGATGATTTTCCAGCAGATGTTAGATACAATAGTAAAACAGGTCCAAATTGATCTTTTTTGTTCTGAATATTTTTTAAAACATTTTAGACAACTTAATATTATATAAATGTTATTAATTAGATTAATCATATTAACAATACATACATAGGTATATTAATTTAAATTTAGAAGAAACCCCCGGGTACATACCCGGCCGAGCAAAAGAAAGGAATTTTTATGTGAAACAGCACAATAAAATGATTTTTAATACATTTGGCATGTTGAATAGTTCTAAATTGATCTGTTTTGTTCCGAATTCTTTTATGCAAAATTTTTTTTAGGTATACCTTGTAGGTCAGCACCTGAATAGACAAGTCAAGAAAATTTTGAACATTTGACATGTTTAAAGTATCTGACAACAATACATAGAATAGTAATATTAATAGCACTGAAGAAAAAAGAAAAATTTGAATTAATAGAGAATCGAACTCACAAAAATTTGTGATATTAAAACCTATATTAATAATATTATAATACTAATTAAAATTATTCCTACTAAAAGTGCAAAAAACCAAATGCGATAAATAAAAAAAAAAAAAAAGAATTTGACTCAAAAGAGAATCGACAAAAATTTCTGATATTAAATGATGCTTTAACCAACCCAGCTAATATCTTATAAAAATTGTTAACCCAAAATATACACATAAAATGAAAATTGATTTTGATCACCACGACCTGCATCATCGATGATTGATTGAATGAAAACAAAAACGAAGCACACGAAAAAACTCGAAAAGAGTGCCTTTAAAATCGTGATCTTGTGTATTATAACATAGATAAAATAAAAATTGATTTTGATCGCCACAGCCTGCATCATCGACGATTGATTGAATGAAAAAAAAAACGAAGCACACGAAAAAACTCGAAAAGATAGATATTATGACATATAAGACAAACAATTAAATGATTATCTTAGTGCAGGATGTCCTAATGCAATTTTTTAATTTTTTAATATAAAATAATAATCAAAAGTTAACTAAATAATAAAAAACTAATTAATAGTAAACGAAATAAATTAATATAATAAATATTAATAATAAAACAAAAACAAATTTAAATATCTTAATACTTATTTAATTACATCAAATTATAACTCTTCAAATTATTACTTTATACTTGTCTTATTTATATTCATTCTTTAAATTTTATTAATATTCAAACATATAATACAACGTTCGACTAAATTGAAAAGCAACATTGACTTTAAAGCTATATGGTGTTTATGTTCTAACAAACTTTTATATTTGTTATAACTGCAATTAAACAACTGAGTTAAACTTGAAGATCACAACAATGAAGCTGAAGATGGCGTTGAATCAAAATGCCAGAAATTGGTTAAAATATATGTATATAGAAGTTTATGTTCTTATTTGCATGTGTAATATTCAATAAGATATATTTTATAAATAATATTTTTTATTTTAACTTACCGTTTTAATCCAATTATTCCAACAAAATTGAAATTCTTCTCTATCAATAAATCCATCACCATTTTTATCGAATACTTCAAACATTTGATCTAACCAATCTTTAGCAACATCATATATATGACCACGATCATTACGAAATAAAGCTCGGCATATTAAAGTGAATTCGCACATTGACAGTCGGTCATCACTAAATAAAAAATTTAAAATAAAATAATTATGAACTTATAAATTAATTATGTTTAATATTTATTATTAAAAAAATTAAAAATATTTAAATTTAAAGCATGCAAGACCATTTTAAATAAATATCTGATTGATAACAGTAATGAAGTGTCGTGAAGTAAAGAATATTTGGCAAATTTTAATTCTCTTTTGAAAAAAATTCAATCAACTTCAATTTTCAGTTTGATAGTCTATTTAATTGTCAGATGTTAGAATTATTACGCACAACATATACATATAGTCTATTAATTTAGTGAAAAACGAAAAACCTTTCTTTTCGATAGTTTTGAACAAAGTGGAAAAGTTTAATTCTTTTTCTTATATCTAAGTACAGTGTCACAAACAGTAAAAATATTAAATACGAACAATACAAATAATTAGTGTTGCCAACTTCGAGGTTGAATGTTAATCTGCTACATACATACATATGTACGTTTTAAAGATATTAGCTCAGTAGATTACAAACGAACAACCGGTTACCGTTAACACAAAATTTCAGTTTAAAATCTTACTGTCTGCATTTTACTGCGAATTTTCATTTTCCTGTTCGGAAAACAGGATATCAATATATTATTTGTGGTGTTGGATTTGGTTTTACTGGAAATATATTAGAAAAGTTAAATTTCATTGTACTAGATTTTGGGGGTATCTCTCACATTATATTATTTATTGAGAAAAACTACATACATACTGCTGCTAAATTAATTAATTAAGCTAAGTAAGCTAAGCAATATTAAAAAAAAAGTGTACAAGTGGATTTTCGTTTTTTTTTTATCTGCAAATAAAAATTCACAACTGTCATAATATCAACCAATCAAAATTTGACATATTCGTATATCAGTCTACAGAATAGACCTAATAGCAATAAATGTTTTGTTTGGTCGAAATTAAATTTTGATAGCACCAGAGTTTTGTATTGAGATGAAAAAAGTCAAGCCTAACATTTACAAAATACAAATTAAAAAAGAAAAATATATTTGACAATAATTGACATTTGAGAACATATTTAATGTAGTGTTACAACACGATGTTTTAATTGACACTAATAATATAATATTATGTCGTAGAAGTATTTTATGTCCTGAATTTCCATGAAATATAAAACAAAAATATTTGCTGATAACATACATATACATAAAAATGAAACAAGTAAAATGAGGTGAAAATGTATGGCGCCTTTTTTTCGCATTTAAGCAATAATTACAATATTGTTAATAAATAAATGTAAAAAAAAAAAAAACAAATCAAATTATATCAATAAAAATAATATCAAGGATTTTAGATTTTTCTGTTATATTTTCACATTTATGTATTTCGTATATATAACAAAAACATTTTTAATCAAACTATATAAGTATTTGTATTCTATATACAGGTATATAATATAAACATCAATATTTGAAATATGAATTATATATATATATATTATTTAAATATTAATAGAAATGAAAAAAAAAAAAATTTAAATAAATATTACAATTTAATTAAAATCTACACACTTGTAAAAATTAAATTTCCTGAAGGACATAAAAGTGATTACTGATTGTGATAAATGATTCTCGGAAATATTTTTTTTAAAATAAATTAAATACTTTTAAATGCACTCAATATACAAAACAAAAATTATTATGATAAATACACAGTCATTAATTCTTCGTAAATCATAATGAGATAGTAGACAAGATCCGAAAAAATATAATTATGGTGGATTGGACAAACACTTAAAAAGAAAAATTATGAAATCGTAATATAAGTCTTTGGATAGAACACTTAAGAAAATTATCGTCGGGACAGCACATCACGAATGAATGTCACAAAGAAAAACATGATTACAAATTAAGCCGTATTGAACATATATCATGCAGTTTGAATAATATAAGTAGATAAATATTTAATCCAGTAAAAATTTTTAAAGTGTGTTTCCAATAAATATCGACACTAACTTTCTATAAATGATTGTATGAATGATTTATCGAACCCCTCATATTTACCTAAACTATTTAAAGTCATTTTAAAAATATAATCTATTATTTCCACGTGACAGTAACTAACAAGGTAGTAGAGACACATAGAAATTGTCAAAAAATTATTTTTTAAACTACATCTGTGATGTATAGGTGAGGCATGATAAGTCAAGTGTGCTTTTTGTGTGCTGAAATTTGTGCTTTTTATGCGTTACAATGAATAACCATATTCACATGTGTATGCATTAATCTAACGTGTTTGCAAAAATCACAAAAAAAAACAATAAAACTTCAATTCAAGAATTTCTGTTGCTATTTTTTTAAACTTTATATCTACTTTATACGATTAAATTAAAATTACACCTAACAAATTTTCTATTTTAACATTTTTTGTCAATTTGAAAATTTGTGAAGTGATTTTTTTTGTAAAACAACTTTTGATAAAAGTTAAGTATTATTGCAATGTGCATTTTCATAATTCAAAATTTGACATCGAAATCGTATATATACAGTCCGCAACAATTATTTAAAACCACTTTTTCATTTGTATGTTCCTGTTTTATTGTGACTACATTGTAAGAAGAATACATAATTTCTGTATTCGTAAATTGAGAGTTTAACCTATATTTTAATAATAATTTGACGACAAGAATGTTTGAGAGAAATATACCGTAAGTTTTTATTAACTAAATCAATTTATACTATACTGAAACAAATAAAAATATTTACAACATCAGAGCCGAACAAAAATTTAAGCATTCAAATCACAAAATGTCTATTTATTTACATAATTTTGTATGTAGATTTCTCATTCACTTTTTAAAAAGATGTTTATCAAAGTTAGCCAAACATTGATGTACTGAAATATAAGAGTATTCTGATCGTAAAAAAAGTAAAAAAAAGTTAGACTACTAAAGTCAGGAATGTGTTTCAAAAGCCATGTCCCACAATATTTTGTTATTAATCTAAATATAATAAATAAATTGTAAGATCATACAACTATATACTGTAGGGCCATAATAAAAGAAAAAATAAATAAAAACAAACATTTAATCAATTTCCAAAATCGCATAATATCAATTATGTCAATATATTTTTTGCACATTAATATCCAATGTAGTAGGGATGATCAATTTTTGTAATAGTTTTGAAAATTTCTCGAATTCGATTTTCAACAAGAATATTCAATAAACTTCGATATGCGATCTGATAAACGCATTTTTAATTAAAATTTTATAGATATGTCCAGATAAAAGTAAATATCTCTTAAACTATACTCAATTAATTTTTAAATCATCAAAAGTTTCTTAATAGATAATTTGGTGAAAATCGAAAACCGAAATTTTTCGGAACTATTGCAAAAAAATTTATAAAATTTAATTAAACTTTTTTGACATGATATTTTGCATCCTTTTTTGTTTCAAAAACATATTTTTATTAAATTTTCATACGAATAGATATTACATATTTATTTTAATAGATTTTCATTCTAAAAATATTACTATAAGTATAAATAATACTATATACATATGCTATATATATAAACATATATATTTATTAATTTTTATAGCATGTGTTTAAATACGTGCACACAAAAACCAAACACAATCATTTCAAAGGTTATATTTATAAAATTAAAATCTTTATTTAGATACGAATAATTTTATTTTTGTATATTTAATATACCAAAAAAATTCATATTCATATAGATTTTCATTTTGTTATAACAAAAAAAAAAAGGATATCAAAGGATAAAAAAAGTCCATGTTAAATATTAATACAACATTCATTTTTAACATGGACATAATAAATTTAAAATATTTATTTTTTTTTTTTATACAAATATATATATATATATAATATACATAATATATAATATTTTAAACTTACCCATCTTTATCAAAAGCTGTAAAACATGCATCCATTTCTGCATTCAAATATTCTATATCCTTTTTTAGATTATCTAGTTCGGATTGTTGTTTTTCGAGTGGATTTTTATGATTTTCAATAGATTGATTTTTTTTACGTAATAATTTATAAAAATAATTTAATAAATCGTTTTCTTGTTCTTTTATTGAATTTATTCCGTTACTGTTGTTATTGTTGTTGTTGTTATTGTTGTTCTTAATGTTGTTGCTCTTTTTCACATTACACAATTCACTATTTTCAACATTTATATTAAATTTTTCATTATTTTTTATTTCATTTTCATTATTTTGAATATTATTTGCTGTCGTTGATATTTTCGAATTATTGTCCATTACCAATGTACGCCGAATTTTAACTGCGGGAAACTGCACATTATTCAATTTTTTTTTTTGAATTTTTTAAAAAAATTTTTTTTTTTAATTTGCACCACAATAAATTTTATGAAAAGAAATAAAATAAAAGAATAAAAAATAAATTTAGAAATTTACCGTTTCTAGTTAAAAAGTAAAAATATATATAAAGTATAAACATTTACAATATTAAGTTGAAGATAGAATAATGATGACAATTAGAATAATCAAAAAAAATAAATAATAGAAAATATGAAGAGCTGAAATAATTTGTTTAATTTTTTTTACTTTACTTTTTTTGTTTAACTGAGTAAAAAGAGAGAACTTGATTTTCATAATTTATCGAAATAACAAAATTTTATTAAATATTTTATTGAGTTTCGACGGCGACGATGAAAATAACTATAGTAACGGTTCATTTATAGTTATTTACAAAATTTTACAATGATTTTAATGCTTGGCAATTGGCATTTGGTTGATGATGGCGTGTACTTATGTATATGTGTTAAAAAAATTTAATTAAGAAAATTAAATATATAAAATAAAAACAAACCTGTATACATACATATATACATATACACTAGAGTTTCATACATACATATATTAGTGTTTTCTTGTTCTACAAGGGTTCTATATATACAGACAAATATTATGAACTTTGACTTCCTTATAAATATTTATATATAGCTATATATATACATAAATAAAATACATAATTTTAAACATAAGTACCTAAACTAATCAGGTACATAAAAGAGACAAGCTATTTAGAAATTAGGAAGTTGAAAAGATTATTTAAAACAACAAAAAAAAGCATTGCATATACTTAAGGCATGTAAAAATATTTTTTTTGTAATTTCAATTTATGACGAAATTTATGATATACGTAAAATAGTAACAAAGTAGATTCGGATATTTTTCAATTGATATTGACATCACAATGTATATATACTATATATAGTCTAAATACGTATTGCATGCCAAAATTGTAATTTCAAGCCATTTTAGCTTGATTTCAGCTAAAATTTCCAAGTGATATACAAAATTTTAATTTCAAATGAAATATGAAAATAGTTATAAAAATTAAAATCATTAAATCTGATATAAAATGAAACAATGGAGAAATGAAATATGCTTCAGTAAAATAATTTTGTTTCATATTCAACAATTCACCAGTCAGCATTCAGCAATTCACAAAATGAAACTTTACTGATTCGTGAAATAATAATTTACATCAAATCAAATGAAGATTTTGAACAGAATTTGTTTGTTAAAACACTCTTTAGCATTCCTATGACTGTTTACTAAAATTTTAGGTCTACAGCGATTTTAGAATTAAAAATAAAAATTTTATGTATTAGTTTTACTGATCGCTATAACCGGACATTTTAGACCAAATTTTTAACTTACGTATTCTATCCAAGCTCAAAACTTAGTACATTTTAATTTTTTTTTTAATTCTTAATCGGTAATTTTTTGGTAATATTTGAAAAAGTAAAATGTTTGGGTTCCTGTCACTGCTTTTTGATTTAATTCACCGAAGTGAAAAGTTTTACAGACATTATTAGCGTAATTCGATGTCATATTATGTCAAATAAACAGAAAAAAAATGTTTTTTTCAATTAAAAATAAAAAAAAATTAAAATCATTTAACACAAAACTAATTATATAGAAATGCAGGACTCCATTTCAATGTAATACTTACAATTATTACATGATGATACCGCCTTTTCTTATAATAGTAATAGCCTACTAAATACCTTTATAGATTTTAATTATGATTTAGATTTGATTAGGAAATGGTTCTTTTGTCATAACCTCGTTGTTAGTCACAAAACTAAGTACATCTTATTCAACCTAAGCGGTAATATTCCAGTTGATTGTAAATTATTCTATCACTCTCCAAGTTGCTATCAATAACAATATTAGATGGTAAGTCAGAGTGGCGTATTTTATTACTTTGAAGTGGCAGTATACTAAAAGTGTAATACAGATTATGTATGCATTTTTCTAAAACTAAGTTCCATTAGTCTAAATTTTTTAAATCATTTATTTATTAGTTTATTTAAATTTATATATATATATATGTATATAAATGTATGTTTGGATCTGAATCGTATATAAATGTATGTTCTAAAGAATTTTTTTTATTGTTGTTCTTTTGAATTTTTTGATGGTTTTTTTCCTTTTTTGTTTGAAAACATTTAAATGAATACAATAGCAAAGCAAAAAAAAATACAAAAACTATTATAGAGCTACACTTTTGTTATGCTGCCTAATACTGACAGCTAATAAACTATAAATTAAAAGTTATGAAACTCTTTCGAAATCACGAAATGCAAAATTCCCTTTTTTTATGGTAGAAGTTGTTTTTTTTTATTTTGTTTTAATTTTGACTTTTATATTTTATAACTAATTTTCGAAAACATTTTTTTATAGACTTTTAGTAAACAAATTTTCATTATTTATATATCTTTTTTTTATTATAACAGAATATGACGTCATAAATATATATATTAAGTATACATAAATTGTTATAAAATTTTAATATTATTTATTGGCGAGTAAAGAGAATAAAATTGTAATCATTTTTGCAATCGCGCTCATTTTTGATAAGAAAAACAATTAAAAACAATATTATGAAAGATAAGTAAAAAGAAAATATTAACCCATGTACTGATATGTTAATATTTTTGATAACAAAAAAAAAAAAAAACAAACAAATAAACAGAAAGTAAAAAACAAACTGTAATATCGTATTTTGTTATTATTTGCTATATATGCTAATGATGTGAAAATTAATTTATACTAGAATTTACTTAGTATATATATAGCACAAGTATTATAAATATTAATTATTCGAAATTTCAAATATTTACCTCTTCCATTCGACTATATACGAGTATTAAAAGTACATATATTTCTATTTTATTGTTTCTTCAAAATGAAATTCTTCATTCAAACTGATCAATATTATAGGAATATAAGTTTTTTTTGGTTGATGGAAGGACATTTTTTTTTATCCAAGTGGTCTAATTTAGAAGAAATAGCGTAAATATCGACTGATCGCTGTCATTGTGTTGCAATTTCACATAAAGTGCTGGCTACTAATTGTAACAAATGGTACAAATCGACTGATCGCTATCACCACGATGTTATTGAAGTATAAAGAACATAAACCAAATGCTACTAGGGGTGAAATGGGAAATTTAACAAACTGTTCTTACAATAACAGTTGATTACAATTCTAGCACCATAAATGAAGAAGAAGAAGATTAGTTTTTGTCATTTACCTAAGTCTTTTTTTTATAAACAAAAACAACCACATACTAAGACGAAAACCTTACGTACCACTTGGTCGTGATAGGATTGGGAAAAAGAGAAAAACAAAATGAGATTGTTGATTGATTGTTGGAAAATATAATTCGTTAACTTAATTTCTGTAACTGTTAAATGCTGAATTTAATTTTGTTAAACAAAAATGAGTATATTTTAATTTTTCATTTTCGCATGTTTTATTACAACCCATGAATTTGGTATTACAATGATATTACAACCCATTTGAATATGAAATCATATACTATTCGTTAAATACCGGTTATGACAAAATTTTCCTTCATAGTTTTATGCCATTTTTATTGTTTCGCATTTGAATTATTTTAACAACAGGAACTAATGTTTTGTTTTGTGTTGAGTTCATACCTACAAAACTATACTATACTAACTATTCGACGATGTCCAAAAGAAATTAAAGATGAAGTTTAATTTGGATCAAATACTAAGCAATAGAATTTTTAACCCCTTAAATTTTCGATTTTCGAGATTTGAGTTTTTGACAAATTAAACTCAATTTTATTTTTTCCCCCAATTATAGGACAATTTTAATCAAATATACACAATGTTGTCTTTCGTTTTGCTAACTTTGACAGTTGTAGTATTAAATTTAAATTTGATTAAAGTACCAGAATACATACTGTCATCTGCAAAGCTATGAATTTTATTCACAATTTTTGAAAATTGACTTAATTTTTTTATTTATGTGAAAAATGTTCATTTGAATAACATTTACGCATTGCACATAACTCTCTAAATAATTTCCTATTAACCCTTTCATGTTCACTTTTTATTACCATGATCTTACTCAGAAACACATTTGTTATAAATTTTGTAATTTTAAAGATATTTTGAAACGGAAAGCAGCAATGTGTTCAAAATTCAAAATTAAGTACAAAAATGGCTGATAATAAAAAATTTTTTTTTTTAATGATATAACATTTATTTTTCTGGGACAAATTTTTTTTTCCCCACGAATGAATGCATTATAGCAGCCATAACTGATCATGGTAAAAACTCATACATAATAATCTGGATCACCATTGAATAATCTATCATCCGAAAAATTACTATATCTGATGTTTCCATCCGAATAGCTGTCTTCATCTTCACTTATATAAGAATCAATTTCTTCGAACAATATTTTCGATATCTTCCTAGTATGACATTTCAAAATATTTCTTCGCACACTTATTTATTTTTGCACATAAAACCAATGCAAATTATGACTGCTTTAACATTCATTAGTTGTTTGGGTATTTATAATAAAAAATGTCTACTATAGTTTTACTATATTGAGGAAATTCCCTACTAAACACAACTTTTAACATTAACTATCAAATATTTGAAAAGACAACACGTTAACATGCTAAAAAAAATTTGAATGCTATAGCAGTCATTTACGTGAAAGGGTCAGCAATCATTTATATGAAATATTGTAATACATTCAAATCAATTATAATCTTCAAAAAGTGATATTCAACATTAGCGTTATGATTTTTTTTTTAATTGCAATTTTGCACGGGAATTTATTATTTTATTTATTATTTCTATTTATGATTGCTTTCAGATTCTGCAAAATTTAATTTCTAGCTTTTTCATTATTTCTTTGTCATTTTTTTTTTCATAACATAATTAGAACATAATTTTAATTTATCAGTTTTATTTTTTTGAACAAATAAATCCACCTGGAGAATAAATGGAAAATGATATATTATCAAGCTTAAAACATATATGAGGTATGTAACATCGGACGAGTAAATAATTAAATAATTTAGCAGCTATTAATCAACACCTAATTACAAAACTGTCACTCCTAATGGACCAGATTGTTCTGTGACACGATTTTAAGTAAGAAACATAAATCCGCTCTCTAAAAATACTTAAGAAACAATTTTGAGTATATTGACAAAGATCAGTTTTAAGAAATAATAATAGTTTTTGATCACTTTCACTACATCACAAAATGTTACAAAAATTATCTACATATTATTATTTTTATTTAAAATTATAAATTTATCACTAAAATAAAAAATCTTACCAAAAAACAAGGCTTTTTTTTGTACTTTTGAATTTTGTTTTGTTTTTGGTTTTTGTGTTGTTCTTTTTTTTCAAAAAACTCAGTAAAATACTTTTGAACACTTCGATTTTTTAAATATAACTAAATTATTAGTAAATTGAAAAATATTTGCAACTAGTATAAATTGTCAGGAATAAAATACAATTGCACAATAAAATTTCTATTTCAGTGTATTGAATTTTACTCATCACATCACACGATCAGTTTTAAATTTATCGTACATTTTAAAACAAAATAAATTGAAAAAAGATAGCAAATAAAAGGGAAAATACTTTTTTTTTTCTTTAAATTTGAATTAGTTGATTTGTATTTTAAAAATAAGCTTTTCATAAAAATACGACATCATAAACTCATATTATTTGTTTTATATTAATATGAGTTCATAAAATATCACTTCAGGAAATTGAATTATACTATGTTAGTTATAATAAGTGCAATCGAGAATGTGCACGCAAAATTTCAAAGAGAATTAAATTTATTGAGAATAAATATAATACAAATCGAATTCTAATTGAATATGAAGTAAAAGCTAATGATTCAACAAATATACTACTTAACATAAGCATTTATACAATTTTTTCTATTTTGCTATATCAACTGTCTCAGTCTCATGAGATAACAATGATTTAATACATAATAAATATCTCACAACACAATATCTAATATAGTATTTTTTTTACAATATATATTTATTTTTACTATATACACTCTATTTTATTCAAGGTTAAAATTTTTTTTTTAAATGACAGTAATTCTGATTATTTTATTCATTTAATTAGAAACTATCAGATCAATTAAATATCATTTTTCATGTGATATGGTAAACAAGTACCTGTGTGTGGAGTGGGATATGTAATGCCAATAAAAAAAAATTAATTTTCCAAATCCAATTTTCAAAATACTTAATTTCTGCAAATACCAAATATCATTTTATATGGTTCTAGGAAAAATGTCCACATGGAAAATAGCCCACTACAAAAATTTTCACAAGAGAATATTGCTCCCATTTACACGTAGTAACTGTGAATTATAATATTATTTGTTTTTACAAGTTTTGATAGATCTTGTTATTGTCTGAAAGTGGGAAGAGATATTGTTTGAAAATGCATGTATGCCATGAATTTTCCAACGGAAATCTTAATCATATCCAAAAATTTGTGAAATTGGTAGGTTGAATTTGTTTTTACAGGCATAAGACTTTTTCATAAACGCCGTATGACATGACAATTGCATTATACATCACAACTGACTTAAAACCATATGATTTTAGTTTATGACGATCACACACACACTACAATAATTTATTGAAGAAAAACACGCATTTTAAAGTTTAATTTTCATTGGTTTTAATTTTGTTTACAATTTTAAATAAATTTAGTGACAAATTTAAAATAATATTTTTACTACAATATTTTTATTAAATAATATTTTTATTACTAAAAAGCTCTAAAAAACAAAACAGACAAGAGAAAAATGTTTGTGCAGTATGAAATTTAATAATGAGTAGCTGATTTTTTTTGCTAATGAATTTTGTGTCATATGATTGTTGCAATTTGGTTTATGAACTGTAAACAAATGTATAAATCACTCATGAACACATGACGAGATTGATATGTATTGCATAACATGTATATGCGTTTGTGAAAAGGCCTATATTGGGAATCGATCGTGCTTCCTATTTGTTGAAACACTTTTCTGCAGACGTGCTTAAAAATAGACAAACGATCTCCACTGTCCAGTGTTGCGGAATCAATATCATAATTTTGGAATTTTAAATTATAGAGTTTTGTTAAATGAAATTGCATTTTAATATCTATACATATTTATACAATTTTTCAATATCTTAGAACAGACCATTTTTTGCTTATTTCAATCCACCTTGACGTAAATCTAGTGCCTAAATATTTCCTTCAAGTTGGAACAGTTAAAAAGATTTTATCAAAAACCTTACTCTTTCGCTTCATTTAAAAAATATTTATGAATATTTGTAAATTATACAATTTATAAAAGTCATATATTGATTTGAAGTGTATAAAATATGCGATTGTTTCGAATCAATATGAACATAATTTTTAACCTATATAATTCCCGACGTAATTATTATTATTATTATTTTTTATTGGATATAATTTAAATTATATACAATAGTAATTTATAAGCACTAGCTACCATGGCTATCGGCTTTTCCCGACGTAATAAAAAAGGTACAATCCAAAAAAAAAAAAAAACCAAAAACACAAAATGTTGTGTAATCAAAATTTAACAAAATAAATTTCATGGTATATTGATTTCCAATTGTATGGGAAAACAATTGATGTTATATTTTTTGTTCTTTATTTCACTCATTATTACACTAATACACACATACATATGTAATGCTCGCTGAACTTATTGAAACACTATTTATAATGGTTTTTTTTATTAGGTTTCAAATTTTTATATTCTTTGGTTCTTTTTATATAAATGTAATCAATCTCTAAAAAAACTGTTTTTTTACACAGCGTTAAAACAATTGGTTGGGTATAAAATTTTGTTTTTTAAAATCGTCGTTTTTTTAATTTAAAAAATATTTTTAAGAAGAATTATTATAGGAAAAATTTCTTTTTCAGGTAAAAGTAATTAATCAAAAATTTTCTACTCCATCCAGTTTGATTTCAGATATTTTTGACCAATTTGTTTCTTGCCAACAATATACTAGAATGTATACTAACAACATATATACTCGAATTCCTGTTTCGTTCCGTTCCGAATAACTTGCAAATATTATTTTTTATTATCCATTGATTGTCAATTGTTACAAAATCATCACATTTGCTTTCTGTGATGACGAAGCAAAATTTAATAATATCGTGAAAATCTGACAGAGACATATCTCAACTAATCTGACACTAATATTTTGAATTGAATCCAATGGGTGTACATCGCGTCGGAAGACTAAGAAAAATTTGTAGAATTAAAATCTTACTAAAAACAGACGCCTGACACAAAAAGTGGATACAGCTGGAGAACCTAGTCGTAGGAAGGTAGTTTATTTTCGCCCTAAACCTTACTAGGATATCCTAATTTATAAAACTTATAAAAGGAGACTTTCTTATACAATCCCAATATAAATACAAGTATTTAAACTAAAGATTCAAAATAGATTTCACTATCAAATCTATTAGCGACTTTTCATAGGCCTAAAATCGGAATACAGCCGTTTTGTTTTATTTTACTGATATCATATTAATAATACTACTGCTAATGTTATAACTCGTTTTGATGCATAGAGCTTGTGAAACTTATCCATTCACTACTGTCTTGTGCGATACATTAGTAGAAGCTAGCTTGGTATTTTTTTTTATACCTTACATAGCTAAAACACCTTTTATATCGATTTGTACATTTGGCTAGGATGGGAAAGGAAAATTAGCAAAGGAGGAGAATCAAAAGGAAAGAGGACAATTACGGACAAAGGTGTTAATTTTAGTCTTGAACTTATGAAGGTGATAAATATAAAATTGATCATGTTTGGGATCAGATGGAATTTGTTTCCAAATTGCTGGGGACGTTGGGGTTATAAGCGAATTTGTATAACTTGTATTTAATAAGATGTTAACCGTCTTTTGTAAGACTTAGACAGGCTCTGGAAGAATTGGACATCACACCAGATAAACTTTTTGATAAAACAAAAATACACAAAACTTGGATGCTTAGACTACCACGCATTGATACAGATCTTAACACACACAAAAAAAACGAAACAAATAACACGCAATACCAACAACTATTCAAAAGCAAACTAAATACTACCTATAAAGACTACATACCGATATTTACAGATGGATCGAATCAAAATAACATATCAGGATGCGCATTTAAATGTATGCAACATGAAAAAAAATACAGACTTAACGAACATACAACAGTATATTCGGCGGAACTATATGCCATAAACAAGGCAATTGAGTATGTCAGCCGAAGCTATGAGGGGAGAAGGTTCATAATTTGAACCGACTCCCTTAATAGCCTACAGGCTCTCTCATCTGCTACCTCAAAACACCGACAGTGATTGCAATCCAAGATCAGCTACAGGTATGTAAAAATCACATAGCATTTCTATGGACTCCTGGACATGCCAATATTACCGGTAATGAAGAAGCAGACAGACTGGCAAAGGAAGCACTTTTAGAACCACTTTCCGAACAACAAAGCCGGTACTACAGGGATTATAAAGAGATATGTGATCGAACTTTATGGGACATACCCAACACAAGTTGGGAAAATCTCACTAACACCAACACCAACAAAGGAACCCCTCACCAACAAACTAAGGCACATTAAAAGAAATGTATCCAGATGGAATAGTTTAGACCAAAATCGCTATTGTTCTGACTAGACTCCGAATAGGACACACACGATACACCCACAGCTATCTCTTTGATGGACCCCAAAACGCACAGCCAACATGTCACTGTGTTCCAGATACCCCAATTAATAGACAGCACATATTTGAGGCTTGCCCTTAATACACTGATGTAAGAGCCAGGCTTGGAATCACGGGACTTGATATACTCACACAGGATACTATAGAAGCAACAACTAATATCATGGCATTCCTTAGAGAAACTGATATTTTCAATAAAATATAATAAAATTCAATAAAAATCAATTAAAAAAAAATTTAATTTTTCTAATATAATATAAACTAGGCTAAAATCAAAATTATTAACTTAAAGAGGAAAAAAAAAATTAATTTGAAATTACAATACAAAAAAAAGAAACAAAAAGTAAATCAAAAATCTAAATTTAAAACAATATTATGTTAAAAAATAATAATGAAATAAACTTAAGATAATTATGTAAAAAACTTTAAAGAATGAGGGCTTCATAAAACCCACGTGGTTGATAAGCCCATAATAAAGATCTTATAAATAAATAAATAAATAACTTGTATTTTGCCATCTATGGATTTCTACGACTGCCCTTTGTGTTTCACAAAGAAAGCGCTTAAGTGAAGGTAAAATAGATTTCATTTTCACTGAGCATGTGGCTGTGCTTATTAGATATATATAAAAAAAAACAGAGAAATCTAACTATGCGACGATGATCTCTGACCAAGAAAAGCAAGATAAGCGGTGACATTTGGGTTATTGATAATATGAATAGCTTATTTTTTAGCTGTATCCAACGCATTATTAGAATTATTTAACTATAGCATTATTAAACGCATTACTAGAAGCGCATATGTATGAAATATACACCATTTCGGGTCGTATGAAAGCTTTATACATTTTCAAGAGGTCACAGGAGGACAAGTAGGCTTTGCAGCGACTAAGAAAACCTAAATAATTATGGCTACGTTTTATGCAACATCGAATATGTTATCATTCCGATTGAAATGCATACCTAATATGCTTAAGGTATCAAACCACTGAAGTTTATCTTCCCGAAATTTATGAAAAAAGTTTGAATTCATTCGCTGTATGCACATGACCTATATATTTTGATGAAACTCAACTTGTTGTCTTCCCCATCAAAATCATATATATGATTTGTATGAAAATGAAATTAAATTAGTTTGACATCATAAAAATCAAACAAATTATATTTGTCTCATGAATTTTCCAACATATAAATTCAAGTACCGTATATTTAATATATGAAAAGATATACTTACAATTATACCTATATAGAATTACCGACAGTCGTATATATACTTAACATAGAAAATCACAAAGAAAATTTGTTTAAAACCTAATTTGTATATACATTTACATTTTCCTTTAGTTTGTTATACCTATATACATATATATTGTAATTATATATATATACTGTTATATAGGTATGACTTTAATTGAAAACAGCAACAAAATAAATTTTCTTCAAAATTTAATTTTTAAAAATTTTTATACTCTCCAAAATACAATTAACTTTGGAGTAAATGGAAACTTTAAGTAACAATTATTATTATAACTGTTTTTTTTTTTTTTTTTTTGTAATGTATGTGCTTTGAATCTATACACTACGTATTTAAATTATGTAGGTACATTTATATCGTTTCTGATAACAACATTTCAAGAAAAGGAAAGACGTTCCAAATTTTTAAGTTTAACCATTTTTTATTTTTCTTTTGTTTTATATTTTCAACCACTCTGTAAATTAAGTTATATTATGTGACTGTAAAAATAATATTATATTAAAATTACGTTCAGCAAAACAAAACTTTTATAAAAATCATAATTATAGCCGTCTATAGTTGAATATGAATGTAAGAAATGAATAATTTATGTTAAATACAGGGTGCTTTCGACACTTTACATTGCATAGCTAATGTTAAAATGAACAAAAAATTATATGAGAGGATAGATCTGATAACGGTTGTTGAAAATATTCGAATATCATACAGATACATACGTATTTTTTTCTACTACTGCATACTTCTTCAGTGTTTTGTATGGGGCCTAAATATTTTTAGCACACAAAAGTTTTTGAAATGCAAATTTCTATAATTTTTAGAATAAAAGATTTTATTTTTGAAACTATGCAAATTGTTAACTGTTATTTTTGAACAAATACTGTCAAATAGTTAAATATGTATATGACCTTTACTCTTCGAAATATAAACCTATCCTTCTTTGGTAATTGATGACACCTATCTCCCTTTGTCACGAGCCAATGACTTAAAATATCTCAGCATACACATGGACCGACGGAAACAGATGACCGACAACTAACCGAAAATATATATATGAAAAAAAAAATAATTTTCCAATAACATTGGGATCGCTATACTGGCTTATGGGACCTCAATCACAACTTGCATACTGTATAACAAGACAATTTTTTTTATTTATTTTTTTTTTGTTACTTATTTATCTCATTTGACAAAAATACCTAGAATAATGGTTGAAAATAATTTGATATAAAATGGTAACAGGTTATACAAAGCCAATATCAAGCTCATTTGAACATACAATTGTGGGCCCAATGTCTAACATCAATCAAATCAACGCTTCAAGTCAAAAGCTTTAAGAATGGTAGTAAATATACTACTCCTTGGTATGTTCCCAACAATATTATTCGCCAAGATCTTAGAATGCTTAGGATGCAAACAGAGTTTGCAAAAGCATCCAAATATTCTTGCCAAAAAATTCTTGGATAAAGTCCGGATTCAGCGAAAACTAAAAAAAGTTTTAGAATTAAGATTAGTTTAATGTATAAATTATATTAATTTTTTATTAAATTTTTGTTTCTATTTGTATCATCATTGAATGTTCCATCCGCAGGTTTTGTAATTTTTAATCAAATCAATTTGTTTATTGTACCAATTAGAATAGATTGCAAATACAAAAAATTAACATTTTTTTTTGGATAAATATGTCAGAATGATATTCTGTAATTATAAAATATAATAATATTTAACCTTTGGAAATAATAGGAATTATGATGGGAAATGAAACGGAAAAAATACCACAAAATTATAGCATTTATAACCTTCAACCAGAACAATTTCAGTACCAGTAAAAAGCCAGTCCAGTATTTCAAATTGGTAACAGCAAAACACAAGTGTATACCGAAATTCATTTGTAATATGCAATGCTTTTATTTTTTGAATTCTACATCTTTTTTCGTATGATGATCACCAGTTTATAAATTTTATTAAGCCAGCTTAAACGTTTACAATTTTAGTTATATTCGTAAAGATTTTCATTATTCTAAAATAAATCCCCACGTTTCATTTTTACTCAAAAAACTATTCATTTTCAAATGATACAAAATTGAATCTGTTCATTGACTTAATGATTTTGGACTAAAATTGCCTAGAATAATGGTTAGAAATACTTTGAAATGAAATGGTCATAAAAGCTTTGAAAAAAAAAAATTTCCAATTTTCGTCTTATGGCTGTAGACTAGACCATTTTAACAATAACTATTTCCAGCTAAAACAATTGGCAACTCAAAATCGAAAACACTCTGTATACAAACCATCTGGACCACAACATATATATACAATCTATATTTTGCCATAAAAAAAAGTGTATTTTTATTTGAAAAAAGAAAAAAAAATATGTCTACAAAATATTTTGAATGCAAAATAAATAAAAAACAAAAAAAAAAAAATTTAAATTTCTCTTAAAAATTTTATTTTTATGTTCAACTTTAACCTTTATAGTAAAAAATATAAATAGAAAATTTTATGCAGAAAAAAAAACAAGATGGAAGCCATATTATTTTGCTTTATGGTAATTATCGTACATATATATGCACATTTAGCTTTATATAATAAAGTATACATAGTTATTTGGTTATACAATTTTTTAAAATTAAAAATTTAATATAATTATTACAGGTAAACTGAAGGATATTTAAGTTTTTAAATATAGAGAGCTAAGCTAGTATAATAATTTTAATCTATTTTATTTGACACGATTTCTGAATTCAAATTAAAATAGTACATACTTTTTATTGAGTTTATATAGCGACAAAAATAATAATAGATAATAAAAATAAAAAAATAAAAGCTGTCCCCCATCACATTCACAAGGAATACAATCAGAAATTATAATTATACTATTAAAAACATCACACTGTATTGTGTGATGACAGTAGACAGGCTGAGTCTCAACCTTGAAAGAGCTACGCATTCTCCTACAACATGTTTGGATGTTTCTTCCTCTTCCAGAAATGTCTATACGAGTTGGGTCGTCACTTGGTGCTGGTTTACACATATACTTCTTCATGTGGTTATGATTATAGTAAGTATGCCTACCATTTTTCCAGTCTGTTCTATTGAAAGTTAGCAGGAAATTGGTATATATATATATATATATATAATTGAAACATATATTTTGGAGACTCCCTGGGCTTTAATACACTCCCATTGAACGTTTGTTTCCCTTTTCAGAGTGTTTTCTATCCATAGTTTAACATTACCAATGTATATATCAACTGCCGGTTCCGGCCCATAAATGTTGTGACTTAATAACTTAATATACTATATAATTTTATTCATTAATCTAATCTGTTCTCTATTCACCACTAATTTTTGTTTATGTTAACATCTATTGTCGGTAAGTTTTTATCAAATTTTAATTTGTTTAGATTTTGTCCTTCCCTTTGTCCTTCTATTGTAATGATACAGTTTTGGAATATTGTTATTGTTTTAAGAAAGCTTATTTGAGTATAAGAAAGTAAAATGCTTCTGGTGACATAGATCCAAATTTCAATGTTTTCTTAATATAAGGGTTGTTGAAATAATAAATGTGGCTTATGATGATGAGACTGTTTTCCATAATATTGAGTATTCTGTCGAAATGTTTTCTATTCATATTAATTCTAAAGTTATTTATTCAAACATAGGTTTTTGTATATTACTTTGTTTGAATAATTTGTTATTTGGTTATTTTGATGTTTTTGAATATTTTTTACGAATTTTCGAATTGATTCCATCATGGATGAATTAATATTGAACCAAATTGGTGAAGCATAAGTTATGATTGGACTAATCAAAGACATGTGTGCCACTATTTTTAGCTTGCATCGGTGGTAGATATGTAGAAAAGCAAATTTCTAAAACAAGAATTAGGTTCATATTTTCTTGTTTAATTTTTGAAAATTTAAAAAAAATTGTTTTGAGCACTAAATACAAGATAGATTTGTAGTATCCGATCTGTATCTGTTATACACCAATAATTTGAAATAATCGTTGTGTGTAGTAATAAAGCTTATGTTTATACTGATCGGAAAATAACAAATCAAATATAAGCAGAATACAATAATATAGTTAACACCATTCAATAAACATGTAATCGCAAACTTCCAGTATTGGAAAAGCAGCAAATAAAGAGAGATAGAAAATGACATATGCCTTTAAATTTCTTTAATCCATTTTGAGCATTGCATGAGTTTTAAAATAAAATTTGTCATTGAGTTCGTGCACAAAAATTGCTTTTAATAGTAATCTTGGAACAGTTAATGTGTACATATTATTATGATTTATTTATTTTTATTTATTATTATTATTATTATATTTATTATTATTATAATTGCATAGATAGTACATTATTAATTTGAATTGCTCTTATTCTAACAAGTTCTAATTGTTTAATGGATATTTTGATTTGCAAAAAGCTATATACAAAAGTTACTTGCCAATATTGAAGTCTTCTATTTTTAACCAGATCCTTCAGACTCTACTTCCTTTATTTTGATTTTGATAAAATCAGAAATAGATGATTTTTCACGTCCAACTCAATGGTCAACATCATTTTTTTTTTACTTTCACTTTACAATTTAGATAAACTTGTAAAATTATTTACCATTAATGAAACAAAACTAATCTATTTATAATTATTGTATATTATTTAAAAATACGAAAATAAAAATGATCTAAGTTGTGAAAATGGTTCCGATTTCATTGCCCACCACTATAGACTATACACAGTACCTACATTAATCTAGATAATCAATTAATAGTTATTCTTTTATGATTGAAAACTATTTATAATGTACTTATTAGAAAACTATTATATTTCATTAGCATAGATAAGTTCTACAATTTTTTATACAGATTTAAAAAAATTAAAATGAAAAACAAAAATAAAAATAAATAAAAAAAAAAAAACAATCTTTTTTGACATGTATGAATTGCTCTGTTACTGATTGTAAAGCTTTGTGGTAAACTTTTATTAAAAATAATTTACTTATTTCTTTATTATTTTACTTTATCAACATTATATTCATACACAAAGCATTCATGATTAACATATACATATATCTATATACATAAAAATATTGTATGGGTGGGTACGAATGTTACCAGTGACGAAACATTCCATTTTCAACTGAAGTTCATATATTTGATAGAGAAAAATCATTGCAAGTCTTAATAATAATTAAAACAACCATTGTTTTGGTTGTAAAAATGCAAGAAAATTAACGATTAAGAATGGTTTTTGAATTAAACAATTTTGTATGGTAATTCCTAAAATTATCGGATCAAGGAACATCAATTTAACGACATACTTACTTACTTCTAACTTAGGTAGCCCAACATAATGTGTAGGTCGTTGGACTGTTTGGTCGTTGGAATTAACGTCCTCCATTCTTATCGGTCATGGGCGCCTTCCCTCCAGGACATAACATAACAACATATGAAACACTAATCAGCTCAATTGTACATAACTTACTGTATAAGAAAGTCTGAGAACGTGAATATATTCGAAAAATAAAATTGTAGAGAGAATTATTGATCTATAAGGAAGATACGGATTATTATATATATATATATTATTCTGCATTTATCTGGATGTTTGTAAGTTCGACGGAATACTCCAAGGCATATACAAATTACAATATGTATACAAATTGCTTTGGTACTCTTTTTTAACCCCTGTCTACCATGCTGAAATACCATTGCATGAAATATAGTTTTTTAATTTAATGTTAGTCTTCTTCGCAAATAATAAGGAAAAATAAAAAATAATAATAATAATATAAATAAAACAAAAATTTTTTTTGATTTATAATAAGAAAGGCTAATAGAAATTTTATCAATAGTTTAATATGGTATAATAACCAAAAGACAAACAGCATTTAACAGAAAAAAAAACATAATGCACTTAAAGGTTATTCTTATTACTTAAAATTATACACAATATGCATATGTGTCTACATATTTTTTTTTGTTTTTATTTTTTTGTTGTTGTTATGATAATGATCATAGCATCATAGTTTTTCTACCGCATGCATTGCCTGTACTATAGTACTATAGGTATATATACTCCGGCCAAAAATGTGATGCGATGGAGAGTTATAGAGGAGACTTAGAGAGTGATGATTTTTTTAAATATAGTAAATGTATTATTAATATGTATAATTTATAACAATGTATGTTAATAATTATGTATGAATTTTAACATGAGCAGTTCGATAATGAATTTTTTGAAATGAAATAAAATTTTAAATAACCGACCAATGATTCACAAGTTATGAACAGTTTTGTAAATACCTATTTATTTGCAGTAAATTTTTTTATTTTAATTTTTTTTCCAGCACGAATTTTTATTTTATTCATCAAAATAAATATTATATGTATACCTAGACCTACAATATTATTGCTTTTTTATATTTACAATTTTATTTATTTTTGTTTTTAAAATTGTTTTCGTTCAAAGTTGTGGCTCATTATAAAATATTATTTGTTCACTATAAACTTTGACGCTAAGCTTACACAGCGAATGTTATTGTATGTTAACAGGATTAACTTAATTCTGAATTATACGATAAATTTTCAATGTCGGCAAAAAGGATGTCGCTAAAATGATCGAGTAAGTCACCCTTAGGGAATAGAAAATTTTTCACCTTACTACAAAAAATATTCTGTTTATATGGTAATTAAAAGCGTTATGATACAAAAATAAAGGTATGATAAATTAGTAAGCAAATACGTATTTTTCTTAAACTTGAAATGAAAACTCTAATGAAGCAAAGAAATCTAGCGAATATATTTTGCTTCCGTCATTTATGGCGGGTTACCAAGCTAGTACATACAGAATCAAAACAAATTAAAAGTATAAGCAAAGCCTAGATAATGTATCTCTACGCTCAGCTTATCAAAGTGGAAAAGCCTCAAATAACTAACCACATATGAATTACAGTAAAACCTTAATAAAAAAAAATTAAAGGTTATTTTGTGTATAGATTGGCACGTTGTATATGTTGTCACGACATAACCTTAATAAAATTTTAGCTGAAAATAGAATTATAAACTAAAATGAACAAGAATAAGACCGATAAATTTGAAAGACCATTATAAAGAGTTACAGAAAAAAGAGTTACAGAAGTAGGCCAATGTTCCAGGATGCAAAGATGGTCTCAAAAACGACTACAGTAATATATTGTAGCTATGAGGATTATGAATAACAGTTTTACAAAACAGAGATACCAATGGAAAAGATTTATAGTTGATAATTTAGTATGTTTCAGTCACCCAAAGATCCATATGGTCCCGTTGTTAATAATTATTTTTTTTCAAACAATTAATACTGCTAAATAACAAATAATATTCAAATAACTTCAAACAAAACTAATAGCGAAGCCCACAATCTAGTTTTAAAATTACTTCACGAAATTACTAGAAAAAAATTACTTATTTCACTAAATAGATAAATTTCTAGACTCTCTCTAAATGTTCAAAAACAAAAATTATTGATTAATTTGTCATAAAAATTGTTAAATTGTTCATAGCGCATTTTATATTTCAAAAACAAACTAAACTCAATTCACACACTTCGTCCCTGAATTATAGTAATGCATCTAAATAAGATCCATGAATATATGAACTTTTTCATGTTGTTGAAAAAAAATAAATTTCAACATAATTTAATCTCAATTTTTTGTTTGTTTGTTTTTTTTAATGTTATATAATAACAAAAAAAAAAAAAAACAATTTTCAGAATACAAATGTGAAAATTTCCAAAGAAAATTATGGATGGTATTTATGATAATTTCCATAGAAATTATTTGACAAAGAACAATTCAAATATTATTGTTTTATAATTCTTATATAACAAAATCTTGATAAAACTTGTCTGCAAAAATAAATGTAGTTTATTAAATTTAAAATTATATATTGAGAAAAAGGATAATGGACTCAAAAATGATCATGTTATAGTTTCGATAAAGATAACAATAACAAACAAATATTCGTCGATTATTTTTCAGATAGAAATGTTAAAATTAAAACTAGTCTTTAAGACTAAACAATTAATACAATTTTGGATTTATAGCTTAACAGTTTTTAATCAAAATAAAATGCCATATTATGTTGAGAGATAATAAATCTTAGCCTAATACAGCCCTCATTCAATGATTTGGCTCATTGAAGTCATTTAATAATGTTTTGATTGTCAGCTAAACAAAATGAACGTAAAACATATTACGGTAACATTTATCACCTTCAACTTGGAAATATAAAACACAATATGATAAACTTAGTATTTCATTCTAAATATATGCAATTTCAGTCATATTCAAAAAATGATTTAATCCTTTCTTTATAAAGTTTTTCTTCGTTTTAAGACGTAAACAAAAGAAATCTCAAGTTTCATTTTTATTCAGCAAACTCTTCTTGTTCGTTTGCAGTAATACCAGAATAGAATGTTTATCGCCATATGGTAAATACTTGTGCCTTCCCCTATAGCAATTTAGCTATGTATATAATTTTAAAAATTCTTTTATATTTACTATAGCCCAATATATATTAATTGGCATGAATTTATTTTAATTCATTATCTTATATTTGAGATAATCTTTTTTATCAGAGTTATTCACTTTACCAGTCTATGATTTTTTTTTCTATTAAGCTTTATAAACTGTTAAAATAAAATCTCTTTTATTTCTTCGCCCTAAATAAATTCAGTACAATTACGAAAAAACCGATTTGATTACAATTTTTAGTATATTTTTAATTGCAAAATAAATTATTTAAATGATTTGTATCACCTTGTCAGTGAAGTTTTCTTTCATATTTATTTTGCACACATACCACCCATATTTATATTTACGTAAAGGATGTTCAGTTCTTTTGTAGTATTAATATTTCTATATTATATAGTTTCAGAAATTAGGAACATATTATACACCCATATTAGGAACATAATTTATATCTATATTAGGAACATAATTTACACCCAACCGCCAGTTGTTTTAGAATTACATTTGTTAGGTCAAAGATTACTAATGTTCCAAAAGGTAAAACTTACTAATGAATCCATCATTTTTTTTATTTACTTTTTTTGGTGTCACAAATTTTTAATCCTAGACCTGTGGATTTCTTAAACTTTAGCTTGTCAATGTACTTTTATTGTATACCAATTATGTTTTACATTACTACAGCTGTAACAAACTTTTTTGTAATTAATGACTTCTAAATTTGTACACCCCTTTTCAAAAAGTGTTAAAAATGTATTGAATATTCTGTCACAGTTCATATACACTAACTATCATGCCCCAATTATCATGCGCCGTTCACCATGCACCATGCACCATGAACTATGCACCATGCACCATGCACCATGCACCATGCACCATGTGAATTTTTTTTTAATCAACCCATATGTGTCAAGTATACATAATCCCATCGTGAAGAAACACTCTGTATTATACCACATATTATTGTCATTTATCATTCATTTATTAAATGCTCAAAAAATTTGTATGTTTGCAAATTATTGAAAAAGAAGGGCTTAATTTTAATTTAAAACGTATATAAATTTTACATTTGAATAGGAGTTGGTCATAGAAATCCAATTTAAAAATCATTCATTATAGATAATAATAAAATAATAATAATAATAATAAAAACAATAATAATAACGATAGTAATAATAACAATAATAAGATAATAAATAACAATAAGCTGAACCCTTTTGTACGTATGCAAGAATGTATGTTAATATGAATACATAACTATACATATAGCGAATATATAGACAACTTATAGATTGTGAAAAATTAATTATACAGTTATATCATCTTTTTTTATGTATTGTACATATATATATACCTATATGTATATTGATATATTATATTGGTATCGTACATTGAATGGTGTGACCATAATCCTTTTCAGCTTTTCAATTAAAATTGATTTTTTTTTTTATTATTAAATCATTTAATTAACATTATGAATTGAATTGAGTTATTATTGAATTTTAATTAAAGTTTAGTTTAAACTTTAATTTTATTTTTTTTATATTATATGGTGGTGTTATAATACATAAATTTAAATAATATATATACATATATGTAATGTATATACAATTAAATAAAAATATAGTATACTGTTCGTGAAATTTTATGAGAATTGCAGTTGCACGAACTGATAAAGGAAATAATATATTGTTATATTATTGTATTATGGTTAATTAATATGATATTATGTGAAATATTCGTGAAAATATTAGTAAAATATCAAGTCTTCACCATTCGAATCCTATTTTGAGACAATTATTTTATTAAAGGTTCATATTTTTATTTGTTTCTGTTTCATTATTCTAAATATACTACACTTTTATTTCATACCTGTGGATTAAATTCAAGTAATTTTCATGATTTTTATTTAGTTGGCTTTCTTAGTAAGCGTTATCAAATCATATATATTTTTTCTTTTTAATTTTATATTTCTATGGTATCTGTAAATTTTTTGATTCAACTGAATGTCGAGATACGTATTGCATTCATTTTCTAGACTATTTTAAAATTATATAATAAAAATGTTTAAATTATCAATACAAGTAAGGAAGTAAGTCATTTGTTTTCTTAGAAATATTTCAATTATAGTTAAAATTAATTTTAATTATATGACTTAATTATATTAATTTTTATCGTACTTAATCGATTTAAAAATTAATTTTAAATCCTCATATACAGTGTTAACATGTGCATATAATAATTAAATAACAATATTTATAAAATTATTTTAAAATATCTAGTATATCAGTCATCATGCTACTTTGTTTGCTCATATACGTATTTTATAAGCACATGTTAAAAAACTTTTCCAATTATCAAATTATCATTGCACATAACATATCTAAGTATATACAGAAATCTAAATTTAGAAAGTATAAAGAAGAGTTAAAAGTGCACATAAATTATTCTACTGCAGACATTTTAAAACTTTTTTTTGTTTTTATTCAAATAGAATTGAACAGATAACCTTTAAATGCAGTACAATATATCATTGTAAGTTAATGCATTCAATCAAAATCATTACAATTTCAATCAACACAATCATTTGCTATAGTTGTATATTCATAATATCTGTATAGATTTTCCTAATGGATATTAATAAAATCTAAAAATATTAAATTCTCATCTCCTGCTTTACACCTATTTATTTATATCTCAAAAAGGTTGTATATATACTTATACAATACATCATTTAAAATGGAAAATTTTATTAGCATTTAAATTATATTATCATACATTTTTTAACATTTGATCTCCTATATATACAAAAATAAACATGTGACTTTTATTTGCCGATATTTTAGATGAAAATTGTAGGAATTTTTATTTTTAACAAATTTTATATATTCCCGATTTTTTTTAACTGAGGAGTTAAATTATATAATTTAAAAAGAGGAATATAAAAAAATTTACATCGGTCCATTGATTTCCAATAACTTTAAATCATATCTATATAAATATTTTGGCTTTAAAAATTTTAAAATTACACAAAGGGATATAATCATCTTCTAATCAAATCTAAAAAGCTACCAACTCAAATTTATTTAAGTCTATTATGACTTTCGTTAAATTTCACTAATTTTTTGTAATTCACATAAGCCCATTAAAGGTCAGCTTTTAGTGAGTATATTTTGTTAAGAGCTATTTTATCTGAATGAATAATTTGCATTTCTTCGCAACCATATGTAATTTAACCAATTTAGATAGGTGGGAAAATGCATTTCCGTGGCTTCAAACAAACTTTGCACACAAACGATATACTAACCAAAGAGGTTTTACATTTCGTCCCCGCAATGACAAACTATCGAATCTGCAAAATCAGCGAATTTGAGCTGACATCGTAGTTTTACATGTTTATTTAAGTTCTTTACTGTGATAAAGTCCCGAATTTCTATCTTGTCTCTAAATCGATGTAATTGGGTGTTGTAATGTGGTGAAAGTACATATCTAGTGACGAATCTTTTAATTTAATTATTATATTTCTACAATAATACCTATTTATGCATAATAAATAGCTATTATTATCTCTTTGATTTTATTTATGTATTTAAAAATTGTTTTAAAATGTTTAATTGATTTGAAATAGAGAATCAGAATGAAAAAATTTTGTTACAGCATGAAAAATGTCGCGTTAAAAATTGTCATTTGCAAAGAATAATGAACATTATAAAAAGATGTTGTGGGTGTTCTTTCGGTATGCAGTTTATAAAATTGAATTGTGATCGATTGTGATCGAGTTATAATTAAATATCAAGTGAAAATATATAAATTTTAAACGTTTTAGTAAAATTTATTCCGATTAAAAATTTTAGAAATTTTTATTAATTAAGCTTACCAAATCCTGGTAACGAAAAAATTATTATTAATTAAAAATCGAAAGCCCTGTAAGGTTATAATGAAAGGTTGTAATAAATTTTATGTAATATATATAATGAAAAATAAAAAACAAGTGAATTATCAGCTAAAGAAAAATACCAACTTGACATTCACATAAAAAGGAAAGAAGCTGCTGGTAATTTCAAAAATATTCAAAAGGAAATGGCTCAAAAAGATAATACACCTTTGGCGTTTGAATTTGATTTACAAACCGTCTTAAGTACTCCTAAGGGAGTTACTAGTCCATTTTTCTACGTCGAAAAGCTAGCAGTATATGATTTAACAGTATATAATTTAGGGGATGCTTCGGTAGAATGCTTTTTCTGGGATGAGACCGAAGGAAAAAGAGGAAACATTGAAAATTTCTACTGGCATATATATATATATATAATGCAGTATCCTGAGGTAGAAACTTTATTTATGATGTCTGAAAATTGTGGAGGACAACAGAAGAATACCAAATTTGTGTGTATGTGTTTAAAGTTCGTTAAGAGACACCCACGTTACCTTAAAATAATAAATCACATATATTTTGAATCAGGACATAGCTTCATACAATGCGATTCAATACATCAAAAAAATTTTATGACTGCAAAATGACTTCCGGTGTATACTCCAGAAGAATGGGTTCAGCAAATAAGAAATGCACGGAAAAATCCATCTCCGTAAACGCTCTTCGCTAACACACACAGATTTTGTAGACTAAATATAATTCCGAGAAAGTTTTTTTTATAGGAGACGAAAACAACACATTCCCTTTCAAAATTTTTGTTTGGTTTCAGTATTTGAAGGTCCCCCCCGAATAAATTGCATATAAAAATTGATTATGAGCAAGTTTTTAAACAATACAGTTTAAAGCAAAGGAGAGGTTACCCTTCGAACTTACAACAAATACGAGTCTATTCGATAATATTTTCAATTTCTGATGGTAAAAATGGGATTTACAAAAACTGTGCGATGAATTGCAAATTCCTGGAGCCTATCACGCATTTTAAAATAATTTGACGCCCTCTGGTTCAGTAAGAGATGCTTTTGCAATACCAGATATTTCTGAAGAATCTGATTATGAACAGCTTCAAAATTGAAGCCCTTTCATAAATAAACTTATTTAACTTGTATACTTAATAAAATGAATTGTTATGTTTTGTTTATTATTCGTTATTAGAGATAGAAATTTGAATTTATTTTTATTTAAAATGTTTTGCAAATTTATTTTGTATTTTCTATTACATATACTTTTTACAACATTTTTTAAATATTAATTTCAAGTTTTTCAAAAATTACATGCAAATTCGCTACTTTATGCAAAAAAATTTACTCGGAATTTTTAGGAACTTTGACAAACTCACTACAGCAAAACTAACGAAACTGCAATTTCTTTGCTTTACCCAAATATTTTTCACACTTCAAAAATAAATTAATAAACAACTATTAATAATGAAGCCTATGCCGAAAAAATCGAAGCGAAAAGTATAAAACCTGATTTTACACGAAAGGTTAAAGTTTGTTTTTGTCCTCCTGAAAATTGTAAAATTTACACATTCGCGAGTTTGCCATTGAGGGGACGATTTGTACTTTATTAAAAAAAATACTTTTTTACAAAGATGTCGTATTATCAACATATAAAAATAACTGTATTTTGATACCCAAAAAATGTATTTCATTTTCGATGGATTGATGATCGAAAAGTTGTGTTCACAATCAATTCAATTCAATTTATTCAATTTAATATAAATGAGACAATTATTCTCTACAATTGTATATACATAAGCATTAATAAAATGTTCGCAACAAATTTAAATAAATTTACAGTGGGAAGTTGTGACCTAATGACATTTGGCAACGTATACCAAAGTACTGAGGTCTAAATAAAAATTGATAAATTCCTAAATAACGTGGAATAATTAGGTTCATACTCCATGATATTTTGAAATGAAAATATGAATCAATATATACAATCAATCAATATTAATCAATAAATACATACAATCAATCCATCGGATTACAAATCAGGACCAACTCAAACTCAAAACTATTTTTTTTCAACTGGTATTACGTGTTTAAAAGTGATAGTAAAATCCATACAAAATGTTTTAAGGTACTTTACTATTAGAAATAGTGTATATAAATCCCATGAAAACAAAGTTTAATTGAGCCTAAACTTTGTTAATGGATATTATAATAACATTAGTAAGATTTTTGATTCGTTTCACCTAGTATTATTTGTATTTCAACTTTGTACATCTTAATTTCAGATTAATCTTCACTCTTAATACAACTAGAATTTTCTTATTACTTGATAGTAGAGCTACGGCAAAACTAAACCTAATTTTCAATTTATTTGCTAATGACCAATTTAATAAATTTCATAGAAAATATATATACAGGGTGGTCCAGTTTAGAGCAAAAAGTTTTTAAGGGGTTATTCCTTGGAGTATTTTAGGAAAAAAATTGTTCTAGAAGAGGGGTCTATCTTTAAATTTACCTGGGCTACAGAGGGTTAAAGAAAATCGGATTAGAAAAATTATGTCTAAATTATATCCACTACAGATCAGAAGAAATTGAAACTAAAGCAACATCTTCTTCATAGCTTTTTTTTAGAATTAATACACCTAATTATGTAACGGTATATGTTGAATGACTATCAGACTTACCGTTTTTGAATAATAACTGCATAAACTTAAAATTTTGCTTTTAAAACCTGAAAATTTTGTAAAAAACGTTGATTATCTCGAAAAGTCTGATATAAAAGTTGTGTATGAAAAAGTTGTAGGGTATGATGTAGCGCATTAACACAATAAAAAAAAAAAAAATAGCGAATTTTTTCGAGATAATCAACGTTTTTTACAAAATTTTCATTTTGTAAAAATTTTTGCTCTAAACCGGACCACCCTGTATATATATAGATATATATGTATTTATTCTCATTGATAGAAAAAATAATTTCTTTTATATAAGTGAAAGGTTTATACAAGCCTTAATCCCTATTAATAATTCGGATATTGAAAATTTGAAAAATATTTAATTTTGATACTTACTAACTGGTCGTAATTATTTTGAACTGAAAAAAATAGGCTTTATTATGTTATATAAATAAAATTTTAGATTAAATTTCTCAAATTAAAATTATTTAAATTAAGTTTTTACCTATAATGTAAAAAAAAATTTCTATAAAATATTGATAATAAACCAAGCTTTCAAATAAGTGTAATAACGTAGATTAAAACAGTCGGGTAAGTATGTTAAAAAATTCTATCAAATTAACGTATTCTTAAAATTTTCATTGTCCGAATTATTAATGGTTGGGGCTCGTATAATATCTATATCATGTCTATTAAAATCTTAAACACTCGATATATACCTACCTATGATATTCACACTAAAATGTAAATTAATGAAATATATGACAAGTTCAATTAATGCAAGCACTATTATGAAAGAAGTATGTTGTGATTCTTAAATATCGATATTTGGATCATCAAATACAAAAATATTGCTATTGATTTTGATATAAGAGAAATATTGAAAAGAAACCCAAGTTTAATTAAAATATCACCATAAAAACAAACTCAGTTAATAATAATGAAATATTGCAATTTTCAAGAACTGTCATCATTATTAACAAATTTAAGCATTCCAATTTCCCAAGAACAAAATTCAATTCAATTAAAATTCATTTTCTTCTATTTCAATCATCTTCATTAAATTAATCGTATACTACACACATACTAAAACATAAATACACACGATTCGAAACAAAGAATATAATGTTAGTGATTTAGTGCGTATCCTTTTTCATCTAAAAATTTTGTGACGTTTACAGTAGTTGCAGTATTGCATAAATCAATTAGAAAATTGTTAATTCAAACAAAAGTGTATAATTGGTAAAATAAGAAATGGAATAGAGCTGAAATTCAGTTGAATTCAATTTTTAGAATTTTTTTTAAATTTAAAACCCCTGAGCTATACATACATATTTTTCTAAATATAATGTAGTTTTCTGAAGTTGTTGTTTCGAAAATTATATAGTAATGTACATAAATATAGCTAAGATTTTGGATAACATTTTTAACAATTTTTAATTATTGAATCCTGACCTACATTAGAGAGGGAAATGAGAGAGTTGGTCAATCAAAGTTACCGATTCCCTTGGGCAAATCACACATCAAACTAAGCATCTCGTTTGACTCACATTACCATAGTTGCAACAATTTAGACGAAACATAAATGGTGAACACTTCCTTTGCACCTACCCCAGCTATTGCTATAATTATACTCTCGGACTCGGATCCCGGGCCCCGGCTTATCGTGGAAAGAAATCAATATTAATAATTGACTTTTTAATCACACATATTGGCTCTAGGACTGAATTTAAGCGAGCAACAACCTACAACAGCAAATAGATCACTCAATTCGTGACATAACTAAGTCAGTGTTGTCGTTTTTGGTACAATTGCAGAATTTTTGTAGGATCATTTTGGCATTGTGGCAGTTTATAACACTCTATTTTGATTGAATTTTATGACTTAAAGTAAACAATTTTTATCTTTATTATACTTACAACCAAACAAAATGTCACAGAAATATTATAAAATAGAAAAGTTCCCATCATTTTCGAATTATTTGTTTGTTTGTAGAAAAATTTGTTTTGCATTGAAACGATCATATTTCTCTGTCATAATAAGTTTGACGGTTATTTCACTTTATTTCTTTAATATTTCTATGATCGTGTCCAATTGAAAATTTCAAATACATTTTAATTTCGAATGTCATCAGCTGATTTCATCAAAAATCAATATAATTTGCATTAAATTGATTTACCGTTTTAAATATCTATGTGTATAATTACATTAATGCAAGTATATTAAAAAAAAAATTTATTTTGAATTTAAATATTATTTGTATGAAAAATTAGTTTAATTTATTCGAAAGTATACACAGAACTAGGGGCCCCTGTTGAGTAATTATAATTTAAGTTGAAGCTAAATTTAAAGTTTTTAACAGAACATAATAATACCATTATACAGAATAGTATAAAAATAATAAGATGTTGAATGACACAAAATGGCTCTATTTTATTTAAAAGTTTAAATATTATAAAACCAAATAGAAATTTGTTTAACCAGTATGCGCATTTCGGCCATATATACAACTTATTTACATACGCATGTTCTTAAATGCATGGCTGTTATAATTATAAATACTCTATTTTTGTTTTTGTTGTTTTTATATTTTTTTATTTTAGATGAACGTTTTCATTCATTTGACGTATTATGTATTATTTAAATAGGTTTATTGCAAGCAAAAAATTTCTAAACAATAAGAAGTCAAATTCGGATATGTATTTTTGCTAACACACCCATACATTTAAAAAAAAAATTGTTAGAAATAGACGGTAATATGAATTGTATGTTCACGAATGAAATGAAATATAGGAAACAAAAAGGTGTAGCGAAATTAATAAGATAAAATTCAAATAGAATGTGTGTAAATAATAATTTTTTCGTATTAAAATGAAACTATTTATCGTGGTATCTATTAAAAATTAAATTGTAGCATAAAAAAATTTACTTTTTGTTGTCTGTGGGAATTTACTTTTAAAATTTCAATATAAAATCTTTAATTATTGTCCGAACTTTTTTTCTCACAATGTACTTAATAAATAATCCCGCATATAAAAATTTCATAAGCGTTTTCAAATCTTTTGTCAGCCCAATAAAAATTTGTATATAAAAATTTAGGCAAGCATATGCTGTGTTGCTGTGCTCTCTTTCTTTCTCATTTATAAGGCAATGCTAAACTAGGTATAGTATGATAGCTTTTACTTGTTTCAACTAATGGAAATATTTTGTTGTGGTTTATGTAAAAAATTGCATTAGGTTTACGTAAATGAAGAGTTCTTTCCTTCTAATATGAGTTGAGTTCATTAAGGAGAAGCGAGATTAAATTAAAAGGTGTTTACTGCGCAGGTCCTTAAATGCTTGTCTATTATAATTATAGATTGTATATTTATACGAAAGTATAAAGTATCAATTAACTATTTTGATAAGATAATATTATAAATAACTATCATAAGCTACGAATGAATAAATTATGTATTTGTTATTATATTTATCGAAATCGTATGAAAATGCAATATTTTTATTAAAATTTGTGGCACATTGTTACTAAATTTGACGCAATTTGGAGACAGTTTTCGTTTTAGCTTCAAAATGTAAAACGGCAGCACTGAACTAAGTAAGTGTTAATATTGGTTTTTTAAAATCAACTAGAATAGTCACTTCTACCTACCTAGATAACTAGTAATTTAATATAATATACCAAAATTTTGGGCAAGCAGTTACAATAAAAAATAAAGTACTTATATTAAGTAAATGACATTTTAATTTCGTACGTTAACTGTGAAGGTGAAATTCTTAGTTTTATATTACATTATTAGGATTTAAAATTCAAATCATAACGAATTATCTTAACAGCATGGTTTTGAAAGCAAAACAAAAAACACTTTTACGTCTATTTATTGCAAATAAAAAATTATGACAAGATTAATTCTGGAAAAATAAGATATCTTCTTTTTCGTATCCAACAACGGCTACGCATAAAAATTATATTGTGGAAAAATATTTTACCTAATATATATAATGAATACCTCAATACTTATATTTTACCTAAAGCATTAAAAATAATGGGGAGTGGGATTTTGGTTTGGTTGGCGAGCTTTCCATAAGCTCTCCTTGATAAGCCAGAGATTTGATAATATAAAACCTTCTAGTAAAAATATATAGTAAAAACTTGCAGTGCTGTAAATAAAAGGATTGTCTTTTGTGTATTTTTTTTTTTAATCTTTTTGTTGTGGCAAAAGTCATTATATATTTTATTTTTTGTGGATATAGCAACTAATGCCATTAATAATATTATTTGCGATACGATTTGTGAATCGTAATTTACTAATATTCAACTATTAAATATAAAAAAATGATAAATGTATATATAGAATTTCATCCATTATATACCTATTATTTTGATATATAAATATATATATATATATATATATAATGACAAATAATAAATTATTACCTTTAATCAATGAAATGGCATTAAAGCTGATGTTAAGTACAATAAAAATGTTTTTACTATTAAAACCTATATCATAGACATTTTAATCGAAAAATCATTCATACACTAACCTATTATTAACTGCTATTATTAAAAATACATTATATTATTTAAAAAAAAAAAACACTATCTCTATAGCTATATAGCATAACATTTCTATATAAAATATTCATCTTCGTACCACAAAGAACTCAATCCAATTTATTCTTAAATACTTTTAAAATATTTTAATTTAACTTTGAATTTCAAAGAAAATAAAATAAAAAATAAAACAAAAAAGTTCTAAGAAATTTCAATGGAGAAACAACAAAAGAGAAAGAAAATTTTTTTATTTCTATGACGTCAATTTAAGGATTTATTAAATTTCATTTCCGGTTTCCGTATAATTTAATTTTTTTTCTTTTTTATTTCATTTCATTTTCATCATTTTTATCGCGTTATTTCTCAATTCTTATTTCACCATTACCGATTAATAGTATGTATATATAGCTTTACTATTTAAAATTATATGTATATGTATATGTATGTTGTACATATACTACATATTAATAATTTTCATAATAAAAAGTTGAAAAATATATTACCAAACATTATACATGACGACTACTATTACCAATTATTATCTATATATTATATAAGAGTATAAATACGTATAGAGTTAGTTTACAAAAGTAGTTGTAAAACAGGCAAAAATGCAATTTAAAAGAAAAAACTAATAAAAAATAATAAAATATAACCTTAAAATCCATTTACCATTTGAATTTATTCGATTCATTCGATATCATCAATTACCGATATTTACCACAATCAAAAATTCAATTTTTTCCTATTTTGTTTTTTTTTTTCATTTTTTTTTAAATAAAATAAATCTTTTTGCCTAGCTTGAAATAGTTATGATAAAATTAAAATATCATCAATTTTCTAAATAGTAAAAAATAAAAAAAAAAAAAATTGATAATGAAAAAGCCAATGGATAAGTCATAAAAGAAGTGGAAACCGATTTTGTAAAAACAAAAGGATATAGGATAACAAAAAATTTCTGTTATCTCTTTATATTCTCTTAGACTAAACCATTGACCAGAAAATTGTTGCAAAATAAATATTATTGGAGAATCTGTTGTTTGGTAGAGTAAAAAGAAAGTTATAGATACTTGAATCATAGTTTTTTTTTAAAGAATATTTCAGAATTATATTTAAAGAACCTATAAATGCGTATCATAGACATAATCGGTTCTTATTTTGTCTATAAATTTTATTAATCATTATGTGTATTTTCATTACCACGCAATTTGTATTCAAATGCCATTTTCACTCTTCTTTTATCGAATTCAAAGGAAAATAATTCTCAATTTTAATTTGATTTTATATAATAAAAATGTAGAATAATTATTTCAAATCAATTTTGACATTTGACTGTTTTGACAGTATAACATTACAAAAATAAAATTAATATCGATTTATGATCCAAACAAAATAATAAAAATACAAGTGAGTTTTTATTTTAAAGCGACATCAGTTATGACAGTTTGACTATACTTACAACCAAAATTAAAATCGATTTATGATCCAGAATATCAAATTATAAATTCAATTTAAAAGTATATTTCAGTATTTATTTATATATTTTATTAAATTAATAATCTCGATTATGCATATTTCAGTGAAACATAGACTCTAACTATTTAAATTATTCGCATTAGAATTGATAATTTACATTTTGACATTACATTTTGACAGAACAACAGAAAAGTTAATATTCGTGTGGAGTCGTTTAAATTCGGTTTTCATTCACATCAGATGATGGAAAATCCAACCTATACATATATTTCTCAATTTATTTATTTTATTTACATTTTTTTTGTTCTCAATTGAGCAATATTGGTTGTATATAGAGTATATATATTATTTTAATTATTTGTTTTATTAAATGGAAAAATAAAATATTTTTAAATTTATATAAAAAACGTAAATTATAAGGATTGAATACCATTCAAAAACAATATATTTTTGCAAACTCGTAAAAAATCATGAAAAGGGATTTAGAATATATAAGTGTACTGTAGAAAAGTACAAATGTCTATATATTATTTTAATCTATAATGTATGACAATTATTATACACTAAATAAATAAATAACCTTAGACCTAAAACCTTAGACCCACTAATCAAATCTTGATGTGCTTAAAAAACTTTAAATCTAGAGAATGGTTTCTGAAATGATTGAAAAAAATTGTCAAAATAATTAAACTAGTATATTCAATACAAACAGCTCATCTAAACGTGGCCGTATAGCTCCTGTCAAACTGAAACCTTTACATTTTATTTTTTATTTTGTCTACTATAGTTCAAAGAAAGAGAAAAACCTCAATGTGGACGTTGAAGAACGTTATAAAATAACGTTGACAGAACATAACCAACCATGATAGAATATAATTTTTTTTTATTTCTATGAATAATTAACTTTTGTTTTTAAATATTCAATAAATTAATTTGTGCAAATGCATAATACAAATTCATACATCATACATCCATTTTGCAAATTCATACATATATACAAATTTACAGATTAATTAAAGCAAACAGTGCACTTTTATACGTACACCTTATATATATATATATATATAATATATATATATATATATATATATAAATACATGCTGATATTACATTATAATTTACGTGATGATTTCTTTATTAAAACGGTAAAAAATAAAAATTAAATAAAAAAATTGAATGAATTGTATCTGGCAGAGGTATACGGTTATATCTAACATATAACGTGCTAAACTATTCAGTAAAGTTTAAGTTTTTTATCACCTCAATTTTATCGGAAATTTTCCAAAAAAAAAAAAAAAAAAACAAAAACCAACTTTTGTAATGAATTTTTTTATCTATTTTCCTTTTATTTTTTTAATTCACACCTTTTGTAATCAAAACTTTTTTTTAGTTTTGATTTTTTTTCTTTTTTTTTTTGCAGTTTTATTAGCTATGACAATTTTAAATATTAGAGAATTAATAAATAACAATATCAACAATAAAATTATTTATATAGAGGAAGATAAATTTCAAAAATAAATAAAAATAATAATAAAATTTTATTTTATTGAAATGTTAATGGTAGAAGCTTAAGATTTAAATTCAATTGAAAATGTAGTTAATATAGAATAATTGTTGTGTATAATATATATGAATATTGATGAATAGTGTAATATACATAATATATTAAGTTACAAAATTTATTAACTTTTAAAAAATTAATAATGTAGATTACAAATTAACATTTTGACATGTATTGCAAAACATAGACACATCTTTACACAATTTAGTCAATTTATTAGAAGAAAAGTGAAAAAAGGTAACCGCTGCAATACTAAGGGCGTTTTCGAACCTCTCGCACCTGCACTTGATCGTCGCACTAAACCTGTCAAATCGCACTTGATTTGTTGTCAAAATTTTAGTGTAGTCTCAAGTACACTAGATATCGCAAAATTAAATTTATTGATTATCCTGTCGATTTGACAGGTTTAGTGCGAGTATCAAGTGCAAGTGCTAGAGGTTCGGAAACGCCCTAAATGTTATCTCATACGAAGATGTTACAAAAATGAGTAGCATTTCGTAAATCCTTCGTATGAGTTAAAATTTAGTTGATGTTAGAGGCCAATCCATTTTATAACTCCAACGTATGAGATAAAATTTGATAGCATAAAATGGGATATGACATAAGATAGGAGATAAAAATGGGATGGGACAGGAGATAAAAATGGAGTAGTATTTTCTAAGTCCCTCGTATGAGATAAAATTTAGTAATGAAAATGAGTGAAAGCTTTGTTTTTGTAATGATATAAAGATTTATCTTACAGAAAATACCAATCACAGCAGAACTAACCAATTCTTTAATCACAAAAAGAGACTATATCAGATAAAACAAATAAACAAAATGAATTTAATAATTTCTACCACTATCTATACGCCAATCTTCTTTTGTTTAGATTAATAATAAAATTACATTCACGAAGTAAGCCCCAGATCCTGATTTATCAAATCCACAATTTCATTGCCTTCAATTTCTATACGTTAATCTTCTTTTGTTTGGCAATTATGATTTTACATTGAAGTTAGCTTCAAAGCTTATTTTGTAATCCAACATTTCATTCATTCTTCATACTTCAATTCCACCACGCTTTTCAACCTTTTATTTAACTATCAATTATTCCACCATTATGTTCCGATACTTAAATGATTGTAAATCTGTCTGATTAAGATATTTCTTTGACAATAGTTAAAAAAAATCCGTGACAAGTTTAAATTTTCATTTTTATTTATTTATTTTTTATTTTAATTATTCAAATCTCTAAAAGAGCTTCTTAGCTCATACAGAGTGTATATCTTAAAGTTTAATTTTTGACAATTCAAGTTACTTGTAGCACTGCTTGATTGTCTGAACATACATTTTTGGGTTTTATATACTTAATTTTTATATTTTCTCTTCAGACATAGTTCAATTGCATGTGTTTCTACTTGAAATAATTTACAATGACTGCCTAAGCTTATGACCTAAAAATAAAGTTTATATACTCAAACGTTTATTCTATATCAATGATCCTAAATGTATCTGTAAATCAGACTAAGGATCAGTATCAGTTAATTTGTTTTTATAGACGTTTAGAAAATTATCTTATATATTAATACTCTTAAACGTCTGTTAAACTTTTCACAAAGCTTTTTTCAACTAGATTAGACAACTTTATTAGAACTATTACGAATTACAATAGTGTGCAAAATTTAATTTAAAGACATAAACCACAAAACAATAAAACAATAAAACCAAATAAAACCAAAAACAAATTAAAATTAATCTAAAAACAATTCACCTATTGAGCAATAGCATTGATTATATCTGATTATATGAATTAATTTTAAAAAAAAAACAAAGTAGCAAAGACAAAAACCGAATTTACAGAATATTATTATTAGATCGATTTATAAATAATTAAAATAGCTTTGTTAAAATATTACGATATTACGATATTACAGCAAAAAAACTTACCGGTAAAACAAATAGTAAATTTAGAAAATATATATTTTTTACCTCACCCATGTTCAGAAATTCCAATAATTGAAATTAATTTATTTTATTAACAAATAATTCAAAAGTATAAATTCAAATGCGCAGTAGCATTGAGTAAATATAATATTGTACATGGAGAATCATAAACCGAAATTTACGATCTGCTAAGAACAAGAAAAACAAAATATGTTATGACATTATTATCAAGTTCCAATTCAATACACGGCAAATTTAGTACACATAAAAATTTAAAAAACTTTAAAAACAAAAATCACAACAGCCTACCCCTACCTACATCAGAGACCCTAGCAGGATAACAATATAACAATAAAAACTGAAAAACAAGAGAAAAAGCATAATTATTGGCTTTACCCCTAACTATAATAGTCATTAGGCGTCATATGATATCATATGATACTTCGTTAAATAGCCTATATGATTCGATATGATTTAACAAAGCCATAACCAATCATAACCTTCAATGGTCATATCTAATCATACCAAAACGTCAAAACCAAAATTTAAAAGAAGTAAAATAAAAATATAAATTCTATAAATAAATGTTTTTGTTTTTTTATTTTGAGTTTTGATATAGTTAGGATTGATATTATGATACCAAAAAAAAACACCAAAAACGTGTATATGACTATTTTAATGTGTTTTTAATGTGAGTCTAATATGTATTTAGTTTAAATGCATTTAATTTCATATCTATACTGCCACCGACATCTCTGTTCGCCACATTTTGTTGAAATGTACGTCTCTATTAATAGTATTTGTTAGGGAGCGTTTAGACATCAGATTTTGTTTCATAAAAGTTTTGTTTTACTTATTTTTATTACATTTACAAATTTTATTGCAATTACATCAAATTTTATTTCAAAAGTTTTAATTACATATCTCAAAGATAAACAAATATTGTTGCAAAGTATACTATATTTCTTTATAGTATATCAATTATTCTAAGTATTTGTATTGATAAATAATAATAATATTTAATACACATTTTTTGTATTTTTTAATGTATATCTTTAAATATATTGGCATAACACAATTAGGAGTTTATAAATACCTTTTCTCGCAAAATTCACTATTTAAACTTGCGAAATACAAAAATGCGTGTCGAGCACTATTATTTAAAAAAAAAAAATAATGATATTCTATAACAAAGTTGGATGTCAAACTTTAATGTACATCATTTATACATTATAAATACAATTCAAAAACGTATAAACGCTGCCTTATATAAAAGTTTTCTTCAAAACTATTAGCGGTCAAAATTAATTTATAATAAATAAATAAATACCTAAATAAAAAATATAAAAAAAATAGTTTATAGATAGATCAAACAATATTGTAAATTACTAGCTATTCCCGGCAACCGGCAAACAATTTATTTTATTTTCTTTATTTTCTTAAAAAAAATCAATGTTTTACAATTATAGCTTTAAGTTTTTCAATTTAACTTATTTATTATGTAATAAAACAATATGTAAAACATTGATTTTTTAAGAAAATAAAGAAAATAAATAAATAAAATAAATTGTTTCATTTATAATGCTAATGCTAGACCGGCGAATGTTACGCCGGGAATAGCTAGTAGTATTGTAAAAGACGTCAGGAACTAGTGCTTGACTGTCGCATAATTGATCAACACTTTGAAATGTTTGGTTAAAGACAAAATTTTCTTAAAATTCTAAATCCATTCTTACTCAAAAATTTCAAAAAAATATTATAAATTATAACATAATAGAAAAGTAGGTTTTAATTTTTTTTCTAACAGTACAGTACCCAAAATGTAAAAAAATATTTTTGTCAAAACTAAAACACCGTATGATTGCTAAGAAATTTAGTCTGCATAAATTACAAACTTAGATCTTCAGATTATGCCCCTAACAATATAGAAATTATTGCGGGAATTTCAAAATTGATATTTGATCGATTTTTTAAATGTGCACAGGGTTGCTCTATAGTACTAAGGTTATTGTACAACCAACAACAACAAATGGGTTGTGACATCATTAAGTGCTAATTGATGTTCCACAAGCAACTAGAATGGTCACTTTCATCCTATATCTACCAAAATTGTAATTAAAAATTATATTATACTTTATAAACTACAAAGAAGTTATGTACTGACGATAGTTAAGTCTGCACTGACAAAAACACATCTAATCTTACAGACTAACGATTCAAATTTGTTTTTATTTTTGTTTTCTTTCATTTAATATAATAATTTTTTTTACAATAACAATATTATAAACCAAAAAATAACAATTTAACCTAATTTAATAATATTTCTATCGCAGAAGGGTATTATAATGAAATTTCTTAAAACTTTTGCATACTTCAAATCCTTTATATTAAAAAAACAAAAAAAAAATTACACGAAAATAATAAAAAAAACTCCTTTTTAAATTTTTTGTTCTCTTCAATTTTTTTTTTGTTTTTTGTTTTTTATTTTTTTTTTTCATACTGTAGATACTTCGAACTTCGGTATATAAAGTTTTTAAATGTTTTTTTTATATATATTTTTTTTTTAAATATTCTACAAAACAAATTTATTGATCTTGATAGCTTTATAAATTAGAAGAATTTTACAATTTTTGGTTTTTTTTTTTATTTTTTATTTTATTTATTGTTTTTTTTATTTATTTTAGAAACATTACATGCAGTTCTCTTCTCTATATTCTAATATAGTAAAGGAAATTGAAAAAGAAACCTCACTGAAAATTTTTCTTGGATTTTTCAAATCATGTTATTTTATTTTAAATCGTTTCATATTAAATAGATTCAAATGTTACAGTCAGCTTCTATAGAAGTAACATTCTTGGGTAAATGAAATTAGATCGAAACTTCAATTCGGAAATTTGATTAATCTAACTAAAAAAGGTGGAATCATTTAGCAAAATTTTTAGATATTCGAAGCTATTCAACAAATACCGTAGCGTAGCTGTGTTACTAAAAATACAAGCCGCAAATGGGAGACGATGAAAGAAATTTGTACCCACCCACTGAAGGATTATAACCAGAGATGCAAAGCAAAAAATTTTTTCGTGTGGTTCGGTTTTGGTTTAAGGTTAATTTTAATTTTTGGTTTTTGGTTTTGGTTCTAAAAATTTTAAAATTTTGTTTTGGTTTTGTTCTGGTTCAATAAATATTTTTGTTTATGGTCTTCGGTTCGGTTTTAGTTCAACAAAATTTTTCAAATACTGGGTTTTTGTTATTTTTTGTCTGGCCATTTTCTTTAGGGTAACGTTGAGAAAAAAAACAAAAAATTATAATTAAAAAATCTTAAGAAATTAATTAATTTTATTACTCACATTCACATCATAACAGTCACACTTCAAAATTCAAAGACGTTATAAATTCGTGTATTGAAAAAAAGTCAAATCAAATGTCAAAATTTGACTTTTTCGTATTGAATTTGACTTTCTTTTCGTTCCCTATAAAAAAATTGTATCTTCATGACTTTCGACTTCCACTATCAGTTTTTTATTATTAGATATGTTAAAATATTAAAAAATAGATTAAAACCATATATTTTGTTGGTTTGTGTTTCGGTTTCAGAATTATTTTAAGAAATGGTTTTGGTTTGGTTCGCCCAATTCATTATAAAAGTGGTTTGGTTTTGGTTATGGTTTTGGTTCGGAAATTATCAATGGTTCAGTGGTTTTTTGGTTCGGTTCAAAAACCGGTCTGCATCATGATTATAACAATAAAAATAAACACATCAGAGACAATATAATCAAATGAATTTATTAAAAACTCCGATGTTTAACAAAAAGCTCCAATTTTGTTGTTAAAAACTATGAGAAAGATGACATATTTGTACGAAATAATTTGGATATAAAGCCAAGCTCTGAATTATGATAAAGATTTCATAAGAAAAAACATTACAACAGTTAAGAACCAATTTTTATCAAAATTATATCAATTGCAAAGGCAAGTTGCATCTCCATAAATGAGAAAAAAAAATTTTTATGAGTAAGTCATGTTGAAGAAAATTACTGAATCAAGGCGTTTTTTGTTGAATTTAAAAAATATTCTCGCCATCCGATTTAACAACACGTAAATCTGAATTGGATGACGATATAGTGTATACAGCATAAAAATTAGATCTGCCATAATCAGTGCGTATTTATAATGTGGATGTTGAAAAATCAAATAAATTCAAGATCTTCGAAAGGAATATGATTAGAAAACTATTTGGCCGAGAGCGAATTCAAAATGTTGTACAAAACATAATATTACAAATAAAATTTCAACGTCTTAAAATGGCTGGGACATATGTTTTCAGAGCGTACAGTGACAGACTTATGTGTATAATTCTTAATAAGCAGTAATTTAAATTTCAATAGAACCATGAGTAAAATTGATTGATAATGTTAGAACTGATAAACTGAAAGTTTTTGAAAGCATATGCATTTGGAAAAATATCCAAACAGACCAAATCGACGAAGAATACAAAATGTTGTACAGTGATACGACATCGAACATAATATCCTAAAATATGATAAGTGATTAAATATGCAAGAGATTAAAATAACTTGATAATTTTAGAATTAACAGAAAATACGTGTAAGTAACTGGAGAATAAGTGTTTGAACGAAGCCAAGCTTCTAAATACGCTCTATCGCCATATAGATAAAATAATTAATAAAAGGTATAATTATAAAATAATAATAAAAAATACGTAAGTTGAATAAGAAACGATTTTCGATACAAAATGTATCATACCCAAACCAAAACCGAAAATAATAAGGACGAGATGAACAATGAAGAATTCCTATATAAAAATTGCTAGAAGATTAAAATGGATAAATTTGTCCCATAGTCTCAATGTATTTTAACATAAAAAAAAATTTAATCGAAAACTAATGTTTATCAGCCGACTGGTTAGTTTTAAATTAGATTCTATAGAAAAATGATCCAAAGGGACTTTTTGAATAAATTTGTTAATATTATTCTTGAACTTTTGTAGATTGTGATTAGGTATATTTTTGCATTGTGGGAAAACGTTTTGTTGGAATACGGTTCCACATTCGAGAAAATTTAACTACAAACGAAATTCCATAACCAGTTTTGAGGTACCTAGGAATTTGCACTGAGTAAGGGTGGGTACTTATCAGCGGTAATGTTTAAGAGATGGCATTAGGGTTTTTATTTCATCTGAACAAGTACCTCAACCTACAAGATATCTATAAAATAGATGCTCCAACAACACGACGATTTTCAAGTGGTACTAGGGAAGGTGTCACATTAGAGTTGTCAATAAGACAAACAGCACACTTTTGAACTTTGTCAACAAAATTTAGTGTGGTTCGTGATGCACCGGCCCATATATGTGAATTGTATCCAAACTAGTGTTGTATGTATAATTTATAGATATTTAGCATGTCCTGGTGAGAAAAATTAGTTTTGCGGCGACTCAAAAAACCCAAACATCTCGCGGCTATAAGATATGGTCATTCCATACCATTTTATTGCTAATCTGCATGCCTAGGATATTCAAGTGTTTGGTTCGCTGAATACGTACACCCCTGAACATTAGGGTGAGAATAAAATTAAATTAAAACGCTGGGTAGCGCAGTAGGTAGAGCGCTTGCCTTTCAACTGAAAGGTCCCAGGTTCGATTCCCGATGAAGTAAAAAAAATGCTTTATGGATTTTTCGACCTGGCCCAGTACCCTTTGTCATTGGGATAAAATAAATGACAAAAAGTAATTGAGAGTATAATCTGGTAACAAGTTAAATAAAATAAAGCTATTCTATTTAAGAAGGCTTAGTTCCTGACAATAGTAGTAGTTTTCCACATTTAATGAGTTGAAAGCCAGTAATTTGTTAAATAAATACTCGAAATATTTGTAGATATTGTAGTGTAAACTTGCTTAATTAAGCACGAAAAGGTGATTCTACCTAAGTTACTGTCAAGAAGATAAAAAAAAAAAAAAAAATTAGATTAAAATAAGAGTAATCTGATATTGCATCTTGTTGTAGACGAAAAGATTGAATAAATAAATACATAGATATAGTGATGATTTTGAATTTAAATATAAATTTTTTTAAATCTATTCCTAACAATTTCCAAATACTATCGTGCCCAATAAAAAACAATCTTAAACAATAAAATTATTCGAATTTTCTTCACTGTATATGTGTATTGTATGCCTTTTTATATTTTTTCTCTTATCATAGATTGTTTTTTTTTTCTAGCTCGCGATCATGGTACAAAATGTTACCAAACTGTGTGTACAAAAAAAAAGTTAAAAAAAAAAACAATAACAATAAAAAAAAAACACAACTACTTCAAAACAAGTTAAATTTTATGCAACTTTGAATTTTTATAACATGCCCTGCCCTGCTCTGCCTTGTTATATGCCCAACTAATATTTTTACATTCTTTTTTGTATTTTTGTATTTTTTTTTTTTATTGTAAAGTTTATAATATGAGATGCACATACTGTGTTCTTTAGTAAACTTAACAACAAATTTGTTCTATAAATAACCCAAAACGAAAAAAAAACAACAACACAAAAAAGCTAAAGGATATACGCTGATTGAGTCCTTTATTTTTGTTTTTTTTTTTATGTTTTTTTTTTTATAAAATTTTATTATGGAATTAAAACACACAAAGTGGAACAAGAACGTGGAATAGAAATTGTTTACAAATCCTATGCGCTATATTCGTATACGAGGACATCAAGGATATAACACAGCAATTCATTTATTATAAATGTAATCCAATGAAACTATATATATATATATATGTTATGTATATACATAAATGGATGCATGTTAAATACATCTGTACATAATTTTAAAAAATCACTTTTACTAAAAATCAGTTACTAAAAAATCACTCAGAAAATTGAACTCAAAATTAATTAATTTAATTGGAAAAAGAAAAAATTTTTTTTTTTTTTAATAGTTTGTGCATATAGCTTTGAAATTTGATCATTACAAATGAATAAAATTTAGCGAAAAATTATGAATTGAAAATTAATGTTTATCGACCGAGAAAATAAAACAGTGGTATCTGGTTATTTTTAAATTAGATTATATAACGAGGAAATTGGGTAATCCTATACAATAAGTATTGAATGAAATCAAACCCAGCTTTGCTTTTATATATTAATTTTTTTTTCGATGGAGAGTTCTATGTAGAGTCGAACTTTTCAGATCTATTGTACTTCCGCGTTTGTTATAAATATGCAGATCTATATGTCCTTGATGAACGCTTTTATTTTGCTTTAATGTCAATTTCAGAATTAAGAAAATATTTGTTCCCGTAGAAGAAATATTTATGTCTTCTACGAGCTATAGCGTCGCAAACAAATAGAATATGAGAGGGGGATGCATCTTCTTCTAAGCAGAATCTGTATCTGTCTGTGATTTGTTACTGGAAATATTTGTTCCCGTAGAAGAAATATTTATGTCTTCTACAAGCTATAGCGTCGCAAACACATGCGAGAGAGGGATTCCTTTTCTTTTAAGTATGAATCTGTATCTGTCTGTGATGGACTTATCAATCTTGAACAGATGCCTGTTTTGAATAACTTATGACCAGTAATAAGTCATGTCGAGAAATGTCCGGTAAATAACCATGTTGGGGGTATACTTTTCATATAAAACATTGATGCCCTACAGAAAATCAAAAAAAAAACTAAAATATTGTATGACGAACTTTCAATGATTGTAAGATTAAAAAAAATTAATTGGGCATGTACAAAGAAAGCCCAAACACAATATTCTGTCCAACCGTATACTCTAAGGTAGATCAACTTTCAAATTGGGCTATCAATCCAATGTTAACGATGATGTCGAATTGTACTCAACATTTCAGTTCAGAATGGTTATGAAACTATACATCGGTAATCTTAAACTTCACACCAAAAATGTGAAAGGTTTGAAATAAGGTTTTTTTTTATTATTTTTCTAAGTGTATTGAACACTTCCTAATTGTTTAGGTTATACCTACAATCAACTAAAGTTTTTAGAATTTCATTAAATTGTTTTCATTGAAACATTTTTATCATTTCAAATACATGTATATATATTCAACAAAATATCATAAAATTCTATTTTCTGAATTCTAAAATACTTCAATCCACAACTGACTGACAATTTTTCCATATAGGTTTTCTATATTAAATATGGTTGCATTTGTACAGTATACAGTACTTCACAAAAATATTTTTATAACAATGAAAATATTTGATGAAATTAACTTTAATTAATTTTGAAACATACCAAAACTAAACATATAGTTTGTAAACAGAATAACACCAAATTTAATGCTGTTTGTTTTGATTTCGTCACTTTGATTATATGGTTTCCTGTTACTAAAATATAGCTTTGGAGACAGTTATGCCTTCTACCTTGTACACCAAGCTCAAATAATACTCTCAATAAAGTTTTTTTATCCATTGAGTCGAATGCTTTATTATAGTCAAAGAGCACTAGGCATAGCTTGTTTGATTTGGTTTGATTAAATATTTGGTTTTGGCACTGAACTAATTAGATCAAAAATTGCAGCATCAATTAAATTGTAATTCCGCTGTATTTCACTAATTAAGAAATTTTAGTACGATATTTGAACAACTGACTATGGACAATAATTCGCCAAGTTTAAAATATATACCAAGTGTTTGCGTAAAAGTCATTTTATGGTGTTTTACAGTTTTACAATTAAATAAAAACACACACACAACTACATTTATTATACGCAATCGTACTACTTAGTATTAAGTACATAATAATTTTTGTTTTCTTTTTACACAACTAAACAAGAGCGATTGATCAATGTTTTTGGCTTTTAAATCGAAATATTAATTATTGCTTTTCACAATCGCTTAAGATTGATGTCAAAAGATGATAACATTTTTATGTATAGTACTGTAAATTATTGTAGAATGATAGAAAAAAGAAAATATTTGAATTTCTTGCATTTTATTACAACATTAAGGCGTTCTCTGATCTTTGATATGAGTTTATATAGGTCTAAACTCTATATACTCTTTATTTCAAACTTTTCATTTGTTAACATCATGTGTGTGTGTGTGTGTGTGTATAGTACAGTAAATTTATAATAAAATAACATTAGAAACATATAACCTTGTAACCTGATGATAAAATTACACAGTTTATCCTTCATTCTTCAATTTACAATGTAATAACTTTTATAACACCGCGCTGATATACTTTATATAGTTATATATGATTGTTGTTGTTGTTCTATTTGCATTTCAATTCGCAATATAAGCGCATAAATTTTCTATTTTACCATTGAAAAATTTCATTGAAATTATGATGATGATGTTTGGTGGTGCCTGGCTCACTGGTACAAACACACAAAATTTATAAAATGAAATGAATAAATAAATTTCTAATGTGGTTTTTTTTTTATACGTACATATATATATATTATGTACATAATGCATGTATGGAAAAGATTTTTATAATAAAATACCATTTTTTTTTTTTTAAATACAAATTCAATTAAAAATATTTTATTTTTATTTATCACGTATAATTATAAATAAATGTATAGAAAAGAGATTTAAAAAGTTAAAAAAAAAAATTGTAAAAATAGAATGACCTATCTAATATCACAGGTCCATCAATATGACTATACACAAACTTTATAATGAAATTAAAAACAAAATATAGTAATACAAAAAAAAAAATAATAATAATTTAAAAATAGTTATATGTTGCGAAGGCAGTCAAACCATCTGAAGAAATTACATTATACAAAATAAATAATTTTTTTATATAAGTTTGTCTATACATAATTATTCTATAAAATTATAAACATATTAATCCAGCTGACTAGGAATTATAAATTCAATCTTAAGATACATTTAAAGTGTTTAAAATGATAGAAGAGATCATTAACATTAACTGACTTGTTAATATTCGAACCTCGACTAAAATTATTTATTTATTTATATAAAATTCATGTTTTAATAAACAAAATTTTGAAATCAGTATATACAAACTTTTAGGGCTTAATATCAACTTTGAAAATCCATCTCGATTGACTACCATTACGTGTAATTTGTCATATCCGCTGTCGTTATTTTATCTTTTCCACAAAGGTGTGAACTCCTTAGACAATTCAGGATTCGGATTCTAAAATATTTTTAGTATGGATGATACTCTTGTTACTGCTCTACATACAGGCCCTCCAATTTATGGCATCTTAATTTGATTCTATTGACTGGAATCATGTCGTTGAATTTGAATCCTTTCGTCAAACACAGACCAATTAATTGGTAGAAATATTTATCGTTCGAACATATCAAATGAATGATTAATTTACATGGATATAGTGTCAACGATTCAGAACCATATAGAACTACCAATAGAAGGATGAAGTTTTCATATAGTTTACCTTAGTATATCTCGAGATTTGAGCCTTTTTGAACCTAGTTTTTTAGACAAAGTAAAATAACAGCAGGTTTTAGGAATAATTCGTCGCTTTTGGACTTGGTGTTTGTTCTAAAGCATATAAACTGTTGAAATACCCCATTATACATTTGAGTCGACAGTAATTTTTGATATTATTTTGTTGAATTATGATGGATTAGTCTTCTTTGTGATATTTAAAAAAAAAAATTTATTGTATCTAAATAATAAATCTCTGTATATGAGAGATTGGGCTAAATTGAGAAAAATAATGAAATAAATAAAAAAAAATAATATTACGAATACCATTTATTTTTCGGCAGCATATATATAAACATTTAGTTTTGTTTCGATTGGTAAAAAGTACCTTTTTCACTTTAATCTGTTTAAAAACTTTGATAAAATGGCTCATCATGACAAATACCAATGATTTCGGCGTCATCAACGAATCTACTGCGCTGATTCATAAAATATATTATATTGTGTGTTTACGTTAGATCGTCGCTTTGCATGCTGTGACACCACAATCTTCAATTCAAAAACACAAGTAAACGAATCGTCCAATAAACTGTTAGTTAACTCTTTTAGTCTATTTTGCAATATAATCAATCTAAAGAAAAAATAAACAAATAACAATATATACCTGCATGTATATGTATGTACATACGTCATTTTTGAATTTTCTACTGTAATTTCAAATTTAAGATTATTTCTTTTAAAATCATCCATAAAAATAATATATCTCTGCTAAATCTATGGTAAGACTTTCAACTTCTTTCAAAAATATGTAAATCGTACATTTTGAATAAAATAAAACCGTTATAGCTTCACAAAACATATTTTTTTGTTTACATGTTTGTATGAATTTTTCAAATTGAAATTAAAGCTTATGACGCCATTTTCTTGAATTCGCTCTGAAAAATGAAACAACCATAATAAATCAATGACATCTATCGGTCAAATTTACAATTTCTTTATTCAAATATAGAAAATGTTCTGTGGAATTTTGACAAGACTATTGAATATTCAAAATAATTTAAAAACGATAATATTAAAAATTATATTGTAATATCCATACATATGTATATAATATATATAATATAATATATGTATATTAATACAAATGAGTGTAATAAAACTATTTTTAACTGTCAAAATAAGCCTTTCTTTTATGTAAATAAAATTTCTTTCCAAGATTTATTTTCTCTCTTAATTGTCAAAAATTTAAAGAGCTTTTTATATACATGTAAATAAAAGTGTTGCCATATAGAAAAAAATATTGTAACAAACAATAATTTAATTTGTTTCAATACAATTTCATAATGATTTTTTAAGTACATAGATATTTTTTTTAAAATATTTTGAACAAATCAAAGACCAAACTTTAATTACATATGTATTTTTAATAATGTAAATATCTTCTAATAAACTCAATAATACAAAATATTTCCAATAACTTATTACTATCTAGTGAAATCAGTCATAACTAACGAATTGAAAATCGGTGAAAATGGATATATGTCCTATATAAGTGCCTATGTCCTGGTCCTATATAAATTCAATAAACAAACTGAAGACCTAAAGCAAATTTAGTACATATTATATTTCTTTCAGTACAGAAAACATAATATTTTTAATATGTTGGTTTAACGGATATAATCGTTGTCGTTGAAATCGTTAATACAAAATAAAAGTATCAAAACATAATTTTTAATAAAAATAATTGTATTTTTTTTTTCAATAAATTATATTTTTATTTTTTATATTATAAAAACTGCCTAGGCACGTTTTTAATTTAACTTTTTGGTTTCATTTGATCAAAATAATAATGTAAGTCATAAAGATATCTCAAATTGTCAACCGTAATTCAAAAATCTAAAAAAGTACTATGAATCAAAATCGAAATAAAATAAAAATATTTTTGTATATACAAAATGTTAATATTTTTGTATTCAAAGAATATACAATTTATTTTACATTTTATTTACAAAATTAATTAAGTATGAATTAAATTATTAATTAATAAAAATTGCAATATGTTTCAGAGTTATCGGATTCCTGTTTTTAAATTTTCGATTTTCTGTTTCTGCTGTAAATCTATCTATGATACTATATTGTGTTTTATATCTGATTTTGTATAAAAAAGTACTTACAGAGACCGGTTTTATATATTTTTCTCAAACGAGTTTTTGTTTTCAAGGAAAAAGATAGTTGTTTCATTAGGATAGAACATTACTGAAGAATGGTTGAGGGCAGGTGATGATTGGTTGAAAAAGAACTGCATAAAACAGTATCATATAAAACTAACTACATTATCAAAAATCATTGTCAAATCTTTTTTGTTATATTAAAAAAGAGTGCAATATATTTACGAAATAATTCAATTATAAATTATATCCAATCATTTATTCCAATATAAAAGAAAAAAAATATTTAATAAAATTTATTCAGTTAAGATCACAATTAAATAAAAATCTGATTAAATCGATAAATTGTGCAATCTGCAATCATTTTAGAAAAAATTTTGCTCTTTGGTAACACTGTATTAAGCGAAAATATAAAAAGCTTTTTTATAAAGCTTTAGTGTTACGTATAAAATTTGTAAGTTAATAACAAAAATGCATTAAATAGAAAAAAATAAAAATTTTACTTACGTCACAATTGCTAGAAAAGACCTCAATATTCTCTTTCATATTTTCTGATTTCATGTTGCATTCTGAAATTGGTTTATTGCCAATATTTGAATGACATAAACTTTTATCATCACTTGTTTGCATATTTTTTTCTTTTATTTCTTTTATTGTTGATTTAATTTTGTTTGTTTATGTTACAATATTATAATTTTCCGTCTCGCTCACTCTCTATCAATTTTACAATAAACAGAATATATTATTTTATTTGTATGCAAGTAGAAGTACTAGTTTAGAAAGGATTTTGTTTTTGTTTATAAATATAAACACCGGTGTTATAAATTGACTCACTGTTATGTACTTACTCATATATATTTAATCGAGCTTTTGTTTTTTAATTTATTTTGTATAGTTTTCTTTGACTATTTTTTTTTTTATACGTTTTTGAGTAATGTAATTAAAATTTTTTTAAATTTTTATGATGTAGAAAACTATGAAAAATTACGTAACTAACTCTTAACTATTAAAAATTTTCATAAAAATTTTGCAAAACTACAAAATTTTAAAGCACTCTTGGTGGGAATTTCCCTAATTTAAAAATTTTATATGATTAATTTATTTTGAAAAAAATTTATTGATTTTTCAAAATAATTCCATTTGTTAAACTTTAATTGATTCTATTTTAATTTTTTAAAATATAAAATAAAAATTTAAAATGTTAAAATTAACTTTCAATTTTTATTTTAATTGTTACAACTTTATTTTTATTCTACAAAATCAAAACAAGAACAAACGTCAGTCAATCAGGAACAAAACAAATGTTCTTTAAAACAACAAAAATTCAACTTTATTCCTTCACTTTCAAGCGAAATGAAACTGTTCCTGAAGAAATATGACAGTTAACTGTTAAAATACCGGCATCAAGCTTTTCTATAAATATTTCTTGAAATGCACATTGATTCTATACTTTTATACACAACATACAAAAATGTATATACAATATACATACTGTTGGTAAACATTATTTTTGTAAACAAAATTACATATACATATTCATACAAACATATTTCACTTTTAATGCAACAATAATAATATTCTTTGTATTCTGTAAATTTCTGTTCCTATAAGAATTTTTGTGAATTTCTCCAACTGTGAAAGCTTTTTTAAAATTTGTAGAATGAAAAAACGTCAAGAACCCTATTTTTAATTTGAATTGAATACAAAATAATAAAAATACCAAAATAAATATTATACGTATATTAATATGTAGTATTTTTATATTAAAATGAACCCGTTTGTATTTGTATACTATTTCCTAAGGTGGCAAAATATCAGCTGCAAAAATTATTTTCAATACCATGAATATTCTGATGAATAACTGAACACCCTGAAATAGAATCGTTGAAAATATAATGTCAGAAAATCATCATGTCATTTTAAGAATTTAGAATCATTGTGAATTGAACGTGAAACCTCATATTACCATATGAAAAAAAACTCTTAACTTTATGACCCACAGAACTTAAAAACGAATATCAGAAACTTGATTGTTAATTCATTTTTCTTATTTTGCAAAATCTTCTCTTCTTCACAGCCTATATGCTATAAAAGTACAAAATGATAACAACAGATATAAAAATTCTAATATTTTGTATAAAAAGACAAAACTTGAATTTTAAGACCTTTGTTTTTGCATTATGTAGAGTTGTTTGGACTAGATAGTTTACTAAAACACGTTACAAATAAAAACCGTTAATTACTTACACTATCATTATTTACAACTATTTTTTCTCAAATTGATTATAATGACTTAAGATTTCGGAATTTCCGTTCAAATTACATATTCTAAAAATTGTGCATGAAAAATGGTGCGTAATGTGCGGAATTTCGTCCAGTAGTTAATTAGGCTTTAATAAGTGCTTTAAACGACTTAGAACCATTATAAGAATAGATTGTTAACATTATTTTGAGCTATAAAAAACATGGAAATAAAAAACAAAGAATAGCTCTTTTGAGAAAATATTCGTTTTGAAAAAATATTTATCATATTTTCATATTTATCATATTTAAAATATTTATCACTCATAAGTGATGAGTGAAGATCATCTAATTGGTCACTAGCAAGAAGTATCAAGATAAAAGTATTTGAAGTGACATCAACATGAGAATGTTAAGAATACAATGAACAATGAATCCAATTTCGAATTTAGAGATTTTACAAAAGATGAGCACTGCAAACAAAACTTTTTCTAACCATTAAACGAAAGACAATTATCTTCGTTCGGCATATGAAGTGAGATGACTAAAATATGAGCTACAGCAATTAATCATTTAATCTAACGTAGACGTGATATTAAAAACAGAAAACAGAGATACCTTGATTGCGTTCGTGTTGTTATAAGCAGAAATACCTTGATTATGTAACATTAAAAATTGAACTGCTATAACAAAAATTTAGCATAGGTAATGGTGCAAATCGAATAGAATAGAACAAATATATAATTATCACAATTCATTAAAAATGTACCAGTAACCCTAACTTCCAGCACTGAAAAAAACAGCTGGAAATATTTAGTATTCTTTATGTAATCTCCTTTCATATCAATTTTATTTTATTTTCTATACATTTCGGTACTGGCATAAAACATGCCTAATTAAATGTTTTTTAATTTAATTTTATAATAATTAATATTTAGCTCTAAAGTTTGAAATTCACTGTTAAAAATTTCTTATAAGAACTAAACGAAAAGCTTTATTTTTATGTTAAAAAAAAACAAAATGTTTAAAAAGAATTTCACAAGCAATAACGAAAACGTTTTGATTAACAACTGAAATTTAAGAATTTTATCCTCAACTATACATACACACTTTAACAATCTTATGAAATTAAAGATAATTAAATTTTTTAAATTATCTACTAAATTTTTTAATTTAAAATTCTAAAAATATTATTATTTTTATTTTCAAAGTACAAAATTCTTTAAGTTTGCTTAAGTGTTCTACGCTATACAAAGTGTCAAATCAAATGAAGTTTTACCATGCTCAACTTAAGTTGACTAATCTTGAGTAGTTTTAAGCTTTGACGTAAGTTTAAGAAAAGTATTAAGGCCCTCATTGTGAAGTATTAGTTTCCAGTAAATATCTGAGAAGAGTATCCGGTATTGTGATTATCAGTTGCCAGCAAAATACTGACAAATTGTGAATACTGACAAAAATTTGTATTATAAATGAGGAGTTCAGTAAATGCCATTAAAAAGTTCAGTTTTTCTAACATTTTTCAGCAATTTTTTTCAGTAGTAAATTTTAGCGGGGCAAAATATGTTGTATTAGAAAACATGTTTTTTAAAGAATTGGTTTTTTTTTTTTTATTTAAATTGTTTCCTTGTTATTTAAATTGTTTTTCGTTTTTATTAAAATTGTAAGTATTTTAACTGTCAAAGAAATTTTAACATTTTTCAGTATTCAGTATAATAGAACAAAATTTTGTCAGTACCACATCACTTCATAATTAGTTTAGAACAGCTTTTTCATCATCGTTTGAAGCCAATTCAGGTGTCCCTCAAGGCAGCCATTTAAGCCCACTCTAATTTATAATTTCTATCAATGATGTAACTTCGGTAATCAAAAACAGTCAAGTTAAAATTTATGCTGATGACATGAAAATCTTCAAAAAAATTACATCTCTACTAGACTCAACCCTTCTTCAAGAAGATCTAGATAACTTTTTCTTATGGTGCAAAACTAATAACCTTCAATTAAATATAAACAAATGTGCCACAATGAGTTATCATAGACGAATTAACTGCCTCTCATATACTTATTCACTTAATGAACAAGCATTAGAAAAAGTCAAGTCTATCAAAGACTTGGGAGTTACTTTCAATGAAAAACTTACTTTCAAAATGCACTACAATAACATCATCAATAAAGCTAACTCATTGTTAGGATTCTATAGTTATAGTATTATACTAATTATGGTATGAATGAACCTATCCATCGAATGATGCCCATTGCCAAGGATATAATTGATTTAACACTCTCAAAAGATGCGCTAAGGAAGCGTTTATATTTATGTCACCAAACTAATAATTCTTTTTAGTAATAAATTGTTTTTTTCTTAACTAATCAAATTTACTATATAAAACCCTAACCATGATAATCCACCTAACTCATACCTATTTATACTAATATCTACATAAAATGAATTTTATAAAATTTTGAAAATTGTTAATCTCTATATTATAATTTACTCTTGATTCATTGTTTTGCTATATTCTTAAATTTTTCTTTTTTTTTTTTTCCTTTTTTTTTCTTATTAATTTAAAAGATTTAAACGAAGTAAATAAATAAATAAATAATACCAAATAAAATCTCAACTGACAAAATTTCTCAGTTGTCAACGGACTAAAAACTGAATATCGCAATGCGGGCCTAAGTTAACTTAAATACAGCTAGTCAAGCCTTTAAAGTGGTGTAGAGCTTCAATTTTAAAAATAAAAACAATAAATAAATTAGAGACTTTTGAAATGTGGTGTTAATGACGTTTGTTCTTGTTGCGAATATCTTACATAGACAGAATCATAAACGTCGAAGTTCTCAGAATGATTGAAAATAATAGATAACCACTTCAAGTTATTAAACGCAGAAAGACAATATATTTTGAACATATAATAAGGATATAAATCATCTATATTGATATAATTAATCATCTGATATCCAACAACTTTTTGTTTCCTTATCAATATGGGTTCCAAAAAGGTATTAGTTCTCAAAATATTTTAATTGACGTTGTAGATATGATCTGTGAGAAAATTTCTGACTTTAATATTGTTACAGGTTTATTCATCTATTTGAAAAAAGCTTTTGTTACAGTTCTAACAAAATTATCTTTTTTAGGCTTTAGATTTGGTTCGCTGAAGTTAATGGAAAGCTATTTAAAGAATAGAAATCAATTTGTTTCGTATAATAACTGCTTTAGCTCCTACAATTCAGTTGACATTGGTATTCCTCAAGGCTCTATATTGGGTCCTTTATTATTTCTAAATTTACATAAATGATATACACAAATTGCCATTAATAGGTAAATTATACCTATTCGCAGACGACTGTAGCTTGTTCTACTCTTGTAATAATTTAGAAGCTATTAACTATTATACAGAGCATGATACGATGATAATAACGGAGTATTTCAGATTAAACAAAATCGTTATGAACGCGAAAAAAACTAAAATCATACATTTTAGACAGCGTCAAAGAAATATAGGTTGTATAGAAATTAAAATTGGCAATTTAGTTTTCAAAGAAGTTGATGAAATTAAATTTTTTGGAGTCATATTTGACAAATATTTAAATTGGCAACCACATATTGATATGTTAGATAGAAAGCTCAATACGTTTAATGGTATTTTATTTAAATATAAATCCAAAATTCCTAATAGTATTAAGCTAAAAATGTATCAGGCATATATAAATTCTATTCTTTCATACGGCACAGCAATCTGGGCGTCCAATAATAGAATTTCTCAAATCCAAATTTCACATATTCACATAGAAAAATATTCTAAATTTACCTTTACGCTATAATACTCATCGCTTATATTTAAACTTAAAAATAATGCCTATAAAAGGAATTTTTCAATTTTAACAAATTTTGGGGATATATAAAATACTTAATAATATCGGGCACTACAACATAAATTCCATTCAAAATTATACTCATAATTGTAATACTAGAAATCGGAATAATATTAGGATACCAAGAGTTAATAATGTGCTAGCATCTCAGAGAATTTCAGTGTCAGTATCTGGGTTATACAATCGGTTACCTAGTAATATTAAAAATATAGCAATAGTGGGTTCTTTTAAAAAACGACTAAAGGAGCTTCTTTTGGAGTCGGATCATTTGTTAAACTTAATATAATGCTTAATATAAAATTTAATAAAAATATATAATTTGTGTATCTTAATAATATATAATCTAAAATTTACAATTTAAAATATTATTTAAGATTTATTTAAGTTTTTATAATTTATTATTCAAGATTTCTTGTATTTTATTCTTATTTTTTATTTTTTTTTATTTTTTTTATATAGCTTCATTAAGACTAACGTAGTTTATTCTAAAAGCGCTTGTTACCTTCTTTTATAGTATGTATGTTTCTACAATGCCACTTAGACGAAGAAACTATCTAATGAATTATTGTATTATAACTTTTGAAAAAAAAAAAAAAAATTACAAGTACGAACTGCTCCAATTAATTATCGAATGAAGAATCAAAGGCATGCGAAAAAACAGTCATAAAACAAATGTCCTAGCTGAGCAACATTATAGATACTGGGACTGGAATAACCACAATTGCGGAATTGGTTAACACAGCCAGATGCTGGGAGTTTGTGGTTTTCCAGACTAATAGCTAAATTATGATGAGTAAAAAAAAAAATTCCAGTAATCGCTTAGCTTTCAGAAGTGGAAATAGCAATAGAAGAAGTGATTCAAAGAAGATTGACTTAAGTTTATTTTACTTTTTTATATTAATCCTTTTTCATTCTATTTAAGAGGTACAGACAGAGTTTAAGCATATTTTTTTTTTTTTGTATTTCGAGTTCAAATGCTTTATGAGATTAAAATCTCATTTGTAGGCTTTATAGTTTATACAATAGTTTACATTTGTATTAATTATTCATTAAATTTTATAAATTCATTTTTATATTATTTCTATAGTAATTAATAATTTAAAAAAAAAACAAAACTAAAATATATATGATTGTTAAATATTATAAAAAGTGTAATTATAAATAAGTGTAAGTAAAAGTGGAAGGAAGAAAGAAAAATAATAAGTGATAAGTTTAGATTAAAAGTAGTACCAAATAAAAAAACTGTTAATACATTTCAATTATATGAATTTAAATAAGATTTTAAAAGTTTATTCTTTAGATTAGTAATATTTAATATTTTTAACGAATTATCAATTTTATTATATAGTTTAATTGCCACGTATAAAGTTGTATGCAGACCAAATTGCGATGTTCTTTTGCGATCTAGTTGAAACAAATTTTGATTCCTGGTGTTAAAGTGGTGATAGTCATTTCTTTTGCTCAATAAAGTAGCATTATGAATAGTCTCCATATTTATGTAATGTATATGTAATATGAGTTTGAACTCTATAAGATCTTTAATTAAGAGTATATAATTATCTTTGTGAATATATATTGTATTTTCCAACCAGCGATATTTAAATATGTTTTTTATAGCTCTATTTTGAATTATTTGTATTGTATCAACATTTTTCTTACAAGAAGTAACCCACAACTTAGAATGCCATAGCTTAGATGACTATGAAACAGTGCATAAAATATTGATTTCTTTATTTTTTTTTTGCCAATAAATTGGAAATTTTGTAGAAAACACCTGCAATTAACAAAAGTTTCTTGCTCAGACGTGATATATGATTGTTCGATTTAAACGCTTCGTCAATCCAATTGCCCAGGTATTTGATTTCAGTTACTTTTTCTATTTCATCATTAAAGATTTTTATGTACACATTAATGGCCCAGTTGAGTTTATTAACATATATTTACTTTTCTTCGGGTTGATTGTTAATTTTTGAACCACCATGTACTTTTCAAGTTTTTTTATTCCATTGTTCATGACATTTTCTAATTCGTTATGACTCGCGGCATGAAAAATAATACAAACATCGTCTGCGAATAAAAATAATTCTGCATTTATGTCTAATTTCTGTAAGCCGTTTAAAAACATTATGAATAGTAATGGTCCAATAATACTTGCCTGAGGTACACCATATCTAAAATTTTGCAGAGAACTTTTTTTTGATCCAATTTCTACATATTGTTGTCGATCACTAAGATATGAATTGAACCAATTGTATTCAATGCCTTTTATTCCAAAACTTTGCATCTTTTTTAGTAAAATTGAATGTTCAACCGTGTCAAAAGCTTTTGTTAGGTCTATAAATAATAACGATACCAAAATTCCCTTTATCTTTTAAATTTTGAGCTTTGGTAATCATATCTATAACTGCTGTTACTGAGTTCGATTTTTTCCTGAAGCCGTAATGCCTTTTTACAAGAAGATTGTTTTTTTCAAGGAAATAATATAGTTGAGTCTTTATAACACTTTCAATTATTTTGTATAACACTGGAGCTAAGCAAATTGGTCTATAGTTATTAACATATTTTTTGTTACCTTGCTTAAAAATTCGAATTATTCTACCTAGTTTAAGTTCTTGTGGAACTACACCTTCTCTCAATGAATTGTTTACTACATTCTTTTAATATATTTAAGGACATGTATAAATGATCAATTGAATTAGATTTATATTTAATTTTTTTATTGAATTATATATTTCATTTTTATTTACATACTCAAATTTAAAAGATTTATCAGTTAATTTTTTAGAATAATATATAACATATTATTGTTAATAATTATTTCGACAACGCAATTGATTGATCTACTTTTGCTAGTCTAATATCGCTTGCACCGTCTATAATCGTTTGTCGATTTTAGATTGCATTTTTCTTTTTCTTATACTAGCTAAAAACTTCTGGATATGACCAAAGAAATATTTATTTATTTCTTAATGAAAATTTTATTTCTTCAAATAAAGTTATAAATTAAAAAGTTGTTCATGTAACCACAATTTCGCCAAACAAAGCTAAACAAAATTGAAAAAATTTCTATTTTGTATAATTTCTTTATCATAAAACTGACGTTTATTCGTATATTAATTCTTTGATCGTGTCCAAAGGTTTAAATAAGTCTATAGTAAAGGTTAATTTTTATCCAATTTTAAAACTTTGTTTATAAAACGAATTTTCCGCAAATTAATTTCATTTTTATTAACAATAATAATATCCACCTCCTATAACTTTATTAAATTTTTAATTATCTTTTTATTTACATATTTCTGTAATTTTCAAACTCTAAACTATTATACAATATATTAAAAAGAGATCAAATCTACTTAATAGGAATTAATTATTGCATAATTTGATTTGAATGTAGGACAAATTTTCATTTAAAACTATATTTAAACTCTATAAGTCTATAATATAATAATTATTATCATCACTAAATTTAGTTTTGTGCTAATTATTATAAATAAATTTTGCAATATTGTTTCATTTAGATTAACATGTATATGTGTATATAGACAAACAAAAATAATGTGACAACGGATTTTATTTAAATGACCATGTAACACTTTTTGTTTTATTTATTTTTTAGAAGTAAAATTTCCAACAACACTTTTTTATTTTTGTCATTTTAATAGGCAATATATAAATTGTGGAAAATCCAAAATTATTTACAAATAATACCTACTCCCATGTAGTGATTATGATGATTACTGAATTATTTGTTCATACATACACACTTATATGTTTCTACTTGGGTGATTTACAAGTTGATGCATTTAAAAGTTGAATCTACTAGAAATTATACTATACGCTGTTAAATATGAAATTTCAATGAACAGATCTTTTGCAATGAGGAAATAATTTAGAAAAATTTTGATTCAATATTAAATTCTCATTATTCATTGGGAATTTCCAATTCAAAATATTCCAATAAATAATTTAAATAAATTAAATAAAGTTTTTTAGTAAAATGTAAATATTGTTTGTAATGATTTTCTTTCAAATTTAAATTTGAACTTTATATCGTAGATACATAAAACAATTATGGTTAACACTTGAAATGTAAAATTTTTAATAATATTTGGTGATACATTTTGATATATTCATTAATATTAAGTCAAAAAAATCTAATTTGTAAATAATTTCATCCAGTTCAGTTAGAAAAGTATCACTTGCAAGCTCATTTCAGGTACTTTAGATAAAGTAAAAAGTGCTTACAATAGCAGCTAATTAAGCTAAAAGAGTTGTTATACTTTACCATTTGGCCAATGGAGATCCTTATTGATGATATATTGATAAATAAATACTTCACTTTCGATTTAACAGTCCCGGTATCAAATTAGCTACCATGAATATTTAGTACTATTTTCATTTGCCCTAATGCTGACCAACCACAATACCTATTTGATCAGTTTTCATTATTATACACTCTTACTAATCTCAGAATGTATATGTATTGTGTCCTGCATAGTCAAGATGTAATACCGGAATACTTACCCTTATTTCGTTTTTTAGCTTACTTACTTAATAAATATATTTACCATATAAAATATTATTAAATTGTAAATATCAAATTTAAAATTCAATGGCATAATAACCTAATAAAGAAAATATGCATATTATATTCAAATATATAATTTTATATTCAAAACAACGCCTTCTTATAAAATCAAGAATCACAAATCACAATATTACAATATAGTAACCATTTCCTTTAGATAAAGCTTTTATTCATTAAATGAAATTTTTATTTAAAGGTTATTGACGTTCGATTAAGTGAGAAAACACGTATGTATGGAGATGTAAATTTAAAATTTTGGTATAAATAAGAACAAAATGAACAAAAAGTAAATCATAACAGTGTTGCTTAAACTGTGTATAAGGCTTATATAAGTGTAGAAAAATTGATTAGCATTTGATTTTTTATTTTTTTATACTTATTTATAATTAAAATTGGGCGGCGGTGTGTAAATTTACAATTTCGATGATTATAGGTATATGTAACAATTGTTATAGATATATGTATGACTTTTTCATTTTATTAATTTATTCCAATTTTCAATTCATATCGAATTTCAGTCTACAATTTTTTTTTTTTAAATTTCATTTTAAATTTTGGTATTATAAAAATCTTTAGACTTTAATTTGATTATCCATTAAAATTGAATTTAAGTTTAATAACATAATAACATAATTTTGAAGAATTTTTTGGGAATCAAAGTCTAATTTGAATTATATAAAAATTATTTAAAAAATAATGAAAATTGAGAAAAATAATTAGTCTTTGAGAAGCGTTTAAATTATTTTTAAAAAAAAATTTCAAAAAATTAGCTTCAAAATCTACAAAAAGCATCAAAAAATTTTTAAATGACCGATTTGTTTCTTCATGGGTTTTCAAAATCCATTTTACACAATTCGAAATGTGAGACATTGTAATATCTATATTATAATACACAAGAGCACGATTAGTGAAGGCACACTTTTCGTGGTTTTTCGTATGCTTCGTTTTTTTTCATTCAATCAATCAGAATCAAATCGATCAAAATCAATTTTCATTTTATGTGTATATTTTGGGTAAACAATTTTTATAAGATATTAGCTGGGTTGGTTAAAGCATCATTTAATATCAGAAATTTTTGTCGATTCTCTTTTGAGTCAAATTCTTTTTTTTCATTTGGTTTTTTGCACTTTTAGTAGGAAAAAAAAATTAATTAGTAGGATAATATTTTTAATATAGGTTTTAATATTGTGAGTTCGATTCTCTATTAATTAAATTTTTTTTTTTATAGTAAAAAAATATTTCTCTTATCTTATATATATTACACAAGGAAAGCCATGTGGGGATTATCTTATATTATGATACACAAGATGAACGACGTGGTGAGTAAAAAAGCAAAAATAATTTAATAATAAATTATTTACACCACAAAAATATTAAAATTTTAGCAAGTTCTTGGTGCTGATACTTAAAACATTTTAAATATTTACACCAAATAGTGACGGTTATTTCCAAGTTGAGCGCCATCTATACTCTAAAAGAAATTTCAATTACGGGAAATTTTTAAAAATTCTTCATAAAAATTATGTCATTTTAAATAAGCACACAATAGAAAAACGTACAAAAACAAAAAAACAAACAAAAATTTAAAATAAAACAGAAAAACAAAACTCAGATCAGATCGCTCTTCAAAAATGATATAATAAATGTTAGTTTATTTGCTTCTGCTATCATTAAAAAAAATATATGCAGTAAAACACGGTTATAGTCATTCGCTAAATTTCAGTAATATTTCTGACTATAACCGTTTTGTGACTATAGGCGTAGTGAAAAAAAAATTGCATCTTTATAAACAAAATTAAATTCAATAAAATATCTTTCGTATAAGAATTTTAAACTTTATTTTATTCATAATTAGCAATACTGTTATTTAATCACAAAATATACATATTTGTAATAAAGAACAGAAAAAAACTATGTATAAATCAGTGTTTTAATAAAATAATTCACTGTTGACATATTGCTATTACAGAATTGGGACTACAAACGTTTTTGACTATATTAAAATATATCGATCTACTACTTTGAGAGTAATGAGATTTTATTGTGTTAAGTTATATTGAAATTAGTGTTAATTTCTTCATAAAGTTTTAGGTATTATACTTTAATTTCATTATATATATATATTCAATAATCAAGCGATTCAGAAAACAACTACAATTATACCAAAACAAATATTTCTTTTTTCTTTTATAATTGTGTTTGAAAGAACTACTTCTGTGCAATTGCGCAGGGGATCCACTAGTATTTTATATATTACAATATTGAACGTAAAATGAGGGTATTCACGAACAGGTGTAGATTGAAGGTTTAGTCTTGTACTATAGGTGTACAAGTAGTCTTGTACTATAGGTGTAAAATTTTATATGAAAAAATATTCTATAAGGCTTGCATATATTTGAAAAATGGCTGAGAGAACAGAGGTAATTTTTTAAATCAAAAATTTAAATTGAAACAAAATTTTAATTGAATTATTTTATGCAAAAGTGCATTTATACCATCAAAGAGTGACTAAAAATCTTTAATCAGCCTGTCTTTAGTATTGTGTAAAACAAGCTATACAATATTGATGAATTAATCTCCCTTAATTAAATATTAGATTTATAAGATTTATAAGATTCTATATTTCAAATAACAGATTACCTATTAATTTGAATTTTTTTATGCAACACTTGTTTTATTAGATTTACATAAAATTGAGAAATCTACCAAAATAAAAAATAATAATTTAAATATTTGAAATTTAAAAAAGAAAACTTTCATTTAAAATTATAAAAATTATTTCTTGTTGATCTTTCCAAAAAGGAATAAAATTCACCTGCCTGCACCTACACTAAATAATTTTTTAATACATACTTACATATATGTATGTACGTTTTCATATCATATTTACCTCACTCGCTATCGATCTCTTTCTCTTAGTCAATCTCGTTCCCTCTTATACAACTTCAATCATTATCATATCATATGAGGTGAGGTGATTAAAATAACAAAAATAAAAAAATAAAAACAAAGCTACAATCATCAATACATTATCATAAAACGTCATCTATCCGCAAAATTATAACCGCAAATCTGATGCAAACATTCATATATACATGTATATGGTTGCCTCCAAATTTTATACGGCATTAATCATTATATATTTAAATTTTTTTTTTTTTTTTTTTAATATTTCTTCCAATTATCTTGAAAAATTTTTTGTTAGGTTTTTTGGTTTCAGGTGAAAACAACAAAGAAAATAACAATAAGAAAATTCATCTGAATTTAAATGTCTAAATATAATGTCATATATGTCACATAATAATGTGACAATGAAAATAAATACAAAACGCATTGTAAATTCTGATTATCAAAATTAATCAAAAAAATAAAAAAAAATTACATTTAAAAAAAAACAAAAACAATTGAAGTGTATACATATGTATTTATGTATGCATGAGCAAAATTTTGCACTAATCTCAGTGAAATATAACATTTTGTATAAATCACATAGAGAGTAATGTGCTATTCGCATATGGCATTATGTGAAATTCCGTATATGTAACATATGCATGTAACTACCCATAATCGACATAAACATGCCGGATCATGCCGAAACATAAAGTCAGACATAAGAAATGTTTGCGAATGTCAAAAAATGTCAGAGTTTTGCTGGGCAAATTATGCCAAGACTTTATTTCATTTGAAACAATACAGCTGAAAAGAAGTAAACATGTTATATCTATTCGTTTGTAATGACAACTTTTATAATTCGAAAGGCAGGCATTCATATTGCTTATATAATATAACTTTTATAATTCAATAATGTTCTTCTTTTTTTAATTTATCAGTAATTTATCAGCATATAAAAAGTATTTTTATAAGTTAAGCTTATAAAAATCACTTTAACACACTAATTTATTACTTTTCTAAATTTTACAACAAACAATAAATATGTATGTATTCTCAAACTGACATTTTAAACGTCAAAAAAATGTTTTGACATAAAATATGTCTAGTTTTCACCCGTCTCGATTACACATGACCTATGGTAAATAAGACATATTATATTGTGTCTTGTCGAGACCAGATATTAAATTGAATTTAAAAATTCGTTAAGTTTTCGTTAAAAACATGGAATACTATGTCCAGTTCCGTTCCATCCAAATCAAATTCGGCATTTCTTTTTATTGTTGTTCTTTTAAGATTTTAAAGGGTTTTTTTTTAGCGTTTTAAAATTTTAAGAAGGATATTTCGATAATAATTTAATAAATAACAAACGTCATTTTTTTTTTTTTTTATTAAAACGGAGGTGGCTCTAATATGTCAGGACCGGCATGTAGGCTTTTAGCTTTTTATGTCCCCCTCCACCCTCAACTTAGTCGACCCTTTTGATAAAGGCCAATAAGTTTGTGGGTTCTATCCTGCAGAAGCTTTCTGAGGTTATGTAGTGTATTTCCAACAAAATGAGTGTCAGTCTTGAAAGACCTAGGCACTCTCCTACAACATGTGTAAAAGTTTCTTCCTCTTCCAGACAGTGTCTACAGGTTGGGTCGTCACTTAGTGCTAGTCTACACATGTGCTTATTCATGTGGTTATGACCAGTAAGTATGCCCACCATCTTCCTACAGTCTACTCTATTGAGAGTTAGCAGGAAGTTGATTATTTTAGTGTTTGTTCTTGGTACATATATTTTGAAGACTCTGTGGCTTTCAATTTGCTCCCACAGAATGTTTGTTTCCCTCTTCAGGGTCTTTTCTATCGATAGTTTAATATTACCAATAGATATACCAACTGCCGGTTCCGGGCCATAAATGTTTCCCGACCATGATCTGGCTAGTTCGTTAGCTTTCTCATTTTCAGTCAAGTCACTATGACCCGCCGGTATTCAGATCAGTTGTACCTTGTTTCGGAGCCCGATGAGGTAACTTCATTTTACTTAAGTAACCTATGAACTGAAACATAATAGCTAAAGTTGAACGAAAAATGAATTTTTTAACGAAATTGAAACTTAAGTACAGCTAGTTGATTATATGCAAACCCATAACAGCGTAAATGAGTTTGACCTTATAGTAAAGTACGACTTACGCTTGAGTCTGTAGCGTATAACAGGTCAATCAGAATGACAAAAAACTACGTAATATATAAATGTCAAATTCCTTAACAAAACTGACAAAACCTATGTCTTTATTGTAGAAAAGCTGAAAATTATGGGAATACTCTCTTATATGCTATTTCGATTTTTTTCATTATTAGAAATGTTAACAGCCTCACTTAAAACTGACAGTGACAATCTTCAGTTTATCAGGTTTTCAGTTCCGAAACACTGACTAAATAACTAAAGGTGAAATAATAGCCATTGTATACATTTAGCATGGCTTACTTGAGTCAACTTTTAAAACAAACGAATCGTGGTAGCTTTTCGAAAATATTGTTTAAAAAAATTAATAGTATTAAAAATACCTAAACCTATTATTAAAGGAAGAAAAATTTACTATCATTTCCATCGAATAATATAACGAAAAATTTCATTTTGTTTACAAAAAAAGAAAAAATGAAAGCACAATAAATTATAAAAGAAATTGAAATATTTTACTCTATTTATGTTTTAATTTTTGAGGTTTGGTTCAAGAACTCTACTTTAAATCGTTGCCAATTTAATTTACGACACTATTTTTTACTATACCACATATTTATTTTTACCTTTAATATCTCGATAACGTTATTTGAGTCAATACCGTAACTAACATAATTTATTTGTTTTTTTTTTGCAGCTTACCGGCATCGTTTCTATCTCACCTTTCTCTTCTTTATCTTAATATTATCTGTTGTGTGTTTCTTTTTTTCTTTTTGTTTTTATTAAGTTCAAATTTGTTTTTTCAAAATTTTCTTCTTTTTTTTGTTTTTCTAATTTTTGGTAAAAATATTTTTATATCTTTAAAAAAAACTATTTAAAATCATAGTAAATTAAACTTCTAAATTCACTTCAATTGTAGTTTGTGTGATAATTAGTTGGATTATTAAAATGTTAATTTTTGTTATTATTATTATAAAAATATTTTTAAAGTATATTAAAATTATAGAAATAAACATTGTATCCACTTTCAAATGTTAATATAAATTATTAAAAGTAATATGTACTCATGTTAGATAGAGAATAACGGGTATTGAGTCAGATTGTCTATATATAATTTCTAGAAAAAGAAAAAATTCAAATTAAAAATTATATAAAAAATATAATATAAAATTTAGTTTTGTCTGGTATTGATAGAGTTTCGGTAGAAATTTTAGGTAGAATTTTGAAAAATATAAAAATCTCGATTAAATATTACTTCTATACCAAATGATCTGTCAAAAAAGCTTTCATTGTAACAATTAAGTTTCTACTATTTGAATCTAATTGCACTGTGGTCGTATTTGCGAAACGGAGTTAAATACAATTTTGGTTATAAGAACTAATAGGTATAACACATTAAAAATATTTTGATTATCTGCTTTTGTATCCTAACTCATTGCAAATATAAACTAAAAAAGATGAAAATTTGCTCAGACTCCAATCAACAGATTTGCTTAAATAATTTAACAAAATCCAATATAAAATAGCCAATAACAGAAATAGCCCAACTATATGTGCAGAATTCTGCAAAATCAGAAAAAATCATTATATGTAATATGGCGCAGCCCAATACTAAAATTACAATTTAACGTACAATTTACATACGTAAATAGAACGTACACGATCTCCGCATTCATCGTTGGATGAAATAATAGAATAAAAATAAATACTGCGGCAGTATTTAACAATTCACATTATATTTAGCATATGTTGAATTGGTAAGCACTGTCGCAGTGTTTATTTTTTGATTTCATTCTCGTTTTTTATTTAGCATTGTTATAAATTATTTTTCGGCAATATGACTTCAAACCCTATTTAAATAATACGATATATCTTTATTTTCATCGGATATGTATATATGTGTATGTATGCATAATAAAAATTTATAACTTTTCTTAAATAATTCGATCCTATGCAAGACCTTAGTTTTAATTTAAATATGCGTTGACACATTCATATTTACAAAGTTTATGCAAAGTTAATTTTAAAACAAATTTAAATTTACTCATATTAAATATTTTTTTTTTAGATTCCATTAGGTATGTTTAAATTAGAAATGAAACTTTGATAACTTTTAATTTCATTTATTTTTTTTTTTTTAATATTCAACAAAAATTTTCTCTAACCGTTGAAACTTGAACAGAGAGAGAGAGCGTAGTAAGAGTAAAAATTTTAATTAAATCAGTCAGTTTAGCATATCGCATTATTTTTTTTTCATTTACTTAATGTTTTGTTATATTAAAAAACATAAATTTCAAATAATATTCATACATTTATCATACATCAGTTGTACAACATCTAAATGATCAATATCTTATATTTAGTTTTTGTCTGAAGCCTTTTATAACAACAATAATAGTAATAATGAAGAAACAGTTCATTATGAATAAAAAATGAGAATTGAGAGAATAAATAAATTTTTTTTAATGTATTAGATGTAGGTAAAAGCAAAATGGGAAAAAAATATTAATGCATTAATATGATGAGAGATGATTTCTATTTACTTTACATTGTTTTGAGGTGTAATGTTTATACTATTTTAAACTGCACCCAAACTTTACTATATTAGCAATGGCATTGTATATACTAGTATATGCTATTATAATATATATTTATACAGAAAATTTTAATGGGGTTAAGCTATATACCATGGCCTGTCTTTTCATGTGTTCTAAAATTAAAAACGTGTACAATCAAATAATTCAAAATTTATAAAATATCTCACACTAAGGATGATACAAAATATGGGTGTATTATAGTGTATATAATGGATGATAATATTGTAACTTACAAGACACTAATTCACAATTAAAATTCAGATAATTTTAGCCAATGCCTAAACGCCGGGTATGTCTCATGAAAAATTCATTAAATTAAAATTCCGTTTTAATTCCAACATTTTCATTATTTAATACTAACTCTTCTTAAAATGTAATTCACATTTTAAATGTTAAGCTTTTGATACGCTTAAAATCGAAACAAAATTTTTTTTTTTTTTTTAAAACTCGTATTGAAGCTGGGTGAACTAATTCATCAACAGAATTTACTGCCAATCAATTTCATGTACTTACCATCCATCTTCCTCTGTATAATCATAGTAATTTATTTTTAACACCACTATAAGCAATAACATTCCAAAAATTGCATGAAACAGCAAATTAAAAAAATCAGACTCAAATCTAAAAAAACTATTAATTCAATGACAATTCATTTTACGTCAGACGGAATTGAAATATAACATTCCAAGAAGCATATGCGCAATTTTATGTAAATATCTCTGTTTTTTATACTTCATAAGACATAAATGTCTCTCTGGTCATTTCGATTAAAGTTTGGTTAATCTTATAATCGATATATTACCAATTGAGATTGTATCAATATTTAATCCTTCTGTTTGTATTGAATATGTTTAGTTCTTTTGACGTTACTACAATACTGTCTTCACACTTATTTACATGTTATATTTGAATTCCCTTATTTAAATTTCCTTATTAAAATATTTTTGAACATTTAAACTGTTTTTGGTTATTTATTTACAATTTTTTTTTTTATTAATACAACATTATGAAGTGGAGGTAAAAATTCCCTCTTTTATAATATTAAATTAAAAACATTTTTGTTTTTATAACAATATTTAAAAAAAAAAAAAACCAAAACAGAATAAAAAAAAAATAATAATAACAACAGAAAATATAATATTAAATGTTTTCCGTTGACGCCTGACTTTATGCTGAACAATCAACAACCAAACAATCAACCCAACACCAACAACAATCAACCAAACAATCAATCCATAAACCAAAAACTACAAAAATAAAACATAAAAACAAAATTTCAAAACCAAATTATGTGGTGGTATGTTTTAAAATCTTCGGTTTATGCATATTATTTGGTTGCGCAAAATATACCAATTCAGTCTTTCAATACAAGTCTTTACTAACGGAAGGTATATTATTATAACCGTTATATTATATACCCGATTCAAAAATACATATTTTTGTTATACCTTTCTGTTATTAATTTAAAAACAAAAACAAAAAAAAAATTATGTTAATTAATTTATTTAATTTATTAATTTTCATTGTTATTATTTTTAATTTATATAAATAAATATATTTTTTCTGTTTTAAAATAATTTCGCGATATTAAAACTTAACTTCTTAAAACAACAAAAAAAAAACATTTCTGTACAGTGGTGTATTTTAAAAGTGGTGAATTAACATATTGAAAGTGAAATTTTATTATCAAGATTAGATATATTTCAAACAAATTTTAATTAAAGTTATTACTTTTATTTAATATTATCTACTTTTATTAATACAATATAATTTTGTATTATATTTCATACAAAAATTGTAAGGTAAAAAACAAAAACAAAAAAAAAGTATTATAATTGTGTAAAATTGCATATAAAAAAAAAATTTAAATAAATATTTAAATATAATTATTTTCTAGGTAAAAAATGTTATAATTTGCTTGTTAAATAAACAAAGAAAAATGTTTTCAATATTGTAATTTTGTATATTAAATAATATGAAAAAATGTGAAAAACTCTACAAATACATCACAACATCAGTATCAACACTTTCTCGTCTAAGTGCACCGATTTTTGTATATATACTTATTTTTAATAATTGACTACCATATATGTCTAACCAATTGCAAGGAATAATAAAAAAAAAACTTTTACATATTATCTTAGCCTTAGTAGCTTGTGCTGTTGCTGGTTAAATAATTTTGATTTTTATCAACAATTAATAAATAAATATAAACTTTTACAACATTCACATCAAAAGCGAAATTCGAACCCAAAAACTTTGTGCTACTATAATAATCAACTGACATTAATCAATTATAGGTGAATATTAAATTAAATCGTTCATATCATCATTTGCATCCTTTTCTGAGACATATTGAGCAAACATAAATCTTATTACATGAAAAATTATACTAAATGTGGATTATTCAATTATCAATTGCTTCGTCCTTGTTGTTAAATACAAGATCTTTGTTATATAAACCTTATCAATCTACATTTGAAAATTTCTATAAAATATATAAAATTATGTTACACACAAATTAGTAGATGTTGGTTATTTCAAAAATATGAATAATTTTTAAATAATTTTGTCTACTTCTAATGTGAAATTTAAAAACATAGTCCTTGATAAGAAAAAATAAAATTAGAAAAAAAATTATTTTATACATACTCAAAGACTTTAAACTTTACTAAATTTCTCGTTAAAAATTTATATTAGCCTAACATTAATGTTTGACGTTAATTAAAGTTTCTTATTTGCTAGTGTATTCTAATTCGTTTAAGTACTCCAAATTATTTTGTGACATAGGTGACAGCTTTTTTTTGTTTGAAATGGATTCAGTAAATTGCTTAAATTTATGTGAAATTTAAATTTAATTAATTAAAACTATTTTATTTATTTATTTATTTATATTCCCATTTGTTATACAATTAAAAATATAAGTAAATACATTTTCTAAGCTCTGTCGGCTTGGGTTATGGGCTTGAACATATTTCAATTATTTTGGTTTATTCAAAATAAAATAAAATATATAATTTACTAAAAAAAAAAAAAAATTTATAAATAAAATAAAAATATATACCATGTTTAAAAAACAGTTTTATTTTTCGAAAAATTAATAAAAATGAAAATTTTTTTTTAAAAGATAACATTAATTTATTGATTGCTATAAAAATATACATTTATCGGCCAGTCGATCAATCGGTAAATCGCTAATGTTCTCTTTATGTCATTTTTTAATGATTAGGGCACATGAAACAAAAGCACTTTAATTTACTTTAAAGTTATTATAAATTGAAATAGGAACACTACTTATTATTTTTGTCTCAAGTTATATCTATCACCATATTATTTATGCTAACTATTTCTTTATCAATCTTCTAAGTTTTAAAAATTAATTTTTTATCAATATGAATAAACACCTAAATATTTAACAAAATGTGAGATTCATTTTTGTATTCATCTACTTCAATTGTCATTTCATTTTCTTAAAACTCATAAATTCAACTTCAAGATTTAAATCAATCTTTTAATGTCCATAAAAATATACAAAAAAAGAAACAACAATAAACCAAACAAAAACATTTAACCATTGTGATGTCATTTAGTTTTTCCAATTTTATATTGAAAAACCAAAATTAACAAGCAAAATTTAATAATATTTACCTTGAAATTAATTTATTTAACTTTATAAATATTTTTTATTTATTTTTTTTTTTTGTTATTGTAAACTCTTTTAACTATCATCATTGATTTCAATACTAGTAACAAAGATTAAAAGTTTAATTTTTAATTTATTTGTTTTGCATTTTTTTTTTTTATTATTATTTTTTGCTATTTTAATATTTGATTTTTGCAAATAATTATAGATGTCGTGTTGAATTTTAAAAATATATATATATGTATATTATATACATAGTATAGAAAAAAAAAATAAAACAATTTAATTTTCTCAATTTCAAGTGGAACTTTCGTTTTCATACAAAACAACAACAAAAATAATAATAAAAAAAAAGAAAAATAATAATAAAAAAAGAAATTTAATATCTTTTTTTTTTAATTTAACAAAAAAACATTTTTTTAATTTTATTTCGAAATATTTAATTATTTTATTATTTTTAAAAAAATTGTTGTTTTTGTTTTTTTAATTAGTGTATTGTAAAGTGCGGTAACCACCAATAACTAACATACAAATAATATGCATAAATAAAAAAAAAAAAAAATTCAATAGAAATAAACAATTTTGAAAAAGAGTAATTATTTAATTTACGTCTTATATCTTCTATAAATATATATATATATATATATATATATATATATATATATATTTGTGTATATATAAAAATATAAAGTGTTGCATAAATTGGATAATACCAACAGTAGTGATTCAATTATCATCATAATCACTATCAATTATCATCATTAATAATATATCAACCAATAAAAGCTAACATAATACATTATATACTTATGCATATATACATACATCAATATAGTATCATCATATAATTTTCAATTTTATTTTTTGTTTTTATTTTTTATTATTATTTTTTTTGTTTTATTTTATTTTTAATATTATTATTTTTATTATTATAACTATATTGTAAAAATCACGAAAATCACAAGAAGGAACTTGTACATGCCAAAATGTTAATAAGGATTACGTTACTTTCTGGTAAGTTGAATTTCTTGTTTTTCTTATTATATCGTATTGCATATTAAATTCAATTTTGACTTGAATTTCCGTTTTTCCGTGGTTTATAAAATAATAAAAAAAAAAAAATTATTATGTATGTTATATTTTATTTAAATAGTTTCCACATGTGGTATATAACCAGGGCTGGATTTTTTTTTTAAATTATGTTGTATAAGTAGATAATAGAGGAGACTGTAATTTAATTGGATACATGCATACATCAAAGTACGCATTTCAACTAATGTTTATTTTACATAATTAAATAAATAACACAAAATAATACTTAATTCAAACAAGAGATAAATATTTCAATCATACATTTTTCAAAAAAATTTTACCAAAGCAATAATAAGAAATTGACATTATATATCTAACTTTAATTTGTTGCTACTGTCACATTTATTTGACATATCTTGTTTTTATTTGGTTGTATTCTCATTAAGAATAATAAAAAGCTTTTATCACTTTTTATAACTTTTGTTTTATTTTTTGACATTATTAAGCCTTATCACGTCGATAACACATTTTATGATATTTCCATATTTTGACAGTAATCGATTTTAATACAAAAATTAATATTTTTTTCATTGAAATGCCTAGGCGTTTTCTGGTATTATTAAAATCATATCATATTCTCTTGTATTGTTTAAAATTATATTTTCCTAATTGTTATAATTAAAATTTTGTACAATTACAGTGAAAAAATGATTTAATTTTATTTTATTTGGCATTTTAAAAAAATTCTTAATAAAACTAAGTCTAAACAATAACGAAAATATTAATTGGACATCCAATAGCATACCAACAATACGGCGGAAAAATATTCTTTGGCTTTTAAATACGAAAAAAAAATGTCATTTTCTTTTCAAAAAAAATATACGAATTACTATCAAATAAGGAAAAAATATATTAAATTCTGTCAAAAAAAATGTATTACTGTCAAAATACGCAAATATCACGAAACGTAATAGTTTGTGTATTTTTACAGTAATTTTTTTTATAGCCTTAACCTCGTTTACAACTTTCCTTCTCTCTATTTCTGCTCTATTTTGTGCAACTGTCCTCCAGCCGTTAACCCCAATCTTTTCAAAAAGAAAAGAAAAAAATATATAATTCATTTAAACTACATCTTTTGTTTCTTTCTAACAATATATATATAATATAAATAGTATAATTTTTTAATTTTTTTGAGTTTTTTTATTTTCAGTTGTTCTCGATTTTGTCCAGTCGTCTTGATTTTTCTCTACCTCTTTCTTTAGTACTGTACGGGACTGTGTATAATATTCTCTTTGGTATTCTTTGATCATTCATTCTCATTGCATATCTTGTCTATAATAGTTCTTATCTAGAGTATCTACCTACATGCAGACCATACAAAATACTCAAATCGATAAAATCCTTATCATTATCCTCAGTATTACTGAAATTATATTTCAAAGAATTTCAAAATAATAAAATTGCAAAAGAAATTCGGTTTATACCGTCAAATACTATTAAAAATACATAAGCTGAACTATAAAATAAACTTATTAAAAAAACTATACCTTCAGGTTGAATCGATTTATTTACAAAATTATTTAAAATCAATCGAAACGAAGCCGCCTAGTGCCGTCTCTGTATACATATACATGTAACTTCATATTTGTACATAAACATTGCACATTTTCATGTAAAAAAAAATCTAGCAGATGTCTGGGCTGTTTGCGATTTGTAAAATGCACTAACAAAACTATTTTTACCTTACATGTCAATAATAAATAAAAAAAAAAAATAAAAAAATTAAAAACAAATAAAAATGTACGGAAGTATTATAAGACTTGTATTTTAGAAAAGGAAAATAATAAAAAACAAAAATTAAAATAAAAAAACATTTAAGATAAAAATATATATGTATATACAAATATTAAATGAATCTGAGCGTAACATTAACAGTTGTATTGTATTTACAACAGTAATGAAAATGAAAGTTATTTTTGTACATACAAACATAACTATTAGCAGAACGTAAATACAACGTATGTATGTATATTTATTAATTCAAGTTTACATGCCGCTGTAAAATTTTATATTACAGGAAAATGATTTTTTTTTTTGCGAATTTTTATTTATATTTTTGTTATTTTTGTTTTTGTTTTTTTTTTGTGATATAATGAAAATGGAAAATTTTAACAAATTTAAAAGGATTAAAATGAGAAGTGTTTTTTTTTGTTTTATTATTTTTATGACAACATTTTTAAAATTTAGTAAAGCACAACTTTGAATGATTCCAATTTTTGTACATAAATTATTTATTTTTATTTTTTTAGTTTTTTAGATTTGAGCTTGTGTTTATGTAAATTAGAAGATTTACCACAAATTAGTATGCTTCTTAGGCAATTGATGTTTAGTATTTTTATTTTCCCGAAAATTTTATTTTTTTTCATTTAATCACGTTAAAACTTGTGGAGTAAAGAGTATTAAAGATACATTTCAACTCAGTACGATCCAAACGACAATATCGGTTCAATATTTTTTAACAATATATCGGTTTCATAAATAACAATATCGGTCTCAATATTTTTTCTGCCAACAAAATCTCTGCAGAGTAATGTTCTGAAATGTGAATCAAGGCTCACAAGTTAAGTTATTTTTTTTTTAAATTATTGGCTGTAAATCAGATTAAATGTTATAACTTCTCTTCTGGTTGATTCGATCAAATATACTACATTTTAAAGTGTTGTTAAAATTAGTAAATAAGCTATAAATTATAAATAGTATATGTACATATAATCAACTACCATATAAACATAATCTAAACAACAAAATTTTTTGCATTTATACGATATAACACTATTTTATAATTTTCTTAAATTTCGAATCACTCCTAGTTCTATGATCTGTTAATACTGATCCAACCTGTATTTAACAATTTAATCATATTAACTATATTTTTCCAACCAAACCTAAATCCGCTTATTTGACAGATATTTAAATTCATTTTTGACATTGACATACATAATTTTCGACTATGTAGTTATTGGGGGTTGTTGAATAACGACTTATTACTTTATAGAATTATTATATTTTAATAAATCATAATGACAATATGCATCTGACATGAATTTTTTTTAAATTAGTAGAATCTGTGATCCAATTTGTTAAAAGTTCAATTAGTACATAAATTAAAAATTGCAGTTGATCCCGTTATTTTAATACAATATATTTGTAAAACTTAAAACATTAATTGGAAGTGTTTTAATATACTATGGCTTATAAGTACAAAATTTACTTTTCAATATATTTAAGAAAATATAAATTATATTAAATTATATTATTTAAATTTTGTCTTAAATTTTAAAGTTTATTCTAACAATATTATTTTACATTATACGTATTAATATCTAAGTTACCAATCTAAAGTATCTAACGTAATATTATTGAAGTCATTTTGATATAATCTTATCAGTCTAGTATGATTTCAATCTATGACAATATGTTAGGTAAAATTACATATCAGAGGTATTATAGCTCTCCACTAATGAAATAAGTCTACAAATCTACCATGATTCATATCTCTATTCCACCAAATTCTGGCCAATTATGATGCGGAAGATCAAAACTACCACAAATACTAGATATAACTATATCATTAGAATCTGTGGCTGTTGACCATCCGTAATGAATCATTCTTTCACTGATATTAAACTCCTTCATCAGCTGATAATAAACGCATTCTACTGATTCTGATTTGACAATGATGAATCCTAATTAAATTAAAAATACAGAATTAGCCAATGTTAAAATAAATCTAGACAAATCCTACAAAGAATGTCAAATACTACACTTTGGATTATTTATACTTTCAATTTATATCTCACAAATTTTTTCAATTATTTTTAAATTCCTACACTAAAAATTTTTTATTAACTTCTCAAAAATTCCAAAATATAACTCCTATATACAAATCACCTAAAATTAATTCAACAAAAAAAATAAATCTAGAGAAAAGTGCATGACTCATTTTTAGTAAAAAAAAAAATCCAACTTTACTCTCATTTTCAATAACCATTTCAGTACATTATAACCTACCATATATTTTTATTTTATAATAATAAAAAAATTAAGCACCAATTGCATAACCCCCATTTAGAGAAAAAAAAAATGTCTTTTTCTTATTATCGTAATTTTATTTTAATATTTCTACCCTGAGATGCTATTGTGACGTGAATGTAAAATAAATGCAAAACATAATTTTTTTTTCTTTCTTTGTTCCAAAACAACACCATTATAACAAAACAAAAAAACAACAACAACAATAAAAACATTTTTAAAAAAAAATCGTAAATAAAACACTTTCTTTTTTTTTTTTAGCTGGGCCTCTTTTTTTCTTCACATTTCATAAAATTGACTTCTCTTCCCCTTAATTTGATATTAAAAAAAAAAAAAATGAAATAATATAAACCAAAATCCATCAAAACTTGAGACATTGTTGTCTCTTTTTATTTGCAAATTCAAGAATCGTTAAAAACACAAATAACCTGGCATAGCTCCAATTGTGTAAAAAAAATAATAACAAAAAAAAAAATTAATATTAAAAAATAAATGGTTAATTGTAGCAATCTACAGTTCCAAATAAACTCGACCTTCTTGAAATTGAAAAAATAAATAAAGAAAGAAAAACAATAAACATTGTGGTGGTGTGCCCATAATTTTGTAACAAGCCCATAAAAATTAACAAAAAAAAAAAAAAAACAATCAACAACAAAATTTAATAACAGCTGGCTCACATTTATTTTAAAATTATTAAATAGTTAAATAACATTACTACAGGATACTGATGATAGTTTTGTAAATAAAAATTTTTTTACTTCTTCAATTTAATCATTATCCATAAACACTTACCGTGTGATGTTGTAAAACCAAAAACAAATTGAAATTTATGGCTATAACTTCCATATAAACGATATTGCTTTAGTTAACGGAATCAATTTATGGTGAGTCCGTTGATTAGATAATTGATCAAGAGTGTGGACGAAAATATTGTTTCAAAGAAGAGTTTTTGTTTCACATTCCAAAATTGGAAGATTACAAAGCAATTTAACTTTTTTATTTCAAAGTAAGTTGTTTAATTAGGAAGAATGTGACAGAAAATAATGACCAAACCTCCGCCTGGAAGGACACAAACATTCATAATGATTTTTTGGAACATAAATTCGTCCTAAATAACTTGTATTGAATTTGTATTTGTAAGGTAGAGTAGAATTAACGGTTTCATGACCAAATTGTTTGACATAAAAAATTTGATATTTGATTGTGAATTCTGAAGACTAATTTGTTTGCATCACATTTCTGAAAATATTCATAGAAATTGTAATTTTATTTCTTGTGGTTTTACAACGAAAGATGATAACTGCAATTTTGTCGAATTTTAGTTATCAATGCCATTTTATATAAAATTTTAAGCTCTTTCAAATAAAAAAAAAAATTAATAATATTAAGTAATTTATGAATTCAAAACTGAATAACTAACAACTGCCGTTGAAAATATTTTTAACATAAGCATATAACTTCACTTATATAAACTGAATAACTGAAGTTATCATGTTCTTCAGCAATAACCTTTATGTAACAAAAATGAATAAGTTATTTAAAAATTAAAAAAAAAAGGTAAAAGTTTTACGAAAATTAAAAAATTATTGATATGATTTCAAAGATCATATCTTTTTAAAGATTTACAAAAGATTTTCATTAAAAATATTGCAAATCTTGCAAAAATAACTAGAAAAGTATAGCAAATTTTATACTAAATTTTATTCAATTGCGATTTACAAGAAATGCCAAAAATGCAGTTATCATCTTTCGTTGTAAAACCACAGATTTATATTTTTCGATTATAGTTTTAAGCTTAAATTTAACTCAAATACATTATACAATATTATTATTGTGTATAAATAATTAAAAATTTATTTACTAATTTTATTTTTATCGTTTTTTTTTTAATATTTAAATAACAAAGTATTTAAAAAATTTCAATGAAAGAAAAACAAAACATAATTTTGACAGATTTTGTAATAGATTATTATATTTTTGGTATTTTTTCACATAGTTTTTTCAATACATGAAATTACTATACTGAAAATTCAACTGAAATCACCACTGAATTTTGTCTTGATAAAAAATTTCTTTATCTCTTCGTACTTTCTGAACTTACCCTATTTCAAAAATAAAGAAAATTATTTATATGAATTAGTGTATAATACAAAAATACATACCTGAAAATATTCCGAAGGTCTTATAATTTTCATGGCAAGCTTCCAACAACTTTACATGTCTGAATAATATAATGAATAACCATTGGCTTGTCTATTAGGGTATGGAGTGCCATAAACTTGCTCGAAAAAAATCTATACTTAAAATTATTATAAATTTTTCCGAAAAAAAAAAATTTACAACATTATAACTAAATGACATAATAAATAACTATTATAAACGTTCTTCTGTTAAAATAATTATTTTAAATTTATTTTTCATTTTTTTTTTTTAATTGTTTTGTTTTTTTATTCTTCTTCAGAAAATCACATTTCATTTTATTTTATTTTACTGTTTATTTTCTCTTTCTTTATTACTCTTTCTTTCAACTTACTTACTGTTACTGCTGCATGGTGCTGCATTTGCATACAGCCAGCATCTCATCAAATTGACAGTATTCTCAAATTTAAATTGCAATAAGCAACTTATGAAATGTTATTAACATTTTTTTATAGTATTATTGATGAAACATCATCACATAAATTGGAATGGATTAAACATATTGATTAAATAACAATATTTATATACTGAATTTGTATAGATTACAATTATATATTGTAATATATTGTAACAGTATACATACCATTTTTGTTGTATGCAAATTTATTTTTGATGGATCAAAAAATAATAAAAATTAAATTCGAATGGTTTAAAGTACGTGTTTGAGAAAAATTTTAAGGAAAGGGTGTTGCAAATATAAATTAACAGAGTAAAGGTGTAAAATACAGTAAAATTTTGTTTTTTAAAGTTTAATTAATGTGTATTTCGTAATGTATTTTTTGATTTGAAATTAACTTATGTCGAACTCGATATTTCACTTAATGTTGTTTGTCACCAACCAATAAGATATAATGTAGCCACAGGTACTTGTCGATGTTGCCCCATTTTAAGCTAACGAAACAATTTAATATTATATTTGTTGGTTTAATTATATGAATCTTATATTTTCACTAGCTTTATGTAATTTACTTCAAATCTTATCTAAATATTTTTCAACAGATAATAAATTTATATACGAGTATTACTTTCTTAACAAATCTTGCAGTTATCACAAATATCATTTCATACATTATATGTATGCTAATTCATTCATAAAATTAATTTCATCCACTACACTATGTATATTAATAAATATGAAATAGAACCTGTTGTATGCTGTGTGTAAATTAAGTCTATGTGTTAACTCTGTATGTTAACATTTTTAGAAAGAAATTTATGAGAATCTCAAGTTTAAAATTAATGACGTCAGAGCTCACTCTTAACCAAATTTTGACAAATTGAAATTTCTATTTGCAAAAATTATTTGTCAATTTGTTTTTGCTGTTGTTTTAAACGTCATTTTTGCAACGCAATTTTTTACTAATCATTTTTTTGTAAAGCATATAATAATCAAAACAATATCAATTAAAAATTTAACGTCAAAATTTGTCATCAAAATTTTTTTACAAATTTGTACAAATTTTGTGTATGTTTGTTTACTTTTTCTTTCAAATGAGATTAATTCCAATGTTCTCGGAAAATTTTATGAACACGTGATGTTTTGCTCATTTGCAGATTTTTTCAAATAAAAGTGATCATATATATAGCCCTATTAATTCTCACAGTGAAATAAAATTTGACTTCTGTTTTTGTTCAAGATAGCGGGGTTGTAAAAGAGGTTGTAAATCAAATGCCAACCTCAACTCAAATTTTGAGCTAGCTCACAATTGATCTAAATACACAAGCTCAAAATACGAGGTAGCTCATAGGTTAAACTATCTCATCGATTAAGGTTATAGTGTTTATAGTTAAACTGTGAGCTAGCTCAAAATTTGAGTTGAGATTAGGATTGAGTTGAAATTTTAGGTTTCTACAAGCCTGCAAAATAGCTTATCTTATAAACAATTAACTGAATTTTTTTTAAATAATTGCTAATTAATAGTCAACAAAAATTCCCTCTACAAAATGAGTTTGTAGGCAAAGGGAATGAAACGTATGTTAACCACGGCGTTAGCACTCTTCGTGCAATATATAGGCCAATTACTATTACTACATTTTAATTATGAAATAAATTGTGAGAGCAAAACCTGAATGGTTATGAGTATGACTTATGACTATGAGAGCTCTATATAATTCCAAATAAATCTTAATCAATTATATTACTTAAAGTACTTAATAACAATAATTAATTTCAAAATTTTAAATAATAATTCGGTATCAAATATTTTTAAGTTAAAGTCTCAAAATTCATTTTAAATGAATTAAAAAATACTGGGAGTCCATCTATACAAATTATGATTGATGTTGTAAAAAATAAGTAATGTACATATTTTATAGGTTCCTTAACCTTTTAAAATCATACTAATGTCTAATATATATATATATATATATACATAATCTTGGAAAATCCATTGAAAATAAAATATACATATCGAAAATAAAATTAAAAATTCACTAATTATTATTAGATTATACAGCCAAGCAAACAAAAAAGAAATAAACAAAAATATTATTTCAATACTATTGTTTTCCTACCCATTTTATTTGTTTTTTATCATTGTGTTCATAAAGTGCAAAAATTTTGTTTTTTTTTTTTATTATTTTCTTCGATAATATAAAATTACCGTAATTCCTTCCTATTTAGACTAACTACCTATCTACTGTAACTTATTTACATCTTCTGCTTCAATGATATTTAAATGGTAAAAATGTCGTAATTTAATTTTATGGGCAATCCATTACATATTTTTTTTTTTTTTAATTAATACTACAAATTTGTATTGAAAGACTCTCACCCTTGCGGGTATGCAATAAAATTTTAGAATTTAAAAAATATTCAATTCAACCAATTATTTATTTTTTTTTTATTTTTAAATATTTGTTTTTTTAAAGTAAAAAATGTAAATGAGCTAGAGTGAGAGATAGATAGTGTAGCGTGAACTTAATATATATAAGTGACACGTTTAAGAGAATTTAAATGAATATTTCATATCTTATATCTAAGGACCTTAACAAAATAATAAAAAGTTAAATTTGTAAGTTTAAAGGACAAAATTCATTGTCCATTTAAAATAATCTCAATGTAGATTTATTGAACAAGATGAATGAATGATTATGTAGTGTCGTTTAATTTTAATTTTTCCATACATATTTTCGAATTTTCAGAAATAAAAAAAAATATTTTAGTACTTATAATTTCATATTATTTTATTATCAATTTCAAGTATTTGAAATAGATGATAGTTTTAATAAGCACAAATAATTTGAAGTTTTAGTCAACCGAGTGAGAAGTAAATTTAATAATGTAAGCTATTTAAAAAATAATGAGATTAAGAGAAGTTATGTGATAGAAAAAATTGAAACTGTTCAAAGCTTTAATAAAATAAGTTCTACGTGATACGAAAATAAAGTATGGATGATCATTCAGAAAAGAACTACCATTATCGTTCGAAAGTAAAATTATAAGAAAATAATAGTTTAAATCAAAATCGCATGCAATGAATAATACATTATATTATGGAGTGGAGTGAAATCGATAAATTAAAACTACATAAAAATAAAATATCTTCGATCGACTGTCCAAATTCAAAGAATGCCATCAGACAACTATATATCCCGAAAACATTACAATACAATTAATTACCTTCAAATATTAGTATACAGTATCCTGAAACCAGACAAATAGAAGGCAAAAAATCATTGAAAACTCAGAAATGGATAGTATTACAAAAAAAAATACATTTGATTTTCGAAAATCATCAACCTGTTCACCTTAAAATATTTAATATAAATATCTGATATTCTCAATTCTTCAGTTTTTCTATTGAATTGCCCTCACAAATATGACACAACAGATTTTTTTTATTTCCATAAAAGTTTTACTTGGTTGATTACGAACGAATTTTATTATAATGGGTTATGCCCATTGTATTGTGCAAGCGTTACAAGTAAGTTCCTCAAAATGAAAGTGAAAATTTTTATTTTATACTTTTTATTTGTTGTTTTGTAGTTTTTCATTTTCCGTGACTTTCTAATGTGACGTCACTTTAACTTCATAGATATGTATTATCATGTTGAAGAAGGAAGAAAAACAGAGAGAGAGAGAGAGAGAGAAAAAGAAATATTTTTTTTTTGTATTTTACAAGAAATGTTTCACATGATGAATCATGGCAGTTACGATGATAAAAATTACAACGATGATATCTATTTCAAATTCTTATATGCGACGATGCAGCACGATTTGTTATTATTATATTATTTTTATCTTATTTTTTTATGATGTTTTGCGGCACTATCGTAGATTAATTTTTTTATACTTAAAGGGAATTTCTACTTTTATTTCTTTGTTTCTTTCTTTTGACATTTATTTTTTTTTTTTATTTTCGTTTTTATATTTTCTGTTTAGTAAAGAGAAAAACAAAAATTATTTTTTATTTTTATTATGTCTCCATTTGGTTTTATATTATTATGACTGGTGACTGTGCCTACAAAACATGTTTCGAATATTGTTAAATATCATAATGTTGTGTGTGTGTGTATGTGTGTGTTGTGCGACAATATTATGCAACATTGAAAATAAATAATTCAAATAATAACGAAATTGAAAAACTAAAAAATTGTTTGTAATGTTAATGTTAATTTTTAAAAATAACAACAATAACAACAACTACAACTACATTAATAACAAATCAATTATTCAATATACTTCCAGTGACAGAAAATTTCAAGTAATTGGGAGTTAGTTGTGTGAGAGATTTGAATTTTAAATTATTGTGCCTATATAATTTGTGAAAAGTGGGTTAAAGTAAGGTAAAAATAATTTTTAATATAATTTTTTACGCAATAATGTTTATTGAAATGAATTGACATAATAAAAAAAAAATACTTTAAATAATGTTAGTATAAAGGGTATAAGGACCAGAGTTTGGATGATTCATATTTACATTCACTATATCAGATATATCCTTAGAGCAAGCATGTCAGAAGCCGACTAGTACACAAAAACTTGTTGTTATATTTTTATGAAGGGTATATCATCATTCAGTTAGGTTAGAAAAATATTCAGACTGTTAATACGAAGATACGAACGAACAATTTGTTGATAGAAAAATACAAATTGTAAGTCGTAAAAGTATGTCCTGAATGTAATCATTTAATGTGGAGCATTTAACGACTCAGATAGATAATTGTATTACGTTGGGTAATCAAAATAAGTCCATTTGCAATATAGTACCAGGACTCAACCCTAAATATAATCTAATCTTAATTGTAAAATTAATCAATACTTTAAAAAAACTAGGATGTACTAGTAAATTAAAAAAACAAAGTTATTAGTTACTCTTAGTCATTCATACACGTTGCCATCCATATACAAAATACTTTAAATAGTTTTAAAACTTAATTAAAAAAAGATTAAATTTAATTCTAATTCTGCATACAGCATTCCCATGCTCAAATCTGCTATACTCAATAGAATGAAATTGAACGTGAAACATCTTAATGGTCCTGCGATTATTGCGATTTATTTTTTCAATCAAATAACTTAAAATTTCAAAGGTTGATATATTACATCTGCTATTATCCGATGATCCGATAGTGACGCAAGTTAAGAACTTTTAGACGAAGGTGGACGTTGCAGTTGATAATTTTTATGAAAAATTCCTTAATAAAAAATGTACAAATTTTCACTGAACAGATTCCGAACAATTAATGTCAGCCAAGCAATATGGAAATTATACTTGGCTAACATATTAGAACGTAGATATTGAATAGGTAATTAAAAGATGTTTTGTGATATACGGATTATTTTTTTTTTTTTTCAAGTAAGTTAATACACAATAGATAAAACACAAAAAAAAAAAAGATTCAAAGCAAGTTTCTCGCTTAAGTCTTTTTATTTTAGTCACTAACAATGGATTGAGTACAATATGTCAAAATATATATTTATATTTTATTAAGACTTTTACACAAAATTCAGTTAGCTTGTTCCAATTTTTCAAACCGTTGCAATTCATTTCCCTAATTCGTTTACATTATAAACCGAGTATCGCCTCCATACGTCACTATCGTTCGGCATTTAGAATGTATTTTTTGTAATTTTCAGATTGGAACAATTGAAAAGTCTGTTGTTATAGCAGCATTTATTAATCCAAAATTATATAGGTCAGGTTATGACCAATCCACTTACACTGAATACAACTTTTTGTTTTTCTTCATTAAATTTTTAATCTCTTAAAATATTTTCTTTTGCTGGGGTCTTTTTCTTCGATAAGGAACATTTTTAAATTTGTTGTCAAATTATTTTTTGTTCACATTACCATTTTGCAAAGTTTAGTATTTGAAAAATTTAATCTTTTTTGAGAAATGACTTTTTGCAAAACCACTTTTTCTAATGTATCTTTCACACCGATTCGGTTGTACATTCAGATTAGTAAATAAAACGTGTCTAAGATCTGAGTCGAACTACTTATATACTCTTTAATAGCAAAAAATATCCTCAACTAATCTGCGAAGATTTGTCTATAATTCTAAAATTAGTAAAACGATCCTATTCGTGATTGTAATCTACTCCGATATAATTTAAATAACTTTCCTCAATGGTGTTTTGAAAATAGATTAATTCTTCAAAATTTCAGATAGTTAGATTTTCTAACAAATTCTGTCACAAATTATGGTAGGTTCGATCACTCTTCCATGAAAAATAAAACTAGAGCCATCATGTTTGATTAAGCAGATCGGCCAAATCACCATCATTTCGTTTCCCGCAATAATTTCTATAGGTCATTTACTAAGTCAAAGAATAAAACAATAAATGACTATATAAAACTGATTTTTTATAGGGTATAGGCTTATGTATATACATATTTTATACTTTTAAATTTCAATATAATATTTCCAGAAAAACTAAAACTCTACTTATGGACGAACAAATTACCTCTTTCAAATCAAACTATGTTGGTAATAAATATAGATTCTAGAACCCAATGTGGACAGTAGTATAGTCAAGAATCGTAAGTACCAGTATGGTTGGTAAAAATAATAAATACTTTAATTTAATTTTGTATTAGCCAAATACCGTTACCAGCTTAGTTGAAATAAACAATCAAACTTACAATTTAACTTATATAATTAAATACTTATTTTTATTAAATTTATAATTAAACTCAACAATTAATTACTTTTTATAATCTGTTTTGACATAATTGTTTGACCCGGATAACTTAATAATAAATTGTTCGTTTAAGGATTATAATTATACAAGACTTACACAAAAAAAAACATTTTTTTCTTTCAAATTATGTCATAATTTATTAACCATCATTAAAACATAGTTCATTTGAACCAAACTCCACTCAACATACTTACACACTTTCATTTGAAAAATTTACAAAAATTTATTTTTGCTTAAAACAAAACAAAAAACAAACTTCATTTCCTTTAAAACTCCTCCAAACAACAACCTAAAAAACTATATTCAAAATATTTTTCAAAATTAAAACCGGATTTCAATTTTTTCAAATAAACAAACAAAAAAAAAATTTGCTATACTTTTTCAAGGAAGTTGCATAATCTATATATACATATATACTATTAATAAGTATATTCAATAATAATTTCATGATGCCTATTATTTAAAAACAAAACAAAAAAAAATTAAGCAAAAATAATTCAAGTGCCTACATAATCTCAATTATCCAAACTACAAAAAAAAAAAAACAAGTAAAAATTATTAATTTTGTACACATTAAAAAAGTTAACCTCTTCTTCACTTCATTAAAATTCCCTTTCACGTTCACACCATTAATGACAACACATAAATACAAAAAAAAGAAAAAATAATGAAAAATATCAACAAAAAAAAAACTATAAATGAAAAACAATGCCATGTGGACCCAAAGTAAATCAATTTAAAAAACAAATTACAAAAAAAGATAACTTACCTTCTTCCATTGGAGACAAAAAAATTTCCCTGCATGTTGAATTTTATACATTAAAAATAAAAACAATGAATATTTCACACTACAAAATGCCATCTGATCGGATTTCGGGTAAAACCAAGAAAGAAAATAAAAATGTAATGAAAAGAAAATGAGAACCTAAAGGTCGTTCAAGGCCGCTTCGTTCGCCAATGTATATTTCTTTTTTTTTTATAATATTGTTGTTATTGTTTTTGTTGCTAGTAGGTACGCATCAGCTTGCGCATTATATTCAACCACTTTTATTTGTTATTTTTGTTTTTTTCATTTTATCTTTATTATTTAAAATTGTGTATACATAGTATCAAATATTTTAAATGGACAATCCATCTTTATAGAAATTGATTTTTTTTTTTAGTAATTGAGTCAAAATAGTGTTATTGAATATTGAAATGTATAAGCTTATTGTACTGACACACAACACAATAGAGTTTTTGCTTGTTACTCAACCTTAACTGAGCGCTTACCTTCGGTATAGATTTGAAACTCTGTTAAGATAATTATCGAAAATAGTCGAATATTTTCCTTTTAATTTTACTAATATTATATTACTGGACACTGCCTACATGATCACAATTGTTGTTGACGATGTCTCCGCGACCGGTTTGACAGGTATTTGGGTTTACAAAGATTTTAAAAAAACCCAATATTGTACAGTGTTAATAAAAACTATCTGTTAATTTTGCTGGATCACAAATGAATTAAAATACAAAGCCTCAGAAAGCTCTTATTACACAATGTTGCCAGCTTATTTTACGGATAAAATTGATAACTTAGTTATTTTACATTACATCAGGTTGAAGTTTTTAAGACATTTACGATATGACCGGGCTTTATTTTTTTTAATAGAACCCTTTTAATTACCGCATATAAAAAGAATGTTTGTATTAAGGTGCAAAATTTTCTATTCCCTAAGGGTTAATTACTCGATAACTTTGGCGACATCTAATTTTGTCATCATTAAAAAATTTATCGTACAATTATGAATCAAGTAAATCATGTTAGTGTTAAAGTTTGAAATAAACGATCGAGATCTTATTAATATATGGGTCATTTGTTTTTTGTCATGTGTTTGTATGACATTGGCCAAATCTAAAGGTCTGAAATAGTTAATTGCATTTCATGATGGTGATTTTTTCTGGCCCCACAATATTTTATTTGCTCTTCTTTGTTTACTTTTGATTATTTTTAATCTTTAATGCGCTTCACTCTGGATACCGAAATATTTTATTTTATGTTAAAAAAAACAGACCAAAATATTTTGTATATGTATTGGAGGGTTCCGTCGAATTGACAGATATATGCAGGAAAATATATTTTAATATGGTAATTTATTTAATGATTTTTTATTGATTTTAGTTATATCATTCTTAAATGTATATTGATTTATTTCTATTTAACACTGTAAGTTATATTTTCTGAAGGAAAATTTATCAAAAATTTGATGAATGAATTGCCACAAGCTGTATATAAGTAAAATGTTTTTTTGTAATTATTAGCATTTTTTTGAAAAGGTCTATTACAGCATTTTAGATATTTATTTAATTGGCTTGACTGTTTGTATTTATAATACTGTGTGGTATACAGATAGAGGTCAAAATTTTACCTCCATCAATAATTAATTCTGCCAAACCACCAGTAATATAAATTAAACCACCAGTTATAATTTTAAGCCGAATCAATAGCAATATATCGATATCGATGAAGTATATTTTAATGTAGATTCATAAGTCTGATAACATACCAAAAACTATCATATTTTTAAAAATAAGTTCATTAAATCAAACATTGAAAGACAATAAAGTAGAACAACACAACTTCGCGGTTTTCTACTTTCAAAACTTGCTCAAAAAATAAAATAGCTTTAGATATGATTGAATTATTATGATGAAATTGTATAAAGAGAATGAAAGCGGGTCTCTATTCAACCTTTTAGAAATTATAAAATTTTAAATGCGAAACAATTTTGTTTTAGCTTTCTACCTATAATATCCCAACCATATAAAATAGAAATGATTTTTTAAAACTGTTTAGAGTTCTTTTCCACAACATTTATATTTCATACAAACATATATCACACCCATATTGTAAGTCTGATTGTCAATTGAAAGTAATTAACATTCAAATATTTTTCAAACCCAAATTTTCTACCATCTTACTGCAGTTCAAAGATAAAAGAAATGATTTATTTTATTTTCTACATTACAAATATTACAGTATATTCCATAAATATACTAACTTACACCTTGATGTAATATTAACCCCTGTTTTTTTTTTTCTTAAATCTCACAAAATAAATCAAAAACTTATCTGAAAATTTAATATTGAATTGCCCAAAATTAAAATCATCAAAAAAAACGTCAAAACAAAAAAATAATCGCAATTCGGTGAAAAAACAAAAATGTTTTTTTTTTTCTTTTTCATCTTAAATAAATTTTCAAAATTTTTTGAATCATTTGGAAACTACTGTTTATTGCAACATATAATAAAAAAAAAATACAAAAGAAACGAAAAAAAAGTCTGTATCGGTACCTGGCCGTATCATTATTGCTCTTTAATAATCAATATCAATTTTATAACTGTGTATGCTAGTAAATTTATTCGAAATATGAATTTAAAACTAAAAAAATGTAGTATGCAAAAAGAGAATGAGTCATTCCCAACAACATAAAATTCGAAGAACAGAAAGAAAAAGGAAGAAGACAAAAAATTTAATTGAGACTTCCATCCAATCACTTTCACTCTTAATCTTTGCCTTTTTTTTATTTGTTTTTATTAAAGTTTTTTTGTTACTGCAATTTGCAAAATGCTATCCAAAATGCTTAAAATTTCCATTAACTGAAAATTAATGAAATATAAAAAAAAAATAATTTAAAAACGTTGTTGTTGTTTTTTTTTGTTTTTTATTGTACTTAAAATTACGTTATTATCAATTAAAATGTTTTCATAATTATTGCTTACCTGATTAATCTCCATATCATCTCATTATTAATATAAAATGACTGAGTTTTAGACCATAACCAAGTTAAATTATTTTATGTTGAGTGGGTGAAGCTGAAGACTTTTTAAATAGCCAATGAGACGATTTTTATGATTTGTAATGATTCAAAATTTTAACAATATAAACTTTGTTAAACAATCAAAACCTTTTGAACTGTTACTAATGGAATTTGGTTGGATTACAGAATATTTTGAAAATATTGTGTCAATATTGTGTATTAATGCTTAGTCTAAGATATATAGTTATAGTTAGTTTAAAAAGAACAATACTATCTATTACACACTGCCACAGCACCAGACCAATAACAATCCCCTAAAACTCAAATTTGACCGTTACCTATAGTCCATGAGCTGTTAATCGAAATATATTTATAAATTTCTAAAATATAGGTACATATATCATTAATAACTCAAGAAGCATTTTTTTCTTGTAAAACAGTTTAAGGAACGTTGTCACAACTACTTTTATCAACATTTTTTTTATTACAATATTTTTTTGTTTTTGGTTTTTTTGGTCATCAATATTTGGTTACGAACCATAAATGACAACGACGCTTGTGAAATTAATTTGGCGAAAAAAATTGGTTGTTACAACGTTTTAATGTTATAGGGCACTCAAAACGGTTAATTACGGTGAGATTCCAAGAACATTTAAGGGAAGCCGAATTAGCAAGAACCATAAAATTGATAAAACCAATTTATCATCAATAATGGAGGTACACAAAATAAGCAAACTAGACACATATGATAGTTTAGCAATTTCGAGGGTACAGGTAGATGACAGATTGAATAATGACTTAGGGAATGGATATTCACCGCTATTTAAATTAATAAAATAATTTGAAAAAGTACAGGTAAAATAGATATCTAGTATGGAGGGAATAGGATATAAAAAAGGGAAAAAAATGAATTAATATATACAGTTAGTCACAAGCACTGATGAAGGAAGTATGTTGCTTCCGAAATATCGATATTTGCAATCAAATATTAAAAATTATTAGTGAACGGAAACCTGACCACAATTAAATTATTTAGTTTTAACAATGTTGTGCACCAGTTTTTGCACCCTTTTTCGATTATCTATGAAGATGACACTTGTGAAGTAAAGCTAATATTAAAAGTTACTACAATACTGGTATGGCAGTTCTCACAACTTATTTACAACTATATACTTTACAATCAATACTGGTAAGTGCATATATTTTACCAATCATCTCAGTTTAATTCTTGCCGAGTCTGGTCAATCGTAAAGAATACCATCAGGCAGTTTGATATAATTTATAATATTTTACATTGCAATATTACACAATAAAATCATGATGGTTATATGAAAAGTCTTAAAATTTAACGTAATATCTGTAAAAAAAAATATTTAGATAGCTAGGCAGCAATAGAATAACTGGAATTGGTAACTGTCAATTCAAAGATCGTGATGAACTGGTAAATTTCTCTTAGCAAGAAAGAAGATCAACAACATTCGTTTATTTTAGATGTCGGATCACTCTGATCTTCCAGAAAACTGCAAAGGAGATTAACTTATTACAAGTGCTACACTACTTTGAAAACCTTCCAGAAATGTGAAATATATAGCAAATATCTTCGAATCGCAGATGATTCAAAAGACATGACTGCGACCTGACTGAGACCTGAATTAAGTTCCTCCTTATCTTATTCAAATTATATTTTGTATTTCCCATATCTTGTATTCAAATTTCGTAAAATGGTCGAATTTATTTTGACAAGTATAGGTAGATTGGAGGAAACATTTTTTATTTTATGATACCACAATGGATCTCTTTGGTTGGTAACATAACTTTACAATAAATGCTCCAGAGTTATCTTGTCTTTAATTTTTGCTTCATATGTGTAGGTACCTTACTCATCGTTATTAATGGTTAATCTTACCGATAAATATTACAAATACCAATTTAACAAAAGCATAGCGTAGCTTTTAGTGTGATAAAGTTGACCAAATTCCTTCACTACGTTTTTCGTCCAGGCAAATTAGCTCTTGGTTTCATAATTTTTATTTTATATTTGTAAAAAATATTTTTTTTTATTACGTATACAAATTTACAGTAATACATCGTATTTAACAAATATTTTCATTAATTACTTTCTTTTTAATATCGATGCAAATTAGATTTAATGACTGATTAAGTGGTTAATTTTAAACAAATAAAACTAAAATGGTTACTCCCTTAAAAAATATTAACAATTTATTAAAAAAAAAACACAAAAAAGTAATGATGCAAAAATATGATAATAAAAAATAAATAAAAAAAAATTAAAAATAATTACCGTTATGGAAATTTATTTGTATTTTATAGGTAATTACAATTTTTATAATTCGACGATGTAATATTCAATAGACAAGTATAAAACAAAAACTTTCACAACCAACACACCATAATCAAAATTACATTGGGTACACATACTTCCATTCTGGAACAGATTATTTTAGTTTTTGATTAAAGTATTGCAAACAAACCACTAACTTAATGCAATGATATAGATCAGCACAGCACTTCGAAGAATTTTGCCACCGAAACCCACTTTCTATATTTAATGGTAAATCCGCAACCCAAATTACGGTGTATAAAATTGTTCTATTCAAATTTCCTTTATTATTTAGGTAAAATATTTTGATCTTATTGTCATCAAATTAAATTTTTGAAAATTGTTTTATGAATTTGATCTTAATACCTTAAGTCCTTAATTCTAAATTGTTTATTGAATTAAGCAAAAATATTTTTTCTAATAAAACTTGAATCTCTATCAGCTCAGAGAAGTGTATTAGTACTTGTTCAGTCTTTAATACACCCACAAGTTAACTACATGAAAAATTGATGGCCTCTAATAAATGAAGTTATTAAAATAGCTTAAGTTATATAGTCTGTTATTAAAATAGCCAAATACTTATCATCCATCTTTATGCTCTTACGATTTGTACATCTCTATTAAAGTTTAATTTTTTAATTTTATTTTCTTTCAAACATTTTTTATTATATTTTTATGCTGTTATCAAATCTAATTTTTATCAAATTTTTTATTTTATTTTATTTTTAGCTATCATAATATCAAATACAATAAATGAAACTAAAGGCCAAAGATTTATTCAGGATATGTTCGGATTTAATCCGATGGAATTAGGAGGTAAGTTAAATGAAAAGTTTAATTTTCAATTATTTATAAACAACTAAAACGCATTACGCGGCAATCATATCTACTTTAAAGGCAGCATCTTATTTTCAGTCTTACTTCAGTCCACAATCAGGTGTACCACAACGACATCATCCGGATCGAATAGCAAGACAATCAGCAAATTCTCAAAGAATTCAATTAAATCGTAAACCATATAAGAACGATGAAGATGATGAAGAAGATTATTTTAATTTTGGTTTTGATACTGATGATGATGATTCAAGTGAAGAAGATACAGTAAATAATAATAATAATAATAATAATAGAAATAAAAAAAGAAGGCAGCAACAACAACAACAACAACAGCAGCAATATCAACATCAGCAACAACAACACCAAACACAACAAAGACCCCAAACTGATCCAAATGATACTAATGGAAGACTTTTATCACCATCTGCAATTGATAAAATATCTGAAACACTTGGAGCACTCAATACAGTTGGCCATTATATTGTTGATATAACACGTGGTCAAGATTCTTCTAAGCCATTAGATGCACATGAAGGTACTGGAACTCAAACTGGTAGTGTACCAGATGCAATTTTAACTTTAACAAAAAATGTTTTGGGACAAAATGTTACAAAAACAATAGAACCACTTATCAAAAGACGAATTGGTACTAATAATAATTATGATGATCATTTAAAAAGTACAACACAATCACCTGATGATATTGATGGTAAGAAAAAGAAAAAGAAATCAAAAAATAAAAATAAACCAACTCAACTTCAATTAATTCCAAATGGTTCATCAACTCTAATTGGTACATCAACTTCATTCCCACCTATTTCAAATTCTCAATCAATCAATCCTCCAGCACAATATAGACCAATTTCAATTGAACAAACCAATAGTAATGATAATTATAATAAAGAAAGTGATAATCGCTGTTCAACACCTGATGGTGGACCAGGTCATTGTGAAGATTTGAGTAGTTGTCCTGGTTTACTATTGGATTTGGCAAATTTAAAAGATTCGCTTTGTTTTAAAAGTTTATTTGTACCTGGTGTTTGTTGTCCAAGTGCCACCACATTACAAAATACAGTTTTAACTACACAAAAACCATTAATATTAACAACAAGGCCAACAATAATTCGGCCATCAATTATAAGAACAACAACAAAACCAGGACAAAATTTAATTCTATCACCGCAATTACCAACTACAACAACAATTAGACCTGCATTTGCTGCAACATTAAGTGAACAAGTAACAAATCTTTTGGGTCCAAATATAGTTGATCCAGAAGAATGCGGACAACAAGAATATTCATCTGGTCGTATTGTAGGTGGTATGGAAGCTCCAAATGGACAATGGCCTTGGATGGCGGCAATTTTTTTGCATGGACCAAAACGTGTTGAATTTTGGTGTGGTGGATCACTAATTGGTAAATGTTAAATACAAAATAATACAAAAAAAAACTAAAAATTTTTGTAATTAAATAAATTAAAATTATTAGGAACAAAATATGTTTTAACAGCAGCACATTGTACAAGAGATTCTAGACAAAAACCGTAAGAATTCTAATAGCAGATTATTTGAAAAAGAAAAATTAATCAGACATTTTTTTATATTTTTTGATGTATGTATATATAGATTTGCAGCTCGTCAATTTACAGTACGTTTAGGAGATATTGATCTTTCAACTGATGCTGAACCATCAGCTCCTGTTACATTTGCAGTTAAAGAAGTTCGAGCTCATGAACGATTTTCTCGTGTTGGTTTCTATAATGATATAGCAATTTTAGTTTTGGATCGTCAAGTACGAAAATCTAAATATGTTATACCAATTTGTTTACCAAAACCAGGATTTGTACCACATCGTGATAGATTACCAGGTCGAAGAGCAACGGTAGTTGGTTGGGGTACAACATATTATGGTGGTAAAGAATCAACAGCACAAAGGCAAGCTGATTTACCAATATGGAGAAATGAAGATTGTGATAGAGCATATTTTCAACCGATTAATGAAAATTTCTTATGTGCCGGATATTCAGAAGGTGGTGTTGATGCATGTCAAGGAGATTCAGGTTAAAAAATATCATTTATTTTTTTACTACAAGATTTTTAAATTTAAATTTTATTTATACAAAATATAGGAGGACCATTAATGATGCGAGTTGAAGCTAAATGGATTCAATTAGGTATAGTTTCATTTGGTAATAAATGTGGTGAACCCGGTTATCCTGGTGTTTATACTAGAGTATCACAATATTTAGATTGGATTCGAGATCATACGAGAGATTAGAATTGAATATTATTATTGTAAATTTTGTATAAATTTTGAGTCATTAAATCTGCTGTTTTTGTTTATTATTTTTTATTGTACATATAAGTAGATTTATAATGTATGTGTTGTAGAATTAAAAATTTAATTTAAAATATTTATTAATACCTAATTTTTAAAAATAAAATTTTATAAAATAATTAGTTTTGTGTTATTTTTTTAATTTTCAGTTTATTTAGAATAGTTATTAGTTTTTAGGATAAGTTTACACTTTCACTTAATTCTATTAAAAGTTAATATTGAATGAATATATCCTTCTGAAAATAAAAATTTTTAAAGACTTAACTTACAACAAAATATGGTCAATTTTATCAAAAGAAAAAACATCATTATATGCCATTTACGAGAATACAAAAAAGGAAAACTGTTTAACTAGGAACAAATCCGAAATCGTCCATCACTCTAAATTGATGGTGATGGTTTCTTATTGGGTCGCCGATTACTTTACACCGGAAGATCCTTATACATTTATATTAAGTCCGCTCTGTCCACAAAATATGTGAGTTTAGTATTTGGATTTATTATAATTTTGAAGGTGCAAAATTCTAAGAAACGGTGACAACCACGTCTGACAACCAACTGATAACTGCTTCGTACATATTTTCGAATCTTCCTTATCTTAATGCAATTTGAAGTATGTAATTATCCAATTATCTCAAACCAATTTGAAAAAATATTTTTTTTTTAATATCTACTGTCGCAATGTTTATCTCTCATAGTTGTAAAATACCATAAAATATTTAAATATTTGAATTTGTCAGCAAAAAAAACAACTATTGAAAAAATTAAGCGCTTCTCAAAATAAATCCCAAATGTACATAAATTCGAACTCTAAACACTGTATATTTGTGGTAGCTGTATATTCAATAACTTCAAAAATAACAGTGAATTTCAGAAGAATCAAATTCCAATTTCAATTCCATCATGAATAAATTAAAGCTGAAAATAAATATAGCCTGAAACAAAATTACCCAAAGGATTTTATAAATCAACCCAAATAACAAAATTAAACACAAAGATTTTTTTTTACTTAAAATTTCAGATTTGTTTTTTTTTTCTTTTTATTATTCAATTTTCGATACACTTTACATACTGTTTCTACATATTTATTATAATTATTATAGTTACATATTTAAATTTCGATACACATTACTTGCTTTTACACATTATCTTTATTTTTTATTTTATTTTTTTAACTTATACATAATATTATGTACTATTTATTTATTTAAAAAAAATCTATTTATTAATTAATTCATTTTTTTTTTTTTTTTTTTTTTTTTTAGTTTTATAAGTATTTGATCAGTAGTTTAATTGTATAATATATAGTTATACTTAAAAAAAAAAAAAAAAAAAAAAAAAAAATTGTGTAAAATATAGAATAAAGATATATTGATTTTATTAATAATATATTACAATTTCATAAATTTGTGATTTTAATTAAAAACATTTTAAAAAAAAAATTATATTTTTATATTTATTGCAAATTTTAGTTATAAATGTTTTTTTTCTTTTGTTATATAAATTAATTTATCTTTTGAATTTTTATTTATTTATTATTATTAATAATATTACTTTATTAATTTTATTAAAAAATTTATTTATTTATCAATTGCAATCCAATTGAAATTGTCAATAATTGATAATATGTAGTGATGAATTTCAATAATAATTACTTATTTTTTTATATTCTAATACAATTGTGAAATTTAAAAAAATGTTCACTAATCACAATTTGTTTGTTTATTACTTTAATATTTTTGTATTTTCAATCACAATAAAATGACAATTAATTTTAGCATTATGTATGTATATTAACTGGAAAGAAATTCTATTAAATTTTTAATATTTATTATAAATATTGAATTATTTAATAATATTATTATATATATATATATATTTGTTTTCTTTTTTGAAAATACAATTTTCTAGTTATAATTTTATATTAAAATAAAATCTATAAAAAATTATTTAAATATTTTAATATGAATATCGACATTATTGTTATGGACATTGAAAGAATTTTTTGAATTAATTCTATATTCATTATATGTTTTTACATATGCATATGTACACATGTACATATATATACGTGTTTTTGTGTGTTTATAAAGATGAAAAATGTAAAAAATTAATAAGTTAATTTATATTATTTTTTTTTTTTTATATTTATTAGTTTTTAATATAGCATTAATTGTAAAAAAATGTATACATATCTGAAATAATCAATAAAGTAATTCAAATTAAAATTGTAATATGAATTCACAATGGTTACGAGACATGTCACTAAAATCGCCAAATTAAAAATTTTTCGATCAATGTCATTTGATGTTTTTCATCTCGTACAAATCAATACAAACTACAAGTGACAACTCAAAACCACACAAACTACAATAATAACTGTAGGTTGTGATCAAAAGTTTTAAATTATTCGTGTATTCCAAAAAAACAAAATATTTTTTAACTTTGTTAACTTAACTTGAAAGCAAAATGACTTAAAGTAAAAAATATAATTAAAGTGGATTAAGTTTTCTTCTTGTCAAATTTGCTAAGATTAAATAAATTTCGGTTAAAATTACGAAATTTTAATTCAATATATTATATAAATAACCAACATATTATTATATAAGTATATATTTTATGATCAAATTAAGCAATTTTAAGTAAATTTTATTATTATTATTATAGCAATAATTTGAGAATTAAAAATGATAAAAAATTATAATTTCTCAATTTTAATTGCACAAAAAAGTTTTTCTCTTCACTTTTCAAGTAATGCTTAAAATTATCTGTACTCAAATTTTCTATACTCAAAAGTGTACCGTTAAGATGTAAAAAAGACAAAAATAAAGGCAGAAAGCAAAGAAGTTGATATAAGAAATTTGATTTTTACATATCGTCGCTTCGGTACATTCTTTACTAACTTCATACGCCAAAGAATTTTTTTTTTCATTTTTAGCTGGGCTGAAAGTTTTCAGGGATGCCGATTCGAATGAGTCGTACTTTATCCAGACCTGCAAACCTGGATATTAATTTTTAAATAGTTTCAGTTACGAAAAAAATTTACTTTAGTTCATTAAGGTTGTCAATATTTGCATTTCTTTTACACAATAATAGTAGTTTAAAGTATTAGTAGTAGATTAACGATGGAACGCTATTTTTTTGTTGTTGTTCTCATTGTTTCTCTGTTTACTTCAGATCTATTTCTGTAATCTACTTTTTTGCAAGAGCTAATCAAATCAAAGTATGTAAATAAAAATTAGTTAACTTTGCAATAGGAATGCAAATAAATAATGCCAATATGAAATTTCATACAAGTCCTACAATTCAATTTAAGCCATCTTAAGGCACTTATAGTCACGGCTATAATCTATTGTAAAGATTTAAAACTCACAACAACAACTCTCAACTGTTTTCTAAAACTTGTTTTTTAGTTCTTCCGTTTATATTTCAGTAATTGAAAAGCATTACTTTAAAATTTACAGAATACTAGTAAAGAAAAAAAAATTGACAAAATTATTTTTATTTTTTTGATTTATTTTTTAACTTAATATTTATAATATTATCTTATTTTATTATTACATTATTAGTGCTAAATATGTATGTATATGTATATTGAAAATAAATTTCTTAGCAAATATAATATAAATTTATATATTATTTGTATAATTTAAATTAAAAATCATTAATACTTAATTTAAGAACAAAATAATGTATTTACTTAAAAATAAATTATAATAAAAATTACTTAAAATTTAAACAAAAAAATTAAATAAATTTCAAATAAAGAAAAATATATAAGAAATCGAAAATATTGTTATGTAAATTTTGTTATAAGTATTGTTATATATATTATATATAAATAATTATTATATATTTTGTATGTATCTTATTAACAATACATAATGTAAGTGTTATACATGTAATTGCAACTTGATGACTATTAAATTTATATTTAATTTTATTTTTTTTTATTTTATTCAAATATTTTGATTTCATAATCTTCCAAAAAATATTTATTTAAATGATAATTTTTAAAAAAAAAAAATTGTTGTTTTACAATATAAAATAAGTTACAAATTAATTGAAATGTTTAATTTTGAAGAAATTCATTTTAATTTAAATAAAATATTTATGTAAATGTTTTTATTGTATATTTAAATATAATTATTATATGTTAAAGAAATTCTATTATTATGTAAATTATGAGAATTTTTCATTTGTTTTCGATTATAATTTTGAGATCTAGAATTATTTTGAAATAAAATAAAAATATGAGATTTTTTTTTTTGATTCAATAAATATTTTTTATTATTAATTCGAAATAATTTGGAAAATTTAATTTTTAAGATCAGTAAATTAATAACAATCTCTAAAAAAAAATGTTTTTTTTTTCATTTTAAAATTATAATTTTTTTGTACTATAAAAATGTTATTTAATATTTTTTTTAAATAATATATAGATGATGAAATGTTTGTAAACTATTTTTTGTTTGATGTATCACAAGATATTTTGTTAAAATTTTTTTTTAAGAATTTACTATATTTAAATTTTATATACAAATAAATATTTATTTTATAAAGCATATAGATAAATCAATTTATTGTAACTAGATGATATGATAATTAAAGACCTTATAGGTCTTCTTTTTAGTATACCATTATAAATTTCTTCACACCTACTTTATGCAATTAATTTCATTAAAAGTATAAGAAAAATTTGTGAAATGTAATTTATAAAGAAATTTTCATTCAGAATATTTAAAATTGATTTTTCTATATGACAAAAAATGTTGTATTTTTTTTTTTGTTTTTGTTGAAATCTATTAGATATTACTAATGGTAATAATCACAATTTTAATTAAATTTTTTTTTTGTAAATAAAGTGTTTTGTTTAAAATGCTAGATGTTTTAAATTTTGATTATAGATAAAAATTTCAATTTTTAATTTTAATTCATATTAATTCAAATACAATTTTATTTCATTAATATAATAAATTTGTATTTGAATTTTATTATCAAATTGTAGGTGTATGTAATCGGATATGTCAAACTAAGATCAAATGTATTTGAAGTGCAAACGAAATTAGTTTGATTTAAGCCAGATAATTTTGAATGACAATCTTAGATGGTTTTAGACTTGAAGTTTAATAAAAAACAAATTTTAGATGCATAAACTCAATTTTATGCATAACAAAATTTGAAAATGAATGATCTGGATCATGTAAAATAAATATTAAATATCTAAACCTTGTGATATTTAATACAAAATATATGGTAAAAAAATTGCGACAAATGTAAAATGCAAATACAAAAATCACAATATTTGAAAAAATCACTTACAAAACACATTTGTCAACATATTGGATCATCCAATGTTTTTGCATTTAATCTTAATTTGGCATTTCCGATTATTTTATTAACGAATTACAAAATGGATAATTATTATTCTTCAAAATTAAACGAAAATATTCTCTTTCATTTTTATTTTCTTTTTTTGTTTTTATAAAAAATTTGGATTGTAAATTATTTTCTTTTTATAAAAAATTTGGATTGTAAATTATTTTCATCACCATAGCTCTTGTTTATTTTATGCATAATTTGATTTAATTTTAATATCTTATTTTTAGTTTGGTGTGCTTCTAATTGAAAAAAAAAAATACATAATCAATTTTAATTGAAAACAAAAACTTAATAATATAAACCATTGTAAGAATTTTTTGCTTTTAAAAAGAAGAAATGTTATCACACACAAAAAATTGTTCATTATTATTTATATTTATTAAATTCTAGATATATGTATGTATATATATTTTATCTATTATCATATAATCATATAATCATAGAATATGAAGATTTTATAAATCTATAATTTCGTATTTTGTCCTGTGAATTACAGCAGCGATCGAAATTTGATGATTGATTTAAGAATAATATTATTGAAATATATTTGTTTTGTTTAAAATAATAATTCGTTTAAGGTACTTTTCATAAAGGTCAGTCAAACGATGGATGACTTATGACTTTAATTGTGAATTTTATATGTATATCAATTAGTTCAAAGAGATGAACATATATAAATTAAAGTAGTTAAATTTTAAAATCGAGAGAAAGTTAAAAAATAACAATCGAAATTTTAGAAGTATTTGTTATTATTATTCTCGATAAAATTTTAATCATATTTATTTCTACATCACTAATTCACTTGTTTGATTTATTGGCTAATAAAAAAAAATTATTGTTAACCACTAGGACAAATCTGAAATACGAATTTTATCCTTTGTGATAAAACTCACTAAAGACAAATATTTTGTTTATCACTGCATCTAAAATTAATCACAATTATGTTTTTTTATTTTTAATAATAATAATAATAACAATTATTATTTACATAATTAAATGATTCTTTGATAAATTATTATTGGAAAGAATTCAATCAAAACTTTTTTTTAATTTAATTAATATTCCAGGTCAATATTAAGCTCAGAAGTAGATGAAGAAAATTGCAATAATATATATATATATATAAAATGTTATTTAAAGAAAAATTAATTAAATTGTCCGAATCAGAACTTAAAAATATTAGGTTCATCTTTTTAAATTAAGCTTTTAGAGTTCAAAACGAAAATACGAATCAAAATCCAGTATTAATGCAAATAGTTGAATTTTCAATCCAACAAATAAACACTTGAAACTCACATCAATATTTGAAAGAATAATAATAATTCGAATCTGCATAATATTTTGAAAACTGTTAGATATTCAAGGATCATAAAAAGGATCAGAAAGTTATCGAGGAAGTTTCAACATTTGTTAACGTTTAAAAATTAACATTAAAATTGCAAGATTGTTGTTATAACTGTATTATATAAATTATTTCTTCATATATACATATATGTATAATTATATATTTGCCTGGGTGCCTGCGATAATCTATATAAAATTTTGAATCTTGATTATCTTTTGTTACTTAGATAACTGAATACAACAAAATATCGACTTCAAAAAAACAACATGTATATATGTATATAAAATCCCGTTCGACACATTTTAATCTCCCTCATGATCAATCGAGATCCTACTTCTACTCTATATACATTACATAATATTTTCAAATTATATATTACAAATATGTATACTACTTCTGATTTATTTAAAGATACAACCTAGATATATAGATAAAGATTATAGATAGATAAACTTTTTATTACTAGTATGAAAAACATTACTTTCTAAATATATTAATGTTATTATTTAATTTTAAATTTGAATTGATTTTGTTTTAATTATTTGTTTATTTATTTTAGTTTTTTTTTCTAATAACATCGATCACATTTTTATTTGATTAATATTAAAATCAATTGATTAATATTTAATATATTTTTTTTGTTAATAGTTAATTTTTTGTTTTTTTTTTATCATAATTTGTTAGTTATATTTTAAATTTAGTTCTATAGCATATACATATATGTATACGTATATTAGTGGTCATGAAAGTTTCTATTAGAAAAAAGAATGTATTTTTTTGTTTTATTACATTTTATCATTCATATTTTTTAATTAAAATTATTTTTTTAATTTAATTTTAATATATGTATGTTATTGATGTACTTAAAGTTAATTGTTGATGTTTTAATAATTTTTTGTTTTCAAAATTTAATTAGGGGGGAAAAATCACAATCGTTATTATTCTTTTTCTACATTGTAATTATGTATTTTTAATATAAATTTTCTTTTTGTTAGAAATTAATCTAAAATTATGATTCCAAGTGATTAAAATGAAAACAGTTTCTAAAATTAATAATTGAAAAATTTTATTATCAATATATAGAATCAAAATGTTTCTAATGATTCTATGTACATATTAATAAAAATATTTCAATTTAATATTTTAAACTATTTTTATTAACATATATATTTGTATTATTAAACTTAGTATTCATAGATAGTATTAGTTTCTTTTTCTTTTAATTTAAATATACTAACTAAATTGGTGATGCGATCTCATTTCTTTCCAAAGAATTTAATCAAATAAAGAGTATAGATTTCACTAAATCTAAAATATCTTTCAAAGGAAAAAAAATATCCACATAACATTTGGTTGGAATATTTAAAATTATTTTTGATGAAACTCTATTGAATAAAAATATGTAATTGTCATTTGCATACTTGTATTCCATAATAATTATTAATGCCTATTGCAACAGTCTTTTTAAATCACTCATTTTTATATGGATATAGAATTAAAAGTGAGTGATGCAAAAAGTGACTTCTACGACTTATTCATTTTAAAAAATTAAAGTTACAATAAAACTAGCTCCTAGGGCTATCTGCTTTAAATATATTGTAAGATATTAATAGTATACAATAAATTGAATACTATAATTATCTTATTATAATTAATATTAATAATAATCACGAATTGTAAACAAAAAACAAACCATGAATACAATATTGTTTAAAATTTCAAATTAAATTTTCACAGATCTGCAATTAATACTCACCAACCAATTAAAAAAATATTTAGTTGTCAACCAAAGAGATTTATATCGAAAGTATTTCATTTATCTAATGCCAGTCATAATATATGTAGTAGCAGAGATGTAAATGCTAAAATCAAAAATTTATTTAATTTTTTCAAAATTATTAAGTGACTTTTGTCTGTAGCTAATATTCCAAAACAGCAATCAGATAAATTAAAGAAAATTAATTAAGAATTGAAACCGCATCTAAACTTAGAGAAGAAAAAACTATTCAGAAAATAAATGAAATAAATTGAAAATAAATTTGAAATTAAATTAAATAAAATTCAAAATTATTGTTATAAATTTTTCATTTTATTTTTTGTTTTTTTTTGTTCTTTTTTTTTTACTGCAATTTTATACTATATTATATATATATATATTTTTTTTTTTTACAAAACCTTATATTAAAAAAGTAATAATTATTTTTTTTTCTTTTGTTTGTTTGTTGTGGAAAGTAATTTTTAATTTTTTAATGTAAAATTTTGTTTCTTGTCAAACAAAAAAAATATGTATATATATATACATAAATATATATATATATATATACGTATATGCGTAAATGAAAAATACAACAACTACTTTTTATTTAAATTTTATTCAAATATTTGAAAATTGTAATGATTTGTTTTTTTTTTTTTGTTTGTCGAAATTTTAATTATTTTTTTTAATATTAATTATAAATTAATATATATTTTTATTTTTTAAATTTTCAAATTCTTGAATTTTAGATCTACTAATTAATTAAAGTATATTGTTAATATAACTGTAAAAAAGAAATATGTAATTATGTTCAGGAGATTTTAATGATTTATTCTCTTTAACAATAATTACTCAAAGTATTAACAATATAAATTAATTATTTTGGAACCAATTTAAAAATTAAAAAAAGAGTGATAGAATACATACATTAAATATTTTGTATTCAAATTCATTTGTTTATTTAGGATCTTTAATATAAGATTTAATTTTCTATACTCTTTTGATTAATTATTACACAATCAACCTTTCCATTACTTGTAAAAGGACATCATTGAATTATTTTATTTAAAAAATTTTTCAAAAATTTGAATTTAAACATATTTTATGTTTTTTTTTTATATATTTCTTTTATTTTTACAAAATAGTTTTTATTTGTTGTTTCTGTTTTGTGTTTTTTTATATTTAATAAATAAGTTGGAAATAAACTAAACAATATTCAAAAATAAAATAAAAAAAATTAATAGAGAAATAATAAAAAGTTTAATATTTTTGAAACAATTTGAAAATTAAAAAATTCAGAAATTGCATTTTCTTTGTTTGTTTTTTTTTTTTTTTTGTTTTTGTTATTTATAATCAGAAAGTAAATTTAAATTTATTTTTGAATTATTTTTCTTTTTAAATTTATTTTGAGAAATTAAAATTGCAATTTTTTTCTTAATAGAAAAAATACAAAACAAAAAAAAACAAAGAATAAAAATTGCAAAGTCTAATTAAAATAATTCAAAAAATTTAATATTATTTATTTTAATAATTTCATTGAAATTGTTATTTTTCTTAATAATGTCATAAATTAAAATTTTTGAAATTTGGTTTTAATATAATAGAAATTCGATTATAATATATGAGAATTTTTTTTTTTGTTTTGAAATAAATTATTTATAATATATAAATTAAAAATATAAAATGAGACTAAAAATTCTAGAATTATAATACTTAATAAATCGCGTTCAAAATTATTTATTTATATTTACACAAAACGAAATAAATTTAATTGCCAAATGCCAAAATTCAAAAATTTATTTAAATTTACTTTCTGAAAAGATGAAATTAAATGTTATAATTTAATAATTTTCTTTTTAAATTTATATACATAATCAAATCTAATTTGATTGGGAGAAGATATTTTAAATACATACAATCTCAAAAAAATTCATACATATAACAATATAACTAGTTTTTATAAAATATTTGTTTTTGGTTCTAAATTGTATGCGAATATAAACAAGAACTTTTTAAGTATCTGTTTTTTTCTTAGAATAACCATTATTTTTAATTCGTTAATTATAATCATACTAAATAAACTACTTTCATATGTTATATGAAATTTATTTAAGTAGTTTGATATTTAAAAAAATAATAATCTAAACAAAAATAATGTTTATCATTACATTTCAATTAAAATTTATATGTAAAAATAATTTAATTTTTCTGTTTTTCATTATTTTTATCCAATTTTGTACAGCTGGGGACTTTACATTTTAACTTTAACCCAAGATTTTTTTAAGAATTTTTTTTGTATATAATTTAATGAATTATAAAACAATGATGAAAAGAATGTAACAAAACTTAACTTTTGAATAAAGATATATATGATTAACAATTTATTCAAAAACTCATAAACGAGTATGGATTTGGTTTGGATGGTTGCAAAGATTAAAGCAATCTGACAATGCGAAATTATCCTTAGATTATTGATGATTTCAAACCAATATAAATTGATGATATTTACAAGAAATACTGTTATTGTAATTATATTTGACATTTGATTAACAAAAAATGTGACATGATAAGAACAAACCATCAATGCGAAGTTTTTGTAAGAGTTTTTAAACAATCAAGTTTACAGAAGTCACCTTACATATGCACATATCTCGATGATATTTCAAAAGATTTTATTTAACAAAAATTTTCAATCATCACAATTTTTTTTCAACAGTCTCACAAATAGAGGTGAAATGATAAAATTTAAAGTCCCCAGCTTTACTAATAACACATTTTTTTTTAAACATTTTGAGAATTTCTTTTTTCTTTAAATATATTTTAATAGAAAATCTACTCCCATACACAATTAAATTTAATTTGTAAAAAATCAAAAAAAAAATTTTAAATTTGTATGAAAATTGGGTAATTTAAAAAATTTTTTTAATAAATTTAATTAAAAAATTAACTTGAACTTGAAATACACTTTTAATATTTTTGTTTTCGATTTTAATTAGATGTATTTTAAAATATTTTATAAACAATAATTATAATACGATATAAATACGTATTTTGATAATATTAGCTACTTAAAAATGAAAGAGAATTCTATTTATTATCTCTATTATATTTTAAAAATTAGTTTAATAAAAGTTGAGATTTTTATAAAAAAAAAAAAAAAAAAAAAAAGTGAAACTATTACACAGAATTATTTAGTTTTAAAATAGTTAATAATAAAATTTTGGTTTTTTTTTTTTTGTTGTTTTTAAATACTAGAGAATTAATTTTAAATTATTTTTTGAATTTTTATATAGTTTTTTTGTACTTTTTTTTTAAGATTTTTTTTTTGTAATGCTAAAAAAATTTTAAGTCTTTTTTTGATTTTTTTTTTTTTATTTTAATATATTTGTTTTTATTTTTTAAATATATATATAATATAATTTAATTTTTATATTGTATCTTTGAAAGTCTCAGTTTAAATTGAGAATTTTTTAAAAAAATTATTGTTATTCAGAAAAAATAATAATATTTTTTTTTTGTTGTAACATAGAAGACAAATAGAATTTTGTTTAAATTTAATTTTAAAAATTTAGAAAAATTAATTAAAAAAATTACTAATAAGAAACACAAGTAAAAAATAAACTAAGGATATTTTTTTTTTTTTTTTTTTTATAAAAATCCTTACACTGACGACAATATTTTTAAATTATTAATTAAGAGCTCTTGATTCTATTTAATTAAAATTATTATTTCTATATTTATATATATATTAAATATATATTAATAAATTTATTATTTTAATGTTGAATTATTGAATTTAGAGATAAGACTCTCTTTTCTTCTATTTATAATTTAAATGAATGATTTGAATATTTTCTTTAAAAGAAAATTTGATTTGTTGATTACAATTTTTAAATAAAACAATTTTGTTTTTTTTTTGGAAATTAATTCCTTCTGACTTTTTTACCTCCTTTAGTCACAAACACTTGCAATTCAGCCCCCCTTCTTCTTTTGATCCTTAATATCTTTATTATGTTGTATTTGTAAATATTTTTATATAATTTACTTATTTTAAATAAATTAAACTTGAATAGAGAAAAGATTTGAATTCTTCTTTTCTGGAAATTTTTTGAAGTATCTGGTCGATTACACAAGATTGAAACGTTTATTATATTGTCAAAATATAATGATACCAACTTCTATATTGATTCTCTTTTAAATGAGAAAATTTTCCTTTACTATTAATTGCTTCTAGTTCTTCTTTTTTATTTTGTTTTTTTTTTTTCAACGTACGAATATCTCAATAAAAATATTTAAAATTTAATTTTGATTTAACTAGATAGAGATAACGTGTCAATTGAAAATAAGAAAAAACAAACAATGAATCTATTTTAATTTTAACGAAGCTTTGATTTTAGAATTGTTTTAGTAGTCCCTTCCGAATATACTTTTGTTTTCCTCAATTAAATTTTATTTATAGGATTTATAAAAATAGTTTTACACCTGTCCGAAAATGATTCCTTCTTCAATTTGTTTTAATAAAATAGATGGCGTTTTATATATTTAATAATTAAATATTAAATTATTTTTGATGTTTTAATAAATTTAGCACTGCTCAAAAATTGGTATAATTGGTGAAGTTGGCCAATCTTCTTCTTCTTCTGAGCTTAAACTCTCAGTTCTGTAATGTGAAAGAAAAAAATCAATTAAATTATATATTTCTTAAAACAAATGAAAATATTGTAAAATATTGTTGTTAACATCTTATTGTAAATAAAAAAAAAGGATTCAAATCAAAAACAATTTTAAGCATTATAACAAACAAAACAAAAAAAAATAAGAAATTCATAAATAAATTAACGTAATTTTTTCGATATTTCAATTATTTAAAAACAATATTGATAAATAATAAAAACAATATGAAAAACAAAAATTTGATAACAGGATAATAACCTGTAATAATTCTAAAATTTATTATCTGTAATTGATAGCACATATATATATATGTATGCATATGTATTATAAAACGTAAAATTGATAAAAGTTTAACTATTGAAAAAAAGAAAATACATTACAAAATTTCTTATCAATGATGGAATAGTTCAATATATATACATATATAATATATATATATATATATATATATATTGTTTTAATAGAAATTTTTGTTTTATTGGAATTTTAGAATGTCATGTTATGAGGTCAACAATTATTTTTTTTTTTTGTTTTTCAGAAAATAAATAACAAAGACATAAAACCAGATCAAATGACATGACTTTTAAACGAACATTAATTTAACAATTTTTTTTCAAGTTTATTATATTTTTATTAAATTATTATCTATTATATTATTATTATTATTATCATTATAACTTTATTACTATTAGTAATATAATTTTATTGGTAATCAATTTAATTTAAACCTAATTTTTATTTTCCTTGCATATAAATATGCAAGTAAATTTTTTAGCCTTTTTCCTTATGATATGTGGGCCATTTTGTTAGTAATAAATTACTATGAAAATAGAGATTAGTCAAATCAATATTTTTTTATTTTTAATTTTACAATTCCATCTCTTTGAAAATATCAAAAAAAATTATTTGATTTAGTACAAAATCGGAAAAAGTTAGGATTAGAGAGAGAAATAGTACATTTAATTTTTAATGTGAAAAAAGGCGAAGAGAAAAAGAAAAAATAGTTTTCAAGATTAAAATATTCAAAAATTGTTGTTGACATTTCAGAACATAAAATACTATATCAATTACAAATTTTGAGAATGTGAAATTAATTTTTTTATATATATACATATGTATATTGAAATCTATGAAGTAACTATCTATGAAAACTTGACATATTTAAAGAACAACTTAAAAGTGTGCTTTAATTTTTTTAACTTAGCAATTATATAAAAGAAATTTTAAAAGGTAAATGGGAGAATGAAAAACTGAATAACAGGGATAGAGGTAATAGTAATCCTGACAAGTAGGTCTTTCTAATGTTAGAGAAAGATAATAAAATCTAAACTTAATTATAAAATCTTAATAATAAAATCCAAATTAAGTAAACTATTGGTAAATAAGATCAGTTAAATGAAAATTAAATATTTAAAATAAATTTTAAATTAGATTGAAAATATAATTAAATACAAACCTTGATCTACAACCATCCATTTCATCAATTGTTTGTTGATTACAAATACCCTCTTCAATTGTTGGCAAATCAGATGAAAAACGATTTGTTGGACGTAAAACACGTAAAGTGCGACTTGATAATTTCCATACTAAACGTTGTTTATATGGTTGCTTATTTTGTCCATTATAATTTTTAAGAATATCGGAAACAACACTAAAACCATTCATAAAGACACGTTCGGGGATCTGAAATAAAAAAAAAATTAAATTATAATTATTTGAATAATTTAATGAATTGCAAATCAAAAAAAAATATTCATACTAAATTAAATACTTACACGTAATAATTTCTGTATAAATACAATATACTCATAAAGATGTTTCATTTCTGGACTACCTTTACTTGGACATGATTCAGTGATATGATGATCCAAATGTAAACAAATTAATACAAGTGCAAGTGTTGCTGGTGATATAATTGTTGTTTGGACATCACATAATAAAACTTCCAATCGCATTTCAAGTTCTTCTAATTTGATAAATTTTTTATAAAATTCAAAGAAATCATATCCCAATTCCTCAGCCATATTACGGAATAAATTGTAATAGATGCGTAAGAAATTTAATGATGTTATTGGTGGTTGTTCCATCTGAACACCTAATTTATTGGCAATTACACCAGCCATACGCTCTAAATCACGTGCTGTACAACCACACTAAAATGAATAAAAAAAAAATAATTAAAACAATTAGTTGTGTGCATACAAAAAATCTATTATAATAATGTATATATTATATTTTTATATAAAAACTTACTTGAGAAATAGTAACTAAATCCTCAGGTGGAATTTGATTTAAACCAAGCTGTTTAATTGCTAAATAAAATGAAGCAACACTCAAACAAGCCATATGTTTTGGTTTAACTGTCAATCTATCGAGAAAACGATCAACCAAACTGATTGCAGTAAACAAGACATCTGATGGTAATTCATACCACATTTTAAGACAGCGTAAGACGTAAGCAGATCCATCTCGACCACCAGCAGTTACCTCTCGCTAAAATTATTGACAAAAAAATATTTAGATTAAAATAAATTCCATCTTTAGAATTTTATCCAAAAAAAGACAATATGTTTATTATAAAGTAATAATATCCAATTACTTAATTAGATTCAAAAAACAGATTAAAAAACAAATCTTTTATTTTGAGAACTTATAAGTAAAAGTATCAGCAGACACAAACAAATAAAAAAAAAAAATTTTTTTTGTTATAATTACGAACAAAGGATTAAGTTTCAGGGTTAAATTATTGAAGTCAATCTAAAATTAATATAAATATAAATAAAGTTCAAAAGCTTCCAATTTTTTTTTTATTTGAACCTTAATAAAAAAAAATCTTAACATCGATTACAAAATTGGAATTTGGATACAAATTTTCTTTTGAAAATTTAATAATGAAGATTAGATAAAAAAAAATTATTTCATTTATTGATTTAATAATTATTTGTATGGCTATTAATAATAGTATTTAGTTACTAGTCTAATAAAATGATTTAATCAAAATGGATAAGTACTTTTAATTCAGACTAATTGTGGATTTTACATTAGAATTTTTGGTGGTTAGTTTATGACTCGTCTTTGTTATTTTTAAAAGTATTTTTAATAAACATACTAAATTAAATCTATATACTTAATTTAAAATTTCATATGAGTCGTTATTAAAACTTACCCTTGATCCTTTAGGCAAAATTAAAACGGTATGATATTTGTCTTGTAATGCATCATATTCTTTTAATTTATTAATGAGATCTTCAGATGATATAAAATGTTCATCATTTGAATTATCAAAATTTGTGTTGTGATTTAATGATGTCGAAGTTGTTGTTGATTGTTCTTTTTGTAGTTGTTGTTCTTTTTCTTCATCATGTTGTTGTTGATGATGATTTTCTTGTTGTTGTGTTTGTGGTTTTTGTTGTTGTTGTTGTTGTTGTTGTTGTAGTTGATGTTGCTGTTGTTGATGATGATTATTAATAATGATATTTGTATTTTCATCATTAAATATATTAATTGGGTTATTTTTATTGGTGTTATTATTATGCGACGACGAAGGTGGCGACGGCATATTATTTTGAATACCACTACTGCAACCAGCAGCAGCATCCGGTGTTCCAAGCCGGCCCCCCCCATCAGGCATCATCATCCACTGATCTCGCATCTCAGCATTACTGCTACCACCATTTATTTTAAGATGTTTAATATATTTTTTTGGTGATTGCATCAACATTTTTGGATTTGAATGATTTTTAAATGATGTAGATTTTTTTATCATCATCATATTATTATCCGGTTGTTGTTGTTGATTTATCATCATCATTGGTAATAATGAAACATCATTTGTAATAATAGTATTATCATTATTATGATCACTATTATTTGATGTTATTGGTCCTGCTGCTGATGATGATGTTGATGCAATCATCATCTGGTGGTGCTGCACGATATCTTCGTTCATTTGAATATCAGTATCAATGACGAGATCGGCAGCAGAGTAGCGTACAGGGACAGACATTTTGAGGGCTGGCCTAGTACCTTTAAAAGAAAATTAAGAAAAACAAATTCCAAAAATGAATACAAAATGAATTTCGTTCGAAATTTAAAATTTCCCTAAACTCAGATTTATTTTAGTGGTTTTCTTTTTTTATTTTTTTTTTTTTTTGCAAAAATTGTCAGATATCACTGAAAATACTTGTTTTTTTATAGTATTTTCTTCAATCTATTCTTTTGCAAAAAATCTAATTAAAATTTACTTTCAAGTTTCAAAATTATTGATTCAAAACGTATATTGTAGTAGAAGAAAGGTAAAGTTTGATATTGTTATACAAAATGATCTTATTTGAAATAAGACTTTAATAGTTAATAATACTTTGGCAAATAATATTTTGAAAGGGCCTCCCTGTTTCTTTTTAATATTCTTAAATTTCCTTTTTTGGAAATTTTTATTAAAAACAAAACCTGTACGCTTTTTTGTTTTAGTATTTGAAACAAGTACAAATTGGTTTTATACCTAGAAATTTTTTTTTATATAATTTCTAATATTAGCGTAAAACCTTAGTACTTTTTTTAATCAATTTAGTTATTGTAAACAATTTTTGTTACTAAATTTACTTTGTTCCAAAATTTTAAATTATTGTTTGGCAATATACGAGATTTTAACTTTTTTAAAAATACCTTTAATGTCTGAAAAACACAAAATAAATATTATAACAAATAAAAAAAAAAATTTAATACAAAAATTAGAAAAATATTTATTTAAACCTTTTTTTAATGAAAAAAAAAAAAAAACAAAAAATTATTATAATAAAATTATTAAATATATACAAACATAAGGAATAAAAAGTTAAAAGGTAAAATAATATGTGTAAGTAATGTTATACTATTTCTGTTTTTTTGTGTGAATTCTGTACTTGTATATTTTATTCAATATAGTAAATCTTAACCCTGTATAAATATTTTTACATTTATAAAAACAAAATGTTAATGTAATATCCTGAAATAAATAAACTTTAAAGTATGTACACTTTGAATACAAAATAAAATTTGATACAAAATCACATATTTCATTTTAATTCGATCAGTTGTTAACACAAAAAAACCTTCAATCTATTTATTATTGATATGTAATTGATAATAAATCAATATTTCAAATTCAATGAACAGAATGTCTGGTATAGGACTTGTTTATAAACATTCATTTTAATGATCACTATAACCGTAACCCGAGATCTAACTTTTAAGTTTATTATTTTAAAATGTTTTACATCGATAAAAGTATTTTTCAGTATTCTTTAATCTATCTATCTAACCTACCTATTTAAGTAGAAAGCAATAAAAGTTTAAATAAGTAATACCTATGTAATTATTTAATAATATATAAAAAAATAAATTAATACTTAAAATTTTAATTATTTTAATTAATTATTTATTTAACTTGAATTTTACTTTCGACTGTTTTTATAAATTTAAAATTAATAAAAAATAAAAAAAAACAAATATTAAAATTTATATTAACGGAATAGGGTAAATAACCCTGTCTAAAAAGAAAAAAAAAAACTTCAAAATGTAAACAAATTCATTGAGAATAAATTAAAAAAGAATCCGTATGTATATATTTACACAATAAATTAGAAATCGAATAGATAAATTTTAATTATTTTGTAACGGTTTTAATTTCGATATTTAAAAGAATTTTGAACTTTCTTATTTTAGTTTAATATACCTATATAATAAATAATAAATACATATTATTAAAAATTCATTTATTTTACTTCAGTAAATTTCATTTTTTAGATTGATGTTTACTTTTTAACTTTTTAACAGTTTAATTTAGAAATTGCGCATGTATTCAATACTTCAAAAAAGAAGTTTTTAAATGTCTATTTAAAATGAATTTGTAATTTTTTTTTCATCTTTTCAATAAAATACGATTAAATTAAGTCTCCACAAAATTTTTACAAAAATACTTAATAACAAAATATATTATATTATAATGTATTGTATTATAAGCTTGAGGGGTCGGTAACCTCTACAAAATTATTTAAATTTTTATTTTGTTTTGTTCTTGCTTTCTTTCAGTTTTTTAAAGAATTATTGACGTTTTATTTAATATCTTTATATTTTCAGTCAGTGAGGTTCCTTCACTCTCATTTAAAATTACGTATATATACTTATACATAATTGGGTTTTCAAAAATTATTAAAGCAAAATAATAAAAAAAAAAACAAAAAAAATATAATCATAATTTTATTTAATGAACTAACAATGATGAAAATTTAAAATATGTTTTTATAAAATGATGGTTTTGTTCTAGATATTTGACATACAAAATACACAATTGGTAAAATTCGTAGAAAAGAAGAAAAAAAAACAAAAACAAAGATACATAATATACCTATACACAGTATATAATATATATGTATTAAATTAAGGTTATTTAAGTTTATTATAAATTAAATAAAAATTAATTAATAAATATAACAAGGTGGTGGTATGTATTCGTAAAATTAATATGTATTTATGTTATTAAGAACTATTTGAATTCAACAAGTACATTCGAAATTCAAATGAAACAAATTTTTTCAATTAATAAAAATGATAACTATATAAAATATTTAATTTTCAATAAATTAAATATTTTATATAGTTATCAACATTAAATTGTTATTCAGAGTATAAACCAACAACACTAACTGGGAACAATAAACGCACTAGAAATATTGAATATAGAACAAAAAGTAAACAAAGTAAAAGCTACATGATTAAACAGTATTAAAAAGGATTATCCTATGTCCTTTTTCAAAATATAAAAATTTGATCAACTATCTTGGAAGAATAGTAATGAAACAGACACTGCCAGTATAAATAATTTTTAGGCTTTGAAAATATAAATGTCATAAAATTTCTATTCAGCGCTATTAAATTTTTATTCAGTGCAGTTCATATCAGAATTATTATAAATATATGTAATTACAGAATTTCAAACCTAATATAACTCACGCATACGTATACATCATGTCAAGTGTTTAAATATTATTAAATTTTAATTCTAAATTCAAAAAGGATGTTAGAATTAATCAATTTTATAATTTAATATGTTTAATTTCTCTATAATTTTCAATAAATAAATTTTATGAGTCATTATATGTTTTGTATAAATAAATTTATAAAAATTCCTTAATAACCTTCAAAAAAAAAAAAAAATTGTTTACTAACACAAAAATAAAAAAATCTTTAAAAAAATGCAAAAACAAGATACACTTCCATAATAAAAATTTAAGCAAATTTTTAATAATATTTATTATTTATTATAAGGCAAAAATTTGATCAAGGTCACGTTATCAAATAATTATGTCAGAAAAATTCAAACACTTTTTTTTTTGTTTTTTTAATATAACTAAAGCCAATATAATTTCTAAACAAAAAACTAAACTTAGTTTTTATATGTATATATGTATTTTTATAAAGAAGACTACATAAACAACTTTTTTAAATTTATTAAAAGACAAAAAAAAATATATACCTAATTCCAAAAATATTTTTTTGTTGTTAATGAGCTCATTTTATTTTCTAACTTTGGACTATCGTTAATTTAAGTTTAGACAATGCTACATGAATATTCTTAAATAAGGAACTTAAAAATATGTATTTGAAAATTATATAATGCCTTAAGATTGAATACAACATTAATTATATGAAAAAGTATATTATACATGTGTTATACACAGTTAAACAAAAAAAAAATTGGATATATTCTAAAGATGTATACAAAACTATACCATAGGTATGAATTTTGTGTTCAAAGAAAATTCAATCAATTTATTGTTGGGCTATATATGTCTTATTTTTCAGTCTCAAATTTTCCTCACCGAGAAAATTGGTCTGGTAGAAAAATGTTTTTAAAATGACATTTTTGAAGTAAAAGTTTGAAAATAACTTCAATAAATAAAGATTAAACGAAAAATCCTTTAAAACGAACATTATTACAAATGTATATTTTCAATCATTTAGAAATTATAAAGCCTTAAAGATTCGTTAAAAACTCTTAAAACATTTTGTAGTCAGATAATGTTAAATAACTGATAGCTACATTCACTGAAAACTAAATAAAGACCACTTCTAATGTCAACCCATACTTGACATTATTGTTGTACTTAACGTTTTGATATATATATATATATATATATATATATATATATATTATAAATATTGAAATATTCTCATTACATATTAAATCATATTTACATGAATTACTACAGATAACATTTTAATAAGAAGCCACGAGACTTATTACATATATACCATTATCTGTACCGTTATCACAAGTGTCCACGAGATTTGTAAAAATAATAAAACAGAAATAATTATTAATATTAAAGAATAAAATAGTTATAGTATAGTATAGTCAGAATTAATTTTCAAGCATCATATCTACACGAACAAGTGTGTATTAGAACAAAATCTTCACACCAATTTTTTTTGCCGTGATTGTATTTAAAGATAGATACATAATATTTGGATTTGTTAATTTAAAACATAAACACTAAACTTATTGAAAGTGAAATGAAGGACAACAAATTATTATGTAGATATCAGTCAAAAAAAATTTACACTTGATAAATTAAAACTTAAAAATATTATAATAATATTATATATTAATATTTAATAATATACTAGATAGGTATTATTATTGTAGTACCGAATATAATTAAAAAAAAAAAAATAGAAGAGAGAAACAACATACTAATTTGAATTATTTTTCAAGATTCAAACAAATATACATACTTATATATGTATTAAGAACCTACTAAATTTCGTATATATATATATATATTTACATTTATTAAAAAATATTTTAATTACATATATATATATTACAGGTATCTAAAACAATAATATACCTATGCATACATATGTACATTCAAAGGTTTGACTTGTCATTCGATAAGTTGCTGAACATTTGTTTCGAATTGTTTGGGATTAAATAAAAAAAAATTATATTTTGTATGTAGGTACTTATGTATGGTTCGTTGTGACAGGTATGACATGCTTTAAATTGTTATTTATTTCAATCTGTATTTCAATTGGAATCTTTAAAATAATGACAGTTTTAAATAAAACTATTAACTTCGACATAACTTGCGTTGATAGCTTGCCTTGACATTACTGAGACTGACTACATTATCATATCATCTCACTTCTCCATAGTGAAAAATTGTTGGGAATTGAAAAGTACATATAGCAATATTTACTCCAAATTATTCCTGACCCAACTAAAAAATACTACCAAATATATACTTATATAGGTACATATTTACCATGTACATACATTTATATAATTAATTCAGAATAAAAATTAAAATTTTGTTATTAAAGATTATCATTAGAAAATCACCTTTTTTATATAAAGATTTTTACTAAGTCTTCCGTATTATAGACGAACTCTAATGTAGTTTTAAGTTATTAATATGTAATTTAAAATAAAAAAAAATTTTAATTTAGGTTAAAATATTAAAAACCGTTGAACATTGAAAACGTTTTTTTTTTTTTTTTTCATAATAAATTTTGTTACTACAACAATAAGGCAACAACAAAAACAAAAAAGAAAATAAAAAACTTGAAAATAATAACAAAAAATTATCACTTTGTTGTTTTTCATGGAGACCTTGAATCAACTTTATTTATACTAAATATTGTAGATTCAAATTTTTTTAATTTTTTTTTTTGTTTTTAATTTTAGTTTTATTAAAATTATTTTACATACTTAGCTTTTTCAAAATAAAAAAAAAATTTCAACCAAATTAAATTAAATTTGCTATTATTAATTTTAATTGTTGAAGAAATTTAAAAATAGAATAGAAATGTTCAAGAAATGTTTTAATAGAAATAATTGGTGTGAGATTTACTGATTTATCATTTCAGCTCACATTTAGTAAGTTTTGAGCCTTGTAATATACCAATATTTTCAGTACAATTCACTTCATACAAAAGTATGTAGAGTACAAGGGGTCTACCGCGTATTCCGATTTTCGTAAAACGAATTTCGTATTCGAAAGATTGGTACTATGTAATACGAAATTCGAGTTAAAATAAGTTTGACAACTCGAAAATCGTATATACAAATCCGAATTTAAATTTTCGTACCATTTAATACTGCTTTCGAATATTTTTTAACATATTTTATTCGAATGGTTTTTTGTTATCGAATGGAGATAAAACTTTGTTTGTGTTTTAAAATTAATTGAGTTATTTAAATATAAATAAACAATAATAACTAATAATATAAAAAAAAACTACATTTATATTTAATTTAGTATTCAAAAAAATTTATATCATTTCATATTTGTATGTTTTATAGATTAGGCTTAAACAAAAAACAACACCATCTCAATTTAAAATAATTATGGAGTTTCAAACCAAAATACAAATACAATAAAATTGATATCTTAATTTAAAAAATAATTTTACATTCTAATCGTAAAATCGGATAATCGTTCGAATCCGAATTTCATACACGGTTGGGGGCCACAGTGTACAAACTAATAAGAATTAATACACAACTAATTAGTCATATTAGAAGCTGTTGTAGTTGCATCCTCTTCCACTTTGCCTTTCAGCCTTTTTCTACAATCACAAATTTGGTTTAAGGCAAAAAGGATGAAAGACAAAGTGAAAGAAAATTCAACGTTTAATTACGATTGCCCAATTGCCCAACGTTAGCCCAATTGAATTGTTAAATTTGAAATGGAAAATAATTTTGACATTTCAAAAAGTCAAAAGACATAAAAATTTGGGGAATAAATGGATTTTTTATTTCTTATACAACTTCCAAGATAATAAGATGAACCGTAGCTGCTCACGCCAATGTTCTAAACATTTTTATATAATTATAAGTAACAGATCGTCAATGTATTGAAACCGAATATAATTAATATTTTTAATTACATAATTAAATTTTTTATCTTTTCATAAGTAATTGAAAAAAAAAAAAGTTAGCAAAAAAAAATTATTTAAATAAATATTAAATATTTTTTTTAACACTCGTATCGTATCTATAATTTATATGGACCTGAATTGGTTACTAAAATAAATTAGCTTTTTTTCTTTAGCTTGTTTTGTTTTTGTTCTCGCCTCATATTCTACTTTTTGTTTTTGTTTTTAATTTTTTACTATTTTGCTTTTTTGTGTGGATACTATTACATGTATTTATTTAAGGCATCAAATTTAGGTTAGAAATTTAAATGAAAAATTTTTAATTTAAAATTAATTGCGCATATCTTTTATATTGCTTATACATACTCGTACAATTAAAATTATACATACTGTTATTACAGTATGTATACATAACATTTTTGTATTGTTTACTATTAATAATTTGTTTAATTTAAAAAGTACACATTTTGAATTTTAATTTTAATTAAAGTTAACCCATTCAGACCCATTTCAAGCGATTGTGAGATGTGATGAAATGTTTTTATACTACATAATAATTGATAAATATAGGTACATAGTTCCATAGCTCTTGTTTAGTTTTGTAAAAAAAATTATTAAGTAATAATTTTTAATTATGGAAAACACATATTCTCGAGTCTTAAAGGGTTATAAATTAAACGCTTCTTTTGATATTTGGCAAAATATAAATGTTTTCTTGGAGAAAATTTTTAATTTTAAAAGATTAGTACCCAGTACTAAAATAAACAAGAAAGTGAGGAACTTAAAATAAGTAAACTGGAAATTGCTGGAATGTAATATATATATTTTTGAGATATTAATGAGTTGTCTTTTGATGATACACGATGATATAATTTTTAACTGACGTTCAACCATTTTTGACTTACCAAAACTATCATAGCGATTAAAATACAATTTCGTTTTTTTTTTTTCTCAAAATCATCACAAATTTTTTATTTTTTACTACTAGTTTAAAATTATAGAAAAGTAACTGTATATACTTACAAAAAAGAATTAGTTAAACGATAAAAAAAATGTTTGTTTGTTTGTTATTTTTGTTGTTTTAATAATAACTAATAGGAAGAAGACTAATAATTTTGAATACTAATCGTACTTAATTGAGTTTTTGTTTCCAAGTACCTACAAAAATTAAAACTAAAATTGTTATTGTTGTTTTTTTTCGCCTACATATTAATTATTTAACTTTTATACATAATATTAAAAAAAACAGAAGTATATTGATGAAGGTTGTTATTTTAAATTGAAGAAAACTAATTTTGACAGGTATATGAAAATTTTATACCTACACTTAGGTATACAAAAATAAAATATATGTACCTATATTTTTATTAATATAGTAAAAATTGATCAAATATGGAATTAAATTATTAAATTACAAAACAAATATTTTCTAATAAATTTATTTTAATTTGTTTTTAAAATCAAAATTACGTATGCATATGGGTTTATGCATATGGGTATCTATTATAATCAATTTTATTAACCTTAAAAAATATTTATACATACATATATCATATTTGTGACTACCAACCAATTCAATTTACCCATTTTACTTTTGACATAATATTACATTTATTATACACAAATAGATTTGTTTATTAAATTTAATAAATAAAAAATTTTAGTTAAAATTAAATTAATCTTAAACCTAAAGAATCATAGAGTACATTTAAAACTTGGTTTGTTCAAGTACAATGAAATTTATAAAAATAAGTTCAGAAGTTGTTAAAATTTTTTTTGACTGTTCGAATTATTTTGTTAATGCTTTTAAATGTAAGCAAATGAATGAAATATAAAGAATTCTTATTTTGAATTTTTTGTAAGTTGATTTGAGTGATGAGTGGAGCTTTTTTTCATTTCAACTTTTAATTTTTTTCCCATATCCATCATAATATAAAAAAAAGAGTGACTCAAAACTGTATTGCGATAAACTGACTATAGGCATTGAATTTGCTCACACAATTTTTTTTGCGTGTTTCTTCGTTCAAACTATATTTATGATTAGAAAAGCCAATAGTTTTAGTTAAATATACATGCATATATACAAATATTAGCTGCTGTGTTATTGCTAATGTGTATGTCACTATTTTTTTTTGTTTTCAATTTTTATCATAACAACGTAAATTAAAATCTTTCAAATTAAATAATTTTTGGGTTTAATTTTAATTAAAGACGACGTAATTACATTTCCTTTTATAGATATTATACAATATTAGAATACCTATTCTATATACATAAATAAGAATAAATATTTTCAAAACAGTAACAATAACAAACTTTATATACCTGCATATGTACATTGTATGTATATAATAACTTTCAATTAATTTTTTTTTTAATTCTAAATTACTGATTGTTTTTTTTATTTTTATTTATTTATTTTTTTTTGTTAGTTTAAATATTTAGTTTGCGTTATCGAATAATGCATATTTCGTTTCACAATTAATATTTTAAATACAAATAAATTATTTTATATTGAATTTCAGGTAATATTTATCTCTTTACTTGTTTATAGTAACTGAAACTACTATTAACAAATTGTACTTATTAGTTAGTCTAATTTGAGGTTTACAATAACAACAAAATGAATATCTTAAATTACAACGACTAGACTACCATGTCATTAAACATAATTCGAAGAACTTTATGTAGGTATATAAAAATAATATTTGTTTTTTTTTTATTTTTGGAGTAAAATTTGAAATAAAATATTTTACTCAAAATGTCAAAAGTTGTAGTTAGATCAAAATGATTTGCTCAGACACATCCTGCAATAGAGTTAGTTTGTGGTGTCATCTCACTTAATATAATATACTTACATATGTATTCAATTAATTGAGTTGAATTAAAGTCAAAAAGTGTTCTTTTAAGAAATTAGAGATATAAATTAAAGAATTTAAATAGAAAAATTGTCTAATATGCATGAATCCAAATAAAAATTTATAGTGAAACAAGCGTGAAATAAAGGCATAAGAAACTGAATCGTTGTCTTCTAATATACTACATATTCTTGGAATTTTGACAGAAACACCTTGTTTTCATAAATGCAAACCTGCAGTCAATCCGAATATTCTGAATTTATGAGCACACTTGTCAGATTCTCTGAATGCTGTTCATAAATGCAGACTTAAAGTCTACTGAGCGTCAACTTGGCAGAATAAATTTTTAGTATGCATGGCAAACTTGTCAGTTTGCAGCATTTAGGAATACATCCACAATCTAATAACTATTAATAAATTTGGAAATGTATCAGTATTACATATCACAAAAATTTTTGTAATTTTCTCCCGATAAATTTGCTAATTATAATTTTAGAATTGTATTTAATAATTAAATAATCAATTTTATTAATTTTAAACGATCAGCAATTGCAGAAATTACTTTTTTGCCTCATGAATTTTTACAATGCATAATGTTGGTGCATTTCTTAAATGACCATAGGATGGCTGAACTGATACAACACTGTTGGTAGAATTATGTTTAACCTATACTAACTATCATAACATTTTCATCAACCTACTACATTTCCATTAAAATAACATCTTCAGTTTTTAATTTTAAAAATACCGATATTAAACCTATATAACCATTAGAATAATTGCTAAACAAACGCAATTTTCTGTCATAGTTCTTTCCGACTACACCATTTTTTTTTTTGTTTTTAAATATATTTTTATTCCAAAGAAATTAATTGTATTAAATTTTTAATATTTTTTCGTGATGTTATTTATTTGTAATTTGTTGTAAAAATAATTATTTTATTGCCATTAACTTCTTTGTCATGTTGGTGTTTTTTTTTTTTTGTTTATTTAATTAAATTTTTCCATTTGAAAGTAGGTTATATTTTTTTTTTAATTTAATTTTAGTTCGTTTTTGCTGTTGTTGTTGTTGTAATTATAATAGATAAAAAGTTTTTGTGGTTTTCTTTTACTGTTACTTTGAAAATTATAACAATTATTAAGTATTATCTTTATATAATAAAAAAATTATATATTAAACTAATACTAATAATTAGTTTTTACCTTGTAATTTAAAAAAAAATTTAAGATCACCACGAAACTGAAATTTGAAGGTGAAAATAGGTTTTGTTTTTCTAGGTTTTTTTTTTTTTGTTATTTCTACACTTTATTGTTTACCAGGGCTAATGTGTATTCTCATCTGATGGCTTACTTTTTTAAAGTTTCAATTCTTTTCATTACATTTAAAATTTGAAAAAAAAATATTCTTGGGTTGAATTTGAGAAGATTAAATTATTTTTAGATTTAAATTTAATTGGAAAATGTAATTAGATTTAATTTACAATTATTACTAATATATTACTCAATTATATTAAAAAAAAAAATTTCTTGTATATATGTTAAAAATATGTCAATTTATAAGAACTACAAAAAAATTCAAACTCAAATGTTTAATACTGATTTTATTTGAGCTAAAAGACAATCCTATTTCTTGATTGAATTCAAATTCACAATCTTTGAATTGAATCAATCACTTTATATGACAACAATTTTGTTTCTATGTAGCAAAATGTGTTAATTGTTTTTCCAGACGAAACTGTAAACTTCCACCTACCTACCTGGCTAGTATCTACCAAAAACTTATCATTTTATTATCTTATCTCAATTTAGAACCGACAAAAATTTTATATCTTTCTAGTATTCAATGTTTGTGTGTTCATAACTTTTTTAATACTTTCTTTTATAATTTCAATATGCAGTGCACACCACATTATTTAGGTTAAATAAAAAAAGAAAATTAAATTTTGATTTATGATAATGTTTTTGAAAACGAAAATTGCGTGCATTAACAAAAAACAAAAAAACTAATGAGTAATGACTATGAGTAATAATGATATCCAGAAACAAAATAATTTTTTTTTGGAAATTATCTTTCAAATTATTTATGTACATTAATTATGTAGATATACTAATTGCTATATTGAAATTTAAAAATAATTAACAAATTTCATTAGTAAATAATTATTCCTATCAAATGAAATTATATATACCTAAAATACCTATTAAATATGGATTTTAGGTTATTTTTATCTACTAATATGTATCTAATAGTATATCTACGAATACTACATATAGAATTCGCCAAAGTATAAACTAATTTATGAGAATTTGTGACATTATTACAACTAAATTATTTTAAAATCTCCAAACAAATTTTTTTTTAACATAATTTAGCTAAATTAGGAAAAATTTGACTAAACTTAATATTAATTTTATTATTATATTGGTAACATTTTATTTTAATTTTTCGTTATACTACATGCATAACGAATTGAATACCACTACATATATTAATATATATATATGTTACACACACTCTCATTAATAAATTTTTAATTTGTAAAATATGTTTTTCAACTTAGTTGAATGGATTTTTGTCCATTTAGAAAACTTTTAATTCAACTGAACAACACATGTTCAACAAGTTGAATATGAATAGTATATGGGGACCTATTAAAAAAAAAACCGACAATAATAATGTGCCATTTAAGTGTGTAAAAATAAAAATAAAAAAAAACTTGTCACTACATTGAGGTTGTAAAATTCCAAAAATAATATTAGAAAACTTAAAATATCAATATTTAAAAAATTTAAAAATGTTTATTTATACAATGATAAAATAAAATAAAAAAAAAAAACTTACTGCAACAAAGACGTTTAGTACACCCATCAAATTCGTCTGTATGTCGTTTTCCAAAATTATTCATTTTTTTTTAAATAAAAATGGTCGGATCGTTTTAAAAATTAAAATTTAAAGCGATTTTATAAAACACTACTCTACTCAAGCAAAATGCGAGTAAAAAAGAATTAATAAATACGTAATTTTTTCTTAACTCTTAAAATTTAATTTTTAATAGTATAGAAGAGAGGCACAGTATAAATTTTGTTTATGGAAAAACAAAAAAAAAATATAAAAAAATATTTGATAAAGTTAAAATAAAATGGCTACTGTTAGTGTTCAAGTCAGAGTGAATAGTGTAGCGACGATTGCTCAAGAAAACACAATTTACAGAGTGTTTTAAAATTGATTTTATATTTACAATAATTTTTTCGATTTCGAAATAAAAAGTACAATGTGATTAAAAAATGTTTATTCGAATTTTTCAATTACGAAATATTAATAATATTTATTAATCATATAAATAAGGGTGCTGTTATGAGTCACAGCACAATTTAATTTGAATTGTGTACCAAAATAACACAACTGAATTAACACAACCAAATTTTCGTATGTGTTAGAAAAAACAACTTTAAGCAAATGTAAACAAGTTGTCTATTAGAACAATGCTGCCACTGACAATGACAATCTTAGTACATACCTACTCAAAATTGATTTTAAAGTGTGAAATTTTCAAAAGTTTTTAATTTTGTATGGTACGTTGTTAAAACAAGTTTTGTTTAATTATTTTGTAACGAAATTTAAGTTTAATATTAAATGGATAAAATGAGTTCATATAAAAAATACCTCGCATTTGTAACTTTTATTTTAATACTAAATTAATATGTAAAATATTTTTAACAAAAATACATTTTTTTTTAAATAATGAAATATGACTACATTACTGCGAACTTTTTTCTATTTTAACTTTTTTACTTTTTCCGTTCAGTAATCCCAAAATCAAATACCTACCAACATAAATGTCTTTAACAGACTTAACCAATTGTAACGTTTCAATTGTCTCAGACAACTTAAACATAAACTGTTGCCAACAGCGCAATTGGGTATTTTTGACAGATAATTAGATTGTGTTGTGTTTTAATGTTGTAAATCATTTTAGAAAAGGACAACGACCGTAACTTTTACAACATATCACTCTTCCTTTCAATTTCTTTTCATCAAATTGTTGCGTGTATGTGCATGTACATATATATTCTGATTAAATAATCCTATTATGAGTACTACAATATTTGCATTCTTTTGGGTTCAGAACGAACTATTTAAATTAAAGAAACTACTATTTTCGTGTAAAAGTAACACTGATACTACAATGCAATAGTAAGTAAATGGTAATAGGTTATTTCTCATTATGTATTAAATCTAAATTAAAAGAAAAAACTAAAAAATGATACAACAGTCTCTTTTACTTAGCTCTGAATATCATAACAGATTTAAAAAAAAAAAAATACAATATATCAACAATAAAATAAAATAAAAAAATCTTACTGAATACACTTTGCAATAAATGTCAATACATACTATTATTCAATGCTAGTCGATATTTCAATTATTATTTTATCATCAAAACTTAAGAGTACCTAATTAGTATAAAAAGCCTCACCAACAGAAAAAATATTCTATTTACGATTTAAAAATTAAATTATACTCAGGACTAAAATAAGAATAATTAAATGAAAACATGGGAAACAAAACAAAAAAACATTCTTTGACGACACGTGTTGACTATTAAAATAATAATGTAACTAAAAATTGTATATAATCAATATGTAATCTAATTATCTAACGAGAAAATAAAATGTTCTTTGGTAATTTTATTGCCTCTTACAGACCCTTATTCAGAACTTACTTACTATAAACATTATGAAATATATAAATATTTAAATAGTAAAGTACAAAAAAGCTTTTGAATAATTTGCAATTGAAAAGAATTTGCATTTCACAATTTAAAAGAATATAATATATGCACATATACATAAGTACATCTTATACAAGTATTAGTCGGTTGAATTAAAATTAATGGAAAATGGAATAATTTAAAATAAAAAAATATTTTAATAAAAACTAGTTAATATACATCATATTAATTGATTATAATAAATCGACATTGTACTTTCGTTTTTTTTTCTTGGTAAATATTAATGATTTCATTTTATTTAATAAATATATCGAAAATAAAATTAATCGGAACAAAACTAAAATTATCAAGTCAATTTCATAACATAAATTCATTCATTCAAAAAATACATAATTTCGACACTATAATGTCTGGCAAACGACCTGAATTTAATACCTATAGATAGATTTTTTTTTTTTAGATATGTCAAAAATTATTTGCAAAACAAAATTAGACTAAACATAATTATTTACATCATAAAAAATATCAAAAACGGAGATTTATATATTGTTCGTTTGGTGATAAGTTTTTAAACAATGTTTTGGATATTTTGTTTTAGGATGGAATCTCAAACTTAGATTCCTTATTACAGACCTGTCAAAATTTCAACCAATCAGAATTTGACAGGCATATTTCCAATTTATCTGCATTAATTTTATTTTAAGATAGTATTTACGAAAAAAATTTTCCTCAGATTTAAATTACATACAGTCCTGTCAAAATTAATAAATTGAATATTGCTTTAAAATTGCTAAAAATTGATATTGCTTCGAGTTTTGTCTTTTAATGTCTTGTAAACAAAATCAAAAAAGAACCGAAAACGACAAATTGAGACATTTTAATGTGAACACCTTTTCAACTATTAACTTTTTTTTATTTAAAATTTAATTTCGCTGTAATTATATTATACCTATTAGTCTATTATAAAAATTTATAAATACATAATTCATAATTTCAAATGATTACTCTAATAACTTTCAACCACTCTGTATTATCATAAAATTATTTTTGTATAAACAGAGACGTCTTTGAGTCTAAATTCCATATTTACTTTTTGTGTAGATTTCTTTTTTTTTTTTTTATTATTTTAATATTTTTATATAAAAGCTCTAAATATTATATTATATGTATGTATATAGATACATAATAATATACACATATGTATATAATATCAAATTATAAACGAATAAAATTACCCTAAATAAAATTTGATAGTGAATTATCGTTGATTTTATAAACAAATATAAAAATCTAACCTAGCTAGCATATATAATTATGTATGTAAACAAAAATCCATATATAATATACGATTATATATTTTTATGTATGTACGACTAAGTATATAAATTTTGTATAAAATTTGATTATTTTGTAAAATAAATAAAATAATAAAACCCTGAATTCAAAAGTCAAACAAAGGAGAGAACATAAAAATCATATGTACATTCATATATACATGATTTAGTACATACATAACATAAAAAGATACCATCATGGATTTTATGTCTTCTTTGATAAAATGTAGAAAAAATTGTTTCAATATTAGAAAAATGAACACAATATAAAACCTTTTACATATCGTTCGATTGATCCAATACTTTACTTTGATGCGAACGACACACCACACACCACTATTACCTCATACGCTGTCATTTGGTGATAATAACAAATTGACGTCATATTTCTTATAGTGAAAAATGTAATTTTCATCTTATTTTTTGAAACTTATTGAACAAACATTTATTTATGTATATTTTTAAATTTAAACGAAAATAGAAATATGGAAATGAAGAAATAATTAGCTTTATCGTTAGAAGTGTCAGAAATTAAGCAATCTTTGATTTTATTAATTGCAGTTAATATAAAACAAACAAAAAGAAAATGAAATGAAAATTGTTTTTCTTGGAATCACAAAAAATAGGTTACATTAAAATTTTAATAAAATAACAAACCGTGATTTCCATATTGTAAAAAAAAACGTTTTTTCTAAGATACATCATATTCCATATTGTACAAAAAAAAAACCTTACAATCTAATCTATTCCATATTATTTAATATAAGTTTCAAATGCGCAAAAGCATAGCACGCATCGAAAAAATTTTCTTAACTTAAATTTTCTTTTTATAAACTTTTGGTATACAGTTTTTGATTTGACTGGATACTGGGATATGACCCTCGCAAAAAAATTTTTGTTTGTTTCTTAACTTGTCTTTAGTACAATGGCTCTTAAGCACGATACAAACAAGAGGTCCGGCGTCCGAAGTGGAATTATAGAGGTCGGGATCGAAGACCTTGATTTTTTTGTCATCAGTGCAATGGCCCTTAAATGTGATGAAGACAATAGGTCCGGGGTCCAAGGAATAGGGGCCCAAACCCTATACCTGAAAAAAGGTTATTAATAATTATTATAAATAATTTTGAAAAAATTTTCGGATAGGTCCGCGGTTCAGAAGTCGGGACCGATGAACTTGAGCAAAAAAATTGTCCAAAAACCAAAATGTCAATAATGTTCATTACGTATCAACAGATAGGCAAGGTTTTCCGATAAATTCTGGACTTTTTTTTGCTAAACTTAGGTAATAACAGAAAATGACAACAAAATAAGCGTCAAAAGTTTTAAATTGTGTTCCATAATGTAAAAATATTACAGCAAATTTTTTACTATGTAGAAAGTAAGTTTTAAAAATAAAATTTAAAAACAGTTTAGAGGCGGTTTAAGAAATGTTTTTTTTACAATATGGAAGTCGCGAAAAGTGTAGTCAGCAAAAATTAATAATTCTACATTTTCAGTGTAATAGCACCGATACTTTAGTAGAAATCAATTTGAATATTTACTTTACTTTTTTGTTTATATAAGACTAGTATAATATTGTATATTAATTAACTATTAGTTAGTTACCAATGTTAATTCAATTCTCTTTTAATTTAAATACTCATTATAACAAAAAAAGATTCGATATTTTGTCATCAGTCAAGTAAAATTAATACATACTTTAAACCTAAAACATGAACTAGTATATGTATTGTTTTTAAATTTAAATATCAAAGTTATAACAAAAATAATATTATTTACGAATACAATTTAGATTTATAAATTATGTCATCATACCTATATTATACTATGATCTTTGTATTATTATACTGTTTATATAATATATAACATACACTGATCTATTTAATAATACAATAGAAAAAATCTTAGCACCCCAAATATAAAAACAAAAAAAAACTTATTATAATACAAAAGCTGAAATATGTATTCAACTTTATTTTTATAAAAAACAAAAGGGGTTGAAATGAATAAAAATGAAATTTAAATGAGTGTACATAAAATAATATTATAAACAAGTTTTTATTTGATATGTACATATGAAACCGTATAATAATTGTATATATTATAATCATTAATTTGTAAATAGATAAGTACAAGTACTAGCATTGTAATATTTTAAATAAGGCTAACGAGCATATTAATTTAAAAAACATTTTTTTAATAGAAATATATCAATGTCGTATATGCTTTGCAGGCACTGATAAAAGAGTTATGTTTTATAAATAACATATTTCGATATTTACACAATACAAAATTTTCCAATATTATTCAAACAATTTAGAATTGTATAACCATTTTCATTTCAAAACAATTTTTCAATTTTAATACAATTCCCATATCAGTTGGCACCCCTAATACAATACATTTTAATGTCATTATTATTTTTGAAGTGAAATTACAAAACCCTCATATTCATAATATACTAAAATTCTAATTTATTTTGTGAATCATTTCTATTCATCTATTGAATTCACAAAGTAAAAAAAAAAAAAAACAATTAAATAAAAAACAAATTATAATAATAAAAACTGGTTTTATTTCATAAACAAAATTAAAATTAAGAAAAAATATTAAATAAATAAATAAAACAATCAATATCTTGGCGTAACTAATTTAAGTATGGAAATTGACTTTTGAATTGAATTTTCTATAATTAAATTTTTCTTTTTTCCAAAAAAAAAAAAAAAAAATAAAAACAAAAATAAATAATGTACTGTAGAGATATTTATCCTCATAATAATTCCTCTATTTATGGAATTAGAATTTAAATTTTAATGTCATTGATAAATGTCAAATATTTTCAATGTCAAAAAGAAAAGGAAAAAAAAAAAATTGATAGAATTTTGCAAATTAACTGCTAATTAAATTGATAGTAATGCCATTTCATAATTCTCATCTGTTTTAAGCTTGCATAATATTTAATGTAATCTCGCGAAATAAATAAGGAATTTTTAATTTTATTTTCAGTTAGATTTTAATTTTTATTTGAGATAGAGAAATTTTTTTAATTCAAATTGTCTTAGGTAATGAATTATTTTAAAATATTTTAAAATAGTAAGAAAGGTTCTTGGGTTAGCAAATAATAAAGGTCTTTGAAGCCGAAAATAATAAAACAAAAAGTTAATTTATTTTTATTTTTTATTTTGCTTACATTTAATATACCAAAAATAATGAACACTAACTATATGGTCTTCTGGCTCGTTAATTATTATAATATTTATAGAGATAATCTAAAATATCAATTGAATAATAATTTTTATAATTTTAAATTATTATAATATTAATTGATCTTCTTTATTTGTTGTTTTTTTTTTCTTTCATTATTAATAATAAAATAACAAATAAAAAAGTTTAATTAAAGTCTGTATCAAGAAAATTAACTCAATTTAATTTTTTTGACTTTATTTCACTCAACTACATTTCAATGTTTAGTACAAAAGCAAATAAAAATCAATCACAAAAAATGTATTTATTTATCTTCCAAAATCGAGAAAGTTGATAGTCCAACAAAAAATTTTTGATTCGTGACACCGAAAATTTATTTAGGTTGACTTTAGTACAAAGTCAAAATTAAAATATATTATCACGACATCTCTAAGAACGATTAATATGCTTCAGCTAAATAAACAAATTACGAAATATATAAACCTGTTGAAGATTATATCGACGGACATAATAAAACTTCTAATCTGGCCCGACTGTAGAGAATCGGCTCATGCTCATAGTCAATCAATATAATTTAAATTAAGGTTAAAAAAAGAAAAAAAAAAAAACAAATATTTATAAATTATGTACCTACACATAATGTCTATATGTACATACTTATATAATAATAATTTGGCAACATTAATAAAAATTACTAAAAGAAAAATCTTCACAAATCATACTTTGAAAAAGATTAGTTTAGAATTGTAATTGATTAATTTGTTTATTTTTCACCAATGACCTTGAATTAAACAAAATTTCAAAGTTTTAAAAATCGGAAAAAAAATTTTCAAATTGATTGAAAAATGGAAACTGACATGAAATTTTTCAATCAATAAATTGATTAATTTGTACATACGTGTTGTAAACACACCATTTAAAATAGATGTATATTAATTAATTTTAATTTGAAGTTTTACAAAAAGTTAAACAAAAGTTGCCAAGTTGTTGACAAACGTTGCTAACTCTTAATGAAAACTGTAAAATTATAGTTTACAGAGCAATAGAATTAACTGCACTACTTTTACAATTTTTGAAGTAAAATTAAATAAATATAATTCAATGAAAATGACAGTATTGCAATGTATGTTACTCTTTCTGTATGTTTTGATTTTGCAGTAATGCGTTTTGGAACAACTCTATTGTGTTTATTGATCTCTCCATTCGTTTTTAAAATATTCAATGTTTTATATTTTTCAAAATCACATTTATTTCAAAACAATGTTAATACATATATATACATAACTCTTTTCTTTATTACTTATCTACCACCACTTTATGACAGACATGAAACAAAAAAAAATCAAAAAAAAATATTTAAACAGTGTTTCAAATTTTAAAAAAAATTCAAATAAAACACTACAAAAAAAAAAAAAAAATATTTAAATAATCTCTTATGACAAAAATAATGATCCTTAGAGACCTTAGAGCCACCCAAAATCAAGTAAAGTAGTTTTTCCTGAAATTTTGTCTTTCCACATCATCCCCTTAATTACGTGTTTCGTTGAAATGTTTATATAACAATAAAATCGTAACGTTTAATTTTTTTTTTTATTATGTTTTTAAATTTCAAGGATATTTCCCATAAATTCCAAAAAATTTTATTATGCAAATAATATTATGTATTTACTACCTATATATTATAATATTATATAAAAATACATACATATTATACTAAATATACAATAAATTTAGAAGTTTCCCTTGTTTTTTTGGTAATATGAAAATTCTTTTTTTATTCTACCCTCGATTTTTTGTGTAAATATACATACATATATAAATATGAACTGTGCCAACCAACCCAACCAACCACCTTATTATTATTTTTTTTCTTTTACTTTATTTTCTTCAAATAATATTTTTCAACAAGTCTCAAAAGACCTTTTTTCGCAAAAAAAAAAAAAAAAAAAAAAAAAAACAAAAAAAAAAAAGAATTTTTAAAAGAATGAATGACACAAGCAGATTATATATATACATATATATAGATATTCGTATAATATAAAACATACACCAAGGTCCTTGAAAATTGCATGATTACATTTAATAATCAGGATTTGAATTGGATTTATTTTTAAATAGGTGTATTAAACAAGTTAGTTATATATGTATATAAAAGGTGGTGATGATAATATCAAAAAAAAAAAAAAAAGTTTGTGGTAAAAATTTTCCATTTGGTTGAATATTTCTAATTGAATGACAGAAAATAAGTTTGTTAGAATATACAATTATTGTGAAAACATTCTGTTGTCCTATTTTAATAAAACTGTCAAGTCAAAAAATATTTGCACATACAGGATAAAACTAGTCTGTACAAACGACTACCGTATAAATACTAATGTATTCTATATACTAGTGATAATATAGCATTGTGATGACTGTCAAGAGTGTCAAGTGAAAAAATATCTGCACAGACTCGATAAACTACTAACGTAACTACTCCTGTACAGGCTATCGAAAAAAATCCAATGTATATATATATATATATACCAGTGGTAATATACCATTGTGATGATATATCACTTTCTTAAAATCTATTATTTCTATTGTTTACAGATTATTTACAGATATTTCCCAACAAAATATTTTTGTGGATATTCTTGATGTCTCAATTTAAAATTAATGTATCATTTACTACTTATACATATAAAAGTGAAAATGTTTTGAAGAAATATGAAAATTCAATGCAACACATTTTGTGTTGTGAACAGAAAAAATTAAAGAAAATTCACTCTCATTTCTAATTTCTTAAAATTTAATCTAAATATAGAAAATTTAAGTATTTATTTTACTTAAATTAAAGCTAAATCAAAATATTACAATAATTATATAAAAATGTCATACGACCGATAGTGAAATGATCCAAAAAATACTCGGCACAAAAAGATTAAAGAGAATATGTAATTAGAAGTAACACCTAACCCAATAATCTGATGTAGAATGAAAACATTCTACTGTTTACAAATGACTAAGATCAAATGTCCACACAAAATCCAAAATAAGCAGCATTACTAAATAAAAAAACCCAATAGTGGTAGAGGAATACCAAGAAGTAGATGTACAGACAACGTTAAAAATTATGATCAAAACCCTTATAAATTCCAAATTGGCTCAACGCGGCGCAAGATCAAACTTTTTCAAGACATAATAATGTATAGCTCACACAGAGCTATAATATGATGATGATGATGGCGATAGAAATGAATCAAAACAAATAATCAATAATATGTTTACCAAAGTTCCAAATAATATTAAAATATATAATAAATTTACATAAATTAGATGACCTTGTTAAACTGTAAATTTCATTTCGTTAACTAAATAAATTTAGTAAAATTTATGTAATGTATTTTCAAAATAAAATCATTTTTAACTTAATTCGAAATACTATTTCAATTTATGTACATAATTATGTATACATACGTATATATGTAATTTTATTTTTGTGTGCGCAAATATTATTGACAAAAAAGTGTACATATTATTTTATCTAAATTTTTTTTTTAAAAATAAACTGGCATGAGAGGATTGTACATTAAAATACTAAACGTACAGTACAGTATTGTATTATTTTAGTTACTATAATTTTTATTTCATAATATTTGTGTAAAATGTGGTCATTGAATTTTGAAATTATTTAAATTGAATTATGTAACTTTTTTTTATATAATTTCTTTTTTTTTTTTGCCAAATTTCGATTCTATATGCATTTAAAGTAGATATTTTCAAAAGATGAGCACACACTTTATTCATAATTATATGTACATACTATGTTATATACATTCAAATATCAAAAATTCACGTCCAATGACAAAAAAAAAAAACAAAAAACTAATTTTGTTTTTAAGAAATTTATGATATTTTAAGGTTATTTCAATGTTACTTAAATTGAAATACTATAAAAAATACTAAAAAATATAATACATAAGTATTCTATACACAGAGTTGTACTTTGTACATCAACTACAATTAAATAGACAATGGATTGTCAAATGCATAAAACTAAGATTAAACTTATCTTATGCAAAAAAAAAAAAAAAATTGCTTGAACTTTAATAAACTTGGATTGTCGTATCGTAAGATTTTGTTCGATAAATAAAATGTCACCGAGTCGGGTTGACTTTTATACATTCCATTCATTGCAATACATAAGTAATTGTATATTCCAAATCTCTGTGTAAAAGCAGTTATTATATAAAAAAAATTTATATTAATTTATACTTTGTATATAAGTATGTAATCAAGTATCGCTATCGATTCTGCAATCAATTACGCAATTGAAAAACTTGTGCCAGGAAAATAATAGTGCTAAACTATTCCAGAGTACTATTCCGATTTTGAAATTATAATAGTCAATATGAATGCCGACATGATTGTATAATCGTTAATCGTCCACATAAAGAAGATTTTTCTTTTATCATCAACAGAAATCTTTCATTTAATTACATACATTGTACATATATTTACATAATTCACAAAATATTTAATCAGTTAATTAATTTAATTTAATTATACAGAATGAAAATTAAATGTATGATTGATATCTTATTTCATTTGCTTTATTACATTAATCAAATATCGATCAACACTCTTGATTTTTTTTGTTTGATTTTCTTTAGATTGAAATTTCAAGAAGCAAATCAATACAAAAGTTTAGCAATTTAGTAGTGAATGTGTAAGAAAAACTATTTTTGATTGTCGGTTTTCGATTAAAATAATCATCCCCAAGTTATTCGTCGGTTTCCTGTTAAGTTAATATGAATCTTGTATAAATATCATATTATGTATGTCAACGCAATACAATAGAGTAAAATATGCTTTACCATTATGGTAATAACTTAAAAGAAATATAAGTCAATTATAAATATAAGTAGTACAAATTTTGAATAAATTAATAAATAATATATGTAATTATAATTTGTGACCCAAACCCTTCTTCAGCAGAGAAATTATTTATTTTAATGATATCAGTCAAACTTCCAAAACTCTTTCTACATTTAAATTCGATTTCCAAGTACTACCGTTATGTGAAAAAGAAAATTCCAGTATATTTTAAGCTCACTATAACTACTTATAATATTTAATCGAAAACTAACAGCTAGCTATACTACTGAATTTGAAGTTTTAAAAATAGTAAAATAAAAAAAAAAATATTTTTAAAGGTTACGGGCACTGTTTGAAGGTTATATCAATTTTTTACCATATATATTTAAATAATTAGGTATATTAAATAAAATGTTTATCTAATAGAAAATATACACCCACTATTTTCGAATTAGTTAACGCTCAAAATTTTCAATTAAATTATTAAAAAAACGTTTGTGAAATAAAAATAAACCCATGCCTACATAATTTATACATTTTGTTTACTGATAAATATTATTGTTCACACTATTATTATTATTATTGTAATTTTTCATTAAAAGTTGAGATTTGTTATTCTAAACAAATAAAAAAAATAAACCCAAAAAACAATAAATATTTTGATTTTAGAAAATGTCATATGACAAGGGTGATTATCCGCAATTCTAAAATTATATTTGAAGGACATCATTCAAAATATTCAAGATTATTCAAGAAAATTAAATTGAGTCAAATAAATAAATATAAGTGAAAATATAAACAAAATTTAAAGTTATAAAAATAAATATTTTCAAACATAATGTTTATGTCAAATAAAAACATAAAACAACAAAATCCATATTTTAAAAATAAACCAGAACAAAAGGCAAAAAAGTTTAATGTTGAAAAACAAAATGAGTAAACATAATTCTAATTCCAAATATTTAAAAAAAAAATTCAAACATTATATATACACCATTATTTTCAGTAGTATTACATAATTGTTTGAATAAAACTGTATGTAATTCAATATTCAGGAAAATATTTTATATATAAAACTATATATGCATATATAAGAAAATAACTGTTCTTATTGTTTTTTCTCAAAACAGGATATACAATCCATTTATGGTATTCCTACTTACATAAAAAAAAAGAAAGGAAATAATCTTGTAAGAATTCATTCCCCTAATAATAAACTTACATACATTTTAAAAACACTAATCCATATGCACACATTGAAATTGTCACATTAAGGATATAAAAATATAACTCTGTTTTTTACAGGTACATACTTTACAAATAAAGTCAAAAATAAAAAATAATAAGAATAAAATAAAACTAAAATAAAGGGAAAGGTAAATTATCTGATTAAGTCTTAAAGGAAATGACTCATATAAGATGAAATTTCAATATTCTGTGTCACTTACTTACTTTGTTTCAAAACCAAAATGATTCATTGAAATTGAACTGACTTAGTAATAATAAATACGTAGTTAGTAGAAATTTATAAATTACGTTTTACTTTCTTTATTTAATCACAATAATCTAACATGTTAAAACAAGTTGTTTAAGAGAGTATATAATACAGTATTAGATCGAAAATTATGATAGCATAAATGTACGTTACTACCTATCGAACAACCAAATGGCATAAAAAGGTAATTAAAGTTGACAAATGTTTGTGAAAATTTTTGTTGAAAAAAGGTCGGCAGGGTTGACTCCATTTGTCACAATGTAGTTTTGTCAACAATTTGTTTAATAATTTATCATCAATTTGTGGGTTTATTTTGACGACCATTTGTGAACAGAATTAAAAGAAATATCTTTCACAATATCAATTGCAAGTTCTTCTAAGATTGAACGCTACTCATTATTGAATAAACTTAATAAAAATAAACATACATATATAAAAATAAATAAAAAATACTATTTGCAATCTCTGTCAACCAAATTGTCACATAATAGTTGACAAAAAATTGTCATGACAAATATTTGACAACATTTTGTGGGGGTAAATATAGATTTGCAATCACAATTTTGTAACAAATTGTCATCATAATTTTGTAGACAAAATGTATATGTACACAATTTGGTGACAATATATTGACAAATCCTGGTCATGATCCTGGTTACTGGAGCTGAAACAAAGCCTTTCAAATCGCCTTTTTTAAATAATTTTGTCTGATTAGTTATCTAAAATACTAAAATGAAAACTGTAATTTATAAGTGTATGTTGTATTGCTTTAAAATGCATATGTATATAAAATTCATTTCTGTCAATAACATTTCAGAATTTAGAATTCACGCAAAATTTTTTTTTTCTAATTTTTGAACTGGTACTTTACTTTTAATTATGAATTTAAAATTTTCTGTTTTTAATAAAAATATATTTATACTTTGTAATAAAAATATGTATGTACCTATGTATATTATAAAAATATTTTATTTATGTTGCATGTCAATGTTCAATTCAAGTGGTTGCAATTGCTGCGAGTCGAGTCGAGTACAAAACACTGAAGAAGTCTGCAAGTAGTAGACGAAGTACGCGTATCTGTATGATAAGTATATCACTAAAATTAAAAGGAAAATATTCGACTATTTTCGACAATGTCAATTTCTTGTTTATGTTACTATTTAAAATATTCATTTTATTTAAAGTTGGACTTAAGGCTATTACATTTGTGTACATATATATACATACATACATACATAAACAAAAACAAAGGTGGTAATTAGATGGCGTTGAAATTGTCAAAAACATAATATAAGGTACTAGTGCTGAAGAACGAGTACTAGCAAACGAGATATGTTTAGAAAATATTGTACAGTGCTAATCAGGATGATGATTTTATATATAAAACGAATAAGAAAAATTCATAATAATGCAATTGCGATTTAACCTTAAATTAACCTAAATTAATTTTATATATATGTACATATGACCGTAAATTTGATGTATACATTATATACGAGTATATATGATATTGATTAAACAAACAAATAATATTAAACATCTTTTAATTACAAATAATCGAACTGAATTGACCTTCTGAAATTGAACTTTATCCTTCAAAAAATAAAAAAAAAAATCAATTTTTTTACATTCTCTGATTTAACTCATATGCAATTGCTATGCAACTATGTATGCAAATTCTAGTCTTTTCCATTTCGTATTTAATGAAAATTTAAAAATATCATAGTTATAATATGCGTTTCAGAAATATTATAGTATCAGAGCACGTCTGCGGAAATAATAACCATTATAACATGCATATTTGTAAAACAAATTTTCTTTTGTTTTGTTTGAAAATATTTAGAAATTTGATTTTTGCACGTAACTATTTAATTTGAAACAAAAATTTGTTTTGAAAATTTCGATTTTTTATGTAAAACATAAATAGATTTATTTGGGTAGGTATAACTACCTATACAATTTATAAAAATTTCTAATTGAGAACATTTAAAAATCAAGAAAAGAAAATATATTGAGCTAAAATTTGAGTTACAAGTTAACAAGTAAAAATGTTGAGTTAAAATACAAATTACACAAACGATTTTCTTACAAAAATAAACAACAACAAACTTTTGACATTTTAAAATGTCAAAATTTACAAATAAAAATTTTATTTTCAAAATTTTCAAATTGAGGTCTGTACCTACTTTCACTAATTTGGTCATTTTTCTCTTTTGCAAAAATAACTTTTAGTAAATTTCATAGAACTTGATAAAATTCAGAATTCATTCAGATTCAGAAAACTGAAGATTTTTCAAAATACTAATGATGAAATATTGATTTTGACTTGATTATTTTTCAGCAATAACATTGAATTGATTAGAGTATAATGTCCATTACAGTAGTCTAGAAGTAACTAGTTGTACTCAATCAATTATACATTCTTAAATTATACAATTTTTAAATTTTCAAGTACTTAAATACCTACTATTTTTAAATTAACAATGAAATTAAAAAAAAAAAATAAAGAAATTAGCAAATATCTCTTACAATTTCATTATAATAAGCTATACGTTTTGGTATGTTTAGTTATATAAATATTACGCTTGTCACTTACTTATTAACAACATTATACAAAAATGTTGAAATAAAAATTTACATTTAACGGAATAATTTCGCATCTTCTTTAAACAAAATTTTACTTTTTTTTTATATACTTATATTATAGTTTTAAATAAACAATGAAAACTATTCATTGAATAGGGCACACCTTTTTATTTTTATTTATCTCGTTATATCTTATTTACAAAAGTATAAACATACTTATGAAAATAATAATTTTAATTTTAAAATATTTGAGAGAAAAGTTAATAAATAAATAAAAAAATAAAACAAAAAAAAAAAAAAATAGGTACCTACATTAATTCAAATAAAAGTATTCATTTATCCTACATACATTTTTTACAATGCAGTGTATTTTCTCTTATATAGGTAAATTAATTTAAAAATTTACATTTTCAATTATATTTTTACAAATTAATAATTTAAGTATTTGAATAAATTATAGTTAACAAATTTGATGTTGTTGGATTTTTTTTTTTTAAATTTTGCCATAAATTTAAGCAAATTTAAAGAAAAATAAACAGAAATTGTATTGATGGTTGAACAGAAATTGTATTAAGTGGGTTCGAATAACTAATTATAACTCTTACTGCATTAATTGCATACAAAGTTTATTAGAAAATTTAAGTTTTACAATTTAGTTACAAAATAAAAAAAAATGCATACTGACAGAGACTGCATAATTTTGTTTTAGTTAAGTACCTACATTCAAATAGAATAATAAAATGAGCGGACTTATTTCTCAAATGATCAAATTATGGGTCAAATCAAATGATTGAGTCAGTTAATACATTCAGTAAAGGTATACAATCATAACTTAAAAGGAATCAAGACACTTAAACACACTTAACTCATCATTTATGTTGATTTTGATTATTCTAATAAACTCAAATTAAAGACCAATCCTGCCTCAATACTAACTTCGCTCAAAGTAATGAGTAGACTCAAAATTTGAGTCATTCTGTTACTTTTTTTATTAGGTAAGCGTAAGTGTATTTAAATTTCGAAAATGTTACGATTACAGAAATTATAAGTTTTTTTGAGTACTGTTTTACAATTTATCGTACTAATTTATTAAACATTTATTTAATTGTTTTTATATTTAACGCAAATACATACTGAAAATTGATTAAATAGGAAAATAAAAAAATAAACGCTTACTAAAATAATAGCATGATACATCATTTAAATTTAGGTGAAGAATTAATGAAAAGAAACCTCAAAAATTAACTCAATAAAAAAAAAAAAAAAATTCTTTTGTCATCGTTTTTCTTCGTCATAATGACTAACAACAAATCCAGTCACACTATCTATCTATTATATAGCTAGTTAAAAAAAATTCCTTCCAATTTAATATTACACATCTATTTCCAAACCAATTCTATTTATTTATTTATCTTTTTGATTTTATTTGACTATCGATTAACAATCAATTTTATTTTTTATTTATTATTTTCTTTTTGTTTTATATAGTCTGAATTTTACATAATTTCACAATTGTGAACTACACTAAATAAAAAAAATGATGCAATAATTATTTTTAAAACGCCATCTGTTTTATAATTTAACTAGGTATAACTATTAATAAATTAATTATAAATTTAATTTTTTGCATATTGTCATTAAAATAAATCATTTATAATTATTAAAATTTATATTGCTGTTATTTTACTACATATATATATATAAGTAGTATGTAGTTATTTATTTATGAGCAAGTAGTTTATTTTATCTTAAAGTGTTGTAATAAAAAAAAAATCTTGTTTCAATATAGAAAAAATTAAAAATGTTCTCCATTCACATTCGTTTAAAAATAAAAAGAATAAATTAAATAGTTTAACCAGAAAATGAACTCAAATTATTTAGCAATACTTTCTGCAACAAATGATTTGAATCAACACTTCGTGACATCAAAAGTGCAATGTTAGAGTCTTAACTGCAATGTAGTATGTTCTATAGCGTACTAATATACAATGTAGTTAAATCTAAAAATGTTTAAAATCTGCTTGTAGTTCAGGCAGTACACTTACATTTCAAACTATCAACATTGTATATATGTAGTACCCCTAAGATTGCAGTTAAGAAACTACAATACTGAATTTTTGATACCAGGGACTTTAAACTGACCTACCATTTATTTATTAAATGTTGTAAGGGGATTATTCGCAAATCGAAACTATGATTTATTTTAAATAAATCAAATACTAATAATTATTATAGGAGTGTTTGAGTGCATTTAAACATTTGATCAGTGGTTATTGTAGTGTTATACAATACCTATACAACTCCAAATTTTAAATTCTACTGTAAACAACATCTGTGAGTTATAAAAATCAATAAAAAATTTAACGAAATACTTCAATATTGAAATTACTTATGTTATAATTTTTAATTATAAGTTGTAGTTATTAGATACAAAATTGATATAATTCTACATATGTATCTGTGAATCATTTTCAATAAATTAATCGGATTACTTAGTCCTTTTTAATTAAGAAATTTATTAATTTATTTATTTATAAATCTGCAGTCGAACTACAGGTAATTTGGTCCTTTTATATATTCACATATAAATGTGGTCCTTTTATATATTCACTATTTGGTAGTTATATAATATACACCTATTTTTAGGACATCCGTACATACATACTATGTACCTGAATTTCAAATAACTTTTACAAAATTAATATAAGAAATTGTGTAAGAATATGTTGCTAGATAGTGAAACCGGTAAAATAAAGGTTAAATTAAATGTTTCGATTGTTTGAAAACATCTATTAGTGATTGACATTTTTTTTTTTTAATATGTTTTTGATATACAAATTGATAAATAAAATTTAATATTTAATTTTTTTTAACATATTATTAGTTGTGTATTTAAAATTCATGAAAGTTAATTTAAATTTTGAGGTGATATTTTGTTAAAATATAATTTTTAGCACTTCATTCATTTTCTATTGTGGCTTTAGAACTATTCATGCGAATTTTGAACAACTACAAGAAACTAGGTATATAGTAAATAAGTATGTAAGTAGTAAAAGAAGCATCATTTAATTATGTAAATTGATGATTCTATTATGTAAATTGCTATAAAGGTTTTTTTTATTTTGATTTTAACAAGTTCTTTATCTAACTTGGATTGAGTCAAAATAAATTAAGTATAGGTAGGTATATTCAGTAATTTTTTTTTTAGAATAAGAACAAAACACCTATTTTATTTAAAATTTAATTTTGATTAATATTAAAAATAAAAAAATGACAAACATTTTAAATTATAAATTCTAATTTGGTGTTGTTGTTGTTATTTGATAAAAACTGTTTGTCAAACCTGTTTTACAACTAGTTATAATCTGTTAGAATCAGTAAATCAAAAATGTTTCTTTCTAAATTTAGAAAAAAAAAACAACAAAAATCTCAAATTGCAAAAATAGGAAAAGTTAAAAAAAAAAAAATGGCGTATAAAAAAGAAACTAGTTTAAATATTTATCAAAAAACTATTTATTTTCATTTTAAATAAAAAATGTTAATACAAAAAATAAAATTTATCAAGCTTAGTTATTTAAAAAAAAAAAAGTCAAATGCAAATTGTAAACAACTTGATAATAATAATAATAATAATATATTCATTTCCATTCAAAATATACGAAAAATTTGAACAAACAAAATGAAAAAATAAACGGACATAAAAACATAATATATATATATATACTTATAGCTACATATTGAAAAAGAAAAACATAATAACGCACATAAATTGAAGATTTGACCTAAAAATCATAAAATCATTTCATAAAATTTATATTTATGTAAAAAAAAAAAAACAAACAACTTATTCAAGAAAAACTAATATATTGACATATAGAAGAAAGAGAATATGGTAGACGGGTGGTGGGGTGAGTTCAGTTCAGTCTTCAGTTAAACAAAATATTCATATAGATTTGCATGTACATACTTTTTTTTGGTATATATATAATTTATTATTTATAGTAGTGTATTACGGAAGTCTACTGTACAACACTTTTAACAATTTTTTTTTTTTAAATAAATAAAACGTAGGGCAATCATAATATTAACCGAGCCATTCAAAAGACTAATGGTGTCCACCTAAGAAAACACTAAATCTGATTCCCTATTTATATGTACGAACTTGACAATTTAAATTTGCAATACAATCAATTAAAAACATATAGAAATTAATTTATTAATCATAAAAAATTAAACATAAGAAAGAATCTGTACTGAAACCGTTCATACTGTCGTTTTAAGAACAATTGCACACCGTGTACCTATGTGTTATAAATTGTTGAAAACCAGAAAATTTAATCGTACGACAGTGCATGAGATTGTAGTAAAAGTCTTACTGCTGAAATTTAAAAAACAAAAAATATGTCAAAAATAAAATATTTGTAGTTAAACAAAAACATTGAAAGCTATAACTATTCTTTTGAAACCTAAAAAATTTCACTAAAAACTTAATTTTTTAATTTTTAATTAGACACACGTTTACGTCTGTATGCAAACTTGTCTGTTCAATATTTGATACAATCTGTTGTATAATTTCCCCACAAATCGCTTTGTGTAGGTACATTACATGGGTATATGGATTTCGTTTTAAATCATATATCATACGATAATCGTATCAAACCAACCAATCAATTAAATCATTTCGGAATGAGTGCAACACGAAAAACTAAATTTTAACTTCAATATTGTTATTTCATAAAAGCAAAGCAACAATACATGGGAAAAAAGATAATTTCATTCTTTCAATGTCAAAATATCGAGAATTAAGTTTCATTTGACACAGAGTTCCTCCTTATATTTTGAAGTAGTGGTCCGCTTTAATTGGGGCCTAATACAAACGTTAAAATTTTTATGTAAAAAAAAAAAACAAAATTGATTACTCTTACAAAAACCTATCTTACCATGAGAGTCGAACAGTTTACAAAAATAATATCTTATAAAGGCCTTCGTTTGTGTGAATTCAAATATTAAAATTTAAAACATTGCAAGTTCAAAAATTTAGCCAGTAAATATAAATTGAATTGTTAAACATTAGCACATTCTTTATTATGAATTTCATCCTTTATTCTTTTTTTTTTGTTTATATAATTTCGATAAATTTCACTTTCAAATTTAAATTTATAGTTACATACCTATATGTATGCATGCATAAGTATGTAAAAAAAAATTACATATTTTTATGATTGCCCCAAAAAAATTTTTTTTTTTAGATACTCATATATGTATTATAATATGCAATTATACTATGAAGTTGTATCAAGTAAAAATAACGTAAGGATTTTAGGACATCTATATATATATATATGTATATAAAATTCAAAATTTATTTAGAAAATATTTAGATTAGGTAGGTACTTTAAATTAAAAGTGTTTCAATATTTTTATAAATAAACTAAGCGCATACTTATACTTATATATATACTTACTTACATTATATATATATTTTCATACATATATTATGTTCAAAGTTATGGATATTAAATAACTAGTTATGTATATATAATGAAAATTACTAAAAAAGTTTACATAAGTAGGTAAATATTCTAAATAGCGATTTGACTAAGTATATAATGTACACAATATATAATGAAAATTTAAATTACAAATTGAAATGTTTTAAATCTTAATATTTATAATTGTATCTAAGTACTTATGAAATTTAAAAAAAAAACTATATTTTTTGATTAAATTGTTTTGTTTATTTAAAATTTTACATTTCCTGTATATACCTACAACAGTAGTATATATTAGTAGCAAATGATTAAGAAATGAATCCATTTAATTGTATATGTATAAATATACTTAAGGTATTGAATTTGAAATTTAAGAATTCTGAAATTTTTCTTAATTTTGTAACTAAAAATTCCAATTTTATCCACAAAGAATTATGCTTCCAATGAAAAAATACAACTGTGAAAAAAAACCCTGTAATTTAGAAATTAATCTAATCAAACAATTCCTGATAAAAAAAAATAATAATTTTTTGTCTACCAAATAGGACGCGAACTGTGACAGCTGTTAATATAATAAAATAACTTATTTATAAAATGTAGGCACACATAAGTACAAATTATATTGATGCAAAAAGACTTCAAAACAAAAAAATTTCGAGAGAACAAAAAAAAATAAGAACAACTAAGTACATTGTTATTGTAATTCTTTGCATTACAAAAAAAAAAAAAAAAAAAATTTTTAGTGATATATGGGTAGTTTCCATATAATATGTAAGTACGTATACTATATCTATATATAGGTATACTATATCTATATTGTAGGTACATCGCGAGTTCAAATTTGTTTTTTTTTATTAATTTCAACCAGGTGGAAACAATTAAACCAAACTTATGTCGTAAGTCTAATTTATTTATCCATAGAGTATGTTTCTACATACATATATCCATTTTTACAATAAAGAATAAAAAATAAAGTTGAAAATTTTTAAAAATATTTCATTAGGGTGAAATGAACTCCTATAATAATAAACAAAAATAAAAATGAATGATTTTAATACAAAAGAGAATTTCTAATTATAACAACTGTGAAAATAATGAAATTTATACAATGACTTTTATTGCGATTACCATTGTGACTTTTTTTTTCTATAAAAATTGAAATAACTATCTTAAAAAACTGTGTATTTTTTATCTAGATTTATTATTTTGAATGTTGTTGGCCTGTAGGTAAATATTTTGGCTACATTATAAATTGTGTGACTAAAGTTTTTACATATGACGAAATATGTTAAATTTGGACTAAAATGATGCGTTCGTAAAAATTGTTATCTCGTATTTTTATAAGAATTCTTATCTTCAAAAACTTCTGATTGTATTTATTTAGTTATAGGTAGTTACTGAATTTTTATATACAAATATCCATACATAATAAAATAAAATGATTTGAATTCTAAAAAACTTAGTAAAATTTTTAAAGAGATGACACCAACTAAATGGATGTAATATGTAGTAACTATATGCAAGTAATGAAAAACAAAATCCGTAAAATGAAACCCTCCCCCTAATTTTAAATACATAAAAAAAAGAAAATAAACAAAAAAAAGTCCAAGCCAAAACCAAGGACAATTAAGCACGTACTAATTGAAAACAGGTTTTCTTTTTTGAAGAAGTTAAACCCAAGCTAAATAAATTGAACTGAACAATTAAATTAAATTTTAAAAATTTTTAAAAACTGAAACGTGAATTTCATCATAACTCCAAAAATAAATTGTATGTTTTGTTTTGTTTTCTTGACTGGAGAAAGTTCCAATTTAGGCTTTTTATTTATGGTTTTACGATTATATTATACTGTTATATTTGGAAAAATTGGAAATTCTATTAACAAAATTTTATATTTTATTAAAATGAAGGGAAACGATTTGTGTACCTATTTTTAATTTAGAAACTTTTACCAATTACATTATTTAAAATAAAAATTGGAATAACAGAAAAATAATTTATGTTTACAAAAAAGATTTTTTTTGCTTGGAAATAGAAAATAGTACACAAGCTTCTGTCAGTGTCAAAACAAAAAAAAAAAGTACATACTAAAAATTTTCTTTGTTTAAAAATTCAAAATAAGAAAAAAAAAACTTTTGTCTGACGCAATTTCCAATATTTTCAACCAACCTCGATGATTTCAATTCAATCTTGAGTTTGTTTTTAAATATGGATGGGTAGGTAAAAATAAATATTTTTTCTTTTTTCATTTTTACATGCATGTTAAGTCCAATGTAAAATTCCAATTAACATTATATATTTTATTCCAATTCCATCAGCATCGCACAGTACTGTATGTGATAAAAATGCACACATTCATAATACAATAATACATATGATGTTTATTCACCAATTCATCACACACAACAGTACTAGAAAAATAATTTTTCTTTAGTAAAAACAATTTTCCATTAATAAAATCAATTAAATTTAAAAATGATGTTTTAAAAAACATAACATTTAATATAAATTAAAATCATATAATTTTTAATATTTTTAGTTTTTCCATTAAAATTTTACAATCTGAAATAGATAAATAGAAAACCTAAGAAAATCATTTCAACGACACATACTTATTTTTCTTATATGATTATCACACATTCAAGAACAAACATTTTTTTTACATTCACACACAAAATATTGATGTCATGTTCATTTTATAGATGTAAAATTATTTTTCGCATATATGTATTGCGTATATAAAATTATGCATATATATATACCTCTATATACAATTCCTTTGTTTGAAAATTAAAATTGAAAATTAAATTAATAAACTTAATTTTTATTTTCATTTCTTTAGTAAAGATATTTAAGTTTATTGATTATTAATATCATCAAAAAAACAAGGAATAAAATTGTAGGTATTTTTGTAATTTTTATTAACACCTGATTATTTTCTTTAACAATTTATTGTAACATTACATTAACATTTTGTTATACTTTTGAAAAGTTGAAGAACTATATCCATTAATTTGTGTATGTATGATATACACAAATGTAAATACATAATATTTTTTTCTAAATTTCCCCATTTTTTTTTTTTATGTTTAGAAAATAATTTTGAAACACAAAGTAAATTTTATTATTTAAAAATCAAATTAAATAAATAGATAATAAATTTAACTTACATTTTTGCAAGCATTTTTATTTTTTTAATTTTAATATTATTAAATTTTTTACTTTAAGATGGAATGTTGTATTTAAAATACATATACATATAAATATATATATTAAACTGATTGGAACAGTGAAAATTTACAAAATTAAATTTTCTGATATTAAAATTTTTTAAAATATTATTTTTTATTGCACTATATATTTTAATATAAATTATAGAATTAAAAAGAAAAAGTTTTTAAAATTCCGAATTAAAAATTAAAAATAAATAAAAATATATCCTATATATATATTTTTTTGTTTTATTATTAAACGCTACGATTTATTAAATATTTCCATGTAATTATTGGCTATTATTTTTTTCTTAGTAAAAAAAAATTTTTACTCGTCAAAAATATTGCATTAAATAAATATAAAATGATTAATTTAAAATTGAATATATGTATGTTATATATATATATATTTAAGCTTCTTTTTTTTCTATTATAATTTTTTTCTTAATAAATATTATTATTTTTATGTCAACTTAATTCTTTGAATATCAAATGTAAACTAAATTTAACAAAAACATTTTCTTTTGTATTGGATTTGAGATTGGATCTAGTCGAGTGTCGAGTCGAGTTGTTTTTTTTTGTCACATAAAAATTAATTCAAACAACACAACTACATACAAATAATAAAAACATAAATAAATATGAAAAAGAAAAACAATGTTATATTTTGGTTATATTAATATACATAAGATTTTCTTTGTGTTCTATGGTTACGGTTTATTTTATTCGCATAATAAAAACATATAGGTATGTACCTATGAAAATTGGAAATTTTAAAATGCTAAGCTGAAAAGATTGAAAAAAAATAATTCAGCTCAAAAAATATTATATTTTTGTTATGTTTGGTAAGACTATTATTGGAAAATAATACACATTCAATCCTCAATACCAATTCATATTTTTAAGCATAAAATAAAAATAAATGTATGGGGAAATGGGAATGAAAATGGAGATATGAAATTTACGCATTCGCAATACATAGTACAGTCTTTTCGTCTTCTTTAGATCTTAATTTGTATACATAAATTTTTATATACAGTTATTTTATATGTATTCAATAATTTATGTAAATACATTTATATACCAATTTTTTATGTGTTTTATTTAAATAGACTCATATAATCACATATCGTTTTAAGTAAAAAAACACAGTTATTTAAATATAGAATTGGAACATGCAAAAAAATAAAAAATGGTTAGAAAATTTAAAATAAGTTTATAACAATAATGTAATAATGTTCAGTGCATATATAATAATGTTAGTATACTAAATTATAAACAAAGTAAATACAATATGACTACATAGTACCAATAGTACATAAATATATTATTTCGGCATAATTTACAGTATTTATCGCAGTATAAATTTTAAAATAAAGTATATTAATATGTATATATATAGATATGTTATATGCTCGGAAAAATAAAAGTATATAATAATATTCAAGCATAATACCTATATAAATAATATAAAATTGCTGATTTATATAAACAACATCAGCTGGTAACTATACTGAAATAGTGTATGTATGTATTTATTTACTCAACTAATATATAGGATGTATACTTATTATTGATATTTCAACAATGTAAATAGAATTAAATCATCAATTTTAAATTAAAATATTCACGCATATTATAAATATATTAATAAATTTATGTATATAATATTTATGAATAAAAATTCATTTGTTCTCGCATGTAAAATTATATTTAAACTTGAAGCATATTCAGCTTTTGAAATTGAGTTGAGAGATAAAGATCATAGGTATATATGATGAGTTACCCTCCACATATATATATACACTTTTACTTGATTACTTTTATATTTTACCAATTCCAACTACAATGGATACTGATGATGTATAGATAGAATATAAGAATTTAATTGTTACCTAGTGAAATTTACAATAAGAATTTTGAAATTTTGTTTTTCCATTTGAATTTCGAAATATTTGCAATAAAATTTGTGTATATTTTGTTTTTCAGTAGGTGAGAGCTACTTTAAAATAAATTACTAAAATTAATTAAAATGCATACAAATTTTTATTGATGGCCTGAAAAAATAATTTGTTAAAAAATAGCAAGCATTATTCATATTTAATGCAAATATGGACTTGTTTTGACAGAACTATGTAAATGAAGGAAATTAGGATTATAGAAGTTGAATTGTGTTTATGAGTTACAACTTTTTTATTTTAAGAACAAGTAGGTATATATGTATAATAACAAAAAAAAGTCTAAAATCAGAATTTATTTTGAAGTCATCTTTAGCCTATCAATTTTATTGGAGATCTTTATACCGTTGAATTAATTTGATTTGATTCTACATTCAGAATATAAATAATTTGATTAAAGTTTTCGACAAATCGTAATCCTTAAAAAAAATTATTTAAATTTAATAAAATCTGTTAAAAAACTATAAATTTATTCAATATTCGATGTCCAGCGTATATAAAAAATTTAGTTTTAAAGCAAATAAATAGCATCAAAATATGTATGTACCTTAAAAATATGTACATAGGTACCACTAAATAAAATAAAAAACAAATGAATTATAATGTATGAGTTGGAACAATTTTTTGGGTCAATGATCTTAAGAAATTTCTAATCTAGAAAAGTTTCTATTTTAAAATTAAGGAAAAATAACACTTTTGTCAATTTACACTAATTGAAATTTTTGATATTCATTGATGAAAACACTGTTTTAATTTCTACTAATACTAGAAATATACTGCATGTAATTGGAATACTGTTATCAATAGACGGTTTCATAAATGATAAATAAATCCGGTAAAAAATAATTCAATTGAGGTCAATAGCTTTGCAACAATGTATTATCAATTTTTTTTTTTTTGTTCATAACAAATATAGCACGATTAAACATGTTAAATAATTTTTTAATATGGATTTAAGAGTAGAATTTTTATGAAACTATAAAATATCCTTGAAATATTCCTTAAATTGAAATTGAACTAAAAATATAAAAAAAATTATTTAATTATTCTGGAATAATATTGATGTTATATAATGATTTAAAACGCGCGCAGCAACTAGAAACACTTGAAATTAAAATAATTTTTTTTGTTATGCTCGTTTTTATTCTTTTTTTTTATTTTGCTCTTGAACCTTTTGTTTTTCATTTTCTAAATTTGAAATGAACCATTTCAATATATATTTAAATTGAAATAGTGACCAATAAATTGTAATTCGTAGATCTTTTACTTTCTCAATTGTTCAATTTATAAATTATTTAACATGACTAAAAAATTTCTCTGAAAATAATAAGTATTTCATAAAGTTTTACATTAAAAAAAATTTTTCTAGAAATATTCATATCAAATTTTAATTTGTAGTATTATGTATGACAACTCCTTTTTTGTTATAGGCAATTTTTATGAATAGAAATTGGTATGATTGTGAAACTATTATTGCTCCTATTTATAAAATTACTCTCGATTCATTCAAATCCTAAAATAAACTTAAAATTGTTTAGATATTTCTTTTCTATGACGTAATTTATATTCAACACCTTTAATATACATACATATCTGGGAAATATCAGTGGCACAAATCAGCCATCTTTTTTTTAAAATTAAAAGTCAAATTATATAGAGACTTTTATATTAAGGAATTTCAGTTTTTTAGACTTAAAATTATAGTTAAAGAATAAAACTTCACTTACCCGGATGCTTCTGTAGAGCCTTTAATGGTTGCGATTCTCCTTAAACCCACAAATTCAATAGAAAATTCTGAAAACACGCCAGAATTAAAATAAACTTCTCGACTTGACAAGAAACAAATTTTCATCTGACTTAAAAAACAAAAAAAAAACTTCTTGTTCATGATTTTTTACGTTAAGTTAAAATGTCAAAAATAGAAAATAAAACAGATGTTTCGTTAATTTTCCAATTAGAAAGTTTACGTGGGATCTTCAATTTAAATATAACCCTTTTTAATAAGTCATTCATGGTTTACAAAACAATGTGGATCTTTTCGAAATAAAACTTTGATTTCAAATAATTTTAAGATTATCAGAACTTGTAAAATCGGATATAATGATGTTACGCAAACTTAGGAAAGTCTGAAAGTTGGAAATATATGGCATAGTTTTATGATGTAAATATAGACTTATTATTAATAAGTGTATGAATGAGTGGAAATAAATAATTGAGATATTTTGTTCTTTACTACCAAACCAATTTGCCAATTGTCTCATAACATTTTATTTTTAATATATGAATGACACAAATTTTTGATTATTAATTACTTCAATAATTTAATTTGATAATTAAAAATGGATTTAAAATCTTTATATACATACAATCAAAAAAATGTATGTAATTATATTATTTTTGGTACAATACATCTTGTACATTTTTCAATCAAACCGACACCGTTAATAATGTTGCAATTTCCCATGGTAATTGTAATTTTTACTGTTAATATTTGACATTGACATTTATGTGAAAATTTGTGTTGAAGTTTGGTCGATTCGATTGTTTGTTTTTTGGAATATGACTGAAATCTTTAGCTCAAAAAATAAAACAAACAGATTGAAGTGGATTAAAAAAGTGGAAACCCACATAAAAAACTAAAATATTGCATGTATTCTAAGCCAATTATAAAATATAAACAATCAGCCATTTTGAAGGTGGCCAAATTTATAAATTGATATAGATTTTTACTTTTAACATTTTCATTTAAGCTGTACATTTTGCTTAAAATAATGCCTACTGTAATAGCACTGGACGTTTCTCTTTCAATGACATGCACCGTATCAGAAATTGATGAAACTACTTACCATAAATTAGCGGTTCAAGGCATTAAAGAGTTTTTAAATTATTTAAGCATTAATTCTAAATTAGAATTTGTTTCACTTGTAATTTTTTCGAACACATGTGAAATAGTTGTAGATTATACTCGTGATTGTAAGTTAATTATTTTACTAATATAAATTTCAAAATAATCTCATATCAATATTGATATTTTTAGATGAATCAATACGACAAGCTTTAAAAAAAGTGGAACAAGTTGATAAGGTAAACTATGAAGAATTATTTCAAGTTGTTGGGAATTCATTGGCATCTAATTGGGGTACACAATGTCTTTCACAAGTTTTAGTATTTACAGATTGTAGTGTTGGTTTTGGAAGTAACTCTTTAAAAAACATTATTCAAAATATTTCCACACAAAATATTGATGTAATTTATCCACACTTAAAATATTTACAATCGAATCGAGTTCATTTTATTTGTATTGGAAGTCCAAAAAATTGGAATTTTAGTTATGCAATACAAACTTATCAGCAATTTTTAACTGTAAGCGGAATAAAAGGACATTGTTATAAAGTAAAATCCACAGAGGCTCCTGGTGGATTGATGGAGGTGAATAGAAATAATATTTTAGAATTAATCGAACGTCTTTGTGAAGCGAATTATAAACCATTTGAAGGTGTTTTAAAATGTGGTGGTTATTTTAGACTTGAATGTCCAATTATTCTATGGCCTTCTCCTCAACCATACAAGCATCCAGTAAAACAAACTACAATGCGTATTAGTAGAAGAATTGAAGTTTGTGGTTATATAAACGTTTCTGATGTTGGTTCTCCAGTTTCACTTTCAAGACATTTGATTCTACCGAAACCAGATTTAAATGATCGAAATAAGAAAGATAAAAAAACTGAACCTCCGGCAAATGAATTTGAAAAGTTGGAAAATGAAATAAGAGCATTCTACACAAAAGGTGATGGTAACAATTCAGAAGATGAGGAACCTAAACATTCTCAATCAGATTCATATAAAGAGAATGCAGTTGTTTTATTGCATGGTGCTTTAAAATTTGATAATAAATCAGCTCTTGTACTATTAAACGATAATTGGTATGGTTTTATCTATTCTTATGCTGATACCAAGAAGAAATGTAATTTGATGTTGAGTGTATTACCACCGGGAAATAAGGTTGTACCATGGTTAGGAGATTTTCGTTGTTTAACTTTGGCTGATGAAGTTTTACCTGGAGAAAATCCATCATTTCCAGTTAAATCAGAAAAAAGAAGTTATTCTCAAAATATTGTTGTATGGATAAAAACTTCCGCATTAAATTCTGATCTTCAGAAAGTTCTTAGACATGCAAAAAAATTACCCGAAAAAACACCACATTTTTATAAAGAATTAAATAGAATAAGAAGAGCAGCTCTTTCACTAGGCTTTATAGAATTATTAGATGCTTTGGCTATCATTTTTGAAAAAGAAATTTCAAATTTACCACAAGGTGCAAGTCCAGATTGTGCATTACAGTTAAAACATGCAGCTGAACAATTAAAAAAGAATCGTGATTTCAAAGGAACAATAACAGCATTACCAACAAAATATAACCAATAGTAATGCATGATAAATACGTAATTATAGGTCTTTTTTTTTGTAACTAATTTTACATTTATTTCTAGGAAAAATATATAAACTTTTTATATAAAAAATGAATTAATTTGTTTTATATTATACATGTATACTTGATTAAATCAAATCAAGGAAGATTTATTTCTGTGTCAAGCCGCTTAAATTAAATGACTTAGAAGAATTTTTATGTTAAAACTCTTTGAGTTGTATTCACTTCTTTAAATATATTCGTTCCAATATCAGTTCTTACTCTTCTAAATAGTAGAACATGAGGTTCTGGAGCGTGAAACATATAGTGAATCCATCCTGGACTAAAAATATAAATAGCTTGTGAAATTATTTTTGGTTAAAAATTTTTTCAAAAAATAAATACCTTTGTTGCACACCAAGATTTCTCCATTCAGTTTCTGTCATTAAATGAGATTTAGCTACATTTCTAGCTATATCTGGTGGTAGAATTACATGTCTAAAATGATAATTAAATAAAATAATAGTATAGCGTCATTTAATATTACATTATGCTTACAAATCCATATTTGTACAATTTTCAGACATACCTGTATTCATAATGAGCATCAAAATATTTTTCGGAATACTGTATTTGATCTGCTGGCATTTTAATTAGATTTAATTTAATTATATGTACAGAATTTGAATTTATATAGTTTTCAATATTTCCCTTTTACACAAAATAATAGTAACAAGTCCCAAAATAATAAACAAAATTTTCTAATCTTGAGTATTTCTAGTACAGATCAACCAAAGAATGTTGAAATAGCAATTAAATTTTATTTGACAATTAAATGACAGTTGATGAAATTTATAAATTTGAAAAAATCGTTTATTTTATTAAGAACATCACACACTGCAGAGTTTTAAATGTAAAATTTTTGTAAATTAGGATGATGTTACTCAATTAAGTATAAACGAAATTATATAATTACAAAAATATATATAGTACAAAAATATATATCATATATCATACATTATATAGTTTCTAATTATAATTAAAAAAATATTCTAACGACCAATGCTTTTATTTTTTTTTTTAAAAACAAGACTCTTTCGACTTTTAAAGACAGATATCAAACAAAAATTTTACAATTTCATAAATTCCTTTCAATTTTAATCAAATTCAAACATTTTTATATAAAAACAAAAGTGAATACTTCTATTTAAAAACAAGATTTATAAGAGACATTATTATATACTATCTACTTTCCGACTTAGAAGACTATACTATTAAGAAAAAAGCAACGTACAGTAATTTAACATTACGTATATATATTTTTTGACAATTGATATAGGTACACTGTACAGAAAATTTTGCAGCAAGTTGACACAGCTGACAAGTAATATTTTAAATATAAGGTGACATTTCTTCCACATTTAGGTTTTTCATAAATTTTTCGTCAGTTTGGGTAAAAAATGAATGTAAACGTGGTTATATGAAATTCTGATGTCAAAAATAATAAAATAAGAAATGAAAGCAAATATTTAGCCATAGATGTCACTTTACTTTTTTTTGACGTTTAGTAACAGTTTGGAATTTAAATTTCACTTTTCAATTGTTCCCATAATTTTTTTTTTTTTTAAATATTTCAAAACATTTTTAATAAATAACGGTTACGCGCAGAATCTATCAATGTCATAACTTTATTTAACTGAAGAAAAAGATAAAGAAAAGATAATAATAAAAAACTAAAATAAATTTCTAAGAACAAGAATAAGAATAATGGAGAGAATTGTAACTTTATTACAATTATTCATAATAATCAAATCGAATTTAAATTTTCCAAAAAATTTATTGTTGGGGTTTCAAGCGCTTTCATATATCGCTAAGGAAACAAAACATTACCACCAATCAGGTTAAACTACTCGCTTCATAATAAAGAATTAAAAAAAATAATAAAAAAAAAATTAATTCTAATTTATATACATATAATATACATATATTTGTTAAAATATTATATGTCAGAGAAAATCAGAATTACAAATAATTAAATAGAAAAAAATTCAATTAATTAGAATATAACTAAATTTAAATATTTCTTTTTTAATTTATAATTAAAAATTTATATTAAAATTGTTTTAATAAAGAAATTAAATCATATGTAAAAAGTACTTAAAAACAAAAAAAAAAACAATACAAAACAAATAAAAATAATTTAAAATTAAAAATTAAAAATGAATTCCAGTTTAGCATTTGAGATATTAATGTATTTAAATTCATTTTATTTTGGAATGTTTACAATATGCGAATTAAGTATTTGTGTTTTAAAGGCAATTAACTTGAATTATGATCCAACAATTTTATTAAAAGATTCTTGCGGTTTAGTATTATTATGTATAATTGAAGGTAAGTAGAAATTTTAAGTACATAATTTATATATTATATATATATATATATATATAAGTAAATAAATAATTAAATAAAAGATGTATAGAAAATTCTTTCATTTTTCCTTAATTATATACAAATGATATACCTACATTGCATATATATATTATATATATATATATAGTTAATATAAATAAATAAATACACATTTGTTTTTGTTTTTCTTACAGCTATTAGGATAGTATTAGGACGAAAAGGAAGTATAAGTGATCGAGGTAAGTTTTTATAAATATTTAGTATTATTTTTAATATTTAATTTAAATTAAATTTTTAAAATTATTTTAAATTACTTATACACGTACATACTTAGATACATATATCATATTATTTCTTTTAATTGTAAATTATAATCATTAATATTATAATATATACACATATATTGATTAAATTTGAAATTTCAAAAAATAACATTTTTTAATAATGGCAAAAACAAAACCAAAAAAAAAACATAAAAGGAATAAACAGAAAAACAATCAACATTTTAAATTTTAGGTCAAGTTGATATAAAATTATGGGAAAGTTTCTAAAGCAAGGTATATATATATAGATAGATAGGTTTTATATCGTGAGACTAATGTGATAAAAGAAACATAATATTTTATTTCTATATGTGCATATCCAGACATACATATTATATTCAAATCAATTATTTCGGTTTCATTTGATATTAAAAAATTATAAAATCCCATTTTAGAGGTTTCTTTTTAATTCTTGTGTTTTTTTCACCTACTTTAATTCGAATTTATATGTTTTCCTATAAGCAAAAACTTATACAAAAATACACTGTCCTCGACATTTAAACATCAATTAAAAATAGTTTAAAATTGTCGTTTTAAGGGAAATATATAAGCTTAAGTTCGTATAAGCAAATTTGTAAGTAGTAGAAAATATCAACATTAAAAGAAATTCAAAATTGCCGTTGTAAGAGGAAAAAATTTTATTTGCATGTTATTAGTTTTGGGTCACTAAATTTATATTGTATTGTTATGACCAAAATATCGAAAACAATTTAATCTAAATTTTGAAGAAGGAACAACTGAAATTAATACTACATATAACTTTACGTGTTAATTATTCAAAATGTTTTTTTTTTTTTTAATAAAAATTAATGGTTTGTTTTCAGTCTAGCTCCAAATTTAATGAATTTGAATAATATGGAAAATTACATTATATAGTTTATTCTACATTATATAGTTATATCCAAAATTCTGATTATAAATATAGATTCACATATGATTTTAGAATATTAACTATACTCACATTGTTAGGTTTAGATCATAGTGAAATATATGATTAAATATTTAGATAGTGAGTTATATAATGGCTTAAAAAATGCAATTGTATTACATTACAACACATAGTTTTCTATGTTAATTAATTTCATAAAGAGATAGATTAGATTAGACTAGATTATTAAGTTGAGGTTTGATCCTATAATTCCAATATCATTACTGCCATTATACATATTGTAATTGATACATCTTTCATATTTCAATGAAACCAAAAACACTTTTTAATTACATAGTTAAATAGAAGTTCTTCTATGTTGAATAAAACCGCGAGTTTATGAAGAAGTAATTTTTTGTTTACTATTTTACAAAATTAATACAAAAAAAAATGTTCAAATGGTATTGTGATATTGTCAATATCATACACAAAACCATATTGAACTAAAATTATGTAATAACAAATCTTACTTTATTAAATTCTATCTAAACAATAAAAAAATAGAGTAAAACAAAATAAATATAATGAAGAAGTTATTACATAAATTAAAATTGAAAATTAATCAAATAATCTTAATGTTTGCAATTGAATTTAAACTGATGATTTTTATTTGGGTTTTTAAGTAGAAATTAATTAATTATCAATCTTATATAAGTTAAACTAATTTGATTATGAGTATACTTCTAACAAATCTATCATTCCGATCCGACATTCTTTACACCTACGTCATTATATGCATCTCTACATTACGTTACGTTTACAAGAATATTAAATTTTGATATTTTATATAATTTGAATTGCACGTAACTAATAACTGTCGAAAATTGAGTCTAATGGACCAATCATAATGACATATGATATTATATATATTCGATATATGTATAGAAAATAATGGAGCTGTCAATTATCAAGATAAGAAAATTCGCGAAATTTCCGTTAAGTATAAATTAATATAATCAATCTGTTCCGATCCGATTCAAACAAATATCAAATTTGCTCTCATGGCTCTACTAATCTCAATTTTTTCGAAAAGCATAACCTAAATTTACCTTTAAAGAGCAGAAGGAAACTTTATTACTTACAAAATTGATTTTCATGTCCAAAACGAAACAATATTTTCTTATTTTTGTTTAAATGTCATTATGCCCTTCTTGTGATGTGATGGGTCAAATTATGTCTTATGTCAATCTAAGTTTCTATATTAGATTTATTTAGAAATTTTACATTTATTTATATTGTGCATTTCTATGTTATTATCGTTGACTAATGTAAAAGAAGGATATGATGTATATGTACAAAACTTTTTTCATATTTAATTTAAAATAATTCAACACAAATTTTATTTTAATTTATATTTTTTTCCTCAATAATAATATCACAATTTCACAAAACAAAAGAAAAAAAAAATGAATTAATTTGTATCACAATATGACACATTTACAAAAACAAAAAAAATCTAAATTATATTTTATGTTTTTTATTTTTTTTTTTCAAATTTATTATAATGCAATATACATATAGATATTATTGAGAATTTTTTTAGCTAAATATTTTGCACGTTTGCTATTCCTTTTTTTTTCTCTTTCTTTTCTTGTATTTACAGATAGTTGGACAGGAAATCAAAGAGCGTCATTTAGTTCGACTTCCGGCCGACCAGGTCGTTTATTTTATACATGCATATATATATATATATTTTGTTTTTTTATTGTATATATAACTATATTTATTTATTATTTTCTAATTAACTTTAATTAATTAATTTTTGGTTTTCTCTTTTTCATTGAGTTCTTTTATTCTATAATTACCACTAATTATTTACCACAATCTAATAATTTCACATTATTTATTTAATTAAATTTATAATAGAATTTGGGTCCAATTTGCTTGCACTTTTAAATTTAACACAGTATTAAAATTCAAATTTTTAACAGTTTTAAATTGTACAGGTAAAATGAAAATGGTTTAAGTCTAAATTCTAAAAGATTTAATTTATCTTATATAAACATTTTTTTTATCTTTAAAATATATTTTCTAATTTAATTTTAATTTATTATTAATTTTAACGTGGAATTATTTTCAATAAAAAATGGACGAAGCATTATTATATAGTTTGTTTGTGTGTAGAGATCAACAAGAGATAAATTTGTCAACATATAAAGAAATAAAAAAAATGAATAATAGTTTTAAAGTTTAAAAATTTATTATAAAACAAACGATATAAAGGATAAATCAGAAGAAATACCAATGCCACTGTCAACTAAATATGCTATAAGAGTACAAAACATTTTTTTCAAAGATATTTTCAAAGTCGAACGCAAAAACTTACAAACTCAAATGTAATAAACAACACCTCTATACTTTCTAGGCCGGCCTCTGAGAGAATAACTTTAAAAATGGGACATTATTTTCATATAAATTTTGTCTTTTGTATAGGTGCCTTATTTTACTATATATGAAAAATCTTTGATGGGGTTTGTATTAAATTTTACGGAATATTCTTGTTTGTTGTTTTGTATCAAATTTGTGTTTTTCTCAAATTTTATTTTGATCAAAAAATGCATACGCAAAACAAAAACGAAAGGGTAATTCGTTAAATTTCGGAAAAATTTTCGTGTGACTCAGCTAGAAAGTATAGAGGCATATTAGTTGGGTACATTAATTGTATTAAAATCAAGCTTACTCATATATGTACTAAAATAACTTGTTGCTTACTTTTATAAGTTGATGATCTTTAAAAAATCAAAAATAAAACCTTAAAATATCGTTTTCCATGTTATCGAAATAATTTTACGTTTATTTCGGACCATAGTGGAATATTTGGGGTTTATTGTTTTTCTCCTAAAACTTAATAAAAGTTTGAACAAATTAAAGTCATCTCATACAGACCAATTATTGTACTCCATAATATATTATTTAAAGTAAGACGAAAATATAAGACTAAATCATCAACTCGGTTTTCTAAAAAACAAAAATAAAAACTTTCAACAACATAATTTTAATGTTGATATATTTGTATTTGTTTTAATTTTAATTAGATATATTTGTACTAAATTATATTTGTAGTTATATTGTAAATAAAAAAACAATTGTTAAGTTCAAATTAAACAATTGTTAAGTTCAAATTTTAAGTTAAATTAACATTAAAAAAATATTCAATTAAATAATCAAAACTGTTCAAGGGAGTTTTAACAAGCATTTGACCAGCTGTAGCACAAGGTTCAAATTTGTGAATACAAACTAAAAATACCTATACATAATTATTCAATTATATAAAAAAGAAAATAAGAATTTGATCTCAAAATAATATACTTTAAAAAAAGTTAATGCGTTGTCAACTACCACAAAAAGTACAAATCTATCAAATTTATAAAATCAGGATTTTCTTGAAGAGCCTTGAGGCCCTAGGGTGAGCTTGATATCTGATTTATATGGCTAGCTACTACAAACAACTGAAAGTATAATAAAATAAATATATTTGTCGACGCCTCTATATTTAAAAAGCCCCGAAACTAATTTTTGCCTCGTTAAAAAAAGATTTTATTTGTATGGAAAAGCGAAGATTTACGAAAATTTTCCATATAAATAAAATCTTTTTTTAACGAAGCAAAAATTAGTTTCGGGGCTTTGTAAATATAGATGGCGTTTGTAGTATAAATTGACCGAAATGGAATAAATTTCACTAACAAAATTATAAAGCACATTTACATATTTACAATGCCCAATACTTTTATAAATACAAATTCATCTCCCTATGTGGCAGCAATAAAAATTGTCATCGCTGATAATATTGCGAACGTTAAATCCATTTTAACTTGTAACAGGATACAAAAAAAAATAAATATATTTTTATACATTATTTCAAAAATTAAAATTATATGACTTAAACCAATTTCATACCTACTGGGCATAATTATTAATATTAGATAGAGTGATAATAATTTTTCTTAATTTTGCAGTTTTTGGCAATAGTTATTTACCAAAAAAAAAACAAATTTCATCATTTTATTACACTTAAAACACACAATTTTTTATCACAATTTAAATATTGAACTTTAAAAGCATTTAACCATTAACAGAGTGTTCTCAGATCAATAATTTAATTACATAAGATATAGATTACAAATCATTTGGACCTAATAATTCGAAAAATATTTTTCATTTATTTAAAATTTTTATTTTTTTTGTTATTGTTTAAAAACAAAAAAATAAATTTATATAAATAACATTTTTTAAAATAAATTTCAGGATGGCAAGTAGTTTGTTCTGTGATCCTTACATTCCCTTGCACTGCAGGTGTGGTTTATTTCTTATTTTTTCAAGCGTGAGTATGTTTAAATTTTAAATATAATAAAAAGGAATAAAAATAACAAAAACAAAAACAAAAACCATTAGGAAAATAAATTCATAAGTTAATAATTTGCCATACAAATTCTTGAAAAAAAACCAGATGCATCGGTGTCTAGCCATGTACTGCTACTTTGGGTAAAAGATTTTTGTATTTTAAAATTTGGTACCATGTAACGTGAAAATAGCAATGGTGATTGGTGAATTGATGCAATTATCAGTAGGTAGCGATAATATAACTTTGGTAATATGTGTATACCACTTACCACTATTTCACTTCACGTCATTTGTTTTTGATTTTTGTATCGCATATCAAATTTGCAAACGAAATGCAATTTGAATTTTTTACACGGTTGTTTGTTTCAAAAATTTCAAAAGATTAATTTCATTTTTCGAAAAAAAGATGGCAATCGCGAAAGTTTCTTGATAGCGTAAGAGTTGAACCCACTATAAAGCAAACCTATCGTTTTTCCGGTACAACCAATCTACGGTTAGATCGACTAATGACATTTTTTCGTAAGAAAATTATTATAGTAACAGTTTCCGTGGAGGATTGCTATCAACATAATAATTTCCGTGTAGGAACCTTAGTTATATTTTCCGGGAAATAATCATATTAACAGTAGTTTCAAATTGCAATGGCAAATTGTGTATGCTTCTTATAAAATTCTGTCTAAAACAATAACATAAAGAGGAGCGAATATAGAATACATCATTTTTTGATTTCTGTGTATACATCAACAAAGCTTTTTATAACTTCATATAATTTTTCCATAATTTTCAATAATAATAAACATTAATTTCTAATCTTTTAATTTTATTCATGTCCATTCCTTTCAGTTTTTATAGAAAAATTTAATGACCAGGCTGTTATGTATAAATATATTACTTTCCCCGTAGACAGACAAGATTAAATTTCATAAAACTTCCAAAGAATTATGAGAATTATAGATGAAGGCTTTGGGCGTATAGACAGTTGATTACTGTTTGCATGCAATACGACTGACATTTGCCAATACTGATAACTCTTTAGAATCTGCGAAGGTCTTATACGAAAAAATCAAGCATATTCTCTAAGACTGGGGGTTTTGTTTGGCGAAAACTCACAGACAGCCTAAGATACATCTCAAATTTTCCTTTTTATAATATCCAAAGGTTTGTCATAGTTACGATCTGCTAGGGGAGGCAATTCTTCAGTTCATTCAGTTGTAATAAATCGTTATGAGATTGCATGTGACTTACTGCCGTGGTGGCAAAGTGTTGCTATTATACTGCCATCTCTTTTTAAGCTAATTAACCAACTATTGTTCATCCGCAATGATAACGACAATGTCATCAGTTGCTGTTATATGACAGTTACATGAATACCCAACATCAATCATTCTAAAAAAAAAAATATATTTATTTAATAAAATTTATTTATCTATGTGGTAATTAAAAAAATATGTAATTGTCAAATTTCAAAGCTTGTTAAATTTTACTATGTAGCAGTCAAAACATACCAGACAAGATTCTGACAAGATTCTTTTCATAAAGCTATAAAACTTTTTAATATTGGCACCAACAAGATCAATCAGTGCAGTAAGTCAGGAAATAGGTTTCAAGACAGCTTTTTCTTTTAGAAAATAGAGTGTGGGACAGTTGTAGAGAAAATTAAAAATAATTTCCTCTAATAGGCTATGCATATCATTTGAGGAAAGTTGAACCCTTCAAGACATGCTTGACAACAAGACTGATGCCTTTTCATGTTTTATTGAGATTTTAAAATATGTTGACTATATTGAAATTAAAATTTTAAAATGCTTCATATACAGGGTGGTCCGGTTTAGAGCAAAAAGTTTTTAAGCGGTGATTCTTTGCAGTATTTTAGGAAAAAAATTGTTCTAGAAGAGGGGTCTATCTTTAAATTTACCTGGGCTACAGAGGTTTAAAGAAAATCGGATTAGAAAAATTATGTCTAAAGAGTATCCACTACAGCTCAGAAGAAATTGAAACTAGAGCAACATCTTCTTCATAGTTTTTTTTTAGAATTAATACACCTAATTAACGGTATATGTTGAATGAGTATCAGATTTACCGTTTTTTGAATAATAACTGCATAAACTTAAAATTTTGCTTTTAAAAACTGAAAATTTTGTAAAAAACGTTGGTTATCTCAAAAAAATTCGCTAATTTTTTTTTTTTTTTATTTTGTCGATGCGCTGCATCATCCCCTACAACTTTTTCATACACAACTTTCATATCAGACTTGCCGTTTTTCAGTAAAGTCATATTTAATATTTGGGTAACCCATGTTTTAGTAAGAAAAATAATAACTGAGAGTTGAATATTGTAACAATTTTATTTTTTAGTCAAAATTAGTTAAAATTACTGAAATTAGTTAGGGTTAATGACATTCTATATGAACATGAAAAACGGCAAGTCTGATATGAAAGTTGTGTATGAAAAAGTTGTAGGGGGTGTTGTAGCGCATCAACACAATAAAAAAAAAAAAAAAAATTAGCGAATTTTTTCGAGATAACCAACGTTTTTTACAAAATTTTCAGTTTTTAAAAGCAAAATTTTAAGTTTGTTAATTTTCAGTTATTATTCAAAAACGGTAAGTCTGATACTCATTCAACATATACCGTTAATTAGGTGTATTAATTCTAAAAAAAAACTATGGGATATTACAGGGTGTTTTTTACATCATTGCAGTACTTTATATGCCATTGTATAATTATACCCCCTTCATTAGTTTATTATCTATCTATTTATTTATCTATCTATCTATCTATAGTATAGAGATAAACTCTCATATCGAAATGGGGTTAATACTTTAACAACAATCAACTAGATATGGGACCCGCTTTTTAGCAGCATTTTTTTTTTATTTTTTTAATAACGGTATATTTTCGATTTTTCAAATATGATTACGTTTTTCAAATCAATTCAAATTTCAAATTTACGAAAACCAATCTTTATTTTAAGGCAACGTAATATACGATGATAACCAATACTGGTTTTGGTATGCCTACAAAGAAATTATTTATGAATTGGTATATTTCAAAGTGTACTGATGAGAGAAACAATCTGAATATGTACATTGTAATTAAATTTAATTTAATATAATTATTGTACGTGTACGCTTTCGATGTTAATATACAAATAAAATATGTGGCTCTTTTTTCCATTAGAGATGTGGATTCATAATAAGTAAATTAAAAACAAAAAAAAAAAAATGTTAAAATAAAAAATAATTCAATTTGATTTTTTTTTTTTATATTTATAGGCACATTCTAAAACTCGAATTAATTTTATGTTCCTTAATGTTGGGAATGCAAATATCGGAAATAATAGCAGCTTTCGGATTTATTATTGGATTATGTCGACCTGAGTCATATACCTAGCATTGGCTAAAACAGGCCATTCAATTTTTATTGAATTTGGCAAAACGTCATGCAAAATATATTCCAAAATATTAACACGTCACATCATTTTTATCTTACAATCATGTACCAAAAATAATATTTTTGTGAAAAATTCTTCAAAATATTTCTTCAAACACAAAACAAAAACAGATGCGTATACACATTAATGTATGTATGTTTGTGTACTATATAATATATTATATATATATATTTATATATATTATGAGTAAATGCGAAGCTTATCAATGAAGAATTAATAAAATAAAAATTTCCTTCCGTTTCAAAAGAAAAATTTCAAAAATATAATTAAAAAAAAACAAACAAACAAATATTTAAGAAGTCAATGAATTCTTTTGAAATAAAATTGAAATAATAAAAACAATAACAATAAAAATAAGGAAAATTTTTAAGATGCAAGTAAATGGTGAGTAAATTATTTGAAAGTTTTTTTAAATATATTATTCATAATTTTGATTTTAATTTTGATTTTTATTTTTTTTTTTTTTTGAAAAATTATTAATTTTCAATAATTGCAAAATTAAATTTATTGTTTATATTGAAATATTAATGGACGTTTTACATATATATATGTATACATTTATTATTTAAAATTTTATATTACATAACATAACAAAAATTGTAAAATAAAATCTTGAATATTCGTTCGGTTGGTTTGTTGCCAGCGTATATTTTCTATTGTATTCGAGACTTATTTTTTATTTGGGGGTTTATAAACATTAATGGTTGATATGCTTGAAACTGGGGGAAAAAAGGAAAATCATATAATAGGAGAACGATTACAAACGAAGATTTGGATTTATGCAGATTCAATTGTTGATGTTTGGAAAACCCGTACCATGGATTAAGGTTCTACATTCACGATGTTCTGGTTATAAACAAATTTTCATAACCTTTTGCCATCTTCTTACTGATTCGGCTTCCCTTAAATGTTCTTGGAATCTCACCATAATTAGCCGTTTTGATTGTCTCATATATACTTTTGAACAGTTGTGGCATGAGCATGTATGCCATAACCTTTTTTGCTAATCCAAAGATACTGCTCATTTTATGACTTCTGCTAGTTGTTACTAGTTTCAGGTTGTGTTTCTTGAACATTTTCTTTAACTTATCGATGAATGTGTTACACAAATCCTTCTAAGTTTTTACGCATTCTTATTTTGTTGGAACAATTTCGTCATGTTATTGTGTTCGATATACGATGCAGTTTCTTCCTTATCATTAGGTCTATAATTTCTTCATTATATCCATTTGCCCTAGCCGTATAGCTTTATGTAGTGACTTTCTTTTTCAAGCCTTTAACCTTTGATAATGTCATAGTTACCAATCTGTTGACTATCGTGTGGTATGCTGCCATTTTTTGTCCATGTGGATGATTTGACTCAGTGGGGATGGTTCGTTGGGTAGTATTATATTTTCTGTATGGATATCAAACTTCTATATGGTTCCATCTTTATGTATTATTTTTATATCAAGAAACGGTATTTGCTTGTTTTTTTCCCTCTCCATAGTGAATTTTATGTTTCCATGTATTTTGTTGATTTAATCTAATATAATTTCTATTTGATACTACAGCGATGATATCATCTACGTACCGCATACAAATTCTCTCTCCCTCTATTCTGTCTTCAATATGACTCATGAATATTTCACTTAAAACTGGCGAAATTGGGTTACCCATGGCACTAACAATATTCCAGCAAGATTCATTATATACTTTTGTTTTTTATCTTATAATAGTTCTAGATCTATAGATGCTCAACATCCATCACTAGTTTTAGTTTAAACTTTTTAATTTTAAATGAAACCTATATAGGTATTATAATTTCAGAAAGAGTATATAAGTGTAATCTCTCCTGTCTATAAAACAATTGATATTTGAAAAATTGCTGATAGATGCTAGCAGTTGTATGGCATCAACATGAACCAATTCAAATTTTCAAAATCAGTAACAGTTGAATCTTTTTATTTGTGAAAGAGTATATAAGTGTAAATTTTCATGTCTGTAAAAAAATTGGTTTTTGAAATATCCCAGAGACGTGCTAGGAATTGTACGGCAGTAACCCGAACCTGTTATTTGATAGCTTTGTAAAGTACCGTGTCCGGTTCCTTTTTTGATCATGAGTAACTGTGCAAAATATAAGAACTCTATCTTTAAATTTTTTAAATAAAATTATTTTTTTTCTCTTTGCATTTGGTTAAAATATTATTTCAAATACAAATTCCAACCTACCCACCAAGTAAACCTATAAATAAATAAACAAATAGACACTGGTAAGTTAGTATAAAAGTATATATGTAAAATAGTAGTGAAGTTTCTCTGCTTGTTTAAGCAAAAGCTTCTTAATTAGTGCGTGGCGAAGAGAGAAATTAGTTTCGAAACAAGTTTTTAAACAGATTTAATCGTGTATGAGACCCTATTAGACAAACCACAAAACCACAAATAGACATACCACAAAAATATTTTTTTTTTAATTTTTTTTTAACAGTTATTTAAATTTTTTATTGGACAAGTTGTCGAACGTATTGCGTATGTATTGTATTGCATTTGGTTCGCTAATCATGATCGCATGGCAGCGAATTTGCCTACTTATAGGTATTCGATTTGCGAATCATGATAAAGGCATAAATAAAAAATATTAACTAATATTTTAAAATTTCATACATTTTATATAGAAAAAATAATGGGTTACAATAATGGGCTATAATTCTGTTCGGCCAGAATGAAAAAAAATTGGAAAAAACGATATTTTAATTCGACCTCGTTATAAATTATTTTAACTTATAAAATATTTTAACTTAACGAAAATACAAGAATCCAAACGTAACCACGAATCCTGCAGGTAATATCAAATATTTGGTTTTGACAAATTTTATCAAATATTAATAAAATAAAAAAATAAAGTTAACAAACGAATAAAATATAATAGCACAAATAAATAAATAATTTATAAATAATAACTTATGTTATTTATTTATTTGTGATAATAGCTATGTACATAAATTTCAAAGAAATTTTTGCTATTGTTTTGAAACATCAAAATTCTGTTTGTTAGTGTTTTCTAATCTAAATATTTAAACTATTAAAATTCTCGTAAAAAAAACCGTTTGCACACCTTTTTATTTCAAAACAATAATTTTTGTTAATTTAACTCAATTCTCTCAATTTGAAAATTTCTCTGCCTAAAGAAATTTTATTATTAAATTTTATACAATTTAATTACATTTTTTACTGTTAATTTTTCATTATTTCAATTATTATAGCTTACAAAAAAAAAAGACTTAATTTAACTGTTAGAATAATACAGAATTTTTGAAACTAACTATACATAGTAAAAACATTAATTTGCTAAACTGGACAAAATCATCGCGTAAAAAAATACGGTATCCCATTGTGTTGCTAAAAAAAGATGCCATGTGGTATTCCTATGCTGCCATGACTATGATAAGAGTAAACATAGAACGAAAATATTTAAAAGAAAACTAAAAAAAAAAAAAAGTAAAATCAATATCGAAAGTATTTAAAAAAAAATTATTAATTTTTGTTTATACTTCAGAAGCCTACATTCAATTTTAAAACCATCATGTCAATTATTGGTATGTTGATATAATAAAAAAAAAAACAAAAAAAAAAATCAAAATTAATTTAGTTTTGCATTAGTAAATTTAAAATTTGCTATAATATAGTATCAATTAGTAATTTCGAACTTCTTAATAAATCAAAATTAAAACATTTTATTTTTCTTTAAAAAAAAAAACAAAAAAAATAATTATTTATAGCACTATTATGTATCAAGTGGCAATAACGCATAATCGCTAAAGTCAATTTTTGCAACTATTTTGCGCTATAGTAATTTGATAATTTTGATAAAAAATGTTTCCAGTATTTGCGCTATTTTAGCAAAACTATCTATCATACTTAAATTTAATTAGATATATGACAGGATAAAATTTCCTAAAGAATTATAATATTTATCAAAACCAATAGCCTGGGCTGGGCCATCTATTGTTTAAATATTGATCATTATTTCGAAAATGTAATTAATATAATAATAATTATTATTTATTTATTTATTTTTATCACAAAAATAGCATTTTCTCATATTATAGATGATATTATTGTTAGTTGTCTGTTGTGTGTAATTTACAATTCCGTGCTTTAAAATTAAGAATTTAAAGGAAAAAATCAATTATTATTAATCTTAATTGAATATGTAATTAATAAAATGTATGGTTTAGAAGCAATTACTGTAATTCTGCACGCAGTGCGTTTGATGCTACAGATATCTTATATTTCTAATTTTTTAATTGGCAGAGTTACCAATACAAAAGATTGTAAAAATTGTCATTTTATAACTGATCTCAAAAAATAATGACTGACAAACGTCATAAATGTGTTATTTATTTATTATTGTAGATACAATATACTTGTTATTTTAGTATATTAATTCAATATGTGCATATTTTGTATATTTACATCTGTGATTTTGTCCTTGTTTACATTAATAAATTATTATATACAAATAATTAAATATTACATTTACATTCAAAATGTTGTGTAATTTTATTAGTGTAGATTAATTATTTTGAAATAAAATAAATTTTTATGTATAGTAAATGCTTAAAAATAACTTGTTTATTTTTATTATTGTTGCGAGAAAAGTCCATGCATTTCTCTTTCGTTTTTTGTGAAAATTTCTCTAGTTCATACTCTAGCTAGATTTTCTTACTTTTTTGTTGCAATATTCGTCATAAGTTTTTAAAATATTTGAATATGACACATATGCACAACAAACCAGCAGTAATTAATTCATATAATCAAAATTTTGTTACGATCATGATAATAACAATTTAATACAATATAAACAAATTGTATTTAATTCGTGGCAATTATCTACATTATTTCAAAACAAAACAGTTTTTGACAGATACAATATACACATCATGTGTCTGGTACGCAGTTATGTCGAAAACACAATCACGACGAATGACGAATTTTTCGCTTTCAAATACATGAGATTATATGTAAATTGTGACGAATGACGAATGACCAAAATTTCGCGTTCAAAAAATAGATCTATTTCTATTTTACTCGTCGACGAATGCGAATGATATTCATTGATACCAACATAAATTGGTCAAAATGGTTTTAATAAATATTTTTAAAATTCAAATTCAAATAAAAATTTTTTTAAATTTATTATTTTTAAAAATTTTCCTCCATTTTTTTTATAAACAAATTTTGAAATTTCAAAACACAAAAATTTGTTCGTCACGAATATTCGTCGTGATTGTGTCTCTAACGGCGAATTTTGGTCATTCGTCATTCGTCGTGATTGTGTTTTCAACATTATGCATGAGAATTCTTTACATGTTTCTCCCCCATCAAATTGAGTTTTCTATGTTGGCAGCACTGTAAATAAAATATCTAGCTGTCAATAAGTATGTGTTTTCAAAGTGTCAAAGACTCAAAGGATTGAGTTTTATTTAACAAAAATTATTGTTTTGAAATAAAAAGTTTATTTAGTAGATCTAGAACAGAATCGGACAAAACAGTTTTAAACAATGACAATTAACTGTCAAACACTTTATAACCACTTAGAACAGACAAATCTACTCTTTTTGATCTTTTTTGTTCAACTTTTTTGTTCAAATTTTTGTTTAGTCTCAAATTTCTTTGTTTAATTGTAAAAATTTAAAAGAAAAAGAAACAACAAAAAAGTTATCCAAAACTATTCATTTTCAACAACAGTTCAATTTAGAACTGTTTTGAACAATCTAATAATGAACACAGAACAGAACACTTTTGAACAAAAAAAACAAAAAAACGGAGACTAATGAACACACGTTTTGGAACGTTCTAGAACAGTTTACTGAACACAACTAATCTTGCTATTGTAAGTCAAAGGGTGTACGAAAGTTCGAATTTATTGTTAATTCGGAACTTTTGCAAAGCTTCACCTTCTGTTATGGATCTTTTTGACGAATTTTTCATCAACATTTGTACGTTCATATAAAATTCAGCTTAAATAGTAATTCAAACCGCAAAAACAATGAACAGCTAATAATTTATTTATAGATTGGGTGTTTATCCAGTAAGAAGTTGATAGAAGATTTTCTTCTCTAAATATAGAATTTTTTTCATCCATTTAGATATAGGCACAATTGCTGCAAATAAGTAGAGAAAAATTCCATCTCATACCATTCACAAGGCATCATTATATATTATGTACCTAAAAAGTTACTATTTGGTGCACATTATTATCAGGTGACTTGAGGGCGATTGAGGGCGTTATAAGATCAATGACAACCAATCATTTTTGGTACAAAATCAAAAGATATTGAATATAATCTGCCATGGAAAATTACCAGATGTAGGCATTATCCGCTAGAATGAAATATAAAAGCATGCTAATAAAATATAAAAAAATCTAATAAAAGCACGAAAGTTGAAAAGTGTGTACATATATAAATAGTTTCAATGCGAATTTGTACTTATCTCATTTTTCACTATAATTGACTTTGACGGTTATGTCTTATTACCACTGATATTGACAATAAAATAAAACAAATTATGAAAATGGTTCTTCGTTTAAAATATTTAAATGTATTTACTTCTACTTTTTCTAAACTCTCTTCCCTTGTGAATTATGTGAACTATTCGAGGCTATTTCTTTCTGAGCGTTTTTGTAATTATAAGCCTAATAAAAAATTTGTACAATGTAACTGTGAAAACACAAATATGAAAAACACTGTTTATGATGTTTTTTCACTATAATTTAATTTTACACTCTACCATTGTCTTCTATAGAGAAATATAATTCGTAGATTTATGTAAACATTTGGTAAAGTCATATTGTAGAGATCCATAAAAAATTTCTATATGGGTAGCTCTAATGAAAATGTTTAAAATTGAGTGAAAAAAATGGGTTTAAATTATATGAATTTGAATTGGGACAATCCAATCCAAATTCAGAGGTGACTTTTAAAGGGTAACTGATCTCAAAAGGGTAAAACAAAAACCAGTTTTCTTTTAGTTAGTATACTCCTTAAAAAATAATTAAGGAGATAGATTATTGGTACTTTTATAGAGTATACAAAGTACTTTGTGTACCTTGTATATCGATTACACAAAACTTTAGAGTATGTAAAGAAAATGAATGCTTTGCAATTCAGTTGGCAGGAATAACTTTAAAATTTTTTATCAAAATAAATTTCTTGTTTGTCTAAAAGGAAAATTTTAAAAATTACAGAACTGGGAAAACTGTTAATTTGTTTTTGAAATTTTGCAAAAAAAAATGTTTTTTTTCTCATTTTATTAATATTTTTTTTTTCAAAATTATTTATTTCTGAATTTTTAATTATTTTTCTTATGAAAAACGTTATTAAAAAAAATATTTGTTTTTGTTATTTTTGTGGTTGAATTCTTTTAAAATGAATTTTGGAAAAAATTTTTAGAGTTCCATTACATCAAATTCGGGTGAATGAGTATATCATATAGTTTTTAATTTTTTTCACAGATTGCTTGGTAAAATATATTATATTTCGCTTGATGAAATTCATTAACGAATTATTGTTTGTAGTTAGGATTTCTTCCCAAAAAAATCTCGAGGAATGGATAAGTTGCCATTTGTCGAGAAAATGTTGTCAAATAAATGTTAGAGAAATATTTGCTTAAAAAAGAAGAACAAAGTTTCATAGAATTTTTTTTTATTTTTTATATACTACTCTATTGCAAAAAAATTGGCCCTACCACGGCTCTCCTTTCAACTTATCACAATAAAAAACGTTGTGTAGGTAATTACTATCTATCAAAAATTTAATTTTATCTCGCATCTACTGAGATTGGCAAAATCAGAAAAAATGGGAAATGTGAAACGGATTTAAAAAATACGAAGAAGATGTGGGCCAAATTTTTCGCAATAGGACATAAGAATGTTATTTAAAAATTCGATTTTACAAAAAAAAATTAAAAAACAAAGAAAAACGCATCATAATCATTCTTTAATCTATAAATTGAAAAAAATACGGTACAAATATTTGACTGAACCATTTTACAACCGATTTAATTATTATTCTTTTGAATAATAGAATATTAAAAAGGAGACGTAGCAAAATTAAATATTTTTTTAAAACTTTTTAATTTTGAACACTCCATGTATGAGGCAATTTAACATACAAAAATTGAAATTTATCAACTTTACATTTTTATTTTCTTATGAATTTAAATAGTCAAATGGTACCAATTTCCATGATCACAATTTAGAAGGGTACCTGTCGGTTGTTTTATGGTTTCGAGACTTTCACAAGCATCTAGGTTTCTGGTGTCATTGGTTTCTCTGATTACTTCTAGGTCTTTTGTGTTAATGTCATGTTCCAGAACAAGGGCAAAAAAGACAATATTATATTGCATGCGTAGTATAAGTCAATATTGTATAATATTTTCTAAGTATGTATATTGTAAAAAAAATATTTTAAGTAAGAAACTTATATTCATTCCAAGACATCCTAGAATCAATATAAATCCTATTATTTCTGGTTTCGCTACTATAAATTAATACAAAGTAGTACCAAGACTACCAATAGACGTGAAGATTTTAACTATAATTAAATTTTCAATCCACCTATAGTCCTCGATATTATTATTGGCTTATTTTCTCTTCTTTAAACATTATGAGCCTACTAAATATTTTTCGATCTATTTTTTGGCAAATTGTACAAAAAAAGTACAAAATAAATAAATAAGTATATATTTAATATTGAATTGAAATATTTTAATTGCCTTTCAAGTAGTAAAATAACAAATCGATTTTTATTGACTTTGATTTCTATTTTTAATATAAATAAACTTTGCAAAATTTCCTATTAGTTACTAAATTTTTTTTTTTTTTTACTTATTCTTTATTGAAATTTGGTCTACATATTCTTAAATACAAATGATATTGATATACAAGTACATTTTATACTACTTAATTCGATTCCTTCAAATTTTTGATTTTCATTCTGAGTGATATTTTCTTCAAGATGATTTTTTTGTTGTTGTATTAATTCGTTCGAGCTATTTTCATTTTATTTTGTTCGCAATCAAACATATTTACTTAAAAACTATAAAAGTATTGGAAAAAACCTTGTATAAGGTCACTTTTTCTTTTTTTTCTTTAAAGGTATACCTAATTTCAAAAATATATATATTATTTTAATAATCAAATTTTTTTTTTGTTGTTGATATTTTGGAATTTTGTAAAATAGAGAGAAGATAAACAATTACTCTATAGATATAAAAAATAATAAAATAATGACAGAGATGGATCTAATTTGAAATGATATCGAAAAAAATAGTTTCGAAATTGAAAATTAACTAATAATTTTGTATTATTTTTTAGTAATTTAAATTATCGGTTTTGCCATGATCAATTTAATATTTCAAAATTAATTTTAAAATGTCTTCACACGTGCAATTTTTCGTTTATTATTTTTGAAGTTTTAAAACGTCAAAATATTTATTTGGACTCATTAGATTTTTTTTAGGTTTAATTTTTTCTTTCAACAATTTTAGAAAATAATTTGATCCCCAGAAAACAAAATTGTTATATTTTAATAACTGTAAAATGTAAATATAAAAATCACAAAATGTCAAAAAAAAATTGAATATAAAATGACATTAAAATTTTCAAACCAAATTTTTTACGCTGAAATTTTTTTTTTATCTCAAATGAAAAAATCAGATGTTCATATTGAATGCGAAATGGAGCGTGTATCAGCATTCAAACGATTAATTGAAAGAAAAGTCACTTTAATTGAATGGATTTTATTTGGTGTTTAAACGTATCCAACTTTATGGTTCAACTACATGAACCGTGTAAATGCGGCCATAAATCTCACATAGAATCTCACACCGTCAATTTTTCATTCAATTTTCTGATCAGTATTATGTCAACTTACTTTTTCATTTGACATAAAAAAAACAAAATATAGAAAACGTCAATAATATGGAATGACAAATTGAAAGTCAAAAGTATGGTATAAAAGTTTTCTTACAATATTGTTTTGTAAATTTTTTTGACGTTTAATTTTTTTTCAAAAATTTTAGAAAATGATATTTGCAGGTCTTGTCCATTTAGAAATCTTATAATATTAAATTTTTGTCTAAATTTTAATTTAACTTGATCCCCAGAAACAAAGTATAACAAAAACATTGTAAAATGTAAATATAAAATTCACGAAATGTCAAAAAAAAGTAATATAAAATTTATATTTAATTTACATTTTAAATTTTTTTCTAATTTTTGTTTTTCTGACGATGTTATAAGTACTTACTGATTAAATTTTAAATACAAATAAAAACTTGAGATTATCTACATTATTAGGATTTTAATGGACAAAAAAAAACTGTGCAAATATTATTAAATATTAAATTGTGACACCTCTCAAAATTATTGAAAGAAAAACTAAACAAAAAAGATAGGGTGATTTTAAAATCATTTGTTTATTTTCAAATTTTTTAAATTGCTATTGTAATCGAGCATTGTGGAAAAAAATAAACAGAAAAATTTTATTTTATGTATTTAAAATCAAATATAAAAAGTTTTGCATAACTATAGTTTAAATATCCAAATCATTATACAGTCTGAATAAAAAGAATTATTGTTAAAATTCATACTTCGAAGTATTTAATTATCATATAATGATATATCATTCAAAGGTCAAATTTAATTAGAAGACTAATTGAATTAGATCGAAGTGCATTTACATGATGGATTTTCACTCAATACCACTAAATTGTTCAATTGAATCGAATATGTAAATGCTGGGTATGACTGAAATTTTAGGCATCAAAATTTATGTCACCAAAAATACATATGTAAAACTCAAGCTATTTTCAGCTGACAGCAACTCAAGCTGGTCAATCGAATACACTGCTTGAAATTTCAAACTGAGAATTCAAGTTAAGTACCCAAGCTATCATGTATTAGTAGTAACTGTCTAAAAAAATTCTAAAAAAATTTCAATCATTGTATGAAATAGATATATTTTAGAAAAAGATGTATATATTCTAACTTATGAAATAAATATGCTTTCAAACTATAATTTTGTAATTAAAAATAAAAAATAAATTAAAATGTCAGGTAAATTATTTAAATTAATTAAAATATTTAAATATTTTAGGTAATTTTAAATGTAACTAGTTTTATTTCAAATAATCGAATGCGATTTTTTTTAGAAGTTTTTTATCAATAAATTTCATAAGAATAATATCCTTCTAAATAAATTTGAATTCAAGCTTGCTTTATATCTGTTTCATTTCAATTTAAACTGCTATCAATCCAAATAAAAATCACCCTTCTATTTATATATTAAAAAATTAAGTATTTAAAAAATTCTAATTTTTTTAATTTCTTATAAATTACAATAGATGTCGCTATTATACAAAAACAATATTCTTATGACATTTTGATTTTTACAAAAAAAAACACAATTATGTAGTATTTATTTTTTATTCCTCTTCCTTAAAAATATTTTGAAAGCAAAATTAACCAGATGATTTTGTTTACATTAAAATTTTTTCTAAAAATATAATTATCTTTTAAGAATATTTAATTATTTTTCCTAGATCAGTGAAAATCTATAGTCTATATGTATGTACATACAAAACAAATGTATTTATGTAGTATAATGTAGTGTAGTGGTTGTAGCGAAGGTGGGTTTTCTCAAAATGACGTATTTTTTGTAGATGAGTAGATAATACGATAAATTTTTAAACTTAAAAAGTATTTGAATATTTTAATAAATATAAATTTTTAATGAAAGACATGACTTTGCTAACACTCTTCCTGGTATGTATATAATATATACTTTGTCCCCAGTCGTTTAATGCAACAAAAATAATTTAAAATCTTTTAATATAGTAGAATCTTTATAAATAAATTTATCTAAGAGAACACCACAAGGTGGATAGTGATCAATTACTGCTCTAGCTTCTAATCAGTAATAAAACTACAAAATTGAACAATAATAACGTAACTTACTTGTTGCATAGCTGTGATGTTAAACCCATGCTGTTGGGCTAGTATCTGTATTATTAGATCAAATGTTGCAATAGTTTTAGAAGCTAATCAAGTATAATCTTATAGACGTGGTATGAATTTTCAGTTTGATTTTCTATTACTATGCATTTACAAACTTCATAAAGAAAAACAATACATATACTAAATATCAAAAGGATGAGAAACTTAAGCTTTATATAAATCTATTATTAACATATGTAGATATTTTGCATTAACTATGTAGCACCTTGTGTTAGAAAACTTGCAAAAAATTAAACAAATTTTCCTAAGTTCTTTGTTCTCTATTAACCACTTTTATTTTTTTGAAATTAGTTATTAGATAGAATGCAAATTATAAAAATTCATTGAACTACAAAGATAATTTAATTACCTAGTCATGCGTTACTAATACAAATATTTAAAATAATCAACAACACAAAAATGGTAGAATTTTGAAAATTTGTAGGTTCTACCAAGTTTTTGTTTAAGATAAATTCAAATATATTAGTGTATGTATATATATATGTACATATATAATATATATTTACATTTCTTAATTAATTTTTTATTATAATTTACTTTTAACGGTTAACGGGTTTTTTATTTATTAAATAATACAAAACTTTATACAGATGTCATAATCGTACGATATGAAAATATCAAATTCAAAAATTCATATTTTGAGAAAAAACAAATTAAGTTTGTTCAGTAAATTTATAATAGAACAGTTGTCGGACAGTTTGGACAATTACAATTAACTGTCAAACACTTTACAACCCATTTAGAACCGAAAAATCTACTGTACACTCTTTTTGATCTGTTTTGTTCTAATTTTTCTTTACTCTCAAATTTCTTTGTTTAACAGTCAGAATTTAAAGAAAAAAACAGCATCAAAAAAAGTTGTCCAATAATGTTCTAAAAAAAATGCACAACAAAAACGATCAATTTGGTGGAATTGTTTTGCACAATTAATGAACATTGATCAGCACAATTTTGGACAAAAAAGTTCAATTAACGCAAACTACTGAACACAAAAATGTTTTTTATTTATTTTTTACTCTAGAAAATTCTAGAACAGTTTACTGAACAAACTTATTATTTCTCATATTCCAGTTCGAAATTCAACACTTAATTTTTATAATTTTTTGACATCATGATGTTTTAATTAAGAAATTTTACATTTCAGTTTGATTAGTTTAAGTATTTTTTTTTTTAACTATTTTAACATGCATACATATTGTAGTGTAAAATTGCAGTACCGTACTTAATTGAGCACGAAAAGGTGATTCTACCTAAGTTACTATCAAGATCATAAAAAAAAAAAAGGTCATAATTTTTTTGAAAATAAAATGACAAAACAAAAAAATTAGTTCATATTTTTTTCCTATATATTAAACTCGACATTTGTCAAATTTCAACCATTTAAAAAATTGACAACTTCGAATTTTTATTCACAGAATAGATTTTGTAAAGTTTGATTTTCCTAGTATAGCTATAAAAAAAATTAAAACGTCAATAATGTACCGTAATTTTCTTTTTAAATACAAGATTATCGTTATCGTCTTATTTCTTATTATTTGTGCAATTAATAAAAACGTGGATTTGTCAAAATGCTAAAGCTTTCTACTTCTCAATATTTTTTTTTATGTCTTTATTATTTAGCAATTCTATGAAGAACGCTTAATTGTTAATTAAAATTCTCTACTATGTTTTTTCTATCAAACACAGATATTCAAAAAATTTATCTCAAACATATATTGGACAATAAATAGTATAGATAATAAAATAGAGCATTTAAATTAGTCGTTAGATTAGACACGAAATATAAATTAACCTACTAAATACCGATTGTAAAAAAATATGCAATAGTTTTGCAGTTAAAACCACAAATCATTACCATAAAAAAAATCTCTTCTTTTTTTTTATATTTCACTTTTAAATTCTTTAATTTTTAAAACGATCACAATACAAAAAAAAAAATATAAAATAAAATAAGATATTATAATATATAATTATAAAAATGAATTATATTAAATAAAAAAATGAATTTATTCACAACAAAATATTCAAACACAACTCTTTGTAATTAAATTTATATACTTAAAAGCTTAAAGCCAATAGCAGGCAATAACAAATCAATTGTATTGTGATTTTAATTGCAATATATATACTTATATTATAAGTATTCATAATAATATTAATAATAATTTCGAATATTCTTAAATACTTACATCTTCTCAAACACCGAAATTTTGATAGTTATTTGTCATGGCTTAGTATTAAAATCATAATCTATACCAGCATTGTATCCTCCAGCCTTGTATCCTCTTTTTAATTAGATGCTTAAATAATTTTATCATTTACTTTATAGACATGTTAGGCGTTAGGCAGCAAAATGTTTATATATGTTGATATATGTCATGATTGTGTAATATTATCATCCCATCTACCAATCTTGAAGCTTGTTCTTTTCAGCAAGGTGTCCGAAAGCTTTCAATATTTACTTTCATCATCTTATCTTATCATAGGAAAATTTAGTCTAATTCAAATTTTTATAATTCACATGGAGAAGACTTCACTTTAAAAATATTCTGCTGGTTAAAACTTAACCAATTTTATTATTCAATTAACAGGTATATTCGATTGTTTTTTCAATTTAAATTTTTGCGATTACATCCACGTCGTTATACAAATAGTTTAGATCTAAATCATATATGTATATACATATATAATTAATATGATGATGATATTATATTCTCTTACAACAAATTCGTTTTATACAACACCATAATATCCTTATTTATTTAATGAATCCTCCTCACCTTATATTACAATATAAATATATGCATGTCAAAACTCATTTGTAGTTTATTACAAGTCACATAATTACCGAATTACCTCACATCAAATTTGTATTACAAAAACAAAAAAAAAAAGTAATAAAAAAAAATTAAAATAACACCTCTCTAGAGTATAATTTTGGGCTGTTCACATTTCTATATTATTTTTTTAGTCATACAATATGTTGTACACACTCAATTTAAATATTTGAAAGTAATGAAATTGAAATGTTGTTATGGAATTGATATTATTTCTTATAACACTAAATATAAATATGTATATTTACTTACGAACATTCTACTGTATTTGAGGGCTGTACGTCAAATCTTCCTAAATGTCCATTTCTTTTGAATGTAAAAAATCCTAACATTTTTATACAAATTCAGAACTTATAAAATTGTAACGTCATTTCCAAATATGAAATATCAAATCAATATTTGTTCTATGGATCTATTCTTTAAAAATTTTGTGTTCTTCTTTGTTTGCTTTATCGGTTGCGGATGCTGGCTACCATGATCGCAATTTTCACTTTATCAAACACCGCTCAGAACAAAGATTTTGTACTGTTATTATACACGATATTCCTCTTCTACTCGTGTCTTAATTTCCTTCAATCTTACTTTCGAGAATAATATTAATCACTTCATATTTCTTTGGATGCCAAAATATATGCCGGCTATATGCCCGAAATATTCAAGTTTTCTGGATTTGATAGTGTTTACGATTACTTTCTTTTTGATTATTCGGAACAATATTTCTTCATTAGTTACTCTTTCCGTTTAACTGCATCAACATTTTTCGGTAACTCGGCATTTCGAAGGCCTTCAAAAAATTTTTTCCAAGTAAGTTTTCCAAAAGTATTAAAAACTGCACCAATCCAAAATTGGCAGGAAATTTTAAACGAAAATTCTGAAAACATTATATTTTTTATTTAATGCGTCTAATGGGGTTCAAAAGTTTGAACTCCACTTTGTTTATGTTCATAAAATCCTTTTTCAGTAAGCTTTATATAAATTTTTTAAGAATATTATTTCTAGTCAGTCTAACGTATGCATTTTCAGAGCAACAAACTCATTTATAGTTCATTATTTTTAAGCAAGAGAACTGCGAAATTCCGAAATTATGAAATTTACTTAGATTCTCTTGGCCGAAACATTGTCATACATCAGCTATAAGTGTCCGAACCACTTTAACTTCTTGACTTTGATTCTCATGACTACGTCTACTTCATTGTACAGCTGACAGAGTTTAGGGACGTCATTTTCAGGACCATATATATCCAAAGAATAATTTTGAAAATTTTCTTCTAGAAGAAATCAAGTGCTTGTTTACTTGCCTTGGATAGTATCCATGATTCCGATCCGTAGAGCAGAACCGATAATATGAGTTTTGTAGATCTGAGCTCTTCGGGATAGAAGCTATATGAAATATAGACATTTTGAAATTATTAATTCGCATTATTAATTGTAAATTGAATCTATTGATTTGGGTTTGTTATAAGAAAATTATAATTAATTATCCTACAGTTGACCATTATCAACTAATCTATATTTTTTATTTTTTTTTCATCTGCTCTCTTCTTGTACGTTCAACAAAATTCAACTGTGACAGAATAGAATATTTACAAAATTCTATTTTGGTTCTTTTAGTCTTTAAAATAACTCTTATAATATCCTCGCAAAATAAAAATCAATTGGATTATTGAACTTATAGATAGATTTTTAAGATATAAAAATAATAATAATAATAAAAATAAAATAATTAATAATCGAAAAAGTGAAATAATTAAAAAATATGAATTTAATTTGTGTCTTAATGTTTAATTAATTCGATTTTATAAAGAGATTTGATTTCAAAGAAAAATTACACATCATAATACAATGTGTATGTGCATATGTACATGAAAATGTATTAATGAAAAGAGATCATCAGCTAAAGATGAAAAGTTATTTTTAAAAAATTAAAAAAAATATATATATATACATGTAGTTATATCTACATAGAAAAACTTATTTAGAAAAATAAAAACATACCAAAACAAAATATAATCGAAATCGTGAAAAATTTTTTAAATTAAAAAAAAACAATGCCAAATCCGAGTTTAGCCTATGAAGTTTTAATTTATTTAAATTCATTTTATTTTGGAATGTTTGCATCATGTGAATTATCAATGGGATTATTAAAGGCAATTAATTTACGTTATGAAAATCATTCATTAGCTAAAGAATCAGCACTTTTAGTTGCATTCTGTATATTAGAAACAACACGAATTATATTAGGAAGACGTGGTGCATTGGCTGATCGAGGTAATAAAAATAAAAATTTAAATAAAATAGAATAAAAATATTAGGATTTTTTACTTTTTTTATAAATTTGATTTAAATATTTTTAGATTGATCTAATCAACTAACATTTAATCAAAAGCATAAATCTGCCATTGTATATTATTTCCGTTGTGATTCAAAAAATAAAATCTAAATATTTTAGCACTCTGGGTTCAATAGAATTCAATATTTTAATAATACTCGACGTTCAAATAACATTTTATAATCTTAAACTTAAAACTCACAGTATTTGCTTGATACAAATTGACATTCAAGAACATTTAATTATTTGATCAGAATTCAATACTAATATATATTATTATATATATAAATATATGTAGATTTATAAATTAAACTAGGTCAATTGATGTACATGTACATCAGTTATCAGATAATTTGATATTTGACAATAAATTATTAGAAATCGAATCATGAAATGAAATTGATAAATTGCTTAATACTTTGACATTTCTCTCATAATAAAATGAAATATTTTTCCTTAAATAATTTTTAATTTGCAAAAAAAAAAAAATATTGTTCTTGATAAATTAAAGTAAATTGAAGTTAAAGTAGTAAGAAGAGGAGAGAAAAATTAGAACAAAAAAATTGGTTTTTCTGTTCTAAGTGGTTCACAGCATTTGATCTTTGACAGTTAATTATTTTTTATTACATATGCATGATAGCTTGAGTACTTGACTTGAATCTTCTTTCAAGATGTGAATTCGATTAACCAGCTTGAGTGGCTGTTAGATTGAAAATAGCTTGAATTTGACATATGTATTTTTGGTGACATAAATGTTGATGCCTAAAATTTGTAAATATATGTAAATCAAGCTCACAAGCTGCGTATTCGATAAAAATTTTCCAGTCAAGTAGGTAAATTTTTGTGATTGACTTGGGTGAAGTTGATTTCAAGAAGCTAACGTATATACTTCATGTTGAAGCGTACTTGCAGCTTACTTGAAACTATCATGTATACGGGGTAATTGTTCAAAACGGTTCTGGCCGATTCTATTCTAGATCTACTGAACAGACTTATATTCAAATAAAGATGAATTTTCATATTTAATATAAAATTGTGAAACGTACCTAGAGTTTTAATATTTATTTAATGAATTTCAATTTAAAATTTTGCAAATTTTAATACGAATCTGTTAAAAATTCAACCAATCAAAACTTGACACAGAAAAAAGTTAAAATGAAAAATTATATGAAATTGAGCAAATTAAATAGATTGTAAGATTATATAAAATTTAAAAATGAAATGTAAATTATACTTAAAAATAATTGGTTATTAAAAATAAAATAAATAAAATATTAAAAAATAAAAACGAAAACAAAGTCAAACCTTAACAAATTACATTCATAAGAACTGTCAAATTTAAATTTTATTTTACGGATTAAAAAAAAAAAACACCGTGTCTATTCTGAAGAAATTTCTGATTTTGACAGCTTTGAATTTTTTTTTGCAAAATTTTAATTGAAAATTCAGTTTAATTGAACAAATAGAAATAAAATTGTAAATTTTACAAAGTGCGTTTCCTCCTGTAATTTATACAATTAATTGTAAATTAATTTTAAATTAATAAAGTAAATTATACAATTAATTGTAATACATTCAAATATTTTACAAACATATTATGTAAATTTGTTTTTAATATTTTTAAACTGGTATAATTTTTTTATATGTCAGTTTATCTGACTGATAGTAAAAATAATCTAATTACAAACGACAAGCATTTAGGACCTGCGCAGTAATGCCTGATTCACTGATTCAGAACGTATGTTCCGAACCCATGCGCGCGCGTATTTTTGTATGGAAATTTGAATTCTCTCAAAATTTAACTTTTTAACTTTGTGTTCGGAACAATTTTTTTTTGCTGTCATTTTTAATTTTTTAACAAAATTGTTCGGAACAAAATGTTCTGAATCAGTGAACTAAGCATAAGTACCTTCTCATTTTATTTCTCTTCTCCTTAATAAACTCTTAATATGTAACAAATTACATGTATATACAACAGAAATGCGCATACGGTTGAAAAAATTTCTATTCAGATGGTTTATTTATTCCCCATAAATACATTATACATATGCAGTATGTATTTGTTATTAAAATAAAAAACAAAAACAAACAAATCAGTTATTATTATTAGTTACAATAAACCTATATACATAATATGTCAAATAAAAACAAAAAAACAAATTCATCTAAAATAAAAATATAAAAACAACAAAAATAAAAATTAGTTGAATTCTTCATTTTTAATTTTTTTAAGTAACTGTCACATGTTGTTTTCCAAATTTATGTCATTTGTAGTAATCATATAGTTTTAGTTAAAAATATGTATATGTATATCTCTTTAATTACAAAAATATTTTATTTGCAGTAATTTTATGCACTAAATGCCCCTTACTATAGGGAATATATCGGAAACGAAACAGTATATGAGGGACCGAGGGAGGTGTATTTATGTGTCCAAAATAAAACTTACTAACTTCAAAACTTTTTATTAAATATTAGTGGTTTCTGCTTTATCGTGAGAAGTCTATGTCAGTACATAAATTACTGTTCTTTTAAAAACTTTAAATTTGGCTTCCACTTGAATTATAATTACTCAACAGGGGCCCCTAGTATAAACTATAGTTGACATGGGAAAAATGACTTTTGAATTAAAATGTTTTTTTGTTTTTCATGATTTTTGTAAGTATGTTGATACATCACACGAATAAAATTTATATCTATATATATGTACACAATAAAGTATTTTAAAAAAAATTGAAGTAAAGCTTAAAATGCATAGATCAAAAGTTATGAATGAATAGATGTTGTTTTATATCAGGCTTTGAAGTTTGTCCATACTTATTTCTGCTTTGACACTTGACATAAAATGCTATAAGGTATTTATATGATAGTAAACAATTGAAAATGTTCATATGTATAACCAAAAAATTTTAAAATGAAAATTTTAAACTTAACTTAAAAATATTTTTTATTTCACATTATAGGTACATAATTATATTTTGATTATGCATATGTAATTGAAAAGTAAAATTAAAATGAAAACTACAATGTGACCAGATCTACACACTGAATGTCACTTAATACGATTTCTTATTTAAGTTTAAGAAATTATGATTAAAATCTTACCTACTTTCTCAGAATTTTTTAATTGAGACAAGTAAGTTTAAACAAGAACAACTCCAAATGGTAAATTCCTAACATAATTTTTAATCTGAATATGTGTAACCGATATTTATCAGATTTCCTATAAATCCTATATAAACAAGTGAGACATCTATCAAACATTCCACTGACAAAATTCAGAATTACAAAAATTTTCATTTGCTTAATGTTCCATATTTTGTCATCTAGAAAATTTCCATTTTTATTATTTTGCAAGAAAATTCGTAATTTCAATAAAGTGATAAATTCGAAGAACTATGAAACTACTATCATGGCTATACTACTAATATGAAAATTATAATTATTTTTTTTTAAAAATAATAATAGTTATATAAATTGTGTACAAAATTCGATATTACATACGAGTACTACACATAAGTGAATAAATATGTAGGTTAATTAAAAATTATTTTAAATCACTCTGTACATGGAATCTTCTTTTTACTTTTTTTCTTAATTAAATATGCCGCCTTCATTGCATGTCAAAACACATATTTTATTTTTGATAACGAAGTAATATTATATTTTTTTTATGATATGAAGCTCTTATGAACATCCTTTAATAACAATATAGAAAAGAGCCTGTTAAATACACCACACATTTTATTATTCTAACAAAGAGAATACAAAAACGAAAAATAAAATTAAAAAAGAAAACAAAAGGAAAAATAAACAAAAGTACTTGATAAAAAAAAAAGAACTAAAACCATAACAAAAATATTTAAGGATTTACTACAGTCAATCACAAAATTATTTGTACATTGAAAATAATTTTTTTCTTGTAAGAATTAATCGTAAAATAATCTCACAAATATTACTAAATCGAATTTTACAGTTAATTTTTCATTATTTTTTAGTATGATTTACAAAAATAGGGTTAATAGAGTTAGAAATTTTTATATATAAAATATAAGTTAGAAAATTATTTTTACATCCATTTAGGCCATTCCGGTTAACAACATTAATTTTTAAATGAGTTATTATCGTAAAATAACGGTACCGTATTAGCTTACATTATATAATTCAGAAATATAAAAATATAGACTATTATTATAATTTAAGTTTTTAAGACCTCTTATCGTAGTAAAAAAAAAACCAAACTACGCATGTTATTAAAGTCCATATTAAAATTGTGAAGCTGGTTAAAAAGTGCGAATTATATATATATATGAGCTTTTTATTATCAAATGTGCCTATTGAGAAGTTTGAATACGTGTGTAAAAATTTAATGCGATAAACTTCATAATCCACAATGTACAACCAAAATATTTTTGTTGCTCTTTTGTACGGATTAGTAAAAACCGAACAAACATTTTGTGATATTTTTTAAAGTAACTCGTAAAGGTATGTTTGTAGGCCGAAAGGTGTGTGAGGGAAAGAATAGTAAAAGGTAAAAGGCAATAAAAATGCAAATAGACAGCCATTCAATAAATGAATAAAATAAATTCAAAATTATATCAAGTATAGATAAAAAACGAACAACATATCAAAGTTAAATTTAAAAAAAATTAGGCTTATGAGAGAAGAACGATTCGGAACTAGACCCTTTAAATGATGTTGGCAGACAACAACTATAGAAAGAATTTGGATAAAGGGCTCGTACTAAAAACACTAAAAGAAAAAATAGATTCAAAGAAAATATTCTCCATAAACAGCCAAGTCACATGTTTAAATTCAACAATTTTTTCTTTGAAAGTACTTTCAATTAAAAGATGCTCATTGCGATGAACAAATTACATAAAAAACTTTCAATTATATGACATGATAACGATATGCAATTTCCTCCATATCGATCTAATATTCCAAAGTACTATAAGATAACTCTACCAAAATATTTTAAAATGACAGAACATAGTTCAGAATTTGAATTCGAAGTCAATCATTGTTGTGTTCAGTAAACTGTTGTAGGACGTTCTAAAGCATTCTAGAGTAAAAAAGAACAAGTTTTTGCGTTCATTAGTTTCCGTTACTTGTTCTTTTTTGTCCGAAAGTGTTCTGTTCTGTGCACATTAGATTGTGCGAAACTGTTCTAAATTAATCTTTTTTGTTCTGAATTTTTTTGAGAACAGTTTTGTACAACCATTTTTGTTATTGTTTTATCTGTAAATTTAATCCAACAAAAAAGTTCAAAAAAGATCAAAAAAGGTGTTCAGTAGATATTTCTGTTCTAAGTGGTTCTAAAGTGTTTGACAGTTAACTGTCATTGTCCAAAACTATTCTGTCAGGTTCTGTTCTATCTACTGACTAATCTACAACTAATATTTGTTAAAAATATTTTGCAGAGTTAATTATTTTCACTGTTAAAATAATTTTATTATTGAGTGTATGTCATACTTACACACATACATATATATGAATTACAACACATTTTTTATTTTATATTTAATTAATTTATTTACATGAAGGTCAATATTGTTGCTGAATAGTTAATATTGTTTTATAAACAAAGAAATATAACTATATTTTTCTATATACTTACATATATAAGATATAAATATATATAATATATATAATATACTTGTGATAAGTAATTAAACACCTGTTACAAAAAACACTTTTAACGTATGTATACCTACATACCTATTCAACAAGAATCATATTTTTGTTTTAATAAATAATATGGTTTCTTTTGGTATATAATAATAACCTACGCTGATGGATGAGTCGTTCTCTATGTACATGCATCTTGTCAAATCATTTGAATTTGACAAATTGTCTATATTTGTCTATATTTGATATTCTTCGAAAATAATAAAACACAAACACAACTCTGGAAAAATATTTTTTATGTTATTTTACACCTGTCATGTCATAATTATACGCTAATCAGCGTGTTAAAAATAATGCAAACAAAAATATTAAGTTTTTCAAAATAAATAATTTTATAAAATTTGTTAATTATCTTATTTTTATATATAAATTAAATGCATTTTTTAATATTTATATATTTGTTTTTTATTTTTCAGATTGGCGTGTTATATTGTCCTGTATATTAATAATACCATCGGTATCTGAAATAATATTTTTATTATTCTTTCAAACGTACCGTTTAAAATTGGAGTATGTTTTGTGTTCGTTAATGTTAGCCTTAGAATTCGTCGAAGTATGGTTTTGTTGTAAGTTTATAGTTACATACATTTATATATATTTATTTCTATATATTATAATTAATTTAATAATTTAATTTTATTATTTAATTTTAGTCATGTTCATATTCACCACCTGTCGGCCTGTTACTTATGACTAGCATATAGTTTATGTTGTTTGAATTTATTTTAAAAATTGTTTTCTAAATCGGATTAAATACGGAATTTTATTTTTTTTTATATTTATAATAAATATTGTATTTTGTATTAAGGGATCTTCCATTTAAATTTTAATATTTTTTTAATTTATTCTATACATATATGTACATATAATATGATTTTTTGTTTTAATTTTGATTTGTAAGAATTTAGTTATTTTATTTTAAATTTTTATTTAAATGTAATTTTTACTTTTAAAACGAAATACGAAATGAAATGACAATGGACCACTGTAATTGAGAACATTAATATTATTAATTTCACAAATGTTTCAAATATTGTAATTCAAATTAATTAATTTGTTTTTAGAAAATTATCGACTTAATTACTATTTGTACTCCATCGGAATATGTAATAAGTAAATATGTATATATATTTTTGAAAAAAATTAGCTACATATTATTATGTATTAATTAAAATGATTGATTGGAATTATTAAGTTTATAAAAAAATCAATATTATATACTTATATGCACCTTAAGTGGATAAAATATATTTTTTATTATGAAAATCGGAATATCGGAACCAAAGAAGATTGATCTCGATTTTTCGGATTGTCAAAAAAGAGTATAGCATTCATTATTTTTATTTAAGTGGCAATAAGATCACTAAATTCGAATGTTCCAACTTTTTCTTTGTATTTTTACAATATCAGTGAAACTACAATAAGCAGTGGTCTTCATTGCAATTTCGTATTATCGTATTTAAGTTAAAAATAATTTTGCGTGAAGAGATAAATTAAAAATTTCGTATTTTCAATAAACAACTGACGCGTCTTTGTTATTTAATTTTGATTTTCTAAATATGAATTTTCTTTTATAAAATTCTAAAACAATGTTTAAGGCGAAGGCGATACATACGAGTACCATGAAAAATATTTATTAAAACTTATTAAAGTTTTTTATAAAGTTCCTGAAACAAACTTTTACATAATAAGTTTGTTCTGTAGATTTAGAACAGAATCGGACAGAACTACTTTGTACAATGACAATTAAATGTCAATTACTTTAGGAATACTTCGTAGAACAGAAAAATCCACTGAACACTTTTTTACATGTTTTTTGAACTTTTTTGTTCTAATTTTAGTTTTTGTCAAAATTAAAAAAAAAGTTGTCCAAAATTGATCTACAAACATTTGAAACAAAAAACATCAATTTAGAACTGTTTTGAACAATCTACTGAACACCGGTATCACTTTTGGACAAAAAACCTCAATTGACGGAAACTACTGAAAAGCTAGATGATTGTTGATAATTTTTATTATTATTTTTTGTTGACAGTGTTGACATTAAACTGTCAACGATACACAAATTAAGGACGTTTCCGGAACTTTCGCACTTGCACTTGACACTCGCACTAAACCTGTCAAATCCAACTAAATTTTTTTATTTTTAGTTTTAATAATTCACTAAAATTTTGACAACAAATCAAGTGCGGTTTGACAGGTTTAGTACGAGTATCAAGTGCAAGTGCGAGAGGTTCGGAAACGCCCTAAATATACGAAATGAAAATTATAAATAGTCCTGAGACTTGTAATTTTTCCTTCGTAAAATTACGATTTCGTATTATATGGTTCGTTTATGTATCTTGTTATGAAAATGTAGCAAAATTTTTATCAAAAATTGTCATTAATTTTTCTTACGTTTAAAAATAGTAGTTTCAACTTTATTGCTACTCTTGAAAGCCGCCTAAATACATGTCATGAAAAAGTAAAAAAATATGTATAAAGTATACCTTATAAAAATGTAAATCGATTTTTCATTATAATTTACCGTTAAATTGCAATACTCGTAATGCTCTAAATTTTAATTTAAATTTATTTTTTAATTTATTAAATGATTTTTTATTTTAGTTTTAAATTTAGAAAAATTTCGAAAAACTTTTCTCTATTGGACAACACTACTATGTACACCTGTATTTTTTCTGAATTGAATTGACTAACACTTTTGAATTAAAATCAAAAATGATACAAAAGATATTTTGATGGTGCTACTAAATAGGCTTATATAAGCGATCTCATTACCTTATATTGTCCTATATCTCTATTAATATTACTTTCGGTATTAGCATTCATACAAAATAGTACCAAATGTGCTCAATATCGTTCGTGTCTCGTGCTATTAAGATGATTTATCCATTGATTAAAAATAATAAATAAATTAATATCTTCGTTCATTTATATATACTTATTTCAACTAAAAATGTGCCTTGCGAGATTAATCTCATTCTAGGCTTTATAATAATATGATTATATTTTTTTATTTACTCATATTCAAAAGGGAATGCATAGGAATGAAAAACCAAAATCAAAAATTATCATAAATAACATGCAGTGAACGTTTTTTTTTTTAAATTGTTTTGGAATTCGTTGTCCTTATTTGTTAAATTAATTTCATCTGATTTTATATGTTTATTGTGTTTAATCAATGATATAATATAATCAATTAGATGATAAAAATAAGGGTTTCAAAACTTATTCGGTGATAAAGACAAAAATATAAATGATTATCATGATATCATGAATACCAATTGTGTAAATCCGTTCTTTGCAGAATCGATGATTTATCTTAACCTAACTTAGAATTAATTAGTTTAATATTTTACTACAATTTTTATAGAACAAAAAATAATGGTTGAAACAGCATATGATTGTAGGTAAAGGGCCCAAAAATTAGGGGTGAATATTTGTTATTACCCCAACATTAAATAAAAAAGTCTGGTTGTAAATGTAAATGTGTAAAATAATCGCTTTACTGAAGTATACAAATAATAAGGTCAAATAAAGAAATGAATCAAAACATTCGACATTATTTAATAATGATAAAAGACAAGCTATTTAAAAAGAATTAAAAAATGAGTTTCATGATGACCCTAAAAAGTTAAAATTTCGAAAATGCCATTATAGAAAAGTCATATTAAAGTCAAATAACTTTTAAAAATTTCTTCTGTCGCATATATTTAATTAGATCTTGAATGTTAAACATGCTTGTTGACGAATGAAGTTCCTATAAACAATTATTGAAAAAAATTTAAAGTGGAAATGGTGTCCTTACTGTCAACCCATAAATGTTATAGATTTCCCATTATCGATGTTATTATTAAAATTTTAACCATTTGACTTGTCGGTATGGACTAAATCGATTGAGTTGAAAATTTGAACATTTTGAGGACCACAGTTTTGTTGGATAAAATACAAAAAATTACTTTTGCGAATTTATAACGAACACTTGTCTAGCAAATTATCAAATTATCAAATGTAAAAAAGTTCACGTGCCTACATTTGTAATTTAAATTAGCAAAAAAATTGATTCCAAATCAATTTAAATGTTAAAGTTTTGGCGAACCAATTTTTAATTGAGCCCATTTTAATTTAAAAATTTATTTTGTTTTTTTATTTTTATCTTTTAAGCGCTTTTTATCGAGTGTTTTTAGTGACCAAAAATTATATTTAACAAATTATTTCTGAAATAAAGGAAAACTTTTTGTTTTTCTATTAGAAGGTTTCACCGAATTTTTAATTTCTATTTTTAATTTTAATTTTAAATGTATGTATATATGTTAATATATATAATTTTTATTTGAAATATTCTTTCTTAAAAATTTTTTTTTATCAGTTTTAACATTAACTATCTTCGATTTTACAAAACCTAATCTGTACCAATTTATTTAACAAAAAAAAACATTTTTTTTAATATTTAAAAATATAAAAAAAAAATCCACAAAACAATAATTTTACCGATAGTTAAAAAAAATGTTTCTACCTTTTTCTAAAATTATTATATATACAAAAGAAAAATTATTAGATACAAACAAATATATACAGATTTTTTTATAATAATGTGTAAGTTATATGAAAACTAAAAGAAAAAAAAAAAAAAAAAAACAAGAAAAAGATTAATTTGAAATAAAAATTTTAAAAAATTTTATAATCAATATTAAAAAAAACAAAAATTATATAACACAAGAAAAACAAAGAAACAAAATAATAAATGTACGAAAAACATTGTATAACGAGAGCCTAAGTTACACAAAAAATAACAAAATTATTATTTAATATATAGCTAGTTTACACCGCACCACATTTACGAGATTTAATTACTAATTTCTTTTTTTGTTTAATTTAAAATCATCGACGATTTTTCGAATCACTTCTTAACTCACATTTTCTTACTCACTTTGCAAATTTTCAAAAAGATGAAATCCTCGTTATTTGACTTATATAAAAAGAAATTGGATTTACATTTCAATTTTCAACTACTCTACTCAACATTGTATGCCTGGTCTGGTGTATGCCTAATGAAAAGGAAAAACTACTAATTCTAATTTCCTAGACTCCAAATTGACAATTTTTATTTTTAATTTCTATGTTTTTCAATTAGAATTGAACTGTTATCAATTAGAAACATTTCGATTTGGTCAATTACAAGACGAAAACCAGGGAAATTTTAATTAGTCAATTGAATTCTAATTTATATATGAATATGTTTCACAACACAATTAGAATCAGTCATCAGATTACGTACACATCCCTAAGCTAAATTTTCAAAATTATTTTCTTTAAAATTATATTTTGTGAATGAAATACGAAGCTGTCAAATTCTTATTGATTAAAATTTTGGCAGTTGGGTGTTTGGCAACTGTCAAAATTTAAGCTAATCAGAATTTGACAGCTTAGTATCTCACAAAATCCACTCGATCGAACGTATTTGTTTAAAAAAAAATTTGAAATAAAAAATATTTTGATCCACTGAAATTTTTGACAGTTGCGTATCGTAGATCTGAAGAATTTATTTTTTTGAAAATCCAGGTTAATTTGAGAATTAAGATTGCAATTGCGATAAAGTTACTGTAGAGAAAGAGAGAGTAGATATAATTTACATAAACATACACCTATTTTGTTGTCAAACATAGATCAACGGGGAGCGTTATATTATTTTGACCACACTACGTTTACATTTAGGTAAATTGATTAAATTCTAGTTGTGTTTTTTTAAAGATCTATTTAGATCACGATTACAGAGCTTTTTGAATTTACATACAATTCGTAATCCAGATTTTTATCAAAATTTCAACACAAATCATTGTAAATTTCTCTACTTGAATTCACATCTGATTTTAAACTAAAAAATTTTCTATAGTAGCTTTTTTAATGATCCAGATCGGGATCTATCCATGTAGTAAAGTTTTGTTTAGACTTTTATCTGAGTCATTAAAAAACAAACGACTATAAAAAAATTTTAATTTTTTATTATGAATAAATTTTCCAACTTATGTATATTAATTATATCAGTGTTAAATAAGGCCAATTTATAAATATACCATGATTTATGAAGAGATCTGGATAAAAACTGAATAACGATTTGCATTTAAATTCAACAAGCTTTGCGATTGTGATCTATGTATGCATGTAAATCATTAAAAACACAAATTAAATCATTTTAGTAAGTTTAGCGTTGTCAAATGTCAAATTATTGACATTTTTGAAAACCACTATAATAATTATCAAACACCCAAAATGAAGTTAATGGATTTTATTTTCTTTACACCACTCACAATCACAAATTGGCCAATAATAGCATTTTAATAATTTTGTCCTGTGTAATTAAGACTTAAAGCTCAAAAAAAAAAAAAAAACTAAAGAAACCAGAAAAAGTAAAAAAGAACAAAAAAAAAACTTAACAACACATTCACAGCTTTATAAATAATTGTAAATTTTGTAAATTAAATCCGTCGAAACTACCTTTTTAATAAATTATTAATATAAAAATAATTAAATAAATGGAATTAAATAAAAAATAAAATTAATATAAAGAACTCTACGTGGGTATCAAAAATTCTAATTTTAAGTATTTTAATATTTAAAAACAAAAAATTATTCGAGATTTACATAGCGTTTAAACCTTTTTTAGTTTTTAATTTTATTTTATATATTTTTTTTTAACTTTTGTTTTTATTTTTGATAGAATAAAAAATAAATAAAAAAAAACAAAAAAAAATAACAAAACTCCAAAAATTGATGTAGTAAGGAAAAAAATTACTAAAACTTTAGCAATTAAAAAAAAAACAAAAATAAAAAAAAATCTAATAAGTTCACAAATAAATGTTTTTAAACTAAAATGCAAGAAATTGTTTTAAACAATTGTTGTTGTTATTATTATATTACAGGTTTTTGTTTTTGACATCCTTGTGTCTCATTCCCAGAACGCTAAAAATTATACCTAATTAATTATATATATGACTCAACGACGGTGTCTAGACGATCAGTGAACACTGTCAGTTTTCACTGAAATACATGTATTTTGTTGTTGTTTGAAAAAAATAAAAAAAGTTGAAATGCTTGTCGTCAGTTTTTCGATTTCAATCGTTTCGAATTTCATAGCCTACTCTTCTAATCTTAACCGTAACACAGAAAAAATTTGAATAATTTGTCAGTTTCAAATTCTAAAAATTAATTTTTATTATTATTGTCTTACTTTCACTTATTACATTAATGGTAATTCTCAGTTTTCACCATTTGTAAATTTTTTCACTCAAAACTGAACGTCTAAACACTTCTCAGTTTTAACTGACAGTGAAAACTGATTGAGGGCGTTTCCGAACCTCTCGCACTAATTATTGATTTGTTGTCAAATTTTAGTGTAGTCTCAAGTACGCTACATATCGCAAAATTAAATTTAATAAATTTAGTGCGATTTGACTGGTTTAGTTCGAGTATCAAGTACAACTGCGAGAGGTTCGGAAACCCCCTCAGGGCATAACTGACCGTCTAGACACCGCCGATAAGAGACACGTAAGTCGCAAACAAAGTGTCATTAATCATCAACATTGTGAAATAAAACTATTGCGAACTGAAACAAAACCGTGACTGTCTTGTATGTACTCTGTATGTTTACTTTTATTTGGAAAAATTACGTGATCATAAGATTCTGAGAGAACAGTGAAAATAATATCATTTGCAAAAAAAATAAACATATGCATAATTTGCATTTTATGTCAAAAATTAATTGATTTTTAGGGGAGATTTTATGAGATTTTATTAAATTTGAATTAATTAGTAATTTTTATTGGTTTGGTTTTTTTGTTAGTAAAAACTATATATTTGGGTAAATTTTCAGGTTAGGTATAGTAAATAAACTACTTTTTAATTAAAAGAGAAATATTTGGTTGATATTTAAAACAACAACAAAAATTTGACAGCAAATTTTTACAAATATAAATAGATTTGTATGATAACCTTCAAATTTATATAAATTTGCGAGTTAACATACAAACTTACAACTATTATAACGAACCCATATTTTTGACGAGTTCTTGTAATTGTTATTTTTGCAGCTTGTTAACAATATAAGATTGTTTCAAGCAAGATAATTTTCAATATAATAAGAAACTTAGACAAGCGGTCAGAATTTTGAAAAATTTATGATTAAGACAAGTGTACATTGTGAATATTTCAAACAAATTACTTTTCGGCTCCGGTTTATACTATATGAATTTGAAACCTGAAAACTCTCATAAATCACTCTCAGAAAAATTCTAATTTTCAATTTAACCCATTTTAAAGATATATATGTATGTATATGTAGCGGCCAATAATGATAAAAAATGTAAAAGAGGGTATTGCGTACTGACTAATTCAATACATTTTTTTTTGTTCATAAATCAATCATATTTTCGGACAGATAAACCATAAATAAAATTAATATTTAATTTGTTCAAATATTCTAAAATTTTATCTTAGAAACAATATATTGATACTAAATTTAGTACGTTGTTAAGTAACGCCCGTTTAAATTAAAAATTATTGGCACAGATTTGTTAGATAAGAAAATTACTTATCTGTGATTATATACCTTTGATAACAAGTTTCAAGAGAGAAGGGAGTCAGTTGCTTTCATGTTTGATAATAAATTATCATTTAAATAACATTTCAAAATTATCATCAATAAAGCAAATTCAATACTAGGTGGGTTTCATTAAACGATTGTAAAAGAATGTAAGTAATGTATATAATTTCTCTATTTACTTTTTGTAGTTGCTTCATTCAAATGTCGAATGTGCTAATTCAGAATGTATATTTTTCGCAAAGAGCTTTCAGTACGATTTCGAAGTACGGCTTTTTTTATTCATTATGGAACTTAGTTAGAACTTGTTGGAAATTTAAAATGTTTTTCAAATCAATTAATTAAAGTGAAAGAGGTACTTTATTTTAAATAATTTGGTTTAGCAAATTTAGATTCAGTTCGGCATATCAAGTAAACTTTTTAAATAACAAGTTTTTTTTAAAAATTATATTAGGTAAATGGAAAACTGATGAAAATTACAAGAGCCTGGCTTCATTCATGAAGTGAATTAATAAATTAGATTAAGTATAATATTTTTATGGAGATTTACGTTGAGGGCTTTTATGAATGCAATTCAGTTATGTTTACATTGCTTATGTTAATATTTGTAATGAGAAAGCTCAAATCCTTTTTTAATTTTTTGACTTAACATAATAAATATCAAAATGTATAAAATAAATTAGATTTTTTTTTTGTTTGATTCAATTTTTTAAAAGAAATTTGTAAATCATATCTAATTTTTAAAAAATATGACATTTTAAATTTTCCAACTACGGCAGCACACTTACTTTTTATATAATTCATTCGTTAATCGTTCCTATATTTTATTCGTTTCAATTCATGTTATTTCAAGACGTTTTTCATACAATTCCCATTCCAATCATTCATACCCCATAGCTATTTTGTTTAGTAGTATTGCATTGTTCTTATTCAAGTTATCGTTGTAGATAGTAAATTTTGCGGAATATTTTGTACGTCGTTTTAAATTTTATTACAAAAAAAAAAACATTTTTGTTTTATCAAAATGAACTGTTTTAACTGATTGTATTAAATTTTTAATTAAAAAAATTATTAAACTGGTTTTAATAAACTTTAAATTACTGCAAAAAGTGAAAGTTTTGTATTAAAGTAATATAAATTGAGATTCCATTATCAGAGTTGATGTCTGCTGATGAGTCACCCATCTCAAATTTTTTAATATAATTTCAATTAAAATTAATTAAAAAAAAAAAAAAAACATAATATTGATTTAATAAACAATTTAAGAACTATATAAAAATGATTAATCGTTGGTTTAAGAAAAAAGACCAAATATCGGAAATTGGTCGACCTACAAATTTTACACGAAATGTTCATGTTAGTAAAAATGTATTAACTGGTGAATTAGAAGGATTACCACAATCATGGGTGCGTTTAATGAATGCACAAATTACACAAGATGAACAAAGTAAAAATCCAGATGCAGCATATCAAGCTGTGAAATATTATAATTATTCAATTAAGAAAAAGGAAAATCAAGAACCATTTAAAAAATTTATAACAGAAGAAGTGATACACGAAGAATCAAGAGATATCGATAATTATGTAAATTTGAAAGCAGCCCATAAAAGTCAAGATTCATTGGAAAGTAATAGTTCTGTAACTGAATCAAGTGAAGATAGTTCAGCTGAATCATCACAAAATGATTTACCACCACCATTACCCATTAAAAAATCAATGACATTACCACCTAAACCTCAAATACTACCAAAACCAAAAATTGTTAACAATAAAAGTATAACGAAAGGTGTACAAGATTTACGAATAATATCGAATGCTGAAGTAAGTCATAATAAAACTGATACATTTATAGTCAAAGATCAATTCACAAGTGTTAATCAAAATGATGATATTGAAGATGAAAATATTTTACGCCGTTCAAAAGAAAAACGTTTACAAAAGTCTGATATAGAAGTATATGAAGAATTAAAACAAATATGCAATTTGGATGATCCAAGAGAACGTTATAAAACTAATTTAGAAGTTGGTAAAGGTGCATCTGGTATTGTATTTATTGCATCTGATACACATACAGATAATGTTGTGGCTATAAAAACAATTGAATTAAAAAGTCAATCATCAAAAGATTTAATTTTAATAGAAATACGTGTACTCAAAGACTTTATGCATAAAAATTTAGTTAATTTCTTAGATGCATATTTATTACAACCAGAGGATCAACTTTGGGTAATAATGGAATATATGGATGGTGGACCATTAACTGATGTTGTTACTGAAACAGTTATGAAAGAACCACAAATAGCTGCTGTATGTCGTGAAGTCTTATATGCCATTAGTTTCTTACATTCAAAAGGAATTATTCACCGTGATATCAAATCAGATAATGTATTATTAGGTATGGATGGTTCTGTTAAAGTAACAGATTTTGGTTTTTGTGCAAATATTGAAGGTGATGAAAAACGTCAAACAATGGTTGGTACACCATATTGGATGGCACCAGAGGTTGTAACTAGAAAAAAATATGGTAAAAAAGTTGATATATGGTCAATTGGTATTATGGCAATTGAAATGATTGAAGGTCAACCACCATATTTACATGAAACACCATTAAGGGCATTATATTTAATAGCAGCCAATGGAAGACCGGATGTTAAAAGTTGGAATAAATTATCATCAAATTTACGTGACTTTTTGGATCAATGTTTACAAGTTGAAGTTGATAAACGTGCAACAGCTGATGAATTATTACACCATCCATTTTTAGAAAATTGCAGTCAATTAAAAACACTAGTGCCAAATATTAAAGCAGCAAAAAGTGTTTTACGTAGACAAGTTTAAAAAATGTCAGAAAAAGAAAAAAAAAATTTATTATTTTATAAAAATATTGAGTAAAATGGAGTATATACATACAATTAAAAATAGGGCTTGCTTTAAAATCTGCATATATATATATATATATGTACATATATAAATGAAAAAGAAATATTAACGTTTTTATTTGGATTAAATTTACAACCCTAGACTAAATAGAGTATTAATGAAATTTACTGGATTCGGATAAAAATTTAAAAAAATACATCATATACATTTTTAGATTTTTGTCTTAAAAAAATTAAAGAACATATTTTTTTGATATTAAATAACAAAATGGCAAGTAAGTTAAAATACATAAATTAAAATATTTTTTAAGGGGCTGTGAAAACATTTTCTTTTTTTAAATGTTGAAATTTTCGGATTAATTTTTTTTTTTTTTTATTATTATTTTTGTTTTTGTTTTTAAATATCTGAACTAAAAATTTTTTTACAAAGTTTGAAACAAAAAATGATCAGAATTATTTCAAAATTATTTGATAACGTTTACTCGTCAGAAAAATTTATATTTAAAAAAAAATATAATTAATAATTACAATTGAAAAAAAATTTGCAAATTAATTTTATACAATTATAAAAGTTATAAATCATCGCCAAAAAATATACATAAGTATGGAACAAATTACTTTTATTACTATTATTACTTAGGTATATTACTTTTATACTATCTATAAGTTTTATTAAAAACAACATGTTTAGTCTTCCATTTATACAGGATTTTGTTTTATATTTTTTTTGCGATTTAATCGAAAGTATTTGATATCGTTCAAATATTAAGGCTTTTCTAAATATTATTTTCTCTAAAAATTTTCTAGTTGGTTATATATAGATAAGTGTATTGACAAGCATTATATGTTAACTTATGTATGTATGTATGTATGTATTATTTTGTTTCACTTTGTTTACACATTTCAACAGTTGAAAACCTTTTTGGTTGTATTTACTTTTATCGAATTTTCAATATAATAAAAATAAGTAGATATTGGTATAAAATGTGGTATCGTTATGGATCTTTGACTCGTCACTCAACCTCATTAGTATTGATATTATTGATTTTAATATTATATTTTCAGGTATCATATTCCTATATACCTGTTGCTTTTTTTTTTTTTTTTTTTATTTATCAACGTTTTTGTTTCAAAATTAAAATTAACTATTGGTAATTAAAAAATGCAAAAACATTAATGCAAGATTTTATCTTTTATGATAAAAATATAAGTTTTAACGAATAATAATAGTGTGATTCGTTTTACTAAGAAATAAGTAGTCAAAAGTAGAACAATCAAAATTGAAATAATAATAATTAATAACTAGTTATATTTACGTTACTACATATTAACTGCATTAATTTTAAACGATGTATACAACTATATAACTATATATTTTTTAAAACAAAAATCGAAACAAACTTATTTAAATGTAAAATGTTCTGTAGAATTTGTAGCTCGTGGTGGTAGGTACACTGATTTCATAGTTCAGCATATAACTAATATATATATAAATGGTATATATGATAAATATATATATATATATATATATATTTATCTTTTAGTTTATATATATATAAACAATGCCGATATAATTTAAAAAACGTAAATTATTTATATTTAAATAGATCCCTGAATCTTCTCTTGAGAAAGATATCAGAAGATGAATACTAAACTATGAAATCAGTGTACCATCACGAGCTGTATATACATCTTATACATTCAAATACAAGAATTCAATATATTTGTAACATAAAAAGAAATTAGATTTCAAAATTGACGTTGTTTGTTGTCAACTTTAAATTTTCAAATGTACAATATTGTACCAAAAATTATTTGTATATACGTACATTAAATTTTGTGTCATACATAAATATTAGAGTTTCGCTTATCTTTCGACTTGATTCTTGTGTGAAAATAAAAATAAAAATAAATATAAATACAAATACAAATATAAAATCAATTTTATTCAATATAAAAAAAATTTCAATCTATAGATTAATAGATTCAATTTTTTGATTGTTTAATACTTTTTTAATTATTGTACATATTTTGCTTTTTTCAAAGTTCAAAAAGTTAATTAAATTCTACATAATTAACTGAGGTTATAGTCACAACGATTGACAAAATTTTTAAGAATCATTTATAATTCTTGTATTTTGATTGCAGTAATCATCATACTTTGATTTGTGTGTTTTTGAAGTAACTACGTCAGGACTAATGATGATGAATTTTCAAACGACATGTCCAATTGTAAAATTTACTAATTACTAAAAATTTCTAGATCATTAACGTTCAAATTTTTATCCTTTAATTAATCATAATAAGTATTAAGTGAAATTTTTTACAAAATTAATGTGAACTTCTCCAATTAAACTATGTTATCATTTCATTGGGCTTTATAAGGAATTTTAATTTTTGGGTGCTGACTAGTTTGTTATTTATTATTTATATTTTATAACATTTCCTTTCGATTTGAATAATTTTCTATGATACATATGTACTTATATCAAATGTTAATTTTCAGTTTTACCGAGACTTCCATATTGTAAAAAAAAAAATTTATTAAACCGCCTTTAAACTATTTTTAAACTTGAGTTTTGAAGCTTACTTCTACATAGTAAACAATTTGCTGTAATATTTTTACATTATGGAACATAATTTTATACTTTTGACATTTATTTATTATTTATTAAGCTTGTGACGTAGTTATATAACCATGTAATTTATTAGACCAGACAGCGTTTCAATCTTTTTAATCTTAGTTACTCTTAATTATTATATTTACTTAGTTACTTAAGTATTAATTGAATAAACACAACAAAGTAAAAAAAAATATCTGTTCAGTCGAAAAAATAGACGGTTTATTGCAAAATATTTTATTAAGAATGAGAAAAAGAATAAATTTAATATCAAATTAAAAAAAAAATTTGAAGTAGTAAAAACATACCAAGATGATATTTTTTATAATCATTTTCGTATGAGGGCATGTATCAATATCGGTTACTTCCAAAAACAAAAAATCTTGTAAATTAGAATCTTAAAATGTCTTCAGGAACATTTATAGAATTTCTAGTACCTTCCACAAACCTAAAATAAATTTTAAAAAATATAAAATTCATAATTGAAATAAATTAGCTAATAATTATTTGAACTCTTCGAATAAATCAAAATATTTCCAGCTAGGTTATTATTATGTTTAAAAATTTCTTATAAATTTCTTCGTCATCAAAAGGGAAAAAATATTTTTTTCTTTAATTTTTTGCAATGTTTTTTTCCATAAAATTGTTCTTTTATATCTTTGGCCAACAAAATATTGGTATATTCATTAGTCTACTTTTTGTTTTTATAAAATCAAAATGTACCTATAGTTACATACTTAATTTTTTTTTAAAACTTAAAATATCAACTTTCTGTTATACTTACATGATTTGTTCAATATATATTTTCATTTTACCACATTTACCGGTACATTTACCACATCAATCAATTAACAAATCTATGATTTGTAATCCTCCAGAAAATACCGCTGAACACACCAAATAAAAATTCTAAAATATGTAATTCTTTTGCTTTTTAAGGGAAATAATGTCACAACAACAAAACGAAACAGGCGAAATATCCAAAAATATGCTCTAACAAATACTTACGGATAAAATGCAATAATTTCTCACAAAACGGATGTAGAATAAACCTAGACAGTTCTTTTCTCAATAACACTTTAGAAAAACAAACATGCTCATGCATGTTTTTGGTTGCCCTCATGGTGATTACCAAATCATATAATGCACATATAAGTACTCAATTAATGACAGATTTTAAATATACATCAATTTATTTATATAATAATATGTACTTGATTAATAAACTGTAATGATAAGATATCAAATATATATATATATATATGTATGTACATAAGTACATTCCTAATTTTATTTAATCCCCTTATCAGATATTCTTAATTTTTATTTTAATTAAAATTTTTGTAATTTATTTCACCTTTGTTTTAGAATACCTACCTACCTATAAGTATACCTAAATCATTTTAATTTTTTTCTTACTTTCTTAATACTTACATACTTATTTATTTAAAAAAAAAAAAACAATAAAAACTGATTCACTTTCTATAATGATAATATAATACATATTTCAATTCGTTTTAATGCGATTATAATTCCAAACAACAACTATATGAGCAAATAATATACACATATATTTATATAAAGGAAACAACCTTTACAGCGAACATTATTCATTGATATTGTAAAAAGTATATATATATATTATTCGTACATATCAAATTTATATTTATTTATAGACACTCATATGTATTTAGTTTGTTGGGTAAATTTATATCCCACAAACTTTGGGAGAAAAAAATTAAATTATAACATTTATATTTTGTGTCATGTTTTCCTGGAATCAACACTAAAACAAAAAAAAAAATAAATAAAAATTGTCATTGAAGAAAAACTACAAAAATGAATCAAGTGTTTTAAAATTTATAGAACTAAATTTCAAATAAAGAAAATATTGAGGTATTTTTATGTAAGTACATTGTGTACGTAAACCATGAAAAATAATTCAAATAAGGTAAATGACGACCAACACCAAACTAAACAAATCACAATTCTTTCTAATCCAAATACAAAGCAGAAAGTTAACATACCTAACCAATTTATTATGCATAACTAGTATTATTATTTTTTAAATGTAAATACAAATATTTTAATGAAATTCAAAAAAAAAAATCAATTTTTACTAATAAACATTAGCAAAATAACATTTGGGAATTTCTTTCTAGATCGGACATCATATTATAAATAATAAAATAAAAAATGATGATGAGTCACAAAAAAAAAAAAAAAAATTAAAAATCATTTAAAAATCTAAAAAACAAAAAAAACTTGTAATAGTAGTGTCTGATGAAATAAATTTCGTATTTTATTTCGTTGCCAGCCAGCATAATATTAACAGAAAAACGAAAAGTAAAAAGAAAAAGAAGGAATTTCTAATAGTTAGTGAGTTATAAAAAAAATGTGAATTTTTACATTACATATAATTACATTCATAAATATAGTCATATATGTTAACCCTCAAGTGGTTAAACGAATTAAACAATTAGTACTCGTACGGATTGACGTTAAAAATATGAATTGATGAATTATATTAGCTTCTGCTTTATCATTTTCGATTAAGATTTAAATAAAACTTACAAAACTGGAAATGTGAATGTGAATTGCAACAGAATCTATAAAAGCTCGATACAATAAAATTTGTATAATTGTGACAAAAATATATTACTTTCATTCTAATTTTCAAAAGAGTATACGTACATAATTGCAGATTTTGTATTAATAAAATCTGTGGTAAATCTGCTGAAATTAAAAAATTTGTGGTAACTAGTGTTTGGGGTGGTCAGTATTGTGTCAAAACAAAATCAGTAAAATTTTGCTAGCCAAAAAATTTTGACTTTCAAAACTAACTGAGAAAATATTTTGCGTTCTATTTTCCAGAGTGGATTTTAAAATATTTTGAATTAATAAACTCTAGGCGAGCACTTTATAAGCTCTTTAAGAGTAAAGAAATAAAAACAATAAATACATCATAATTCAAAGTTTCGAAAAATTTCTCATCGAATGCCGGGTGTGAATTGTTCAATTGATAATGATAAATTTTACAGTATATACTCTGGTTTATCTTTTTTAAATTAAATTCTGCTATCAAACTGCTTTTTTCCACCTTCATCTTCATAGCAAGTCTTCATTTTCAGTTGTTGTTGTTGTACTATCGTAGATTAACTAAAGGCGTGTTCGCATGCGCAACAAAAAAGATTTTTTGTTCGTATAGTTGCAGATTGTCAAAAATTCTGCGTAGATAAAAATCAGGCGCTATTGTTCGTAGTAATTGGTGTCGTGGTTTTCATAACTGAATTAATGAAAAAGTAATGAAATATGTTTGTTTTTAATTAACTTTCAAAGAGAGCAGCTAGTTGTTGCAGCTCAGTTGTAGCATTCCATTCAACTTGGAAATTATTTTCTTCATTTATTGTTTTGGAATAGATTCGTCTTCAACTTCATTTGTAATTATAAAATTATGAAGTACAAAGCAAGAAGCAATTATAATTTGATGTAAATCATTTTCTTAACGTCAATTCCTTTCAGAATCTATAAATTTTCCTTTTAGAAGCGCAAACGATTGCTCAATGGAAAGTCTTATAGAACAATGAAATTTATTAAACTGCTTTTGAGTACTTATAAGAAACTCATTATCACGATAAGGTGTAATTAAGTAGGGTGTAAACACATATGCTGAGTCTCCTAATAGATATCTTTGTTGCTCGATATACCTTCCGTTTTCTACTAAAGATTTGCCAATTGAACTTTGTTTCCACACGTGAACATCGTGGCAACTTTTCAGCATACCAACAAAGATGTCCATAAATTTTAAAGAACTGTGTTACAAATACCCTGAAACTAAGACATTCATTACGTAAATTTAAAAATATTCACAACAAAAAGTAAGATATTTACCTGCGATTTACGTGATTTTTTTTTTTTTTCCTGACTCAATTTTTTCTTTAAATAACTTTTATAATCTGTCCATACCTTAAAATTAAATAAAATGCATAATATTTGAACTTATGATTAATAAATTTAATTCAATTATAGTAATGAAAATTTTACCTTTTTCCACTCTGAAACTTCTTTAAAAGGTGGTCCGAAAGTGTTTAATTAATTTTTCAGATCAATCCAAAAATTCCTTGAATCAAATTTTGAGTTCTTTGCAAAATCTGGATTTGTTTTTAAGGCATAGATTTAGTGACAGATTATATAGTTACTTAATAATTACTTTTGACATTTTATAAACAATAAAAATGGTAAATAAAAAAGTTAATTTGAATTTTAGCTTGTTAAATTATTTAAGATTCAACGATATAAAAAAAGAGGTTTCAAATTTATAATATTTCTAGAATCATATCTAGAATATGGTTGTTCACTGGTTTCGGCGCCAATGTTGAGGCCTTAAGCGTTTTTATTTAACTCTTCTTTAATACATATATATATGTTATATTCTTTTGCGACCGAATGCCGTCAAGTAAGATCGAGTACTTATCCAAAATTTCTTAAAAAACCTTTTAACCACTTATTTTCTAATATTTTTAGTATTCAGTTTCTATTTAAAAACTGCTGATTTTACTCTGATCGTTGATTGGTGTAAAACTTGAAATCTAACAGTAACTCAACAATCGAATGATCAGAGAAAATTCAAAGAAAGAAAAACAAAAACAAAACTATAAATTTAACAATATGTCTTTAAGAGATGTTTGCATGTGAATGCATTAAAGGGCATTTACATTTTATCAAACCAAATAATAGTGAATTTTAAATTTCAAACAACCATCAAAATAGACTATTTATATTATGAGTTTGAAGTATCAACACCATTAAACTTAAGAGAAAACAGATTTATCATTTATTAAGAATTATTTTGTTGCAGAGAAGAGTAAATTTTTTGGGAAATTTTCTTTGCGTGAAAAAATCCAATGAAAGGAATTGAAATACTCTCTATACGTTGGTTGGTTTAATACGTGGTCATTGAAATCAATTTTCTAAACACTTAGGCATCTCTGATGAATAATTAGAATATGCCTAAGTTTTTATTTAAAAAATCGTTGTTGTCTTTCTGAAAATTTATCATATTAACATTACCATCTTCTTGAACATCCAAACCAAGTATATTTTGAGTTTGTTAACCAGATACTTTCATCGATATTAATAACGTTGGCTAATTCTATTAGAGAGTTATCCATTGTTGAAATATTATTTTTAAGAGTAATTTCATGGTCTGATGTATTTGAAATCGTTTTTAAATTTTCAATAATTTCAGTTTCATTGTGTGCTTTGTCAGGTTTAGGTTTATTTTCCCCAAAAATTTCGTGTTTATTGTCTAATTTCAAACATTTTCTTATATTTTTCCAAAAATCTTTTATTAGGAGTTATAGCTTTTCTAAGTATTGTATTTTGTTTTTTAATCAAAGGTGCACCATTTCCAATAAACAGTTGTAATTTTCTTCACTCATTCTGAAGTAGTTTTTGTAGGTGTTTGGTTCAAAAATTTTGATCTCGTTTAATAAATTTATATGGGAATATTTATCACGTTTTCTGATTTATTCACTAATATATTATTCACTGCACAAGTTTACAATAATGCAAATACACATTTTGTATCTAAAACATAGAATGCAACTTTTGATATTATGTATATGCACTTCTACTAATTAAACTTACCATTTAAAATTTCTGTACGTTTAATTATATCAACAATAATCAACACAATATAATTTTGTTTTAAAAACAATGTAATTTTCTTAATGATCAATGATGTGTTCACTGCTTCAACTTTCAAATGTAAATATGTAACAAAAAAAGACGCGTAAAAAAAATATAATTTAAAAAACGACAGTTTTTGTTTATAGTCTATGAGTTCCAAATTACGCAATAAGTACTTTAAAGAACTTGGAAGTACTTGGTACCAAGCATTGATCGTCGTTTTCGTCCAAGACCAAACAAAAGATTAAATTTATTCAGTTTAATCGAAAATGATATCGATGAATTTAAGGATGAAAAAAGTGAATGTTCAAATATAGTAGCACAAACTCTGAAATAAATTCTAAAATACAAAATTCAGAAAATGCTATTTTGTCGCGATATGTACTATCCGAAAAAGTATTAATAACAAATCATATTGAAACAAATATTGCTAATGTGCAGAATTCTATTCAAAGGCATTTTACATTTAGCCATGTTATTTTTGTTTGTCAAGGAAGTGCTTATAATAATTATTGTGTTCGAGATAAAATTGAAGCTGAAAATTTTTTTACAGTAATGACTTATGGAACATCAGTTTCTGGGAAAACATTTACTTTGTTGGGTACACCCGATGTACCTGGTATAATACCAAAATCATTAAAAAATATATTTACAAAATATTCGAAAAATTTATTTTCGTTACCTTCAGTACTGATTAAAAATGGTGAAATTATTATTTCAAATGATGAATACTTACAAGAATGGAAAATATTTAAGAAAAAATATACTAGAAAATAAATATGGATATAAAAAAAAATTATGAAAAATCCCGATTAAAAATTCAAAATGAGAATGCTTTTGAAGAACAACCTAAGCCAGATAAATCTATTTTTCAAAGCTTTAAAAAATTAACCCCCTTTCATCCGCATTAAAAATGTTTGTTGGATGATAATTTTCGATCAAACTAGGCAAAATTTCGTTCGTGAAATTATTTGCATTTTCATAATCTGCAGAATTCGCTCCGCCATGTAATTTTATAACAGAAAGTTCATGCCGTTTTTTCCAGCGTCACAACCACCCTGATTACGATCAAAATTTTCATAAGTTGAATTGCAAATTGTTTTGGTTTTTCTTTTATTAAGTTAGTAGAAATTAGGCCACTTTTTTCTCTTATTTGGGTGAACCACAAATTAAGAGCATATTCTACTTTTCCACATGAACTTTGTCTTTCCCTTTTCCTTGATAATTGATAGTCTTTTGAATTTTTGATCAGTTTTTCTTTATGCTGAATAATTTGGTTTATTGTTGAAATTGGGCATTTTTATTTTGAACAAATTTCCTTCTTGCTCTTTTCTTTAGTGTTCAATAAATTAATAAATTGCAATTTCTTCTGTCAAAGAAAGTGCAACATAATGTTTCGATCCCATTTTTTGAAAAAGATAAAATTTATTGCATAATTTTATTTACATACTAGTAATTTGGATTCAATCTTACATGTTCTTTTCAAACTCAAAGTCAACAAATTTCTGAAATTTAAATTCCAATTTGTATTTCTATTATTTGGTAAACTGTGCGTGAGCGGCGATTTATTAATGAACAACTTTCTAAACCTTCATCCATTTCGTTCATATATAAAATTTTTGGTGGACCACAACCAGTTCCTCAATTTTTCGCATTTTTATACGATCGTAATAGGCAACTCCATTTAATTTATACGTGCTCGGGTTTTGTATAACAAACGTAAAATATAATTTTTTTTTTTAGTTTCGTAAAAGGTATAAGAAAATTAATTTACTAGAACATCCATTGACTCGTAAGTCAATTAAAATGTTCATCCAAAAGTCCTTTTTATTTCTTATCCGAAAATATTCATCTTTCCGATTTTTATATACTTCAATGAGAGCTTCTACTTCCATTCATTATATGTCCAATTTTTTCTGACTTGTCCATTCTACACTAAGCGCGTTTCCAAACCTTTCGCACTTGCACTTGATACTCACACTAAACCTGTCAAATCGCACTAAATTTTTTTTTTCTTTTCAGTTTAAATAAATTTAATTTTGCGATATTTAGTGTATTTGTTGAGACTACACTAAAATTTTGGAAACAAATCAAGTGCGATTTGATAGGTTTAGTGCGACTATCAAGTGCAAGTGAGAGAGGTTTGGAAACGCCCCAAACATATTTAATAGTTGCAAATTATATAGTTACATAATAATTTATAAAAAGTAATTTATAACTCACCATATTTTTGAAAAAAAATAAATTTTCTTTTATTTTTAACAACAAACTTAACGAAGTCTAAAATTACGACTTAAGCTGGCGACGAATTTATTTAAACCAAAATCCATCTATTATGAAAATTTTTAATTTTCTATCCTGAATCGACTCTTCATCTGATCCTGATGAGTAAAATAACTCCGTTGATATCAAAAATACTAAAAAACACAATTTAAAAACTCTAAACAAAACATTTTAACCAAAAAAGACACGCTTCAAAAATTAAAAAAAAAAATAATTTCAACGTAACAAAATTATCAAACTATCAGAATTCACAGTAGTAAATTTTTATCAGAAAATTTATCAGTATCAGTTCATGATTCACTTTCAGATAAATTTTTTGAGTTATCAGATCTCTGACTACCGACAACCACGATAGACCTGATTATCTATTTTGTTAGATTTTCTTTTCTTGAATTCATTTGAGTTATCAAAATTATAGGCCCTTATTGTGATGTTCAGTTTGCAAGTTTTGTTCTTGCATTAGTTCTGGTTGAGAGAGAGTCAACCTGTCACAACCTGGTGGATCAACTGATGCATCTACTTCCATTAATATGATTACAGCTTCTTCTGTATCAGAAAAGTGCTTGAATCTCTATTTTGTTTTATTTTTTTTTATTTTCACTTTTAAATCACTCCAGACCTAAAATTTTTTCAATATAAGAATAATAATAAAAAATATAAAAATTTCTTATTTTTACTCTTTGCCATTTATCTGATACTTGTTCAGGTGGTCCTAAACTATTTAATTCCACAGAGAACTCTTTCAATTTCTGTATAGTCAGGGGTTTGGGACATATCCCCTTTGCTATTTGGCTATTTTTCTCCATTAGTTCAACTAATCTCTTTAATTGTATTTTGTTGCTGTAAGTTTTCGCCATTTTACTAAAAAAAAAAGTATGTAATTTTAATACCTTTAAAGCATATAAAATAAAAAATACTTACAATTTTAATAAACACGAACAACAATTTAAATCAAAAAAAAAACACAAACAATTTGTAAAAAAAATTTTTTCTTTAAGCCAATATATTTTCTCACGCTCAAATTTTGCAACTGAGAAAATTGCTTTAAAAATGTCGGAAAAACCTACTCATACTGACAATACAAATTTTTGTCAGTATTCACAATTTCTCAGCAGTTTGCTGACAACTGATCATTACAATACCGTTTTTGAATATCTGCTGACATTTCTCAGATATTTACTGACAACTGACACTTCACAATAAGGGCCATAATTTTTATTCATAGGTTGGCTTCTTATTTAATAATGTCATTTTGGATGAAATTATGTAAAACTAATTTTATAGTTGAATAGCGTTTTGATAGCTTTAATAATCAAATTCTGCACTTATTTAAAAAAAAAAATAAATAAAAAAAGCAAAATTTTTTTTTTTTATTTATTAGTTACTGCTATTGTTGATACTAATTCATATCTTGAATGAATAAAACATTCTTCACCAACCAAACTCGCTATTCCTACTGTCGACATAATAGCTGGAGTGTTTTCAATACACCAGTAATTTTGTCTTTCTCCAGTGATAGTGCAACCAGCATAAATAGTACTACACGGTACAACATGGCTGACGGTTACTGGATTGCCTTGACCATCACGGGGGCGAGTACGTTTAGTAATAGGTGGCGCTGATATGAAAGAAGAAACTAATTTTGTCTGACTTCGTGGTCCAGACCATAATCCACTTGGTGAACCTTTACCATTCCAAACGTATTTTAAAATTGAGTGTTTGGGCAGCCTTGGTTGTACCCTTGTTAATAAGTTCTTGTACGCGTGAATGTCTGATCGAAGGTTTTCGACAGTATAGTTTGCAGGATATATTTCATCCTGCATTCATTAATAAATTATTCGTGACTAGGGCTCCAGGAATACTGTTATATTCAAAATAAGCTGTCCTCGCTGCAACAGGTGTATTCAAATTTGATAAATCTAATAAGACCAATCTAATTCTATCAGGATTAACACACACTGTAGAATACTCTAGTGCGTCATCAACAGAAACAGGGCTCTTGCTGTATCCAAGGTGAAATACTTTCTCTTTAAATTCAATCTTTCCTATCGAGTCAAGTATAATAGTCAAAAGACTAGGGACCTCCTGAACTGTCATCAGCAGTTCTCGAGTCTCATCGGCAATGCAAATTCTTCGTAAAACATCAACAGTAACCGGCTCCACTTGGATCTGTTGTGCTAAATAAAGTTTGAAATGGATTAACCAAAGATGAACTCTGTAAATTTGATGGATAGATGCAATTTCTGCTATTGCTGCCAAATTCTAGGTAGTTGCGGCACGGTCATAGAATATAGCGGTCGAAAATCCAACTGCTCGGGTAGTTACCGACATTGGAGTGCTACGAGTACTAACAGTTTGTTGGACTGCTCCAGCAATTTGCTCCAACTGCTCGTCGAGTCGTCATTCTCAAATAGTTTATATTTAGTGGCAATATCGTTGAGTCTTTTTGTTTCAAGTTGATTGTTGATGCGATTTCGAAATTTCTCAGTATTTTTGTTCTTCGAACCTTTTCCTTGTCGTTTTGAACTGTGGCTTTTAATCTCGGGGGTTGGTAGGACGTTGTTTAATTCCTGTTGTTCCATTATAGAAATTTTGTTGGTATCCGTTTAATCTGAAACGAAAATTGTGTTTTTTTTATTTATACTAATAAACTTTTTAAGTAATTAATCTGTATTTTGATTATTAGAATGATGTTCGTTCCATTTCTATATTAATTCCCCTGTCTTATTCAATATGTAAAATATAAAATATTTATGCAGTTATGCGCACCTACATAAATACAAGTATTTATGTATATATATATATGTATTTGCATATACATATTATAATAGTTACTTATAGCTTAAAAAAAATTATCAAATTAAAAATAAATGCAAATATATGTTCATGCATTATCACATTTAATACTAATTTACTGAATTGTTTCCATTACGATTTCATTTCAATTAAGTGTAAGTTAAAAGAAAAAAAAACAAAGTTTCGTTAAATTTTAATCCGGAATTATGTTATTACTATTATATACTTTGTTTTGGTTTTCCGCTATTATAACACTGTAATTTTTTTTTATGTCTATATACAAACATATAATATGTATATATGTGCATAATAAAGTTAAATCATTTAGAAAATTTACATACTCTTATTAAGTATTATACATTTATTTACAATATAGTTATACATTTTCATTATACAAGTTAAAATTAAATAAGACGTTAATTTTGTATTTACTTTACATACCTACATATGTATCACATACTAACTATGTAGTTTTTAGTTTTATTTTCACTTTTATTTTTCACTTTATAGTTTAAGCTTCTTTTCCTGTTTTTATTTATTTATTTATTTTTTGTTTGTTTTTACTTCAAAATAAATAATATTAAATTATTCTATTTTATCTTACACTTTACTTTTGTTAAAAATTATTCATGTGCAATATACATACACACAAACACATCACATTTTTGCATTTTTTTTTTATTTTTGAATAAGTATGAATGATTTTTTAGAAAAATATTCTAAAATTAAATTGTAAAAAAATTTTTTTTAGTTAAATAAATAAATACCAACAATATCAAATATTATAGTACAAGAATTATGGTAATTGTTAGAACTAAATAGGTTGAATATGTACATATATATATGTATATGAAATTTTCTCCTCTATGATAAAATTAAAGACGTACAATTTAGTGCATTTTTAACTTTTTTTTTAATACAATGATATGACTCATTTTCTTTTTCAAATCTTATTGCTTTGAAAATAACAATTTTGTTTTTTTATCAAACTTGATTTTGTGAGTTTTTTTTTTTTTTTTCTAAACTTTGTTTTAACTGAAAAACATATCATAGAAATAAAAATTAAATCTTTTCATTAATTACTAAAACTAAGTATATAAAAAGATTTATAAAAAAACAAAACAAATATATTAAAAATAAAACATACACTTTAAAACATAAATAAAGTGACTATTTTCTTAAACTATATAAAAAATCTCAAACTTATTGTAAAAAAACTGATTTATATATTGGGCACTGACCATAATTTTATTAATTTCTTATTTTGAACCTGTACGAAAATAAAAGTGTGGTTATCTTAGAGAGTTTCTTATTAGAACTAAAATAAAAAATTATAATATAAAGTGAGCAAAGAACAAAGTACAAAGTACAAAGAATATAATTAATAATTATGAAATATAATATAAAAATATAAATCAATACCTTAAAAACTACAACTGGAGCTCTTTTTCTTCCAGCCTTTGAATTGCTATCAGAGTCACTTGAACTAAATATTATATCCAATAATATATTATTCTCATCCTTCATTTTTAATAGGATGTTTTTGATATTATAAATTTAAAAATTCACTTTTAAGTTTTATTATTAACTTTATAAAAACACACAACAATCTGTCTTTTTTTAAACTTCAAAACAACAATTTTGACATAACAAATAAATGTTACCGTAGCATTTGAACAGAAAATTTTTTGGGAAATTATTTGCAACTATCTATTTTTCTCTTTAAGTAAAAACTCAATATACTATCTCTTTCTAAAATGTTGATTAAAAAATAAATTGGACAGCTTAAATGCACCTTTTTTTTTATATACACATTATAGCCGAAACTTAGGTTGTGAACCTTTAAGTACTTGCGTACCGTTGACTATTTGAAAAAGAAAAGGATAGTTAGGGGAAAGGAAAAAAAAACGACGAAGAAAAGATTTGTGGGAAAGAGCGAACAATGTTGTTAATATTCGTCTTAAATCTCTGTAAGTCATAAATAAAAATAACTTCTGTCATTGGGAATGCTTCAATTGGAACGCGATTCCACAATTGAGATGTTTTTACTATAAAAGAATTTCCATCACCGGACTTAAACCATCTCGGAATTTCCAATGTTAAAGGGTGCGCACTTAATGCCTCTCGTGTTATGCGATGGAATTGCTTGAGAGGAGGAAGAAGTGATTTTAATTCCTCGGAACAAGTGCAAACACCAAGTAGTAGTAGATATCTATAAAATAGAGATGGTTTGTAGACTATATACAAAAGAATTGTTATTAGGAAATCGTTTCGTTCATCATAACACTTTTAGAACTCATCAGTAGGTATTTTTAGTGTTAGACTACCTATACAACTCCTATTTTCATTTTGATTCATTTATAAAAATAGCATTTAACATTGAAATTTTGGTCGATTTTTATAACTCACAGATGTACTATTGACATCTTCTAATAAGTTATAAAATCAATCAAAATGAAAATAGGAGTTGTATAGGTAGTCTAACACTAAAAATACCTACTGATGAGTTCTAGTAGTGTTATGATGAACGAAACAATTTCCTAAAAATATTTTGTTTGTTAACACAATTAATAATAATAATATTTATAGATACAATGGTGACATAAAATGTCTATGTATCAATATTAATTAATAAATCGAACTTGTTCTTTTTATTAAAAGTAAAATGACATGGAAATTTTAATATTTCACATTTAAAAGAAATTTATAATCACATAAATTTATTTTATAAATGTTATTATTACATATATTAAAAACTCATCTTTATTTAATGAGTGATTTATTCTTAGGTAAAACTATCAACTCCCATGTTTAGTTTTTCATTTAAGGACCTGCGCAGTAGACACCTTTTAATTTTATTTCGCTTCTCTTCAATGAACTCCTAATATAATAAATAAGTTGTATATAAAACAATAATGCACACACAGTCGAAATTTTTTTAATCATATGGTTTTATTATTCATCAAATACATTAAGAAATAGGTAGAACCGAAACAGAAAATGAGGAGTAAGATATTTATGTTTTTTAACGAAAACATACTAATTTCAAAGCTTTTCATTAAAACATGAGTGTTTTCTGCTTTTTAATGAGAAGTCTATATCAGTCCATGTAAATCCCTGTTCTTTTAAAAACTTTAAATTTGGCTTAAACTTGAATTATAATTACTCAACAGGGGCCCCTAGTTAACAGTATAGTTTTGTTAGTAATTGTATTCAACTTTTAATAAAACCAAAATAATCATTGACTAATTTTTCTTTGTTTTCCGCTTGGCGTAAGCAGAATATTTGATTTCGAATCAGATAGTCCATTATCAGCATTATCATCGAAATTGGAAAAAAAAACTCTCATAAATTAGTATTCTGACTGCAGTCGAAACTGTGTTTGTTTCATCAACGAAACAGCTTACAAAAAATCTGTAAATGGAAAAATAACGTAAAAGTAAATAAATAAAACAATAATGGAAAATATGGACCTCATAATGTACGAGTTGTTATAAAAACATACAAAATCATCAAAAAATCATAATTTTTTTTTGTGATGGAAATACTGGTAATGAGTGAAAGTGCTGATGTTTCTGACAAAAATTCAGTTGTTGGTGCACGAAAGACAGTTGAGGGTGATGGACAAACGATGTCGGACGGCGAACTATTTCTGGGCAAAACGTGTAAGCGTGCTATAGCCTGCCCTTTCAAATTTATAACATGGTCTGATTGAAATGGTTGACTGAGTTCCAAAAATTACCGGTATGGGTTCCGCTCCCGTTATTTTAATCTCATCTTTGGCAGACTTATAAGCTTTCATTAAATTTTTCATCTTAATCATTAGACATTTGGCATCAGTTTCTTCGGCTAAAATAAATATATAAGTATTTGGTTTTCTTATTTGATTATTTAAAGACTATTTGATTCTTATTTATATCTTTATTCCCTTAACTCTACTTACAGACTGGCTTACACTAAATATAATTCTTTCTAATTAAATCTAATATTAGAATGCATTTTCATACATTTATATACTATATACAATTTAACAGTACTGATTCCACTTTTATATGTAAAATCATTGCTCGCTCTCGATCTATATATGTATCGACGTGTGATACATTTATATTTTATAACATTTCTATATTCACCACAAGTATAACAATTAATATAAAAAAAAAAACAAAATTATAACGCCAGGATTTTTTGTATTAAAATATATAAAATACAAAATATATAAAAATTTAATAACTAGGTAATAATTTAATATTTAATACAGAAAAATATTAATTTACCAAAACATTTTGAAAAATTAAATCTTCTAACACGTTGGTCATAGCATATTTTCTTTTTCTGGCATGCTCAAATTCTCCTTTTCGGTGTGCAGAAAAAGAACATATCAAATTCTCCTGTTCGGTGGTTTCCTTGCTGTTCCAGGCTCTTCTTTTTATAAAAGATCTATTGTAAATTAAAACATAATTTTAAATAAATAAATTAAAATAATAATTTTATAAAATATAATATAACTATTTTATTAATTTTCTTACCTTTCCTCCTCCTTTGTTATTCATGTCGATTCTTTTAGAATTTTTAAATACAACCGACAAGTGACAGAAATTAAATTTTATAATTTTATAAAATTTCTGTCATTTTACACTGCTGACAAACTTTAAAAAATAATAAAATCGAAAATAAGCGCCACTACGATCAAATAGAATAACTACATAGTTAAATCCGAAACTAAAGCTAAGTATGCTGTTAAAAAATGAATACCAAAAATTACTGCAAAATCGGTAGCATAATTTTATCAGAAATTCGTTTAATCAACAACAGGAGGTGGCATTATTTGTTCATTTGACAATCAACAACGTGTGAAAATAAAATCTAACTATTTATCTTAAATAAACCTATTAGTATTAATTAATCTATCTATTATCTTAAATAAACTATTTAAAAATAAAATAAAGCGTAAGTAAAATAGAGTGAACCTTAAAAAATATTATTTAAAAATAGAACCTTTTTAAAATAATGTTTTTTAAATAATATTTTTTAAGATTTACTTTATTTTACTAGATCAAATTGCTTGTTGTCTAATGTCAACATTTTGCCGAGTATATAATCTCGGGTATATAAATGAGAAGCAAAAATTTTGAAGCTTAATAACTGGTGGTCAAAACAAGAACTTCATTTTTTTTTAACCAACATCCTCTTCTCTTTTACACTCATGCCCATGAATTTACGACACTTTATTTTGTAGGGTGCTCGGCTGCAGGCTGGACACGATTTTGAATTCTTCGTTTCGTGAAAGGTTTTGATATACTTCCAGCAGTCACTTGGGTTCCAATATTCGAAATCTAGTCAGGAGAAATGCTTCAATCGTTCAATAAGTCTGTGTTTGAAGTCATTTTTCGTTTTTTTATTTACTTATTTTTAATTTAAACTAGTAATATTAGTACTGTATGTTGGAATGATTCAATGTGTTAATTGAACTTGTACAATGAGAATTATTGATGCGATCTTGCGAACTTCCACAAAATATGTGTATCATAAAATCTTCCACTCGCTATTATTTTTTTTATTTAATAATTATATTGTATTCTTTCAGTGACTTACCTTTATGAAATCCGGCTCGAAAAGAGTTCTATGTAAACCAACATGGATATCTTTATTTATTTTCAATTATTTTTAAAGAGATTTCTCTCATTTCAAAGCTATACGAATTAATTTAATTCAGAAACTTAATAATTTAATTCTATTAATTGTGACATTATAGTAATAAAACTGCAAAATTTTGTAACAAGCAAAAAGAAAAACAGTACCAATTATATAAAAAATAAAACTAAGTAATAACTACTTATAATTCTAATATTATAATTCAAAATTTTAAAATTTATAAAAAAAACAACTAAATAACAATAATTTGAATCGTATTATGTATTACCTAATATTATTTTATACATAATTTTTTTTTATTATGATTTCAGGTGGATTAGCTTGTTTACTTTTATTTTCGTCTTTAATTCTACTAATTTATTTGATGTTATATTTGTGAGGCTTCAGTTTCAAACTATTAACTAATATATTCATTCCAATACTAGGTAAGTCTTCGTTTTCGGCTTTTCCACAAACTTGAGTTGAACGGCTTAGTTTATTCTGATTATTTGTTCGCATTTTCGTTTCAAGATTATTTAGTTTGGAAATTACCCTTATCAACGCAAAATGACGCATTAAATTTTTTTTATCGTTAAATTTACGACAGTTGGGGGCGCCATCAGTAGCATGATCGACGATTATGACGCTTACAATCGATTACAATCGCTTCTTATACCTAGAACCCATAAACTTTCATTGTCCTCGTTGATACTCTTGTTCTAACTTTTCTTTCACTGGTGATAATGATTAAACTAATGAATCATGATTTGAACCAAGATACTTTGAATTGACGTAACGAATAACTTGGTTGTGATTGCAAATCTGAAATGGAACAAAATTAACTTATACGTTTAATATTTATAATTAGGGTTACTTACTAGCATAACATTTAAACTATAAAAGCCCTTTCTATTTAAATAAAGATGTTGGAATTTTTTTATTGGTTTTATAATTCTAACATGTGTGCCAGCCATCATCCGCTCGAATGACACCAGAAATTTTAATTTTTTCATAAAAATATGATTTTGCCGGTCTCTTCTCCTCATCTGAATAATGAAAGTTTATCCATTTTGGGCAAATATGTCTTTGAAAGATTTCTAACATTTCAGCAATAATTTTTGATGTGCTTGTTTGTAACAATACCAGATAAAAATCATTCCCTGCTGAATTCTTGTCTTAAAATGTTTGGTATAGAAGTCGTTTTTTACACTAGATCTGAGGTTTGTATTTACTTCAGTTAACAAATCAGCAAATGCTTGCTTTGTTAAACAGGACTTGTGAATAAAACTAAGAAATATGTTAATTTTTTATTTGTATATTATGTTTAGTAAGGAACTTATCAAGTATCATTTAAATCTAAATGGTTAGATGTATCCCTTAGTTTTTTACTTTTTTTCCTCAGATTTACAATTATGTCATAATGTTCGTTTTCTTCACTGCTCGTATCGTAAAAAAAAAATTCCGCTGAGGTCATTTTAATTATTTTTTAATTATTTTTCCCTATTAATTTGTTACCATATTTAATTTTTTTTTTTTAAATACAACCTGCTTCACTTGTGTACATTTAAAGAATAAAATTTTCCAAATGTCAAAAAAATTTATTTCAAATGTTTATGCAATCGTCGTTCATGGTACTTTTACTTTTTTTGTTTTTTTTTCTTTCTATTTTTTTAATTTTTTATTTTTATTTTTCATTTTTTTTTTTTTTTTTTAAGTTAAGCCAAACATAGGTTTCAAACGATACCTTTATACACTTGGAATATATAGCTTGGACTAATTGAGGATTGTAGAAAGAAAAATATCCCTTTGATAAGTAGGGACATTTTGAATAAATTTATTAATATTACTCTTGAACTTTTGTAGATTGTACGTAGGTATATTTTTGCATTGGGGACACACTTTTGTTGGAATATGGTTCCACATTCGAGAAAATTTGACTACAAACGAATTCCCATAGCCAGTTTTGAGCCACCTTGGAATTTGCATTGAGTAGGAGTGGGCACTTGATGCCTCTCTTGTTCCTCGGCGGAAATGTTTGAGAAGTGGCATTAGGCTTTTTATTTCATCTGAACAAGTGCCTAAACCTACGAGATATCTATAAAATAGGGAAAGTACTCCAACAACACGACAATTTTCAAGTGGTACAAGGGAGGATGTCACATTAGGGTTGTGATGTCACATTAGGGTTGTCAATAAGACGAATGGCACGCTTTTGAACTTTGTCAAGAAAATTTAGTGTGGTTCGTGGTGCACCGGCCCATATATGTGAATTGTATTCCAACTTGGGTCGTATGTATGATTTATAGATATTTAGCATGTCCTGGGGAGAAAAATACGTTTTGCAGCGAATTAAAAAAACCCGCGGCATTTTTAACAATGTCAAAGATATGGTCATTCCATATCATTTTATTGTTGACCTTCATGCCCAGGATATTCAAGTGTTCGGTTTGCTGAATACGCACACCCCCGAATAATAGGGTGGGGTTCAATGGGGTAGTTTTGCACGAAACTAGACAGCTTTGAGTTTTGGAGGTGTTGAACTCAACTCTATTACTTTTCCCCCAGTTGAAAATAATGGCTAAGTCATGGTTGAGCGTGCTGACCATGATGTTACGTTTAGTATCAGTAACTGGTATTGTAGCATGTAATTTTCGAAGAAAATCGAAGGATGCTACTAGAGGGCTGTCGTCTGCAAAACTATGGATAGGATTGAAAGTTGATTGGAGAAGATCATTGATAAATATCAAAAAGAGAGTAGGTGAGAGAACTGATTCTTGAGGAACACCAGCGTTAATATGATTTTTGTCATTCACTCCGATTTCTATTTGGATTCAACCAAATTTTACAATTAATATTGTCTTAATATTTAATTAATTATTTTGTTTTTTTTTTGTTTTTTATGCTTTAAACTTTTAATTACTTTAACTTCTTATTATTTTAAATAATTTATTTATAACAAAATTAGCAATATTCCAATCATTTTTAAATTGTAAATTACAAACTAAACAATAATAAAGTAATTTACACGTCATCCAACCTTCCTTTTCCCTTCCAAATAATATTACTGTCTCACCAAGTGTGAGAGCATGCATGTTTTAAGAAGATTTTGGTTTTTGCTGTCTAAGTGGTGAATATGACATAAAATTCCCTGTGTATCATAAGGTACTTAAAACTGTCTTACCAGGAGATTCGTTTGACATACCCATCACTTTTTCCAATTCAGGCATTTCATAAGTATTTTCATATTTTTGCTATTTCATGTAATATAATATTTCTTTGTTTGGATTTAGTTAAAAAAATGCAAAAAAAAAAAAATGGTAGTCACTATGAAAGACACTGGGTGCTTCCAAACATCGATCATTATGTACACCAAATTAAATGTCATTTTCAATGTGGGTGTATAAGTGATTTGGTTTTCTGTATAAGTGATCTGGTTTGTATAAGTGATATGGAAAGGCATTTGGTATTTGGATATAGTTAGACAGTTTTTCTATTTAATCGGATTCACTGTGAAGAATCTTCTCATAAAATATTTCTGTAAAATAAGTATTTGTTTTATCTTATTTCAATGTTTTCCTCCTCAGCAAGTAATAGCATTTTCAAAAATTATTTTGAAACCTCTCCAGAACTCAAATATTGCAAACGATAAAAACTGCATAAAATAAAATTAAACATGCACTAAATTCTATGAATTGGGATTTCACGCGGGAAAGGGAGCCCAATTCATTTTATTTTTATTGTCAATAATAACTCCTGAATATCTGAATTCTTCTACTAAGTAATAAACAATTTAAATTACATGACATGTACAATAATTTAGTGTTAATTTAAGACTTACATTCTAAGTTAATGACATTTAATTTGTGCTTCAAAAGATTTTAAAGGTGAATGGTAGAAAACATGTACAACTTATATTTTATACTAAAAAACAAAAAATTACAAATTTAACAATAAACTACAATGAAAAAAAAAAAATTGAAAGAATTGATTTTAATTGTTGGTATATTAAATATTAAAATAAAAAATTATTACAACATAACTTTACTCTTACTGATGAATTCTTCATTTATCACCTCGGGTCAATGTCATTGAATTTTCAATAGCAAATTTTATAAATAAATATTCAAATACATAAAAATTCTGCAAGACAAAATAATAAATTTCTTTATTAAAATTCTTATAATGTTCATGTATTTCAAAAAAAAAAAAAAAAAAAAATTTTGTATTCTCACTTTTAATATTTAACTATCATTGTTAAAATGAAATTCCACCACATCATAGTAAATTAAAAAAAAAAATTAAAAAATACAAGTAAATAGAAGAAACAAAGAAAAAATAATTTAATATTATCTATATACTAAATTAATATCCATAATACAAAAAATAACTATAACTACACAGAAATATTGTTAAAAAATAATGTCACGATTAGTTAGGCGCTACTTTTTATGCTAATATTAACGTTCATTATCATAAATTATGTACTATGAATAATAAACTATATACTTACATAGCCAATACATTAAAAGTATATATATATATCTATAATATATAATACAAAATCTATATTATAATATAATTTTATTATTTTATGTATTTTCAATTTACCTAGTTTTTCACGATAATATTTAAAATGCAGTTTTGTTTTGTTTTTTTTTTTTGTTAAATTTAAAAATAATCATAAAGAATAATCAAAAATATTAAAATGAAACTCAACTGCTTCGATCGAAGTTTCTTGTATAACAAGTAATTTATTAAATTTCCTATATACTCTTATATTTAGATTTTACTACTTACTCTTACTTTATACAGTTTTATTTAAACTTTGTATTACTTAGTATTAAACTTGGTTTAATTTTTGGTACAGAACAGACGATTAAAACATTTTATAATACATACTTCATTTTAAACATCAGTATAAAAAGTTGTAAATGTATATGCAGAAAAATAAACGGAAATAAAAATATTTTAAAGTTTTTTTTTATATTAGATGAGTGTTTAGAGGATGAAATAAATAAAATAAGAAAACGGATTTGGTCAAAAAAGTGATACTTAAAAAGACAAAAATATACACATATAAATTTATTAAAAGAGTTAAAAATTATGATAGCGCATAATATTTTTGCTAACTCAAATTTAAAACTTCAAAGCAAATCCATTCGATCTTTAGCAGGTACATACTTCATTTTTAACGTAATCGTTTTTATAATCAAAGAAACTTGATGTTATTGCCATAACAAAAAAATGCATTATAATTCTCAAAGTCCAGTATCGTGATTCAATGAAGATACGATAATAATTGATCATCTGTTCCAAACGGTCTATTATACAAATTTAAACCTTCAGGGAACGGTATTTCAACATAAGTTTTAGGAGCTTATTCATATCTTTTTACATTATCCTTTGCTACAATTCCGACAAAATTTGATTCGAGATGAATTGGCTGGTTATCATACCATTTAGTTATTTTTACATTTCCGTACCATTTTTAACTTCTTCTGAATAACCTCGCCAACATTTCTTCATTTCCTTATCACTACTAAACGGAGAGGGTTTTTAAAGCTATTAATCCGCACAATCTCTGTAGCATACACCTTACTACAACTCAATAATTCAAAAAAGTTGTCAAAATAAAACTTGTTACCAAATGCATCTTGAAGAATTTTTTCAACCAATTTTAAGACTATAGCAGAACCGAAGCCTAGTTTATTCAAAAGATTATAATTTAGCAGCCATTTAAATTAATTTTTTCATTAATTTTTAACCCTAAATTTGAAAACTTTTAAAATTAAACCGTTATTGCGTGTTTCTTCATAATTTTTTTTTTTTTTTTATAAATTTATTATGTAGGTTCAATTGGAGAAAATAATTTAATAAAATAAATGGTCTGTGAAAACAAAAGAGTGAGGTAAATTTGAGTTTTTAATGCCAAATTTGACTACATTATAAGGGTTTTCAAGACTCGGTTCCTTCATTCGCAGTGTAAAAGTTTAAAACTGATTTCTATTCTAGGTTTTTTCTGAACCACTTGCTAGGATATATTCATATTTTTTGATAAATTCAATGATAAAATGATTATATGCAATTTTTTTTGTTCTAGATTAAATGAGTTTGAAAATGACATGAATTTGTTTTGTATTTTTGTTTTTTTCTTATTCATTTATCTTAAAGTACGTGCTCTGTATAGTCTTAAAAGTCACTAAAAAATGAAATGAAATCAACACCAAAACAGATTAATGTATGTATATATAATGTAATAATGATTATCGTTGTATTAGTGGTGTGTCGCGGCAGTTATTTTTAGAGTTGAAGAAGTGATTAAACAAGTGCGTAAGAGTGTCATCGTCTCAAAAAAAAAAAAAAAAGAAATAAAAATAAACCAAATGCATTTTTTTTTTGGTTTTACTTTTTTATTTTTTAATTCAATGTTGAAATTTTGTTTTTGTACTCGTACTGCTCATTAATGTTTTCTTTATAACCATATATGGTATATAATTATTATACATACATAAGTCTTTAATATTATTTATGGTTTTCATAGGGTGTTTCATTAGTTTAATAATTAGAAGAGCAATTATAAAAATGATATGAGTAGTAAAACTAGTATACCAAGCATAACGTATATATTCATTCAGCAATTGATAGTATAGAACTATGAGACAAAAAATTTAGTGGAATATTTGGCATTAAAAGTTCGTATACTAGTCCATAAGAGCAAGTATTCCTTGGGAGTCGATAGAAGTACTAGAGAATCATTGGAAATTGATTTATGATATGATTTATAGGATGAAGCAATCTGCTTAACCAAAGTTTTTTGATAAACTCATGATCGGTGTTTGCTAAGTTTAATCCTGCCAACTGCTTGAGATATCTATAAAAATCCGATGGCTTTCTGTGTGTTAATTTTAATTGTTTTCTTTTACGTATTTGTTGTAGTAAATTATCAACGTATTTGGTAATTTTAGGCGTAAATTTTGATATTTTCGTTGATTTAATGTGTCGAAAGATTTTTTCGTGTCGTTCAATATGAGATGCACCTCCAATAACTTTGACATCACAAACTAAACACTTTTTATTTGTTCGTTATCTCTATCAATTATTAGCCAGGAATATTTTTCCTTCCAAATTTCACGAGCATTAGTGTATACTTCTTTTTTTTGAAGGAGGAACATATTCAACTCCATCATCTTTTTCGGGCTCAATTCTGACGGCTTTAATTAACTAAAATAATCATAAATTAATGTTATCTATAACCAAAATAATATATAATATTTTATTTACTTTTTATACGTATTTTATTAAAGAGTATCGATGACTTTACCAGCCGTTAGACATTAATAAAAATTCATAACAAACTAAAAAAAAAATCTTTGTTGTCAGTGTCAGTCAATTGTTTATCCAACATATGACATTAATCCCCATTAAACAAATTAATACCCAGTATTGTGGTATCCCTTTAAGCTACCCAGTAATCAATAAATTTTTAAGAGTAAACGAGTTTAATTCAATTCAGCTGTATTTTTTTAAGCTATTTTGACATCAAACCGTACCTTGGTACGCTAACTAGTGAAAAAGTATCAAATTTGGTACGAACGTACGAACGTCTATGCCAACAGTGGTTGACATGCTTTGTTTTTTTTTTTATTTTTTTCGTTTTCGTTGTGACCAGAGCTATTTATAAATTAGTTATATTATTATTCGTAATTGTTTTCGGGTTGGCCAGAGCTATTTCTGGTAACGAAGAACTAGCTTGTCTCTTTTTTTGAAGATTTAAAAAACTTCTTTGTTGTCTGTTGATGTGGTTTTCTCTACTTTACATACAGTACATATGTAATAGATATTGAAAATAAATTATTTTTTGAGCATTTATATAAGTAGATTTATATTTTATCATATTTTAATTGACGGACGAGTCTTAAATATGTATAGGAATAGCAAGCAAAGAAAAAATAGTAAACATTGGTCTTTGTTATCAAATTAAATTAGATTTGTTATTTAATTTTATAAATACAATCTTACAAATGTATAAATAAATATATATAAGTATCTATGTGTTGATATCCTTATCAATGTAGATAGCAGACAAAACAAAACAATTGCAAATTGATAATAAAAATAATCGAATATTTATTTTAACAGAAATAAATGATTGTGTTTAAATAAATAATTTTTGAAATTTAATTCTAAAGTAGTATATTTAGTTTTGATGATAAGTAGTTGAATTTTGGTTAACTTTATATACACTATTAACTATAACTAATACAGTCGATTTAAACCAAAAAAAAAAATTATTTCAAATGATTATCTCAAGTTGGTTTGTTCAGATAAATATTTATTTAATTTTTGATTGAAAACAATATATGTAAGTAGTTATGTACCGACATACTTACACCGTAGAGGAACAATATAAGTGAGAAAAAAAAATCAATTTAAAGTTCGATTGAACCTTATTTAATTATTAAATGAATAAATTTTTATAAATATAAGAATATTAGGATAAATAATTTCAAATAGCTAACTATATTCGGAAATTAAAATTTACCTTCAAAATCAAAAACATGCATAAAAATATAAATACTTATCTAATCTATATTTGAAAATAATTTTCTTATTTATAATATGCAACCTAATTTATTTATATTTTGAACTGACAACAACAAAAACAAACACGATGACATCGTAAATGTCTTAAAAAAAAACTTCAACCTGATACAATATAAAAAAAAAAAACTAAGTTGTCAATTTTATCCGAAAAATAAGTTGACAACATTATTTAATAAGAGTTTTCTGAGACATTGTGTTATAATTTGTGTACATAAATAGTTACCGAAATGTTGCTCTGCTGATAATTGTGGTGGTGCAACTGGTGTTGATATTATTATTTCGGTCCTTTTTGCAATTAGTGAACCTTTTTTGAGAGTTTCTGTCACAACATCATTTTCCTCTTCTACCACAATTGTAGACATAGATCTATAGTTTTAAAATATATATATTAATTTCAGTTATATATTATTTTTTATTAAGAAAATGCTTACGTTCGTGGATCAATATCATCATCAAGAAAATACAACAATTGGGAATATTTATAATTTTTGACCTTTCCACATGACCCATTCAGCGCAGATTTTTTTGTAACCTCATATATGTAGTGCTGATATTCTCTCATTTTTTTCGAAGATTTGAAGCTTGGCTTTCCGGTAAATCTTTAATAAAAAAAAGTATTTGATTTATTGTAAAATAAAGAAAAAAATGCATAATTAATTTTTTAGTAATTTCACGTCATATCATCGGTCACAAAGGTCGATTTTTAAATTCGGAATTGTTAAAATCCCATATCTCGGATTTATTTTTTATTTCTTCTATTAAGTCTTCAGTTGAAAATTCTAAACTTTCAACTATTGGTGCACTTGAAGAAATAAAATCTGGAAACACTATTTGTTCAGCACTATTTTTACATTATTTTCACTTCTTTCGCGCTTTTGAAAATTTATGGCTATAAATGCATCAAAACTGTCTTCGTACATTTTACTTTTTAAAATGAAAATGAATTTTCATTTAAGTACTCTTGAATTTTGCCGTTACCGAAAAAACAAAATGCATAATGGTAACACTTGAGTTTTAACATAAAAAAAGTGTTGTCGATATAAAGGAAATAAGACCGATTTTAAAAATCATACTTCATCAAAGTATGATAAAATAAAATATCCTCAATTTTTTTAAAAATATCCCAAATTTTTTAAAAAAATATCCCCAAATTTTATTAAAAAATATCCCCAATTTCTTTAAAAAATATCCTTGATTTTTTACATTTACCGTTCTTGTCATACATATTGAATTCTCATATAAAATAATGTCATTATGTTATCTCGCTCTAAAAAGTTGATTAAAAAATCCACCTAAATCCTTAAAGCGTAATGAGAATTATGTTCACCTTATAGTTATAAAACATACAGCCAGATTTGCTGGTGCTTTCAAAGATAATTAAGTACTCTCTTATATAATACAAACATATTATGATTATCAGAATATGTAAAGTAAACATACATCTATTGCAAATCTTCCATTAATTTTTCTATCAGTAAGATAAGCATTAACTCTTATCGGAAGATTTTTCTTTCTTTTTCTTGTTTTCTAATTCATCCACCACAAATTCTTATCCATTGCTGAAATTTTGAATTATCATGAAACAACGAAAATTAAACTTGAATTGAGAATAACAAAAATTAATAAAGTTGACAGAAACAATATTTCTCCAATATTTTTTTCAAAATCTCTACATTTATTTTTTTTGTTTGACATTTAAATATTTTCCGTTTAGGATTATTTATATGGAAATATTTTAAAACCGAATTCTGTTTCATCAGTGTACTTACCTTAAGAGGTATTCCTTAAGCTGAATTTTCATTGAGCAATATTTAGAATTTAAAAAGTTTTATTGCTTATAATAGATAACTTATTGAATTTTTATGTAAGAAAAAAATAGACCGATGCAAAGAATTCTCTAAATTTCTATTTGGGAAATATATTTTATACACAAAAAAACAACAATTCAACCGTCAAAACCATCTGTTGAAAAAAATTATTTTTTTTACATACATTTAATTAAAAAATTGTTAAAAAAAATTGTTGCCCGTATAAAGAAACTATCCCGATATTTTAAAAATATAGTTTATCAAAGTATAATATCCCAAATTTTTGTGAAAATATCCCCGATAAATTAATTTTCTGTTCTTGTCGTATGCATTGAGCTCTCACATAAAACAATGTCATTTCATGTTATCTCCCTTTTTAGAGCCAATAAATTGTAAGATTTTAAATATTGGTGAATGAAAATCCAGCTTTATCCAGAATAGGCTAGCGAATTTGATTTTGCAAAAAATTTGTTTCCAAACTGGTATGTGGAAAATCATATGTTTTGAAATACATTTGGACATTTCAAAATTAAAAATAAAGTATTCAAATACTAAAGTATGCTGTTACACCTATTTTGATTCCAGAGAATGTCACAATCATATTCAATTCACCTTCTTGAGAATGCTGGAACATGGATCACTAAATAATATAAGTCAGTTAAATGACTTGTGTTTACAATGAGGAATTGTATTTTAATATTATAAAAGTGCATCTTCAGCAGGTTCATTTTTTTTTAAGTTTCAAAGGTAACAAGTTTAAAAAATTAATATGTTATTTGTTTAAAAAACAAAACTGCAAGCAATTCCTTATTAGTATATAATTGCTTTGTTAGATTGAATAAATAAGTTTATTATCAATAATATGCTTGAAATTTTTCATTATAAAATTGCACTGACCCAATATGCCGTCTGACAAAGTATTTTGAATTCATTATCTAAGATGAATGTATTAACATTAAGTTCTACTTCAGGGAAGGCGGGTGTAAAAGTAGTTGTTCTAAGTTTATGGTAATTTTAATGTTAACAACATGATTAAAACTTTTAAAATGTTTTTATTTTTTATTACCTAAGTACCGCTCTGTTTATATTACGTAGTTATATTTGTAATTTCGATGTTTAATTTGATCACTTCTAATAGATTCAGTGAGTCATATCACTTCCAAACTTCTATTCCTAAGACACATTTGTATTGATTTAACTTGCAATTCATTTACTGATCTCGAACTATTTATAGTAAAAGTGGGTATTGGTGACCTATGTCAACTAAATTTTGGCTTTTGCGATGCGCTAAAAATCCAATTTTTAAGATAACTTTCTTAAACTATCATTTTAATAATTTACTTTATTTAATTATTTGCTAATAAAATGTAATTTATTTGACTTTTTATTAACAGTTTCTAGAAAAAAAATTAAATTCCATAAAAACTCAAAATTTCAGCCTCGCACCAATTTGTGACCTAGGGTTTTTTTATAGATATCTCGTAGGCATCGGCACATGCTCAGTGGAAATTAAATCTATATTACCTCCACTTAAGCGTTTCCCTCGCGAAACACGAAGGGCAGCATGTGCTCATCCCTACACCATCGAAATCCCTAGATGGCAAAAGACAAGTTATGGAAATTCGTTTATAACTTCAACATCCCGAATGTGGAACCAAATTCCATCTTATGTGTTCCCAAAACATGACAAATTTTATATTTATGACCTAAACAAATTCAAGACGAACATTAACACCTTCGTTCGTAATTGTCCTCCTTCCCTTTTACCATCCTCCTTTCCAAATTTTCCTTTCCCTCCCTAGCCAAACGTACCAATCGGTATAAAAGGTTCCCACCTAATGTTTTGGCTATGCATAAAAAAAAAAAAAAAAAAAAAAAGGGTGCTCCAAATTGTGACTATTTGGTGTTGGTATTTGTGACTATGAAAAATAATACTAAACTCAAAACTTTAATAGCTTATGTTTATCAATTAATGAAACAATGTATTACATATTATTTCATAAATTCAGTTAGTGAAAATCATAAAAAAATAATTAGAATTAATAATAGTTAATAATACTTCAGTATAAATAAATTAAACGAAAAATAAATACAAGTTCATAGCAGAAAAAAATATTCTTATATCTAATTTTGATATTATTATAGTTTTTTCATTGACCTGCGAAGATATATTTCCTTAACGAAGTGGATTCCTTTTGCATTGACTAAAACTGATTCAACATTTTTATTAACAATGTCACCGATATTATGCCACAATATATTATCTTGTTCTGGACACTTCCACTTATGACCACTGCTTACCATAGCTTTGACTTGATATTCATCGTTTTTTGTTTCCAAAACATCACCGGGGAAATATTCATCTTCGTATTAGACAATGACGTATGAATTAACTTTAATCTTGGATTCTGATTCTATTGAAAACTTTCGTTATGTTTATTTTCTACACTTCTTTTTGTTGTTGTTCTATGTTTTATCCAAGCTTTTCTTCATCGTTTTTTTTTTTGTAATAAGCAATCCATCAATTCTAGCTACAGTGGAAAATTTTATTTAAGCCATTTAGTGGTTCTTTCGTTTTTTTTATCTGACATGACGGCCAAAATAGAGACGTTTTAAATGATAAAATTAATATACTATAAGTACCTACTTACTACTTATTTTTTTTCGTGCTCTTAAATTTTTTTGTTTTATATTTTGTGATAGTTTTGAATATAATTATGACCGCTGTAATGTTTAATGATTTTCAGCTTATTTTATTAAATTTTGTGTAGGTCACAAAATGAGCGATGATTCCTTATTTAATTTACAGTAAATAAATAGATATATTAATTAAATTAATTCTAAAAAACAACTACAATTTGAAACATGTAATTCGGAGACATTTTGCGGGTAATTCGGCCCCTATAATGCTTGAATTTGTGACCGTTGTAGTAATTTGACGAAATGAGGCTTTAATCGAAACATATTGTAGGCCACAAATTGAATTTTATTTAGCAAGTACTTAATACTTTCCAAATAAAGTAATTTAAATTTATAAAAAGTAATAAAAAGTTAACTATTTGATTATACGAAAACTCACTTCAAAACTCTAATTGTGATCTATGGGTCACAAATACCTCAACAGAAAAAAATTATAGCTTATAATTCGGACCGCTTTTAATTATTTAATTATTCAGCTTATTTACAAAATAATCGCATTAAAAAATCTAGAACTTTATTATTAGGTATGTATTTAATTTTATAACAATACCAACCTTTTGCTATGAATTAAAAACATTTTTATCAATTTCTCACTTCAATGATAAATTGGTTTTTTGGCACGAAATTTTCTATTATCATATTAAAGTACTAGTACAAGTATAGTAGAATAAAATAATTAAATTTTTGAAATAATTTCCAAAAAAGTATTCTTTTAGAAAATACATTTTAAATCAATTTTCGGCTGACTAGATCACAAATACCCACTAGATCACGATTACCCACTTTAACTATAATCTACTTGCTACGTGATTACACAACCTAACATTAATGTTAATTGACGAGTAAAATATTTTATTAAAACCATGTTTTATCGAAAATTAGAATTTTAATTTAAAAAGTTCGAATTATAAAAATAAATATAAATTTTTTTCTGATCATTTTTTTTTCTAATCAAAATTATACATAATTAAATTACATTAAAAATATATATATAAATATTATATATATCTATATAATATGTATGTAAATATATTTAAAATTTATGTCTTTCCACTAAATATTTGTACTTGCAAATACAATCGAAGTAATTTTTAAGAAAAATAAAATTGTATTTCATTTTTCACAACTTTCTTATTAGAGTACATCAAAATGTTTAATTTAAAACAAAACACAAAAAATAAATTAAATAAAAATTAAGTTTTAATTGCATGGGGTAAGATTTTAAAGTACTAGGTATATTATATATAATAATTTTGTTATTGATTCAAATGTTAAATTATATTTTGTTGTACATTCACAAGAAAAACATCGTTTTATAGCTAAAGAACACCCCATCCCCACTGCGGTTCAGAGGCGCTAATAAATATTAATTCAATTCAATTTGATTCTTATTCAAATTTGTAAAATTTATGTACGGTCTAAACAAAATTTTAGAACAAATGATTAGTAAAAATAAATAAAATAAAAATATTTTATTCAAATTGAATTTAGCAGCTGTTTTATTCTGTCAAAAAATCAGAATATTTCAAATTTCTGGTTGGTTGAAATTTGACAATTACGGATTTTTAGTTTGAAAAGAAAAATATTAAAAGGGAAAGTGCTAACAACTTCTATATAATGTGCTAAATACACGTTTAAAACTCTTTTTAAAAACTTGTTTCGAAACTTGTGAATTTTTAATCGTGTGTGGGGTTGTTTCGAAAGAATTTCTTAAACATTTTGCAAAATCAAATTTTTTTTGAATTTTAATGAGCGGCATCATCAGTTTCTGGAAATGTTTAAATGTCTATGAAGTAGTTTCGAAACCAAAATGTAAATAAAATCACTTGCTTATGTTTTTTTGTTAGAAGTAGCTTTTATTTTTTATAATAAATTAATCAATCTTTTAATCATTTTATTTTCTTTTTTTTTTATAAATTTTTACAATTTTTATTATGCGATAATTTTAACCGTCATTTTTTTTTAATTATATATCTTGTCTTGACTTAACTTTAAAAATAGTGAAGTTTTTCTGCTTGTTTAAGTAGAAGTTTCTTAGTATGTGGCGAAGAGTGAATTTAGTTTCGAAACAAGTTTTTAAACAGATTTAATCGTGTATGCGGACTATAATATATTATTAGTTCCCGCTGCTATATGTATATAAAAAATAATTATATAATATACATCCTAGTACATACATTCATAAAATATATACAAAAAAAAAATTTCATTTTATATTAAACTTTAAATACAAAACTTTTTAAACAATACAAATTTTTAGTTTAATTTTGTTCAATTTACAATTATTATTATTATTAATGATTTAAATTTATTTATTTTATTTAAAATTGAATTTTTTTTATTTATTTAACTATATTAAATTTGTACATTTAGTTTAAAAAGTTAATTGCGAATTATTTTTTTTTAAAGATAAATCGAAATGGATTGGATTTCTAATTAACAAAGTTTTAATTATTTTGAGATTTTTCTTCCGTTATGAAGTAAGCAGAAAATGGCTAAATAATGTGGAGTATGAGAGTGTAATTGTGCAAAGTGTATGGCTACAAATAACTTTTGAAATAACTTTGGTATTAAAATCAGTATATATAACTACATCAATCGAACTTTGTTTTGCTATTGCTCAATTTCTGTACAGTAAAAAAAAAAAAACAATAACTTAATTATTATAATATATCTTTACCCTATTTAATTAATAATCTTCCTTCTACGTAATTGGAACTTAAGTATAGAAATAAAGTATATATTTTACCGCATTAAATTAAACAACAATAAAAATAAAAAAAACTTAAAATTAGATAAGATAACAATTATAAATTACTGTATAACAAAAAAAAAATAATAATATCAAAAAAACATAAAAAAAACAACAAAAATTAAAAATAATTATTTTAAAAATATTGATGTGAAATAAAATTTAAAAAATATATATTATGTATTCCTATTAATACATAATAGTAACTATGTATTTTAGTTTACAAATACTAAAAATAAAATAAAAAAGGTGTGCTTTATTTACTCTCAAGTAGCTAGCTTACTACATACCTATATACTATTTCTATCATAACTATTATATTATCATATAAAAATATATTATTAAAAATTGGAATTAAAAATTAAATAAAAATAATAATTAACATATCTAAAGGAATTTTTAGATTCTAAAATAACACAATATAAAAAAAAAAAACAATTTTTTAAAAACTAGCAACCATATATACATATATAGTTGATCCCTATAAAAATAAAATTAAAAAAAAAAAATTATTTTTTGATAAATATTTTATAAAACCATATGTAATAAATAATAATAAATAACTATAGGTGCGTTTATTGGAGCTTCGATAAACAATAACAGAAAATATTGTTTTGTTTTTTTTTTTTTTAAATAATCGATATTGAATGATAATGCATTCATAAGTTGCGTTCAGTAGATTTAGAACAGAATCGGACAGAACAGTTAGACAATTAACTGTCAAACACTTTAGAACAACTTAGAACAGAAAAATATACTGAGTACGTTTTTTTCATCTTTTTTTAAACTTTTTTATTCTAATTTTTGTTTACTCTCAAATTTCTTTGTTTAACTGTCAAAATTTAAAGAAAAAAGATCAACAAAAAAAGTTGTCAAAAAAATGTAGAACAAAAAAGATCAATTTAGAACTAAAAATTATTACGCACAATTTAAATGAACACAATTTAAATAAACAAGAACACTTTTGTACAAAAAAGGTCAATTAACGGAAATTAATGAACACAAAAACGTATTGTTTTTTACTTTAGAACGTTTTAGAACACAACTACTATAATCTTCAAAGGTTTCAAAGGTAGTAAAATGTAGCTGCCATTTACTAAGTTGATTTAATTTCGATTTTTACAAAATCTGCAGTTACAAATGAGTGTAGATCATAATATTTCATTGTAAGGCATTAGAAACATTTTTGGTGAAACATTAATGATGTTATTATTCCTCACATCTAGTTATTATTTCTACACATCTAGTTGTATAGGCACATATATGATTCAAACAAATTGATGGAAAAATTATTAGAATCATGGAGATAAGACAACTTAATTTCCGCATCATGATCGCATATTTTCATCTCAGATACAGCGTTAACAATACTGCTTCCGCTACATTACTCTCTAACATCATTTCGACCTATTCCCCGTCTCCAAATTTTATTCCAACTACTTCACTATATCGAAGTCTGCATCCTAGGTATACTACTATATTCCTTATCCTGCATGTATTCCTTTTTTCATTAAATTCATCACCAGTACTTTGAGTCCAATCTTTTCTACGACTCTTCAGCCCTATTTTGATTCCTATTCCCACATTAATTCTTTTAATGGACATAATTATAAATGTTAGGTTACGGATTTGAAGCATTAAATTCCTTTCCTCTGATAAATTTAAAGGTTGTATCAGCTCATTTTATTTACTTCATCACTCAAAAAGTGTGATGAACCAATCCAACCATCATAACTGGATTCATGGATTCATTCCATTTTTGAGCATCTTCTGTTCCTTGTAATTTGAATTCTTATGAAAATCCGTCAACTATAGTACATAATTTTAGTTCAGTGTCGATCTTCTTCTTTTCATCATCACCCATAGAAATAGTATTTCATTCTATCAATTTGGAGAGTTGTATATGGAACTCCACAACTATTTCTAAAAGTAGTCTCAAAATAGGATTAGCTGATGTTATGGCTCTCCTGTTCAACTTGCCTCTTTCCTTATGTTTTATATATGAACAAAAACCTCTTGTATAATCTATCAAATATTTGAATACTTCTTCATTATCTATAATTATCTTCCTTGCAGTTTCTCTTTTTGTTCTCTTAGTCATTTTATTTGTTTGTGTTTCTCAGAATATCTCCGCTTATTAGTAACAGTAATTTTCTTATATTTCACTTTCAAAGAGTCACTTTTTATAGCTCTTTAAATTTTTTCAAAAGTTCCAATAAAATTGTAGGGGTTTTCTTCAAATCTTTTTTTTATTAGACCCAATGCATTATTGAATGATATGTTAATATTCCTGCTGACCGTCTATAAACCGTTGATTTCTATTTCCGAAGTGCATTTTACAGATGAGTTTTAGTTGTGTTAAAATCATAAAACAAGTCTGATTCAATTAGAAATTTGACTTGTTTTGTTATTAATTCGGCAAAGAGCTCTAATAAAAATCGTCTTTTTGGACTTTCTATAAGATGACTTTGTAGTTATTGGATAAGCATTTGACTGATCCTATTAATCGTCCAAAGAGCAGACAATCTTCTGTTATGTCAGAGGATAGAGATTGAACACCTACTCCAAACAAAATAGTTAATTCTTGAGCTGTAACTTCCAGATTATATGTCCTCTTTCTGAGTATCTCCATTGCAATTTCATATTTTGCAATTTCTGATCTCATCTTTGTAAGAGTGGAACCCCCTATAAATCTTTTATGGACCTGTCTCTTGTTCATATTACTCTTTGCCATATTTAAGGTTGTTTCTTTGATTTTATCTTCATAAATCCTTAAATCATTTGACGCAGCTGGGACAATATCTTTACTAATATTTATCCCTCTAGAGGCAATATTTTTCTTATTTATCTATAAATCCCTTCGTTTCTGTAATAAAAAAGGCGGATTGATAACCTCTTGGACCAGGGACATAATCATCAGGAATATCCATCACTGGAGATATAGATACATGTTGTGTCAGGTGTAAGTTTACTCAGTCGTATGATAAATTGGATGAGATGGGAGCTTTCGAGCAGGTATTTGTTTTGGATGAAAGGATGAATGTGAGATTCGTGCTTCAGGAATATGAAAAAGATGGATAATAAGTGTATGGTTAATCTATCATGGATATACTAATATCTTCTGTTAATGCTCTAGAATAGGTTACACTTTTCTTTATCTCACCATCTCAAATCTGTTCAACCCTACTCATCTCATCTGCTTTTGTAGTTTTCAGCCATTCAATTTTCTTGGCAATATGTTCTTACTTAAGAAATGTTTAGCCTTCAATTTAGTATAGGCTGGATTGAAATTTCCAGATATTTTATCGAAAGGAAACTCACTTATATTCACAATGGCACTATCATTGATATCGCAATTTGCAATGGTTATATTCTCTTTTTTTTTGTCATTTTATTTTAATTTAAAATTGTTTTGAATCATACGAATATGTATGTATTAAATTTATAATAATAATTAAAACAGTATTGAAAACATTCCGTTCTAACTATAACTATACGATATAACTATGTAAAAGAATTTAAAAAAAAATGTATAACTATGTAAATAGAAATTCAAATACATAGCACAGTATTTTTTTTATTAAATAAATATGTATTGTACAATAATTCAATTACAAATAAAATAAATAACTATTTTTATGTTTTTTATTTTATTATTTAAAATATAAAAGTATTAAAATCATTGTATTAAAATATTTTTTTAAATTTTCATCCAAATTAATTATGTATTAAAAAAAATGTTTGCAACATCTTTTGACATTCATAAATTATTTTAATGAATTGATTAAAATTGATTGAATTTAATTAAAAATTAAAATTAAAATTGTATAATTATTCTATTGTAATTTTTTGTATTACGATTTTTATAGGAAAAGCAAAGCCAATTTCTACTTTTTCTATAACTAAAGTGGGTTACAAAAATATGTAAATAAAGAATGGCATTTCTTTCGTACATTCAAATGTAATCTCTAAAATAAATATGTACATTATAAATGGTTAAAAAAAAATTTTTATGCTAAAATAGTAGTAATAATTTCCTACCAATCTTGAATAAAAAATTACAACTTATGTTCGTGCGAAAATTTTTACGAACATATTCATCGTCTATTGTGTGGCCTTAATATTATGAACACAAGATTAATTTGCAATAAATTGTGAATACCCTTTTGTAATTACTGCCATATAGTTTTGAATGAACGATCATTTTGACGTTTCAAAAAAATTTCTATGATTTTAAAAAAAAAAAATGTAACAAATAATACTTATTATAAACTAAAATAATTAAATTAACTATAATGCTAAAAATTGCTTATAAATATATTTAAATTATATTTTCATAAAAATGTGAAATTATAAACTAGCTTCAAAAATAAAAAAATTAGTCACAATAAAAAAGCCACGCCTTTACAAACAAGAAAAAAAAATATTTAAAAACGCTAAAATTATAAAAAAAAAACAAAAAAATGAATATGTATTAATAGACGAAAATAAAAAATGTAATTAATTTTATAACAATTACAATAAAATCAAAGTATTTTTATACGAAATAAATGTTTTAATAATGCCAATTACAGATTAATAATGTAAAACAATAAATTATATAAAAAATTATATTAATTTTAAGAAGCAATTTTGTAACGCATATATGTATGTAATGTATTATTTTCTTATATATAATATAAGATAAATTTAGGTATTTATACTCTAAAAAAGACAAATAGGATTTTAAAATTTTTAATAAATACGAAAATTTTAATAAACAAATAATCAATCGAAATGATTTCTTTGAATAATTTTTATATGAAAAATTTTTATATTAAAATTATATTTAGTGTACATATAGGAGAGTAAAATCTATTAACCCTGTCAGATCCACTTTCAGCATTTCTGAGATATGATGAAATTTTTCTGTACTGCGTCATGGTTGACATTTCGATGTTCTTGCTTAATTGTGTAAGAAAAAATGATTAAGTCAACCAGAGGTTACGTATTAAATTTTAGTAGTGTAAAATCAATCAAAATTAATTTTTTCTTGGATCTGAAAGGGTTAATGCAAAAAAAAAATAAACTTGAGACCAATTTTTAATACTGATTCAATTTTAACATATAAAACTATTAGTTACTGATAAAACTGAAATTTAATCCAAAAAATGATATTTTTTCATTTCTTTTTCATATTTGTAATAAAATTTAAAATATAAATTATGTATATGTATATGATTATAATAGGCCTATATTTATTTTAATAAAAAATAAAATAAATAAATAAAATATACATTTTATTGTATGAAAATAATTTAAAATTTTTAGTGATAATTTTTTATATTGCAATCATTTAGCAAACTATATATATAATATATATATATATAGCTGAAATATATACATATTATAGTAATACAATAAGTTTTAAAAATTTGTACATAAATAATTATTAATAAAATAAAAATATAGAAAAAAAATATTTTGTAATTTTTCGTTTTTTAGGTTTTTAAATTTATATTATGTATTTTAAAAAATAAAATAAAAATAATTCTAAAGCATATTGCTTGTACATAATTTAAAAAAAAAATATTACGTATAAAACTTAATAGTAGACAAAATTTTAAAACAATGATCTTTTATTATTTGAAATTTATATATACGTAAGCACTTTTTTATATTATATTATTTACATTGTAAAAAAAAAAATTTGTATTTGATATAAGAAAACATAATTATATATATTATGCATATATATATATATAGATAAGAACATTGTTTATTAGTTATTGAAAAACAAAGTTTTAAACTAAAGATTTGATTTTTTTTTTGTTAAAAATATTTAAACGAAAAAATTATTGCAATAATATATTTATATAAATTTTTTTTCTTTATAATAGCTATATGTTATATATATATTAATATTTTAATTAAATTTTAAATTTGAATTTTTTTTTTTTTTTTCTTATATTAAGTGATAATTGTTCGTTCATTAAAATAAACAAATTTATTCCTTGTTATTTTTAAAATATTAAAAAAAAACAAGGAATTATTATATTTAAAAAAAAAAATGAAAAAAAAAATCGATTTAAGTCATAAGAGTGTGTCCATATAAAAAATAATTAATTAATTATATTAAATAATTACAAGAATAGCTTAAATAAATTTTGTTTTTTATTATACTTATTATTAAAATAAATATTATTATGTAATAAATTATGAGTTTGTTATTTTTTCTTTTGGTATTATAGGTATACATACATATGTATACATATTATGTACATATGTAATATGCTTTATAAAGGGTGACATTGACATCAAAAACTTAACAAATAAAATAAATTTTTAATGTAATAATTTTACTGCTCTTCTTTCGGGTGCTTGTGCAGCGGTTTTAACAGTGTGAAATCACCTATCGTTTTAATGTCAATTTAATCGCTGTGGTTTTTGACCAAAAATATTTTTTATTCATGGTGTCTAACCATACCTATTTTCAATTTTACACTAAATAATAATTTGGATTATGCCTTATATAATCAAATTATGCTACTTTTTTTATTTTTTTAATGTTAGCTTGTAATTAAGAAACAGACAATTCTACTATACATATATATATTCTAAATTTGCTTTACAGCAACCAAACTTAAGGAATTTTAACGTACGTTAAACCATATATGACGCAAAAAAATATCTTTAATTAAGATATGGAGAATACTAGGTATTTCAGGAAATTTCCGTAGAACATTATTTATGGGATTTATGTACTCTATTTTGAATAAAAAATGTATCAATGTACGAAGTCTATGAACTTTAAAAAAATATCAATGAACGATACTAAAAACGTTAAACTAAACGATAAAACACTTTATTAATAAATAAGATTTTATTGCTAAAAAAATATAACTGTACTCTCCCTCGACTTCCCCTATAATAAATTTTTTATGTCTCCGGAATCCATCAATAAATGCATTCACTTCGAAAAAACTAAAAAATTAAACAAAATTAATAGCAATACTTTTTTCGAACCTTTATTTTTTACATAGAGTATACACGCACAGTACATACAAGAAAAAACTGAAAAAGTAGTTGAAAATTAGTAATGAGAAAGATCATTTCAAGTCGTTTAACACCTGTAAAAATAAATAAATTGCTAAACACAATAAATTATAATTAGTTTTTAATATTGTGACATTCAATAAATTTATTGATACAAAAATTAAGTAAGTATAAAATTAACATTTTCTAAATCCATATATCTTCAATATATTTTCCTTTTTTAATCCATTCATCGACAATTCTATTTGAATCATCATCAACATTGCCAAATACATATTTTTGTACACATAATTTAATATCTTTTGATATTGTATTGCCATCAGCACAAACAAATAATATTGTATTATCATTCAACATTAATGAATTGAAATCATTTTGTGTTTGATTGATTGCATCTTGCACATAATTATATTTTGAATTAGAATCTCTTGAAAAACATTCATAATATTTTTCTAAAATTCCATTTTTTTCATATTCAATTAATTCATTACGATAAATTGCACAATTTTTACATTTAAATCCACTATATAAATACCAAGAACCAAATTCAATTTGTCCATTTTCAATTAAATATTTTTTATATTCTAAAAAGCTTAAAAACGGTGATATACCACATCCAATACTAATCATTATAATATTTTTTGAATAATATTCATCCAATAATCTAAATTTATTTGATTGACGAAAATATAAATTAATATTATTATTTAAATTATCGCAATTATTTATTATATTATTTACTTTTTTTCTCATATAATTTGTAGTAATTCCTGGTTTATTTAATAAATATGAAAATATAATTTTTATTTCATCAGAATTATTTTTATGATAATTTGAAATTGAATATGGACGTGGTAATAATCTTGGTAAATTTTCTATAAGCAAACTTATTGGTGGATGAATAGATTGACAAATTTTGAAAATATCTAAAACATATAATGGTTTTTTCAATATTAAATCATTATATAATTCAGATCCTTCTTTACTGCAAAGCGTTTCTAAAAAATGTTTTTCATTTTCATTTTCACAGTAATCGAGCAATGAACAAAGAAAAACTTTTTTTGGGATACTTTTGAAATTTAGAAAATGAGTAAGTATTTCTCTGCATGTTATTCCATTACTTAAAATATGTGGTGGAATTTTAGCTCCTTTTTTACTTGTATCTGGTTTTACTTGAATCATACATGGAATATCTGCTTTTTCTAATAGATTCAGAACTTTAAGCATATACTCAACTTCTTCATTATCATTTTCAGGTAAAATTCCGATTGTATCCCCAGGAAGAAAATTAGTAGATTCATTCTAAAAAAAAAATTAACAAAATTAAAGTTAATATTTTATTTAAAAAATTTTACAAATTACATTCTCTAAAGTTATTTCCACTATTTCCTTTTCATCGTCATTTTTATCCAGAATTTGAGCTGTTTTAATTTTACATGATTTTACATTTGAGGTTGCAAAAGGAAACGTCAATTTATTTAAATCTATATTCTGTAAAAGTTATTTCATTCGTTATATGCTTTTTGTATTTATATATTAATATAAACTTACCTCATTTGTATTGTTTGTGAAAATTACTTCTAAATATTCAATCTGTTGTTTAGGCAGAGTTCTTTTACTTAAAATAAAATTTTCTATATTAATTTGCAATGTTGTATCAAATTTCATATTTCACAATAATTATTAATAATATTGGATAAAAAAAATTGGAAGAAAAAAACTTCTATGACTCAAATTCTAGGTAAACCTCCACCACAATATACTTTCACCTTCTCTTCACTGCTCTTAACTTTACTTTAACAAATTTTGTAATGTCATATGTCAGTCAGGCATTAGGCAACTTTTGTTAACTTTTCATTGGACAAAAAAACATGACAACAAGCGTTGCCAATCAAGTTTTTTGTTATGACTTTTGATTGTGATATTGTGACATTTTCAAGCAAATGATATTTTCATCCCCATGTGTTTTTTGACTGTTTATATAATGCAATACCTTCGAGACTCGAATCAATAGTAAACAAAAACAAAAAATTTCGGTAACTTTTTAATTTACACTTTTATAGATTTTCTAAGAACTCATAATTATTAGAAAACAAATTCAACACAACTTATAAAATTTTTTAGATTAATATAAAACTTTAACAATAAATTAAACAATAAACTAAACTTATATTACTAACGGAATATGTTATTCTAATAATTAATTTATTAGTCTATCAATAGTCTAATACTCAATATATTTCACATAAATTAAAGAAAACTATTTAAATTTTTCAAAAAGATATTAAAAAAAGGTAAATTTTAAGTTTTTTTGTTTTGTTATTTTTCTTATTTTTTGGTTCGTACCAAATAGATATCTGTAATATGTCAAAATTCTGTTTAGTTTTAACATCTGTAGAATATGTAGTTATTATTAATAAATCTTGATTGAAACTGGAGTTTTTAATTTCAGTTTTTGAAATGAATAAAATATTTAAATAATATTTTTCATAAATTTGTTTAAGATGCTTATATTAGCAACAACAAAATAACATCAAAAATATTAAACTTTTGAAGATATTTCATAAAAAAACAAAATAAAAATTATAGATGAAATCCTGAAGTACTGTGGTAAGTAAATTTTTAATTTAGAAAATAAAATAAAAAAAAAAAAACTAAATAAATAAAATCAGAATTTAACGGTGTGAATTTTATTTTTTATTAAACTATATATATTATAAATAATATATTACACAGTAATTTGTATTAAGATCTACACAGTACTTAAAAGTAGAATATCATTGAATTTGCCTTGAAATCAACTTATAAGGATCGAATTTTTTTCTAAAATTCTCTAATTAGTTTTATCCGTACCAATTTACTATTCTAAAAATGTTTAAATAGCTAAATTAAACGTTTTTTAAATAGAAATTTTTTTTATAATTGTATATAAAGTTTTTAATAGAAAATTGAACAATAAATACAAATGATGGTATAAGACATGGCAACTTTATGGTACAAATTAATTTTGAAGCAAATGGTTTGATTCTTCCAAAAGTTATATTTTAATTTAAAACGATTAGAATTAGTAAGAAAACTTTTGGAATCTTGGAACTTGTAACCACGTTCATAAAAAAAATTGATTTTATTTTTGATAGAAAAATAAAATGTTAAATATCTTCCAGTTTTAATATTTTTTGTGTCATAAAAAAAGGAACAATAAAATTTTTATTTTGTTTGTTAATTCTTTAAATAATTTTGTTTATAGTATCTAATTTAAATGAAAAATTAACAATTTTTCAGAAAGGGTGCAAAATGTGTTATTTTGAATTACCTTATATAATTTTTTTTAGCTTTATTTCATCAATTTTTTTAAATGCTTCTTTATTTTTCTGTTATTAGGGCCGCGTTACTTTTGATTGTTCAAATATTCTATGATCATGTCGATTCCATTTTAGATGTGTCTTACGAAATTTCAGGAAATTGTAGATTTCCAAGGTGTATTGCTCATTAAAATTAATTTTTGATTTTAAGCAGGTTTTACATGGTACAATATTGTATCACTATTGTATCAATTTCGATGGAATCAATATTGTTGCAATATTGCATGACAGCATTTACATAAAATAATTTTCATACAATATTTGATTCAATATTGTTGTGAAAACATATATACAATACAATTTATAATAAAAAAATTTTTATTCGATGAGATTTTCATGAACATGTCTGATTTAGTTGAGCAGAAAAACTTTATATTATTATGTAGTGCGTTGCTAACGACAGAATTTGATTTAATATTTATGTAGGGGTATGCTATGCATGAAGCAATATTATTAATACAATATTGTGAAATTTACGATCAAGACCATACAATCATGCAATATTGATTCAATATTGAATGAAAGCATTTACACGCAACAGTTTCCATTCAGTATTGTTATAATATTTTATCATGTAAAGCCTGCTTTAATCTTTCAATTCTTATTCGCGTTTAGTATTCTTTGTTGGAAATTCTTCCTTTCCACAAACGTGAAATTCGTCTCAAACATATAAATTTTTGGAAATCTAAGTAGACGTGTACATGTACTACGCAGTATTGTTAAACATATGTAAATCTTAAATAAAAATAAATTGTGACTGCTACATAATTGAACAAACTACGGGTATATAAACTGCTAAACTGCCCAAATTTTCTAATAACTAACATATATTTGACTGCGTCATATTTAGAATTTGTTTTTTATTTATATTTTATTTAACGAAACCATAAACAAATTAAAAACAAAATGTTTTTTTTTTTATTTCTACTCAATAAATATAAATTAAATGGACTTTACAAAAATTATTTAACTTAACAATTAGTTAATTTTTCCATGTCTGTAACTTATCCTTTACTTCAAAAAAAATGTTTTTTCTTAGTTCAACAGTTTAGAAATTGACAGTAGTAGAGTAGTGTAATGATAAGTACTGTATTATATCTTGTTCGTTATTAAATTTTAATAGTGTAAAAAATAAAATTAATAAAAATAAAGTAAAAAATTACAATATCAATATATAGAAAATAAAATATATATAATGATGTCAACAGGTGAGCTTAATTTTACTTTAATTGGTAAATTAAAAATACATATTATGTACATTAAAGTATTAAACTGAAAATTTCTATTCGCATCTTCAAATCAAAATAGAATAGGCTATAATTGTCAAACTAATAGAATAATTTCGATTATTGTATTTAAAATGTAGTTATAAGATTTTAATTTATCTTAGAAATAAAAATTAGAAACGATTTTGATAAAAAATAATTCATCAAATTAAATCTGGAATTAATGCTTTATATTAAATAAAACTACCAATATCAAAAAAAAAAATGTTTGTGGGCACTTTATGAATTTGTCAAAATATTCTGCCATTTGATATAAGATGTATATGCAATGATATAAGATTGAAAAAAATAATATAAAAGTTACAAAAATTTCAAATTTGGTAATTGATTATTTCTCATAAAGTAGAAATTTTATTAAACTAAATTATTTAGAACGAGTTGTAAAATAAAATAAACTCGACAATTAATTAACTAAATGAGAAAATTTGAATAGAAGGGATATCCTTTTTACGATATTATACCTGTTAAAACTGATTCAGTTGATGTGAAAGTTAAGTTTTTCATTAAAATAGTTATGATATTTTTTTTTATTATTTTGATTTTTTGTAATATATATATATATATATATATATATATATATATATATGTTTTAAAATATTTAAGATAATGTTTGTTTCTTTAATTTCAGATATACATATACAAAATAATGGATTTAGATAAAAATATTCTTCAAACTGTCAGTAATAATATAATGTTATTAAAATCAAAGTGTCAAATATTGAGAGCTCAATTTAAATCAAAATGGGTTATTCATTTATTAATAATATAACAAATTGGTAAGTATTTAGTATTAAAAAGGAAAATGATTTTGACACAGTAGATGTACATACATTTCTACTTATAATTTATCTTATGCCCATCAATTACCCAATTATCAGTGACGAAGTATCAAACGAATCAATCAAAGCATTGCTTGCCTTACTCCTTATACAAAACACAATAATTATAATATTTCTTTTAATATTTATTATAAATTTTTAATTACTTATGAAAAAAAAATCAAATTTTCGTTAAAAATCTATTGCTTTTAATAATATAATATCTGTAATGTATGAAAGATGAATTACACATATATAAATACAATATGAACTTATTTATCTGTTAGTTTTAAGATTCTTTATTCTCATATTTACAACTAAAAAATATTACAAATATAGATTTTTTTTATATGTATTTAAATAAAAATATGAATAAGAGGATAGTTTGTGACGATTTTTATGTAAAAATACTTTTAAGTGCCACCTCAAAAACTAATTTAACAATGTGTTGTAATGGAAGAAGTTTTGAAGTCAATTTCCCATTGTAATCAACTTCTGTAGTATTTATTTATTTATTTTTTTAAAAAAATTGACTTACTTTGAAGCAGTAGATAAAAATTTAGGGTGTACTGATATTGTTAACTTTAATATTAAATTATTTATATTTTAAGACAAACAATCATAAATTAACATCTTATGCCATTATAGTAGGTCATGCGTTTTGTTTTTGATTTAATTAAATTGATCCAGTTGTTTTGCAAGATTTTGCTATAAGTCTTATGGTCGAATGTTGATGTTTTTGAATAACTGATTTGATACAATTTAATGTTTATATTAGTTTTTTAAAATATATTTGTAGTTTCTGTGGATTGATTTGGTAATACATCAATTATCAACATCTTAACGTGAATTATACATTTTTGATGCCGTCATTAGGGTAGGAAGAAATTTCAAATTATTTTGTTAATAAGTAACTAACTCCATTATTTCGTGAATTCTGTTTAATTGAGGATTAGGTTTTCTAGGTTTTAATTTTTATAAAAACTCTCAAAAAATTTTCTTGACCTTGTTTTTTTTTTTTTAAATTATAAATATGATTAAAAATATTGTAACAAAAAACAAAAATTGTATTTATAGTAATAGAGTTATACATTTAAATAAGTAAGATAACTTTAATCATTTCAAGTGAAAGATTTAAAGTTAAAAGCTTAAATTGAATTTTCTCTGCTTGCATGCTTAGCATTTTCTATGTCAATTTCAGTTCTTATTTATATAAGTTTATATTTAGTGCAAATGCATATGATGTACATATATACTTTAAATTCTTTAAATTAATTTCCGTTCATAATATGTTTCCAATTTCATGTTTGTTGTTGTTTTATTTTAGTTATTTTTTGATCATTTAGCTGGCATTATGGTATAGCGTGGAACTGAAATGCATATACATATACCTATAACTATTTTAGTGAATAATTTAAAATTCAGTTAATATCAATTAAAATATCAATATTCAATTTTGAATTTATTTACTTATCGGTTTAACAAAAATTAATTGTTGGAAGTGATTCAAGTTATCTTACTTATTTAAATGTATTTGAAAATTTATTAAATTATACAAAATTTTAATTATTATAAATTTTTATTATATTTAAATTTATTATTATTACAATTCTGCAAATAATTAATACAATTTCATTTATTTTACTTTCAGATTTTTATTACCAAAATAAAATGGCATTATATAACAATCCGGCTGTAGTACTATATCAATTTAGTACACAATCGACCAAATCATCAACCTATAACAACAATTAACGTATACTACGGCTGCACAGAATATATGATAACAATGTTTTGTTAAGTGTATTGTAGTGGTACATATGCATATTTACATGAAATGCAGGATGGTGTATTTTCAAATTCAGTTGCAGTTTATGTCGCGTCGTATTTATTTTGTCGTAATGAAGTAGTCGAATTTCGTGGCGGCGTGTTATTTACTACGGCGGCTTAAGATATATCGTTATTTTATCATAAATAATACCTATATTGGTCTCTTTCTCTGACATAAATTACGCATTAAAAAATTATAGTTGAGAAATAAGTACAAAAGTGATTTAAATTGATTTTTATTGTAGTCAACCACAAGTGGCTGCAGTTGAAACATAAAAAAATGGAACGGAAATTAATGTAATTTATAAAAAAATAAAAATCGTTATTGATTGGAGAAATATGTATATATATATATATATATATATTTAAATTTAAAACGATTTTTTTATTAATAAATAAATACATTTTTAGAAAAAAAACTATCGTTAAAAAAACCAATTTACAAATATTATACGAAAAAAAGTACATACTTAAATTAATACAAATAAAATCAGTAATATTGTAATAAATGAAAACGAAATCTAAATTTATCCAATTGTGTTGTGTTTAGTAAATCAATGAATTTTATATTTATTGAAAATTATTAATTTTATTTGATTATATTATTTATATCAATTAGAAAATTATTTTATTAATTGCTATACAAATACATAAAATAAAAATTGGCTTAAGAAATTTTATTTGTCAAATATTTTTACTAAAATTAAATTTAAAAGTTAAAACTTGGTACTCAATTTAAAGAAAACAAAAAAATTCTAATTTTTAAATATTAATAAACTACAAATTTACAATTTAAAAATAAAAAAAAAAAAGTGAAACTATTCATACTGTTCAAAAAACAAAAATTACGTGTAATCAAATTGTGCTAAATTAAATTTATTTCAAATGATAAATGAACCAAATACTATTTATTAAAATGAAGAAATTAAATTTCCAGTAGTGTAATTGTGTAGTACGTACTTTATAATATTGCCTTTGTATGTATAACGACATGTATATAACAAAAAAATAAAACATGCATACTTTGTTCAAACCGACGTGTTGGCCTACGATTGTATGTTGATATTTTTCTATGTAGTATTGCTGAAACAAATAGAATTGAAACAATAAGCGTTTAAGCGACGACGAGCCGCCATATTATTCATCATTGAGTTTAAAGATTTCAATGGATTTATAAGGATTGAATTTTTTTTAAATTACTTTTTTGTGTTTTAAAAAACATATTTTACTTGACTATAAAATAATTTAAATAAAAAACCAACAATTATTATTATAAAATATAATAATCTTAAACGTTTTATAACTAATTTACAAAAGGAATTTCGAAATTTGTAAAAATATCTAAAAATAAGAAAATTATAAAAAAAAATTTTTTTTTTGTGAAATTGCTCACTACACATTAACAAAAAAAAAAATAATAAAAATATACAAAGAAAAAAAAACGCGAGTGCTTTAAAAGTGGAAATAGTGAATAAAATATATTAAAAATATTTAAAAAAAATATATATGGTGTATATATATATATAATATTGTATATGCTGGTGTTGTGCATTTAATTTAAGGTTGAAACAAAAAAAAAATATAATTTTATTTAATTGAAAAAATAATATTAATTTAGAAATATGTACGCATATGTACATAAGTATATAATATAATAATATATTCAATGGTACGAAAATTTTATATGTAACAAGAAAAATATATCTTTTTAAATCTTCAAATAAAAATTAAATATACATATTTAGTTTATAGGAAGTAAAAATTTTTGGATTACATGGATTTACAAATTCAATTTAAAAAAAATAGTTAGGTAAGAGAATAAAATATTAGAAAAATAAATTCGTAGTTCAAATAAAATTTTTCTGCGAAGAGCTTTTTTTTTCTTCTCCGCCGTCGTCGCTAAAGAATATGCATACAAATGTATACACAAACAAGCATACATAAATATAACTATGTAATTTTTTTTATTTTAATTTATTATTTTTCTTTTTTACTCATGTTATATCAGTATGCATGTGATGTGTTTGTGTGAAAGAAACAAAAAATATATGTGAGTGTATAATGTATATTTGATTCCAACGAAAAAAGAATGCTTATTTTTTCTATTGTTGCGTGTTCTTAAGTAGCAAAGCAACAAAAGTAGCAATTGTTAACAGCTACAACTTTAGTAGATTTTTCTTTTCATGTGGTATATATAAATGTAGCCAGCTGCTTTTATATAATTATTTTATTATAAATATTCGAGATAAAAACTAAAGTAATAAAATAAAAATAATGCTTGTTTTATTTTATGTTACATATATATATATATATATATATATATATATTTATGTGTATTATATACATATATATATATATCTATATCTATATTATGTTTTTGTTAAAAATTTTTTTAAAATTCATTAAATTTTTTGGGTTTTTTTTTCACGCATTATATATATATATATATATATATACTGTTATATAAAACATTAGTTTTTAGCGCCTATTGTTGTAAATATTTTGTTCTAATTGAATTTTTTAAGTTTGTGGATTTGAAATACCAATACGTAAACGTAATTAATAAATTATTTTATGCATTATAATTGATTTTTTTAAAAAAAAAAAACAAGCTCATTTTAATTTTCAAACGTTTTGATTTAGGAATGTGGTTAAATATAATATAAATTCTAATATATATCACTTATTAGGATAAATGTAATATTGACTACTTAATTATAATCAAATTAATAATAAATATTTTAAATGAGTTTAAATCAACATTTCTTTTTTTTAATATTTGAAAATACAAGTATTTTTTAACATATTGTTTTTCTATTTCATTTTTGTTAATATTCGCAACTAAGTAAACAAAAGTGTGGTAAGCTTTGTTATTTATAAATTGAGACGCAAAAAAAAATTAAACTATTCTGACACTTTCGGAAATGAATTTCTAGTAAATTTAATTTCCTTAGAATCCTAGATGCTTAATAATCTACTTCCCATGTAATTGAAAAACATTTTTATAAATTTGTATTTTAAAAAATTGTAGTTTCTTTTAAATTAAAAAAAAAAAATTAAAAAAATTTAATAACATCAATTAAAGTATGAACATTAAAATAAATAATTACATAGTTAGCTGTGTAAATGAAACGATTTCTTTGTTTTTAATTTTTTTCCCTTTATGTGTATAACATATATTGAAATGAAAAAGGAAATAGAATATAAAAAAAAAGTATATATATATATATATATATATAATAAAATTTTAACATTAAGTACTCAATCAATAAATTAAACGCCCTTTAATTATAATATAACAGTTCAATTCAATTATTTGTAAAAACTTCAGCGTGCATATTATATTTATACATTCTATATAGGCACATGCATGGATATATATTACTCCGTTACATATTATGTGAACAGAGTGGATGAGTAATGTTTTTGTTTATTTTTTATGTTGGTATTTTTATTTTTTATTTAAAAGAGATAAGTACATAAACATATTATATAATTTACATACATATATTGTGTATATTTCACGTACTTTTTTAGTTTAGTTATGATGGACATAAATTTAACAAGTAATTTTAATAATTATCTGAGATGGAAAAGAAGATTAAAAATGGTGCATAAAATCAAATGAATTTTATATAAACCAACTATCTTTATATTTATTGTATTCTAGTTTTTAATTTGAATTGTATATTATATTGAATTGTAATTAATTCGAAAATCTGTTTTTAAACGTTGTTTAAATACATTACAATCCCTTTAAATTGCATGCACGATTTAATTTTATAAAATTGTAAGTAGTTAGTTGTTAATAACACAAAAAACAATTACAAATGAACTAAACATACCTACGTATATTTAGGTAAACTGGCAAAATTTAATGAATCTGAAAAATTAAAATTAATCCAATTAAATTAAGTATAGCAAAAATATGTTAAGAACATTGTTTTATTAATTCAAAATTATTTTAAAACTACATGCAAATGGAGATAACTACTTGTTATCGCCATCTAGTATTCAGTATGAAATTTTTTTTTGTCTCTAGCGAAAACAATGTTTGTCAATGTCAATCTGCATATTCTGAATTTATAAAAACATTATTGGCAGTATGTTCATAAATGAAAACTGAAAGTCTACTTGACAGAATAAATTTTTAATATGCAGAAAAATTTTTGAAATAGTTTTCTTTTTTGTTTTGAGTATTTTAGTTTTTGTATTTAAAAATTAACATATTATAAAAATTTTTAATAAAAAATTTATTATTTATATGGGTACTGATTAATAAACAAATAGTCAATACAAGTTTTAAAATTGGGAATTTCTACGAGATTTACCATGAAAAACGATTTTAAAATTGGAAAATATAAAAAAAAATTTGAAATAAAAGACAATTAAATTAACAGAAACTTTGTAGAATTGTTAAGTAAATGTAAAATATAGGTAGAGTTTGCTTTCATTATTGCAAAGTACGCCAATTGATGGCAACATTTATCAAAACACCTAATTTCTAGATTTCTGGAGTATAACAAATTAAAAATATTTTTGATACTGGTAGTGATATCAAGTATTTTCATCTGTTCAACTAAAAATTCTAAAGAGTGAAAATAAAAAAGTAACTTACACTTCGATTTAGAACTTCGACCAATCGTACAACTTCTCAATACAGCAATTTCACTTCCAATAGTTCCAATCATTTCAACTAATATCCCTAATAAAAAGAAAGATGAAAAATAATACTTAAAATTTTAATGTCTTTTTCTTGAATTCATTTCATTTTTGTAATTTAAAACTTTACATGCATTAGTTAGGATTACAGGACAAATTTGTACATAGAATGTGGCGCAATATTTCATATACATAGTTTAAATGGACTAGTAAATTCAATCTAATCTGATCCAAATTGTATTTAGTAGGTACTGATTAGATTATAAATGAGCGAATGAGATAACTATTATGTATTAAAACATACTTAGATTATTAATAAGTACATAATTATTTTATATTAATTTAGTAAATTGATAAAATAATAAATGTTACTCAATTCATTATTACGTCATATCAATTACGTACCTATATCAATGATAAAATTTTTATGTATAAATATTGCTGATACTGATCGGTTATTCACCCCAATGTTCTAATAAATTAATTTGCTTGTATTATTATTGTTATGAAAATTTTTGTGATTGTTATATAACTTATTTTTATCTAAAATTCAATATTATTTATTATTGTCTATAAAACTATACGCATGAAATCCTCTGAATTTTCATAATTCAGAATTGAATATTTTTTCGAAAATGTCAAATTTAATATTGTTAGTTATTTGTTATATATTTATACTATATAGAGTTTAGTACATTATTGTTCTTAATTAGATATTTCTAACTTTTTAGAAAATAAAAATAGAATACAAGACAATCTTAATGTAAGGAATATAGGATATGAGTGCCACAATGTCTTAATATCAAAATAATTAAAATTTTTAAAAAGGAGGTGCTTGGTGAAGCGCAATAGTGGATAGTAGATGGTAGCATGGTAGATTAGAATGTATATTATTATTCATATGAATTTAGGAATGTTCAGAACATTTAAATTGAACCATTATGTTATGAGCTTTTGACAATCTTTTCAAGCTATAACTGTAAGACACCTACTTATTGCAGCTGAACATTTCCATATCTTTAATTTTTGACTAAATTTAAAATAATGGAATCAAAATTTTCGGTAATTACAAGAGATCATCAGATTCGATCCTTCGTAGTAGTATCTATTATTTGAAATTTGTTAAAAAAATACTTAGCTGACAAAAATATGAAGCAACAAAATGCATTTGAAAAATGTTACTTTTACCTATTGTTAATTATTTTTTTGATATTAAAATAGAAAATTGTATATATGTAATGGAAAAAAACATTTATGGTTGAAAGCTGAATAAATGTAATAATTTTGTATAGTTTCTTTTTAGAGTATGTAGTATTAGAGCTTATTTACATAATAAATAGTAAAGTTTTTTGCTTTGTAGAATTATGTATCCTAAATCAGAGATAATATTTTTTACTCCTAAATTCAGTATCGATTATTATATTATTTTAAAACTAAACCTAGTAAACATTCAAATTACATATGTATACACTTTATATAATATATTTGTATCTCTGTTTAAACATTTATATTTAAAATATTATTGATGAGCACAGTGCACTTATTGTTAAATAAACTTCAAATTAGAATTTTTTTTTGTTTCAAAACAAGTTGTTTTTTTTTGAAAAATTTTAATTCAAAATTGTGCTTTAAAATTATTTTTCAAAAAATTGAAAAACACGATTTGTAAAAACTTTCTTGTTAAATTTTCTCTGCTATTGGTAATGTCGTCTGCACTGCAACTGTAAAAAATCAACAGCTGTCATATTACACGATTACGGTCATGCAGTTGACGGCATTCGACGATCTATGTAAAATGGCAGTCAAATTTGAGCATACAAAGTAGCAATTTTTATGATTAGTCGTTGACCGTTATTCTTCTGTGTTAGTGTGTTTTGAGAAATGGCAAAAAACATAAAAATATTTAACTATAATCTACCGTTTTTAATTTGTATTACATATCTTTATAAAAAATTAAATAAAAAAAAACTAAGTAAAAACCAAAAATACATTAAAGCACAATTCTCAAATTAAAAATTTATGTTCTGAAATATCGCAAACACAACGTCAAAAGTATGTAAATGTCTATTTGACAGTTGATTCGTTGAATGAAAGCTAATTCATTGATCGTCAGTTCAGCAAAAATGAAGTTATGAAGGCTTTTAAATGATATTACATAAGTATATCATCATGCATGACTATTAAGCTTAAGTTCGATTGTTAGTCTAGACTCTAGAGGGTGTTAAATTCTAGATTGTAGTTACAAAATAGATATGATTTTTGATAATTCATATATTTTTGACACGGAAATTTTTTCCTACAATGGCACTTTTTATAGGCAATTATTTTTTTTTGTTAACTTTTCAATATCTATTCTATTTTATTTTCTTAGATTTTCATAATTAACCTCACTATTAAAATTATTTATAATTTCAAGAAACTAAAGCAAGGTTATGAAACCAAAATGTATCCGAGCTAAACACGAGCTAAACACGAGCTATAACTAAAATTTGTTTAGAAATATGAATATAATTTCAGCTCGAAAATGAAAATTTTAAACTGGTTGAATTTCAACATTTTTGGTGTCCTATATCCGTCAACTATCTGGGACAGTGTAAAGTAAATCAAACATAATAAAGTAATTTTATATAAATCAAAGTAATTTAAATACTTAAATAAATGTATACTTTAGTGTATGTTTTTAATACCATTAATAAATCTAAGCTCTTGAACAATTTAATCATGAAAATCATTTGGATATCTACGTTTGGCCTCATTGTTTTACATATTTTATGGTAACTTGTTGTGTCTTTAAAGTAAAAATATGTTCGAGACCTATATATTTGATATAAAAAAAACATAACTATTTTCATAGGTTACCTATACATATATTATCAGGTAACTCACCTAGTAGCATACACAAAGGTTAAAGTCATTTCAAGTTCTCATCTATTGTGTTTGTTTAAAAAAAAAAAAAATGAGGTCAAACTTAAATTATTTATACTTGTGTAAAACTTACATTTTTAAATTGTTATATAATTTTCTATAATTTTGCAATATACTTAATATTATTTTGCAATTTTAGTATGAAAATAAACACATTAAGAAAAAAATATTGCAACATTTTACAGTGATTTATTTTGATTAAAGTAACCATATTAAAGTGATGAATAGAATAGAAAAAAAACAAGAAGCAACAAAAACAAGTTTCCATAGTCCTGCGCATTAAAATTTATTATTAACAAAATAATAATAATCATATTATTATCATCATCATCATCATCATCATCATCATTATTCAACATCAACCACTAAATATTTTTATATTTTATATACATATACAGTTATACATATAATATATATGCATATCTTTTTTCCTTTTGTTTCAACGTAAATCTTCTATTCTTTGCTCTGGCTCAACTTGAATTTTGTACAAATGTGGCAGTTTTATTTTCTTGTGATGCTAAAGAAAATGTGTTGCTGGTGTTGTTATTGTTGTTGTTGTTGTTGCTGTATTGTTTAAAACGTTTTTAAGGCACTAATAAAAGGGTACACGTTGGCATATAATAAATCTTCAAGTAAAAGGAATAAAATAATAATATATAACCATCACATGCATTTAAATCGTTTCTCTTACAAAATTGAAACAAAAGGAAGTTATAGTTATGTTGCGTGATAATTTTCATTTTAAACCAATACAGTGATAAAACTTTTTATGTAATTTATATGTTGTTTAAATCTTTTTTAAATATTCATATTTGCTATTTTCATATAATACATACAGATAAGTATTTATGTACCTATTTTGTATAGATTTCAGAAAATAAAAAAGATAAAAAAAAAGCTAAAAAGGAAATCTAATAAAAAAAAAAAAAAATTTACAGTAGTGATTTTTTCCATGAAGGATAAATATATGATGCAATATTGCAATTGACATGTCGAAAAAAAAAAATTTTCATGACGACATAAAGAAAATTTAGAATGAAATAAATGTTTAGATAGGTATACAATACATACTTACTTATATAAAAAAAATATTCATATACCTACTTAAATATCTATATAAAATTAACAGTCATACATTAATATACGCAAATAAGTAAAATTATAATTTTTGTGAAGTTGTCCTTGAGAAATTATTGCTTCTACATAATTAGAATTTAACACCCTCTAGACTAACAATTGAATTTAAGTTTAATAATCATGATTTACGACATGCCAATCCAATATCATTTGAAAGCCTTCATAGTTTTCTTTTTAACAAAATGTGAAAAAATTGAATATAATTCGAAATATGACTTGTTTGACAATGGAAAAAAAAAACTTTATAACTATGAAACTATGAGCCTGGGAGATGAAATGAGATAAAATGAGTGAGACGGGTATGAGATAATTCGAAACAAAATTTTTACACACGCTGGGTTTGCAACAATAGGTAGAGTGCATGTCTTTCAACCGAATTGTCCGAGTTCGATTTTCGACGAAGACAACAAAAAAAAAAATGCTCTATAGGGTTTTCGACCTGATCTAGCATCATTTGTCATGAAATAAATGACAAAAAATAATTGAAAGTATAATTTGATAATAACTTAAATCAAATGGAATTACGCTATTTAAAAAGGTTTAGTTCCTAACAATAATGTTAGTTTACCACATTTAATGTGTTGATATGCCAGAAATTTGATAAATAAATACTCGAAAAACATTAAACATTAGCTATGTAGTAAAAATTGTAGTATTGTACTTAATACACTAAAAGGTAATTTTAAACTTACTGCCAAGAACATAAAAAAACGCCAAACAGAAGTTTTTATTAACATTACAACACTGGATTTTAAAAAAAAAAACTTTGTGAACCCAAATACGTGTCAAACCGGTCGCGAAGACATCGTCAATAACAATTGTGATCATGTAGTCAAACGTTATATTCAACTTTGTGTTGAGACATTTACTATGTCAAGCTAACTATCCTACCGTTTTCAAAATTGAATTTCGTTAAATAAACTAGAAAAGAAAAGAAAAAAGAAAAGAAAAATAAAATTCTGTTTCAAATGCACTTCGAAATTATTTTAAGACAGAGTAGAGATATTTAATTAAGCTTTAGAACAATTTTTACTGGTATGTACCATTATATTTATATTTAAAATTTAATTACAAGGGATTCTTTTTTTATTTTATTTAAATTAAAATTTATTTTGTTTTTTATTTTTATTTTTCCCGCCAAAAAATTTTTACGTAGGTATCAAATGTTGCTTTTGTAATCATTCAAATTAATGAAATTTTTTATTATGATTTGTAACGTAAATGACGTAGTAGTGTTTGTTATTATTTTATTTTAAGTTTTGATTTGATTTAGGTACATTCTAATAATATTGCAGGCATATAAATTGGTAATAGAAATAAGTCTACCTACAATTTTGAAGTTGGTGAGAATTATTATTATATTATGTATTTAATTTTATATGAGAATATATAGTTATTACTTAATTGGAGCTTTAAAATTATGATTTATGATATAGTACAGGGAATTTCGATATACAGCATTTTTTTTTGCTCTTTTGTTTTGTTTTTGTTATTTAATATATTCTTATGACAATTTAAAAACAATACTTATATAATACGTATAATAATAATATACAATAATTGTGTGAGGGTATTAAATAACAGGTGGAAAATGGCATAAGTACCTATAAAGTTATTATGTATTGTTTTCCTATATACTTATAATATATTAATTAGGTAGGCATAATGTTATATCAATACTTACTTACTGATCAAAATTTAATTTAATTTAAAAACTGTTTTGTTTTTGATTGAATTCACTTTGGGTTCAGTCTTCTATAACGTCATACGCAAATCATTTTATTTTTTTGATTTTTATATTTTTGTTTTGCTTTCAATTTGAAAAGTTTTCCAAAACAAAAAATTAAAGAGGAAATTCATATATTTATATATCTATATATATATCCATGCGTGCATATACATTTTCAAAAATAATACATTTATATTTCTACTCTGGGATGATAAATATAATATATATATATATACATCCATACATATGCATGAATGTATGATGTATAAAATAAAATAATTAAAAACACTCCTAAAAGCAAAAGAAAACGAAATATGTCGTCAATATTATACATTAACATAGAATGTATATAGGCATCTATAACTATATAAACACATCTATATTTTTCATTTTATATTGTAAAAAAAATGAACCCATATAACATGACTACATAATAAAAAACTATTAAGAAAAAACACATTGACAGAATGGAGAAAGAAAAATTTATATTTTTGAAATTTAGCCGACCATATCATTCGAAATATATGTATTAACTTACTATCTTCTGTTCTTAAATTCTATGCTTTATTATTCTGTTTTGTGTTTACACATACAATACAACTGTATATTATATCCATTTATGTATATGAATTAAAAAATTAGAATTAATAAAATAAAAATTTCATTTTATGTCAGTCTAGTCAACTTGGTAATGTTATTTAACTAATTTCAGCAATTCAGACATTACTAAAGTTTAAAGTTATTAGTTATATTCTAAATTTAATTTGAAACAATCATATTTGTCAAAAGTTGTGTGGATGCCTACATACATATTGAGAATCGATGATAAATTATTATATACCTACCTATATCGATTTACATTTTTGTCGATTTTAGTGAATAGGTACCTACTTATATTTTTTTATTTTAATTTAAATAATTTGATTAAATTTCTATAAGAGATGTATTAGGAGGTCTAATATTAGTCGCATAATTAACTTCGTATTTAAATTAATAAAATTCAGATTACAAGAATTTAATTTCATGATATAAAAGGTAGCATATTTTATTAATGATTATTTAATGGAGCCAACGGTAGTAGTAGATATTGTATGTACATATTACTTTTAATTATTTTGTATTAGTTTATAAGTTGAACTTGTTAATTTAGGGAATACATACTATGAAATAAAAAAAGGTTAAATGTAAGTTTAAAATAATTTTTTATGTTAAGAGAAATGACGTATTAATATTTACGCACTACTATCTACCAATAATGAATATAAACGTTTGTTTTTCAATTGTATTAACTAGGATTTATCGTATTTTTCTTAAGTATATTTTTTTACGAAATTAAAAAGTTGTATTATATTATACAGTAAATACTTAAATTATTTGCACAATGAATATATGTAATTTGTTTTTTTTGTGAGAACTAACTGTATATACATAACTTTGAAAAATGTTATTAAATCGAGTAAAATATTATTTCATTATTTATGATATGTAGTTTGCATCAAGAAGGCATAAAAAATGTACAGTTAATATCTCCTTCCATTTACCCTCTTCATGGCGTAGTAGTAACAATATAGTTAAATATATCCTGTTTTCGGTTATGCAGTTGACGACAATTGACGATCGTCCGTCATACTTTCGGTTATGTTAAATGGCAGTCAAATTTGAGCAAACATAGCAGCAAAAAAATGTATGATTATTTGTTGATTGTTATTGTTCTGTGTATTGTACGAAACAATATACGGTTTACTTCAAAACAAAAAAAAAATAAATAAAAAACCAAAAATACACGCAATAATCAAAAATAAAAAATATATGTTCGGTAATATTGAAGACACGACACGACGTCAAAAGTATGCAATGCATATGTCTATTTGACAGTTGATTAGTTGAATTAAAATTTAATTGATTGATTATCAATTTGAGTCTTACCGAAAGCAGGAGAATAGGTACATCGTAAAATATAAGCTACTTTCATTTTAATTTAGAGTAACACAATTATTTAATATTTGATTTTGATTTTCTGTTCCTCAATATCAATTTGTTTTGTGTCACTTGTAAAACATTTTGATAATTGGCTGAAAAATATTTTATAGTATTTGTGGATGTGTGATTTCATCCGTGATCGGTGAATCTATTGTATATTAAGCCATGTAACAATTGTCTATATTCTATTAGACGCATCTGACGTTACGTCTAGCTAAATAAGTATTTTTGTTAGACGACGTAAGTGAGGTGATAAAATATTTTATATTATGTTGGTAGTACTGGTCTTTTTTTTTTACTGTCGACTTTCTATAACAAGCTTAGTATTTTTTATTTAAGACGTTATTCGTTGTCTTTTTGTTATGTTATTGACAGTAACTTAGGTAGAATCAACTTTCCGTGCTTAATTAAGCACTGTATTGCAAGTTTATACTACATATCTACAATATTTCAAGCAGTTATTTATCAAATTTATCAAATTTCATACCTTGTGTGCCTAAAGGTCAACCAATCAAAAAAGTTTATTTTACCAACACATATGCAAAAAATCTTCTGTGGACAATTTATTTGCATCCACTTTCTTAGTTCAAATATTTTTAACTTTTATTGCGACTAAAGGCTGAAGTAAAAGAAAAGGATAGATATAATTATTTGATAAATATTTATTGCAATCTTGATTTTTATGTGAATGTAGAATTTCAAATGTTTTTTAAGAAACACCCATGAAGTGTAATTTTTTTATTTTTTTATTACTTTTAACAAAATTTGTAATGTTTTTCATAAAAATTAAATCCGCGCATGTAAACAATTTTTTAAAAATTAAAATTTTTTGACTGACACAACAAATGTCTTGTCATTAGTAAAACAAAAACTAAAGAGTTGGATTCAATATTATTTGCAAAAAATTATTGATATTTTCGTTACATTCGTTACAAGGAGTAAATTATTTTCTACATAAAAATAATTTTTTTGATCAATTCTATAAACACTTTTTTAGATCGTAATTTCGAAACTAATTTAGAAGTTAATTTTAATGTACATGATCTTTGTTGATGCGAAAATTCAATTTGTACTTTCACCACCTTTACCTTAGCCTTTCAATTTTGTCGGTTCAAAAACCGAGTCCTTTGTTTCACAAACATTGACACCCATATTCTGTTAGACCCATCTCGCGAGATCGCGTGAGAATATCTCTGACGAGATAGTTTTGTATTCTGTTAGACCTTTGACGAGACGAGATAGCCATTTTTTATCTCGTCAAAAATTGTAAGCGATAGAGTATCTCGTCAAAGTATTTTGTGCTTTTTTTATCAAAAAATTGAATTAAAAAAATACATTAAATATATAAAATAGTTAAGTAAAGATTAATAAACAATTTTTCATTACTTTTTTTGCATTATTATTAAAATTGTGTTTTGTTTTGAAAAAAAAAACTATCTTTACTATTACTAGTTTTTGTACTAAACTAAAAAATATTTAAAACATAAATATATATTTATATTTATTTTTCCTTTAAAAAATATTTTAAAACTAATACTAAGTTAGTGGGGTTAACACTTTCCAAAAATTTTATAAATCATATTTCGTTTATATACCAATAATTATTTTTGATAGTAAAAAATGATCAGTACTACCAACAAATAAAATGTTCTATCGCGCCGCTTACAGTGTCTAACAGAAAGGCATATTCAGCGAGACGAGACGAGATGAATTTTTTCTTCTCGTCAACGATGGGTCTAACAGAATATGGGTGTGAGTTACATAAATTTTATAAAAATATTTTATTTTCAAAACTCAATTTTTGGACAAATTTAATTTTTTTTTTACGATATGCAATACAAATTATAATAAATTTGTTATAGCTATGTAATTGTTAGTCACGAATCACATCACAAAATGTCACTCCTGTTGTATTTTTTATTATTAAAATAAAAACAGACTTCTCTCAATAATTTTTGTTTTAATGATATTGTGTTAGAATAAAAGAGATCTTATTGCCGGTGTAAACTATTTTTTATAAAAAAAAAATTCTTATTCATTATTTTACTGATTTCTTGTCGATAAACGAACAACATGTGATGTAAAATATAGACATTCATCAAAATATTTTATTTGCAAAAATTTCCAAGGAAAACTTCTTATTTCGATTTTTTTTTCTTATTTCATTTTTAATGTTATATTTGTATTCTTATCATTTTAATAGTTGCAGATAAAAATAATTATTTTAAAGTTATGTAATTTAATTACATATACAATACATGATATTTCTAATGAATTTTACAATATAAAATATTTTTCGATAAAACTTCAATTGATTTTTCTTGATATCAAATTCGAAATGAAATTCAAGTACAAAAACGTAAAGAAAGAAATTGAAAAATGTTCACATGGTCGGTCCCGTATAAAAAATAAAAATAAACATCTACTTTCATATACCTATGTAATATATTACTTATATGTATATATATAAATATACATTTGTATTTTGAGTAAATTTCATTTTATTAGTATGATGTATTATCATTTTATTGTTTGAGTTCTGATTCTGGTTATTTATTTTCAGGTTTTTATTTTTTTAAACAAAAATTTTGTTCTGCAAAAAAAAAAGCTTTAATTTTTTTATTTTTGTTTTTGCTCGATCTATGTCCTATAATACCTCAAACATGAAAAATTGAAGAAAATAAAATGAAAATATAAAAATTTGTTATATAATTAAAAACAAAAAAAAAAACAACAGCAAAAAAAAAAGCATTTTTTTTTTTAATTGCATTTATTTACATTCAGTCCATGCCATATCGTGAATCGTACGCGAAATTTAACAAACAAACTACACTACACTAAACGACAATACAACAATACAACAATAATTTTTATTAATTTTTCTCATGTAAATATAATATAGAGTACCGATTGGAAATTTTTATTTTTCATCAATGTGGAGATTTGTGATGTGTGTATGCGTTTGAACTTAATAATTTATTACATATTAAGTTTTAATTTTTTTTTTTGTTATTTTTTTAATTTAATTATTTTTTTTATCATACCTATTGCTTTTAAAGTATTTGTAAAATAAATATCAAAAACTTTTAATGACTGTGTAAAAACTACGAACCGCTAGAAATTATTAAAAAAGTGATTTTAGGTTACATTATGCTAATTATATATGTAGTTACAATATTTGTATAGTTTTACAATTTGTATACATATACTTTTTTTTTATTATAACTAAAAATATAATAATTTTTATCAAATTATAAAATTATAATAAAAGATGGCAGTAGCGGTCTGGATTATAGGCTTTTTTAAGTAGTAGTTATGTTTATGTTATCCGCATACATTGTACTAGTTGAAATCTAATTTAACAACACATTGATCAAGTAACTAACTATGTACTCTTGCACATTTATTTACATCGTTTCAATTTCTTTTACAACTGTTATTTATTGGTTTTTGTTATAAATATTATCTTTTTATAATTTATAGTTAATATGGTAAAATACCTACTTTCTGGTTTTATTTGGAGAAAAAAATGTTATAATTTCTGAATATGTTGCAATGCCACTGTCACTGCAAAATTAGTTTGACAAAAATGACAATATAAACGTAAATTTGATCACAAAAAATGACGCGGTCATTTCCACAAAACCAAATTTTATTTATTTTTTCTTCAATTTAACCATCAAAATGACATTAGTCAATTTTGGTTGAAAAATACGTGTATTTATTTATAGGTATCCTATTCCTAGCCTATTCCTACTACCTACTCATATTATAGTTATGGGAACACTGAACTATATTAATATTAAATAACTAATTATGTAATTTATTTATTTATTTATTTTTTTTTTATTGATGTGTTGACATTTATTATCACCCATATTCTGTTAGACCCATCGTTGACGAGAAGAAAAAATTCATCTCGTCTCGTCTCGCTGAATATGCCTTTCTGTTAGACACTGCAAGCGGCGCGATAGAACATTTTATTTGTTGGTAGTACTGATCATTTTTTACTATCAAAAATAATTATTGGTATATAAACGAAATATGATTTATAAAATTTTTGGAAAGTGTTAGCCCCACGAACTTAGTATTAGTTTTAAAATATTTTTTAAATGAAAAATAAATATATTTTTTAGTTTAGTACATAAACGTACTAAAACAGTAATAGTAAAGATGGTTTTTTTTTTTTTCAAAAAACAAACACAATTTTAATAATAATGCAAAAACAATAATGAAAAATTGTTTATTAATCTTTACTTAACTATTTTATCTATTCAATTTATTTATTTAATTAAATTTTTTGATAAAAAAAACACAAAATACTTTGACGAGATACTCTATCGCTTACAATTTTTGACGAGATAAAAAATGGCTATCTCGTCTCGTCAAAGGTCTAACAGAATACAAAACTATCTCGTCAGAGATATTCTCATGCGATCTCGCGAGATTGGTCTAACAGAATATGGGGGTATTGCTTGGTAGATATTATTTGTAAATTAACCAATAGTATGGTATCAAAGTATCAGTAAAAACAATAATAAACTAAGCGACAATAACAGTAACAACCACAGCAACAATAGCTATGTAGCATAATAAATAACTCACGAAATTTGTTTGAACTAAATATATATTAACAAGTTAACCCTTTTGTAACTTTTGTTCTATAAAGTTATGGTTGACGAAACAAACATTTTAATATTATGTACAGCTACATTATTATATACCAATTTATATAAAAAAAAAAATTGTCAGAAATATTAAGTATGTTAAATTTGAAATATATCTTATCTAATTTTTACTTTTTTTTTTTTATTGGTATTTTACGTAAACATACTGTACTCTGTATCCAATAAAATTAATTTACATTTAAACATTTAAACATTTAAACATTTAACCAATACTAACAAATTTTTTAGGTAAATTAAATGAAATATGTTTACCTAGAAGTAAAAAAAAAAAATAAAAAAATTGTTTTGCTTTGTTTGTGGAATGAATAATATTTTTTTTTTGTTTTTAATAAAATAATTTAATCAAATATGAAACAAAGAAGAGATAAAATATTATACAAATGATGTGTTTTTGTGTAATTTTTTATTTTGTTTCTTATAAAGTTTTTGTTTTGGTATATACCTATCTATTTTATGGAAATTACCATTATTCAGTTATTCTGTTGATGCTATATACAACTTACCACTTGGAATGATTTTGATAATTTTTCTTGATTCAGTAAATCAAACTTTCCGACAGACTAAACTTGGCTTCTCGATTTTGATTTATCTTATTGTATTGAATTTTGTCTGACTTTCTACACACTCAAAAACTAATTTAACAATTTGATATAAATTTGATTTTTTTACGTTTACGAATAGTCTAATAGTATATGCAAATGCAGTAATATGTATTAAAATAGTATTCGTAAAGTTAAACGTAAAGGTAATATTTTGGGCAGATTGACATTTCAGAACTCAAGTATAATAATTTATACATACTGAGTTATTGTTTTTGATAATCAGATTTAGTGATATATTTAAAATAAAAGTAATAATACTAATTAGTAAAAGTATTAATTAGTTGCAAGCACTGACGAATGAAGTAAGTTGCTTCAGAAATATCGATATTTGCAAAATAAATAGGTATAAATGATTAGTGAAAGGATCGAATTTCCATATTTATTCCATTTTTATTCCATAATTCATACATAGTTAGTTCGTATAAAAAATACTTATAAAGTTATAAATAACTTATTTTATTTTATTTTAAATAACTTTATTCCTAAGTAATTTTGTGTTAATTTATATTTACATATTTATAAATAAAGTATATGTATACATTTAGCTGTAAGTATTTAAATAATTATAATAAAAATTTAGAAATTGTTACTTCATTAATTAACTTTTTAATTAAGCTGTCGTCAAATACTTTAGTAATTTACTTTTTAATTTAGTATAATTGAGATTAAAATTAAAGTGAGAATTAGCTGTTACGACTATCAACTTATTGGTATTGTTTTTTTATTGTTTATTTTTATGATTATGACTAACATTAAGTTACATCTGTCATAAGCAGTACATATATAGATATAAGCATTTATATTATTGAAGTTACACTGACATATATGATAACATTTGAAAAAAAAATACTATTATATATATGTATGTATATTCATAATATACTTTTTTTTACAGTAACAAAAAGATAAGATTAAATTGATATTAATTTTAACAATTAATAATAATGCCACCTACAAGCTAATCAATTCATAGTCATTATATATATATATATTAATTTACCGCTGATACAATAAGAAAGAACCCTTGGCGACTAAATTTAAATTAATTTTAATCTTCAATCTTGAAATGAATATGATACAAACATAAAATCATAAAATGAATAAAATAACGGTACAAAAGTTCAAACAGCCATGTGCTTTTTTATTTATGTTTTGCTATGATTAATCATAACTTAGGTTAGGTAAATAAATATTTTATAATCTTAAACGTTATAATTATATTGACATCTGACATTTGCAAGAAATGTGCATATAAATTTATTATTTACAAATTATATAAATTTTTATTTTTTTGGTTCAAACTTCGCACAATAATACTTAACTTAACTAATTTAAAATAAAATATTTTAGGTAAAAATAGTTTATTTGGTTAAAATAATTTTATCTAGATCAAATTTTGTTCAAATATTTTTATGTTCTTAATAGTTATGTTAATTAAATAAGAAATACCTGAATTGGTTGAAAATATTGTCGGAACATAACAAAATGTGTTCGAACGCGAGCAGTTCCATTTTAGTTTAATTTATTTCAAAGATTTTATTTTAGCAAAAAATTTATTTTCTTTGGATCATATATTTTTTTCTGTTTCTACACTCATATTTGGACATCATAGATTCTTTACAATGCTTCGTTAATGAACTCATATTTGAGATAATTTCTTTATTTGTATCCAAATTCTTTAATACATCAAAAATATTCTTACAGTTAAATATATTATAACTAAGTAATAAGATATTTTTAATTACTCTCTAGCTACAGACACATTCATATGCAGTTGGAATAAATAAATTAAATTAAATCAAACTATACAAAACTTATGCAAAATTCAAATTTGTATTTTAAAACCGGGATGAAAAAATTTATTATTAATGAAGATTTCAATTTTATTTTAATAAAATATTACACTTATACAATGTAAAAATTTAATAATAAAGGCACACCATGTATTGCCATGTGAGCTAGTAAAGTATATTGAAATAAATACAAAGTAAAATTATTTACTAAATTCACTATAAAAAATATTGTATAGAAGAAAAAAAAAACGGTAGTTTTGTTTATTTAATTAGTAAAGCTAATAAATACTTTATTTAAGAACTGTAACGAGAAAAAACTGATATTATGTAAAGTGTAAAAATAAAACCAACATTTCAAATTGATTATTCTAACAAAAATTAATTTACATATAGAAAAAAAAATTATTACCGTACTTATTCAGATAGACTTTTTCTTGAATATCATTTATTAGCTTTTTAACTGTTGTTTGATTAATTCTATTTTGTAGGTGCTATTTGCTTTGATCTAAATTCTTATTCTGAACTTTGACTAATGCCTAGTAACGTTCAATTAGCTGGTTTTAGGAACAGTTTGGTGGATTGGAGTCTCGAAACAATTTCAATATTATTTTATTCGTATTATTATCTAGCCATTATTTCGTATTGCTAGATCGAGTCAAAGGAAGTAGGTACGATACACTATGATTGACTATAAATTATTTTAGGCGTTTATTCAATCAATATTATGTATACATAATATGCACATTTCTTCCGTAAGTAATTGATTCATTTTTAATAAATGAGATGGCTTCTTTTACCGCAGGAGCAAATTGATTTTAAACAAGATTTTTGTTTTGGGAACTTTAACTTGGCTTTTGTCAAAATGTGTGTAGCTGCCTGAAGTCAGGTTTAGTCGTCCACTATGAAGTTTTCATCTTTCGAAACTGAATTTCGCAATAATTTTCAGCATTCCTTTCTGCAGTTATGTCTGCTAGATACCGTTATTCTTAAGGTCTTAGAATACACTTTTTTATTCTCTAATCATTTGATTTAGATGTGAACGTTTTTTCTGTCAATTTTTGAATTGATATACTGGATTTTTGTTTGAACCTCCTTTTAATCTGTTTTGAAAGAATTGTATTTACCATTCTGTTCGACTAGCCCGAACCTGAATTTCTTTTCTTTGTTAAAATCCTTCTTGTACTTTTTATAATTCTGCAAATTCGTAGTACATAGTTTAGTTTTCATATTTTTAGGTGAACATTTTTGTAAATTTGTTTCAAAATAATTATATAAGTACATATAAGTTGTAATATATTTAATGCTTATACCGGGTGTTTCACAGCATGCGTATCAACTTTTTAAGAGGAGAAGAAGCCGTTATTTTAAAATTTAAAAACAAATATGTATTAACTAAATCGATGGCACTCTATCGATTGGTGATATTTTCAACTTCCGGGAAGGACCAGATATGAAAATCTCGAATTCGGCCAATTTTGGCGAATTTTAAAATTTTCCTTCCGAAAAGTTGAAAATATCACCAATCGATAAAGTACTCTCGATTTAGTTAATAATTTTTTTTTAAATTTTAAAATAACGAACTCATCCCCTCCTAAAAAACTGATACGTATGCTAAGGAACGCCCGGTGTACATAATCAGCTTTCAATTCTGAATTTTGTATATTATTAAACTATTAAACTGTTAATTTGAAGTGTTCTTAAATGTCCTTAGCCAAATAAATATTTACTGATATTTACTATATTACAAATTTACAGTTTCTATTTTTTATGCTATTTTTTTTAGTTTGAGAGAAATAATATCAGTAAAGTTTTGAAATTAAACTATGTACATACACTTTTTATTGATATTTTTTTTTAAATTACTATTTTCACAGCTCAATTTTTCATTATGCTTAAATATTTGCCATTGTGATTTGTATTATTGTTTTTTTATTTTTTTTGTAGTGTATGTAAGATGGCTGGCTGTATATGTACTACATGAGATAAAAGAAAATCCCGATAAATGAGTTTATTTGTTTTTTTTATTATTATGTATTTTCGATGCTAGATATATCTTTTCGGTTATATAAATCTATTCAAATGATTTTGTGACAAAATAAAAAGAAAAAAACGAAAAAATAAACTTCAACTATTATGTATGTAGTAGTGGGATATGATAGTATAACATGGGTGCCGGTATGGATAATTTTATTTTACCGGTGAACTTTTTATTTATTTTTTTTTGTTGTTTTTTTTTTTGCTCAGTATAGTGTTAAAAAAAAAATAAAAAACAAATTTTTTTCACAAGGTTTTTTTGTGCTGAAATTGTATGATTTTTCACAGGTTAATATAAAAAAGATTGTCGTGATAGAAAACTAGAGTGGAGAACATTTATTTTTATCATTTTTAAGTTTAACTATTTAATGTATCGAAATGTTGATAATTACTCATATTCTGTCATAGGTATATAAATTGAATTATTTGTTAATTTCCAATGAATTCTATTTAAATATAAAAGTGAAAAAAATTTATTAATTCTTTTTTGGCGTTTTACTGTGAATTAATTTTTGTGTGAAGAAAGAACTGTGATCAATTTTAGTAAATGGATGAGCATTCAAAAGACTTATAACTGTATGTGGTACCTATATATATTAATTAATTAGTTCTTTAAAAAAATATATACCAAGTATAGATACCTATTTTGAAAGAAGTAATTCTAATTTTGTACTATCTAATCATTTCGATTTTATTTTATTACAATTGTCATGTTAAGTGACAGTTTGGTATTCATTTAGGATTATCTTGCTTCAATAAACTATAATAGTGGTGATATTAGCTAAAAATAGAATATTAAAACTATATTTAGTTACTATTAAAATCTTTATACCTATACATATTGGATTAATTGATAAACAATACAAGTCTTGATAATGTGTGAAATAAAATGAAATGAAAAAAAAAAATGGATATTAAGTATTATTTTCATCGCTCTGATCGACTATGGAACAAAAAAAGTGAAATAAATTTTGTTAAATGTTGTAAAACTAATGTCAAAATTTATTCAGTTTCACTAGCTTCAATCGCTTTTATCAAAGCTGTGACATAAATAGTAACATGTTGATGAAAGTAGACATAATCTACATAATCGATTACTTAAACTTATAAAATCTAATAAAACACAAATTCTAGAGTCTATGGACAACAAATTGAAAAATTCTTTGACGATTCAAATTGTCAATAAACAATACAAATTAGGTATCATTGTTTTTGATAATCAGATTTGTTTTTAGTGATATGCGACCAAATTATCAATTAAAAATATATACTTACCTAAATTAATTTTAAAAAAACATATAAATAAATTATACTTTGTCTTCATACTGTTATGCTATCTTTATTTAGATGTTTTCAATTAGAGTGAGAGCTATAAATTTCTCAATTATGATATTTTAACTTAGTCAATTCGAATTCAATTCAATTAATATACCTGTACTTTTTTAAAATATGTTACAATTTATTAATATTAGTCGACTTATTAGACACAAACATTTAGAATGTTGCAATATCTTAAAGTACCGTTTTTTCATATTGACATATTTTTGACATTTTCTTGACTTATAGTAACATTTTTGTCCCATTAAACTTTTACCTAATAATTTTGTTTTGTATGTACATAGGTACATATATTTTTGTACCTATATACCAACTTAATTTAGAATTCAAATATTTTGTTTTAAAGTTGGATTTTTAACATTATTTTCTTCAGGTTTAAATACGTAACTAACTATTCAAATTTCAAACAATCAGAATTTGATAATTTCGTAATTTTCGTAACAAATGTTCATAATTAAAGGTGCTAGCTGGCTCAACTACGGAGTCTGCTGAAAATCAGTAGTGAAATCGTTGAGGGGGAGTACAACGGGTCACAAGACCTAAGTGTGAGGGATGAATCCTATCCCACTATTTAACCAGCCAACCAACCAACCAACCAACCAATGTTCATAACATAATCTATACATATGTTTTAATATGTTTAAATATGTACAGTGTTTGCATTAAAATATGTTTAAAAATTTAAAAATACATTTAAAAAATAATAAAATAAAAATTCGATTTGAAGTTGGGAAATTTTTTTTTTATAAATAAAGTTTTTTATAAATTCAGTCAATTTATGATATATTATTGAAATACGTTATCAAATCAATACAAATAGAAACCGCAAGTAGGTACTTATGAAAGTAGTATATTACTTCCGAAATATCAATACATTATTTGTCAATTTTTGCACAATAAAAATTATATTTTATTTGCAGTTTGTTTCTTTGTGTGATTAAATTCTTGTATGTAAACTTACAGTATACCTTATTATACCTTATTTTGCTTGTGGTCCAATTTAATGAAACAAAATTCGATGTATACTTATTTAATAAAAAAAAAAAATTATAGTTCTGTTAATATATTTTCAGTAGTTTTTAAATAGTCGTGGCTTCAAGCATGTCTCTAATGAAAGACCTAACGCATCGCTTCACGTGAACTAAGAATTGTTATCTCACATAATTGATGAGTCTTTAAAGACATTTAAATAAATAACACAATACACATAATTAGTTGGTATAAATTAATATTTTATGAGATTTGTGACATCTCATTATATAATATAAATCTGAGTATAGGTACATTATTTAATTACGTACTTGACCGACATTAAAAAAAAAGTTTTTTGCCAGTTCCCGGTAGAAATTGATTTCGATTTTTAACGAAGGTTTATTCTATTTTGACCGATGTTTTCTTGCCCATTTCCATTAAATATTTTCTCTCTCACTTAGCATATAAATAATTGCACTGATAATTTAAGAGGGAAAATTATTTGTTAGACAATTTGTTATAATTGTGAAATAAAATTTTATTTTTTTTTTGAATACATCTATTAAACGTTTAAAGTAAAACAATATTTTTATATATAAGATCTTGATTCTCCTTCTAGATACATATTATTATTTATTATACATACTTTGTATCATGTACTTATGGTATAAATAAGTGTATATCAAAAAAGCTCTGTAAATGTTTGTATATATATATATATATATAATTATTTATTTATGCATCTGTATATTATACCTATATTATGGTATAAAATTTTCCTGTTTTATGTATGACAATATGAAATACGCTATAAAAGTGATGAAATTAAATTTTTTTTTGTTGATGTAGTTATGTTTTTTCTGTGTTTGTTTTTATTTTTATTTCTGTCGGGCCAATTTTTTCCTCTTTTTTTTTGTTTTTTTATTTTTTATGTTTAAAACATGGAAAAAATTTATTATTAGTACCTAAGTAATGTACTTTTTTTTTTGTTTGTGTAGAAATGTTTTTTTAATGAAAATTAGCGGAACTTAATTAAAAAGAATTTTTAATAAAGATTCAATTGCAATTTTTATTTTAATTATTTTCTAATAGTTATTACTATTAATTAAAAATATATAAAACAACATTATAAATTTTATATACCTATGTAGGTACCTACATATACTTATTTGTGTAAAATAAGTAATGAATGAATGACCTTGTACAGAATATGTTTATATATTTTTTATTTAACCTATTTATTTCTTATGTGTAAGCATGTATGTAAGTAATACAAAAATTGTAATTGCTTTGTAGATTTTGAAGCTTGGAGTTATAAAACCATGAATTGAAATATATTTTTTTTTTTATATTTATGAAGATGATTAGATCAGAAGTTTTAAAATAATTTAATATGTGTGTACTGGGCTTGTGAGATTTATTTAAGGTGCTGAAGTCATGCAAAACTTATGGTATCCCTATATTAAAATAAAAAAAAAAAATGATTTTTTTGTTCATCAGAAATTTATTAATGAAAAAGTAAAAAAAAAAATTAATTCTAAATAGCAAAATACGAAATTTAAAAAGATTCTTGCAATATCGCAACTATTATTATCGTCATTACATTTTAATAGCTATCTCGGCTTCGTGCAGCATTTAAAATTGAATATAGGTAGGTACCTATTACGCTATTGCAAAACAGATGGTTCTTATTTCGTTTATATTTTAAATCTGTTTTAATATTGGTACAATGATTTCCCATTTGATGATATTTCCCATAAAATCAAAACTTATTTATAATTCTACTAGTACTTCTACTAATTACTTATATAGTTTATAGCACGTCAATATTTTTTATTTTGATAACTATAAATAAGGGTAAACTTTTTTGCAATAGAGTTGCATACTCTTTTAAGATATAACTAATTATTAACTGTTGGAATTTTGTTTGACTCTGAAAAAAACAAAACTCCATGCATTTTTAATTTTTTTATACCTATCTTCAATAAGCTTGTCAGTATTAATTTAAATGTTGATTTCCACACGACCACACCTAAAAATTGTATTTGTTTGGTACAATAAAACTAGAACCTTTATGCAAATTGTAGACCCAATGAATTATATGATAAATGTTTTTTAAATGATTTAATCTGAGAATTTTAAATGAAGTCCCAAAGACTTAACAGCAGAAATAATTTATACTTGCAGATCATCTATTTTTCAATCTTCGAAATGTTGTTAATGTTTTTTGAAAACCACCCATCTCTTGGACTTCTATAATAAAAAAAAAGTTCAATACTTTGCTGAATAGTTCGGAAGAACGTTAGCAGTTCTTTACAGGATTCTGTTGATTCAACTTCAACAAAACTTAAAATGTAATTACCGCGATGTTTTTATTTTTTGTCCTGAATTAAGAGGCCAAATTTAAAAATCTCGTTACCTCCTCATTACCCCGAGGTTTGTATATTTGTATATGTGTATACATTAGCTAAGCTTTAAACCCGTTGGATTTTGATTTATTATAATAGAAATATTTTTATGTCAATCAAAATAAATACAATTAAATCTGTTTGACGTGCTACATGCATAATATAGTATCATTCCACTATTAATTGTTAATATATTTTTTTGATTTGCTAATATTAGATTTGACTTTACAACTTCTAGAAATTTAGCGTTTAGAAAAACAATTTGTAGGTATGATCTTTATCTAATTTTTTTTATCTCAATTTTGAATTTCTATTAGATAAATATATAATATACATATAATTGTATATTTCATTTGTACCATTTTTATTTTATTTAATTTGTATGCATTTTCATATTGAGCGACGATCACGATATATAAATTAAAATTTTAAAATTTATAAATATTTTTAAATAATTTTTACATTTTTTATTCTTTATTTCAGAATATATAATCAGTTCATATAAAAATAGAAGTCAAAAATAACTTAACTGTTGAAACGGGAATAGATTTTTTTTTTTATGTTCACTAGAAATGAATGGAATTGCATTTTTAAGATAACAAATTTCCATGAGAATACAACATATATTAATTTTAAAATAGAATCTATATCAAAATATTTCAATAGAGTGTCATTATTTAATTTATTTGGAATTTTTATTTATCAATCAGCATTTGAAGATAAAGAACAAAAGATAAATATTAATTATAAAGGCGATATTTATATTTTACAAACAGAATATTTATATTTTAAAGAAGAATTAAAAATCCTTAAAAAATTTTCATTTTCAATACCTTGTTATACAAATGTATCAATTCCAAATGGCACTATGGCACCAGCTCTTACAGAGCCTTTAAGTTCAAATAATAAGTTAGCAGCTTCAACATCGTCAATATCGCCAACACCAAGTATATCCAATACATCAGAAAATAATTCATTAAAAAACACAAATCATCACGTTAAAAACGCTAACACAAACAATAATAATAAAACTAATTTGAAATCAACATCACATACAACGGGAATACTATTAAACGGAAACGGTAACAACATTAATAATTCACAAAAAAATTTTGGTATTATTGAAAACAATAATAATAATCAAAAAAATAGCTTATTTCGTCGTAGTTTAACCACAACTTGTGCATTTCAATCAGCCTTTGAAGAATCAATTAAAAAAGCTTGTATTCCATTGCCTGAACTAGAATTAAAAAAATCTAAAAAATCACCATCAAATTCAAGTGCTGTTAAAACAGTTTTAATTAAATCAGTTTCAGGGGAAGAAGATTTATCTGATTCGTCAAAGAAATATATTAATAAGACAAAAACAAATATCCCACTAGCTGTATCAAAAGAAAATTTATCTAAGGATTTCTTTAAAAAAGTAAAAACGGAATCGTTACATAGCCAACCACAACAACAACAACAACATAATAACAATAAAATATATTCGAAGAATAATAACATCAACAATAACAATAATAGTAGTAATAATTTAAATAGCATAGGTAAATTGACGAATGGACCGTCATCGCTGTTGTCGACTTCGTCAATCGTTTGTAAATCAATCGAAGCGAAGGCAACATCAGCGACGACACAACCACCAAAATCAAATAAAACAAATAAACTAATGGGCCCAATGAGCGATACAAAACAAATAGATTCACAAGATTTTTTAACAATATCAGAAGAAGAACCACAACCCAATACACAACAACATTCAAAAAATTCAAATATATTACAAGGTTTTATTCCAATTGACAAAGATTTCGAACAAGCTATCAATAATACCCTTCAAATTTACAATAATAATAAAAAAGAAAATATTAAACAGGATCAACAAGGTGAAAAGAACGAAGAAGAAATATTGGTCAAGCTTGAGGATTTACAGCAGATGGATTTACCAAATTGTAACGATAATAATAATGATAGAAGTGTAAATAATAGTGACAAGTCAATTGAATTAAGTGATAATATTGTAAATTTGAATGTTGATAATAGTAATATTATTGAAGATAAAAATATTAATATAATTGCAATTGATAATAATTGTGGAAATGTTGATGATAGTGATCGAAATATTGAAAAAGTAGTTGATAGTAATATTGTTATTGAATGTGATAGTCGTAATCAACAATCTGATATTGAATTTTCACAACAAGAAATTCGTTCAACTGGTACAACTGACACAACTGTTTCAGCTTCTGAATGTGAAAATAATTTTTTGGAAGGTAAAAGTAAATAAAAAAAAAATCAATATATTTACAAAAAAACAAAAGTAAACTAATAAATGGAAAATTTTATTTGTAGATAATTTTCAGGATTCTTCAAGGACATTATGTCATAGTCAAGAAAACACTCCAAACAGATTAATTAATAATCGTTCATCACCAAAAACTCCAGTATCATCTAGTCAACAGCCTCTTTCGCAAATAATTGGTGGTACACCAGTTTCAAGTATTTTAACACCACAAAGTATTGGTATATCATCCGCGATGGGATTACAAAAAGATTTCAAAGATTCTGAAATGGATGATCAAGTTTTGAGTGATATGGATTTGTTGCAAGTATTAAAGGGTTTAGATACAACATCTGGCGGTGATAATTTATGCGATTTAGCTGGTAATTTAGGTCTTTTTAATGATGTCGATGTTATGAATTATGAGGAGATTGCTGTACCAAATATAAAAGAAATAGATGCAACATTAGATATACGTAATAGTATTGAAAAATCTCATCAACAAATGGAACGTAAATGTGAATACTTATTACGTCGATTACGTAAATTACAGTCACGTTATATGGGAAAACATACAAGTGAAGAGATATGTGGTCTTTTTGAATGGACAAATCGTTTGGTACGAAGAAAAGATCAACATGAACAAATACCATCTTTAACATATGAAGAAGATAAACATCGTCCTGTATCAGCGACTGTTATGAGAAATTTGTTACGAAAAATTGACTTAGTTGCTAAAGCACAACATTCAAATGCATCAGATCCAACACTTCAACCTTTAAAAAAATATAAATCTAATAGTAATAGATTAACATCATCTTCATCAATAAATTCAAATATAATTGGGCATGATGGTGATAATTCAGATAAAAAAAATTCTATTTCAAGTACTAAAGTGGGATCAAATGCATCTATGACAACAATAATCAAATTATATGATGAAAAAACAACTGATGAAATTGGACATGTTTCGGGTTTATTACATTCAGAATTACGTCAAGTTCAATGCTCTTTTGATTCAGATGCTACAGCATCATCATCTGGTGGTGAGTCTGCTGATGAAATGGTTACATATAATAATCAATCGCAACATTCATTGTCAATGTAAGTATTAAAAAAATAAATAAAATTTATTATTAAAAGTGAAGGGATTAATTTTGAAATTGTTTTTGCTTTAAAAAAGTTTATTTGTAAATTTTTCCAGTGTCAAATCTATTATCAATTTAATTTAATTTAATTTTTAGGTATTTACCTATATATTCAGTTCAATTTCTCATTATATGTATTAACATTATGTTATTACAAAAAATATATTTCATACATATTTTCCAATAGTTAGTTATTTTGATAAATTTGATTAATTTTAATAGTCTTACCCTAAGACTCGTCATATTTGATTCAATACAGAACTTTCGAATATTGAAAATAAATAAAATATGTATTAAGGATAAATTATATTTAAAAAATATTTTATCTATACATATTTAATAATGTATACGTATGTATCTTAAAACATATAATTTCTCTATAAATATACCATTATGTATATGAAAATGAAGATTCTCTAACTCTATGTACATTATTATATTTTGTATATTTTATTCTTGTAGTGTACCACAAACATTTTTTTATTTGGCATTTAAATAATTTGATTTTTAAGCTTTTTTTTTTAGTATTATTAATGTGGATTTTACTTTCTTATAAAATGTAATTTTCTACCCATGATTGTAGTCGTGTAGCGTTCTTATTATTTAAAAAGCTTCACTTTTATTTTTATATTTATTTCTCGTAATTTTTTTTTTTTATTTTCGTTCTTTATTACCGTTCTTGTTTTTTTCTTTTTACATTTGTTTTATACAAATAATATGACATACGTAGAAATATTGGATGAAAATTGTTTTTTGTCTTAAACAATTTGATTATTATTTTAATGTTTTATTTTATTAACTTATTTTTTCTAAAACAAAATGTAATATAATTTAAATATGCCTTTATAACATATTCATTAATAAAATATCCGAAACCATGTGTGTTGATGTAGGTGGTGTTAGTAAACAATTATTAAATTTGTCGCAACACATACGTATGCGTGTGACGTAATATTCATTTGCAATTATTTTATTTAAATTATTGAAATTATATATTTTTATTAATGCTTTTGTTTAACTCAATGAAGATAATTTGCGAATTATTTTTTCAAATCAGATTTTGTTTCTTAAAAAGTTAAAAAATAACTCCTCGAATTTTAACTTACTTTATTTTTTAAATTCTAGATCAAAAAGGGCTGCTTGGCGATGGGCACGTGATAGATCAGCAATAGAATCACGTTGGACATGGTTATGTACTCAAATTTCTGATTTGGAATATAGAAAACGTCAACATAATGAATTGTATCAACATATTAGAAAAACTAAAGGCGCTGTTTTATTTGAACCACGAAACGCAAACTGTACACCCACAAAAGATAATCAACTAAATGATACAGTAGGAAAAATATCAGAAGAAATATCATCAACTGTTGATTTCGCTGAGGATATAAATCGAAATGATATAGTATCATCGAGTGATGATAATAATTTTACAATTAATACTATAAATAATGTAAACGGTTATAGAAGTTTCTTACCAAGTTTAAATAACAATAATAATGATAGTAATAATATTGTTCTAAAAAATAAAGTACATCAAATTGATGAATGTGGTGAAACTTCTATAACAACAGAAGATGAAATTGATGATTCATGGGGAGCATGTAGAACAAGAGCTTTTCAAAGATCTGGATTTAGAAAAAGAAAATTATTACAAACAGCAAATGTACATACAGTTTCGAAAAAAGCTGCTAGACCTAGGTAAATATTAATTAATTAAGTAAATTTAAATATTTATATTTATAATTAAAATAGCCTTCATTGTAGTACTGTTAAATGCGGTTGTCAGTGGCCATTTAATCCATGCGCCTTATGTACTGGAAGACCAGATCCTACGGCGCCCAGAGATTTACCAGACACAATGATGCCAACTGAAAGAATTGCATTATTAGATTCTGGTTATCATCCAGTGTTAAGTTTTAGTGAAGGTAAATTGTATAAATTGAATTCTATTTTAATTAAATTAATAATTTTTTTAATTGTTTTTTGTTTTTTTTTTTTTTAGATGTACCCACAAACGTTCATATTGAAGCTATACTTCACACGCCTGAATGGCAAAACAAATTAATACGTAGTGTTTCAAAAAATTCTAAGTTAACGGGACGAAAATCTGAAGATCGTTCTTCAGTTGGTTTAGGTCACAGCCGAAATAGTGGAGATATTAGCTCGAAGCGGCCATACAATAAAGCTGGTCAAAAATATCGTAAAGATCCCCCAACGTCTACCAACAGTAATAAATTATTGTAAAAATAATTTTCAAATAGATCCTAGTTTTATTAAAACACAAATTTTTTCTTTTCATTTTTAGAAGTAAAAAAAAGTCGAAAAAATCACGATTACCCTTCAGGATTTTCACACCATTCGGGAATAGCGCAGTCCCCCCAAAACTCTTCAAATTCATCAACAAAAAATAAAAATCGTAAATCATCGTTGATGTCGTCGTCGTTAGCTTCCGGTCCAACAGTTATGGCTTCAAATAATAGTGGATTAAATTTATCTGGTAGTGGTTTAAATTCTAGTACAACAAATTCAACTAATGGATTTCAAAGTGTTTTTGCTGAATCTCTATTAAATAGTTTTCAATGTGATAATTTAGATGGTTCTTCGAATGGTATCTTACCAAGAAGTAAAAATGCTTCGCCAACACCTGGAAGTACTGGAAATCATAAACATGAAAGGTATTTTGAGTTTATAATTATAGTATTTTTATATTTAACGTTTTGTTTAAATATTTTAGGTCATTGGAACGAAGAAATCGTATTTCTTATGACATAGACAATATTGTAATTCCATACAGTGTGGCTGCATCAACCCGTGTCGAACTTTTGCCTTACAAAGAAATTCCTACGCCAAAGTAATTTTTTTTTAAAAATTTAATTCAATTTTTTTAATTTAATATTGAATATTTTTATAACATTTTAATAATTACAAAAAAAAAACATTTCTCTATGACTTTCAGATGGCGTGTTATTGATGATGATTTAGAAGATATGGATATGGCAGAAGAAATGGATATGTCTAAAAGTGATACTGATAGCAAATTAGAGTTTATTGTTAATAAAAATGTCACTGACATTGATTTGTCAAAAACTAAATTTAATTTTAATACTGACAACAGTTTTATGTTAAAACCTACTACAACAACAGCAAAAATAACCACTGCGTCGGATGCAATCATGAAAAATGATCCAGATACAAATATAATAGAATCACAAGATAATTTTAGTTTAGACGAAATTTCCTCAAATATGAATGATTTTGACGAAGATATTTCAATGGTAGCGATTCAAAGTCGACATGAACGTGCATTACTTGAAGAACGTAGGAAATTTTCAACTTATTTAAAATTTCCATGGAGTACTAGATCACGTGCAAATCGGCGTATTGATAGCAGAGCTGAATCAAGTGGGGCAAATACACCAGACCCAACATCACCAGCACCACACACACCAAGTGTTGGTGGTGATCAAGAAGTATGTTGAATTGTTGTATATTGAAAAGGAAATTTTAAATAATTATTAATGTTTTAGTCAATTCCTTCGCCTGCTGCTCCATCAACACCTTTGGCTATTCAAGGAGATCCAAATGATATAGATTTATTAAACGGTAAGCGTATATACAATATACAATATTAGGAAAATAATACGAAATTTTACAAAAACCAAAATAGAATATTGAAATTCAAATTATAAATTTCAATTTAAATTTAATTTAAAATTGAAATTTAATGCAATATTCAAATTGGAACCTACAATTTTTAATTTGATTGTAGGTTTGTAAGAAAATTGAATTTTCAAAATTTTCTACTTTAGTTTAGCTTGCTTGCATCAGTCTAATAGCATTTATAAATTCAGGTCATCGAAGAGAACGTAAACGTACAGTGTCTTCAAAAAAGGATAAGGATATTTTTAATATGTCATTTTTATTAGAAAGAAGAAGTCAAAGTCCAGATTCAAGAGAAGTAAGTATTTATTATTATTATTTTTTCTTATTAAATATATAACAATTAACTAATGATAATTTTTATTTTAAATATTTAATTTTTGTTTTATTCGTAGATAATACCACCATATGAACCATTAAAATTTCCGATTCCTGACGATATATTTGAAAAAATGCTACAATTAATGCCAAGTATTAATGATGATGATGATGATGATGATAATGATGTTGAAGATAATAGCAATTTAGTTAGCAGCACTGTCATCAGTAATACTGGAAATATTTTAAATAATTCTAATCCAGAAAGTATAAATAAAAAATTAAATGGCGGTAATAATAATAGTAGTCGAAAAAATTCTGTTTCATTCAATTTATCTGATACATTTAATGAAAATAATAATAATAACAGTAGTATATTTTCAAGCACTTCAACAAATATTAATGAATTATGTAAAAATAATAATGATAATAATTTTAATAATAATAATATAAACAACAATAGTAATATTAACAATAATATAATAAAAAATAAAAAAAATAATAAAAATATTATTAGTAATAAAAAATCTGGTTTAAAAATTGGAAGTAAATTACATGAATATATGATTTTAAATAATAAAGCCTTTTTAGTATCAATAAGTGATACTGATTCGGCCGAATCTGGTTTAGAAGAAGATCCAAATGATCCGGAATGGAAGGGAAATTTGGAATAAATATAATTTAATTTTTTATTTAATTTTTACATTATACATTTGGTTGGGTTGGTTGGTAAAAAGGGTTTATTGCTTCATAATCAACCCTCAAACTTAGGTCTTACGTGGCCGAAGTTAGTTCAGAATTGTTTAGTTTTCTTGTTATTTTCAATAAAATCCAAAATAATAAAAAAAGAAGTGTTTTATAAATAAAAAAAAATGGATATAAATAAAAATTTTAATTTTCTAAAATATTATGTAATTTTTTTTATTAATAATAAATTTTCTTTTTTTAATTTCAAAACCAAAAAAAAAAATTTTTTTTGTAGTATAAAACGAAAAAAAAATTGATTTTGTTCTTTTTGTAATCTATTATTAACTAGAAGTTATGTAATCATTTAATAAGTTTATAATTAACTAAAAATGTATAAAAATAATATAAAACATTTGCTGTAAAAAATAAACGGTCAGGAACGTTGGTAGTGCTTGTGTCAAGACTAATTATAAGAAAAATTTGTTTGAAACAAATACATTCAAAATTTGCAGTTTTCTTAAAATCTTTATAAAAAAAAAAAAAATATAATTTGCGAAATTTGTGTAAATTAATTATTTTATGGCAAAGTGTATGTATATCCTTAAAATAGCTTCGAAAACTTTTTAGTTAAAGTCTTGCGAAAGAAATGCTATCTTTTTAATTTAAACATACAATTTTATTATTAATTTAACTACATATTCTGAATTATTTTTGTAATAATCTGTTGAAATAGTTGTTTAACCATAATAATATGATTTCGGAATATTGTTGAATACAAATTGTATTATCATAATAATTTTTTTTTTGTATTTTAAAATAGTTGAATTTGATATTTTGATTTGTCTCGAAAATTATATTAAATTATTAATAAATTTTTTTTTTTTTTTTAAACTTATTCAGAAATATTGAGATAATGTACAGAGATCAAAAGTTAATATCTTTTTATTAACAAATATACATTTTTTTATTATGTTGCTTTTAAAAATATACATTTACTAAATAATGAAAATAAATACATAATGATGCTTTACATATATACATATGCATACATAATTATATTGTAAAGAAATTATTTGAAAAATAAATTTTAAAAACAAAAACTGAAAATGCCATTATTTTAAAAATAACAAAAATAAAAAGAAATAATAAATTACAAAAAGTTAGGTATTTATAAGATAAACCATATTCGTAAAGTGAATAATTCACATAAAAAACTATCGAAATAAAAAATATAATATATAAATTTAATCACGTAAAACAATATTGTATTCCAAATAAATAAAAAAAAATCAATAAAAATTCTGAAGCTATAATATATCGATTGATTTATCATGGATTGGTTTATGTCATATTTTTTTTTTATTATTATAATATAACTATGATTATTTATAAATCATTTGTAGCATTTTAACTTTATTATTATTTTTTTTTGTCATTAAATACAATATTTAAATATGTAATCAATCAAGTTAAAATTTAAAAAATTAAATACTAATTTGGAAAAAAATTCGCATAAATAAATTATATTTAAAAAAAAAATAATAAAAAGGTTATAGAATTTTTTATCATTTATATAATATATAATTGAAAAAAAAATGTAAAGTCAACATATTTATTTTTTGTTTATATTTTTGTCACATGAGCAATTTCTTATGTGGTATAAATAAATACAAACTTATACAAAAAAAAAAACCAATAACATGTAATTTTTATTATATATTATGTTTTTTAATTACTTATAATGAAAATGTATATTTCACTCGTAAGTAATTTAAAAATTCATTATCAAATATTTTTGTAAATAGTAAAAATAAATAGATATAAAAATATAAAAATGTAATTTAAAAATAAATAACATGTACCAGTTATATAAATTTGAAATAGATTTCTGTAAAATAAAAAAATAAATAAAATTATTAAATTTATATGTAATAAATATAAAATTAAAAATTAAAACATAACAAAAATGTAAAATAAAAAAAAAAAATGAAATACAATTAAAAAAATTTCTGTCAAACGGGAGAATAAACATTTATAATTTACACATAACAATAAAATATTAATTATTTTCGAAAAAAAAAATTAAAATTAAAAAGTTATTAATTTTAAGAGTTTATACATTAAAAATTTTAGTTTTATTAAAATTGTCATGTATATATTTTAAAAATAAAAAAAGAAACGCATAAAAAAATAATAAAGCAAACAAAAATTTTGTTTATTAATTATAGATTAAAAATTAAAAAAAAAAAAAACAAAAAAAAAATGAAATAAAAAATAATATAAATTAAAAGTAATATATGTTTATTTATTTATATTCAAAATATATTTTAGTTCATTTCAGCATTTGAAAATATTGTGAATACGGTACCTATTGGTTTGGTACCGTATTTACAGTGACCAATTTAATGTATGTAAAGATCTATATATACACCCATATTCTGTTAGATCCATTTCGCGAGATCGCGTGAGAATATCTCTGACGAGATAGTTTTGTATTCTGTTAGACCTTTGACGAGACGAGATAGCCATTTTTTATCTCGTCAAAAATTGTAAGCGATAGAGTATCTCGTCAAAGTATTTTGTTTTTTTTTTATCAAAAAATTAAATTAAATAAATAAATTGAATAGATAAAATAGTTAAGTAAAGATTAATAAACAATTTTTTATTATTGTTTCTGCATTATTATTAAAATTGTGTTTTTTTTTTGAAAAAAAAAGCATCTTTACTATTACTGTTTTAATACTGTTTATGTACTAAACTAAAAAATATTTAAAACAAATATATTTATATTTATTAAATATTTTAAAACTAAGCCCCACTAACACTTTCCAAACATTTTATAAATCATATTTCGTTTATATACCAATAAGTTTTTTTGATAGTAAAAAATGATCAGTACTACCAACAAATAAAATATTCTATCGCGCCGCTTACAGTGTCTAACAGAAAGGCATATTCAGCGAGACGAGACGAGATGAATTTTTTCTTCTCGTCAACGATGGGTCTAACAGGGGTGGCAGCACGTAACTTGTTACAAACGCTTTTTTTTGTAACAAAACACCAGCGTCACAAAATTTTTTTGGCAGCATGTATTTTGAAACGCTACTTTGGGATTGAAACAAAAAAAAAAATTTACGAAACATTTCAAAAGTTAGGCTGCAGTTATAGCGATCAGTAAAATGAATACATAAAAATGAGACAGTGAAAAAATATTTTATTTTTACGTAAACATTCAAATGTTACGTGCCGTCAAAAGTAGCGAAACAAAATTAAATGTGGCGAAACAATTTTACGTGCTACCGTTTTTCAAAAATAGCGTGACAACATGTTTGTAACAAGTTACGTGCTGCCACCCCAGAATATGGGTGATAATTTCGAAAAAAGTACACTGAATCGAATATTGAATTTTTCTTTTCTTTTGTTAATATCCATTTTGATTTTATCTTACTGATATTTATTTATGAGGAAACTTATAAATAAATAAATAGTTATAATTAGGTACGTAGGTAGAAGGGGTTGCCTAAGTCGGCCAATTGAAAGGAGGTCCTTTGTGATACCACGGAATCTCGATTTCTGGCGCGAATGCTTTCCGTCAGAACCTATTTGATTCTACTAACAACTTAACCTTTTTATTTCATTTTATTTTCTATAAAAAAAATAAAGAAATCAATATGATTTATATGATTACTTTCTGGTAATATTTCATATATAGAACTTTAATATTTTAATGCTACAACTTAAAGGAGTACAAGGGTACAAGTGAGTCATATGAAATAGTAGGTGTTGGGAAAAAATTACATATGACCAAATTACATATGGACGAAATAATATAAAACAAAATTTTTATCAATTAATATTAAATTGGAAGAATAAATTGTCAAAATCTGTAGTTAAATATTAAGTACCTGTTCAAAATAGGATTTTTTGTTTAATTTTAAAGAAATAAAATATGTAATTAGTATTCTTGTTTTTTTTTTGAAGAAAAAAAGTACATAATTACAAAACCAATTTTTTTAAAAAATTTAAATATGTAATTTTATCTATATGAAATTTTGTCTCCATGTAATTTTTTCCACATGTAATTTTGTCCATATGTAATTTTGTGCTATGAAACTTTGTCCTATGTGATTTTTTTATGTAACCGAAATAGTACACCAATCACCAACACAACGCTTCAATAAGATTCAGTTAGAGGTTCATCAAAATAATACAAGAAATATATCTGATTTTCCTGCAAGGTGTAAGGTACATTTATAGTAAGTACATTAGTCTAAATTCATACTGATGATATGAATAAATCAAATGAATAATGATGATGAAAGATGTATAAAATACCAACTACAAAAAAAAATAAAGATTATAAAAGTTTTAAAAAACACATCAAACCTTTTTTAATTAAATTATAATTTTTTTCTTTCATATTGAATTAAATGTATGTAAACTAATTAAATCTATATACAAATATAATTTCTCAATAATTGTTAAAATTTTTCTATTTCGTCAATATTATCATTGATTAAGAATATTATATATATATAATATTATTAATCAATGATATTATATATGTTTTCCTTTTTTTTTTATAATATCATATTGCTATTTCTATTTTCTACTTATTGTTTACTATGATGAATATTTAATCATGTATATACATATTTATACTATATAATAGTATTATATATTTTTGATTTAACATTAAAATTTAAGATTTAAGTAGGTATTTAATGCTCTTTTTAAGAATAAAACAAACAAAAAAAAAATAAACAAAATTCATAATTAAATAGTTTTATTGAATAAAAAAAAATAAAAATAAAAATACTCTAAAAAATTTACTACTAATAAATATACATAAATTATCACAATATTATAAATTTATATCCATTAAACCTATTCTATCAAAAATTGGTAACCAATATTTTAAATTATCTTGAATTTTTTTATTTTTAAATAATAATCTTTTATATTTTAAAGCATGTTCATCTGTGCCATGAATTACTTGAAAATCAACTTCTGAACTTTCACACAAGGCAATTGGTTGATTAATGCATGTTACAATAAGACCTATTAGAAAAATTAATAATAATTATTTTAATACATAATTTGCTTTTTGAATTGTGTATATTTTAAAAATTTTATAAATTATTTTACATAATATACAAATTAATTTACCATAAAAAGATTTCTTCAAAAAATTTATATAAAACTCATTTAGTGTTGGAATTTTTTTATTAAATTTTAATTTTTTTAATAGATTTGATAATATTTCATAATAAAATTTTAATAATTCTTCTTGATTATTACGTTTTACATTTTCATTTAAAGCAATATTAAAAAAATATTGTAAATCGATTGTGGGTGATGACCAGCAAGAAAATTGAAAATCAATTAAAACTGCATCTAAAACTTCCATTTGATTATCAGTTACAGTAGTTGTTGTATATTTATACATTAAATTTGATGTCCAAATATCACCATGAATTAATGTATTAAATTGATCTGATGTAGCATCAAAACATTTTCTACCCAATTCTATAACATTTGGTAATAAAGATTCTAATTTTTTACCATATATATGATATTCTGGATTAAAATCGTCATAAATTATTTCAGCACATGCTTTCAATATTGTTAAATAGAAATTATTATAGGAATCAGATTGACGACTAAAAAAACCACTATTATAACATTGAAATAATTCTGTATTGGTTTGTTGTAAGGCAGCTGCTGCAGCATGTAAATTTGCTAATTTTTTTAATGCAATTTTAGCATGTGGTAAATCTAAACCATTTAAACGATTTATTGATTGAAATCTTTTTAAATTAAGATCTTCAAATATCATTGTAGAATATTTGAAATCGTTATGAATTGCTGTTGGAAATATAAATTCATTTATATTTGCATCTTTTAATAATTTATTTATTTTGGGTAGAATTTCTTTATAAATTTTCATTTCTCTATTAAAAACATCAAAATCATCTAAAATATCCATTGCAAATTTATCATCATCGAATGCAGTTTTTATTATTAAATTTAAATTTTCATTATTTTTTAATAATTGTATTTCAGCTCTTGTAATAACACCACCATAACTTTCACCTTTTGCTGTAACTGAGGAAAATTTTAATTTTGTTATTTGAAGTGATTGATCATTTCTATAATTTTGTAAAATATTTTGTAAATATTCTTTTGTTATCCAATTTCCTGGTTGACAAAAACTACTACTACTACTACTTTCAGATAATCTGTTATTATGGTCTGATACCATTTTTTTTTTTTTTTTTTTTTTTCAGAGCAATATAAATGAATGAAAATTTGAAAATTAACTGTAAGATGAAAATAAATTTTCCCAGTTTTTATATTTCTAAATATGTACACGGGTACGATGATGGTTGACAATTTTTTTCCTTAAATAATTGAATAAACAAAACAAAAAAAAAAATCGTCGCTTAATGTTTGGTCTAGAATAATGATTTATTGGACTTGAAGTTATCTAACAATTTAAATATAAAATTTTCTGCAATTTCTTTGTATATTATTTTTTTTTTTTAAATTAATTTATTTAAATAAAGATTATTATTCAGAAATAAAATAAATTTTATAAGCTACTGTATGTAAGTATCATACTTACGAAAACAAAAATTATCAGAATTCTAATATTTTTTTTAGTTATTGTTACATTAACACTCTGAGATGAGACAAGCTTATTAGTCAAGTAATAAACAGTATTACTTTTTATTGTATTTATTATTAAATACTTGCCGAAACAATTATCGTTAGTTAATAATATACTTAGATGGGATTATTATGATTCTTTGGATAAATGCAATATGATTATTGCTATTTAAACAGCGGGGGGATTCAACTCATTTATACAAACTGTGCTTTTATATAATGATATGTTTTATTTACGTATAGGTCTGTCTGTATAAACTATAAATTATTGATTGAGTATAGTATGTATTTATTGAGGCAATATTTACTAAAATCATTAATTAATGTATTCAAGATAAAAGTGAATGAGTAAATATTTGTATGTTTCAGTTCAGTGATGATATGATGCTATTTCGTTTTATGACTACTAACGTGTTAGGTGTGCCAAATCAAAAATCTCAATATCTCTCAAAACCGATAAAATATTGTGCTTTCATCTGGAATCGAACTTGGGATTTTTTGGTTTGAATGCAGGCACTCATTCTGTACAAATTGATAACATATAGATAAAATGTTTATAAAATAAATTAAAAATAACACTAATCAATATGAATTCATTAAGGCTTGAATTGTTCATTAAAAGAATTGTAATTATGTACTTACTATATATTATATGAAATCAGTAACGTTGCCAGTATAAATTAGAAGCAAGTTACTGTCTTTTTTAATGTTTTATGGAATTAATTTTTTTTTTTAAACATTTACCTCTATCTTTTATTTACAGTAAATAATACCTAACAAAAATTCTCTGGAGAAACTCAAATGCGGAAAAACCGAAAAGTATTTTATTACATGCTGACATACAGGAATCAGTACAGAACACTTTCTACTAAGGGGGTATGTTCCACAACTAGCACTTGTACACAATAACCTGTGTCTAGGTTGTGGAGAAGAAATTGAAACCGTTTTTCATGTACTTTATGTCTGCCTACTACAAAGTATAAGATGAGCAAGAATTTTAATATATAAAAAAGGCCCACATTTTGAAAGGAAAAAGTACCAGTAGTTGGACTATAGATTTATCTGCAGATCCCACTGTTATAAATAAATAAACAAATAAATTCTGGGCAGTTATTGCTGAGAAAATTTCTCAGATTTAAGAAACATAAAAGCCATAAAATTACTTCGATTCATCAAAGGTGTTAGCTGACTTGACGATTGAGTAGGGTAAAATTCAGAAATAAGATCGCTAATCGGTGATGGTTTACAACGGTTCCCCTTTAGTACATGTGGTGTGACAAGCCAGGCTTATCCTACCAACCAACCTAAATACAAGTATACGTCAAAAAAATATTTACCTAAGTCTGATTTGCTGCCATTTTCATGTGATCTATGCGTTGCGGAAATTAGCTACAATTATTGCAATTTTAACTTTATCAACTGAAATATTCGAAACAAAATTTTATTCTTTTATTGAACCACTGACGTGAATTTTCACCCAATAACAGAATAATAAAAATAATATGTGGGTGGATTCTATAATATCATTTCCTTTATACAATTAGTTTTTAATTTTTTAATTGTTAATAATTAAAATCATGTCGTACCGCAATATTTCAGGAAATTAAAAAATATATATTATTTTAAAAAGAACTGTTTTTTTTTTTTACTTAGTATTAAAAAACTACTACCTTTCCTACTTAAAAAAAATTAATTTATTAATAAAAGTACTAAATTTTTGCAAAAAAAACATAACTTACCCATTAGGTATGTATTTGAATAAGGCATTATTTGATAAAATAAATGTTTGTTTATTTATTGTTCAATTTAATTGTGATTAGATCTTTAAGTAGCTAAGTACATGCATATATTGTATAATATCATGAATAAATTTATAAAGTTTTAAGATTAATTATAATATTTTACAAAAACTTATATAAATATAAATATAAACTAAATTAAATATAATAAATAAATAATTTAATATATGTAAATGTAATAATATATTATAAATAGGGGTGTATGGCAGATAACCTAAAGATAATATTGATAAGATACATTAAAATTAAAAACAAAAAGTTATGCTTAACTGGTTGTGAAGTTCAATAAATTTTTTTTAATGAATAATTTTCAATCTACTTGACAAAAAAGTGTTATCACAAAATGGAATATAATAAAAATGGCCACTCCTCGCAAAAATTTTTTCGGTAAAAAAAGACATTTTAGCAAATAATATTTAAGAAAAATAATATACAGGGTGATTCGTTTTAACCTGAAAAACCTTTGAGAGGTGATTACTTCGAATATTTTAGAAAAAAAAATTGATCTAGACATCTTAGGGCTAGCTTTTTAACTTTGGTTGAAGAAAATCGGATCGGAAAAGTAATGTCCGACAAATATCCACTACAATTCCGAAAACTTTGCTAGCTGGAGCAATTTACTTTTCACACCTATTTTTTAGAAATAATATACCTAACTAACATTATTTATTGGAAGATCAATAGACTTTTTGTATAATGCCTGGGGTTGCCGAAATTTGAAATTTTGTGTATGAGACGTTTTGTGAAAAACATTAATTATCTCTTTTCGTTTACACTTCAAAAGTTTACTGACACTGTTTTCATTATTTATTTTTTATTATTATATCACATTCTCTACATATCGTCATACACAACTTTCATGTCAGACTTGCCGTTTAACCGTTAAAGATATATCTAATATTTGGATACCTGCGTTTTGTGTAAGAAAAATAAAAACTGTGAGTTGAATTCAAGGAGTCACCCTTTAAAAGGTTTTTAAGTTCAACCAGCTCACCCTGTATATTTTAATTAAAAATTAATCCTTTTGTTAAGTGCCCTGGTGTAAGCAAAGATAATTTACAAATAGATGTGGCAACTTATGGAAAGTTTTGTGCTAAAGCATTTATTTTCAAATTCCTTAATACGGGGCTAATATCATCATAGATAGATTAGATTTTCTACTCAATTTTCAAGAGTTTGAAATTTTAAAGTTTGTATTTTATACAGGTTTGCCACATCTTTGATGTAAATGAAAGTATTAAAATTCTAAATTTCAAAACTCGTGAGTTAAGAATTTAAATCACAATTCTGATTTATTTTTAATCTTCTGAATTTGCTTCAAAAAATTATAGTTTTATTTTCATATTATTTTTTGTTATATCTGACACATCCCAACAATTTTTTTCGGGAAATACACTCTACCGGCAAATTTAATGTTGAAACACAAATAAATTCAAAATAATTCAGAGCCGGCGCATTCGCCTTATATAGGTGATATAAACTTGACCTCATTCCTTATACCCCTTGGTAATCGTTGTGTTGTTGGAGCACTTACTATTTTATTTACAGATATCTACTCCTCGGTGTTGGCACTTGTTCCGGAGGAATTAAAATCACTTCGATAACACAAAAGGTATCAAGTGCCCAATCTTTCATAGTGGCAATTCCGAGATGGTTTAAGTTCGGTTTTGGAAATTCTTTTATAGTTAGAACATCTTGATTGTGGAATTGCGTCACAATCGAAGCATTCCCATTGAGAGAGGAATTTTTTATTTATGATTTACAGAGATTTAAGACGAATATTAATAACATTGTTCGTTCTTTCCCACAAAACTTTTCTTCTTGGTTTTTCTTTCCTTTTTCAAATAGCCAATGGTATGCAAGTACTCAAAGGTTCACATCCTTTTTTTTCATGTTACCTCTCGTGAGAGCATAGGGCATTAACTTACCTCCTCCATGGTTCTCTATGTTCTGTTTTGGACAAACTACTTCGGAATCATTTATTGTGATGCTGTTGATGTTGCTTATAATGATGTTGGTATAATTCTCTGGCGTTGTTCTGGTTTACAGCTCTTTCCGCATTTGTTGCAAGTTTCTCAAAATGTCAGAGTTTATCTCTTATGGCAGCTTTCTTTACTTGTTTCGCTATATTTTTGTATTCTGCTGTTATTACTCTTGTGATTCTATTATAAGTACGCTGCTTAAGTTCACTTCTTTTCTTTATCAGTGTCCAAGTTGCATCACTAATCCAGTTACCAACCTATAATATAAAAAAAAATGTTATGATTTTTTTTGTGATAGAAATATTCCTTTTGTTAATATATTATTCATCAATCATCGGTATGTGTTAACTGCCGTGGTATACAATAACTATTTAACTGTTCTTTTAAATTGTCTCTTCTTAGGCCCCTATTACACATCAATGAATGATTAATCAATGGTCAATATATTGATCGTTGATTGATGAGAAATAATTGATGGTGGTTCTATTCCCATCAATATTGTTGTCAAAATTCTCATCAATATTCTTGTCAAAATCAGCGGAGGTAAAAAATGGCTTTTTGGGGAATGTTCAGATAAGGTTATAATGTTAATTCTAAAAAGAACAATTTTTATATTAATTTTAATAATTATAGCAATTATTGTAATAAAACAATTGATATATGTATGTACCTATTATTAAAATGTGGCAAAAAAAAACAATTTGTTGTTTTTATACACAACATTTACTTTCAAAATTCAATTTAAACTGAAGTTAAAAACATTCTTCCAGAAATTATATTTTCAATATTCATATATGTTTCGAAGTTATCAATATATTCAGAAAACATACACAGTTTTTGCAAAACGTCAAAATATGGATAAAAAGATTGATGAGTGCATTATTGATGTGTAATCAATCACTCATCATTCTTTTCATCAATATATTGTCAATATATGAACAAGAAGATTGATGAAAAGAATGATGTGTTTATTCAATTACTTTTAAATGATTTTTTTTTATCGGTTTTAATGGCATATAAAATACATATTTCATAAAACTTTATTGTTACATCAAACACATTATTGTTTATACACCTAATAAATAGTCTTTTTAAATTTTTGAAACACTCTTAATTAATTTGATATACTCGTAAATGTCAAGATAATTTTCAGTTAAATTTTATTTTAACTAGAATATCAAAATAAAAATATTAGAATTAATTTTGTTTTTAATTAAAAACTAAATATTATCTATTTACGCATAACATAGATATTAGTTCAGCTTTTTTAATCGTTTTGTTAAAATATTATATGGGAATAGAATCCTTGTATAAACAATAAAAGCTTTATGCTGAAAATTATGAATATTTAAAATTTCATATAAAAATATGAATATGAGCAGTGTTAGGTCACTACTATCACCTAAGAAACAAAATTTTTTTCTTTTTAATTTAATTATAACACTATGTCACAATGATATATCGAAATATATAGTCCAAGAGTGTGTTGGTAATGATGAATTATAACTTTAACTGTTATATTTTTATTAGATATAGAAAATATTTAATGTTGTATAAAATAAATTGTTAATTAGATAAATCGTTCCATCCAAGCATTAAGTAGTTAATTCAGGTGAACTATAATATTGACTCTTTTTTCAAATATTTTATTTATTGTCAATTAATAGTTTATAATGTTTACATAATTCTTAAATAAGACTAAATAGAATATTATATTTTTGTCTTCTCAATATATGACTGCAGTTTCAGTTCTCGTATTAATTTTTTATTTTTATTCAATTCAATTGCTCACTCTATAATGTGGTTTAATATTTATAATTATTGTTAAATTATTGTTATTACCTTATATTAAATGTTTTAAAAAAAAATCAATTATTTATTGCTTGTTTTAAATATATAGAAATAAAACTACTTAGCCTAACCTAAAATTAACTAATCAAAGACTTAGACTACATTTGTCCAGAAATAAGGAATTTTATATTTCAATTTATTTTTGTTAAGAATATATTTTTAACTGATAAATTTGATTATTTATTGCATTCATATGAATTTCGGTTTACTATAATAAATTGTTTTGTTCGAAACATTTTTTTTGCAATGATATATTTTTGGTATAAAGTTATTGACTTCCACGTATCCGTTTTTATCAAGAAATATGAATCCTTCAGGAGGAATAAAACCTGATACTGAGGTATTTTTTTTTTTAAATATTTTTTAAATATTGCATATAAAGTATTGTTCAATATTTTTCAACGTGGCTTGGTTTATGGAAATGTTGTATGAGTCTATAGGACTAAACTAATTAATTGTATTTAAAAATGAAGTAAAAAATATAAATATCGCCTCGGAGGTAGCCAAGTGGTAAAGCACTCGAGTGTAACTGTAGTAATGTAACGACCGAAGTAGCACGGGTTCAAACCCCGCGAGAACCGAAAAATTTTTCAAATGGTGAAAATTACTGAAAAATGTAATTTTCAATACAACCACATCGGTTCAAATAAAATTTAATAATTAATAAAGATATAATATAACTAATGAAAAAATAATATAATTATATATAAATATAATATACAAAAATATATACCAAATAATTAATATAATTTAATAAAAAGGCCCACATTTCGAAAAGGAATAGGACCTATAAAGTGGGCCTACGAATTTATCTGTAGGATCAACTACAAATAAATAAATAAATTAATAAATATAAATAAATTAATTTTCAAAAAATTTTTAAATGTAGTTTACGCATACGGTTCTGTTTTAGAAATTTCAATTTTATTATTATTTGCGGAATAATATTTTTTTTTATATGTCAAAGAAATAAAATAAAAATAAATTGAGGATATTGTTTTTTTTTCAGTTTACTTTAAATACTTATGTACATACCTATACATATGTACATCACAAATAAATTATTGGTTTTCTAAAGTAAGTTAAAAAAATTTTAGTTTAAGAAATTAACTTTAAATACTATTTACATTTATTAATTATTACCGTCATTGTGTTTATATCAGAAAATTACTTATATATTTTTAAATAACTTAATTTGAGGAGCGTGTCATAATGCCTGTTGGAACAATTTTTCTGTATTAACATTTGCCTGTATTTCACTTGCCTTTATTTGATTTAACTGAATTTTTTTTGACTGGATATGCTGGTTACTGGGATATATATAATAATTATATACATACACTTATTATTTTAAAATGTACCTATGTATATTTAATATAATATGCTTGTGATATATGTACATATACATATGTATGCGAGATTCTGAGATAGAAGAGATTTTAGAGTTGGATTCAAAATAAAAGTTATACGCCTTTTACAAAAAAAAGTTCTACGCCGCTGTTGGATACAAAAAAATGATTGAATTTGAAAACATTAAATTAAATAAAGTTGAATTTTGGAATTTAGAATTTTGGTATTTTGGTATTTTGAGTTTTTGCATTTGGTATTTTGTATTTGGGATTTCGTGGCCAATCCACAAATTGTACATATATAAATACAGGCAAATGAGACGCAGATAAATGAAATACAGACAAATGAAATACAAGCATTTATATAATTATCCTATAGCAGCTAAATTTGTGAAACTAACTAGAACTACTTATGTATGTAGGAAATGAAGAGAATAATTTTGAATACAACGAACTAACCTTGAATCTAAATTATTTTATTTTTATTTTTGTTTTTTGACACACTATAAAAACTAGAGAAGAATTCCTTTGAATACAAAATATTGTAGGTTTCGAGTAATAAAAATAAGACTAGAAGGGACATAGTATAATAGAGGAGTATTAGCAAAATGAAGTATTTCTATCGAAGGGGAACACACAAGATGGTAATTAGTTTAGAAGTTTACAATAATTCCACATTTTAGCAGTTTTTACAAAAAAATAACTTTCAAAATCCATTTTAAACCACCTGGAGTTTTCAATGGTGTAGAATTTTGTTTTTTTTATAAAAAGCCCAAGTGTTAGGTAGGAAAATACCTCTAGTACTTACGTGACGCTTGGTTAGGATAGTATAGGATAAATTAGGAAGAAAAACAGGAGATAGATTAGTACATATTAGAAAGTTGAAGAATAAAAGGGCAGTTAAACCTTCCTTATAGTGTTATGCTAGAATTATTTGAAGAAAGAGGCATTGTTGATTTTACTTCAATACAATACGACGTGTCATTTCCAATAAGATATCAATAAAAGTGAAAAAACCTTCAACTTTTCTATGTATATTAATTGAAGTAGAAGTTATATGGACTATGGAATTTTTATATTCATTAACTGCCATAAACATTCTATTAACATTCTATTATAGTTTATTAGACAATATTAAAACATTTACCGATTGAAAACGAGTACTTGTATTCAAATGGGAGCAGCTGATTAGTCGTTTAATAGTCTGCGAATCAATTAATCCATTGAAAATTTGAACTAGGAATACAATATTAGCATAAAGTTCTTTGGGACTCCAACGAATTTAATTGAATCAGTTTTAATCATTTTGTATATACCGAGATAGAATAATAGGATTATACCAGGGTAAGCTATGGAGTGCAAAATGAAGAAATTTTCTTTTGGATTGCCTCTAATCTATCGATATGATTGCGATAAAATGGTAATGAAACAAGGCTTTCATATTTCAGACTTGGGCGAACAAGACAGCTATATAAAGCTTGAAAACTCTTGGATCATCTTCTGATGAAACATAGTTTAAAGAAATTCGATTTGTTAATGATCACATTAAAATGGTGTTTGAATGAAATTTTCTCATCAAAATATACACCAAAGTCCTTAAATTTGGAGACTCTTTTAACAAATTGAGATTTATTTATTTTATTTTACAGCCTAAATTCCAGCCAGTTACGTGTTTTATATTTATGTGAATTCAAACAAATTTTAAAATTAACAATATAAATAAAAAAAAATTAAACTAAAAAACTAATTGCAAAAATTGTAAAATAATTTTATTAAAAGTAAAATGATGTAAAGGTTTTAAAAAATTTATATTTATATAAATTTATTTTGTAAAAAATACATTTTACAATGAAATTTTGGTCGATTTTTATAACTCACAGACGTCTTATTGACATATTGTATGTAATAAGTTATAAAGTCAATCAAAATGAAAATCAGGAGTTGTATAGGTAGTCTAACACTATAAATAGCTATTGATGAGTTCTAGTTGTGTTATGATGAACGAAACAATTCCTGAAAATAATTTTGTTTGTTACAACAAATAATAATAATATTTATAGATACAATGGTGATATAAAATATCTATGTATCAAGATTGAATATTAATTAATAAATTGAACTTGTTCTTTTTATTAAAAGTAAAATGATGTAAAGGTTTTTTTTTTTTTTTTTTTTCTTTATTTCAATCATACTAATTTAATATAAAATTTCATTAACTTAAAACTAAATTGTAAGTTGTAGATCTTAGCCTAGGCTGTCTGATCTTAAAATTTAAAAAAAATTAAAGTGCAAATAAAAGTTAATATACAAAGAAAAGCTAGGGAACTGTCAATAATATGAAATAAAATAAATTGCATTATAGGAAAACTTAAAAAATAAGATAAACTTCAATGCTTAAATTTATAAAACGAAAAAAAAAAAAAATAAAAAAGAAAACAAAAAAGTACTAATTCTATTATAAAAATTATATATAAAGACTATTTAAAACTACTTATGAAATTAACTTTAACATTTTTACTGCAATTACTACTGTCAAACATTTTTATTTTTTATTATTGTTGTTGTAATAATACAAAATATTCTTATATTCAATTATTTTTGTTTATTTATAATTTATTTTTACTTTTTTCCATTTATTTATTTTTGTTTTTTTATTTTTATTGTCAACTAATATTTAATATAAATTTTTGTATTCCGGTTTTAAAAACTCTAAAAGAATCAATTTCTTTAAATTGTACCGGCAGGTCATTAAACAATTTCAAACAATTATACAGACAGTTGTTTTTCTGTTGATTTGTTTTAAACAAGGACAGGTAGAAATTGGATTTGTTTCGTGTGTTGTGTGTATGGATGTCTATCATTCTACTCAAAATGAAATTATGTTTGATTTTATTATTAATTATTTTAAACGCTACTAGATATAGTTCTCGTTTACAAATATTAGTGAAACTTAAATATTTATCAGAATATAATAAATTTGTTGGATACATACGTGGGTAGAAGTGAATAATTTTTATTGATTTCTTATGAATGACATCCAGCTGACTTAAGGTTTGCTGGCTCGCACCGTTCCATACGGGATTGAGATATACAATGTGTGACACTATAAAAGACGAATATATTGCGTATAATGCTTTGGTTGAGATAAAGTTCCGTAATCTACGCAATATGAAAAGATAGGGTGATATTTTGCTAATAATATGGTGTACGTGGTCAGTCCATTTCAACTTTTTATCGATAATTAACCCTAGATAATTAAAGCTATCTACAGTTTCTATTAATTTAGATTTATAAAAGAAATTTTCTGAGTTATATAATTTATTTCCAAACAAAATAATTTTGGTTTTTTTTACATTTAGGCTTAATTTGTGTTTAGTAATCCATATTTCAATATTATTTAGATCGTTTTCAATATCCCTCCTCAATTCGATTTCGCTTGTTGCTGAATATCGTATTACTGCATCATCAGCATACAGTTGAATTGAGCCTTTCAGCTTTAGTCGGGATATATCATCAATGTAAAGCTTAAAAAGGATCCCTGTGGTACCCCTTTTTTAATAGTAAGGTAACTACTAAGAGAATTTCCTATTTTGACTCTTTGTAGCCTATCATTGAAATATGATTTAAAAAAGCTTATATTGGATGGACTAAAACCAAGATTAATCAATTTTAATAACAGTATCTCATGGTCAACGCAGTCAAATGCTTTTTGTAGATCCAAAAATATACATGCAACAAATTTCCCATTGTCGATGTTATTGGATATAAAATTTGTTAAACTGAGACATGCTGATGTAGTGTTAGAATTATTTTCAAAACCATATTGTTCTTCATGTAAAATGCTGTTATTTGTAAAAAATAAATTAAGGCGGCGTTTGATGATTATTTCAAAAATTTTTGACAAAGCGTTTAGTACAGAAATCGGTCGGTAGTTTGTTGGATTTGTAGTTGAACCTGATTTGTATATAGGGGTTACTATTGCTATTTTGAGACTTTTAGGAAAAACAGAATTTTGAATTGCATTATTTACTAATTTTACTAATATTGGTGATAATTGAGATGAGAATTTTTTAATGAATTTAGAGGAGATATTGTCATGGCCCGTTGCAACTGACGACTTTAGTTCATCAATTATTTGTTTGATTTCTTCTTCATTTGTTAAATCTAGACAGAAATTGTTGAAGATAGTTCTTCTTGAACTATTTATATATGTAAAATCTATTTGGAAAGGAGAGATATTTATTTCGTCAGTTTTAAAAAATTTATATTTATATAAATTTATTTGGTAAAATAATTAAAAAGTAAATCAATGGTTAGTAGTTTAATTAAATGAAAAATAAAAAAATAAAAATAACATCTTTGACTTCGAAAGTGCAGTTGCCAAGTATAACAGAAGATGGCCGGGTGAACTTAATTTATGTACATTTATCGGTAATATTAAAATGGCTACTTGGGTGTTAAACTATTTTCTGAACATATATTAATTATTTGCTTACTATATTTTTTTCAAGTATAGAACCTATCAAACGACCAAACCTATCTAGAAATCAACAATTAAATTTATTTTAAAATCGTTTCACTTGAAATAAAACTTTTTTACTTGAAGTGAAAAAAACAAACTTTCTATTAAAAGAGAACATGTCAATTTGTGTTATTTTCTCAAAAATTATACACATTCTCTTAAACTATAACAATTAGGAAGTCAATAAATTGTGCTTTATGTTCTTTTTAATAATTATGAATCGGATAGTAATTTTTAGATATTCGAAGTAAGTATAGGTAGTAAATTTACGAAATTGTGATTTTAATTCTTACTTACATACATAATAAATATAAATATAAATATATATAAATAAGTGACATTATCTAATTTATTATCCAACTGATTTAAATATTAAATTATATAAATATTTAATATATTAATTATTATTAAAAACAATTTTAAAAAGTAAATTTACATAAATTATTACATACCTATTTATTTTATTTGAATTTTTTTTTTTTTTAATAAAACAGATAAAAAATTAAGAAATGTAAAAAAAAAAGAAAGAAAAAAGCGAGGAAAGCCCTAGAAAGCTTCTTAATATTTTTAAGCTTTCTTTGATAAATTAAAAAAAAAAAAAAAAAATAACAAAATTTTAAGTCACGTGATATTTATATTCAATTATATATTTTTTTTCATTTTAAATTTTTTACTAGAAAATTTATTGGTGAAATTTAATTGATATAGTGTTTTGTTTAATTTAGAAAAATCTAACGATCTCCTGCACAATATAACAGGACATATACATATATATATATATATATATAGAAATAAAATAAATAAATAACGGTTGTGACTACTTTTAATTATCACACATTACATATATATATATATATATAAAATGGGTACTGGATCAACTGAATACACTCCACCAGAATGGTTGACACAATCATTTCTAGAAGAAATCTTAAGAGATCATTTCAATGATGTGAACATTAACGTTAGTAATTTACGTACAATTAGTCTTGTTAAAGATAGTAATGGATATGCAAGCATATTGCATAAATGTCATTTTAAATATACAAAAGATAATGAGAATTTTGAAAAATTTTCGATTGTAATTAAGGTAAGTTATAATATTAATAATTACATTATAAATATTTATTATATATACATATATAATGTACCTATATATTTTTATAAATTTATTTTAATTGTTTTATAAAAAAAAAAAAAATAAATCTATTCAAATATTAAGTCTTATGATGTACTTTTAAGATTGTTTTTTTAAGCTTTCTCTATATTTTGTAATTATATTCATTCATACAAATAATATTTGTGTGTATGTTTTTGTGGAATTTTAATAATATAAATATTGTAGAAATTTTTAAATTTAATAATATAATATCTATTGTTAAGTTTTTTCAATTGTTGTTACTTACATTTTTATAGGTTAAATTTATGTAAGTTGTGTAATAATATCGACTTAGTTAAATTTAATTTTTTACACGTAACATTTATTTTGGCAGCATAAAGTTGAGCGAAATAATATTACACCGCTATGTGTCATTGGTAGTCTCAAAACTATGCCACAATACTCCTACAATACAAACTGAATTACTAATTAATTCATGAACAATTGGCCGTAGCAGTAATATATTGATATAAAAGTCGAATTGACTTTATTAAAAAACAAATACGAAAATTAAGTGAAAATTAAAATTTAATTTCCAAAATTATTTAATTTTCTAAAAAAAAAATGTAAAAAATAGTTTTATATTTAATTTGACATTATTTCACAACACCATATCATTTCTTGTATTGATATTTTTATATTTATGTCTTTCTGAAACGTTATGGATAGATTCTTTGGTTCATTATCTTTTCATAACAGAAGATATCAGTTACTTATTTTACAGCATTAATATAGATCATAGAGTTGATTTAGTTGAATTTGTGTTACGTACTGTGACATTGTGAGATTTGATCTACCTAACTATGTATTAAGAGAAATTTTATCTGTCATCTGAAATTTATGATTAAAAGTATTTTTGAATTTTTAATTTTTTTTTTTTCAAAATGATAAGATGTAGGTACAAATATTGGTACAATGCATGCAATGGTGTTGATACACTGTACACAATTTTATAATTCCATTTTGGAATTTGAACTCGTATATATGTTGAAAATTTCTCCACTATCAGGGTGGTCCGGTTTAGAGTAAAAATATTTTAAGAGGTTATTCCTTAGAGTATTTTAAGAAAAAAATTCTTCTAAAAGAGGGGAGGGATTTTATCTTTAAATTTAACCTGGGTAATTTTGACTAAAAAAAAATATTTTTACAATATTCAACTCTCAGTTATTATTTTTCTTACCATAAAACACGGGTTACCCAAATATTAAATATAAAACTTTACCTGAAATAACCATAGCGGCAAATAACCATAAAAGACCATATTTAGTTATCTTCGAAATTTTTCATTGAAAAAACTTAATTATACATTTTTTTTAATTTTTTTATAATATAAAAATAAATATTAAAAATATTTATAAAAAAAATATAGGTAGTAGTTTATAGATTTTCCGTTAGCAGCAATTACTGTTTAACATCATCTTTTCATGAATTCGGAGAAGTCTCTCAATGTTGAAGATGATATTGACCTCCATTCGGACATCCTAATTAAGGTTTTGAGGTTGTCCGTTGTTTCTGGGCGATGCTTTGCAATCATTTACTGTGACGTTTTTGTTTTTCATGTGATTTTGAACATGAAAATAAAGTCAACAAATTTTTTCTATGTTATGACAAAAAATATATTCAGAGATGAAAGTATAATATCTAACCTACTTAAAAAACATAAACAAAAATTTGTTCTTACCTTTCTAGTAGAACGACATTGTCTTGTTGAACAATGAAGTGTCTCTACGTAAAAAGAAGGCTCCATTTCCAAAATGTTTATAGAAACATCCGCATTCATTTTTGAGGAAACAAATCACAATTTTCCTATTTCTAGATCATAGAAACATCCCCATTCCATTAAGTGGTCAGACTTTGGTGGCAACATTTGCATGCATTTTTTGTTTAATCGTTCTTCTACTCTTCCTCGAACCAAATGTGTCCCATCACTGTCGTCCAATTTGAATTTTCTTTCATCTGAAAATATTACTTGCTCCCACATTTCCTCTATTCAAGAAATATGTTTTTGTGCCTATTAATTATTATTAATTAGAAAAAAAGCTTAACTTAAATAAATTGCTGAGTTATGATTAACTGTATGTAGGTATATATGACCAGGGCCTTGCAGAGCTGAGAGGAGGCCCAAGCCAATAAAAAATATGAGGCTTCTTGTTTGTGTAAAAAGACAAATTTACAGTACTTTTATTATTTTTAATTTATTTAAACAAAATGAAATTAATAAGTACAAATAAGCTTTTCTAGCTTTATAGTGTTAGCAAAATATTTTATAACAATTGAAAAGTCAATATTTCGTGCAATGTCTGAATTTATAGGTAAAATTGATAGTCCATTCAACCGTACTTGGCTCATTACAGATCTGTTAAATTTTTTAACCCTTTTCAACACACTGAAACTGCATTCCGCTGAAGCAACGGAGGCGGGTAGACTTAAAAATATTTTTGAAGCTGTTGATATATTGGAAAACAATCCAATTATGTTTTTTTTCTCAAATGTTTAGCAGCAACTTCGCTGGAGATGAAGATGATTATATATCAAAGTTTAATTCAAAAATATTTTTTAAGTGCATATTTTTTGCTCTCGATTTTATTTCCTCGTCTGATAAAGTTTGAAAAGTTCAAAGGAATCTAAAAATCTGGCAAATTTTGCGTAAAAACTCAAAGCTACGTATCAAAGCTGAAATAACCGAATCAATAATGTATATAAAAACATTAACTCTATAATGTTCTTCAGCATCAAACTGTGACGTAATATGACGAGTTAATTGAAAATCAGTTGACATTTTGGAGAGTACGGCAATCTCTTTTGAACTTAAGGGCAATCTGTGCCACTCTTCACGTTTTCTCTTTATTCTTGCAATAAGATTGTTAATATTTTCCATTTAGACGTCAAGTGTTGCATTGCGTGCTTCAACATTTGTTGCAATAACGTTAATATTTCAGGCCATATTAAAGGATTTTAAGGGATTTTTTTCATCGATTAAGGGATTTTCCATCTCTGAGAAATACTATCACTGATTCAACAATAATATTCTTTTTTATGCAATTGGCCTACTACGTAAAAAAGTTTTATATAACAATAACTTGAAATTTTTACTATAATTTTTGTATCGTTGCATAATCTTCTGATATATTTTACAAATCATTGGTTCAAATTAATTTATTGTTGTTGAACTCAAAATAATATTTCAACTTAATTTTTACGCACCTACTACGCAAATTAGGAAATCAATGGAGGCACCCTTTCACAACTCGGTCCTCATGGCTCACCCTATATTCCCTACTATTATCTATATGACTTATAGACAGTTACGAAAATACTGTATTAGGATTCAGAAGAGTATGTAGTTCATTATTCAAATTGCCAAGAGTAGAGGCATGAGATGCAAGTTACCATCTAGATTTAATTTAAAATATCACCACAAAACAAATGAAAAGAAAAATTAGTTTTTGCGAATTATAAACAACGAATCCTAAAAACAATTGACGACAATTTACAATTTGGAAAAAGCTTAGACGAGTATCAATAATGTACTAATCTTAAGTGCCTATATATGAGAGTGATATGAAGTTTTTTTTTATTCTCGATTTGCAAATTTTTGATATTTAATTTCAAAAATACTTTTCAAAAAATTTTATTTCTTCAAGTCATCATCATCATCTTATAGCGCTACAGCTCTGGGTGAGCTTTGGCCTTCATCATTATGCTCCTCCAAAACGGTCGATCTTGTGCCGCTTGTCTCCAATTTGGGATTTGTAGGATTTGAGCATCGTTTTTCACGTTGTCTGCCCATCTGCTTCTTGGTCTTCCTCTACCACGGCTGCTATCGGGCTTTCTATTCAGTACCACTGCTTGCTTTCGGCTTTCGCTCATTCCTTATTTCACCACCTTAGTCTTTGGGCCTTTGCAAACCGTACAATGTCCTCACTATCAATCATATTATTGAGCTCGCTGTTGCTTCTGATTACATATTCTCCATTCTGTAATATATTTGGGCCGAGTATTTTTCGGAGAATTTTTCTTTCAAATATGCGCAGGCTATTCTCCTCGGCCACGTTCATAGTCCATACGTCACTATGGGTCGTATGAGAGTTTTATATATTGTCATTTTGGCCTTTCTTGACTCTAACTTTCTGTTTGCATAGTAGCATCTATTTCCGGCCTGAATTCTATTATGAATACAGCATTGCATACTATTATCACTTCTTATTGTTACTCCGAGGTATGTAAAGGTTGTAACTCCTTCAAAGTTGTACTCTCCAATTGTTATATTTTGAGTATTTCTTATTTGTTCATTTCTTGACGTTTTTAGATATTTTGTCTTGTCTTCGTTGATTTTTAAGCCTACTTTTTGTGTCTCCGCTTCTAGTTGTACAAATACTTCTGCCATATATCTGTAATTTTTTGCCATGATTACTATGTCATCCGCATATGCCACTATTTGTGTTGTCATATTGAATATACTGCCTTTCTTTTCTAATTTTCCTATGGCGTAATGTAGTATTAAGTTAAATAATAGTGCGGATAAGGCATCTCCTTGCCGTACTCCCGTTTCTATTTTAAATTCACGGGTTATTTGGTTTTGTATTATAATTTTAGCTTTTGATTCATGCATTGTCATTATGATGAGGTTTGATAATTTCTGAGGTATTCCCAAATGTCTTAGAGCTGTTAAAATTATGTTTCTATTTATGCTGTCAAATGCTTGCTTGAAATCTATAAAAAGCATGTGAAGATCTATGTCGTGTTCATAACATTTCTCCATGCTTTGTTTCATGTTGAATATCTGGTCCATCGTTGATCTTTGGCTTCGGAATCCGCATTGGTACTCTCCCAGTATTTCTTCAGCAAAGTAAGCTAATCTGGAGTATATGACATTGGATAATATTTTGTAAGCACAGCTTAATAACATTATCCTCCTGTAGTTGCTGCATGTCTTTTTGTCTCCTTTTTTGTGAATTGGACAGATTAGCCCCACTTTCCACTTCTCCGGAATATTTTCTTGCACCTATATTGTACATATTAAGCTATGTATCTTTTTATGCAGAAATTCTCCACCTTTTTTTAGAAGCTCAGCTGTTAGTTTATCTTCTTCAGGAGCTCTTCCATTCTTTAATTTATATATAGCTTGTTTAACTTCAAGTGATTTAGAAAAAACGGATCTGAATAATGGTTTTTTTGATGGCAAAAGAAAATCGAGATTTAAAAAAATTGTTATTTCGAAAATTGGAACTTTAATAAAGTGAGATACGTCTCAAATAGAGTGAAGATGGTTGTAAAAAGACTTTCTCCAAATTTAAAACATATGAAAACAAATATAAATGGCAATAATGACAGTAGCTAACAATTAGTCAATTAGTTGGTCATCGTAATCGTAGTCAAACAGAAAAAGCTAAAAAAAGTTTTAGCTCCAACGTGTAGGAAATTACTACTTTGGCAGTTATATTCTGACATTTATTAAACATTTTTTTTTGTTCTTTTATATTTTTTGGTAGCTGTGTTTTTGAAATTTTGCATGACATGATGTTTACTTTCATTTTGATCAAGGGGTAAAAACGAGAATAATGTACCCGAGCGAATTTATGTACACATAATGTAGATGGAAAAGATCATTTACTCATGCAAAAAGGAATGAAATATTTTATATAGAAAATATGTTGTGGAATGGTCTTTTTATCTGGTCTTTTTATCTAAAAAAAAAAAAATGTTGAAAATGTAATAATGAAAACCGATTCTTGAAACAAAAATGTCTAGTAGTATATTTTAGAGCTAGTTATGTTGTATACACAAAATAAGCTTTTATCATTCACGAAATAAGTACCTATATGTGACTAAGAAATATAAGAGTTTCAATAATAATGTTTAGCGGTGGCTACGAGCGATAACCCCCACTCTAATAAGTGCTTTGTTCTTGAAATCTATATACCTAATAAAAATAATTAGAAGGAAGTTAAGAGTTGGATTCAAAATAAGCCAATCAAAATATTACAGGTTATCTCCTTTTTCCAATATCTCGACAAGAAAAAATGAAATTACTCTTTCGACTTTTCACTTTAACTTTTTTTCGACATTTTTTTTCGACATATTTTTTCAACATTTTTAATTCGACATTCGACGGTTTTTTTTTTAACAAATACTTAACAACACTACACGTTGTGGAATATATAGGGGAGTTGGATAACATAAAATGTTACATTCCCACAGTAGGTGATCTTTTAAGCCTACAATAACCTTTTTCAAAACAAAAATTAAAAAATTTGTTCTTAACTGTTTCTGTATACAACAACCTAATTAATTCCGTATGTGTTCAAATTGTAAAACATTTTCGTATTCAGATTCATTTACCTTCAGTTTGACTATTTAAGAATACAAAAAAAAAATCTTCATTACTCTACATAAATTATAATAATTGTAGTTGGTTGTTTATTATGCCTTAATTTAATTAAGTCCAATTAAAATATTATGAAAACTGAGCGAATACAGTTATACAAAATTTTCATTTTAAAAATTCGTATTTGATCAAAAGATCTTTAAAACAAAAAAATTAAAAAATTATTTTATATTTTTATCTTTTTTAATAAAGAAAATAAATAAGTATATATATATGTAAATATTATTATATATATATAAAAAAAAAAAAATAGCAAAATAAATATTCTGATAAAATTATAAAAACAAAACTAATCTAAAATTTAACCTTTAAAAGTGATATTATGACGGATTAAAAATACTTAGAGTGAGAGTGTTAAGATTTAAATTAATTTTAATATTTAATGTTAAATTATTATTTATATTTTAATTAATTTATTTTAAATATTACAATTTTTTTTTTTTTTTTGTTATTTAAGGAACATCCAAAAGGACAATCTGGTATTTTAGCACATAAACATAAATTATTTAAACGTGAAATATTAATTTATAAAGATATTTTACCACGAATTCATGATTTATTATTAAAAATTAATGATAATATAAAAATTTCACCAATTTGTTATTATACAACTGAAAGTCCAGAACCATTTTTAATATTAGAAGATATGATGAATAATCAATATGATATGTTTGAACGTAATCGTTTATTTAGTTTACCACAAGTTTTACCGATTATTGAAAAAATTGCAAAATTTCATGCATGTTCAGTTATTATTGCTGAACAAAATCCTGGTATAATGGATTTTTTTGAAGAAGGTCTTATATCAGATAATCCAGATCGTAAAGATTTTTTAGGATATTTTCCAGCTAGTATTAAAGGATTAGCTGATGAAGTTGCTAAATGGAAAGGATATGAAGAAATATGTGAGAAATTATATCGTCTTGAGAATACAATAGTATCAAAGGGAAAAGATTTATTTCGTTCAAATGATGAAGAATTTCGTGTATTAAATTTAGGTGATTTATGGATTAGTAATGTTATGATAAAAGTTGATGAACAATTATTACCCGAAGATGTTGTATTGGTAAGATTTAATATATATTTAAATAAATAAAAAAAATATAGGTATACCGGGTTGTCCAGACCATGCGTATCAGCTTTTTAAGAGGGGAAGGAGCCGTTATTATAAAATTTAGAAAAAAGTTTGTTAAGTAAATCGAGGTTGCTCTATCGATTGGTGGTATTTTCAATGTTCGGAAAGGACCGCAAATCCATTTTTTAAGACCAAAAATGGCCGAAACTGGCCGAAATCGAGATTTTTAAATGGGAAGGGGTATTTTTTAATGCAAATTCAGATTCTACGACAAAAAATTAGAAAATTATGTTAAATGATTTTTTTTTTGTTTTCTTAGTATTTTTCTTCAAAATTAATAACAATAAAACAAAAATGTTCAATATTTTCCTTTGGTAAACTAAAATTAATGATAATCATTTTTATAAATTAATTTGCTGTTATCATATTTTTTATCTCAGTTTTGGGTTCATACAAAGTTTAAACAAAAACCAAAAACGTTTCTTATTTTTGACGTATAATCCGAATTTGCATAAAAAACTACCCCTTCTCATTTGAAAATCTCGATTTCGGCCAATTTTGGCAATTTTTTATCTCTAAAAACCGATTTGCGGTCCTTTCCGAAAGTTTAAAATACCAACAATCGATAGAGCAACCTCGATTTAGTTAACAAACTGTTTTCTAAATTTTAAAATAACAACTCCTTCCTCTTTTAAAAAGCTGATACGCATGCTCTGAAACACCCGGTATATAGTTAAGTTCATCGAGCGAGAAATGAAAGACGGAATTTTATTTTAATTTTAAATTTGTTATTTTAATTTTTATTATATTATTATTGATTTTCTTTATTTAAAATCTTATTTTATAATTTAACAATGTATTAATTATATCACTTTTATTATTTTATTTGAATGTGTGTATAACTCCCTTTACTAATACGTTCTTTTACTAATATACGTTCTAATACTAGAAGTTCTTTTAGAACCGTTTATATAATGGTATTTTCCAATCAATGGCGGAACAAGCCACCGGATATGGTTACCGGATGTAGTACTACTTGGATTGATTAAGTTCCACGTATAGTATCACATGCGCCACATGGTGACTATTCCTATACCATTGACTGTTTCTACCATCTATTATTTCAACTAGGCAATTCATAGGTATTGAGATTGCCTGTAAAGCATGCATGCGTGAATTTGACAATATATTTATATAATTTATCGAATATACATATGCTATATATATAATGGCTCGTAGACTTTATATAGGTGAAACATTTTTAAATAATAAAAATATGCAAAATTGAAATGGAAATGGAGCACATTAAAGTTAAATTAACAGATGGGCCGAGCAGTTATAAAAAATATGCTTGATATTTTTCTTTGCATCAATGACCATTACAAATCCAACTTATTATTTGTGTTAACAAGATCCATTTTCTTATATTTATAATTTTTTCTAGCATAAATGGCTTTAAGTGGGACTCGAAACATATCGTTTGATATAATTTGAATATAATACAATTTATTAAAAGCTAAAGTCTACAATAGGTCGAGCATCTTATTAGCGAACAGAAAATACATCAAAACAATTTAAACATATTGCACTTTCGCTCCATGCTCAGTTCTATGATATTCTATTCTACTCTATCCTTCAATATAAATGGCTCTAATTATTCGAAAGTAGTTAGGATGCATATTACATTATTTTGCCCACAAATTAAAATAAAAAATTGATGAGCCTGCTATGGCAATGATGATGAAATCCTATGTGAATAAGACATATTGATAGACATATAGATATATTGATGAGAATAAAATATTGCATCAGATACGGGACTGCAACAGAAAAATATAGTTGTAGAAGTGGTGTGAAAAAGGTTTTAAAACCCAACTATAAGGGTTGTTATACTAAAAAGTGATGATTAAACAATCAGCAGAGTAGGCTTAGACTTGTCAGTTACATGATCAGTTTTTTCCTATACAAGCAAAACAAGTTTTTAGGTTTTCTTTCTATCGATTTCCGGTCATAAGTGTCTGAAAATTTTGTATGAATTTAGCTATGTTGTTGGAATATGACTTTATTTTTCTTCTATAGTAAAGTCCTTTAATATAGGCATGCTAATGATCCAATGTATCTTTTAGATTAGGTTTCAATATCGATAACTTGCACTCTTTAATAAGAATATTATAATTTGTAAAAACCTGTATGTGTGATGACTCCAAACAATCTTTAATCAATAGGAACCCAAACAATCTTTAATCAATAAATTTTTATTATTATTAATATCATTGACTTAAGATCATAATTGGATGGCGTTCAAAGGAGTACTAGTTGAAAAATTAATTTTTCAGAAGGAAGCTTAAAAACTTAATTAATTAAATTTTTTTAATTTAAATTAATTTCTATTGTATAATCATTACAAATAATTTTTTAAATAGAATTGAGTAATAATATTTGTACAAAAATTTATCTTGGTATTGTATTCCATTTATAACATATGTTGTTGTTAGCATGGTAGGTAGTTAGGTACGAGTGGCTGTTCATTGAGATACAACAAAATCTAGATTCTCCGCGGGAATTCTACCTGTTAAAGCCAATTTGAGCTTCTTCCAAAGTGATTGAGGCACAGGCAATTTTGGTACCTGTAAGATTATCTATTGAATTTAGAAGCCTATTTTCTACTGGATGGATTAATGTGAGACATGTGGAAAGAAGATATAAGATTGTTTCTGTCCTCTTCTCGATCCACCATATATAAATTTGTAGTTGCGAAAACTTTCATTTTATTTATTTCATTTAGAAAATTTATTTTTATTTTATATTTAATAATATAAAATATATAATTGAATTTTTTAAATTTTAAGCTTGATTATCAATTGGCATATTATGGATCACCAGCTATCGATTTGAATTATTTCTTGTATGGTTCTTTAAATGAAAATGTTCGTAAAGTTCATTACAAGTATATTATTAAAGAATATCATCAACATTTAACAAATACATTAATAAAATTAAATTATACTGGTTATATTCCAAGCCTTAAAGATTTACATATTGATATTATCAATAAAAGTTTAATGGGTAAATAACTATATACATTTTATTTAAATATATATTTTCAATTTTAAATTAAATAATTTTTTTTTTGTTTTTGTGTAGCTGTTATTGCTGCATCATGTTTAACACCAGTCATCTTAAATGAAATCGAAAATTGTTATGATGAAGAAAATAATATTGAAGATGATATTGTGGTGGCAATGGAACATAAAACTATACCAAAAAAAATAAATTTAGATGAGAATCTAAAATATAAAGCTTTCATACAAAGAACATTAAAGGAATTTGATTTATCTGGTTTTTTGGATTAAATCAAATTTCAAAAATTTATTTTATTTTAGTTTATTTTGTTTTTTTTTTTTTTATGTTAAAATGAAAAAAAAAAATAAATTTATATTGTTGTTTTAAATCTTTTGTATTTACTTATTTAAATAATAAATAATAAATATTTTTACTACAATTTGACAATAATTAGAATGAATAGAAAATATATATATTTTTTTTCAATTGTCTAGTAAACCATGTCGATCATAAATTGGTAACATATTTTTAATTGCTTTTACCACTTCAGGATTTCTACAAGTAATACTTCGAAATTTTTTTGATCTTTCATTATTTTTGATTAACACATCAAATTCAGAATCTTCAGTTTCCTCATTTATTATCAAAACGTATGAAGTAAATGTTGTTGCCATAGCTGTAAAAAAGATAAAAAAAAAAATAAAAAATCAATTTGAAATTAATTATCAATGGTCCAACATCAGCAAGGATAATATAATTATATATTTTAATTATATACCACTCTACTATCATATCATTGTTCTATAACCTCAGCAATGGGACATAAGCAGTTAATATACTGCTGTATTAGTTAGTAATATAATTAAAGGTATTGAATTAGTAATTTGATATAAACGTAGACGTAGATTAATAAATTATGATTGTGCCCCACGGATGGGGTTACAAGACAATGATGATGAAAAGTAGAATACACTATACTATGGAATTTGGATAAATATTTGTTTACGCTTATACGTAAATTACTCGATCTCATGCGTAATTTTGGAATACATTGTCGAATATCATTAGTTCTGAAAACTCACAATTTATTATTTACAATTTATTAAACTTTGTTGGGAACATTTAAGGCAAAAATCGCTGTAATTCAATTTATAATTAATTTGATTAATTTATTTGCTTAATTTATTTAATTTTAAAATTTTTATTTCATTTTATTATTTTTTTTTTTATTTGCCAAACCTTGTTAATTTTTTAAAATTGAGTTTTAAATATGTATTTTTTATTTATTTATTTATTTATTTTAATAGTTGATTCTGTAGATATGTGATTCTTTCGAAATGTGGGCCTTTTTATTAAATTATATATTATTGGTACAAATATATTTTTGTAGGGATCACCCCATTATCTGGAAAAAAAAAATCTTGAAAGAAAATTCTCGAACAAAAAAAATCTGGAAAAAAAAAATCTTGAAAAAAAATATATTAAAAAAAAAAATCACGAATTTCAAATCTCGAATTCGATATTTTTTAATAACATTTATTTACATAATAAAATCGTTTTCCAATTATAATATAAGCAAATTGAAAAGAAAATCCAAATAAATATATTGGAAAAAGTAATTATTTAAAAGTTAGAGTAGGATTCAAAATAAGCCAATCAAAATATTACAGGTTATTTCTTACACTAGAATATTTATGCAATTGTATATGCTAGATCCTGAACTAGAAAAGACTTTAGAGTGGGACTCAAAATAAGGATATTTTATATTTCCAGAATATTTATCTTAATTATTTTTATGCGTAGCCGCTGTTGGATGCAAAAAAGGGATATATCCCTTTTTCCAGAATATCTACCATAATTATTTTGGAAGTTTGGATTTTAATATTTGGATTTTGAAAGTTGGATTTTAAAATTTGTCTTTTCATACAGATCTAGAAATTTCATAATTTCTGTCAGTAATAACGGAAAGTAGCTTTAACTAATTTTTGAAACAAAACAAAAATTATTTTAAATTTACATACGAATATATTTTACCTTATTTGACATTTTTTTCTTCAACATTTTGTTTTTCAATATTAAAATTTGACTTTATTTACTTGAGTGAATTTAGACGTCAAATTGTCAAAGTGACGTAATGAATCCTTAATGCCATAACAGATACTTTGCAGAACTTAATTCGACGTCATGACGTGCCTTTTTGCAAAATTTCAAAAAATTCGTTTAAGATAGTTTTTCGTATGTATACCCTATGTATACCTAATATTTTTTATTCGAGATTTTTTTTTTTTGAGATTTTAGTTAATTCGAGACTTTTTTATTCGAAATTTTTATTTTCTAGATTTTCTTCAATCGAGATTTTTTTTTCGAGGTTTATTTTTTTCGAGATTTTTGTTAGTTTAAGATTTTTTTTTTCAAGATATCGGGGGTGACCCATTTTTGTATATTATGTAATGTATTTTTTATTTTTTAAAATATTGGAATAAATTTTGTAAATCTAAAACTTATACTTATAATACGATATACAATTATAGTAGAGTAGAGATTATAGACATACTCATCCAATAAAGATTAATCGTCTCATATAAATTGAATTGAATTAAATTGAATTGAAATAATTATTATATAAAATTAAATAAATAAATTACCTATAAACTCTTTTTCAGCCATTTGTAAATTAAATTGATGTAAATTTGGAATATTTCCATTATAATTTAATTGTTTTAGTATATCTATAAGATTTTCATGATAAAATTTAAAAAGTTCATGTTGTCCTTTATGTCGTTGTTCTTCTTTTAATGACGTATTAAAAAAATAATGTAAATCCCATGCTGGTGATGTCCATTTTGCATATTGCAAATCTAATAAAATAACATTTTCAATTTGTTTATTTGAATTATATTTAAACATAATGTTATTTGTCCAGAAATCACCATGATTTAAAACATTTAAATGATTTTCGACTACATCTAAACTTGATTCACATTTATCCATAAAATTAGGTATTAATTTTTTTAATTTTTCACCATACGTTTTATATTCACCACCCATATTTATTGCAATATTACTACATTCTTCAGCGAATCCATTGAAAAATGGTTGAAATTTTCGTGTGTGACGATTATATAAACCATAATCAAATGATTTTAAATAATCATTTTTTAATTCTGAGTGGAGAACAATTGAAGCAGCATGCATTTTAACCATTTTGATTAAAGCAAATTTAGCTTGATCTAAATTTAAACGTTCAATTCGATCAGCTGTAATATAGGATTTTTCTGAAAGATCTTCCATTATAATTGCTGTATGTAGTCGATCTACATATATTACCTCCGGAAAAATATATTCATCTTTATTGATTCGTTTTAAAATTTCATTTAATTTTGGTACAACATACTCATACATATTCATTTCACATTCAAATGTTTGGTACTCCTTGAAAATTTCATTTGCCAATGCATTCTCTTCAATTGATGATTTTACAATATAATTATGAATTGTATCGATTTCACTTGTATTATCAGTAGAATGACCATTAAAACCTAATTTAATTCGTGTCATAACACTTGCATAATTATCACCTTTATTAGTTGCTGGTACTATTTCTAAACTTGTAATTTTTAAATTATTCGAATTTTTATAAATACTGAAAATTTTTTCTAAATATTCTGTTGTTAACCAATTTTGTGCGGGATGAAATTCATTTTTAGTTGTCATATTTTTTTGAATTTTTTAGACTTTAAATTAAAAATGTGTTAATATGTTTAAAGTTATTTATGAACTAAATGTGAAAATAATTATTTTACTACAAGATTATATTCTTACAGTATATATCAGTAAATGGTTCTATCTTAGGTAAATAAGGAAATATTTTTTTGGGTGTGTAGATGATAGTGATTGACATTTTTATTGTTTTTATTCTTATCAAAATTTGGTTATTTGTGTTAGGAAATTTGTTTTATTTTTTTGATTTTATCATCAGATACAGTTGGTCACTAGTATACTGATTAAGGAAGTATGTTGCTTCCGAAATATCGACATTTAAAGGAAAATTGATTTTTATAAGTAATGAGTAAAATATGTCACGTACGTCGTAATTGGTTTATGCATCAGTTATGGCGATCATTGAAATGAATACGTAAAGTTTTTGTTTTCGATTTTCCAACCGCTGTAGACACAAAATTTCAGTAAAAAGTTATAGGAATGTTAAACAAATTTTTAACATTTAAGTTAAAATTTAAAAAAAAAGCTATATTATCATTTTACGAATCCGTATTTTTTGTTCTGAACCGTAAAATGATAAAATAACTTTTTTTTTTTTAATTTTAACTTAAAATGTTAAATTTTACGTATTCATTTCAACGCCTCAGGTAAAATTAGAAATAGTATATTGGTATGAGCTCAAAGTCGATCTCAAGCTCAAACGCAAGCAAAATAAAAGTGGTTTAAATTTATATGGGTTGCAAAATATTAAATACTTGAATTTTAATACAATTTATAATTACTTTAAAAAGTAGAGGATAAGAAATTAAAAATAAAATAAAAACAATGGTATAAATTTGATGTTTTCCTAATGTAGACCTTTTCTACAATTTTTCTTACTTCAGATATGAAATCTTGTACCACAGTGATTCTTTTCAGAACTGATGTAAGGTAAATTTAAGTAATTTTTTTACTTGACAAAACATTTTATAAACCTCCGGGGAGGACTTTTAGATATGATAGGATACGTTGTTAATATCTGAAAGAAGAGGAAAATTTGTTAATAAGTGAAAATTTTGCATTTTCCAACATGGAAATAATTTCATAATTTTAAATTATTATCAAACCTAAATATTTGTAAATATTTGCAAAATTCAGAAACACCAAAACCATGTTCACTAAATTGCATTTGATCTCGATTCAATCCATTTAGCGATTAGATATATTTTATTTATTTATTATGCTCCATAAATTGTACAATTAATTCTTTTAAAACTATTTATTAAATGCAGATATATTTATTATCTTTACTACAGTTGATTTGTATTTTTTTTATTTTCATTTAGAAATTTTCAAGTTTAATAGTATAAATTTAAAGGAAAATTGGAAATGAAAAACTTTTTTGAATTTTTGTTTTGTAAAACTTAACACTAACTGAAACAGTAAGACCTACCTACAGTAAAACCTACCTACGAACTAAACTAGCCTAATTTTTTAACTTAATTTAAGTTTTTGATCAGAGGATTTTCTGACATGAACAGTTCTGAGTGGAACTTTACAGTTAAATAACTTATTTTTTCTAAAATTGTATTCATGTTGGCTTTATAATGCAGCTTTTTGGTTGGATACCATCTGGGAAGATTGAATACAAGTTTCAAAAGTTTATTTTGCGCAATTTGCAATTTTTTAATATGACTAGCTGCACAATCTCCCCAGACTGGTGCCGCATATAACATTATTGGTTGAAAAATTACCTTAATAAGTATCAATTTGTTTTCTGTGGATAAGATTGATTTTCTGTTAATGAGGGGATACAGCATGCGAGTACATTTGTTAATTTTATCAATAGTGATAGAAGTTTACTTTTGAAAGGTTAGCCTTTTATCTAAGGTTTAATGCCTAGGTATTTAATAGTATCGGCCCAGTTATTTTTGTCATTTTGCAGTTTTAGAGAGGCTTTCATTTTTTTCGTAAAATAAATTGATACTGTTTTTGAAGCATTAGTTTTTACTCTCCATTTTGCATAATATCTAGAGAGCTTATTGAGTGAGTTTTGCAGGTTTGTTAATATGTAATTGGGATTAGTGCCAGCAGAGTAAATTGCAGTGTCATCAGCAAATACTGATATTTTTGTAAGCTCTAACCTACACTCTAAAAAATGAAGGTTGAATTGTGTAAATTTACAACGATAATAAGAGTAATTTTCAATGCAAATTTACAGGCAAGATTTAAAAATAAACTAATATCTGTGCAAAACTAAAAAAATGCATTCAAAAGAGTAATTTTACGCATTTTATGTATTATTTACATCGAGAAGAGTAAATTTACATAAAATATTACACATATGTGTTTAAATTCGCAAAAAAAAATGTAAGTTTCCCTTACCAGAGTAATATTGCATTGATTATAAATGTAAACAAAAATTTGTTTTTCTTTTTTTTTAGCCGGCTGGTTAAAGCGTGTTGATGTGAAATCATAATTTATCAATAGAAAGTCATCTTATTAAGTTGTGTTTGATTGTGTTAAGGTCAAAATTAAAATTAAATTAATAATAAGTTAAAAAAGAGTTAATAACAAGTTGAAGAGTTAGTCGCTAATGTGCCTGCAAAAGAACGTAAAATAGCAAGCGTTTTAAAAGAAACCTGTTTCAATTGGCAACCAACAAATATAGCATCTGCTGAAACATGTAGCGGTATTGAATAAAAAAAAAAATTTTTACAAAATATTTTCAAAAAACAGAAAATAACTGCAGATGAACGAGAAACTATTAAAAAGTTCATGAAAGACTGTTTTGCAGTACAAAGAACTTTCCTCAACAATCGGAGTTTAATACCAAACGTAAAGCAAATTCAAGAAGAGTGGCCTTTTCTTTTTGAAAAAGAATTTGCATTCCAGCATTGTGAAGGACTACTAAACATAAATGCTTCCAAAATTAAAAAGGAGTTTGATAAAAATAAGGAGAGAATTTTAAGATATTTTAATGAGTCCAAAAACAAAAATATTGTTATGAATAAAATTTTTACAGACAGCGACATAATAAAATTATTCTGCTTGTATTTTAATGAGAACTCATCTTTTATTTTCGAAATATTTCATGTAAGTATATTTTAATCATAAATTTATGAAGAAAATTAGTATTGATTTATATTTTCCTTACCAGTTTGGCGCAACTCTGGATGATGTTGCAAATGTATGCCCAACAACTTCTCCTTGGATTGCAATTTTAAGTAAGAAAAATTATAAAAAAAACAAAATCAAAATTTTACTATCTAAGATACCTTTTTCAGGAACATCAATGGAGAACGAGCTTACTATAAGTTATATATTTTTTGAAAAAGTTATAGTAGGAAAATTTTAAATTGAAGATTTTTTAAATTTGTTATCATTGTCAATAGCATATTTTTATAATTTTACTATTTTATATCCGAAAGAAATTTCACAAAGCTTTGAGTTATGTTCACGTTACTTTTTGCAACATTATTCTAATAATCTTAGAGGAAAAAAAAAACATATCAATAATTTATCAAAAATTAACAATTTAATAAACAAATTAAATAAGGACTAAAAACAATAAATTATATGTTTTAGCACTATTTTTAAAAGTTTAAATAAATATTTGAAATGTAATAAGAAAATTGTATTTGTTTAATTTATAACAATTTGCTGTAATATTGCAATTAGCTTTATGAAAAATAGTGTAAATTTACATCATTCTGCTCAAAATTCTACGAAAATTAAACATCTTACTGTAAACTTGCACCACTTAGTATGAAATTCTGCCTAAAAAATTAAATATTTATACTGTAAGTTTACTCTTTTTTGGTGCAATTTATTTTACACCTAAATTTGTAATTGTTTTAAATTACACTTAGAGAGTAATTTTACCATGATAATCGATGGCAATAGAATACCATCGATTATCGAGGTAAATTTACAACAAAAACTTTTTAGAGTGTTGGGATATCTGCAGTGTAAGTGTTGTACAAAATTGGGCCAAGTACTGAGCCTTGTGGAATTCCTGCTTTAATTTCATACAAATTGGAGGATGTATTATTCAATATCACACGAAATATTCTTTGATGAAGAAAGTTTTGTATGATTTTAATTAAGATTAGATATATATTGTGAATAAATAGTAAGTTAATTTATTATAAGGTTTTTTGCCATTTTTTCCTTAACTCAAAATAAAAATTAAGCAAAATATAACTCATTGTAGCTTAATTACTGGCTAAATATAAATATTGTAGTTGAAAAGGATTTCCTGTAACACTATAATGTAACACTATAAATAAAACTCTATTTTTAAGTAATAATTAAGGCAAATAAAAATAAATTAAAAAAAAAATAGTGAGCATAATCAATTCTTCTTTAGGTTTTATTAAACAATTATAAAACATCTTTATATCATATATGTAAGTCCTATCGTTTGAATATGCCAGCCAAGTATGATTCCCTCATTACTTGACTGAGATATTAACAGAATTAAATCGGTTCAGCGAAAAATTTCAAGTTTTGCGTTAAGTAATTTTTCGTAGAAAGATCCATTACGGCTTTCACCTTATTTCAACCATTTAAACCCATTGACTTCTTACAGTCATTGTGTGATCTTCAAGTAATTGCAGAAGTATTTTGTATTCAGCAAATCTTTTTGGACATGATGTTGGCCCCTGAAATTATTGTTCAATAATATGTTGAAATATGAAAAATATATATTGTTAAATAATCTCATAACCGTTGAGTTGTTCCACATTCACTGCTACCCTATACTGAGTATGGCAAATTGGAGCCAATCACTTGAATACTTAGTGAAGTAAATTTTATATTTATCTCTTTGTGGATAGTCAACTAAGTGTTTTAAATCTTTAAAAAAGATGATGTTATAATGTACGTATAGCTGAGACTAAATAACAACTTTTGTGTTTTTAGCTTTACTAGTTAAATATTATTTTTAACAAATTTTTGTTTTTTTTTTTTATTGTATAATAATATTTCTTTATTTCATTAACAACTACAGCTAACTTACATGCTAAATTCACAAAATAATATAACAAATTAATTCAAATTTCTTAGTCTAGTACTTTAATGAAATATATATACAGCTATATACAAACAAAATTTAAACTATACAGTAGTGAATTCACACTAGTGATGTATAGTCATTTAAGTCATTCTTAATTTTACTTAAATTTACTTTTCCAAGAAATTAATTGTGGGGTTCCAACAAAGATTAATACTAATTTAATAATAATTTTTAATCTAATGAAATACAATAGAAATTATGTAAGTTATTTATTTATTTATTTTTTTTTTTTTAGTTTTTTAATAATAAAATTTGTTTATTGCTAGAACATAAGTGGATAAGTAGAGCCATAAGTAATTTAAAATTTCTTTGAACATAATTTTATCATATACATCTATATAATTGTAATCGCAATCTAAGTAAGATCTAGCGTGTATTAAAGAAGAGCAGAAGAAGAGAATTTTTAAGCAAGGTACTTCATGTCAGATATATTGTTACTGATAAATCATTAATAAAAATGGATTTCACAAAATTTAGATGAAAAGCGACTTCTAATAGTTCCAGTGCAGTTTGAAACAAGAATAAATAATCTAATTGACGTAATTTACCTTAGTAGTTCAATCTAGTAATAATTTATATTTAAAAGCCATTTTTTTACAAAGTTTAACAAATTTATTTAAACAATTTGAATTTTTTATATTCATTAGAAGATTATTAAAGTATTTTGATGCCATAGTAAAGTAAAACTTCTCATAGTGTGTCTTATTACAGAAAGGTATATTGACTATCATTCTATAATTTATTCTTAAGTTATACCAGTTTGAATTGCGAAGTCTCAAATGATGTTTGTCTTTTTGTATTAACCTATATGGTTTTTACTTTTCTACTAACAGCATGTATCTGGTTTAATTTATTTTAACATTTTTCTAATCAAAGGTGCCGGTGTCTTACTAACTCTACTAGATGTATGAGTATATGATAATATTACACAATCAAATTTATAGCGCAAGCTTTCGTCTAGTAATAGACGTCTGATGTGCTTGCTTTAAGCATTTATCTAACAGTAATATATATTTATTTATCGAGAAAATTGAAAAAATAGTTGTTTTGATTTATCGATAACTTATAAAGATTTAAAATTTGAAAACTCAAATTATTTCAAATTCAATTCTTTGATTTAAAACCTTTTTCACGTACATACATATTTGTGATATAATACAGTTTCATCTAGACTTAATTTTTTTACGTTACATTTCTGAAAAAGAGTTATTTCTTCATTTTTTCAACTACTTTTCAGAAAGATATAATTTAGATAATTTATAAGATATATTTTATATAATTTGTAATGAACGAACAATTTTTTCGATGATAAAAATCAAATTTTTGTTAAATATATACATATCTACTATAATGATAGTGAAATAATTAGATAATATCGGTCGGTTAAATATTTTCAGAAATTTTTAAAAGATCGATTAAATTATTTATGTTTTATTTTAACAAAACTCAAACGTAAATTTTTCAGATAGTTAAATATGGAGTACCTATATAATGCCATTATGTGTATCAAATATCAACATCAAGTGAAATTTTGATTATTTCCCGTGAAGTAATAGACATCAAAGAATTTAAAAAAATAAATATATAAAAAATATCTTATAATCAAATTTTGTGAGCTACACATTAAAAATGTAGAGCTGATTAGATCCATGATAGTAACTTTGTTCGCTGGAAGATGGACGGCATTAGTGCTTGTATTTTCATATAGCAATTGAATAGCATTGCTTCTTGTTTTTTTTTTATTTGATTTAATAATAAAATACAAGAAGTAAATATTATCCTAACTTAATAGGTAAATAAATGTTTAGTTGTAAACACTATTTAATTAATATTTTTTTGTTTATAGACCCTAATCTAAGCTATGTTTGGTCTAATAATTTGAAATTAAATGTAGTACGATTTTTATTTGTTCAATTTAATTTTTAATAATTACTTAAGTCTAATTCAATCTACTATATTATGCCCAATACTAATAAATGTCTATATTTAATACTATACTAAATACTATTCTAAACATTATACTAAAAAAAATAAAATTATTAGAAAGAAGTAAATATTAGTATAATTATTAGGTAAATAAAGGTTTAGTTGTAAACACTATTTAATATTTTTTTTATTTATAGACCCTAATCTAAGCTATGTTTGGTCTAATAATTTGAAATTAAATTTATTTCGATTTTTATTTTTTCAATTTAATTTTTAATAAATACTTAAATCTAATTGATTTGTTGTCAAAATTTTAGTGTAGTCTCAAATACACTAAATATCGCAAAATTAAATTTATTAAAACTGAAAATAAAAAAAAAAAATTAGTGCGATTTGACAGGTTTAGTGCGAGTATCAAGTGCAAATGCGAAAGGTTCGGAAACGCCCTTAATACTGTTATTATTGTTCTTATTATTATTTTTTATTGGATACAATTTAAATTATATACAATAGTAATTTACAAACATTAGCTATACCATGGCTATCGGCTTTTTTAAAACTATACTAAATACTATATTTGAAACATTATACACTAAAGAAAAATAAAGTTATTAGAAAGAAGTAACAAATCATTATTATTCTAAAATTAGTACAATATTATTTATTACAATATTAGTACAATATTATTTATGCTTCAAAATTTTTTACTGTATTTAAGGATTCTCACATTAATGAAATTTATTCCAGAATATTTCAGTAACAACAGATACGATTTTAATTTATATTTAGTTTTGGAATCAAATTCTCTCTTGGTAAATATTTACTTTATACTTTGTCTAAATAAAAATACAGAATATTGAATATGGAAACATATTTCTACTCTATAAATTTTTTTTATTCAAAAACTACATATATTAAATTTCACCACACTTTACAATTACATATACTTGTTTTCATAATGAAAAATAAAAATATATTTTAAACATAGGTACAGCAAAGAAAAGAAATGCGATTTTCAAAGAATGCTTTTAATGCCAAAGCACAAAACAACATATGCTACAAATAGTTTAAATACTCAAATTCAATTAAAAATATTAAAGATTAAAAATTCAGTCTTTTGGTTTTTAATAACCGATTAAGATATTTAGTAAAATTAGTGAAACATACCTATAGAGTTTTTAATCTTTGTTAATATTGTTCCATTTATGGACCCTGCCGCATTTTCTATCAAATATAATATATTCAAATTTAATTATTTCCAATTAAACGATTAGACTACAATTTAAACTCGATTAAATTTAAACCAAAATAAAATATATTTTCAAATTTTGTGTCATATATCTAGATTTATCATTGTCAGTAACAGTGTAGAATGTATAGAAATGATTTTTATTATATAATTTTTTCAAATAAAAAAAAACAAATTATTTTTGCCAGTTTTTATTTTATATAAATAAATAATAAATATTTTTACTACAATTTCACAATTAAAATGATTTTTTTTCAATTATCTAGTAAACCATGTCGATCATAAATTGGTAACATATTTTTAATTGTTTTTATCACTTGAGGATTGTTACAAGCTACCCTTCGAAATTTCTTTGACCTTTCATCATTTTTTATTAATGCATCAAAATCAGCATCTTCAGTTTCTTCATTGATCAATAAAATGTATGAAGTTAATGTTACTGCCATAGCTATATGGAATAGAGAGTAATAAATTTTTTTTTAAATGTTAATGAAGTGTATTTGTTTTGTTTATTAAAAAGAACCACTTCACGAAAGAGAAAAGGATCTATAGTTGATCTATAGTGATAGAGTTCAATAAATAAATAAATAATCGATAATAGTTTTAAAACAATAAATAACCACTTTCGAATTACATTGTATTACATAATAAACTGGTTTAAATCCCCAAATAGAATCAAAATTTTAATTGTACTATTCAGTAATATATAAAGATATATTGAATTTGTCATATGACATAAACGTAGACCAAATCAATTATGATATTTAAAAGTAGAGTACTATTTTAATTCTTCATCTACACTTATGCCAATTATTTGATCCCCAATTTATAAAATTAAATAAATAAATTACCTATAAACTCTTTTTCAGCCATTTGTAAATTAAATTGATGTAAATCTGGAATATTTCCATTATAATTTAATTTTTTTAATATATCTATAAGATTTTCATGATAAAATTTTATAAGTTCATGTTGTCCTTTATGTCGTTGTTCTTCTTTTATTGCTGTATTAAAAAAATAATGTAAATCCCATGCTGGTGATGTCCATTTCGAAAATTGAAAATCTAATAAAATAACATTTTCAATTTGTTTATTTGAATTATATTTGAACATAATGTTATTTGTCCAAAAATCACCATGATTTAAAACATTTAAATGATTTTCGAATACATCTAAAGTTGATTCACATTTATCCATAAAATTAGGTATTAATTTTTTTAATTTTTCACCATACGTTTTATATTCACCACCTATATTAATAGCAACATCCCCACATTCTTCAATAAATGGATGAAAAAAAGTTTGAAATTTCCTTGTATAACGATTAAATATACCATGATCAAATGATTTTAAATAATTAGTTTTTAATTCTGAATTAAGGACAATTGAAGCAGCATGCATTTTAACCATTTTGATTAAAGCAAATTTAGCTTGATCTAAATTTAAACGTTCAATTCGATCAGCTGTAATATAGGATTTCTCTGATAAATCTTCCATTATAATTGCTGTATGTTGTCTATCTACATATATTACATCTGGGAAAATATATTCATCTTTATTGATTCGTTTTAAAATTTCATTTAATTTTGGTACAACATATTCATACATATTCATTTCACTTTCAAATGTTTGATATTCTTTGAAAATTTCATTTGCAAATGCATTCTCTTCAAATGATGTTTTCACAATATAATTATGAATTCTATTATCATTATTAGGACCAGTACCTGTTCCACTACATTGACAATTAAAACCTAATTTAATTCGTGTCATAACACTTGCATAATTATCACCTTTATTAGTTGCTGGTACTATTTCTAAACTTGTAATTTTTAAATTATTCGATTTTTTATAAACACTAAAAATTTTTTCTAAATATTCTTTTGTTAACCAATTCGGTGCTGGATGATATTCATTTTCATTTTTAGTAGCCATTGTAAAATAAAAAAAAAATATGTGTGAGATGATGTTTAAAGTAATTTATAAACTGAATCCAGAAAACAATTTTCCACAATATTATATTCTAAGTGCATTTCAAAATGAAAATCTTAGGTAAATAAAATAAGAAAATTTATTGTACAGTACTGATTGAAAGTTGTAATTTTTTATCTTATCAAAATTAATATTTATCGATGATAGGAAATTTTTTGGGTTATTTTCTTTTATGGTAGGTATTATTTTCGAAAATTTGGAAAATATCCTTTTTTGTTTTTTCTTTGATGGTGAAAAATTTCGAAGAGGTTCTAAAATGGTGTATATAAACACTGTCTTCCATTTTCTTAAAAATGGTGTATTTTATTGTATACAGCCTACAATTAAATTATCTCTTATTTATACACTAACTATTATATTTTTATTTGAATGTGTCAAATTAAAAGTTCAAGGGACACAGTAAACTTAAAAATAGATTTTTTACGAAATATTGAACGTAAAAGGGTAAAATTTGGTAATGAATTTGTTGTTTAGATTTATCATCATAATTCATCCTATAATGAAAATAATTAAAAGTTGTGTCTATCGCTGTTGTAAAATTGAAAACGAATTTACAATCAATTTAATTATTGATATTCGCAGTCTTATGATGCAAAACGAAATCAAAAACGTATCAGGATGAATACGATATTAAAATACGATAAAAATTACGATATAAGTGTTGTAAACGTAAATTTAATTACATTTAACATAATTTAACTGTATGTATTTATTTTTAACTACATATCTATATAGTTTAAGTATGATTACAGTTTTATATAAAAAAATTAATAAATTACACTTAAATTATGTATATACTATGGTTAGGGACTTAATCATAGTTAACTCGGTAAATGCGAACCGATGCCATAAACTCTGATTTGTTAATCAGATGAATTAGCGTTTGAAAATTTACGTGAATGTGAAGTACATAAATATATATCAAAATAAGTCATAATGCTTGTTTGTTTTGGGACGTGGTGATAACATTCCACAAGAACAAATTCGAAAGTTAAAAAATTCAAGCTAATCTAAAACGCAAGTTCCAAATTAAAAAATTACCCATTTAAAGTTTCTAAATATTAGAAAATAGGATAAATTTCGTTAGAAAAAAATTAAAATTCCAATAAATTGGCATGGGGGCGATAGTCTGTTAAACATTATATATTTTTTTCAAATTTTTATTTTAAAGCCGTTTAATACGTTTTCATTTCAATGCTCCAGCAGTTACCGTTGGATATAAGAAAGGATATTTACATGTCAGAACTGGCTTAAGGCTTTGAGAAAGATACAACTAATGTGCTTTCTCCGGGAATTTTGCATTTTAAAATTTTGTTATATCAGATTTTGTATTTCGGAATTACATATAAATTAAATTCTATTTCAAAAATGGTATAAGTTAATTTTTAAACATAACTACTAAAAATCAGTTATTTTTTTTATATTTATTTAGGTTGGCCAATGTACTTTTTTTGTTTATAACATACACTTTACATTTCAATTTAACTTTATGTCATGCCATTGATTAAACTATAACCTCATGTATTTTAATTGAACAAATATTGGCTATACCTATTATAATTGAAATTATTGATGCTCCGAAAATTTTCTATAGAATTAAATTCCGTTGTGTATAAATAAAATATTTATTTTGCACTTTTTGCTCAATAACCCTAGAAAAGGGTTAATGTTTCAAACTTATATTGTCATTTTTATTTGCCTTCTCAATTTAAATTTATTTTAATAAAAGCTTTAAGATTACATCTTAATTTATAATGTGTATATATATACATATATATATATAGTTGTATATTTTACTTTACATAATTCATTAGTTTGTTATTAGGTTTAAAATGAATGTTTGAGAATAAGATAAAATATATAACGGTTCATAAAAAAAATTTATAATATTAAAATTAAATACGAGTTGGTATACAAATTTACTAAATTAAATTGTTTGAAAATTCTTATGACCATGATATTCGTAATAAATAATGATTATTATAATTTTTTAAATACATATTATATATAATAATAAAACGACAAATTATTATATATTATGTATATATGTATATCCAATTGCAAATGTTAGCAAAATATTATAATATGTGTATTAGAATTTACACATAATATCGTTTTATCACTAATTATTTATTTTGAATTTTTTTCCTATCTCTAGTACTTCTATTACATTTATATTTTTTCTATCTCTGCCTTACTGATAACTACTGTTATATTTGGTTTGAGTTGAATCACGTGTGATCATAAAGTTGAATTATTAAATTGAATCACATATTTTGATACACCCTGTTGCACAAAGGTTTTATGTTTTGAGCCAGAGTAAGGTAGATAAATTTATTTATCTTTTCTCAAATTTAACGTTTGGTAAATTAGGTCCTTTATTTTATGTTTTGGTTCTGATAATCCTATTTTTTTTTCTTCCCTCGACAAAAATATTTACCAAAAGATGTAAGGCCCTATTCCACCTCACGATGTGAATATAAAAAACAATTCAATTAAATAATACATAGTGATTGCATGCTATGGTGGTGTACTCATATATAGAGATTTTTTTTTTTAATTTAAGGAAAATAATTTGTTATCCTTAAAAAAGTGAATTACAATCATGTGGAACTTAAATTTAAGCTCCTTCGGTTGTTGCATATTTTGAATATTTAATAAACTGTTAATTTTGATTGTATAGGTTTCATATGCTATTATATGTATACTTGTCATATGTATACAGTGGAAACTATCTAACGTTTTTACGATTTTAGTAAACAGAGACAGAATTTTTTTAGTATTAAATTTGTTTCCTGATGCGAAAAATATTTTATTCTAAATAATATTTTATTCCAATAAACGAAGAAGAACAATTGAAGTTGAAACCTGCACCAAACAAATTTTCTTTAATTAAATATTTAAATATGTTTTATCCTACAGTTGATTACCTTTTCTCCAAACACTTTATTTCTTCAAGTTCAAGAGCATGGTCCTGGGACGATGGACCGCTTCTTTTCAATGTGTTATTAACTTGCTACGTTAAACAAAAACTTTAAAAAATTATTTCCATCAAATATTACGTCATTAAAATGAATCAACACAAAATGAATTATTACATCTGTTGATTCTACAGATTAGGGTGAGTCTTAACTTCGTTTACAACTTTCCTCCATTTTGCTCCGTCTTTTGCAACTTTTCTTCATCCGTTGACTCAAATTTTTCGACTTGATCTTGGTCTATCTCTTGCTCTATAGTATTGAACGGTTCTACTTCTATTATTATTTTTGTAATTCTTTGATTATTCATCCTAATTACATTACATCCTGCCCATCTTAGTTTTTGTGCCATAATAAATTTTATATTATTATGGCTATTAATGCTTTTAAATTTTATTTGGTATTCATCATCGTCAATTATTTTGGGACCAAATATTTATCTCAGTGTATTTTTCTTTTGAATACTTTTAATTTAATTCCGTCATTAAGTGCTATTTTTCAGGCTTCGCCACTTTAAGGCCGGCTGTATTATAGTCTTATACATTGTTAATTTAATTGTTTCATTTAAAATTTTGGGCTTGAAAAGACCTTTGTAGGCCTGTTTAGAAATGTTTTTGTGCTGCTTGAATTCCATTATTAATTGTCAAATGCGTCTAATTTTTATTGTTTTTTAAGGCACCTAGATGTCCAAAACTGTTTACTACTTTAAAACTGCAGTCATTTATTGTAATATTTTGTGCGAGTCCGTCTTGTTTATGTGCGACGCTTTATTTTCATATACATATTTGGTTTAGTCTCGGTAATTTTTAATTCTACAGTCTCTAACAGTTTCTTTTTCTGGAGTCAGAAATATTTCTTTTAATTCGTCAAAGCATGTGGCTAAAATGGTAATGTTGGCAATAAAGGAATGACAATATTGTAATCATGATCGCTTATTACGAATGATCTTATAAATATGTGTCCTCCCCTCCTCTGTCCAAATTTTTTATTGCTTAGTGAAACTTAAGATTGAAAATTGTTATTGACAATGAATCAATCCCCGTGCCCCACTCCTATTTTTATTTCAAATTCGTCCGTTATTTTATTTTGCATTGATACACTGCATTTGGACTTCTAGTTACAAGGTGTTATGAACGTGAAAAGTTAAAGATGTTTTGGAACGCCGGGCCCCTGCATTTTTGATGGATAGCAAATATTTATGTCACCTGTTTTTAATTAAAATTCCTAAATTTACAAATAACCCAAAGGAAATACAATTTACGCGTTTTTGGGAAATTTCGCTATTGTTAATGGTACATTCCATATTGTTAAATGGCTGTTTGCAAAATGTTAATTTTTTTTTAATTACTTTTGATGAAAGGCATTTTAGTAATTTGCATTTCAATAAACTATAGAGTGGAGATAGAGATAGAGATAGAATTATTTTAGTATCAAATTTGTTTATGGTACACTAATCCGTATAATATTTCTTATATATAATATGCTTAGTATCATTTGATATTAGAATGAGATAGAACTATTTCATTGTTAAATTTGTTTTTGATGTAGGTACTAACCCGTTTCAAGGTAAGGATTATATTCTTTTTTGATGTACTAATCCGGATAATTTTTTTAGGAAGCCATATCCTATTCCAATATGATAGAGATGGAATTAAATTCGTTTTTGGTGAACTAATCCGGATAATTTTTTTTATAAGTTCATTATTTTATTACTGATAAGGTCATATTTATCAATAAGGTCATACTGATAAGGCAGAAATATTTGATTAAATTTCGTTAAATGTTAAATTCAATGTTAAATGTTAAAATCTCTGTTATAATAATTTTTATGAGTTTTGAAATTTATCAATTTCCAAGAGTTGAGTTGTACTAAATAAATAAAGTAATTCCAATTAGAAAAATTAGTTATATAAAGATATTTATTAATGTCAAATTTTTTTTTTTTATATGCAAAAATATTTAATTTCAGTTATTCTTAAGTAATGTTATTAGTTTAATCTTATCATTACATTCTGTTATAGTATTATATTATCTTTTATCATTTAATTTAATTCAAAATTATAAGATATTTTGATATGATACAGACAGTAAGTGAAGAACAAGAGCAGCATTTATTGTGAATCGTGAAAAGAATAAAAAAATAAAAAAAGGTAACGACTATATTTGCGTAACGAGTGTTTAATAATTTATTTTAAATTATTCATGAAATGAAATGCAGCTCTTGAGTACACAATCAAGATCAGCTTGACTTTCAAAAAATAAAATAAAATAAATAAAAATTTAATTATCAAAATAAAATATAAAATTATAATAAAATTTATTATATTTAATTAAATATATAAATAAATTAATTAAATTAATATAAGATAACATTTAAAAATGATGACATTAAAATTCTGGAATTAAGTATAAACATTTAAAATAGAAATTTTAAAATCATATTCATTTGTTTTATAACCATCATAATAATATATAAAAATTATTGTTACAAGTTAAGAATTAGATACTAATAAAATCCAAATTTAATTTAAATATGAATAAAAATAATAGTGATGAATCTACAGATGATATACCATTATGGATTAATAAAAATTATATAGAAAATTTTGTTAAAATATATTTTAAAGATGATACAATAAAAATTATAAATTTTTATCCAAAATGGGCAACAAAAAAAGGTGAAAATTATGTAAGTTTAATGATTCGTATCATAATTGAATATCAAAGTTATCGTCTTAAATATGGTATAGAAAAATTTATTATAAAATCATCAATTGATAATCAACCTATTGTTAATAAAATTATAAAAGAATATCGTGCATTTGAAGATGAAATGTTAATGTATAATGAAGTATTTCCAAAAATACAAAATCTATTAAATAATATTGAAATTTATAAAAATAATTCTATATTTCCCAAACCAATTTATTGTGATTTTCAACGTAATACCATTATTTTGGAAGATTTAACACCATGTGGTTATAAAATTGCTGATCGTATCAAAGGACTAAATGATAAACATTTAAAATTAGCATTAAAAAAATTAGCAATATTTCATGCCAGTTCAATTGTATTAAATCAAATGAATCCAGGTTATTTTATGAAATTTGATTATGGACTTTATAATCGTCATACAAATGGTATATATAATTTTTATTGTAAATCAATGGAAAAAATTTGTGATATTTTGGCAACGTTTGATGGTGAATTTATAAATTATTCAAAAAAAATTCGTAATTTAATACCATATTGGATTGAAAAAGAATTGAAATGTTTTGATCCAAAATCAAATCAATTAAATGTTTTAGCACATGGTGATTTTTGGACAAATAATATTATGTATAAATATGATAACAATAATGATGATGATGATGATGATATGAAACAACCAATTGATGCTATTCTAATTGACTTTCAATTTAGTGTATGGTCATCACCATCTATTGATTTACATTATTTATTTCATACATCAATGGCTGATCTACCAAATATTGATAAAATGGAAGAATTAATTAAATTTTATTATTTTGAATTTATTGAAAATTTAAAATTATTTAATTGTTATGATTTAAAAGTACCCAGCTTAGAGAGATTTATTTGTGAATTTTGGGAAAATGGATTTCATGGTGAGTTTTTATATATTTCATATGTATCCAATAATTTTATTTATTTTAATTTTTTTTTTTTTAATTTATATTTTATTTGAAATTTTGTTTATTTTTTTGCCAATGTTTTTTCAATTCAAATCAATAAATTTTTAATTTTGCAAATACATATAGCAATAAAATTTTATTTAAAATTTAAAATATATAATTTAATTATATTAAATTAAATTAAATTAAAATTTGAAATTAGTAAAAAAATTTTATCATTTGACTTTTGTTTTTTTTTCTTTATTTTGTTTTAAATAATACATTGTGATTTTTTAATTCATGTATATGTATATCAAATGCAAAATAGATATCTAAATTTAGTTTTATTATTGATCATAATTTTTATCTAATTGCTCAATTCATTTTATTTTTTATTAATAAATAACTCATGATTATTTATCTTGTATTGGATTTTGCTGTACCATTGACCTTCAGAGTTACATTCTAATGATTTTTTTTTTTAGATATATCTTAATAACCTGCAAAGTATCATCTTAATTTTCTACGTTTAATGATAACAGTTACCTTCAATTATTCCAATCTGTTTTCTAACTACTTTATTAGAAATTATGTCGGCCCAGAAAATACATTTACTGCAAAAATTTGTTTACAAATACTTCTATAAAGGAAGAAATATTATTTTTAATCTTTCATTTTTCATAAAAAAAAACTGGGTTGTTGAATTTGAAAAATTAAATTTTTATATTTCTTCAAATATTTTCTGACTGTCATAATTTATTGATGAGATCAATGGGTTATAGTTTTGTTTTATATATTATATTTTTAACATAATTTTTCTGAGCATCACCTTCACTGATGTAAATATAAACAAAGATAGGAGAAAGATTATATTATGTACATACTTCATTTTCAATATCTTAATTGATATTCAGATTGATTCAGTGAATAGAAGATGTGTTGAATCTTATTCAATATTTTTGTCATTAATGCATTTATTTTCAATATCGATTTGTCTTGAATATTTTATCAATGTACCGAGTTATTTTTCCATCATATAGTCGATTTTATATTTAATCTGTAAATTGAAAAAAGTACGGTACAAATATCTGAACCATTTAACAAGCGAATTTCATTATTATTATTGTAAATGATAGATATTTCAAAAGAGACGTAGCGAAACTAAATATTTTTTAAAAAATTTTTAATTTACAATTAGAAATTTCAATTTGAAATTTCACTACAGGTATAAATTTTAATTTATCAAGTTGCCAAAAATCACTAGAGTACAGTGTTTTTTATTTTCATCGCCAGGGTTGAATTTTCAAATTTTTTTTAAAAAAATTATTACATATGAGGTTGTTGTCTAAGATAAATCAATTAAAAATAATATATATATATATATTGAAATGATGGAAAACAATTCATAATGAAATTGAGTACGATTTTTGATCAAACTTCCTCAAATTTCGTGAAGCGAGCGAATACTAGTATATTATTTTTTGCGAAATGTAGATGTTAAAGATCTCTAGCACAAATCCAGAATATTATTAGCAATTAATACATTTCAAATTTATTTATGTGAAATATTTGCTTGGTCTCGAAGTTAGTTAACTTTTAAGTTATGAGTTATTTCTAGAACACTCCTTTCAAACTGTGTACTATGTATATTTATATATTATTATTACCAACGAATTAGAATTAAATGGAAGTGGCTATCCATACAAAAAAGTGTCCAATGTTTTGGGTATATTCCTCTCTTTCTTTGGTATTTCTTATTGTCAAAAAACAGAAATAGACGAATATATTCGTTCAATATATTTTCTCTCTTTTAAAAATTCAAAAGATGTAAAATATAATACTTACATATGTAAAGACACGTAATTTTCTTTTTCCAAATGAGACTTACAGCCTGGAATGATACAAATCTTCTTTTTACGTTCCATTTTTCCTTAAAATTTGTAATTTTTTAACAATTTATGTATAATAAAAATCAAAAATTTTATTGACTTTTTTTAATATTTATTTGACAATAACAAATTTTATTTTTGCCTACTTCATTGCTAGTGTTCGTACTTTTTAAAAATTTCATATATCCATATATTACACACTACTGCTACATTTTCAATATTTCAGAAACATGAATGATTTTTTTTTTTTCAAATAATTTAACAGCAATACTTTTCTGTGTAATAATAGAATATGGTAATAAAGTAAAAGAAAGTTTAAATTGAAAAAACATTGTTATTTTTATTAAGATTGTATTTTGATACCTTTTATTTTATTCATACTCAAAGATTTTACTAATTTTCTATTTAAAAAAACTATATTGGCCTAACACTGAAAAAAATTTTTTTTTGACAAAAGGAAACCCAAACAAACCAAACAGAAAGAGAAGTACTAAAAAAATATGGACAAAATGTTTGTATTTTTGTATGGGATAGTCACTTCCATTTAATTCTAATTCGTATATTTGTATAAATATATTAAAAAAAAAAATTAATGAAATTGTCAAAAATTTTAAATTAATTCAATTTATGTATTTTAATCTGTATATATTTAAGGAGTTCAAGCATGTTTCCTGAATAAAGCTGTTGCTTTTCTAGAAGATAATAATGCAGCCTGCCCAGAAGCTTTATTTTGTGAAGGAGAAAAATCTGAAATTTTTCAATATGCAATGGCTAATAATAAACGAGTTCAGGAACATTGGAAAATTTTAGTACCTTATTTTGATAAAAAAGGTTTACTTGATATATAAAATAAATATTAAAAATTTTTAAAATTAAACTAATAAATAATTGTTTTTTTTTTTTGTTTGTTTTTTATATATATATAAAAATACAATTTCAATTTAATAACCAAAATAAAATTAATACAAAATTTTCAATAGAATTAAGTTAAAAAAAATAAATTGTCATTATATTTTTAAAAAAAGAGAGTAAAAATTTTCAATTAAATATAAAACATATAAAATTATATATATATATATATATATATATATATATATATATATATTAATAAGTTAACGAATCAGTAAACTGATTTTACAATATTTTGTAATGATTTTTAATAAAAACAAGATTTGACATTAGGTTCAAGTAATAACGTAATGTTATCTAGCTACGCAACCCAAAAATTACTTTACATGTCCTACTATACATATATAATTTTTTATTATCCCGTTATTTATTATATCTATTTAATTTTAAAATAATGCTTATTTTGATCCTATTTTGTAACCTCTGTATAGTTTTCTAAACATTTTTTCACTAAACTCAATTATTAAGTATGAATATAGTATTTAGATTTAATAAACTATTTATAGTATATAATATTAATACATACATATATATTTAATAACAACTTTTGGTATAATAAGTCAATGTATGTTTATATGTGTCTTAAATTGTAAATTATTATCAATAGATGTAATAACAACTCCTAATAATTTGATGCTATTAACATTCGCACTGTTTCCATAAGCGATGACATGAAGCATCATCATGATGATTCGTTGAAACAGGGTTATTGGGTGATATCAAAAAGTATTAAATTTTGACTGTAAATATCTTGGAATGCTACTACTGGGAATATTTCACTGAATTCAAAAGTGAAAGTGTATTTATACCACTTTGCTAAATTCAGAAATAAAATTTTTTACTTGCATTTTGTTCATGTTTGTTTGTGTAATTTTTTCATTGATTTAAAATGGAAAATTTTGTTTCGGTAGCTTATATTTAATTACAATGAATTGTTAATAAAAATCTAAAATATAAATTATTATTTCATATTATACTTTCATCCTGATAACTTACATATATATATATATATATATATAATGTATACATATGAAGTATTATTAAAAAAACAAATATTTCAAATATATTATGTACAGTTGAACAGTTAAAAATCTAATAAACCTCTATTGTCAAAAAATGGGAATAAAGCTTCCATTGTTTTGACATAACGTGGATTTAAAAATGCATTCATTTTAAATTTAACACCTTCATCAGATGATTCTAGGAAATTTTCTATACTAGCATCTTGTGTTGGATCTAATAGCACAGCTGTCATAACACCAGTTGCAGTTCCAATTGCTACAAAAACAAAAATTAAAATTAATTATATCTATTGAATTGTTTTTATTATCTAAATCTATTTACCCCAAAATTTATCTTTCAATAATTGTATATGAATTTCACGCAATAATGGTATTCTTTTTGGATAATTCAATAATTTCAAATTTTCTACTAGCTTATCATGATAATATTTAATAAAATAATCAAATTCACGAATTCTTGTCTCAAAACTAGATGATGATATTAAAAAATAATATAGATCATTTGATGGACTACCATATTTTGATAATTGATAATCAACAAAATATATTTCATTAATAGTATCATCATCACCATCATTGGTTTCATTATACTTAAACATTATATTATTACACCATAAATCACCATGATTTAAAACATTAAAATCATCTGGATTTACTGCACTAGCCTCTTTAATTAAATCAATGAATCCATATTGAAATTTTTCCTAAAATAAAAAACAAAAATTAAATTAAATTTTATTTAATTGAATTAAAATATTAATATAGAAAAAAAAATATTAGGATAGAATATTAGAATTAATTAAATCACTTATGTGAAAAGACGATGGTAACCATATGACTTTGAGACTGTACAACACAAAACAATATAATTTGAATTAAAATTTATTTGTTCTGAATCAAATAATTCAAAATAACATTCATAACCTAATCCGTAGGAGCAAACAACAGAAGAAAATAAAATTCAATCAAACGATGTGAAAAATACGGATTAAAAACCCCATGGGGAATAAAAAATGTACAATTAATTATTTCAAATATATTTTCATAAGTAATGAAGTAATATCAAATAATAATAATGTAAAAATATCAAAAATTGCATTACAATGGACTCGAGCTATGCGAGATACCGCTTCAAAATATAATATGAAATATTGTGATTCTAAATTAAAAATTGATTACTTCTAAATTGAGTTTTTTTAATTAAAAGTGTAGAAAAAATGTCGATTTGCACAAGCATTCAATAATTTTTGTTTTTTTTTTATATTTTAAATTTCTTTGTTTTCAGTTTTTACTTATATTAAATTATTTTTCATTCATATTACAATTAAACTTGATATTGATTAACTTTATTAAATACTCTTTGAATTTATAAAGCCTATATAGATTTAGCGAATCCAACTATGGAATAATTAGCGATTTCAAGAAATAGTTCGAAATCGTATAAGGGCAATCTAAAAGATATGAAACGTGAGCGTAACTAAAATAAATATATGTAATGACTTTTAGTTCTCCTGTGATGACAGTGGTCAAGCTCATTTTGATATATCATCAATAAATGAATAAAATTAATGAATACAGAACTGCACTGACAAGCAAAATATCCTGTAGTTTCAAAAAAATAAAACCAATTTGAAATGATAAAAAATGGCTAAAAATAAAACCAAGAGCAGTTATTAGTTTTCAACGGATTAGTGTTCGGGCAAAAATGTTATGTGTTGTCACAGAGATAATTTTTTAAATTTGTCTGTGTCTAATTTTCTTTCAACAATTCCTTTCAATTTGAAATATTGAACAGAATTAGAAGTCTGGAATTGAATTATAATAATGAAAAATTCCGAATCCACACATTTTTTTCAACTTCGTTTTCTCACATTTTATGTATATATATAATATATATACATATAAATATTGAAGTTGGCAACGCCATATTTTTGCAGTCAATTAAATTGTCTAACTAAGACATATTATCAAAATAAAGCTTAGAATGTTACAGTCATTTTTTAATTTTGTAATAATATACATATGTATGAGTATTTACTTACCATTTTTTCAATGTATTTTTCACAATTATTATATTTCACCATACATTTTCTATAAATTTCTGAGCTTATTTCATTCATTTTTTCAAATGTTTCTCTCATATCCTCATTAAAAAATCCATTTAAAAACATTTCTGCATATGGTCCATTCTTTTCAAACCAACAAGCTGATGCTGCATGAAATTGTGCTAATTTTTCTAATACTCTTTCAGAATGTGTCATATCTAAACCAATTTGTCTTTTAACATTTTTAAATTTTTTTTCTTTTAAATCTTCCATTATAATTTCACCACCATGCAAATTAGATACAGCATAACATTTTGGTCCAAATGTTACATTTTTACCTATATCTGCATAAAGTTTTTCAAATTCTGGTATCATTTTACCATACATTTCCATTTCCTTTGGAAATAAATTCATTTTGGAAACAACTGCAGCACCAATATCATTTTGTGGTAACATTTTTAATATATATGAAAGTGATTTTTCAGTACCATCTTATACATATAAAAAATAATTTTATAATTATTTAATTTTAAAAATAATTTATTAAAAAAATAAATAGGTACTATCTACTATTTACCTTTCAGTTCTATATCAATTTCAACTCTTAACATATCTGATGCATAATTTTCTCCACCACCAAATGCTGCAATTGGATTAAATTTTTTCACTTTAAAATCTTTGCCAACATGACGTTCTAAAATTTCATGAAAAAAATTCTCATCCAACCAATCTGGATATATTGAAGATTTTTCATCTTTATTATTATTTACTTCATCCTTATTGTTTACTTCATCTGTATTTTTGTCATTTGGTGCCATTTTATTATCAATCTAAAAATGAAAGAAATAATTCTCTATTAAATTTATTATAACCGTTTGTTGTTGATATTTTGAAATGTCAGGTTTTTGAAATTTTGGGAATTTTTGTCGGGACATCGTGTATATATTGTATATATGTCCAAAATATTATAAAAATATTGTAGTTTATCTGAATTTCTTAGGACCTAAAAGTGTAAAATTGAAATAGCAACGATACAGCCCAAACAAAATGAAGCAGTAATTAACCAACGAAATTTTTAAATTTGTTGGATTTGATCAGAACCAAAAGTAGAAGCTCCAGTTATGCTTCTACACGAAATTCCAGTCAACGGAAACTATATAACACTAGAAAAATATATGATAAAGTAGAAATATTAAACTATTACATGCTTATCTTATTGAAGCACAAATTCAAATATTTTCAAACCTACTACGGATTTTGAATGATGGAACCCATGTGTTTAAATATCTGTTGTTATTTATTAGAATATTTATCAGAAATCATTTTTTGAAATTTGGTTCATAAATAAAAGTTTATTGAAGTAAATTTTATATATTTTATGTTGGACCCGGACATAGTCGGGTGACTTTGCTAGTATTATATATTTGAAATACCTCACAAAAAATTATTATTTTGAAGAAATATATATTAAAAAATTTTACAGGGACTAGAGCTAGTTTGAATGATTGAAAGCTCTTATACTTTTGTTTTAAGTAAAATTTATCATTTGTCTTATAACGTTTTCATTCAAAAGCTTGCCAAAATATCTGATTATTCCGAAACCGTAATGAATGGTTCCATACAAATATTTTTACAAACCGTTTCATATATAAGTGAACTCATTAGATTAGCACCCTGCAAATAATAAAATCAATAGTGTTTCACAACGAATAAATCTAAACAAGAAATAATTTAGGGTGGTAGAATCGAATTCTGTTATAATCGTAAAACAGTGTATACAGCATATACACCATTTCATTACTAGAGAGACGATTTTATCCTATGTTTTACATTAATTAGATTTTTTAAAAACAATAGTTAATATTTTTTTAATTTATCAATCGGGTTTTTATTATTAGTGATAATGTAAATTAAATAATTTAATTTTAGTTAGTAGCAAAGTTTACTGATGAAGGAAGTATGTTACTTCGAAAATCAAAATTTAAAATAATTATTAGTGAACGGAAACCTAACAAAAATTAAATTATTTAATAGTCAATAATTAAATTATTATAATAATAATATTATTTAGAAAAAATTAAAACAGTTAATAATTAAATTATTGTTACTTTAGTTTTAATTAGCTCTGTATTCATTCAATATCAATTGTTCTATCGTCACCCACGGTCACATATTATACTATTATCAGGTATTATTAATAAAAATTAATAAATATTTTAATAAACTGGTTAAAAAATCTTAAATTTTCATATTATTAATTAAAACAACTTAGACCTATATATAAGATTATTTTAAATTGAGATTGTAATTCTAATTATACTATAGAATATTTAATTACATATTTTTTTTCAAATCCTATGATTTAATTCAGAGACGAATAAAAAATACTTATTAACTTTAGTAGGTACGAATTAAAATTTTCAAATTCATGAATTGTAAACATTTTCAATACAATCTTAAAAGTAATTATATCTGAAATTTTGTGTAATTATCTTAAATCTGTTTATTATATTCATTAACGAGTTCAATAACTTGTTTTTTATATAAATTTTAATTAATCGCAATTTTCTGAATAATTAATAACACGAATAACATAGTTTGAGCAATTTCTAGATTATGATTGCTATTATTCTAATAATTTTTTTCTTAGTATGAGAAATTTGTTTTGACAGTTGTTAATGGAGTTTTAGAAAGTCTGATGTATCATTAAACACAATATATATTAATTTTTCTGTTCTGATGATGGTGTACTAATCGAAATCGATCAGGATATTAAAATAAAATTAGTAAAGCTTATCTAAAGTTTTTAATCTTTATTTTTTTTTAAATGTTTCACTTAGAGCCTACCTACACCATCGTATTCTAAAAAATATATGCAAATAATATTGTTTAGTTTAATAAGTCCTACCTATATAATCTACAAAATTTTGTGGTATGTATCTAAGGGGTGTATCAATGGCTTAATAATATTGTAATATTTATAAATTTATGTATGGCATTATAATTGTTATTTATTTTACACTAAAACATTGAATTTTTATGAACACTATTTTAAGCGTTAAGCAGTTCTTCTTATATACTTTTTTTGGTTAATGTTTGTTACCCTGAAATTTAATTAGTTATTTTGTTTATGTATATTAAAATTTATTCTTTTCGTTAATTTCTCATAATTTTTCTATCAGAAATATTCTTATTTTTTGATTTAGAATCCGAATTTGCATAAAAAAGTAGCCCTTCACATTTGAAAATCTTGATTTAGGCCGATTTTTGGTCTTAAAAAACCGATTTGCGGTCCTTCCCGGAAGTTGAAAATATCACCAATCGATAGAACACCTCGATTTAATTAATAATTTTTTTTTAATTTTAAAAAACTGATACGCATGCTCTGGAACACCCGGTATAATAATAATGTTCCATCATCACAATTACTACATTATAATAATTATTGTATATAAACTCTTACTATAATAAATTGCCTACACACGCCAACGAAATTTCAGAAGAAAAACATCATTTAAAGATTGGTTTATTGGAACAGTTTAAAGGTAGGTTAGTCCGACTATTAGTTATAGTTTGGTTAGTTTTAAAACAGTAAACAGTTGCTATCGCAAGTCAAGTATAATCCATAGTTATCCGCTGCAAAATGAATTTGCTTTCAATATATGCACTCATGAGATGTCTCCTATATGTTGTCACAACATATCTTTCTAACCAACTGAGCTTAGTTTTCGCTAAAAATATGGTTGATGACTAAGGACCTTACAGATAGTTATCAGTACTAAGAGGTATCAGATTGCTTGCGTATTTATTAAACAATGCTCTAATGGCATCTCACAGTACTATGTAAAATACGGTTTTGGGTTCAGAGAATCATTTTTTCGAGGAAAATAATTTTTGATTTTCGCAATTCAATTTTAAAATTTTATTTTATTTTTATTGGTTTTTTAGATTTCAGTTGTTTTTTGTAATTAATTTTTAATTATTTTTTCTTGTGTTTATTTATTTATTTATTTTTAACAGTTGATCCTACACATAAATCTGTAGCCAACTTTATAGGTCCTTTTTCCTTTCGAAATGTGGGCCTTTTTATTAAATTATATTAATTATTTGGTATATATTTCTGTATATTATACAGTTATATTATTTTTTTTTATTAGTTATGTTATATCTTTATTAATTATTAAATTTTTTTTTTTTTTTCTTTATTTTGGTTTCAATAATACATTTTGTTTTATAATTCATGTATATCAAATACATAATAGATAATTAAATTTAGTTTTATTGATCATAGCTTATGTTTAAGCTGTCTGATCTTATTGTTTTTTGTATATAATTCAATTTAATTTAAATAAGGTAACGAATTTTTATTTAGAAGACGAAAAGATAAATTATATAAAATTAATAAAAAATTAATATATAAAAAAACAAATTTGTAGATAAATTTATAATTTTCAAGTTAAATATTTTCATTTTTTCCTGTTTTTGTTTTCTTTCTTTGTTTTTTTTTTGTGTTCTTAATTATTACATTATAAGTCTTTAATTTTTTTTCGCACCTGCTAACACAATTACAACAACAATATTGTTTCCATACGATTTTTATCATAAATCATTATCATTACCATTATTATTATAATTATACATACTTTATTATTCCTTATTGATTTTGATTTATTGGGTTTTGATTTAATATATATATTTTTATTTAATTTTTGAAAATTCTAATTGAAGCAATTTGTGTCAATTTTGTTGGAAGTTCATTATATAACTTCAAGAATTTAAACAAACAATTACTCTTTTGTTGGTTTGTTCTAAATAATGATAAGTAAAAATTAGAACAATTTCTAGTGTTATGACTGTGTATATTTATCATTCTATTTAGAATAAAATTATGTTTAATGTTATTTTTTATAATTTTAAAGGCCGTAAAGTATAGTTAACGTATGCAAATATTGTGAAGGCTAATATATTTTTCGGAATATATCTGTAGAAAATGTATTTGGATAAAAGTGAATTATTTTGATAGCTTTCTTATGTAAGATATCTGAACCGAATTATATTTGAACCGATGTGGTTGTCCATTTTCAGTAATTTTCACCATTTAAAAAAATTTTCTGTGTTCCTTCGGTCGTTACATTACTACACTCGAGTGCTTTACCACTCGGCTACCGAGGCCACATTCTTGCTTTTTTTTATATTTTTCAATTGATCATACATTTTGTATTTTTGTATGAATTTATTATTGTATATAATATATATGTATATAAAAATAGTTTTATATACTAAACTCAAATATTTTTAATTATCAAATTATCAAATATTTTTTTATTTATTTTAGAATTTTGAATTTAAAAATGTTGGGCTTTCAAATAAATAAAGTTGTACACTATATACAGACGCTCAATAATATTTAACGTTTTCATATTGCACAATAATTTTTATGTTAACCATCCACAAACATAATTTAAAATATTTGATTTGTTTGTGTAAAAAACAAATACAAGCATTTCAAATTGTGAAGATTGACCAGAATCGACAAAATAACAAAATGTAACAAAAATTCGCATTTTGGAATAAAAAAGTATACAACGGGTTTTTTTACAAAAATATTTATAAGTTGAAAAATTTATATATTAGAAAAAACAAACTTTACAAATATAATAAAAAAAAAACAAAAATATTATATACAAAACATTTCAAAATGAAATCTGTATATTTCACTCATTTTTACACTTTTTTTCTAAACACACTTTTCACCAAAAATAAAAAAATTTGAACCCTCCGAAAATTTATTGGAATTTTTCATAATCAGTAGAACATTATTTTTCGAAAACTATTTTTTGTTTTAGATAAATCACTGACATACAACACATATTTTTGTATATAGCCAGGTATATACAAAATTTATTTTTAAAAATTAGTGTCAGTTTCAATGTTAAAAATGTTTTTAAACCAAAACTATTTAATTTTAATTATAACTATTTTTTTTTTCTTCAATTACTTTTTAGTTATTTTTTTTTGCTTATCACTAATCGACAAGTATTCAGGTGATTCCAGATATTTTTTTTTTGTTTTTATTAATTTACGTAGTTTATAAAAATGTTGCTATTGTTGTTCATAAATTATTATTGTTTTGAAAAGTTTTTATTATTATTTTATTGTTTTTTAGAAAAAAAAAACTTGTTGCTTCTAAAGCTTTCCGACACATACTGAATTAAATCAATTTACAAACCAGCATATTATGAGAGAAATAAAATAATAATAATAATAATAATATTAAAATTAAATAGAATTATTACATTGAAGAGTTTAGAATTTTAATTTAATATGTAGGTATGTGTACAAAAGAACAAAAATTAAAGCTAAAAAAAATAATAATAAAAAATTACTCTAAAAACCTCAAAACTATCAAATAATGTTAGCAAATTGAAATTTTAAATTCATTAAATAAAATTTATAAGCTTATTATTAGTTATATCGTATCGTATCGTATATATATATTACAAGTAGCCCCATAATCAATCATAAATGACTGAAATAAAATAAATCCTAGTTTTCTAATTATTTTTCTTATTATAGGCTTTTTTCGGAATTAAAGAAAATTGCTACGGGCGGACGAAAATTGCTACGGAGTCCCAGTAAGAGAAGATTCCCAGTACGATATCCCCAAATTTTCTGTTTTATGTAGTTTCTATTGGATACAAAAAAAACACATATCTTCATTTTGAATTTTGTTTTTGAGGATTTTGGGATGGAGATTTTGTAGTCAATCAAATCAACCCAAATAACTATTTACTACTTTATAAATCCTTTATTTTAGTTTTAGTTAATTAAAAAATTTTATTTTAGTTAATTAGGTTAGAAAGTAAAGTGGACGTAAGCACTTGAATCGGATTCTTAGTAATGCATTGTGTCAGATTCTTGATGTAACCATTACTGATTAGAGATGGATTTTCAATTAAGTTCTCTGCAAAGAAATCTCTATGGTTATTGAAAATCAATTAATTAAATTTTTTTTTTACTAACAAACAAAATATTTTTAGGAAATTGTTTCGTTCATCATAACACTATTAGAACTCATCAGTAGGTATTTTTAGTGTTAGACTACCTATACAACTTTTATTTTAATTTTGATTGATTTTATAACTAATTAGAAGATGTCAATAGTACATCTGTGAGTTATAAAAATCGACCAAAATTTCAATGTAAAATGTGATTATAAATTTCTTTTAAATGTGAAATATTAAAATTTCCATGTCATTTTACTTGTAATAAAGAGAACAAGTTCGATTTATTAAATAATATTGATACATAGACATTTTATGTCACCATTGTATCTATAAATATTATATTATTATTATTTGTGTTATAACAACTATCTTTAAATAATAATAAACTAAGTTAATAACTAACTTTAAAAATAATGTTTAAAAAATAAACAGAGAATTTATTCTTGCAGATAACTGCTGCGTATGTTATAGGTAAATCTAGATAGGTACGTAAAAGTGTCTTATCTTGAGACTTGTCTCCTTAGGCAAATGATTAAATAATAAATAAAAATGATCATTTAAGATGGTTCTGGAAAACCAATTATAGCAATTAATTGTGCCTTTTTAATACCACCATTAGAGTGAACTATTTACTATTGTTTTAGGAGATCGCTCTCTCATTATTATATTATATTATACTCTACAGGAAGTTTTACTAAAAAACCAAACATTTATTACATTTTAGAGTAAAAATTTTAGAGTTATTTTTGAACTTTTGTCTGATGTCCAAAGTAAAAGAAGAGAACAGATATATAATTTATTAATAAATATAATATAAATCATTTAGCTTTTACAATGTAAATTATGCGACTTATGTCAGCTCCGAACTTCGAAACTTAAGACAAAAACATTATATTTAATTTATATTTATTTTGTGTGAATGGGTGTATTCATAAATGCTGCAAACTGACAACAAGCTTGCCACCAGTTCGCGTACTTTGAGATAACGAATACAAATTCTACATATATTACTACATACATTTATTTGATAATTCTGCAATGTTTCTGTTCATTAATACTGACATTTTGAAAATAACATTTTTTTTTAAATAACAAAACAAAAACCAAAATACTCAAAACAACAAAAAAAACTACTTCAAAAAATTTTATGCATACTAAAAATTTATTCTGCCAAGTTGACGCCCAGTAGACTTTGAGTCTGCATTTATGAACAGCATTCATAAAATCTGACAAGAGTGTTTATAAATTCAGAATATGCAGATTGACTGCAGGCTTGCATTTATGAAAACAGGTATGCTTTTTTTGGATAAATTTATTTTAATTCATCCCAAAAGACTTGGATTTGCCGCAAAGGACTTTTGCAGAACGTGTAGAGAGAAAGAAGAAGATGAAATTGTCTAACACCTACTCTATACCATTACCCTGGTCTTTATCATAAAAGAAAACCCCATTATAGGAATCTTCTTTCTGAACTCCCTGGATGACCTTGAAGGCATTAAAATCAAAAACTTCCACCACTTTGTAAAAAAATGGTTTATAGATAGTCTTATGCGAGGAAAGTTTACGTGGTATCACAATGGACCCTATTGATCTAAGTGTGTCGGCAGCCTCTCCTACATACCTACCTGCAAAAACTAAAACCAGCTAATTGCAGTGCATTCATTGAAAATTACTTTTTGTCATATTTTATACTATAAGACTGACAAAAAATCTAATGAAAATAGGATGAATCTCGATTTTTGTCATCAGATCAAAATCTAATGTCAAAATCTGTATAGAAATACCATATTATTTTTTTATCTAAAATTTATGAAAATTATAATGTTAAAAATAAAAATGTGTATGTAATTGATCACCCTTGTGCCTACCCTGTTTATTTATTTATAGTGACATTATATTGTATTATTTTGTTGTAATGACGCGTTAGAACGTGAACGCGTGACAACAAAACGATTTTTTAAATTCAATTTTAAAATTTCAATTTTTTTTTTTATATTTTACAAAACACTAAAAAGATAGATAAAAGACAATAAGGAAATATGTATATGTAAAAACTACTTATATTGAAGATTATCCACTTAAGATAAGTTTTTGTAAGAAATTTAAGTTTTTTCAAATTGATTTGTAAACTTTTTTATATTTATTGTTTAAAATTAAAAATCGATCTGAACTGTTTTTCAAAGTTTTATAACAAATTAAAGTTTTGAACTCAGACCCTTTATTCTGATCAACACAAAATGACGGTATTGTATTGTTTCAAATTTACGATTAGATCAGAGATTATAACGCATTAAGTCAATTGTAATCGTTTTTTGTATAGTGATTGCATTTATTTGATCACATAAAGGTCAATACAGCTCATAACAAAATAATGCGAACAACTCCTCGCACATCACAACATTTGATCTTCAATGAAGAAGGACAAATCAAAGAAGTAAGTAAATTCAATTACCTGGAAGCATCGTAGCATCAAATAAAGGGGTTGAAATGGATTGTTGAAGCCAACATCAGCAACGTCCGCACTGCTTTCCGGATGTTCTTAAAAATATAGCTGTCAAACAATTTATTTCTGTTTACAAAAATAAGACTTTTCAATTCAAATGTAAAATTAGTCCTCTTTTCCATGAATGTCTTGGAAAGTTGCACTCAACATCACCAGAAAACTTCAAGCACAAACCCTTTCCAATAGAACGTCCTGTCAGAAAAAAAAACAAATGAAAAATAAATGGATAAAAACTTCTTGCTCTTCATATTACATTTCTTCGAAGACATTCACAACCAGAGATTGTTTGAAGACGCCAAAAGCTTTGGCATAGCTCTGAACCGAAGCTCTGGGAAAGCACTTTTTTTTCTCTTTAGGTACTTGTCTTTGACACAATGGCATTTATGTTTTGACGTAGAATCCGAATTTGCATCGAAAAATCTCGATTTCGGTGAATTTACTATTGGAAGTGGTTTCAAAACCAATTACCGGTCCTCGCTCTCACACACTCGATATAGTCAACAAAATTTGTTTCAAATTTTAAGATAATGACTTCTTTCCCTCTTTAAAGCTGATGGGTGAATAGAATATATTTTAATACAATTTTTTTCACAAATATTTTCTGTATATTTTTCAATTAATTTTTGTAAATAAATGACACTAGGTTTGTTTCACCATTAAAATATTTCATATCATTATCGAAGACACGCCGGGTATTTACTACGCCATCAATTTACTACACCTTATAGAGTTTTTGATTTTATTATTTAAAACTATATTAAACCTAGAGCCTATACAATTTTGACAAAAAATTTATTTTTCATACATATACAATAATTCTAATAAAATAGTCAATTACGCTTACGTAGTAATTTTGGACATTGATTAGGTATACATATTATTTTTACTTAAAATTAAGATGAATAAATTGTCTTAAATTTTGTTTTGTTTAAATTTAAACACTGTGACTAAGGTGATTTCAATTATTGTGTAGTGGGTCATGTGTGTATATAATCGCAAGTTATTCAAATAAATTTATTTATTTTACATATTATTATGTACATAATAAGATATTTTATTTATATACATATACATATATATTGTATATAAACAACATAAATTTTAAGTACAGATAAGACAATAAAATATAAATTGGTAAATTTTGATAAAACTCTTATGTTCCACATATATATGTACATATGTGTACATACATATAAAAATATTTCTGATTATTTGAAATAATGAATTTTAATTTTATTTTTTATTAGATTAGTAAAGTGACAATAAGCGTTTTGATAAGATAGAAAATTTAAAAATTCATATTTTGTTATTTTAAATTTTTTCATTTTCATTGTTTTAATAGTTAGTTCAGTAGGTTGATGCAAGTTTTAATAAAAATTTGATCTTTGTATATACTTGAATTTTTTTTTACTTAGTTCAAGAGTTAAAAAAAAACATAAAGTCAATTTAATAGTGTAAAATAAATCCATTTAATGTGGAAAGTATTCAGAAGTAATGAGTCAACAGTAGTGAATTTACAGCTACTGAAATTTCATTGAACATCTTTTTGCTATCGTTATTTCACTCTATTTTTAATACTAAAAAATAGCTCATATCTTGTAAAGTAAATGATCAAAATATATACTTAGTGGTTTGGTTTGACTTGAAAATCCTTTAATGGGTGATACGTTGAAGTATTTTAGTTAAAAAATCGTTCAAAAACATATGGGGTCTATTTTTAAATTTAATCTGGGCTAGAGTGGGGTATTAGAGAATCGCATTAGCTATCCTAGTTTTATTTGTTACGGTATTTTTGTTTTCAATTACCTGTTGAGCGAATCAGTCTTAAAGTCTTTGAGTAATACTCCGCCTAAATATGTATTTTGAATAAAAACTGATATTTTTGTGAAAAAAGTTGCTTGATTATTATTTCGGAAAAATTCACTTAAAATTTTCCAATGCATTGTTCAACTTTGATGCCATATACAATTTTGATGTTAGACTTGTCGTTTCTCAGATAAAGTTATATTAATTTTGGGTAATATAAGAAAAATAATCAATTGCTTTTTGATGAGATCATCAACATATCATTATTTTTCACGTTGTCATGCGGGTTCGTCTCTTTTTATTTCGATATCTGGATAGTTAAAGCGAAATCGTTCTACCTTCTGATAATATGACCGTATCCTGATTTCTTTGACTTTTCTAGCTATATACCACGTACTTTAAACAAGCATTGGAAATAATTATTTTTTGAACTTATTTAATAATGTTACTTCACCTGCATTCCCCTTTCCATGACTTCCATCTGTTTTTAATCATTTTGTTCCTTTATGTTGAAAAGTGCTGGTCAAACAATTTTCTTGTTAATTTTGTCTTTTGATTTTACAGAAACATTCTTATCGCATAGTACTTTATTTATTTTTTCTGCTTTTGCGACCACTCTCTTATTCTGCTTTGATTATCTTCATCCATTTATATACACAAAATATTCAAAATTTGTACAAATAAGAGCTGGTTGATCACCTAACATAAATCTTATGATTTGTCTCTAACGAAAAATAAATTTTGTTCTGTTTTTGGTCGATGCTGTAAGACAGCTGCCCATCTTCTCGTGTTTTGTCTAAAATTTCTATATCGTCTACATCAAATTCAATAAAGCCCAATTTTATTAGTCTGCAGTTACATAAACTAATATTAAAACGCATATAAAAACGACTTTAGTATCGAAGTTGAATGCTAATCCGCTGTTGGGGAACGATGTATAGATATTCCAACAACGATATTTACTTTTATATATTATGATATTGTTACACCGATTTTTAGGATCTGTTTTATAATATTTTAATTCGATCAAATAGTTTAAGCTAGGTTTCAAACCTTTTCTTATCTTTTTGAATTAAGTACCAGAATATTTTGGTCAACTGTAATGTTAATTTTTTACTTTTTTACTATTTTTTTGTTATTACTGTTACTAGTTTTCTTAATACTAGATTTAAATTAATTTTTAATTTGTGTACGAAAATAATTGGAGACAAAATAAAAAAAAAAAAAAAAATTATTAACTTTTGTTTCTCTTATATTAATTTTTGAAGATTTATTTAATTGCTGTCAAATTAAATAGACGTACATTTTGTCAACTGCACGTAAGCTATAATTCTACCTTTTATTTGCTAATTAGATATTTGTTTTTTTTTTCAACAAAATATATAAATTAGGTAATAACTAAAATAACTTACAAAAAATATTTTTGATTTTCATCTTAAAAAATTTATGTAGGTAACTTGTTTTATTATTTTTTTTTTTTTAATTTAATTATAAAATTAATTGCGTCATATATTTAAAAAATATAATTTGGATTTAAAGCTTTTAATTGTTTTTGTAAGCTTTGTAAATTATTATTATTAGTTTTTTTGTAAATTAAAGATACTGGACACGACTAAAGAAATAATATTAATTAATGTCAATTTTATGGCAAAGAAATAAAACAAAATATAAATGTTCCTACTTTGTATTTTAGTCTCTGGTGAAATTGCGTTAATACGAACAAATTTATAGGTTATGAAAAGTTGTTCTTTGATGGTATCTAAAGGCTTTTGATATCTTTTTTATTTTGGAACCCCAAGTGGAACTTAAACCGAATCTAAGACTTTTGTTTTGATAGATTATATCGGATCGGATTATACACTGATAATCGGCATTGGTAGTGATTTTTTTTTTAAAACATTAAATTTTGTGTACATGAAACGTAAATATGTAGTATATGTTGATGTAGATTAGATTATAGTTTTATTAGGCCACTCAAAAATGTGTTGAATATTGATTGGTGTTTGATGATTACAGAAACATGTATAGGTACACTTCTGGTAAGTCCGTCAAATAGGTATTTATGTGAGTAAGTTACCAATATCATATAATCAGTCTTGTTCGGTGACAGAATCAATACTTTCACACTTTGTGGTTGATCATTTGATTTAGTTTGTTGTTCACGGTTCGATCTGACTTCATGCATGTACTTACCATTTAATTTTTACAACCCTCTACAATATTTATTTATTTATTTATTATTTAGTTCAAACAGTTTACAAAATATAATACAATTTAATTATATCACTTACCATTAGCTACTGCGGATCAGGACTTATGTTCGTAGGATTTTTGCAAACATATATTATACTTGCTTGCTTTCACTGATGCTAATGTGGCTTGGTAGCCAAAAAAAGATCAATTGAGCTTTCTGACTCGAAAATTAACTCTTCAATCATTATTGTTGTAGAATGTGTTGGATTGGGAAATGATATTTTTATTTATTTATTCTTACTCGAAAGAGCTAGCTTCGATAGAGTGTTTGTACAGATACATTCAATTCAATTCAGTGTAATCTATAATAATTCTTACAATATACTATACTAATAGTCTATATATATTGTAAGCATATACTGTACCCTGTATGCCAAATAGAAATTCAGTACAGATGATGTACTACTTACCTCGACTGATATACTTACATTCAGTTGATGGGCCATATTCGATTGCTTTCCTTTTTTCGTATAAACATTTTAGGTACCATTCTTTCGTGGCACTTGAGGTCAATTATTATGACAATATAGATTTATTTTAGCCTATTTATTTTCTATTTTTTATTGCAATTGCTGCGAAAACTTAGTAATAGCCGTCAAAAAAGCAAGTTTAAAAAATAAAATATATTATTTTAATGAATTAATTTACAAAAAATTTTACAAAACACATTTAATTATTATATGGATTAAATTCTTGAAATTTAAGATAATACTATTTATATTGTGTTTTTAATTATACATATTAATATTTTAATTTATATTTATCATGTATGTATGTATGTAAAATGTATGTAACTATCAATAATAAATAATGACCTTCATTTATTTAAAATTTATATTACCAGATTGTAGTAGATTCCATCATTATGTCATACAAATATTGAAGTATTTTCAATTAAAATAACCGCAAAACTTAAAGGCAAAAAAAAAATAAAAAAAAAATAAATAAAATTTTCAATTGAATTGAATCGCTTTTTATAAAGCTTTTCATTATTTTATTTTGAATGTTATATGTACCATACACGAAACGTTTTGTCTTACAATGACTTGTACTGCAATCTTTATAACGGCCGTTTGAAGAAAAATTGTATCGTGTATGTCGTTTTTGTATGAAGCGTTGAATTTATTTACATATATATTTGATAGTTTTCAAATGGGTCTAATTACTCGTACAGAGTGTATAATACAATATAATATGTAATATAATCAGTATAAACTAAAATTCAAAACACACAAAATAATAAAATTTAATGTAAACAGTGCAGGATAATAATACCAGCGAAAGCAATATTCAAAACAAAATCATTCAATTTTAAACATTAATAAAACAAAGATAAGATGTATCAATAAACTAAAAACCTACTATACTAAACATAAATACTTAAACATAATCAAATTAATAATTCATAATGTACTAAATTTTGGAAGGATAATTAACATTTATTTCTCTTTTGAAATTTTGTAAGCTACTAATTTCTCTCTTCTCACTAGGGATTGTATTGTACAACTTGTGAGCTCTATTATATAGAAAATTTAGTCCATTGAACCTAATATTGTGGAAAATATTATTTTGTTTTTATCTGCTGATCTTGTTGTACCCATGATATATGCATTGCTTTTTCTCACTAAGATCTTTTATTTTACATTTGTGACCATATAACTAAATTTGAATTTTATCACCAACATAAGTAGTAAGATGTTGTGACTATTATTTATATACTTATGTACTCTTGTGGCCAAATAGATTTGTATATAGCTTTATTTTGAATTATTTGCACTTATATATTTATTAACACTACTTCCACAAACTTGTATAGCATCTGAGATTATGCTATCTAACTTACCGTAATACACCAAATTTTTTTACTTGTTTTGATACTCGACTGCCAGTTAATTTTAATATTCTAGCAATTTTCTTTCCTTTACATATAAATGTATTTAATTTGTAAATTGAAAAAAGTACTGTACAAATATCTGAACCATTTCACAATCGATTTTCGTTATTATTCTTTTAAATAATGGTTATTTAAAAGGAGACGTGGCGAAATCAAATATTTTTCTAAATTTTTTTAATTTTCAATTAGAAATTTCAATTCAAAATTTCATCCCATGTATAAGTCATTTTAACATACAAAATTTGTAATTTATCAAATTGCCGGAACAACACACCTGATTTAAATATAATTTTTTTTTTTTTCAAATATATTATTATGTATATGAGGTTGTTGTTTAAGATAAATCAATAAAAAACAATTATATAGTACAATTGGTTTAATTGTCGAAAATAGTCGAATATTTTACTTTAAATTTTACTAAATATGCTTATTATACAGATAGGCGTATTTTGCCCACTACTTGTAGACTTCTTCAGTGTTTTGTATTCGACTCGACTAATTATAATATAGTGTTAATGACAAATTGAAATGATGGAAAACAATTCATAATGAAATATTGAGTATTGATCAAACTTCCTCGAATTTCGAAAGGCGGGCCAATAATAGTTTGTTCTTTAATTTGAGGAATCTGTTATCCACCATAACTACTAGATATTTGTGTTGATGAACCATTTCATTATTACAATTATTAAGTTTAATGTGAAGCATATATTATATTGCCTTCTAATGAGAATTATTTCTTCAGGCATGAATCGTTGAAATAAAAAAAAAAAAAAATATCTGAAGATCATTCATTATATTTGGTTTTGTTAATGTTTCGGGTAAGTTTGTGTTTATTTATTCATCATCATGTTTAGGCTTATTGAGTTTTGTAGAACATTACAAAATTATATGATACAGTTGTATAGCATTAGCATGCATTTCAGTTGTAGATGCAAGCCATACTACAGAAATCTTAAGCTAATTTTAAAGATAACATATTTGTAGACATACTAGTCGTACTATTAATTTTATACATACTATGCTGTCGGACAATTACATTTTGTAGTTCAGTGATTTAAACGTGAACGTAATACACGATATAATTTTTATTCAAACGACAAAAGTAGGACGAATTGCAATACAGATTTGTTATACGAAAAATTGTTCCATGTAGATGGTATTTAAAGTAAATCGTTTTATATATCAACAAAATCAGAATTTATTGCATATAAGATCATTCATCTGATTCATCTGGAAGATATGAATAAACATAATAAATATATATTTACTTTTTACAATTTCTACTATCTATTCAAAAATTTTAAATGAATTGCTATGTTGTACGACAATACGATTCGTGTATGGGATGTTTTAGAATAAAAAAATTTTACGACTAGAAATCTGTAAATTAAAATTAAGAAAAACCTTATTTCAGTGAATAAAATTTGAACTTAACAACCCCGCAAACAATTGACAATTCTATTATTGTATTGTGATGGATAACTTATAATTATTGTTTGTGTATTAATATCTTGTATGTATATTTTTTAGTTATAGTAGTGCTTAAAAATTTATCAAATATGTTCGAAGTAAGAAAATACTTTTTTTAATTCATAGTTACATTTATTTTTTTTGAATAATAGCTTTTCAATCTGTAAATGCTAAGCATAAACATTTTTTAACATTTACAATTAACACCTATAACATTCTACTTCAGTAATTTTGCATTAGTAAAAATTTAATAACTTTCCCTTTGAAATAGTTACAGAAGATAAATTATTAATTTTTTTGAATGAATATACATATGTATATGTTCTGCTGACAATCGATTGATAAAAGATTGAAAACTCGTAGAAAAATAAAATATCACTTCAAATGTGTTTGAAACTGGCAGGCAATTGAAATTGACAAATAGCTAATAACAGTATAACTAGCTAATCACAAACTTATCAAAATTTCAGCAAAACATGTAATATGTAAATTTGTATTCCTTTGTAATACTGAGTAGAAAACAAAATTACCCAGATCTATAGTTTCCCTTCTACCTTTCATTTTTTTTGTTTTCCAAAGGATTAACAATATCTGATTCGTTCGTTACTGTACAATATTCAACAGATGGATTCGAATATCGACTAGTAGTCAGCTTTCATTTCAATTAGTATACGCATTTTTAATTATTAAACTAAACCATCAATTGGTTCTACAGCTCAGGGTAAGTCTTAAATGTTGGTGGATAATATCCATACAGGTATGTATATACAAATCGAAGAATTGAATTATGTAATAGCTATATTTGAGATTGAAAAAAAATCGAATAACAAACTTATCGTCTTTTATGAAGTCAAATATAATTAAAATAAAAATTTATCTAATTTAATATAATATATGGAATTCATAATACAACCTATTATATATATATATAGATATATTAGTATGAGTTCAGAAATTAAACATCATACTTCAAATCAAATATTTGTCATCAAACAAACCAAATAGGCAAATTTTATTTACATAACGAGAAATTACAAATTCTTTTTATAGATTTTAAATATATAGGTTTTCGACAGCTTATATAAACAATAAATTGGTACTATTAATACATAGTCATATCTACAAATAAGCTCGACTCAAAATTGCTAAAATAATTATGGACAACTCTAAAGGAAATATTTTAATAAAAGAACAAACTTTAATGATGAGTTTATTTAACTTTGCAACATTTGTGTACTGCAATTTATAGTATTTATTTATTTATTTCAATCTACTGGGTAGTCCCTTACAGATTTTGCTTATAAAATATTAAAAACTAAAATAAAATAAAACTAGAAATAGAAAACAAAAATTCTAAATATTAAAATAATTTCAAATATAAAATAACATTAATAATAAGATGCATTAACAATTTCAAGTTATTAATTCAAGAAAGAAGTTAAAAAAAAGAAAAATTCAGACTTAAGTAGTATAAATAATAAATATTAATAGTAATAGCAATAGTAATCATAAAGGCAGTACATTCAAATGATAATAGAGAATAATTTTAATAAATTTGTAGAATAAAATTATAATTAATTAAAATTAGAAGAATTATTGTAATGTATCAAAAAATGTGATGATTTTTCTCCTAAAAACGAATCTATTGTAGTTAAAATCAATTACTGGAAAACTGTTATTAAATAAGCGCTGAGAGTTTGATATAGGTTCGGATAAACCATTATTCGTTCTATGACTTTGAAGATATAAAAATCTTTGGCTTCTGAAATCGCGCACTGGAGCATAGACATTTTAAAGGCGAAGAATAGATGGACATTTTATTCTGCCAGATAAGATATCACAGAAAAACATCACGGATGAGCATTTCGCCTAGCCTCAAGTGTAGAGAGCTTAATAAGTTGACATTTAGCTTTCGTCACAGAAATGTTAATCTCACTGCAAATGCATTAACTAGTACTATAGTTTTCGGAGTGCAGCTTTTCATTCCAAGTAAACTTAAGAGTGCTAAACCAACTCAAAAATATAATTGGTTCAATAACATATGCAAGCAAGCAGTCAAAAGCAAAAAGAAAGCTTTCTAGTCCTACAAGAACATACCGAGTGAAAGCAACCGGATAGCTTATAAACAGGCTAGTAAAAGATGTAAACGAGTATTAAAACTGCAAAAATTCCAATATGATAGTCGCCTAAGACAACAAATTATTCACTACCCAAAAGGTAGTAAAAATTTTTGGTCGTTTGCTAAAATAGTCAAACAAAACTTTTCATCATCAGCAACACCTCCGCTGATAGATAACAATGCTGTTATTTCAGATCCCGAACTCAAGGCAGACCTGCTTCCAAAAATTTTCGCAGGAAACTCTACATTACCAGCAACAACAGCAACTCCACCTGCCTTTGAACCAACTGAATGCTCACTTAAAAGAGTTTACTTCCGTCCTCGAGTTGTTGCAAAAGTTCTAAAGGATCTAAATTCCAACAAATCTACCGGGCCTGACAACATCCCTCCCTAGCCAGACCGCTGAGCAAACTTTTCCACAAATCATATGTTTCTGGTATTTACCCATCCTCATGGAAAATAGCTCATGTCCAGCCAATCCCAAAAAAGGGTGACCTTAGAAATCCCTCAAACTACCGGCCAATTGCTTTAACATCAGTAATATCAAAGGTCATGGAGACTATAATTAACTTCCAGTTAAAAACATATCTAGAAAGCAATCACCTTCTAAGCGATTGCCAATATGGTTTTAGGTCAAAAAGGTCAACTGGTGATCTTTTGACCTTTTTGACTGAAAAATGGCACCAATGCATAGAAAAATACGGTGAAGCTAAAGTTGTCGCTCTAGATATCTCCAAAGCTTTTGATCGCGTTTGGCACGCAGCATTACTAAAAAAAACTAGAAGCAATTGGTGTAGGAAACTTACTCAATACGTGGATTGAAAGTTTCCTTTCAAACCGTTCAATACAAATTGTTTTGGATGGTTTTATGTCCCAAAAATTCAATATCAATGCTGGTGTCCCTCAAGGCTCAGTTCTTTCTCCAACATTATTTATAATCTTTATAAATGATCTCCTATCCACGTCTTCAAATCATATACATAGCTTTGCTGATGATAGCACCCTTGATTCCTTGTATTTTTTTTAGAAAGCTGCTGAAGTGACCCAGACTTCGGTAAATAGAGAACGAAATAACATCTCTCCAGCTCTAAACAGCGATCTCCAAAAAATTCAAGCCTGGGGAAGTGTAAATAGGGTAAAATTTAACGCTTCAAAAACCCAGAGCTGCCTAATATCAACAAAGCAAAGGCCTTCATTACCAAACATCCTTTTCGATAATGTAAATATTGAAAACTCCGAAACCTTAAGAATTCTTGGAATGGAGATAAACAACAAACTTTCGTGGTAGGACCATATTTTTGCAATTGCAAAAGATGCCGCGAAATGTTTGGGATTCTTAAGCAGAAGTAAAAAAGATTTTACACACATCCAACCTTCTTCTAATATATAAGGCATACATTCGACCACGACTTGAGTATAACTCACATATTTGGGGCGGTGCATCCAACAGTACCCTCCAGTACTTAGATAAAGTACAAAAGCGAGCCATCAAAATTATTAATGATGGAGATGTTACACAACACCTAACATCGCTGAGTCACCGTCGAAATGTAGGAGCAGCCACTCTGTTTTATAAATATCTATTGGGTAATTGTTCTGACGAAATTAAAAGTATTATGCCAAAAATAAAACCATTCCAACGAAATACTCGCAGAGCAGCCCTTTCCCACAAATTTGTAGTCGAGCCTCTTCGAACCAGAACTGTGAAATACAAAAATTCTTTCGTTAACCGAACTTCTAAACTGTGGAACACTTTACCACCTCATGTGTTCCCCCAAAAATACAACTTGGAAGCTTTCAAAAAACGAGTGAATCAATTTCTGTTAAGTTGTCTGTAAATCTGTGTTACTATTTCTTTTCTATTTCTATTTCTCATCTATTCTCTTCTTATTTTCCGTTTATGTTATTTATTTATTTCCTTTATACTTTCTTTTATTCTATTACTATTACTAACTGGTTAAAATTCTGCGAAAGCAGCTAGGGTGTTTATTCCATTATTTTGGCCATTAAAAAAAAAAAAAAATCCAGTAATATAAGGTTGCCAGTTGAATTTACGTTGGCATAACCTAATCATATTCTTTTGAACAGACTCTATTCTCTTAATATGTTTATCATAATAAGGCATCCAGATCGGACAAGCATATTCGAGGTGAGGACGAACAAGTGTAGTATATAAATTTTTGAATGTATAAGAATCAGAAAATTGCTGTGAGTTACGCTTAATAAAACCTAACATGGAAAAAGATTTAGAAATAATTCGATCTATGTGACCATTAAAAGTTAATTTATTATCGAGAATGATACCCAGGTCTTTTGTTTCACGGACATGTTCAATAATAGAATCATTGATATTATAATAAAATTCAATTAGAGCTTGCTTCCTAGAAAATGACATGTAACTGCACTTATTCATAATTATGGTAAGGCCATTAATGTTACATGAAGAGTAGAATTTGTCAAGATCCTGCTGCAGGAGATGGCAATCTTCGTCCGACTTAATAACAGCAAAAAGTTTAGTATCGTCAGCAAATGATAAGATCAAAAACTTAATATCGAAGTCGATATCGTTCATAAACAATAAAAATAATAGTGGCCCGATATGAGTTCCTTGTGGAAAACCAGACGTAGCCTCGAAGATATATGATGTGTAATTTTGTATTTTAACTCAGAGTTTACGACCAATCAAATAAGATTGAACCCATAGAAGGAAGGTACCAGAAATAGCAAGAGCCTGAAGTTTAGAGAGTAGTAAAGAATGGTCTACTTTGTCAAAAGCTTTAGAAATATCCGTGAATATCGTATCTATTTGATAGCCTTTTTCAATTGCATTCAACTGCTAAATTAGTGGATGTAGATCTTCCATCCATAAAGTCATGCTGATTTGGAGATATGTGTTCTTTAACCAAGAAATACAATTTATCTGTGACAATAGCTTCGAAAAGTTTAGTAATAGAAAATAATTTAAGTATTATTCACAATCCTCTAATTTTCGTAATATTTATTGCATACCATTGCAATTTCTGGTCCTAAATTAATTATAGCGTTATAAACAGAAATGAAGACAAATATTTTAATTTATTTAAAAGTCAAAATAAGAAATTTTGCTCACACAGAGTAGATACGTAGTAAATTAGTTCATAATCATTAAGTGCGTAATCAATAAAAACAAGTATGTAGGTATATAGGTGTAAAATTAATTAGGAATTTAAAGGCTAATAAAGATTAAAAAAAATATTACAGTAAATTTTGTTTTATTTTTTTTTTAAATAGTCAAACAAACATATATATAGAATATAGATATATATATTAAATGGTCAAACAATATATGAATTGTTTTAATGAACAAAAATTAGATTAGAGAAAATTTTATACTTTTGAAATAGTTGAATTTTGAAAAAGAGGGGATAGTTAAAGGAAGGGATATAAAAGAAAAAATATTCGGCAGGGAGTTATGAAAATGTTTTTGCTGTTCACTTTGAATTTTTACATAACACAAAAAACGAACAAAATTTTTATATACATTTCTTTTATTCTGAATCCATGTATAGTGGAATACGATTCTAAATGTTCTGACTATGAAGGATTTTCCATAACCAGTGTTGAACCATCTTGGTATTTCCATGATGTAGATTTATAATCTCTCGAGTTCATTGGCAAAATTGTTTAAGCGGTGGAAGTAGTTATTGAATAGTTCTACCGATTATGTGCCTACTCCTAAAATATATCTATTAAATCGATTAAGTGTTCCAATAATACGATGAAGACTAAGTGGGTTAGGTGTTGATGAGATATTTACATACGCGTTAATTATATTAATTCAATAAAATATTTTATCTGCTGTACTAAAAGTAAATCTCTACTACGTACATAAAATTCAAACTATTTTGATGCAAGATTTCATAGAATTTTAAAAATATCTTAATGTTGATATTTCTATCATTAAAAATCATTCTATTATGAAATTGTCACTATCATGAATTGAAAAAAAAAACATAATTTAGAGGTGAAAAATTTGTTTTATTAAAATTTCAAATTAATTTCGTAACTAAATTAAACTTGTTCAAACAATAACAAACTAAGAATATAATACTTATTTACTTATACATAAATGGTTAAATGAATTTCAAGAATCTCTGATTTGATTGACTTAAGAAATCTTTATAGTAATCCTTTTCAACTTATTTATTTCATTTTAGTTTAAGTTCACCTTTGCAATGTTGCTCTGATAGTCCTGATGATCGTAATAAAATTATTTGCACACATATCAATTAATATAATGGTTTTATTTTACACTGAACTTGTTTAATATGAATAATAACAATAGTAACAAAAATAAAACAACTGGATTCATATGTTAAAAATCCCATAAAAAATTATGAAATAATATTACGAAATTGCATAATAAGAATATCCTGAAATCATTCATTTATCTACCACAACCTTATTATTATATGTACATTCTAATTCAATTGAATAGATTTCTCCTTACAATAATGAATTGGTTACTCAATGCCTAGGCTAGAGATAAATAATAAGGTGATGAAAAATTGTATGCCAATTAGACATCCCAATTAGATTTAAATTAAATATAGGCTGACATGGTGGTATGTATGTGAATTATGACAGCTGAAATATTTTTATTTTTTCCATTTTGTATTATATGAAATCTAATAAGTAAAATATGACAAATTTCTAATAAGCAATATTGGAATTCAAAAAAATGCACTTCCACTTATTTAACAAAACCATCATTAATAGATGGAACGAAAACCTGAAGTAAATAAGAATAAATTCACCCTAATTGTTCGGTTTTTTTTTTCTTTTTATTTTAATTAAAAATCAAAAGTCAAATCAGAAGTTCACCCCCCTCCTATATTAATAAATAAAGGTTTGTTTTAATTTAATATTTTTTTTATTTTAGAACAGAATACTATAAAAGTAGGTATTTACTAAAAATATTATTGATATAGTTATAATGGAAACTAATAACCCTGTATAATAAAGTAGATATTCTTTGGTTTTTTTCGGATGAAATATTTTTCACGCTATAATCTTATTAAAAAAGAAAATATTGAATTGAATTTCATCAGGACCCAATTTCGAAAATTGTAGTAGAAAATTGTCAATTTTTTTTTAATAAAAATATTTTTATATAAATTTAAGTAAAAATTTAAAAAAAACAGGTGGATAAATATTATTCTATATTGATTTACCCTTCCTAATTTATATTGAAGTAATTTTTGTAGTGTTAAATCTTTCTTAATATCAATTGCAACAGATTAATAAATCTAGATGGCAGCATATGCTTTTAAAATGATAAAATGTTTCATAAAATGGAATGTGCATATTGTACAAAGGAGATTATTCAATTGAGATTTCAAAAGAGTATCAATTATAGGTAACTGTTATTATTTATAAAGTTTGAAAACATTGTTTTTTGTCTTAGTAGTTAGTGTTTTAATTGATTATGAATTTATTTTAATCAATAATAAAAATAAAAAAAAATAATAAAAATTTAAGTAAACCATAGTTATAGAAAATTTTAACAACTCGAACGTTAGAAAGTATAAAACACCAAACCAAACCAAGTTAACATTTATTGTCTTAATTTTGTATTTCATTAGTCACAATTTTAGAGAATTATACAAGATGTCCTAGGAGCATCAACCATTACCATAAGTGCTTGATGAGGCCGAAATACTACAAAAACTTGTATACATGTAAATGACATCCATTATCAACCGTTTAATAGTTTTAAGGCCTATTAAATTCGAACAGATAAATAAAATTGACTTTTTTTTTTATTATTGCAATCATTTCAAAATGATTTTATTAAAAATTAAATTTGAAATATTTTTAAAATGAGATCTGTTAAATTTTTTACTTATAGCTTACATAAATATTTTAAATACATAATTTTTTGCATTTGATTTTCGATAATTTATTTTATAAATAATTTTTAACACAATTAAAAAAAAAAAAAAAACAATTAAGAAAAATTAGAAAAAAACAACAAAAAATGGAAATTCTTTAACAAAAATTATCCAATTTCAAACATTCCACTTAACCAGTTATTGTTGGTCCATATGGTTGAACAAAATCTCTTTGAAATGATGGATGTAAATGATGGGGAGGTGGTGGCGGTGGTGGATGATGATGTCCATTTAACATTGGTGTATATAAGTCTGGTGATCTTGTTTTATGTGTTTGTAATGGTGTTCCTGTTAATAATTCTGACATAAATCCAATATATGTTATGGCCAAACGTAATGTTTCAATTCGTGATAATCGTTTTTCATAAGCAAATGTTGGAACCTATTTTAATAAGTTTAAATTAAAAAAAAAATATATATATTATTTTCAATTTTTGCTAACACTGTTACTTAGTGTCTCCACTTGAGTTTAGCTAATAAGATAGTAGGTTAAACATATACATTGTCAGAAAATGTTTATATAAAATGTCACACTATTATCAGAATAACCGGTAGTAAAAAATATTATGCCAGTTTAGAACTGAAAGAAATTATATTTATTGCAAGTACCATGCTAGTAACTCTCATGTGTAGAACGTAGTTATACTAGAAAATTCATTGGTATTATTGTTTTCGGAAATAGTTAAAAAAATTAATGGTTTACTACGGGATGAGATGAAATATCGGCGAATATGGAAAATTATGTTTTCCTAAATGTCCAAATATTTTTTTGTGACAATTGATCATTCTAAGTTTTGTTGCATTTTAATTAGGTTATAAAAATATTGAATAAAATTAAAACGAAAACCATATATAACTTCATCGGGTGTGGGTCGATATGTTGAAAAGCAAAATGTTAAATTAAAAATGTTTAATGCAAAAAATGTCGAAAAAAAATGTTGAAAAATTTGCGAAGTTATTTTATTACTTGTTGCCGAGTTATGTTCTACAGCCTATTATTTTGGCACCTTTCACTTGGCAACTGAAGTGCCAAGACATTTAGCAAAATGGCAAAATAACAAAAAGACATTTAGCAAAATGACACTTAACATTTGCACATTTGGCAATTTTAATTTGTTATATTCTGGAAAAAAACTCTGATTTTTAATCCAACTCTGAAAACCCTTCCAAATCAGAATCTCAAATAGGTAACCTGATTTTGTAACCATCAACTATAAAATTCCTCCTAATTGAGAATCTTTCATATACTACATATATATATACAATTTCTGGGGAAAGGGAATATCCTTATTTTGAATAGGTTTCCCCTAACTCAGAATCTTGCATATACACTTGCACAAATAATCTGGAAAAATGGAATACACTGTAATATTTTGATTGGCTAATTTTTAATCTAACTCTTAAAATCCTTCTAATTATTTGTATTATATATAGATTTCAACAACAAAGCATTTATAAAGGTTGGGATTATCGCCCCAAACCCCGCTGAACACATTATTGAAATTCTTATATTTTTTAGGGACATATTTCGTAAATGATAAAAGTTAATTTATGGGATAAGTGTAACAGTAGCTATTTTAGAGTACCACTTTTAAAAAAAAAATATTTTTCAACATTGAAATTAGACATTTTTTTTCATAAACCTGTTTTTCAACATTTTTTCCTATTCGACTTTTTTTTTTAGACAAAAAGACTTGCTCCCATTTTCATCTTTCTAATCTAAATCATGTAATGTAAGTTTATTCACTGTACTGTACTGTTGTTATAACTATAGTTTAATTACGATAGTGTAAATAATTACCCCAAGGCAGATCAAACTGAAGGAAAACTAAGACCAGGCTTAATAATCACACTGAGCTATAGCATCAATAAATGATATATGCAAATAATTCTGTCATCCCAAATGAAAGTAAAAATATTGAAAGAATAAATGCCTGGTCAATTTATTGATTACTTTTTCCATTGGAGTTACATATTTATTTTATTTACAGTTAATTCTTCGTTTTAATGTAACAAAACCATTGCAAGCTAGTCAAAGATACTATATTAAAAAAAAAATCCCTAACAATTTTTATCTCACCAATGAATCGTAGTTTAGCATACAAAATATAACTATTTTTAATTAATTTATTTACCTTTCTTCTCAATTTATCGAACGCTTCATTTAAATTAAACATACGACGACGTTCACGTATATTTGCAGCTCGTCTTTGTGCCAATGATGCAACACGACGTCTTGTTTTTTTTGTTGGATTCGATGAATTTTTGCCATTGCCATGCATTCGTTGATTCACTAAATTAGTCATTGGTGCTCTTGGCCACATTGCTATACATATCATATATATATATTTATATAGAGGTTAAATCTTATTAAAATTTTATTTTTTGTATTATTTTTATTAAATTTAAAAAAAAAAAAAAAATTCCAATTTGAAAATATAAATTTATGGTGATTGTTTAGTTAGAATTTAAATTTTATTACGATAAAATAAAATAAAAGAAATCATTTGAAAATAACGGTAAATTATAATTTAATATCGTAAACTAATTAAAATCATAGAAAAAAAATGTATATGCCTAATTTTATGCAAGAATTTTTGAATAATTTAATTTAAATTTTTTATTTTTTATTTAAAGTGTAGACGATAGGATTGTTAGGTACGATAATATGTCCTTTTGATGATACACAATTTTATGAAGGATTTAGGTTGCACTTATTTAGTCCTATTTAGTTTGACGATTTAATTTGATTGGATGGAAATTTGAAGAAAATTTGATATGTAATCGAAGTTAGACACCAAACTTTAATTGAAGAAAAAAAACGAGTTTATTTTATTTTGATCAAATTTTTGCTTGGCGCAAAACTAAAATTTTCCAAGCCTTAATCTAGAGGATGAGATTATGAAAAAAGAAGAAGGTTCAACCTGATTCAACCACAGACAGTAAATATAAATATTTATAGTTAACTAATAAATATGAATTGGTAAATTGGTTTTTTTATTTTACTTATTACATTTTTGTATACATATTATGTAGACCCATTTCGAGCTGATAATTACGGGATAAAAATTTTGGATTCTTAACATACTTATATTTATTATCTTTGCTTTGTCAATATGTTTTGACCTAAATTTTTAATGTTGGTTTTGGATTTTTATAAGTTAAACACTTCAAATCGCCCGCTTTTATAAATGCTCGTAATAAAAAGGGTGTTTTGAGTTTAAATTGAAATGACATTAATTCGATTGCTTAGATCCGACTTCATGTCGTTTCCTTGTTTAACAGCAAATAAAAATAAAAAATAACTAAATAAAAATTAATTTATATAAATTTCTTAATTTCAAATGACTATATATCACTATAGTTGTATTAACAGAGCTATAATGTATCTATTTACTTTTAATGCTTTTAGTCTGTTGAATCGAAATAAAAATTGGATTGCTTTCAATTCGATTGTAAGTATCATTCACAATTTTGTGAACCGTTAAAAAATCTGGTAGATTCTAGATAAATATTAATTTTACTAAATTCACCCGTTTTTATGTTCTGATAGATTCCAAATGAATATTTTACTGAATTCACCGTTGCTTGCTATACTAGTTGGAATTAGTTAAAACAAATATTTAACAACAGCAATCAGTCAAACATTTAAACCCTATATAAGAGAAAATTTAATCAATTAAGACTTGGAAATGAAATCTGTAATATTACACATTATATTCGTATATCGTATATGTATATTGATAATTCAAAGTTTAATGGTTCGATATGAGATGTAAAATTTGATAATGTTGAATCTCTACTTATCTTAGATTGTTTTTTTTGTCATTGGGATAAAAAATAACAAAAAGACAAAAGATAATTTAGTAACATTTTAAATAATATACTATTTAAGAAGGATTAGTTGCTGACAATACTAGTAGTTTTCCATATTTAATGAGTTGATATTCCAGAAAAATGGATTAATAAATACTGGAATAACATTGTATAGCTCCGACATATAATTAAAAATTGCAATACCGTACTTAATGTACGAAAATATGTTTCTGCATAAGTTACACATAAATTTTTAAATTTGTTAATATTAAAAAACACCTTCGAACGGCAAAATTTTATTTTCTGAATACAACCTGTAAGGGCTATTCAGAATGGACGATTAAAATACCTGTAAGTTCAAAACATTTTAGCAACTTATTTTGAGATACTTGCAGATTGCTAAACTTTTAATATCCCATTAATACACTTGTACCGTTAGGACAATAAAGCAGAGTAGGTATACATTACAGATAGGATTTTACTTTTCGATTTATCTCATTTTTAAAGTTAAGTCCTATTTTCTAAGTTGCTATTTCCAACTAAAATAACTATCCAATATATAACTCCTAAAAACTTGATTCAACGTCTTTTCAAATTTCATTATTGGAAACTTCAAATTAATTATTTTATTTTTTTTTTTAATATAGATATATCGATATTCTTTAGTTTTAATTTTCAATATTAATTTGATCATAAATGAAACAAAAAAAAAAAAAATTATTTGGCACTTGTAAAAATAAAATTTACACCCACACATAAATACGTAATGAAAAAAAAAAAAAAAATTTACTTACATAAATCAGGGCAACCATAACCAGAAATTAAATCTGGATATGGTACAATAGGAGGTGGAGCATCTTGACTCCATATTGGTGCAAATGATGGAACTTCTGGTACATATCCTTGTTCAGGATGCTATAAAACAATATATTTATAATTTTATTAAATTAATTTCCATTATATTCTATTTCTTTATATACAACATTATATATTATATTATGTATTTTAATTTTTTTTTAATTATATTTATTTATATTTAGATATTGATTTAAAATAAAAATTTTCACGCACACACCACCACACATTCAAAAATAAATTTTCACAATTAATATAATTATTAGGAATTTAACAACAACATACACCAGTGTTACCGTTTTCCCAATTTTCAATAGGTGGAGGAAACATTGACATTATCTTTTGCAAAACCAATTTTAAATTAAATTAATTTTTTTCTTTTTTTTTGTATTAATTTAATTTTTTTTTTTCTTTTATTTAATTTATTTCACAAAAATTATAATTTTTAATTTTGTATTAATTTTATTTTTTATTCAAAAATTACTTTTTAAGTTGGTGGAAGACAAATGATTACTAAAGATTTTTTTGTCTAATTCAATTTTGAATTCAAATTAAATGGATTCTCTGCACTTGTTACCTATATTGTGTAATTTAAGGATATACGATGGTATATACATACATACGTGGATAAATACAATATAATTAAAGGACATATTGTCAAGGAATAATATATTTTTTTCTTATGTTATTTTTGTTGTTGTTCTTTAATAAATACCATATTCCTTGATTTTGATTGGTTCAATCTGATGCTAAACTGACTGCCTTGTGTGTGGTTTTTATCTGTTTTTTTGTTTTTGTTTATTTTTCTTTTAACTTTTTCCTAAATTATATTGTTGTTATTGTTTTTACATTGTTTTGGAAAATATATTGGAAAACTGGAAAATTTTCACAATATGGTGGATAAGTTTTCTATTCAGAATAAATTTTAATTTTTGTTTTTCTCACACATACACATACAAAAATATTAGTATGAACGTTGAGGAGTTTATGTGTATATGAAATAAAAAATATATTTGTAGTTTAAGGATATAAATATATATAGAAGTAGTAAAAGGATATATATAAGATGCTAGAAAAACGATATATATAGGTATTGAATTATATAGGTATATAATATTAGTCTTAAATAAAGTTATACTGATGAAAATTTATTAAAATAATGTTTTTGAATTTTAATAACTATAACCGTTTTTACTATCGCAGGTTGGTGTTCAACAATAAACAATAATTTCGTATAGCTTGTCATTGCATGTAGGGTTTTGAATGATTAAGATGGGAAAAAACATAAACGACACACACGCTTATTCAACTGAGATCTAGTCTATTAAGCTTAATTATGCCCAAAATCCGACAACAGTCCCTGTTGTTTATTCTTCGCTTGGAAGGATTTACTTCAGAACAAGAGCTGTAGTAAAAATCTTGAAGAATCTTGATATAAAAAAATCTACCGGTCCCGATTCTATATCTGCGATTGTGCTGCGACACATTGCCTTCGTCATTTCTAAACCTCTGCGCAACTTATTTTATTTGTCCTTTTCTTCAGGAACTTACCCGTCCTGTTGGAAAGTTGCCCAAGTTTATCCTACTCCTAAAAAAGGTGACAAAAGCAATCCTTCGAACTATAGGCCCATAACTATTACTTCCATTATTTCCAAAACGATGTAAATCTTAATCAATCAAAAGTTGAAGAAATATCTTGATAGTAGAGGTATAATTCATGATAGTCAATACGGCTTTCGAGGTCAGCGTTCCACCGGTGATCTCATGACATGCCTCTGCGAAAAGCTTAACACCAGTCTTCATCAATCTGGTGAAGGTGCTGTTGTAGCTCTGGATATATCTAAGGCTTTTGATCGAGTCTGGCATTCTGCTCTTATAGCAAAATGCAATGCTGTAGGCCTCGGCCCAAACTTTTCTAAATGGATTGAAAGCTTTCTCTTAAATCGATCTATCACAATTTCAGTTGACGGTAGTTTTTCCGACCAACTTCAAATCAATGCTGGTGTTCCACAAGGCTCCGTCCTTTCATCCACCCTATTTCTCATTTTCATTAATGACCTTCTCAAATTAACTTTCAATCCAGTCCATAGTTTTGCTGATGACAGCACTCTAGAGTAGCATCATATGATTTTCTTAAAACAAATAATGCTACAGCTTCAAGAGTCAACTCCAAAAGAACAATGATTGGAGTGCACCAGCTCAATCACGACCTAGCCAAAATTGTCGACTGGAGTAGAGCAAACAAAGTCGAGTTTAACACTTCAAAAACTCAAAGCTGTCTTGTTAGTAACAAGTTAACAACATTCGAACCAATTCTCTGGCTTCAAAATGAAGTTATTCAGCGACTCAAAGACTTGAACGTTCTCGGGATGTGAGTGAATCAAAATATGCACTGGAATGAGCATATTTTCGATATTGCGAAAAGCATTGCCAAATGTTTGGGCTTTTTAAGTCGCTGCAGAGCTTATTTTTCATCTCGAGGCCTCTTAAAAATCTATAAAGCATATATACGACCCAAGCTAGAGTATAACTCACATTTATGGGCAGGTGCTTCAAAAACTGCTTTAAATTTTTTGGACAAAGTTCAAAACCGCGCCATTCGTCTTATAGGTGACATAAATGTGACCTCATCCCTTATACCACTTGATCATCGTCGTATTGTTGGAGCACTTTCACTGTTTTATAGATATCTGCTTGGTGTTGACACTTGTTCCGAGGAACTAAAGTCACTTCTTCCTCCTCTCAAGCAATTCCGTCGCTTAACACGAGAGGCATCAAATGCCCACCCTTTCACAGTGGAAATTCCGAGATGGTTTAAGTCCGGTTATGGAAATTCTTTTATAGTAAGAACATCCCGATTGTGGAATCGCGTCCCAATCGAAGCCTTCCCAATGAGAGAAGGATTTTTTATTTATGATTTACAGAGACTTAAGACGAATATTAACAACACTGTTCGCTCTTTCCCACAAAACTTTTCTTCTTCCTTTTTCTTTCCTTTCCTTTTTCAAATGGTCAACGGTACGCAAGTACTAAAAGGTTCACAACCTAAGTTTTGGCTATAATATAAAAAAAAAAATATTAGTATAATTTTGTTCTAACTTTCTGTACGCGTCTAGACGTTTTTATAAGTGATCACACAGATGTTTATCCCATTTTTGGATATTTTATCTTGGACATAATTCTCTTCTATATATTGTATTTAATTTAATTACAAATTATTTGTTTTATTATTTTTAACTGCTTAAAACTTTTATTTACTACTATATATACTTACTAAGTTAGACCGATCTAAGCGCTGAGTAGCTCTTACGTTTACATGTTATGCCGCAGCCTGATTCTATAGGGCTTTCCATATTTTGTTATTTGGTTAGCAACAAACTATTCTTTAAAATCTCTATGCATATCATTGTTTCGAATTTACTAAATGCCATTTACTATAAGCATTATAGTCATTTATTCTCTGTATTATATTTACATTATTTCATTTCTCTGTTTTGAGCTGCAATGAATAAAATTAAAATTTCGATTTTAAGAAACATAAATATTCAAAAAGGTTTTTTTGTCGCCATTTTTCTTTTAAATAATAAATTAAATAATAATTCAAATAGTTAGCTAGCCTAAATAATAATTAAGAATAGTCATAGGTGTACATACAATAGCATAAGCAAAAAATGTAAAATTGTTAAAAAAATTATAAATATGTATCATGGCAATAAATAAATAAATATAAAATTTCGATTATAATTAATATTAGCAACAGGTAAATCGTATTGACAATAATAAATTTCAATATTGATTATTGACTTATTTCAATATGATTGATATCCTTGTCCAGAAGGTGAATTATGAAATTTCTTGGCAATCGACTGACATTAATACAAAACATGATACTGTGTTGTATCATGTCTTTTACTTCCCTACAACTTTTCACAGTCTACATAATATGTTGGTTCGGAATTTCCCTATATATTTCCATACTTCCATACTTCCATATATTTCTTTTTGCTGATTTTACAGTCTTTCTTTCAGTAGAAATTAATTAAAAAGTCATACATATCTATCATATTATTGCATCTAATATAAATTTTTGAATATAATAGTGATTAGATATAGACGGTAGGATTCTGGCCCATTGTTGTCGCAGTAACAATGGTTGTATGAATACGATTATGTACCTGAGTCCTTAATGATTACATTCAGCCAAATTTAATGATTATATTCAGTTTATTCTTCAGTGGTATGCTGGGCAGCTCCCACAGTTCTTAAATGGCAAAGTTTGGGGACCCTAAAAACCACAGAGGAAATCGATCGATAAATCTTCATTTATTTGACATATTCTGCACAATTTTTTTCGGTTGGTCTTATATAGTGATCAGTTACTTATATTTACTATGCTACCAATCTGCTTCCCACTGAAACTTACAATAACTTCAATATGAACGATATCCCGAATACTAATTTTTGTTATATTTTTTCGAATAATACTTTCTATAATTCTTAGAGAGGAAACTCGGTTGAGTCGAATTTGATATGTTTTATATTTGATATGTTAAATATTTAAATCACTTGTATTGGACTTGAACGACGTTTTTACGTTTAATCAAGTATATTCAATTGTATTAAGCATTGGATTATATTAAACAAATTTTAATAATTGTTTATAAATTTTAGAAATGATTTAATTAATGGATAAAGCAAAAAAAAAAAAAGAGTTCTGAAAACAGACACACAATTAGTAAAACAAACAAACACAAAAGAAAGAAAACAGCTACCCTTAATTGAAATATTAAGCCTGATGATATTGAAATATTTTTTTCCTACTTTCAAATTGCTTATTCTTAATTTTGAAATAATATGTATATTTGATATTACAAATGTACACAGACACAGACACAGATATAAAGCTATAAAAATAATAAATGTAAATTTAATTAATTTTTTTAATCAAAATCAACAACATTTTAGTCATCATTAATTCTTTTTATCATTATTATAAGTATTTATAAATGTATCCAAAAATCGTTGTCCTTCTGTGAAAACTTAGCATATTTGCAAAAACGAGTTGAATATGGTGGGAAAATATGGGTAGCACAAAACTTATATATGACAACTCCAATTATTCCAAGTTTATTTATTAGTTTAGAAGTTATTGATTATGATATTTTTTTGTTGACAACCTTTAGGTTATTATAGTACAATCTTATTACATCTTTGAATAAATTATAACTAGATTGAAAATGTGATTAAAAGCAACACCTTTGTGGTTTTACAAATATCAATATTTCTGCTCTCTTATATTTTTATTTTATCCCACTAGATCGCAGGATTTTAGTCTTTTCAGTCTTCTTATGTCATCTGAACTGTTTAAGAGGTCGACCGCCTTCACATTACTATGATGAATTAATATGTTTTCGTGTTTGATAGTATAATTCAGTATTGGTTTTTGTTTTCAGATCTGTGTTATCAGAATGACAGTAATGGTTTTTGTTGAGATATCTATATTTGAATCACAGCGGAATGTCTTCGTGATGATTCTAAGCAACTTGTTCAGACAGCGCTGTATATTAGCAAGTTAAACTTCATATAGTACAGCCCCAAAACTGGCTGTCATAGTTCTAAATGAACATAATTATACTGTTCTATATTTCGAGTTTTGAGTATAGACCTGGTTTAAACTGTCTTCCTGCTAATCAATACACATTTCTGGTTTTAACGTGATGCTTCCAGTCAAAAAGAGACAAATCAAAATGTACTCCAATTGCTTTTAAGATGTCTATGTTATTTATACATATATGCTAAGTGGTGATTTACATGCACTAAGGCGTATAAGTAATGTAAACAGATTTTTCCTCGTACAGCTTAATTTTCCAATCCTGTGTTCATCTACTTTTTGGAGTTGTTCTATTGCTTTAGTCTATCATATACACTTGTGGCCATTAGAACTTTTGATTACTAAAAATTCCTTTAGTTCATCTCTACACAATTTTTTAATAATGAAAACTTGCTAATGTGATATTAAACTTTTTTTTGCAAAATGTATTTACCATCTTCATTTAATCATTTCAAATGTCATCTTTAAATCTTTAATTTCCTTAAAATTATATACTTCTCACACTTATTATCACAGCAAGAGATTTGTAGAAGAAATTATTTTAATAGATTAAAATTTTAAAATTTAAATCAAAACAAAATCTCTTTATGAGGTCAACCAAAAATGACAATATGTTCTAAAAGCAACAGCAACACACATACACATCCACCCGCAAAATTCTTTCAAACAATTGTTTTTGTTTTTTTTTTTTAATTTAATTCATGTCACACTTAAAAATTAACAAAATATTTAAAATTTCGTAATTGAATCAAAATATAAGTTTGTACTTGAATAAATTTTTTTTTACTAAATTGAGAGTTTAAAATTTGTTTATAATGATTATCCTTTATGACAACAAACATCCTGTAAGAATTTTTCCTATTGAAAAACCGTTCAAATCTGTATTTGAATTGAATTTAAAGAATATTAAGAAAGGGGTTTATTTACGTCAATTGGGTATATTTTACTAACACGATCCTAATTGATCTTTTTTTTTTGCTACAAAATTCAAAAACAAGAGGGGGTGAAATTATATTATGGTGATTTAATATAGAGTTTCTATATATATATATAGTATATATATAACACTGTGATAACAAGATTTATTTGTAAGAGGGTGAAATTTAATAAAGAATTATTAAAAGTCATATTTGCTTTTTTTTTTGTTCTTATTTACAATTATAAAAATGACATATTTTGAACAAGAAAACAAAACAAAAAAAAAATATTAATTTTGAAATTAATAATAGTTATTTTACGGTAAATAATTTAATAATAGAAATAATACAGTAAGGATTTAAAAATATAACTTGTTATTATTTAATCTTATTGGATGAGAACTACACCAGAAGTTATAATAAAGGATATTTTTTTTTTAAAATTAATTTTAAAAAAATTGTAGACTTTATAATGATTCTAAAACCTGAAGAGGATGATGATGAAATGCTATAAAGGATTGTTATCTTAAGATTTTTTAAGACCAGGAGCTGCTACGAGATATGATAGTATTTCAAAAAAATTAATAAAAAAAATGCAATAGTCAATTGATACCAACCCTGGTAAAATTAATAAATACTTCTATGGAAAATTCAGTTTTTTCAACTTCACTTAAAGTTGCTAATGTTATTCCAATACATAAAGGAGGTGATACAACAGATTTATCTAATTATAGACCTATATCTGTACTAAACTCCTTTTCAAAAATCTTTGAAAAAGTTGTGAAAAATAGACTTATAGATTTTATCAGAAACAATGATGTCTTAAATAAAGAACAATATATGGTTTTGAAGAAAGATCAAATACGACAGCTGCCTGTCTAGCGCTCACTGATTTTATCTCTAAAAGCATAAATAAAAAACAATATATTGGATTATTATTTATCGACCTACAACAGGCATTTGACTGTGTTGATCATGATGTACTTCTGTTTAAATTATCGTTTTTAAAGTTCAATGAAAATCAACTAAAATTTTTTAAATCTTACCTTACCAATAGAAAACAACAGGTTCATTGCAACAATGTGGATTCTAGGTTAGAAACTATAAAACAAGGGGTACCACAGGGGTCCATTTTGGGGCCTGATATATTTAAAATTTATATCAATGACATCACCATGCTATACCTTAATGGAATCATCCAACTTTATGCGGGTTATGCTGTTATTAAGTACTCTTGCAATACCGAGGAAGATCTAAAAAACTCGATCGTAAATTACTTAAATTTAATTGATGAATGGTTACAAAAAAATAGGATAAGATTAAATGTTAGGAAAACAAAAATATTGCTTTTATTTCGTAAATATAACACACAAAAATGAAATCATAGAAATAGTAAAAACTTTCAATTACCTAGGATTAATTATTGACAATAGAATGAAATGGCGACAACATATTGATTATATAATTAAGAAAATCACTCCTTACATTTTTATTTTAAGAAGGCTGAGGAAATATATTAATACCAATACCCTTTATACAATATACTCTTCATACATATCCTCTAATATTATACACCTAAATCCCATTTGGAGTAACGCTCCACAAACATACCTCAAACAGTTGAATCTCATACATAAAAAAGTTATTAAAATTATTAATTTCTTTCCACCAAGATATCCTAGGGAATTATTATATAGTGAACGATACATAAATTTGAATAACATATGTAAGCTTGAAATGTACTATCTTGCATACAAATTTTTAAACAATATGATTAAACACACATTTTTACTCAATCGGAATATAGACATACATATAGCCATAACACTAGGAATCGCTCAAATTTTTATCTTTCATTGTTTAGATCAGATATACAAAAAGCAAACTGCGTATACAACAGTTTGAGCATTTTTAACACTCTACCGAACGACCTAAAAAATATAAATTCATACAGTTTATTCAAAGGGAAAATCGAAAACTTACTTGCGGTACAAAAATAAAAAATAATGAATAAAAATTAAAGAAGAAATATTGTAAAAAAAGTGCGAAAGGAAAGGAAAAAACTAAAAACTAATCAGAACACAAACTTTAAAACTTTAAAACTTAATTCAAATAAACTAAATAATGTAATAAGGAAAGAATGTTGGAATGCTAGTAGTTATTAAATTTAGTATTAATAAATTTAATATTATTGAATATTTAGGAAAATCTACTTTTTATTATTTTAAATTAAAACTTAATTTTTTTATTTTTTTTTAGTTTTTGTTGATAACTCTTAAAATGTAACTAACTATATACGACCATATTTTTGGACCAGACCAGTTTAGGCTAAGGTCTGAATCTTTCTATATATTAATTTTTTCTCCAATAATGAATAATTCAATGGATAAAATTTAATATCAATAATAGTTAGAAGGTATAGTATAGTATTCTCAAAATGACTGCCTTGTCAATTTAGGTTACGGTTGCCAATAGGTTCACATATAGTTTTTTTAGGTAATTTGTATTTTTGATTCCCGTTAAACGATTTATTTTGAAATTAGACTAAATTTTGTAGGCTCAGGACGAAGTTGGACCCAGCTATGAAAAACGATACCAGGGTACTCCCTGAAATTTAGAGCGGATCGTAACTATGAGATACACTCACTCACAAAAACTCACCATCTCAGTGAAAGAACTAGTAAAGATGGTAGAAATTTCTCCATAAATGCATTATTTGTTATATGATAATATTATAATATTACTAGGGGCCCATCTTGAGTAATTATATTTCAAGTTGAAGTCAAATTTAAAGTTTTTAAAAAAACAGTAATTTACGTAATGACATAGACTTCGCACGATATAGCAGAAACCACTAGTGTTTAATAAAAAGTTTTGTGGTTAGTAAGTTTTATTTAAGACACATATAACTGCACGTCCCTCATATAGTGCTCCGTTTCCGATATATTCCCTATAGTAAGTGACATTTAGTGGATAAATTACTAAAAATAAAAAAATTTGTCATGTATATATATATATACCTACATAATACATAATTTTAATAAAAAATATATTATTACTACAAATAGCCAAAATTTCAAGTGTTTTTTTGTTTTTTTTTGGCATATGTACATAGATTCATTTGCAAGTACATATATAAATTATAATAACTGATTTGTTTGCTTTTGTTTATTATTTTAATAAGATCTCAAATATGCATAATGTATTTGCTGAATAATAAAATCATATGAGTAAAAAAATGTCAACTGTGTGCGCATTTTTGTTTTATATACAACTTATATATTATATTAGAAGTTCATTAAGGAGTAGGAGAATCGAAATAAAATGAAAAGGTGTCTACTGCGCAAGTCCCTAAATCGATAAGCCTAATCTACAGGCTTGTCAATTATAACTATAGATATATACACACAGTGACAAGTGCGAAGGACAACCATAGATGTGCCGCGAATGTTTCAATACTTGTCATTAAATTTATATTTAATTTATTTCATTCTTATTTTATTCTAATTTTGATATTGTTTTTTTTTTATTAATATTATTATTATTATTGTTATTTTTTTTGTTATTGTTTTTTTATTTTAATTTTTGAATTGTACTGTTTTTTTGTGTTTTGTTTATAATTTTTCATTTACCTTAAAAAAATGTTAATACAATTTCCAATTTAGTCAAACCAAGTACAGGTAACACATCGCTGGGAGGTTAACAATTAAATTCCTATTTAATTTATACGTCAGTGATATCTGATTTTGATAGCCAAAGTATAGCAAGTGAATGATTGATGGCTTTTGATAGCCAAAATCTGATCAGAAACGTCAATGGCTATTAAATATGTTAGCAGTCAATATATTAACTATAAATAATTCATCTACCTTGTACTATAAACATAACTAATGTCAGTGGCTCATTTATTTCTTTTTTTCTTTTGTATTCTTTCATTTATATGCTCCGGGATATTTTTAGAATTTTCCTTAAGATTTAATTCTGCAGGGTATTTTTAATTCTACTTACTTCATGCTAACCGATGCTATTTTTTGTTCCCCTAAAAAAAATGACGATGGTGAATACCAAATAAAATCAAAAGAGAAGCTAAAAGCATTAGTTGATGGACATGATATTTTAGTATTTATTAAGGTATACAGACTAAGATGGGCAGGATATGTAATGAGAATGAATGATTAAAGGATGTAACAAAGAATATTAGATGCAGTACCGTACAACAATAGAGCAAAGGTTGGTGGACCAAGATCAAGATGGCAGAACAAAATTGAGAACACCTGTCGAAAGATTGGAGCTAACGGATGGAGGACAAAAGTTTTTAAATTTTATTATGGCTGTCTTTTACGCAATTTTGCACCTCGACTTGCACCTATACACCTGTATATAAAATTTACTTAATACAATAATTGAATCTCAGAAATAATGGGTAGTGAAGAATTTGCACATCAGATTATGTATTATAGTAGTAGGAAGTTGATTTTAAGTTTTTTAAAGAAAATTTTCTTCTCTCTGGGCATGTCATTAACAAAATTTATCGGATATAAGGTGAATAAAATGCTCATGTAATTATTTATCATGCATCATTGCATTCCTAAAAAGTGATTGTTTGGTACGCATTGTGATCAAGCGGTATTTTTTTTTAATATATATATAATGAAAGTAAGTATAACATTGATGATGAACAATATAAGTTCAATATTATTTTTAGGATGAAATCGAAGATACTCATGTCTCCATGTGATTCCAACAAAATGGTGAAATATTTACTGTTCAACTTTTTATATACATTATATAAATTTTCGCTTAAATATTTTTTTTTTTTACTAATTTACCGATATGGCATGAATCCATGATCCATTATCATGGGAAATCTTAGAACAGAGATTTTTGATGGACCAGAAAATTAAAAACATTCAATTTTGATGAATTAATATTGAATTGTGATGATATTTTTTTCTTTTTTTAATATACCTATAAAAATTCATCTTGTATTTATGATTTGTCAGTGTGGAATCTATAATTTAGAAGAAGAATTCAATATACCATAGATAATATCTGATATACTCGATCAAATACTATTAATAAAACTTCATCAGAACGGCTTAAAAATTTAAAAAATTAAAGATTATCAAGAGTTTTTGATATAAAAATTTTCCGATAACAAAATATAAATGCATATACAGAAATTAAAAGTTTAAATGACAAACAAATAAAGATTAACAAACTTTCCAATTAATTTGTATGAGAGAAGTTGAAAAACCGGAATTAAAATAACAAAACTATATTTAAAAAGACATTTTTAAATTATACGAGTTGTAGCATAACAACAAAATTTAATATGTTAAAAAAATTTTACGGAAATTTGGGAAAGAAGAAGGTGCATTTGAACTGAGAACAATTTCTTGATTTTACTCATATAATTTCCGTATTTCTTAGTTCAAAATAAGTTTACAAATTTAAATTTCTGACTCTGACTAGATAGGTAACATTCTAAAGATTGTTTTTGTATTCATATCAATTCTATCTATAATAAATAATAATTTATTATTTTATTTTATTTTTATGTTATTATTTGTATAAACAATTTAAGTCGATAAAAACTTGAAATTTAGGTTGAAATGTTTACAGTTAAGATGACAATTATAGGATAATTAAATATTTAAGTTTAACAATATTGAATATGTATAGTAATTGAATAACGTGTTCACTTTGGATTAGTAAATTGATTAAAAACGAAATTGATCGTGAGAAAAATAATGGTCTTGTTGTGTTGAAGGAGATATGATATATTCAGTGTCGTGACAGCAAAATGTTTACATCATGTAAAAATAACTAAGCCTAATTTTTTCTAGGTAAATTTAAATTTAGATTTATTTATTAGATTATTAAATTTTTGATTTAAAGTTTAAGTAAATAAAGTATAATATTGTACAAAGTCACTATAATAAATTCAAGATTTTGGAACGAAAAAGATTTAAACAGCTTCTCCATATTTATGTGGAAGGATTATGGTGGTTTGATTTAGTTCTTTCAAAATGTCTTTATTAACTAACTCTCTGAATATAGTTATATCTTATTAAATCTTATTGTAATTTCGAAAATACAGTTACATTGACATAAATCTAAAATAGGGTTGGCCCCTATATACATATTTAATTTAATGAATTTAATGTGACGCTATACAGGATGTTTCTTATAAATAAATAAATAAGTTAAAGCAGGTAAATTTTTTTTTTGTTGTCGTTAAATGACAATTTTCGATAACAATATATATGGTAGCTAACCATGATAGCGAATGATTTAAACCCACTAAAACTACTTCCGTTTATCTATTATCATAACGACAATATATCGCCGGTTTAAAGGTAAAACTCATTAAGTACACATTTTTCGAAAACTGAGTTAACCATACCACAGAACATATTTTTTCATGCTCTATCAATTGGAAAAACAATTAATAGTGTTTTTCGTTTCTACAGCATTCTACAGAGAAATAAAATTCAGTAACTACAAAAAAATATTATTTTGACAATAGTAGAACTCATTAAAGTCACTTAATGAATTTTTCCACTATAAAATATGTTTTTTTTGTACTTAATGATTTTTTTTAAATACTATAATCAACAAGTCTGGACAGGAAAATAGTGCCTGGAATCTTACAAATTTCAAATTTATTTAAAAGCTAAAAGCCATACATAAAGGCACCAACTTTTCCTTAGGTAGTTATTATATTGCACCACTTAATGAAAAAGAACTGTTATGTAAAAGAACTAAATGTTACTAGTGAACATAAGGTGACACTTGTAAAAAATCAGATTGAACCTCGAATGCTTCCTCATTATTTAAGAAAATACAGCAGCACGCAACATTTAGATACAAAATTAAGTATACTTAAGATGTATTCGCTTTACTTGGATTTTTGTAAGGAGAAACATGTTGCACCTGTACGATCCCATATTTATAGAAACATGTTTTGTACAGAATATAATTTTTCTTTTTTTCATGCGTTTATCGATGTCGATGTCAGACACATGTGGAGGCCAAAACCGAAGCCAATATGTAGCAACAGCTCTTTTACACTGTGTTAAAAATCATCCAACAGTTAATGTAATAGAGCATAAAGTTTTGGAATCTGGTTATTCTTACATGGAATGCGATTCTATACATAAATAAATCGATTTTCTTTATGAATGACTGGAAAGTAATTTTTAAAAAAGCAAGATAAAAAAATAAGACAAATAAAGATCCAGGTGTACTGTACTGTTTTTTTTTTTATTTTCAAACACTGGCAAACAAACTGTTAAAAAATAAAAACAAGGATGAAGAAGGAAATCAAGTTGAATGGCTAAAAATAAAATAATTGAAATATGACAAAATTAACCCAAACTTTATTTTCTATAAAAGTATAATCACAAAGTAAACTTTAAAAAAATATTATTGAAAGCTAGAGGAAAACCCCGTAAGCAACCGATACATTAACAAATGCATATCATAGTCAATTGCCTATCAATGCAAAAAAAAAGAAAGATCTCATCAAACTATGTGATATTCTTGAAGAATTTGACGCTTGGTGTAGAGATCTACCATCTAGCTCTTTTGAAGACAAAGAAATTTTACCAAAACCAGCAGTTAATGAAACTGATTTGGAAGAAGATTTCAACGAATAAATTCATTATATTTCTTGTTTTACTTTAATATTTAATGAATTTTTGTTATATTTTATGTTAATTATTTTCATTTTGATATTTGAAATGTATTTTTGTTATTTTTGCTATTTAAAAATATAAATATTATAATAATTGAAATTTTTAATTTTGTTATTATGTATGAAAATTTCCAATTTACTATTAAACCTCAATTTTGGCCATTTCCGAAATTTCCCTGATTTACAAAGCTTTTTTTCAGAAAATCACTGTTTTCTCCTTAAAAAAAAAATGCGACTTAATGAGTTTTACCTTTAAACCGACGATATGCCAGATTGATTAATGAAATTGATCGATATTTCATCTATCCAACGATCGATTTGGTAAGCCCCCTTATGTCTTATATCTTCCGATCTGAATATTCTGAATTCGAAAAATCTCTTGGCTGAAGGATTTTCATTCATCCGTTCTTTTGTGTCGGTTATTCTCTTGTTTTTATAACTTGTTTTTATGACTACGTCCATCTCATTAATCATTATGCAGACCATAAGGTTCGGCATTATATAAAGGTATATCTTCTGCGGAGTACTTTATTTTGGTAAATTTGGAAAGTTTTCATGCACATTTTCTTATTACAACCCTATTACTGGATGCTACGTTCACACCGATTTAAGAACATGATAGAATATTAGAATTTTATTTTGTGCTTATATAAAGCTGGATTGTCAGAAAATTCTGATAGCACAAGTAACCAGCAGTACAAATTTTAGTTATAATACATTTTATGAATAGAAATATAATTTTTTTATATTAATTTATTTTTATTTTTAATTAACTAAAAAAATATTTATTTATTAATATTAATTAACCATAATTCAAATTATGACTAATTATAAGCGTTGGCTGCACAGGCTTTTGGCTTAACTAAAAAAATTATTTTTTTTTATCTATATTTACATTTGTTACAATTAGACTAACGGCTTAAAATAAAAAACTTGGGATATCGGCTTAACTAAAAAATTTATTTAAGCTAGTAACACAAATAAAAATTATAAACATAACAGCAAATTTATTATTTATATTATTTTAAATGCACATTAGAACAGTTATTTTTTATCATATTCGCACCTAATTTTCTATTAAATCATTAAATATTCTGGTATGTATTTGATAATATTCGAAATATTTAACTGATTATATTTTTGTTATCATTGTACATATTATATTAAATATAACAAAATTAATACCAGTTAATATTTTTATAAGGTATTATTATACTAATTATTATGCAATATTTTTAATAAACAATATTCTAAATAGAAAAAATTTAATAATAATAATAATATACATAGGTAATACTTTTAGTTGTTCTTATTTTCTATTTATTTTGTCAATAAAATAAAAAAAAAATTCGGAAATCGTTTGTTTATTATTAAATAAAGAGAGGGTGTGAGAGAGTGAGGGGAAATAATCATAAGACTAAATATGTGTAAAGTAAATTGTTTGTTTACTATATTTATTTACAATTATTTTACTCTCTAACTTTTTAGTTAAAATTTAATTTTTACAAAAGGTATTATAAATTCTATTTCAAGTACAAATTACATGAATGTGGAATTTCGCCGAAAACCAATACCTTAGCAAATTGTTGTTAACTCGGTTTGTCAAAACATCTCAGAACAATGAGTTGCTATCTCAAGGCTACAAAGTGGAAATTTGTAAGATATTCTAACGGACGATTCTGCTTTACGAATCATAATCATATTCAGATCAGATATGGATGTGAATATGGATATGGATATGGATATGGATATGGATATGGATATGGATATGGATATGGATATGGATATGGATATGGATATGGATATGGATATGGATATGGATATGGATATGGATATGGATATGGATATGGATATGGATATGGATATGGATATGGATATGGATATGGATATGGATATGGATATGGATATGGATATGGATATGGATATGGATATGGATATGGATATGGATATGGATATGGATATGGATATGGATATGGATATGGATATGGATATGGATATGGATATGGATATGGATATGGATATGGATATGGATATGGATATGGATATGGATATGGATATGGATATGGATATGGATATGGATATGGATATGGATATGGATATGGATATGTGGATATGGATATGGATATGGATATGGATATGGATATGGATATGGATATGGATATGGATATGGATATGGATATGGATATGGATATGTAAATTTACCATATAAATATACACTGTCCAATGACATGTGTGCATGCACTTGGTGTCATCGAGAAGAAAAAATTTTCGTCAAATTTATCGCCCAAAAAACGGCAATAGTCTGTAGAAGAAGGTATAATGTTGAATTTTATGAGCTGTGTATAATAGAGATGAACGTAGTCTACAAAAATAATCTAGAAAACTAGAATAAGGAAGATAGAGTAGATAAAACGTATTTATACTAATAATAAATGTGCACTTTTATTGTCTTGATAATTAGTATACTCGTTCATCAGTACTATCAAGAAAATACAGTATAAAAAAAATCAACTAGTATAATTAGGATATATATATTAACTCAAAGGGTTACAGGTATCCTATAATTGCTTAAAATAACTTATTTTATAGGTTTAATTTGAAAAATTAATTTTATCTATGAATTAAATATGTGGTATACAAAACATTATAGAATCTTCTCTAGCAATCGCACTAACTTAACACCATATTAATGTATATATATATATAAATAATTATATTCTACTATATACTATTCTAGTATGAAATATTAAATTTTCATTCACAAAATAAATGTTCGCCGTCACTTATATTTAGTTTTAGTTCATTTTTTTTGCTTTTCAGTTTGTTAAAGAATTTCAAGCTTTAAAGTTGACTTTTATTTCATTCTACCTACAATATTTTTTTTATATTTTTTGTTTTGTTTTAATTTTTATTATCATTTTCTTTTTTTTAGTGAAATTTATTAATTAATAATAATAAAAAAAAAAAACAAAAAATAAAAGTTCAAATAATAAATTAAATAAATAAATAATATTAAGTGATTTTTTGGTTGTTTAAATCATTTAAAATAAAATAAAAGAAAACAAAAAAAAATTAAATTTTAAGTGCTAGTGAACTGTACTCATATTATAATTCTACAATTTATTTATAAAAGAAAGGTATAAAATAGTAGATAAGTGATTTTGTGTGTTTGATTCTTGTTTAAAAATGTTGATGCACTGGTCTGGTATTATGAGGAAATAGACTTAAGAGAATTATTCGTCATATTCTGTATGTAACTGTATATAATTTAATTTTGTCAGGTTTTCACAGAGTAGCTTAAATTCTAGAAACGAAAAGGAGCCCAAAGTGGCCAAACATATTTTTATAAAAAATATGTAATAACAAACCCAGTATAGTAATAAAGTTCTAATGCAAATTGAACGAAGATAATTAAATTTAGCTTATATCAGCTTAGAGCATCTCTTTTTTTTTTTATATATATATTACATAAAACAAAAACTTAAAATTTAAAAGTATATAATTTTTTTATTGAATTGTACAACAATTTTTTACATTATACATTAATTCTACTGGGCTACTATTTTCTGCTACAACTTATTTGTCTGTATCGATATATGGCTACTAATCAGAAGCTCGCGGGTTCGTATTCTATTCAAAGCATTTAAATTATTCTTTGAAATTATTTTGGAATAGGATTTCGTTGTCACTGAAAACAGAACTATGCTATTCTGGGGACTGCCAAGTTATTCTACAATACGTGGTTGCAAATGTCTCTGCATAAAAGCAGTTAGCTCTCCATCCCAAAAATGAACTAAAGAAAAAATTTACTTTCATATATCTAAGAATTGAATAACATAGTCAGTATTTTTTTTTAATGCTGAATTAGTACGAATTCACGTTTTAGAATCAAGAATTTACATTTTTTTTTAAGTTAAGTTAAACATTAGGTTTTAAACGATACCTTAATACACAAATGCACAGCTTGAATTAGAGACATTTTGAATAAATTTGTTAACATTACTCTTGAACTTTTGTAGATTGTATGTAACTATATTTTTCCATTGAGGAAATATGCTTGTTGGAATATGATTCCACATTGGAGAACATTTGTTGACTACAAACGAATTTCCATAAACAGTTTTGAGCAACTTAGGAACTTGCACTATGAAAGGTGGGCATTTGATGTCTCTCTTGTATAGCGGAAATATTTAAGGGGTAACATTAAAGCTTTTATTTAGTTCCAAAACCTACGACATATCTATAAAATGGGGAAAGTGCTCCAATAATAGATTTTTGTTTTAATTTCAAACAAAATTTTTGTATTAATTTCCTTTAAAAAAGAAAATGCTCGTTCTGCAACAGTATTTTTGTCGTTGACAGAAGAAGTAAATTCAAAATTTCAGTTTTTTCTGTATTTCGTTTTTAGTTCAGTCAAAAATTAAAATCTTTAAGTAAAGTAAGCCAATCCAGCCTAAAAAAGACTGCAACTACGAATAGATTTTCTCCAGTTGGAAATATAATGTCTTTTTATATCCACCGATATTTTATCTCTCAAACGCGTTAGTTTGAATCAATTTTTTTTTTTTAATCAAATTTCCAATAGTTGAAAAGTTTTTGTTAACCTATAAATCATTAAAAATGTCTCCCAATCTGGCAATCCTGATTTTATATTAATTTGATAGTAATTCACGTACTAACGCAGCTCACTCATTTATATTTTAGCAAAATTTGTCTGTCTGTTATCTTCCATTATAATTTTAAATTCGTCTAATCTGCATTTTTGTTCGTTTATCGGTTGACAAAATAATGGATAGGCGTGTAATCAATCAGTGAAACATCTATTATGTAGATATTACCTAATTTCCATGTTTAAAAAAATAAAACAAACAAAAAATGTCAGCTGTTGAAAATTATTTTGATTCGAATTAAATTTTTTTTTTGTTTTTTCTTGTGGTTTTTTTTATGGAAAAAATTTGCACATTCTTCTTTTATTTTATTTCTTGAATAAAGAACAATTTGTTAAAATTTCAATAGTTTTATACTGATGGAACTAAAATTTCTTTAATAATTATAAACTAAATATTAATTATTCGATCATGGAGGAGTTAATCGTCAGTAGTATCTACGACCAACACTCTGAACATTTCGTAAAATTTCTTTAACTGTATCAGTACCACAAAGGCTAAGCAATAGAACGTTATTTTTTTTTTTGCAACTACTATAAAATTTATGTAAAGATATATAACTACCACTATTTTTGTTATATTTAATCTTTTTTATGTCTCGTGGTGATTCATTTAAGGCTTTAATTCTAAGTTAAACCACCCAAAACCACTACAAAAATTTACTCCCACATCTCCAATGAAGTGGAAATAAACACAAAATGAATTACATTTGAATCAAACTTTGACGGCATTTTATTTTTTAATTTATTTTAAGGTATAGCGATTATTTATTTACATCTTCTCTAATTTACGTCCATTGAACTGATGAAGTTCTTAAGTATAGAGAGTTATAGAGTTTAAAAATTCATAATATCATATTTAAAAAAATAAAAAATTTTAATAATTCACGAATTGTATCATACTGGCTTTTAGTATTGAAAAATTTTACTGCAACAATATGTAAGACAACCTATCGATTAAAATTTAGCACCAGATCAATATAACTAGTACAACTCTATAGTTAAAGTAAATAATCGTAATATACATTTATCGCTAAATAAAATACACTTATCTGCACTTGACGTCATTAAAAGAAGGTGGTTAATATATATATTTATAAATGATTACATAAAATATAGATCAAGTGCAATTTTATTTTATCAATACATAAAATGTTATATATAAAAACAAAAACAAAAAATAACAATTTAATATTAATAGAATAGTGATATTAGAATTGTAATAACAAAAAAAAAAAAAAAAAAAACAAACAAACCAAAAATTAATTAGTATACATTAATTTAATAATAATAAATTATATATGTACAGACAAAGGCTTGTCAATTGAATAACAATTTTAAGTAAGCTATACTACATATAGATAGACTATATACAGGTAGTTAATATAACTGAATTATACAATTTTATAACAGGGTGTTCTAATAATAGCGATTGACGCTATAAATATTCATATACATAGGCCACCTAATAAACTGATGAATTATACTCCATCATGAGCAATTTCAGATGAATGTAATGATAAATTTAGAGTTTTAGTGGTGAAATAAAACTTATTTATACATTTTGGATTTTATATAATGATTTGTTATATAATAAACGATTGTATGAGTATTTGCTGATTGAATGTGTTATATCTATTTATATTGATAAGAATAGTGATGATATTAATAATTTGATGAACGATTAGAACATTACCTAGTGTGATAACTAAATTTAAAATATCTATATAGCTGTATTATTACAAATATAAAATTATATTTCTATCATTTTTACTAATATCACTGATCTTTAAATTATACGAATTCATATATGATGAAAAATGAAAAGCCAGTAAAGTTAATGAATAAGAAATTATTTTGATTTTCATCAATTTATATTCATTCATCCGTAATACCATTGATTAATAATATTATAGTATTATTAATCAATGATAATACGACATTTTATTACTCAAGATCAGCTCAGCATTAGAATTGACAGTAAAACTGACGACGACAGAAACTGAAATATGTAATAGTTATACCTTAATATTAATAACGATATACTTTTTACAGTTTTACAGTTTTTAGATGATATCATAATAAACTAATCAATATTGATAAGTGCGTTAGATAAATTAATTAATGAACTTGAAACCTAATCAATACGGTTTTTGTAAGCGTTTATAAAAATCATACAAATTTTCATACTGTATGTCAAATAACGATTGGGTTAATTTACATAAAAAATCCTTTGTTCATGTCTGTCAGTCAAATATTTAACCATTTGTGCCAGGAAGGGTTAAATATATTTAATAAATGATTTTCAATTATGAAATAATTTTTATTTTTTCAATTTCAATTTAAAATGTAAATTAAGAAGAATTTAAAAATTTATATGCCTAGTAATATAAGAAAAAAAACTGCCATTGATTGAATTGATTTTTGAGCAAAAATAAATTTTTATATTAATATTATTTTTGACTAGAATAATAGGTCTCGATCAGGATAAATAAAATACATATATTGACCTGTCGTTTGACCTATAGTATTGATGTAAATATATAATAATTTTTTGTCAAGTTATTTTTTTCACCTCCCTACTGGAGGACATTATTCGATTCAATAATTTTAGATTCTTCAGTAAATACAGTTAATTGATGTTTTGGTGTAAAAGGGTGAGCAAATTGATTGTAAATATATATATATATTTATTTCTCTAAATTACCATTCGCTTTGAAGACTGAAATTGAATAAAAATTGCTCTCACAATCTGCTATCGTTAAAAAATTATTAGCATGATAACGGGACACTTGCTTTATTGAGATGCATGCAAAACCGCTTGATCTTGTTTTAAAAAAATTTTGCAGAGCCGTTGTAAAGAAGAAAATTAAACTATCTCTATACTCTAGATTCTAGAACAAAAATTCATATAAGGGGCTTCTCTGCATTTCGTCAATCGGGCTTCTCTGCACCAATACCCTTTAATCCAAAACCTATTCCAGAATTCTAAAATCCATATCTATATATAAGTATAACATCAGAAACTATATAGCTTATATAGAAGTAGGCTGCCTACTTTTTCCACTCTCTCACTCACTCCTTATCTTTCTGATACCAATAGTATGGTGAGCGTGTTTAATATTAATAAGTTAAATTGAAATCGGCTTTGAAATTTTAATTTTATGGATAGACAAATAAATATAAATATCTTCTAAGCTACTTCTTGTGTTCTTTGAAACAATAATCAGTTTCTGAGAAACTTTTAGATAATATTTTGTATGAAATTTTAAATTTTGCTGTTCTGAACTTAGGAACAAATTATAGCTTAAAATATAGTAATTTTTTAGATTATTTTAGAAAGAACTGAATGTTTTGAAGGATGTTCTAAATCCGTTTTCATCATCATCTGCTGGTTCTACAGCTCGGGGTGAGCCTTAACCTCGTCCAAAACTTTCCTCCATTCTGCTCTATCTTGTGCAACTGTCTTCCATCCGTTAACTCCAATCTTTCGACAGTTGCCCTCGACTACGTCGAACCATCGTGATTTTAGTCTACCTCTTGCTCTTGTATTGTACGGTACTGCGTTTAATATTCTTTTTGGCATCCTTTGATCATTCATCCTCCCCACATGACCTGCCAATCTTAGTCTTTGTGCCTTTATAAATTTAACAATATTGTGTCCTTCAATTAGTGCTTCTAGCTCATCGTTTGATCTGATTTGGTATTCACCATCGTCATTTATTTTGGGACCAAATATATTTCTCAGTATTCTTCTTTCGAATACTTTCAATTTATTTTGGTCACTAATTGTCATGGTCCATGCTTCGCATCCGTATGTTACGACCGGTTGTATTATGGTCTTGTAGATTCTTAATTTAATTGTCCTGGCTAAAATTTTTTACCTGAAAGGCCTTTGTGTGCGTAGAAACGATTCTATCATTAATTGTCAGATTCATATCATTTTTATTATTTATTAAGGCACCTAGATATATAAAACTATTTACTCCTTCGAAGTTATAATCATTAATTGTTATATTTTGGGCGGATCGTCTTGTTTCCGTGCGCGCCGCCATCTTCATATATTTGGTCTTAGCCTCGTTAATTTTTAATTCTAAAGTAGCAGCTTCTTTTTCTAGAGTCAGAAATATTTCTTTTAATTCGTCAAATGATGTTGCTACAATAGCAATATCGTCAGCATACGCATCACTTATTATAGATGATTTTATGAATATGTGTCCGCCTCTGTCTAAATCTTTTATTGCGTGGTGAAGCATTAGATTGAAAATTGTTGTAGACAGGGCATCACCTTGTCTGACTCCGGTTTTTATTTCAAACTCGTTCGTTATTTTATTTTGCACTGCTACCTTGCATTTGGTGTGTCTGAGTGTTAGCATACTTAAATTTGTCAATTTTCTTGGGATTCCCATGTTATTAAATACAGCTTCTATCATATCTCTTTTTATTGAATCAAAAGCCTGGCGGAAGTCAATCATTAATAGTTGGAGATCTAAATCTGTTTGAGGTGGAGGAGGTAGAGGAGGTGGAGGTCTAAATCCGTTTTAAAAAATAAATAAATGTAACGAACATTTTACAATGCAGTTAAGTAAAAAAAATAAAATATTCGCATTTTCATCACCCTGTACACAAACAATTAAAATACATCAATCCCAACAAAATTTTATGAATTTTTGCAAAAATTATATAAGTTTTATAGAAAAAATAATAATTTTAAGAACTTAAGTAGCTCTGGAGATATTTACACTTTATTGAACGTATCCATATAAATTACAAAGTTAATTTAAAATTAACAAACAAAATATGTTTAGGGAAATTGTTTCGTTCATCATAACACTAATATAACTTATCAGTAGGTATTTTTAGTGTTAGACTACCTATACAACTCCTATTTTCATTATGATTGATTTTATAACTTATTAGAAGATGCCAATATAACATCTATGAGTTATAAAAATCGACCAAACTTTTAATGCTAAATTTGCTTGCTGGGAAGCTCAGGATGGTGAGTTACTGTATCCTCAATAGTATCCTTGTGTATACAGTTTGATAAAAATTAAAACAAAAGATCCGCTTTTCAAAACTATTACCTGTTTTTATTATTTTTATTAACTAATGAAACAAAATTTGTAAACAAAGAAATGAACTCAGATGTGGCATTTCTCAATATTGAAAATATTTGTGAAAAATTCAAAATTATCAGAATTTTTGTTATTTTTTCTAAAGTTGTCGGTACGTGATCTAAAGTATAGTTTTAAAAGAAATTAGTAAAAGATAAAATAATTTTTAATATTAATTTTTTAACATTAATCAACAACCAATCAATGTCAAGTTATATACCTAAAGCCATGTACACAAATAATAAATTTTGTTGACAGGTTTAACTTGCATATAATTATTTAAAATAAATGTTAACTTTAATTGAATATTAATTTTAGAGCATTTTTGAAATTACTTACTGTCTCAAAATTTAATTAGTAATTAGAATTACCAATATAACAGGAATTCTCAACCAGTGGGGAATCAAACAAAATCAAAAAAAATTTTAAATTTCAAATAAATAGACAAAAATAAGTACATATAGCGCCACTACAAACACTACCAATATGAATATAAGATTATAAGAATTCAACGATTTACTTGTGAAGTTTAGAAAATTAATGAAATACTTTCTGTTAAATTATTTGGAATTGGATTTCGGTAATTAACGATAACAAAATACATATGGGTAGTTCCTCCATATAAAGGGTGTTTTTTTTAGAGTGATAGAATTTTAAATTGATATAAAACACATTTAAATTAAGATTGAAGACACGTTTTTTTTATTTGGAAGATAATTTTCTGACATTTAGATTTTAAAAATAATTTCTGGCATATGTCAACCCCGCTCTGAGGAACCGCATTCGATCAGTCCAATTTTGAACCACTTTTTCGAGTAATTCAGGCCTTATTTCATCAATAACACGGGTTATGTTGGCTTCCAAAGAATCTATTGTTTCTGGTTTATCAGCATAAACCAATGACTTCACATAACCCCAAAGAAATTAATCCAGTGGTGTTATGTCGCATGATCTTGGAGGCCAATTAATTGAATCATTTCTCGAAATAATGTTATCACCAAATCTTTCTTTCACTAAATCTATTGTTGCCGTAGCAGTATGAGGTGTAGCACCATCTTGTTGAAACCAAAAAACTTCCGGGTCGATACCATTCAAATTTCGAAACAGAAAATCATTGATCATTGATCTGTAACGAGCACCATTCACTGTAAAGCTTGCTCTAGCATCGTTTTTAAAGCAATATGGACCGATGATACCTCCAGCGTATAAACCACACCATACGGTGCATTTTTCGGGATGCAATGAAACCTGCAGAATTTCTTGAGGATGGTTTTCGCTCCATATACGACAATTTTGCTTGTTTATGTAGCCGTTCAACCAAAAATGAGCTTCATCACTAAACACAATTGTTCGATAAAAAAGTAGATCAACTTGAAGCTGTTCTAGAGCCCAATCAGCAAACAAACGACGCTTAATATGGTCAAGTGGCTTAAGTTCTTGAACCAGTTGAATCTTATATGGGTGTAGACCAAGATCTTTACGTAAAACTTTCCATGTGGTGGTTGCACCAGTCCAACTTGTTGTGAACGTCGACGAATAGACAAATTTGGATCTTCATCAACCCTAGCTCTTACAGCACCAATATTTTCTTCTGTACGAACAGTTCTTTACCTTGTTGTTGTTGTTGCATCGAGTAGAGAAAATGTTGTCCGAAATCTATCGATAGTTCGACGAATAGTCTGCTCTGATGGACGATTATGTAAACCATAAATTTCACGAAGTGCTCTTTGAGTTTGGCGAACAGAACACTGATTGTGAAAATAAATTTCAACAATTTGTAAACGTTGTTGCGGCGTGAGTATTTCCATGATAATTTGTCAATGCTTACTGAACAGAAATGTCAAAACTACATGGCTTCTATCTTCTGTGAAATCACAGTTATACCTATCGAAAGTTCTATCTTTCTAAAAAAAAACACTCGTTACATACTCGTAAGTATCTGAAATGTTAAAAATTTTTTTTTGAATTATGGCAAAACAAATTTCGAATTCTGGAACATACAAATAGACGCTTTTCATAAGATGATCTAAAATTGATATTTTCTTCAACTATTAAAAAAATATGTAAATATATTTTTCTGCTTTGAAATAATGTCTTACATTTAGCTCGCCTATTATAAGGATATGGCAGGGGAGCATGATCATGATTTTAAAAATGCCGCTAAAAATGCCGTGAGATGTTTGGGTTTTTTTAGTTTTTCAGCTACAAAACGTATTTTTCTCCCCAGGACATGCTAAATATCTATAAATCATACATACGACCCAAGTTGGAATACAATTCACATATATGGGCCGATGCATCACGAACCGCTCTAAATTTTCTTGACAAAGTTCAAAAGCGTGCCATTCGTCTTATTGACAACCTTAATGTGACATCCTCCCTTGTACCACTTGAAAATCATTGTGTTGTTGGAGCACTTTCCCTATTTTATAGATATCTCGTAGATTTAGGCACTTGTTCAGATGAAATAAAAACCCTAATGCCACCTCTCAAACATTTCCGCCGAGGAACAAGAGAGGCATCAAGTGCCCACCCCTACTCAGTGCAAATTCCAAGGTGGCTCAAAACTGGCTATGGGAATTCGTTTGTAGTCAAATTTTCTCGAATGTGGAACCATATTCCAACAAACGTGTTTCCCCAATGCAAAAATATACCTACGTACAATCTACAAAAATTCAAGAGTAATATTAATAAATTTATTCAAAATGTCCCTACTGATCAAAGGGATATTTTTCTTTCTACAATCCTCAATTAGTCCAATGTATATATTCGTGTATAAAGGTATCGTTTGAAACCTAGTGTTTGGCTTAACTTAAAAAAAAAAAGAAAAAAAAAATTAAAAAAATTTATTTTAGCTGACTATTTAGAAATGATTGTGATCAGTTTCAGGTTTTCTGTTTGCACAAGCTCCTACTACATTTTCGTTCAAATTTTCTGATATACTGACGCTTAGGTTAAACCATATTGATTAATCGTATGAAATAATTAGCCTTATAAATGCTTGATATGCAATTATTTTCACTCTATTGTAGAACTTCTTGTTGTATAATTTAATTATTTTACTATAATGTTTTTGCAATTAACTGATTATTGTTATACCTAACAAAACAAGAGAGTTATTTTATCAAAGAATTTTTAATATAAAATTAAATTTTTTTGTGTCAATATATTTTATACACTATATATTATCTTTGATATAGAACTTTCCATTAAATCCAAATAAACAAACAAAGCTTGAAAATATCTGTTCTGAATCATTTAATAAATCATTAGTTTTTATTTTACTTTTTTTTGTACTTTATACGTGTTGCTATTTACAACTATTTAGCTGGTACATTTAACAAAGAGAAATGCATTTTTCAAGTTCGTTTTTGTTTTGTTTTGTATTCTAATTTAGATATCACTTATCACTTTATACCAAATAGAAATAAAGAATAACAAAAACAAAACTAAATAAACTGCATATTGAATTACCGTCTCGTTTAAATATATTATAATTTATGTACATATTATATGTATTTATATCAAAATATGTATTTATTATTAACTAAAATGTTTTGCATTGTACTATATTTAATGTTTTTCATCTAAACTATGCTCAATATAATGTATGTTAAGTGAGAATTACATATTTTTTTATGTGTGTACAGTACATTGAAGTATCTAGCTTTATTATATTAAATAATAGTATAAATTAGAATTAAAACTGGGCAGGATGTAACAATAAGTAAAATAAAATAAAATAAATGCATGCATAATTTATAATTAAACGTTCTTATCCGGATCTAAGAATATGTATATTAGAATGGTATAATAGATCTTCAAATCTATTCTTTTGTAGTTGTATTGCTCTTAATATTTTTTGTTCTTCTTGAATTTGAATTTGTTATACAGTTTTGAATGATATTAATATACATAGTATATGTATTCTTAATATTATTGTCCTTAATAAACCATTGGTTCTATTCTACAATCATTCTACAATCAATCTGAAGATCTACTTCAATAGATTAGATTCTAGATTTCTTTCACTACAATTTTCAGTCTTTCAAGTGGAATTTATGTTCGAAGATTAATTGTGGTCCTTTTTATCCGAAAACTGCGGTCTACTTCTTGTTAATCGAATTCGTTTTATTTTTCATGATTTATGATTTTTTTTGTTTAATTAAATTTTTTAGTTTTTAGATAATAAACGAAATCGATCAGAATATAAAATTAATCAGTGTAAAAGGTGTAGTTTCTTTAATTTATTATTTTAAAATATTTTACTTAGACTATAATAAATTAAAATTAATACATTATTATTTCGTTACTTACGATCATTAAAATTATAATAAAAGTGAGCACTCACTACCTTTGAGGATTATAGCCTTGACTATAACAAACTGTAAGACTATAACTAAACCTTGACTATATATAGACCTTGACTATATAGGACCTTGACTATAACTTGCTGTTTTTATATTGGTACAACTGTGTGTGTGACAACATATAACTGCATTTTTTTTACCAGTTCAGTGTCAAGGATTGAAAAAAACAATTAAAGTTTTGTCATAAGTACGTTTTTGCGTCATACAATTTGAATTTTCAAAACGTAAATGTCGTTGGTGTCATATTACAACTGTTTTATTTTTATCGCTTTATATATTAATTTTTAAATTTATTTTTAATTTAGTACTGTCTCATATTAATTCAAAGTTGAGCAACTAAAATAACAGAATTAACTAATTAATTCACATAAATTACAAAAAACCAGTAATTTATTTGTCATTGCATCCACAACTTTAAAAACGAAAACAATTTTAGTACTATAAATAAGTACTAAAAATTTTCACACTGACCCTGAACTGTGTGTGGGTGTGGGTTTCATTTCTTTTTGTATGATTTAAGCGTAATTATTGAAACCTTGATACTGACCCCAATAAAAAAAACACAGTTTTCCTTCTATCATCTAATAAAAATTTTCGTTAAAACTGAAAGGCAAGTAAGATGTGAGGGATAAAAAACTTAAGCATAGATACATTCAGAAACGAGAAGAAAAATATTTTTAGAATTTAAAATTAAGAAATTTATTAAATAATTTTATAAATTTAATTATTTTTAATTTAATTTTAATTTTATTCATTTGTTTTGCTTCAATTATAGTTGAGTATGGTATAAGAGTATGTATAAGACAAAACAAACATAACATAAATATAGTTTCGTTCATTTTCATTAACTTTTTTATTGAATTTTTAAGATAAAATTTTTTTATCTATGATTTTTTTTTTCATCATTATAAAATTCGATTCGTTAAAATAATTTTTATAAATACAAATATACTATACAAAAATTTCATTTGTGGGTATTGAAGATGAACTTTGCAGAGTTTTGAATTGGTTTTTGGTTAAATTAAGTCAATTATATATAAAAAAGGGCTTTATAGATTCGTGTATTAACTATGCTATTAATCACAATCCATCCAATCTTTATTCTTATCAAAAACAAAGTGTAAATGAAAATGTATCAAGTGACAATTTAATTCATTTGTGAATATGAGCAATATTATACTTCCTTTATGATATGAGTGTAGACTGTAGATAATGTTAATGTACTAAACTAAAATTTCAATTCGAAATATAGAAAAAAAAAACACTCCAGGTTTTCTTATCAAAATCAAATTAACAAAGATAACTTTTGTCTCTGTACTATATTACGTACCTCTCTATTATATATATAAATATAACGTTAGGCATATAATACAGTAATTGATTTAGATAAAAACAAAATGTATCGGTATGACGGTATCGTTAATTTTAATTAAAGACATTGAATAATTATATTTGCTTTTAAATTATAAAAATAATTATTACCCAATATAAAATTACATATAAATGTATGTAAATATTTATGTTGATAGTAAGTATGTCAAAAATTAAAACAAAAATATATAAAAAATCAGTCAACATAAATTATATTGTGTGATTGTATATTTTCTAACAAGTTTCTCCCAAAAATATGCAATTCTAGTTTCTATTTTTTTTTTAGAACAAACAAATTTTTACAAAATAATTCTGTAATCCGAAATGTATGCAAATAATTTTCTATTTTTTATTTTAATTAATTATTTTTATCTTTTTAATCATACAGATATATATGTAACTATAAATTAATTAAACAAATACATTACAGATAGTTAAGATAATAGCATATGCATTCAACTTAAAAATTACTTTAATTATTTTCTCTCTTTTTTCTAGACACAATTTATACAACAATGGAATCAAATGCTATTGTGAATGAAAATGAAATATTACCATGGTTGGATAAAACATATTTGGAGAAAATTTTAAGTACCAATGAAAATCAATCAGTATCAGTTGTTAATTTTTCTAAAAAATTAGCAACTGAAAAATGTGAAAATTTCGCTAGTATTATACATTTAATAAATGCCGAATATAATATAAATAGTACAAATGAATTAAAAAATATTTCTTTAATAACAAAAACTAAAACATCTGAAGAATTTATTGCAGAAATGATTGAAAATTTAAATGTTTTTGAACGTGAATCACATGTTTATGTCATAATATTAAAAGAATTTGAAAATTTATTAAAAAGTGTTGGCATTAGAACATGTTTTGGACCAAGGTAATCAATTATATTAATATTTATATAAATAATATATAGCCTACAATTATGTGCATAATATTAATACTAATGGTAATGTCTCTTTACATCATAGTATTTTTTTTTTGGGGATTTTAGGCTCTAATTACATATATCGTTGGTATATTTTGTTGAAAACATACAATTTTTCAAATTGATGTAAGAACAGAAATACTTACTTAATTCAGAAACTTATTCCAATTTTCTTAAATTCAAAAAATATCGATTCTAAATCACAAATCAAGTGTTGCTGATCTTAATATGTAATTATGTACATAAAAATAATTTAAAAAAAAATATAATTAATAAAATGTTATATTCTATTTCAGTACATACATTTTTAAAATAATTATAAAATAAAATTTATTTTAAATACATATATTTTATAGATATATTTATGTTGATGAAGGAATTATCGTTATGGAAAATCTAAAGGAAAAAGGTTATGCACTTCAAGATATTAAAGAAGGATTAAATTATCAACAATGTTCTGCATTAATAAATAAATTGGCTCAATTTCATGCTTGCAGTATGGTTTTATATGAAAAGGTAATTAAAAAAAAATTAAAAAATGTTTACTTTTTTAATATTTTATTACAAATAAAAGCTATCTATAGTGGCTAGTGAGTGATATAGGAAATGTTGTTTTTGGCACTACACAAAACATTGTCTCTTCCATAAAATATCTTCAAAAATGTAATTTTTTAGTTCTAAATGGCAGTTCTTCATCTTCATTTTTAATAAATAAAGCATATCGAACCAAATTTAACTAACCAAATAACATATTGTACTCTTGTACAATATTTTATATAAATATACATATATTTGCTTAATATGTGCGTGTAGTTGTAGAAAAGTATGAAAAATTGAGAATGAGGATTCAGAAATGAAAAGAAAAGAAACACGTCAATATTTTAAAAATGAGAATATAACGAAAACAGAATTTACCCAGTAGATAATATACCCGATATTTATTTATCGTTAAGTTTTATGTTTAATTTATATCTAAACAATGGATGTACATCAAGAAAAATTTATGGTTGTGTTTACAATATTTGAACATTTTTATATAGGAAAATAATAAATTTTATAATGTTATTCATTACAATATAATGAACAATATTGAAAATTACCTAGTAATATAATATAAATAATAAAAAGTATGTATAACGGTTAAAAACTATTACATCATAATTTGCGATAAAAACAAATGGACTTGGTAAAATTTTTTTGATTTTAAAAATTTCGTTTCGGTTGTTTTTTACTAGACAATAAAATTTTTTTCCTTTTTATTTATTTCTATATAAAAAAAAACAATGTACCGCGGATGTTTACCTTTCGAAAATAATTTGAAAATGACATTCAAACTTGTAAAAGCACCTCTTTTGAAAGAATCGGAAAAGACAAAAATATAGTGTAAAGGCACAATCGCTCAATAATTCTTATCCATTTTATTCATTTTTATATATGTTTTATTTAATGAAATCCGTAAACTATTTATTATTGTGACTGCAATAAAACAAAATTACATATAAATTAAAAATAAACTACATTATTATGTCAAAACAAAAATTATTTATACACACTTTTGTATCTTTTTAAAACCAAGAAATTAAATTGAATTTAAGAAACTAAATTTGAAGCACAACACAACTAGATACTTGAAATATCGATGAGAATTTTGACATAATAAATAGCTATGTACATTTGTACGGTGGATTATTGTTAATTTTTATATAAAAATTTATCACAGATGAAAGCTGAAGACCGAAAACATAAGATTCCTGGTTATATCAAACTAATATTGACCAGGTAAAGAGCTTAAAAAATCTAAGACTCTATTATAAAATAATCATTATCTCGAAATCAAGTTTATTTTTATTTCTTTAACTTAGTTAAAAAGTTACTGTTAAAGAAAAAACAAATTAAATTCTTACTTGTCCAAAATATTTCCCGTTACTTATTCACAAACTTGAATAAACTTAAATATATACTTATATATTATAAGAACCTTACAAATTATAATAACTTAAATAATAATAAGAACCTTACAAATTATTTATTTTCCTCTTTATTACACGTATTTAATTTTATTTCAGACTCGATTATCATTTAAATATACAAAAATATAATTTTGTATTTAGTTTTTGTAGTTAGTTTTATTAAAAATAAAATAAAAATGGTTTTACTGTTATTAACACGTAATCTTGAAATTTTCATTATATTACACATAAAATAGAATCCAAGTATCCACCCTATATGGAAATGGGGATTCCAGACTACAAAATAACCAACAAACTCTAGAAATTTCGCTAGTTAAAATCTTTATTTGACTTTACAGTTGACAAATATTTCGTCAGATTTTAATAACCTTCGTTATGTTTTTTCTCTTGCGTGTCCAAATTGAATTGAAGCTTTTTCTATTGATATTTTCTCTCCGAATTTGTACAATGAAAAAAGACCACGTCAGTAATTCTTCCCGGTATGTGAAATATTGCTGAAATATATATACCTAGAATAATTTTCTCACAGTATTCAGTTTAATTTGAGAAAGCAAAGTAAAAAGATTTAAATAAATAAAAAGTGTTCGTAAATTAAATTATTCGGAGTGAAAATATTTTTTATATTAAAGAATATTATAGAACATTCTATATATTGAAAATTATTAAATCGTATCGATCAAAAGGATATTAATTTAAAATAATTATTAATAAAAGAAAATAATGAAGTTACATATATTATTAGCAGTGGTGGCCTTTGTAGGCCTTTCCCTTGGGGAAGAAAAAACTGAAAAAGAAAAAGATTTAGGAACAGTTATTGGAATTGATTTAGGTACAACGTATTCATGTGTTGGCGTTTATAAAAATGGCCGTGTTGAAATTATTGCAAATGATCAAGGTAATCGTATTACTCCATCTTATGTTGCATTTACTGCCGATGGTGAGCGTTTAATTGGTGATGCAGCTAAAAATCAATTGACTACAAATCCAGAAAATACAGTTTTTGATGCAAAACGTTTAATTGGTCGTGAATGGTCCGATGTAACTGTTCAACATGATATTAAATTCTTCCCATTTAAAGTTATTGAAAAGGATTCCAAACCACATATCAAAGTAGCCACATCACAAGGAGATAAAGTTTTTGCACCAGAAGAAATTTCTGCTATGGTTTTAGGAAAAATGAAAGAAACAGCTGAAGCTTATTTGGGTAAAAAAGTTAAAAATGCTGTCGTCACAGTTCCAGCTTACTTTAATGATGCTCAACGTCAAGCTACTAAAGATGCTGGTGCAATTGCTGGCTTAAATGTAATGCGTATTATTAATGAACCAACTGCAGCTGCTATCGCTTATGGTTTGGATAAAAAAGATGCAGAGAAAAATGTTTTAGTATTTGATTTGGGTGGTGGTACTTTTGATGTATCGCTATTAACAATTGATAATGGTGTATTTGAAGTAGTTGCTACTAATGGTGATACTCATTTGGGTGGTGAAGATTTCGATCAACGTGTCATGGATCATTTCATTAAATTGTACAAAAAGAAGAAGGGTAAAGATATAAGAAAAGATAACAGAGCTGTACAAAAATTGAGACGTGAAGTAGAAAAGGCAAAACGTGCTTTATCAGCCAGTCATCAAGTTAGAATTGAAATTGAATCATTCTTTGAAGGTGAAGATTTTTCAGAAACTTTAACTCGTGCCAAATTTGAAGAATTAAATATGGATTTGTTCCGTTCAACATTGAAACCAGTACAAAAAGTTTTAGAAGATTCTGATATGAATAAAAAAGATGTACATGAAATTGTTTTGGTTGGTGGTTCAACACGTATTCCAAAAGTACAACAATTGGTTAAAGATTTCTTTGGTGGCAAAGAACCATCACGTGGCATTAATCCTGATGAAGCTGTTGCTTATGGTGCTGCTGTACAAGCTGGTGTATTGTCTGGTGAAGAGAACACCGAAGCTATTGTTTTATTGGATGTTAATCCATTAACTTTAGGTATTGAAACTGTTGGTGGTGTTATGACAAAATTAATTCCAAGAAATACTGTTATTCCAACTAAAAAATCACAAATATTCTCAACTGCTTCCGATAATCAACATACTGTTACAATTCAAGTATATGAAGGTGAACGTCCAATGACTAAAGATAATCATTTATTAGGTAAATTTGATTTAACTGGTATTCCACCGGCACCACGTGGCATTCCACAAATTGAAGTATCATTTGAAATTGATGCTAATGGTATTTTACAAGTATCAGCTGAAGATAAGGGAACTGGTAATAAAGAAAAAATTGTTATTACAAATGATCAAAATAGATTAACACCAGATGATATTGATCGTATGATTAGAGATGCTGAGAAATTTGCTGATGAAGATAAAAAATTGAAAGAACGTGTTGAAAGTCGTAACGATTTGGAAAGTTATGCATACAGTTTGAAAAATCAAATTGGTGATAAAGAAAAATTAGGTGCAAAATTATCAGATGAAGAAAAAACAAAAATGGAAGAAGTAATTGATGAGAAAATTAAATGGTTAGATGAAAATCAAAATGCTGATCCAGCAGAATATCAAAAACAAAAGAAAGAATTAGAAAGTGTTGTTCAACCAATTATAGCTAAATTATATCAAAGTACAGGCGGTGTTCCACCAACAACTGGTGGCGAAGAAGAAGATGAACTCAAAGATGAGCTGTAAATTATTTACAATTCTTAGAAAAACATAACAACAAAAACTTAGGACTGTCATAATTGATTAATTTTAGCATTTAAATGAAAATTTTTAAAAGTAAATTAATATAATTAATTAGGCTTTTTTCAGTTAAGCTATTTATTAGTTTCACCATTTTTTTTTTTTTTTTAAATATAATTTTTACATTATATAAAAGTTTTGTAATTGATTTACAAATTTTCCAATAGAATAACTCAATATTTCAAAATAATTTATAAATTAAAATTAACAAAAAAAAATTCTTTTGAAAACAATTTAAAAAACTTGAAAGTAGAAAATTTAATTAAGAATTTTTTGAATTAACTCTAAAATTGTAATGTATTGATAAATTAATTATTAATTTTCGAAAAAATAATTTAAATTCAACTTTTGTCCAAAATCTTTAACTTTTCCCATTTTTTTTTTTTTGACTGATATGTAAAAATAATTTGTGTGTATGTAAGATGAATTTATGTAGTTAAATTTCATAATTATATAAAAATCTCAAAGATTATTTTATAAAATATAAGAATATATTATTTATTATAATTATTTAATAATTTTTTGAGACATTTTCATTAAAAATAATATTCAATAATTTGTATGAATGTATTTTGAATGTATGAATTATTATGATTAATAATTTTGTAAACTTAAATAAGTAAAAAAAAAAACAAAAATTAAAAAAAAATTATTTAAAAATATAAATATTTGTCTTATTATTTTATTTTTATTTAGTCAATCTAAATAAAGAAAAGAAATTCTGTAAGAAAAGTGAGGTTAATAACCTACACGTCAGACTTTTACTAGTTAAGTTAGGTTACGTGTTACGAATATTTGCTAATAAGAAAAACTAGTGAATTAAATAGTATTACTATTGAGGTACATGTATACTAAACAAATGCTTAGTTCTGTTTTGAAATACTAGTTATAGAAAATTTTATATAACTTAAGATGAGATAACTGGATCTACAAAATAAACAAAAAAAAAAAATTACCAACGTGGTTCGTTAAGAATTGAAAAACAGGAAATTTTGAATACAGCTGCGAATGAATTAATTAATTTTATTTAGTTGCGATGGGATGGTCTTATTTTTTTGTTTATCAAAATAAATTAAATGATGTAAGATATATTTGAAATACAAAAAAAAAGTTAACCACAATCTACCTAGTAAATAACCTCATCATTTAATTTTGAAATACCGGTCTCTTAATAGTTTTCTTATATGCACGTGCTACTTCTATATTTCCAAATTTATATGTACATACATCTGTACATGTATATTTTTGAAAATTTCTCACCTCACTCAGAACAAATTGCTTCTTAAAAAAAAAAGAAAAAATGCTCGCATCTGAGGGAGGTTCAAGAGTTTATAAATATGAGAATTTTCAAATTTTTATTTAAATATGAATTTATGTATGAAATAAGAATACTACTGTACATATATAATATACTTACTATGTAACTTATGTATGAAAATCTGCCGGGTTTAATCTTTTAGTGAATTTAATTAATTTATTTCTTAAAATATTCTCATTTTCGTGAATTTCAAGGTCTTTCAAAATTATTATTAGACTATTTTTGTTTTTTATAATAAACTTGAAACTACATAATTATTATCATTTGTTTTCATTTTATGTAAGTAAATAATATGTATGGTTGTAGGATGTAGGTTCTTGTTCTTGGTGTACTAAATTTTTTAATTAAATTAATCAACTTTAGAAATTCGAATTTAAGCAGTTATTTAAAATTTTTATTTTTTGAGATTGATTTTATGTACATATGTATCGTCGTCTTTATTAAAAAAAAAAAAAATTATCATTTCATAAATGAATAACGTTTTAATCGCAATACTCAAATCCACAGTGAAATAATCTTGTAGTCAACCGAGAAAGTAAATCAGATGATATAAAATGAATCAATTATTATTATGATGTATTTTTTGACTGCAATTAATTTTTAGCACAAAGTTTAGCTGCCGCTATAACTATCGGCCTGGTCTGTTTTATTGCTTAAAATTTAGAATTGTATAAATTCATTTTTTTTATTGTTTGTTTAAATCATGGAAGGTCAATCAACTCTTAGATCTTATCAAGTCAAATACATTGATTTAAAAAGTACTAATATAAATTATTTAAATTTGCCTTAACCGACTGGATCTGAAATGTATAACAATTAACCAAATACAGTAAATATACATGTGTGATTGTTTATGTTTTTAATATGAAGCAAGATCGTAAAAGTATCCCCCCCCACAGCCCTGATTATCTACAATCAAACTACTTTGGGTATCTATTTTTTATGCATTTATGAACGTCTTTGATATAACTTTTTCTTTCATCCATACAAATACAAGTACTGTGTGTGTGTGTCAAGAGTTTTCAAATTCAAATTCGTTTGATTCACAACTTGTTCCCGTGAAATTGTAAGTATTCTTGAAACTTAGTAATGATATTTTTCCTCATCCTATCCTATCTCAATCTAAGCTGTACGCATCTGTTTATGTATACAATGCTTATATGTATATACCAAAAATTGTTTCCTTAGAATTTTCTTTTAAAGCTTGTCCCAATCAATAACAACAAAACAAAATATTTGCATGTGAATTTGGTAAATTTTATAAAAACAGGTAAAACGTTTAAAAGTACCGTTAACTAAACTACTAATCAAACTTATATTTTGATGAGATAATCATCAAGAGAAAGACACATTTTACAATACTGATCAATTTGTGCTTCAATTTGATATGACATACCTATGATTCAGTTTTACTTCAATATCTAAAAAAATGGTGGGTTTAATTTTCTCAGACTTTCTATGAAAAATGTTTACTTAATTTTCCACATTCAATAATTATGCAATTTTATTTTCTTAATATGTAATATTGATAAATTATAACAAAAAATAAAAATTTTCAAACTGTTATATAGCTATCTACAATATGTATAATAATTATGTTGTACAATATTGCATTTTGATTTTGATTTATAGAATCAAAAGACACGTCATACAACAAACACATTTAATATTACATTGAACTTCTTTTAAAATGTTGTATTAAAGCAAGCTTAAATGTAAAAAACCTGAAACTATCAAATAAAAAAGAAAAAAATAAAAATATAAAAAAAAATTAACAGTTATAATAACGTGACTAGAATATGTTACTTTTTATTTTCAGTCTTTTAAAAATATCGAACAGAAAAACAAAACAAAAATCAAAATAAATAAAAAAAAATTGTAAGTGACCTACATAATCAGCACTTGAAAATTACGAAACCATGAAAAGAAAGAATATTGTTGAACTGAAAAGAAAGTCAGAAAAATAAAAATCAAAAAACAAAACAAAGTTCTTTATCTGTTCATTCAAAAAAAAATAATTTCGGTAAGAATTTGATGTGCTTTCGGGTAAAATTTTGTATTAATACAAAAGTTTAAACATATTTTAAACTTTCTTGAACACTTTATAAAATAAAATTTAAAATATGTATGCGTACATACATATAATATATAATAATAATATTACGCTATTACATAGGTACACTGTTTTATTTTTTTTTTGTTTTATTTTAAAAAATTTTCAGTTCATTTTTATTAAGGTTCGATTCTGACAATGTGTAAATTTCTTATAATTCACCATAGTTTATTTTTTAATTCCTTCTCAAATTAGTGGCAGTTTTCAGGTTGAATCATTTCGCTTTTCTTGGAAAATAGCATATCTTCTAAATAATCCAAGTGTGTTCTATATTTTTATGAATTAATGTAAATCTAATCCGGTACCGTTACTTTACTAGGATTCATTTAAAAAGTAATGCAAACAATTTTATTTCTCAAATCAGTGGAAATAATTATTAAATGTTATAAACTTTCTAATTGTATGTACACATTTTTTAAGGTTTTATTTCTGCAAATTAAATAAATACATAAGAAAAAGAATTTTGTACTTTTTATATCGGTGGTATTCATCGGTTCAATAAATATTTGTTAAAATAATTTGAGGTTAGTTCCCACAAACGGTTAATTATTTTCGTTGTACAAACAAATAATTTTGGGAATGATTGGCACTGTACAATGTACGGTTAAATAAGTACAAAATGTACCTTCCCAAATCTTATTTTGATGAACGTTTTAATTTATTTTTCTTTTATATATATAATATTACATCCACATCTCATACTGTTAATCTGTCTGATCACATCTTTATCTCAAGTTCCTAATTATAATGGTACTGGAATATAACATTCTGAAATTCTTCTATTTTGCTTTATACCTCCTAAATAAATGGTTTTTATTAGTTCTACCATTCGTTATTTATCCAACTGAAAGGGTTACATTTTAGGACAATGATGCCAATTATATAATGCTTTTGCGATCATCATTTCGCAGTCATAAAACATTTGTTTTTTCACTTTCCAATATTTTTCCTGCGGTAAATATTGTCCTGAATTATAAAAAAGCCTATATTTTCAACTAGTAGTACCTACCTTAACTGAGTATAGGGAATGTTTTTGACCCTCATTTGGTAATTCTCTATTTGTATTCATTTTGTTTATCAAACCAATTGCAAGAACACTTATTAAAAATTGAAGATTGGCTAAAAATATGGAGAATCAAGGCGAATGTAAACAAATCAGGGCATGTTACTTTCATCACCAGAAGAAAAGATTGCTCGGCTGTAACACTAAATAATGTGGCATTAACACATGCAAACTCTGCAAAGTATCTTGGTATGCATCTGGATAGGCGTTTAAATTGGAGAGAGCATATTGTCAACAAAAAACTTAGATTGAAGTTTAACAGCCTATACTGGTTAATAGGACGTTATTCGCAGTAATCAATGGAGTGCAAGATCCTACTATACAAGGCCGTCTTGAAACCCATCTGGTACTTTGGTATAGAGCTGTGGGGAACCACAAGTAATTCCAACGTTGAAATACTGGAAAGATTTCAATGCAAAGTACTCCGATCAATAGTAAATGCACCATGGTTCGTGAGAAATGAGGAAATTGGAAAAGACTTAAAAGTCGAATCGGTTAAAGAAGCCATAGCAACAAGAAGCTCAAAATACTTAGCGAGATTGGAAATACATCCCAACGATCTCGCATCACAACTACAGTGTACAGACCAACATGTGCGAAGACTGAACAGGTTTCATCCGATAGATCTAAGCAGCAGATTTATAAATAGTCAAACCAGAAATCCCCACTAGCTTGACCAGAAATATAAATTTTCGGAGATAAGCCAATGGGCTCACTCATCACCTATTACATAAAAGAAACCAAAACAAATTTCTTAATATCGTCTAATAGTGACATACTATTATTAGATAAAAATAAGATAGATTGTAAAGTTAAATAAATAGACTAAAAATTTTGTTTATAATTTTGTCATTAATTTTGTTAATGTGATTTATCTATCATTTCGTCCATTTTATTTCTCTTAAATTAATTTTAGTTCGTTAAGGTTATTTTCTAAGACTTTCTTAAATTTTTTAGACCATTTTATACGACTGGTCGAATTAGTATTTTGTATTAAAATTTAAAATTATATATGTAATTAATGATGTTTTGAATCAAAACTTGTCTGATGTTTGATTTATTAATTATTATACATTAATATTTTCACATAAAACTGCAGTGTTGCCGTTTTAAATATACTGAAGGCAGCACGAAATTGTTAAATATTGCAATACTTTGCAGTATATAATGTAAAAGTAACAGTAAAGGAGAAATTATAAAAAAAAGGGTCATTGAGTTGAGATATTTTTTAACTATTTGCTAGAAAATTTAAAAAAGGGAAATTATCATTTAGCTATAGCTTCAATAAAATAAATTTTAGTTAATTCCTTTTATCGTTCTTAATTAGTTTTAATAATGAAAAAGCCCTCTCAACTGCTTCACTACTATGAGGCAAATTCAAAACATTTCCAACAAATTGTTTCAATCATTGAAAAAAATTTTCACAAAAAACTTGATACCAATATTCTTCAAAATCTAAATCTTTCAACAAGCATGTAAAACTGATAAACTTCTCCATTCTTGGTTTACTTCTTCGAGGTTATTTTCATCATAATTTATATTTGGAACTGCAGATAGTACCTCCAAGAAATCTCCCATATTTTTCAGAACCAAACATTGTAATGCCAAAAGTTTTACATCTTGAAAAACAACTCTGCCAAATTTGCTTACAAAATTCTTTATAAAATTCCAAACAGTATTGCTTAATATTAAGAATTGCGTCCCAAGTTAACTTAGAAGAGTTAATAAGAAACTGATCTTTTACTCCTATATATATATGTATATATCAGAAACATTCAAAAATAAATTTGAATTTGAAAAACTATCATTTGTAATTTTTTCATTATTTACATATTCAGATTAAAAAATTTCCTTTAAAGAACTGCTATGTATATATGAACTCTTGCCGATTCTGACTGAAACTCTAAGTTTATTTTATTGGCAATATTTAAAATATATTCTAAAAAATTATAGTAAATTTGATTTTCCTATATCTGAGTTGGGCTCAAAATTTTGAAGTTATTCCATTGAGATAGTATTCTTGTTATTATTTGTTCTAAGGAAAGCCATCGAGCTTCAGCCAGTCTCAGAATTTTCACAGGTTTGGTATCAACATTTTTTTGAAGCTTACGGAATTCTTCTTGGCGTTTCGGACTGTGAGAAAAAAAGTAATAAATATTTCGAACCAGTTTTTCTAAATTATTCGGCAGTCTTTTTGAAGCAGCAACAGAACACAAATTGAATGAGTGACAACTACATCCCATTGAATAAAGATTAGGATTATGTTTTTTAAATAATGCTTTTACTGCACTTTTAGCTTCCATCATGACAGACATATTATCAGCAGCGAAGCCTATCATATTTTCTTTATTTATACCATTTTTTTTTTAAATCAAATTTTCAATACCAATCAAAATAACAATCAAAATTTGTTAGTTGAATTAAAGCTAGAAATTTGTCCTTTATTTTACCTATTGTGTAATCAAAAAATCTACACAAAATTACTAAACATTTAGTATTTTTTGTTTTTTTATTTCGCAATTTATTGTTTTTTGGATTTTATATTGGATTTTATTTTTCTACCATCCTAATTTATGTGAAGTTCATCACATGTGATTTCATCCAAAAATCTAATTAAAACAATTTTTTTTCTTCGATTTTTGATAATCGAATTTAGATGCCCCCACCTCAGTTGTACAACTTATTCTTAATCTTTTGGTATTTAGTGTGTGCATAATATGTTTTTTTTTTAAACTTCCCCAAACAGAAACAGAAGAACCTGTTTGCTCTAGTATCTATAGTACTTTTTATATTTTAATTAATAAATTTATAGAATATAAAAAATATAATAGAATTAAAATCCCTTCGCCTAATTTAATACATAATGTAAATAATTATTTGTATTAATTTTGGTTTAAATATTTTTAGGATCCAATTTTATTCCGATATCATATAACACCAACCATAACTGAAGAGGATGAAAATCCAATGCATATATTTTATAAAAATCAATTTGAAACCTGCATTGAAATATGTAAAATGAATTCAGAATTACAAAGATTTGTGCCGTATCTTGAACAATGTAATAAAAATTTAATAAATAGAATTGCAAATATATTTAAGAAAAATAAAAATGGTATTAATGTTCTAAATCATGGTGATGCATGGTCAAATAATTTTTTATATAAAATGAATAAAATTGATGATTCAGTTGATGATGTTCTAATGGTACTTACTATATTATATTAATATAATATTAAAATTATTTTATTTTATTAATTTTTTTTAATTTTGTAATTTTTAAGGTTGACTATCAAGAAGGAATATTTGGTTCGCCAGTAATTGATTTACTTTGTTTTATATATTCATCATGGTCAATTGAAACTTATATTGAATATAAAAATGAATTAATTGAACAATATGTTAAAATGTTAACAGATACTTTAAAATTATTAAATTATTCTAATAAAATTCCAACATTAGATGAAATAAATGATGAAATGATATTGAAAAAAGATCATGGTATTGTTACAGCAACATGTCTTCTACCAGTTTATTTAAATGAATATCCAGAATTGGCTGATCCATCTAATTTTATAATGGAAACAGATGAAGCTAAAGAAATTCGTTTAAAATTAATGAATAATGAAAATGTTTTTAATAAATTAAAAATATTTTTAAGTGGACTTTTAGAAAGTTAAATTTAGATTATTTTTAATTGTTATTAATTTGAGTATTACATAATATTATTGAAAGTAATGTTTTTCAACAATATTATTTTTATGTTTTTTTTTAATTTTTCTCATTAAAAATAATATAATATTAAAAACCTATAATTAATTATAAATAAAAAAAAAAAATGTTTAACTATATGTTGTTATCTTAATTAATATTAAATAGAATGATTAAAATTTATATTTATTTCATATATGTTGGTAATGTTGACATAATTTCAAAATTAATTAACGACGAGCCTTTATTACCCTATTCCATTTCCATTTTCATATTCTATGGAATAATTATTATATATTAGTAGTAGTACCAACTAAGTATGACCAACGAAAAATATGGTGTTGGTTTTCGTTTTCCCAACTAAAATATCACTTAATATTTTCACTAATGCATACTATACACTACTTACTCATCCATGGTATATGTAAAAGACTAGATATCCAAATAAAAACATTTAGAAGAACATTGTAAATGCTCTGAAGGTTGCAGTTGAATGCTCTTATTATGTATGCTATTGTTTGAAATATCATAATCCCTTGATGATACAACATTTCATTTGAATTAAAACTCAACACAGTGACCGTCATTAGATTTTATTCTGCTGAATTTGACCTATTAGAAATCTCGGTAAATTTTTTCTCACTATTAATTTTCAGTAAATATCTTTAATATAATTCGAGTTTAAGTTCTTTATAATGCTACCAGAAGGATCCCCCATTCGGTATTAGAAATTAGTTCTGAGTTTTACTTTTAAGAAATAGAACGATAATAATATTCAGATAATAGAAATGCATGATTGTTTAATATTTTTTAGAATCTCTACAGGTTATGTAAAATTTAGTTTGTAAGAGTTTGTAGGAGTAGAGTTTAAACTTTACGACACGTTTTGTTAACAAGGGAGTGTCATGTTATAATAAATCAATGATAACGGTGTCATGCTTCTAAACATTGCTAATATTCAAAATCATACCCTGTGTTCACAGAAAGAAGGATTTATTGACGATGGCATGCGATGACTGCTGCGTAGTGTGAAGAGTTAGTTAGGTTGCGAAAGGGTTAAATGATTTAAAAAAATAATTATTTTGTTTAACTATTATGTTTTTTTTTCTTTGTTCTATATACATACATATATGAATATATGTATGTATATTTTTTAATAAATGTTTAATATTTTATTTTCAATCAATTCTTGCTGGATGGAGCAGTGGTGGAGCGCCTGCTTTTCACCGAAATGTGCCAGGTTCGATTCTCGTTGATTTTTCGATCTGCCCTAGTATACCCTTTGTCATTGGGATATAGTTAATGACAAAAAATAACTGAGAGTATATAATTTGGTACATACAATAAAATTAAACTGTTATGTTTAAGAAGGCTTAGTTCCTGACAATAGCAGTAGTTTTCCACATTTAATGAGTAGATAAGCCAGTAATTTATTAAATAATAACTTCTCGAAATATTAGATGTATAGTGTAAAATTGTAGTACCGTACTTAATTAAAGACGAAAAGATTATTCTACCTGAGTGTAAAACAAAACATAACAAAATAAAAAAACAACAAAAATTATAAAAGAAAAAACTAATTTTCATTCAAAAAATACAACACACTATATAGTTTTTTTTTCATTGAAATAAATAAATATATGTAAGTACAAATATATTATGTCTATTTTTTATATAAATACGGTTCTCTATATATGTATAGTACAATTTGTAATACATAATAATATAAACACATATTATATTTTTAATAATATTCCTTTTATTATTATTTATATACAAATATAGAGTTAAATTATTGTAGTAGTATATAGTATAAATTACACGAAAAAATATTAGATTAATTTATTTAATTTCTCAAATTTATTAATTTTTTAATATATAATTTACATTCTTAAAAAAAGTATGTATTTAAGTTATTTATATCAAATTATATAGGTAAATATGCTTACCCAAGGATTAATTATTGAAAAAAGTGAATTTAATAATAAAGAGAGAGAACAAAAAATAGAATTAAAATAGAAAATATTATTACCGCAAACAATTATTGCAAATTATAAATTAACCCTTTCACTACCGATTTATGAACTGATGAAGAAAACAATAATGTTTGTGATGTTTTGTTACTATAGTATATATGAAGTAAAATAACTAAAATGTTGGCAGCTTTAAACTCATCAACATCGTTAGGTATATTATTTACACTTCAGGCAAATACGATCTACGATAACGATCTGTTGGAAATCTGACTTATAAACAAATTCTGACATTTGATTTAATCTGATTAGAAAAATATAGATTTGAGATATTAATAATTTTATTAGAAAATATTAAGAAAATATAATAATATTAATAAATTAAAAATATCCAGAAACAATTAATATGTGTTTATTTAAATACTAATACATATGTAGGTTTTTTATTTATTTATTTTTTAGGTCATGTCAAAAATAATGACAATTAAATTTTATCTACCGTGTAAAAGATTTTATTGTAGATTCGTGCAGTTAAATCTTTTATTCAATTTTATATGCCTTACACAAAAAAAAAAATACGTCAAAAAAATGTAAAGATAAATTGAACGTCAAAAGTATGATCTGAAAATTTTATTGAAACTTTGTTGATATTTTAACTTTTCATTAAGTTTTTTTGACGTTTCGTCATTTTCTATTTACATTTTTAAAATTTTTGTTATTTTGTGTGTATCTAAGGATGTAATGTAAGTATTAATTAATTAAATTAAATTAAACTAAATCGACAAACGAAACTTTGAAAATATTTTTATGTGTCAAATTTCGATATCTATCAAAATGATTGAACGAAAAAATATTTAACGTAGGCACATAAGCTTCAAAAATATTGTACGAAAAATTTAACGTCTTACAATTATTAATCTTGTCTTACAATTAATTTTAAATTTTGTCTGACATTTAAATGATACCTATTTTATGGCTATTCGAGTTGTTGCCAATTGCCAGTGTTAAATTGATATTTTCAATGAATACTAATGTTTTTTTTTGTTTAATATCATGGCCAGTTATGGTATTTTTATAAAACTCTTACACCGTTATTTTTTCATTACCGTAGTTACTTTATAAGACATGTAGTTTTCTAACTTTATTGTATAATTGTTTATAAGTCTATGTCAAGATTTTTTCCGTAAAGCATTTAGAATGTTCATTCCATAGTCTGATAGTCATTTCAACATTAAAACATTTGATTCAATAGATTTTTTTTTTTATCAAAATTGAAATGATCAAAACTGGTTCTATTCAAATTATGTATTTATTTATTGCTACTGTCATCTTATATCATTTACATGACAACTAATTTTTATTGCTATTTATTTGGTTTTTGTATAAATAATATTTACTTTGTTTTTTTTTTTGTGAAGTACAATAATTTCCAAAAATTTGATTAAACGAAAACTTATATTTCGCACTTTTATCTAATAGAATATTATTTATTAATAAATTTGAAATAAATGAAACAATTTCATTTTGCCTTAACACTAATTTTAAAATATATACATGACATTGACAATTAAACAAAGAAATTGAAAGTAAACAATAATTAGAACAATAAAGTTCAAAAAAGGTTAAAAAAGGTGTTCAGTAGATTTTTCTGTTCTAAGTGTCTTTAAAGTGTTTGACAGTTAACTGTCATTGTCCAAAACTGTTTTGTTCGATTCTGTTCTAGATCAACTGAACAAACTTAGTATGTGAAATAGTAATTTAAATCGTTTCATTGCCCATGTTTATACGAGGAAGAAATCTGCCGCAGATCTGAAAAACCTATTAGATTTCGGCCATTGTCGCTGGCAGATTATTGAAATATCAAGATGGTCGCAATTGAAGTTATTGGCAAAGAAATATATAAATAAATTTTTATTATTATTCTAGTGTCAATTTAACATTATTATTATTTGTAAAATTTATATTTTTTTATTTGATTAATATTCGATCCGAAAATTGCGTTGTCAACAACCATTTCCTTATTTTTTGTGAATAAAAATATTTTGACACTAACATATTTCCAGAAAAAATATTTAAACGTTAAAAATCTACCAGAAATTTTAAATTTTGGTAGATTTGTCTACTCTTTACCGAAATGTCCCCCCACCTATAAATTTTGGTAGATTTCTACCACTTTTCTACTCGTAAACATGCATATTCGCAAACTAATATTAGTGTACCTTTAACTACTCTTTAAAGGTTCAAAGGAGTGCAACAAGTTGAAACATCCACTATTTTAACTTATAACCCTTTTACTACCGTCTACCGAATTATGATGCAATGGATGAAAAAAATAATTGTACGTTTTTTTTTTATTATATAATATGTAGAATGAAAATGTATAAAATGTTAGGAGCTTCATATAAAGTCCTCTTATATGAAACTTAGGTAGTAAAAGGGTTAAAATATATTATTGTTATACTTAATTTTCAATTGTTTTTTCAAATTGGAACTTTTTATTCCATTTGAATTACTTTACAATGAAAATAACAACACATAAATTATATTTTTAAATAAAAATAATTTAATGAAAATTATATTGAATATTAATTAATATTTACAACAAAAAAAATATCACAGCAAAAAAAAAATATTTATTAAACTTTATTTTCATAACACAATTTCTTAAACAATCACATTTATTATATTTTAAAGAAACACACACTCATTTTAATTTGAAAAATAAATACATTAATTTTAATTTTAAAGTCGAAAATATTATTTGTTTAATTGTTTAAATGCACCTTTAAATTATTTTTGTTTTAAATTTGAATTAAATTAAAATTAATTCAAATTTGTATGTATATAATAAAAGTAAAATTTAATAAAACTGATAAATATTAAATTTAGACAATTTTCAAATTTTTTAGGTTAATATCTAAGATCTAACCAAAATCTTTTTCGTTCATAAATCTTTAATATTTTTTGAAATTTAATTGAAATTAAATTTGTGTTGTTGAATTGAAGAAAAAATGTCATTAATACGAATACGAATACCAATTACCAATGCATGTCTAATGCTATAATGACGGTACAGTGCCATTAAATTTTAAAATTTAATTTAATTAAAAATAGAGTTGGCAAAAAGTGAAATCAAAAGGCAAAAAGTTGGCAAAAACTGAATGAAATAAATTACAGAGAAAAATTTACAAATTAAATTAATATTACTATTTCCAGTTCTAATAATTTAACAATATTGATAAATAAAATAAAATTTAGAATAATGTAACCCGGCATTGTTTTTTGATTTTAAGGTATTTCATATATTATTTAAAAATGAAATTGCAATTAAAAATTAAATTTAGCACTATAAAATATGAAAAAATTGTTTTTTTAATTTATGTGTTTGTTTTATTATTATATATTAATTTATGTAACAATAAATACATCACAGTAAAACTTGAAATTTCTATATTACATTACTATGTATTAAATTTAATATATAGGTACCTTAAGATATATATTTTTTTATTAAATTTAAGTAATTGTAGTTATGTATTATGATTATTATTATTATTGTTAAGCTGTCTTTTCACGTCTTTTCTGTTAGGATTACAATACGCTCACCTGTCAGACTTTTAATAAAAAATAACAAATACACTCGAATCGCCGCTAATCGTGAGTTGTAATTGTTGGTATGTTTGTGGCTGTCAAATTCTAATTGATTGGAAGTGGATAACTGCGTATTTTAAAACAAAAAAGCGTTAAAATTAAGAAGTATCAGAGAGAGTCAGTAAATAAATCTCACACCACAAATGAATGAAAATAATATTTGATGTGACAATTTAAATATGAGAACCTATTATATTATAATAATTATAATATATTTTCGTTTTTATTTTTGTATTTATATATAAAATTAAAATATTTTTTTTTATAGATTTTGGTCATTATGTATGTTTTATGTAAAAGTGTATAATGTTTAGTATATTTATTTCTATATGGACATGGTATGTATGTATATGAAAGTTGTCAGTTTATTGTTTTTATAGTTCTGTTTAATTTCGAAGCTATGTATGTTCTAATTATAATATTCGAATCAGAATAAAGGCATATTATAATTTACATAATTATGTACCTTTACATTGAGTAAATTTAGATTTCTTCAAGCATCAAATCAGATATTTTATGTATTACATAATATATATAGTTATTCGAATAATTTCTTCTATTTAAAAATTTTTAGATGCGTAATTTAATTTTATTTTAATTAGGCATATTTAATGTAGTTTTGTTTATTTAAGTGTAATATAGGTATAAAAATTTTATATTTAGATGCGTATTTATGTAATGTGTAATGTAGTGTAATGTAGGTATAAAAATCTCATATTTAGATGCGTATTTTGATTAATTCCATGTATTTCCATGTACTCTCTATTTAATTGCAATAAAAATCAACATCTTTAAAAAAAAAAAGGTTTTCAACCTGACTAAATGTCGGTAAATTTTCGTCCAAAATATTATGTTATGTAACCAAAGTATAAAATGTTATGTTGTTTCTATATATGGAACTAAAGAATAATTTCGTGTCCACGAAAAGGTTAACATCTGAATCATTTTTGTAGTACAGGTATATTGCACAACGGTTTTCCCTACAAAATTCGAAGATAATAATATATAAGTTTTGAACGGTTAAATAACAGTATATTACCGTCAAAAGATGTGATTCTATATAAAACCAATAAAATAATTTAGTGCCGGCGATAGGATATAATTTTTTTGTGTAGTATAGGTATATTACATAAACGGTCTGAGATTCGAATATGATATATATTATTATTATTTGTTGTTTTTTACTCAATGATTTTTATTAATTAAATTTTCAAAAACAAAATTCAGAATAATATATTTTAAATTTTATTTTATTTTTGTATTTTTTTTTTAATATGCAGTTTTTGTTTTTGTTAATTAAAATTTTTTTAACTATTATGTATAATATAATGTATAATAATGCAAATTTTTATACAAATAACTATAACATACTATAGATATATATTTATATATTTATGTACATATACAAAAAAAAAAAATGTTATGTGTATATATATTAATATAAAATCTAAGATATTGTTTTAATGTTTGATTAAATATAAAACAAAATAATTAAAAAAGACATTCAAAAGACGACAAAATTTTATAGGCTAAATATACACAAAAAACAATTGCTTTTCTGAATATAGGCTTTGGGGTTTTTTTTTTAATTTTTTTTTTTTTCATTATTTTGTTGCAGCTTTATTTTTTATTAATTTTTTTTTTTCAATTTTTATATTTATATAATAATGATTTTTTTTTTTTTTTGTAAAATTACACACAGTCAAATTTTAAAATATTTTTCGTTTATTTATTTAAGTACATGCTTTTATTTTTCTTAATTATTATTTAGTTAAATTTTATTATACATATTTTCAAAATTGTCGACACAGATTTTATTAATTTGTTTTTTTTTTATATATATATATAGGAATCACACAAATAGAGTATGGGGAGAAATACATATTACAATTTGTAATAGAAAATATATATTCTAATTTTGTTATAAAAATTTTTTAATTTTTTTTTTTATAATTAATGTATTTGTGTCTACATTTATATGTATGTATGTAAATAATGCTTTTGAAATTTTAATGTATTTTTTATTAATTAATAATTTTGTTAAATAGTGCAATTACTAATTTTTTATATATATATATTATATATTTCACACAACCATTGCATATCTTTTTTTTCAATAAATATAAAGAAAATATATAATTTATTAAAATAAATTTTATTTGAATTGACTTTAGTGCAAAACAATTAATAGAAATGAAATTTAAAAAAAAAAAAAATTTTTAAATTTATTTATAATATGTATGTGTTATATAATTTTAATATATATTCTAAAAAAGTGTTATAAAGTTAAGAAAGAGTTTTTTTTATAATAGATGGATGAAACAAAACGAAACGGAATTTTGTAAATATACATATAGAATGATTCAAATGAATGCAAAAACGTGGTATGGTATTACAAAAAAATTATCAATACTTAGTGTTGTCATGTTATTGTAAATGACAGTGGGTTCCTCATTAAGCAATTTGAGAATAAAGATGAAACATTGTGGTATTTTTTTTTTTATAACAAAGAAGAATCTCAAAGATGTTAATTAAAAAAATTTTAGCTCATTATTAATTATATGATAGTGGTTGTTTGTATTATTTTTATAGATAAATAGAATATAATATGAAACGAAAAGAGGTATGATAATGGTAATAAACTGAATAATAAAATAAATAATTTAAGAATTATGTAATTAAATTGAAATTGTTTTAGCAATTCACATATTTATTTTTTTACAAATAATTTGTTATCACTGGTTACATTAAAACGTTCATAAAAAGTTATTAGAAATGAAAATAAAAAAACTTTGGGTATAAATTTCACTAAATTTAAGGCCTTATTATGTAAGATAAAATCTTTTTAGATTTATAGACTTTTCTAAGTCTATCAGAAATAGTCATATAGTCAAATAGTTATTGTGTAGTCACGGTATCAGCTATTAAACACATGAATTTTAAATGCTTGGATATTAAATTTCGTACGTTAACATTTCATCTTTGTGCTCGAATGTCCGCACAATTTTTTTAACAATTCAAAATTATTATAATATTTTTCTCGATACAATTTCTTAGTTGAAATTTTTTTAAATGTTGGCTGAAGATTAAAGATATCTATAATTAATATCTTTATCGGTTTTTAATTGTTACACCACCATCAGGCAGATGACTTATCTGTTTCACTGTTACCCTATTAATTTTGGTTTATTTTTGTTATTTCAAAATGTTTAGCATAGACCATAACGGAATTCGATAATAAATATATCATATGTGTAAATTAATTAACTTAAACGAAAAATTTAATCAAATTTGAATTAAATGATATTTTTTGTTTTGGTTTTGGTAACTATAAAATCATATGGATACTGTAATATTAAATTTAACTATGTAGATTATAATTGTGTACATTTCTCTCACAATTTTCGGAATAAATTTTTTTCCAGTTTTAAAACATAATAATAAATTCAGTAGTACCAGCTATTGTATAATAGCAATTCTGAAATTTTATAAAAATTTTCAATTAATTATTTGTGAATTGCAATTGAAAATGAATATATTCTAGGTATATATGAAATGGTATATACACATTATTTGGTTCCTATAAATTTATATATTTTTTAATAAAAATTATTTAATTGTTTCGTATTGTTTCGTCTACCATGGCCATATAACTGTATATAACTTTAAAATTTATATAACATATGAAAAAATTTTCTCGATTCGACGAACAAATAAAATGGATATTATAAGAGCTGTAACGACATATATAAAATTGTATGTAAGAAACTATTGTTTGACAATTAATAATTAATTAAAAAGATTTAAAATTTTCCATTTAATATGAAATTTTAGAAATTTATTCAATTTTTCAATCAACTATATTTTGTAACAACAACAGATAAGGAAAACCAAATATGTATATGTATTAAAAAAAATCTGAAAAAAATAAAACTTGCATAAAAAAACAAACAAAAATAAAAATATGTATTCAAATTTAAAAAATTAAAATTTTATTGCTTTAAAATTATTCACAATAGGTATTTATTTATTTATTTACTATTTATTTTTTGCCAATTTAAAAATCATTAACTATCTAGCTATGTATTTTATATAATAATTAATCTAGCAATATTGTTAGTGAACATTAGGAAAAAAAAAATAAAATAAACAAAGAAAGAACAAAATTTAACAAATAAAGAAATGTTTTAAAAATAAGATATTCGGATAAAAAATTTTTGTTTATTTTAAAATTATATAAACATGCGTACTTATATTATATAATTTAATTTTATAAGTTATTAATTACTCAAATCAATTTATATATATTACTTTTTGACTTTAATTAAATGCATTGATGTGACTGTTTTTTTTTTTGTATGGATATTGCTTTTTGAATTCATGTATCAGTTCATGTCAAATTGTTATTATTTTCCCACAATTTTAAAAATTATTATTATGTATTATAAAATTTTATACTACTCTTATTATATATTTGGTTTATATCGTTGGGTATATACGAAAACTAGGTAGATATGTATATTGAATGTTATGAGTAAAATTTATTTTAATTCTTTTTTCGAATGCAATAAATCAGTTTTAAAGTTTAAAAATTTATATTAAATTAACACTGTATATAAATATGTTGAGAAAACAGAACATTCCCGATTTCGGTATTTGGTTTTTTAGAAAACTTTAATTATTTGGCTTAACAACAAAAATTTTTCGGTATTCATTGTTGTTTTGATATAATATATATCCAACGATATATGTAATTATGTGCTATATAATAATTACATGCATAAACCGTATATAATATTAAATAATTTTTAATAATTTTGTAAGTAATATTATTAATTTGTTGGTGATAATATAAATAATTATCATCAATGCTTTGTCAATTAGAATATCTATTAATAATTATTTTCATTCAAAATCTTTAGTGGTTATTTAATTGATAAAAAAAAGTTTTATCAGAATTTTTTATAATAATGTAATTCCATAAACTAAAAAAAAAATAAGAAAAAATATTTTGCAAAATAAATTTTTAATACGAATGTTTAAAGCATTTAAACCACAATGTTAAACTTAAATAATATTTTTTTTTATAAAAATTATTCTCTAACTAATTTTAATAAGCATTTCTTACAATTAAACTTAATAATAAAGAAATAAACATTACAAAGAACAAAAAAAAAAAAAAACTATTTTCTATTTGTATTATATTTTTAATTTTTAATCCAAATTAACGCTAAAAACTTCAAAAACTATTTATTATAATTTGATAAAAATGCACTTGTGTTATTTTTAAAAACAGTATTTTTAAAAAAGAAAATCAGACATAAATTTTTATTTTTTTTTTTAATAATCTAACGAAACAAAAAAAAAACAATTGTCTAAAAAACAATATAAATTTTCAACCAATAAAATTAATTAATTAATTAATTATACATACATATATTACAATTAAAATTTACATTACAGTGCATTTATTTAAATTTTTTGTTAATTGATGTATAAAAATTATACATTAATATTATATTTTTTATTAAAACATAAACATTAAAGAGGTATGTAATGTATATATACATATACTATATAGTTAAATTATTTGTGAATTATTTATTCTTAATATTATTAGAATGCATTGACTAGGTAATGCACGCATGCAGCTACAATATACACTTTAATTGTAATATATATATATATATATATATATATAAAAATAAATTTAAATATTAATAATTATGAATTTATATATATTTATATATATGTGTATTGATTATATTATCAAAATGCTTAAAAATGTTTGTAAAAAAAAGTTGAAAAATTCTAATGAAATAATTATATATATTTTATATATTATATATAATTTATTATTTCATATTTTTACAATTAGAAAAATTTATTATTATAATAAGAAAATATTAAAACATTAATTATATTATTTAACAAAAATATATACATACATTTATCAATTTACAAATTGAATTCGAAAGTTATACATATTTATTAATGAATGAATATTTTGCATTAATAATATTTGATTAGAATTCAAAACAGTATTGTCATTTCAAATTAATATTGTAATAAAAATTTACTCAAGCACAATTTTGTAAGTATATCCTTACTGTCTCAACTTGATTAAAGCTATTAGCAAATAGCAAGACAGTAGCAATGATTCAATAATTTTACTAACGTATAAATTTTATCTAATCTTCTCAACTGGTATAATTTTGTTCAAACCATTTCGTATAAATATTTTAGGACAACCTATATTTATATTATAATATGCGTATTTACCTACTATCTCACTATAGTAACTTTTAATCTACATTTACACATAAAAGTAAAAATGATGATAAAAAACCTAAGTTCCATATTGTAAAATTTTTTTATAACGTTTTACGGTTTTACGTTCCATAAATTGTATGTCAACAATATTTTACAATGTTTTGGTTTTAAAAGCGATTTAAAAACATTTTTTTTTTCAATATGAAACTCACCAAAACTATAAAATGACAGAAAAATGCATACATATAATGACAGTGTAACACATTTTCTGTGATCACATTTTTATAAAAGTAATAAAAAAATAAAACCTACAAATGTGTAAATTTAGTGTTAAGTCGAAACAGATGGATAAGTAAATATATTTCTATATGTTATATACAGTCCACGACAATTACTTAGAAACACTTTTTTTTTTTTTTTTTTTTTTTTAAATCATGCTTTGAGGAATGTAGTACATACATATGCTATTATATAAGTTAATCAAATATAATAATATGTATATTAATATTTACTCAATGATAGAACAAATCTACTGCAATTGCAGTAGAACGGCAGTTCTAAATGCAAATTTTATATACAAATATCAAATTAACAATAATTTTTTTTTATTTTGCATAAAAATAGCTAATTGATTACTAAAAACAAAAGAAAAACATACATATATAACAAATTTAAAAAAAAAAAAAGAAAAACTCAATATTTATAAAAACATTCTTGAAAATTTAAAAAGAGCAAAATGTGTGTTCTATATGAAGATATTTTTAATAATTATTTTTTATATTTTTAGTTGTAATTTAAGCAATATTAAACAATGCAATTTAGTTAAAAATTTTAAACATATAAATTAATTAAACTTTTTATAACATAATTATTTGTATTGTTACATACTTAATCATTTAATTGTTATTGTTGTTGTAGTTGTATTTTTCTATTTATTTTGTTATTAGAATGTGTATTGTTTGTGGGTATTTTTCCAGTGGTTGTATATAAGTGTCAAAATAATGTAAATTTTGAATTTTATTAAATTTCATCAAATTTGAATTGAATACATATCATGCTAAAATTATTTTATTTATCGAAATTCATAATTCTATTTCAGGCCCGTGCGTAAATATGTAATATTAGTACATAATAACGTAATAAAAAAATTAATTTGCTTACCCACTTGTATCACCTATATTATAATAATATATATTTATATATATGTATATATATATATTGATTTAAATAATTAGATAGTAGATTATATTTCAAATAAAACACTTTCCCAAAATATCAAGATTTTAAAATATATATATTTATTAACGTCGATATTAAATAATGATTATAATTTATAGTTTCAAAACAAAAGCAAATATTAATAAATAAGAATATTCATTATTTTGTGGGACTAATTTTCGTTTATATTTTCGAATTATGTAAATATATATTTAGTATAGTATGTATGTATGTATGTTTATACAATATAAATATATATGTATATAGGTGTATTAAAAATTTGTAAAACACTATTAATTTGAAAATATATATATGTATATAATATATTGTATTTAATTACAATTTAAATTAATAAAATTTAATTTATTAAAATGTCAATTTTTTTTACTACGAATTGAGTTAAAACAAAATTAAATTTGTTTTAAGAGAATTTTTTCGCAAATTTTAAAATATGTATGAGAAACTTTTCTTAAAAGTGCAATTCTATTTATTTTATTATATATTGTAAGAAACCGACGAAAATAGAAGAATTTACAGTCACTTAAATAAAATTGAAATAAAAAAAAAGTATGTCAATTATAGGTGATTAGATTATACGATACTAACAAGGTGGTACATGGATAAAAGCCAGAGTTATTTTATCGACCGATATTGTGGAGTGATCATGTCATCTGATTACTAATTAAAAGGTTCCGAATTCGATGTTATAAAACGTTTTTTTTTTCAATTATTTTTTGAAATAAATTTGAATACAACTTGATATGAAGGCGAAGCTACAATTGATGTTGTTTTCCACATTTAAATTAGTTGATATACTTATCAAAAAATTAAAAAAAAAAAACTATTATGTGCCTATAATTGTTAGGATGTTTATCCCATAATTTTAGAATAAAATAAAAATTTGTAACCTGTTCGTAATTTGCTAAATACTCTATTTAACTTCTCGCATTGGTTATTGAGAACAACACCTATATGAGATATAGGTTGATATTAAAGTACGAAACAGGTACGGTGGCAACCTTCCATCACAAACTGCACAAGACAAAAAAGACAACTAACTTGACATATAATCTCGAAAGATCAATCGATAACTATTTTGGGGACACCGATTTTACGATTTGGATGCTGAAATATTATCCAACAAAAATTCAATGAAAAAAATTTTGTGCTAAAGTTCAAGCAATTAATTTGGTATGTTTCATTGGGGAATGGATAAAGGCAGACGAAAATAGATAATATATTGATTGAAAAATTGCTTCAAAAATTTTAAGAATTCGTAAATTTTGTATTGAAAATATGTTTCTTATCTAAATTCCTTATTACAGTTTCTGACACAATTTTTTTTGTTTAACAAATAAATTTTTAACAACATTTTTGTTTTTTTTTTTTTTGCTTTTCTAAAGTGTGTTCTTTTTTTTATAAAATTAATATAATATTTGACTATATCATTTTAAAAACTTATTACGATTTTATATAATTAAAAAAGTAAATATTTATGTAAATTTAAGTATTATTTTTGCTTTTTAATTTTTTTTAATTTTTTTTTTTAAATACAACGAACATTGAATTTCGAACTCTTTTTAATTTTATGAATTATATTTTTATTTGTTAATTTGAAAATTAATTAATTTAAGCCTTGTAACATTTTGCTCTTCAAATTGTTAATAATTTGAAATAATAAATGATTTTAATTTATTTAATTTTTTTTTTCTAAATTGAATATATATATATATATATATATATATATATATATATATGAATTTATGTATATTTATTATAAACATATTATTATATATTACAATAGATAAAAATAAAAAATATATATGTAATTTTTTGAATATTAAAATAAAAATAAATTTGGATAAATTAATAAAATTTTTAATAATCATTGATTTGATTTTTGTTTTTTGTTTTGTTTATTGTTTTTGTTTTATTTCATATTTTTGTTGACTGTAAAAGATATTTTTATATTATTAAATAATGTAAATAATTATTTTTTTAATATTTTATAACTACTAGAATTTAATTATATTATAGTAAAAGGTTTGGTAAATTAAATAGTCTTTTAGTTTCCCATGATAAAGCAAAAATTAAAAAAAAAAAAAAATAAAATAGTATGCATGTAAAACAAAAATAAAAATACTTTTTTAAAACTAGGACCTAAAATTTGTTTTTTTGGACAATATTTAAAGTTTGAGTACACATTAAAACTTAATCAAAAAAACTTGTCTGATTTTATTTAAAAAAAATTTTTTTTTTTGCAATTTATATCTAATTTTTATAATATACATATTAGGTATTTATATTTTTAAATATTTAAAACGTATACAAAACTATAGTAAATTAGTTTTTTTTAATTTTTTAATTTTATGTTTTAAAATTTTTAAATTATAAAAAATAGACTGAATTTTGGTTAAAAATCTAGTAAAAAATTAATTTTCATTGAAATTGTGACGTTCTAAAAGAGAAAAACTAACTATTTGACATTACGTCTTAATTAAAGATCAATTCAAATCATTGATTTACTTTTTTAAAAAATTTTATTCATCATACACACATCTCTATATAGGGGCCCAGAACAAAATACAGCCCAAGGATGTGGCAATCTCTATTTTATATCGTGTAAGATAAAATTTATCTAGAAAGATAGAAAATTAGTTAGTTATTTAGAAAGTTAGAAAACAGTCAATAGGATAGCAACAACTAATAGGATAGCAAACATTGAGAATAATTATTTATGCCATTATCATAGAAATTTAATAATTATTCGTTGTTTGTAAAAATTTAATATGTGTAATTCAAGAAGAATCATGAATCATGAAATGTATCACAAAAAGAAAACTTTCAAATCGTGTCGAGTTGTGACATCGAAAATTGTTTACATTAATTTAATATTTTTTAATTAAAATTTTAGCGTAAAATATTTTAATGCTGCTAAAACATTACATAATAACATTTTTATAAAAAAAATTTCGTATACTTTTTTTTTCTTTGTTTGAAATGAATCATACGACAATATAAAATGCTTTTATGCTGCTATACATAATATTCATGATGTGTGAGGTATAAAATCACATTAATGGATTATTATTTTAAATTTATAAAATTAACGCCAAATAGTTTTGATTTAATGTTATATTATTATTGATTAAGAATAAAAAGTTAATGGTACAGTTTTTTCAATATTATCAATTACTATAGCTGTGTTTTTTATTCTGTCTATTTTTTATTCATCTGATCTATCAAAGTGATATAAAACTGTTTTTTATTTCTGTGTATAATAATCTGATCAATTTAAAAATTGGTTTTTTATTCTAATCGCAAATTGATTAGACTGATTTTTTTACCTGCATTTTTTTTTTAGATCATAGATTGCATTTTTTTTAAACTTTTTTCCTACTTCCTGGCAATATTTTCAATTTTTTTATCAAAGTGATCTGAGTGTTTTTTAAAACTTTGTTGATTTTTCGCCAAAGATCGCCTAAAGATCAGTTAAATATCTGGTTTTTTTTTCAAATATTTTTTATAATATCGACCATATTTTCCGAGAATCAAAGTTGTTTTTTTTTAATGTCATACAAAATAACATTTTCAAACTGTAATTATAAAAAACAAAACACTTTCTTTCGAAATCTATTTTTTTCAATTTAATTCTTACATTTATTATTTATTATAATACAAAACTATTTGTTTGGTTACCATTTTTTTTAACTGTCAAAAATTATCTAAGTTAAAAATTACCAGATCATAATTAGAGTGAAAACCAGGCTTAAAATCAAGATCTTTTCGTGATCATTAGTGTCGTAGTATGAAAACACGTTATAGTTGCAGATTACTCCGTGGATCTAATATACGAATTTAAATAAAAAAACACAGCTTGTACATATATGTATGTATGTAAACAGTTATTTAAAAAAAATTTAGGATGTCACAATTTCTTAATGACAGTTATATCCGTGAAAGAGTAGTATGCATTACAGTTTTAACTATAATATTATATATACCTATTTTTATTGTATATCATTTTGTTATATTAATTCATATTATATTGAATAATAATAAAACCTAATAATTATTAATTATTTCATCTAATTTATATTTTTTGTACATACAATAGTTTCTTACTGAAGAAAGCACAAATATGTTTTTTTTTTCTTTTTTTTTCAAATTAATAAGAATTTTAAAAAGTATGTAAATTATAAAAGAAACTGTTTTTCTTATATTTTTTTTTATAGAAATTATTAGCATTTTTCTTTCATTTTGTATTTTATATCTACTAAAAATACATTTTATTTAAATTAGGACTATTATTTTATAATATATATAATATATATATATATATATATATATTTAAAAAAATGGCACTTCTTATTATAAATGTAATTTCTTTTTTTTTGTTTTAATAAATTTAAGCGCAAAAATTTCTAATTAATAAGCGATATAAAAATTGAAAATTACTAATTAAATTGTATGTATGTATATACATCATGTGGATATAATATTAAATTTTTCATTTTTAATAATTTAAATTTAATACGAGTACTTATAAAGTGCTTAAAAATATTACAATCAGAAAATGTGAAATAAAACATTTTAATATGAAAATTATTATTGCAACAATTGATTTTTTCATTTTTATAGAACCTAAGTCACATGAATTTAAAATTACTGGAGTTAATAATCAATAATTATATATATATATATATATATATATATATATATAAATATATTATGTATATGTATACTTTATAATTTAGACCGAATCGAAAGAAGAGAAAAAAAAATAAAGAAATTATTTCATTTACAATTTATAATACTCAAACATTTTAGACAAAAATAGACACAATTTTTTTTTTTTTTTTTGGAATACAAATAGAGTATTTTGATTTTTGTTGCCAACACAATACACTACACAGTTAAAGTTTTTTATTTTAATTTTTTTTTTTTTTTAAAAACAACAACATTTTATAATATTTTTAGTTTTTTTGAAACTCTAAACAAGTTGCTTATTTTATAATTCAATTTTATAAAATAATTTTTTTTTTTAAATATGTAAGAAAAAGTGCAATTTTGTTTTCTTTTTTAAATTTTTTTTTTTTTAATATCTTGTTACGCAAACCAAATTTTGTTATTGTATTTATGTAGCATAAGTTATGTATATAAAATATGCCAAATTCCATTTAAAAAATTACAATTATATATGTATTATGTATGTATAATATAAGAAAATGCAAAAAAATTTAAGTATATATGGAGGACACTAAAGGATGGGTTTTTTTTTTAAATATATATAAATATATATATAATATATATATATACGTTAAATTTTTACAGATAAAAGATATATTAATTACATATTATTAAAAATTACAAATTAGAAACAAGCAGTTTTTTATTTTTATTTCAATACAATTAAATATTAATAAAAGAACGTTAAATTAAGTTTATGCAGAATATTATAACCGTTTCGTTTAATGCTCTTCTGTTGGAGTTTCAAAATAATCTGATGCATTTCCTCGGCAAATAGGGCAAGTTCGATTTGACTAAAAACAATTATTTATAAATATATAATGTGTAATTTAACAAAATTAACAAAATAATTTGATTAACCCTGAAATGGTATATTGCAAATATTGTTACAGTAAAATTGAAAAATTATTTTATTAATCACTATAACCCCAGCATAAGTATTTCAAAATTTCATATCTTTCAGTAACGTTTTCCATTATCGAAATTTAATACTTTGTAGAGTCTTAAAAATTACGACTCAGTACCAAAACCGTATATAAGAAACATAATAACATTTCAGGATTTAATAAATAAATAAAATAAATTAAATAAATACCCGTAACCACTTGTCAACACATTTTGAATGAAATTCATGTGAACATGGTAAAACTCTTAGTACTTGTCTTATTTCAAAATCACACATACAAACAACACATGATGTTTGATCACCTACAAATTTATAAAAATATTTAATAAAAATAAAATTAATTATTTAGTTAATTTATAATTTTACCTGTATGAGATTCGGGATTAAATTTATAACTTGGTAATTGATCAATTTCACTTCTGGCTAAACCTCTTGGCTTTGCTTCACCTAAACGTTCAGCTAAACTTAATAATGCTTCATAATTTTCAGTTTCATTTGAATCAGGTGAACTTAATTCATGTTGGCTATAAGGTGATAATGGGAACATTGCTCTGTAAAAAATAAAATAAATAAATAAATAATTATAATATAATTTATATTTATAATTAAATTTAGATCTGTATTTTTACGTACAGGAAATTCAAAAGAAATCCTGAATTAATTATTCCAGCTTGAATTTGTACAGGTGTTGGTTGATGTTGATGTGGGGCAATTGTTAATTGTTGTCGATGGGCATGAGGATGTGGTGCTGGCCAATGGAATCTCGCAAATCTTCTTTGTGTTGCTGCCAAAGTACGACGAGCATGTCTTAAAATTTCAATTTGATTAGTACGATCAGCTGAGATAAATATTGGTTGGGGCTGTGTGACTTGTGTCAGTTGAGCCGAGGAATGTAAATGATGTGCAGCAGCGGCAGCTGCAGCTGCAGCAGCTAATGGTGCAACATGATGTATCGTTGATTGAGCACCAGCATGATGATGCTGATGATGATGACCATCTAATGGGTCGAATGTTATTGTATCGGGACGCTGATTTAAAATAAAAATAAATAAAAAAAAATTAAATTTAGATGGAAGTGGAAAAGAAAGGTTTTTTGTTTTTAAATTATATTATACCCTTAATTGCTGCGCAATATGAGCGTGTTGGTAATTAGCTTGATGTGGAGGTTGTGGTATTTGTTGTGGTGAGACAGCTATTGGTTGAGCTGTTGATGGGAATGCTCCAAAGTGATGGGCACTTATATTACAGTGTGGTGGAGGTGGTTGAGCAAACTGTTGAGCTGAATAAACACCATGTACTTGACATGGAGCTAAACGAGCAGAAGGCGCTGGATAGGCACATATTGAAGTATGATGTGGACCAGTAGAATATGTCCATATTGGAGTTGCATCATGACGTAAAGGTAAACTAACAGGAACTTGGTTAATATCAACCATTAAAGGTGGTGGTGGTTGGTGTTGTTGCGGAGTAGTTTGTTGTAAAATTGTTTGAATCGATGATTCCCAAGGCGAACGTGGCTGCGGTTGTTGTTGCTGCTGTTGTTGTTGTTGTTGTTGTTGCTGCTGTTGCTGTTGTTGAAGTTGCTGTTGTTGTTGTTGTTGTTGCTGCTGCTGCTGTTGTTGTTGTTGCTGCTGTTGTGATGTTACTTGTTGTTGAAGCTGCTGCTGTTGTGTAAGCACACTTTGTTGCTGCTGTTGTGTAATCACACTTTGTTGCTGCTGTTGTGTAATTATAGCTTGCTGTTGTTGTTGTTGTTGTTGTTGTTGTTGCTGCTGCTGTTGCTGCTGTAAAATATGATGGTGAGTAGTTTGTGACTGTTGTTGTTGATTATGTTGATTAATAATACTACTGGTATTAGTATTATTGTTATTGCTATTGTTGTTATTAGTATTATTATGATGATGATTATTATGACTATTATAGTTATTACTATTATTATAATTGTTATGATTATTGTGACTATTATTATGATGTATTTGGTGTTGTTGATGCAGACGTTGTCTGCGAATTGGTGGACTTCCTTGTTGCATTTGCATCTAAAAAAATAAAATAAAATTGTAAATATATGTAAACCGCAAATAATTAAATTAAATGCTTACATTATGCTGTTGATATTGATCTCCTCTAACTCGTGGTGATCTTCGTTGTTCCCATAATCCAGACGGAGGTGATTGACTTGGCAAACGAGTAGAAATACGACGTCGTTTTCTTGATGGACTATCAGATTTCATTGGATGAGGTCCATCGTGTGGTGAATTATTATTGTTATTATGATTATATGATGGGCTCAATGTTTGATAGCTAGTACTACTATGACCATTTGAATAATGACTATTATTATTGTTGTGATATTGATGTGGGCTTATAATTCTGTCACGATTTCCATTACGATCACTTCGTCCATCAACACTTAAATCTGAACTATTTCTAGGATTGTGTCCATCAAAATGCTTTCAAAATAAAAAAATATTTATTGATGAAAAATTTTTTTTTTATATTATTTATTTTATAAGACACATTTTTTTTGCAATTAAATCACTGCAAAACTTATCAGCTGTAATAAGGAAACTTATAACATTACTTTAATCATATATATTTAATTTGTGCTTTATCATTATATTGTGTATTAGTTGTGTTGTGTTCCATGAGGAATTTAAAATGAAAAAAAAATATATTCCTAAAAGTATTGCAATAATTTTACAAACAATTTTACTAACCACTCATCTTCAAAAACCAATTTCAATTTTCGAAAATTAAATGAAAATTACGAATTAATTAAAACGAAAAAAAAAAATTATGGAATTCCATATAAAAATACATTTGTCGGAATTTCAATTTATAGTATTTCGCTGTAAATCATTGAGTTTTTTTATCTGTCCTTTTTTAATCGTTAAAGCACATGAAAAAAAACACTCTAAAATACCTAAAAGCCATTTTAAATTCGTAAAGGAACATAACCATCTATATTTTTATTTTTATATTATATAATTAAATTTTTAAAATTCAAAGTTTTTTATTTCTCACCATATTTGATCTATCATTTAGCCCAGATCCAGATGGATTATTAATATTTAAATTATTAATTCCTCCTCCAATTTGTTGTTGTTGTAGTAAATTATTACCATTATTACCGCTATTGTTATTATTGATAATATGATTATTATTGTAACGTCCATTATTCAAATTTAAATTATTATTTAACATCAAATTATGGCTGATATTTTGTCGTCTATGATCATTATGACTATGACTTGGTCCTGCAGCTCTATGAATTATTTGTTGAGATCTTTGATTATTACAACCAGGAAACACAACAGTAGTTGTTGAATAATTATTGCTATTATTATTTATCAATAAGGGATTGGAATTTTGATTATTTATGGAATTGTTATTACTGTTATTATTATTATTACTATTTATATTATTGGAATGTATACGGGATGTTTGGGATATAATATGATTATGGGAATTTATTTGCTGGTGGGATTGATGTGCTAAATTTAAATTGTTATTATTACTATTATTAATAATATTATTAGGTGGCGGTGATGTTGTAAATGTCAACGATAATGTTGACGCATTCAAACTATTATTATTATTTATATTATTTAATGGTGATAAAGGTGAACGAGCACGTTGAATAATAATAGCTGAATGACGATGATGATTATTATTACTATTAATATTATTATTATTATTATTAATACTATTATGATGATGAGGATGATGTTGATGAAGATGATTTAAATGATTATTATTGTTATTATTACTATTAATAATAATACTATTATTACTGTTATTATTAATTGAACGATGATTTATATTATTATTATTACTATTATTTATATTATTATTATTAATATTATTAAGACGTGAATGTTGATCTATTGATAATTCATCATCGTTTTCAGTTAGATGATTTGCCGATGATAATACAATTGGTATAATATCAACATCACTTCCAACAACAAAACTACTTATAGGAGTTTTACATAATGTTGTAGGTGATAATGTTGGAGACGGATGCGGTAAAGGTTGAGAATTAATATGCGGTAAACCATTTCTATGATGACTAACTATATGTGAATTATGACTAATATGATTCATATTATTATTATTAATATTACTGCTATTAATTATATTATTAATATTACTGTTATTACTATTATTAATATTTATGTTATGGCAATGGTGATTTATATTATTATTTATATTATTAATATTATTATTACTATTATTTAAATTTGCTATATTATTAAGGCTTTGGTGGTGATTGTGGTTGAGGTGATTGTGTTGGATATCTTTATTATTATTAACAACATTACTATTAGAAGAACAACAACTTCCATTATTATTTGTTTGTACATCGCTGCAAATGCAAAAGGTTAAAAAAGAGAAAGAAGAAAATAATAATAACAATGAAAGAAGAAATAAATTTTTCTTAAAAAAAAAAAAAAAAACTAAAAGAAAAACATTAAAAAAAACTCACAAAATGCCAAAATGCAAATATTTATATATATATACTTAATATTTTTACTCAACTTTAAAAAAAAATTATTTGTTTTTTTTTTGTTTTTTTAAATTATTTAGGTTATGTTTAATTTTTCTACTATATATACATATATGTATATATATATATATATATGTAATATTCACTGTATAATGCATTAAATATATATATTAAAAAAAAAACAAAATACAACTTATATAATATATTTGCTGATAATTCTTATAAAATGAATTATTTGTATTCTTTTATTATATGATATAAGAAGAAAAATTAAAACAAATAATATTACATTTACATATATGTAAATAAATGCATAGACCTTAAAAAAAAAGGAAAAAAAAAACAAATTTTTTTTATGGAAACTTTTTACATTTTGTTTTTTTTTTTGGTTTTTTTTTTTTTTTTTTTCCAAAATTTTAAAAGCATATATATATAATGGATGTATATATTTTATATTGAAAAATAAAGCTCTAAAATATTATTTTCAATATACAAAATGTATAAAAATTAGCTCTTATATAATAATTTCATATAATTATGTATATGTATATAAATATGAAATATTATAATTTTTTGGTGCCAAATTACCTAAAACATAACAAACAAAAATTATTTTTTCTTAATTTCTTGTTGAACATGCACATTATGTATTTTATATATTTATTTGTTAGATATTCTATATAATTATATAACCACTATTTAAGAAATGTAATGTAATATAATATTATAGTCTTTTTGAAAGCAATTAATTTCTTTTTTTTTTTTTACATAAAACAAATTCATATAATATATAATTATAATAATATGTATGTACGGATGTATAGATATATTTAAAAACAAAAATAATAAATTAAAGAACTATACATCTATATAAATATTTTAGAATTCCCAAATCCCATGTTAGCTATGTATTAATAATCAAAACTATTTATGTCTATATGTAGGTATATACGTTTCATATATCATGTATATTATATATAGATATATATTACGGGGAATTCAATAAATATGAAGATTATAGGGAATAGTCATAATCAGTTGACTTTTGATTTTTTTTGTGTTCTAATATGCGTCTGTAACAGCAAAAAACAAAGTTGACGTTAAATGATTTTTATATTTTAATATTTTTAAAAAAAATTTGACATCATGATGTTGCATAATTATTTGATAATTCTGTTAAAACAAAAATAATTTATGTTCGTATCGTTTTAAACGCCTTTTAAGTTTAAGCAGTTAAATATAATTTTGAAATCGATAGCTATTTGATTTTCAGCTATGTTAAGTTGTTGTAAGTTTTAATATAAAAATTTATAACATGCATGAAGGACATATAATATAACGTCTTTATTTATTTGTGACATAAATTAACCAAATTCATCGACGATATTATACATAATTACCATTGTCTGGTGAGTTTAATTTATATATATATTATTATAATTAAACCTTGTAGAAATAAAAATCAAATATCATATTTATTCAATTTTATATTAATTTAAAATATAAATTATTATTCTAAAACATAAAAAAATGACATAAAGGTTACATAAAAAAGTGAACAAAAATAATAGAAAACTAATATAAAAATTAAAATAGGGAGGCATAATTTTATTATAAAATTTTTATAAATTTATTAAGTCATTTAATTTTGGATCCAAGAAATTTGAATATAAACACACAGCTTATATTCACCAATATTTATTTTGGTTATTATTCATAGTCACTGCATAATTAAAAATTTATCGAATTCCCCGTAACAAATTATATTTGATTAGATTTTATTAATTTAATAAGAATTAATTTTTGAATTTTTTTTTTTTATTTATTTTAGTATTATCAAATATAAATTTATACTTATATTGGTATATATATATATATAGCTTTGATTAAGGCCTTTTAATAATAATTTAAAAGTGTTTATTATATATGTATGTAAAAAAAAATTAAAATAAATTGTAATTAACTATAGGTAATAATATGAAATCAATCATTTTGCACTAGCAAATCAAATATTTAAATACAGCAATTATATAAAAAAAAAAAAAACAAAAATACATAAATATGGAGAAAAGGAAAATATTTTTGAGCTTTATTTTTTGTTCTTTTATTTGATTTTTTAAAATTTGTTTTTTTTTTTAAGTTTATTTTTGTTTGTTAAACAAAATATTTATTACTATATAAATTTAAAAGCTATTTTTGATACAAAATAAATTTATATATATTTATATATATAAATATGTATATTGATATAATTGAAAAAAATATATTTCGAAAATAATTATCTATAAACTAAGTCCACATGCCAAAAATCATAGGGCAAGGATTCTTAGATTTAATTTTCAATGCATTATGTATGAATATTAAAATAAATTGATATTAATTAAATTAATATCAAATTATGTAAGTAATGTACTATCAATGCAAATTACTATTAATAATAGTAATCTAAAAAAATATAGGTGTACATATTTTTCTGTGATTCACGTAATAATATGTAATCAGAGCTAAGTAAAATACAAATAAATATGTACTGTACTACTCAGAACTCATTGAGTAAAAATATTTGATTTCAAGTATTTGAGTAAAATTTTTTGAGTTAAAAAACTTTAAATTTTCAAATAATTTTTATTTTTAAGTAAAATAGTTTGACTTAAGGCTACCAAATACAAATAAATTATTTGAAAAAAAACGTATTTCAAATACTATTTTTGTGTAAAAGGATTTGACTTGATTTTTTCAAGTATAGGCAAAATATTTGAATTTGATATAAATTTCTATATGAAATTAGGTATTCAAATACTTAAGTACTTCAGTAATTGAGTAATTAATTCTTTAAGTATTTGAGTAATTTAATGGAGAAATTTTGATTAAATTAAAATATTTTATGTTGTATTTTAAAAAATTAAGCTAAAATTTTTTACTCCAAAGAAATATATTTGAAGTACTTGTTACAAATACTCTATTTAAAATTTGGGAACGCCAAATCAATTACTAAAACAAAAATTATATTTTTTTGTAGTATTTTAATTATTTTTAGTTGAATACTAAACCGCTTTTTATATAATATTATATTAATATGTATAAATAGTAATTTAAAAGTAATTTAATTAGTATAAATTATTATACTATATATTAATATATATATTTTAATATTAATAAAAATTACTATTAATATTATATTATTATGTATACATAATACATAATATTTATATATTTTTTTGTTGTAATAATTATCAATTATATCAAAACATATGTATATATATATATATATATATATATTATGAATGTATATATTATTTATGTATAATATTTTGGATATAGGAGAAACGTTTTGACTTTATAGAATGTTCTAGAGGAAATTTTGTAAATTTTCATCTTTTTCTTTCTTATTTATTATTATTTTTTTTTTTGTATATTTGATTTTAACATTTCATTGTAACATACTTATGGCGATTTAAAACGAATTCGAATATAACGAATTTAGAATCAATTTTAATTATTGTTTTTAAATAGTATTGTATATTTATTTCAGTAGAGGAGCTTTAATTCAATTTAAATAAAAATTTTGTTTGTTCCATATATATAATATTTAATTCTTAAAATATTTTCATATAATTTTTCTGTTTTATAATTGCGCTTTTGTTTTTTGGTTTTTATTTATAAATATATAATTTCATTATACATTTATACAATTTGTTGCATATCTTCCATTTGTTTTTAAACAGATAATTTCTTTTATTTATTTTTGAATTCATATTATATTTGTATTAAATTTTATAATACAAAAATAAAGAAAATATTTGTTTCTTTACAACTCAAATTTTTTTTTTCGTGTATAAAAATTAAAAAAAAAAAAAAATATATAAATATATATATTAAAATAATTTATTATTAACTTTATTAACTGTTATTAAAGTTCTTCTTTTCTGATTTTTTTTTTTTACCCCTATAAGTTTTGGGGAGAGGTGGCGGCACATAAGACGTCATTAAAAATACAATTTTAATCAGAATTGAAAAAATTAAGATTTTATTTGAAATTATTATACACATGTAACTATAATTGTTGTCATTTAGAAAATCCTAAATTGAAGTAAAAATTAAAAAAAAAAATACAGTAAAAACTTTTTATAACGACATCGTCAATAGTGTTAAGCTGGATATAACGACCAAAGTTTAAATACTCTTTTAATAATAAATGATCTTAAATTATTTACAGCATCGCTTATAACGACATACCTTTTAAAGACATTTCCAAAATTGAATTTTTTTAAATACATGGTTGTCAAAAAAAAAAAAGAACGTCCACTTACGAAATTAAATCTTTGTATGAACAAAAAAAAAATTCATTATTTTACAGCTATATTTTCTCACATTTTTAGATAAATCAGAAATCAATTAAGCTATATTGAAATTTTATTTGAAAATTGTTGATATTTATAATTTGTTTTCAATTATGTAAATATATATTATATTTAACAAATAAAAGTGTTACTAATTGAAGCTATTATTTATAGAGTCGAAATCGAGTTTAAAATGTTTCAATTTTAATATAACAAAATAATAATTGTATAAATAATATGTTTACCTATTTATTTTAAAATATTAAATCAGTTATTATGTCAGTCTTTTATAACAAACTAATTTAGTTAGTTAAACATTAAAAGTCGTTATAAATGGTTTCTACTGTAATTTAATTTGTTTTTAATAAATTTATAATTATTATAGTAGGGTTCGAAATTTGTTTTTTAAGTTATAAGAAACTTAAAAAAAAAAAAAAAAAAAAAAAAAATTAAAATATAAAATTAGTTTGACAATATATTCATATAAAAAATTATTTGAATAAAAATTATTGTTATTGAAAATACCGTGAAGGTTCAATACACTTTATTTTGTATAAATTTGTAATTTTTAAAGTAAAAAAGTTTTTTGTTTTCTCTAGATAATTTTTCCAAAAAATTTCACAATTATTAAAAATTTAAATATAAAAAGTATAGACCTATAGTAGTTAAATGAAATTTAATAAATATCTTTAAAAATTAATTTTCCTAAATCGATCGTAGTATGTATTTACACCATAAATAATACCGTATTTCCTCTATAATATTTTCTATAGTTTTTTTGTATCGTATTTAAGCAGACATTCAGTTTATAATGGTAGTATTTTTTTTTTTTTTTTTTTTTACTTTTGATCTTTATAATTTAATATATTTAATTCAATTATATAAGTATATATTATATGTATACCTTTAAATCAATATTAGCTATTTGTATGTATTATAACAAATATTAAATAGTACTATAGTAGTGTCCCCAATTCTTTTTGGGTGCTTTGCATTTAGGATGTATTCTTAATAACAAATGGGTTTTCATTACATAATAGTAACTTAAATCACTTAAATATACAGTTTAACAACAAGGAAATATCATTGAAAAAAAATCCTGTTAATAAATTAAAAATAGAGATATGATCTGTGGTATAGCTGTGATTCAAAACACCGGTAAATATTTCATGCAGGTCATTTGTACCAGCACAGTTTTTCTTAAATGTTCTTTCAGAAGTATTGCACAATCGAAATACAATTTATGCAGAAAAAATAAATTCATAGAAGCATTAGCATAATTAAAAATATGAAATAAATTTCTGTATGAAGATTCATCAAAGTTTAGTTAAGTTTATCAAAATGAAATTTAAAACGATTTCATTAAAATATAAATACAAAAATTTGTTTACAATTAAACGTTTAAAATTCTTATGCATTATGCATTATGATGAATAAACGGCTCTTTACATCACAATCAATTAGTTCAAAAAGTATGAATTATTATGATTGATTGATATTTAGATGTAATCAGTTTGGTGTGCCCTTGAAAATAACTATATAAACGCATATAGAGATTTCATTGCCCTTCAAATACCCATTAATAAAACTACTGAATCAAAAAAACTAATGAATATTTTTCCGTGTGACTGAGAATCGTACAATATTGTTAACGTTCAATATGTCATCGTTGATGTTCATAAAATTTAATGGCTCTTCGCTATGTGAAATGGGGCCAAATTAAAAAGAGAATCATTGGTTAATCTATCACAAATGTATCGTAAACATTTTTTAAAAATAATTTCAGTACTGGTAAAAATAATTTTACGACCACACCTGTGATTATATATACTTTAATCTACGCTTACACATCACTCAAATAATGTCAATCGTAATAGATCTTATTAAAATTCAAATACAAACAATGAGTATAATATGAAGTTTATTTCATATTATCATTTTTAAATAAGTTCAAAATAAAATATAGTATATATAATCTGCATTAGAACTTATAAAGCAAGAGATGTATCTTATATAGATATCATTCTTCAATATTGAGATATCTACGATATCACAATACAATGCACATTAAAAAAATTCAAATAATGTGACTTTATAGCAAATATCTTAAAATTTTGTTAAAACAAAAAATTTTTTTTTATAACTCTTTCAATACCAAATTTATTAGATATCAGTAACGATTGTTATCACAGGACACTATGTTCCCTATATGCAAACAGAGCATTTAAATGATTTTTGCAGAGGTTGCAAAGATGATAAAGAGGACTTAACATTATTTTGTGCCTGCCCTACATTTATTTTGTGAAAGAAAAGCCTAGGAGCCTATTTTCTAGACTCACTCTGACTGTAGATACCAAAATTAAGTTAAAAAAATATAAAAATAATATTTATGAAATTTTTATTCTGAATAAATTTTTTGTTTCAAATTTTTAAAAATATTGAAATAATTTATTTTAGTTTTTTTTTTTTTTACGATATGAAATTCAATTGTGAATTTAGAATTCAATTCATTAAAAAAAAAAAAAATGTAAATAGACGATTTTCACAAGAATATTCATTAAAATCAAAATAAAAAAAATAAAAATTCATTATTTTTTATCATATATTCGTTTTTATATTATGTATTTATGCCAAGAGTTTTTATTAAAATTCTTTTGAAAGGTGTCCTTCCTGTCGGCACAAAAAATATATATGATGTATCTATGATGCGCATATATAAATTATATCAAATCGTATACCTTTAAGAAGAAATGGAGATATATATATATTTGTACGGATACAGGTGGGTAGCAGCATTCTACGTCACGTCCTTGAAAATTTATGAAGAAAATTGGAAGAATTCTTATATATGGAAGATAATAAATTTATATTTCCATTAGATTATTGTTTTGTTAAAAAAAAAAATATTATCCATATACCTACATAATATAAAAAAGAATAATTTTATTGAAGAGACGTGTAAAAAGAAAGTAAAATTTTTCAATACAAAAAAATGTATGTAAGTGTTTTTTTTTTATTTTTTTTTTATTTTATTTAGGAATCTTTGTATTTAGAATTTTTTATTTCATGGGGTTCAATATTTAATTTCATGACTTTCATTTTTTCTTTGTTTAAGTACGCGAGATGGTATTATGTACACATATATATATATAATTAGAACTACCTATTTATATATACATTTTTATGAGACTTTGTGGGATTAACCCATATTCTTCTTGCCTTTTTTTTTATTATGATGACATAAACAGTAATCTGTTATACAATCATTATATTATTTTACTTTCAATATGAGAATTTTGGAAATTTTTCTTAGTTCAGAATAAAATTTGGTATGCTTTTATAAACTACATTTTGAATAATTTTTACATAGAAATATATTTTCAAAATGCAATCGGGAAAATAAAATCTTTCCTAAAATCTGATATCACTGATATCTTTTTGAGAAAAAATTAGTTTGTTTAAAAGTAAGTGATATTTTCATAATAAGTTCAAGTTTCCAAAACAGATATTTTACGAGTTTTTTCTTAGACTAGGGAACATGTACTATTCTAACCTCTCTATATTATACCAGGTGCAGGCACTGAAAATCACAGAAAATATTTTTAACATCTTATTTTAGCGAATCAAGATTCAAGACTCCCACGGTCCCACCCCATGAATATATTGTAAAAGAAAATTTTGTTTTCAATAGGATAATTGTGAATGAAAATTGAGTGAACGTATTCACTCAGATTTTTTGAGAGAACACTCAGTTTAGTGTCAATAAACTTATTGATAAAATATAAATTTTATTTATTAAAAAATGTATATTTATATTTCATATTATTATTATTATTAGTGTGCGAACTGCGAATTCTATGCTTAACAATTCTATTTGACGTTTCTATATTCTAAATTTGAAATTTAGATTGAGTGATAAAAATAAATTTGAGTAAAATCAAATTATTGACACCGGATTGAGTTCACACTCTTAAAAATTTTCTCTACTCAAGAAATTTTATTCTGAGAAAACAATTTTTATTCATACCACCCCACCCTTTTGTTGACGCGGCTTACCTTGTCTAACAATAAAATTTGAAAATAATTAAAACATTTTTTTCATTTGTTAATAATAGGGTTTTAAATTTATGGTTAAGACTTATAAATACTTATATATGGGTTAATAATTATATATTGCGTTTTGCTATAAGAGTTAAAACTTATAAAATAACTTATTCCTGCATATTTTTGATGGAATAAATTAAGTATTAGAAGGTATTGATTGTACTTGAAATCAAAGATTTAAAATTTAGAGCAAAATTTTTGCAGTTCTAAAATGTTTATATGTATTATACTTTACACATATATATATAGTGAAATATATTGACTTAAAGTTATACTTAAATTATAAAGATCAATATTTTTTTTTAGGTAGATTTATGAATGCAATTCTAGTAAATAAAAAAAAAATTAAATATGGTATAGGTACTAAATAATTTAATTAAACAATTTTTTGAATGGCAACATTTAATTAATCAAAAATAAGTACAGCAAGATTTATTAAATATAGAAACACCAGTTTTTATTTTTTAGTGGAAAATTTTTGCTCAAAATATAAATTTTTCATTTTTAAAATATAATATAATCTAGCTATATTGTTTTAAATATTAAAAATTAAAAAAAAATTGAATAGCATGATTGTCATAATAATAAATATATATATATATACATATATATACTATAATATATTTTAAATTAAAAGAAAATGTATTATTTTTTAACTATTTAGTTTGTAAAATGAATGGTATAGATTTTTTTTTTTTTTTTGAGATGTATAACAAGTTCATATTCATCAGCATAACTTTAAATAAAATAAAAAAAAATTAATACATATATATATTTTGAAGTTCAAACAGAATTTATCAAATTATGTACTTACTGTTATATTAATAATATTCTATATATGTATATCATTAAAATAATTAAATATTTAGAATATATTAGAATAAAAATAGAATATTTATCTAAAAGTTGATTTAAACAAATTTAGCACTCAATATAGTAGAGTAGATACATTTAAAATAAAAAATAAATGTTGAAAAAATATTTCAAAATTTTTTTTTAACTTTTCCGAATTAGGAATAAATAAAAAAAAATGTATATATATGTGTATTTATGTTAGTTTCTTACTATGGGAAGCAGTAGCGGCTTATATAATAGGCAAGTTGGACACTGCCTACCCATTAATATTCAACAAAAACTAAAACAGTTATACATTCTTAGGTTAAGTTCAACATACAAGAAAACTTCTATGCAATAATTTGATTATTTCTATTTTATTTTCATTAAACATTACTATTAAATAAAATGTTTACATTTTTTTTTTTCAAATTTTCAACGGATTCACTTATAGAGCACCGTCCCTTATTATAGCATTATAGAATAGAAAAAATTTTAACACCATTGTTCATTGCTTTTGTTGATTTTCCAATGTAATAAGGTGGGCACTTTTAAAAGTGTCCCTAAGTTAATTTTTAATATATTCTAATTCTCTAAGCACCACGATCCGCTACTGGGAACGAAAATAAATAATCAAATGTTTAAGTCTTAAGCTTCTTTTATTGAAAATTGTATTTTAGCTTGTATTTTGAAAATCTTAAAAATAAAAATAAGTTTTGAAAATAATTTCTTATTTAATAAATAAAACTCTTGGAATGCTGATATTTGAATATTCTATAATACAAATTTCTATGCAAATTATATAGTGTTAATTATAGTATGTAGACATATATATATATATATATATATATATATATATATATAAAAGATTTAATTGAAATTAATTAAACTTAATTATTCATAATTTAAATTTTGAGCAAAAACTAAATTGCTAAAAAATATTTATTTGTCATGCAGGATAAGATAGCCTTACATTAGAAAAAAAAATTACAAACTCCTAAACCGTACATTATTAGGCCTCCTAGCTATTAGGAATAATAATATAAATATTTAATTGTATTGTTTTTATTTATATATAATATAAAATTCATTTTTTTAAGCTAACCAACCAAATATTTCTGTTTCTTATTAAAAATTGGAATAAAATATTAACAACACAAAATTAAAAAATTAAAAACAAAACACTACAAGTTATTTTTTTTTTTCATTTTTATTTTAGACAAGCTTACTTGCTTTTCAAAAATTCAAAAGTTCTAAGAAAAATTTACTGGTATTTTATAAAATGTTATTCATTTTTATTTTTTAACATTATATTTTCTTGCTCAAACTATACAGGTATATTATAAAAAAAAAAAATGTAACAGTAACAACAATAATGTTTTAATAATAATTTTAAAATAAATTTTTAATAAACTTTTTGTGATTGAATAATCCTAAATATTATATTAGAGATGTTCATACATAATGTAGAATGCAAATCATATACATTAATAATATAATTAAACACAATTAGTAAGTACTCTGAGGATCACATTTAATGGTGATAGATAAGGTAGGTACTAAATTGAATTATTTATATTTACAAAATATTAATTTGGGTGAAATACAAAAAAAAAAAATGTGAAATTCAATTTAGAAATATTGAGAAAATAATAAATAGTTTTTTTTTTTTTATTTTATACACTAGAGCATAGTATTTCATTGGTTTTACTTTCATCGTTTCAAGTTATGAATGCAAAATATACTGTCGAGTGTCGAGTTTCATCACAATTTTACTTGTTATGTCACTTTAAACTATGCCACTAATTTAATATACAACCTATAATCAAAACTGTATGAAATTTCATACAAATTCTTTTGGGAAGATTAATTTTCACAATTCTGCCAAAAATACGAAAGTATAAAACGATTATATATTTTTTTTTATTTTTATTAAATCGATTATAAAATAAAAAATAAAATTGAACTGAATCAAAATATAAAATAACAAATAGAAAAATGTTGACGAAATCATTTCAAGCGACATTAAAATATATAAAAACAAAAATATATGAAAAATACCTAAAACAGATGAATTAACATTCAATAAATATATTATTAGGTTTGTATCTATTATAAATTTTATATGTAGGTTTGATATATATTATTATATCAAAATTATATATCCGTAAAATTTATTTCATTGTCCAAAACAGTTCTGTCCGATTCTGTTCTAACTATGTAAATTTACTGAACAAACTTATTGTATATATTTTGATTTATAACTTAAAAATATTGATGACGTTTTACATTTTCGAGACTCTAGTGTGCCGTTATTGAAATTTATTTAGTTTAGAAATACTTTCATTCGATTTTTGTTGTTATTCTTTTTTGTTTATGCTAAAAAAAATATTTATGAATGAATATTAAAATTAATGAATATGGATGTAAATGTAATAAACAAAAATTTTATCAATATTTTAAATAATAAGAAGCTTGTGTTTCCTTTAAAAATACCTTTGTGTTTGTTTTTTTTTTAAAGAAAGTATAACTACCTATACAAAAAGGTAAAATATAAAATTCATTCAATTCTTTAAAATTTATTAGTTCAATTTCAAGAGTTTAAAAGCAAAATTGCAAAAAAAAACATCATATTAATTTTGTTAAATTTTCAAGTGTGTATAAATATTATACTTTTTGTTAATTTCATTTAAATTAATGTTAAGTATAAAATACCTTTCGAAAAAATTTAAATAAAACATATATATATATATAGTTAAATTAAATTATATAAAACATATTAACATGCTAATTTACTATTTTCAATCACAAAAAGTTCATTTTTATGCGAATTATTATTTTAATAATTTTGTAAAGAACATTTTCTCAGAAATTTAATGAATTTAAAATGATGAAATATGAGAGACGTAACAAGCTTTTAAGGTAAGTGAACTTTGCCCAACTGCTTGATATAAACTTTATTAGAATATTTAAGACGGTCAATCATTTTTTATAATTTTGATAAAATCGAATTACGCAGTTTGGTACTAACAACAAAAATCATGCACATAATAAAATTCGATAAAATCATTTTAAATTTATGATGATTAGTTAATATGCGTTCTAATATAATATTATAATAATTATGATCACTAAAATGTTTGGAATTTCCGGTGTAAATAAATTTGTACCATTAGATTGTGCACTTTATATAGCAGTGAAAATTATATATAACTACATTTTTGATGACGAATTCAAAAATTTTATTATCACTTTTGAAACATACTTAGATGTAAAAATTATAAAGTAAAATCAAATTTATCAACACATTGCATACTCTCTTACCGACAAATATATTTTGTGGAGGGAATTTTTTTTCTTCAAGAAAATGAGAATATTCAACAAAAATTTTTGTGCAGATCGATCTGCAACACACAAATCAATAGATAATTAAAAATTTGAGTGTAATTAGGAAAGTTTTATGTATTCAGTGTAATTATCCTTGTTTGTATAATTTTTATTTTGAAATGAATGAAATTTTTATACACACATAGATAAATAAAATCATTCAAAGAATACAAGTGAATGAAAACTTAAAATGTATAGTTATGAAGATTCTGAAAGAACACTCGTGAAAATGGGCCCAATGTTGTTGTCAAACTTTATTGGTTTTTAATAATTGAAAATTCCAGAAAAATTGTATTATTATAATTTGTTTCAACGTTTATCATATAAAAATATCAATACACTAGAATGTCGATTTGTGCGACTTTCAATAAGCTAAATGTTCAATATCAGTTCATTTACAATAACCCTAAAATTAGCTTGGCTCAAATTGAAATTACTTCAGAGCTAAATCAATTAAATCAAATATTTTGCAATAATTAAATAATTTCATAATTTAATTTCATAATTAAATTAATGAAAAATTAAAATAACAAAAAAATTAGAACCTTTCTTCAATAAATTTTTATATAAAATTTTTATTGAAAATTAATGATGTCAGATTTTATATGAAATAAATAAATGCAACTACATTATTTGTACTAAAATTTGAATAGCGAATTATGTGATCATTTTTGATGGAATGCATTATTCACTCACACAAATTGAAGTTCCAGTGTATTTTTTAAAATTCAAAAAACAACTGAAAAAACGTTGATTTAAATCGATAAATGGAAATTAAATAAAATTTAAGTGAAGTTGTTACTTATTAATTTTTTTTTTTTTTTGTTATTGTAGTTGTAAGAAAATAAATGTAAAACGACCGTTTTTTCTTTATTTTGTTTTATTACATATACGTTAAAAGCCATTCATTTAAAAAAAGGAAATAAAAACTATATTTCAATAATATGTATGTAAATATAAAAAATTCGGAAAGAAATCGAAGTACATTTCTATTACATAACAATATAATTTTCATCAATTATATATTACATAATAATATATAACATTATGTATATATATATATGTATGGTGCAGTAGGGCGTACAAAAAGCATTCATTTTGTATTTATATATATAAAATATAATTAATGTATATATAAATGGTATTTAAATATGCGCGAATAATAATAAATTAATTTTTTCTTGCTGTAATAAGAGTTAGAAAAAAAATTGAACAATCTCTATATATATATATATATATATATTATATATATATATATATATATATTTAAAATTGTTAAAAAAAAAATTACACGAATATTAATATTACAAAACTTAATAAATTCTTGTATTATTTATATATATAATACATATATATGTAACATTATATACGAGTATTGTTCTACAAACTTGCTGTGAAATTCTTTGAAAACCAAAATAAAGTAAAAATAACATTATTATTTTAAAATATAGTAGTATACATTATCACCCATAAAATAACAAAAATTAACAACAAAAATTAAAATTTTAAATTTCTATAGTTTAATAATAATAAAAAAAAAAAACAAAAAAAAAAAAAGGAAAATAGTATTTTTCTTGCAATCCTGAATAAATTAAAGGTTTCTGCATGTTTTTTTTTTTTTTTTTTCAAATATTTAAATAATATTAAATCTACGTAAATATCACAATATATAAAGTAAATTTCATTTTTTTTTTTGTTTGTGTACATAAAGTATTTAAAAGAAATATATTTGTATATAAATATTTAATATATATATATATATATATATTATTGTATTAAGAAAATAAATTTAATTAATTTATTTGTGAAATCATTCGATGATTTTGTTTTTATTTTTTTTTTTGTTTTTATTTATTTATTAAAATGTATCATGAGAATGCCATATCTACAATCATAAATAGGATTATTTAAATTTATTAAATAATTATTTATAAAAAAATAAAATAATATACATATGTGTATGGTAGTATGTATGTATTTAAACAAGGACCATATATTATAGAAAAATTGTACAATGATGTTGTTGTAATGTAATCACTGTATTAATTAATTTCCAATCAATTTCTGTACTTGTTGTAATCGATATGTATAGTATTGAGTACTATTTTTTTAATTTGGATATTTTAACCCTATTGAGATATAGGGTAGATAATATAGTTTTAACTATACTACTGAGAAATAAATATAATTAAAAGAAACATCAAAATTTTATTGTTTTATGCAAAAACATCAATTAGATCTATTAAATTAATCTAACTATCAAGCGAGAGATGATAATTTATAATTAAGATAGATTTGTGAAGGAAGAAGTCAAAGAAATTATCATGTAATACATATAGATTTATATTCTGAAGACTATTTTAACAAAACTTTATTAAAATCACCAGAAGGTATTATGATGAAATTTTTGTTATTGTTTTGAAACGTTTTAGTGTTTTCTAATGTAGAAAACCATTGGAAAACCCGTTAATATATTTTTTATTTCAAAATTAAAATTTTTGTTTATTTTGACCAAATCCTCTCAATTTGGAATTTTTGCAAATTTTTTTTCACCTGCAACTATATAAGGATATTCCAAACTGGAGGACAATTAGAACATTTGTTTTGTTCTAAAAATTTATTGCAGTGACATTATTATTAACATTACAACATTATCATAACCCATAACTACTTTACAGCAAGGCACTTGTTTTAATAATTTTAATCTATATATACATATATTAAAAAATATATTTTTTTAGAAATTTATTATTTACTTTCGGTTAATATAATCTCAGTCAATTTAAATACAAGAAAACGATTCTGTAAATTAAATAAAATCTAGTTTAAATTCACAAATAAAAAAAAAAAATAAAAAATAAAAAAATAGGAAATTTCTTCATTGAAATAGTTTTTTTTTTTTTTTTGTTTTGATTTTCGGAAAAAACAGACCATTTAAAGCATTGTAAAAGCATAACACTACTATATGTTTTGATAATTGTAGTAAAAGTAAGACAAAAAAAAAAACAAACAAACTAAATTTAAGGACATTTCTTATTTATATCATTACTAAGTTGTTTTTTTTTTGTTGTATTTTAGTTTTTTTTTTTGAATAAAGTTACATGTGCGCAATCAGAAATTACAAAATTAGTTAATAAAATTTAATAAAAACCCTTTTAGCCATTTAATTAATTTTGATAATTTTTTTTAATTGTATATAAAAATTATTTAACCAAAAAAAAAAAAAAGAAAAAAAAAATCAAAAATAAATAAATTTAAACTTAAAAAATCAATTCAAAATACATCGATTAATAAAAAATGATCATCTCATTATTATTACAATATTTGTTAACATTTTAATTTAATTTAATTAAAAAAAAAAAAAATTATTTATTTATAATTTTTTTATACTACTTTATACACATATACATACATATATTATGTATTTTAAAAAATATAAAACCCAGATTATAATATTCTGACATACATTTTTATATTAAAAAAAAAAAAAATTATTTACAGAAAATTTTACGAAAGAAATGTTTTAAAGAAAATTTCGAATTTAAAAAAAAATTTAGTGCAGATTGTGTAGTATTGTATAGTCATATTAAAAAAACGAAAATGACAAACTTCATATCATTTTTAATGATTTAAAAAATTGAAAATGAGAAAATTTGACTTATCAAAGGGATATAATAATATAATAGAGTAATAAATAATGACTATCGAAATCGGTACGATTATGTTAATGTTTATGATAATTTTTGTATAGGATTATGTATAGAAAATTATGTTTTGTATATCATCAATAATGAATTCGCCTTATTTTCTACACCTATCATAATAACCGAATTGACGGTGTTCAAATTTATAATTTCAACTTAATTATAACGATCATATTCTGCTTGTCTCTGGAAATCTATCGAATGAAATTGAGAATAGTGTCTCTAGATTAAATTAACTGTCTAAAATAGTTGTCAAAAGTGTCAACATTAACATTTTTGTTAGAATTAAATTAGACTTCTGAATTAAAAACCAACTATCAATTAGTCAAAAATTTGTTCATTATTTTGTTCATTTCAGCTCATTAGTCATCAGTGTATTTTTGTCTTACGTCAAAAAGAACGTAAATTTGATAAGTTTTAGTAGAATGAGCAAAAATTAATGTTGTATTTTTTTAGTATAGAATTTTAATTAGATAAAAATAAAAACAAAAAAAAAAATTAAAAATAAAACATTTTTTTTTAATTTTTCTTATTTTTAATATTTTAATTTCACTTATAATTCATGATTGTGAATCGAAAATCGTTCATGATTGTGAATTCAATTGAGGTGATTTAAATTTCGATCAAATCCTAGAGGCAGGTAGATTATATTGAAAACAATTGAATTGACATTGGCTCTACACTACAGTTTAGGTTTTTGTATTAACCTGTCCTAAAGGGACTTGAAAAAATTTGTATGGACACCGTTATTTTTTTTGTTGATAAATAGCCTTTAAATAATAATTTTTTTTATCAAAATATTTTATTCTAATTTATATAATTTCGAATCAAAAATATCTAGAACAATATTGATTACAATACGTTAAAAGACGAAACGATTTCAATCTTGTTATCTCATTTCATCTGGTTGTGACTTTAGAATCTCAATCAAAACTTTTCTATAGTAAAAATTTATTTTTAAGGCTATACATATTTTATTTTTGCCTAATTATGCTAAGTAAAGTTATTATATTCTATAATCAAATTGTGATTCTATCAAGTTCGAAGATTTTGACTGTTACTGAATGTACTTATATTTAATGTCTTTGCTCATACAATGCGTGTGTATTTTATGAGAAGATTTTTTGAAATTGGAAGGATTTATAATTTTGAGAATAAGTTTTATTGAATGAATTTGTAACATATAAACAATACTATCATATATGTATTTACCCAGAATGAAATTTATTATTAGGAAAAATTGTAATAAATTAAAAAATTAAAATAATTATTTAAAAAATTAAAAACATGCATTAGCAGTAAAATTTTTAATTTTATTTCTTATAAAATTTTTAGTTTATTTTTTTTTTTAACTAGAATTTCTATTTTTTCCATCCATGATATTTGAATATAGTAAAACTATATAATATAATCATGCAATATTTTAATTTTTTTTTAATGCTTGTCAGATCAACTCTGGATTTTACTATGCTATTTATATATGTACATACAAACTTATATATATGTATATGTATATAATATGGTTTTTATATATATATAGTTTTTATTTAAATACAATAAATAAAAGAAAAGAACACATTTCATCTCCTTATTTGCTTTGCTGACAAACAAAAAAGCCACAGAAATTTCTTTTCATACATTTTTTTAAAAAAAATTTACTTCTGTTTTTCTCTTTTTTTTTTTGCAATAAAAACATTTTTTTTTTTTTCATTCAGATCAGCACAAAAAAATATGAATTTTCTAACAATGTTTTCAAAAATACTAAAAAAGAAAATATTTTTTTAAACACGCCACTAAAATGATGGATCTCTGTATCTAAAAATTACTTTCCCTGATAATTGCATGTAAATATGTAGGTACGTATGTAGGAGTTTGAAACAATAATATAAAATCTATATACGTAATTCGAACAAATTAAAAAAAAAAATGTGTGCAACGTTTGACATATAAAATGTCAAAAAATTATTATTGATAAACAGATTTCGTATTTCTGTGAAATATTTAATAATACATTTAATTTTTTTATGCAAGTTTTTTTTTTTTTGTTTTAGATATAAAGGTATATGAATAATGCAACATCGATTTCGGTCAGTATTAAAGTGGACAATGCAAGATGAAAGGACTAATGAAAAAAAAAAATCTTCGGTAAGTCAAAAATACATAATGAATAATAATTATTATTTATCAATATAAATTAAAATTTGAATGCAACATGCTTGCATTTATTTTGATTTTGAAAATTGAATAATATTTTTACATTCGATGTATATATTTAAAAATAATGATGATAATAAATCATTATGTTAAAAAGCATAAATTCACAAAATTCTGACTGACAGATGAATGAATTAAAATACTTAATAATTGTCAATTTAGTTGTCAAAAATATGAGATTAAAACAAAATTAAAAACAATTAGTAGAATATACAAAATAGACTTGACGAGCATTAAGGCAAATTAAAACAATTACAGTTTTTTTTTTTCATTAGTAATACTGACAGTTAATTATAAACATTGTTATTTCAGTCAAGAACTGATAGTAAATCTGACGAAAAAATAGATAATGTATACATATACGTAGTTTTGAAGATAAAAGACACTTAAGAAATGTTAACCCTTTTACTGTTAGCGTCTGTTGTAAGAAAATAAAAATTAAACAAAACTTTTAAAATTTTGCTTATTTTAGCTCTATACGTATTAAGACATTAATGTTAAATTAATATAAAAGTATATAAATAGTGTTTCATCACAAAATTCGATAGTTCAAGAATTATGCGTTATTTGACTGGTGAAAAAAATTTTTTTTTTTAATTATCCTAACCTAACAAAATAAATATGTTTATTTATATTCGAAAAATTATAATTACATAGGCTTAATTGCCACAAGTCTATTATATGGTAATTGTTAATGTATAGTAAATGAATTAAACTATGATTAATCATGTTCATACATAATATTATATTTATATATTGCCTATTATATAGACAGTAAATGAAAAATTATACAGATCGTAATCTGTAAGTGTAATGCTGTAATTAATACATTTTAATCATGTAATTCTGAAGTTCAATTCAAAAAACTTTAAAGTTATTAAATCATATTATAATATGAGTATTATTTTATTGTCTCACTAATAGGATTGCAAAATAATATAAAAGAAAAATGAGATCATTGTATTTATTAGGCCTTTTTCTAATTCCTACTACATTATAGATACATTAAATATTATTTAAAAAATAAAAAATCGAATACTATTTGTTTTTTGTTTTTTTTCAATTGTGCGAAAGACGACTTTAAGTGATATTTTTGTGCTGATTCTTAAATTATTTTTTTTCTGTTTTTCTAATAATTTTCAAAAAAAGAAATTTAAACAATTATTTCTATATAGATACATATTTCATTAAAAATGATGCTCTTTATCCAAAGAATAATAAACAAACAAAAAAAATATATATATATATATTATATTTATATAAGTAAAGAATCTTTCTCCAGTACTAAATAAAAATAAACAAAAAAAAAAAACATTTTCTAATAAAGTTTTGAGCATTTATCGTTTTGAATTGAGCATTATAATGTGATGAATATAACAGACATCAAGTGTGCATATTGATAAAAGACATAATATCCACAATTTGATATTAACATCAAATTTTATGCGGTTATGCAATATTCGGAATTGGACATCGATTATATCGATGCATCGATTACATCAAAATATCGGTTATATAATGCATTAAAAAAATTTTAATCAACATAAATAAAATAATATTTAAGACATTTGAACTTCCATCCATTAGTAGAGCATAGACACCGAGAAGAGCAGAAGATGAATTTTATTTAAAAATTAAATATTGCTATAATATAATAGTTTTTGTTATAAATTTCTATGTTGAATCGCAATAGGTTCCGATTAGAAAAATTTAACTTAAAAGAGTATTTTGAAATATTAAAGAAAAGTTCAACAAAAGTTTAAATTTATTTAAATTTAGTATATATAAGTATATACATTTGTAGTTCATACAAAGAAACGTTATTAACTTATTTATAACTTTGTATTGTGGTTTTATTAACCAACTGGGGTTTTATCAAACTTTCACTCGAAAATATACTTATCAATTCTAAAACGTAATTTACAAAATATTAATAAGAACATTCTTTCAATGCATATCTTTAATCTACTAATGATCAAATAAACTGTTTTATGAATGTCAAAAACAAAAATATCAAATTCATGTCAAATTTGCAATTTAGTTTAACAAACGAAAATACTGTATTCATACTGATTGCTAACAAACGAAAATACTGTATTCATACTGATTTTATTACATACTAATATCCATATGTTCATATACGGATAGAAAAGTGGTAGAAATCTACCAAAATGTGCTAGTTAGGGGTAAGCAAATCTACCAGCATTTAAAATTTCTGGTAGATTTTTGACGTTTGAATTTTTTTAATGTAATATATTATGTCAGTGTCAAAATATTTTTATTATTTTGTATACACAAAGTGCAAGGAAACTGTTGTTGACAACGTAATTTTCGGATCGAAGATTAATAAAATAAAAAAAATATAAATTATACAAATAATATTGTATTGGATTGATATTAGAATAATAATAAAAAATTATTTCTTTACCAATGATTTCAATTTCATCTTGATATTTCAATAATCTGACAGCCACAATGTCAGAATTCTACCAGTTTTTTTTTACGTAAGAACTTGAAGGTCTGCGGCACATCTACAGTAGATTTCTGCCTCGTATAAACATATATTTTGACATTTAAGAATTCATATATGTATGTACATGATTTCTTGAGCCCCAATCATACCGAAAAAATTAAACTTAAATAACGAAAACTGTTAATGTGTATTATTCTTATATATTAACAGTAATAAATTCATAGATATTCAGTAAAAGAGAATCAAATCATTCTTGATTTCTACTCTCATAACATTTAAAACGAATGAAATTTTATTTCAGTTTAGTGGAACTTGTTACAGATTTGTTGGAAACATTATAATAAATAAATAATTTATTAAATTTCATTTTCTTTCAATTATTAAATCATTTTTGAAAAACTATTTATTATATTCAAATTTAATGCAACAACATTCATCACATTCAAATGCAATGCTCAAAGTTTTATAAATTTTTAAATTGTTAAATTAATAGAAAAAAAAAACAAAAATAAATAAAAAGGAAAAAAAACGGAAGATGCATATTACATTTTCTAGTTTTATAAAAATTCAGTATTTTGTATTTGAATTCCCATTAACTGAATTACAAATTTTATACACAATAAAAAAAAGTTGAAAAAAATTTGAATTTTAATATTTTTTTTTTTTTTTGTTGATTCTTATTTTATGTGAGTATATAAAGGCAAACAGTTTATTTTTTTTTTATTTAAATTAATTTAGCCAAAAGTAAAATAAATAAGTAAAACAGAATATATATAAATATATTCACATACAATGTAAATATATATAAAGAACAAACTTTTTACATTTAGGCTCCTCTAAATATGAATTAAAATTAAAAAAACAAAGAAATAAAAACGAACACCGCTTTCTATTAGATTTTTTTTTTTTTATTTTAATTTCCAAAAACAAAATTAATTATTATTACTTTAATAAAGGTTAACTAAATATATTTAAAAAAATAAAACAATATTCCTTTAAACAAATTAATTAATTAAACAAAGACAATTAAGTGCAATAAAAAAAAAAAAAAAAAAAAAAAAAAAAAAAACTTTTCATTTTGGTGAAACTCCTGAAAAATAAAATAATTTTTTTGTTTCAATTTTTCAAATGTAATTTATATGACTACTAGATAGTGATAATAGGGTAGTAAATTCAAAAAAAATTGTGTTTACAAACGATTTACAAACAATTTATTAGCAATTTATTATTTTTAGAATTTCAATCAACTTGAACGTATGCTGATATTTACTATTACAACAACAAACAATGAAAAAAGAAAAACCCAATTTTAATTATTTGAAAAAATTGTTCGTTAAAACAATTTTTAAATTTAATTATTGAAATATCGGTAATTGTCAAAATATTGATAAGTGTAGGTATATGAAAAAAAAAATTAAAAGCAAACTTACTTCTATTCTTATCAATTTAATAATTTTGTTTGTAAAATTTTAGCTATATTATGTTTTTTAATGTTTTTTCATATGTTGTTACAGTTATGTGATATTTTATAAATATTTTTGAATTTACCCCAACATTACTAGAAACTATACGTGCAGCTTCATAACATTTAAAATACTTTTATTAAAACAATATTATTTAAAAATATTTTTACTCTCTTGAGTTAAAAAAAAAAAAAAAAGAGCTTTACGCACCCCAACAGATTATGCATAATATACATTTCTAAAGTAACGAAAGCATATACATGTATGTAGATATTTATTAATATCTATACAATATATTTAGATGAAAATAACATTTGAAAATTATTTAATTTTTCTGAAGTTTTTCCTTCATTTGAATTTAATGAAACAAAAATTAAAAATTTGAAAAATCATTTTCAAAACATAATTAAAAATTATAAAAGTTACTAAAAATTTATTTCATTTATATTTAAATTTTACTAAAAGTTAAAGCATAAATTTAAAATTTTTTGTAATTTTTCAAATGAGTTTTTCAAAACATTTATTTAGTAGTTATGTACACACTGAACAACCTTGTTTTTTTTTTATATAGATTTTTTCTTCTTCGTCAATTGATATACTATTTTTTTTTTTTTTTTTTTTTAATTTCATATTTATAACTTGTATAATATAATATATAAAGACATGTAGATATATACATATTTGAAAATAGTTTTCAAAAAATTAGCTGCAGTATTAAATTATTTATTAAATAAAAAAATATAATAAATTATAAAAATTTTATTTTCTTTCATAACTATTTATAAATTCTATAAAAATAAAAGTTAATGCAAAAAAAATAGAAAATTTTTGTAATAGAAGATAAAGTATAAGTTTTGATAACCATACCTAAATCATACAGAATATTTTTTTTATTTTTCAAATCAAAATAGAAAAATACACATTGAGTCTGATGTGCTTATAAAAATTTGAAGATGTTAAGCTCTTATTTTTATTTTATTGGCACATTTTAGTCTGAAAAGAACAACATTAAAAGTAACACTTTTCAATATTCAGAGTGCTTCGAATAACTTTTATAAATACTTTTTTTTTATAAAGTATAAAAATATTTGATTCTTTTTACGACTCCCTATTATTTAAACTATATGTATATTTAAATTCAAATTCAAGTTTATTCAAGTTAAATTCGACAAATTCAATTAATTCAAAAACGATTAAATTTTATTACCGCAATATGTAAAACGTTGTTGATAATGGTTGCATTCAGCGGCATTTACCTATTGATTTATATAATACAAAAATAATTTATGAAATCCATGGTTAAATTTGCTAAAGCAACAAATGATTTCATTAAAATCAGACGCTTGCATGACAATAAGCATGACGCTAAGCATTTCGAGTATCGAATTTTTTAAAATAGAAATTCTTTTGACGTTTAATAAAAATAAATATCATCTCATACAGAATGTACCAATATATTTTTATTTTATTTATTATTTAATTGTATTTATTAAATTAAATGGTTAATCAAATCAAGAAATTATTTTAGAAAGTAAGTAAGAATAATAATAATTCTTAATCAATGAGTGAATATATAAAATAAATCAAATTTATATAAAATTGTTTATTTTCTAGTATTTATAACCTAATGTTTAATTTTAATTTTAGCTACATAAATTAACAATAGAGATATTGCAAAATAAAAATTGATTACTCAAATTGAAAATTGCTTAATTTGACTAAAACGGAGGAGTTATGTTCTATTATAACTTTGAATAAAATTGTAAGTTGAATTATGCTATTATAGCTATAAATATTTGATTTAAAAAACTATATAATTATAATTTTTGAAAAAATTAAATTCTTAGTTTAAAATTATATTTGGAGTATGTTTATATATATACATATTACACTTGTATAATTTAATTTTTTTTTTTAAATTAATTAATATTTTATATTTATAATAAATTATTTGATAACTTTTATTTTACTTACTTTAAAGAAATCGTTTCCCTATGGAAAATAAATTACATAATATGTATATAAAAAATAAGTTGTTTTTAAATAAACAATTAACATTTAAATAATAAAAAATCAATATTTTATACATAATATTGTAACAAAGATATTTAACAATACAAATAATTTAGATAATGTATTTAGAAAATTTAATGTAAAAAAAGCTCCCGAGCACCAGAAACTAACTATGATAAATGTTAAAAATTACAATTAAATTAATTTTATTTTAAAAAATATCACATAAATAATTAATGAAATTAAGCAAAAAAAAAAATGAAAAAATAACACGAATACCAAAATATACGAGTATATACTATTTAAAAATAACAAAAAAAAAATTAATTAATAATAAAATTATTAATTATGTAACAAAGTTAATTTCAAAAAAGGAAAATAATTCAAGAAAATTATTTTTAATGAAAACATTTTAAGGATAAAATAAGAAAAAAATGTTTTTAATCTTGATGAATAAATGTTTAATATTATGTTCTGGCCTACATGCCTAAAGGCGCAGGACTTTTAGATTAAATTTTATTAGACATTAGAATAATATGATAAATAATAAATTAAAAAAAATAAATATTAAAAACTGCAGCTTCGGTATATATCTTAATATAATATACATACATATATTTATATAATATATATAGTATAATATAAAATAAAATATTAAAATTTTAAATAAAATAAATATAATATGTATTTAAATATATATATATATATATAATTGTAACTTTGCAACTTGAATAAATATGTACTAACAAACCAATTTAGGCGAAATATAATTTTATGTTTAAAGAAATTTTATTGAAGAATAAAAACCACTTTTTTCAAAATAATAATTGTACATCATAATTACATATTAGAAAAAAAAATAAATAAAAATAGTAATTATTTATATGTAAATTATATTAAAAAATATTATATATATATATATTGCAACAATAACAATAATTTTAAAAGATTTTAATTAAAAAAAAAAATGTATTAATTTATTTATTAAAAATAAAACAATTAAAAAATTTAAACCAAATATAAAATAGTAAAAACGTAAACATAAAAGTTTTTAAAGTACGTAAAAATTCTGAAAACTTTTATATATTTAATTAATAATTAACCACTATTATAATATGACATATTAGATGTGTCACTTTTTAGTTTTCAAGTTATTCTTTTTCAAGTTATTTTTGAAGTTATTCTCAATCTCTTAATCAATATCAAATTCAAGTACGATTTGTATAATTAAGAAAACAGAATCATAGTTAAATGATTTTAAAGTGACACTACTAACATTTTGAAATTAAAAATTAAAATTAATGAAATTATTTTGAATGAAATCATAATTTTTTATGCCTTAAATTTAAAACCATTTTCCAACATAAAAAAAACAAAAAATCAAAAACCAAAATTAAATACTTAAAAACATTGTTTTTCTTTTTACAAAAATTCTTTAAATAATTAAATACATTAATATTATTATTTAATTGTTGTACATATAAATAGTTGTTATTTTTTTTTTTTTTTTTTATAATTCTAAATTTGATAATGATTTATTTTAATATATTATGTAAAGTATCTTATTATAGTATCTTAAGTGCATTCAATTTGACGAGAAGTTAATATAAGCAATGCTATACAAATTATGATGAAGTTATTCAGTGTAACAAACTCATGTAACAAAAAAAATTACGTAAAATAATTAAATTAAAATAAGTATGAAAATATTTATATATACATATATTAAATATGTAAATATGTATGTATGTATTATATATATATCTATATATATAATATATATATATGCATTAGGTAATTTACGAATTGGTATATAGAAGCAATAGAAATAGTAAAAATCTTGTATCAAAATACATTTTTTTTGTTTCACTATCTAATCTAAAGTTTACTGTTATTACTCTTCAGGATGACTGCGTATATTTAGATCCAGATAGATTGATTATAGTACCATGAAATTAAAGAAAAATTAATGTAATAAAAAAAAAAATGATTAAAAATTAAAAATAGTTCATAATAACCCATAGTTATATCTAGATCGAATTCTTAATACTTGGGTTAGTAAATTATTTCAATTTCGTTATCGAGTTCTAAAAGTTGAACTTTTCGAAACTGATTTCTAATGGGAAATTAATTTAATTTCATTATTATAAAAAAAGACAGTCTAGATTTTTGAATATTTATATCAAAGAAACATATTCTTGTACTATTATATTATTACTATATTATTCTTGTAATCTTATATTATTGAAACAGTGCTTCGATTCAGTTTTAGGCAATATCTGTTCGTACATTGTACAGTCCTGCAAATTATTACATAAAGTGGAACGAGAAACGAGTATTTGTTTCTATAGATTATAGAATAATGATCGGATTTTAATGATATATCGGGTATCGAACCCAGAACCTTTTGATTAGAAGTCAGATGACATAACCACTATACCACTATATAGATCGGCTGTCAACTGATAATTTAAGAATCTCAAAAGAATTATTTTTTGCCATTATAAACAACTTATTGTGATTTATTGATTATCGAAGCAATTTTATTCAAATTATAGTTTAGATTTTTTTTTCAATATATTTCAATCAAAAACATTCATAAATTCACAATTCATCTAAAGGATGTGATGTACGAGACGAGCTATATATGAAAAAAATAAAATAAAACATCAAAACCTAAATTCAAATTCATTATTATTTTAATCCAATTCTTTAAATCACCAATATACACACATATATATATATATATATAAACATACTAAATAATATATAAAATATATAATATAATTTAAAATATAAATATTACGGTGCGCCAATTTTAATTAATTAAAAATTTTTGTTATATTAATAAAAAAAAAAAATATTACATTATATTAATGACAAATAAATAAATTAAAATTAAAATGAAAAAAAAAATTACTAATTTTAATAATTAATAAAATTACGAATATAAAAAAAAAATATTTATATATATATTATTAATTTTTGATTTTAATTACAAAATTCACCCTAAAACCTCTTGTTGATGGGGGGAGAGGATATATTATATTATTATTATAATTTTTATTTTTATAAATTTTTTATTTTTGGTAAGATGGATTTCATTTTGATTTTTTTTTTTGTTTTTTGATATTTAATCATTAAAAATAAATTCGGCAAAGTTGATTTTGAGAGTAACAAAAAAAAAAATAAATATATAATGTGGAAGGTATAGATTTTGGGATTCTTTTTTATATATTTTTTATATTTTTATTATTTTTATAAAATTAATATTATTTATTATTATTTTTTTTTTTTTTGATTGTTGTGTTTTTTATTTGATGTAGTATAATTGAAGGATGTATCTATATTTTTTAATTATATTTCCAATTTTTGTAAAAAATATCCTATATTAAAAATCTTTCTACTTTTTATTGTAATCCGTAATTGAAATCCGTTAGGCAATGGTAGTTCCAATATTAAACATTTATTATTCTTTTGAAAAATTTCTGTACAATTGTATATCCTTCTTAAATAAATAAAAAATTCGGAAGATTAAATTTTTTTTATCTTCCATATACTCCCACAAGTGTTAAATAAGTAAACAAAGAAGTAAATATTTTTAAATTCTTTTTAATACACTTGTTTCTTATAAAAGTGTATACTCAATCAGCAAGTTTAGTTATTCATCGTATATCTATAAATTTTAATTGCTGTGAGTGCATGGTATTGATTATTATCAATTATAATAACTTTATGCTTTTAAGAAAATTATTATTGTGTTACCTTTTGTTCTAACTGTAGAGTAAAAATAATTTAAAATCATTCCTTGCAAATTTACAAATCTTAGCCCAAAAACAGAACTATTTTTGAACGGGACTAATTTATGAAAATACAGATTCAGTTACAATATAAATTCAGATACAATACACAATATAAGGTTTAAGGTAAAATCAAATGCATAAATATAATGACTTAAAATAGAGGAAATAAATTATCCCAAAAGATAATCGAGAGGTAAATGGAGTATTACATATAAGAAATCCTATAGAATCTATGTAATTGCAACAATGTTTCAATTGTAAATGAAACGAAAACTTCTTTATTGAATATTAAGTCTAATATGCAAACTAACCATTTTTAGTTCTTTGCTTCACAACAACAAGATATACATAAATTTTTAGTTGTTCTGTAATTTAGAAAGATTTAAAATGATTGTTTTTTTTTTACACATTAAATTAAATACTTTTAATTTTTAAAACAATGCATTCACAATTTATTTTTTTTTTAAATTTTGAATTAATAATTTATTTAATAAATTATTTGAAAAAAAAAACCAGGATAAATTAAATAATTATTCCCCTTCAGTTATACTACATTAAATATTAATTAATTATGATAACTCATCTATCAGTGGTTCTTCATAATGAATTTAGAAATTTAATAAGCCATTTGACTTCATAATAAAATTAAAATTTGACATTTTGTAGAATTTTGACAAATTTAACATTGACTTCGTTTTAATTAGAAATATTTTCTGCGCTATAAAGGACGTTAAAAGTTAAGTAAATTCAATAATTACAAAAAAATAAATATTTTCATTTCTCTTTGGTTATCACAATATTAGAATATTATCAATCAATCAAACTTATTGAAAGATTTTTCAAAATTTCGAAATAATTTGAAAAAAATTTATTAATTTCATTTAAATGAACTTTTTAATAGATGAATTTATCATTATTTAAAAAAAATATATATAGATATATATTTTTTTTAAATTTAATTTTATTTTTTTTTTATTATCTAAGAATAAAAGAGAGAAATTTATTTATTGAAAATGTAAAATTTGGTAAAAAAAAATATATATATATATTTATATTTTTATTAAATTTTGTATTCGACATTCTTACCCTAACGCATAACAGTGATCCATTTGATCTTTGTACCATGGACCATGATTATTTCTTTGGGAATGATGCGAGTGTGGTGAAAATGGCATACGATTACGACTTCTTGGAGCTGCACCACGTGAAAACGGTCGCCTTGACGAACCAGGATGATTTGGATTTAACATTATGGAATTTATTTTTTGTTTTTGTTTGTATTATTTAAATTTCTTTATAAATTTTCCTATATGATCCAAGAAATTTGTTGTTGTTAGTTGTTATGTTATATATTGTTTTGGTAAAACTCTGGTAATACCAATTGCAAAGAAAATATTTTCTTTTTTTCTCTTGTTATTGTTGTTGTTCTTCTATTGTTGTTTTAGTTTATCTTACGAAAATTCTGTTATTGGTAACATTTAGTGAATGTATTTTTTTCAACTTAATACATTTAATATTTGAATTATTATTAATGAATGACCAATCATTAAAATTTTAAAATCTGAAATAGAAAAAAAATTTATTTTATTTTTGAAATAGGTATATTAGTTTATTTTATATCTAAATATAATACTAATTATATGGTAGTTTTAAATAAATTCACATAATATATATATATATATATTTAAAAATTATTATATAAGTAATATATATTTGATTACAGTATTCGTACATATATATATATATATATATATATATTATATATATATATATGTATTATATTATAACAATTAAAATGTGTCAATTCTAGATTTAAATTTTTTAATTGTTAATTATTGCTGTTTAGAAAGAATTTGTATATATTTTTATAACATGATAAAATAATATTTAAAACATGTATTGTATACTATTTAAAAATTAAACAAAGATTATTAAAACAAACGAAAAATTAATTTTTAATATACACGTATAATAAAAAAAAAATTAAAATTCTGAAAAAAAAAAAATAAAAATAAAGTAGGGAAATTTTTAAAGTAAGGTTATAGTTTTTTTATTTTTGAAGAATCTGAAAAACCATTTTTATGAACATTCATAGCAAGCATATGAACATTCTATCGTTAATATATATATAATATATAGTATAACAATTTTTAAAATTAAATTCAATATTCATATCTTATATTCAGAAAATCAAAGTATCAGGATCATCTTAGTTTTGTATGTGATGCCGTAGGGTCTACTAATTTATTAACAAAAAATTATTAAATTTCTGAAATGGCTGAAATTTTTTTTTTGAATAAATTCCTTTGAATACCCGAAAATGTTTTTTTTTTTTTATTTTTAAGAAGAATCGCCAGACTAGACAAAGTACATTTAAAAATAAATATAAAAAAATATTTAATTACAATTTTTAGATTATTCTTTATGAAGGGTATCCATTCTTTAACATTGTAAAAGTATTCATGATTGAAACAGATACCGTATCAGATATTTGTTTACAAAAATATCATAACGAAATGCCTTAAAAATTTTTAATTTAAATTAATAGAAAATTATAATGACGAAATTAATAATAAGTTCCCCCGAAATTTTGAAAAATTATACTACAATCAATTTTTGCTTTTAAATTACTATGCTTTGTAAATTTAAAAATACAATGTATCCTTTTTTTGTCTCCGAACTGTCCTTGAGAGCATAGGATTTTTGTTAAGCTGTTCGAGCATCGTTTATACACAGTAATTGATTCTGATTGAGTATACTGTTGTTATACTATTTTATTTAGTATCGTCCGGGTTAACTATAATTTTAGTAAATAAGATGAAATTTTAATTCCAATAGATTTGAGAGTTCTCGTGGCACCTATAATTTAACAAAAAAGAGATTTGAAAATTCAAAAGTTTTCCGTTTTTTCTTGAAAACAAATTTCGAACATAAAATAGGTAGAGGAGGAAGAAAGGTATCAGATACCAGGACAAAGGTACCAGATTCGATTCCCAATGAAAGCCAAATGCTTTATTAGTTTTTTGACCTGATCCAGTATCTTGTGTCATTGCGATAAAAAAAAAATGATAATAAAAACTAATAGGTGCACATTTTGGGAGGGAAAATTCAAAAGTACCTCTAATTTTGACTACATATTAATAAACAAACAGGTAATTTGATATATAAATTAATAAAATATATAAATAAATGTTAATTATTTATAATTTAATAACTGAATATGTTAATAGCACTTAACATTAAAAACTGTCAAAATGTAGATACTTTGATTTAAATGAATTACATACATACATTCATTGGTTAAATCAACACGAATTATTTAAAGTACTTTTTTCTATTTTAAAAAAATATTTTTGAACAAATAATTTGTGGTTTTGTAATTACAAATCTGATATTTATTAAATATATGATAATAATGTACAATTTGTTTATTTTTTTTTCGGAATTTAAGGACACATTCGCATATATAGCTTCCAATAAAGGTTTATTAACAACAATTCTATTATCCATAGATTAGAAACAACCACACAATATGGTTTGATTGAATTTGATTTATCATTTACTTTAATTAAAATTAAGTTTTTAAACATGTGGGTCAACTCTAATGAGTGTAAGAGCTGGATAAAGAGAGTTTAATACAAATTAATTACATAATATGTAATAGATATGAATACAAAAACATTATCAATAAGAAGAGGAGGAATTGTACCTTATCATACAAATATAGAAACTCATAATTATAATGAACTTGTGTGCTACGTTTTTTGATTTATGTGTTTTTATATTTTTCCTTTGTCTCGTAATCTACTCGTAAGAGCATAACAGTTAAATTTGCATAAACCAGATAGTTAATATACACTGTTGTTTTTCAACCTATTTATAGTTTCGTGTTATTTTTCATCTAGTAAAAAAATTTTTTTTTATCTCCCAAAGGATTTAAACTTGTGCTTGCTACATCGTTAAATTGCATTAGAACAAATAATACTATAGAGACAACATCGTTCAACATCACATACATAATATATTAAAATCTATTTTAATATTTTGCTTATTATATTACACATTTTTTTTTTTTTTTTTTTTGCTATCGACAACTAAATTACAACATAAACACCCTAACTAATTTCGCAGAATCTTAGAACTATTATTAAAGGAAAGAATACAAACAAAAAATATAAAAATCATTTGACATTTCAATTCTCAAAAATTATCATGTAATACTTTCGTCATTTTCAATTACATATTATATGTTCGGTTTTATTTTGTTCAAATCAATTTAATCATAAATTTAAAATTAATTTATATAATATGTATATATATATATATACATTATTATATAATAGCCATTATTCTAATTCAACCTACACATAACTTTTCAAATTAAAACATGCTTCCAATTTTTCGCTAAATTCCAATTATTTTCACAATATAATGTAAATATATATTTAATCGATCTATATATGGATCTAAATATACCTTTTATAGATTATAACACAATAATCTATCTATATAATCTATACAAACACAACTCCTACACTTATCTATACTCACAGATATTTAATATTTAATTTAATTTTTAAAGTTTATTTTCAAGTTTTAGAAAATTAAAAAATCTTCTAGGATTCTGGAAATTTTTTTTTTTAAGGTTATGACAAGAGTATTTATGAAAAAAAAAGAAGATTATTTTCAATTTATTTTTCGTAATTGAATTTAAAAGTGCAAAAATTAAATTCATAAAAAAAAAAAAATATTAATAAAAAAATATGGTTTATCTCTGTCTATCATAAACTAATCAAAATCAGGAAACGAAGAGGAAACTATTTCTACTTACTTATATATAGTATAAAAGTATAGCGTAGATAAATTTTTTTTAAATTAATTTTCATAAAATTAAATTCTAAATAAATTAAATTTAATTAATTTGCTTAAAATTTCCGAAAGGCATCAAATAAGGACGGAAATTTTCTTATATCTTATATAATTTAGATATTCTAAATGTGTCTACCATATTTATCTATATTTTTGCATTTTCACAGATGTCATTTTAACTTATCATGATAATTGTTGAGCAAAATAACTATTAACTAATTTATCTTTACTAAAAATAAATTTTTCATTTCATTTTTTTTCTCTTTTTTTTTTTTTTTATTTATAATCAAAAAGTTAGATAGTAAATTTTGAAAGTAAGTAGATATTTTTTTTCTACCTTAAAGTAAATGACATTTTTCTTCTTAACTTACATACATATATATATAAACCAACATATACATCTATATTATTATTCCAGAAACATAAAAAAAAACTTTTTCAAATCCTTTTTATGCATAAAATATATTTAAATTAGGAACAGTAAAATTCCAAAATTTTCATTTTTATATTGTGTAACCTCCTCTATATTGCTTGCTTGCTATTCCAGTGTGTTTGTCTATATATAACAAATTTTCTTTGTTTTTTTCAACATTTATAACAAAAATAAAATAAAAATAATAATAAAAAAATATATATATATAGCTATATATGTAATAGATAAAGGGTTTGAAGAAAATTAAAGTAAATATCAGGGACGAAGCGTTCATATAATCAGGGTAAAAAACTAAATAATATTTTCAAAAAACATTTTTTTCATCATGATAGAAATATCAAAATATGAAAATTCACAATAGTAAATTTTTATGAAAAAATATATTAGTTCACTATTCGATTTCTGACAATTTTTTCCAATTATCAAGCTGCTAATAACTGAACAAAATGATTGGTTCGATTGAATTTAGTTTTTTTACAATATGGGAAATTAATTTTTCATATTTGCATGTGAAAAATTACTTTAACAAACCGCTACTTTGATTTGTTTTAACAAGTGCGTACAAATTCTACTTATTTCGGAATACTAAAGCAGAACTATACAAAGCACTTATTTTTCAGGAAACAAACCGACACATGTGGTATTTTCAAAAGAAAAATTCTTTATTGAATTTAGGATTCTGTGTGAGAAACGACGATAAATTATTTAACATCGAAATATAAATTACCTGTCTTAACAATATAACCTGGAGTGGCATTCTGTATTGTGATAAACGATAGTCACCCTTGTGACAGTCAAAGATGACACTAAAATTTTTTGGTATTCTGTATTGCGATCATTTAAATAATTTAATAAAACGGCAGCATTTTAAAAAATACAATTCGGAAATGGCAACACAAGTGATTTATTAAATGTCAAAGTGTCAAAACAATAGAAAACAAAAATAAGTTGAAAATTTTATTAGAGCTATTAATCAATAAAGTGAAATTATAAAAAAACAAGATTATATATTAAAAGAGAAAAAAATTAAAAGTAAATTTTATAAAAATGTTTTTAACAATGTAATTTAATAAAATGTATATTTAAACCAAAAATAAAATTTATTGCTGACTAAAATACTAAAAAAAAACATAAAGTGAAAATCATTTCAACTAATTTAATAAAATGAAAAAGAAAATTATATTCACATTTGAGTAAAATTCAGTTGGAAACTTATAATTAATTAATATAAATTTGTATATATGTAATTGAAAAACAAAATAAAATTCAAACTTATTAAAAAAAAAAATTAACACATAATCACAGCAATTTTTATTCAGTTCCATTATTTTTAAATCATTTGCAATTTTAGCGACTTCTAATTCTAAAACTCGCAATTTTTAATATTTACATTATAATAAATCTTAAAAAACCAAAACATAAAAAATTTAAAAGGCTAAAATCTTAAGAAACAACTAAACTTTTATTTATATTTATCATGAGTGACACCAAATTAGCTGTCACCCTGAAATCACAAAAAAAAAGCGACTATCACTGTGACAATCACCATATAGAATACCAAATATAGATATGCGACAGTCGCAGCGTGATTATCACAATAGAGAATTCCACCCCTGTCTTCACAATATCATGTATTTTAAATATATTATTAAAATATTACTAAATATACTTATTGGTAATTTTAATCTCATTATAAAGATATAAAGAAGCGAAAATGTTTTTTCTACCTCCTTTCAAATATACTTGTTGTTATATTTTTTTGTTGTGCTATTTTCCATCCCTTAAGATGCAATAATAAACAAAAAAAATTCCAATCCGTCACTGTCTATATGTATATACCTATGTATGAAAAAATAATTTTAAAAATCAAAAATTTCCATTATTTCTATTCCGGAACCCCCAGTGGGTAACAGTAGAATTTCGTTTAACAATAACGATGAGTAACATCAAGTTTTAGGTTCGTATTGAAAATCTTTTTTTTCATTCAATAATGTATATATATATATATATATATATATATATATTATATATATACACATACATATGTATAATAAACAGGATGTGATGTACAATGATAATAAAATCTCAAATATACACATAAATAAATAAAAAAAGTGAATATTTATCTGTACAGGGTGAATAATTCAAAAAAAAAAAAAAATTATTAATTAACAACATTTTTTTTTATTATTTAGAAAGAATCGTAATGTATAAGGAAAATCTTGAAAGCATTATGATTTGTAATGCATTCACTTAATGTTTATATAAAATCTCGAACTGATAATCTAAGAAGAATACTAGAATAGAAATCATTTGGAAGTAAAATGGGCATAGTGACTAAATAGTGTATATGTTGAGTATGACTTTGACGATGTCTGCAGTATAGCTTAAAAATAGATTTTTTGATGCAAACTTTATTTTTTAAATAATTTATTTTATATTCTATGATAATTTTGTTGATTTTGTGTAAATTAACCTTTAAGAATTCTCAAAATATAACTTGAATTCAAGTTAGTACTTAATTTCAACTTTGATATGAATATAAATATACTGTACAGCATTGTGTCTAGCTATCTTTCCAACGTATTACCCTTGAAATCCTCAAATATAAAATCCGACTCCAGATAAACACAGATATATTAATTGATTTTGATTGTTTTTTATAACTTACAGATGTATTAATAACGCCTATAAATATGCTATAAAATCAATCAAAGGAAAAATCAGGAGTTTTATAGATAATCTAACACTATAAATATCTACTGATGAGTACAAGTAGGAGTTTGATAAACGAAACAACTACTAAAACTTATTCTTATTAAACTGATGGTAAGGTTTTAGTAAAAACATACAAAATAAAAAATATATTATGCTTAAAGTTATTGGCTTTCACCAAACCCCTACTACTCATTTATTGAATAATTTTTTTTATGGAATTTTATGTTCTGCGAATTGTGTAATTGTTGATTTTTCAAACACTAGGAGATTTTTAATTCGAAGAATTAGAAATGCTCTCTCCAACAGCTTACAATTTTTTACTAACATCGCTAGTTTTATAAAAAATATGCTGTAGAATTCTGCGAAAAGACAAGTAGTGACACAATTCCTATTATTGAAATATAATATAATAATTAATTAACCAACCCCTCCACAATCCTATCGAAAACTTCATATCATAAAAATTTAAACATATAAAATAATAATAAATGAAAATTTGAGTCAAAATAAATATTGAAAGTACACACACACACACCCTGTATAGATACAATTATTATTTACCCATATAAATAAATATCATGTTAAAATATATATTATAGGTTGAAAAGGGGGTATAAAAGTGGTATGAAAGGAAATTTTTTTTTTTTTTTGAAAAATGATTCTTTGTCGTTCCTGTATTATAGTTTAAAAAAAAATCTACTGATGCATATTATAACGAGTAAATAATAATAACAATAATAATAACAAAAATAATAATAGCTTTGTATAAACATACATACATACATATAAATTTTAAGGATTGGCGGTTATACAATAATAATATAATATTGTACAATACTTTTGTATGCAGATAATATAACTCATATACATAAGAATCATTATAATATATATATATATATCAGTTATTTTTATAATAAGGGTATGGATGGAAATATGAGAGACTAAAAAGAAAATAATTTATTACACTACACAATATACAAGAGTGTACTAAATTTAATTAAAAATATCTTTTTTTTTTTTATTTTGTTTTATAAGAAAGAAAAAAATGGAATGAAAATAGTTAAAATAATATTCGTTTTCAAATTGAACATTATAAAATTTAAAATGTATTTTAAACTTTTTGAATTAAAATAAAATAAAAAAATATTTATAAAAAAAAAAAAATGAGAAAACATAATAAAAGTAATAATAATAATCATAAAATATTTAATTATATTAACTTTTGTACACACAATTTCATAAACACTTGTATGTATGTTGAAAGGAGCATTATATTTTTTATTGTAACTATTCAAAAACTTTCTATAATAAAAGTAAAAACTTTTAAAACTAAAATCTTTTCTCATATTTGGCCTACTTCACCTCTTCCAGAATATCAAATGTAATGCATGAAAGGAAATGACAACAAAAGTGATGTGGTTTTTCGATACCAACTTTCTCTTGCTTGCTATATAACATACATATTCTAAATTATAATGTATACAGGGTGAGCCGGGGATAACAAATTATATATATATATATATATACATATAATGTACACAAAAAATATATTGACAGTTGAATAATTCCGTTTTCAGGATAATTGTTTAAAATTTTATCAAATTTGTATTAGAAAAATAATAGGAAAATTTGATGGTTTAAGCTGAATTTCCATATATTTATGTATGTATATGTATGTAATTTCTTTTTTCAAATATTCTAAAAAATATCATATTTAATGGATTGGACAGCAATGCAAGGACAATTTAAATATAAAAATATTTTATGGCAGATGTCTAAATAATACTGAAGTCATATTTTAGAAATTTTTCACGTATACAACATTTGACCATTCTATATAAAATGTCAAATTTTAAATAGATCAAATAATGCAAAATATTAGATCGTTTTTAGTAATTAAAAATTAATTGCAAACATTGATGACGGATGTAAGTTACTTCCGAAATATCGGTATTAGTTAAATAAAAATGAATTAATTAGTGAAAGGAAATTCAACATTTAATACTTAAATCCATAAATTATTTTTCAAACAAAATACATATAAGTTAAATTTAAGTATGTATAATATAATTTACACTAAATAAAAATACATACTTTTGTTTTGTAAAATGACGAAAATTTACAGCAATAAAAGTCGATTAAAGCGATTAGTTGAATTATTGGAGAATAGACAAATTAAAATAAAAACGATTTTTTTTTTTTTTTTTATATAATTCCAAGTCTATGGGATGAACACCCTAACTGCTTTTAAACAGAGATTTGGAATACACAATCACATACAATAGCTTTTTCTGTAGAATTTTTGTGGTATAGACTAATTTAAATGTGGAAAACTATATCTATTGTAGAGTACATCGCCTTCATAATAGCATAGTTCCATTTTAGTTTTAGTGATAACCAAAACTCTCAACTATTTATCATTTATTTCATCCCAATGATAAAGGGTACTGGACCAGGTCGAAAAATCCAGAAAGCATTTTTTGCCTCCGTCGGGAATCGAACCTGGGACCTTTCGGTTAAAAGGCAGACGTTCTACCTACTGCGCCACCCAGCGTGTCATATTTGTATATGACACGCTTTTGTATTGACGACATATTTAAGTATTTTATTAATAAAACACTTTAATTTAAATAATTATTTCTTTTCTAAAAAACTTTAAAAGAAACTACAAATTTAAAATTTCACCTGTCAAAAAACCTCAATTTTTCCAGTATTCACAATATACAACCAAATTTTGTCAGTATACAAAATATAAAATAAAATCCTCACTGACAAAATTTCTTAGTTGCCAGTCGACTCAAAACTGAACATCGCAATAGAGGCTTATGTTTTAGTATATTTATTAAATATTTTGATAGATTTAAGTTAAGCTATCATTATTCTTTAAATAAGCAGCCGTACCGGTGAATTCGATTCGATATAAAATTATTCGAATTTCTCGATTCGATTTCGATGAGAAGTTCTTAACGGTGAATTCGATCGAAAGACTAATTTTGTACTCATTTCAAAAAATGTAATCAAATAAGAAATATAACGAAATGTAATGACTTTTATGTCAAATAAGTTCAAATTGCAAATTAAAAAAATAAATTTAGATTGCTGTTTTAGAAATAAATTATTAAAATACACATACATATAAAAAAAAAATATAATAAAATAAAAATAATATAAAATTTTGAACGAAAATATTTTCGATAAAAAAAATTCGAATTTTTTTTAAATCGAATTCGCCGGTTGAAAATTTACGATCGAGTACTCGATTTTTATTCGATCGAATTCACCGGTACGGCTGAATGGTGTAACAACCGAAATTCAACAACATACTATTAATAAATTTAGTGAAACATACCGAAAGTTTTTATTTTATTATTTTAACCCATTAAATCCTGCTCATTGATCCCGTTGTACAATCATTATGAAATTTTCTAAGGATGGTCATAGAGGTCATAGAACGTTGCATGAAAATTTTTTAGATCTCTAACTTTTGCCACGCCTGAGATTTAGAATGGGTATTTAAATACCCAATCGGCGTTAGCGCTACTACATTTTATATAAATTTTTTAGTTATTTTTTGAAAAAAAAATGAAAGTTTCATGGATCTATTACTTTATGCTCTATCTGATATCTATTGATGGATAGTGGATTATATGACAAAATATATATGTTCTATATTAAAATATAAAAAAATAATTATGTATAATAATTTCAATTACTAAATTGTTTTATCTAACTGTTACAGAATTAAAAAAAAAATTAAAAATATTTAAACAAACACGATTTATAATATATATATATATATATATATTGTTCGGTATTGTAAGATTTAAAATGTTTTTTAACATTTTCACATTATCTCGTGGTTTGAAGTTTGACCGTTGTGTTGCCAGGATTTAGAAATTCAAAAGTGAGTTGATAAAGTTATACAGTTTCAAATGTAGTGTTATGTAAAATTAATTTGAAGGTTAAGATTTATATAATTCCGTTTAAATTACTATGATGTCTAACTTTTTGAGTCATGGCCCACTGTTCCGTACGAAGCGGTACGACCGAAAAAATCGCAATGATAACAATTGACCAGCCACTGCTCATTCATGAGTATAATAAACGGATAGTTGGTGTTGATCTGTTTGAAAATGCTATGAACAATAATTATCGAATCAAAGTTCGCGATAAAAAATGGTATCGGCCATTACTCACAAATACATTTGTTGCCACAACGGTGAATGCATGGAAGTTGCATGTTTTCTGCGCAAGGTATGAAAGTGTGACTCCTATGGGTGTATTTGATTTCAGAGTAAATGTGGTTGAAGCACTATTAACACTACCACAAGTAGTCAGTCGTACATGTAGACGTCTACTTGTTCATGCCCAACAAATGGCAAAACGCACGGATCGTGTCGACCATATAGTGGAAAAAATACCTAAACGCAGTGTTTGTAGACAATGTAGACAACGGTATTAAAACACAATTTGCTTGCAAAAAGTGTTCGACTACTTTGCATCCCAAATACTTTTTTGACTATCCTTATGATGTACCACGAAGCAAAATGAAATTTAAGAAAGCGAAATAATTTACAAAATAGTTTTTAAAATTTAATTTTACAATATTATTATTTAAACATGTAATTTACTGTTTTAGATTTATTCAATAAAACACTGTGAATTGTACCTTACTTTCATAAAAATATAAATTGTTTTTTCACTAATTTTTTTTATAAGAATTTGTTCATGCTTTAGACGGTTGGGTATTTAAATAACCAAAAAGGTAAATCATCTCTAGAGACGAAGTAAGTACTCCAATCCAAAAAAAATAAAAATATTTCTCCAGATTGAGAAAGTTTGCGACTAAGCGATCTTTGGAAATTTTCCCGACTTTTCCATTTTCCAATTTCCCAAAAACCACTTTTTATGGAAATTTTCGGGATCTAAAAAATCTTTAATTTTTGACTCCCACTAACCACGACAATTCTTGAGAACTTGTTAATTATTATATTCTGTAAAACCAATAAAAGAGAAAATATTTAATTATATATTTATGTACCTAATTCTTACACATTGTATATACTTATATGAAATATAAAAATTCAATTGAATATAAATGTATGAGACATTTGCTATATAATTTAAAAAAAAAACATTACAATAAACGGTAACAAAGGAACAATAATAGATTAACTCACTGAAAACGAATTATGGATCCGCCTTTTTTTTCTCTAATAAAATTAAAACTAGTTCAATATCTGTTACCTATCGGCAGATATAGCTATTTTAATGCACTAAGATTTTTGGGTATTTAAATACCCAATAGGCAGTAATGGGTTAATAGAAATCCACAGCATATTCGATAATATATATATATATTTAAAAAAACAAAAACACTTTATTTTTTACAGCTATTTTTTTTTTTTTTAGGTATACATACATACACTCATACTATGTAGAAAAACTTTTCAAAGTTTGCTCCTTTCCATCAAAAACTTTAATTAAATAGATTCAATTGAAATACAAAAAAAAAAAAAAAAAAATAAATCAAGTTAAAATCAGGTTAAGTTAAAAACGTTTAATCATCATCATCAATGTCGTGTAACAACCTCTTCAATGGGACATTGAGTGAAGATTTTTATTTTGGTAATAATTTTTGAACGTTGTAATAAACTTTTATTTTTCACAATTTTTCAAAATCATTGTAGTCTATACACTCTATAATACAAATAATACAAAATACAACCGGCAATTTTTCATTTTATTTTTTTTTTTATTTAACTCTAATCAAACAGTAAATTAACTTTTTAAAAAAATCTTATCAAAATGTCATTTTCAAATAAAAGAGAGTTTTCTTCTTCTTTAAAGAGAGTTTTTCATTCAACAAGAATATTCATCTTCAATTATTAATCATCAAAAAACTTGTTTTACTTTTTAAAGTTTTTAATATTGTTTAGAGAGAGTGTCTAAAAAAAACTTTCAAATGTTCTTTAAAGAACTTTTTAAGAAGCATTTACTGAAACAAAACAAAAAAAAAAAAATAAAAAATATAAAAACAATTTGTATAACAAAACAAGCTTATACTCTTCATAATAATAATAATAATAATATCTTTTTTGCTTGACGGTTTAATATTTTTTTTTTCAAAAGAATTTAAATTGTCTTAGAAATTTAAAGAATAAAAAAAAAAACTTTCTTATTATCTACAATGTAAACTTTAAAATGAAACAAAATTTTCTTTTTATTATTATATTTTTAATACATACATACACACACACCTACCCACGCATAAAATATATTTATTATACTGACATATTCTCACATAATATTTTTATTCTCATGTTTACACGCATTCATATACAACATAATATGTTTAATATCCTTTTTTCATTTTTATTCTATATAATGATTTCTAGTTCCTTTACGGTAAAATAAAAAGAATGTATTCTGTTACTTTTGTGTCCTGTTGAAAATAACACAAAAAATCCTGTTAAATAAAATTTTTCTTTTCTTTAAAAAAAAAAGTTTTTTTTTTATGTCCTTTTAAGTGAAGAGAGATTCTATGAACAAGAAAATTATTTTGAACTCTCCCTTTTTTATTTTGTTACGTTTTTCTAACACGTTTTGTTTTAAATATGTTTTTTTTTTTTGTGTGTATATTTTGTTTCCTTAAGTAAACCTTAATCCTTTCAGAAACAAAACCATATAAATTTTTATTATGTACAATATAAGAAAAGAGAAACTGGGAAGTTGAGGTAAGATTTAAATTATTAATTAGAACAATAGGACTCTTGAGATTGTCACAGAATAACAATAATGTTGTAAGTTATACACAATTCACATTAGGATAACATTAGTTTGGTTTAAATTTAAGTTAGAATTATAATAGGTGTGGTTAAAATATTGTTTGTATATTGAGAGACTTATGGTAAGGTGTTACAGGTGTTCAATTAATCAAAAAAGATAAGATAATTTTTTGTTTTAAGAAGTCTTATTATGTAGTATGTATTATATAAGTTAATAGGAAAATGTGTGAACGAAACGAAAGAGAATAGGTTTTTTTTTTACAGTTTTACCTTTTATAAAATGTGAAGAAGCGCCAAGTATTTCTATTTTGGATTGTCGTTTCAGTACAGTTCAATTTCAGTTGGTTTAATTTTACTAATACTTTTTTTAAAAATAGTAGTGGATGGTTAATTAGATGATTATGTTTCACCGCCCATTGTATATTCTCTAAAGGGTGATGTTGCTTCAGGGAATGATCATCAGATTCCGAGCTGAGACCTTTAATAAATCGAATTGTATCTGTCACTTTTCTCTGTTTCTTACATCCAAAAATGAATTTTAAGGTGGATTTTAGTTGGCCCACATGTTTTTGTTTGCTTTAACCTGCATCCGTCCCTCGGGTCTATTTCGACCCAAAGGAAAATGTACTCGTTAAATATAATAGTTACAAATATATAACTCAATGACTTTATCAAATATGTTGTAAACAAATATTACACAAAATTTGAATAAATTACGATTAACCGTTATACTTTTTTTTTTTAATAAGTTACACTAAAGCTCCTTGGGTCTTAAATTACCTATATAGTAATTCCTAGTACTAGATATGCATTTATTCATAGCATTGTGAATGTAAAATATTTGTTAGGAAAGGCAGCTGGCGCAGTAGCTGAGAAAAAGCAAGTCTTACGCATAGTACTTGATTTATGTCAAATAGAGCTAAATGGCAGAAATATTACATTTGATAATTTTTTCACATCGTATCAACTTGGACAAATGTTATTGAAACGCAAAATGACTATGATTGGAACCGTAAGGAAAAATAAAACAACAATTCCACCTGTGCTTTTGGACGTGTAAGCCTGTATTTTCGTCAACGTTTGCCTTTACCCGGGATACTACTATGGTGTCTTATATACCAAAAACAAAACAAGTGTGTTATTCTTCAAAGCACTTTACATAAAAGTATATACAAGTTGCAAACGACACCGAAAAAAAACCACATAATTTTAGATATATAATCGAACCAAAGGCGGCGTAGACACAGTAGATAAAAAGATAGCTAGTTATACTTGTAAAAGGAAAACTAACAGAGGGCCAGTAGTTATTTTCACCAACTTATTAGACATGTCAGTAAATAATGCATTTGCGCTTTTCATTAGCCTTTTTCCAGATGGGAACAACAGAAAACATCATAGATGACGACGACTCTTTATTGAAATACTGGGGGAATCTTTGATCAAAGAACATATGGCTAGACGCGAGCTTGTCCCTCACGATCTTTAAACTGCCAAAATTTTATAGCTAACCTTACAACCGCTAACGCAACAAACTGTTCACCAACGACATCTACAAATAAGCAAACTGAAAAGAAAAGAGGACGTTGCAATTTTTACCAAAAATCTGAAAACAGGCACACATCAAAGTGCACCATTTGTAATAAATTTATCTGTAAAACTCATACCAATACCGTGTGTCACCAGTGTATGAAATTTGATATAATTTTGTAGCATAGCAAGTTTTTTTCTTCAATTTATGTACTTTTTAATCGGATTGAATTTATGTGGAATATTTTGTTTTCTTTTATTTAAACTTATTAGCAATAAATTAACTAAAAAAATATTCTTTTTAGTATAAAACCATATATGGGTCTATTTTGACCCAAGGGCCTTTGGCGTTACTTTTTTTTAGGGGCGGATAAAGGTTAAAAAAAGGGAGAGATAGCTTATTGAACTTTTATGTAAGAAGTATTTTTAAATAAAAAATATAGGTGGCTGCAAAGAATTCTCTAAATTTCTATTTGGGAAATTTATTTTATAGTAAAAAAAAAACATTGTTCAATCGTCAAAATCATTTGCTAAAAAAAATTATTTTATTTTTATATTGATTTAATCAAAAAATTGGTTAAAAAAGTGTTGCCGGTAAAAACAAACTATATGCCCCATATTTTAAAAATATACTTTATCAAAGTATAATATCCCAAATTTTAATTTTAAAAATATCCCCAATTTTTGTGAAAATATCCCCAAATTGTACGAATTGAATTCTCCTATAAAATAATTTCATTTCATGTTATCTCCCTTTTTGAAAGCCAACAAAATATTTAAAATCTTAAGAAGTAGGCCAACTAAAATCGATCTTAAGAAGTTCTTCCAATAGTATAACCTTCCAAAGCTATAGGTATTCTGAACAGTCAGAATACATCAAGAACTGTTTCTAATTCTTCAGCGCCTACCCTAAAGAGATTACTTTTTACAAGCGCTTGTCCTCTAACCATGTGGATGATATGCTTTTCAAAAATGATGGAAGTTTTGATTTATATGTTATTATCTATAAAATCAAATGTATTTCAAAATTCATTTTTCATGAATTTGGCAAGTGAAAATTCAAAAAAAGGTGTTCCGAAATTCAAAATGAAATAAAAACGTTCCAAATTCTGCATTTTGAATGTTATTTCTTATTTGGATTTTTGTTTTTCTTCCAGATGCTTTGAATTTTTGGATTTTTTTCTAGATATCATAACCATACCTATACATTCTGATTCGTCATTAAAGGCTAATTTGTAAGCTATATTGACTGGTTTAGCTGTAAGTTAAATTTACACGATATCTTATAAACATTTTCATTTGTATACAGTTTAAAAGACTTATTGCCTTATGTATATAATAATAACATTTGGAAATAAAAAAAAATAAATGAATAAATAATTGACATCATCTAAACATTGATATTATTATTATAATAATAGACCAAAGACTATCATATTATAAATATAAGATCAAACCTTCGTTGGAGAGATAAAGTATAGGCGGATTTAAAATAATTTCGTATCTTCGTTGATGAGTTAGGCTCGGGACCATCGTGGTCTGTTTCCCACCTATAAGTAAGTTAGTAATTATTATTAATAAGGTGATTTGGGATCAATAAGAAAACCATTGATTGACAATCCAGAGTTATTGAATTCAAGCTACTTCTTCAATATTTTTACTATCTCCACAAGGTGGCTGATGTACCATCAGTTAGCTGTTTATACTAAAATACACTTGAACACCGGTACCCCTGCATACATACACTTGTACGGTTTAATACACTTGTACACCGGTACCCCTGTTAAATGTTTGTATTAAAATTACAAGAACTTGGGTTCTCCTACACTTAGGGATGAAAAATGGTCTGACAAACTGTTCATAAGAATGTGAATGTGAATGAAAAGTTACAGTTACAAAACTTCAAACAAAAAATCATTGGATACAATGAATTGTGACAATGAGGATATCAACAACTGAATTTGTGGAGCAGCGTTATTGTAGAAGGAAAAAGAAGAAAGAAATATTATAACTAATTTGGATGATGGAATTTGGAAAATGTTATATACGTTGATAAAAGTATGATGTCATTAAAGAAATGAAAGATATCTTATGATTTTCCAGTATAACTCACATACAAACTCATTAAAAATTATTTAAAAATACATAAATTGTTCACTCTTAAGTAAAAACATATTATAATATTCGTATACGTATGTATCGTATGAAATTACAAAATCAAAAAAAAAAAAATAAAAAATATTAGGAGTAGGGAATGAGAACGTAATGGCCTGAATAACTTTAAAGGATATTAGGAAAAAAAAATAATAAAAAAAAAAACAGAAACAAAAACAGAAATCCTTTCTTTTATATTTTGAAAGTTTTTTTATATTCTTTTGTTTTTATGTTTCTTTTTTTTATTACACTAGAAAGTGAATCAAAGTGAAAATATTTATATTTAACATATATATTTTTATTTATTTTTCAGGGATATACAAGAGGGCTTCACAATTGATATTCATCATGAGACAGAGAAGACAGTAAGGTAAAATGTTTTAAATTTGATTTCTTCTTGTGGTGCATATCCATCCTCTTCCCCATTTCTACTAGATGTAAGTATTTATAATTATAATATTTTTTATTATTATTATTATTCTTCAATCTATCATTATTTAATTTCACTCTAAATGACATATAATAAAATTATAATATAATTATAAAAAAAAATAAAATAATTTTGTATGACGTTACGAGTTACCTCGCTCATTATAACAATAAAGTTTACAAGCTCTGCCCTTAATATAAGACACATACTATTTAGAAATAAATATATTACAAATAAAGAAAGTATGTGAAAAAAAATGGAAAACAAAAAGTAAAAAAAAAAAAAAAAATTCTAATTGAACTGAGGTGAACACTGCTGCACGGTAATGCAAGGGCCTTTTAGAAGATGAAAAACAAATTTAAAGAAAAGTGTTTTTCATGCGTTTAAATATATAAAAACACTTTTCTTCTTCTAACTTCAATAAAATTTTCCACGAAGATAACATTCGTTGACTGACTACACATTTATATATATATATATATATTATATTATATATGTATGTATGTATATATATGAACTAATATCTGCATACAATATGATATACTAATTTTCCGGAAAATATATTTTATTGCTTCCAGCAATTGAAAATTCTCAATTTTTTTGTTTTGTTTGTTTTGTTTCTTTGTTCTTTTTTTTCCAATTTTTTCGTTTTTTTTTTATGAGAGCATGTTGAAAATTTTATTTTAAAAAATTGAAAAATAAAATTTTAAGTGAAATTTAAACAAAAAAAAAAAAATTAAATAGGATGAAAAATGAAAAAAATATAGTTGATCTGGTCATTTATAGGATATTAATTTCAAATTTTAATTATAGGCTTATATTGATGTTGTGTGTATTTACTAATTTTTAACACAGTCTGTAGGTATTATTTCCCTTCGGTATGTATATTTTAGAGTGTCAATAAAATATTGGGGCTTATGATGGAAGACGTACAAACGTACGATTGTATACCCGTATAATGATAAATGTTCTAATTTTTGGTGTCTTAATTTAAGAATGCGAATGAAATTGCATACTTTACGGATGAATCAAACTATTTTTTTTTTTTTGTTGATACAAATTAATTGATTCTATTTAGAAATTTTAAGATATACAAAATTTATATATATAAATTAATATCCTATAATTGACTAGATCAACTATATTTTTTTCATTTTTCATCCTATTTAATTTTTTTTTTGTTTAAATTTCACTTAAAATTTTATTTTTCAATTTTTTAAAATAAAATTTTCAATTAAGATATTCAGAATAGTTATGAACGTTATGGCATATGGTTTGCTGTTGATATATTTTGTATATGGTTAACTGAATTATGAAGTAATTCCGATTTATTTGAGAAGGTTTACTTCTCATTTTTACCCTGTAAGTTAGAACGATAATAGGAACTGTGTGACATGAGCTGCAGGTCAATCTAAAATCGAGCTGATATGATGATACATGTACAGATATCAAAAGTTAAAAAATGGTATCATCAAAAAGTTTGGTTTAGTTCAGTTTACTGTCACAACATTAGATAATATAAATGTTATTTGACTACATTTTGATTCTCACTAATATAAAATGAAATTATATAGGTATACTATTATCAAAGCAAAGTTAATCTATAATAGATGTAATTTTTCCATATTTAAATTAGTATAGATTCATGAAAGAAAAAAAACAGCCAAGTGCTACGATAGGACGTTTAATGCTTACATCTTTAATACCGCTTAGCTGGGATAGGTAAGAAAGCTTAGTGTCCGACGATGATAATCATGTACACCAAAACTCTATAAATTCAACAATTAATCATACTGACAAATAATGCTTGACATACTTATTGAGCAAAAAGTTATCTGTCAGTATACCCTTTCGCATCAAACAGTACAAAATAATATAAAACAAAAATTAATATAAGTGACATTTAAGCTCTCTACTACACTTGGTGTAATAATAACCAAAATCGATCAAGATATAAAATTTAATTGTAAAACATACCTAGCATAGTATATTTTATTTTTATTATTTTAAAAGTGTTTCACCTAAAGCCCACAGCATACTAAGTAAAATAAACATAAAATTACTAATGCCAAGTCAAATTATAATAAAACTTCAGAAATTTATACAATATACATAATATTATGTTAGTATATGTGTTTGACATACAAAATGTCTCCCTTCTTCAAATCCAAAACATTTTTAAAATAATCGTCCAAAAATTTTCTCTTCCATCCTTATATATGAAATGTAATTTCGTATTTGTTAATAATAAAAAAAAAAAAAATTAGGACATTACCATAAAAAAAAAAAATTAAAATAATAAAATGAAAATCAAATTTACTTTTTAAAGATTAATTTTTTATATTCTCAAAATGAGCACATGTTTAGGTTATAATGCCCTACAGGATTCGAGTCTCGAATTTACTAAATTTTTTTTTTTTTTCAATTTCAATTTAAAAAGCACATTTACAACAATAAAAAACAAAAAAAAAGTAATAAAAAATGAAAATAAAACAAAAAGTTATGATAAGTTTGCACGCTACGCTATTTTATGTTTATTTGTATATGTGATGAACGTTAGAATTTGAATCCATATTTATGCATTATGAAGGGTGATTTTTTTTGTAAAGTGACAGAACTAGTATACGAGTAAATTAAGTTTGAATTAAAATTTTTTTTTGTTACGCTGCAGTCACGAGACAGTAACTGTCTTGACTCTTTGTATAATTCGAAACATCAAATTATTAGTTGTGTTACTTAGCATTTTTTTTAAAAAACTTTAGTATTATAAAATGTAAAATTTTAGTATTTCTCAGAAGTAATGGAACTTGATAAACCTATTAAGGATTATTATTACTTCATATACGAAAATTTTCAGTCTAACATAACCGGATTTAAACAGAAATGAGCTTTTTTCGATAAAATTACAATAGACTATAAACAATGTCAATTGAATCTTATATAGGGGTAAACCAATACCTTTATACAAAATTTTCCGCATTTACTAGAATAATGATCAATTACTTATAGAGAACAGCGACGAATACACAATATTGAGGAATACTTTTGCTTATATTACCCATATTTCATTCTGTACATACAGTTCTTAATAGTTGTGTTGCTTTATCATCGAATACAGTAAAAGTTGTTCTAAATTTATCAATAACTTCTTGACGAATAAATTGCACAAATTACGATTATGTTCGATAATAAATTTCACAAAATGTGTTACTTTGACAAATAGAACATTGATTTTGAAAACAAATTTTCATAATATTTAAACACTGTTGCGGTTAAAAGAGCTAACTAACTATATTGACATTAAGCTGGCTTAAACTAATGTCAAAACTGAACGAAACGCCAGCTAAAGTTTTGTAATTTTTTAAAATTAACCATAAATAGAATATGGCGACGGTTATAGTGATAATTGAAATGAATACGTAAAATTTTTGTTTTCGATTTTACAACCGATGTAGACACAAAATTTGAGTAAAAAAGTATAAGAATGATAAAGAATGTTTTAACAAACAAATTCAGTTCAGAAAAAAAAAAATACGGATCCGTAAAATTTGTTAAAACATTCTTTAGCATTTCTATAAACGACGACTATAACGAACTTCTGACATTTATGAATTGTAAATAAAACCAAAATATAATTCTTTAAAATAAAAATTAAATTTTTATTATCCATATTTTATTATATCTATATTAGTTATGAAGTATTATTAAATAATAAAATTTTTAATTTAAACACTTTCAAATAATTTGTACAATAACAGCTGATAAATCAAAATGTCAAATTTCCGTACTGAAATCGCACTTTGTTAAACCAACAAAAATGATCGAAAACTTGACGAAACTATCCTATTATGGATATGCAATACAATTTATATGTAATCGCACATTTATTTAAGCTGACTTAAGTCAGCCTAATGTCATTATGGTTAGCCTTTTAATGTATAAAACTTTACTAGATCCTAAGCTGAAAACAGATATCATTCACCAGCTGTTTAATAACGGTATTGTCTTCATCGAAACTTTTATCACTCTTAAAAAAATCACCCTTTATAAGAGTCTACAATATGTACATAATTATTTCAGTATAATTACATATCAAAATTTTAAGATTTTCACTAATTTTTTTTTCTTTTTATGTTTTATTTATTTTGTTTTTTTTTTTTTAAATCAACACGCAATGCAATCAGAGATTAACATTCTTTCTTCAAAATTCATTTTGAATCATCAGAAGGACATTATGTTAATTTAACATTTTGTTTTCTTTCTTTTCTATTTGTTAAAGGAAATTATGGTTTGTACTAATCCCTAATAAATATCAAAACATAAATACACACCTACAAAGATAATATTTTTTTGTTTTTTGAGAAAGAGAGAGAAAGGTGCTGACTCGTTGAATTGTTAAATTGAAATTTATTTATTTTATTTTTTTCCATTATATATTATTATTAGTATAATTGTTGTTGTTATTGTCGTCGTTCTGAAATTTCAGTCATGTTAACACAAAAAAGTAAAACAACAACAATAACAACATAACAAAAAATCAAAAGTAAATTTGCATTTGAAAATTATAACAAAAATAAAAAACTAAACAAAAAAATAATAAACGAATTAATAGCAATATCCGAAAATTGGTGTGTTAGTGACGTTTTGAGTTTAGAAGAAACCAAAAAAAAAAAAAATAGGAAATTAGATCAAATTGGATCGAATAGAAAAAACAAAGAATAATTTATATTTAAGTTAATTATAATAATTAAATTATTTGCCATTTGATTCCCACCATTTTAAACTTTATTGAGTTACAATTATTGTTCGAGTCAGTTGCATATACAAATATCTGAATCATTTGACAACTAATTGTCATAATTATTCTGTTAAATGATAAATATTCAAAAAGAGACGTAGCGAAATTAAAAATTTTTTATTCAAATTTTTTTAATTTTCAATTTGAAATTTCACCCCCAGTTATTATAATTCATTTTAATAACATACAAAAATTTTAACTTATCAAATTGCAGCTAAGTGTCAAATTAAACGATTTTGTTTGTGACTTACACATAGTGATAAACAAGCTCACTTGTTGCCTAATTATATGACAGTGATTGATTGCTGTGACTGCAAATTGTAAAATTTCCGTACTGAAATCGTACTTTGCTAAGCCAACTAAAGTTAACGAAAACTTGACGAAACTTTTTGATATTCTTTTTATAGGTGTGTAATATAATTTACATGCATATACATTTCCTTTAGCTGACTTAAGCCAGCTTAATGACATTATGGTTGGCCCTTAAGTCTTTCAATGTATTAAACTTTACTATAGATCCAAAGGTGAAAACAGATACCTGTGACTGTATTTTTAACTAACAATTTTTTTTAATTAATCGGTTGTTACTAATTTTGGATCACTGTTAAATAATATAATAATAGGAATAAGTTTTTTTTAATAAAAAAGTAAATAAATAGACAAGTGATTGATTGATACAATCACTTCTTATACGAAACAAAAATTTTATTCAAATTTTGAATTGAATAATTAACGGGATTTATTATTTTTGTTGATTTATAAAATGTTCTGAATCGCAAATCCTGATTCTGAACAGAACAAAAATACCACACCTAATTTTGTACAGCATTTCTTATATTTTGCTCTCCTCAAACCTTAGTTCAATAAACCTAAACTCCTGTCTACTCTATTACAATTCATTACAACATCGTTTACGTACGTAATGGAGAAAAGAAAAAACACACAAATTGCAAATTAAATGCGTGACTATGAGGTATATAATACTCGCATAGACGCATATACCTACTAAAATGCTAAATTCTCAATTTCTTAAGATTAATTTTAATGACAAAAAACTTTTTCTTGGTTGGGTCTAATTTTTTTTTTTGTTGAAATTGGAATAAAATTAAGCATTTTTATTTAGCGTAGGTTTAAAAATAAAAATAGTATAAGTCTAGTAATAGTATACCCCTATACCCCTAGACTATAGGAATAAAATGGTATGCAAAAGGCAAAAAATATAATAGAAATTCATTTCTTCTTAGAAATTAAAGAGAAATTAATTAGATTTTTATCAAAAGTGAGTATGAATATGTGTGGGTATTTATATTATATATATATATACATTAGATTAATATATATATGTACAGATGTAAATTCTAGAAAATTTTGCGTGTTCTGTTCTGTTATTTTGAAAAATAATTTCTCAATACGTTTTATTATACAATTAAGGTAAAAAGTTAATTTTCTATACGATCAGGGGTGTATTTTCCATTTAAATGGTACGGTTCGTCGTATTCAAACAAATAAAAACAAAACATAAAATAGTATTTATGAATTAAATAAAAATCTTTTCCAACATATACAATGTGTTCTGTTTAAATTTAAAGTGACATTAAACTTTGTTATATTGTAGATTTTAATTAAATAAATATAGTGAAATAAAATAAAAATATGAATTTACTATACACATTTCTGTATATAATTTCTTTGCATTTCTTAAATTAGTATATTATCATCTATACATTATCTATCATCTATAAATGAAGGAAAAATATCAAAAATTTTAAAGAACAATTGAAAATTTTACATACTAATGACGATCTTAACAATGCCATTTAGCTATGTACTGACAGGTGCACTAACATAGCTTTACTAATATAGGTTCTGACATGCGAGTTCGTGGATAACAATTCTACAAAGTATATAGTGTAGGATTCATAAACACAAACAGCAAAAACAAAATAATGCAGACTGCTTTTTTTTTCACAGAGTTATTAAAATTTGAATTTTCTACATTCGCAGTTTTGTGTTATTAATATATAAACAGCAGTCCAACTGATTTTTATGCGCTATCTACTGTAGTTTTGCAGTTTTCCTGCTAAGTCAAAAATGTTTATAAACAAACTTGATTTATAACATTTTGTTTATAAACAAACATTTGTTGTCAATATTGCTTGCGTATGAAAACCACTAATATATGTGTGCATGTATGTGATTTCACAAAATGTAAGAAATTTGTATACGATAATTTTACTACTTACACTTAGTTGATCAATGCAGAAGCAAAAAAAAAATGACAAAAAAAAATGAAACACTTGAAAATATCAACTAGAAAACGTTATAATGAAATACTCAGTCTGTCGACAAAATTTTAAACGGATTATTTTCATATTTTTTAACGACCCGAAACAAAACAGTAAAAATGTAATAACTATATATTGTTTAATATTTTCAAAGCATCTTATAAGGCAGTTAGGTTTTAAGGAGATCAAGAATTCTAAATTTCAAGAAGATAAAAGAGCTCCTCTCATTTCAAGAGCTTAAGTTTTAATGAAGATTGTATTTCCACGACTTTCGAAACGTCAAAAAAAGGTTGAAACACAATGTCTTGTGTCTACATTCGTCAAATAAAAATTGTAAAATAATGTGTTGAGTTTCTAAACGCTTAAATTATATATTCGAGACGTCTCGATTGTGCAAAGAAGGTATCAAAAAATTTCTGAAAGACATTTGTTTAACGTTCTAAGTCATTTTCAAAATTTAAATATGGCAGATAATAATCAACTGTGAGTATTAAAAACAAAAATAATTTTTATTTTCGTATCTAAAATTTTGTAATAGAGAAAAGAAATGGACACACGAAAGACAATTTTTTTCCTTTCTTTTGATAGAATCAATGATGCTTTTTTCATCTCTTGAAAATACTTTAAGTCCAAAACAATCATCAAATATAATATTAGCTAATATGTTTGATATATTATTATTAAATTTTTTTGTATGATATCGAAAAAACAAATGTTCGTAAAATTGCAAGAAGTGTTTATATTAACGTTAAATAATACATTGTGCATTACAAATCAAACACATGATTTTGAATCGTATTTTTAGCCGTTTCGAAAGTCACGTTTTATTTCTATAAGTATATATTTATTACAATGTGATATATTAAACTCACATAGTAAGAAGTTAACACAAAAAAATATTTTCTTCATCTAATAATAATTCGGTAGTGAAACGATTAAACTCATAAAGGTGAATTTTCAAATTTACATATGTATGCAGTTGGCAAAATTTCAATACTATGATATTAGGGTTTATGTTATATAAACGTAATATCGATATTATATCAAGCACAGAAATAATATCATAAAGCAGCACGGTAATGTTGTACATGAGCGCCCTCAGCCTATCGTCCAAAACCATTTGATTTGAGATAGTTTTTAAATAAAAATAAACATTTTGTAAATAAGTAGTATGTACATATAGGTATATTTTGATAATATGGTTAAATTTTAAGCTACCTACAGACGGAGATACTTGGTGCCCCTACCAAGTATTCAATATTAAAATTTTCTTGAGTTGTCTTCAAAGTGTCTTCGTCTGTAGTGAAAAGACACAATACAGCCACTTGGTGTCTATAAAATATTCACGTGTGTAGTGATGTGTAGACACATTTTGGATACTTCAGTTCAAATTTTTTTTTAAAGACGTAAACATTTAACAGAAAGTGTACGCTTATTTCATATCATTTTTTTTCTAGTTTTTTTATTATTTTTTATTATTATATCTACATTGTTTTTCTTAATGTTAATTAGGTTTTTTTTTGTTAATTATTTTATTTTTACATACAAATTCAATTTAAATTATGCTTTAATAATAATAAAAAGTATAATACAATTTTGTTAAATGCAATCTTATAAATTATGATTTTAATTTGTTCTTCATTTAAAAAATGTTTAGTTTGTTTTCTTGGTAAATTTTTTAAAAACTTTTTTACAAGCAAAATAAGTTTTAAAAAACAAAAACAAACAAATTGAATACTCATACATTTTTATCCGTTGACCGTTATTCATTCCATACTAACTTTTTTTTAAGATGCGGTAGCTGCTCTTGTGTACAAAAATGCGTGTATAGGCAAGTGGCTGTTTAAGTAGCCAGAATGAGGCGACATCAAGTGCCTCCGTCTGTAGATAGCTTTAGGTTATATGTTTATTGAATTTTTATCGCGTTTTAAATTTTTTTTTTGTTTTACAAAAATCAATTTTTATTAATTTAATAATTGTAAATAATTTTTTTTTAAATATGTACAAATATTTTCAAAAAAAATTTTTTTTAAATTATATTATTTAAAAAATTATTACTATTAACTGTCATAATGAATATAAAATTAATTATACGTTTCTGTCTGTCATGGATTTTGAATATCATGATATCAAGGATATTGGTTCTGTCTGAATACATGACAATGACATCAAGCATATTGTAAGATTGATATCATAATATTAATTTTACATACATAACTGTCCATATAGTATGTATACTAAAATATTTGTTTTATTTTTACTCGTACCGGTTTCAAATATTTAAAATATCACCTCTGCCTTACATGCTTAATATTCTAATGTTGATAATAAAATATTAAAAAAAAATTATTTTATTTTTTTTTTTTTAATATTAAATTATTATTTATGAAATTTTTACCTGCTGTTGTTCATATTCGAGATTGGTAATTTCATGTAATTTTAAAATTACTTGAATAAAAAATGAAAGCAACATTTTGTTGTTTTTTTTTCATTTTAATATGTACAAAATATGCGCTTTAAAACCGATAGGTTAACTGAACAAAACAGAAAAAAAGGTTAAAGGACTATTTCATACCGATAAGGACAATAACTATTAGTCATAATTTTTTGTTTTATTTTGTTTTGTAATAAAATATCTAGAAATTATGAGTTAGAAAAACTTTTTTTTAATGTTTTGATAATTCAAAAAAAAAAAAAAAATTTATTTGTTGTTTTCAAGGCAATTGTGCTTAAGCCAAGTATTTTACTGACCGGTTGAAATGCAGTTAATTTAAATAAATTACTCTAGAATCGGTGGCAAATAATAATTTTTAATAACCATATTATCCGGTTACCATAAAGATAACGTAATAATATATATAAAAATTTATAATGAAAATAGAAATTGTTTAAAAATTTATGCAGAACTTAAATTAAATTTTCAAAAGTTGTATGTTATGTTTAGAAATGAATGAGATTGGTTTCATCAGTTGACATATTATAATAATGAAAAAAATTGTCTTCGTCAGGCTCATTCGTTTTGGCTTTTGATGCCATATACGTATGCCTTTTTATACTGACATCAACCCAATAAAACTCGTATAATTAAATAGTTATACTACTTCTAATGATCACACAATATATGTATAGAAACATGATAAACAATCAATAAGCTAATGGAAAGAGAATATGTAGATTTTGTACAACGCCCATATGCTGTTTCCTATTAAACGTATTACAACTGTGTGTTACTAATTTGTACAAATTTTATGATATCATATAAAAGTATATATATATATATAAATATTATATAGAGACTTGTATTATCTCAGTTTACACTTAAATGAATTAATCAATAAAGCAAATATGCTGGTCAAACATATTACAAAATGAGCCATTCAGCTCACTATCACCATCAGCAAATTGCTATACAACACTGGCAGAAGTCTGAGAAGTAGAAGATTTAGAAAAAGCATGTTGTTATATCAATTAGGTTTTTATATTCAACAATTGCATATACCTAATGATTCTAAAGTGACAGGAAGACAAACAAAAAATTGAAAATAAAATAATTATGGTCTTCGGTGTCTGGAAGTAAATTTGATGTTGCAGAAACACAGAAATGGGATGCGATTTCACATTCTAATCATTTTAAATATAGGCCTTTTCACAAACGCATAATGCAATACATTAATTTCGTCATGTGTTCATAAATGATTTATATATTTGTTTTCAGTTCATAAACTACATTGCAACAATCATATGACACAGAATTCATTAGCAAAACAAAGTTAGCTACGTATTATAAAAATTCATACTGCACAAAAATTTTTCGCTGGCCAGTTTTATATTTTAGATATGCATTTGTTTAAATTTTTAAAATGGCTGAGAATGAAGAGCATGAAGCATTTTAATAAACATCTATGAGATGAATACCACGTTTTTGTACTCTTACCAAGATAGATCTAAACTGATTTTTAGCTGTAGCACAGCGGAAGAAGAAGATAAGTAAAAATAGCGACTAAAAAAACTTAAAAATGTAACGGTATTTATCGTTTGAGAATGAACAGTTTTGGCTGAGCACTGAAAACACTTGACTCTCAATTGTATTTGATTGCTTGATTTGTCAATAGCATACATTGTTACTTTATTTTTTCTTCAAAACCTAATTCACTATTTTAAAAAATACCGATTATTCACTAATTTAAAAAAATTTAAATTGTAAGTGTTTTTATTCAACACAAAAAAAGGAATTCTAATTAAATTAAATTTATATAAATAGAATTTATTCATAAATCTTAATAGCACCTATAAAATTGTATATTAAAGTTTTAGTTAAATAAAAACATACATTTTTGAAATAAATAACAGAAAAAAAAATAAAAAAAAAATTAAAGCGTGCCAGCACTACTTAGAATATTTAGAAAAGAAAAAAAGAAACACACCAAGTGTATGTGTACAATTTATTACATTATATTCTTAAATTATGATTTAGTGGTTAATTTAAGAACCACAATTTTTTTTTTTTTTTTTTTAAATAAATTATACAATTACGAACAAACAACATATGTTAGTTAATATGTTTTAGTTTTTTTTTTTTTTTTTTTTTTTATTGAAAATTGTATTTATGTGTGTATTTAAACATTGCATGATATGACCATACCATGTCATTTTAAATTTAAATTCCTACGTCATATTTTTTTTTTTTTTTTTTGTTATTTTATACAACACGTTGTATAACTAAAAACATACTTAACATTGCATTGCTAACAATGTCAATGAAACATTGTAAACACTATTATTAAGACCCTATTATTATAGATTGTAAAATTATTGGATATAATATGGCAAAACAAAAATGAATAAATTTATTTTTTTTTCTAAATTGCGCAAAATGATAATAGATAACGAAAATTTTTCCATTACATTTTAATACATTGTACATGCTGAATCGAAGAATTTCTAGACTAGTATAGTTTGGAAATAATTCCTAAAAGCTACGGTGTGCATATTTCATTAAACTTTACAAATTTTCTGTTAAAAAATGTAATAAGACAAGATAAAAAGATAGTCTGCACCCCATTTTATTCAATTTAGATCATAAGGAAAACAAACGTATGGACGTATATACGTATTCGAACTTGCTTCTATATTCTAATACTATTATTGAGAACAGAAACCGAAAATGCAAAAATAAATCACCAAAATAATAGATACTTTAAATATGCACATTGCAAAGACAAAATGTTAATATACATCAATCAAAAAAACCAATAAAATGCAAACAGAGGTGACTGGCCTATATATGGTAGATTAACTCTCACATATGCCATAGAGTTTGATAGGAAATAAAACAGGTACTAAGAATTAACGAAACTACATATATATTTAAAATCGATCTTCGGCTAAAACTATGATAGATCGAGTTAAAAATGCGGGCACCAGAAATACTTGTGATATCCAACATATAGTTCATTGGATGAAGATTGTGACTGGAGAGACCATGGAGAGAAAAAAATTAATGATGAATGAATAGTACACTAGAACAAATCAGGTAAACACCATCGATTTGTAAAATGTCCTTCAACGAAATGAATACAAAAATGAACACTACAGGAAGTCGAAAATTGGAAACTGCTAATAAATGGAGGAAGCGTTACTATGAAAAGAAAAAGAACAAATATCCTTTTGATAATTTCAAAGATGAAAATCGTAGAGTAAAATAGTAAATAATAACATTGATATGGTAATAGCACTTTATAGCAATTTTATATGTATATACAAAATTAATTAATTTTTTTTTATAAAAGTATGGATTATTAAACCGATTCAACAGTATTATCAGAAACTGTAAATCTATATATATTTATAAAAACATTGTCATTGTCTAAACATGAAATAAATCATATGAGTACACACTCCCTGTCGTAATGACATATATATGTGTATCTATAAAATGGGCAGATTGTAAAATATCTTAGTTTTCGAAATCTGCAGTAAAATAAACAAAAATATCATAGATATATAGTATTACAATTTTACCCGAAGCAGTATGTAGTCTAAAAATCTATTATCATCTCAGTTAAAAAATTAATCCCATAACATGATATAACAGTTTCTTGGTGAAACGTACTAAAAAGAGATAGCACTAAAATAGTAAATTTAAGTTCAAAACCAGTAAAATATAGATGGATCTTGAAGCCGTAGTATAGAAGAATCAGTCGACTTAAATTATTAGGTTATGTTGAAGAAAAACTTTACTTTGTATTATCCATATATTTTATTTTATTTATCTACGATAGAATATACACAATTCGTTTAAATCTATCTAAATTGTTTCAGTTCAAAATTACAAAATATCATAAAATGAATTTTTTTTCAATTATTAATCAATTATGCGATAATCTCGACACTTTTTTTTTCTATAGTATTAAACAACTAAAAGGACAAATTATTTTTTATGTAAATTTATGCATTAACACATTTATCCTTAGCATAAAAAATGAATTACTAAAAAATAGATATCTAATTTTTACACCCATCCATAATTTAATTTTTATATATATTATATTTTGTTTAATGTTAAATTTAGATCCAAGACCACTAACTACTTTAACTAAAATCAAAAAAAAAAAAAGGCAAAAACAAAATTAGACTTACAAAATTTACCAGAGAAATTCAAATTAAATTACAAAAAATTAATAATTATTTGATATTATCTAAATTATACATAAGTAAATACATATATGTATATGTGTATACATATGTAAATATATAAAAAAGAAATAATTGAATATATTAAAAAAAAGGATTAAAGTATTACATATATGTATACATATATTATTATATATGCATGTGTAATAGGTACTTAATTTGAATGTGTTATCGCTATTTTACCGATGCAAGGTGGGTGATGCTAAATAAAATTTAGGATCTACATTTGGCTGTAACGTTGCTCAAGTATAATTTATTCCAATTAATCGATAGTAAATATAGTTTGGTAGCTTTATGGCCCTAAAATATTTTAACCCCGGATCCCCACAAAAACAATTATTATATTAAACAATGCAATCGAATGAAAATTTTTAGATTAATGAAATTTGATTAAACTATAGTTTTAATTCGCTAACAAAGTTTAGTTGTTTAAAATTTTATATAATTTTAGTCCAGACTTAGACAATCTAGTATTTTTTAATTACTTAAACATAGAAGAAATTTGTTTTTGTATATATACCATTGTTGACTGTGAGAAGTAATATTTTGTGTATTGTTAAGAGTAATATCCAAATATTTGTGTTTGATTTTTTATAACTATGACAATGAATTGATAATGGACAATACATTACTATATAGGTGGCGCCACTGACATTTAGTATGATGGACTAATTCACTTTCAGAGTCATAAAACAGCAAAAAAATGTACACCAAATATTGAATTAACTATATATTGTAATTCTAAATGTAATCTAGGATCATTATCGAAATTTTCAAAATCTGTTGATCTATGAAAATAATGATTCCAAGTATAAAATATTAGATCTATTTAAAATAAAATTTACCCAATATTTGTAGTTAATATAAAAAAAAAATGTTTATTACAATATTCAAAGAAATCCCATTTGATTTTTATTTTGATTTATTAACCCCTGTTCGGGAATATAAAAATATAAAAACAATTTCATTGAAATCAATCGATTCCGGCTACGAATTAAATAAATATGACATTTATTCGCAATTTATAATCATTAACAACAACTGACATTCAAATTAAGTACCCACTATAAAAAAAAAAACAAAAATTTATTATTTAAAAAAATTAATTAATTACAAACAAAAAGAAAAATACATACTTACATTTTATTTTATTCTATATATTTTTTTTTAATGAATTTTACTCTTATGCAGGAAAATGCGTTTCACATGCAATAAAAATTATTTAATAGAAACCACACCTTTTATTTTGTTTTTTTTTTTTTGTTCAGATAATAAAACAGCACAATATATTAAAGCCATACCAACAGCTAAAATAAAAAAAAAAAACAAAAAAAAACAAAATGAAATCTGTTTAAAATACAGTGGGGATGTTCGAAGATTAATGGTCAATACTGCAAAAAAATTATTTTTGTTGTAAAAATTGTATTATCGTTGATTATTTATCGAGTTATAAGATATTAAAATTTGTTTGTGGAACCTAAATCTTACTTCATATTTTATTAGATTACGTCGTCGTAAGTAGTGATGAGTTGTTTTTGGGTATGATATGATGAGTAGTGACATCAACATAACTGGTTTGTAGAAGCCTCTTGAAATAGCATTTTTTTATCTATTTCTCACCATATTCAAAAATAAATTTTATAACTGCATATACTCGTAAGCTTTTACATAAACTCTTTAAATTTCCTTACCTTTTGCATGTTTGATTTGAGATTCGTTTGCATTCGAAATTATGCAATTTTCACCATACAATTTTCGTCAACTTTTCCTTTATTAATTTTTTATTGTAGAATTTTCCAAAATGAAATTATAATTTTTATAAATTTACTTGTAGAAAGAGTGATGAATTTGAGAATATTGAACATTTTAATTTGGTACAATTGTAATCGATCTAATTTTTGTTAATTTTAAATTAAAAAATGAAGTTCACTTGTCATATGAAAACTGAAATTCGACTCAAGGTTTTGTTTAAACTAATTTTAAACTTATATAAAATTAATTTATACCATTAATTTATGAGAGCTAAAATTCTGTTATTATATTTTATAAAAATGCTCTGTTTAGCCTTTGCAAATTTTGTTTTGATAACGTCTTACACCTAAACGATCGATTCGCTAAGCTATTAAAACAATATCGGAGAAGAGGATTCATCATAATTAAAATAACGATTGTTAAGGATATTCGTCATGGTGAAAAGGATATTCCTGGAAATTTTTACTTAACTTACCTAACAACTTCTTACAGTACTGACCACTAATCTTCTAACACTCTGTATATATATATATATATATAAATATATATATATATACATTTTTTTTTGTTTATTTTATATTATTTTTATTTATTTTTATTACTTTAAAAAAAAGCTCATTGTTAGCTATATATCCACCAATGTATGAATGTTGTGTGTGCACCTGTTGGACAAAATGCTAATTACTATAAAAATGTTTTTTTTTTATTATTTTTTATACAAACCATACAAAAAACCATATCAACCAGAAATAAATGAATAAAAAAAACGTTAAAAACAAAATGGTTGCTCTCTTGAATTATGTCAAAATTATTTCTTACGGTTGAAGGAATTGAAATACAATGAACATGATATTTTATATTAATTTGCGTTATATAGCAAGTATATTTTTTATATTATAAAATATTTTCGCAATATCTGTCATTGCAAAAAAGGAAATTTTTTTTTTTATCTTTGTTGACAATAAATGTTTTATATACATTATTATCAGAAATTATATATTACTTAAATGTAATATTTATAATTTGTTTTTGTTATTTTATTTTTTTATTTGTAATAAAATTTGAATAACCTTGAAATAAATTTTCATAAAGGTCATTGTACAAAATAATTTCATAATTTATATAAAATAAATTCGCTTACTGTTTTGTATAAATTGCATTTTATATTTTGTAAAACACATCATTATCAGTAGAGTATATATTTAGGGTGTTAAAATTTACAGGGTGATTCAATATTTAAAAATGTTAATAATTTTGTTCGAGTTTAAAAATAATTTTGATCTTAATATTGCAATAGTATAACCTTTATAAATTCACAACAAATTAAATTCACTATATCACAGTTTGGGACGTATTTCAAATCAACAAATGAAAGAATGGCTTTACTTTTCACCTTAGGAGGTAAATTTTCAACTTGGCTTGATTAAACATATCAAAAATGTTTTACATCATCTAAGGTTATTTAGAATCAGTTTTATTAGTTAATGGGTGGAAATATTGTTCCATCAAGTTTTTTTACGTGCTTAGACTTAACTGAAGATTCTATGCTGTATATAGTTGAGAAATTGCTCTGGAGTCTGTTGATATTGCAAATTATCCTATATTGTACTGACAATTTTTAGTTTGTATTGTAGTAATAATTTGTGTTTGAAGTAATTTTAATCGAAAGCTTGTACTGTAGACATTCCAAATTTAAATCTTACATTTACCATTTAAATAAAATCTGTAGCTTGTATATGATCATGTTCATTGTATCCCAAGACTCACCACATATTTGTTTCCTTTGTTTTTAGTTTTTTTTTTTTTACTGAATTTTATTATAAATGCAATTTTATATTATAATTTTTTTTTAATAATGTTACAATACCCTCTAATGTATGTGTAAACATTAAATACATTTTTGTAGCGATGCAAAATAACAACTTATTATGTGCAAGGACCCCAAAAAAAAAAATTAAAAAGAACAAAAGATTTCAAACAAAAAAAAAAAAAAAACAAAAAGAAAGTATGTAAAAGAAAATAAAGAAGTAAATTAATATTAAAATTAAATAAAAAAAAAATAGTTCATAAAGCTTTCTGTATTTTCAAATATCCTATAAGCGAATTTACATTGGAACCAAATTAAAATGTAAAAATTGATAACAGAATTTATTTATTATACAAAATGTACAAAAAATATTTAATATAATAGACTCACAGTTATATTCAGAATCAAATTACATTGTTTAATCATTGTAGGTAACACTGCATCGACCAATACATATCAGGGGATCTATATATATTATTTAAAAAAAAAATACTAATATTACATAACGGGGGGTAGCGCCGTTGTGATAACATATTACTTTTGCAAAATCTATTTCTTTTATTGTTTACAAATTATTCTTAGATATTTTTCAACAACAAAGATTTTTGGAAATGTTTTACGTCACAATCTGGTTATAAAAAAATACGAAACGTATCATAAATCGACTATTTATTGATATAGACAAATTAATATATATGAAGGCGAATTGATGTGGTTCTAGACGTGTATATTAAACTTCTTTTGAATATACCAAAACATAAACCAAAAATTCTATATTTAAGACAAATCTATTTGCATAATGTATAGAAAAGAAAATAAGTGTATTTGACTAGAAAAAAATTCAGAATAGAAAGAAAATAGATTTTTTTATCATAATGAAAACTTTGTAATAAAATTTAAATTTTTATAACAGAATTTCTAAGCGATGTCATTTAAAATATTATAAATTCCAACAATGTATGCATACAAACAAACACACACAGAATTCACAAAAAAGCGAAAAAAAAATTTAATATCATGGATAGATCATTTTAAAGCTCAACAACCCCAACGAACCAAAACATATTTTATTCAAATTAAATAACAACAATTTGAATCAGTATATTAAATGAGAGTATGATGATTTCTTCTATTTAAGTTTTAGAATTTACATATTATTTATAAAATATATTTTAATTTTATATAAAAAAAAAAAATTTAAATATTTTGTAATTTTTTTTTTTTTTTTGTTTTTTGCTGTTATGAAAATAAACGCAACTGGCAGAAATCCATATCGTTCATATATTTATATAGTTATTTATATATAATGTATATATATTAAGCATATATATACTTAAATATGTTTTTCTATTTCTATTCTCCATTTTGTTATTGTTTTTCAGCTATTATTTTTTGTTATACCACTACGACGAATTATATGAAATTCATTATTAGTTTGGAATACCTCAGTAAAATTGTATAATTTATGAAATAAAATTATTATATAGTTTGATGATTTTACAATGCGGCTCATGATGAAAAGCGCAGGCAAGCAAACTTGTATATGATTATAAAAGTTCTATTTTGGCATGATTAAAAATGAAAGTAAAACGTTTTGTTTTTCTAAATCAGAAATCTAAAAAAAGAAAATCTGTATAAGAAAAAATTGTCCGAAATTGCATACTTTTAGGATGAAATATTAAATTTTGGATAGGTTCTTCATCTTAGGTGATAGGATCAAGGTACTGAACTGTACAACGTTTTCAATCATAAGTCCAATATGATCCTTTTTTCATTTTCTTTGAAAATTGCGACAATAGCTGAGTATTGATGTAAGTGTATTTAATGGATATTAAAAAAAAGTGAATGGCACAAAAAGGTAATAATGAAATAAGTGTCATAATTGATCAACAAACTACAACTTTTTTTTATTTGTTTTTCATACATTTTAGTAATCAAAACTTATATTAGCGGAAATGTATACTTTCTATGTATACTGGCTAGCAAAATGAGAAAAGTGAATAGAGATAGAATAAATCTTCAACTGTAGAGAATTAAGGCGTGAAAAACTGTCAATTTATGACAGTATAAATATCAACAAATATTAAATAAAATTTTAATTAAATTTTTAATTATTTTACAACAATCTTTTCTGTTTTTAAATATTCATATTATAATATTATATAGGAATATACTGTTTAATGTACATTCCGAATGATAAAATCGTCATTTAATTATGTAACATATTGTGTTGTCTAATATTGGATATCCTATTAAAAAAAAATAAAAATACCTTAACACAATCCCGTATCCCATAGTTAAACGACTAACTTTTTGTTTTTACTTAAGAGTTCATTAAACATGAGTTATTGTTATTGTATTGACGTTTGACAGCAGCATGAGAATGAGCAAAATAACAGAAGCAGAAATAGAGTAGAGCCGTTCGTTCGTAGTCGAACAAGAAAGAGAGCAAAAATAAAAAAAAATAGAAAAAAATGAAAACAAAACATAAAGAATTATACACGAGTATGCTTGGATGTCAGTCACATTATCATCATCCATCAATAATTATTATTGTATTTTTTTTTTTTTTTTGCATTTATTGTTATATTGTTTTTCTTTTCATTATTCAAATAGATTTAATAATAATTTTTTTTTTTTTTTTTTTTATTATAGAATATAGATTTTCTTACGTAAAATTGATATTTAATTTATTTTTACAGAATTTTAAATTTTAAATTTTATTTAAAAAAACAAAAAAAAAAGTTATTATGAATAATTAAACATTAACGAGGATTTTGATTGGAATTAATAAGAGATGGGGATCTTTAGATTACAACGTTAAGTACATTATAAAGTATATATACCTATATAATATCATAATATGAATATTTAAAAACAGAAAAGATTGTTCTAAAATAATTAAAAATTTAATTAAAATATTCTAATTTTAAATTATTTATACTTCAGGTTTATATTTAGACATGTATTTATTTACTGTAATTGAAATTCTTATGAATACAGGGATAAAAAAAGGAATGCGTTAACTGTGTAATTATCATTATCTTGAATATTATAAAAATCTCAATTGATATGGTTACAAGTTTAATAGTTGTTTTGGTATTAAAAATGATAGTCGAATTTTTAAATGTCAATATTAGGGTATAGGTACTTTATTTATCAGTGTTTGGGATGAAATATTAAATTTAGGATGGATTTTTCGTTTTAGGTGATAGGATGAAGGTGATAAGTGCTATTACTGTACTACGTTTTCAATTATAAGTCCAATATGTTCCTTTTTCCATTTTCTTTGAAAATTTAGACAATAGCTGAGTATTGTAAAACCTGTAAGTGTATATATACAAAAACATCATCTCAACACTGATGAAGTCTTTACTGGTTGGCATTTTGAAAATGTTTGTCATTAGTGGATTACAATTAGATTATTACAATTAGATTATATAGACTATAAGATAAGCATTTTTAAATTTTTATACACAGAACAGAACGATTCTTTATTTCTCTCATTATTTCTAAATGAGTAGTATGAGTTTGTGATATTTACAGTTCAAATGAGTATAGTGAGTCTAAGTAGTTGGTGACAGCTCACATGCAAAAGTTTTGATAAACGGAAGATTATTTAAGGAATACTGGACTTATATATAACTATTAGTATAATTAAAGATAATTAAACTGATTATTGTTTACAAGAACTCACTCACTTTGAGCCAATGAAAATTTGTTTTTCATTCAATGTTTCAAATCCCTCATAATGATAAATTTATACTTCATTGAATAGTTAATTGAGATTTAAATGTATATTCAATTATCAACACGTCAGTAAATCTTCATTTGATGGGTTTTCAAGTCTAAAAAATTTAAAATTAATTTAAAATAATATTTTCTTCAAACGAAATTGAGTCTAAACGGTTTCGGTTTTTTTTTTTTTTTATTTTATTCATAACAAAAATCAAAAAATTTTCTATATTATTATCACAAAATGTAACAAAATTTTCAGATAGAGGTCAATTTATATTTATCTTAAGTAAAAAAAAACAAAAAAAAAAAACATAATTTATTATCAAAAGCTAAAAATCCATTTTTTTAAAATGAAATAACAGCTGTATGTTAACTTAAAAATAAAAAAATAATAAATAATAAAAAAATAACAACAACAAAATTTTCCATTACGGAAAATGAAGTTCTTTAGTATACAATTTAGTGTTATCAATTGTATACAATATTATACAATTCTTTCTTTTTTTATTATTTATTTTATTTTCTTTGTATAGATTTCATTGTTTGCTTTTGTTCTCAACTCAATGACATTTATGTCATATTGTGAATATATATATATATATATATATCTACATTACATATCATATTATTTACATGTACTTCTTCTCTTTCCATTTACCACAGTCAGTGCGTAGTGACAATTACATGTACTTCTTGACAAATTATTATATGTGAATATTATTATTAAACTATTGAAAGCATTTTCAATATTGAAGTTTAGTAGATCAATGTTGCCATCAGAGGTGAAAATATTTCATAACTACATATTGTGAACAAAGTTCACTCTCTCCGTATAGTTAATTAAAAAAAATTAATTTTTATTTTTTATGTTCACTTATATTAAGGGTATAGAGCAATTGATCCAAATTCATATTGCCAAAATCTAATTTGGCTAAAAATCATTTGAAAAAAAAACCCCATTTAGCAAAACAATCTGTATAAGATAGTCCAGATATCAAAATTTCAGGGTGGAAAACTTTCTATAATATTAGGTATACATATTCTGAAAGAAGTGTATAGCACTGATGTCGTAAGGGACTATAAAATATGCGTAATTCAGAATTACGTATATATACACATACACATAAACGTAAATTCTGGAAAATAATTTTATACAAAATAAATATTTGCGAATGGTAATTTTAAGTGTTCCAATTTATAAAAATATTGCTCTTTTTTATATAATTTCAAGTCTACAGGATGAAAACCCTAAATACTGTTAAGAAAAGAGATTGGAATACACAATTACTATAGCTTTTCTTTTTTTTGGAATTTATATGGTATAATTTACTAATTTTAAATGTTGAAAACTATATCTATTGTATAGAGTACTACGTCTTCATAATAGCATAGTTCCATTTTATTTTCAGTATCACCAAAACTTTAAACTTTTTTATCATTTCTTTTATCCCAATGACATAAAATAAACCTGGACCCTTTAAATGTCAACATTTTTCATAAACCAACATACACAAACAATAATCTTTAAATAAAAAATTTTTATAAATAAAATATTATTCTTTTTTTTTACAAGAATTTTTTGCACACAATAAACCACAATCTGCACACTACCAATCAATTTAACACTCTGTACACTATCAAACAGTTTGAAACTCTGAGAGCACACCAATCAACTAATTTTCACAAAAAATTTAATTTTGACGTTTGCGAACTGTAAAATGAAATAGATAAAGTTATGTGCAGATTGACATTTAAGAATTACTGTCTTTCTACTAAATATACGTCAACTCTATATAAACTATACATACTAATATGTGGGTCTAGTCTATTAAAATTTATAATTAGAGTTAATGGCAATTTGAAAAATTTTCTAATGAAAAATATTTTAACTCAATTAATTCTAAAATGTAGAATGACTTTTACACCGCCACCATATCACCATCATAAATTAAATTTCATATATTAAATTTAATATTTAAAAAATTTTTGCTTGAAAAGTTTCAAAAATCTATCATTCTAATATTTTTGGGATTAAGCCAGAAATTTTGTACAGTTTTTTGTTTTCTTTGTTATCGTAAATAAATACATATTAAATATCTTATTGAATAGTATTTAGTAAGCCAAATATTTTACAGATACCAGCTAATCGATAATATAAGGTGCCCGTTCGTCACCAATATACTGATGTATGTTGTAAAACAAAAAAAAAAATAACAAATTGCATTTTTCAAAGTGTTGATGGTATTGCAAATTGTTAACAAATTATCTTTATTTTTTACAATTGATTATGGATTTAAAAATAAATTAAATGTTTTTAGTGAAAATCAAAAAATATAAAACTTCAATTTCGTAAGTATGTATTATAATATAAATTCTACAAGATGATTTAGTTTATTAGAACTAGAATGTTATTGTAAAATATTCTAGTACAATTATAAATATATAAAAATTTTACGATAGGTGGTAATAACAACACTAGGAAGACTAATCAGATGATTCAATATGTGTATATATGATAGATATATCAATTTTATAAAAACTTAATGTTTCACGAAACTGAAGACATCACGTTACTCTTTTAGAGAAATAAACATTTAAATTGAAATAAAAAATATTTATTAATATCCTTTGATTAATTTTCGTCATTTAACGGACATTATTTAAATTTATATGACGAATTGATGTTAGTATTAACAGTTATCAAACGAAAACATATTTTATAAATTTCTCAAACTATGAATCAATTCTCACACATTTATATACTAAGTATGTTAACTTATATTTTCCGGTTTCACAGACCTTTTAGTAAATTTTTTTTAACTTATCTAAGACTTCCTGTCTGAATTTTTTAAACACAAAACAAACAAAAAATTTTTTAAACAAAAATTATCACAAATTAATTGAAATTTTGGAAAAATATAAATGGATCACATCCGAAATGTAATTTTATTCAAATTGATAAAACAAAAAAAAAAAATTAGAAAAATAAAAAAAAAAATGAAATGCAAAAGTGAAAAATTTTCAATTCTAAATGTATCTCATTTTTTTTCTTTTGATTAATTTTAAAAATAAAAAATCATAAAAATAAAAAAACTTAAAAATTCTGTGATCTGTTAAATATTTAATTCTCATGTATATAATTTTCAAATAAAAAATTTCCATCGCTTCAATGTGTTTCATCAGTATCTATCTACAGTATCGTTGCTGTTCGTGTATGATCCAGAAACAATGAAATTTTAACTTTGAAATAGAATGTGCATTCATTCAGAAACAACATTCAAAATCAGTGACAGAACAATATCAAAAATTGTAAGGTGATAACATTGAAATTATGTATAAAAATAATTTGAATAACTACGTGTTACGAATTCGATGTGCTATTTACTATATTTCGTTAGAAATGTTGTAAAAACAGAGTTAAATTACATTAATTAATTACTTTTTCACTTTTATCCTACTAAATTACACCTTCATTTAGTATTTTACCATATTTCTAATTTTATTAGTATTAAGAACGTATCTTTACCAATTTAATTATACTGGTATTCGTATCATACATTTATTATACAATATCATAATTTATACTTAGTATTTTATCAAACTTATAGTTCTCAACCTATCTATCTATCAAATCAATCAATCAATCAATCAACTAATCGTACTCAATATTTCATTATAAATTGTTTTGTATCATTTCAATTTTTATATATTATTGTTTTTTATTGATTTATCTTAAACAACAACCTCATACGTAATAATTTATTTAAAAAAAAAAAAAACAAATTAAATTGTGCTTTGGGGAATGCATTTGGTGAACTCTGTTCTTTGTTGATTTCGGTAAATGGTGTACGATACATGAGGTGATATTGTAAATTGAAATTTCCAATTGAAAATTAAAAATATTTGAAAAAATATTTGATTTCGCCACGTCTCCTTTTCAATATACATCATTTAAACGAATAATAATGAAAATCAGTTGAGAAATGGTTCAAATATTCGTACCGTACTTTTTTCAATTTTCCGATTAAATATGTAATGATTTATGCAATAAAAATCATAGTTATGTTTCACTAAATTTAATTAATATCTTAATGGATTTCAGTATTTACACCATTATCAGAATAAAAACTATCAGATCAACAAATCATTCTTCTGATAGTTGTTTAACAACCAAAATCGAATCGAAGATCTGATATAAATTTAGTGAAGCTGAAATTTTTCATTTTGTAAAATAAGTTTAAGATCAATTTATAATCCAAAACAAACGATAATAATCCAAATTCCAATAATTTAAATAATTTAAAATCCAAATAATCCAAATTTATAATCCAAAACTCATTTAAAAAAAAAAAAAAAAAACGTCAAATGAAATTATAAATTGTAATACGAGCAATTTTCGAAATTATAATTTCGAACTAAATATCAAAATTAATTTCTCGTGGTAGGTATAGGTAGGTAATAGTGAATGCCAGCAATACACCGACGTACTTGGCTCAATGAGGTTCGTTGTGATACTGAAGGTGTGAGCAACCGCAAATAAACCTACTAATTAATTATTTTTGATAATCAGATTTGTTTTTAGTGATATATTTAATTTATGAAGTAAAATACGAATTTCCTTTCACTAATCATTTATTTTTCATTTTGAAAATATCGAAATATATATCAGAAGCAACTAACTTCCTTCATCAGTGCTTGGGACTAATCGTAAGCTAATGAAACCATTTTGAAGTTTTTACAGAGTATTAAAAGTCTTGTATTTCAGCGTTTTAAGGCCACCTAGTAAGGTTTTATAATTTTGATAAGAACCGGGTAGACACAGAAAAGGTATGGAGCAATTTCGTCCTCTTTTTAATCAATCAAAGTCATTTTAAGGTCATTGTTTGCCAATAACACAATGACAATTCCTAATTTAAAAAAAAAAATAATTTTAAAGAAACTCCGCTTGTAATATTAAAGTTTTCAAACAAATTTTTTTCATTAGAACAACGTCAAAAATAACATAAACTCTTACACCCACTCATATTGAACACCGTTTACATTACACGCCCCTGTTCAATTCATACACTTATCAATATCATACATTTTATGTGCATGTAAGAATGTACATCCATAAATAAAAAACAATATATATATATATATATATATATATATATTGTTTTTTATTACATATATCTATATATCTATATAAATATAGTATATGTATATTTTTATCTATATGCTACAATAATATGTATTATGTATATATATCTAAAAAGAAAAAATAAACAATATTCAAATAATGTAGTTAAGATTGTATAAAACCTCAAGCATCATCATAATCATAATCATTATCATCATCATATCTCTACACTGATTAAAAATAATAATAAAAAACGAGAAAAGTAAAAGAAAAACAAGAATCAAAAATTTTCAAAAAATTTATTCATAATTATCTAAAAATAAAATGGACTCAGAACAATATATTCGAAATCAACAACAAAAAAAAAAAAAAAAAAAAACAAGAAGAGATAGAGAACAACACAGAAAGCTTTATGAACATATAGTATAATAAGAATAGGAAATGAAAAAAAAAAAAATAATAAAAAAATAGTATAGTAGAATATACATTTATAATGTATGTAAATATAGAATATACAAAAACAATAAAAAATAATAATGAAGTAAAAAACATTTTTTTTTTTTTAATTCACTCTCCATAGCCCAATAAAGTAAAAGATTTTGTTTTTTGATATTTTGTTTAATTCAAAAAAGAAAAATTAAGGGTGAAATTTTCGAAAAATGGATTCGATTTTTTGTTTGTTTTTGATTTCCAATTGAATTTAATTTAAGTTTTCTTTAATTTTTTTTTAGTTACATTTTAAAAAAGAAAAATATTAATAGTTATAAGAAAAATAACTAGATGGTAATTGGTTTTATAGAAAATATAATTAATTACTTATTTAAGCAATTTTACAATATATTAATAAAGTTTACTGCAACATGAGTCATTTAATATTTTTTTAAATGATTATAGTAAAAATATTATCGTACTTTTAATTAAAATACATTTTTTTAATAATAGCTCTCTAATCGTCTGATTATTAGGAAGTTTAGGCAAATTACATAAGAATATTTTTTTTTAGAAATTTCGTAAAAAAATTAAATATTTAAAAAAATTGTATTCATTGGTATGATTTCAATAAGTACGATTATTCGAATAATGAATTTAAATGAATTTAGCAAAATAAATTTTATAAATTTTTTTTTTTAAAGTTGTTGTTTAAGCAGTTTTTGCCAATCCGATAACTGTACAAGCAAATAAGTTCATTATAAAAGTATTTTTGAGATTTAATTTTAAGAATTAAATTTAAATTAGTTAAATATCTGCCAACAGATATAAAGACCAAAAGTTAAGTATCTAGAGTAAATAAATAAATATTCCTATACATATATTACTTATACTTGAAACATCAAATAAATATATTAATTCAGTGAATAACAAACAGTGAGTAACAAAACATTTTACGTATTTCATATTAATAAAATTTAAAACCATTTATCCATCCAGTTTATAAATTAACAATAATAATAATATTTATTATGTATATTTAAAAAGTACAAACAAATCCACTTTTCGAAAATCATTTTTAGAAATTTTCCAAATTAGGTTTTTCAAAATTCCAAAGTTTATATATAATATTATATTAAAATAAATAAATATTCAACTACAAAGTGTTTTTGTTTTTAAAAAAATGCAAAAAATGCTTTATTGAATAATTTCTTCTATATATTTTATTTTAATTTTTAATAAAAATTAGTTATCACTTGTTACAGAAAAGAAAAAAACAATAATTAAATAAAATATTTTACAATTACATAAAAAAAAAAAAACAAATGTTATATAAAAGAGTATCAATGAAATAAATGTTTATTTTTTTATTTTATATATATTTTTTTTTAAATTATAATGAAAAAGAATAATGAATAATAATAAAAATGGTACAAAATTATTTTGTAAATACTATTAATTAATATTTTTTTTTTAAATAATTGTTATTGTTTTCATTTTAATTTTTTTAAATATATTTTTTTGGTTTATATTTTTTATTTTCAAAAGCCATGCAAAATAGTTTAAAATAATATAATATAAAATGATATAAAAATAAATATATATATATATCTAGATATAAATATATATATATATGTAGTTTACAATAAAATTTTTATAATTAAACTAATATTATATTTTGTTATAATTTTTATTTTTATATTTTCAAATGCTGGTTTTTGATTTTTTTGTTTTTTTTTAATAATAAGTATATAATTTTGTTTTAAATATTTGTTTTTTAATTATGATATTTATATGGATTCACAACATTTTTTTTTTTTTTTTTTTTTTGTTAATTGAAGTATTTTTTAATATAATAATTATAATGGTAATAAAATTATATGATATTTGCAGTTATATAATATGATGTTAACTATTGCATTTTTATTATTATTTATAAATTAATTAATTTTTTTTAAATTAAGTAATTTTTCTTTTGTTTTATTTAATGTGACATTCAAAAGTTAATTTGAGATTTATTGAAAATATAAAATGATTAAATGAATATTTCTTTTATAAAATAATTAACCCATTATAGCATAAAGTATTAAAACTTGTATATATATATACACACATTAATAAAATAATTATATTTCTATTAACGAATAACTAACCCAATATAGCATGAAGTATTAAAAATTATATATATATATATTATATATATAAGTATATTAATTAATTGTATTAACACATTGAAAGAGTTTAATATAAAAATTAATTACAAAAAAAAAGTAATAAAAAAAAATAAATACTTAATTCGAAATTATTATTTAAAAAAAAATTTACAAGAATAATTGAAAGTTAAAAAAGTATAAGAAAAAAATTGTATTACAGTGTTGAGTTAAATTAAATTTATTAATTTATTATAATTTATATAAATTAAATATAATCTTATATTAATTTATTTATTAGTACATACTTTTAATTTCAATTAGTATAACTAATTCTTCAAATAAAATAAGAACTAAATAATTAAATTTAGTCTAAAAACATGGTTCATTAAAATCATATTCGATTCGATTAATATATTTTGTACAAAGTTCTAGAGTTTGGAATTTCTATATTTTTTAATAAAAGTTAATTATAATTACTATACTTAGCTAGTTATATTAATTAAAATATGTTTTTGAACTTTAATTAAAATATTTTGAGAACTAAAATTGATATGTACACATATTTTGAGAAAATAGTGCAAATTACAAATGTTTAGTGTTACATAAACATGAAAACAAAGTGTTTAATAGTGACGAAATCATCGTAAGCAATATTTAAATAATGTAGAACTATATAGAAAGATAAATTATGATTCAAATATTGTAATAACATTACAAATACATAATACAAAATAAGTTGTTAATCATTAAAATTAACTATTTCAAAATAAAAGTAATACTATTTAAATAATACTATTTAAATTAATTGTCAATTCTATACCCATCTGAAGGAGTTACATACATTTATGATGATTGTAATGTTTCTCTTATTGTATTATCTTTTAAATTATTATGCTTTATAATTATCGAAAAAGTTTGATATGTTAACATTTTATTCAAATTTTTTGAATATTCTTTTGAATAAGTTTACATATAAGTTCACGTGAGAGTCGTGGAGTCATCCAATAATTATACAATCTTTAATTATAATTCAAATATATATAATATAAAGTATACAAATATAGAAATAATTGAACGGCAATGGTGGCTTCAATGTATGTAATTAAATTTTGGGTGCAATTTCAATTCATATTTTACGTAAATATACTGTATTAACCTGTAGTTAGTTGTTCAATAACTAAATAATAATTATGTATTAATTTAAAATTGAAGTGTGCATGAAATGAAGGAATATATATATATATATATATATATATAATATGTATTTTAAACGAATAACGAATTTTATTAAGTTCTTAATTTTCAAAAAAATTATAATTATTATTTTACAAATTTGGATTTATTCCGTTTTTAGAATAAGTAAGAAATTTTTAAAGTTTTTTAATTACTTACCAGTATTTTAGTTACCAGTTTTTTTTTTTACTATAAAAATAAATTATTATTTTTAAATATTCGGTAAAACACTATTTTTTAAGTTTTTTTTTTTTTATAAAAATATTAGTTTTTTTTTGTTTTTGTTTTTTTGTTTTAATGTTTTTTATATATAATTTTGTTTTTGCTTTAAATGTTTATCACCTAATGTATTTTAAGATATTTAAAATATTTAAAAATTTTAAATGTATTAAAATTAAATTAAAAAAAAAAAAAAAAATTAATTTAATAAAAGTTTCTTTTTTTTTTTAAATTAACATGCAAAATGTCAAAAAGTGTTAAAATTATAAAGTGAAATAAATTTTCAAAAAAAATTTTTGAATTTTATATGCATTAGCTCTTGGACTACAATATATTATATATAAATTTTATCAAATAACCAATAAATGTATATTATTATTAAAAAGAAATACAAAAAAAAAATTATTTACATATTTAAGTGTATAATTTCTGGGACTCGTATACAAATTGTAACCTTTGATGAATCATTACTTGGAACTTATATAGTACTTGGTACATTGTTTAATTAATTAAGAATTGAATATGACTGATGAAAATGTATTTACTTAATTTCATTCCACTAACTATATTATATTTTTATTATTATTATTTATTATCATATTGGTTTAAGTAATGATAGTTAATTGGTTTTAGCAGAAAATCATTGTTGAAATAGTAACTGTGATTGTCAACCACTTTAAAACTAACTATAGTTAACTAAACCTAACCATATTGCTAAAACAATATATAACTACTTGTAATAATAATTTTTGAAACTATTTTTAAGTTATCAATTTAATTAGTTCAAATAAATTAGATTTATTTGATTTTAATTTGAATTTTATTTGAAATTAATTTCAAAATTGATAAATAACTATAATTTACCTTCAATACAATTTGCAAAGTCTTCTAAATTAACCTTCTATTAAAGGAATTCATGCTTAAACATTTTTTTTTTTTAATTAATCAATTTGAAACCGATACAGATACAAAAAATGAAATTTTGAAATGAATATTAAATCGATTATAATTATTCAATTTGAAATCTTATTTTATAGGGTTTTTACTTATGTAACAAAATTTTTTTTTAATCGTATTTAAACTTGATGATCCGATAAAGTTTTTATTGTATTAAACTTCTAGATTTATTTTAATTTTGATTTATCATTGAATTGAATACATATTGAATACATATAAATTATCTGGAATCTAAAAATAACTATTTTAGACAAGTAGGGTTAAGAAATTTAAGTACATAACTATATATAGAAAATTTATTAGTTAATGTGATTAGAATGACTTGATAAACTTATGAACAATTACTAATCACCTTGATTACCAATAAATTATTAGAATAATTGTACATAACATCAATGTACGTATACACGTACATATATATATACAACATATTAACGTGGTATTTCTTAAGCATGATTATGTAATGGTGGCTATGCTAAATTTAAATAAAATAACTAATATAATATTACATACAAATAGATATATATATACTTATTTTGAAGAGTTATGTTCCAAATAAGTATATATAAATGTAGTACAAATATGTTACCACTTTTTAAATACTCTCTTAGTCCCTTATTATACTCTAAATTAAATTGAAATAAAATCGAAAGCCTACTTCAACCCCAATTTTAATTTGACTACAAATTTAAACTAATAATATTTTTAATGACATTGTAGATGGATAGATATACTCATGCGATTCAAGATGACTTTTGTTTTTTAAATATCACATTCAATTAAATTATATTTTCAGTATTTTTTATTATTTTACTAATTAAATACTTGCAAAATACAAGTAAATATTATAAAACATTGCAAAAAAAAAACTTTTAACATCATATTATTGTTATTAATTATTTTGTTTTAATTTTAAAACTATATGATTAACTACAAACTAAAGACAAAAGAAAATAAAAACATTTTTTATTTCGATATAATTTCATTTTGTGTTTATTTTGTTTTTTTTTTTATTATTATTTAATTAATTATTAAATATATAATATAAAATACAGATTTTTTTTTTTTTTTTTTAGATATATATATAATAAAGGTACATTACAAAGCAACTTAGTGAATAAAAAAAAAAAAAACAAATTCTTATTTTGTTTAAAAATTTTTTTATCGTTAATGCTTCTTATATTGCAAAAATGGCACAACTCTCAGAACAAGAACATAGAATTTTAACAACAAAAAAAAATTAGTCTAAATTGATTGATTATACAAAAATAAATTAATCAATTCGTTGAATTCTTAGATTTGACGAAATTATGTCAAAAAAAATCGATAATTTGATAATTTTTATAACTTAACGAATCTTAACGAAATTACTGTATACGAAATTACTGTATAATCTGAAATTTTTCATAATTTTAATTAATTTAATATCTTAACGAATCTTTACGAAGTTATTATCAAATCAAATTTTAAAGTTAATAAAATTCACATATATAATAGAAAAAAACAAAAGTTTATAAATTTTAGATTTGATTGAAAAAAAAAAAAACATTCAAAATTTTGAATTTAACAATTTTAAAGCTACCAAAATAAGACGATAGCAAAATTATGATTTTAAATTACCTAATAAACTTTTTTTTTTTTACAATACAATAACTCGAAAATTAAATCAGTTGTGACATTTTTAGTAACAGAAGTACCAACGACAGTGTATCAAAAATATAAAAAAAAAAAAAACACACACATTAAAAAATAAAATGAAAAATCTTCCACCAGTTTTTTTTTGTATTCTTTATTATTTTTTCTTTTTGTTATATATAATATGTATAAAATATAATGTATTATAAAAGTTTTTAATTATTTTTTTTTTATTTTAACAAAAAGAATTCTTTTCACAAAAAAGGACAATACAAAAAAAAAAAAATTATGTATACATTTTCTCAAACAAAAAAGACAACAACAACAACAACAAAAGAAAAGTATAGTTAAAATGTGCTTATATAATTTTTATAAACTGGATACAACAGGGTATGTTGTTGTGGGACCAGTGGTCAATACTGTAGCAAATTCTTAAGGAAGTCGTAAAAAGCTAAAATATGTAATTGTATGACAATTGAAAATTTAATTTTTGTCCTACTTCCAATTATACAGGGTACATATAGGTAGATAGGTAGTTTTTGTAAGTACTCAAGTATTTTTTTTTACATTTCTTGAATTCAAGTGATATATTATGAAGGATAAAGATACGTATATGTATTAATATAACTAGTAAAGGACTTTGATTTAGATTTTTAATTAAGGGGTAGTATAAATAATTTTTTTTTCCAATTTGAAATTTGAAAAAAAAAAACAGAAAAAATCATTGAGGAAATGAATGATTCATCGAAAATGTTTAATTTGAAATATTAAAAATAGCATTGAATAGAAAAATTGTCAAAAGTAAAAGTTATTTAAGGTTGTAATGTAAATAATTCATCATCATCATCAATTAAGTATGTAATTCAAAATATAAACTCTTGAGTTATATAAGACGATAAATATAGAGATATCAATGAATTGCACATCAAGGTGATTGTAAAAATTTAATTGCTCTTTTCCGTTTTCCCAAAGAAATAATATATATATATATATATATACATATATAAAATATAATATATTTGATTTGATTTAACGTTTTCATTCAATAGATATAAAGTGTTTTTTTTTTTGTGTACGTAATACCTTTATTGTACTTTATACATAAATCAACATTTTGGATTAGCGGTAGATCAGAGGAAAATATCCCTGCGGTCAGTGAGACCATTTTGAACGAAGCAGTTCACATTATTTTTGAATCTTTTAAGATATTTGGATCAATTATTTGATTTTTGTTGTTGGATTATGATTCCAAAATCGAGAAAATTTCACGATAAATATGAATTTTCATACTTAGTCGGTTTTGAAACATCTACAAAATTCCGCTGTGTAGGAATGAGCCTTTTAAGCTTCTCTTGTCCGTAAACGGAACTGTTTAAGAGATGAACATTATCATTTTAATTTCTTCAAAGCCAGAATAATTTAAAATAAATTAAAATATAATTCCGTTGGATCATAAAATAATATGCATGGTTATATGTACATACATAATACTACTCAAGGTAAAATATTCAAATAACTAACTACACAGTTACTATGTGATAAACTTGAATTCAAGAAACTGAAACACAATTTGGGAATCATAATTAATGTTTGTATTTAAATTATTTCGAAATATTATGCTCAATACGGAGTAGAATGTCAATATTTAAAAAAAATTTGAGACGAATTATTTGTAAAATATAGTTTGTTTAACTTGAGGTTATCACTTCAAATTAATTTTGTAAGTTCTTACGTTTCCCTTTTTCAATTCTACTTATATATATTAATATAATAAGTCAAGACATAACTGAAGTAGAGTTACAGTAAAATGAAGGAAATGTTAAATTTTTCAATATAAAAATTACAATGTAGTATTGACCACTGAACACCATTTTTTATATATAAGAAAATAATTAACTTGTATAGATTAATTATTTTTCAATATTATTTATTTTTTTAATAATTTTTTTTTCTTTATTTTTGATTTTTAAAATATTATTGTAATAATTATTTTACATATATGTAAAACTTAAATTTGCTATAAAATATATATAATATAAATTAATATGTTTAAAAATATATATATATTTAGATTGACTTTTTTTTCAAATACTTGAAAGCAACATAAGTCATGCAAAATGAGCATTAATTAATTAATTTATTAAATTAAATTAATAATTAATTATTAATTACTAATATATAGTATTATTATGTATACTTAGTATAAATGTAATTTCTACAGCTTTTCTTAAATGTTTTTTGTTTCTTCGTTTTATTTTTATATTATTTAAAAATTAATAAATAAATACATAAGTACATAGAAAATTTTTTATCTAATCACAAATGAAATGAAATTATTGTTAGTAAAAATTAAATTTAGTATTAAATAGAAATAATAATACAAAAACAAAAATGTTTTTTTTTTTTTAAATCTAAAACAGAGAGATTATTTTCTAAAATAAATTAAATTACAAAATTTATCACATATTTTTAACATTATTTTGTTTTTATCACAAAATTGATTAATTAAATATATCTAATATAAAATAAATAAATTTATAAACAATTTATTAATATATATATATATATATATATATTAATGTATATATATAAATATTGATTTTCAAGCTAATTATTTCACTAATATTATTAATATTTGAAAATTTAAAGCAAGAAAAATAAAAGCTAAATATTCCGCTTTAAAATAAAAATGTTAAAATAAAAATATATTTATTAAACTAATAAGTAAAAACAAAAAAAAAAAAAATAGTTATAACGGAGAACGAAAATAATCAAAAACGTCACGCTATATACAAAATATATTTTCCATTACTTATATTTATTATTAACAAAACAAGAGCCGACCATATACTTAAATTTCATATTAATTTATTTATTAATATGAGTGTAGCTACTTGAATTAAAAAAAAAAAACAGTTGTTAAGTAATTAAATTGTATATATGTATATATATACTTATTTGGAAATTTGTTAGTTATTTTGTGTACAGTAAAATAATATAGAAATTGACGAAACTTAACGAAACTTGACTGAAACTAAATAAATGTGCAAAAAAAAAAAAATAAAATAACGAAAACTAAAATCAACTACCGAAATTTGACAAAAATAAAATTTAAGAAAAATTGACCAAAAATTAATTTTAATCAAATTTAACGAAACTAAAAGTAAATAAAATCCTGTTAACTAGTTAATCCTGCTTTATATTCCCAACAGGGATTTAAAGATGTCTTACTAAAAAAATAGATAAAAGAATAGAATAAAATACTGTATTCAATTAATTTAATTATTGTGTTTTGTTTTTCCGGTTTTGGTTAAAAACTTTTTTAACCTTACGAATTAATTATATTTTTTTTTTATTTATTATACTTGTTCATCCATATATAATCATACATACATACATACATATATCAAATTGTTGCTTCCGGAATTAAGTATTAATTAAGATTGAATTTTTTTGTAATTTTTTGTAAATTCTAAAACACTGTAATTTATTTATATTTAGAATATTTTATAATATAACTAGTTAAATGTATGACAATTGCAAAAAAAAAAAAAATGTTCACACAAAATTGATTTTTAACAATATCCTTGCATATTCAGTTCATCACTATTTAAAAAAATTTTAGAAGAGAACAGAAGGTTTCATATATATATATATCAACTAATCCAATTGTAACTCAATAATGTGCAAGTGCGTGTGACTTTTTATATATATTATAAGCTTGAGCTTCATATACCCATTGAAATTTAATGAGCTCATTGATGAGTTTTTTTTAAATATAATTTAATGTTAAATAAAATGTTATAGATGGCACTAATAATAATTAAGTATTTAGAATTATAAAATTATTATAAAATATAAAATAATTATAAAAAATAAAAATATATAAACTGTACCTATACTTATGAAAGTAAAAAAAATATTTTTGTATGTCATGTCATACCACAGTGACCTCTTCCAAATGAAAATTTTCTGTACTTTGAAATTAAATTATTAGTTTGGATTTAAAAACTGTTTAAAAACCCAAATTATAAAACTTTTTTGAAGTCAAAGCCAGAGCTTAAAAAGATTTAAATATAATTTGAAATCAAATTAGAAACGTTCTAATTTACTAAAGAATAATTTTATTAGAGTATTAAAGCAACCTGACAACACTAAAATATTTTTTTTTTAAATTAATCAACTCTATGATCAAAACGTATTTTGTTTATGACAAAAGGGTTAAAAATATAAAAAATGACAATCGACAATGATATGTTTATATGCATAGTATAAATACCATGTAAACTCTCTGTAACTATTGGTATTAATATTGCAATTAATTTGTTTTATTGCAATGGAATGATTTTTATCGTATTAATTATCGTTAAATTTAGATGATCAGAAAATTATGTGTTGAAATACACACAATACTGTACAATAAATATTTTTGGTCAAATGGCTTAACAATTTATGTACCTACATCTAAATACATAGTATTAAAATTTAAAGAATTCCATAAAAAATAATTAATTTCGCGAAAAGATTTTTTTTCTTAAAAACAACTTTTTAGGTTAACAGGGCAGCAGTACAGTGAAAGTGTTTATTCTTTTTTATACTTCAATTTTTGATAGTTGCTATTTAAAATAATTAAAATTGAATTTAAAATCAACAAATTAAATGTAGAAAATTAAATATTATAATTTTAATGTAAACACCTTGTATTTAAAAAAAAAAAAAATAACAAAAAGAAAAACATAAAGATTCGACATCACTGCCCTAATATCATATTACCTTATATAACTCTATCATACAGTTAATTATATTAGCGCGTTACAATTAACAACAAAAAAAAAAATTAAATTGAAAAAAAGAAAAAGAAAATTAATTCAGGTAAGTATTTTTAACAAACAAAAGTGAGAACTAACAATGTGCGAATAATTTAAATTTTCAGTTTTAATTTTTTTTTTTGTTTGTTTGCAGATTTTCATTTCAAAACATCACACAATAAAAAGAACTTTACAACTCATATATTATAAAAATATAGTACATGTACCAAAAAATAAACACATATTATATATATATATATGTATATATATAATAAAATAAGGTATATAGTATTTATATGTAAAGTATTGTGCATGATAATTAGTAAAAAGAGAAAAGAAAAATTAAAATAACAAAAATAGTTAGATGTAAATTTGGTGGACAGTAGTGGAAAATTATATTTTAAAAAATTATCATTTAGAGTCTAACCAGTATAAATTGAATATTTTTATCTTCATTATTTTGTAGTTTCGGATAATTTATTTAACCATATTACTACTTATTTACGTTACAATATCCCCTACAATAACTTGAATAAAAAAACATTTTTTTACATTACGTAAATGTTTTTATTTTATTAAATAATAATTCGGTACTGAAAGGGTTAAAACGATACTACATATAGAACAATAAATGAGCAACTAATTTTTTTTTTTTCATAATAATTATGATATTCTGTACAACAGCTGTCATACAAAAAAAAAAAAAAAATAAAGTAAACGCGTTGAAAACACAAAAATATTATTAGAGGTGAGAATCTGTGGTGAGAATATTTTAATTTCCTTCACTGTATATATAACTATATGTATGCATATTATATATGTGTATTTTGGTGAGGTTTCAAAAAAACACTTATTGACTATTGTCTGTTTCTTTTAGTTGAATTTTTAATTAAAATAAAAAAAAAAAAATAACAAAAATTTTAATAAAAACGAAATGAAATACATAAGTTGCAAATAAATTTCAGATGATTGCACAGGTTTTTTTTTTGTTTTTTAATTTTATTTTGTTGTTTTTTAACTTAATAAAATACATAAAATGTACATTATACAAAAAAAAAAAAAGTTGCTAATTTAGTTTTGTTTCCAAAATATCTACACAGATATTATACAAACGTATACACAAAACTATATGAGAAGTAGAATTAGCACTGATCTGTTAACGAGACACTGTTTTAAAATAATGTGAATTAATTATAAAAAAAAAATATTTATTAAATATAATATGTAAATTTGACAGGGCGTAACAAAAAAAAAATATAAACCAAATTTACACAGCTGTTTATTGTTGGTAGTATTGCTACAAAAACTCCACGGGATAGGAGAAATTTATATGTATGTACTTCGAAATGTAATTTTTATTATCATTATGAACATTAATTTTGTTATTTCGATATCGTACGTACATATATAATATAACTAAATCGTAACTTAGTTATATAGTATTCATAACTAATCGTAACACTTATAATGTTTATGACAAAATTTCATAAACATCTATTTATTTTATCACGAAAAAGTGTTATATTTACTAAGTCTTTCGTCTGCATACGATTGATAAGTTTTATTTTATTTCATTATTCATATTAAATGTACTGAAAAAAAATAAAAATTTGATGAGTGTATAATTTGGTAATAACTTAAATAAAGTGAAAATTAAATTAGTCTTTGAAACTCAAAATATGCGTATTACTGCGCAGTAAATACAAAGTATCACGATCTTAAGCTTAAGTCTTTATTATAAAATATTGTTTGTACTTTAACTACCGAATACTTTGAGTACTTACTCAGAGCATATTATATAATTCTATGTGTAGCAAAAAATAGAAATAGCCATGGGTAGATGTTGCCACACCTTCCGAATTACATCAGTAATCCCTCACTCTAAAGAGATGTGTACACGCTTAAACAGGATTACAGAAATAGCTAACTTCGAATTTTCGTTGACACAAGATGCCAAAATTCAGAAAATCTAATTCGATACAATGATTTTGAGATAACCCTGTATAATAATAATAATAAATGAAACGAAAAGTATAAATTTGCGTTCATATAGACATGCATACATACATACTCAGTTAGTATTTTCAATATTTTGAAATCTGTATTTTTAACAGGTAGAGATTAAACCATATGTGTAACTTTAATAAAAATTAAAAAGAATTATTTTATTTTAAGTTTTTAATTATTTAAAATGACAGTTGTAGATATCAACGACAGAAAATTTCATAAAATAAGGTTAATATTGTTATATTTTTTTTGTAGTTTAAGGTTTGAGGGAGTAACCTATATATATATATATATTAAATTGTTTCAATTGTGATGTTATAACTATGTAGGTATAAAAAGAATGTTCATTCCAATTTCATAATAATTATGAAGTAGGTTAATTTGATTGTTTCATCCAAAGTACTTAACTATGTATACATCATATAAGTATAGAAATTTAGATTATGATGTTAGTTCTTTTGTATAGACTCAATTATGTGAATAATGTAGGTATTATTATAATGCGTGAACAAATTTAGGATTTATTAAATGTAAATCACATTAAAATGATGTGTTTGAAGTGTTTTTTTTCGTTTTTAATTCAAAAGATAGTGAGATGAACACATTATCTGCCTTGCAGCACAGTTTGGCATCCTGACACAATATTTTTATGTTTTGTTTTTGACGTTTTTTGATATGTTGACTACTTTCAATGTAGAAAATTACAACTATTGTAGAATAACTTCGCCTTTATAAAAGCATAGTTTCATTTTATTTGTAGTTATTATCAAATTGCATTCCTCAACTAATTTTAAGGACGAAAAAAAAATATAACATTTATTCCATAAACTTATTTAAACCATCTTATATTTGTATTACAAGTCAGATGACAGAAATGACATACCATGAAGGTTGCCAAAAAATATATTTTCATACACTGATATTTTTAATCCAAGCGGTCACTAATAAAAGATTATAAGAAGGTTAAAAAAAGCAGAATATTATATATATATATATACATGTAATTACATATTCAAATATACCTACGTAACTAACTATTCCCTATTTGCGCTAAGATTGATAGTAAAATATATATCTGAATAAAAAAGGTACGTTAAAATAGCAAATTAAATGTGGTAGTTAACTATAGTTACAAAATTTTTTAACAAAGTACATATATATATATATATATATATATATATATATATATATATATATATGTATATGTATGCATTTTCAATTTTAGTTACAAAAATAGTCATTATTAAAGTTATAGTTACCAATTACAAAACGAAAAAATTTAATTTTTTTTTAGACTAGATTTTTTTCTGTTACAACAATCTCAACAGATTTCTTCTTTGTTACCGCATAACAACCTGAATAGATAAAACTCATTAGAATATTCAAAATATTCCAATTTTTCTAACTAGAAAGCATTTGATTTGAATCACTTTTCTCAAAAAAAAATTAAAATAGTTACCTGAGACTTTGGTAGAACTACTTTTTATGTTTTACAAACTGTCTTATACCACAACCCCCTATAGGATAATATATGAACCAGACATTAAATAACCAAATATATAGAACCACTAAGTAACTATGTATTTCAATATTTTCAATTTACTCATTATATTTTTTTATATAACTACTCTGAAATTAATTCAAAAAGTTTTTCTTTTTTACTGAATTTTGAATTTCCCAAACCCTACATACTTATTTACTCACTATAATATTTGATTAGATTAATTTTTTCTTTTTTTTTTTTTACTTTAATTTTAATTGAATTGGTATATTTATATGTGTGTTTGTATTTAAGTAGGTATATGAAATTTGAACTAAGTATTATAGTAGTTATACCTAACATAAGTTTCCGGTAAATCCAGAAATGAGCAATCTATTACCACCATCGGTAACGAATTAATATAAGGGTGTTTAGGTCTACATGCCATTATTTGCACTGAATAAATATAACGTAAACTACTTCAAAAATTTAAATAAAATCAAAAAGAAGAATGCAGCTCTATAAAATAAGTTCTAATGTTTCATAATAAAAAAATAAAATAAAATAAAAACAAAACTGTGAGTAACGATTCTAAAAATTCTAACAATGGTGATTCTAATATGTGGTGATTATATTAAGTATATTTAAATCAGTGAATATTCAACCACGGGGTGTATTCAATACTGAAATACATTTCACTGTTTTTGACAGTTGTTAAAATCAAAAAAAATTAAATCATTAATTAAAATACATTTTCTTAAGTCTTATACGTACCTACGTAGTCTTGCATAAATATTTTGCACTGTTATGTTATGGTTATGTTATGTGATTTATATGTAAATGTATTAAATTATATGTACCTACAAACATCTAAATGCAATATTGATTAAGTAACTAACTAACTAGTTACTAAAAATTTAATTTTGTATTCGAATAATTAATTTTCGAAAACTAGTTATTTGTATTTTTGAAATCTTAAAAATTTAGTGATCTCAATAAATATATTTATTTACTGTTTATCTAAATATATTTATTAACATTTTTATTTTTATATTAACAGTCAAACTATAGCTCGAACGATACCTTTAATATGTTAATACACTTCAGTCAAAGTAATAAATCTTAAATTAAGTAAACTTAGCAAATTTAGAAAAGTCTCTATTTAACTATTAATATCTACAACTGCAGTAGATAATATACACTGCAGTTTTGATGACAACATTACAGAAGATTCCACATTTAATTTGCCAAGTTACTAAGAACATAATAGTATATGAACATTTATATATAATATTAATATACTTATATGATAATTAATATAAATAGCAAAGTTATATATAAAAAAGAATTTAACTTAGCTATTTAAGAATTTTATAATAACGAAAATTTCGACAAGAACGACTAACTCTGTAATTGAAATTGAATGATAAACAAATCGACATGTTGAAAATCGCTGGTATTTTCATACCACAACTTAAAAAAAAAAAAAATAATGTCGAAAACAAATTTTTCTTTTGCCTTTTTAACGATTTAAACCGATTTTATTTTTTTATTTTTTAGAATTTCATAATAGTAAAAACAAAAAATTAGCAGTAATAAAGTGAGTTATGAAAGTCAAAGCACTTTTAAGGAATTTTCTACGAAAACAAAAACAAATATAATTTTATATTTCAGAAATAATAAATTATGTACACAGTTACTTACAAAAATGTTTGTATTTAAGATAGTTTATATATTTTAAAATGTATATATATACTTAACTACGGTCTCACCATAACTATGAGTCGGGTGTTGTTAAATTAAATTAAATTTTGAACATTATGTTGCATTTGGTTGTCAGTTTATGAACAATTAAAATAATCATAAAAAATAAATAAAACTGCAAACTATAAATTTGAGATTGGAAAGTAATAGTTAATGTAATAGAAAATAGATGTGGCCAGTCACACTACCTAGATAGAATAGCAGTTATCATCCATGCTTTCGGTAATGCTAAATTGAAGTTCAATCAATTAATTTTTGATTCAACTAATCAACTGTCAAATAGACATTTGCATACTTTTGACGTTGTCATCACAAAAAACAAAACTAATTATTCGCAAATTTAAGTACCACATTACATAACTAAAAGCATAACGATCGTCAATTGTCGTGAACTGATACAGACAACATATCCGAAAGCAGGGTATATTGGACAACACTCTACATTTACGTGAATCTTAAATTATAATTTTTAATAAATATTTGGAAATTCATATGAATACTTAACTAGTGTATGAACATTTTTGAAAATACGTGTATCAGATAATAAATGTAAGTATTAATAAAACTAAAGTCCTATTCTTCAAATCCTTAATAGTATAATTTTATTAAAGAAAAATAAAAACAATATTAATATTTAAAAGGATAGTCACGCGACCATTCATGACTTTTTCTATATATTAGATCTGCTGACCCATTTCTAGTTTTATTTTTTTTTTGTTTTTTGTATAATTATTTGATTGTGGATAATCTGCAAAGTAATACGATGACAAATTAATATTATTTTGTTACAAAAAAAACATTTCATATTTAACAGTTATAAAAACGAATTTATAGATTTTTATTTTAGTGTTATAATAGTAGTTAGTTAGGTAGAATTAATTTTTTTTTCTAAGATTAAGATTAGCAGAAGTGATGATGTTGTAAGAGCTATTTATATTTTATTTTGGTAATTGGAATTTAAAAATATATTTAAAACATTGTTGATATATAATTTATTATACAAATGTGTTATACAATTTAACGGCATAAAATTGTTAAGCAATTAGTTATGTTTTGAAAAATTTTAGGAATAATGTAGTTATATGCAAAAAATTACTTGGCAAAAAACTAGTTTAACAAAAACGCATGTGTCAAAAAGGGTAGATGTCATACTTTGCAAAACATTCGTTTAGCATATTTTAAATTAACATCATACATATATATACATAGCTATTATATATAAATATTCTGTGAACTCTGATTTTGTAACAAACCCTAAAAATCTTCTAAACTCAGAATGTGACATAGTTAAATATTTAAATGTGTGGTCCCCAACTCTGGATAAATGGTATTTTTTGTTTGTATCCAAAGGCGGCTACGCAAATAAAAATATTTTTTTTTTTTCAACTCTGAATCAAAGAAATATTTATTTTTTTTGTATCCGACAGCGGTTTACGGATGAAAATGTCGCCCCAGATCTCCGCTACTAATTTATTAAAACTCTATTGTTTTTGGCTGTTTTGAACTTAGCTAAAACTATGATGATATAGTAATTACTTCATTATATTGTTGATAATACAAACAAATTTTCAAGAGTGTTAAGACATTAATTTACAAATTTAAACTTTTTTAATTTTTGGATAAAAAGATGTATGCGAATTGCAAATTTGTTCACATTCAAAATCACAATCGAATATTGAGAAATTAGCTAATTGATTTTTTGCGTTGTGAATTTTTTGATAAGTAGACTTAGGCGAAATAAAAGTTTGTCATCTGAGTTTTTCCAAGAGTTACGTCCCCATGTACAGAATATGGCAAATAATTTCTGTTGGCAATAATTTCATCAAAAACTTATTTACGATCGAACATAATATATCAATTCCACAAAGAAATCATTGCCAGATCGGTTTAATCAAATAATGAAATTCGAAATTTCTGTTTTAAAATACCAAAACCCTGAAATTTTATTCTTCCGATAATGCTGCTATGAACGATTTTATATTGTGGACATTAAGAAAAGCCAGAATGATATTTTCGGATATTTTCGTTCATTAATTTTACAGTCAATTTTTAACAGACTTATGAAAAATTTATGGTTATTTTTTTATCATACAGTTCTTTTTTTTAATTCAATGTTGTTTTCTATTGTAACGAAATTATAAATTTGACATACATTTTTGTTATACCTTTCTAATGTTTTTTGGTTAAATGAAAAACATTTCTAATTTAAAAATTATTTAGGTTGAATCTGCAAACTTTACCAAAATTTTGTTAAATATCTGAATAGACTTCGGTTATTTAGTTACACCATAATCAGAAAACTGATAAAGTAATCACACATGTGTTTGCATTTATAGTAGGTATTTTTGTTTTTTTACATAATACCTGGAATAGTATTTATTTATTTTATTACAGTTACAAAGGTTTAATAAATTTTAAGAGATTTGATTTTAATAGATCTACCTGGCCATGGTCGTTCATCAGATGTCTGCGTTGTTTTAACTACGTACAAGTATTTGATGTTTTAACTTTTCCTGATCGAAATTTTGATTTTATTACTTTTTATTTATATGAGTAATAAGAATTAGTTACCTCGTATGCAGTTTTTTATATCATTATCCTTACTATGAAAATTTTAATAAAATTAAACATTTTAATTTCGAATTATCTTATTTTAATAATATTCTAGCTAGTTACAATATACGTCCTGTCACATCACATTTCTATTTGCATATAATGTATTTGTAAGAGTAAATTTTAATTATATGTAGATAGAAATTAGCTAATTTTTCTCATCTTAATTTTTTTTTTTATACCTATTTTGTACAAATACCTACCTAACTACCTACAAATTATGAAAATAAATGAACTTTAAAAAATATGAATTAACACATAATTACATACCTAATTTAATTAATTATAAATATTTAAATATAAATAAGTATATTAGTTATGTAGTAAATTAAATTTTATTTTGAAACAGAAATTATTTAATTAATTATTGACTTTCGAGTAGATAAATACTTGTATGCATATTATACACATATTTATGTACATTTATTGGAAATGAAAGTAAAAAAAAAATTGGAATTTACTTTTAAAAAAAAATGTAAAGTAAATATTATATAGTAGGTATCTATATACTACACACTTTTCAAACAATAAATATACATATATATATAGGTATCTATTATAAGTAGATATCATACGTATAAATATAGGTATTTATATATTAAATTATCTTTTCTAATTTAAATATTTAATTTTTACCCAAAATTTGATATACAAAAAATAAATTTATAATTTTAATAATCATAAATTAAATTATTTATTATAATAAATTCATATAATTATAATAAAATAACATATTATTATTGTATATAAAACAAATTATATATATATTATATATATATATATTTATATATTTCATATTCATGTTTAAATTATTTGCATATGTATGGATGTATGTATATATGCATACTACTTTTCGATTGATGATTCAATTCATATATGGAATTAACATAAAAAATTTATCACTTCTTTAAAAAAAATTATATTTCCTATGATTATTTATTTATTTATTTTATTTATTTATATATATACAATACTTTTCTAAATAAATTAAATTAAATTAAAAATATATTCCATTTTTTTTCTTATTATATTTGCATAAAAAACACACAAAATAAATATTACTTATGGTGGAATATATATAAAAATTATGTTTGAATGTATTGTATATTTGTATGTATTTCTTAATCCCAACACAGAGAATAAATTTTTCAATATGGATATGCATGCATATGGATTGATACAGAGTAGAGTTTTAATACGTATGACCATAAATTCTTTTGTTATTTTATTATTTTAATATATAAATGAATACAGAATTTTTATAATAGATAGAATTAATTATATTTTTTTTTTGTTTTTTAAATTATTAATTTGAACTTTATGAAGTATATTTTTTTTTATTTAGTTTAAATTATTAATATTATTATTATTAATATAAAATAAATACACAAAATTTATTATACTTAATATTAAATGACTACACATGTTATGTTGTATTTTTAAATAAAAATATAGAATATTATAAATAACATTATATATAATATATTTATATATATATATATATATAGTGTATTCCATATAAATAAAATATGTACATATAATAATATATATAAATTTAAATGACTACTTTGTCTATTTGACAAGTTAAAAATACAAACAAACAAACAAACAAACAATAACAAAAACAACAGCAGCAAGAAAAAAAAATTGTGGAAACAGCCTCGGAGAAAAAAAATAATTTTCAAGATCAATTTTTCTTTTTTTTTTTGTTTCTTTTTAACTTTTATTTGTCATAAAAATTTCCTTTTTTTTTTGCTTTAATTTCTATAATTTTCACTTGTACACATTTTATATAAATTAAAATAAAATTAATATTTAAAAATATTTCTATATTATAAATTTTTAAAATAAAAAGAACATACACAATTTTATTTTTATTCTTTTTTTTGTTGTTGTTTTTGTAAAAACAACAAAAAAAAGTTCTTAACACACACAATACACGTCAGAGTAATATTTTTTTCCTGAGTATTCCTTTCTTTTTCTATTATTAAATTTTCTTTCTTTCTTTATTAAACATTGAAATAATAATTTAAAAAAAAAAAAACTTTTTTTTATATTCCAAATTAAAAAAAATTATTTACTAAATAAATTTTTTAATGTCTACCTAGTAGCACATATCTGAGCAGACTGAATTATTCTCTGAAAATTTTAACAAACCCATCTAAATTTTTGTAATTTTAATTTTGGAGAGTTAGAGAATATTTTTTTGAATTCGTTCGATTGCGAAATGCGAATACTCGAATAGAATACCAAACCAACACATATAGATATTACGTTATACGATTACGTATACGAATACGATACGAATTTCGAATTGAAAAAACAAATACGTAATACTGTACGGACCGGGAGTACGGAGTACGGAGTAAATTCTACCTACGGACCCAACAGACGGCTGTCGGCTATGAATTATATTTATTATATGGTACGAGTACGACGCACGCAACGGGTACGAGAAGAACAAAAACAACGAATATTAACACACAAAAAAACAGACAAATTTCTCTTTATTTTCTCTTTTACGTTTTATTATGTTTGTTCATTTTCATTTCGCATACGTAAAATTAAAGGTAATAAACTTATCAAATGTATCAACACAACAAATACACAATAGCAGAACAGAACAAAATAACATACACACGCACACAATATAAAATTGTACAATATAAATCATCTAGGAAAATGGAAAACAAGCCGGGAAAATAGTGTTGCCATTACAGTATTGAAAATAACTTTTATTCATTTTTTTTTGTACATTGTCAATAGTAATTTTTACTTAATTTCTGGGTGTGTTACCGTGAAGGTTTTCGGCTTCCGTAATCTTAAGTCAATCTTGATAACATTTAATAATTATTTTATAAATATATAAATTCACCACACCATTAAACTGTTCTTAAAAGAATTGTAAATGTTACTAGATGATAATGATAGTTAGGGTATTTTCCATAATCTATTTAAATGGAAAATATACATTATACAAAAATTTTAAATTATCAATTAAAAATATAAAAATTAATCTAAATATATGTATAATATATAAAATAAATTTTTAGAAACAATTAAAAACATTTCCAGTAGGTTAATTTAAAGACTGTCAATGTAAAACAAAATTAATTTGGCCGTCACTCACTTTAATAAAAAAAAAATTTTGTTTGATTTGATCAGAAATATTAATTATAAATACATTTCATCAATGAATTACTTCTTTTCTGAAATTTATTGAATACCTTTACATACTTTTACGTCTCAAAATACAAAATTTTTAACGGGTAAAATTTGTAATGTTAATACATGTAAAAGTATATTAATAGGCATTTTTTCTAATTTACCGTCTTTTAACTAGAATTGAGTTACGATTGCAAAGAATTTTCCTTTTTGAGACATTTACGACTATTTACCGTTTGATTTTACCCATATAAAATTCAACAAAATTAAAACAAATGAAAAAAAAATTTTTTTTTTCTTCATTCCTATATGAGTATTATAACCGCATCATGTAGCTTCATATAGGTACATATAAACAAAATTAATATTATATTGCAACAACAATTTCATTAATAAAGTCTTCAGTTTTGTCACATAAGTTTTTCTCTTTTGATGTATTAAAACAGATAATATCCATTAAATTCTTTGATGCTTTGTAGATGCTTTGTAGATGCTTCATTTAATAGTATGTTTGACAGAGTATCAATTAAAATATCAAATAAACATCAGGAATAGAAAATTATGATCTGATTTTATTATCAAATTATCATGACAGATAGAGTTAGCAATTGTGAAATAAAATTTCAAATTTTTTTAATGTTTTTAATTGGTACTACGAAAAAATTAATAAGCAAGGTTTTTCACATAAAACTAGTCTAAATAGGACTATTATAGGAATAAATTTTTGAGTAAAATTGAGAGTTGCTCCCTCTGGGCGCTAGCCTATTATATATAATCAACAGTGGTTGATTTGATATTTATGATGCACAAATTTTGTCTACAATAATTCAAGCATGTAAAAATAATTTTTTTTTATTTTTTTATTTATTTATTCATTTTATTTCGTACATATACATGAGACGGTAAATCTCTATAGAAGTATATAAAGTATAATGTGTAGCAAATTCATAATTCTTAAATTAAATTAAATTAAATTAAATTAAACCTTAACCTAAAGAAATTAACAATAATGAAAATAAATTTATAAAGAAAAGAAATTTATAAAGCGAAAGAAAGAAAAAAAAGAATAAAAAAGAGAAAAAATAATAAAAAAATAAAAAATAAAATATCTAACCACAGTCCACAGCCTGTGCTGTGTTTTGTTTATGTTAATAAATATGCACAACTGGCAACTGTGGCAACATTTTCTTTCCAACCAGTTATTAAAATAATTTAATAAGTCAAAACAAGCATTGTATTTGCATTAGCATTTGTATCCATTTAGATAAATGTATGCTTGAGTAACAGAAGAAGGAGAGGAAAAGCATTTAACATTAATAAACGTTAAGTAACGTAACGAACAAGAACGAGAAAAGACTCGACCAAAGAGAACGAGAGTAAAAATGCATTTTAAATTAATTTTCTCTGGGTATATTTCTTTGCTTGTGTTTTCATTACTCTTTATTTACTTTCGCGTTTTCATTTTCATTTTTGAAAAATTTTTGTTGTGTTTAAGTTGGTGTTAGTTTTGTGTTTGGTCTAGGTCTCCAACTCCATATATTAATATATGGAGACTTAGGTTTGATATAAATAGGTAGGTATACTAAATGTATATATAATTTATTTAATATACATAATACATTTAAGATTTTTATATATGAATTTAAAAAAAAAAAACTATATTCTACACACTAAAAAATAAATTTCAATAAAAAAAAAAACAAAAAAACTGGAAAATTAAAGAGAGAAAACGAGAAAATTTTATGTATTTGTATTCTGAGGAGTTCGATGAAAGAAAAAGCATATAATAATAACCAAAAATAATAAATGAAAAGAAAAAGACAGCTTTTTGATAAAATATTACATATATTTCATCATTCAATTGTGGCATTTCCTTTATCAATGAGAACAGCTTTTTTTGCTTTTATTTTTTTGTTATTTTCGAAATATTTTATATCTATGGATGGTAAGTATTGTATAAAATTTTATTTTTTTTTTTTATCTTTTTAACAAATCAACAAACTAAATATACATACTGTATTTAGATAATAATACTATATTTTATTATTTTTTTTTCGTAAAGATCTTGATATATACTGTACACCCTATCCTACCCTGGTAAATAATAATATATATGCAATATAATAAATAACTTGATATTATGTAGTATGTGGTATGTATATATTGTATTATGTATATAAATGAGCATGCATATAACTTATACTACTCGAATACATTCACTATGCATATTGTGACGTAGTAATTGAATTTCTTTTCACTTTAATTTTTTTTTATTTATATTTACTGTATCCACATATTTAAGTAGTGGTCATATTAATTGAAGCAATAAAATATTTCTTGCAGGTCCATCACATAAACTGTATTTTTCAAAACTTAATCTTGTAGCAATCTTAAAAGTTCACATAAATTTTATTTGTTACATGCCACTGTATTTAGATATATAAATTCATCTCACTGTACTGTACATATTTGAGATGTATAGTGTTCACTATCCTGTGACCAAACAAACTTCAAAAATTATCCAACTCAAAATTTCGAAATTACCAACCACAATGGTGGATTTCGAAATTATTAAAATGAGGAAAACAAATTTTTGTTTTAAATATTATTATTTACTTTAATTTTGTCTTAAATTTGTTATTTCAAAATCAAAATTGTATTTTATTAAGCATATTCAAAATTTATATTGTTATTAAGTTTACCCTTTTTAACTACGGATTTTATAATGGATAAAAGTTGGAGCAACAACAATCTAAAATCTAAATCCTTCTTTTTTTTTTATTTGAATTTAGCTTTATATTTATTATATTTGATTATAGAGACGGTTTTAACATTACTAATGAATTATAACAGATATCTCAAACTGTAACAGTTTTTACAGTTTTATTTTGAAATTTGAGAGCTGCTTTCTTCAATTTTTCAAAACCAAATTCAAAACCGATTTGTAAAAAGAACCCATTGCTTTTAAATGATTTTTTTTTTAAATTTAATGAAACATGAACAGCAATGCAACAGGACCGTGAGTTAGATAGACTAGTGCATGAGACTAAGCACAGAACCCCTACAAAGAAATTAAAATGTTGTTTTTATTAAATTTTTAATTGTATCTTAATTCGGTAATGATATATACGATACAAAAATTGTATTCGAAAAACGGTTATAAAATTTAAATAATTTGAGCTACATATAGTATTATAATTATACGATTATGCATAGATAAATTAATAACTACCCTCTGATCTGACACGCTTTAAATATATTTATATTTTAGTACAATAATTTCGCCAATACTGTTTTTATTTTTTTAATGTTAAAATAAATGCACGATTGTATCTACATTAATAAATACATATAATATATTATACCTAAATTAAATACCTCTGCATATATCATTATATATACTAGATATGATGATGAATAAATCTTTATATATAGTTAACCAAACCACAAGAGTCACTATTCACTAATTTAACTTTTATATGATGGTAAAATAGAAAAGCAATAATATCAAAAATAAGAATAAAAAAGAAAAAATGACTCTTGGAGTGCACATTTTTATTTTTGGGTATTTCATAAACGCAACAACGCAATAACATTTTGGAAAAAAGGAAACTAAGAAAACAAACAAAAAAAAAAAACTAAAAAATGAGAACATTTTTATCTAATGTATATATTTTATATTATTTGCTTTTGGTTTTTCCTATTCTCTCTACCTCTTTCTAACACTCTTTAACGCATTACTTCATCCATTCCATCCGTCCAGTCATCATCACTTCATTGCTTCAATACAGAAAATACTCTGTTATATTGTTTGTACTGTACAGTTTACACGATAATATGTTGCAATGCATGCAATGGTATGCTACACTGCCGTTATCCATATTTTTACTTGAAATTTTCTTTTTAAGAAATCGTTGTTCCTAACAAATAGAAGGTATACTATAAGATATATATTTATGCGAAAGTTGTAGGTAGGAATTATTATTTAAAAATAGTTAAAATTATTTAGATATATTTTACTAAACTTAAGCTTAGTCTAACCTAATTGTCCAAATATTCATATTCAATCGTCATCATTTAAATGATTGAAGGTTCCTTTATGTAATTTTACAGTTAGAGAGAGGCTAATAAAGTTATAATAATTACCTAATAGATTAACTGAATAACTATTATACAAATATTTTGTTTCAATAAGTAATGGTATACGAATATTATCTTTTATTTTATAAAAAGTTTTATACGAAAATGTAATATTATGATTATTATGTTGAATTTAATTTTATATTTATATAAGATAAGTGTATTAGGGCTCATTAATTAATTAATATTATTTAGAATATTTTAGAGATTACTGATAATTATAGATTTTTCTAGAATAATCATTTTATATATATATTTTTTATATAATTTTGTGTATACATAATTAACTACATAGTTTTGATTGGATTGAAAATTCAATTAGCAATTGTAACAACATTGTTGTTGTAATTGTTAATAATATGATAATAAAGATAATTACAGTATTATTAAACCGATAAAATATATAAAAATATAATATTTCAATCAGATAATTTAATTATATTTCAAGAATTGTGTCATTTGAATAAAATCTGATTAAAAAACGTGTTAAAAGTTAAAAATTCCATACATATTAAAATAAGTAGATGTAAAAGGCATGTTTATATCTCAATAATACGGAATAATCTTGAATATATTATTTATATTGTAAATAACAATATTATTGTATATAAAAAGTAAAGCCTTAAATTGGAAGGTGATCCATACATTTCCAATGCGTGTTTATTATAAAATCCTCTTACTTATAAAACTTCTGTTGATGAAAATTCTTATTATTAAATTAACCTCAGCTATACATAAGAGTAGATAAAAACAAAATTTTTATTTAAATTAGACTTAAAACTAGCTCCTAATACTGTATAATGCTAATTCAGAGTAGTAACAAAAAATTTCCCCATTCATGATTGGATTGATTGATTATAATATCAATTAATAAAAGCTGTATTATTTTTTTTCAGAAACCCCATTTGGATTTAAATTTGGAATTAGGACATATTTTATGAATTTAGCTCTCAAAAACTGATCAAACTGTTATAATTTGAGGTAATTGTTATACGTTACATTATAAGCGCTTCTATGATTAAATATAATTTACACCAAAGCTAAATCCAAATCTAAATTTAAAAAAAAAAACGGATTTAGGTTATTGGGTTTACATTAGCAATAGTATATTAGTTGTATACCTAGTGAGATGTTAGTAGAAGACTTTACACAGAGTGGATTGAAATAACAAAACCTAGCGCTGGATTGATTGGGAATAGATGGAAATAAATAACAAAATATATAGAATCGAATGGAATTGTTTATATTATTATAGGAAATTTAAAATTAAGTGGGTGTGGGTTAAGCAACCACATAAACATAAGATAAAAGTAAGGATAAAATTTTTTTGATTTATAAATTAAACTTAATCTTAAATTCTCTTTCTAATACATTTTCAACATTTGTCCTGGGTGTCATTAATTTCGTTGTCCTTCCACAAAGCCCTTGGGATTGGGATTTATGAGGTCATTAATTCAAATATTATCAAATTACAAAATAAATTTATGTAATTATAAATGTTTTAAGTGTGAAATATAAAAATTTCCATATAATTTTACTTTTAAAATAAAATCAGCAGTTATATAGGTATAGTCTATCATTATAAATACCTACTGATAATTTCTAGTAGTGTTATGATGAACGAAACAATTCCTAAAAATATTATCAAATTATTAACAACAGAATATTATTTAAAATATCATACAGTGAAAGTTGTGCAAGATGACTAGTAGAATTTTTTTGGTCAACTTAAATAGGTGACCAACTTTTTTAAAATTCATTATTAACCTAATATACAAAATATCAAATAAAAAAGTATAGAAAAATGCAAACAAATATGAATATTAATTAAGAATTAGCCATATTTTAATTCTTTCATTTAAATATCACTTGTCTCCATATAAATCGCCTTCTTTAACAATTTTGAAATGTTTTAAGCAAATAAAAATTAAAACTTCTAAATTAAGATAAAACAATACATTAATATATCGAATAAAAATGAAAATTATTAAAAATAAAAAATTATTAACGAGAAAAATTGCAGAAAAATGTGTGTAAACCAAATTAAGCTTAATTGAAAATTATTGAAAATAAAAAATTATTAACGGTAATAAAGAAAAAGTGCAGAAAAATAGTAAAAAATTGTTTTTGTACTCTAAAACTGTTGTTTTATGATGAAAATAATTTGTTGTGCCCAATTTTGTCAATTTTTCACTTGAATTAAGTGTAATGTAAAGTGTAGATTTAAATAATATAATATTATAGCCAAGCCCTAGATAGACAGGTCAAACAATATAGCCAGACGTATTTTTAAAATATTTTGTATGTATTTTTTTCGATAAATTATGATGTTATTAAAATTTTTTTAAAAATTCGATTATTTTTCTTGTATACATTTCGAAAACATAAGATCAACTTTTTTATTTGGAAATCATAAAGATTATGGTACAAAAGAAGACGCGCGATGTCAGTAATGAAATATTTCAAATTTTTCACAAGTTTAAGAAAAACCAATTTATTAAAACATGGGCGCGGGTCAATTTGTCATCACTGACGCAATGACTCTTCAAGAATATCGTATTTTATAACTTATTCTTCCTATCTTATCATATCGTATCCTATATTATAAGAACAAACAGTACGTAAGTACTAAAGGTAATATCCAATGCTTTGAATGTTTAATAAAAAAAAAAACCAAAAATAAAATGCGTTTAAATCTGTATGATAAGCATAGTAAAATTAAAAAGAAAATATTCCAGTATTTTTAACAGTTATAAAAAATATAAAAAATAAAGTGTAATTCTTGCTTCAACCTGGATAAATACAAAATTTATTTGGTTCAAACAATCTAAACGAAGATTTATTTTTCTATTACTATTCAAAAGTTTACGCCGCCGCTTCTTATACCGGTAAAACAAAAACATAATTAAAAGAAAAAAAAAAAACAAAAACAAAACAAAATTGAAAGAGGAAAATGAAAATGAAATTTTCTACCTCCACCGACGACGAGAGGAGAAAAGAAGACCAAAACCAAGGCCTCCTACCAAGGTTATTTTATATTCGTTTTTTTTTCTTCATCTCTTCTTTATTATTATTATTTTTTTTGATTAAGCCGTCACTACTATGTTCCGTCATTCCATTTTAAGATTAACGTTACCAAATTATGAAAAATAAAAATAAAAAAATAAAATAAAAAAATAATAAACAAAAATACACAGAGTACGGTTTCGTTAAAGATTTTTTCACGCAATTTTATGTAGTATTTTATTTCAATCCAACGCTAAAAATGACAACGACCACTACAACGATGTTATAATGTTAATGATGATGATAATGATGATGATGACGATGTTTGATATCAGTTGATTTGGTGGCTGATGGCGTCTTGGCTTGTCAAAAATTTTGTTGAATAAATGTTTTTTTTTCCCTATTTAATTTGTTTTTATTTTCTTGAATAAATTTTACAGTTAGTCGATTTTTTTTTTCAAAATCATGAAAATTATATATGTTTAAATGTATTTGTAATACTACAGTCTGAGAATGTGGAATGTGTAAAAGAAAATTATATAGGTGTGATATTTTCACGGTAAATTTCAGTATACTAAAAATTTCCTGACTTCAAAATTGATGAAAAAAAAAAAAAAAATAGATTCATTCGTATTAATTCGCCCAGTTACGTAGTTTGTATATGAATAGGTACCTACTTATATAAATGTGTAGATATATTATATATTATGTGTTTATATATTCATTTTTAAGAATCTAGTTTTTCTTGTTTTTTCTTTGGGCAATCATTTGAAAGTAACAGAAAATATCCTTATGGAATGGAGTATCTATATTTGAGTGAATTTTAAAATGTTCAATTCAAAAAGCGAATAGAAAAAATTATATTTTCAAATTTCATAAAAAGCTTTTTATAGATTTCGTTGTGTGAGTTTTTATTAAAAGGCATGGTAAGAAATACAGTTTTTACATGTGTCGTATACTAACTTCTGCTGAATACCTAGGTACATATATTCATTGTGTTATATTCTAGGAAGAGCGCTAACGCCATGGTTATTTCATGCCCCTTTGCAAACAAACTAATTTTGTAGGGAGAATTTTTTGTATATATACAAAGGGGTATGAATGTTAACCATGGTGTTAGCACTCTTTGTGGAATATAGTACATTGAATTCAAAACGATTTTCAAGAAGTAAGCCATTTAAGATGAATTTCGGTATGAGATAGAAGAAAATACTTCAGCTAAAATCAATTTTTTTGTATCCAAATCCTATGGAACAAATCATGGAAGTAAACTTCATTTTAGTTGGAAGAAACAGTGATGTGTATAAAAAAAATTTCAGATATACAATTGGAGAGAATTCACTTGAGAACAATGTTATTGGCAGGCTTGCATATATAAAGAAATAAGTGAAGAGAATATCAAAAAATTAAAAACCGTATTGAAAAAAAATTGTGTAATACCCTCTGGACACGATCATATAGAAATAAAATAAAATATACGTCAGTTTACTAAAACCATTACTTATAACATCACATAGAACAATAAAAATATGATTTGCGTTGACACGAACATATTTCTATGTCATAACAAGCTTAACGTTTATTTCATTTTATTTCTATCATATTTCTATGAATCTATCCTGAGGCTTTGAGCTTTTTCTCACATAATCAAGTTCTAAAATCCATCTACTTCTAATATGATACCTAATGTTAGAGCTTTGCCAGCAAATATAATAACAATTACATCCAAACATTCAAAAATTGAGTATTAAAAAACATTGTGAATGCACTATCATGAAAATACATCCTAAATTCAAATTTATACAAAGATTTAAAACTAGAAACTATATGACTAACGAAAATATACAAAGAAGAATTAAATTAAGGCTCTATCATCATGTCAGTATAGTTAAGCAACCCAGTTGTTTCGAAATCAATACATTACTAGAAGGTTAAAATATTTTAAATCGCATGAGCAAGCATAACAATTAAAAGCACATATGTACAATGTAAAAACACAAGAAAAATTTTGAAAGGTAAAAAAAAAGTCGATCGATTAAAACAAAATGAATCAAAGGATGTATCATCATCATGGACCACCATGGAAAAAATTAAATTTTCGAAAACATGTTATTAATAATGAAAAAAACAAAAAAAATAAGTTTAAGAAAAAAGTTTGTCAAAAAAAAAAAAATTAATACAGTTAAAAAAGCAAAAAAATGTATATCAGACTGGAGAGACATACTTAGGTAACAAGAAATTCCAGCTCCAATTGAAAAATCATCATATATTATATATAAATAATAATTTAATATGTTTATATAAATGGAAATATATACATGGTATGATATTTACAGTGCAGTAGGTGTAAATTGAATTAATAAAACAAAGGTTATTCCAGTTATTTTATCTCTATTGGTAATTTGCCAAAACTTCTATAGTTTACCTTTTCATGGTAGGGCGCCCTGATAAATTAGACACATCACTTTAATGTAATCTAAAAGTAGGGTAGGATAATGTCATATAGTATTGAACGAAAGAATTAATTTTACAAATTATATTATTGCTCAATTCGAATTAACTCAATAATTGAGGTTTTTTTAATGTCGGTCAAATTTATGAATTGACTCTATATAAGATTTCCAGTGATGAATCCATAATACCAATCCAAAATAGAATCCATTAAGTGATGAATCCATAATACCAATCGATTGATCAATCGTACCGATCAATAGAATGTATGCTATTGCTAAAAGTATAATCGAACTCAATGTATGAATTGTCCTAATATTTGAAATGGATAGATGAATTCGCACTATCATATTTTGAATGAAAATTTAATGAGCTTAATTATTTCGATCAAAGTATAATCGGATTTAATATATATACGGTTGCAATATTTTAAATCGAACTCAATATATGAGTTGTTTCATTATTTGAAATGAATGGATCAGTTCGCGCTATTATATTTTAAGTTGAATATGTTCAATTTCATGAGCGCGTAATTTCGCTCAAAGTATAATCGGATTTAATATATTAATGGGTGCACTATTTGAATCAAGCACAAAAAACCAATCATATTCCGAGTCCGATCATTTGAACGTCTTCCATCGCTCAAAATATAATCGAATTCAATGCATGTGTTGTTTCAATATTTGAAATGAATCATATTTTGAGTTGTATATGAGCAATTTCATGAGCGCGTAATTTCGCTCAAAGTATAATCGGATTTAATATATGAATGAGTGCAATATTTCAGTCGAGTGATCAAATCGATTGCGACCAACACATTCGATTATACTATCGCTCAAAGTATATTTAAACTCAATATATGAGTTGTCTCAATATTTCAATTGAATTAATCAGTTCCCGATATTATATTTTGTGTACGTTCAATTTGTGAGCACAAACTATTATCGCAATATTACCCACCGTATTTAAAATAAGATCGATTTCAATATTTTAGTTGAGCAATGAGCACACTCATATTTTGAGTTCGTTCAATTTGGTGAAAGCATATTTTCGGTCAAAGTATAATCGAACTAAATTCAATTTGATAACAATATTTGTAACAGGTATGGGAACACAGAAACTTCTCATTAGGATAATATTTCGATGAGCAAATCTCAAGTAGGATTTGATTATTAAAACATTTTAATAAGAATGTGTATACAAACAACTTAAGTGTATATTTTCTTAATTTTTTGTTTTGGATTATTTTCCATTTTATTTTTCTTACAACTTCAATTCTATTTTTATTTATTTATTTAAAGTATAGCATAATTATTAATTCAATAGCAATGGTCGTCGATTTTCTTTTTTTCTTTCATTATTTTGAAATCTTAAATTTTTTCTTCAGTTTATTTAAATTATTTATATACATTTTTCATTATATATACATACATACATATATGTATATTTAAACCTTATGTTTAATATTGAAGTGAATTTTTGTTTTTTTAAAGAACTCTTGAGTACAGTTAAAATGTCAAAAATATAAAAAAAACAAAAAAAAAAAAAATATACCTAATAAGATTCGGCTTCAAACGTATGAAAGCCTATATGAAAAAATAAAATAATCATATATGCAAATATACATATACATATGTATATTATATTATAGGTACGTATATGAGAACGTGTAGGAACTTAAGTGAGTTGTTATTAAAGTGACGTTTTAGAATAAAATTTAACAAAATATAAAAATGAAAAAACAACGATACAAAAAAAAAAATCAAAAGAAAAACAGAAAAACATTTTTTTAATTTGAAAATTACTTGAAAAATAGCTATACTCTCATATTTTTGAAAAATTCTCAGGTCTTCTAAATTTTGTATAAATTGTTGTATGTAAGAAAAGCAGCATTGATTCCCTTCTATATTTAAAAACAACTTTAATAACACATAATCGGTAAAGTTAGGTGTGTAAAAAAAAACTGGGAAAGTAATTTTTTACACAACCAAACAGTGTAGGAGATTATCACGTGTAGGGCATTTAAAGATTTTAACGATTTCATTAACACTTGTAAGACTGAAGAAGCTGTAAATTTGACAGTAAGTCGATGTAAATTACATAAATTATTAAAAAAAATGTAAATTACAAAAATATGATACATGTTGTATTTGTTATAATATTGATGAAACTGTACACAATGGCATACGAAAAAACATTAAATACCTACATAGACTGTAATTTCGGGAGGGGGTCTGTCCTCTATTTATGTCACCACAGTCGCAAATTGGCTTATTGTGATATAAATACTTACGTAAAAAAACATATTGTTTTTACTAGTTTATTTGTCAGATTTTCCAAGTATTTACAGCAGTCACTTTAGTTGTAAAAAAATACTGTGAAGGCAAGTCAAGTATATACAGTATACATAGAAAAATAAAATATCAGGACGACCTCGTAAAATCTTTCAACAAGCTTTTAACAGAGTACAACTAAATAATGTGACCCAAATATTACAAGACAAAGACGTAAGTCACAGCTTAATGTGACTGATACAAGATCTGTATACAAAATAATAACACAAAATCAAATCAAACGAAATCAAAAAATAACAACGTTCTTACCGCCGAATATGTCATATCGCAACATCAACAAGTATACAAGAATGGTATATAAGAATGTTAACGCAGTATGTTACACAGATGACGCTGTACTACTCGCAGAGAATAAAGATGATATGCAGAGATTATTGTTCAGATTTAACATATAGATTAAGATTCAGCGAATCTGCCAAATTGTACAACATAGAGGTATTCATAACAAAAACCAAATCCATGACTATTTCGAAAGAATGCATGCATGGATTGCATCATTACATCTAAAGTATCTATTAACAATAAAATTATCGAAGAAGTGCTCAATTTTAAATATCTTAACAGAAACAAAAATAACAGTAAAAGGAAAAGCCGCAGCCTATTCAGGTTATGTGGAGAAACAAATACATGTTAATAGAAAATAAAATACGAAAAGCTGGATTTGGCCCATACTAATCTATGCTTTTGTATCAACTGCGGACACGTCTAAATCAAAACAGAAAATTAAAACAACAGAAATGCGAACTCTGCAAAGGCAAATACACATTAAGAGATAAGAAAAGTAGCAACGAAATTAAGGATGCATACGCCATTCAAAATATTGTCCCTTAAAGTCGAGACAAAGAAACTGGAGTTATCACGCAAATAGAATGGCAGAAGATCGACTGGCGAAGGTAGTAAGTAATGAATGGCAAATTAAATATCTAAGACCAGAAAGACCTGCGATCAATGCTGGACGTCGTAATCACAAAATTGAAAGTAAGATAAAAAAAACAGGCACTAAATACCTTATTAAAGAAGAAGACCTCGCAAAATCGTGATAGTTGGGAATTTACATTCGTAGTCAAGTCCTGACTATGAATGAATTTCCATAACCTAGAAGAGAATTTTTTTTATATATTTCCAAGTCTATGATATGAACACTCTGAATAACTGCTTCTATACAGTGATTTGGTATACACAATAAGAATAATGTGTTCCACGAATCGTTTCGAAATAATTAATATATACCTCTATTTGAAAATTATTTCTTTACTTCATTCAGTTAATGTAAAAACCTGTATTGCATCAAATTTCGTCAGACGAAGACTGTTGTAATGCCGTATCTATCAAACAGGAACAACTATAAACAAAACGAATTTTTAATGCTCAAAAGATAAATTGTCACATACATGCATGCTTCACATGCAACCTTTCACTACATCTATTGATATTTAAGAATAGTATTGATAATTTAGTTGCAAAACAATAATTGTTAAATTCGATGTCGGAATCGGACAATGTTTTACAGAAGAGAAGAAATATTCTCAACCTACTCAGAAATATTCAAAATAAAATAAACCAGGTTTGAACCTACTTCAATTACCACCTTACACCTCTTATACCAGTCTAATATTTGATTCTAAATTTAATTATATATAGAATTAAAAAACAGAAAAACAAATAATAAATAAATAGAAAGGAAATAAGAATAGAAAAGAAAATATATGTGTATAGGTATAGAAAATAACTGTTCTCACCCTCTTATAATAAAATCAAAATATAATAAGTATTGCTATCGTAATAGAACAGTACGATAGCAACTAAAAAAAATAAAAAATAACCCCTGGAGATAGGGCAGTTAGTAAAATTGAAATAGAAGCGGAGGGGGAGGGATAGAGAATGGTTTTGGAGTTTGGAAAGTTTCTTAATAAATAAATGAAATTTTAGGAAATTGCAAGCAAATTATTTTCCTTAAAATAATAACGAAAACAACAAAAATTAAAGAACAGAAAAACTTAGTTATACCAAAAATTTCGAAAGGATATGGTTATATACATAGTGTTAAAATCACGTATAGTAGATTGCGTTAATGTTTCACCTGATGAGTTGTAAAAAAGAAAAACAGAAACAAAATAAAAATCGTAATAATAATAATAATAAATAAAAAAAAAAAGTTTATTCAACTGTTTTAGGTGTATAACCTGTTATATGTATATGTATACTATATATATCATAATTATATATATATTAATTGAGTAGTATCAAGAATTAGTATATATAAAGTTTTATGAAATTGTTTATATACCGGGTGTGGCTCTTAAAAAAAAATTTTTTCGCATTTTAAATGATTTTTTTAAAATCAATATTTTTTTAAGGGATATTTAAAAATTTTTTATTTTATTTAACTTTTAAATTCGATTGGAATCGGAACTGGGATTTTGATTGGGATGTATTGAAAATATAGATGATACATCCATATTCGCTTAAACCCAGAAAAAAAAATTATCGTGTAACGTCTAGCTGAATATGTATTTCTGTTAGACACTAAAGTGATCGAACATTTTATTATATTGGTAGTACTGGTCATTTTTTACTGTCAAAAATGATTATTGGTATATAAATAAAATATATACATTATAAAATGTTTGGAATTAGTTTAATTAAAGTTTTTTTTTATCAAAAAGCATAACACAACTTTGTACTTTTCCAGATTTGCAGGATATAAAAAATGTCTATCACGCGCTATGGAAAGTCGAACAGAAATTACCCACGCGATTGGTTTGGCTTTTACTCTCGCGCCAATTCAAAACTACCGTGTATGTCTAATAGAATACAAAACTATCGCTTCAGCGCTATTTTCATACAGATGATAATTTTAGTTTTTAAATTTTTTTTGTTTGGAATTTGTTTTTGGAATAACGACAATAGATGTAGTACTTTAGTGACTTATAATGTTACACGCAATATTAAACTATAAGGCCTGCGTACCACTGGAAGACGAATACATTTGAAATCACTCCGATTTAATTTCAATTTAACTTCAGTTTAGTGTCTCCAAAATTCAATCGAAAATTATTTTGATTAGAATTGATGGATTAAATGAAAATGAAACAAATTTCAGAGTGCCTCTGAATTTTAGTTTCATCAGTTTTGAATCGAACTAAATTCATAATTTTATGACGATTTTATAAATTTAAATTATATTAAAGTACAAAAAAAAAAGAATATAAAAAAAAGATATTTTATTTTTATTAAAATTTTATTTTTAATTTTTATTTTATAAAATTTTCTACTAATAAAATAAAAATAAAATAAAACTAATTAAATTCTGCTCATTATAAAGTTTTTTACGCTTATTTAAAAAACAAAAATGCAAAAAATGTACATATATATATGTATAAATTACATCTATAGCTTTGCCAATCAGTTTAGGTAATTGTCAAATTATGCTTAGTTCACTGATTCAGAACATTTTGTTCCGAACAATTTTATTAAAAGAGAATTCTTATGATTGCGATTCATTGCTTCAGAACATTGTGTTCCCACCAAAAACAAATTTAAACAGCAGACATTAACATTTGAATTTGATTTGAATTAATTTTAAAATTTTTGTTTATTTCAATCTCAATATATCAAATTATTGTTATTCAAATAAATAAAATTATTAAATAATAAATAAAATAATATTTTTAATATAAAATAATTGTTAATATATAAAATAAATACAAAATTGTGTAGAAGTGTTATAAATATTGGTTTTTCAATATTTTTATGGTTTTTTTTTTTTTTTGTTTATGCTTTGTAAATTGTAATGTGAGAAATATCAAAAAATTAAAAATGACAGCAAAAAAAAATTGTTGCGAACACAACACTGTTAAAGTTAAATCAACTTTCGTTCCGGAGAGAAAAAAATGTTCCGAACATTTTTGAAAATTGAGAGAATTCAAATTTTCATACAAAAAATTTGCGCGCGCATGGGTTCGGAACATACGTTCTGAATCAGTGAATCAGGCATCTAATGAACAGAGATAGATAGTTAGTTGCTTATTTTTAATTCAAATGTTTAATTTAATCCAAAAAATGTTGATGCTGACACTTTTGACAACACTATTTTTGACACTTGTTTAATGGGTAATAAAAAATAGACATTTTTTATTTAGTAGAAAAATGTTAAATTCAAAAAATTGTAAAATAAAATTGAAGTCGATCGAATTTCAAAGACATTATTTTGAATTTTGATATTTTCCAATTTCACCTTATATATAGAGTTCCAGAGACGAGCCAGTGTATCTTTCTAAATTCTAACATGCTTATGACGGAAATTTATTCAAATGGAATAGCTCTTATTCAGTTCACTTAAAAAATGCTTTTAAATTTATCAAAAGATCAGTGATAACATTCCACTTGGACTCCTTTTTTGTTAAGTTTATGCCAAACCTAACAATATAAATCTTTATACCTATTTGGTATAGTTTAAAAGTATATGGAAGGAAAATTTCTACGGACATTAGAGACTAAAGAGATATTGCGAGATAATTTGTTAACATTTTTCTTGAATCTTTAGAGACTATATGCTGGTACATTGTTAGATTGATGATTGAATTTGATTTGATTTGTTGATGTAGATTTGTTAGAAATATAATTCCACTTTCTTATCACACACATTTCTACGGTTTAAATCGGTTGCCAAATATGCAGTATGGGCCAATAATGATCCCCTTCAACAAATCACAATACGAACTGGACTTTGTTTTTTATTTTATAAACAGCCAATCGTTAGGATGTACTTACTGATAGGAATTTACAATTCTGCAAATTACATATACACTATAGTGTTATTTGAATGTGGCAACACACTATAAGGGATATAATTCCACATTCGTGAAATCCATGTGAATTTTCTATTTAAAGGAACATTTGCGATATCTGTCACGACTGCCAAAAATATGCTTTCTCAAGCACCTAAGCCTAGTTTTAAATAAATGCTTGATTTCTTCCTAAGTATCAAATACCTCGCAAATATGACAGTTATCACCCATGTAACATTTTATTGTTATAAAAGCAAAGTTAGTGCTACAAGACTTCTATATGACTCCCGATAAGCACTAAAGGTGTTATAATGATGTTTTTATGGGAATAATGTGATTAATATTGCTATAAGAATGTTCTTATAGCAAATTGCGGGAGTTGTTATAATGGGATTTTCCGCAAGTGATACAGCAATGTTTTTATAAATCTAAAAGTGCGTAATCCTATACTAAGAGTTAAAGTGTTGTTATAAGAATAGAATTGCTGGAATAGCATTAGTGGTGTTATTATTTTACTGTATTCCTATAATGTTACTAATAAACTTACTGCAGCTTTTAGATAAATATTTTGCGACGGTCATTATTTTCTACAAACGAGGTAAATTTTTTTTAAATAAATAAAAACTGAAAAGTTTTATTTTACATTCTTTTCGCAAAAATATCATTTTCACTTAAAAGAATAATTAATTAAATATCAAATTTGATGTTATGCATTAATAAACAATTATTATTAAATATTTTAAAGATGCTATATAACAATATATTTTCTTTTATTTATTTAAAAATTGGTTATTTTTAGAGAGCATTGTATTTTTTCGAATTATTTTTATAATAAATATCAATGAAATTTCATTTCCAGCCAAATTTTGTCTTTTGGTCACAATAATTATAAATATTAATACAATTATTCTTAACCGCAAAATATTATTTATTAGTAAGACATTTTTATATTGTTAATCATTTACACACAAATATAAAAATATGTAATTAATAACTATCTCCCTTTCTCAGGAAATAAATATAAACTCCATAAAATTATTATTTGAAAATAAAAAATAATACCTTTCTCACTCTAGCATAACATAAATTATTTCAAATGAATATCATTTCAAAATAAAAACATATACATTAACACATGTATACTAATCCTATAACAATATTACAGCACTTGCTTCGGTGCGTTATAGGATTCTCCATTTTAGTGCTATTACGTATTTATAACCTTTCGCAGCAATTTTGGAGCTTTCAAATTAACACTAATACTGCTATAAGAGTGTTTATAATGGTGTTATGAGAATGCTCAAGAGTCTTATAGCAATAAAATTGTAACGTGGGCATTAATGGCAAGCCATATAGTCATATTTCGGACTTCTTTCGGAAGTTTTCTTGTTAATACATATACAAATTATGGAGTGCAATACCGGAGCAAAAAATTAATACCGGTATTTCGGTATTGAAAAATTGAATATCCGGAATCCCGGTATTCAATACCGGTACAACTACATAAGAAAAAAATCAATATTAAGAAAAACCCCATTTGGTTTATTTTAAGCCAAAACATTAATAAAAACAATTCATTCTTTAACATATAAAATAAAATAAAAATATAAGATATGAGTAGAAAAAGTTAATAAAATTACATTATTAAGTAGAAAAATTTAATTATTGTTTTAATGATTGGAAGTATGGTCTTAAAAGCACAACGTATCAAGGCTTTCGTCTTTTAAGTTGGAGCGAATTTACATGCGCAGAAAATGTTGGCTCCGATTCTGCGCTTGTTGGACGTATTGTAAGATGGAGATCATAAATTATCTGGATATATATTCCCCTTAGTCCCCCCCCCCCCGTATTCAAATAGTATAATTTTTTTTTTATAAGTTTGACATTATCTTGAATCGTATCCGTTTTTTTCCAGCTATAATATTATAATTTACTTGTTTTGAAATAGCTTCGTCTAACTTTTGCTTCATTGTCGTGGTGTTGATTCCGCATTCATTCCGTGAATTGTCATCTGAGCTGCTGTATATTTTTTGCAGTATATGTATATTTTTGTTTATTGCTATGCCTATTAGAGATTTTATAATAGTGGTATTTGTGGGCTTTGGGAAGTTGAATTGTACATTTGAGTAGGCAGTAGAAACTTTTTCTTTATCGAATGAATTATGCAAATAATGTGTAAGTGTAGCTCCAGATAGTTCTGACATAAATTCATTTCTTTAAAGTAATTAAAAGTTAATTGCTTAATGTTGAATTTATTTTCTTCAGCTCTTCAAATAAGAACTTAAAAGTCGTGTCCGCTGAAATTAAATTGGAATCTTTTCGACACAAAATTTCGATTTCGACACAAAGCTTCGATTAGTGACCGACTGGCCGATGTTTATTAACCCGTTCAGTTAAAATAAACGATCCGTTTAGAACGAATCCCTGAAACGAACGACATTTCCCATCACTGCTTTGAAAGCGGAATGAATAAGAAATTGAGTAGCTATATCGTTAATCGTTATTATCCAATCGCAAAACCTACTAGGATTATTATTTTGAATGTTTGTTAGTTATTTTAAATTTTTGCCTGAGTTACGTAAAACTACTCGATTTTAGAAACTGGATACTTGGGTTATTTGAAAATTACTGAATTTACAAAGCCTACTATTTTAAATTAAAATATTTTTTTTTTTGTTCTGACAACTAAAAATTAATACCAAAATATCGCGGTAGTAATGCATTAATACTGGTATCGAATACCGAAAAATACCTAGATCCCGGGTATTCTAGGTATTGCACTCCCTAATACAAATATAAGTTATATTCTAAAAATAGTACGAAAATAGAAAATAATATGCCTTGCCTTATAAAGTCATAACATTTGGTAGAATTTTCGACAATGCCATCATGTACGCCGAGAATAATAAACTATCCCATTTATTGAGCACATACTATACAGTCCTCTGACCATCAAAATAAAGTTAAAATTTAAAAGTGTGTTTTGGGATGAGAATCTGTATAGTTTGGTTTAATCATTGATTATAGGGCTGTCTGTAGTAATAAGATCATGAGCTTTCAAAATTTAAATTGTAACTGATATCATCTGATACAATGACAGTTCTTAATTCATAATGGCTATTATTAGAATTATGTTATAATGTTTATAACTTTGATACCAAATAAAATAAAAGTTAATTTCGAATGTCAAAACACCCTCTATTTTAATAATTAAAATGTAGTTGGGAAGCTATAATAAGGTATTTCATTTTTATTCGCATATTAATTAAAAACAATTTTTTGTTTTTTTTTTTCTTGTTTTTTTTTCGTTCTTTTAAATAATATTAAAGAAACCAGAAAAATTAACAAAGCAAGATGGAATGAAATAAAGACCAGTTGAAATTAAATGTTAATCACATTTTTTTTTGTATTTCTTTTTTTTTTTTTTTGTGATTCAATCTTTGGAAGTAACATAGAGAAGGTTATTTCTTCCTCCCCTCCCACCAATTAACAATTATGACTTGCTAATTCCAAAAAAATAGTTCTAAAAATATTTTAATATTATAATTTGTATATGAAATTACCACCCTTGGTTAAAGGAATTTGAAAAAAAAAAAAAAAAAAAATTAAAATGGGTTATACGAAAATATTTTTGTAAATAGGCTGAAAAGCTAAAAGAAAAAAAAATTGTGTTTGCAGTTCCTTTAATTAGGGAGATTATAACAAAGGGAGTCCATTGTATTTTGTATATATATATATATATATATATAGCTCTAGAAGTATATGTATAATTTGATAAACATTATTTAAATTACGATTTTTAGTTGGTTACTGAATAAAATATAGGAAATAATTTTAGAAATTTGTTGAACGTTACTCTGTTATAAGAGTTCAATAATTTGAATAAAAATTTAAACAGGCTAATTTAAAGAAAATTGGTGCGGTTGAATTACTTTTTGAAGTTTTATATATATAAAAAGATCCATTCTTATTATCAAGGAAGAAAAAATATTGTTGGTTTGATTACTATACTAATTTTTTTAAAAATTTATTCTAATATAGTTGAAGACTTTCTATGTTGCCAATTTACTACTGCATGTTTGTAGATATAGGCAGAAGGACGCAGAAGTTTATTATCTCTCCGGTGCCGATCCACTACCCGATGTAACGATTATACGCTTTGGACGTAGAAGTTTATTATCTCTCCGACGCGGATCTACTACCGAATGTTAGCGTTTATAAACCTTGGACGTAGAAGCTCATTATCTCTCCGATACTGACCCCACAACCAGATATTAGGGGTCATAAGATCTTGAAAGTCGTAAAGCTATAATACAGATATTTTGTCATTTACTGATAAAATTTCATTGATAGGCAATCATCGATATTTGATGAACCTGTTCAGTTTCTGAATGTTGCAAAACTACAGTATTATTTGTTTTCTACCGAATCTGGTTCTAGCTTTAATTTTTTTTATATATATTTCAAAAAATTTGGAATCGAAATATATATTCCTGAAGGTATGAATTTAAAGAAGGTAAAGCCTTCCTCCCATATACATTTTTTAAATGATTCCAAAAAAATCAAATTCGAGAATTTTTCTTAGTTGAAATATGCTCCATATTATTCGATTTACATCGCAAAAGACAGTGAATATGTTTAAGTTAGATTTTTACATAATTGTACATTCTACAATTGGTGTAGTTTAATGTGATATCGTTTCTAACCGAACATCTTTGTTAGACACAAATTGTAAATTTACAAAGGAAAAATATTATGATTCAGAATAATACACAAACTGTGTGTCATGTCAAACTGTGTGTCGTGTAGAAGCACTGAATACATTTTTTTTTTTTTTGAATTGAAAGCGTACATATCGACACCATTTTACGATTTGTTCTTGATGGATAACATATTATGAATAAATACGTATCTTAATGGCGCCCAGTGGAAAGTAAACATCTATGCAGATGGATGGTGAATTAAAATATACCAGTATATATTATTTCCCGAGTTAAATTATTAACCGATATTAAATCCAGAGTTTAGTAAACAAGCCAGTTATATTTTTAAATCCCCTTCAACACTACTCTCTTGGCCAGTTCATCGATGCCACATTTTCTCTGCTAACAAGGAACACATAAGAGAAAAGTATGTAAAGTATTTTTAATTCAATTTAACACTGATCCACCAGCTGGATATTTATGGATAAATAATCTATTGACAAGGAATACTGAATTTAGTAAACATAAACAAGCCAGTTATATTTACAAATTTTCTTGAACACTACTCTCTTGAACCATTCATCGATGCTACATTCTACCTACTGATGGTAGGAAGCACATTAGAGAAAAGTATATAATTGTGTTAACTGACAAAATATCTTTTTGAATTCAATTTAATCACTGGTTCACCATCTCAGAACCGATAATGAATAATTATACTATAGGGTTTTGATAAAATGACCAAATTATCTATAAAAAAAAAATGGTAATTTTTGGTTGTCTGAATATACGATTAAGATCTTTATGTACATATTTATTGAGTTGAGAGTTATATTCAGAATGTATATTATATGATTTTATGTTTTATTATAGTACATAATATACTACTGGTTTAGATATCAATGTATGTTATATACTACTGGTGTAGATACCAATATGTGTTGCATACTTATGGCAGCACCATTGTGATGACACTTCACTTCCGCAAAATCTACTTTATATTTTTATTGGTTATAGATTATCCAATAACAAAATATACATATATGTATGCTTCTATGAATATTTTACATCACAATAATTTGGCTGTAAAAAAATTAAGTCTCATACATTGATGGTGACGATTATACAGTGAAGATACATATCTAAAGTTGAAATTAGAATTTTATTATGAGTAAAAAACTTGACAAAATCAAAGATAAAGAGAGAAAGAAAGAAAGTTAATATTAATTCAATAAATTTATAATTTTTAGATCCATATCAAAAATAATAATGTCTTCAAATGACTAAACAGTTTTCCCATTTTTATTTAGTTTAAACTCAACATTTTACCGGTTTTTTCACCTGAATATTTAAAAAATAATAAACATCTAATTAATTTAATATGCATAAAAACAAAAAAAAACAAAAAAAAAAAAAAAAATCTAAAATGTTAAAAATATATTGAATAACCGCTCAATTTTTTAAAAGGTGTTTTTATGAATATTAATATAAAAATTATAATTAAAACAAAAAAAAAAAACATGAACAGAGATTTAAAAATTTCTTTTCTAAATCTACCCAAAAAAGATTATACACGAGTATATATATACATATACAAATACAAGATTCTGTTTTTCATTTTTTTATTTTTGTTTACAGATTAACCTATTTTTTACATTTTATACAAATTTCAAAAAAACATGGAAAATGTCCAAGAAAAAATAAATAAAATAAAATTTAACACTAAAATTGGATTTTCTCTAATATCAAAATGTAGAACAATGCATTTCAGAATATAATTTAATGCATATGCATATAAAAATGTTTAATGTTTATATAGGTATTATATATTCGATATGTATATGATTATATAAGTTCCAAAAAAAAAGATGCAAGCATATTAAATTATGTATATATAAGTACATATATATCTATATGTATATGTAAGTTAACTGAAGTGAATTAAGCTCCAGAAAATAAAATTTATGGTTTAATATTTTAAAGTTAAAAAAAAAAGTGATTGATTTCAACTATAAGATATTGAGATGAGATTTTGAATTCATGTCATTATCTTATCTTAATCTCATTTTACCGTTCAGTTTAATTCATTTTGAACTCGGTTTACCTTATGTTTTACAAAAGTATTAAAGTTTATATACTTTAATTTCGATTAAAAGGAGATGGTAGCCTAGCCACATCAATCCATCGCTGTCATGACAGTAGGTTTCGTGCGTGCTGGCACGTGCATATCCAACGTAAGTTGATATACAACGTAGCTTCGTTTGACATTTTGAACGTAGACACAAAACTTTGACATTTTTTTTGGATAATCGGGCATCCCCTTTGAGGATAATCGGCCATTTTTTACGATTAAATGAAATTACAGTAAAATTAAATGAAAATAGATGAGAAATAGAGTATCACAGTAAAATATTCAATGTGATGTGATACTCTATAATACAAATGGCTAAGGAAAAAATAAAAAATCCAGATTACCCTGATAATGTCGAAAAGTATGACGCAATACTGGGAATAAGAAATTGCTAATAAAATCGGATCAAGATCAGCTAAGCAACACTAAATATAAATATGAAATAAAAAAAGGTAAACTTCACACTGAACTGTACTTTCATCACAAGAAATAAGTATAATAAAGCTATAACAAGTGTACACGAATAATGAGTGTCGATCTCGGTATTAGACTGACAATGTATTACAGTTTATAAGTAGTAAATTTTGTAACTCTACTTGAACTCATCACTAGGTATTTGTAGTGTTAGACTACCTATATACATCTCCTGACTTTTGCTTTGGTTGATTTTATAATTTATTTAAAGATGTTATTAATACATCAGTTCAGGCCGGTGTTAAAATAGCAATTCTAAGCTAAATTGAAATTTGTGACAACGGCATGAACACGACATTTTTTAGCACTGCTAACTAAAATAGCAACACAAATTTAACTCAGTTACGTAGCTGGTTGGGCTAATATAGCACGGTATAAACGTCAAAATTGCTACAAATATCAAAATAAACGTCGAAGTAAAAATAATTACAAACAAAATTTATAAAAGAAAGTAAGTATATTTTTATAAATTTGTATACTATTTTATTATTTAATTTATATAAAATTTAATAGAATGGAAATGGAGAAAAGAATAAAATCAAAAAAATTTGGCAGATGGGGAAATAATTACATTACTTCAGATAATGCTTAATAGGAAAGTGATGCAATTATTCGACGATAAGAAAATTAGATACCAAGACATTTACAGGATGATTAGTTTCGATATGAAAAGTATGATTCGGGACGTATTAAATACAAATTTGCAAAGTTGAAGACCAAATATATATGCAAAATAACAGCAATAATAAAAAAAAAGTGGCCCCAAAAGAAAGGTCGACAAGTTTTTTAATTTAAGTTTTTTAAATGTCTGAATTTATTGACTTCAGCATCGACAAGCTACAGCATTTCAGAACATTGGATTCGATTCTCGTTGTAAGTATTTATTTTTCTTTACATGACAAATTGTAAATATTTTTTTAACAACAAATAAAAACACTTTCGTTTTGACATTTATATGCATTAAATAATTTAATTGTTGTCAGGTTTCCGTTCACTAATAATTTTTAATATTTGATTGCAAATATCGATATTTCGGAAGCAACATACTTCCATCATCACTGCTTGTGACTGTTGTGACTGACTGTTGTGACTGATGTTGCTTCCGAAATATCGACATTTGCAATCAAATATTAAAAATTATTAGTGAACGGAAACCTGACAACAATTAAATTATTTAATTTAAATTATCACTAAAAATAATAATAAAAATCCGATTAAAAAATATAAAAAGTAAAATTTATATGCATGTTTATACGGGTAGAAAAATGGTAGAAATCTATCAAAATTTGTTGGAGACGTGTGATTTCGGTAAGGGGTAAGCTAATCTAGCAAAATTTAAAATTTCTGGTAGATTTTTGACGTTTGAATTTTTTTCTGAGAATATATGTCAGTGTCAAAATATTTTTATTATTTTTTGTACACAAAATGAAAGGACAACTTAATTTTCGGATATAGATCAAATAAATAATAAAATAAAAAAAATATAAATTATCCAAATAATATGGTATCGGATTGACATTAAAATAATAATAAAAATTTATTTATTTATTTCTTTGTCAATAATTTTATTTTCGGCCATCTTGATATTTCAATAATCTGACAGCAACCATGACAGAAATGTACCAGTTTTTTTCTATGTATGAACATGAAAGGTAGATTTCTGCCTCGTATAAACAATGGGGTATAGCAATGAACATACCGTTTTTTTTTTACATTTATAGCATTGCTAATTTAGCACCAACGCAGCTAGTGAGTTATAAAAATTGACCAAAATTTTAACGTAAAAACTATTACTGTAAAATGTACAATGTTCAAAATTTATAATAATTATTATATATGAATGATGATTAATATGTTTTTTAATACACACCTGCATAAAAGAGGGTCCGTTATAAAACATCGAAAAGCGAAAAAAAATTGATTTTACATTTGATTCAAATTTTTTTAAAGAAAATCATAAATTACTTACACCATTATCAATCAAGAAAATTAATTTCTCATTAACAGAATATTTAAGAAATATGTATAGTAAACGAAATTCGAATAATACCTATACTTCTCACTAAAAAAAAACAAAAAAATTGAAAATCAAACTATTATTGTACACTCACCGCATCTTGAACAACTGCACTACAATATATAGGAAATAAACAAATTTTCAACTTTTTTTGTTTTATTCGAATATCACCATAAAAGAGAATTAATCTAATTTTGGGACAAAAAACAAACATAAAAAAATAAATTCAATACCTTTGAAGAAGATTCATTCTACAATAAAAAAAAACAAACTAAAACAACGAATTGTTGGAAGCAAGGTAATTATTGAAAAACTAAAAAAAAAACAATAAATAAATAAATAAAATATTTTAAAAAAAAAAAGTGAAAATCACTAAAAACGAAATAGAGAAGAACAGAAAATAAAAGAAGATAAAATTATTTCAAAAATTTTTTTTTAAAAAATTTACAACAAAAATTAATGAAATGATTGAAATTATTCTTCAAAAAAAAAAAAAAAAACGAAAACATCAGTCTCAAGGAAATCATACTGTAAAAATTCAATACGAAATAATTTTTTTTTTTTGCAAAAAAAATACTTAAAATAAATTAAAAAGTGAAATTTCAATTAAAAAAACAAAAATGAAAGCAATACAATTTAAAATTTTCAGTTGTTTTGAAATAATTTTCTAGTATGAAATAATTATGTGGGCGTGAAATAAAAGAGACAACTATATAAATATAAAAAAGAAAAAAAAAAAAAAAATAACAAACGAAATTTTTTTTAAAAAAATTATTGAAGAGGAAAAATTAGCAAAATAAAAAAAACAAACAAAAAACAATTTCAAGCATGAGACGACATTTGGCAATATTTTTTTTTACTTAAATATTTGATGAGATTTTTGCTATCTCTGTACTCATAACGTATTCATAGTTCTTTCAACATAATTATATTTCTTTCTCTTTTTTTTCTGTAAGTGAGAACACCGTAAAATATTGTTTGTAATGTAAAAGAAACTCATTAAAAAAATGACATCTCGATGCAAGGTATTTTGTATTGTATGGCAGATGTCAGGCTATTAATATTAATATATATATGTAGTTCAACCAAGTTCTCCTATCAACCTCTGCTATATTTCGAACTTTATTAAACTCTTTTTCTGCCACGCCATATATTAAACATTTTTTTTCAATGTCCATGTCACTTTTAACATCTTATAAAACAATATTTAAAAATTTTACTGTCAAACAAAATGACCTGACAAAATGACAGAGTACACAATATACGAGTGAGTATAATAAAATATTTGTTATTTTGAAAATGAGCCCTTACTACACCACTAAATTTTATTAAAAATAGTTTATCTTATCATCTGATGATGGTGTAATAACCAATATCGATCAAAATATTAAATAAAATTAGTGAAATTTAAGTACCTACAGAGTTTTTAATCTTTATTTTTATCAAGATAATTAAATTGTATTGGAAAATTTGGCAGTATCACCATTCTTCTTCAAATGTTAATTTGTGATTGAATAATTTTAAAGACACCTAATTATTTTATTCAATCATATCGGACAACAATTTTAATTCGTATCGATAGCCAAAGACATGTTTATTCGTATACTTTGTAATGTACAGCAAGAATGAATGTCAATCCAAAACGATCTTTTTTACTTATCTTCTCTAGTAACAAACAGTTATGATTTATTTCATAAGAGCTAATAAAGAAAGTTTATTTATGCGTAAATATCTTGAAACCTGTTCGAAATTGAATCTATGTGTTACATAAAAATTTAACCTGCGTATATAGATATCAGTTTCTGTCCTTATCATTACGTAAACGTAGCAAGCTAAGATTGTTTTTAACCAATGTAAAATAAATTTTTAATATACGCCTGAGAAACTTGAAAGATCACTGCAAATATCATCGGCGTATGTTAATTTACGCTTAGTCTTCGTGGCAATTGTACCACAACGAATAATTCCAAATTTATTAGAAAACAGAATTTGAAAATGAAAATGATGATGGAGCTGGCTTTGTAATATTTTCACAATAGGTTGATTAGGTGTATTAGTGCACTAGGGTAATTATAAATCGATGAAGTATATTTTAAAAATATCAGGAACAGTTTCTTTACACCGGCAACACTTTTTTAACATTTTTTTGAGTAAATCAATATGAAAATAATATGATTTTTTTCAACAGATAATTGAGACCAGACAGAGAACAATGTTTTTTCAGTATAAAGTAAATTTTCCAAATAGAAATTTAGGAAATTCTTTGAAGCCGTCTATTTTGTTCTTATGTAAAAATAAGCTCTTTACCATCTTTGTAGCCAACAAAATATTATCTCACTTAAAATGTTTAGTATAGCTAAAACCCACCTTTAAACATTTTCTTTCAAAACTTTCAAAATCATGTATTAAAGACGAATTTGTATGCCAATTAATTTATCTTTCAGAATATCTATAGATAAATTTATATTGAGCATCGTTCGAAAGAAACTGTCAAAGATAAAAGATGAATAAAATCAAGATCAAGCAATGTCTGTAGTATTTCCTGTATTTAACAAAAGAAGAAAAAATCAAATAATTTAAAAATTATTCAAAATAAAATGATTATTAATCCGAAAATCGACCCCTTTTTTCAGTGTGAGTTTTTCAGTTCATTGAATATAGGATACGATACAGTAAAATCGAAAATTCATTAAAAGAAATTAATAATAATAATTATCCATAATTATAATTTTATTAAGTATCTCTACTTAGCAAAATTAAATAACCGAAAAAATGAACATTAAATAAATTTTAGAGATACGAAAAAAAAATATATATAATAATAAAAAAATTACATAGTATCTAACTGAAATGGTAAAAAATTCTTTAAAGCAGTGATCTGCAACAGTATTTTTAGGATGGGTCATCAATGTACGGCACTTTTAACAAACTATAAAGGCAACATTTTTCATCAATCAATTTTTGAAATGTCAATTTAACATTTCAGATGTCAAATTAATATTTCAAATGTCAAATAAATATTTGCAGTGTCAAAATTAATCTTTGGAATGTTTAAAGTCGGAAATACATACAGAATTCTCATGCATCGCTGCATGCATAACTGCGTACCAGACACATGTGCATATTTTATTTGTCAAAAATTGTTTTGTTTTGAAATAATGTACATAGATAATTGCCGCCAATTAGATATACACATAAAATTTGTTTATAGTAATAAAATACAAAATAAAATAATTTTTGAAACATTTTAAAATTAAAAGTTATTAAAAGTGTTTAATAAAAGTTTTAATTTTATAATTTTTGAAAAAATTTTAATCACATATATTGTTATCTGTCACTATCATGATTGTAACAAAATATAATTATATGAATAAATTAATGCTAGTTTGTTGTGTACATATATTTTGTCATATCTAAATATTTTAAAAATTTATGATGAATATTGCAACAAAAAAGAAAGAAAATCTAGAATATGGAAAATTTCTAGAGAAATAGGACTAGGAAAATTTTCATTCATTTCAAATTAATTAGTTTTGCTTCCATTAACTAATTTAAAATAAATTTTTACAAAATTGGTTATTACCTATTTACCACAAAAAACAATAATAAATATGTAAATATTAAATAACTTTTATGACGTTTGTCATTATTTTTTTTATTAGTATGAGTAAAATGACAATTTTTACAATCTTTCGTGTTGGTAGCTCTGCCGTGGCGCAACAAAAATTAGAAATAGAGATATCTTGCATCAAAACGCACTGCGTGCAGAATTACATGTAATTGGTGATCCATATGGACATGTAAAAAGTGTCCATATAAAACAATACATTCTAATTTATTTTTGTTGCGATGCATGCATAGTTCTGCACATGTATTTCAGGCATAAACCAATATTTTAAAAGTCAAAATTAATATCCTAAATGCCAAATCAATATTTGAGAAGTATAATTAAAACAACAATTATGTTAAAAAATAATAATGAATTAAACTTAAGACAATTACATATGTAAAAAACTTTAAAGAATGAGGGCTTGACAAAACCCACGTGGTTGATAAGCCCATAATAAAGATCTTATAAATAAATAAATAAATAATAATTAAAAATTCAAACGTCAAATTAATATTTGAAAAGTACAAATAAATATTTCAAATATCAAATCAATTTGAGAAATATTAAATTTTTGTTAGAAATGTCAAATTGATATTTTGTATGTCAAGAAATGTCAAATCAATATTTCAAATGTTCAAATCAAACTGTCAATGCCAATATTTGAAATAATTAAATTCAATTAAAAAATAAAATCAATATTTGAAATGTCAAATCAATATCTAAAATGTCAAGTTATTATTTCATATTATGTCATAGTACCTATAGAAATTTTGAGACAATGTTATGCATCTAATGTTAATGTTCCCTGAAGCCGCCTCTTTCGATCATTTACTGTTCTAAAAAACAGAAAAAAAAATAATGGTACAGGATTCTACATCCATGCCAAAATAGTAGATCGTAACAGAAGCTAATTCTCAAATGAGTGTATTCCAAATTAATATCTATCAGGTATATATAAAACCATTAGAAAACCAAAATAAGAAATATGGACCTTAACAATTATAGCGGATGAAAATAGCTTAGGTATCTTCGAAAAATATTTATATTTTATATATATATCATCATCCATTGAATAATACAATAGAAAATATAATAGAGGAGAACTTGAGAGCAGAACAAGCCGTATTCAGAATACCACAACGACGTAAGGATATACTGACCAATCTAATACATTAAGAATTATTATAGAGCAATCTATTGAATGGAGCTTACCCTTATATATCACATTTGTTGATTCCATAAGAGAATTCAAATTCACACAATTAATCAAAATGACAGTTTATAGTGTGCCAGCGAATATCGCACAAGATAATTAGTATAATAAAGGTCATATACAAAGAAGCAGAAACAACAATATGATATCAAAAATCATACCAACAAAACAAAATGCCTAAAAATTAACGCAAGAAATATGTACAATGTACCTCCGTAAGTATAGAATCAACAACGAAGTCATATAGAAGATTTCACCAATTTCAGCTACCTTGATTACTACAAGTAGAGAGGTATTAAGACATACATGGAAAATCGATTCAAATTACCCAAAATGACTTTCTGGAAGACTTTGGGCTGTGTAGAGACAGACAACTTCACAAATTTGCATTGCATTAAACTTAAAATATACGATGGTTGAATGAAATCAACACTATTGTATGACAACAACGAAAATGGCTGATAAACAAGAATTATACATATAAGAAAAATTCAGATCTTCGTTAACAAATGATTGCGAATAACAATGCAAAATATTCTGGCTCAGAATGATTACAAAACAATGAACTCTGTTTTTATAAAAACTTGTTTTCCAGCGTTAGAGTAAAATTTTGGTATATCCCGAATACCTCCAACCTCCTCATACCTCCTATCAACATAAGATGGCATCGTTCAACTAGATAATGAACTCTGATTTCCCAGACAAGACGGATAAAAACTAATAGGCACTGAAATAAAGAAGAAAAAATGGACGTAGATAGACTACAACTAAAACCGCAATACAAGCATATTAGATTAGAATCCGTAGGACAAAAGATGCGGGAAACATGGCCCAGATCAATCCATAAAGAAATAGAAAATAACAACACAACATAGAGTGAAATCTAGACTAACGCGGAGTCAGATGGAAGAGCTTTGTGGAAGCGCTATGCTCCCAAAGGGAATGAAACCGAAACAAAACAAGACTTTATTTTTAACCAAGTGTTCTTGTAATTGCGTGTCTCTTTAGACAATATCCTGTACATACACATTTAAAAATCTGATAAATTTATATCAGTTATACTGCGCTGTATTTCAGGGTTATAAAACGAACAAAATAAATCGATACACTTAATAAATTTTCAATAAAATCATGTAATTCGTAAATTCAGTTATCTTTTAAAACTAACACGACCATAATAGTTTTAAGAAGTAAAATTTTTTTTATATTCTTTGACCAGTAAAGTACGTACACAAAAAATAAACAAAAAACAAAAAAAAAAATAAATTAAGGTAAGAAAATAATATTTAAAAACATATTCTAGGTAACAAAAAAAAATTCAGGTCTCATAATATAAGACTACTACACAATATTCTTTCGTTCATTGAAACGAAGAAGGGAATTAAATTTAGAAGAGTTCTCACACACAACACAACATAAACAAAAATGAGTGTATTCGGGGTACTGGTTTGGTTGTTCGTTGTTATATTTTTAAAAGTCGTTACCCTCATAATGAAACCTTATAATATTTCGAAACTTTAAATTATTTTTTACATCTACAATAATAATTCTTGAAGAGAATACAATGTACATAAGAAGTATATTCATTTTATGTTAAATAAAGGAAATGTGCATTTATATAGAAAGAAAAAAAAAGTACAATAAAATCAGTGGAATTGTAGTCGTAGTAGAATTCAACTGAGGTGAGTATAACAATATATTTTTATTTTTATTTTATTTTTTAAAACAGTCGTGTTAAATTTTTTTATATTTTTTATTTTGTAAAGAACTGCAGGCCCTTTGTTTAATCATTTTAGAAAATATGAAACCTTTTCGATTCATTTTTTTATTTTGTTGTTGTTCTGATGATTGTACCTAAAGTAATTCAAGTAAGTATTAAAATTCTTTAATTTTTTTTTATTATGTGTAAAATTGAAAGGATTTATTTTTAACCCCAATACATGTACATAATGTATATATGCGTACATATAGGAAACAGCATCCATATAAAAAACAAAAACAAAATATGAAACAGTCAAGGGAAGGGGGGAGAAAAAATAAATGCAATTTTTTTTTTAATTTTGCAGCAACAGCTGGTTTTTAATTGCGCAGCAGCTTTTGAAAAATAAAAAAACAACTATGTACTCTCATTAAGGGTAATCAAATAATTTTAATTTGTTATTTATTTAAAAAAAAAGGAAGATGCTAAATATTTGAAATGAATTGTGCAGTGCTGTTCAAAAAGAAGAAGTAAGTTTTATTTTTTTTATTTAATTATACAAAAAAAAAAAACACTATTATTAGGTTAAGTTAGGTGAATTAAATAATTAGGTAAATAAATTGAAATTAATTACAGGGTGAATTAAGAATGCAAAATCGACGAGTATATATGTATGTAGGTCTATTCTCAACTCTTTGACTGAACTCATATAGACTTTTTCATTGTTAAAAAACTGTTAATTTTTCAAAATTTAGTTTATTTTATTGTGTCAGTTTTCATACTGGCAATAAGGACAGTCCGTAAAATTTTCTGTAACGGCATCTTTTGGTCAATATTATAATTTTTTATGATTGCAATTTCAAAGAACAATCTTTTATATGTTGTCTGTCTTAAATCTTTAAATAGATCTGTCAAATAGTGTAGTGTGAAAGTCAGCTAATTTTTGTTATTTTCCGATAATGGCTAAAATTTCAAATTCGTGCTGCAATTCATTATCTATGTTTGAAAGGTTTATCAGCAACCGATATCCAAAATGGTATGGATAGTACTTTAGGTATTTCATTATCATCATATGAAACCATTCGTTTTCGGGTAGCTGAACTTAAACTCGGTCGTACAAGTATAAATTACGAACAAAGAAGTAGGAGACCAAAAACAACTACATCCATTGAAATTATAAGAAAACTACATGATCGTCGTGACAAACGATCGCCGAGTAAAAATTCAAGCGCTTATGACAGACTTTCTATTAGAAATATCAACAGATAGCGTTGAATGCATTTTACATGATGAACTATCAGTAAGATGGGTACCGGCATTTATTAACATTGCCACAAAAATAATTCAGGTTGTGGGGAGCTTTTGACAATATATCAGCGTAATTCAAATTAATTATTACGTCGATTTATAACTGTTCGACGGGACTTGGTTCTATTACATACCAGATACAAAAAAAAATTGTCTAAACAATGAATAGAATCTGGTGGAAGTGTGCAAAATTAAGCAAAAACAGAAAAATCAGTAGGAAAGATTATGGCAATTGTTTTTTTGGGATGCACAAAGTCTCTTGGATCTTGAAAATTAATGAATGCTACATATTATTACGCATTATTGGATCGATTGAATGACGATATCAACAAAAAAAACGATCACATTTAGCAAAATAAAAAGTGTTTTTCCATCAAGACAACTCACCATCACACACACATTAGGCTTGGCAACAGTAAAATTGAATGAATTACGGTATGAAATTGCTCCACATTCGTCATATACAGTCTAGTTTTAGCACCAAGTGATTACTTTTTGTTTCCGAATTAAAAAAAAAATGGCTTGCTGGAAAGAGATTCACATCAAATGAAATGGTTATCGTTGAAACTGAAGCGTATTTCGAAGGTCTTGAAAAATTGTATTTTTCAGACGGAATTAAAATGTTTGTTTAAGTGTATTGAGTTGGAAGGAGACTGTTGAAAAATAAAACTTTTTTTAATATGAATACATGAAGCTTTCAGGACTGCCCTGAATAATTTTTGATTAATAACAGATTTTTTTTATACTTTTTTATACTCAGTTTCTATTAGTTTTCTCTGAAAAACGAGTTGTGATCGTTATTTCTATCGTGTACAAATAAGGTCAACCGCTGACAATATTAATAATTTCTAAATTTGAATTAAGAATGGCTTAAACATTTAGTTAAAAATATCTCTTCCGGTATATCTAAATATACCTAAATATTTTAGTATTAAGTACACAAGAATACTACATTCTGATATAAGTGTATATTGCTCTAATGCGCCAACTATAATGACATTATGGGATATTATTCATATAAGGATAATACATGTAAATGCCCACAATCGACATACATACCTATGCCGAAATTAAGTTGAATCTGAAATTTAACAATTCGTTAAATTTTCGTTAAGCATAGAATTCGTACGTTAAATTTCATCCAAACCGAATTCGACATATGCAATTTATTTTTATTTTTGCTTATCTAAGAAATATTTTCTTATGTTACTATGTCCATATGGGTATATATGTTTTGACAATTAAATATGTCAGCTTCGTTAGGCAATTTGACATTTACATATGTAGTTCTATGTCATTATAGCTAGCAAATAATAACTTTAGAGAAACTAGTTATTCTGAAAAATGGGGATACTTATAAGTTGGTGTTAAGTTGGTGTGTAGCTATTCTAATCCGTTTTACAATAAGTGAAGTGGATCATATTGATGCACCAATCAAATCAGGACATGCTTACTATCTATTGCATAGAATCTTAATGTAAGTACTTATAGTAGCATTTGTATTGGAGTAATTACCAGATCTCTAATAAAATAAAATATAGTGTGAATTGAGTCATTCGTAAAGCCATAATTATTGCAGGCAAAGTGCAAATGTTAAGCGTACTCAATTCATAATTATAAAAAAAAAATACTGTAAATCTAAAATATAAAACCGATTAAATCGAGATAAAAATATGTTATCTGACAAAATATAACATGTAGCATTTTAATTAAATGTAATATTTCTTATTTAAAAATTATAAATTTATTCTAATGAATTCATCAGTAGAATCAAATTTACTGAAGAAATTCATTTAATAAATTTAAGCATTAGTAAAATTGTCATACTGTAAGTTGAAAAAACAAATTTTTTAAAAACCGACAGTTTTACCGGTAGTTTGTCCTTATTGGTTTGCTAATAGTATTACTAAGACTTGAATGGCCCAAAATTCATAAATTTAACTATAATTAAGACTACGAGTAGATAGTTCAAGATTATCATGTGATTATTTGTTGCACCACCCCATATGACAGTTATACTATAATATTGTATATAATATATATATATAATTAACGATTATACATACTTTATATATATACTTTTCGATAGCCATACTTTACGGTATACATACTTTTCAATAGGACTTAGTATGTATGTAATAAGATAAATGTTATAAATTATTTTTATTTCATCTTTTATATACAAACACTCACAACAATTGAACAGAACTGTCAAAACTAATTTTAATATTTTTAAACAAATTTTTTTGTTATTATTATAAAAACATAAATTTTTTAAATAATACATAATTTTTTAAAATTATTTTACACTATAATACCTACACTTTATTTATTTAATTGCGTTCATATAAATTGTACTCATTTTCTTAAGTCATTAATTATTTTACATCCGTCAACAATTTAAATAATTTTCTTGAAAACCCTTTATGTATTTTTTTCTGCAAAAAGAAAATTAAAAAAAATTATTATTATTTTTTTGTTTTTATAAATTTGATGCCAATATAAATATAATTCAAAATTAAAAGAAAAACTATATGTATATTATTTTATATGATTAAAATAAGAAAACAGCCCGAAATGCATTTATGAATCATAAATGATAGGGTGATGTTCCATTTCACAACTTTAAGAAAGCCAAAATTTAACTCTAATTTAAAATCTAGTACGTTTTAAAAGCATTTCCCGACTTATGACAAATCTTAAGTTTTATTTATTGATTTTTTACTCTATCTATCTCTGTCTAATTTAAAGCGTTTGCTTTGCTTAATTTTTCTAATTAAGTTATTTTCTTGTAGGATAGTTTTTGTTTTTTTTATACATAGCCAAAACACTAGGTGGGGACCTTTTATACCGAGCAAGATGAGCTGTGACATTTGAATCATTGATTAGACGAATAATCCATGTTTTAAAACAATACTAGAAATGCCAGCCCATATTATGTGAAAATTGTACTCCATTTTGGGTCGTATGAAGGCTTTATAGATTTTCAAGAGGTCACAGCGGGAGAAGTAAACCTTGCAGCTGCTAAAACATTTATTATATTATTCTAATAATATTTGAAATATTATTAGAAAACCTAAACATTTAGCTGCGCTTTTTGCAACATCAAATATATGCTTTCAAACCGCTGAAGTTTATCTTCCTGAAACAAAAGAGTAGGATCAAAAATTGTTTTTTAAGCCCCAGTTAGCTATTTCGACCAAATCATGACTGAGCGGATTGGCCATGATGTCTCTTTTGGTTGACACAGCGATAGATCTAGCTTCAGATGCTGTCGTCAGCTGTGGATTTGATTAAAAGTGATTTAAAGCAAATCATTTATAAATATAAGAAATAGGGTAGGTGAAAGAACCGATACTTGGGGAACACTAGCGTTTATTTGGAATTGATCGGACTTAAATCCATCAACTAAGACTTGAATCGTATGATTTTTTATTTTATTTATTTAAATTTTATTAGTTTAATATAAACTTTTAGAAAAATATACATTATTTCTTATTTACTACTACTAATAATTAAATTACTTTTATACATATATATCAATTCATTTACTTTATTTCATTTTATTCAAACCTGAACTAATTTTATATATCAATTAATATAATTTTATATTTTAAATAATTTATCTATAAGTTTTCTAAAAATTTTCTTTAACATATTTTACTAACAATTTTTGAAAATTACTTATTCTACTTTCGGCTTTTATTAAAACCCTGCATTTCATTAAAATTTTCTAATCCATTGTACATTATCTGATTTTGGGTCCTTGTGCTTTTTAATACTGGCAATCTAAAATCATTACAGTTCCTTAAGGCATATGGTTGAGTATTACCTATGTACGTAAGATTTCTAGTTAAGTAGTTAGGAACCAACCCATATTTTATTTTAAACACAAAAAATATTGTTTTAAAATATATCCTCTGCTTTACATTAATCCAATTTAATTTATTTAACATATACCTAATCGATGTGTACCTATTACAATATAAGATTATCTTCATTGCTCTATTTTGAAGTATTTGAAGTCTTTCAATCATATTATTATTACACATAAACAAAATGGACGAACAATAATCAAGGAAACTTTCAATTCATTTGATAGAAGAGGACCCAGGCCTATAGTTTGACATTTTACTATTAATGCACTATGCCATATACTTGATCGAAAGCTTTAGTACTTTCCAAGACTAGATTGTCTAGATTTACTACCCCCACTTGTACCCAGGCTTGTTCAAATTTTGTACTATATTTTGCATATATTTCCATCTCTCTATAATATTGCACTGCAGTAAGTCAATACAATTTTTCGGAGGCTAACATTGAATTATGTACCACTGGTACCCCCCATACTATAAGTATGTTATTAAAATAAATAAAAAACAAAATGTGTTTTTTTAGAATGCATGCAATCTGTAATTATTATTTTTCGCCGTCAAAAGAAATGCATTCGTCCATATTGTTTAAGTTAATTGTCCAGATGATGATAGAATGTAAACTTTTAGTTTAGATAGAAAATACGATTTGTTGTGTTTTGTTTAAACGCTTTGTAATTAAGTATGTTAAATTTAAATACTCGAATGTATCTGGTCATAAATTTACGAAAACAACAAAAAATGTGTTTAAAAAAATGTGTTTTTATCTTGAAAATTAGTTGTTTTAAAGTATATTTTGTTTTTGTTTTTTATTTGATAATTTTAGTAAAAATAAAAAAATCAAACAAAAAAAAAAAAACTCTTTTCAAATTAAAATGAGAACATCGCATTTAAATCTATTTTGAAAAGAAAACTGATTACTTTAAAAAATGAACTTAAATTAAAAATTAAAAAAAAAAAACTAAAAATATAGTTCATTTCTACAATATACAATGGACTTCTCGAAGTTCTGAAATAAGAGTTATTTGGTTTTTTTTTTTATTTTTTTTTTTTTTTAATTCTTTTTATTTATTTTTAAGTATTCCTTTTCTTAGAAAAAAAAGGTCGTCCTAAATTACAATATTAGATTTCCTTTTAATTTCTACTATGTATCTACAATATGCTATTATAAATGTTGAACCAAACTAAAATTCCTAATCCCATAAATCTTCAAAGAAACCAAATCGATTTTATGGCAATTCTTGATAATATAACTTACTACATATATATATATATATACATTGTTGGTATATATTACATATGTACCTACATTTATTTAGTTGTTAAAGGAACTTAAAAAAAAACTAATAATCAATTTTATTTGTATTTGTTAATCTTTTTTAGAATGTGTACGGATGTATGTAGTATAAACATACAAATTTATATTTTATTATATTAGTTGGATTTTTGTATTTTTGTGTTTTTGGTTGAAATTAGAAACTCTACAAAACTAAAGTAGTCAAACAATACCTAGTCAAATATAAAAATAAAAAAAAAATAAAAATGTTTTCATTTCATATTAAAGATGACCGTGTTCTTTTTCTTCAATATGACATTCTGTTTTAGGTCTTGGTCATCTTGATTTCTTTTTTTGATATTTTTCAGTCTGCAGTAGATCTTCAATTTATAACAAGTTCTTTGTCCTAATACAACGGTAAAATTTTACAGTTGTATTAGGATTACAGTGCTGTATGCTGTATACCTGGCTTGTTATTTTTGATATTTTTCAGAAAATGTCCCTTAAGATTTTGTCACATGTGTAGTTAACAAAAAAACCTGTTCTGTCGAAAAATATCCAAACAAATTTGGTTACATATTTTAATTTGGAACAATTTTCTTCAATTTTAAATATTTACTATGTAGGTACATACCTAGCTGTAAATTTGTATTCGAAATGTAAATTGAGGTGAATATTTTTTTTTATAAACAAATTTTGCTTGTACTAAAAAGTGAGAAATAAAAAAAAAATATATTATGCACAGTGGGGTGGTTTGAAGTAAAGGCGGTCATCATATATTACAGTGATAGTAAAATAAAACTATATTACATTTTTCAGTTTATTAAGTTAGGTTTTAGCTGGTAAACTATTTAACTATGAAAATATTTGTTTGACTCTAGAGGAGAGAGGTAACATGAAATGAAATTATTTTTATTTATTTATACTATTTAGCTCAAACAGTTTACAATTTAGTATTACATTTCATATATTAATTAAAAATACAATTAAATTTACTTAGTATATGATTCAAAAATAACAAAATTCAAAATACAAAAATAGTAATATTATTTTTTTTTAATATAAATTAAAAAGGTCAAGTTAATAAAATATTCAATTAATTTCATATAATTTTCGTCTTAAACTATCTTCAGATACTGAAAAATTTATACTATTCTTATATTTATTATTAATTATTAACATTCTATTAATAGGTTCATATTTACCATAATTTGTTCTGTGTAATGTTAATGTTAACAGATTTGAGTGGTGTAAACGAGTATTTGTGTTAATGATAATTTTATTTAAAGTTGAAGGGGAAATAATACCTCCTTTAATAATTTCGAAAATAAATAAAACATCAGCTACTTCCCGTCTTTTCCACAGAGACTTAAGATGGATAAGGTTTAGCCTATGCTCATATGGTCTTGTATGATCAGCCCAAGGCAAACTACGTAGTGCAAACCTTAAAAAAATAGCTTTTGAACAGCTTCTATTCTTTGTATATGTATGTGAATTATAAAATGGAGACCAGACCTGACATGCATATTCAATATGTGGTCTAACGAGGCATAAATACAATAATTTAAAAATGTAAGGGTCGTTAAACTCCTTTGACCAACGTCTTATGAACCCCAACATTGAACTAGCTTTATTAACGATGTTATCGTAGTGGAGTTTGGAATCTAGAATCGAGTTACACTATATATTCTAAAAAAGACACAGTTTTTACGTATTTGATTAGTAAAAATTCAAAGTGAACACCAATAATATAGTTGGCTTGGCAAAACCTCACTGAATCTCTTTTTACTCTAATTATCCACTGCTGAGTGCTGGCTATTAATAGCTAGCGGCAGCGCCCAGCAGTGAATTATCCCTTATATTTTCCAAAAACGATAAGGATTTCTGTAATTTAAAATTTTGCTATTAAAATAAAAATATATTCGAAAAAATTACGTAGTAACCATATTTTATAAGTTTTTTATTAAAATAAAAATTTTTTTTCATCACAACAAATTTTGTTTTTCCTGCGTTGACATCACATTTTATAATTTTTAATTAAAATAATTTTTTTTTCCTGTTTTTGAAAATATTAGAAATTAAACGAAAAAATTATTAAACAATAAAAAAATGAACACTAAAAGGGACCAAATCAGAGGCCATATTGTTTTGAACGCCTTACGGGATATTCCAATGGAGTCTACACTAGTAAATTTGACCCGATATATAGCTGAAACAAATAACGTAACCAAAGAAGATGTAAAAGCACCATTGAAAAAAATTCTAGAAGATGCTATGGCTTTGGGTTTATTCAAGCGTCAAAACGGAAAATATTATTTAAATCAAAAAGAACCATCTGAATATGAAGAGAGAGACAATGAACCAAACGATGCTGGTGATACTATGAAACGACAAAGAAGTAGAAAACGAAAAACTAGCCCAAGAATGAAATCTAAATCAAAAAGAAGCCAAAGCCAAAAGAGTGCTGTTTCTAAACCAAAAAAAAAATCTAGTAAATCCCGAAGCCGTTCGCCCCAAAATCGTAAAATGTCATCAAAATGAACTAACACAAAAAAACATTTATAAAAACATAAATTTTGAAATTTCTAAAAAAAAATGTATTTTGGTGCTCAGATAAAATTTTATGTTAATAATAATTAAAATCAAATATATTTTCTATAGTGTATGTCTACTTTTTAATAATAATTAAATTACATTTGTATGTTATATATATATATATTTAATATACTTTACAATTTAATTTGTGTATGTACAGAATACAGATGTATGTATTTTTAATAAAAAATTGACAAAAAGCAAATTATATGCGTTAATAATTTTTTGGTTTCAGGGCAAAAGTGCTTAAATCACTAATGTTGGGTTCTAAGTCCCCAAAATCAAAATTTCCAAATGCAAATCTCCAAACACGAAATCCCTACAAACTTGTGCAATCTTGGCATGCTATTTTATGCTTACTTAATCTATAATGTTTTTCTTATTCTTGGAAGAAGGAAGAAAGGCAGGATCGAATAACCAATTGCACATTGGTTAGTAGTAGCAAAAATAATACAAAACTATAATTATTTTTGGTATATTAGTAACTACATTAAGGTTATATTTCTTAAATATACATTAATGAGTTTTCTTGTGTATGCCAAATGTATTCCACAAATTCTTTTTGGATTCGCCATAGATTTACTTTTTCCAAATAAAGTTGAGAAATTTACCATTTCAATTCGATGCATCTCCTTCTTTATTTGTTTTCTTATGATTTGTTTCAAACATCCATTTTTTGCTGCTATGTCTTTAAAATATAATTTTTTGAAATTTTCTACTGACACAAAGGTTTGGTCAGAAGTCTCTACTGACACAAAGGTTTGGTCAGAAGTCTATTAATCATTATATATAATATACTGTTAACATAGATGCCATCTTCTGTCAATGAGGGTGATTTGAATTGAAGGAGGTCATATGTTAAAACATATTCCACTGGCAGTAAAATAAAATTATGTATAAAATTATTATTAACATTCTATTAGTAGGTTCATATTTACCATAATTTGTTCTGTGTAATGTTAATGTTAACAGATTTGACTGGTGTAAACGAGTATTTGTGTTAATGATAATTTTATTTAAAGTTGAAGGGAAAATAATACCTCCTTTAATAATTTCGAAAATAAATAAAACATCAGCTACTTCCCGTCTTTTCCACAGAGACTTAAGATGGATAAGGTTTAGCCTATGCTCATATGGTCTTGTATGATCAGCCCAAGGCAAACTACGTAGTGCAAACCTTAAAAAAACAGCTTTTGAACAGCTTCTATTCTTTGTATATGTATGTGAATTATAAAATGGAGACCAGACCTGACATGCATATTCAATATGTGGTCTAACGAGGCATAAATACAATGATTTAAAAATGTAAGGGTCGTTAAACTCCTTTGACCAACGTCTTATGAAGCCCAACATTGAACTAACTTTATTAACGATGTTATCGTAGTGGAGTTTGAATGATAATTTATCATCGAAATAAACTTCTAAGTCCTTACGTGAATTAACCTTTTCTAAGGTTTCGTTTGTTAGAGTATATCTAAAACTAAATGGTTGGTTTCGACGTGTGTAACACATGAGTGCACATTTACTAATGTGTAGTAAAATATTGTTATTAATGCACAAAATTTATCTAGATCATCTTGAAGCATATAATCGACATTATTTTTTTGAAAATCTTCATATCATCAGCGTAAATTTTCAAATCGCTATTACAAATTATAGAAGCCATATCATTGATAGCAATAATAAAACCAACAGTGGTCATAAATGACTCCCCTGTGGAACTCCAGAACTTGATATGAATGGTGATGAAAATGAAGAGCGGAATAAAGCAGTATAGCTCCTATTAGTAAGATATGAGTTGACCCATTGTATAAATTTGGCAGGAAATCCTAGTTTTTTGAGTTTTAGTAAAATAATACTATGGGGTAAAACATTAAAAGCTTTACTAAAATCGGTGTAAATTACATCCGTTTGGAATCCCGCTTCCATATTGACTACGAAGGTTGATGTCCCTATAAGAATAAAATTCATCTCGTCTCGTCTCGCTGAATATGCCTTTCTGTTAGACACTGTAAGCGGCGCGATAGAACATTTTATTTGTTGATAGTACTGATCATTTTTTACTGTCAACCAAAACTATTGGTATATAAACAAAATATGGTTTATAAAATTTTTGGAAAGTATTATGGGGGTTTAGTTTTAAAATATTTTTTAAATAAAAAATAAATATAAATATATTGTTTTAAATATTTTTTAATTTAGTACATAAACAGTAGTAAAACAGTAATAGTAAAGATGGTTTTTTTTTCAAAACAAAAAACACAATTTTAATAATAATGCAGAAACAATAATGAAAAATTGTTTATTAATCTTTACTTAACTATTTTATCTATTCAATTTATTTATTTAATTCAATTTTTTGATAAAAAAACACAAAAATACTTTGACGAGATACTCTATGGCTTACAATTTTTGACGAGATAAAAAATGGTTATCTCGTCTCGACAAAGGTCTAACAGAATACAAAACTATCTCGTCAGAGATATTCTCACACGATCTCGCGAGATGGGTCTAACAGAATATGGGTGATAGTCAAAATTGGAATAATACAATCAAACAAAATAAGTATTACAGCAGGTATACAACATATTCACAGCATATTTACCGATACCTCCAAATTGTTATACAAGTTTATACGCATACGATACTGCCCTCTATTTTCCATATGCCCAAACGAAATAATAAATAATCTTCAAAATCGTTTCCAAATAATTAAAGAATTTTATTACAAATGAAAAATTAAAATCAATGGCGAAAAAACGATTCACAAAAAGTATAAAATAATGTTACTTGCCCCAACAACAACTTATTTTTAAATAATACTGCAATAATATGGGAAAGAAATGATATCAAATATCTTCGTATACATTTGGACAAAAAGTTACCCTTTAAAGCACATATAACTAAGACAGTCAATAAAATAGATCTATATATATATAAAAATTCTATATCCAATTATAAATAAAAAATTCAGGCTAACTGTAGAAAACAAATTATTAATATTTAAAGCCATTTTTCGCAGTATTTTTTTGTACAGTTTCTCAATATGGAACAGCGCTGCGAAAACAAACTTAAATCTGCTACAAAGAAAACAAAATACCATCCCAAAATTAATCTTTGTTAAGCCTTTTTATTTTTCCAATACTCTTTCCGAACAAATATAGCAAATATATCGCCTGCCTTTCTAGAGAATTGTCTAAATTCCGGAAATCCGCTAATAAGGGCGATTGCAGATTAAGTTTTTACCAATTTAGTTTTTTTTTATTTTTTTGTTCTTTTTCTTTGTCAATTGCTTCGAGGAATGCAAAATGTCCTAAACCGTAGATATATCAAGATTGATTATGGAAATTCAATCATAGTCTGAACTGAACATCTAGAATCTAGAATCGAGTTACACTATACATATATTCTAAAAAAGACACAGTTTTTACGTATTTGATTAGTAAAAATTCAAAGTGAACACCAATAATATAGTTGGCTTGGCAAAACCTCACTGAATCTCTTTTTACTCTAATTATCCACTGCTGAGTGCTGGCTATTAATAGCTAGCGGCAGCGCCTAGCAGTGAATTATCCCTTATATTTTCCAAAAACCAACTCTTCGAAAATATATAAGGATTTCTGTAATTTAAAATTTTGCTATTAAAATAAAAATAGATTCGAAAAAATTACGTAGTAACCATATTTTATAAGTTTTTTATTAAAATAAAAATTTTTTTTCATCACAACAAATTTTGTTTTTCCTGCGTTGACATCACATTTTATAATTTTTAATTAAAATAATTTTTTTTTCCTGTTTTTGAAAATATTAGAAATTAAACGAAAAAATTATTAAACAATAAAAAAATGAGCACTAAAAGGGACCAAATCAGAGGCCATATTGTTTTGAACGCCTTACGGGATATTCCAATGGAGCCTACACTAGTAAATTTGACCCGATATATAGCTGAAACAAATAACGTAACCAAAGAAGATGTAAAAGCACCATTGAAAAAAATTCTAGAAGATGCTATGGCTTTGGGTTTATTCAAGCGTCAAAACGGAAAATATTATTTAAATCAAAAAGAACCATCTGAATATGAAGAGAGAGACAATGAACCAAACGATGCTGGTGATACTATGAAACGACAAAGAAGTAGAAAACGAAGAACTAGCCCAAAAATGAAATCTAAATCAAAAAGAAGCCAAAGCCAAAAGAGTGCTGTTTCTAAACCAAAAAAAAAATCTAGTAAATCCCTAAGCCGTTCGCCCCAAAATCGTAAAATGTCATCAAAATGAACTAACACAAAAAAACATTTATAAAAACATAAATTTTGAAATTTCTAAAAAAAAATGTATTTTGGTGCTCAGATAAAATTTAATGTTAATAATTAAAATCAAATATATTTTCTATAGTGTATGTCTACTTTTTAATAATAATTAAATTACATTTGTATGTTATATATATATATATATTTAATATACTTTACAATTTAATTTGTGTATGTACAGAATATATGTACAGATGTATGTATTTTTAATAAAAAATTGACAAAAAGCAAATTATATGCGTTAATAATTTTTTGGTTTCAGGGCAAAAGTGCTTAAATCACTAATGTTGGGTTCTAAGTCCCCAAAAACAAAATTCCAAAATCAAAATCTCCAAACACGAAATCCCCAAAAACTTGTGCAATCTTGGCATGCTATTTTATGCTTACTTCATCTATAATGTTTTTCTTATTCTTGGAAGAAGGAAGAAAGGAAGGATGGAATAACCAATTGCACATTGGTTAGTAGTAGCAAAAATAATACAAAACTATAGTTATTTTTGGTATATTAGTAACTACATTAAGGTTATATTTCTTAAATATACATTAATGAGTTTTCTTGTGTATGCCAAATGTATTACACAAATTCTTTTTAGATTCTCCATAGATTTACTTTTTTCAAATAAAGTTGAGAAATTTACCATTTCAATTCGATGCATCTCCTTCTTTATTTGTTTTCTTATGATTTCTTTCAAAAATCCATTTTTTGCTGCTATGTCTTTAAAATATAATTTTTTGAAATTTTCTACTGACACACAGGTTTGGTCAGAAGTCTATTAATCATTATATATAATATACTGTTAACATAGATGCCATCTTCTGTCAATGAGGGTGATTTGAATTGAAGGAGGTCATATGTTAAAACATATTCCACTGGCAGTAAAATAAAACTATATACTATACCATTTTTTCAGTTAATCATTAAAATAATGAGATAAACACTCTAATTGCTTGCTTGCGAAGAATTTTTAGTACATGATAAGAGTGTAGAACCAAAAAAGTGAATCCAATTGTAATTTTCAAAATTCCAAAAAAAACACAAATTCAATGGGATTTTTGTTAATAGAAGATTATTTTATTAATTAGGGAAAATAATATCGATTAAATCGTATATCCTGTATCTTAATTCTCTGTTCATAATGTCTTTAAGCCCCAATATCAGTTAAATAGTTAAAGTTGATGCGTATAGGTATTAAACTGTACTTAGACGTATACTAATGAAGCGTTAACGAAATTAATTGTACTTAGAGATCCTAACGAATTCTTAACAAATGGCATATACCGGTGTATTTATTAGATCAACACCCTGTATAATATTAAATATTAATATTAGCTTATATTTTTACCTGAAAAAATTTTTCGTCCTCTTGTTTATACAAAAGAGTTTACAATAATTTGTCTACAAAACATTATTACGTATTTTCAAAGGCTTCAGTAGCTTAGGCTTCGGTTTACAATTTCAAAAAGTGTTAATTGAAATTTTTTTTTGTGGTATACAAGTCAATAATACTTAATCATGATGCTGATTAGGCAAACAGTACATTATAGTAAATCTGGAAAATATGCATATTAAAACAGAATTGTAGAATTAAAATTTGAACCGAATTTGTGTCAGTTAAATCTTTATTGTCATTAATTCCATTAGATTAACTAAAACTATTTTCAAAATTATACATATTGACACATCGTCGACTGAGGTTTAAAAGACTTAGAAGAGGCCCGAACCATTTTTCATTATAATAAAAACATTTTTTTAATAAAGAGAAAATAACATACTATGCAATTTGGACAGAGGCACATAGCGTAAAAAATGCAACTGATGGAAACAATATTAGTAGAGCTTTAAAATACTAAATAGATAAATTTATATTATGGAACGACTCAATGTGTGCTCCAAAATATCAGATTAAAACGTTTATGCAGAAACGTAATATATCCACAATGTATCCAACATTTTCAGAACCAGGTCACTCTTTTGTCCAAGATGTTGATGCTGTTAACGAAGTAACTGACCGATATTCAAAACGTGGTGAATATTCAAAGTCCGCTTACTTTGATAAAACTGTTGATGAATATGAAGAGCGTAAAGGTGAAACTTAAGCACATCTTACCAACAGATTTTAAGATTTATTCCAGTGTTGCTCACGATCTGCATTATAATACTGTATACCATTTTTAAAAATTAAAATGTTTTTATATGAAAATGGTGATAAATTTTCTATTAAATTTAAAATATGTATAGCTGCAACAGAAATTGAAAAATCTATAGGTGGTGTCGCGACATTCAATTTTGAAAAATATTCTATCAAAAACTCACTAGACTTTGTTTCAAAAACGAAAGGTCTATTAATTCCTTATAATGCTTTATTGGTATCCTTTGACATGAAAAGTTTATTCACGTCGATTCCAGTAGACCGTCTAAAGATAATTTTAAAATCGAAACTGGACTCGTTAAGAATTGATCATAGGAAAAAGAATGAGTTGATTCAACTTATAAACATTTGTCTCGACCAAAATTACTTTAGATTTAACAACAAATTTTATTCTCAAAAAGAAGGTTTACCTATGGGGTCGCCTTGATCCCCCTTGTTGGCTGAAATTTTCATGAGTGATTTTGAAGGAATAATGTTTCAAAGTGATAATCTCCTTATCAATAATATAACTTTTTGGTGCAGATATGTGGATGATATTTTTTGTATCTATACAGGTACAAGTCGTCAATTATCAAATTTCTTAACACATCTTAATAAATTCGACAACAAAATTCAATTCACAATGGAACTTCAACACCAAAATGTACTAAACTTTTTAGACCTCACCGTAGGTGTGTCTAACAATTATCTAACATACAAAATATATAGGAAGCCAACTACTACAGATACAATTATTCCTGCAGACTCTAAACAATCTTACAATATAAAATTGGCGTCTTTTAATAGTTTTGTTCATCGTTTAATTGATATTCCTTTGTCAGAGAACGATTTCATGCAGGAATTATCAATAATTAAAACTATCACTAAAAATAATGGCTATGACGAATGTATAGTGAATAATATTCTAAGACGAAAAACGTCTTGTTTACAAAGGAAAGGGTGATGAAAACAAGAATTTTTGTTCAATTAACTATATGGGGAAAGTCAGTAATAAAATTTCTGCTGCTTTAAAAAAACATGATATATTCACGATGGAATCTAATAATAATAATCTTCACAGAAAACTTGTCAACAACAAAATTGAAGATAAACAAATATTGCAAAAAAGTGGAGTTTACCAAATTCATTTGGATAATTGTGACGCGATCTACATCGGGCAAACAGGTAGGAGTTTCAATACTAGGATGAAAGAACATAGAATGGATATACAACAAGGGAAAACAATAACAGGATTAAGTGAACATTGTATATCCGAAAACCACAACATTTCAAGTAATTTAAAACCTTTACATCTAATCAATAAAGGAAAGAAATTAGATTTTTATGAAGGCTTAGAAATTAAGAAAGCAATAAAAAATAAACAAAACATTGTTAATAATCAAATAGAAATTAATAATTTAAATTTTTTTCCAATTTATGATTGTATTTTCAATTATCAATAAATTTATTATTTGTTACCTGAAATCTAAGTTCACTTTAAATTTAAAAAAATTTCAATTTCAATATGTAAATCTTTACCTGATTAAATTTTTTAATTTTTGTATTTAATGCTTGTAATATTTTGTTTTGTATCCATTTATGATCCATGATTATGACCGAAAGGTCGAACGAAACACGTGTCGGAATAAAAGAATTTTGTGAAATTAACAAGAGGATTTCATTTTTTAAAAATATTCAATTTTGATTTGATTTTCAACTAAAATCGAAATATTTCAATTGTCGCTGTCGCGTATATCAATTTTTATGAATTTTTTCAACTTTTTTTGATTTTGAAATTCAACTAAATTTTTTTAGTTGAAATTTGAATTTTTTTTTGCTTTGTTGTGATAAATTTATTGTAATAATAGATAATTTATAAATGAGGAATTGAATTTTTAAAGACGAAAGTGGAAAACTTTCGACCGAAATAGTTTTTTTTTTGATGCAATTTGATGTAAAATCATGACTTACATTAAATTTTCACTTTATTTCTTGTCTAAATGGCTACATTATTCAAAAAAAAAAAAACAGAAAAATAGAAAATAACAAAATATTTGATTCATTTTCTTAGTCCAAAAAACAAATTCTACGAATAGAACGAAATATAACTACTTATTACCTGGTCTAAACTATTCCATCTGGATATATTTCTTTTAATGTGCCTTAGTTTGTTGGTGAGGGGTTCATTTTCCCAACTTGTGTTGTGTATGTCCCATAAAGTTCGATCACATATCTCTTTATAATCCCTTTTGTACCGGCTTTTACTTGCAATTCGACAAACAAGTATATAATAAAAAACCCATCTGACATACAAAATGTATTAGGTACTTTTTTAATGCAAACACACAAAATGACAATGCCAACAAATAACAGGTTTCATTTACATGTAGAAAATACATCAAAAGCGTTTAAAGAAAATAACGAAGAAGAGAAAAGAAATAATATTTCTATTACTCCTTTCTCTGCTAATAATAAGTCATCAGAACAGTATTATGAGAACTCTTATTTTACTAATCTGAACGAACTAACAGAAAAATTCAATCAACTAAAAAATAAAACTTCAGTTGGTTCAGATGGTATACCAAACATTGTACTGAAGAACCTAAGTAATAAGTTGATCGAACGATATGTAATCCTATTTAACAATGCCTTAAATTTTTCATACTTCCCTACAGTCTGGAAAAAAGCCAAGGCAATAATGTTAAAGAAACCTGGAAAAGATCCAAATAATCCAAATAACTACAGACCAATTAGTTTGCTCTCGAATACCAAAAAAATATATGAAACGTTAATTAATGATAAAATTAACGATTTCCTTAATAAGAAAAATCTCCTGCCTGAAAATCAGTTTGGATTCCGGCATGGTCATGGAACCATTCACGCAATTACAAAACTGACTTCAGATATATGCTGGCACATAAATAAAAAAGAGGGTGTGGGCGCTTGTTTGGTTGATCTCGAAAAAGCATTTAATAACGTTTGAATAAACATAAATTATAAATTACTAAATTATGACTTTCCCAGACAGTTAGTAGTCAACTTAATTCAAGATATGTTGTCAGAGGGTTTATTCGTTATGGCGAATAATAATATCACAGCGAATAAAATATTTAGCATCGAAAATGGATTACAACAAGGAGCGGTAAATTCACCAGTTCTGTTTTCAATATACATAATAGAGCTGATAGAGTTATTAAAACGCATACAAGGTAGTAGTTATGTTTTAGCTTTCGCAGACGATATTATTCTGTATTCTGCAAATAAATCAGTAAGAGAAATCCAAAATAAAACTGCAAATATGTTTAATATTCTAATAAAATACTGCAAGATCTGGTGTTTAAAAATAAACTTTAATAAATGCGAAACAATTTTATTCCGAGATGTTATAGGCAAAGTAAACCACAATTTAAAAAAGAATTGAAGAAAATTCAATATAAAAACTCCAAATAATGAAAACATTGTGAACAGGAAACAAGTCAAGTACTTGGGAATTTTGCTAAGTTACAACCTGAATTTCACTAATCAAGTTGACAACGCAACTTCGAAAAGCATTAAAGCTCTAATGGCAGCGAAAGGGTTGTTTTACAATAAAACAATCCAGCCCAAAGTAAAATTGATAGCCTATCAAACACTTATAAGGCCAGTGCTGGCATATGGAGCACCCATTTGGTATAATATAAGTGCTAGTAATATTGAAAAAATTAGGAAAATGGAACGGAAATGCATTAGAGTTTGTCTGGGGAAAAATAGAACACCGCAATCAGACTTTAAAAAATATTATTATATATTTATATATAACAAGTTTATATATAACAAGTTTATATATAAATTAGCTAATATAAACAGATTCGATAATTTTTTTATCAATATGATTCGTAGGCATTTCGATAGAGCAATGAGAAATACAGCAAATGGCTTGATATCACATGTATATTATCATAATGATGAATACATAAAAAATAGCCTACAGAAAGGTTTTGTGTCCCCAGAGTCCTTTATTTATCTAGATAAGAATGGTTATATACAAAACCAAAACTATGTCTCAATATTATTTCACTATAATAGACGGGCTACATGTAAAATTATCGATTTTGATCCTCGAAATTTAAATCAGGATCAATTAAAATTTGATATAGTCATCCCGGATAGGGACAAAAGATATAAAGTGGATTACTGGTGGTTGGAGGAAGCTCCATTAAATAGATTAGGATAGTTTAACTATACAAAGTATTTTTAAGTTTAGGTTAGGATAAGTTAAGTTTTATTTTAATTTATAAGATTTTTTTTTGTAAGAATTAATTTGGGTTTTAGTAAAATTTTGCCAAAAATAAATATTTAGCAAAGATTAAAAATACATAAGTTAAGTGGAAACTTGGTATAAATATAAATTATAAGAAAAATATTAAAGTAAAAATCTGAACGAAAATTAACAAAAAATTCATTTAAAATTAAGTTAGTTAAATAAGGAAATAGCCACCGTTTTTGTAAATAATTTTTTTTCGGTGTAACATTTGATGTTGAAAAATAAATAAAACAAAAAAAAAAAAAAAAAAAAAAAAGTTTTACCGGCTTTGTTGTTCGGAAAGTGCAAACAAACCCAGTACTACAGGACGGTGCTGTATAACTACTTATATATATTATGTATTTATTTTACATAATATATATATAGCCTATAGCTCCTATTATTACTAAGCGAAACAGTAATTATATTATTGAAATAATATTAACTTTTAAAAGACACAAAACAAAAAAATGGACTTGCATAAGGCAAGTTAATATAATTTAAAAAAAACTAAAAAGAAAATCTTGGCCAGACAAATACAAACTAGAACGAGCTAAAAAGTTAATATTATATTGATATAACCATGATTTCAATAATAAAAATAGGCCACAAATTGAAAAGTATAACAAAAAATGAAAAATATAAAAAAAAACCAAAATTTATTGAACACTTACTTATAAACTTATAACTTTTTTAAATATAAATAACTAATAAAACAAAACTGGAAACTCCAACATATTTTACGTATCTTAAAATTTTTGATTTGAAATGTCAAAAATTCAAAGTTGAAACAAATTGAATCAACTAGTTGAACTTAATTCAAATAGTTGAAAATTGATTCTCCCGACAAATTTTTTTAGTTGATTTGAAAAATATCAAATCAAATAAATTGAATTGATTTGCGCAACACCACCTTATATTTCGAAAAGCAGCAAAAAACACTTTACAAACACCAGAAAATATAGAAGTCTATATTACATTATAGCTACGGTCCACGGTACTATTTTATTATCGTCCTTACATGTCGTATGTGAATATGATGAATACCAGGAGCCGCGTCTGTGCTTGTTTTCTGCAATATTCTGATTATATTTTCCAACTTGGGTCCGCATATCAATTATAACTTTGAGAACAACAGAGTTATTAAAATAAATTTCACACCCGAAAATCGTTTTTAAAATATGAAAATCGTTTTTAAAACATAATTTTTTAAAAGAATCACAAAATTAGAAAGGAAAAATTTGTTCAAAGTTTCATGGTTTTATTGAACCTGCTTAGAACCTGCTTGAATATGTATCAGCCAAAAATGATCTTATAAATATAAATAAGAACTTAATTTTTTGTGTATTTAACAAATTTTGAATTTTAAGACAATAAATCATCATACCTAATGGATACAATCATATATATATCAAGTGATCAAAATTATTTTTTAGATAAGAATTAAAAAAATAATAATTTTTTTTCCGGGAAATGCACAGAATTATCTTTGCGGTATATTTTCTTTCATAATACTTTGCATTCATTGTTGAATCAGTCTTTTACTAATATTCTAAAAAAAAAAATTTCAGCTCCAAATACAATTTTTTTTTTTTTTACTTATTTTTGTAATAAAATAAAACTAATATAAGAATTATGTACTTTTTTTTTTAAAAAATAACTTATTAAGGGTTTGGTTTGAACGCAATTTCGAACAATTTTTATTTTATTTTTTATCTATACAAACATTTACATAAAAATAAAGATAAAAAATTAAAGATTTAGTCGAAAATAAACTAAAAATAAATATTCGAAATCAAAGCTTATCAAAAATAAATAATTCGTAAATCTGACTTCAATTATTATCAGTATGAACTTTGAAATCAACTTCATATATTTTAACGATGGTACCATTAAAAAAAAACATTGGATACTCTAGTCTGATTTCTGATATTAAAATTAAAAATGAAAAAAGATTACAAAATTTTTAATTTAAAAATTAATATTTTGAAATAAAAATAATCTTTAAGAATAAAAATATATAATATGTATCTATAGTAATAAATGAAAAAAAAACAAAATATTATTCAATGCTTTGTGAGCTATAATGAAACATTTTAAGATAAAAATCGCTATGGTATACGTTTTTATCAAATTTAATTAATATTTCGAAACCGATTAGTATTCTGTAGATTGTATAACAACCAAAATTGATCAACATATTCATTTAATTTCCTGAAATATATACCTACACTTTTTATTGAATTATTTTATAAAAAAAATTACAAAAATTAAAAATCAATTTTAAATTAAATATATTACGTTGCAGAAAATTAGGCTGTCCTATCTCTGTCAATAAAATTTGATTTGTCACTGTTGCTGTTGTCAAAATTAGATATAGGACAATAGGTATGTATATATACATATAGGTATATATATATAATAGGTATATGATCCTGGTAATTAGATTCTAAAACGTGACATCGGAGCTCTCTAAAATAAGCCTGTGGTAATAATACAATAACCGCTTAAGTCAAATTTAAAACTTTTCAGTATGACCATTTTGAAATTATTCTGTAAAAAAATTCGAAAGACATAAAAAGTTCAGTTTATGTTCGTAACATTTATTTTTATTTGAATTTAATATTTTAAACCTACTTATACGAAAAATGCAAAAAATTACGTACCTATGTAATTATAGGTCAATTTCAAAACTTTCTGTTATTTCAAAAGTGTTTGAATTAATGATATTTGATTCCAATTTTGATCATTGCACTAACTTCTTAACAACTGTGTTTTTCTGACAGTCTATACAGTGATTCAGTCTATACAGAATCAAAATCAAACTTCTTTATCAATATTTTTTTTTTTTTTTTCCCAGATAGTAGTAAATCATCGAAAGAGGCTTCAGGGACAACCTATTACCGGGGAAGGCAGTTTGAAAGACTGTGGGACTTTAATCCACTAAAAACTCCTATCATTATTTTTTTTTTTTTTTTTACACTCTACAGTAACTTAGGTAGAACCACCTTTTTGTGCTTAATTAAGTACGGTACTGCAATTTTACACTACAATATCTACAATAATTCGAGTATTTATTTTAACAAATTTACTGGCTTATCTACTCATTAAATATGGAAAACTACTGCTATTATCAGGAACTAAGCTTTCTTAAATAGAATAGTTTCATTTTTATTTAATTTGTTACCAGATTATACTCTCAATTATTTTTTTGCCATTTATTATATCGCAATGACAAAGGGTACTGGACCAGGTCGAAAAATCCATAAAGCATTTTTTTTTTGTTTTGCTTCATCGGGAATCGAACCTGGGACCTTTCGGTTGAAAGGCAGGCGCTCTACCTACTGCGCCACCCAGCGTGTCAACTCCTAACATTAAAACTAGTCTTATAGACTAATTAATTTACATTTAACTCAAAGAAACTAAGATACCTTTGATCTACCTAAATCCAATAAGGTTTTAATAGATAAAAGATTTTAACCTAACTCAAGTGGTCTTGTTCTAGATGAGATCTTCAGATCTCGATGAATATCGGCATTGCGAACATACCATGGAGCATTGACTATGTTGCGCATTACCTTATTTTGGAACGTTTGGATAGTTTGAATATGGATTTGCTTAGCACATCCCCATATTTGAATACCGTATGTCCAGACTGGCTTCAATATTTGATTATACATCAAAACTTTGTTATAGGTCGAGACCGTAGAATTCCGTCCAATCAGTCAGTATATTTCTCTATATTTGAACTGGAGTTCTTGTTTTTTGATTTTCACATGCTCTTTCCATTTCAGTTTTGCATCCAAGGTCATGCCAAGATATTTAGCTTTATACTCGTATGGAATTTCGACATCATTAATTTTAACTGAGAGAGGAGTTACTATGTTTTTATAGGTGAAGTTTAAATGACTAGATTTGGCTTCATTTAATTTAATTTTCCATTTTTTGCACCAGTTGGAAATTTTGTCATTAGCTTTTTGCAGTTTGTTTGTAGCTTCTTCTATAGTAGCACCAACTGCCATCAACGCTGTGTCATCTGCAAAGGTTCCTATTTTTATATTTTCTACTTCGGGTATATCACAGGTGTATAACAAATATGACCCAGTATGCTACCTTGCGGTACTCCAGCTTTTATATCTCTTAGAGATTCATTCTCATTTAATTCGAAAAACTATGATGAAAATAATTCAACATAATTTTTAGGGAGCAACAACTTAGCTTTTTGATGAGTCCTTCATGCCAAACTTTATCAAAAGCTTGGGCTACATCTAGAAATACTGAAGAACAAATTTGTTTATTTTCCAGTGCCCTTTCTATAATGTCTGTTATTCGATGTACTTGATCTATTGTTGAGTGTATTGTTTTTGCCTAAACCCAAATTGGTGATTAGGTATTATATTCCTGTTTTCTATGAGGGGTTGAATCCTTTTCAATAGTAATTTTTCAAACAATTCCGATATTGTAGGGAGCAAACATATCGGCCTGTAGGATTTGGTGTCGTTAGCAGGCTTTTCTGGTTTTTGGATCATTATTATCTCTGCAACTTTCCATATACTAGGTACGTGTTTAAGCTTAATACAGGCGTGTGAGAGCTTTGTTGGGTATATTTTTCAGCATATTTAAAGTTATTAAATCAAATCCTGGGGCTTTATTTAATTTTAGGTTTTTGATTTCCTTAATTATTTCTTTTCGACTTATTAAGGGAATATTTATGTCTTCATGGTTATTTATTTCATTTAGATCAATAACAGTGTTCATTTCATTGGGCTTAAAATAATTGGGCTAATTGGGAGGGGTCTGGAGGAGAAGATATAATGCCGAAGTCTATGAGCTGTACACTGAGGTGGACGTAGTCACGAAAATTAAGAGACTACAGTGGCTCGGGCACCTAGAGCGGATGGACGAAAATGCTCAAGCCAAGAGAATCTTCGAATCCAGACTCGAAGGTACAAGACGTCGGGACAGACCAAACCTTCGTTGGAGAGACGAAATATCGGCGGATTTAAAGCAATTTCGAATCTTCAACTCGAGAAAATCAGCCCGTGACAGGCAAAAATGGAGGATGTTGATGAGTCAGGCCCAGGACCTACATGGTCTGTTGGCCAGCTAAGTAAGTATCATTTAAGCTGCAGTATGAGTATATCATTAACAAAGCCACTTCATTGCGTTGGGTGGGCTTCATAAAACGGTGTTCAAAAGATTTTAACAACACTTAAATCCAAAATTCACTGTATTATACATGCCTTGTTAGACTCTATCTTGATAGGCTTGTCAAGTTTGGTCTCCATTCTATAACCTATACATACAGGGAATTGAAGCTGTTCAAAAGAAATTTCTACAGTTTACGCAGTCTGCTTTGGGATGACTATACTATACTGCCATCATATGAAAATAGATTAAACCTTCTTCACCTGAAATCACAAAATAATTTTAAATACAATCCCTTAAATTAATTTTAGAAAAATGATATAACAGAATAAAATTTAATATAACTACTAAACTTAATATGAGCTGTTATATTTTTGTATGGAATATAGAGCTATACATAATGTAGATATAATAATTGATTATATGTTAACGACTTAAGTTGGAGTAAGTCATTACAACATGTACAAGATACAGTTAAGCTGACTGAGACGAATAAATTAAGCGATTTTCTCAACTTGGAATATTCATAAATGTCTCCTCAGGACTTTTTTGGAAAATAAATTTTTGAACGTAAAATGTGATTGTAACAATATCGACTTATGTCGACTTAAACGGTTACATATTATTGCCATAGAAATTCAAATAAATTTTTAAATTTAATTCTAAATTTTTCGAAATAACCTTTAAAAAAAATTTTTAACTAAGAAAATTTCTATTTGCAATTCGAACATGGGACAATCTCAGTAGTATATAGAGTGTAAAGGATATTGTATGAAATAAATAATTATTATTATTATAACAACTACACCATGCAGATCATTTCATTTGTTGACTTCAAAATAGTTGGGCTTGGGACATCAGAGACATATTGATTGTTGAGTTGATTCAGTGGTTGTTCAAACAAAAAAAAATTAATTTTTTTTAAACTCCAGTATATTGAACAGCATTAAAATTTGAACCCATACAATCATATATACAAAAACTTTACCTACTAATCAAGATCTAAATGGCAATAACGTAGTGCACAAAACACTGCATAAACAAAAAAAATTATTTCTTCTATATCAATAAAAACTGGAAGTGCTCCTCCAATCAAATATTACATAATGTTATTGACGTCATAAGACCCAAAATACAATGTGCTCATACAATTTACTTCCAAACTCCGGTTTTATTCATATAAAATAAAAATTTATCTGAAACTAGATTTAAAAACGGAAGTGTACTCATATTCAATAACAAATTTTTAATTGTAATACCTGTTAACTGTAGTGAGATTTCATGAAATTATTGCAAAACAAAATTTTTTTGGCTTTAAAAATTTTCATTGTGACATTATTTTTTTGTTTTTTACAATAAAAATACGATTTTTGATAAAAGATTTTTTTTTATTTTTATTGTAAATTTTAACCTACATATAAATCACACATGAAATCCTGATATTCAATTTTAAATTCAGGTTTTTATTTAATAATCCTGTTTATCTATTAGAAAATTTTTAACAAAAACCAATCCAGCTTCCTTTTTTTGTTTTTATATATAAGTTAATGTGGTACCTACATTGTATTGTTATCTCATAGTAAACACATATCTATACATATATGCATTTGCATTCATTTCATTTATTTTGAAAAGAAAAAGAAAAATATATTTTTTTTCAAGGATATTATTATTTTCAACTTTATATTTAAATATGGGTACATAATGTTTATGTATTGGTATTTGATATAAAACAAAAACAAAATGTAAAACAAAAACAAAATATAAAACAAAATTTTTTGTCTTTCGTTTAGAACACCTGCTGAACACAAAAAAGAAAAAAAATTTAAAGGTTAAAATATGATAAAAAAAGTATATATACATATCTATACATATATATAATAAAAAATATTAAAAGCATTTTTCTATTCAATTTATATATATTACAGTTATTTTCAAAAGTATTTGTACACTTGATTAACTTTTATCTGCGATATCAAAATGCATAGTTGACGGTTAAATCAATTTATCATATTTTGTATTCGTACAGAAATACCTTACAGATTGTTATAGTTTGTTAGTTATAGTTAGTAGAATAGGGTGGATTGATAGCCATATTTATCTGTTCAATAGATAATATTAAAACATATTACAAAAAATTAAACCGTTTTTTAGCTAATAGATTGTCAGAAAGAGTATTATCGTAACAATTATAGAGTAGAGAGATACGTCATATCTTAATGAAATCAAGTTTAACAAAACGTTAGGTATCAGATGGATCAGTTAAATCTGATGATGGTGTAAGAACCAAATCGATCGTAATCGATAAGTAATTGGATTTAAGATAATATCAATATAGTATGTTTTTCAACTGATTTTTGTCACATGAGGTGTCAATCATCTTAGAATCTTAGAAATAAACTGTGTCAATTAGAAATTACGAATTGGCAGATGGTGACCATAATTTATTTATTTCAACAATTAGGAGATTTCTCTCGTTTGTAGGTTATATACATTCACATATTAGAATTTATAAAACTATCTAAAAATAAAGCAGAAATTCATAAAACAAGTGCTAGTAAATTAGAATGAACATTAAAACCAGGTCAGGTTGATAATTTGACAAAAAAAAAATTATTGTTCAGTTTATGATGTCAAACCGTGTTATTGCTGTAGGGAGCCAGTCTTTTTTGTTGAAAAAACAAATGTTGAAAAAAATGGTCAAATAGATGTCGAGTAATGTCAAAAAAAAATGCCGAATTTAAAATTTTTTCGACATTTTTTTTTAAATTGTACATATATTTTGGAGCTAAATATACAAATCAGTTTTTATTATTCAGATATATGTATCTAAAAAATATAAAACTTTCAATAATCTGTTTGACGGTAGTTTGGGTGGAAAACCACCATTGTTATAAATGCTTTATTGTTTATGTAATAAAAATAATTAGAAGCAGTTTAACAGTTGGATAAGACATTCAAAATATTACAGTGTATTACCGTTTTCCAGAATATTTATACAAGTGTATATGCAAGATTTTGAAAAAGTTGCGATTGTAGAGTTGGATTTAAAATAGAATTTAAATTTGCTATATTCAAGAAAACTCACATTTAACAAATTAAAATTGAAAAATGTCCAAATGATTATTATACATTTTGTTAAATGTTTATTTGTTTAGTGTCCATTTTACAAAATGTCTTTTTCTTTAGTGTTCATTTTACAACATAGGTGCTAGGACATAACTCCGTAACAACAAATAAAATAACTTCCAAAATTTTTAGATTTTTTTTTTAACATTTTTAATTCGATATTTTGTTTTTTAGCAAATATACTCACACTTTACCTTTATTTATAAATGATTGAATTAATTCTTTCTTTAATTTGTATTTGATAAGTATAGTTTCAATTTGTATTGAAGTTTATTGTAGAGATTAATTGCAATATCCATTGTTTTTATTGATTGACTAATTATCATGTATTTGGTTTTATTGATATTGACTATTAATTTTTGAGTACTCATCCAAACTTTAATCTAACTAATTTCATCATTCATTGTAACAGTTGCCTTGGAAAACGAAACATATGTTGTACGCAAGACGAGTTTTGCATTTATTTCAATTTGCTTAATAGCTTGAATGTATAAGTTAAATAATATAGTAGCTCCAAGATACTGCTCTGCGGTACACATTCTTAACATATTCATAAATTTTATTTTATTCTTTATTAGTTTACAAGTAAACTTTTACAATATTTATTCAACAATAAAACATATTTTTGTTTCAAATCTGTATAAATTTGTTTTAGCTTTGATAGCAATGGGTAAATCGTTAAATTGTTTCATACCTTTCTATAACAATGTGATCAAAAATTTCTGCTACGTAAGGTGAATTTATAATATTCTTAAATTAATTTCTACTACATAATTATTGTTAACTGTTAGACTATGTTATGATTACTTGTGAACTATTCAATTATGATTGACTGAATGCTCACTACTGGAATCAAGTCAAATGGAGGAAAATTATAATTAAGGTTTAATACCACAATAGGATGTAACACTAAAAAATTATGTTGACCAAAACAATGTGTATAAATATTTTTGTATGTAACTGTTATAAACGACATATGATATCGAAGGAGTACAGCTGTGCATTTTACAAAGATACCCACTCTAAGAGTCCTTTTTTTATTTCTGTTTTTGATTTTGTTTTCTGTTTTTGGTCTTTTTGTGGTATATTTACTATCTATGGTTTTTGTTATTGTTCTTGTAATATTCAAGGATGAAATTTTTTTTTTATAGTTTTTCATTGTTTAAAAATATAAAATTTTTATTTATATATATAAAAATGTAGAAATAAAAAATGAAAATATTAAATTCAATTCAAAATGAAAACAAAAAAAAAAAATGTCACAAATGGATTGTTTTTGGTTTAAATTTACGTGATTCGAATAGAAATTAATTCCACCGATAGAATTAAAAACAAAAATCTATAACTATGTATTTATTATTATTTTTTTTTTTTTTTTTTTTACAATATCGTAATTGAAGTTATATCGAACTTTTATTTTTTGCAACTAAAAAGTGGATCTAAAAGTGGAAAATAAATATTATTTTATTAAAAATAAAAAAAAAAATCAATATTCACGTTTACTTTAATGGAATTACATTTTAATTACAAAGTTATTAATGAGTATAAATTTAAAATTTTTAATGATATAAAAAGGTGACCAGGTTTTGAAAATTCTAATGAGTGAAATAAATAAAATGAATATATAAATATGTCTTATTCGGAAGCGCAAAATTAATCAAAAATCTATTTTTGGTTTTGATCGATTTTTTTCGATACATCTCAATTTAATTACCTCTTTTTACTGTCTTTGCTATTCATACCATTGTGTACAACTTGCAAGAATATACTCATTTGAAATAGTCTATTGGTTGATAAATAAATACTTACCAGTGAATATTAAAATTTCTCTGTAACATATGCATGGTAGCAAGCAAAATGCAATCTATCCATATGGCAAGCACCGGATTAAAACTCCTGGGATATGAAAATTAATTTCTTCTACTAATGAATGAATCACTTATTGTAATTTAATTCAAATTTTATCCTACACTATTTGAACCTTATTGAATTTTTTGAATTATCTATTTTTTTTTTTAAACCGTCAATAGAGAAATTGTGTTGTACTGAATTATATCGAATAAAAATACCAAATTTCAATAAGGTTATATGGTCACTTTGAACAGAATGTAACTAGAAGAAAAATAGTCTTTAAAATAATGTAAATACATTTCATATGATCTACAGTAAGTCTCAAAATTGAGGTCATTTTGATTATATTTGGGAATATGTGCTTTTTTTTGTTTTTAAATATACTTTAATTAATATCTTATAGTTTATAATCAATGACTAAGAACATTAAAGTTGGAAAAAAATTAAGCATTTAAGGCTAGAAAAAAATTTTTTTTTTGGAAAAGTTCTCAATTAAAAAAAAAAAAATTCAAATTTTATCTTTTTTTATAATTTTTAAAGATCTACAAAAAAAAAACCACTTATGAATTACATTTTGTGTACAATAGGGTTAATGTATTGCTTAATTAAAAAATGTTCTCTACAATCTGAAATAATATTTTCTAAAATAAATATTGGTAGATAGGAAAATGTTATTAATTATTTAAAATTTTAATAACGGTAATTAAAAAAAAAATTAGTAGATTCAAAAATTTATAACACAAAATTAATAACACAAAAATTTACCACAGATAAAAATAATAAATCTAATTTTATATGTAATTTTGTTCTATATTGATATTAAATAAAATTATTTGCTCTTAATGCACAATTTCAAATGGTAAACTTTGATACGTACATATTTTCGTGATTATACGGCTTTCTAAAATATATTGCTATACTAAATCACAAAATATCATTTGTTTTCAAGTGGATGTTCAACATTTGATATATCTTTGTGGTGCTTTGACTTCAGTTAAATAATGCAGGTCGTTGTATACTGAATTATCTGCAGATTTAGATTTACAATGTCCCTAATCAACCTAATTTTTCATCTCTTTGGTGACGTTTTGTTAACTAGTGGTTGGTCCTAGTGACATACGTTTCTGAACTTTTGTCCTACGTACTATGTCTTTTGGATATCGCACATATTTTTAATGCTAGTGCGTCTTCCAAACGATTTTTCATGATTTTTTCTAAAATTGACCATGGAAAAATGCATTTCAGTAGTTTTTCGTATCTATTTTGTTAATTCCGTGTCAAACTTCACATTCCCACTCACATTAGAATTGTCAAAAATGGGCTTTATTAATTTTGATTTTGTTGGCTATGCTCATCTGTTGTGTTTGTTCTTCTGGAAATTTTAAAAAATTAGGTATGTACCTACTTCTCAATTGTGACGTGCTAATGCTAAATAAACCTAATAGCAGAAAATCAAGTTAAGATATGTAATAAAAAATGCTTTTCTAAGAAGTATTCTGATGCACAAAAACTGATTTTAAGTAAACTTTAATGGCTGCAGTTGTAAAAACATGTTTTACCCTTTTCTACTTTATAATTGTATGTTGTTCTATACTATAGTTGAATTTGTTGAATGTATTGTAGAAACAACATTCTGTCTCATATCTTTTATGTTATTTGATATATTCAAAATGTTACAATTAATTCAGTTAACATTTCTTATAGGTAAATAAATTGATGAAATTCAAGACAAAATTGAAATAATTAAATTCTTAGTTATTTTTTTTTAGATTAACCTGAACTTTTCTACATTTGCAAGTATGTAGATTCATGTAAATATGATATTTTACAGAAAATGTTGGTTTCATCTGTAAAACATACGCTGACTGGCGCACTAGGTAAAGATATGTGCCTCTCAACCGAAAGGTTCCAGGTCAGATTACAGACGAAAGCAAAATGCTTATACGAGGTTTTTGATCTGTTCCAGTATATCATTTGTCAGTGATATAAAATAATATTCCCTCATTCCGAAACAGAAAATATAAGCACGTAAATTTATACATTATATGTACATAACTAAATAAATAAAATAAATAAATCTGTAAAACAAAATATTTTAACGAATTAGATCTCCCTGAGATACTCCGATACATTCAACAAGAAAATTGTAATTGAATTGAATTGAATAAAGTTTATTTCGGGCCATATACTATTTTTTTTTGAACAAATTGTAAGAAGATAAGTTATTACCACTTCTTACGAATAGCACTGTATTATACAAGTCTAACTTAGTTTATCATAAGTTAGTTTTATCATAATTGACTTTCACAATAGCAACAGATCGACTTAAGTCGATTTAGAAAGTCTATTGGCAATGGACAGGTCGAATTAAGTCATATACAATAGTGCTCATAGTTTCGATATGGATTTACAGTTTTTTGATATAATTTTTTGAATTTTGATGTAACGCTTTCGAGCCCTTTATTTAGTCTTTCCAGCCATCAATTTTAGAAGGGAATTAAAATTAAAAAATAATTTTGTATACCACTCAACAAATTCTATAATATTTAGCTATATTTTGTTTTTGTTTACGGGAAATTTACAATAATAATATACAAAAAAATTAAAATAGAAAATAAAATAAAAAAACTTAGATAGTATAAGTATAAGATAATTTAAAAACAAAACAAATTTAAATTATAAAAAAAAATTTTCTAATTTTTAATAAAGCTCTTTATTTATTTACAAAAATATTTACTTTTTTTTATATATGTATATATATATATTTTTTATCTTTTTTCGTTACTATATAAATAAATAACAGCAAAAAAAAAAGTAAAAAATTAAAAATAAACAACATAAGAATTGTAATTTACATAAAAAAAAAAATAAAATTAAATAAATTAAAATACGGTATTCACAAAATAAGGTAACTACAATTTTTTTATCATTTTAGTTTTGTAATTAATTTACGGCTTTGCCCTAATTAATTTGAATTCGTCATATTATGTACTAAACTATTAATTCAACACACACTATACTAATTTCATATGAATTTATCTATTATCTTTGTGTAATAAGTTTTTTCTTTTTATCTTCAAAATAAATAAATTTTCGTTTTTTTTTTTTTTTTTTTTTACCTTTTAAAAACTGTAAATAACAAAATTTTAAAAATAAATAAATGTTATTATTCTTTTGTTAAAAAATTAATTTGAGTTTTTAATAAAAAAAAAAATTATTTAAAAATAAAAATTATATTCTTAGAAAAAAACAATAATACAATAAAACTATATATTTTTGATTTTTTTTTGTTTTTTAAATCTTTTTTTTTTGTCTTTAATGCATTTAATTTATTTTTAATTTTTAATATATATTATATTTTATATGATAGCTCTATATATATTAATTTTTTGTTTTATATTTTATTATTGAAGTATTTTTCAAAATTTTTATTAATAGCTATATGTATTTCATGGATGTATATATATAATTTAGAAAATATTCGAAATTATAATCGATTTTTGGAAAAAAAATTCGACGATTCACTCAACTAAGTAGCTATAAATTCTGCAAAGTTATACAAATTTTGAGATAATATTAATTAAAGGTACTAAATTTTGTGTATAAAGTTTTTTCTAACATAATTTTTTGAAAGATTGGACGTGATCATAAAAATAATATGAAAGAAACGTCGGTTCCAAATTCATTTTGTATTATTTTTTTTTTTGACAGATATATTTTTGATGTTTGTCAAAACATCCCAGGTAAAAACTTCAATCCCGAAATAACAAATTTAAAATTTATAAAACACCGCTTCTGCTGTACGGATCAGAATTATGGACAGTGTCCAAGGCAAGGCAGTATGCAATATCGTTCTATAACTTTAACACAAAAATAACAATTAGTGGCAAGTTAAATGACAATTTAAATACTATTTAAAAATTGTACAAGAGGTTAAAGACAATTATTAAAAATATGTATCAAAAGCATTATATAATAGAAATAACATAAAATTCGAATTTTACGTATTTCGGTACAATATATTATTATGATAATTAGTACGCAACACTTCATTCATGATAGAATTTAACTCAACAACAGAATCTAATTCACGAACAAAGCACTAATACTGTACAAATTAATCTATAAACCCACGAAATCTATAATTAACAGGGTTGTCATTTGAATACAATGGCTGATGGTAGGCGACAAAATAATATATTTAACATAACATCAAATATAGGAAGAGTTGGAAGAAGAAAAAAAAATAAAAATTGACAGATAACTTTGAAAATAGTAATTAAATACAGTACAATTATTAAGAGACGAGATGTAGTAAAGAAGATCGAAGTTAACAAAAAGTTGCAAATAATTATCGAACAGATTAAAATTAAATTTTCTACACTATAATTCAATGATTTTTATACAATTGATTTTTAAAACGTAGAATTTCTTGCATTAATCAGATTGATTGTTGGAGTTAAAAATTTATTTGAGTGTATAAAATGAGTTCATAAATAACTCTACTTTTCAAAATATATGATTAACCCATTTATTATCTACGTCTGTAATAAGGGATGAAAAAATTAATGAAATTTGTCATCACTCATAGCCAAATATTAATGTAATAATATTTTTTTAATACTACATCTAATTATGTAGTGAAAGGGTTAAATAATCATATATTTAATTATATATTCCAATTTATACACAATTATAAATTGAAATGATAACTTAAAGAATATAATTAAGTTATACAATAAATTTGTTATAACCTTTAAATAACTAATTTTAATCGATTATAATTTCGAAAAATCTTTCTACATTTACATTTTATATATTACAAAATATTCAACATAATAATTGTGTTTGATGTCATTTTCTAATAAAAGCTTTAAAAATATAAAAATTTTACACAAAACAATATTTATTTTTGCCTAACAATATTTTTTAATTTATTTTTTAATAATATTAAATTATTTTACAATGAATTAGAATACAATGGAATTGACTATCCATAGTAAAAAAAAAAAAAAAAAAAAAAAAATCAATGTTTTGAGTGTACTCTTTCTGTGCTTTAATTTTATTGAAAACAGAAATAGACGAATCTATTTTTTCAATATATTTTCTCTTTTTAATAGAAATTATTTTCATAAATTTGCATTATAATTCGCAGTGTTAACCCTTTTTGTTATTTTTGTACTAATTTTGGCAAATTACTCAAATTATTAATTAATTGCATCAGATGCTCCCGTGTTGTGACAAATGGTGAGCTTTTACACGAATTATATTTAATCAGTTTGTTTTTTGTGTGCGAATAAGGGGTTATAAATATGTACTTACATAATTATGTTATTTTTTCATTTGCATTTTAAAATTTTTTTTAATAAGTTAACGAGTTATATCGATAAAACACTTCTGACATTAATAATTTTTGAATTTTACATTTCTATGTGCTAGCTGACACAACAAGAAGAATCACGTTTGATTTTTAATACAAATTTATCCAAAGATGATTTTTTCACTTCTTTTTCCTGAAAACAAAAAGAATCTGATGCAATTGAAGACTCGTGTAATTTACCACATTATGTTACTAACATGTTCAATATTTCAAATAAAAATAAATTGCCACTGAATTCCTAATGAACAATTCTTAGTAAAAAATGAAATTAAAATTGAAAAAATATTGTTATTAATATTAAAATTAGGTTTTGATACCTTTTATTGTACTAATATTGTACTAATAATATCTCCTTAAAAAAATTAGCTTTGGTCGAACACTGATTTTTGACATTAATAAAATCAAATAGAATGAGCTGGACAAAATATTTGTAATTTTTTTGTTTATCAGATAGTTAGTTACTTGCATTGTATTCTAATTCGTTGTTATTTTATTTTATTTCGCTCACAATTTTTTGCATTTTATTTATTATTTTTTTTATTTTTGTATATAATAATTTTTGTATAATTTTTAGATATTTTAGTTAAAAAATATTTTTTAAGAATAAATAGTTTGGAGATTTATTTTCAAATTTTTTTTTTGGTATTTAAAATAAATTAATTTACAATTTTTAAAAAATTAATTATAAATAATTTTAAAAAATAAATTGGTAAGTAAAATTAATAATTAGTAAGTAATTGTAAAACTATATTTAAATAAAATTATATAAAAAAAAATTAATTTTCAATAAATAAGAATATTGTGAACGCAACACAATTTATACACAATTTTTGTTTTTAATAAAAAAAAATGTTTGCACATACCTATTTTTTTTGTTTTTTTTTTAAATATTTTTGTGTAATTATAAACCTATTTACTAAAATTTATAAATTATTATTTTTGTTTTTATACATAAGTATATATTATCATTGTTTATTTTTTTTATTTAATATTTTATACTAGACAGCTAATAATAAATATATAAACTTTTTTTTTTTTGTTAAGTTCTTAAAAATATATTTTATATGTATACTATATATACATATATAAATATAATAAGTTTTAACGTTGATTAACTTGCCATATTATTAAAAAACTTTTTTCACCACGATTTTCCAAATTTTGATTTGTTTCTAAATTAACACTATTTTCCATGCCATTATCACCTTGCCGAAAATCAATATAACCTTCACCACCACAAACGACTAGCATATCTTGTTTATCATTATTTAATTGTGGTAATGAGTTTTCATTTGATTGTGACATTGGTACTGCAACAAAAAACTTTACAGCATCCCTATGACCATGAAATGATAATTGAGCATTGGCCATACAACAACGTGGTATAAATCCATCATTATTACTATTAATACCACCACTTCCTCCTCTTATAATATTACCACTACTATTACTACCAATAGTATTAGTAGTTGTATTTATTGATAATCCAACACCGCCAGCACCACCACCACCAGATGATGAATTATTTGATGTTTTAAAATTATTAATATTACTAACATCATTATTTAATGGTACTGATATAACAACACCATTGCTAGTACCAATCCATAAACGATTACATGAAACTAATAATGCTGTAATACGAACAAATGAGAAACCTAATTTACCAGTTCCAAGCATTTTTGAAACATATGGTTCAATATCAACATCTTGTTCATGCTCATAATTTAATGCATTATATAAACGTAATGTTGAATCTAATCTTATTGATACCCATACACCAAGACCAGTTGCTGTCATTTGTCTTATTTGACTTTCTTTACGTGGATGAGCTTCAAATTTATGTATAATATTTAATGATATTGGATCAATAACAAAAATTTTATTACGATAAGCAGCCCAAACTTTATCAGCAACAACACATAAACAACGTGTTGAATGTTTTGGTTCACCCAATGTTACCAAAAAATAATTATTTAAGTCCCATTGACCATCAATTTGACGTCGAAATACAGCTAATTTACCATTTGCAATTGCAACAAATACTCTTGTACCTAAATTTACAATAGCTAATATTGGATCAGGTAATAAAACTTTATGTAAACATTCATGCCATCTACCTAATGCGCTATGTACATATAACATACCATCTTGTGCCCCCATCCACATTGTTGGACCAACTGATGACATTTCAGGTTCATTTTGTCTACCCTCTGTTCGTAAGATTGGATTAACTGGTTTTGAAAATTCTAAATTAATATTATTACTACGAACAACATCTTCACCTTCAGATGGTTCTGAATCTTTATAATTAATTTCATCTACAATAATACTATTATTACTTTTTGTATTATTTTGATGATCTTCAGAAATATTTGGTAATGACGGACTTGATGGTTTTTCTTTTATTATAATATTATTTTCATTATTATTGTTATTATTACTATTATTATTAATATTATTATTATTATTGTTATTATTATTATTAATATTATTACTGTTATTATCATTTTTCTTTGCTACCCTAATAAATTCAATACAACCTACACCATTATCTTCATCACCAGGCTTTTCTAAACTTTCACCATCTTTAGCAATTTCACTACGTTCAAGTAGAACATAATCATTTTCCATAGCACCAGGAACTGAAGCAATACATAATAAATGATTCTGGCATACTGGAAATGCATCTAAAACATTAGCTGCATTATTACAATCAATAACAGTTACAGTACTGGCACAAAATGTACTTGTACAAATCCAAACATATGAACTTAATTGTGATTCTTGATTTAAATTTTCGAAACCAAGTGAAAATTGTGTCTCTAAACTGTTTAAATCATTATCATCTTTTGTTGGTGAAAATATCTCATATACTTTAGCTGTTGGTTTTGTATTAAAAAATATTGTATCTGTAATAAAATAATCACCATTTTTTGTAAAACCACCATTTAAATTAACACCAGCTGCACAAAATACTTTCATTTCTGAGCTGGTTTCAGCTAATGGATTACAATAAACTGGTACTGGAACTGGTAAATTACCAGAATGTTTATTTTGATTTTCTTGTGATGCTTTATTATTAACTGGTAAACTCCAACCATATGCCTGCAATCGACCATCCTCTTTTTGAACATGAGCTCTTAACTGTAAATATTGTTCACGACGTCTAGCACTAGCTCTTTGTGAGGTACCCTCATCATTATAATCTTTAGCTAAAATAAGAGCATTTGCTAGACCAGGAGATGCATGAGATGTTGATGTTGTATGTATCATTAAACGATTACCATCTGAACCAAATCGATTTGGTGAACCTTGACTATAACGAAATATACCAGCTTGATTGGATTCATGTTGTGGCCTATTCGATGATGTAAATAAATTACTAAAATATTTCCAAATACTTTGTTTTGATTTTTTATCAAATTCATCATTTTTTGTTGCACGTAATATTTCTGTTAATCTTACAGCCTCTTGTAATTCCATTAAACGTTCTTTATATTGATTACGTTCCATAAGCACCATTGCCATTTCAACACGTGTAAAACGTTTACGTTGTGCCATTGGTATATCACCATCACCAGTTTCTTGTTCTGTATCATTTTGTTGTTTAATTTGTTCTTTACTTTTCTTTAATTCATCCTCTAAATCATTAATTTTTTGTTGTAATTTCAATTTTGATTGTGATACTGAATTTAATTTTTCATGTAATATTTCTACCTCACCAGTTAATTCATCAACTTTTGCTATTAAATCATCTTTAACTATATTTAAAGCATTTTTAGTTGCTAATAATTCATTATTTTCCAAAATTAAATTTTCAACTTCTTTACCCATACCAAAATAGTTATCATTTGCTGATGTTGCATATTCACCTGGATGTACCCAACTGCCAGTAACTTCATTTTCTTCACTCTCTTCATTATCATGAAATGATAATTCTTGATATAATGTATTTGCTGAACGTTGTTCTTTATGAGTTGTTGTTTTACCAATAGAAGCAGAAAAATTCGGCACAATTGAGCTTTCCATAGGTGGATGTATAATATTATTATGAGTTGATGATGGATGTTGTGTTGGTGATATTAACGGTGGTAAACTATCATTATCATCTAATTTCTCTAAATTATCTATTTCATTTTGTAATGATGTTGGATCTGAATCAGATTCATTATCTGAACATATTCTTTCTGTATCTAACATTGTTGAATTTTCTAATGATGTAAAACCATATGATATTGGACCAGATGATCTTGCAATTGGATGTAAACGTGTACGATTTATTTCAAATTTATCTGATGCTGAACTTATTTGTGAATGAGTACCCATTAACATTTTTGTTCTTTCCATATAATCAACATGAGTCTTAAATAATTCTGTATAACGTTCGTGTAATTTACTATATTCTTTTTTTAATTCACTTTCACGCTCCTCTAAACGATTTGCATGCTCTAAACTATTTTTGTGCTTTAATTCTAACATTCTAACAATACTTTCTAATGATTCTAATCTACTACATAATTCTTTATTTTCAGCTTCAGCTACATCTTCGGTTTCAAGTAATTTTTGTTCAGTTTGTTTTCTAGCACTTTTTTCTCTTTCATATTGTGTTACCAATTGTTCATTATCTTCACGTAATAATTCAACTTCAACTTCTTGTTCCTGTATTGTACGATAAGCATTATCTAAACTTTCTAATACATTAACTAAAAGTGGCATTAGTGTTTTAACAACATCTTCATCATAACGTTGTATCATTCTTTCAAATTCTTGATAAATGCTACCAGCTAATTGTTGAACTTTTTCTGACATAACCATGTTGTTGTCTTCGGTGCCATAGACTGTTTCAGCCGCAGGTTGAGGCCACACTTTATTATCAGTCATTTTTATGCTTTCTTATTTTCTTTCTTTATTTTTGTTGTTTTTTTTCTTTATTTTTTTTTTTTTTTTTGTTGCTGTTTTATTGTGTAATGTTTTTATAAAATAAAATTAAAATACTATATAAATGTATGTAGATAGATACTGTTATTTTCTCTTTCTTTTTAATAATATTATTATTTCTTTTTTATTTAAGGTATTTTGAATTTGAATGTTTTTTTTTTAGTTTTGTAGTTTTGTTTTAAAGAAAAGAATACCACCTGCTCTGATTTTTTTGTAAATTACTTACAACAACGACAATGTTGCATGCGGTATTGATACACCTGGATGAGATAAACACGTTATTCATTTTTTTTTGTCGGTTCTTATTGTAATTATTGTTGTTGTTGTTGTTTTTCTTTTATTATTGTTAAATTCTAGAAAAAATGTGCTTTAGTAGTTTTCTTGTACATCATTTCAATGGAAATAATTTAAAAGGAACCTAACTAGTTTCATGTTCTCACATCAGATGCAGACGGATGGATGAGTAGATATTTCAGTGTTCTTTATACGTTATTTTTTTATGTTTTTTTTTTTTTTTTTTTTAATTTATTTATATTAAATTTTATGAAGATTCTAAAATTGTATATAAAGAAAAAGAAAAAAGGGTTTCAAATTAATGAGTATGTATGCCTTGGCTTTTCATTTATAAATGTAAGTAGATTTCATTTGAAATAGAACAAGGTTTATTTTAATTTTTTTTTTATTAATTTTTTTTTTTTGTATTTGGTATTGCCTTTAATGAATTTTTGTTTTTAATTAAAATTTATAATCAATATACATCACATGTATGTATGTATGGATGTATGTAAAAAAAAAATGATTCTAATATTATAATTTTCTTCGTTTTTAATTAATTTATTATGGTTTGAGATCGAAATCCTAAAATTGAATTTTAAAATTAAATACCATAAAAAAAAATTCCATAGATACAAAATCTCAAAAAAAAATCTTATAGATATATAACATCTCAAAAACACTGTCAAAAAAAATGTTTCAAAAAAGCAGATATCTCGCTTTTTGTATCCAACAAAAGCTACTGATAAAAATAACACAGACTTATTAATTAGATCTAGAAAAGTAAAAATATAAAACAATATTATTTGAAACAAGTTTCTAGTCAAATCAAAAACACAACAAAAGAATAATTCCCCTGAATGGTTTTGAAGCTTGACATCGTCATCGATAAATAATTGTCGAGAAATATAATTTGATAGAAGATACTAAATAATTGTTCATTTACGAAAAGAATTAATATAGTAGGTATCTATAGATTAGATTTTTGGTTGAGAGATGCTTCTATAATAATCCCAATGTCTCTGCAGTCGCTAGGTTGTATCAATTGAGCTTGAAATTTATATTCTACTAATTTAATGTATTATTTCTGATCTTTCAAAGAAACTGTTCAATTCAGAAATAGAATTAAATGAGTTGGATAGACATTTTTTTCGTTGAACTAATTAGCATGTAAATATTTAAAAAGTTCAGAACTAAATAAATATTACAAAAAAAAACTAAGCGGTAGTAATAAAGTAATAAAAACTTTAAAATTTTAAAATTTACAAAACCTTTGTAACTGTAATAAATAACTAGTCTTGCAGATAAAATATATTGTCAATATCAATAGTAAAATTTAAATGTAAAAAAGCTTTTCATAAGCACATACTGCAAGAATAAATACTGCTGAAAAAATGTCTTTTTGGCAGAGTTATGCAAATTTGCAGTTTTGTGTTAAATACAAAAAACGCAACACAACTGATTGTCATGCGCTATTTACTATAATTTTGCAGTTTTCATGCTAGTTAGAAATGTTTATGAACAAACTTCGTTTGCAACATTTTGTCTATACTTGTCAATATAAGCAAAATTTCCAATATTGCTTGTTTATGAAAACAACTAAAATATAAATATATAAGTATTATGGGGCTGCATAACAAGCTGATTCAATCAATTAAATTTATTGAAATAAGTTTTTTTGAATTTGATAGGATAGTTTTTGATTTTATTCAATTAACAAACATTACTAACTATATTCATTTTAGTCAATATCTTCATTTTCATGTTAGTTTTAAGTTTGAAATTAGCCTTTAAATCTACTTTTTTCAAAAATTTAAAATTTAGTTTGTCCAAGTAAAAGTATTTTGTAATCTATAATTAAGCAGGCAGTAATATGTAAAAAAATGTAAATTGTAGTTGATAAGATGATTTAATCTAAGCTCTAAATTAATATAAGTCGATAATGTCAGTATATGTTAATTATATTTTGGAATGAATAAACAAAAATTAAATTAAATTAAAATTTAGGATTTTGTACTTTCGAGATTTTGAGATTTGGAATTATAATAATTTTGTATTTTGTTTTTAAGAGTTCAGTACGCTCCATTAATTATACATATAGGATATAACATATTTATAGGCTTTTTAAAAATTATCAGTTGTCAAATAAATTTTTATTGTCAAATGAATTTTGATTAAAATCAAATAAAATTCAATCAAAATTATAAACACAAAGAAAATATATTTTATTTGAAAATTATTTAATTATTTAATTATTTAAATATATTACAGTTAAAAAACTGTATATAAAAAATAATAAAACCAGGTATTTTTTTATTTTTCTGTACTTCTTTTTTTAACTGGAAATATAGATTCGTTTACAAAAGGGTTTTACCAGAGGTTTTACGTATGAAAGAAGAAAATAAATTTTCTTATAATTTTTAGAGTTCAATAAACTTTCAAATTATCTAGAATTTAAAATTCGAATACGGAGCAGAATTTTGTATTTTTTTTTTTTTTTAATTGGAAATTACACCACTACAAGTACGGAATATATTATTAATGAAAACGAACACAATAAAGTGGTTTTCTGTTGAAATATCTATAAATGATGGCTTCCTGTGATAAGTTCAAATGACATAAGTTCGATACAAAAAATGGCATAAGTTGAAAAAAATGTCTGTCAAATTTATGTCATTTTCAATATTTTAATATTTTTTTCGAAATTATGTCATACACCGTAAGTTTAATTAAAAACGACATAAGTTCGGTTTAATTCAACTTTCGAAGCTATATCATTTTTAATTTTAATAATTTTGTCGAACTTATTATCATCAATTATTATCAATATATTATCAATATAGTGATTAGAAAATATTGATGGTGGTTCTATTCTCATCAATATTTTCAATATTTAGTTTCAAAATCAACTGAGGTAAAAAATTTTTTTGGAAATGTTCAATTCTTATTTTTTGGGAATGTTCAGAGAATGTTATAATGTTAATTTATATTGTAATTCTAAAAAGAATAATTTTTATATTAATTTTACTGATTATAGCAATTATTGTAATAAAACTTTTGCCTATATTATTAAAATGTGCAAAAAATTATTTGTTGTTTTTATACACAACATTTACTTTCAAAATTCAATTTGAATTGAAGCCAAAAACATTTGTCCAGAAATTACATTTTAAATGTCATTCATATATATGTTCAGAAATTATCAATATATTCAGAACACTTCCACAATATGTCATTACAAAATGTCAAAATATTGATGAGTTCAACATTGATGTGTAATAGCTCATCAATATATATTGTCAATGTATGGACAATAATATTGATGAGAACATTGATGTGTAAATAGGCACTTTATAAATATTCCCAGTAAATTATATGTATTTACTGTTCTTAGTGCGCATTTAGTTTTCATACAAAATAAAGTCATTTCATGTTATTTCCCTCTTTAGTGCCAACAAAATATTTTAACACTTAAAATATTTACCAGTTAAAACCCACCTTTAACCTACTTATATTTTAATTATATAAAACAATTTATTGTTTAATACAAATTTGAAATAAATTTCTTTAATAGCTTGAGTATTAACATTTTCCTGATGGTATAATTATAATTATTTTTTTATTATTTTAATAATTTGTCTTAATTTTTAATTATTATTCAATGTATAATTTTTACAAAAATAAAAACTAAATCAGAAAACAATTGTATAAATTTAAGTTTAATTAACACCATCTAATTAAATAAAGATTTTATGAAACAAAAAAAAAATTTTTTTTTTTTAAATCAAATAATTTTAATCTTATCGAAGTTTATACAATCATGACATAATTTTACATTTCACTTTCAAAATTCCAAGCGTTGTTAAAATTGTGTTTAATTGGATTTATTTATTTTTTTTTTTTTTAATTTGGAATTAAATTTAAAAATTTATTTAATTACATTATTGCAGTTTTATTAACGATTCAAAGTAATTACAAATTAATGGTTTAAAGTAAAAATAAAGTAAATACTTTTATATCCTAGACAGACAACAGACAAAGTTTAATTGCATATTACGTATACATATTCAACATTTAATCTTCATTTTTGCATCTAAGTACCACCCTGTTAACATTTATTCAATAAATTGTTATTAAAGATGTTATTTACATAAATTTATTCGAAATTAAATATATACAAATTTGATTCGAAAGGTTTTGTGAAATATAGGTTATTATTATTGCGTTTGAATATATTTAGTACCCACTTTGGAAGGCTAATTTAATAAATGAATCTAAATCGAAAATAAAAATCAAAATCGAATCTGAAGTTTTTTTTTTTAAAGTTTTTTATGCATTATAAAATATATAAAATTACAAAGCTGTACCAACATGTCGACACCGATATGGTGTAGTCGATGTTACATCATTAGATCGTCAGTAATTGTATCCTACGGTCCCGGTAATTTAAAACTGCAATGGTATATGTCGAATAGCATTTTGTGTCCAAGTTTCAATACAATCAATAAATATAAATCAGTTTTGGAAACACTCAAAATAAAAAAAAAATTAATATACATAATTATACCATAAAAATTGCCTAAATTTAGGCTGACACCAATAATTGAAGATTACGTCTTAGATGCTTAATTTTCTTTCGAACACAAAATTGCATAAATTCAAACTCAACACCAATAACCCAAGACCCCAAGATGGTGAAAAAGTGAATCTGGACCTCCGGCATAGCTATACTAACATTTCATAATTTATAATAAAGTAGTGAATAACTTCACTTCGCAAATAGAAATACTAAGGTATTTGAATAGAGCTGAAAGTTGAATAAAAATGATTGGAGTAATCACAAAAAATATATAATTCTATAGTATTTTTATTAATATACTTTCTATTGATAATGATGATTATTGGAAAGCACATAATGCTTTCCTAATAATCATCATTATATCACTGTAACTCCATACAGTGGGGTATATAGGGCAGAATGATATCTCTTAACAATTATTCAGTATTAAGCTTATATTTTGAATTTGCGTAATATATTTTAGGCCTGGCTATAGCCATAATTTAGTTAACTTAATAATTTTCGTTAAACGTACGTCAAAACTTAAAACAACTTAACTTTAACTAGCCCACCTAAGTTCATAAAATCTAATTTTATTGAATTAACGAATACAATAAATAATTTTCGTTAAGTTTTGTTAAATCTCAAAACAAACATATAGCACTAATACACTGGTAAGACTTCATTTGATTTGACATTTCGAAAGAAAATACACCATTTCGAATATATATTTATATTGATTTGTATCCCCAAATCGAATGTCATTTCATTCAAACATCATTTTACTTAAGTAACCTATATACGAACTGAATCGAACCAGCTTAAGTTGAATGAAAAATAAATGTTTTAAGGAAATTGAAGCTTAACTTAAGTGTGGCTAGTTGCAATTATATACGCAAACCCAACTTCATTACGGCTATTCATGCCCTTTTGAATATCATTATCATAATACTACAGCTAGTGTAGATTCAATATATTTCAATTTATCTTCGAAAATTGTCATCCATTCATTTATATTTCAATTTTTCAACTGTGGTGTTGTCTACTTTTAATATACATACTTTAGAATATTTTTTCAAATTAATTTTAACGAAAGGAAAAATTAAATTAAAATTCTTTTTATTCGTTTTCATTTTAAAACAAATCTTTTCTGTAAAAAATATAGGTACATATTTGTTCATCCATTTTTTTCTTCTTCTTTATTTCCTGTTTCATCGTTATTCGATAAGGTAAGAAGAATAGCATGTGGTATGAGAGTAAATATCTATAATTTATACAGATTTCAGAAAAAAAAAGTATTATTTTAATTTTAAATTAAACTCCTTAACGCTCATTATATCTTGGCTTGGTACCTAACTATATATTAAATTATAATAAGCACTTCAAATCTTATTGTATTTGAATTACCTAAAAAATTGCCCTTCAAAATTACTTCAAATATTTAATTTTAAAAATTGGTTTTTTTTTGTATATAGGTACTCCTAAGATATTTCCTATATGTATTACGTATATCTATGTATTTAATCTATGTATATAAAAAACGTATTTATGTACATAGTTTATCTGTTTATATTTATTAAAAAAAAAAAATATCGTTAATTACTTTAAAGTCGGAAAAAAACAATTAACCATTTTAATGCCTCTTTTTGTATGTACATAGTGCTATATTCACTGGACTCAAAATAAAAAATTATTGTTTTTTTTTTTATAAAATGTTATTATAATTCTGTAAATATGTTTTGAATAACAACAATAATTATTATTTTTCGATTATAGTGTATTTGATATTGTACAATACAGTAGTTATTCAATATAAAATCATTGACTGACAAAATTTGGTTTAACAATATAAATTCAAGTTTTAAGAATTAACGAATACAATGAATATAAGTTTCGTTAAGTTATGTTAAATTTCAAAAAATAAACATAGCACATTAAATAATACAAATCTAATCTAGTAGTTACTATGTTGTATATCATTTAGTAAGTAATTTTAGTATATATTTTATAACTCATATTATTTATATCTATTTTTATTAATTTGAGTCCATGTCCAGTCCATATCATCCTATTTTTAGTTATAAGTCATAAACTAAGTTTCTAAATATGTATATAAGTATAGTTGTAAAATCAGTATTGTTAAATTTGTTATATCTACTATATATATGGTTTTTTTTCAACATAAATTGACGGACTCATCACCTCTAAGACCACCCAGATATCTGTAATTCATTGTTTAAGAACCACTGTTCCAAATTATATTAACTTAAAAATTTTAAAATTAAATTTCTACCTCTATCTAGTTACTACTACCTGTTAGAAAACAAGAATATTATATTTTGTTTAATTGCTTTCGAAATAAATAAGCAAAATAGTTATCAATAAACATAGGTACTGTACTGAATACAAATTTACCTGTGTAAAGTTTTTTTTTTGTCTTCTAATTTTATTTCCCTGAAAATTAAATTCAAAAATTTAATTTTGCAAACAAAATAAAAGAAAAAAAAAATCATAAATATTCGTTTATTAAGATAAAGTAGTCAAATTGATGTGTTTAGACAGAATTTAATAAACACAGTGTTTCAAAAATAATTAACGAATTTGGTAATATAAAAATTAGTATGAAAATTCAAAATCAAAAACAAATATGTAAATCGATATTAGGCAGTGATTATGTCAAATGACAATACTAATCAGAAGTGTCCCAGTTCGAATACCGGTCAGGATGACATGAATGTTTAATATGTTTTTCTTTTCTTTTGTTAACCAAAAAATAATGAAAAATAAAAATATAAGTATTTTAGAGCTTTTCATAAACACATATCGCAGAAAAAAATTGTTTTTTGACAGAGTTGTTAAGATTTGAGTTTTCTACATTTGCAGTTTTGTTCTATAAACAAAAACAGTAACACAACTGATTTTCATGTCATGCTCTATCTACTGCAATTTAGCAGTTTTCCTGCTATGTTAGAAATGTTTATGGAAAAACTTCATTTGCAACATTTTGTTTATGAATAAAATACTTGTCAATGTAGGCAATATATATTGCTAATATTGCTTGTTTATGAAAACCGCTTCTATTTTATTTTTGGTACATTAAATATAGAATATAGAAACTATATTGATATGTTATTTAAAAAGTCGTTTATTTGATTGGTAGACATTATTTACCCTATAAAAAATAAAGATAAAATAAATAGAAAAGTTAATTTCTATTAAGGTTAAAATTATAGTTTTACAGATCCTAAAGCATTGAACTAATTCCTAATAATGGTAAAAACAAAAAAAAACATTTTTTTTTCATTTATTTTGAGTCAAGCAGCATCACGATATAAATATAGCATCACGATATAAATATAGATGCTTTAAAAGGGCTAGAGCAAAGAAATTTGTTCAGATGTCTGAAAAGAATCAAACCATTTGAGGTAGTCTAGGAAATAAAATATGTAAAGCCGAAATAAAAGAGAGCTGCACTACACTCTACTAGAACAAAATGGTATTGCTATGGCTAAAAAAGCTTGTTGAAAATGGCTAAAAAAGCTTAGTGTAATAAAAAATATAACAACTTTCAACTTATTGCTTTCGTTGTAAGAAGATCAGTAAAACCAAATCCATTCAATACAATTATTTTTTAAGCATACTGTAATAAAGAACTACATACGTATACACTTATATATATATAGTAAGTTTCTTTAAGATTAAATATTTTCCGTAATTATTAATTCTGATATAGAACTTAGCAAAAAAAAACACCAAAATAAAAAAAATGTAAAATTTTCGATTAAAATTACTTGGAAAATAAAAACACTGAATAGAGAACAGGGAACCTTGAAAAAACCACACTCCGATAATTCTGACAAAATAATATGGGAACTTTATTTTTTATATATATATATATTTTTTTGTGTGATTTAACATCGTATTTATATACATAGTTAGCCTTGAAATTCAAATAAAAGCATTTAAATTTTATACCCGAAATTCAAGTTAAAAACAAAAATCATAATAACAATAATAAATTAAAAAAAAAAAATATTAAAAAAAGACGGTAAAAATTCTACGATACTACTACGATACGGTTGTAGTTTTTTTTTTTTGCATAATTAATGTTTGTAACACAATTTCAAGTTTAAAGGTTACTTTACTTTGTTTAGATTAGGAAATTTGTAATAAAGCTATTATTACAAGCTAGCTAGCTAGATTATAAAATTAATTACAAAACAAAAAAACAAAAAAATATAACAAAAAAGTAGAACAAAATGTTTCTAAGAGAAAATCAGTGTTTTCCAAAATGTTAATACAGATTTATAATTAAAAAATCTTGTATTCACATCACAACATAATACATATATACTCATTTGAATTATTTTTAACTTATTCGAATAATACAAATTATTATAATAAATTTTAACTGGTGTACATTATAAGTAAAACTAGTATAGGTAGTTATACATTTATTATCTATAAACATTTAGTTCTGAAAACGTAATTAATTATAGATGACAGTCTATTCATATAACATTTATGTATATTACTTTATTATAAAGAGGAAATTTAAAGAATCTAAAAACTATTTTAAAACGAGAATTCGAGATTGTTATAGATTTCTTTCTGTCGCGTAGACGACCACGAGATCTCTTTGTTTCCATATGGCAACAATTGGTATTAAAAATTAATTTAATATTACAAAATGTTTCCTTTTTCTAACTTTAAAACTGAAACTAGTGAATGGTATGCTTTGTCTGCATAATTTATTCGAAACTGGATTTCGGTATTTTCATTATTATCTGTAATAATGATAATAACACATAGATATTTGAAAATATTAACTTAGATTTATATTTGTTATATTTGTTATCTGGTAACTGGATTATATTCTCAACTTTTTTGTTATTTATTTTATCCCAATTTTAACAAGGTCGAAAATTCCATAAAACATTTTTTTTACTTCATCGGGAATCGAACCTGGGACCTTTCGGTCGAAAGGCAAGCGCTCTACCTACTGCTTCACCTAGCGTGTAACTTTTGCAGTGTAATTGATTTGATGAGACAAAAATTATGTAATCTAAAATTCATTTGATTTGTACGTTTTAATTTTGCAATTTAATCAAAAAAATGTTATGTGAATGCAATTAAGTTTTATATTTAAATTGGAAAGTGAATGATTTGAATAAGATAAATATATATATAAAATTAATTTTAATATATATATAATTTATTATATAGCTGTAATCAACAATAAAGTAAATGATAATAAAAAAATGTAAAAATATTTGATTATCTATATAACAGGTTTTTTTCCCAAAAATATTGTGTGTTGCGACAAGTGTCAATAATGCAAAAGATTTTGTCGCCATATTTTTATCAATTACAAATTATTTCTATTAAATCTTACAAGCTTCATTTTATATTTATTTTGCATGATACATTTTTCAATTTTAGATAAAATTAGATATCATACATAAAAAAAAAGTTGTGTTCATTAAATTGCAGAGTCAAAACAAGCAAATGACTTTTTTTTTTGAAAATAGTCGAATATTTTCCTTTTAATATAACTGATATGCTTATCATACATATAAGTGTATTTCGTCTACTATTTGCATACTTCTTCAGTGTTTTGTACTCGACTTCAGATTTAAATTATTTTTGTCTCACTATACATAATCGATTACAGTACAAAAGAAGCGATCTAAGATTGAATTAAAACATAACATGACTTAAATCAACGACTTATTTTGACATTTCCGATACAACTTAATTCAATAACTACAATGAAAATAAGTAACAGTTTGGAAGATACTGTTTTAAGCATATTAAAATCTTTTTTTTTTTGTTGTAATTTATTTATTTTATGACATAATATACATCTAGTTCTAGTATGTACAATTTAAAACTCATTATAATTCCAGAAACGATATGTGTAGATAAAAAAAAATATTATTATTATTAGTGTTGAGTAAATATTTCCTTTTTTTTTGTTTTGTAAACATTTTAAGAATAAAAAAAAAAAGAGGAAAAAAAATGTAATTCATAAATTAAAGTTCTCATTAGTTAATAACAAAAATCTATTCTACTACTTACTACATAACTATGTATGTACTACTATTTTAGTACTCTATTATAAAAATTTAATAAATTTTATTTAAGTAGAATGAACCTTGACCTTAGACTAGTTTTTAATGTTCTGATATTAGATAGTTAAGTAAGCTAAATTTTTACATAACAAAAAAAAAAAAACAGAAATTGGACTGTGTTTTGAAAGTACAAAAAAAAAAACAGAATGACAACATACTTAAGTTGAATTTTTAATTTTAAGTATTTTGTCACTTTCAACTTTTGATATTTTGAAATTTTATATTCTTATTTGTTCTCACCTAATAATAATTATTGTTTTCATTTTCATATAACATTCATTATAATATAAATATATAATATGTAGGTATGTGTGTGTATGTTTTTATGAGTAAAATTGCTTAAATTGTAAATAAATGTTTCAAGTCATGTTCACATATTTAAAGAAATAAATAAAGAATTTTTTCTACATTGATAAATTAAATGAAAACAGAAATTTCGAAATAAATTTTAATAAATAACATATTCATGTCAACCTTAGAATAATTTTTTTATATAGGCAATATATACGCCACGGTGACCATTCGTTCTGTATTTTTGACGACATTCCGTTTTTATGGTGTTGTACTCTTTAATTTAAATTTCATATTTTTATAACTACTTATTTTAATTTTTATTATTGGTAATAATCGCTGCGCTTGACCAACTAAAGCGTTTTATCGATTATAACTCTTAATCATTTACGTTTCGAAGTTTTACTTAACAATATGCCAACAAATGATTATATCTAATATCAGCGTTGAAACTCCTGCTTGAATAATTATATATCGACTTCAATAAACTACATGTAAATGTCAGAAATCTAATTTCAAATCAAAAAACCGTAGCACAATGAAGCATATACTTTTTTTTTTGTTTTAAAATTTATGAATCGCTTAAAGTTAACGCTTTAAAAAAGCCGTTAAATTCAAAATTGTATAAAACAATTGATTCAGTTGTTTATTCAATAACTTGTTCAGTTTACGAAACGCAGCCAATAATAACTGATTCAGTTCAAGTTTCCTATGTTGGTAGCACTGTATGTAAAGCAAAAGAGTTGTCAATAATGAAGTGTTTTCAAAATGCCATATTTGTAAGTTTGCAATAACACATTTACGAAATGAATCACTTAACCATCACTCAACCCATTAAAATAATTTTTATACAGTAATAACAATTAACAATTCGGTAAAAACTGTCAAAACGAAATTAAGGACAAGATTGTTGGCATATATTGATGGTTCTAACGAAAGAAAAACTGGCAATGTTATAAAAATTTGAAGAAACTGGAAACAGGAAAGGGTACCATACTGATTTTGCAAGGAAAATGTTATAACTAGACTATAAGCACAAATATTTTTTTTTAAATTGACACTGTTATTATATTTACATTTTCTAGTAAAACTGATTTTTTGCTTTATATTTATAGGTACCAATTTTCATTTAACTGAATTAAATTTTTATAATTTTATCATATTTATAAATTATACATAATCAACTTTTGTTATTATTATTAAAACACCATACACATTTTACATAACGCTTTTGATCTGTTCTGTATTTTACTTTTCAAGTAATGGTCACCATAGTAATATAGTGTCTTTTTAGATACTGGAGAAGAGGTCTTTAAAAACGAAACAAAAATAAATATTATGAAATATTTTCAGGTTTTTAACTAATTTCGATTAAACACGTTTATATGTATACTACTACATGGCATACCGCTGAAAATGTCACTATTAAACCTTTTTCAATATTTCAAGTACATATGATTTTTAGTTAATCAAATGTGTTTGGGTAGCTTTAATATTGTATATTAGATACAAATACAACCACATGTAAAATTTTGGATTTTTATTTTCTTTAAATATATGTACATATACATATATTTATAATATTAGTACAAAATATACTTAAATGAAATTAACTTTAATTAATTTAATTACTTAGCATTTAAATTTAATAAATTTATTTATTTAATTTTTGGGAGCGTCTCAACAGACTGCATTACAAAATATTATAACCAGATCTTAAATTACAAAATATTTTAATAATAAAAAATTTTCACGTTAGAGTATATCATTAGAGTATAACAGTGATTGCCAATCTGTTATACTTAGAATATACATATATGTTCATTCGTATACCACAGCATCTGATTTCATTGCATAGTAAAAATATTTTAAGATTTTTTAATTTTTTTATTTAAATTAGTCTGTCAAATTTAAACCTATATAGTTATATACTATTCGATAACGTATTCAATTTTTCTGAAGACAACAGGAAAATATATATGTAATAAATACATATGTAACTAATGTTTAAAAAATTTAATGTATATAAATAAAGCTAGCATGTTTTTTAAGTGGTAACTTGCTATGCCCATAGAAGCATTTATATTATGTTCCCGTCTTAGTGATAATTCTAGTACTGGGTGATAGAGATTGCGGAACCAAATAGCAAATCATTTGGGGACTTTGTAATTTTCAGTGCAATAAGAATTACGGGGTTAATTTTTAAGTAGTATATCCTGCAAATGACTACAATAATTAATTACACTGTGATTTTAAGATACGAAATTCATATTTTAAAAAAAAAAAATTATTAACGAAAACAAGAACTCTTATTAAAACAAATTACTATGCTACAGATTTTTACTAATAAAATTTAATTTGTATTCAGTTAAAAATCACAATAAAATAAAATTTATTTTTTTTTCAATACAATTTCCAAATTTTTCATTTATTTTGATTTAAATATTGTTCATAACTATTTATTCTGTTTAAATTTGTAAAATGAAATACAAAAATCAATTAACGCAGTCTGAAAGCAAAATGGAATCAATTAATTAAAATGAATTCAATTTCATTATGATGTACAGAAGACAACGCAATAAACAATAAATTTATTTTTGTTTATATTTGTCATCATCAGCATCATTTGGCGGTACAACTCAGAATAAATTTTGGCCTTCATTTGTATAAACAGTAAATTTGCATTAATATATTTGCATATTGACAAAAAAAAAAAATTCCTTAATAATTTAATACAGGGTAAATCATAAATTATTTTATTTTGTTTTTTGATGAGGAATAACACGCGTCAAGGTTTTATGACTACTTTTTGTCTTCTGACTTTCATTCCATTATTTTAACTCAATTAAAATATCCTGGGTATTTGTTTAATAACAAAAAAACTTAAATTAAAAGTTAGTGACAAGTGGTGATAAAAATGTGTATTTAACTTCCGAAAATTAAAAAAAAAAAAATTTAAAATGAAAGAAAATCTGAATTTAATTTAAATATAAGCCGAAAACAGTGTTCACAGAGCATATAATTAAAAAAAAGTCGTAATTATGAAACGTTACAAATTGAAGTGATATCAGAATAATTGAAAAGCTTGATAAAGAATATGCCAACCTCATTATATACATTGTATTGTATTCCATTCACTAGACACGATTTGGTATAGTCATAGCCAAGATATGACTTTTTCATCCCTTTCCATCATCTTTATTGTAATAATTACAAAGAGACTTTTCAACAATAGTTGTAAATCAAATCCGAACTTTAAATTGTTTAAGAGATATCTGCAGATTGTTCCTATATAGATCAAATCATAATACGAATAATTCTGTTTCTGTAATTCTGAATAAATTTTTTTTAAACAATTTTTTTCATATATATATATTGATATATTTTGTTCAGTTGATCAGTTCCTAGATCAAGTCATAGTACGAATAATCCTGTAAATACAAATTGAGCACTCGAATCGTGATTCGTGGCACCAAAAAGATTATACAAATTAATTTATGTTTTTCAGAAGTATATACAATAACTGGAATATATAATTAGGATCATTTCCATCAAACTAAATTTTGTCATGGATAAGCAGAAAAAGAAGAAGTGTTATTTCAACCACTCTGTACTTATCAAGTAACATTGATCGCGTATACATATCCATTCTCTCATATATGCATGTTACAGCCAATGACGTTTTCTATTATACTTAATACTAAACAAATCCTTATTATATATATCTTACATATGTACATACATATATATTTAATATAATATCAAATTATTTTTAAATTAATCTAATTTCAGTTAATCAAGACTTTTATAAAAAAAAATAATAATAATAATAATAATAATAATAAGTGATACTTGAAACTACACTATAATACAATCAAACAATATTTTCTTTAATATTTTTCGATGAGATTTTTCAACGTGCCATCAAATCACTTGTTATTTTTTTTCGCAGACTTTGCAAATTAAATTAAAACCACTTTAAAAAAAATATTTACAAAAAATTTTCCGAAAAAAACAACAACAACAACAATATTACTTAAATTTACTTGATTAAAGTTTGTTTATTTGTAGTGAAAGTTATTCCTATATATACATATATATATATATAAGATATATAGATATGTGTATATATAATATATATATATACATACAATATACACAAAATATAATAAGCAGGCTGTTGTCTACCAATTTTTTTCCCCATTTCTCTTTTCCTTTTTAACCCTTTTCTCTTTTATTTTATTTTATGGATTTACGTTATACACAAACATCCATACACAAATCCTTTAACTATTTTAATATATAGTATCCCAGCTAACAATACAAGTCGATAACAATTCCTTATTACGAATATTATTTTCGTTATCGAATTATTTCTCGAATTGTTTAGTAGTGTGTTAAGAATCGAAGAAAAATGAATATCAAAACGAATCGAGCTATACTTTTCTCTATTTTTTTTATTCTTGATTTGATCTACTTTGATTTGATGAGATAAATTATTATTTTGTTATAAAATATTAGACAATTATTGTGTATCTCTGTACACTTGTATTTTACTTGGACTCTGTTGTTTAAATGCCTGTTGTAAAAAAATTTAATGTGTGCGTAAGAATTTCACTTTAAATTTTTTTTCAAGAGGTAAACATAATCGGAACGTATTTTTGTTGTATGGAAATAAAGCTTCTCTTCATTCTGTATTAAGCATGTAGTATTCGTCTACAGGGAAACAAAAACAAAAAAAATCTGTACCTTTTAAAAGAGCGAAAATTTTTTGTCGCAGACTTTACAAAATTTTACGACATTTGATTTTTAAAACTTCAAAACAATAAATAAATATTCTTATTCGTAAGCTTTTATCCTATGACAAATAAATAAATAAATACAGGGGTCAGCCATGAAAGTCTACTGAAATGAAATGGAATTGACTTTCAAAAGCTTAAAAAAAAATTATCGCTAATTATTATAAAACTCCACTGAAATGAATAGAATTGAGATTAGAAATGTTGCCATAGTAGGCAAAATTTTCATTGTCAAATAAAATTGATTGAGTTAGGTATATTTTAATATTAGGGCTCTTCACGAAGTAAAAACTAAACTGCTATTCTCTGATTGGTCGAGAATGGTACACAGTCTCATACGCGAAAAAAATCTAACTGTAAAAAATAATAAGTTAATCGAATTAAGTTTAATTTTTACCTCGAGAAGAAACAAATCTCTAAAGACAAAATATCTAAAAATGTCAAGAAATAAACAAATAAGAAATACTCAGAATATAACAATTGAAGAGTACAACTTTGAAGGAGTTACAACCTTTACATACCCCGGAGCAACAATAAGAAGTGATAATAGTATGCAATACTGTATTCATAATAGAATTCAGGCCTGAAATAGATGCTACTATGCAAACAGAAAGTTGCTTCAATCAAAATTAATATCAAGAACGGCCAAAATAGACGATATATAAAACTCTCATACGACCCATAGTGACGTATGGATGTGAGGTATGGACTATGAACGTGGCCGAGGAGAATAGCCTGCGCATATTTGAAAGAAAAATTCTCCGAAAAATACTCGGCCCAAATGGATTACAGAATGGAGAATATGTAATCAGAAGCAACAGCGAGCTCAATAGTATGATTGATAGTGAGGACATTGTACGGTTTGCAAAGACTAAGGTGGGCTGGCCACGTAAGTCGAATGAACAAAAGCCGAAAGCAAGCAGTGGTGCTGAATAGAAAGCCCGATAGCAGCCGTGGTAGAGGAAGACCAAGAAGCAGATGGGCAGACAACGTGAAAACGATGCTCAAACCCTACAAATCCCAAATTGGACAAGAAATTGGAACAAGATCGACCTTTTTGGAGGAGCATAGTGATGAAGGCCAAAGTTCACCCAGATTTGTAGCGCTATAAGATGATGATGATCATGAAGAAACAAACTTATTATAAATTTTGATTTGATATTTTACTGATAATATAAAAGCAGTTTTTCTTTTAATTTTAATATTTTAAATTGTGTTTTACTTAAATACGTATACTTTTTTTTTTTAAATTTTTTATTAAATTTTGGGTACTTAAATAATAAATTTTGAATATTTTATTCAGCTGCCTTTTGTTGCTAAAAATTTTCCCAAGAATTTTTTATTAATTATCTAACAAAAACAAAACAAAAAATGTTCTTAATTCTTCAAAGTCAAGCAGCAAAATTGTGGTTGACCTATAACAACTCAGTTGATTTTCATAATAACAAAAGTTGACTTTAAAAAGTAGGAAAAATTCAAATCTGGACTTTCATAATTGACTACACAGTAGCTCTAAGTAGTATTTAACAAAAAAAATAAAAAAATGCGCGCCATCTAGTTTTTAATAGATAAGTTTCATTTTTAATCTACAAAAATTTTCGATTTTACTCATAGAAGAATACTACTTTTTTTTCCACTGCGAACTATCAGCGAAAAAATATTATATGAGATTTGACATTTTATTTTCGTTTTACTGTAGGCGAATACTATATATATATATATACTTCAGTAAAAAACAACCGAAAATAACGAAATTATTGATATTATTTTTAGTAACACGTAAACCTCTTATTTCAAAAAAGATATTGTGTTCTAAGGTGTGACAACTCGTAATTATATTTTTATAGAAAATTATATTTTTATATAAATTTTTCAACTCGTTCATGAACGAAATGATCTCTTAGACGAGTCGCACTTTGATTGTAGAATGTTACAAGTAAAAATACTATCTACAAATACTCATCCGTTTTTCTCACTCTTTCCTAATATGTTTGCTGGGATGAGTATAAAATAAAAAGAAAAACTATAAATAAATCCAAAATAAAACAAGATAAACAAGCATGCAGAGCCGTTTATTCTTTTTCTACCGTTATCGTCCTTCATCTCCCTTCATAATCATGTACGTATACGTATGTTGATGTGTATATAAAACAAAGAAAGACAAAATAAACCTTCATTCAGCATAAAAAAAAAACCCAGATATTATAACAAAAGCTCAAAAGAATTTTATTGATATAAAAAAAAAAATAGTATAAAACAAAAAAACAAGAATTGGGTGAAACTTTACCAAATATGGAGGATGATGATATTATTTTCGTGCAATTCACTTATATTATAATTTTTGATTTTTTTTTTTTTCTTTTTTTAGTGAATACACCATAAAAACAATGTCATAAGTAGATTGTATCAGCTAAAAGACCTAAATATAAGGAAATTTATAAAAAAAAAAACAAAAAACAAAAAAAAATAATAATAATAAAAAAAAGCAACTTACCGTGACGTTTTCGATTTATAACGAACGAATGCATAACAAAAAAAAATCAAAAAACTCAATTCATTAAACTCTACTATCTAAGGTCTATGTTACTGTATTCATATCATGAAATTTTAATACTGATATGAATAAAAATAGAATTTTTTTGCAATGAAATGGAGAATATATATATATATATATATATATATATATATGTTAAGAAAATTAAATTTTTTTAATATGTGTACATTCAAAGAATACAAAAACAAAATGTGTTATCAATAATATTAATTAAGTTGTGAGTTATGAGATTCATTCTAATTTATATTTTTTATTCATTAATTAATTTTTGTATTTTGTATATATACTTATTTATTTTTTAGGGCATTAAGTATATATTTTGAAATAATATTTTTAACGAATATTTAATATTTGAAATTCGCTTCACAGGTTATTTTTACACTGTTCGGCAAAGCATCTTATTTTGCAACAAAACTTTACATTGAATCATTTTTGTTACAAAACTCGATGGAATTTGATTTTAACGCTGATATGTACATCTTTTAAAAACATATTTTAAAAATTTAACTAACTAACCAACATTTTATAAACTGTTTTTTTTTCTGTTATATAAATTTGCTCAAGTAGTGTGCTAATGATGTTTTTCCTCTTACGTTCAATTAACGGGAAAAATTATATTCGAACATTTAAGTTCATCCCATCTTTGAGTTAAATATTTTTTAACTTTTCTTTGAAATCCTAAATAAAGAAGAGAAAATATATATATAATGTATTATTAATATGACATCTAAATAATTTTGGTTTTCATAACTTCAAAGGTTTTTAAAAAAAAAAGGTTTTTTGAGAAATTTAAACCACTCCTAAGAACAAATAGACTACTCATCAATTCGATATCAAAATAAAGACTATACAAGGGTATTCAGTATAGTCTTTTTGACATTTCCCAGCCGTTTGATAAAGTATGGCATCATTTTGTTTCATTGCACCATCCTCAAGAAAATGTTACCATATATTCATATTACGAAATCTTGAAGTCATATACATAGAAAATGAAAAAAACACGTTATAATGAAACTTGAGTAAGAAACAGCCAAATTGTATACAATATAAAATCGGGAGTTCCTCAAAAAACTATTTTTGTATTACACACACTTTACAGCAGACATGCTAGAAAATACCATGGTCGCAAAATTTGCAACAGTAAATTTGACTATATCCCATAAAAGTTCTGTAATAGCTAAAAGAGTTTATTCAACGAAACTTACTGGAATTCGAGGATTAGTAAAAAAAAAAAAAATTAATAAATAAATTAAATGCTGCCAAATCATGGTACGTGTGACCATCACTTTCCAAAAAGAAACCTGTCCTTCTTAGGTGTAATTCCAGTGCAAAGTGCAAATTCATAAGCGGATGAAGCAAAATATCTCGGTATACATTTTAACCGACGCTGTACTTATCCAAATGTAAATAGAAGCAAAAAAAAGACAACCTGCCATAAAATTCAGATCACTATACTGACTTATGGAACTCAAATCCCAACTTATAGTGCTTCTATATTTTTGTTTATATATTCTTAACAGTGACTTAGGTAGAATTACCTTTTCGTGCTTAATTAAGTACGGTACTAAAAAATTTTTACTACATATTTTAGTATATGCTTTTCGAGTATTTATTTATCAAATTACTGGCTTTATCAACTCATTTATGTGGAAAACTATACTATTGTCAGGAACTAAGTCTTCTTAAATAACATAGTTCCATTTTATTTTTAGTGCTAATCAAACTGTATTGTGTTGTATATATTTTAGTATAAATTTGCAGTAACGTACTTGACAAGGTCAAAAAAAGGGTATACTGGATAAGGTCGAAAAATCCATAAAGCATGTTTTTTGTGCTTCATTTGGAATCGAGCCTGGGACTTTTTGGTTAAAAGCCAGGTCATCTAACTACTGCCCCATCCAGCGTGTATAAAACCATATGGGTATATATGAAAATTTTTAGAGAATACCATTTCATAAGCACAGTGTTAATGTACAACAAAATTGAGCCAGGCTCTATTGTATGGTAAATTTAATCTAATACAATAATGTATAAATGCTAACACTTAATTATGTAAGTAGTTTTAATTGTTATTTAATTTTTTTTTCACTTTTAACAAAATAATGTTCTCTGTTATTCTTGTTATAACATATTTAACACATTTTATTAATTTATCTGACTTTCATCATCACTGTCCTGTAATTCCATCGATTTCGGGCCATTCGCAGGACGAACATTATATCAATTTGAAAAGCATCTAATAGGCTCAGGACTTTAAAGGTCTATTACATCCAAAAAATAGTTTTACTTTTTATAAATGAATATATTACGAAAAATAGACTTAGACTAGGAGTGCCTTCAAGTTTATTCAAACTTACTTATATTATTTTTACATTTCTATTTTTGTTTTTGAACCAACCCCGATTTTTACTAGATATTTTCAATAATAAAATTTTTTAATTTATTAATTACTTAAATTTTATATGTAGGTACGCATATTTACAGAAAAAAAAAACCTCTAGTATAATTGAATATAATTGGATCCCAAAATAGATAAATATTAAATTTTCGATTTTATACTCTTATGTACACAGACAAAACAATATCAAAAACAAAATCGAAAAACAAAAAGGATATTAAATACAATATTTTTTAAAGTATTGCCCTCATATTTAACATTTTTGAAGTTTTTGCCTCATGCACTAAAAAAAAAAAACAAAATGGAAAAATGAAGAATAAAAGTGGGCCGATTTTAAACAGCAATGCACATTTTTTTTTTTTTTTGTTATGTTATGTGGATACAGTCACAAAAATAATCCATTTGCCAGTGGTTCAATTTTCTATGTTAACCGATTCATGTTTTTTTTTTTTTATTGTCGTTTTTAACATTCACCATCATCATCACTACCACCACAACCATCATCATCACTTCCACCACCACCACCTCCACCACCATTATTTTTTTCATTGTGGAGGTAATTGAACTTTTGTTTACATTTTTAATTTTTTTTTTTATTCACTTTTCTTATCTGAATTCTTTGTATTTTCGATAACAAACTGAAATAAATAATAAAAATGGAAATCGATTTTATGATGATGAAATACTTCGACTGTTTCTTGATGGATTAAACCCTTTTGCGGATTCTTTTTGTGAGATTTTTTTTTTTTTTTTTTGTTGGGTTTTTATTATTTTTGGAGTAATGGATTTAATGCAGGTTTTCATAAAAAAAAAAACCATTCAATTACAAAAATTTAACAGAGGCAGAAAATACAATTTAATAGTTTTAAAGTAAAGGCGTGCAATGCAATCTGCTCATTGTTAGTTAAAAAGAACATTATATATATAAATATGGACATACAAATTTTTTTTTTTGATATTTTATGCGGCTTTCTTTTTTTTAATGATTTTTCTTCTCATTTTATTAATACCTATAGACTCAAAAAAAAGCTCAAAAATTTACTATCTACAGAAGCTCAATAACATGAAAAACTTGCTTCGCATCTTGTTTGCGTAGTTATAAAAAAAAATTATGTACATGACAATTGACAATACAGGTTAGATATAACTGTAGAATTACATTTTTATTGCGCAAGTATACAAGTTTTAAAATTGAAAAACGTTTAACGAAAGTTGTAATACCCGATGAAGACCCTGGTGAATTACTTTAAAAACTTAAAAATATAATAAATCTTAATCAATTGAAAGAAAAACCTAATTAACATTAGTACATAATATGCACTACGAAGTCTTTTCAAATCTAAAAAACAAAATTGTATGTTTGTAGATTATGTTACCAAAACGATTAATTTTCAATATAGAAAACTTTGAGCAAGTTTTGAGCCACCCATCGATAAACGTGAATTATACTTAAGCTTGGGTTTTATTTCAGCTCTATAGACTGTAACAGATCTTTGAATGAAAAGTATGACAACAATTTACAAAATTTAAATATTTAGGGACACATTTTACAATATCATAAATACGAACATTTCACAGCATATTGAAATCCAATCAAATTCTGAAATATTTATGTTTCAAAGTTTTTGTTTTTGATAGATTCGAATAGCATACGTTTTTTTGTTTTGCCGTATATTTTACTATATTAGGTATAAAATTTGAGTTTTGAAAGTATTGAACTCAAATCTGTTTGTTTTATTTCAATCAGTTGTATATAAATGATAAAAGCAGCGATAGTATAGCAATGTGCAGAAAATTAAAACTGCATTTATATACTATTGAAGTGTTTAAATTGGATCAATAACGCATTATATACCATTAACGATAAATGTGTCAACATTATTGTCCTGTAATCCCACCCGTGTAGTATAAGTCGGAATTAAAATATTTCCATCGGTTTCTTATCGGCGGCTAACCTCGTTAATTATGCACGTTCTTTGATAAATGTGTATTATTTTGTGTGTATTTTTATGTGTATGTAAATGTGTATTATTTTTTTTTATCTTTTCAAAATAAGATATGAAATTATGAAATATCTTATTTTGAAATTAATGTCAAAATTTAATCAGTTTAATTGATCAATATAGCTATTAACAAAGCTTTAAAATAAATAATGTACTGTTCTTATCGATATCATTATATCTTTAATATAAACGCACCCTTAATCATGGTTGAACTTACATTTTAAAATTGTGCTTAGCGATAACTTTAATAGCTATAACATTGTTAAAATTTGCCAAAAACATGCAGAATATTTATCCCATTATTTTGAAGTTGTTGAAAATAGAAATTTGATTTAAATCAATGTACACACGAATATGTTGTAAATCTAAGTATGTATGTGTTTTTTTTTTTTAATTTTAATTATTTTATCAAAAAAATTCTTTAAATGTTTTTTTTTTGCCTATACTAAAACTTCTTTAGATATATTTTATTGTAAATATATTCAATAAAAAATATTTACATTGTAAAACACAATTGTATATATAATGTCTTTATATAATTTCAACTGTATTCGGATAGTTAGAAATGTATTTTCAACAGTTAGTTTTATCGAATATTTAAACAATGCTCAAATTCTGACTTAAATACGTATACTAAAATTGTACATAACTATTTACATGCACCACATAGTTTAAAACCAAAAAAAAATTAGCATTTGTGTAATACATTTGTTTACAGTTCCTAATTGACAGTTTGAGTTGTGTAACACATGTTCACAATTGTAATTTTAACAGTTGTGTAACACATATTAGCACAACTGTTAAATTTCGTTATTAGAAACATTTCATTTAGAAGATATAAAATTTATTTTCAATCAGATTTTAAAAATTTCAATTAATGAAAATTTCAAAATTTTCATTTTGATTTTACTCCATTTTAAAATTACAGTTTTAATGATGTTAAGAGGTACAAAATAACATGACCTCTGAATAAACCATCAAAAAATATAAACAGAATGGTCCTAATAAGAGGAAGACCAAACAATACCTGGCGTTGAACTATAACAACTGAATTAACTAGTTGTGTACGAACTTGGAAGGAAATCAAAATCACTGCACAAAACACAGAACAGTCGGATAAAGCAAGTAAGTTGCTATCATATGCTCCCACGAGGAGCAATAGGTAAAAAAACGTAGAAAATAACATTTTACGATTGATTTAATGACAGAATTTTAATTATGTTGAGGAAGAATATAAGTCTTAAACTACAGTGTAAATTTTATGTATAGTCTGTTAATCTGAAGTATTGCAGTTAAATTAGCTTCAATGTTAAGTTCCAATGATTATTTTATGTTTTATTTATTTATTTAGTTTTTTTTTCTCAAATGAACTCAATCGCTCGTATAGAGTGTTTATAAGTACACATTATGCATATAAAATTTATCAACAATAATAATTAATGTAAATTAGTATTTAAGCAAAAATTTAAATTTTAATAATCAGTTTACGTAATCAGTAAAAAAAATTCATTAATTAATAAACTAAAGTACAGACTAAAAACTTAAACTATATGTTAATGACAAATAGTATTCATTAATTTTTTTTTTTTTTGTTATTTTTTTTAATGTTAAAGGAAGAAATTAATTAAAGTTTATATCAATTACAATACCTAATTTACAACTAGGTTTCCGATTTTTAGATTTGTATAGAAAAATTTTTAAGCCATCCATCGATATACGGAAATTATACTTCAGCTTAGGTTTCATTTCAGCTGTAACAGATCTTTGAAGTAAAAGTATGACATTTAGAGTTTTACAAAACGTTTGGATGTTTACAATGCTAAAAAAATGGTACTTAAATGGTACTTTGAAAACAAAAATATACCAGCATAAAGTTTATTCATTGCACAAAAAATAATACAAAATCTTGAAATCAAAACAATTTGGTCTGCACATTTTTAGACATTCTGAACGCACTCATCACTTGATTAATATTATATATTAAATTTAAATCACTAGCAATTTGAGAAATAATTTTTTTGCGAATGAAATTTTATGATGCTTGGTGCTGATGCATTTCTGTATTTACCAAAAGTCTGAGAACAGCTATACCCAGACCGTATATATATACACGTCTATAGAGGATGAAAATGGATAAATGATGATGTTAAAATATGTTATGAGAAAATATGTAAAAATATTTTAAATTACATTAAAATACGTATTATTAACCTAAAAATTCGAACCCGAATATCGTTACCTTATAACTGTTAATATATAATATTATTCAATTTAGTTATAATCAAATTTTAAATTTCAATATTTTAAATTTTTAGCGAATCGAAATAATCTAAAATTCCTAAAAAAACTTTTATTTAAGTTCTAAAAAATATGTAGGATGTATATAATTAAAATAAAATGATGAACAACCATATATTAATTCAACATTTACCCTTATATTATCAACATAATTGAAAATTTCAACTTAAATTAAAAACAAAAAATAATAATTGTATAATCCAAATATATCTTCTAGATATAGTTATATTTAAACTTTAATCAATGTGTAAAGTTAAAATAAATGTTTGATTATAAAATACTACATTTCTACATACATACATATATATACAATTCCCAAATGATAACATGATAATTTAAAATCAAAATATTTAACCCTATTAAGAATTTATTAATTACTTAACTTTTATATCAAATATTTTTTCTTTTCTTGTTTTTTTTTTTTTTTTGATAATAACCCGAAGCAAAGCAAATATCCAGATAATTAACTTAAGAAAATATTTTAATAAAATTAAATTTTTAAAAATTTCAAACATATACAAACATATACATACTTGAATAGTATGGAGGGGGTTGATTTATATATATATACATAAATTACATAAATATCCATATACATACTTATAATACTTCAATTTCATCAGGGGAAAGAAAACAAAAATTTAGACTTTTGGCTCTAAAAACAAAAATAAGTTTAAAAATATTTATGTCTAAATAAGTAAACAAGTAATAAAAAAAAAAAATAAAAAAAATTTGAGTCTACAAGTATGAGTATGTGTATAGCAATTACCAATAATCTATTAGAATATTAGTTTATTTAAGTTATTCAGGAAACCCTCTATCCTGATCTATGTATATAACAAGTATAACAGTATAAATATAAGGTAACTATATTAAATTTTCTACATTCAATAAAGTTAAAAACAATCAAAACAACAACAAACCCATTGTAAAGTTCTAAGGAAAACTCCATTTTCATTCTCCAAAAATTTCTAATTTAAATTTATCCTTTTCATATACAGGATATTCTGAGATTAGGGTGGTCGAAGCAAATAACAAATTTAATGAAAATATTTTAATCGTTTATAGGTCACTGCGGAAATATTTTGATTTATTTATTTCCCTATAAAATTACTGTATAATTGATTGAGGTCCTCTTATATGTGTTACCAATTGTTGTTATCATGTATTTGTCTTGTTGGAAGTTATAGGTCCGAAAATCAAATATTATTATAATTTAAAACATGTTTTCCTACATTTGGGACAGTTTAACATAAACTTCATTTTATACTATTACTATTCTTGTTTTTTTGGTTGGCTAAAATTAATTCAAATTTGACTTAAAAGCCCCCTTAATTCCCGATGAAAGAGATCTATGATTTATTTATTATTAATAAAAGACTATTGACATAAATTTGAAATCTTAAGTTTTAATTTTTAATTCAAATATTACATATGAAAACTAGACCTATGTAAATGGTGAGATAATGAGTTTGATAATGAGTTAGATAGGACTTAAATCAGCTTAAAGAAATAAGGTGTAATCGGAAATGTCAAACTAAGATCAAGTTTGACAATGTTGATGAAAATTTACTTCAACATTCAAATGCAAATGATATTTTTGATTACATGATTTTTGTCTCACTAAATAATCTTTTACCCTGCAAAAGTATTTATCTAAGATTGACATTGAAAATTACATAGCTTAAATAAAATTAACCTGCTTAATCGATTAGTCTGCAAATGTATTTTGATCTTAGTTTAATTTTTTCTATTACAACTATTTTTAGATAATACCATAATAGGATCTGGTTGTCATTTGATAGAGAAAAAACTAAACACAGTGTATGCGTATTGGTAATGCAAATTTTTTTTAAGGTTCTATAACTCCTAAACGAATAAGAATAGACCCCTCTTCAACATATACATTTTTGTTTGTTTCGATTTCTTCAATCACTTTCGACTTTATGGATTCGATATTACCCTGTACAAGTAAAAATGATAAAAATTAACACATACATACGTCTATATACAACCAAGTTGCCAATTATATTGCAAATTTTGACAGCGACTCCTACCTACCTACACCTAACATGTCCAGAAACTCAATGTGGAATTTTTAATTATATTCAATTATATTATATAGAAACCATTAATTTTACTTAATGACAAATTTTATTCATAGGGTGGAACCAAATTTTATTTCAGTGTCAATATTTTAATAAATACTATGAGTTGTAGTTGTAGTTGACTGATATGACTACTACTATTAATCTCTACGTTTTATAATTTATTTTACACACATTTTGAATTCCATAAGCTTTACAAATTTTACTATGATTTTTAAATATATGTACGTTTTAAGTAATAAAATAACCTATAAACTATGACTTCTATAAGCTTTTATGAAAATTTTATAATTTTGTCATTAGAAAAACAACTTTATGTGATTGAAAGTGTTGTCAGTTTTACTTTAAATGATAAAGTGATGCCAATGCAATAGGTGATAATTACGTCGACTAAAAAACAAAGGTCACAACGCAATTTTTTAATTGTTGTAATTTTATAAACGTCATGCATGCGACACCTAACCTCATAGTATTTATGTTTGAACTTTAAAATTTTGTAATTCTGTTGTTATGTTTGCATTTTTTTTTCTTCTCTTACCCAACGACTTAAAATTTGTTATTAGTTTGATGTGACTTTGGTAATGAATTAGGTTAGGACAGCAAATAAAATTGTGTTTTTGAAATCAAAATTTTACGCTAAAAATCTACCAAATTAAATAGTGAACTAAGTTTAAATATAACACAATGTAACAGTTTTGTCTAAGTATGCCGCCTTTAGCAACCACTTATATACTTATGGTTGTTAAATAAGTGGAGTTGACACTATGACAGAATATGAAAAATTGTATTTTTTCTTCTCTTTGCCTTAAGTGTATATAAACATTTTACCGAAATTTATAACAATTATAAGTCATTTAAGAACCATACTGTGTAACATCTAATATAATTTTGTTGTTGTTGCCGGTACATACAGATTCAAAAGTTTTGAGATTTGAATTATTAATTTTTCACAAAACAGTTAATTATTCTACATTTGTTATTCCAGTAAATAAAAGTACAGTACTCCACTTAAGAGCTTTGAAAATGTTTTCTTGAATTATTTATTAATGCTCACAAAGCATATAATTAATCTGCTATCGCTAGTCTAGTAATTGATAATCACGACATCTATCGTGTAGTAGAAAAGACAACTTTTGAGTTGATTTCATTGTTGATTTCAACAATGAAATTCGATCTTAAGCTTCTTGGATTGTATTCCTCATCCTATGGAAAAACATTTTATTGTATTCCTATATACCAATTGGATCATACCATATAGAAAACTACAATATCTATTATTTCAATAACTAGAATTAATTATATTTGAATAGTTGTATACATAATACAAGTTATAATAGATCTTAAGAGGTCGCTGTTACTTACAACTCCCTAATTTCAAAAAAAAAAAAAAAATACAAATTATTTTGATCATGTAATGATGGGAAATGAAAAATATGAACTGCTAAAATTGATATTATAGAAGGACGAATAGAAGTCAAGCAAAATATCTATATAAAAATAAAAATACGACGTCCTAACCGAGTATTACCACTTTCGCAAAATTATTTTTGTATTTTAACATTTTGCACACTGTGTATTACGAAATTAGGTTCGATGTAATGCGAAAATCATTTCAAAACTATATATTAACGTATTTTTTGTACTAGGTATTGCAGTTAATGTTACGTATCTGTTACGCGGTATGGACATACTTTATATTCCCATACCATACGTATTTGAATTTTTTACGCGATTCGGTCCCTGACTAAAAAACAATAATTGAGCTATAAACAATTTGATTATTCTGCATAACCAACTGTTGTGAGATATTATCTAAAATAATTCAAAATATCCAAAAATGTGTATAAGCTTGCAATAGTACAAAATGAGCAACAGAAGGGAACAGAAGTTATAAAAAATAAAAAAATTTAATAATCTGGCAACTCTAACAAATTTTATTTATAAGAAAATAATACATATGTACATAAAACCCAACAAAAGAAAAATTTATTGAAGCTTTAAAAAAATATATTATTCATGTAGTCATTACTGATGATTTCTCTGACAACCTCTCTCCTATTCCCCCCACTCCATCCAATCATTTCTTACTCCTTTAAATTTCCTATAGTCTGAATTATTCAAACTGTAAAATGAAAAATGAATAAACAAAAAGTATCAGATTTGCTACTCTGTTTATTATTTCAAATATTTTAATGTATTTTTCTATAACTACACAGTTACATAGTTAGGAGTTATATGTACCTGTTTTATATTTAAAAATATAAAAACAAAAAAAAAAATAAAAAAAAAAAAAAAGATGTAAACATATTATTTAGTTGTAATTTTCTAGGTAGGGTTTTTTTTTTTGTTTTCGTCTTTTAGAATATATGAAAACAAATACTTAACAACTAAAAATGTAGCGAACCTAAAAAATAACCAACCCAACCGAACCACACATATTATATTCGTATAAATAATATGTAATAAGAAAAATTGTGAATTAGTTAAGAAGGGTTCCCCAAAAAATATTAATCAAAAAACTTTTCTATACATGAATACCTTTTTTTATTTATTTTCTCTTTTATTCTTCTTTATTTTTTTATTATACTTTTTACTACGTTTGCTTTCGCCCAAAGAACAACACTCAAAAAAACCGAAAAACGGGTGAGTTTTGTTTAGAATTCATATTTTTGTTTCTATTCATTAAACTGAAGAGAGAATACCAAAACAAATGAAAATAAACTTTTATTTTATTTTTAGCGCCTGCGAACTACATTTACACCCCAAAAATAAGAAAATGACGGGGAGAAACAAAAATAAAAAAAAAAATAAAAAAAAAACCAAAATGTCTCCAAAAAAAAAAAAATAATAATAATAAACAAAACCATCATAAAGTTTTAATTTGACAACTATACTAGTATTAAAACTATATATATATACATTTATAATATACATATATATTATATATATATATAAATATATGTATGCATGAAAGTGCGTTTGTATTTTAGTTACAATTTGGTGTAACTTTGTTATTATAAAATCCTAGTACATAAAAAATATTTGGTATTACTTTGCATATAGTTAAATAACCGTACGGTTATCATAAAATATTATATGTATAGATGTAGATATAAGTGTGAATAATAATGTTCCAAATATCTATGTTGCATAAGTTTACACAACCTATAAAATTACAGTTCAGATAAAAAGTTTTCCAATAGTAGTTAAGAATAAATTAATAAAAGGATACAGAATGAAATGGAATTGAAGAATGAAACTATATACGAATACAATGTATATCAGTATATTGTTATTGTATTATCATCTTTGTCCTGCAACCCTAACAGTTTTTTTTTTCTTTATTGAATTCATATTTATTTACCTTATAACTTAACAATAATTTTACAATGTGATTTATAAAAAATAAATATTGACCTCATTAACATAAGTATATGAAACTAATTAGATGAAAATATGAAGGATATAGGCCTTAGCATAAGCTGTATGGCCTTTCAATAATGAACATACGTACATAAAAAAGCAAATTTCAAAACCATAATAAATATTATAATAAATCTTGAATGATTTTCACCCAAAATCTTACCAAATTTGGCAAATTTCAGTTGAAGAGAGTATTTTCTTAATTCATACTAGAGTATTTTTGTTATACAGAAAATTTTTGCAAATAAAAATTTATTGCTTATACTGATAAAATTACCTTAAAACTCAACCAAATTTCTAAACTTAGAGATACACCTAAGTGCTACATCACCTTTTTCTTGAAATACATTCAACGAAATTTAAAAAAAATTATAGACAAAAAACTCATAACTAACAACATTCGGCAAAGAATTGTCACAGTGTCATTGTCATCACAAACTAAACTTGAATTTTTTAAAGGCAAATAATTAAGATTGAACTTTTAAATAATTCCGTCAATGATGATTAATTTCTGAATGTATCTTATATAATATATTAATTTTGTTTTGCTGTCTGAAGCCTTAGTTACCAAATATGATTCACGTATATTCGTAGAATTAAAATTCTTAATACAATATAAATACATATTCCTATATTCGTATTCATGTATATACATAATAAAAGTGAAGCAAAGCATACTAAATATACACAATTATAACAAAAACAATAATAATGAAAAAACCGTTTAATTTGAATGAAAAAATGAGAATTGAGAGAATAAATCATTTTTTTTTTTTAAATGTATTCTGGAAGTAGGTATAGATTGTTTATACTTCTATTGACCATTGGAGTTGAACTGAAACATTTTTGATTAGTACATAATAACCTCTAAAATATAGCGGTTTATACTTTTTTAAGCTGCACCTAAACTTTAGTAGACTAGCAATGGCATTATAATAGTACTGAAATATTTTTCTCTTTAACAAAAAGTTTTGACACTTCAAATAAAAGAATTATGACTATATTGACATTCAAGTAATAAAATAAATCTATTTATTATTCAAATACTTTTTGACATCACTGTTATAATACATTAAATGTATAATATTAGTTATTTTAGTTCCATAGAATGTTACATTTTATATTTTTGAGCATAAAAATACAGGTATGTATTTATGTAAAAGTTACTAAACTGAATGAGACTGTATTCGTATACATATATATATATACACACATTCATATTAACCTATGTACGTTTACATAGTAAAAAAAAAAAAAAAAAAATCTAAATTGTAAAAACATAATTTAGAAAAAAAAAATTGGAAAATAGAAAATGCCGAAATTTTCAAAATAACAGGGCAATGTACAGCTATAAATTTCATATAATATGTTTGTATGTTATGTTGTTGTTGTTGTTATTGATTTCAGAGAAGAAGCTAAAATCAAAATTCCATACATATATTTACACATTAATAATATGTAATATTTTTCTCAATGTATTGGTCTTATTTTTTTTTCATTCTATTTTATAATCTAGATATATAAATATAGATTGTAAGAGTTGCTAATCGAACAGGATTCCCATCTTTTTTAATTTAAAACAAAAAACTGATCTTGTACTTAAAAAAAATTGTAGTATGTATGTATATGTAATGACAAGTGTAAAATTCACCTGTCAAAACTATAACAATTGGGATTGATTTTTTGCTTGATCCCCTATGGGAGAGTTGATGCTTTCGTGTTAACGAGAAGTTTATATTATCATTCTGCCGGTTGGTATAATCATCTCCCATATCATTATTCATATTTTTATTAATTAAATTACTACCACGTAAAATTATATGACTTTTTTTTTACAGAGCACCTATTCTACTTCTAAATATAAATAATAGCTGTACGTGTCTTACCCTAGGCTTAATTTGTTCCATCAAAAAGTGTTATCAATATTACAACTATCGATCTATATTTTACTGCTATAATACTAAATTTTTCATTATAAAACCAGAAAGTGGCTATGTTGAACAAATAAAATAGAATAATGTCCACCCTAAATTAATGAACATATAATTGTAATTCAAATATTCAATATTTAAATTTGTACCTTAAGAGTAAAAAGGATAGAAAGATATTATTTATATTTAATTGAAGTAACTACAATGAATATTAGTTATATAAATAAAAACAGAACTTTTGATTTCATTTTAAAATTAAATCATAATTTATTCAAATCAAAATTAGTTAATGTCAACTAAGCAATAAACGTATGTAAATAGCTTAGATATAAAAAAAAAAGTAATTAAAAAAATTAATTCATGAAAATTTTAATCTAAATATAGAAATAGTATACTCCTCACCAATTTTCAATTAAATATAGATAAGTGTATTTATTTTAAAAATTTCTTTGAAAACAACGTCATTATCTACAAAAACCTCATTTTAGCTTAATATTGAGTTTCCAAAATGTTAAACATACCGTTTATACACGATATGTTCTAACTCAATAAAATTAAATTTTACAGAAGGTAGAAAACACTCTTTTCTATCTTTAAATTAATATTAAAAATAGAAATTTAGTATTTTAAGTAAGTAAGTAAAAATATTATAAAATTAGAATTCCAATTAATTATAAAGATGGCTACTATATGACGTATGACAGAATTTTAATTGAATATTGATGATAATGGCTGATTCACATTTGTAAAGTTTTTTTTTGCATTTATAATTCTTTCATTAGAATATTACTAAGACAGGGTAATTAAGTAGATTTATTAAATAAAAAAAAAAATTACAACATGTGAGTTAGGTAGTATGTACTTTCGATATGGTATTAAGCAATGTCAGAATTTTGCTGCACTAGTCACACTCATCAAACATGTAAAAATTTACACGAAAAAAATCACTGTATGAAATAGTGATTGGGAATCGCATTTCTGATTTACTTCGAATGTATTCCGATTTCCCATAGACAATACACTGTTTTGTGACTTCTTCAATCTGTTGTTGAAGTATATAGTGCGGTGATTAGTCCAAGTAATCACACAATATTTTATAAAAATGTGCTGGTTTTATAATATATTGACAACGTCGATATTATTGGAATACGGCTTCAAAGCTTTCTCACAAAGACTAAACATATACAAAACTAAAAATATACATATAAGTGTAACAAAAAAATCCCACCTTGTCGAAATATGAACTGGAATAAAGGAAAATTACCGTGAGCTACATGTCCATTCAAATTCAGTACAACAAATTTGTGAATTTTCAATCATGCCAGACACGTACTGGAAACAATCAGTGAACAACCTGCTTATTCAAATTCAGCACAACAAAGCAAAATTTTATTTATAATTTGTTTAAGATATGTAAAAACAATTTATATTAATAATTACACTTATTATGTTATCAATCTATAACATGAATATGAACAGTACCGAAAACTTAGCTGTTTGATGGTAAGAGTTGTTTTGTATATTCGAAAATTGTAAATTTTTAAGAAATTAATTTTTTCCTTAATCGATGTAAATACATTTTAATAAATTTTTACATTTACACAAAAAAAAATTTAATTCAACAAATTTCTATATCAAAGAAGGACTTACTTAATAGACCGCTATGCGATCCTAATCGTATTAAAAAAAATCAAAAAAAAAATCATATTTTGAATACATATATACATTTTTTCGTAATGAATTTTTACGTACAGTACTGTAAATACTGTTGTAGTTTCATATTTAATAACAAAAACAAAGCGGTTTTTCACCCACACATTCAAATTGAAGGACTAAAGAGATAAATATTAAATTAGGAGGATATCAAATAATAGACAAATAGATAAAATATTTCTTATAAATAAATATACAAAATTTTTAGATTATCTTTAAAAAAAACTTAACGAATTTAATTAGAATATAATATGTACCTTAATTAGAAATTCCTTTAAAGTTAATTTGTTTTTTAATTTATATAAAAAAAAATTAATAGGTAAATTAAATATATTAGATGTTTGTACGAAATTTGAAAAAAAAAACATAAACAAATCTTTATAATCAAAACAAACACCTATTTTCACAATTATAATTTATAGCTGTTAATTTGCTTGATAATTTAATTTTCATTTAAAATTTTTATTTTTTATTTTTATATTAAAATACTTAATTTTTACTAATTATTTCCACAATTATGATTTAATCAAATAAAAATTTATTTATTTAGAATATTGAATGAAATTTTAAAAATATAGCAACAATTATTATTGTTAATAATAATAATTGTAATGTAAAATCCATATGGAAGTAAAATTTACAAAATTTACACACACACACACAATAATATTTAAGATATATAATAATAATATTTAATTATAATTATTTTTATTATTAATTTTTATTTTTAATAAAAACACCCAATTTTAAATTTTCTAATTCAAAAGCACAAATATACATTAATATTGATTATATTGTTGTTGTTGTTAAGAGATAATTAAAAAAAAAATGACCATTATACTTTTATTTTTATGTCCTTAGCTGAGAGATTTACAAACAATGTTAAAGTCCGATTAATTTTAAAATATATATATATTTTTTTTAATTTTAATAAATTATTTTGTTTTTTTTTTATTTGAATTTTACTATATAAAAGGAAAACCTCCCAGCTATACTTTTAAACGGTAATTTCAAAACTAAATTGAAAATGCATAAAAAGGAAAAAAGCTGATTCATTTTCTCTAAACAAAAAAAAAAAAAAAAAAAACAACGATATCAAAAAATTAAAAAAAAAAAAAAACTTTTATTTTCTTTTTTATCAGAAAAATAAAAGCGAAAATTGAGATTTCATTCAGCTCTTAAAGTCATTCTTCGTTTCGTGTTATCATCATCATTATAAAAATAACAACAACGAAAAATAAAAACAAAAAAACAAAACCCAAACAAAATAATTCCAATTTTTTAGTAGACATTTGAAGAGAGAATAAAAATAACAAAGAGAAAATTCATACAAGAAAAAGGTAAGCATTTTTATGAACACACTGTAGTTGTACACGTACTTTTAGTTTTTTGTTTTGTTTGACGCAGTATACTTTTCAATTTTAGTGTTGCCAGGTATAAAATATTTATTTATTTAATTTTAAAAAATTATATTACTAAATTGTAAACTGTTTCCGTTTCGAATGTGTTGTGATAACAAATGTGAACTTCTAACACGATATTTTCGATAATTTTATTCTACTAATTATCAAATATTTTTCTTTCTGTTTTGACACGTCAAAAGTAATTAGAGTAATACATAGAAGAAAATAAATTACAGATAAATTTCAATTTTCAAATTATTCTGAATTATAAATAATATTTTTAGACAATAAAAAGCACATGCATTTATAAATCATCATAACAGAAGAATTACAAATTTATACATTCTATCAAAGAAATATAGTTAAATAGGTGTGTATATATTTTTATTATCGCCCCATGCCACACTGTGCTGTATTAACAATAGCTTTTTCGATGTCTGTCAAGATCTCATTCCGTTTCCTTATAAACTCAATTTTTGTGAAAACTTTTTGTGTAGTAAGTTTTCATAAAAATATATTTACTTCACAAATTGACATTTACTAACACTTATAGCTCGTATACATGATAACTTCAATTACGCTTCAATATCATGTATAGGCTAGTTTTTTGAAATCAGCTAAACTCAAGTGAATCACAAAAATTTACTTACTTGACTTGAAAATTTTGATCGAGCTTGAGAGCTGAGAGTTGATTTATTTCATGTCAAACATTTACAAATTTTTTTTAATATTTAGAATGAATTTAAAAAGTAAATTTAAAGGATTTCAAAGAGTAAAAAAATTTAAAAAATTTAATTATTTTGTGTAAAATTTTAATTTATATAAAGTTTTACAAAATTTTAGGCATCAAAATTTCAACAAATGTCAAACTCAAGCTATTTTCAAACTGATCAATCAAATACACAGCTTTAAATTTCAAGAAGAATTCAAGTCAAGTACTCAAGCTATCATGTATACGTAGACATAGTTTTCATATTTCATCTGTCAACAGTGTATAGTGTGACAACATTTCAACTATTCAATCAAAGCTAATTTAATTCCGTTATTTCAATTTTTTAAGATAATTTTTTTCATTATTTTTTATTAAGTTTTTTTATATGTTTAGTTTTAAAGTAATCTTTTTTTAATAAATTTTCTAAAATACTTTTTTTAACTCTAACTAAAGTTAATTTTGTTACACATACAAAATTTGAAACCATTGCTTTTATTATTTATTTCAAATTCAGTTGATTTGACTTATTTTGAAATAAACTAAAATAAGGATGGTCTATTATCATATATTAATATATTTTTATATATTCACTGTTTTATTATTTGTCGTACGTAAATGTATTATCTATTAATTAATGTTAATAAATTTGTCTGAATAAATTTCACAAAGTAATTCAAAACAATCTATTTTACGTTTCGAATAATGTTTTCAACTCTAAACATCAAAATATATGTTTTTTTAAATTATTTATATAATACATAAAAAGTTAACGAAATTTTAATTCATCACTGACAATTGATTTCAATCGACTTTAGAATTTAGATGATTTCACTTAAAGTTGAATCGTCTTAAATATACATATTCTGATTCTGTCATCTCTAATATTCCACCAAAGACAGTAAATATATATATATAAGTAAATACATATTGTCTTTTATTTCACGTTTGTTTAGGAATTATTAGATTAACGAAAATGGAGTTTCAGTAAAAATAAAATAAACAGTTTTAAAATAAAAAAAAAAACATAACCATTGTTTATACATTTTTTAGCAAATTATCCCATATTCATCACAAAATTTGTAAATCTAATCTGGCAATGCTGCAAAAGCGGAGAGAAGAATTTTTTGTTTTTTCGCTCGCTTATTTTTTTTAATCTTGTAGTTTTTCGTCGATTACAAAGCGATACTCGAAATCGTAAACGGAAATTATCAGGCAGGATACAAAATGACATTTCTTTATTTTGATATACACTGTACTTCTGCAAAATTGAAATCTGACCACAGTTTTTTTTTTGTGTTATTGTTATCTACTCTACAATCTACATTAAATTCAATCAATTGATTATCAAATTATTTTACAGATATTACAGAATTACATCAAAAAATATGAAATAAATTTTTAGCGCAAGTTCCTACACACAGTCACACACACCACTATATATTTTTCAAAATTCACAAATCATTATTTCATTTAAAAAAATTAATAAATAACACAAAATAAAATGTCAAAGACAAATAATTTGAATTTAAGAGAATTTGAAGAGATGCTGAGAAAAAAATTCTCTTTAATAGCTAATTTTATACTTTTTTTTGTCACATTAAAATTTTGCAGCCAAGAAAATTTTTCTTTTGTATTTTTTAAAAACTGAAAAAACCATGAAAATTCACTTTAAATTTTTAACAAATCTTAAGATCAAATTGAAATTTTCAAATGTCATTAAAACAATTTTGCATTTTAATAATAATTTAACACTGTTACACATTAATACTCAAGCCATTACGAAAGAAAAATAAAACACTTTCAGTCCCAGTCTTTTCTGTCAGTCCAGTATAGAAATCAATATTCACTAACAAAAAAAAAAAATTCTTAATTCATTAATATAGGCAATACCAAAATAATTTATGATATAATTTAATTGTATTATATATCTATATTATTTTTTTAGTTAAATTATATTATTTATTTGATTGATTTTACAAAGTATTATAAAATAATAAATAAATACCTTTTCTTCTCATGGTTCTGTGCTTGCGTTTTAAAAATTATTGATTCTTTTCTACTTGAAATAAATTTTTTTTTTAGTTTGACAGTTTAGATAATGCCAAAATATGGATGATTGATGACTGATGACTTCAATTCTCAAATATTTTTCTTTGTGTCGTTTTTATTATATTTTAGACCAATTTCATTTCATAAAAAAACATAGTGACATCTATGTTTCATGTGAAAAACAGTTAATAAAATTTACATTAAGATTTTTGTTTTTGATTTTTTTTTTCCAAAATTGTACCAAAATAAATATTAGTTTTATGTTTAAAACTTTTTTAAAGTTCATTCTGTAAATAAAAATATTAATAAAAACTTATACAATTATCTTGATCAAATTCAGAGAAAAATTATTTATTCATTCCAAAAATGGTTTAAATTTAAATTGAATATTTGAGTAATAAATTACAGTAATATCAAGATGTAATTGTCATTTCCCTATTACAAACTGATTTAAATATGTAGTTTTATAAATAAACTTGTTATTTAAATTCACTCTGTATTAAATATTGTACATTTTAATAATTATAATTAAATTAAAATAATGATTAGAAATTTTGTAAATCAATCATTGAATTACATTTTTTTTTTTGGTTTTGTTTATCCCTTTTGAAATTAATTCTACTTACGAATTTCACCACATCACAGCGTTCTAATGTCATAGTAACAAGAAATCTCTTACCAAAATAAAATGTCAAATTAATTTGTCAAAATAGCACATAACCTTACTTAGTTAAAAAAATTAGCGTCAATTTTTTTTTTTAATAATTTTAAAAGTATTTCTAAAAAAAGTTAATAAATTTTAAAAATTTTATATAAACTAATGCATATCCCTTGAAACGTCCAATTATAAAAAAGAGATAAAATTGTGATGATTGTGTTTTTTTTTTTATTTTTAAATTCTAATTTTTTATTTTGTTTGAAATGGAATTAAACGAAACGAAAGTATTTTGATTAAAACGAAAATTATTAAAAAAAAAAAAAACAAAAAAAGTAGAAATAAAAACTCAGACAAAACTATTATGGCTAATATTATATGGAAGGTGATGCAAATTGACAATACAAGAGTTAAAAAAAAAAATTTGCACCGAATTTAAATTATAAAATGTATTAATGATTTTCAATTATATATAAAAAATTTTGTAAATTCAAAATACATTTAAAATTTTTTTTATTAATTCAAGAAAAAAAAAAAGTCAAAATTTGTTTATAAAAAAAAAGTTACAATTTTTTTTTCATTATTTATCTACTTTCATTTTTACAAAAAATTTAAATATCACGACGACGTTTAATTTCAAGGTAAGTCAAAATCTATTTAATAAAAAGAAGAAAAAAAAAATTGATATTTAAAAAATTAATTAAGGATTCGCTATTGTAAAAGGATGACAGAATTGCATACAAAATTTAATTTGGAAATTTTTTGAAAGATATTTAAATGAAGTTTCAATATTGGCATATTATGTATGTACATATGTACATATGTTAGTAGTTAGTATAGTACCTGAATTCTGTAATGTTTATACATATGTACATGCTGCATTCATATACATATGTAGTATTTTGAAACCTTTCAAACAATCGGCATTTTGTTAAGCCGAGTACCTACGCCTATTAATTCAGGTAGTCTGTAAGATTCAATGGACAATTTTAATTTGATGGAATAACAATTAAATTAATATTACCAAAAGTAAAATTAGTTAAAAAAAAATAATTGTTTTTTTTATTAAAGAAATTAACAGGTGCTCTTCTATTTACTATTATAGAAATCACCTATTTTTTATTTTTTCGTTTTCATTTTTTATTAATTAATAGCAAGAAACTTTTTTTTATGATTTTCAAACGATTTTAATATATTATAAAGTTATATATAACTTTGATTTTAAGAGTGCTCTTAGGGCAATCGAATTGACTTATATTTATACACTCTTAGTGTTTATTAAGCTAATAATCAATATCACAACATTTACTTTCTCAAGTATTAAGATTTTAAGATTGAAGTTAATTCGTAACTCATATTCTAAAACTTGGAAATATAAACAATATTAAATTGATTTGGTTAAATGTATTAAAGATGGGAAGTAATAACAATATGGATAGTAAAATTATGTACAAATATCCTTTGAAGATAAAATTAATAATTAATATTTTACTCATCAAAAATGTGTCTTAATCTATACAATAGTAGATCTCATTACATGAAAACAAATATCTAGAATTTAAATAAAAATATTATTTATCCAAAATGTGACATCACTTAATTTTTCAAATGTGGATATATTCACTTAATGTATTTTACTTTGTAATATTTTTTTAATTTATCAAATTTTACTTAAATATTAATTTTATATTTTTTTTCTTTCATTTCAGCCTAAAAATCAAAACAAAAAAAAACAAGAAAATAAAAAATGTCTCCAGACGTAGACTTAAGAAATTATCATTTTAAGAAAAAACTTATTTCTTGAGTGAAATTTTCACCATCAAGAAAAAACAACAAAAAATAATAAATTAAAAAAAGAAATAAAAAATACAAATTCAAAGTAAATTATTTAAAAAAATCAATCAAAAATATTGAACCAATAACAAAAATAAAGTGGTGCAAAAGAAATTAAAAAATTTCTCTATTTTTTGTTTGTGTTTTTTTTTTATTTGTTTTAATCTTTAAGAAATTTAATTCTTAATTTTCTCACCTATTTGTAATTAATTTTTATTTCTGTTAAACATAATTCTTTGTTAAATATATAAATTACCTTTGTTCTTCGTTTTTTCAATTAATCAAAAAAAAAAAAAATAAAAATAAACAAACTAAAAAGTAAGAGAAAAAAAATTGTTTTTAAAAATTTCATGAAATTTGTTCAAGTTTTAATATAAAAAAATAACATTTTTTTTATTTTTGTTTTCATTATTAAAAATTTTAACCCAATTTTTATTAAAAAAAAAATTAATATATATCTATATATATATATACATAAACAGAATAGTTGTGTATTAAAATTTTACAAAAAAAATAATAATTATATAATATATATAAACCCTTTTTGGAGAATATAGTCGTTTTTCTTTAAATGGTAAGTTTTGCAAATTATTTATTTTGAAGTTTATATATACATATAAATATTTATTTAATAAATATTCTTAAATTTAATTTTAGTATACTTAAACATTGAATTGAAGAGATAGGCCATTGATAGTGGGGTGTTATAATTTTCAGAGAAATTTCGATTTTATCTACATGTATTGTATACTGGACATCGAGAAAAGAAAATGTTATGGGGTTAATTAAGGAGTTTTGCTTTTACTTTTGACGGTTAAATGAATTAAATTCAATTGAACAAATTCAATTTTATTCAAAAAAGGAAAAATTAATAAGCATTTGAATTGAGTTTTTGTTTTGTTTATATAAAGTATTATGCTTTTTTTACTACTAGCATATTATAATAATATAAACAAAATATCTATATACTATGATGATAATTACCATCTGCTCAGGAACATTCTCTAGAATTTGAGCATTAATTTCTTTCCTCATGAGCTAGAAATGCAATTTTTTTTTTATTTAAATAGTTAAATATTTAAAAAAATTATCAGTTTTCTTGTGCCTTAAATTTAAAAACTTAATTATACGATAGAACAAGACTTTGCAAACTTACTTTAACTTGGTTGCGAAAGGACATGATAAAAAATTTGTTATTCATGATAGTTGTTCAATATTTTTATTTCTATGTTTCTATTCTACATACCAATATCAAAGCAGAAATTAATTGTAAATATTATTTTTTCTTGTATTTAACTTATTATCGATTTATCTATTTGGTATTAGAATTAACTAAATATATTTGTATATTGCTTATGACCTGTAGTTATAATAATTTTCATCATAATCAATTACCTTTCAGTTCGAACTTTTGAAATAATTATACATACTTATTTTCAAAATTATTTTTTTTTTCTAATAATTTTCTATGTGTAGGCCCACATTTCGAAAGGGACGTAAGACTTATCTGCAGACCCACTGAATAAATAAATAAATAAATTGTGTATGAATTTTATTGGCGTAATTTTATTTCATATTACATACATCGATTTATTTATTTCAAATTACATTAACGTAATAGAATGTGTGCTGTGATGAGGATTAATAATCATCATGCTTTCCAGTATTGGAACCTAATTACTTACATTCGTGAAAATCTTCATATTAACATTCAACATTTCTCAACACTACCAATTAAAAAAATTGGTTTAGGCATAATTTAATAGTAATAATTATATATCAACTTAATCTCAGTTAAGTTATAGTTATTTGTTATTTTATTTTTACTTTTAATAACTTGCGTTTATTCCATTGTACACCTTTTTTTTTTATAATTAAGAGTTTACTTATTTGTTAAGTATTTTTATAATTTTTATTTTTATATATAATCACAATAAACCCATTTCCGCCTTCTGTGATATATGGTTAGAATCCTACCCATTATATTTATTTATTTATTCTAAATACTCTATTTACTAAAGTATTTTATAATAGTTATACTTGGACTATTATTGTAGTTAATAGTAATATTATTTTTTGAAATGTAGTTACTTAAATATATATATAGCTGTTCCACTTTATGCCCTACGAATGGGGTTACGAAACAATGATGATGATAGATACTTAATTGTCAAAAAATATTTTTTGCAAATGTATTTCATTATTTTAAATAAAATTTTACTTTTGAAAAATTTTTAAAATAAATACTATTTAATAAATTTTATAACATTAATGAAATAATATTAATAATATTTTGGGCATTATTTTATAATGTCAAATTAAAAGTTACGAAATGTTCACTGTAGTTCCAAATAATGGTTAAGTTTTTTTTTCGACAAGAAAACTATAACATATAAACTGTCACACTATTTGTAATAAGATTATGAGACGATATAGAATATAGTTGTAGATATGAACATTATGTAGGTACATATATCATAAGATATTCAGCTACATGTTAGATTATAGACTAGTAGTTAAATCAACAACAAATTTATAAAGTATATAATTAAAAACAAATTTCAAATATAAAAAAAAAAATTATAAAGTATATATACAGTATATACCTATATATACCTACCTACTTAATGAATATTTTCGAAAACATTTTAAATTCGTGTTATGTAAATCCTTATTTTCCATATTGTTTTGTAATATATATATATATATATATATAATATATATATATACATAATAATAAATACAAATAGATAAATAAATTATAAATAAAAAAAATTATAAATTTTAAATAAAGTGTTATAAGTATACTGGTACATTATACAGTACACTATTTTCGTCAAACCCTGCCCTGTATTATTTATAAATAAAAAATGTTTTTATCCAAAATTTAATTTTATTAATTGAATTAAAATTAACAATTAAAAATTCTTCTAAACACTTTAGTATTTTAATTCAATAACTAATCCTAATATCCATTAACTATATATATGTATGTACGTGCTATTTTAATTTTGTATGTACATATATACACATCTTTATTATCAGCTGTATATTGTTATAAATTTGATTTTCCAAGTTTTAAATTTATTTCCAATAAATTTTCACTTGTATAACAATTTAAACCACAAAAAATATAAATTTAAACTATACATATTTAAAAATAAAATAATAAATATAAAATATTATCATAGCTAACTAATATATAATAGTTATAATGTAAATAAAAAAACAAAGGATAAAACAAATAAAAAAAAAAAAAATTCAATTTGCTCATCAAAACTAATATACCCGCACTATAAAACAAAATCGAATTAGGATTAAAGAATTCATGCGCAAAATATTGAATTCCTTTCTTTAACGAATGAACAATACAAAATAAAATCATGTGAGAAATATGAAATTAATATTAAAAAAAAAAAAAAAAAAAACGTACAAAAAAGGATACGGCAGGCAAAAAACTTCCTTGTTTTTTTTTTTGTTGTTTTCAATGCCCCTGTATCAGAATATATAAAATATCTTATATATGTATTACATTGTATTCAAATAATAAAAAATGTAAAAAAAATTGTTGAAGTTATAAAATGCATTCTTTTGAATCATTCATTCAGTAGCAGAAGATTACATTCGAATTAAGTATGTATATTTTACGTTCTTTTCAAAATTTGTAACTTTTGGAGTATGATGAGAATTTTATTGGTCTCGTTTTTTTTCGTAACACAATTTTCTTTTTATTTTGAAAATTTTATTTGTAATTTTATTAAAAAAAAAAAATTTACATTTTTTTGTGCATATTTAGAAACTAGCTCAGAATCGAAGGTTTTGGTATATACATATTAGTTTTAGAAATGAAAATCATACTTACTCACCTTAGCCTTTTTAACCACTAACGTAACGTAAATTTTATCCCTTTGATTGCAGCTTAAAAAACATACTTTAAATATAGTCCGCTTCCAAAATTTGTATGTCTTCTCATATTTTTGTATAATTTACATTTTAGTTGCAATCAGTAGTTTTTTAATAGCAACCAACTCAAATGATCTTTAATAAAAATAAGGGGGTAAAATTAACATCACCATAACGATTACGTAAATAAAAATCATACTTACTTACCCTAGATTGCTAGCAATGAATGAAATTTATTTACTTCGAGCTGTAACTACGTATTTTTTATAAATAGAAGCAATGAATTTATCTTGCCATCAGAATTTTATTAAGGTATCTGAAATTATCTAACAAAAGAATTTGTTTATATTTAAAACATTTTTCTTTAGTATTTCTTCTCAAGTGTTTTCTAAAAATTGTCTCTAATAATTTACTTTTATCAGCAAGGGTTTGAGTGTTAATATTTTTACATAGATGTTAGATTTCTGAAAGTTAGTGAGTAATTTTTACTCCCAGTTAGGATTCGAATAATTTTATTTTTTTATTTTATAAACTTCACTCACAATTAGCGTTTCAAGCTGTTTTTTTTAGCAGTGTTGGCAAATGACAACGTTTGTTGTAGTACGTTTTCAAGCTCATGTGTATGGATAAACGTGGTGTTTACGATAAACTGGTTTATTACAATTCCCATATAAATTTGCTGAAAATCATAAACAACTACCTAGGTGTTTATATCATAAACCACTTCAAAAACATGTAACCCATGAAATTTCGATTTTTTGTCGATTTTAAACATTTTTTTGCAGGACCTTTGATTTTTTTGTCATAAGTTCATTTTGTTATTTGTCAAAAAAAAAAAAACAAAAAGAAAAATAAATCAAAAAGAAGTTCAAGAAATATCAAGAATAGATCTTTTTCAATAAAAAAACTTTTTCTAGTCTAAAAATTTAATTTACTCAATTAAATTTAATTAATTTAATTTTAGAAACAGACATTTACCTTTTTCCAAGTCGTCTTATCTTGTGCAAAGTCTACAACAAGTCTATTGATTAACACTAGTTATATGACTTGCTATTATTAATTGTAATAATTTCTTTTTTTTTTAATAATAGCTTAAGTAAAGACTCAAAGATATTAAATTTGGTTCTCTGATATTATTTTTTTAAATCCTCCATATTTTTTTTTTTTTATTTTATTTTGTTATCTTATGACCAATTATAATAGCTTACTACTCAAAAATGATACAAAAAAAAAAATTTTTATATAAATAATAAATATGTGAAATTAACAGTTCGTGGTTTTCCAAAAAAGCTTGTGAACATTTGACATTTGACTGGCTAGTTGTTTAGCCATAAACATGAGCTTGAAAAAGTACTATTAGAGACAAATTTAAATTTTGAGTAAAATTAACTCATGATTTCACGAATAAAAATAAACAAAAAGTGGCATAATAGGAATAGCAAACAGGATATATGGAACTACGATTTTGCCAGAATAATTTTTCAGTTCTATCCTTTCATAATTTCCATTCTTTGATCAATTTTATTATGTGGAAGTTAAATTTATTTATAGGGTTAGTAAGATAAAACTATTTAAATGAGCAGGTAGTAATCTATAGAGTTTTAAGAAAAAGTACAAATGCTAAAATCGTTGTGAATTATATTCGCATATAATAAGTACAAATTATGATCGATATGGGACCTATATATTTAATATATGATCCGTTGCAAAATATGGAGTAACTATAGTTATAGAATTTATCGTTTATAACATATTTCGAAATCTCAACACTAGTTATGTAGTTTCTAAATATAAGTGTAGTAGTTTGGATAAAAAAAACAATCAAATAAATTTGCTATCATTTTCAAATCTCCAATCTCAATTTTCTTGAATCTCAAAACCTTTCAATTTCAATCTTTTTACATAAGTACTCAAATGGATTCGTTTTTGTTCAAATTCACTTTTCCATATGTATAACTAACTATGTGTGGCAACATTAAGAAATCTTGCAAAATACCGAAATTGCATCTCTTTATTCGAAATTGTTATTTCGAAATAAATAAATAAATACGGACGCATATGATTTATATTGGATAAAAACCATTTGTGTCAATTGTAAAATTATAGTAAAAATTATATACACTTTAAACGAGACATTAGGCTATTTTAGGTCATTTTGAATAAATAAATAAATATATTTAACCTCTTAACTGTACTTAACTATGATGTAACCCTATTTATAACCTAACCTATAATTTAACCCATTTATTATTGATCTACATTTATCAATGGATTTTTTTCGTATACTTTTAAGATATTGGAAAATGTTGTGGGAGTTTAAGTAACTAACTATTTAACTTTAATAAATTTCCAAAGGCCTAATTTTGATTAATTAAAAAAACAAATTTAATTATTTTAACGCTTTATAAACGCCATCTAAACTGTTCTTGAATAGAATTGTTGTCCGTTCTTTGTCTCTGGTGTTCATAGTTTTTTTTGTGGTTTAAGTACCTATGTACTGTAATTGCTTTGCAAGAAAGAATTCCATATTTTCTATTAAATATATTTAAATTCTATCCTATTTAATTCAAAGTCTATCCTATGCAAAGCAAAAATTTATGTAAGTACTTTTTTGTTTTTTAATTTAAGTACTAAAACTAACTATTTCATATTTATACACATGCATTGTAACTAAGTTGTGGAAAAATGTCCATACCTGTGATTTTAATGTTGAAAGTCATTTGTATTCAATTTAGTAATCCTAATGATTTCTGCATTTTTTAAGTTAATTCATTGGTAAAATAGAATGAAATCACCAAATTATTAATCAGCTCAGGTCATGGTAAATACTCTATACTAAATACTATTTATTAGACAATATATTCGAAAATTAAGGTTAAATGTATACTTTGTTTAATGGGATTATCAAAAAATATTTATAATATTTTTTCTATGATTAAGTATTGGACTAAAAAAAATGCTGTTATATTCCAAATGTAGGGAAAGAAATAAATGGGCCAATAACATTTTTCGTAGCCATTCATATTTGCTCTGTACGTCTCTAGACAATAACACTTACAAAATTTTACAAAAATTTTTAGTTTTACTTTTATTGTTAATTGTAAATTAAGAAAAAATTGCTACGAATTTGCAGTCAAGGTAAAAAAAACTAATCAAATTAGAACAATGAAAAATTTGGACACAAAATTTTTCACATGACGAAAATCTCCTGTCCCCAACTGAAGTTGATTAGCAAAAATGCTTATTAAAAAAAATACAAAGTTATTGTAAAACAAGAAATCACATTACTTTCATATTAAATTTTAGTTTTTAATATGAATAATAAAAAATATAATTTTTTTTTCAATCAAACGTTGTTCATGTAATTTGTCCGCTAAGTCACTAAAAATTCGTTACAATAATAGAATAGATTCAAAAAAATGCAATTTAAATTTCCAACGATGACATAATATTAGAACTATATTGCAGTAAATAGGAATTATAAGTTTTTGTGAGTATTTGTGAAATTAGGACTTGTTAACCCACCGAAGTCAACGCGTGTATTAATTGTGCTTCTGCTGTGTCACAAAAATTTTTCGATAAATAATTAAATTCTTTCCATTTTTTTTTTATTATAATATTAACTTTTATAATTTAAGCTGGACGTACTAATTTTTGGAATTAAAATACATTTTACAATATGCAAATAATAGCATTTTTACGACATTTTTCCACTTCGTCACACGTCCAATTCGTCACAGTTAAAAAATTGACGTAGCGGAATTTAGTAATTATAAATTACTTATTTGCTATTTTTTAGTTATTATTACTTTGCTTTATTATGGCAAAATTTTCAAATAGCTACATATTTTTCAATTTCTATATAAAAATTTATAAAGATACCAGTGTAGAAGTAGTTTTTTGCATGTTTGTTTGAACAAATAAAAATGGCACTAACAGCTGCAAAACGGCAACGTCGATGCCGAGAAAAGCGCAAAGAAAATAATAGTAAACATTAAAAATACAAATTGTTTGTTTATTAAAAATTATAAAAAAAAAAATTAGCTATAAATTAAACTGTTTATATGTTTGATGTCTTTTAGGTCACGTTTTGAGTCCACAGCTTCACAGGTTTTGACGTGTCCCTAAGCGGTTATCATAAAAATTGACTCAAATTAAAAGAAATTTTTTAATACAAATCAAAACCTAATGATGGTTTTTCTTGGGGCTACAAGTTGCAATAATTTTTAGTTTCTAAATTATTGTACTTCTATATTTAAAATTGAATGTTAGAATTTTTATTTTAAAAAGTTGTGACGAAGGGGAAAAATGAATCCCAAGTATTTTAAAATAAATAAAATTATAACATATGGCAGATAGTTATTTTTTGAACTGCTCGTGGATAATATTAATATCGACAATACTAAGTAAAAGTGAATAAGTACGTATGAAGTAATAAACCGAGGTGGATAAATGTTACTTAGTGGACTTTTTTGTCCACCTTCTCAAGATATTAGCGCTATAAAATAGAGGTTTGGTTGAGTTGGTCACTGCTGACCACTTATTTACCATCTCAGATGAATAATCTATGAATTTATTGCATTAGCAATCTAAATATCCAAGCCAACTCAAATTTTTACATTTGGTCACAGAAAATGTTATTGGTCCAAATTGACACTAACTAAATATGCTTGTATACTTATATATATATATATATATATATATATATATATATATATATATATATATATATATTATTAGTATAAAATTCTGACACTATAACTCCAGATTAAATAGACTTATGACATGATTGATAATGTATTAGAAGAGGGCTTCAATCAACTTCAAATCAATTGTGTATTTGTATTTAAAAAATATAAAGTCAATACGAAAAGTCATTCAAATTATTCTTTTATAATCTATACAAATCTAATTATTTTTGATCTGACAAAAAAAAAATATTTTTACAGATCAAAGATCAATATTCAACTGATCTCATTTGAAAGATCGGTGATCACCGATGAACTAGTTTTTTTTTTATCACAATCGATTGGATTTATTTTCTTGATATAGATCTGGTATAGATTACACAGTCTAAATTAAACAATTTAAGTAATGTCTATATTAGTATTAAAATGCATACTTGATAGTTTTGCTTATTTCGATCAATTTAAGTTGTATTTCTTCTTAACTGTATATGTGGCAAATTAGTGAAACATAAATCATCATAATGCCTTTTATGATTTGACATACTCAATGAAATAAAAAATACACAAAATATACGTAAACACAAAGTTAGTTACATGGTTCTAAACGCAAATGAAAAAAAAAAAGAAAGTCCCAAAGTGTTATGATGAAATTTTACAGTTTGAGAACCACACTTAAGTGTTTGAAGTGCAACGGATTGAAAATTATTCAATATAACTACTGACTGATGTCGTTAACAATCAAAAATCGATTAAAATTATAAAATCGTACATTGATTTTAGTCTTTAGAGACAACGTATTAACTTTAAATTTACTTTGAATTTTGATACGATGCTTATATACATCTAAATTTTTTTGTTACATTTGGGATGTCACAAATTATTCTATTTTATTGATATTAAGCCACGATGATTATCATTAAAAGGCTTTGGTATATATGTGGTGTACAGCACTACTTAAAAACCATACCTCACTCATATAAAAACAAATTTAATAAATTTTTCATTATAAAAAAATGTTACGAAATAAGTACCTGTTGCATCAAAAGTCCTATTTCAAATATATTTTTACCATTTTAATTTAAGATAACCTAAAAAAACTCTAAAATAGATAAATACAATATTGAAAACATAAATGAGAGATTTCTTGTGTTGTAACATAGTTATAATCTTCAAAAGTAAATTTAATTTTAGTTTTTTAACCTCACATTATAGAAAGAAGTTTTCAAGTTTTCTTAGTTACCTTCTGTAAATGTTTGTAATATTCATACAAAATTTTTATTTTTTTTATTTATTATATTTTTTTTCCACAAAAATTTCTAAAGTAATTTCATACAAAATCTCAGGACATTTACACTGTGTACTAGATTAGTTTTAATTATTCTCTTCTCATATATATACTTCTTCTATTTTTCTATATATTTTAAAAAGAGAACAAAGATTTATCCAAAGTAGAAAAAAAATCCATTAAAGTGATTAAAGTAAAGGTGATGTTGTATATATATATTTAATTTACGATTCATATAAAAAATAAACATGAAAATTATGAATTTTTAATATTCACGGTTTTATTAGGACAAAGTTATAAAAAATAAAAATTCACGAAAAACATGAAAATGTATGTTATGTGTCACAGAATAAAAATTTAGAAAAAAAATGTTCTTATTTACTTAGGATGATTCAAAATAAAATAAAATATTCAAATATTGTAAAAAAAAAAAAAAAAAAAAAAAAAATTAAGATTTTAGTCGTTTTCATGTAGGTCTAAATCTTTGAAATATAGTATAACTAAAACCTATTGTTGTAATGTTAAAGTGAACGAAACATAAAACTTTGTAAATTAATGAGGATTATCGCGGTAAATGTAATCACAAGTTACTCGTTAATTGTTATAAAATGGAAAAAACGGTAAAACAATATGCGGTGACCAGAATTTACAAAAAAAATTGTTTTGTTATTTTACATAATTTTCGAAATTTCTAATAGGGAATTTAGGGAAGGGTAAAAGCAGTGTTATCAAGCATAAATAGCTGTAAAAATATTAACCAATATTTTGACAGTCATTTCACTGTCATTTTTTATGAAACACAAATTTTTCGATTTTCACAGTCGTAAAAAATTACAATATAATCGAAAAAAAAAAATGAAAATTAGCCAATTTCGATGGTCACTTTTTGTGAGCATAGTCGGAAAAATGTAAAATTTTTGTCATCAAATGTCAAATGTTTGTCAATTGTTAAATGACTATTCTTTTAAGTATACTCGGAAAAATGTAAAATTTTGGAAATTGACTTTTTTTTTTTTTTTTTTTTTTTTTTACACTCCACAGTAACTTTACACTACAATCTACAATATTTCGAGTATTTATTTAACAAATTATTGGCTTATCAACTCATTAAATGTGGCAAACTACTGCAATTGTCAGGAACTAGTTAAGCCTTCTTAAATAGAATAGTTTCATTTTTATTTTATTTATTACGCCAGATTATACTCTCAATTATTTTTTGCTATTTATTATATCCCAATGACAAAGGGTACTGAAAAAATGGATTGGAATGGAAAAATGGATTCAACAAATTAATTTGAATACTTTGTTTTATAGAAAATTTAATAAAAAAAATCTATTTTTATTTATTTTACATTTCATTTTATATTTTCTAACATTTTTTTAATATTTTTCAACCTTTAAAATGTTCATATTTTTAGTGGAAACATTTTTTTATAATGAAAAATTTATTGAATTTGTTTTTATATGAGTGAGGTATGGTTTTTTAGTAGTGCTATAAAACACATACATACCAAAGCCTTTTAATGATAATCATCGTGGCTTAATATCAATATAATAGAATAATTTGTGACATCTCAAATGTAACAAAAAAATTTAGATGTATATAAGCATCGTATCAAAATTCAAAGTAAATTTAAAGTTAATACGTTGTCTCTAAAGACTAAAATCAATGTACGATTTTATAATTTTAATCGATTTTTGATTGTTAACGACATCAGTCAGTAGTTATATTGAATAATTTTCAATCCGTTGCACTTCAAACAGTTAAGTGTGGTTTTCAAACTGTAAAATTTCATCATAACACTTTAGGAATTTCTCTTTTTTTCATTTGCGTTTAGAACCATGTAACTAACTTTGTGTTTACGTATATACGTGTTTCTTAACTATTTACTTTTATTGTTATTTTTCAACGTTACTTTTTAACTAAAATGTCATTTACTAAACAAAAAATATTAAATAGTTACAATGCATGAAAATAACCAAAAAGTATGAGAAAATAACAAAATGCTGCCAGTGTATTACAATAAAATATATAATTTTTTCTCACTATCGGAACGGAATCAAAAAAGGTTATTAAATTGATATGAGACTCGTTTATTTCTTATTTTTATGAGATGACTATCAGAATACAGGCCGTTATGTAATTTTCTATGTTTATATATACAACGTCACATCCACATTATCATTAATTTGTCGAAATTCCTTTATGTAAGAAATAGATAAGTCCAACAGACATACCTAAGTCAATACGTTAACAAATATTTTTGTCGATTAATTTGTTTTCGGAAACATTTCGATTCACACATATTGAACGATGGCATTCCTAAGTTAAGTAATAAATAACTAACGTCATCTGTAAGGTTTTTGCAGAAGCTCCAATAATTAGTAGTTTTATCATTTTTTATACATCAACTAAACAAGAACATTGAAATATCAATCACGACGCAAGAATTTCATTACATCTCACAAACGCTTTAACTGTGTCTGAAGGGGTTAAAAACGAGTATTTGACTTGACGAGGATGGTACCAAAAAAAAAAAATATGCAGTAGTATTTCACCTTCTCCGACATAAATTTGAAAGATTTACTTATTATTTACTTTTATATTAACTTACCACTGTTTTATCTGTAAAGTTAATAAAAGTCTTAGGTGCCTATTACACATCATTCTTTTCATCAATCATTTCGTCCATATATTGACAATATATGGATGAAAAGAATGATGACCGATGACACATCAATCATGCACTCGTCAATCTTTTTATACATTTTGCAAGGACACACTGTGGAAGTGTTCTGAATATATTGATAATTTCGAAACATATATGAATATTAAAAATATAATTTTTGAAGGAATGTTTTTAACTTTAATTTAAATTGAATTTTTAAAGTAAAGTAAAGGGTATAAAAAACAACAAATTATTTTTTTGCACATTTGAATAATATATCAATCGTTTTTTTACAATAATTGCTATAATTATTAAAATTAATATAAAAAATATTCTTTTTGAATTACATCACAACCCACGTAACAATTTTATTGCTATAAGACTCTGGCGCACTCTTATAACACTATTATAAACACTCTTATAGCAGTATTAGTGTTAATTTGAGTGCTCCACAATTGTTGCGAAACGTTATGAACTTATAACGTTATGAACGTTATAACACTAAAATGGAGAATCCTACAAGGCACCGGAGCAATATTTCAATGTTAAATAATGTACGTTAATTAATGCATAACATCAAATTTGATATTTAAATAATTATTCTTTTAAGTAATGATACTTTTGCGAAAATAATGCAAAATAAAGGTTTTAAGTTTTTGTTTATTTAAAAAAAAAAAATTTTTTTTACCATGTTTGTAGAAAGTAATGGACGTCGCTTCAAAAGCTACAGTAAGTTTATTAGTACCATTTTAGGAATACAGTAAAATAATAACACTACTACTGCTATTCTAGCAATTTTATTCTTATAACACGTTAACTTTCGTTATAGGATTACTCACTTTTAGACTTACAACATTGCTCTAGCACTTGCTGAAAATCCTATTATAATAACTCCCGCTATTGCTATAAAAACATTCTTATAGCAACTTTAACCACATTATTCCCATAAAAACATCATTATAACACCTTTAGTGTTTATCGGGAGTTATATAGGAGTACTATAGCACTAATTTTGTTTTTATAACAATAAAATATTACGTGGGAAATTAATATTATAACCTTATCTGAACATTCCCCAAAAAGCAATTTTTTTTGCCTCAGCTGATCTTGTCAAAAATGATTGATGACATGATTGATTGGAATTTTGCTTCCATGATTGATGACATGATTGATGAGAATAGAACCACCATCAATCATTTCTCACCAATCAACGGTCAATAGATTGACAATGTATGAATGAATGATTGACGAATGATTGATGTGTAATAGGGCCCTAAGGGATGAAATGATGTGTAATAGGCATCTTAAAGACAAAAATCGGTAAAGAGTGTATAAAAACAAAACCGAACTCCACATAATATTTTGCGACGTGTTGTATGGTAACAATAAAAAACAAATGTGTTAAAATCAATTTTATTTCAGTTTGCTATAGTTAACAAAACAGTTTTGTCTATGATCAAAATAATATTGAAAATTTTTTTACGTAACTACATTAAAATTAAACATTTAACGATTATTCGTTATAAGTCATGTAGCTTCTGGGCTTGCTTTAAAATTCTCGATATCAAATCTATTGAATCTAATGATTTATTGCACAAAATAATTAAAAACTTAACTCATCCCATTCACTTACTTGTAAATCAAGCCTAAATAGTTTCATTTGAATAATATTCAAAACAGAATGCAATCGATTGTGCTTCAAAATGACAACCAAAATTTTTTTTTTTTTAATATCATATAATTTCTTTTGAAATTCTATATTCTATATTAATTATAATTTATTTGTAGTTAAATGAAAAAAAAAAATCAGAAATCTCTAGACTAAAACTCATACTCTATGGTGTAAGCTATTAAAGAAAATTTTTATACATAATTCGTTTAAAAAACTTTTTTCATCAGTTGCAAAATAAAATTTTCAAAAGCTTAGATAGTTATAAAAAAAAATCCTTTTTTCAACTCTTTGATAACTTTTTTTTTTTAATTTACCTCGGATTTTGACTTGACTTTTTTATTGTGTTTTTTTTTTTTTTTTGGTTTTGTTTTTATGACTCCAAAATTGTATGACAATGGTGTGATATATGATTTTTGACTTATAGAGAAAATTTCTTTGATATTCAAATAAAAAAACAATAATCTTATAATATTTGACAGTGTTAGGATACTAGGCTTAAAGTTAATAAGTGTTTTTAACATAGTGCGGAAAATTGTATCTAAGTAAAAAATCACGGAAATCTATTGGGATGAAATTATTTCTAACAATAAAAAAAAATCTATTGGGTGTAATCGCGGAAGTTTATTGGGTAGAAAACGTTTCTATTAATAGACTTTTCGATGACATTTTTTTTGATAGAAAATGACTAATATATCTTTAATATTTTACTTTTATAGTCAATTTTGCAATAAATAATTTTTATTTTAAAATTTTAACTTTATTTACATTCTACAAAAATCTTTAAAGAAATGAATTTAATAATGTATTATGGATAGCAAGCATATCCATCATTACTTAGTTGTTCGTTTATAACGGATTAATTTTCGCCTATTTTAGATAGATAATTACTTTCTATACTACGTTTTCAAATTCTATACCATTTGAATATACAACAAATGTTATGTAGAGCAACATATATATTTATCATGTTTGTGCATTTCTCTGATTTATAATGAAGTTATCTAGCTTGATAAATCTATTAATGCCCTTAATTTTGTAATCTCCTTTCCCACAACAATTTTATTTTCGCTTGACGTTAATTTCCTGTTTCTCAGGCTTTTCATCAAATAAACCAATCAAAATTAAACTAATTTTAAATTTTAATTTATTCACACAAAAAAAAAAATTAAAAAATAAACACCAAAATATTTCAAACTGAAAAACTTATATTATTGACAGCAAATATTTTGAATTACAGGTAGCAACTTTTTTGCCAAGTCTATTGATCTCAATAGACTTCTGCGATATCAAAAAAAATTTTGATATTCCTTTATCTTTACTATTCTATTAAATACTAATAGACTTACGCGATTGACCCCTGAATGTATTTTTTGTTCAATTCGTTCCAGACGACTTGTGCCAAATGATATAACAATAATTGTAACAATTGCTTACAACTATTTGGACGAAGTTAGTTGTATATACCTATAACATTTGAAATTTTGTTACTGGTTTGGTATAGGTATAATTACCTAATGTATATATGATTACATAGGTTACTTATTTAATCTTAAGGTGTCCTTAGATATTTTTATAGCGGTTTTCATTATATTTCTCTTATTGGAGAATTTATTTTGTTGACATGTTATTTAGACGCTTTATACAGATCAAAATTAATTTTTTCAAACATAAATAAGTATATTTGCTAAATTACATTTTAGTTAATCGTATAGTTTTATTACTTACCACGCTATGAAACGTTTTACAGCGGTGATAAGTATTTTTAAAACGGTAATAGGTTTACTGATTTTTCAAAAAATATGACATTAAGTAGAATAACATCAGTAGACTAATCAACTACTCTGTTGAAATAATGATGTGAAAATAATGACTGCATCACAGGGTATCAACCACAGCATTTGACCGAAGTATTATACACTCAAGAGAAGTGAAAAAACGATTAAAAAATTATTTAAATAAAATCCTATGATCGTATACCAATTTTTTCTTTTACACGAAGAACCTTATAATAATTCTGATAATGTAATTCATCAGGTATACCCTTTGATTAATAAATATTAATTTTAATGTATACTTTAATCAATTGAACTGTAATTAAAAAATTGTTAAGCCTCACTTCGTTGTGTTGTTAAAGGATTAGTCGCAATCACTGATGAATGAAGTAAGTTGCTTCCGAAATATCGATATTTCCACAATAAAAATAAATTATTAGTGAAAATAAATTCGGCTAATTAATAAATTAAATAATTATCACTAAAAACAAATCTAAATTGGCATTTTGTAAGATGATAGTGACAAGAAAATAACCACAAATTCTGTTTTGACATTTTGTAAGGTTTTTGGTTTAAGGTGAGAATATTTGTTAAATTGATATACAAAATATTATTTATTTGTCATCAAATTATTTATATATATATATATATATATATACATATATATATATATTTTGTTTAATATTTTGCTTGAATTTTAATATACATTCTTAGATGTTACTTATTGTTGATAGTTTTTCAAATGATCACCTTACAAAATACCAAATTTTCAGCAACATTTCTGATCGCTTTTACTTTTTGTCACAATCAATATCAATTACAAAATTGCACTCCTAGTTATCAAAAAAAAAATCAAGGTTAAATTTACATTAAAAAAATTTAGTAAAGATAAAACTAAAAAAAAATTAAACAAACATTTTAATTATTACAAAACAAAATTACAAATCAATAGAGTTCCTGTAACGTGAACAAGACTTAAACTGTACTTAACACAGTTTGTCGTTTGGAGGAATAAGTACAGTTTCTATTGTACTGTAATGAACTTAAGTAAAAAAAAAAATTAACAATAAAATACTAATAACACAATTTGTCATAAAATATAACTAGTGAAAACTCTATATAAAATTACTTCAAAGTAAATAAGAAATTTTTATATTTTATTTTATATGTAAACGAAAGTAAATAATTTATTCGTAAAATCTATATAACATCAGTACATACTCACACTTTAATATAATTCAAAGAGTGCGATGCCGACAACAATACAAAAGTAAATAAAAAAAAAAACAAAAAAAAGAAGAATGAAGTATATTTTTATATATATATATATTTATATATTAAATTCAAATTAGAGAAAAATTGTACTTGCGCTCTTTTGATTTCCATTCATACATTGATAAATAAAAAGAAAATTAAAAAAAAAAAAATGGGAAAATTCGTTTTCAATTTTATTTTGTTGATTTTTTTTTTGTTATTTTCTTTTTTTCCAATTTTTTATAATGGAAATCTCATTCTCTAAATTTTTCTAAAAAAAAAAAATTGAAAATTTTCAATGTTGAACAAAATAAAGAATTTTTTTTTTTACAATTATGGTATTATTTGTATAGCAGTAATCGTCGTAAGTATTCTAGGACCTAGGACTTACTTTTGGTGTGTATAAAATTTTACAAAGATTTTTACTTTGGTTTTTTTTTGTTGTTGTTTTTATTATTTTATTTTATTTTATCATGTATTATTCGTCAACATTTTTTGTGTGTGTGTTTTTTTTTTGTATTTGGTTTGATTTTAAATTATATACTTAAAATAGAATTTATTTAACTATATAGGGTGTGTAGGACAATTTTTTTAATTAAAATTTATAATCGAAGTATATGAAGTCGTATATATTGAACGCGAAGTATGAAATGAATTGAAAGAATAGAGAAAGATACAATCTTGATATATATTAAGACAGAGTGTAAAATAGATTTCTGTAGATTTTAAAATACAGTACGAACTCTTTGTGTTTCTAGTCCTATTTCCTAAAATTAAAATTGTTAAAACTATAATTTAATAATAGTTCAAATAATGTGAAATTATACTATTTAAGAGGTATTATTTCCTGACAATAGTCCAACTTATCAGAATATTAATACAAAAATAAATACTTGTAAAATTCGTTTCACCTTGTGTAACTAATAACCTACTGCAATACCATACTTAATGTACGGAAAGGTAAATCTTATATAGTTAGTGACTGACAATATAATTTAATAAACTAAAGGTGGGTGTAGCGACAATAAATTTTGATATGACTAAAATCGAAATATATTATTTGTCCCTGACTCGTATAGGTACATCAGTTTTTGTGAAAATATTCAATTTTTTTTCAATTGAATTTCAACCAAATTTTTATTGAAAAAAAATTTATTTGGTTGGAAATTCGTTAACAGAAATATGAAATTTTGATGTTGTGGAATCATTCACAATTTATTCACAAAGAGAAGGAACGTTTTTCATTCTCGTATTTGATTCACAAAAATTTAAAGTGCCCATTAATATTCATAAATTAAATTTTGAATTTTGTCACTAGTAAAAATACATGTACAACCTACTAATTTTTAGTATTACATATTTTTGATAATATTATACGACTACGCTCTCCGTAATACTCCGTAATAAGAATAATAATTATTTTGAGTCTAAAATAAAATTTGTCTTTTCTACTAGTAGAAGACAGGTGACATTCACTACACTTTAGTAGAAATATAGCAAATACCGGTCAACTATACCTACACTTTCAAATAAATTATAGGAAAAAAATCAATAACATACTAATTATAGGTAATTATTTTAATTATAAAACATTTATTAAAATATCCAATTTAATCAATCCTTTGAATAAATTTATTTCAATCAGAAATCCACCCTGTAAATTTCAATAACTATGTATTTTCTTTTTATTTTTGTTTTATTGTATTTTCCGACAGACACTCAACTCATAAAGGATATTTGGTTTATTTTTTTCTATTTTTTTATTTTTGTAATGCACAACCCTCTCAACAAACTACTTAAAAAATACAACAGGAAAAAACACAAAAAAAAAAAAATGGTGGTAGTCATGTCGACCGATTGTATCGCCCTATGTGCATATTTTGCAAAAAATTTTCTAAATATATAACTATGTAGTTACATATATTTGAATATATATATATAACTAAATATACATACATGTATGCAAATAATATAGATATAAATAATATTTCGAATTAAATTCTAAGGATACAAAAATCATCATCAGGATATCATCAAAAACACATTTATATATATATATTATAGAAAAATTAAGTATAGAAAAAATTATGCATGTTTTACATATATATAATATATATCATATATATAATAATATATAATGTATAAAGTCAAATATTCAATATATTTTATTATTATTTTTTTTTTTGTTATTTTCTGTTGCTTTGGATGTTCTCTGTTTTGTTGATAATCTTGATGATGATGTTGGCACATAAAACCAACAACAACAATACAAGAAAATCACAAAATTTTTCTTTTTAAATTCTTGTATCCTTTCTCATTAATGGTTTTGATTCTTTGCGGTAAAGTACAACAAAAAGCGGATTTTACAATTTGATTTGTTTTTTGTTTTGCAAAAATATTTGCTAGTATAAAGAAAAAAATAAAAAAGATTTAATAGTGAGTGACGTCGTTTTTATATTTTACGCCACCAACTTCTTATTTATTAATTTTATAAAAAATTAATAACAACAATAAATTACAATTTTTTATGATTTATTATGTGAAGCGTAAAATTTAATACCGGTATACTTATGTAAACTTATTAACGGTTCTTGTACATATACATACATAACATTTTCATTATAAAGTACATACGTTTCAATTATATAAAAATAAATCAAAAAATACAATTAAGTACATAAAAATAATTATATAAGTATATAAAACAAAAACAAAACGGTTATATTAACGGTACCTATAACTATTACGGTAACCATTAACGGTAAATATTTTAAATTTCGAATTTACATTAAAAAACGATATAAAATAAATAAAGCGGAACAAACCCAGAATAAAACAAAATAAGTTGATAATTATATAAACTGAGTACACACACATCAGCAGGCTTGATAAACTCTAATGTGTTATACAGAAATTATTATAAATGTTATAAAGTTAAATAAGCATTTTTTGGCCTACATCCCTAACAGGACTCGATCATTTGATTGAACATTCATGCTCAATCAAATGAAATAAATAAGCATTTTGTAAAGAAATTAATAAACAAATAAAAAAATTATAAAATACAAAAGGGTACATATAGGAACCACTTCTTAAAATTCATTATGGTTAAAAGGTAGGTATAGAGTTTCCAAACTTATTAATGAAAAATTACAAATCAAAGTTTTGTTTTTATATCAATCAGTCAAAGCTTTAGGGTATTTATCACTTATGTATCGCTCGGTGTGGGTAGGACAAGATAAGATTAGATATAGAAAAAAAAATATTAATTCAAAATATTAGTATATTAATTAAATAATAGCTTTGTTAGTTTCAAAACAGTTATTATGCAATTATTTACGCAGTCTTATATAAAACAAAAAAATAAAAATAGAATAGAAATTTAAAACACAAAAAGAAATGTGATGAAAAACGATAAAAATATTAAAATGACATTTTATCCAGGATTGAGCTATAATAAACTTACTGACTTCGTTAACCAACTTGTTGTATATACCTATCATATTTTAATGAAGTCTATTCGAAAATAGATTTTGTTTCTATGTTTTGTAAAAACGAAATAATAGTTTGCATATCATTGCATTTGTTCGAATATGAAAAAAAATGTCTTAATTTTCAAAATTTTAATCCGAATTTCGATTTTTTAATTAATGCCAAATTTACGAAATTTATTATCAAATAGTTCATATAAAATCATAATAAATGAAGGTTTGTTTAATTAAATTTAATAAATGCATAAGAAAATGATTTTACTAGTAAAAAAGAAAATATATATACCTACCTACTTATTTTCATGCTCGAAAACTGTTATAACTGTTTCGTGCTCAATTGTTATATACTTTTTTTTGTTTTTTCTTTAAAACAACTTAAATGACAAATTGTTGCTCTCTTCTATTCTTTTACCATTTATTTACGCTACATTCTTGTGTTATTCTGAGGTGGATGTTAACTTTTATAAATATATATTTTTATTTAGTTATTATTATTATATAATGAAAATAGAATTGTTAAATACTATTATATACATGTATCTAGATCTACAGTATATATATTTTAAATACAATGAAATATATGAATTGTTATAAAAAAAAAATTATCAGTGACATATACAAAATATATCCTTGTTGTTGGACTATAAAATAATTTTAAATATGCATTCAGATATGTACATACTTATATATAAATTCAATTGGATATAATGTTGATTATTTATGTACGTATACATATACTTTACGTGTATGATTATGAGTGAACGAGCGATTGAAAATGATATGTATATATATAATAATATATAGTGCTTACTTAAGCTGATTTTGTATTACTTTGTTGTTAAGATGATGATGACTAAACTGATGTTGATGATGCTGACTGGCTTATACCGATATTATACTGCTATACTGCTTATTACAACTACTATACCTATACCTTGTATGGATTATGGTTGATTCAGTAACAGAGTATATAGTATTGTATTGGTATTATAATGCTGTATGTACCGGTTGTTGCTTTATTTCATTCTACATTTTCCTATTTTTTTTTTTTTTTATATATATATTATATATATGTACAGAATAGTTATATGTTCTCTTTTTACTTCTTTTTTTATTGTTATTTTTTATTTTATTTACTTGCGTTCTTTCAAAAAAGAAGTCATTTTACAAGAAGAGTGTATGCTTAAAAAAAAAAGGCATGTACTTTACTTTGAGATTTTTTTATTTTATTTTATTTTTTTTTTTGCTTACTTTGTCACCATTTTAGTTTTTATTTGTGCCGTTATGTTTTGTTGTTGTTTTATTTTATTATACGTTATCTTTTTCGTTATATATTTGGGTTGTATTTTCTTTTAATGTTTGATATTCCTTTTTAGAGACAAAAAGTGAACCGGAAATAAATGAAATTTTATTATATATATATTATATATATATATATATATAAATACATATAGGTATATACCGTTATTGCAATCTCAGGTGATTTCAGGTGTGTTCTGTTTTTTTTCCAACAAATTTTGTGTATTGTTTGTATGTGTGTTAATTTACTTTTAATATTTTTCGTTATTAATTTTAATTGATTTTACGGTTATATAGAAAAGGAAAAAATTATAAAAAGATAAAATCAAAATGGTTTCAGAAGAAACAGTTACTTTATTTGTTCTTTTGAAATATTGTTGAATTTTTATATAGGTACATAGGGTATTATGTGAATAATGAGTTTTGTGAAACTTTCAGTGCTTTTCTTTTCAAGTGGCAAACTTAATTTTAAAGGTTAAATATAATAACTTTGGAAATATTTGAGTTAAATTTAAAAACAAAGCATTTAATGAAGCAAAAAAATTACTTAAAACAATTATATATTTTATTTAGTTTCTTTAAACTTGTTTTGGGACTAAAAAACTAAGTTAAAAAAACAACTCACTTCCTAAATAGAGTTATCAAGCTTTTTAAAGTGTTTTTAAAATAATTAAGGTGGTTAAAGTGGACTAATTCATATCAAATATTGTTTAAAATTCAATTTAGTTAACTAACAACATTTTTTAAACTGTAGCTAAGTACCTATGTAGGTATCTACCTACATACCTATAATACTAAAATTATATAAGTTTATGGAGTTAAATATATCTTTATATATTTCAGTTTCTATACATAACATAGTTTACACAAAGTATATGTAACTATACTAAAGATTTAATATACGTACATATATACTCAAAGGGCTTTTAAATATTACATACAAAATTTTTATTTATACAAAGGCGTTAATTAAACACACTTTTATGTAGGTAGGTACATGTACAAGTATAATGAAGTGTTTGAGAAAGAAAAATTTTATTTTTATTTACAATATTATAATTAAAATATTAAATTGTTAATTAATTAAAAACACTATTTAACTAGTATGACTATCGACTTGTAAAAGAAAAAAAATAATATATCCCAGTCAAAAGGTATGTATAAGTACCTACAAAAAGTTTTATCCTAGCGTTTGGCTGTTTTAAAAGTATATATATGTAAGTATACCTATATACGTATATATATTAAAAAAATATGAAATACCTACATATTAACATTAAATTTGAAATAAAAATTTTATCGTCTTAATGTACTAAATTATTTAATAAAATAATTTAATATATAGGTACCGAAACATATTTACAATATATATGTATGTACCTAGTTATTTAAATTTTTTTAAAAAGTAGTTTTGATTCATACATTTTTATGGTTGATATTTAAATCATATTTTTGGAAATTTCGATAATTTAAAAGAAATATTGTTGGTATATACCTACTATAGGTAGTTATATAACTTTCATAGCTGGCACAAAGGACTTCATTACTACTTAACCTAAAATTATTATAAATGATGTTTAAATGAATATACTTAGATAATAATGTGCTCATGCATTTTCCATATTTGAAATCGATATTTGGAATTGTTTTAGTTCAGCAAATTATTTACACATTTTGATAATACTTAATTTATATGTATATAATATACTTATAAAATAAATTGTTTCACATTTTTTCCTGTTTATGTCCTAATAAGCTATAAATGTCAAACTTTGTTAGTTTAAATAAAAGTACGTTAACAGTCTTTTTTTCACTGTACAAAAAAGTACAACATCAGACAGACCTTTCTTTTAACTAAATTTTGTTTTTCTTAATTTCCAATTATATGTAGTTTAAAAAATAAAATAAAACGTGTGTTTAACCCACCACGAATATCTTTAAGAATAATAAAATCGGTCAAGTACACATTTTTTAATTATTTAATAATTTTTTCATCAATTTTAGTATTTAGATTTACTATTGGTATTGATTGTACTACTAGAGTATTGGTTAGAATTTCATTTGTTTGTATTTTGGAAAAAAATTGATAGTAACCAGTAGGTACCTACTTATTAGTGTTTTTACTGAGTTACTACTTAAAATTTTTAACTAACTATACTTATATATACGTATTAGTAAGTCAGAAGTGATTGATTGATGTTGATTGATCTTTCCCCATATGGATTGATAATGACAGAGTAACCCATTTACTGATATTGATGTTCAAAAACAAAATTTATGTGTCTAAACAAACTTCTAAACATTGCTTTTTAACAGCACCAGACTAAGTCCGTTTACAAAATATTTATTTTTTTTTATATTTAAATTTACGTAGAGGTCTTCTTCTCTTTGTTTAATAAGTTTATTCCTGTCATATACTTATCCGGCGCTATATAGTTCAATAAAATAAATCTACTTTAGTTAGGTACATAAATAAAAAAAGTAATTTTTGAATAAATCGTAAATTTAAAATTTGTCAGCTATGGTGAATAAGTTGATAAGATTTTCAAAACTATACTTACATATATCTAGAGAATAATATGAGTCATATTTTGATTGAATTTTCAAACTTTAACAAGTGGGTCAAAAGAATATATTTTTGAAAATTAATTTTGATTAAATTTTTTATTATCCCTCCAATAACTATAAATTATATATAATAAAATCAAAATGCCTTATCTAACAATGTTGATATTGAAAATTCAATTTGATTGTTATTATTATAAGTATATTGTTGTTATTGACATTTTAAAGTACAATAATTTGAAATAATACAAAGAAAATTTACAAAAACATACTTTAAAACAAATTTAATTATAAATAATGATATTAAAAGAAAAATAACTACATTATATACTTACATTCAATTAGAGTTTTATCTTTAAAATTGCTGTATCACAATGCTTTTATAAATGTTGAAATATTATATAAAAATTATTAAAAAAAAAATCGCGAATTTCCCTCTTCTATAAATTTTGTAACTTCAGAAATAATTCAGTAAACTCGACCAACTGTTTAGATTTATATCAATATTTACCCATTTTTTCGGTAAATCAATTTGGTATTAAAATATCCATTTTATATATATTAAAAACTAAAAATGTAAAGCGCTTAATAAGTGAAAAATTAATTTATTAATTTCTAAATATTTAAATATAGCTTTTACTATATAATTTTTGATATCAATAACTTAAAATTTATAAAAACTTTTTTATTTATTCAAATAATTAAAATTTTATTTTTAGTATACCCGCTTAAAATAAATTAACTATTATTAAAAATTAACAAAGGTGGTGAATTTATTTTTGAATCTCGTTAAGGGTTTTTTTTTTGTGCTATCCCGTCTTGTAGTTATGCTAAATTTATATTAAAATTTTGAATCGTATAAGTGAATGTATAATAAAAATCAAGTGATCTAAAAGCAGATTCTAAAGAAGCTATTCCAAAAAATTAAATATATATACCTATAAACATCTAGTGAATTTTTTAAAGGAGTAAAGCAAGATTTACCACAATGGCAACAATAGGAAACAATCTTTTTTCTGTTTGTTAATATGCTTTTTATGCATTTTATTTGCTTTATAAAATAAACATTCATTTGAACTTGAAGATCTGTCCTAGCATTGGTCAATTAAAAAAAAATTTGGAGGTGGCTAACTCAAAGACACAAACCAGGGAAATTTGAAAATTTTATTAGGTACTTTATTTTTTAGGTATAATTTGAATTGTTAAAAAAAATATTTCTAATTTGAAAAAGCTTCATATTTTATTGATTTTATGATGCTTTGCTTTTTGGTTCTTATGTTAAATATATAGTTTTCCTATATATGGGTTTAGAACTTGGATATGTTTTCCTATAAATAATTTATTTGAAAGATGGGCTCAAAAATTAGTACTTTTTAATATTTTTATTTCTCAATGGGTAATTTTTTGCGGTGATATTTTGAAAAAGCATTTCACATTTCTATTTTTGGATTTCTGTCACTGATTTTTGCTTTAATTCACCGAGGTGGAAAGTTTTACAGACATTATTTGCGTACTTTATTATATTAGATATATTTTATAAGTTTTTTTTAATTATTTTAGTATTTCAATGAATTAGACTTGCAATATTTAAAATGATTTGAAAGCGGAATTCTTAACGATTCGATTTTGTGTAAATATAAGGCTAACTGAAAGCTTTTTTTGTTTTTTTTAATTTGAAATTCTAAGTTTTTTTGACACAAATATTAGTTGCACAAAACAGAATATGATGTGCATAATATATGTGTACAAAAGCTATTTAGGGAAATATTATTGAAAGCTAGAACTGGCAATATAAAAAGTCACATAAGTTCCATAAAAAATCGAAGTTTCAAAAAAGGTTATTTAGGCAACAAATTTGAATAATTTTTGATAAAATCGAAGCAAACAAATCTCAAATTCAAAGTATGCTATTCTGAAATAACAAAATCTTGAAAAAATATCTTAATTTTTTGGATGCTTTCGATATTTTAATTCTAAAGAAAAATTATGAAAAAAGTACCATTAAATTCAGATTTTGTAACATTTAGGATCTTGGTATTTTCGGAAATTTTTATCAACATCTTAACTTTTAAATTTTTTTTCTGGATTTTTTCGTTCGACATTTTATTTTCATTAGACTGTCACAGATACACATATTAATATTATTGTCAATGAAAAATGATCATGCCCATATTTTTTTTATGACCAAAATAATGTGATAAGAAACTCCATCACCAAACAAAAATCGATCTTATTACTGATAAAATTGAATTAAAAACTAGAAAGCTTATATGAACAAGTGTGCCTGAAGTATAGCTGAAAATATAGTTTAACAAAAAATGTAAATAAAAATTAGTGTAGAGGTCGCAGCTCTGTGCCTCATGAAAATGTGGTATAGAACAATATGATTTTAAAGTAGTCGTAAGTAGCCGTATATATATACAGTAAGAAAATTAGCTTTAAAGTTCATTTTCCTATCACAATCTCAATATTAAAAACAAAAAATCGTAAAGTTTAGAAACAAATAGAAGGCCTTTTCACAAAAACATAATACAATACATTAATCTCGTCATGTGATATTCATAAATGATTTATACATTTGTTTACAGTTCATAAACTACTAATGAAACAAAATTCATTAGCAAAACTTAGCGATTTATGGAATTTCATACTGCATACAAATTTTTCTCGTTTTGCTTTTTAGAACTTGGTTTTTTAGAGATAGATTTGTTTAAATTTTATTTAAATGACTCAGGGCGAAGGACAAGATATTATCAAAATAAATTGCTCCATTTTTATTGTAGGTATTTTATTTTAAATTTGCAACAAAATTAATTTGAAATTGTAAACAAAATTAAAACCAATGCGTGTTTATAAACGTCAACAAATTATTGTAGTGTAACCGTCATACAACTAAATCATATTCTGCTATAAAGACCCAATCATTATGAAATTTAGCTGGTTTAAGCCAACTTAAGGAAATATACGATTACATCGTAAATTGTATTGTGCCCCCATAATAGGAACATCAGAGAATTTCGTCAAGTTTTCGTTAACTTTAGCTGGCTTAAGAAAAGTGCGATTTCATTCGCACATTCTGCACGGAAATTTGACATTTTATTTAGGAACTGTTATTGTTTATTGAAAATTTGTGATATATAAAATAATTTAATTATTTAATAATTTACATACGTCATAACAAATTTATTATACATAATAATAATAAAAGGAAAAATAATTAAAAAAAATTAATTAAAATATATTTAAAATAATACTGAAAATAAAATTCGATAAAATTTAAAATATACATATGAAAAATAAAATTAAAATAACAAACAAAATATAATTTATATTTAACAAAACTTCCATTTATCTATACGTATTTTTATTTACATTTAATTTAGCAATAGTATTCAAAATCACTTAAGTTATAGCTAAAGTATATTATGGGTAACTTAAGCAAATTACAAAGCTTTAGCTGGCTTTTCGTTTAGTTTTGACATTAGCTTAAGCCAACTTTAGTTCATTATGATTGGGCCTTATAAGTCAGCCATGTATAATGCAATTGTCACGTCATAGTGCGTTTATGAAAAAGCCTATATATATGTGTATTGTATTTTAGTGGTGTAGACTTAATTATAGTATAACTATAAGATCTAAAATTAAATGTATACTTGTATATAAAAGTGAGTATTTTTTTTTTTTTTTTTTTTTTTTTTTTATGATCTTGACAGTAATTTAGATAGAATTACCTTTTCGTACTTAATTAAAGTACGGTACTGCAATTTTACACTACAAAATCTACAATAATTCGAGCATTTTAACAAATTACTGGCTTATCTATACTCATTAAATGTGGAAAACTTCTACTATTGTCAGAAACTAGGCCTTCTTAAATAGAATAGTTTCATTTTATTTAATTTGTTACCAGATTAACTCTCAATTATCTAATGTCATTTATTTTTTAGCATATAAATCAATTGCATTGAATTGAAATTTATAAAACTAATTTCTGGGTATTAATTTATATTGTGGATATATACAGTTTATTTGTTTCGTTAAAAATTAAAAAAAAAAATTTAAACTGAACGATGTTGATTTTTTTAAAAATCATATTTGAATTTGATAGAATTTGGAATTTCTGTAATTTTAATACCTACGTTTTGTTATCACCAAAAAGTGTTCTTGTAACGAAAAGACTTTCAAAAACAAATTAATTTATCGTATTAAAGCAATGTGATAATCTGATAATCTATTATATATAAATTTATATAACTTACTATAATTTACATTACTCTAATGTTTTAATGTAAGTATACAGAAATAAATTAGGACGTGAATTCAAAAGAATTAAAAAACTAAAAGATATTTATTTCTCTCCTCAAAATAATTTTTCGACTTTTATGTTTCGTTTTATATAATAATAATAATAATAATTAAAAAAAAAGTGAATTAAATATTAAAGCCAACCTTTGATATTCACCTTTATTGTATATTTATTTGAAACAACAAAACTATATTTCCATTAAATATTTTTACAAAAAAAAAAAAAAAAAAATCCTAAAGATTTATTTAAACTAATTCGTTCATTTAGTTCGTTTATTTATTCATTCGTTTATTGTTCGTGCTCATTAATATAGTTTTAGTTCATCGTTTTGTTGTTGTTGTTGCTGTTACGGTGGTTGTTGTTAATTTTTTTATTTTTTTAATATTCGTTTACATATAAAAAAAAAACTAAAGTGTTTGAATGATACAACAGGTGGCGCTTGTTTTTTTTGTTTTGTCTTTTTCTTTTTTTGTACAAACTATTTCTAAAAAAAAAAAAAAAAAAAAAAACAGCAACACAAGTTTTTTCTTTCAGTGAAACTCTTCAATAAAGGTATAAATTTATATATGTATATTTTATATTAATATACTTATATAATATATACCTTGTAGCTACATATAAATATATATATGAAATATAAAAATTATTATTTTTTTATTTTCAAAATTTATCAAAGAGAAAATAAATTGCTTGAAATGAAAGAAAAATTTTTCAACAATTTGTTTCATAAAAAAAAAAAACAACAAAGTGAGGCTCAAAAACAAAAATAAATTTATTTTTCTTATTTTTTTTTTTTAATAAATAAAAAAATATTTTTACAAAAATAAATAAATAAAATCACTTTTTTAAGTATTTAAGTCTAAGTGGAAAAGTGTTGTCTGAATTTATTATTTTTTTGTTCTGTATTAATTTTAATTTTTTTTTTTGTTTTTGTGTTTAAAATATTGAAAGTGTTAAAAATAAAAATAATACATAATAATATTTATAATTATTTTTTTTTCTTCTTTGTTTGCGTTCTGAACTTTATGATGAAAAACTTTACTTTTATAAATTGTTACAATATGAAGTAATATATATATATATATATATATATATAATTTTTATAATATGTATTCATATGTTTGAAAACTTTTTTAATTTGATATCTCTGGGATGATATTATACAAAACTGTGAGTTACAGATTAATATTTTATGTTTCGAGTTCTGTAGTATAGAAATTTGATTTTAGTAAAAGTATTCACTATCAAGTGTAGAAGTGTAGCTGGTGTAGATCTACAATGATTTGTACAATGATTTCGTTAGCACACCCTAGTACTTTCGATGTTGTACTCAATGTAAAATTGTGACAGCGGTTTGTTTACATATGAATTTAATTTATAATAATGAAAATAAGTGAGAAACAACTCACTTGTAACTACATTCATAAAAAATTACCTCTGCCTTTATCTCAGCCATTTTCCAAATATGTATATGTATTGACTTTACAAATGTCAAATTTAAAATGTACAAAAATAACTAAAGCACAATACTAAAAGTACAATAAGTTTAAGTTTTGTAAATATCTACAAGTCTTGTATTCATATAAAATGTTTACAATGGCAATACATTTCTACACTTCTACACCTAGTACAAGACTACACATTCAATCAAAATTTTTTATTTATATACTTTTATTTTTCTAAAAAATTCTAAAACTGTCTTCTTTTTCTTTTTCAATGTCCGTGCGCTATTTTTTCTACGTATGGCATGTAACGAAAAATAAAATCATTTTTATCGTATCGTGTCTGGTAAATAATCTCTTCAATTGTGACCATGTTCTTTGTTAATTTTTAGCTTGATAGTTGTGCTCGCAAGTTTTAAATTATTATTAGATATTATTGCATTATTTTGTTGGGAATTTTTTTTCAAAGTGATTCTGTTTATGTGATTGAATGATAGTTCAAATACCATAATAGATCGAATAGATCTCTTCTACTAGACGATAGGTGACGCAAATTAGATGAATAGAAAAACAAGTGTAAACTAATAATTTACTTTGTGAACTATTTAATGATTTTAATAAACTGAATGATAGCTCACATGTTATGTGAGCTATGCCCAAGAACTATATGCTTACAAAATAGAAAATGAACACAACAAGAACATATATTGTAAGGGGAGACGTATATTGGTAGTCACTAATAGTAATTAGATGTCTCTGCCGTTCCAACACACCTGCAGTTTGATAAATGAACAGCTTTCTGCTTGACATGACATTACTGTCAAAGTCAACTGCGTGAAAAATAAATGATCATTACTAAGTGTAAATGAGTTAAGTGAAATTTCGTGTTTTATTTGAAGTAATAACCATCCTCGCAATATACAAAATAATATACAGGTGCCTATTATGTATTTCCATAACGATTACGATTTGATCGAACGAATTATCAAAATGCAAAATTGCCATTATGTATTTCGATATCGTTCAGAAATTGTCGACGAAATCGATAAATTTTATCGATGTAAAATTTTACCACGAAAGAGACATCGAAAGAGAGATTTTGTACAAATTATTTCAATTTTGAATTGAAATGATAAAATAAAAGAGATACAAATATATTTTATTTATATTGGACAGTTGGTGTTTTGTTTTATATTTATGATATTTTTTGAAATAAAAATAAATTTAAAAGTTGAAATGAAAGTAGGTATTTTACTTTATTCTTCATAATAATTTTTGATTGAAATAAATTTTAATAGGAATGAAAGGCCAGTTACAAATAAACTGCCATACGAAAAGTTAGTGTAAATAATGATAAACCATTATAAATTTTCCAAAGAGGTATCAGGATATCTTGTACTCACAAAACCAATTACCTGATTATGATCACATATCTAAAAACAAAAACTGTTATACTAATGTAAATTAATTACAATAAAGTATAAACTTATCAGAATTGCATTAATGCTAAAAAATCCATTTCTACTACAACATAAATGTTGTACGTTTTGCTTCGGTGATTTAATTTGAATAAGCTTGCCATCTACTGCTCCAATTATTTCATTCCAATTATTTCATTGCTTGCCATCTACTACTCCAATTAATTCTGCTTTAATCATAAAAATAATATTTGCCTGACTTTTTCCTTCTAGTGCGTAATGGAATTTGATCCATTTTGCACATAATTATAAACTGCAAATACATATAAAACTTCTTTAAGAACAAAAAAAAATTAACTGTGCTAGTCCGACATGAAAATCATTTCCTACGTTGAAAATCATTTGCTTGGTACAAAGCGCAAAGAATCTTAATACACTAACCAATTTAATTATATTTGGAATCGACGTGTTACTTATTGGTTATTTAAATTTTTGTCCTAATTTAATAGTTTTAATAATGTAGATAATAATTCATCAAATTCATGTTTAAATAACCTACGTATCCAAAATCTAGTGGATTAGAATAACCCCGAATATATTTTCGCTTGTTTTTTAATTCTGCAATTTGATAGCGTTTTTCAGCACTATCAGAAATTGAAAAATTTAACTCTGCTCAAATTATTTTATTTTTAAAAACTTATAATTTTATAATTATATTTTATTTAAACATTTCATCGATCATTTTCATCGTAGATTTGAATTTTACAATAGCAGCATTTCGATCAAATTTTCATCGAAATACATAATGACACTAACGATCACAATCGAATAACTTTAACGATAACGATGAACGATTCGATTAATTTCGATCGAAATACATAATAGGCACCACAGTTATACTTAAAGTATTTTTGGTATATTTGGGTGTGAAACTATGCTATGAATATCATGAAATTTAGTAGGTACATACTATATTCGCCAATAGAAGAGCAAACATCAATTAAAGGGTTAAATAATGAAGGCGGTTTGAAAAAAAAAACTGTAAATAATTACTTGTAAACTATTAGATTTATTTAAATCCCAAAAGATATAGATGTGATGACGTTTAAAATAATACATACACTAATATTTGCCCGTTTTTCTAAATTCGAGGAAATTTAATAAAAATTCGACTCAATTCCGTTATGAATGGTTTTCCATCATTTAAATCTTGGCACTACTTAAATACAATTTATTTTTATTGATTTATCTGAAATAATTTATTAAATAAAAAAAAATAAATTTTATTTTAATTCTGAAAAGAAAAAACTATATGTTAAATTATGTATTATGTATTATGTATACATGTATAGTTATAGTTACAAGGTGTGAAATTTTTAACAGAAATTTCTAATTGAAAATTAAAAAAAATTTTGGAAAAATATTTATTTTCACTACGTCTTCTATTTAAATATCTATCATTTAAAAGAATAAAATAAAAATCGGTTGTGAAATGGTTCAGATTTTTATACCGTACTTTATATAATTATTATAAGTACAGGTTTGATTACAGGGTACATAACGTAAAAACTTTAAGATTGTTTTTTTTTTTTTCAAAACATCTTTGTTTTTTTCCTAAACGATAGTTTTTAGACTTTTCTTAGTTACAAACTCAAAAATTTAAATTGTGTAAGTTAGCTAGCAGTCCGCACTTCACACCACACTAGATATTCGCACTATTTTCGTTTTATTTCACTTTATTTTAATGATAATTCAAAAATTTTTAGGAGTAAAATCAATGTTGCCATAATACATATTTTTTAACTTTTTTTCTCAAATTTATTGTGAAAACAGCAAAAAAGTGCTTTATTTAGCAATATTTATTATTATAAAGATTATGGCAATGAAATTTGAAATTTTATACACTGTAATTTTATTTTAGTTTGTTTTGAATTATTTTTAACCAAACAACAATAATATATGGTTTGCTAATGAAAAAAATATAATGACTTCAGCAAAAATTATTTATTTATAATTTTGGTGATCTTTTCATGGCATTTTTGTTTTTATTTTCACTTTTAGTATAGTGCAATCAGCTAATTTGGTGCGATGATTCCGGACGCGCTAAAATTTATTCGAAAAAATTTAGAGTGATTATGTAGTATTTAGCGCAAAGTGTGATAGTCTAATATTAGGTTCGGAAATAACCTTAATATGCAAAACGCTCTATGTGTTTTGTTAATTAGGATGTATTTTTTGCATCATATACTATATAATAAGTATAACATTGGAAATTATGATACGATAAGTAGTTATCATTTATTGTCAAAATTATATAACAAATTAGTCATAAGTGTCTAGTAATAATTGAACTTTTTTGCTTGTTTTTGTACATTTTGTTTTTCTGTCTTTTTTGGATAAATAAATAAATTTATATAGAATATATAGAGCACACTCTCAGCGCGCTCTGAACGAAAAAATAAACATTCAAATATCTGAGCGAACAAAAAAATACGACCTGCCCTTCAAGTCCATAATTATTATTTTTACTCCCTAATTTTAATTTTTTTCAGAAATGTTAATATAAAAAATAAAAGAACCATATACTTAGTTCTATACATAAATATTAGTTCTTATACAATTTGAATATTATAGAATAGAGCGCCCCATTACATAAATATAATTTCATTATAAATTTATTATACTTCACCGATTTCTAATAAATTTTCTATACAATGTAATTTTATTCCTAATAGAATTCTAAAATCCTATTAAAGCGAAAAATCAATTAAAATGTTCGTACTAAAATAAACAAGGTGAAAATATTTTTAATAGGTTCATCAAATTTACAAAATTTGAATTAAAAGGGATTCATTCCTATTTTTTTTTTTTTTTTTTTTTATAAAAATTTCATAATTTTATTATTATTTAAAAAAAAAAAAATAATAGAAAAATTATAAATTAAAAAAAAAGAGAACTCATTTGTTTTTTGTTATTCGAAATGAATACTTAGGGCAAAATAAATTAGGATAACCGCCGAGAGTTAGAACATTAATGTTTATATACGTATTTTTTAAATTCTTATTATTCAGTTGAATAATAATCATAATAATAATAATATAATCTATAATAAATAAATTCCTATCCTTATTATCTGGGAAACGTGGATTTATTAAGGATTAAATTTCATAACTTTTTTTTTTTTTTGCTTAATTTTTTGTCTGTACATTTTTGTTGTTCGTTTTTTTTTTCAGGATTCGAGAAAATGAATCATAATTTTTTGATGGATTTATAACGACCCTCTTTTGATTTAAAAATAATGAAAGAAATTTTTTTTCTTTTCATTTCATTTGAAAATTAAAAAAATATATATATAAGTATATATATATATATATATATTTTGTAACAATGACGTAACCTTGATTCGCTATATATAATATTATTATTATATACTAATATACAATAATAAGGACATCAACATAATTTTTTCTTCTTCTGTTTCTTCATCACATTGTGTTATTTGTTGATCTTTGGATGTATATATGTATTAATGTATTTATGGATGTAGGCTTTCCATATTTTCTAGAACAATAACAATCATTTATAAAAAAAAAAAAAAAAAAAAAAAAATAGGTACAGAGCATCTAAAGGTCATAAACTTAATCTGTACAAAAAATAATAAGGTGAAAAATTTAATCGTATTTAGAATTGCCTATATTTAGGTGATTTTTTGCTAGGTTTTTTTTATAAGGCGTTGGTAGGTATATGAAATTTTTTGATTCCTATATTTTGAAAGTTCTTTACACAACAATGATTCGACCTAACTTTGATTAGATAAATAAAAACAGAACTAAAATAGAAAGAAAACCCGAACAAAATCTGGAAAATAATCCATCATTTTTCCACCTATTTCTAATAATATTGTCATATTTATATGATAGTTCTCGAATTATAGTTTTATCCTGTTCTTTATTTCTACAAGTTCTACAAAAGTCATTTGAGGGACTTTCAAGTTCAAGTCGTCCTGAATGCTTATACTAATAAAGTGTATTCGGTTACAATATTCCTCACTGTGTTGATGTAGGTACAACATTTTCAATAATAGTGAAGAAATAGACACAGATCTCACGTGTTGGATATATTTTATTATATGCAATTGGATCTGCTATAGATTTCTTTCGAGCTAAAATATTGAAAGAATTAACTAATTATCTGTACTTTTTCGTTTACTATATGTACTTTAAATTACTATTTTTCAAAATTTATAATTAATTGTTTTAGTATTTGATTGAATTGTTATACATATATAATATATTCTGTTATAAACCACACGTGTTTTGTTTTTTTGTATGTTATTTGTCCAAAATAATACTTGCGCAGTAGCATATTTATTAAGTATTTTCTCACTAATCTTGGATGCGTAGGTTTGTTACTTAATACTTTTATCGTAATCTATAGGCTTTTTCACAAACGTATAATGCAATGTCATGTGTTCATAAATGACTTATACATTTGTTTACAGTTCATTAAGCTACATTACAACAATCATATGACACAAAATTCATTATTAAAACTTAGTTAGCTACGCATTATGAAATTTCATACTGCACAAACAATAATTTTCTCTTGCCTTTGTTTTTTAGATATAGATTTGTTTAAATTTTTAAAATGACTGAGGGTGAAATACAAGGTATTATCAAAATTAATTTATTTATTTATTTATGCTTGATACAAACATATTACAATATACATAAGTGTACAAAATTAAACAAACAAAATTTAATTTTAAGCTTAATCTTATTCTAGGCTAAACAAAATTAAAACCAATGAAAACTAAATATTAAAATGCGTGTTCACCACGCCAATAAATAGTTGTAATGCGACCGTCATAAACTAAAATCATATGATCATAAGTCAGCCATATATAATGCAATTTATAAAAACTGCGTTTATGACAAAGCTATATTTCGTTGTTAAAATTTACACTATACGTAATGTACCTTGTTCCGATCCCATTCGTTTGTCGTAATCAATTTTTTGCTGTTATTTAAAATTCCTTCCAGGTTAATTAACACTTTTTTGTTGAATCGAAAAATCAACATTGTCCGGTGTTGTTTGTTCGACAAGATTGTCTAATTCCTTAAGAATTCGATTCTAAGCTTATACGCGTAAATATTATTTTACTGATGCTATGATGAATTCAGATTGGAATAATTAGTATACCTTTAGAAAAATTCATACCTTTAGAAAAATTATATATATATACCTAAGATGTTGAAATTTCCAAATTTTGGAGATTTGTGTGATTAAATAATGTTTGTACAAAAATTCTATATTTCCCAGTTGGAATTATTTTGACTATAATATACATAATCGACGTATCTAATTTAAAATAAATATTTCCAAGGTAAAAAGCAGAACATCAGCAGAAATCAAAATTAAGTTCTCAATGATCGTTGAAAAGAAAAAGTAAACCTCTTTTAAAGACGAGACAATTATTATTTCCTACGATTAATATACTGTATATAATATTAAAGTGTACCCATATATATACATATAACAAATAATTTTCCAAAAGGGTGCAACAAAAAGTATATAGTGATAATACTTAACATCCATATTTTTTTTTTATTTACCTTTCATTCATATTAATTTGTTGAACCAGCTCCAGATGGGTTTTAAATTATTTTTTTTATATAATATATATATACAAAAAAGCACAATGCAACTTGGAAGAAAAATATCCTGTAACGGCCATATAATAAGGATATGAAAATTATATATAACAACAAAAAATAACGTTTATAATAATATTTAAGTATATATATATATATATAATATATTTATATGGATATATATATACAATAACAATTCTAGATTCTACCTTTTAATTATTTAACAAAATGTATACACATATGTTTGTATGTATAAACTGCATATTTAGTCACATGCAGATTTCATATATCACAATATATGCATGTGTAAATTAAGATTGAATGCAGTGAATTATTTAAAATGAATTCCGATTTTAAGAATGTGAAGTGAAATTAAAATGTTTGTTCATATTTTTGTCCTCAATATTTTTATATCAACTTGTTGCTCCAAATAAATTCTAACATACGTATATATATATATATACATATATGTATATATACATATAAATTGCTTTTTATTATTATTATTGTTACAAACATTTTTTTTTTGTAAATCAATATAAGAATTGTTTTTAATTATTAAACTTGAAGAATTTATTTGAATTGTAAATATTTAAAAGTATCTCTATACCTGTTGAAGCCTTATGTGAAAAATGTTAAATCAGACAAATTAATAAACAAACAATATTCGAAAGAGCAACTGGTATTTTGTTTGAACGAATAAATTGTATTGTGTTCGAAGTTTGAACGACTGATTGGTTTCGGTATATATTTTAACATTTTTATACGCTTTTTATACTTTTTATACTTTTGTTAGGTTATAGTATGTGTTCATAATTTTTTATTTTTTATTTATTTCGTCTCGATTACAATCAAAAATTAGCTTAATTCAATTATTGAATCATAATCATTATATTTCTAAATTACAACTACAACCGGTGTAACAATTTTTACTGTTATTACGCATTACCATTTTTTGTGGAATTACGTAAATTATCTAAAGGGTAAAAATTATCAAAGAAAAAAGGCAAACTAATTCTATTTTCCGATAAAACTTAAACTGAAAACGAAATGGTGTCAAAACTTACCAGGTTTGATGATTGAAATTTGTCTAACTGAATCTACATCTTATTTACCCTAGTTATTTGTCGCGAGTTATTTGAACTTTCCTGAAAAGTATGTGAAATTTTTGTATCAAATTCTACAATCATATTTATTTCGGTTTATTTGTGAATTTCTTTGTTTTTCGATAAATCATTTTTTAAATTTAAATTACTTAAGTATATTAAATTTTGTTTTGCTTCCTTTCTTTGTGTAATTTTTATATTGGTTTTCTAGCTATTATTTCGCTTTGTATTCATATTCATTAGAGGTACCACTTCCATTTTAATAATAATAAGAGGTTTAAAAAAATTGCTGTACTTTATCAAAAAAATCTTTATTAGCATAACGATCACTAGAAACGCAATGCGATTAATCAAATAAATTCTAAGTAAAATCAAACTGCAGTGATGTTAAATCAATAAAAAAACATTAACATTGAACGTAGAAAGTTTTTCAAACTTTTTACCGACGGCATATTCTAAAATGTTTATTTAAACATTTGCATTCATTTTTGAGGAAACAAACTTCCTATTTCTGGACCGGAGAAATATTCCCATACCATTACACTTTCAGATTTCGGTGGCAACATTTACATGCATTCATTGCTTAATCGTTGTCCTACTCTTCACCGAATCAACTGATGTCTTCCATCACTATAGTGCACTTTAAATTGGCTTTCGTAGAACAAATTACCTGCTCCCACATACCCTCTGTTCAAGACACGTGTTCTTTTGCCCATACAAGCCTTTTATACTTATATGTATTGGTTTAAACTTATGCTTCTTTGCTGGACAATGTGCTTTAATCCGTCGTTTGATAGTCTATATCGTACCAAACTGGATGAAATCGTGGTTTCGTTTGCTCTATACAAACCGTTTCGATAATCTGTAGACGTTTTGAATCAGTTTCTCAAACTGTATATATTTATGAAGTGGGTCCTCAACTTACGTTGTTTTGCAAGGTGATCCTTTAGTCCTATGAATACCCCCGATTTCACGATATTTTTTCCAAATATATGCCACTTTACCTTTAGAGCAGCACACAATCTTTCCGCAATTTGCATTATTGACAAATTTTCCCGTAATAGCACAATCAATCATATTGCTCTTTAACTCGTTACTTATTTTATCCATTATTATGTCAATTAGTATGACTGGGACACAGCTAATCAATATTTAAAAGTTTGGACATTTATATATCCAATTCAGGCAGATATTGGATAGATAAACATATCAGAAGAACAAAAAAATCAACATGTTTATAAATTTTGGAATAATTGCATTTATTACTTTTGAAATGCAAGCATAAATTTCAACTGCCCAATTTTCTTTCTGTGGCAGTGTATATTATATACAATAATTAATATAAGAAAATAATGATGTTCGCCCGGGTAAATCGACTTCTTCTGACTGGTATTTTCATCATTTTGTGGACCGCTTTTGTATATTTTACCACGTATTATATACATAAATCTAAAACACTTGAATTTAAAATCATAATTCCATAACTTTAATGGGCATACATTTATTAACACATTTACTTAAATTATTGTTAAGTCTATTATATATAATAGTGCTTGTCACGTCGATTTGAAAATTTGTGGTTTCGTGGTATTTTTGTATTTTGACACTAATTGATATTTCTTTTTGACAGTAATGAATATTTGTTTTCGTATCGACGTGACAACCGTATTTTAATATTTAGTGGTATTTTGTAATATATATTTCAAAACAACTTATAATTCAAATTTTTTGACAAAAAAAAAATAAATTTAAAATAAAGAAGCTAAATTTAATCATTTAAATTTAAAATAATAACTTTATTTGACATTTATAAAAAAAAATTATTTCAAAAACTAAATAAACGTAAGTAAACAATAAATGTAAATATCTTGACTATTAATATACTTTCAATATACATCCAATACCATTCCACAATACCACGAAAAAACAAGCTCTGGAGCATGTTTCTAAATACGAAAAAAGATATTTATTACCTACTGGTAAAAAAAAAATATCAATTAGTGTCAAAATACGAAAATTACTACGAAACCACGAATCTTCAAATCGACGTGCCAAGCACTAATATGTTTTCCCTGGATATATAACTATAGAATTTCATATGTGTCCATTTTACTGGTTTTCAGTGTCCTTGCAGTTAATTTATAATTAAAGTATTTTATTATTATTTAAAATATTAATTAAAATTTAAATTGTTAATTCATAAAAAGCCATCGGTTTATCATTCGTAAAAGAAAATTTGATTTTAAATCAAATGTATATTAAATACTTTTTTTATTAATATTTTTACCACAAAGTGTGCTGATTTCTGGCAAAAACTGCTAATTTAAATAATTTTAAATCCAATTTCAAAAATGTTTTTTTCTTTCACCTTTTAATTTTAATAAGTAGGTAGGTACTATAAAAATATATATCTTATCTTTAAACCTACATTTTAAAACTTATATATATCTATTTAGACCTACATATATTTTATCTTTAAATAATATTAAATATTAAATATGTTTATTTTTAAAAGTATAAACAATTTTCTAATAATTAACAGTAATTAATTAGTGACTCTTGATATTTTTCTTTCATTATAACATTATTGTCACCATTATATTCACGCCATTTTGAAAACAAAAAGCCATTTTTTTTTATTCAAGTAGTAAATAAAATTTGTCGCATGTCGTCAACCCTCCAATAGTACATTGTTATTACCTATTATTGTAATTTTGTCCACCATATTTAAAATTTAAAATTCATTGAGAATACATATGTAAATTGAAATTTTATTTTGAATTGAATCAGAATAAATAATTATGTTGGTAAATTTTAAAATGGCGATTATTAATATTTTAATTGAATTAAAGTTAAAATATTCATTATATATAAGTATAAATTTTGAAAGTGTAAATTTAAATTATATAAAATTGAATTAAAATAAAAAAAAAATTAAAAATGAGAAGTACCCATTTACAAAAGTGTATATCTATTAAAATTTTATTTCTCTTCTAATTATTTCTTTGAATAACAAAGTAAATAATATAACTACAAAGTTCTTTGATTATAAATAAAGTACATATATTCAATTTATAAACTTCTATATTTATAATTGATGAAATCTGAATGATTTTCAATTAACTTTGTTTACCAATTTGTATATACAAATTTTCAAATAATTTTCTTTTCAATTTAAAATCACTTCAACAAGTACGAATACATAAATATATCCTATGATTTTATATTAATCTATCATGTAATATTTATATATAGATATAAAAATATATATATAATATATGTATATTAGAAATTCATTTAATATAATATCCTTTGAGAGTTAATATTTATTATACAATTATTTAAATATTCAATTTACTATATTCATTCTAATTTGCAAAGAGAAAATATTTTTTTTCTCATTTTCAATCAAAAAAAAAAAAAATAAACAAACAAATTTTTCTCCATAATTGAGTTAATAAAATACTAATAATTAGATTTTAAATGTTTATCATCTCTCAATATTGAATTGATATAATAGTTTAGAAAAATAAATATATATATATATATATATATGTATGTATTATATGTTAATATAATATTATATAGTATAAACATGGTGATTTTGAAATAAGAAAAAATATTTATAAATAAAATTTAATCACGTGTAGCTGGAGTATAGAAAACTCATTCCTTTAAATTGCATTTAAACTTCTCTAATCATATAACAGATATGACGATTCAAGTTATTTAAATTTTTTAGTCCTTTAATATTTTTTGTTTGCGAAAAGATAAGTTTTGTATAGCCTGAAAGATGAAAGACAATATAAGCATATGTGACTGTTTTTGAGCTCGGAACCTTCTTTTATTTAATCAAATTTACAATTTATTTTAAACCAAAATTACTGAATATTTTTTTTTTTTTAATTTATTCGTAAATATATATATACAGAGGTATCAACTTTCTATTTGTTTTAGTATAGTTCAGATCATCTGGGAGTCAAATAAATATAGCATATATGAAATTTATCCGTACTGCGCAACAACAACTATATACGTAGTACAAAAAATGCGTTATTAAATAGTTTTTAAATGATTTTTGCATTAGATCGATTCTAATTTCGGAATACAGAATACGATATGTTAAGATGCGAAAATAATTTTGCGAAAGTATAGCAATACGCGGTTAGGTAGCTGAATATCCCGAAAATATTTGCAATATTTATTCTTATTATATAATTTACTCTGTTTCATAATATTTTTTTGTTTACTTACCCTCGCTGTTAAAAAAGTAAAATTGAGATTTTTAAATTCTTACGGTTAATAGAATTACGTAGTAATTGAATTACTGTTAAACCAGTCTCAATTCTATACATATAAAGGTATTGCGACAATAGTGTAATAATACTATACAATGCGGCCTTTAAATTCAGCAATTTACCGGTCTAAATCGTAAAAAGTATTACAGACTTACATTTTACACTTGGTTATAATTGGGTTTAAAATTAATAAAAAATTGTGTGAGAAGGAAATCAATTTTGGTTATAATTGGGCTTAAAATTAATAAAAAATTGTGTGAGAAGGAGATCAATTTTGAGTCAATTAGAAGTTCTGCGACCTTCAAGATTTTAAAAAATTTAAAATGTTGTTAATAAAATTTATGATTATAAAATTCCTATATATAAAATAAAAACACAAAATAATTATGATTTTGTATAGAGCTTCTTAGACCCTTTCTAAATTCTTTTAAAAAATTTTCTAGTTTTCTGGTTTTGATTTGAAATTATTTACTAAATTGAAATATTATTAAATTTAATATTGGCAAAATATCATTGTGGTTCTTTTATTGTAAACATCTTTATAATTAATATTTATATATATTTAATTCATTCATTATTAAAAGCATATATATTTTTAAAAATACCTATGTGACCCGTTTAATGACAAAACCAATAACATGTAAGTATTTAAAAAATTTAAAAGTTATTAAAGTAAAAATTAAAATTGTATTATTTATAGTGAAAGGAAATTCGATTTTAATTTAAATCAATTTCAATTGTAAAAATAATCCTGTTTTCCATTAAAAATTAAATTTAATCTATTTGTAACTATATATGTACATATTATGTTGCTTCAAAAAGCACTTAACTAAGTACTTTAGGGATATGTTACTTAGCAGCTTCTAATATACATTTTAATGTATATATATATATATGTACATATACTTAAAGAGACGTTAAAATAATCCTATTTTCCTATTTTATAAATTGATTTTCTCTCATTTACTTATAGCTTAATAAAATATTGTAATTCCCATGTTCATAGCACTGTTTTGTTGATAAAAAAAAAAAAAAATCAATTAACGAAAATAAATTTCTTTAACAATAATATAATTAATTATATGTACACGTAAAGATAAATTCAGAAAAATAAATAGAATATAAAAAAATTAAGAGAAAAAATAAATTATTCATCGTTTTAAAAAATATTTTATTCTGGGACATATAGGACTGCATCAAGAAAAAATAAAGCCTAAACATATATTTTATTAAAGTTTTCATTTCCAAACTATTTCAAACCATAATGTGAAGAATTTCTGATTTTAGATATTAATTCGAAAAATTTGACTTTGACTTTGATTGCAAAAATAATTCGCAAACGTTTGACATCAACATTTTTATTTAATAAATGAACACTTTAAGCATATTATATAGAATTGCGTAAACAATGCACTACATCATCATGAGTCAGTAAGTGGAGCTTAAATTAAACTTAAAATAAGGATATTCAGATCTAAAGTTAAATTTTTAATGTATCCAATGTCATATTTTTTTCTAATCTAATTGTCAGTAAGTATTATTGGTATATAGAATTACTTTTCTGTACATTAAGTACGGTACGGCAATTTACTATTTTTTTTATGTAGAGGATGTGAAATTAATAATATTTGACAAGTATTTATTTATTTATCATATTTTCTGACATATCAAATTCTAAATTAAATGTGGAAAATCATTATTGATGTTCTCAGACCTTTTAAAATAGTATAATTCCATTTTGCTAAACGTTTTACGAAATAACCATACAATTATTTATGAATAAATTAATGTGGCAAATACTGAAAATATTTTGGACAACAAATATTAAATTGTATAACGTAACTTGATTTAACCTAATGAAATAATAATAGAGAAGAAGATGGAATTGAGATTGACGTTTCGAATCCCCATTCAAAATATCGCCAATACTGTATAAGCAAGTGACAAGGTATAGTATAGCAATACCTGATCATCATCAGTTGTTGGTTCTACAGCTCGGGGTGAAGTTTAACATTGTTTAAAACCTTCTTCTATATTCTTGATGTCATATTCTAATATTTTAGACTAATTCAAATACACAAACCAGAGAAACATAAAACAAATTTAATAAGAAATTTTTTTTTGGGTGTTTTTATGACTTAAAAAAATAATTTTAATTTGAAAAAGCTTTAAATTTTATTGATTTTATGATGTTTTGCTATTTGGTTCTTATATGAAATATTTTTCTAAATGGGTTTAGAACTTCGATATATTTTTATATAAATGATTTAATTGGAAGATATTTGAACACAAAAATTAGTACTTTTTATGGTTTTTTATTATTTAATCGGTAATAAATATTTTTAAAAAGCTTTACATTTCAATTTTTGTCTTCCTGCTACTGCCTTTTGCTTTAAATAATGGAGGTGGAAACAGACATTATTAGTGTATTAATATATTAGAAGATTATAGCTACACGACCATAAAAAATATTGTGCAATACATTGTCAGATCAATATGATAGATAAAAATACGTTGTAATTGACAATTTTGTTGCCTTTCTCTATTCTGAATCACAATGCAACCTAATTATAAGTTGAGTTAGTAAGCTATTCCGATTGACAACAGTTTATATTTAAGTTGTCTGAGACAACTAAAACGTTACAACTGGTTAAGACCAGTTGTGTTTGTTATACAGTAATTAATGAAAAAAAAGAATAAAAAAAAGAAAGAGAGGTATATGTATGTAGTAATATTTTATTATTTTTAACAATTTCATTTTTTTTAATAATATTTTGTAGGTAGGTAGTTGATTTTAGAATTCGTAAAAAAAAAAATAATCAAAAAAAATAAAAAAAAAAAATATAGACTCTCCTTAGAAGTATGTACTAATATTTTATTATTTTTAATAACAACACTGTTGTGACATACAACCTCTTTACAACAGCTAAAGGCTGTTATTCAGAATAGCAAAATTTTCTTGTATTATCTATATTGGGTTGAGTTGTGTAAGAAACAACTCAATTAAATACTGTTGTGAATGGGAATAGCATCCTCAAATTTCTAAATGAAATTTATTTGAAACGTATCGATCCTACTCTGTTTCAATTATTATCCTATTTATAAAAATCACACAATCAATCATAAATTATGAAATAAAAAATAAAAATTTGTTATTGAACTGATTCTCTCTAAAAGAAAACGGATGATAATGAACACAAATAAACATTTACAAATATTATGAAAGAACAACAAAACAAGATCCTTATTAAAAAAAAATATATAAAAGAAAGTTGGAAATTAATTTTCTTTTTCTTTTTTATTTTTATATATTTTATATAACAAAGTTTGTTAAAAAAAATTGAACAAAAAATAAAAAGAAAATTAAATTTAGTTTTTCCTTTTAATTTTCTTTTTGTATATATATATATAACCATTATTAAAAAAAAAAAATGAACAAACAATTTTATGCAATTAAAATTGGATTATAAAAGATGTTCAATATTATATAGAGAACTTTGAAGGACTTGTTCAATATTTTAATTATTATCATCCATCTTGCTATTAAAATTCTTTCAAAAACAAATATTGAGGAGATTCTACAAGTTATAAAGCAGTAAAATTTATTTTAAATTGAAAATAATTTAATATACTACAGATCAGATTTAGTTATTACATTATATATACATATATACATATAGTTACAACAATTTTAATGAGTCGGAACACTTTCAAAATAAATTAATTTAAAAAAACAATATGGGATTACAATCAACTATATATTGTCTATATTTTAAAGTTCAGGTTTAATGTAACCTCTTCTGGTAAGAAATCGAGTTATATTTATTCATTTCGTATGACATTATAAATGTTCTCTATAGTCACTGTTTAACCAATAAAAAGTTATATGTTATATGTCACGCGGGTAGCTGATTTATTTATTTTATCTGTTTAACTGAACAAATCTGTCAGACTTAAGCCAATAAACTCGGTACGAGTTGGTATATTATTTTTATAACTTTTTAATTAAATTAATTTTTGTATATAGTTATTTACATTTTTAATATTTGGTGTGGTGGTGGACTGTGGAATATATATAAGTATATATCTATATGGCGACATTGATGTATAGATTTATTAATTATGTCGAAGTATTTTTTTTTTTGATTTTATAATCAAGATTTTATTATATATTTTTTAAGACGAAAAAAATTAAGATATTTTAAATCAAATGACAAGCCACTTGGATCTATTTATATAATTGAGAATTTCTGAATTGCAAAAAGTAGACGGGTCGATTTAATTGTATGCCATCAGTTATACAATGATATATAAATAAGATTTTACTCAACAATCCAAACTTGTGTATATTTTATGTGCATGTAGGCATATGTGTATTTATTGAATTAAAAACGTTTCAATTAACTGATCGTATGATTTTTTTTCTCCATACTCCTCTTGGGAGCATAGGTATTCCACTTGACATTTCCATCGTACTCGATTTCTAGTTGCTACTTTCACTTGTATTTCCGAGGCAATGTCTAATTTTATTTTTAATCTGTTTGTACTGTCTAAGTATAGGGGATTGGCCTACTGTAGAAGACCACTTTGATAACTCTGCGCCTACGTGGTAAGACGTGGCCATATTTTTCTGCAAGTTATCGCTGCGATTTTATCCATCTTTGACGTTAAAATGCCTGACGATGTTTACTGGGTACGTCATGTCACATACTTTTGTCAGTTGTTGACAATTGTTTAATTATTATTAGTGTTTGTCCAATATTATTTATTGTGTTATTTGGTTATGGTGTTGTATGGATATATATGAGAATTGATATAGATATTGATATGTAACTAGGTAATATTTTTTTTAGTTATATAAAGTATTAATTATATTAATTATTTTTATTGATTATTAATTTTATATATAATATTTTGCTATTTTGTTAGTTATATTTTATACCCCCCACGGGAATCGAATCCGTGACTACCACATCGTAATTCAAACGCATTTCTGTGCTCTAATCGATTAGGCCACGGAAGGGATCGTATGATAACCTTCTTAAATCGAATTCTATTTCCACAGCAATAGATTTTATCTTGGATCAACTTTTTTAATTTTTTCTGTTTAACGATGTTTTTATTGTTTCCGATGTTTTGAGGGTAGTATATACCCTGCATAATCCATATTCTTTTTTTAATTCTTCACTTCACGCAGTTGCACAAGTTAGAATCTCTTTGATTTTTTATGTATAACAAGGTCCTTGACTGATAATTTTAAAGATTATGGCAATAAGCATTATTGCCACATTACTTGTATAAAAGTGTTTTTCCATAATTTGTTGCAAATATTAAGTAAATTTATTTTTAATTACTTACTTATTTAGATGAGCAAAAGACCATGTAGGCCTGACTCATCAACGTCCACCATATTTGTCGGTGACGGACGGTTTCTCTCCAGTTGAACATATTTGTTTCATGTTTGCAGATATTTCATCTCTCAAACGAAGGTTTAGTTTGCCCAGACGTCTTGTATCTTCGGGTCTAGATTCGAAGATTCCCTTGTTTTGAGCATTTTCATCCATGTATTGAATATCTTGTCAAGTCCACATGAAATAATTTCGGTTCTCTAATCGCGAATTATTTTGTCCTTTATTAAGGTATCTATTTTAATAAGTAATTCCTTTATAAATCTGGGATTTTCACGTAATTCCAGAGAAAATATTCCGAATGTGTCTGAACAAATTATTTTCAATTAATATCACCGTTTTTGAGAATTATGTGTACAGAAATTTTCACAGCATAAACTCAATAGTTTCATGATTCTAGTGTGGTTATATAGGTTGGCCATAATCATTATGAATATTAAAAACTCAGTTATCATATGGTATCGAAGATAACAGTTATACATCTTGCATCTATATACCATTATATTTGTATTTATCATACCATATCATAAGATTTAATTTAATAAAAAAAAATAGAAATTCGTCTTTCTTTCATTACAATTTTTGTCAGTTTTATAAGTATAAAAAGTTGGAGAATATAGTTTTCTAAAATGTACTGTAATCAGATGGTTTTAATTTTATGGGCTATTGATGTATAGAATGTTTTTGGGAAATATTATTAGAATTAAATTTATAAATTAATATTTAGAAAAACTAAAATACATATTGTATGCCATAATATACATATGTATCTGTATTTATGTTTATTTTTAGGTTATGTCAATTAAAATAATGACAATTAAATCTAAAATTTTATCTGACGTATAAATGGTTTATTTGACTTGTAAATAGTATATATTAGACTTCAACAAGACAATAAATTTTTATCAATTTGTATATAAATATATATGTAATATGTATGTATGTGATATACATAAAAATTAAATCATACTTCTCTTCAAAAAAAGAAAATATGTCATCGTTTAAGAAAACAAATTTATGTATTGTCTTTTGAATATCTTCAGTAGTCGGGTCTTTGATAACTTCTACAAATTAAAATACATTTTTTGACATTCTAATTTTGTTTTAAAAAGAAAAACTTAAAAAAAAATGCCTTTTGTCTTTTTTTTTTTGATTATTTTGTGCAAAGTGAGAGAATGATTCCTTTGGCATTGCCTGAAAGTTTGTAATTTTTTTTGTCCTTTTTTTTTTGTATATAAATAATTATTACAAAAGATAAAAAGGATCAAAGCGAGACAAACAAATATTTGCTGTTGGTTTTGTTTTTAATATTTTGCTACCATTAAATTTATAAATATTTTTTTTTTTTGTTTGCCTTTTTATGATTCCATTTACTTTTGGAAATTTTCAAAAATTTCCTTTTTACTTTATTTCTAAATAATAAAAAACAAAAAACAAAAATGATTCTTTTTTAAATTTCAAATAATTTTGTATTTTTGTTGTTGTTTGTAATGCTGTTGCTAGTTTTATATATTTTATTTTTTTGTTATACAAAAAAAAAATGATGTTAAGGCCCGCCTTATATAATTTCATTTTATACAAGTCTGAATTTTCTTTGTAGTACTTTATACAAATATATATATATATATACATATATATATATGTACATATATTTAATTTATTCCATTAATACTAAAATACACATATACATTTAAGTATAAAGAAAAAAGAAAAGTCGTTTTATATATATATATATATATATATAAAGTGTATAAGGATATAAGTATTGAATATAAATAACAACAAAAAATAACAAACAACAAAAGTGAAAAAAAAAACTTGAACATCAAAAAGCTTTTCCCTTTAACTGATTTTCTTTTACTCGTTTTTCACATTTATTTTTGTTTGATTTTCTTTTTATGTTTTGGTTTTTCCTATCCGCCATTGTATTTTCAGTTTTTTCAGTTCTTGTTGTTGTAGTTGTTTTGTTATTTTATTTGTTTGTTGGTTGTTAGATTTTCGGCTTGTCTTGTGTTCATTTTGCCACATTCATTTGTAATGGTATCAAACAAATTATTGGTTGAAATCGGTTTTGTTCTAAACGCCATTTCCTAATTTTATTTTTCGAATAAATTATATAAAATATATTTATGTCCTTTCATTTAAAAATTTCAACAAAATCATATTTATTTATTTGTTAAATATTTTTTTTATTAATATTTAATCGACGTTTTAAAGAACTCACAATTTTTACAAAAACATTTAAATTGTTTATACAATTTTAAAAAAATTAAATTAGTTTTTATATATATAGTTTATAGAATCTGCTGTATAGGGTTCTAGATAAAACATTGTCAAAATTAAATAAGGATAAAATTTCTAGGTATGTTTCACTAATTTTATATAAAATATCTTGATCAGTCCTCTGAGGATGGTATAACAACCGAAATTGGTCAAAGATAATAATCAAATTAGTGAAACATATACCTAGAATTTTATTCTTTATTTAATTTATTTTTTTTACATAATTAAAATAAATATGCAGTTTACAAAGGGTATGAGACTTGTCAATACAAGTAATTGGAGGTTCTGTATTATCATTAAATAAGTATAAATTATCAAAATTATTATGTGATTAATTACTAAAATCTAGAGTGAACTAGTAAAATAAAATTAAGTAAATAGTATAATGACATTTTTAATCTTGTGAAGTTTGGGTATAAACTATACACCATCGCTATATTGTAGAGGATTGTAGTAATTGAAAAGTTCCAGTAATACTTCAAACATGAATGTAATTCAATAGAAGTAAAAACAATAGTAAAAATTGATTTATTCTCTCAATATTCTCATTCTTTTATTCATAATGAACTGTTCATTATTATTGTTGTTATTACAATTGAGTTAATTGATATTTTCTGCTGCTTTTATAACGTATATAAATACGAATATATGAATATGTATATGTATTATATAAAAAATTTGGTTGCTACGAGTTACATGAATAACTTTTTGTAACTAAGGCTTCAGGCAGCAAAACAAAATTAGTATATAATATAATATAATATATATATATATGATTGATAATATATGTGACATATCCAAGATATATATTGTAAATACTTATATATTTAGACTTTGCAAGTTTAATTGTAAATTAGTTAATAGTCCAGTTTAAGCTTTGAGGAATTGTTAAGGTTTTACATATATAGCCTGGGTATCTTTACGGATCATTAGTATGATAATAGTTCAGTTTGTATTTTAAGGCTTAGTATATATATTATATTATATAGAGACATTTAAAAATTAAAATAAACAATTATACAACTATGTATAATATAAGCCAAACCATTTTGTTCCAAAAAAAAACACAGAAAATCAAATAAACTATTACAGCAAATGTTTTCTACTAAAATTGAAACACATTAAAATATGAATAGCGAAAAACGAATTCGTATAAGTGACAAAAATTATAATTTAAAAATTTGCTGAAGACGAAATAGTTTTTTTTTTTAAATTATAATTTAATAAAGAAGAGATATGGTTGCAATTAAAATTCTTATAAGTCTATTTTAAATAGATATAAGTTAGGTGGATGGATGGAAATGACCATTTTTTTAACAAATTAATTGATCTTATATATACATTAATGAATCATAATTAATTTGTGATCATTTTTAAATTTGTATAGTAGATAATATGGAACTGCTCAGTTGTGTGAGCTCATTTGTTTTTCAAAAGATAATAAGAATTAAAAGTAGTGTTAAGCGATACATTTGTGTTTAAGCTGTTATTTTTAGAGAATTATTTATTTAAGCTCGAGTATAGTTTCAGCCAGCATTATTTAAGATATTAAAATTAATTTTTTATTAACATGGTAGAAATATGTCTTACCAGCCAATATTATCAAGTAAATTGATTCAAAGAGGCCATTATAATTTATATATTGATTCATTACAATTATAATAAATTAATTAAAAAAAAAAACAAATATCATACACATCTTTAATTTTTTCACCTGAAGGGCGTAAAGTCCATTATAACTGACTATACTATTGCAAATATGTACTCTATCTATATAAAGAATGTGTTCAAGAGTTTCACTCTCTTTCTGCAGCTGATTTTTATGGGTCAGTGACCCATACTGGGCGCTACTAACAAATCATTTATAATTTTTTAAAAAAAGTCTTGGATATAGTATCAGTATTAATCAAATTATCCCGCTAATCTCTCTATTCTCCATTTATTTTTAAACAGTTATAATACTTATTATTACTATATCATTTCTACTTGTCATTATATACAGTTTAATTAAACAATAAAAATAAATATATAAGAAAACAAATTTGAAAATTTAAAAAAAAAAAAACAAATTAAATATATAATTCAAAACTGATATATATAAAAAAAATGTTCATAGATTATGAAAAAGCTAAAGAGTGGCATATGAAACAAAACATAACTAAATTGTTAAATAAAAGATAAAAAAAAAAATAGGGAAAAAACTTATAATGAAAATTTTGTTCAAAGAATTTTTTATTTTTATTTTTTATTTTTTGTGCTGTCTTCTTCAAATGCATGTAAAAGTAAAAAAATTTGTGTTGGGAACATATCACCAAGAGAAACTATCCTTTTGAATCATCATCATCATCATCATCATTGTCAGCATTATCGTTTGTTGTCATCATTATCAAAATAGCAAACAATAATAATCAAAGTATAAAAAAAAAAGAACAAAAAAAAATTAAAAAAATAATAATAAGGAGTAGACAACTTTTCCTAATTTGAATTTGAATTTCTTTTTTTCTGTTTTTGATTTCGGATATAGGAAAGAATGTTTTTTTTTTGTAATTTTTTTTTTTCATTTTATTTCTTTTTTTTTCTTTTATTTTTAGTTTAATTTTGTACGGTCCAAATCCGGTTTTTAAAAGAATGAAATCATTTCGATCTCTATTTTGAATGATGCTATTGTTGTAATGAATTCATTTTGTTTTTTTTTTTTGTTTTTTTTTTTATCAAATTGAATTTATTTCAATTTGCGTGATCACTGCCGTCGGTATAGATTTTCGGAAGTTGTTTTTTGTTTCAATTGTTGAAATCATTTTCATTTAAAATTGTTTCAAAAAATTAAAAGTATTACTTACTGTTATGTAAAAAAAATGGATATCTCATCATTGTCAGATAATCATTATGGATTTATTATTTTGAATTTATAATAAGTCTTTTGAAGGTCATAGAATGCAGACAGAACAGTCATTTATCAAGGAAAAAATGAAACAAATAGCAAATACCAATCTATAAACAAACTATTTTCGTTTGTGACAATATAACAAAAACATGTAATAATAAGCTTGATACGGAAGAATAAGTAAAAAAGGATGGAACGGACCACATAAATAGAATATAGATGTAGAAAGAATAGTCAAAATTGAAATTTCTAAACCCTATCAAATGCTGTCGACTATACCAGGATGACAACAGGAGAATCTCAGAACCGGAATTCCAGGAGAGTTTGTGGCCAGTATATATTTTAAAGCAACAGGATCTAGTTCTATTAACAAGAACAAGAAAAGTAAAAAAAAAGAATGGATATCAATTATTAATCTAAATAATATAATTAACATTTATCAAGTCTATCGCAATAAGTTATTTTTATAATTATTTAATAAATAAAAAAATGCTTTTTAATAATAGAAAAGTATTTTATATTAAATCTACCTTAACAAGTACATGTATAGTCCACGTCAATTGATGCAATATCCAAAATGGATCATAATATATGAAATAAAATAGTGAAATTAAGACCTAATGCTCGATTTATATATTATTTAAAAATGTTTTATGTATAGTCTTAAATAAAAAAGTATATTTCATAAAATACTTCTTTTGAGCACATTGAATTAACAACAGTATATAGTTGGTCTAATTCCACTCAGTGCAATTCAAAAAAGTTTTGTTCTACTGTAATCCCGATTTCAGATAATTGTAATCAATTTATTTGTTAAGTGATATATGAACGATTGGACTCACTCTCAATCACTCGCTGTTATTGTTTCTTCTTTGTCATTGCTGAATAATCTATACGCAATCATGATATTTTACATCTTGTCAATTCACACTGGATGTTAATAATCAAATTGTTAAAAATTTGCAATTATGTTAGCAAATTCTTTCTGTATACTAACTGACCATAATTCTTCTAAGGTTCATATTTTTGCCTAATTTTGCAAACTCCTCTCTCAGTAATATCTCGTCTATATATATTTCATTTTTCAAAACGTGACTTAAATATACTGACGTCCTTCATTATACTGTTCCTCCAGCGCATTTAACTATATCCTTAATAAATTATTATTTTTATTTTTTCTTCTTAATTTTTCTTTATTTAAACATATAGAATAATATAGAACTCTATTCATTCACGAAATTTCGAATTCGCATATAAAATCATATATCGAAAGCATATACATATTCTATTCATATATATATTCTTCTACTTTTATGCTGCAGCTAACCTAACCTTACCAAAGTTTTGTAATAATTTTCATTGTGTTTTTGTTATCATATTCCAATAAGAAACCTAATGTAACCAATAGAATATGTCAGAGAGGTCTAATTAGAATTATTTAGATTTATGGAATAAAAGTCGAGTTTCCTTTCAATAATCATTTGTATTTATTTTGCAAATATCGATATTTCGGAAGCAATTTACTTCCTTCATCAGTGCTTTGCGACTGCAAGAGTCGATATTTGCAAAATAAATACAAATGATTAGTGAAAGGAAACTCGACTTTTATTCCATAAATCTAAATATATCACTAAAAAAAAATCTGATTATCAAAAACAATTAGAATTATTTATTATGGTTCAATTACATGTGCCTATAATATGCATGCATCACGAACAATTATTAAGAATATATATGTTTCTGTGTTACTAATTACATTTAATTATACATTCCATGCATATCACACAAGTGTAATGAACAAACCTAATTTTGCTAACTAAATTCTAAAATAATATACTCCATAAAAAATCACACATTATCAATAATTCCAAGTCTCTAACCCTAACTGCTTTTACACAGAGATTTGGAATATAGAATAAAATATTCGAAATATTTAACTGAATTTGAATTTAATTTTTTTTTCTTTTTTTAGTTTATAGAGTTCTCAAACGGTTTAACAGAATTTTATACACTTTTAATATTTCCACTCAATTTTGTAATGATTAGGAGTTGATAAAATATACTTGAAAAATACAGTAACTCTAAAACCGATCAAAATAAACAGAAACTCATTGAATTTGCACACCAGAGAGACATATAAGTACACCTTAAAGATTTGTAATTGAATATGCATAATTATTACTTGGTTTAATAATATGTATACTTAAATTATTATAACTTCAGCCTAATCTTTATTTGTCATACCAAAAATAATTTTAGTACTATATTATTTACTACTGTTATACTGTACCGAATACAAGGGTGTATACATAATAAAGTATTCCTGACAATATCATTTTTTAAAGTCATATAAGTATACGTAGTATTTGTTTAAACATCGTAATACAATATACTAACATAGTATATTTATTTAAACTCACTAATACACATAAATTGACAAATCAAATGAGCATTTTTCAGAAAACTATCAAATTTATTTAAATCCAAACTATAAATAATTAATAATAGTGAAAATAGTCGAATATTTTCCTTTTACAGATATGCGTATTTCGTCTACTATATACTTGCAAACTTCTTCAGTGTTTTGTACTCTATTTAAGAAGACTTAGTTCCTGACAATAGCAGTAGTTTTCCACATTTAATGAGTTGATAAGCCAGTAGTTTGTTAAATAATACTCGAAATATTGTAGATTGTAGTGTAAAATTGCAGTACCGTACTTAATTAAGCACGAAAAGGTTGGGTGATTTTACCTAAGTTACTGTTGAGTGTAAAAAAAAAAACTCTACTGAGTAAAGAAATCTAAAATCGTCTTATTTATTCTTTTTTCACCAGGTAACAATTTGAGGTTTTTTCGCAGCTGGATTGTTGTTTATTATCCAATGAAATAGCCAAGGTAGATGGTTGAGTAATCATATTATTACTTATTTCATTGTTGGTATTTGAAATAATATTTCCGATGTTAGAGTGACGGGGTAGCGGTGGTGTTATTCGTTCTATTATATTTAACTAAAAACTTAAATAAAGGAGAATATCTGTTGCCTTGGTCTTTATTTAAGAGTAAGTCATTTTTAGTTTAGTAGATTTAGTCGATTCTTTCAGCTGAATCTAGCTTCCTAGAATCTCTAATGTAATTTACCATTACTATGTCTTCTTTCGAAATACTGTTCTCTATTATACAAAAATTTTATTCTAACGCTAGAAAACAAGTTTTTATAAAAACTATAAATAATTCTTTATTCGATTTAATTTCGATCCATCTCATTATCCTGAATTACATTTGAAAATTCATTTCTCTAACTATGACGTAAATTTTGATTGAATTCTCTCCGAAATTTTTGATAATTTGATATTATGTTCCAAAATGTATTGAAGTTTAATCACCTTCCGTTACAAAACTATTTCACATTTAATCACGCTTTGGTTTGAAAATTATTTTTACCTAACTCAGTTTCTTTTAATTCAACGTCATTAAATAAAATTTTGAAAATACTTTTTAACTCTAACTCGTTACAATAAAAATTTAAATATTTTTCCAATAATAGGATTTACCCACATCATTTTTACATACTCGTACATGTGTGTTATATATATATATATATATATATACATATATATTATAAATTTCAATGATTAAATAGGAACTCACTGTATGAGTCTATTTTGTTGAATTGTGTTTTTCTTTTCATTTTTTGTTTCTATTTCTTTGTTCAAGTATCCTACAGTTAGCCTAGAGATCATCACTCTACATTATTTTTTTTTTCCTACACATTCACTTAAAGCTCTCTTCCATCGGTTATCCTTTTTTTGTTTTCTATATATGTAACAAAAATGTGCATAGAAAATAATAAGAAAAAAATAAAATGAAACGTAAAAATAATTCCTTTGTATTGCTTTCAACTTTTGAGAAATGCATTGTTCTTTGAATGCTTTTTTTTGTTGTTGTTGTTTTTTTTTTTTTTTTTGTTATATATATATATCTTTTTTGTATGAATAATGAAAGATGAAAATTGTCCTGTTTTCCTTTTTTGATTTTGGTTTTTTATCTGTAAAATTCACATAGAGTGGTGTAAAAGAGAGATGGAGAGAAAGAGATAGGTATATAAAATAAGGGAAAAGAAAAAAAAAGAATCGCGCGGCATTTTTCTGTTGCTTTTTTCTGTGTTGTTGGATATTGTTTTGTTGCCTCAAACCATTTTTATTTTATCTTTTATTTTGTTTTTTGTCTTTTATATTTTTTTATTTGATTTATTCTGATGGTACGTCATCAGTCGAGTCGGTTGAAGGATAATTTACCATCTATTCTTTGTTATTTTCTTTGTGTTTTGGTTTTTTTTTTTTTATTTTTTTTTTTATTTATTTGTTGTAAATTTGGAATTTGTTTTTTGAATTATTTGGTTTTATTGTTGTGTTGTTGTGTGTGTATTTGTACATTGGTCGATTGAATCCGACCAATCACAAACAATCTTACAAAATGGCAGCATTGATATAGAATAGAAGAGTGTATTATGTGATGTATTAATAATAAGTTGTGTAGTGTTCGATAATGATGATGATGATGATGATGATAATTTTAACTAATGCAATCGAATAAAAAAATAAATGTACTGAAAATGAAAAATAGAAAAAAATAATAAAGGATTCTTCTATTTAAGTATAAGGAGCAAAAATTCGATTTTAATGACTTTTTCATTAAATTTTTTTTTTTTTTTTCTTTCTTTTTTGAGCTAAAGGTTAGGGTGCACAAGTGGTTTGTTTTTGAAATATATAATTGAACTTACATAATGTAGTGTATGTGTAATTGTAAATTATATTCGTATAAGGTCGTTTGGTGTTGAATATATTAAAGAATTATAATAAATAATGGGAAAAACTTAAAAATAGAATTTATTCCAATAAAGATTATTATTATTAGTATTAAACTTTTCATATACTGTAAGTACTTATGTTCGTTGTTTGAAGTCAAAATTTCGACATAAATACAGTGTTGTATTAAATAAGTATTGTATTATTTCACAGAAGGTTTTTTTTGGTTATTTACTATGTTAACGTTTATGTATACTGTATAGGTACAAATATATACCTATATATACCTACATTTTCTTTTAGATAGATACTTAAAACTGGTGTTAACACGGAAGGCCTTCAGCTATCTTATAGTTATTGAATTAAAGTATGTCTATTTTTTATCAGCTTCACTTTTGTATTTAATCTTTGATATTTATTTTGTCACAGTTTATGTTTCAATATTCTGTATCTGAAAACTGAACATGAGTACTAAATTTCACATTGATACTTATACAGGTATCTAAAATCTAATATATTTTTAGGCTGATAAATCAAAGAGTACCACAAAGCCAAAAAAGATCAATTTACTGCAGTATGTTCCATAGTTCAATAATTACGCTATTCAGATATGGGAAAATGTTAAGGTATCAAAATAGTACAAAAAATACAAAATAAAAATCGTATTCGAGTACAAAATAAGAATCTCTACTAAAGCTATACACAACAACCATAAACTACTACCAATTAACATTCTCGTTAAATGTAAGCTGGCAATACAAGCTCACATCACTTCATTTGAGAAAAAAAAATAAATAAATAAAATAAATACACAATGCCTGTAAAACTTTCTATCTCGGTGAATCAAAGCTAAAAGCAGTTACACGAACCTAAAAATTTAAATATGAAGCTTATTCAAAATATTACCGCAAAAAACTACCGATTACGAAATAAAAAAACATTAAAAAAACTTAAAAACAAATAAATCATTTATAGAAAAGCATATCCAAGTTCTAAACCCATATATAGGAAAATTATATATTTAATACAAGAACCAAATTTAAAAACATCATGAAATCAATAAAATATGAACCATTTTCAAATCAAAAGTATTTTTAAAGTTATTAAAACAATTAAAATTACCCAAAAAAAAAATACGCATTAAAACATTTTAAATTTCTCTGGTTTTTGTCTTTGAATTATCCACCTTGAAATGTTTCTAATTGACCAAATGCAGGCACATCTTCAAGTGCGAGAATGTTTATTTTGTAAAGCAAAATATTGACATGTAGAAAAAAAAATATACCTGTGGTTGTCATGGTGGTAGATCTTGTTTTGCCATCTTTAAAAATTTACTAGATTTGCTGAAAATCCTTCTTCTATAGGAAAAATACAAAGTAAAGCAAGTTATTATAGAGAACATATTAAGGACTATATTGGCAATATATCTTCAATTGGTGCTGAAATTACAAAAATACAATTTTTTTCATCTTCAAGTGGTGTCTCCGTTGTATGCAATAGAAAATTTTAAATAAGAATGGACAGTTTTATATCGGTGGCTCAAAACGAGATTAGAGCAAGAAAAAAAATATCCTAAGTATATGTAACAAAAATGTTATAATTGCACGATATGCTAAGAAAAATTAATTGTTTTGAGAGAAAAAGAAAACTTTGTTTTGAGTTAAATATTCAAATGAAGAGAAAATAAATATTTTTTTAATGCTGGACCGTCGAATGTTACGCCGGAAATATTTGGGTTATTATTAATTGATTCAATAATGAAAACTGAAAATATCAAAATCAATCTAGAAGAAGTCTAGAAAAAAAAAGTTATTTTAAAATAATTTTTTTTTGTTCATCTGTAGCTGTAGCTTTAGGTATACTGTGTTAAAAATAAGAATATAATGGTACATAGTTAGTTTATGGTTATTTTGAATAATATATAACCTTAAAATATAAGTATGTATATATATATACAATTTATCTTCAGTTAAAATTTCTTTTTTGATTCAAATTTCAAATTAAAAAATTATTTGTTTATCAATTTGATTTTTAAAGGCAACTTTTGATATGAAAAAAACACTTAAATTATTTAAAAAATGTATAGGTACTAAGAAATGCTTTACTATTTTCAAATTATATATAAATGCAAAGTTTAGAATTTGGTACTAAATCCCCAAAACCACAATCTCTAAAATGGAGGTATTTCCTTTTCTTTAAATTTTCATTGTATAACGTTAATGAGCGTTTTTTGTTTGAATTTTATTTTTATGGATTTTGTCTTACTGAAGAGTTTTTTGCCTCCCTAAAATTTACTGTTAAAATATAATATAAACTATATTAAAAATTACAATTAAAATATATAAATTATATTAATTTTTTATTTTTATTTTTTCTCATTTCAGGCCTTGTATATGATTGCCTTTTTAAAAATAAATTTGTAATCGTGTTATTTTTAAAATAAAACAAAACGTTATTAATTTAAAAAAAAAAAAAAATTAAATGAAAATTTAAATTTAATCCCATTTTTTAAAAATTAATTAATTAAATCAAAATATTTGAAATAAATCAAAATATTTGATATTTTAATAATTGTTGCTAATTTTTATTATTAAAACAAATAAACGAATTAATATATACATACATACATACATACATTTTATGTGATCATCTCTATACACCCTGTTTTTTCTTTTTTAATTGCAATTAATTAATTAATATAAATTCTATAGTTTAATTAAAAAAAAGTTTTCAATAATATTTGACCAAAATTATTGTAAAAAAAAAAACAAACTTTAAAGTTAAATTAAAAACACGATTTTTTTTTTTTGGTTTTTTGGGACATTTATAAAATTTTAATTATATAAGTAATCCGTCTTAATTAATATTATTAAAATTAATGATTCATCATAATATAATTAATAATAATAATAATTAATAATTATTAATAATAATAATAATAGAAGAGCAATATATAATCAAATAAATATAAGTAAAATAATAATTAAAATACTACTGAAACCAGAAACAAAGACTAAATACAAGATTTAATATTGGGGCATGAGCCATACTCCTAAAAATAAAAAAATTGATGATAATGAGTGCAGCGGGCCAAGACCACCAGTACCTGGGGAAGAATGCCGATCTAAGAAGGTAATTTATTTTAAAAATAAATATTTACAAAATTTGTTAAATTAATATTAAAAAAAACTTTTCGTTCTTGAAAAAAAAAAAAAAAAATAGATGACCGAAGGGGTTCCGGAATCTTCAAAGAATTCACCACCATCTTATTTAAATTGGGCTCGGACATTAAATAATTTACTTGAAGATAGAGATGGGGTTGAATTATTTAAAAAATATGTGGAGGAGGAAACCCCAATGTATAATGATTATTTAAATTTTTATTTTGCATGTGAAGGTCTTAAACAGCAATCCGATCCTGAAAAAGTTAAACAAATTATAGGAGCAATTTATAGGTACATATAATTTAAATTATTTTTATTTTATTTTATTTTTTAATTCAATTGTTTTGTAGATTTCTTCGTAAAAGTACATTACATGTATCGGAAGATCTTCGACGAACAATAAAAGCCGGTTTAAAAAATGAAATTCAACTTAGTCCAAATATATATGATGCTCTACAGTATAATGCTGAAGATGTTATACGAGAGAAAATATATCCAAATTTTATATGCTCTGAAATGTATTGCAATTATGTACAAAGAATGTCTGCAATACAACAGGAAAGAAATTTTGGTGGGATTGGAGGTGGTGGTGGTGGTGGTGGCGGCGGTGGTGGTACTACAACTGGTAGTTGTAGTTCTGGTGCAAGTAGTGTAGCTAGCATAAGTTTAGGTAGTAGTAGTGGTATTACTCCAGGTAGCAGTAATATTGGAACAGCTCCAACAATTGTAACAACAAATCCAAGTATATCAATTTTAACAACTATTAGTAATATAGTATCAACAATGTCACCAACGCATACTGTTGCTGCAGCAATTGGTTCACAAACAACTAGTAGTGGTTTAAATACAGGTGGTATATTACCATCTGGTGGTTTTTATGGACCATCAACATCAGCTAGTTCGAGTGGTTCAATTAGTGCAACAGATACATTACCACGTAGTTCAACATTACCAACATTACATGAAGACACCGAATTATCGATGTCAGATGATTTTGAAACAATAAGAATTTGTACAGAAATTAGCAGTCGTGGGAGTGGTGGAGGGGGTGGAAGTGGAGGTGGAGGAGGTGGAAGTAGTAGTGGTCTTAGTATTGGTATTAGTAGTAGCGGAATTGGTGCAAGTTGTAGTGGTAGCAGCGGTGCTGCTGATATGCCATTAAGATTAACAAGAGATTTATTATTAGCTACACAAAAGCGTCGATTAGAAATCAGACCACCAGGGTAAAAATTTATTTTAATTTTTGCAAAAAATTAATAAAAATATATATTTTTTTTTAAGTATAATAGTAGAAAAAATTTTTTTTTTTTATTTGTTCGAAATTAAAGTTAGTTAATTTAAATTTTTTTTATTATTATATTTTTATCTTTTTTCTGAATTTATAAAATGCAAATTTTAGATTTAGCTACCTTCTAAAGGTGCGTACACAATTTTTTATTTATGATTCAAAAAGATCGAATTTCATTTGTATTGCGAGCAGCAAAATTTTTTTTTTTTTGTTTTTGTAGATATTAGCTATGTTTTGTTTTGGTGTCCTGTATACAGTCTCAGTACGAGAAATCACTTTTTTTTACATTACCACTTGTCACTGATGAAACTTACGTGAATCGTGAATACTAGTCTAAGTACCATTCTTAGCTATCGGCGAATAAAATGATTTTTATTGATTAATTTTTTAAATTTTTAACTTCAACAGATTCTTTGTGTTTATAATATACAACATTGTATAATTGTTTTTATTTTAACATAATTACGTAATTTACTTTTATTTTATATAATTAAATTTTTTAGAAACAATTTAATAGTTTTTAAAAGTAATTTATTATTTATATCATAGTCAATGGCTTAAAATACCATTAATTGTGTAAATTGTGTTTTTTTTTCATTTGTTTTATTGTTATATATGACACCAAAAAAACTCAGCTACTATTGCCTATCTGTCGCTTCAGAGTTATTAATACTTATTTATATAATATATTATTCACTTTTACACATAAATTGCACTTTATTTTCTTACTATTAATATTAATTATATAATAATGTAAAACACTAAATGGCTGTGATATTAAAAAAGTTAAATTAAAATAAAATTTAGAAATTGTATTAAGGAAACCAATTTTATTGGAGTAAACATTAATTGTATATCAAACGAGATTTCGTTAAATTTCGATTTTTAATTAATTTGATGACAAGAAGCGACATAAAATAGTAACAATTGAAACGATTTTGACTAACTTTATTGAACAGTTCGAGTCGGTTTTTCTGCTGCTATGGCCGAATAATAAATTAAGTTTCAAATTGTTGTAAATTCGGTATACCTACATCTCTATTCTAAGGAAATTAAATTCAGTTTAGAATAATTAAATAAGAAATTGTTTTGAGTATGAGTTAATTTAATTTATGTTTGATGACGTCATCATGAACAATAACAAAATAAATTAAGACAATAGAGTATTTATACGCGAAAATTTTATTTATATTGAAATTCAGGGTAGATTAGTTGAGATCCCTAATTGTCTGATAAATAGTATTGAATTGTAAATAATTTAATTTGATTTTTAATATTAATTTGATTTATTTTTATTATTTTTAATTATATAATATTTATTTATTTTTTATTTTTCTTTTCTATTTTTTTATTTTTTATTTTATACATTTCCTACACCAATATCCACTCATTTTGCACAAACATATATACACTCCTATAATTATTTTTTGTATTTAATTGTGTTTTGTAAATTAATTTTGTGTGCTTTAAATATATATATATATATATATATATATATATATATATATATTTGCTGAATGTCATTATTATTTTATTGCATGTTAATTCAAATCCATTACGATGTAATTCACAATCAACAATAAAAAAAAATGAATGTCCTTTAAAAAAAAAATCCTTAAAAAATTCCTTAATTTCCTCAAAATAATTTAAAAAAAAAAAAAAAATTATAATAATTTGGTATATCCTCAAATATCCTGCATGTAGAGCCCATGGTTATATATTCAACGCAAAACCACAAACAATTTCATATAACCCATGTTCACGAATCGATTCAGAACGTGCTAGTGTTAGTTCTGGCGGAAGAACTGATTCTGATACAATGTCCTTATCAAGTTGTTCAATGTAAGTTGTTTTTTTTTCTTTTTATTTTGTTTGATTTTATTTTATTTGAGATTTTTTTGAAATTTTTCATATAGGATTTCTAGTTTTAATTCGCAATTTCAAAATTGTGGACAATCTTTTTTATTTTTATTTATTTTTTAATATTATCTAAATAAAATTTATTTATTTTATTATTCGAAACAGAGATGGACGTCCATATGTTGCCAGAAGACATAATACATCTGAAAGCAAAGCGATTCGACAGAGTGCTTTAGTTAATAAGGAAACAAATCCACTCCAGGTTTTTATTAAAAATTCAAATTTTTAATTGATCGAATTTAAATTTTTTGCTTTATTTTCATTTTAGGTTATTCCTAGAACACAAAGATTACATTCGAATGAACATAGACCGTTAAAAGAAGAAGAATTGGTTGCCTTATTAATACCAAAATTGGAGGAAGTTAAAAGAAAACAAGATATTGAAGAAAGGGCACGAAGTGAAGTAAATATTAAATTTTTAATCAATTGATTGCGCTTAAATCTAGTTACTTTAAAATGGCGTGGTTACTTAAAAAAGAGTTAATTAGCTTAATAAAGATTTCACTATATTCCAATTACGATTCGGACCTTTACCTAATCTCTGAACAGACTTATAGCTGAAAAAAATATATGAATATCATCTGAACATCCCGAAAGAATAACATCTGGAAGTCCGCTGATAAAAATAAATAAAATAAATAAAAAATAAATAAATAAAATCTGCTGAAATGGAACCTTTGAGATATATGTCAAGTTGTATAACATATAGTCTCCCATTCAGCTGAGCCTAGTTTGCCAAACTTGGGTAGTCCTAAAAAATATGCTTGATGTTTTTCTGATTGTCAAAACCCTTACAGATTCGAAAGTTATTAGTAGTTAGAAGTCTTGGTCGCATTGCGGGCTTGACAGACAAAACAGTGGTCTGTCAATAATACCCATCATTATCTTCCTTCTATTAAGTTGAACCAATTTCCTACTTTTCTTTTCATTAACATCAGACTATAACTCTCTGAAAGTTTTACATGACCTAATCTTATGCCAGAAAAACTAATTAAGTAATTAACTTAGTAGCCTTAATAACAAAAACAATGTTTTCTGTTGTAGCGTTTTTCAGATGATTCAACATTACCAGGCTTTACTAGCGATAAAGAATTCGCTGAAGTTATAAGACAAAAATTAGCTTTAGAAGAGGATAATGATCAGGATATATTGGATCAACATGTTTCACGTGTTTGGAAAGACTTAACACCACATAGATCACCTGGTACAATGTCACCATGTCCTCCATTACCGTCAAGAAGACGAACAACTACACAAGACTCTGGAATGTTAAGTGATGGTGCTATGAGTATAGGTAAATTATTATTTTTTTTATCTGAAAAATATTTTGTGTGAGTTGTTTAATATAAACAAATATTTATTTGTTTTTTTTACAAAGGAGGACATTCAATGCGACATTCAAAATCAATGCCTGAACATAGTTCCTCGTTGAAAAAGCTAACTAATAAATGGCCTTCAACGAATACCGATAGTGGAATTAGTTTATTTTCAGCGGATACTCTTATGAAGTACAAAGATACCAGGTAATTTTAAAATTATAAATAATTCAAACTTCTATTCAAATCAGTTAGAATAAGGTGAAAAATATAAACAATTTAAAAAAAAATCATTTTTTAATTTTAATTTTAAATTTTTATTTTTTTTTTAGTTCAAGACCTGGTTCAAGTACAGCCTTTCAACTTGAGGAGGCAAAAAGAAGACTGGAAGATGAGACTAGAAGATCTCGTCGTTACCCACAATCACAACAACAACAGCAGCAACAGCAAACGCAGCAACAACAACAACTATTTAGTAGTAGTAGTAGCAGTAGTAATTTACTTCCAACAATATCACAACAACAACAATCTATGAGTAGCAGTAGTAGTGGAAGTAGTAGTTTACATCAATTACATTTACAACACTTACAACAGCAACAACAACAACAACATCATCAAATACCACCACCATTACCAATAAAATCACATGAAACCACAACGGTTGTATTCTCATTTTGTGATGAAGAATTTCCATATAGGACGAAAATACCTGGTACTCAACCAACATTAAAACAATTTAAAGATTATTTACCTAAAAAAGGGAATTTTAGGTTTGTATTTATATTTAAATTTCTATTTTTTTTTTTTTTTAATATTTAATTTACAATATTTAATTAATAATTTCAATTTTAGGTTTTTTTTTAAGACTCATTGTGAGGATCCAGATAGTCCTGTTATTCAAGAAGAAATTGTTAATGACTCAGATATTCTACCATTGTTTGAAGGTAAGGTTATGGGTCTTGTTAAGCCATCCGATTAAGTTTTAAGTTTTCTTTTTTTTTTTTTTTAATATAATTTTATGTTTTTCATTTTGTAAGCAATTATATAATAGTAAACGAATAATAATTAATTAAAAATAATAATTTAATAATTAAATAATTATAACAAAAACAAAATGCAATTAAAAGCATTAAAAATAATCTTGTAGTCAGTTTTTTTTTATACTATTTTTATTAAATAGTAAAATTACAAAAAACAAATGAAATAATAAAATTAGTATTAGGGTGATAAAAAAAAAAAAATAAATAATTAAATAGTAACAAAAAAAAAAAAAAAGTAAAATAAAATAATTGTAAAAAATTTGATAAATTAAATTAAAGAAACAAAAATGCATATTTAGATGCAGTGCTGGAATTTTTAATACAATATTTTTTTAAATTAAGTAAGTGAATTTTCACAGTTAAAACAATGCAATAGAAATTATCTAATTCGTATAATATATATTTTTAGAAAATATGGTTTCAAGTTTCTTGCAAGATAATATTATCTATTATAAGTTATTCGATTTATGTTCAATATAATCTATGTACAAAAACAAGAAATAACATCAATTTTATTCAAAAATTTTAATTGATGTACTTTAAAAAAAGTTTATTAGATATATTTCTAATTATACTTTTGTGCATATTATACTTCTAAGTAACTCTTATGTTGTCATATTATAATTTTTGAATATGTTGAAATAATGTATGTACATTTTTTTTAAATTAATAATGAACTTAAAGATCATAAATATAAAAGCTTTTAATTATTGTCAGATTAATACTTAGAGCAAACACATCAGACGTCTATTACTAGACGAGAGTTTGGTACATTTGATTGTGTGATGTGTTATCATCCATTTTGACTGAATAAATTTGAAATATGCCTATAGAGTATTATTTTTTTTTGTAAAATTTATCATTTAGTATAGAACTCCAAAACACTTACTTAAAGCTTTAAGTTGATATTTTGAAATAAGTTTTTTTTTTTTTATTAAGATCTAATTATTGAGATTTATTTACATTAAGAAAACATTTTACATTTTTTCCGTTTTTTTAAGGATTACGCTTTTATAATAGTTTAAATACTTTTACCAGTGACCCCATTATTTTTTCCTATAGTATTATCTACTTACATTTTAACTTACATTTTGTTTACATTTGGAAATTTCATGTAACACCCTAATATTAAACAAGGGACAGAACAAAACCATATTTTTAAATTAAAGAGTTAATTCAATATCAATATTTATTTTATTTTTGATCGGCCTACTAAACTACAATTTTATAGAATTTTTATCATTTTTTTTTTATATTATATTCAAATTCCAGTACTGATTAAAAGTTTTATTAATTTTGATTTAATAAAAGAAGAAAAAAAAAAACGATAAAAAAAAACAGAAAATAAATATTTTATCATGTAATTGTGTGTGAAATTTGCTTCTTGGAAACTAGCTCCGAAAATTAAATTACAAATAATAGATTTAAAATAATACATTTTTATATTGTATAATAAATTGTTCCACTTAAAAAAGCTAATTTCTCTTTCAAAAATTATTTTACATAAAACTGAAAAGTTAATTTCTCTACTTCGATCAAATTATGTTGAATCAGTATCAATATCATAATTAATTTAATATTTAATTAACTTTATTTTAGTTAATTTTTTTTTTTTAATCCTTAATCTGACTTTTGTTTTTTAGTGATATTATAAATTATGTAAATAATTTAATTATTATCGAGTTTTCTTCACTAATAATTTTATATTTCGTTATAAATATCAATATTTCTGTAGCAAAATACATACGTACTTCATCAGTGGTTATATAACAGTTAATTTTTTTAATTTACAATTTGCTCTATTAATTATAAAATCGATATCATCATCAGTTAATTACTGTTATTCACTTTTTATTTTTTTAATATTTTGATTTGAAATTCATATTCGACATTTTTACTGTATTGTTCATTCCAAATTACTTTTGTTTCTTAACTTGTCTACATACAATCATTAATTGTATAATGATACAATTAACTTAAATTTTGATTGAAATTTAGAAATTAATTTTACATAAAAGAAAAAAAAATGTCTACCTTCAGTTTCTGAGTTCAGTTTTTCTACTGTGAAGTAAACTAAACTTTTTTCACACAATCATGAAATTTAAAAAAAAAAAATTTTGTTTTAAAAAATGTTGTTACAAAAACAACAAATATTTTCGAATATTGTATTAAATTTGTTCATTTTTTATTTTAAAATTTATTTGATTTCATTTTATTTCTCTTGCAATATATCAAGTCACAATTTTTAATAGATAACGAAACGATTGTATAATAATTTTATTTTTAAATTTTATTTAAAAAAAAAAATTCTATTTTTTTTATTATTAATTAAATAAATATAAATTAATTTAAAAATTAAAACAAATTAAATATATATATATATATAAATATATAATATATTATATTTTGTTTAAAGATTAATGTAATATAAAATTAGAAATAATATAAACAAAAAACAAGAAAAAAAAACAAAAACGAATTTGATAAGGAGATTGAGTTAATTTAAAGAAAAAGTGAATGAAAATTAAAAAGAAAAATTAAAGAATAACATTTTATAAATTAAATTTTTGAAACAAAATTATGGAAATAAACTTAATAAAATATTTAATTGGTGCTTGCCGATTTCTCTTTTTTCAATTTATTTATTCAAAGAGAAATCTTAAATTTTTTGTGTTTAATAAATCAATAAATTTTGTAATTTATGTATGTATATTTTATTTTATTACATTTTTTTTTTTTTTTTTATTTGTAAATACTAAATAAAATAAATGATAAAGATTGTGAATATCTTACTGAAATTCCATAATAATTTATTTAAAAAATTGTGATATTTCTTAAAATAGAAAATTGAATTTTAATTAATATATATAAAAAAAAAAAATTTATTTAAATTATCATTTTTTATTTCTACAAGATTAATTAAAATGATAGAAACAAGAACAAAAAATTTACTTTAACAATATTATTGTTAAAATACCATATGTACATTTCTTATAATTAGTTTATTAATATTATTATTATAATAAAAGTGCCATTTCAATATTATTACTTTTTTTTTTTTAATTTCATTTAAGAAAATATCACAATTAATTTTAAATAAAATGTTATTCTTTTTCATTTACTCTCTCTTTTATTTTAATATAAAAATTAAAATATATATAAAAAAAAAACTTAAATTTTTGAGGACTGCCTGCAATATAAAATTCATTATATTGAAAGATAAATTAATTAATAAAATAAAAAAAAAAAAACAAAACAAAATAATCGACAAAAAAAAAATTGTATCTTAAATAAAGAAAAAATTAAATTTTTAAGGGCACATGAAATTACTGATTAAAATACGTATATTTATTTTATATAATATTTTATACAAAACAAAATGTATTTTTAAATAAAAATAAAATTTTAATTTTATTTAAAAAATAAATTTTCTTATACAATTGTTTTATTTTCAATTTAGGGTAAGCCCGCGGGCAATATATTACGGGCGAATTTTTATCGAGAGATTGAAAAGTGCTTATATAAAAGTGCAAATATTGTATGCGCGTGCTGGTGCAGGATATTGTCGAGAAATAAATCGTTAAATATATGAGAGAGAATGCGAAATTGTTAAACTAATATTTGAAAATTTTTCAACAAATTAATTTAATCAAGCCTATTTACACGCTATCGACAAAGCATTAGTAGTTTTATTTCTGATCGTGTGTATTTATATTATTTTAATTTCAGTAAATCTATTAATTAATTTTAAATTAATTTTGGGTGAAGTGTTTTCATATATGGATTATGATGTGATTGCTTGTATTTTTACTATGAGCAATGACTACATAAATATAAGTCTCTGTATATATAGTGATTGCTATGTGGCATTGTGAAAGCATAATTCCATTCCAATTGGAACTTCGATTATTTTGTAGTTTAATTGCTTTTATGCATTAAAATAAAATTAATTATTTTGGTTAAAATTTCAAAAGATTTCGATTTTCATGACTCTATTTAGCGCATATCTAAATCTTACACACGAGTTATTCAACGCTAATTCATATAAAAGAAAATTCAAGTTTAGTAAAAATAATTATATGAAATGAATAAAATAATATAGAAATGGAAAAAATAGATCATTCACAAAAATCAGAATATGTATGTATCAGAACATTTTGTAACATTATCCATATTAATATTTTCAGAAAAGGAGATCCTCTTAACTTGCAACTGAAATACGATTTTGCAAAGAAAAAATGTATACCATTCAAAAAATTTTTATTAATTAAGGAAAAACATGCGGTTTTAGGATTTCATTTTGCGATCATTTAGTTTTAACTTGTTCTTTACTATCTCAATTTGCACATTTTTTTTACGTTAGATATTTAATTATAAATTATCAGCTAGGTTTCGATAATGACCTTATAAATATTTAAATGAACAAATTAAATTTAAACGATTAGTTCATTACCTTCTTTCGAACTTTAGCTATTTAGGGTTTTTTATTTTGTTAAATAATTTTCATTAAAATTTTGATACAGAAATGAAAATTATTTGCCACAGATTTAATTTCAACAAATTAGCTCAACATAATCAAAAACTTTTTTTTTTTCATTATTACTTATTAAAAAAATATAATTTATTTAAAATTCTTAAAAATAACAATAATGTGGAAGCTCCTATTTTTATTCGAGATTTTAAAAATACTGAAATCAGTAATGTAAATGTAAACTAACTAACATATAAAAATGATAAAAATGAAGAATGATAAATGAATCTTATGAACTATTCTTAAGAGTATTATAGGGTATTGGATTATCAATAATAATTTTCAAATTTTTATCTGGCCATTCAAATTCTCTTCTCTCTGCTGATTCATAATTTGAATTAATTGTTTGAAATGCTTCCATCATACGTGGAATTAAATCCTCTGTTATCATTATTTGTACCCAATATCCAATTACACCATATGGATTTGATTTATTTACTGAACTTCCAGTTACTGTTTCACCAAGTATTGTTAATGCAAGATTTTGTGCTTTAAATGTAAAATGTCGTCCATGTCGTACCCGATCTTTAATAGCAAGCTAAAATAAAAAAAGCAAAATTATATATTAAAAAAATAAAATTTTACAATTTTGTCAAAACAACAAACCAATAAATATTTTGCAGCTGAAAATGATAATGTAATTTCAATACCATCTAAGGGAATTACATCTGCTGATAACGGTTGAAAATTTATTGGACATGCTTCTTCTAATGAATTACTAATTGACATTGATTGTAAAAAACTGAAACTTTCATTTGTAACACTTAAATCCATTAAACATATTTCTTTAATATCTGGAAATTTATTATTTTCATCCAATAGACATTGTTCATTCAAGGCGTCCGAATCAATTTCAAGCTTAAATTTTTGTTTATGTAATTCTCTAAATGTAAATTCAGCATTTATTCCAGCTAAATCTGATCCTTCTTTTTCTAAATCGTCTTGTAATTGTTGTAATGTTTCAGGAAATAATTCAAATAAACTTTGTGTTCGATAAATATTTGTAATTAACCATTCACCACCAGTTGTAACATCTCTTTTCAAATAATTTAGTATACCTTTACCATTCCATCGTGATGCCTGTTCTAATTCGGTTTCAGTAACACCAACGATTTGACAAAACTGTACTGAACCAAATGGTGTACTAGTTAAACCCAATTGTGGATCTTCAGCTATCAATAAATGTTGTATTAATGATGATGTAGAATTATCTATTGGTTTACGCCATGGCACATTATCACCAACACAAAAACGATTTCCAGTTTGAAAACAATATCTTGCTAAAGCTTGTAATAAATTAGCTGGCCATGTTGGTGGTCTTTCTTCATTATAATTCTTAAGTAATCTAAATGTTAATTCAAATCCCATACCAGATAATGGACATTCATCATTTGTTGTAGTTTCTTGCCTTACATGAACTCTTCCATCACCATGTAAATCTGATAAACCAAAACTAATATAATGCTAAAAATTATAAAATTATTTTAATTTCAGTGTTCATGTCACTTTTATTTAAAGAATATGTATTTTGTAAAATTTTTATTTACCCAATGTGGCAGAATACCCAATTCTATGTTTCCTCTATTATTATACATACTTATATAATCCAGAGGATCTTGACCACCTTAAATGTATAAAAATAAATATTTGAAAACAAGAAAAAAATACCCCTTATTAGTTATATATTTTTTTTTTTATTTATTTACCTAACCAATATTTAAGAACTGTTGTAACTTGTAAAGGATTTGGCTGATCTGGATATGTTACATGACATCGATCAATAAGAGATTTTAATCCTGGTGGTATTGATATTACCTGATTCTGCATTATTAACTTAAAAACTTTTATTTAAAATTAAATTATAATAAAAAATACAATAAAATTAAGATGGTCTAAAAATTGATAACTTAAACAAAAATAGTTGTGGACAATAATATTTACACAAAGCTATTCGTCAAATTAAATTGATTGATTATTTAACGAAGATGGCATCTCTGAAGTTTGAATTTTGAATGACCGGCCATTGTAAAAAATAAAATTTCCTATTGGGATATTTTCACAAAACGAAATAATAAAAATTTTCAAAGTTTCAATTTAAAAACATTAGAGGTTTCGATAAGTTTGGTGATGTGAAAACAAAACGAAAATAGCTTATGCACATGACCAAAAGGTGGCCAACGATATGAAAGAAAAATGAATTGTAATTCGCTTCGTGAGGTGAAAATAAAATTGTCAAGTTTTTATTCAAATTAAATTTTCGCTTTATTTTCGTTTTCTTTCGTTATTTTGACGAGTTTTTGGCCTGAGAAAATAATTTTAAGATTGTAAGAATTTATAAGCGAAAAGACGATTTTGGATTTTTGAATTGTAATACGAAGCGAAATTAATATTTTGCTTTATATTTTGATTAATTAAAGAAAAAGCGACAAGAAAAATATTGGGTCCAATTAGGGGTAATTTACGTAAATGTACCATAGTGAGCCGAAAAGCACTAAAAAAGCCTTACTACTCCAATAAATACAGATTTGTCTATTTTCTTCAGTTACGTATGTTACCATGTTAGACAACGTTAAGCATAACGTTAAAATATTCCTAAATTTATCAAATTGTCTCCTTGAAAGAATGTGTTCAAATCTTTTATTTTGATTTGATGAAATAAGAAATAAACGTTGAAATCAAACAAACAACAGTTTCCACAAGTATTCGATTAGAATTTATACGGGTAAAATGAATTTAATTTTTGTTAAAGATAACCTATTCTATACCTATCGACTCGATTAAGCACTAACATCGACAATGCAATCGGAAAAATCTATTTTTTTTAAACGAGATAGTTTAAAAAAAAAAATAGATTTTTCCGATTGCATTGTGGATGTTAGTTCTTAATCGAGTTGAGATCAACTATATCTGAATACCGTTACTTCCAAATTTAAACTTAAACAATAATGCAATGTCCATGCCCATATGATATTGTAAAGTGCATCGAAAAATATATGAAGTAAACAAAAAAACCATTTGAAATTTTGAATTTTTATTTTTATCTCTTTTTTTTGTTATTTTTTTTTTTTTTATCTACAAATTTTAAAATTATTTTTATTTGAATTCAACTTACATTTTAATTTTAATTTTAAATTAAATTTAATTATTTTCTTTTATATATACATAATATGCATTTTTAAGTATGTATGTATGTACAAGTAATAGAAATTTTAATAGAATAAAATAATTATGATTACAAATAATACAAAATAAAAAAATAAAATTACAAAAAAATGTTGAAAAATTCGACGAAATTTTTTTGTTTTCATTTTGAAGCAAAATCAATTTGTTTTTATTCAAACTACATTACAATAAAATCTTATGAATCATCAGCATCAATACTTTCATCAGCATCTAATGAATCATTACATATTGAAAGATCTGGATCATCTGATTCAATATTAGCAATATCATGATGATTTGGTGATGATGATGACATTATACAATTTAAAATTGGACTTTCATTATTAAAATCACGTTCAACATCAATTGCAGATGCAACAGATGTTGATTGCATCAAAATACAATTATTGCTATTCGTACTGTTATTTGAATTATTATTAATTGTTGCTGTTATTAAATTACTGTTATTATTATTATTGTTATTATTATTATTATTATTATTTGTATTTATATTATTATTATTATTATTATTGGAAATTCCTGTTGTTGTACAATCATCATCATTACTATTCATTTGTCGGATTAGAGCTAAACGCTGTTGATTAATTTCTAAATGATGTTTACGCCATTTAATGCGTCGATTTTGAAACCAAACTTTTACTTGTGCTTCTGTTAATTGTAATGTATGAGCTAAATATAAACGTTCTGGACCAACCATATATTGTTGACGTTCAAATTCAGCTTCAAGTCTTTCCAATTGTTCGGGTGTAAATATTGTACGAACTCGTTTACTTTTTAATGATGATTTTTTTGATGATGATGATGATGATTGATTACCTCCTCCTCCTCCTCCACCACCATTTGGTATTGCTGTATTATTTGATGATGATGATGTTGACGAAGATGTAATGTGATCTGTAAATATGCCAAATTTAATTTTTTTTTATAAATAAAATTGAATTAATTATTGGGTGTAATTGAATATATTTATTAATTAATGAGGTCTGGAAGAGAGGATATGATGTCTATAAGTTGCAAACGTCTATAATGTTGCTTAATGAGGTGGACGCAGTTACAATACCCAAGTAAATTTATCAGAGTAAGTAATGTATGAAGCTGATACTACAAATTAAATTTATTTATATTTATTTATTTTTTCTATTTTATTTTAATGTTTGTTTTAAATTCTGAAGCCCTCATTGTGACGCTGTTATTGGCAGTTATCAATGCGGCTTTCGCCCCGGAAAATCAACAAGCGACCAGATGTTCGTACTTAGACAAATCCTGGAGAAGACCCATGAGTTTCAAATCGATACACACCACCTATTCATCGATTTCAAGTCTGCGTACGATTGCATATACCGCAGCGAGCTATATGCTGCTATGTCGGAATTCGGTGTACCAGCCAAGCTCATCCGATTGTCAAAAATGACACTGGAAAACACAAGATGTGCTATGGTGATTGGAAACAACACTTCTGACTATTTCCAGACGTGTACCGGATTTCAACAAGGAGATGCACTATCATGCGACTTCTTCAATCTAGTACTGGAACGTATAGTGCGACGAGCGGAAGTAAACACGGCCGGTACTATATTTTTCAGATCTGTTCAACTACTAGGGTATGCCGACGACATTGACATCATCACCAGATCACAACGGGCGGTCGTCGAGGCCTTTACCCAGATTGAAGAAAAAGTGAAACGAATGGGTCTCAAAGTAAATGAGGATAAGACAAAATATATGTTGTCGACAAATAAAAAGACCTCTCAACATCATATTGGTCAAAACATCACTGTCGGCACATATAATTTCGAGGTAGTGCAGAAGTTTACCTACCTTGGAACCAGTGTTAATCCCACAAACGACATCAATGTGGAGGTACGGCGAAGAATAACCTTGCAAACCGTTGCTGCTTCGGTTTGTCAAAACATCGCGGGTCAAAGCTCCTCTCTCGAAACACCAAAGTACAAATCTACAAAACGCTCATACTCCCGGTTTTGCTTTACGGATCAGAATCATGGACACTGCCTAAGGCAAGTGAGCATGCACTTGGTGTCTTCGAGAAGAAAATTCTTCGTCGGATATATGGTCCTGAAAACGACGATGGGGTCTGGAGGAGAAGATATAATGCCGAACTCTATGAGCTGTACAATGAGGTGGACGTAGTCACAAAAATTAAAGTCAAGAGACTACAGTGGCTCGGACACCTAGAGCGGATGGACGAAAATGCTCCAGCCAAGAGAATCTTCGATTCCAGACCCGAAGGTACAAGACGTCGGGGCAGACCAAACCTTCGTTGGAGAGACGAAATATCGGCGGATTTAAAGCAATTTCGAATCTTCAACTGGAGAGAATCCGCCCGTGACCGGCAAAAATGGAGGATGTTGATGAGTCAGGCCCAGGACCTACATGGTCTGTTGGCCACCTAAGTAAGTAAGTTGTTTTAAATTAACTTTTTATATTTTGTAAATTAAAATCAAGAGACTACAGTGGCTTGAATACCTAAAGCGCAAAGGAGTCTTCAAAACTAGACCCGAAAGTGCAATTTGTGGGGTGGGCCAGACAAAATCTATGTTGTAGAGATAAAATATTGGTAGACATTTCAGCGAGCAAAGTCAAAATCAATAAATTATGAAAATCATTTGAAAATGTATTATTTTTAATATGAAATAAAATTTTGGATCGTTTCGGATATGCTTGGGGACATCATCTTGATAAAGCATTGAATTTTGTTAATTGTATATTCTCTAAAAGCATTTCCCAGCCTTTTGACTTAATATTCGGTATGTATAATTTTTTGACCATTACTGTTATTTAATTATTGTAAAATAAAATAGGAAAGGATGAGTTTTTAAGGATATAATTAAGACTAATACATTTTGAACGTAAGTAAGTAGGTATGTATATATATAATTAGAGCTAGAGATATTAAACAATAATTATTGTAAAATTCCGATATGTTTCTTAGTTTTTATGTATACAACAGTATAATTTAGGAATTTCATCTACTTATATACTAATATAGTATATATAATATTTTGATAGCAATCTGTTGTTTGAATGTGTATATATATTTCATCTTATTGAATGTTATGTGAATGCTGAATTATGTTTTTTTTTTTTTGAATGAGTTTTGAAATTTTAAATGATGAGATAATGAACTCCTTATTGCCTTTTCAAATTTTGAAAATTAGAAAAATAAACTTTGTATATACAAGTTTATTTCATCTTAATAGATTAATTCCTTAAATGGATAAGAAAAAGCCATTTTGGAATTTTATTGTAAACTCATACATGTCCACATAAATATATACCTACATATATATTCAAAAATGTAAATACATATGGCTTTATATAGATAAACAATGTATGTTGAGATGTGTTAAATAAATAGAAAATTTTCTCAGATTATCAGAAAAATCATTTTTTTGAATTTAATTTACACAAAAGAATTTCAAAAATCCTTTGAGATTTTTTTTTATTTTGTTTTTGTTTTGTTTTTTCTATTTCATATTCTATATAGAAGAAAACGTTTAGTTTAAATAGAGCGTTTATTGCAGAGTAGAGTTGTTTGATGTATGGATGATTGAAATGAATTCTAGTTTTATTAGGATTTATAATCAGATTGGATTTAGGTCATAGTTGTTACAAAATTTAAGCTTAAATCTATATGTGCTAAACAAGAAAATGAAGTTATGTTTGTGAAAAGAAACAAAATTATTTCAATTATAAGTAACAGTAAAAAAAAACATTATATTATAACTTATTTTCCAATAATTGTTAATAAAACAGAAATCAGTTTAACTGTTGTAGTTCTTTAGTTGAAAACTGAGCTCTAGTGTAAGAAAATAGTTAATTATGTAGAATTTTCTGTATATAATTTTAAGAAACAATTTTGTAAGTGAATAAAACAAATGAAATGAAATGAAATTTTTTTAATAGTTATTTTTTACTATCAATTTTCTTCTATTTTAATTTTTCTATACTTTTTTCTGTTCAACAATTCCCATATTAAAAGATGTTGTGAATCGTAATTGAACCCGAAATAACGTAAGAAAAAAAAAATAAATAAATTATAAATGCTATATGTTTGTTTTGCCCTAGGACAATTAGAATTATTAATAAAGATAGCTACTGACTAAAATGTCGAACACTATAGTATATAATAGAGGCATATATAGCTATGTAAAGAGGTTTTATTTTAAAATGATAGAACTTCAAATTAAAAAAAAAACTAATTTTAAAAATTATAAGACCAGACAGCCTATGCTATGGTCACACTTAAAACATAAATTTTGTTGTACAAAATATAAATACATTTATAGAATTAAGCATTGCATTAATACTCTGAATTGCATATGAATTTTAAAACTGCAAATAAAGATAAAAATAAAACACATTTAAATTAAAATTGAATGTTTGTTTATTTTAATTTCAGTAAACATTGAAAAATTATAATTGAAAGACTCACGCCTCAACAACGTTTACAAATTATTGAAATTTATTTTCAAAATCACTGCTCAATTATAAAATAAAATGATATGGAATGACCATATCTTTGACATTGCTAAAAATGTCACGAGATGTTTGGGTTTTTTGAGTCGTTGCAAAACGTATTTTTCTCCCCAGGACATGCTAAAGGCGTTTTCGAACCTTTCGCACTTGCAATTGATACTCGCACTAAACCTGTCAAATCGAACTAAATTTTTTTTTATTTTCAGTTTTAACAAATTTAATTTTGCGATTGTATTTGAGACTACACTAAAATTTTGACAACAAATCAAGTGCGATTTGACAGGTTTAGTGCGAGTATCAAGTGCAAGTGTGAGAGGTTTGGAAATGCCCTAAATAAATCATAAATAGCGACCCAAGTTGGAATACAATTCACATATATGGGTCGGTGTATCACGAATCGCACTAAATTTTCTTGACAAAGTTCAAAAGCGTGCCATTCGTCTTATTGACAACCCTAATGTTACATCCTCCCTTGTACCACTTTAAAATCGCCGTGTTGTTGGAGCACTTTCCCTATTTTATAAATATCTCGTAGGTTTTGACACTTGTTCAGACGAAATTAAAACCCTAATATTAAATATTTCCGCCGAGGAACAAGAGAGGCATCAAGTGCAAATTCCAAGGTGGCTCAAAACGGGCTATGAGAATTCGTTTGTAGTTAAATTTTCCCGAATGTGGAACCATATTCCAACAAACGTGTTTCCCCAATGCAAAAATATACCTAAGTACAATCTATACAAAAGTTCAAGAGTAATATTAATAAATTTATTCAAAATGTCCCTACTGATCTAAAGGAATATCTTTATATAGTTAAAATTTCTTGTAAATAATGTACTTTGTAATGCCACATCTGAACGTGTCCGGCTTGGGCTTGACAGGATAACATCTGACCGAATAGTATATTGAAAATATAGAGTTTTATTAATGGTAACAAAATTTTCAAAACACAGAATTCCGAAAGACTATAAGTTTTTAATTGGGGATGATTCGTTTTTTGTATACAACTGCGCAATTTAGCGAGTTATTTTTGATGGTCCATCTGTTTGAATTATAGTTTTCATGTATTCACAAATAATATCAATTAAAAACTATTACTAACTTAGATTTTCTGTACAACTAACATTTTCAAACATTAAAACCAACTTCATTCATCAGATCTATAAATATTTGCAATGCCGACGGGATAATTAAAAAAAGATTTTGATAGAAGTTGATGGTTTAAAATATTGGTTCGGAAATGTAATCAAAATATAGGAATGAAACTCTAACCAGATAAATTATATTCTATATGATGTTGACAAAATCACATTTTAATACAGATTATTAGTCAATTCACCAATTTCACTTTAATTAAATTTTAATTTTGCTTTTAACTTACCATTTTTATGTTTATCTCTTGTATGTCCACCTAATCCTAAATTAGTTGTTGTTTGATGTTGTACAACAACAGCAGCCGCAGCAGCTGCTGCAGCAGTTACATGATGTTGATGTAATTGTTGTAAACTTTGTAATGCAGATGGTGTTGTATTAGCAATAGCAGCAGCAAAATGATTAAATTTTAAATGATTATTACTATTTAATGAATTTAAATTATTGTTACAGTTATTTACATTTAAATTATTTGAATTTGAATTTAACGGTAAAAAACGATTAATAATTGCATTATTATTATTACTATTACTGTTATTATCACAATTATTATCAAAATTATTACTATTGTTATTGTTGTTGTTATTACTATTATTGTTATTATTGTTATTAATATTATTGTTGTTATTGTTATTATTTGTTCCATTAATACCGAATTGACTATTTTTCATACTATTATTATTATTGTTTAAAAAATTATTTGATTCTAAATTGCTATTAATATTATTATTATTATTACTATTATTTGTTGAATTTAATTTATTTGTTGTTTGATTTTGATGAAAAGATTGTTGTTGTTGTTGCTGCTGGTGTTGTTGATGATGATGATTTTGTAAATGATTAACATTATTTAATGATAAATTCATAACATTATTAAAATCATTTCGATGATTATTAATATGATGATTATTGTTATTATTATTATTATGATGATGATGATGATTATGTTGATTATGATGATGATGATGATTTTGTTGATGTTGTTCAATTGCATTTTTTTGTAAACCTAAAATAGCAGCAATTGTAAATGATTTACCAACATCTAATGAACTGTTAACGGCTGCATTTAAATGATGTAATTGTGAATTTGAATGATTATAGCTTGAATGGTGAATTGTTTGTTGATGGGCTGCATGTTGATTTTGTAATGCTAAAAAATGTGTTAACGGATTCGGATGATATTTTGATGGATTTTGTAGCATTTTTATTATTTTTATTTTTCACTTTGATAAAAATATATTAATTTGTTTTTAAAAATCTTTTTTTTTTTTAATTTTCTTTTAAAATTACTTGATTCGTTGACAACAATGATTAAATTAAAACTGGAATTAAGAAAAATTAAAATTTCTAAAAATTTAATCAAGTCCACAATTTATGTTTGAAATATATATGTATATACATTATGTCAGTGTATATAGATTGTAACCTGTAATAAAAATGAATAAAATTGAAGAAGAATTAAAATTTAGAGTAATTAATCCAGCCGTATCAAGAATAATAGTTAAAAACAAAATAAAAAAATAAAAGTAACCCTACCTAAACTAAATAACTTAAAAAATAAATAACGGAGAAACTCATAAACAATTGAACAAATTATTTAATATATACATATACTTAAGTGCATTTAAATTGTACAATACAAATGCGTTTGCAAAGATTGAGATGCAAAAACAATTTAAGTCAACATAATTTGATTAGGTTAGGTTTTGATGGTAGCTGCAATGATTTTGTGTAGTAACATTTAATAATAACGAATCTTGATCAATTCAAAACTTTTGTTTAAGCTTTCGGTTAGTTACAATTTTATAATTTTTATCAAATATTGCTATTGTAAGAAATTTGGTAAATAACACATAGATATAGTTATTGTTATATAGCTTAAAAGGAGATGACTAATCACCGCTATCCATTGTTGCCATAACATTAGAACACATGAATTTGTATAGTCAATAGCCTACAACACAAATTGTATCGTTACCTATTCCACGAATAAGGTTTTAACGGTTATAAAGCTAATACAGATATTTAAAATAGACTCTAAATTCTATACATAAAACAAAAATAATGTTTTTTGTTTTCTGCGTCACTTCTTCTGGGAGCATAGGACTTCCAATAAGCCCTTCCATCAGACTCTGTTCTGCGCTAGGTGTTTAGTTTCACTCCATGATGTTATGTTGTTATTTTATATATCCTTATGCGCCATTTATCCCTATTCCGGTCTATCTATTCCTCTTTTGTCCTGCGTACTCCAATCTAATGCTTGCATTGCTATATTATTTGAATGTCTTCTGAAGAGGTCACACTTTCCATTCTCTCTTCTTTATTTGAGTGCCTATTGGTTCTTGCTTGGCCATTTCCCAGAGTTCATTATTTCAAATTATTTTGGCCTAGAAAATATTTTGCATATTATTCGCAAGCATTTGTTAACATAAGACTTGCATTTTCATTATTGATTATTAAACAGCCATGTCTCGTTGTCATAATATGCAATATTGATTTAAAGCAAGGCATCTGGCAATGTGAGGTTACCCAAAGTCTTCAGAAAGCCATTCTGGGAAATTTTGACAAATTTTCCAATGTCTGTCTTCACTTGAAATAATTATACCACCAAGATAAATGAATTCGGTAACATCTTTTATAACTTCGTTGTTGATTGTACTGAACAGGCATTTGGTTTTATTAGTATATTGATTTTGAGACAAAATTGGCGAAAAGGGCAATGTCATTTACCTATTCTAAGTCTTGTAGTCTTCTTGTTAGAGTCCATTTTATTCTTCTGGATATAGTAGGCAGCCTTGTTTAACTCCTGTTCTTAGTTTTATTGTGTTATTCATGTAACCATCATAATTGTTAAGGTTTGTTGTTTCTGGTATATGCCCTTATTATACTAATTATCTTGTGTGGTATTTCCTTGCACGCTAAGGACTCACATATTGATTTTTGATTTTGATTAATTGGGTCAAAATGCTGATGAAAAGGGATGAGTGCAATTCAACAGATTACTCTATATAATCATTCTTAATGTATTAAGTTGGTTAGTACATTCTCGTTCTCTTTTGAACCCCTCTATTATGTTTTCTATTCTTGAATGAATAATCTGTGCTAATATTTTTATAACTGAGTTTAGTATTGTGATACCCCGACAATAATTTCTGCATTCAGTTAGTAAAAATAATGTAAAGAACTGAATATAAATATCTGAAATAGATCTCGCTATACTCCAGACTAGAGTATATATACGCTATATAAATATAATACACGCTTACTTGCTTATTGAGCAAAACAAAAAAAAAAAAAAATACACTTTAATAAAATTAAATCTAATTAATTAATTATACTATCCCTAAGATAATAACGGACCACATCCGAAAGGATCTAATATTTTGATAGTATATTTATATGGTATAAAATAAATTATTTAATCTAATCTCTCCTAAGATAATACATATACTAAATTCTGACATTGTATGTTTGAAAGAATTCAATCATAAAATTCAAATGTTCATCAATCTTTGATTAATAACGAGATGGATTTCGGTGGATACAAGAACTATATAAAAACTCGTAATAGACATAAAGTAAGATTTCAGTTCATATAGTCTTGAGATTCAGCTGGAAAATACATAATGATCCAACCGAAACGATTAATCAGATAAGATAAGATAATATTAGATGAAGAAGTTTTATTCTGAGAGCAACAAAGATTCGAAATATGTCTCGAAAATCATATAAGAACAAAAATTATTTTTTATGAGTTTTTCGATGAAATTAAATGAAACCGACACATTATTATCTATATAAGCATTTATTTTTGTAAACAGACCTTAAAATAATTGAATGAAATTAATACTATTAAACCACAATATTCAAAGTCAGTCAACTTTAGAAGTGTTCATTTTTTATTATTATTGTAATTTTTTTTTTAAATAAAACGAAGTAAAAAAAAAACATAGTCAATACAAAACATAATCAGATGCACTGCTGCAGTATGTTGAGGTCATTTTATGTATTTTAATTAAATATAATTTATAAGGGAATATGATAGTAATTGGTGTATAAACTGTTAAAGTAGTCTACTGCTATGACAATATTGTGCTAATTGTGCTAATTGTTATATTATTTTAATATACCATTTTCCATTATAATAGACTTCCAAAGGAAGCAAGGAGATCGATAAATATTTTTCTTTTTTATATATGAATGAAAGATGGTTTAAGTATATATATATATATATATATAAATTTAGAATATTTTTATTTTAATGTTATAATCGTATATGGTTTAACAAATCAAATTAGAATAAAAAATCGAAGAAATTATAAAAAACAAATAATGGGAAATGTAGGGAAAGAAAAGAACAAATAGTCAACACTAAACAAATGTGTGTTAATACTACTGGTATTATTTTGTATAAAAATGGCAAAAAAGTTGGCCCACATTTAAACTTGTCACCACAATAAAAAATGTTGTGTATAGGTAATTAGAATTACTATATATAAAAAAATTGGTTTTATATCGCATCTACTGAGATTTTATGGAAAAAAATGAAAAATCATTTTGTCAGTACTAAAACGGATATAAAAATACAAACAAAGTATATGGGCTAACTTTTTTGCAAGATAGTAGTATAACTATATGTTAAATTTAAATATAATATGTCATACTGTTTTATCTGGCTTAAGTTTACCAATGTTGAAAAACATAAAGGATATAAAGTAGGTCTACCCACATCCGATACAATTTGTTGGCAATGTTTTTGTTTGGTGCGACCTCCTGTAACTACCCTTTTAATTTATAATTCGTAATGAATTCAGTTATATAAATATCGATGGTAAAAATACGATGTTCCAGAAATATTTTTTGGAGGCAAGTTGATAAAGTGAAATTAGAAAACAGATAGTTCAACAATAAGTACAGAGTGCATTCGACAAGGTATGTTTTGTAAACATAACATTTTTTTGAAAAACATAAAGGATATAAAATTGGTCTACCCACATCCGATACAATTTGTCTGCAATGTTTTTGTTTGGTGCGACCTCCTGTAACCACCCTTTTATTTGTAATTCGTAATGAATTCAGTTATATAAATATCGATGGTAAAAATACGATGTTCCAGAAATATTTTTTGGAGGCAAGTTGATAAAGTAAAATTAGAGAAGAGATAATGCAACAACAAGTACAGAGGGCATCCGACAAGGTATGTTTTGTATTTTGCACCACTGTTGTTCAATCTGTTTATAGTTTATTCATATAAATGTCAATGATAGCAGATTTGTTGCTATCAAACAAATACTTCTATCTTACCATAAAGATAAAAATTTACAAACTCATGACTGTCAGCAGAGCAAATATTACCAAAAATCAAATGTAATATGCATACAACATATACATATATATACAATAAAAAAAAATATACTGAATGCGTTTATATACCTAAATAAGAATGTTGTCGATGTTGGCTGGAAGAAAAAACGAATCTAGTTGAAAAAAAAATTAGGTGCAAGCTATGCAAAGAAAAGAAGGTATGCCAATGGTAAAATCAATCAAACTTCTCATTCGGTCTTAGTTTTGCTGACGCTCATGTTCAACGTCTTAGCTAAGGCTTATTCGACGCTAAATGACGTTATAAAAAGAAACTGCATATATATTATAGAATTAGGTATAAAAAATAAAATTAAAGTTACTTAATTTCTCAACGAATTTAGTGCTTTACAAGTCTATCTGAATTTCAATGAGTTCCGAATATTCATAAAATAAAGGTGCCATCGCAAATGTCAAATTGAGATTGCATGGATTTGCAGTCTAATCAATGAACCAGTTTGACTTAAGTCTGTAATCTTGAATGTCAATCTAAGATAACTACTTTTGCAGTGTAATCGATTATTTAGTGAGACAAAAATCATCTAATCGAAAATGTCATTTGCACGTCATTTGTGTCTTGTGAGCTTGCAATTTAATCAAAAAAAGTCTCCAGTCCAGTTGTGTATTAAAATATAAAATGAGTGAAATAAACCATGTTAGGTAATTAAAAAAAAAAACACACAGTTTTTGATGCTACAACAATTTCATTAAAATTTTTTGTTTCAAATTTTCAAATTAATTAATTAATTTTTAGTGAATATATTGACATTTGGAGAAAAATTGACATATATGAAAAAATTTAAATATATTTTAGTGAATATACATTTGAAGTAAAATTTATTTTCATTGTTTTTCTAATTTTTTTTTTCGCATATTAGTAAAAAATTGGTAAAGGGATGTCTTTTGGTAAAGGGATGTAAGCGTTCAGTTTTTTAAAATCAATTTCTTTAATATTTTTTGCTTAAAAAATCGCAACAAACGTCAAATGTCAAAAGTCAAACAATCACTTGCAATGCAATTGAAACAAAAATTAATTTTCATCAACATTGCCAAATTTATGCTCCTTGATTTGATCTTAGTTTGACATTTCCGATTACACCTTAATTCAACAGTTAAAATATTTTATCGTTATACTTCTTTTGTTTTTTTCACACTCGGAATAAGATGGTATTTTTTTTTATCTCATTAAATATTGTTTTTGAGTAATATGTATATGTAGATTTGTTTGAATAATTTACATCCAAGTGTTTTAGTACCATGTTTATACGAGGCAGAAATCTACCTTCATGTTCATAGTCCATGTTTATACATGAGCCAGAAATCTACTGCAGATCTGCCGCAGAAATCTATCTTTATATACGTACAAAAAAACTGGTAAATTTCTGCCATTGTAGCTGTCACAACTCTACTAAATAGAAATAAATATCAAGATGGCGGAAAATGAAATTATTGGTAAAGAAATAATTTTTTATTATTATTCTAATGTCAATCCAACAATATTATATTTGTATAATTTATAATATTTTTATTTTATCAATATTCGATTCGAAAATTTCATTATCGGCAACGATTTCCTTGCACTTTGTGTATAAAAAACAAATCAAAATATTTTGATACTGACATATTTCCAGAAAAAAAATAATTCAAACGTCAAAAATTTATCAGAAATGTTAAATTACCCTTCATCTACAAATTTTGGTTTCTATCTTAGCTTCTTTTGGATTTCTATCACTTTTCTACCCGTATAAACATGCGCATTATTGGAGCAAAATATAAATTAAAAAAAAAAGAAAATAAATAACCATTTAAGGTCCGACCTTTAAATGATTGTGCAATATGTAAAGAAAAACTTCTATGCTCCGTAAAAATTTACATTTTGATTTAAAATCCAAAGGCATCGATCCATATAGCTTTTATATATATATGTATATGTGATACATAGATTATGTAGAGTTGTGTTGAACCAATCGAAGAAATTTTGTTTGCTGATAGAGATAAAACTTTTCAACCGTCATTCTTCATTTACCTATACTGATACCATTATAAAGTATCTAAATTATTTTTCTATCTATACTAAATCTTGTAATCAAAACAATTTCAATTCACAATTCAAAGCCACAAAGTTAATTGTTTAAAGAATTTAATATCTTAATTTAATAATTAATATACTTATATACATTTATTATTATATTATATATTATTATATATATATATATATATATATATAAATAAAATTTAATATCTTAATTGTAATTTAAGCGTTTTCCTCTTTTGTTTTGTCTTCAATTAAATCTAAAGATACTCACTCATATCAAAACTATAGCATTGAAACAATTTAAAAAGGAGAAAATTATTTACTTATAAGTAGATATATGAATATAGTAGGAGAAGAGTAGAGTTCATCATTATAAACAAGTAAATAATAATATAATACATATTATAAATTTAATTATAATGTCTAGAAATGAGTTTACTATAATGGTAGCTTGTATAAATATAGGTGATTATTTATGCAAATTCAGATTTCAATAAGGATTATTTTTCTATATAATGTGAAATCATTACGATTTCTCTTCATAATATCATTCATTAATGTAGAGTAGATGAATGTTAAATTGTGAACTAAAAAAAAATTTTTTTTATACACCTGAAAGGTATATAATAAAGTAGAAAATATTTATATATATATTTATTTAATAATAACATTTAAATGAAATTTAATATCAATTAATTGTTTTAATTACTCCATTTGAAATGAAAATATAATCAACGGTTGTAAAATTTTTAGGTGTAAGTGACATTTAATATTTTACTAAATTTATCTACATGTATATTTGATTTTATATATATACAGTGCTGTGATTATTTTCTTTTATTTTATTTTTTTATTGCTAGAAATGGAATTGTTGTAAATGAAAAATGATTTAGTTTTCGGGAACATGTGTAATTTATTTTGTACTAGTGGATTCCGACGAACGTTGTTTTGTCGTAGTTCGTAATGGAAATGAAATTTTTAAAGTTATTTATTAAAGTTTAAATATAGATAAATTAAATCTTAAAACTATATTGAAATGAAAAAGTAAGTATATAGAATTAAATGAAAAATAATTAGTTTTTAATTTATTAATCGGATTTAATGATAATTTAAATTGAATAATTTAATTGTTGTCATCGGGAATATAATTTTGTAAGGTAATAATTTGATAGTAACATCAGTGACAAAAAGTAAAAGCCCTCAAAAATGTTGCGGAACATAATATATATATCATCATATATATCACATATATATATATATATATCATAAATATATTTGAATATATTTCATTATGTTTGAATTGTTAAAACTATGCAAAAAATTTGTATTTTTATTATATTAAATTGTTAGATTATAATAATTATTATTATGTTGCACTGAATGTTATTGAATACTTTTCTTTCTGATATGCTATATCGCATATATGTTTAATATATACGAGGTACACAGATCTTTTTAAGAAATGAAATAAATAAATAAAATAAATAAATGAAAATAGTAAAATAATAGAATGCAGTAAAAATAGTTAATACTCGAAATGACAGTAGCAGTAGCAGAAGCAGCAAAAATAGTATAGATATTTTGTAAGGTGATCAGATTATTTTTAAAACCATGTAACATTACGCAACAACCATTATAACAAAAAAAAAAACACAAATAATTTTATGACAAATATGTATTATACCAAAAATAACATAAACTTATAAGATGTCGCAGGTGGAACAAAAAAAAGGACCACAACATTTTTTGAAATGGACCTAACTACTGGGTCCACAACATGTTGCTAAAAATTTTGTTTGGGAGAACATGATGATGAATGTTCACAAATTTTGTATAAAAGTGTTAATACGTATTTATAAAATGTATTATATTAGTAAATTCTGTAATTAGTAAAATGTATATTATTATTAATAGTATAGTATATTAGTAAATTCAATTTTAAAGCAAAACCGGAAATTATATACTTATATATGTGTTTACTTTCATATTTATTTTATATTATATATTTATAAGAATATGATTTTTTTGTTTCTTTCAACTGTTACAAAATTATGATTTAATTTATCTGATATTATTTATACTAGGGAGCCCTGTTGGTTAATTATAATTCAAGTCAAATCCAAATTTAAAGTTTTTAAAACCAAAATTTCGTATTTTTTGACGTAGAATCCGAATTTGCATAAAAAAGTACCTCTTCCCATTTGAAAATCTTGATTTTGGCGAATTTCGACGAATTTCGGTCTTAAAAAACACTTTTCCGGTCCATCCCGGAAGTTGAAAATATCATCAATCGATAGAGCATCCTCGATTAAGTTAATAATTTTTTTTTGAAATTTTAAAATAAAAGAACCGTTATTATCCCTCTTAAAATGCTGATACGCATGTTCTGGAACATCCGGTGTAATGAAAAAATTCTCTTATCAAAATTATTTTTATTGTTTTTTTTTTTTTTTATGTTATCCACAGTAACTTAGATAATCACCTATCCGTGCTTAATTAAGTACGGTACTGCAAGTTTATACTACAATATCTACAATGTCATATTTATCAAATTATACTGGTTTATCATTTTGTTAAATGTGGAAAACTATTGCTATTGTCAGGAAATAAGCTAAGCCTTCTTAAATAGAATAGTTCTATTTTATTTCAGTTGATACCAGATTATACTTTCAATTATTTTTTGTCATTTATTTTATTTCTATAACAAAAGGTACTGAATCAGGTCGAAAAACCCATAAAGCATATTTTTTTGCTTCATTGGGAATCGAACCTTGGATCTTTCGGTTGAAAGGAAGGCTCCGTCACCCAGCGTTTGTTGTTGTTTTTTTTTTTAATTTTTAAATCCCTAACAAAGGTGTAATATTAAAAAGCTGTGTGAATATAAATATCACTAAAGTATTGAGAAAATATAAAATATCCGCATTTAATTAAAGTTTACATTGTATAAATATTTGCAAAGTATAAATACCGTATTTTTACTTTGTTTATGTATGCGATATTTATACCTTCAATTAAACATTTTTGATTACAATTTGAATTTCACAGGAAGCAAAATCAGATTAAAGAAATGTATAGAAATAACAAGTTGAAATACAATTGCAAGAAACAAAGACAATTAAAGGAATATTGTGAAGAAAGCTAAAATCCATTAATAATTGTGGTGCTGCATTTGATAATTCGTTTCGTAAGTTAATTGAATTTATTTTTTCATATAAATTCGAAATTATAATTTTAATTTAATAACGATAAAATTTCGTTAAAATTACCGTCGTTAATTTATTGTCGAAGAGTTTGACAGTTTGATCAACAGTTTGACTAATAATTTTTCATTTAGTGTACATAATTCTATTAGTTCTGTCAGAACACTAACAACTGAACTGATAAATGTATACCGTAACGACATATAATTTAAAATTCAGTTTTTCATTACTGGTTAGAAATTAAATTTTTTTTTACTGCAGTTGTAGCGATACATAAAATGTATAAGTACAATTTTTTCAATATTTTCAATTTTACTACACAGTCACAAAATTTTAATACAAAAGTCGTAGGCGAGATGTTCTAATAATATTTTGATAATATTTTTTTAAATATATAGATAGTAGGTTTATAAGACGGAAATTTTTTTCCTGTGGTAGCCTCATACAGTTTTCTAACCAACCCTCCACAGAACGTTATGAAAATTTTTTGATTGTAAATTTTTAATAGATATGTGGGGTAATTATGGAATAGAATAATAATCAGGAATGTATATGTATCAAATACAATAAAATGGTTAGTGACTTAATATAGTATAACAATGGATCTTACTGTTCTAATTGTGTCGGCGTAATGTCGGCAGCCACTACTATACCTACTTAGTGACTTGAAAACAAATTCAGTTCCAAATTTTAACAATATTAACCTTCGATATTTTATAAAATTTTTTTATTTTACTATCCCTGATGAGTTTTTACTAAATAATAAAATACCTTAATGTTAAAATTTGGAATAGATTTTTTTTTAGAACAATCACAGCCGATTTCATGTCTACAGACTAAAATTAAAAAATTGTACGTATACATTTTGTGTATAGCTATAACTGTATAATATTTATTTTGTTTTTAAATTTATTTATTTTAATTGTTTTTAAAATTACCCAAATATAAAGTGGTTTAATATATCCAAAGAAAATTTATTTATTTTTGGTAACACGAAATTAGATTTTTTAGATCAGTATTTTAACTTTTTTTTATTTAAAAAATTTTTTTTATCACTAAACAAAGGTGTGTTTCTATTTGAATTTAAAATTAAGTAAAATAATTAACATTTTTAATTAACCAAGTTTATATGATAGCATATTAAAGTATACTTGAAGCTTGAGCTTATTTCGAACTCATTTAAACTCTGCTTAACTTAAAACCGGTTCAAAAAAAAATTTCTAATTGACTTGAAATTTAGAAGTAAAAACGCTGTTTCAAAAATGACAAATAGGCTTTTTTGAATCAAAATATGTACAGAGCAACTATACGTTTTCAGGTTTAGCTTTAAATAAATTATAATATAAAATTTAATTTATTAAGTATACATTTTTACAATACACAATTTTATTTCAAGTTCATGCAAAGAGTAATGTAATTTTTGACATTTCAAGGTATAACATAGTAAAAACACTCCTTATAATTCTAGAACTGATTTCGAGTTAAGCTCTATATAGAGTTAAGTTCTAAGCTATCATATAAACGAGGTAATATGTATATAAATTTATTAATAAATTATTGATTTAAATACAGTTAATTATTATTAAATATTTATGTACAATTTTAATTAATACATTTGTATTAAAATGATTATTCTTTTTTAAGTCCTTATTATGATTTTTTTTAAATTTAGAATAAAATATAAATAATATATGTATTTGTTTTATTTTTAATAATTACTTTGGAGTTAAGTTGTTTTTATTAAATTAATTTTAGTAATAAATATCAAATCAATAATATCCTGTTTCCATTTTTGAGTCAAATTTAATTTTGTTTATTAATTTTTATTATTACTGCGGAATATGTGAATTCCATAAAATTGATTAGTTTATTAAATAAAATCCAATTTTAATTATTTTATAATTTTATTTATTCATTTATTTTAATTTTTAATTTCAAAATATTTGAATTTTTTCCGAACTAATATTTTTTTATTCGTCCTTTTTTTTTTAATAATTTTCAAACGCTTTTATCAACTACGGTAAACTTTTCTATATCAATGTCCGTTCTTATGAAACGTAATTTTTATACTGATTTTCTATTGAATATAAAATTTTCCTTTTACATTATATAGGTACAATAATATTACAATGAATATATCTACATATATACATATCGTATATAATATACACACATATGTTTTAATGGACATTATATAAATCGTAATCCTGGAAATTCTATATATAAACGTTTAATGAAATTGTAATATGTGTATATAAGCTATTTACCCCTCTCATCAAAAATCACAGGAAAAATTTGCGAAAAAAAACAAAAACAAAAAAAAATGTATTTATTATAATGTTATAAATCAAACGAATGAATTAATGATCCTAAAAGAAATCATTATAACATAATATTTTATTATAATTTTTTTTTTATTATTGTATAAATATACAAAACACATACATATAGATTTATGTAAATATATAACGAGTCCTTTTTCTATATTATCTTTTTTGTTTAGGAAACTCCCACCTCAAACTTTGTTTTTAATATTAATAATAATAATATCAGCTATTTAAGGATCATTTTTGGTTTATGTGTTTGTTTTATATTAGTTAAATATATTATATATAGACTATTTCTCTATGATTATATATATATATATATACTTCAAATATCTTTTAGTATAAAAAAAATATGTCTCTATAATATTTTATATAAAAATTGGAAGTAGAATGAACTCTAGAGAAAAAATATTTTGATTTTCTTAATTTTTTTAGCCATTTTGAATTTTCATTTTTTATTTTTGTTTTTATTTTTAATTTATTGAAATATCCAACACAAATACATTTATGTTAAAAGTTATGAATTAAAGAATAATATGTAAACGAATCAATTTTTAGTATATCTTTATTATTATATTTTATATTATATATAGAACAAAAATAAATAAAATAGATGTCCAGTACTGAGTTGTGAATGTATATGCATGCATGTAGAAATGTAAAAAAGAGAACGTGTCAAAAAAAAATAAAAAATGACCTTTAAGATTGAGAATTTCAGAGTTGTTGTGGGGTGAGTAGTATTGAAAATGTTCGATTTATTTTTTAATTTTCATATAGGTTTAAAAAAAAAAATAAAATAGGAAAATTGATAAAAGCGAGGATGATTGAGCAAAGAGTGAACTGTGAATAAATGAAAATAATAATAAATGGTCGATAGAATGTATTCTAAAATGAAAAAATGAGTTAATTTAATTTTAAATGTACTATTTAAAGAAAAGGAGGCTAACTACCTTAACCTGTGCAAATTCTAAACAAATATGATCGTCGTATAACATCATCAAACAAATTTAGTTGGTTCTTGATATAAACAGTACGGTCAGGTTCCGGTCAGGTCCTGTACTGATATATCAAAAGTAAAAGCGATCAGTAATGGGGGTCACTGACCATTGGGAAGCTTGTCCATGCTGCCATGGTTGTATATTTCACCGCTATAATTCTCATTGGCGCAAATGATGCGCCGCAGAAAACGGAGTTGCCTAAAACGCGGTTGCAGAAAGCGAAATATAAACTTTTTAGTCTTTTTTCAATTGCCCAGCATTAGTTAGATCCAAAATCCGTACTTTAAGTGAGACCTTCTCCTACAATATAGAAATTATTACGAGGACAAAATTGATGATTTGATGTACTTTCTCAGTTGCACAGAATAACTCTAGTACTGAGTTCTTTGAGAGAGTGCTCCTCCAAAACAATCAGCAACAACAAATGGGTAATTCGCATGGTCGAAAAATCATCCAATCACACAATTTATTGTTACTTGGTTTTCTAGAAGCAACTGGAATGATCACTTTCATCTACCTTATCTACTATCAAAATATTTTCTTTGCAACTTTTCATTTAACAATTTATCATATTAATTGAGTTACTATGATAAGTAGAAACTCCGTCAAAGCTAGCTATAGAGTGTTTATCTCATTGTTTTGGATTTAATAAAAAAAAAAAAAATAGATACAGACAGAAACACTAAATGTAGTTGTGTTATTGGTTAGCTATTTAGTTTTAAATGGGGTGGCAAATACATCAATCAGTCATCGCCTCGACACTTAGCGACGTATGGGCATATAGCAATCTCCTTTACCACATCAAGATACAAACTGGAGCATTATCTGTTCACAGAGCAGACTTTGTTACAAATCTGTGGAAATTTTGAATGAAAACCCTTGAGATCCGTATTAGGTTGTCAAATACATATTCTTCCAACTGCATAAGCAAGGTTTTGGCGAGACCTGGGTGTATAGTTGTAGACAATATAATAGTTTCATGTTCTACTGAATGACTTTCACAGACTCGACAGTTATCATTAACAAATTATTACAGTTATTATAGACAAATCTCGTTTGCATTAAGTCAAGCATACCGATGACATATTAAACATTCTAAGTGACCCATTATCATCCTTCATGTTCTTTCTATTGAACCAATTTTCTATAGTTTTCTTTTGGCAACTTTCGGTCAAACTCTCTGAAAGTTTTTCAGGACTAATTTTATGCCATTTATAGTTCACCTGTTCTCTGATTCTGAGACTAGTCAATTTTGCAATAAATCTCTCTTATGGGTATATGGATTGTTGCACTCGCTGAAATGATATCAATTCCAACCTTTCTCTAGCGAGTTGAATCCAAACAACAGCATAATGAATGACGCTTCTAAAACTCAAAGGTCTCTGGTAGCTTGTAAAATTCCATCTTAATAATCGATAGTGTATGTTTTCATCAAATTGAACATCTTGAAAATACTGGGGGAATAATAAGAAAATAATTGACCATTTTTTGAATTGTTACAAGATGTATTTTTCCTCCCCCCAGGACATGCTAAATGTTTATAAATCTTATATACGACATAAATTGGAATACAATTTGCATATTAGAGCAGGTGGATCACGAACAGCGATAAATTTTCTTAAAAAAAAATTCAAAAGCGTGTCATTCGTCTTATTGATAGCTTTAATGTGACATCCTCCCTTGTATCAATTGAAAATTTTCTCATTGTTGGATCACTTTTCGTCTTTTATAGATATTTCGTAGGTATACATATAGGCACTTTCTGGGATAGAATAAAAATCTTAATACCACTTCTCAAACATTTTTTCACAGAGTAACAAGAGAGGCATTGATTGTTCAACTATATCATCATCATCATATAGCATCAAAACCCTTGGTGGGTTTTAGCCTTCTTCACAATTTTCCTCTTTTTCTTGCAGTCAATTTTCAATTAAAATTTCTAGATTTCTTGCGTCTGCTTCAATATTGTCTTCCCATCTATTTCTCGGTCTGTCGGGATTTGTCGAGAATATTTTAAGCTGATTTCCGTTTTCTGGCATTGTTATTATATACCCGGTTCATCTTAGTCTTTGGCTTTTGATGAATTTTTTTATATTATGGCCATTCGTCACCTCATATATAGTTCATAATTATATCTTCTTCATGTATTGTCCATTTTCTAATGTACCAGCACCATAAATTATTTCAGAATATTTTTCTTTTGAATCATTTTAAAATAATCTTGTCATTCAGTGTTAATGTGTCCAAACATCACATCCGTATGTAACTACCGGTCGAATCAATGTTTCGCCTATTTTGTATTTTGTTTTCCTACGATAGAAGTTTGGATCTCATTTTTTATGTACATAATAACATCTGTTTCCCGCTTACAGTCTTTCTTTATGCTGCTTTTCATATCATGGCCATTATATTTTCAGATTGTCTTCTTACTTCACTTCTGGGCATTTTTAAATATTTTATTTTTGTCATTTATTTGCAGACCGACTTTTCAGGTTTCACTTTTTAGTATTTTAAATATTTCTTTCATCGTATTGTATAGCTTCTTGCAATAATTACTCATCTTCATACAATGGAAATTCCAAGGTGGGTCAAAACTGTCTGTTCGTTTGCAGTCGAATTTTCTGGAATGTAGAACAATATTCCAATGTACGTATTTTATTACCGACAATAGGTACATTTTCTTTTTCCCAATATTCCCACTAATCCAATGTGGATAAATTATAATAAAAGAAAAAAAAAACATTTCACGTAGACTATATTATATGCTTCACAAAAAGTAAGTTAAAAAAAATTATAGTAGACTTTGAAAATGCAAATGTTAATGGGACATCAGAAATGTACTCGTATATATTAGATTGGAAGTTAAACTCTTTGATCGCACAGAACCTAAAAATTCCATTTTGTATGTTAAAATAAACGTAAACCTTCTTTAATTAATTAATTTTTACATGTAGATACAACAAGTTCACACATACTTACATCCTTTCAAATATAAAATGTACATATATGAACATATGCATATACATATATGTGTATTAAAGTTTATATAAATTGTGGTGTAGATTTTGTTTTTTTTGTTTTTTTGAAGATTTCTAGTCATTGAAAACCTATTCTCATATCGCATTATTAAGTTTTAATGTACCCACAAAATAAAAACAAGAAAATAAAATAAATAAGTAGCGGTTATACACAAAAGAGTCTTGATTTAAGGATTCTATATACTTGTTTACCATATATATAAAATCCTTATATACAGATATATGTACATTATTCATATAAAATGTAAAATATATATCTTCTTGTACATACACACTTACATTTAGTTTCTATCGTACTCTACATTAAGCTTCTACTTTTACTCTATTCTATACGTAAGGATATTCAACCAAAGTCTGATATCAAATTTTTGTAATCATTTTAGGAATTTTGAGGAGATTTCTATTTGATTAAATTACGATTATTATGTACTATATTAGTATATTAATATATATACATACATATATTTTATAAATATCTACTTTTATCAATATATATGTGTAAAAGGTGAGATTCGAGTAACATAAATAAATAACAATACAAATGAACAACTAATACATACATGTATATATATAATAGATGTATGTAATATACTATATGTAGCCTTAAATATAATACAATAGATGGAAAAAATATAGGAGAAAATATATTTTTTTTGTTTTATATAGAAATGGAAAACTTTTTGAAAAATAGTATATTTGCAAAAAGAAATCTTGCAAAATGAAATGAGAGTACAGGTGAGTGAGTATTAAGGACATTTCGTCCTTTATATAGTTTTTATACTTCATATAATTTTATATTATATATTATAATGAAGATATTCAAAAATATTAAACCACCCTATATTAAAATCTCTTATTCAAGATTTTCCTCATTTATCTCTGATAATTATGAAGAAAGAAAAAAAATAGAGAAAAGATGAGAGAGTGATATTTTTCATATTATGAGATGATATAATGAGAAAGGTTTTCAAACTTGTGAAATCAGGAATGTGTTAAATTAAATACATTATAAATATATATACTCATGTACAAACAAAACAAAATCACTTTATATAATATTATATATGTACATTTTTATTTGAATTTCTTTTTTGTTTATTTTATTTTTTTTTTTAAAAAACAAAAATAAAAATAATTTTTTATTTGAGTGTTTTAGTTTTTTATGATATAATTTAAAAATGAAAAAAAAACTATATATATATTTTTTTTTATAAATAGTGAAAAATAAAAATTTACATAAGGGGTTGGTACATTTTTATTTTATTTTAGATTTATTTATGTTTTTTTTTTTTTTTGTTTTAGTTATAAATAAAAATAAACAAGGGATGTATTAAGAGAATGCAATTATAAAATTGAAAAAAGAAAAATATCAAAAGGATTGATTTTATTAGGAAAATCTATGGTAGGATATATTAGAGATTGTCAGTATTGCAAAATCCAAAATTGTAATACATTAGAGATGGGAATTTTGCATTATTTTTTCAATACATTAGTTTTTGTAATTATTAATTCGATACATTAATTTCATTACAAATATTAGCCCAAACTGTACATTCGTGTAAAAATGTATCGCTTAAAACGTAATGTTTGGCTTATTTAAAAAAAAAAATTAAAGTAATTATTTTTAAACTAATTCATTAAAAAAGTGCATTACATATCTACTTTCCCTTACCAAAAATAATTTAAATCATTTGAATTACTTTTGAAGTAAAAAAATGATTCAATGAATTATTTATTTAATTCAAAAATATTTATTATGCAAGGGTTTTTCATAAACACATACTGCACAATTAAAATACTGCAGAAAAAAGAAATATTGACAGAGTTAAAATTTGAATTTTCCACATTTGTAGTTTCGTGTTATAAATATAAACAGCAGCAGAACTGACTGTCATGCGCTATATACTATAATTTTACAGTTTTCCTGTTAAGTTAAAACTGTTTATAAACAAACTTCATTTGCAACATTTGATTTATGAACAAAATACTTGTCAATATAAGCAATATTGACAATATTGCTGGCTTATGAAAACCACTTCTATATTAATTATTTGAAAAAATGTATGTTTAAAATTTGGTTAAAAATTGAATACTGAAGCAGTTGAATAATAAAAAAAAATATTTTGTGTACATTTAAGAATAAATTTGTTAATTTTTTATTTTATAAAATAATTTTTGTATTTTTAGTTTCATTTTCAAAACACACAGATGAAATGTAAAGTAATATGTACAAGTAATAAAAAAAAATATAATAAACCAATCAATCTGATCTAGAAGAAACTAATTACGAAATGTGTTTTTATTTGTTTGTATAAGAACTTAGAACTCACAAATATGAAAATAGGAAATATAGGAAAGCATAGCACGTTTACATTACTATTTTTTTTTGTATATCAAAAAACTGTTTGATTTATCAATTAGATATTAGATAATAAATAAACTGAGTAATTTAATGTTAAGTTAAAATAAATATGATAATATATAAAAATAAAAAAAACTATATTATGTAATATATCTTTTATTTGTATACATATATAATATCTTATTTTTATTATACATAACTAATGCTTTTTTTTAATTAAAAAGTAATTCAATAATAATTTGATCTTTGGTAATGTTACTCTTTGTGGTCATTATATGTTATTTAATGTTGTTCGTTGTGGTCTTAATGCATTATTTTTTAATGTAATTATATATGAATGCAATACTTTTAATTAATAATTCAAAAGATTAATTTCAATGCATTATATGAAAAAATAATGTATTTCATATTTTAATTCATTACAAAATAATGTTAAAATGTAAGTATGTAATGCATTATATGGAAATAATGTATTAGTTCCCATCTCTGACACATACATTTTAGTATACTGATATTTTAGTTCAATTAGATTTATTCATATAATTTTATAGAATACGCTGTATAGGTAGGCTATAGGTGAAAAACTATTAAAATTAAATAAAGATTAAAGTTCTAGGTATGCTTCACTAAACTGAGTTTTTTGATGATAATGTAATAACCGAAATCGATTAAGATATTTAATAAAATTAGTGGAACATACCTAGAGTTTTATTCTTCATTTGATCTTACATTTTTTTAACTACTTAAATAATTTCAAAAATATAGTGAAGCTAATTGTACTGCACTCTCAACTAAATAATTTTGCACTTTTTATGTAAAGAATAGGCAACATTTATGAACAAACTTAATTTGCAAATTTTGTTATATGAACAAAATATTTTAACAGAACCAGCGGTACTGCTTGTTTATATGAAAATGTCTACTATATTTAACAAAAATTAATTAAAAATTGTTCTGTAACAGAAAGAACACTACTAATACAAAAGAGAACAATTAATGTATTAGATAATTCAAATTCAATACAGTGATGTTTATATTCTGAGAATTTCATTCGAAACATTGTTTTGTGATGTTCTTGTAAATTTTTCCTCACTAAAAAAAAATATTAAATATTTTAAAATTTTGATTCCAAATTTAGATGATTAATTAAAATAAAAATTTGTGTAAAACTGTTATTATATAAAGAATAAAATTTGTACAAGAAAGCAAACAGTGCTGTAGATAAAGTTTTTTTGTAATGAACTTACCGAAAGTAAACAATTAAAGAATCAAAGGTGTTTTGATATTAATTTTTAAATATTTTTAGTTTTATTTTATTATTATTTATTTATTATGGCCTTAATTTCACTATACAATTTTTCTTATTACTAATTTTAATAATTAAGAGCTTATACTAATGTGTTTACACTTTTGTATTATAATTTATTTAGACTAATCTGAACTTTTCCATTTATAATATATTTTTTTAAGAGAAAATGGCAAGTAAACCCTTTTCAATCAATTTATTTTTATCCTAAAACTTAAAATCTAACAATTACTTATTATTAAGTTTTATTTTAATTTTGTAAGTTATGTGCAGATTTAATTATATACAACTATTGGAAATAGGTACTCATATAGTGTCACGTTGTACATTCAATAAATAATAAGCTGATAATTTTGAATAAAATTTAATTATATTTTATTTTTAAAATAAATAATTATGCAATACGTCTTACGTGCAATTATAAATATGAAATAAATAAATAAATTAGATTATGCTCGCTGTAACGACAATTTCTTTGCAGCTTTTTTTTTATTTTAATACCGAAATAAAGATATAAACAAACTTGAGCAGAATTATATCTTAGATTAGTGTAGTAAGGTTAGTGTATAGTAGGATATTAAGATTTCTACATTCATTATAGATTTTGGTTCATTTGCTATACATCAGCACTCTTTTGGAAATGATTTATCATATTTCAAAACTTTCAGTTATAACTAACCCTATACTCGTTTTCATAATCAATATTAAATGAAAGTATAAAATTTTCTCTAACCTTAATTTTGGTATAAAAACAAACAAAATTTTATTTCATACATGAGACGGTAAGTCTCTACAATAGTATATGTGTAGTAAATATGTCATAACATCACAAAATGGAGGAATACAACTTTGACGTAAAACATTATGCGTATCCTGAATGAAATAACGTTCAAATAAATAACTGAATACTGTCTAAATAATGTATGATTCAAAAATTACTCGCGTCTTATAAAAATTTGTAATTTACACTACGACCCTGTTAAAAATTTCTCATAAAAATAAAAAATTAATTTAGTTATTTTATTTTTTTGGGCCTTATTCTTGTTTATACAAATTATTTTTGATTGAAAATTACCGTACGTAATAACTCAATATAGTAAATAAGCACCTCCCATTCAAAAAACAAAAACAATTTTTCAAAATTTTTATCGACTTTTTATACAATTTTTATATAAATATAATATACACATAATATGTACATATATATTAGCAATAATATAAAGATTAATTTGTATATAATATATATATATATAATATATATATTTAATAAATTGTTCTATACCAATATAATAATAATAATAAAAAACGTTATTTTCCGATGTTTTTTTTCTGCTCTCACATAATATTTACAAATACATACTAACTCTCTTAGTTAATATTATGGTTATAAATAAATAAACACAAATATAAATATTTGTAAAAAAAAAAAATAATGAAAAACGAAAAAATATCCTTTTTATGAAAATAAAAATCCCTTATGTAAATTTTTCTTTTTTATTTATTAAGTGAAATATATCTCCATAAACTGAAATTAAATTGATTGAACCTAGAAATATCTCTATGAGTAAAGAAGAGATTTTCCCTGGTCAACAAAACTCAAAATGTTAATAGAGATGCAAAAAAAAGCTTGAGCTAACTGCTGAAGTGTACTATAGTCAATAGTGAATGTTGTGTAGTGTGTAGCATAGAGATTAAGACTGAAGAGAGAGAGAGAGAGAGAGAAAATGTGTGAAAGAAAAAATTTGACAGGAAATTATACATTTTTTACATAAATATTATTATCAACTGTTTTATTTAAAGAAATTACTAAATTAGGTAATTGAGAATGAATTGATAATATAATTTTAAAATTTACTTCATGAAATCAAATAATCAAAAAAATAGAAAATACTAATATGCAATAATTGAAAACCCCATATAAAAATGTTAAATATTTTTACTAAAATCTATGTTATCTGATGATGATATTGTAATTATCTCCATCAATTAAAGATGCTATAAAATAAAGTTTTAAAAGTAAAATAAAAAACAAAAACAAACTTTAAAATATATAATTAAAAATGTTGCACAATGTCTACCCAACAAAAAAAAAAAAAAAAATTAAAATTTGAGTAAATTAAACATTAAGATAAATGAATATGGCATGTGCCAAGCTTACTAAAATACAAAGAATAGCATGTCTTGGGGCTACTGAAGCTCTCAAAACGTGCCCTAATACTCTATAGCCCTATGTTATATTACCATATATCATATACTTTAGTATTATTACCATATTTGAATACTGTATGCCAATACTGGCTTTAATATTTCCTTGTGCAGCAAAACTTTGTTATAAGTCGAAAACGTAGTTAGATATATTTATCTAAGCTACCTTATAAGTTATTTTTCCTTCTGAGAGAAATTTATTTGTTGAATTGCTAAAACCAACCATTAACTGTGCTCGGAATTTTGCTGATTAGCAAGATTATTCAAAAATAATACATTTATATTAGGATAAATTTTTTTCCAAAAATCTTTTCTTAAATTATTAATCATTATTAATTTTTAGATACACCCTCTTCTTTCCCATATTATTTACTTTTACTTTTTTATTTTATTAAAACAATTTCAATTATCCATATTTTTAATTTGATATTGCAATAAACCAACAAAAATCTTTCACATTAACAATTTAAATTCTTGTCTATGTCCTTTGTTGTATGTTTTTAATATAAACAAAAAAAAATTGTTTTCATAATTTGGTGCACTCAACCAAATCCTTAATGAAAAACCAAAAATGATTTATTTTCCATGGAAAATTCTGTTTCCTTCAATTTATATAGAATTTATTGACAAAAAAAAAATATGTAATTTTAAGAAATGTTGACTATATCGACTAAATTGTAACGACTATTAATCTAATTATTTAAAAATATAATGTTATAAAATTAGATAAAATAAAATTAAGGTGACCAGATCTGAAGTGGAAAAATTAAGTGCATTAATTGATATAATTTAATAAATAAATGGTCAGCTCTAGATGAAAGATTTTTGAGTAATACAAATAATACGTATAATGATTGTGGTAATCGAGATATCAATTATCCGACAGAAAACAAATGAAGATTCAAACTTCACAGATATCAATATTATTTTTTGTCTAATAAAGTCGTATTTGTTTACCTAAAATCAATATTGAGCTTTAATTTCGATTTACTAATACCTAAGTATATTTGAGAAGTATTGGTAGCTTATGGACGGATTAGAATATATTTGATAAATTTGCATAATCAGCTTATATAAATTATTTACACTTCATATAAAACAATTGAGTGTATGAAGTTTTACATTATGTAATATTTTTCTATATAAAACCAGATATCTGGTCAGCTTGGTACATATTATTACAAAATAATTCTTCTTTTACTCTCAATTCATTCAAATTTTATTATAAAAAGAAAATTATCCACCTGCAAATTTAAAATACATATACATATACTATATAAGCATGGTATAACAAGCACATTTAAATATAAGGATAATAACCATCAAAAAATTCAAAGTCGCTACTGTGAGTACCACAAATTAATGTCATCAAGTAAATAATATATAACCTTATAAACAAACCACCCTTAGATTAATCTCAAATATCACTATACCAAATTTTATAACCCAATAAAAAAAAATATTAAATATATATATAAGTATATATATATATAATTTTTCTATTTAATTTTTGGAACAAATTTTGTCAAACATATTAAATAATGAATAAAAATCAAATTAGATATGGTAACAATTTAGTTTCCTTTAATTGGATGAAATGTTTTGAAAATTTTTGATAAAATGATTTGACAGGTAGTTTGACTTAGACATGTTAAAAAAATATTTATAAAATAAAATTCGCTAAAAACCTTAAAATTGTCTTACACCATTTGTTTTGATAGCATTGAGGAACTTCTTATGGAATTTTGATTAGCAATGATAACAGTTAGCTATCCCGTTTCCCATGTTAGAGCTATCGTTGTTTATTATACTCCTTATTTTTTAAATCATTCTGTACATTGTAATTTAGAACGTCACTTGTAATTTTAATACGCCACATTATGTGCACAATAGTCACACAGGGTCACTTAACTATACCGACTTTTGACAGTTGATGATACTTTTGTAATACATTCTTCTAAGCTTATTGGTTTTGCAGATGACTCAAAAACTTTATACTTTTTTATTTTTGCAATGGGATTGATTATAAATTTGCAGAACGATGTGAACAATTTCGGTTCCCTATAAATCCTAACGGATTTAAATTGAACACTTCCAAATACCAAGCTATTGCCTTTTCTAGGAGTTAAGAATTGTTGTTTGAACATTTTGTTACAATTTCTAATTAAATGGTTTTCACTTTACGATATCGTCCATTGTGTTCATCTTGTTACAGATCTTTAAAGCAATACGTAATATAAATAGATAGAAAATAATGACGTATTCATGTTAGTGATAAGCACTATTGAGTATTATGCCTTCGAAAAAGAGCCAGCTATGCTTTTCGAAATTATTACCTATCTTAAAACAGAAATTTGTCAGATTTAAATCTTTGATTTGATGAGTCAATTACTTTTTTTTCTAGTTATTAAAAAAACATGTTTAAAACGAAAATAATGCAATTTTACTTAACTTTATTCTTGCTTTTCCCCTATTTCGCAAAATTCGTCTAATTTAAGAGAAAATATCGTTGTAACTAATATTTTAGATAAATATTGCCATAAATAATATAAAAAAATATATATTTTATTATTATTAAAAATCTTTTGTAAAAGAAATAACTTTCAAATCATTTATTTAAGCAAATTTTAGCTGTCCGGATTATTTTGCGCACTATTGTACACTCTAAAAAATTTTGTTGAATTTCACTACAGTTAATGTAGGCAACGTAACCACCTACATTAATTGTAGTGAAATTCAACAGACCATAATTTTGTTAACTTTCACCCTAAAAATGTGTAAAAATTTTACCATCTTAAGCGTGTAAATTTCACTACAAAAAAGTGTAATTTACTACATATCACATTTTGAGTAATTTTCAACAAAAATGTGTGATTTTCAACAAAATAAGTGTGACTTCTCTACTTGCCTTGCAATTCCATTTCAACTATTTCAACGATGCTGTATTTCCCTGCAAAAAAAGCGTAATTCGAAAACAAATTAATTTTTTAATTATAATATATATTTTCCAGCTTAACAACAATAATTTACACAATTACTTAAAACTAATTCACAAATATTACATTTATACATAATTTATTTTATAATTTATATATTAAATCATAAATTTTTTATAAATAAACACTAATTAATTACTTAATTCAATATAATTTCAAAAATGATTTAAATTAACTATTCCATAAACTTTGTAGAATTGTTGGTAATTTCAATTACATATTTCTTAAACTTAGTATCTTATTTTATAATAATTATAATAATAATTACATACAACCTCAATGAAGCTTTTTATTATTTTTTAGATAGTACTAATTTTATTAAATTCTAAATTATAAAGAATGATTTTAAATTTAATATTTTATTGAAAAATTATACTTTATTAAATATAATTATATTTTTTTGTATCACACAAACAATTATATTACATATAATTAACACCACGTTTGAAATTTGACTGACTTATGAAATATGAATACTGACGGTTCTTCAACGTAAAGTATCAATGGGTTCGTTCAGTAGCATTAACCGGTAGATCTGCAATCCATTTTGGATCCATGTACCATATATCTGGCCACTGAACACAATTCACCACAAAAATTTACCGCAATACTAGCGCCATCACCGGAAAATATAATGAGTACTTTTAAAAATAAATTAAATTTGAATGGAATAATATTTATTATCATACATATAATTTATTTTTTATAACTCTTAATTTAAGTTTTATGTACATAAATCTTCCTTAAGAATTTAAATTTTCACACTAGTTCAAAAAATAATGGCGATTTAAATTTAAAAACTTTCATAAAAAATATAACCATTTAATTTTTCTTACGGTAGATGTCACAACACTTAACATAAAAATTGTTGTTGTTGTTTTTACATATAAAAAGTCAGATCCATGAAATGTATCTAGAATTTTTTCAGATCCATTTTCATTAACCCCGATACATTAACCGGTACATTTACCACACCGTTCAGTAAACAGATCCATGGATCTGTGGATTTCAGATCCAATGGTTAATTTCACTGAACGCTACCAATGATAACAAATATAGTGGACAACCTTGCCATATTTTCAGATTTATTTGATTACCATATTTTTGGACAATAGTCAAAGTTTCAGTTTTCTTCCCAAAAATGCCACGTCCTTTAAGATTTTTACAGATTTTACAAACTTTTTTAAGTTTATTATAAAAATTATATTATAATATATTTGAATCATATCCATTTATATATTTTTGATTTCGATGTTTCAAGTTTTTGTAAAAACGATATGGTAATACTAATAAGTAGTACATAATTTGACGTGATTCCAGCAAACAAAACGAAACGTGTACATTTTCAATAGATGGCGTGGAATACAACATTAAATGCGTAAATACCAACAGCAAAATGGGGTATATTTCAATCGTGTAAAGCTAATTCACACATAAAATGTGTGATCAAAAGAATAATGTGAAATAACACATTTTATGTTGAAAATTAAACATTATCGTCTAAATTGGCTATAGTAAAGTGATTTCCCGCGTTTTTTTGAATTATTTGCACTCGTTTGATCGGAAGTCTCTACAAAAAACGTTGTAAAAAACTATATTGATTGTAGTTAAATCCACACCATTTTTTAGAGTGTATATGTATGTATATATGAGAATGTCTAGTAGTATTTCGCCCTTTCATTACTACCCAGTGGGCAGTAGTGTTGAAGATTGCCTATAAGGACATGTCTTAAGATATCTTCTATTACTAACCTTGAGTAGAAATGAATTCAAAAACGGAAAATTCATTTTTATTAATGCTATTATTTTGTAACACAATTATAACAGAACTCTAACTTTGAGCTAAATTAATTTTAGACTTTTTTTTTTGCTATTTTCTCTTTCATTGCATCAGAATAGGTTATGTACAGTAAAGTACAAAATAATCAACAACTTTTTTTAATAAAAACAAAATTTCAATAAAATCCTACTTAACTATTAATCGGTACAGTATTAGTTATTATAATAGTGAAACTGCTCTCAGTAAACATTACAATCAATAAAACAATTTACTGTCAAAATTTAAATCATCTGAAATGAATGAATAATTTTTTTTTCTATCATCACATACATATATTATATCAGTAATAAGTAAATCGGTCCTTTTATTTTGAATATTTATTAGCATTACTTATTATATCCTTGTTATATTATCCTTCTTAATATCATAGTTAATTCTATAATGCACATAAAACATAAACACTATAAATAACAATAAAAAAAAAAGTCAATTTAATGTTTTTTTTTGTTTTTCTGAATCAAATTGAATTAACGAATTTTGTAACCAAAAGAGAACCCATCAGGATATTCATCCTTTTGTGTATATTAATATGAATGTACATTGCTTCGTTTTTGTTTTTTTGTTTTTCTTTTATTATGTTTAAGATGACTCGATCTAATTTTTTCCAGCTTGATTTTTAAAATTTTTTATTAAAATTTAAATGACATTACGCAATGTTAATATTAAATTTTCAAGTACTTGTATTATAATATTGTTGATCCTGTCCGTTCTTTTTTTATATAATGTATATTTATTAAAAAAAACACAAAAAAAAACAAAAAAAACACTGAGTTCTTTGATAAAATTTTTTTAAGGCGAATTTTTATTGCTATCATTTTTTATTCAGTTAACAAATATTCAAAAATAAAAAGGACCTTCGAATGACACAAAATGATGACAAAAAAAGAAGGGAAATGCAACAGTAAAATAACATATATAGTATTCATTTCGAATAGGGTGATTAAATTTAGGGTAAATTCTAATCGGATATGATATTAAAATCTATATAGAACCGAAGTTAACATTAAAAAAACAACAACAACAAAAACAATATGATAAATGCAATGACAGTGTTAGTCAGTGTAAAATTGCACTTCTCCATCATAGGATATAATAATATGTGTATATAATGAAGCACAAAATTAAGCGATGTCGTTGATGATGAGCTGCGAACACGTGTTATCCTATCAATTATTTCAGTTTGATTTGTTAAAAAACAAGAAAACAACCAGATGACAATCAAAATGTTATAGCAGTGAAATTAAAACAAATAAAAAAATTAAAATACAAATAGACAGAAGAGGGTAATATAATAAAAAAAAAAAATATTCAAAATTAGAATGACTTTGATGTAATGTAAGAAGAAGCATACGTTACGATTTGTAGCGTAAAAGTGAATTAAAATGTTTTATTACCATATAAAATAATAAAAAAATTAGTTTAATACCGAGTACTGTCTGTTTGTCTATTGTTTTGTTTGAGGTGAGTTTCTAGTCTCAATATATATAAGGTTTAATATATGTAGTGAATCCATGTTGTTTTTTTTCCGGATTTTCAGAATTACATGAGATGCAATCCAGAATCCCGTTATAACTATAAAAAATTAATAAAGGCTGATCAAATTACTACTAATCTTTTAAAACATCATAGCGGCAATTTTTTCTTCAAAGTTGACAATTGTGTTGAGTATTGCTTGGAAATTCACCACTGGAATGATACACAGTAGCACAGCGTATAAAAATTGTTAAAATTAAAAGTAATAAATCAATTCGCGATATGTTTCACTCATTACGTGAAACATTTGTCTTTAAAATAATCCATACCTACAGAGCTTACTATTCGTAATGTAAAATTGAAAAATTCGAGACAAATAGTTAGTTTTTGTGATGCTACGAATCTAGCCCGTCAAAAATGTAAAAGTATTGATGAAAATTTTGATGCTGTGAATCAAAGTGTAGACGAAAATCGAAAACAATAAATTAAACATCGTTTTTAGAAAGTTGAACTTTCTTATATGGCATCATTTCGAATATTCTTTATAAAAATTGGCATTTCAAGGTGTATAAAATTCAGTTGAACAAAGAACTTACCATTTATGGCTTTAGAACAACTTGATACAGATTCATTATTTCAGAAAAAATCATCTTCAGTGATGAATTTCTGGTTAAATGGCTTTGTAAGTAAGTACAATTATCACATTTGGAGGAAAGAAAACCCACACAGTAAGTAAAGTACCTGGGCATGTATTTGGATAGAAGACTTGCATGGAAAATCCATATTCAAAACAAAAGAAAGCAACTTGGGTTTAAATTAAATAAAATGTATTGGATCATTAATCGCAGCTCATTAATGTCGTTGGAAAACAAGCTTCTGATTTATAAAGCTATTTTAAAACCGATATGAAATCCAACTGTGGGAAGTAGCCAGCAATTGTAATATTGATGAAATATTACAGCTATTCCAATATAAAGTATTAAGACATAAAGTATCTATAAAGTATAATCTAATTCTAAAGTATTAAAAAAGCACACGCACCATGACTCGTAAGTAATGATATTTTACATCAAAACCTACAGATAAAACCATAAAAAGAAGGAAATCAGAAGTGCAAGTTGCAAATACCAAACTTGTTTGATCTAAAATAGTGCTAGTCTTAAGCGTCACAACATTCTACAACTATACCCAACAGATACTAACAGAGTATAACTAGATGACTTTCATGGACCATTCGAGTTTTCTTCCGCAAATCATTATATGTTGCTTACATATGCAAATATCATACAAGCTACTGAACGTGTCCATCAGAGACAGATTGTAAGGTTTACGAGGGAAATAAAAAAAAAAAAAAATTTATATCCATCGGAGCAAATATATCTAAATACTTAAGCGAAATATAATATTCTATTTTTATGAAGAAGTGGGTTTGCAACGGAACAAATTACATGATGTTATCGTAGGTGAAGGGAAGTTATCTATAATCGAGTTTTTGATCCACTCAACTAACAATATAGTTGATATGATAACAAAAGTTAAAAATTATAAAGATAATTAAAACATAGTGGCATTAGTATTTATAGATTTGTCAAAGGCATTTGATACGGTGGATCACAATATACTGCTTCAAAAATTGCATGGATTTGGAGTAAGAGGAACGGAATATTAATGGTTTCAAGCATATTTGAAAGATCGTTCACAATTTATTAAAATTGGTGATTTGAAAAGTAGAAATGAAAATGTGAACTTTGGTGTGCCACATTGGGAGCATTTCAGGACCTTTACTCTTCACTTTATACATTGATAGTATACAGCGAATAAGTAATAATGTCGACACATTTTTATTTGCTGATGATATTTGCATAGTAGTTAGAGCAGGAAACTACAACCAATTGCAGTGTAAAATGAATACTGAATTACAAAAAAAATATATAAATGGATGTTCACACAAAAACTGACTATAAATTATAAAGAAAACTAAATATATGATTATTGGATCATCATGTCCAAAGTTGAATATTGAGTTAAATAATCAAATCTTAGAAATGGTTTCAGAATATTAATACCTTGGACTGTGGATTGATTCTCAGATAAAATGGAGTGTTCATACATCAAAACTATGCAACAAGCTGTCTTCGGTAGCAGGTGTATTCAAGCGAATATCTTCGTTAATTCCTCATGCTATGAAAAAATCTGTTTTCTATGCTCTATTTCATAGTCATATTTGTTATGGAATTAAATTATGGGGAACCACAACGAAGCAAATTATATATGAAATACAAAGCATTCAAAATAGGACACTAAAAAACTTATTCAATTATAATTGGCGTGAAAAAGCAGAGTTTATTCATTGGACAAACAACATACTACTGGTAAGCGATTTAGTTTACCTTAAAGTTATACTTCATATCCATGATGTCCAGAATTTTAATGTACACAGAACAACCGTTCTGCCGAAAAGAAATGAAATCCATCCTGTGAATACTAAAAGTAAAAACTTAATACATATATCCCGAAAAAATACATCACATTTTGGAACATCAACAACAATACACCTGGGCATAATATGGTACAACAGTATAGAAATTGAGTTAAAAATACTAGATAAACTTCACCTAAAGAATGAATTAATTAATAAAATATTCAAAAATTATAACACAAAATGGTATCAACTTTTAAATTAAGAATAGTATTATCAATTGTCTATTTTGTTTTTATAGTTTAATTTATAATTTATAGTTCATATTAATTGTATTTTATCAAATCTTAGTTTTTATTTTTTGTTTTTTTTTGTTTTCTTCTCTATTTGATTTTTCAAACATCAAGTGAATTTTTCTTTTATTTGATTTCTCACTTCTTTTTCTTGTTTATTTTACTTCTTTTTTAATTACAATTTGTTACAGTACTTTGAATTTTGAATATGAATTGAATTTTAATTTAAACTTAAATTTGTAAATGTATAGTCTCAACATGAGAATTAACAAATTCTCTTTAGACATTATTAAATGGAAATAAAAAAAAAAAATACCACAAAAGGTTGTTTTAAGATTAGTTTTTCATGTGTCATATTACAATTATAGTTACATTGTTGTATCTAGTTTACCCCTTCAAACCTATGGTCACTTCATAAACAAAGTAAGTACAACAATTTATTGTTCCTTAGAAAACTTTCAGAAATTATACATAAGAAGTTAAGGAAACATAAATGTATTGCAACATAGAGCAGAAGCAGAAAAAGAGAATGGAAAATATCATATAAGTAAAATGGATGTATCAAGAGGTTGTGGATACCATTAGGTTGATTTACGAAAGCAAATCAGGTGATTGAAACTACAAAGAGGACCACCAAAAATGCATTTTTTTGGCACCAGGGAACGGTTACATGACAAAATTACATATAGACAAAATTTCATATTTGAAAAAATTACATTACAAGCTAGTTTTCTAGTTTTCAATTGTTTGGAATAGTTTACAAATAAAATCTTTAATAGAATGACAGATAGAATCAGTAAATGAATAAAATCAGAAAATGACACAAAAAATATTTCATTATTTTCTGAAATGTCTCTTTGCATAAAGCGTTTTTTAAAAAATAAATCCTAATATCTTCAGGTATGCTAACGACACTGTTGAAAATTTAGGTATAAAACTAATAAATTTTTCCTATTCATTTAAATCCTAACTAAAATCATATTAAACTAATAAATAGAGAACGTTTTAAAAAGAATAAGTAAATTCTAGATTAATTTAATAATTTATATATAAAGATAAAATTATTTAATATTTAGCAGTATATTAATTTAATATATTATACATATTAGATGTTTTTATATCTTGGAATATATTAATTTAATATTCTAATAGATATGAATCAAGTTTATAGTCATTTCATATTAAATTTATATGACTGTAGATATTAGAATTGGATATACCAATTTTTATTAATTTTATAAGTTAATTTCATATTAATATTTATATATAAGAATAACTTATTAAAATAATAATGGAGAATTTTTTGGATTTTATACCAAAATTATATTAAAATAATAAGAAAAAGGTCTTATTTTTCATATTACAATTTATAAAAGTATATACCCTTTATGGCATACAAAGTGCCTCAGATGGGATTATTAATTATGATACTTACGAAAAACAATGTCCAACGTGAATCTAAATTATGTTTAACAAATCAAATTTGGTAAATTTAAGTCTTGTTTAACTTCCAAAGATTTATGAAAATTATCAAACTTTAAATTTATAAATTTTTTACACAAGAAAATGTATTTATTCCTGAAAAAAAAAACAATATAAATAATTTGCAAAAAGCTTAATAATTCTTCTTCTATACAAAAACAATAACTCTCTAAGTAAGTCTCTTAAAGCTAAAGTTATTTCACTCAATATTTTCTTATTAGGTTGACTTAACATGCCAAGTTTAATGCTTAAATGCATAATGTTAAAGTTTTCCCAAGTAAAAGAAACGCCCTTTGGGCTTCGTCCTTATACTTATATAATTTTTTAAATTTCTGTATAATTGCTTAAAATATTGATGCTTCGATTCATATCTCATTGTAGAGAATTGACTTAATGAGCCCATTTTTGCCATAACATTCGGATAATGAATAAGAATATGCAGTTTAGGGATTAGTTTAATAATAAATAAATGTTCCTCAATTGATTTTTCAAGCCTATTAATTACAACAAAGCCACTATAACATAATTGATTAAAATCGTCACTGCTTCCACGATTTTTAGATTATTGCCAGTATTTATTGTTAAAAATACTCCAGAAATTTTAATTTTAATTTATTGTAAATAAAGTACTTTAATTTTTTTTAAAATACTTCACAAGAACAGTGTGCTTAAGCTTCAACTTCTTTTCGAAAACTGCATCATCTAATTTGTTTTACGTTTTACAAATTGATAGAAGAAACGTATTAATCGAACAATATATCAATAAGTAAATAATATTAATTTAATATTATAAGTTTATAAAACAAATAAGAAATTGTATCATTCAAATAAATCAGCTCTTCGTTTTCCGTCAGAATTCAGAAAGTACCACTTGAAATTAACTATTTAATATGAGCAACTTATAAAATTAATACTGAATAAAATATAAATATAATAAAGAAGATTATTTTATAAATTAACTTTTTTAAAAAACTTACTTTTATAAAATTTATAAAAAACAATAATAAAATATACCATTTTATAACTTTGTCATATTTATTTATTTATTTATTTTATTTACTATTTATTAGTCTTTATAAGAGTATACAAATAAAAATTATTAAAAGAAAATATTGATTTAAATACATACTTAACTTACAACTAAACCAGCCAAATAATTTACAGATAATAAAGCAATTAATTCAAATAATTCAATTAGACCAAATTAAACAAGCTTAAATAGAACACAAAAAAAAAAACAAAAAAAAAAATAAAATAAAATAAAAGGAAAAACAATAAAAATATTTAATTCAATTAAAAGTCAATTCAATTCAAAGCTATAATATTCTTTCCGCCTTCAACTATTATATATATATTATTCTGCATTTATCTGGATGTTTGTAAGTTCGACGGAACGCTCCAACCCATATACAAATTGTATATGTATACAAATGCATGTATATACAAATTGCTTTGATGCTTTTTTTAACCCCTGTCTACCATGCTGAACCTTTGCAGAAAAAATTGATTGCATGAACTATATTTTTTTAATTTAATGTTAGTCTTCTTGGCAAATAATAAGGAAAAATAAAAAATAATAATAATAATATAAATAAAACAAACAATTTTTTTGATTTATAATAATAAGGACTAATAGAAATTTAATCAAGAGTTTAATACGGTATAATAACCGAAAGGCAAACAGCATTTAACACAAAAATAAACATAATTCACTCAAAGGTTATTCTTATTACTTAAAATTATACACACTAATATACATGTGTATCAGCATATTTGTATTGTATAATATTATATATTATACTACTTTATTGCTTATACCTTTTATTTTTGTCATTATTGTGTGCGTAACTAATTTCACTCAAAAAAAATTATTTTTGTTTTTTTTTTGTTTGTTTTTATTATTTGCTGTATCTGTATTCTGTATGTTCTAAAATATTATTTTATTTTCAGTGTTAGGTGTTCACTGTTCACTTCACTGTTCAGGTTCACTGTTCAATCAATAGAACTTGATAGAAGTAGAGTAGGATAGTAAACTCTACTTCTACGTCGGATAATAAAACATTGTTTTTTTTTAATTGAAAATTATTGATGAAAATGTTTTTGTATTTTTTGTAAATTTTACCAATTTAGATACAAAATTTTGAATATTTTTTTAAAAATAACACAATACCATAATAACAGTTTATTCATATAGCAAAATAAGATCCCTATACATTATACAAAAGACAAAATTTATATGAAAATAAGATCCCATTTTTAAATTTGCTCTCCCAGAGGCCACAATAACGCTAATACGGTATAATTTATACTAAATGGAACCCAACTAACGAATTATAACTAAATGGAAGTGAGTACGAGTATACCATACAAAAATACAAACATTTTATACAAATTTATTGGTATGGTACTTCTTTTTCTGTTATATAAAAAAAAAAGATTAGTGTTAGGCCACTATAAACATAAATAAAAATAAATAAAAAGTGATATAAACATAAGTACTGTAATTTCGGAATAAAGAATTTAATGAAAGAAAAAAAGAAACTAGGATTTATTTTGCTTCCGTCATTTATGACGGGTTACAAAGCTAGTCAAAAATAAAATAATATATTGTTTCAAAATTAACTATTATCTAAGGTTTTAGTTTAAAGTATACCCAAGACAGCTCACTAAACTTGTTAAGAGATAATAGTACTTGGCAGTGCATTCCATAATATTGCAACTCTTACAAAGAACGATATATGTCTAAGTCTGCCATTGCGATATTATAAGAATATTTCTATATTATGCACAGAATTTATAAATTTTACTTATCAAAATTAATATCTTTCAAATATAAATATAGTAATATTATTTATTAATTTTATATAAACTAGCTTATTACTTTCCATTGCATACGAGTTTGATATTAGATATATAAAAATAATCAGATCAAAGTGATTTATAATTAGAGGATAATTATATTAGTTTTATATGAAAAACTTATTAATTTTCAACCGTGGAAGTTACTGAAAATAAGATGAAAAGAGAACAATTCATTTTCATACCACAATTTTTTTTGATTTTCTACATTTCAAGTTATTTTTTACAACTTTAGTAAAATTCTTTAAATAATTAAAAAATTCATTTTAGGCAATTAGAATAACGATGAAATTTTTAATTTAGTTTTTGTTTTTTTTTATAATATAATATATATGTACTATAATTTTGTAGTAAAATTAAAATGACATAACTAATTGGGCGGTAAATTTTTTTTATTAGATAATTTGAAACAAATCTAAAGGGAAGGGGTAAACTGAAACTTAATTTAGTTTAATAAATTTTATTGAACATTTTTTAGTCCTTTTTTTTTATTAAAAATCCTTTAATGATTTGATATTAAAAACAAGAATTTAATAAAAGACCTATAATTTAAAAAAAATAAAATAAAATCTAATTTGAATGTAATTAGAAAATAAATTTAATATATTTTTCCATAGGAGTGTGTCAACTTAACTAAATAACTTGTTATAACATACTCGCATTGCATTTGAAGTTTTTGGAAACAGATTTTTTTTTTTATTAAATTTTGGACATTTTTGATGATGAATTTCAGATTAATTATTTTTTATTACTAATAATTAAATCTATAATTTAAAATAGCATCTTATTTCTTATAAATAAATGTATCGAAACTGATTCCCTGGAACCTGATTCAATAGTGTTTTCCATTATTTTTATTTTTCATATTAAATTTCTCTACTTTGAAACACTTTAATATTTTGTTACTTGTTTTTTTTTCGCAATTGAGCAATTAATTTTGGATCTTTAATTTTTCTACTGACACACTTGAGCAAGGAGAAAATTGCTCTCCATCAGTAAACATAATATATGCAGTAGTACCCCAAGGGAGTATTCTGAACCCCATACTATATTTACTTTGTATTAGTGAAATCCCATTAGAGTCAGTAGATTCAAAAATGGCTACATTTGCAGATGATACGACTGTAATAGAGTTTGATAATAATATAAATGAAACAACAAATAAATGGCATTAAGGTAGTAAAAAAAATCCAGATGGTAAAAGGTTGATAATTAAAGTCAATGAGTTAAAATTCACACGCTAATTTGAATAATAAAAAAATAAAGTCCTAACGGTTTTGGTATAACACTTCATGCAAAGCTCGGATGGAAAGAATATATTAAGAAAAAGCAATAAAAGTTAGAAACTAAAATACAGCCAATTATATTCCCTAATTGATGGGAGAATATCTGTGATTTCAACATGTAACAAAGTTTTGATCTAGAACCAAATATTAAAGCCAGTCTGATCCTACGGTATTCAAATAAAGTTCAAATAAAGGTGGTCGATGCTCCGTGGTACATGTTAAATAATTTGATCCACAACGATTTGCAAGCTCCTTCATTAGTACATGATGAAATATTGCACAAAGTACAAAAGTAAATTGGAAATACATTCAAACATTGTGGCAAATACTCTTATGAAGGATCCAGGCTCTAGGAGATTGAAATATAAAATTCAATGGGACTTGTAAAATTATATCAAAACTTATTATTATAGGATACTGTTCAAGCCAATATAATATACAAAATTATTTAACTTATTGAATTGTAGATCATTCAGATTGTAAATGTTAAATGGGGGAAAAGAAAATGGGGCAAAAAGTGCAGTATCGTACTTAATTTACGTAAAGAAAATTTCATTTAACTGACAAAAATATAAGTGAAAAAAACTTTACTCTGTTCTGTCTGATTGATAGTTATTTTGTAGTTTTTTCCATCGTGTACTATATTCGATAGTCTTTGATCATCTATTTGGTCCAAATGGTCATTGCAAGCTCTCTTTTATTTCTAATCCCCCTTTAGCCCAAATCAAAAATATTGCGTGTTTGTCTGGGATTCCATGTTTGGAATTATATCTCTGATTGTGTTTGCTGAAATATATGATTTTTGTTTTACTGGACTGGTACCAGTTCTGGTGTCTGTTGTAAATATATATGTTATAAGTGAAATAATGTATGTTTTATATATTTTGTAAGTATATAAAACTCAAATAATAATCTTTGTAAAATGTTTTCACTTTCGAAAATATTAAGGAGTAATACAGAAAGCGCTGACTGTTTGTTGTAGCATTTTACTGCCGAAACTGTGCGACAACTACCGTGCGACAACAACCCCAAGTGTTTATTGCTTCTTCCTGTGGTGATCCACGGGCAACTGAAATAACTTTAGACTAAATAGTAGATTTGACTAAATTTGTAAAAGATGCTAGTGCTCTATCCACTAAATAAAAGAAAAAAAAAAATAAAATAGAACCTTAAAAATGCCTGGGATAAATCTGAAAATATTTATTTATAAAAGAAATGTGTATTAAAAAAATTGCGTTATTTAATTTCATATACTAAATTCCATATTTTTAAAAACATAAGATGGATTATTTTCAACAAAATATTTTCAGGTGTTCTCATTTGATATCTCATCATATCTCATTCCGATTATAATTCAAAGATCTGTTATCTATATCTGAAATTGACATAACAACATTTCAAAATTGTACTCAAAATAAAAATTATATTTTAATTCTCTACTCTAGTATCATATTTCTAAATTTCATACTGTTTTTATAAACTTACTCTTCAAATATAACACCTGCATCATTTTTAATATCAATCATTAAACAATATTTCATCATTCTTTCTTTATCCAACAGCGATGATGCTATCATTAAAATATTTTTGCTAATAATTTTTTTTAAACCATTTTCTACTCTCGTTTCATCAATCTAAAGGACATTTATAGGTATATAGTATAGTAAGCATTAATAACTAAATGTCATAAAAAAAAATATAGATATAACATATACATAAGAGTATTAGAAGAGGTACTAAAGAGTTATTCTTGAAAAAAAAAAAAATATGGAAGGATTAATTCAATTATGAAAGGATTAAAAGTGAAAATAAGATAGGACAAAGGTCAGAGAAACTCTTCATTTAATTAAAACATCTAAATGATGATTGGTACAAATATGATGTAAAGATGATGTAAAAAATATTAAATTGGGGATATATTTTTAAATAATATTTTATAAATATAACATTTTTGTAAAAATAAATTTGAGATAATCATTGTTTCACTATCTACATATATACCTTTAATTTATTTTAAGGCATCGTTTACACGTCATATTTTGATTGATACTTGCACATAAAACATTTTGGACAAATTTTTCCCATTTATTTTTAAAAAACTTACTTTTATAAAATTTATAAAAAACAATAATAAAATATACCATTTTATAACTTTGTCATATTTATTTATTTATTTATTTTATTTACTATTTATTAGTCTTTATAAGAGTATACAAATAAAAATTATTAAAAGAAAATATTGATTTAAATACATACTTAACTTACAACTAAACCAGCCAAATAATTTACAGATAATAAAGCAATTAATTCAAATAATTCAATTAGACCAAATTAAACAAGCTTAAATAGAACACAAAAAAAAAAACAAAAAAAAAAATAAAATAAAATAAAAGGAAAAACAATAAAAATATTTAATTCAATTAAAAGTCAATTCAATTCAAAGCTATAATATTCTTTCCGCCTTCAACTATTATATATATATTATTCTGCATTTATCTGGATGTTTGTAAGTTCGACGGAACGCTCCAACCCATATACAAATTGTATATGTATACAAATGCATGTATATACAAATTGCTTTGATGCTTTTTTTAACCCCTGTCTACCATGCTGAACCTTTGCAGAAAAAATTGATTGCATGAACTATATTTTTTTAATTTAATGTTAGTCTTCTTGGCAAATAATAAGGAAAAATAAAAAATAATAATAATAATATAAATAAAACAAACAATTTTTTTGATTTATAATAATAAGGACTAATAGAAATTTAATCAAGAGTTTAATACGGTATAATAACCGAAAGGCAAACAGCATTTAACACAAAAATAAACATAATTCACTCAAAGGTTATTCTTATTACTTAAAATTATACACACTAATATACATGTGTATCAGCATATTTGTATTGTATAATATTATATATTATACTACTTTATTGCTTATACCTTTTATTTTTGTCATTATTGTGTGCGTAACTAATTTCACTCAAAAAAAATTATTTTTGTTTTTTTTTTGTTTGTTTTTATTATTTGCTGTATCTGTATTCTGTATGTTCTAAAATATTATTTTATTTTCAGTGTTAGGTGTTCACTGTTCACTTCACTGTTCAGGTTCACTGTTCAATCAATAGAACTTGATAGAAGTAGAGTAGGATAGTAAACTCTACTTCTACGTCGGATAATAAAACATTGTTTTTTTTTAATTGAAAATTATTGATGAAAATGTTTTTGTATTTTTTGTAAATTTTACCAATTTAGATACAAAATTTTGAATATTTTTTTAAAAATAACACAATACCATAATAACAGTTTATTCATATAGCAAAATAAGATCCCTATACATTATACAAAAGACAAAATTTATATGAAAATAAGATCCCATTTTTAAATTTGCTCTCCCAGAGGCCACAATAACGCTAATACGGTATAATTTATACTAAATGGAACCCAACTAACGAATTATAACTAAATGGAAGTGAGTACGAGTATACCATACAAAAATACAAACATTTTATACAAATTTATTGGTATGGTACTTCTTTTTCTGTTATATAAAAAAAAAAGATTAGTGTTAGGCCACTATAAACATAAATAAAAATAAATAAAAAGTGATATAAACATAAGTACTGTAATTTCGGAATAAAGAATTTAATGAAAGAAAAAAAGAAACTAGGATTTATTTTGCTTCCGTCATTTATGACGGGTTACAAAGCTAGTCAAAAATAAAATAATATATTGTTTCAAAATTAACTATTATCTAAGGTTTTAGTTTAAAGTATACCCAAGACAGCTCACTAAACTTGTTAAGAGATAATAGTACTTGGCAGTGCATTCCATAATATTGCAACTCTTACAAAGAACGATATATGTCTAAGTCTGCCATTGCGATATTATAAGAATATTTCTATATTATGCACAGAATTTATAAATTTTACTTATCAAAATTAATATCTTTCAAATATAAATATAGTAATATTATTTATTAATTTTATATAAACTAGCTTATTACTTTCCATTGCATACGAGTTTGATATTAGATATATAAAAATAATCAGATCAAAGTGATTTATAATTAGAGGATAATTATATTAGTTTTATATGAAAAACTTATTAATTTTCAACCGTGGAAGTTACTGAAAATAAGATGAAAAGAGAACAATTCATTTTCATACCACAATTTTTTTTGATTTTCTACATTTCAAGTTATTTTTTACAACTTTAGTAAAATTCTTTAAATAATTAAAAAATTCATTTTAGGCAATTAGAATAACGATGAAATTTTTAATTTAGTTTTTGTTTTTTTTTATAATATAATATATATGTACTATAATTTTGTAGTAAAATTAAAATGACATAACTAATTGGGCGGTAAATTTTTTTTATTAGATAATTTGAAACAAATCTAAAGGGAAGGGGTAAACTGAAACTTAATTTAGTTTAATAAATTTTATTGAACATTTTTTAGTCCTTTTTTTTTATTAAAAATCCTTTAATGATTTGATATTAAAAACAAGAATTTAATAAAAGACCTATAATTTAAAAAAAATAAAATAAAATCTAATTTGAATGTAATTAGAAAATAAATTTAATATATTTTTCCATAGGAGTGTGTCAACTTAACTAAATAACTTGTTATAACATACTCGCATTGCATTTGAAGTTTTTGGAAACAGATTTTTTTTTTTATTAAATTTTGGACATTTTTGATGATGAATTTCAGATTAATTATTTTTTATTACTAATAATTAAATCTATAATTTAAAATAGCATCTTATTTCTTATAAATAAATGTATCGAAACTGATTCCCTGGAACCTGATTCAATAGTGTTTTCCATTATTTTTATTTTTCATATTAAATTTCTCTACTTTGAAACACTTTAATATTTTGTTACTTGTTTTTTTTTCGCAATTGAGCAATTAATTTTGGATCTTTAATTTTTCTACTGACACACTTGAGCAAGGAGAAAATTGCTCTCCATCAGTAAACATAATATATGCAGTAGTACCCCAAGGGAGTATTCTGAACCCCATACTATATTTACTTTGTATTAGTGAAATCCCATTAGAGTCAGTAGATTCAAAAATGGCTACATTTGCAGATGATACGACTGTAATAGAGTTTGATAATAATATAAATGAAACAACAAATAAATGGCATTAAGGTAGTAAAAAAAATCCAGATGGTAAAAGGTTGATAATTAAAGTCAATGAGTTAAAATTCACACGCTAATTTGAATAATAAAAAAATAAAGTCCTAACGGTTTTGGTATAACACTTCATGCAAAGCTCGGATGGAAAGAATATATTAAGAAAAAGCAATAAAAGTTAGAAACTAAAATACAGCCAATTATATTCCCTAATTGATGGGAGAATATCTGTGATTTCAACATGTAACAAAGTTTTGATCTAGAACCAAATATTAAAGCCAGTCTGATCCTACGGTATTCAAATAAAGTTCAAATAAAGGTGGTCGATGCTCCGTGGTACATGTTAAATAATTTGATCCACAACGATTTGCAAGCTCCTTCATTAGTACATGATGAAATATTGCACAAAGTACAAAAGTAAATTGGAAATACATTCAAACATTGTGGCAAATACTCTTATGAAGGATCCAGGCTCTAGGAGATTGAAATATAAAATTCAATGGGACTTGTAAAATTATATCAAAACTTATTATTATAGGATACTGTTCAAGCCAATATAATATACAAAATTATTTAACTTATTGAATTGTAGATCATTCAGATTGTAAATGTTAAATGGGGGAAAAGAAAATGGGGCAAAAAGTGCAGTATCGTACTTAATTTACGTAAAGAAAATTTCATTTAACTGACAAAAATATAAGTGAAAAAAACTTTACTCTGTTCTGTCTGATTGATAGTTATTTTGTAGTTTTTTCCATCGTGTACTATATTCGATAGTCTTTGATCATCTATTTGGTCCAAATGGTCATTGCAAGCTCTCTTTTATTTCTAATCCCCCTTTAGCCCAAATCAAAAATATTGCGTGTTTGTCTGGGATTCCATGTTTGGAATTATATCTCTGATTGTGTTTGCTGAAATATATGATTTTTGTTTTACTGGACTGGTACCAGTTCTGGTGTCTGTTGTAAATATATATGTTATAAGTGAAATAATGTATGTTTTATATATTTTGTAAGTATATAAAACTCAAATAATAATCTTTGTAAAATGTTTTCACTTTCGAAAATATTAAGGAGTAATACAGAAAGCGCTGACTGTTTGTTGTAGCATTTTACTGCCGAAACTGTGCGACAACTACCGTGCGACAACAACCCCAAGTGTTTATTGCTTCTTCCTGTGGTGATCCACGGGCAACTGAAATAACTTTAGACTAAATAGTAGATTTGACTAAATTTGTAAAAGATGCTAGTGCTCTATCCACTAAATAAAAGAAAAAAAAAAATAAAATAGAACCTTAAAAATGCCTGGGATAAATCTGAAAATATTTATTTATAAAAGAAATGTGTATTAAAAAAATTGCGTTATTTAATTTCATATACTAAATTCCATATTTTTAAAAACATAAGATGGATTATTTTCAACAAAATATTTTCAGGTGTTCTCATTTGATATCTCATCATATCTCATTCCGATTATAATTCAAAGATCTGTTATCTATATCTGAAATTGACATAACAACATTTCAAAATTGTACTCAAAATAAAAATTATATTTTAATTCTCTACTCTAGTATCATATTTCTAAATTTCATACTGTTTTTATAAACTTACTCTTCAAATATAACACCTGCATCATTTTTAATATCAATCATTAAACAATATTTCATCATTCTTTCTTTATCCAACAGCGATGATGCTATCATTAAAATATTTTTGCTAATAATTTTTTTTAAACCATTTTCTACTCTCGTTTCATCAATCTAAAGGACATTTATAGGTATATAGTATAGTAAGCATTAATAACTAAATGTCATAAAAAAAAATATAGATATAACATATACATAAGAGTATTAGAAGAGGTACTAAAGAGTTATTCTTGAAAAAAAAAAAAATATGGAAGGATTAATTCAATTATGAAAGGATTAAAAGTGAAAATAAGATAGGACAAAGGTCAGAGAAACTCTTCATTTAATTAAAACATCTAAATGATGATTGGTACAAATATGATGTAAAGATGATGTAAAAAATATTAAATTGGGGATATATTTTTAAATAATATTTTATAAATATAACATTTTTGTAAAAATAAATTTGAGATAATCATTGTTTCACTATCTACATATATACCTTTAATTTATTTTAAGGCATCGTTTACACGTCATATTTTGATTGATACTTGCACATAAAACATTTTGGACAAATTTTTCCCATTTATTTTGTTAACAGAAGAACATTAAATCAATGCTGGCTGGCGTCACACAAGGTACTGTACTAGGACCACTATATAACTAGTATATAGATCTGATCTACCGGAAAGCAGGAACACATTAACATCAACCTTCGCAATTGACACTGCAATTTTAAGATGCCACTCAAATTCACATAAAGCATTTACAAATCTGCAAGAATATTTGCAGCAGATGCAGGAATGGCTCTATAAGTGAAAAATGAGTGTCAATGAGAGTCAAAGTGTACATGTTTTTTTTAAAGAAGGGATTATGATCACAACTAGTTGCTTTAAAGGGGATAACTAATCTGCAAGCTAGAAAATTAAAAAACAGCTAAAAAACATCACTGCAAAAAAAGAGCAACTAAATTGGCTTTTTGGGAAAAGTTCTACAATAGATCTGAAACACAAAGTCTATTCAAAGCTATTCAAAGCCATTAGGAAACGAAACTAATCGTATCGGTGTCAGTTATGGAGAACTGTTTCTGATATAATAACATCAAATGAATTCAAAAGATACAATCAAAAAAATTTTACGTACCATAACTCAGACCCCCTTCATAACTGAGAAATATTAATTTACATAAAGATTTGAATGTACCCATGGTTACAGAAAAACTGTATAAAAACAGATATGCAACCAGACTGCATAACCCTTTGTCGAGAGATCTTGTCAAAACATTCCAAAAATCAGCAGGTTAAAAAAAATCGCTAACAGTCATATAAGGCAGAAAATTAGAATGAACCAGCAAATATAAAGTGTCAAATCAATGGACAGAACTTCTAACTTTTTAGATTTTAAGATTTGAATAAACCATAAGGTTCATTATTTTTATAAATTATTGTCATTTTCGTTTAGAAAGATTCAATAAATTCGGTTGAGAGGGGGGAAAAAATTAATTTGGTAAAAATATGTTAAAAAAATGAATGTACAATGATATCTATTAATAATATATATATATATATATATATATACATAAGAGAATTGTTTTAAGTATTTTCGATTGAAGACATGACTTCAATGTTTGAATTCCTTGTTGAAGAATAGTTGAGATTTCTAGCTTATTATAGCCAATATAAATTTTGATAACTTTAGACGAAGTTGCTTATTTTTAGTTACAATATGCTTCCTCCATGTGAATCTTTGATTAAAGTGAAGGTCCAAGTATTTATTTTGGTTAAATATTATTATAAATTTTAATTGGTAGATAAATTTATCTGTTGGTAAAGATAGCAATATGGATAGATTTGACTTTGGCTTACTTAAATTTTCCCTTAATCATGCTATTTATGTCATCTATAAGTTTCTTTAAAGTTTAATTGATGCAATTTACGAAAAATTACTTGAAGGGTTACTATATCATATGCCTGTGTGTAATTTGCTTGTATTTCGTTTGCTTGTATTTTCATTTGCCTGTATTTTCTTATGCCTCTGTTTCATAAGTTTGCAAACATGAGATCGTGTTTTGTTAACAGATCAGCAATAAATTTATATAAAATATTATATTAAATTTAAAAAGTGGTGGTAGCCACAGTAAACTGTTTGTCTCAAACATGTGAGTTGAGCAGGATGTTACTGAGAGGATTGCAACACGATTGTACATTGATCTATTTAGGCTACTCAATGAGCAAACTAGTTTTACTGTGATAAATCTGTGGATATCAAAAATAGGTACATTCGAGATTGTTTCCAGTTTATCAGATTACCTATCCCATCCTAACCACCTCAGCCTAGTTTTTGCAAGGCACGGGCTGTCCCAGAAACCCTCACAGATTTCAGTTATCAATACTTTCGTATAAATTTAAGATGCTTTGCATAATTGTTAAAGATTGTAGAAACCTGTCAGTTTCGTTATTCATATATACAGTTCATTGTTATCGTAATATTTTTAGTTGGCAACAATTTTCTAGTTCTGCCATTATTGACTTAGGGCCACAAGTCCCTTTAAGATTCTGAATAATATTAACTCTTATTTTAAGGTTCATAACCGAGTTTACAAGCTGTTTTTTTAAAAGTCATCATCGTTCTGTTGAAATATTTCCAAACATTTTTTGTTTTTCAGGATAACGTTGTGATGTGAATAAAAAAATTTACTGAAAAATTTCTATAACCTGGTACACAATAATGTGGTTGTAGTCATTATCAGGATCTTGTAGCTATATGACAACTATACTAATTATACTATGCCAAAATTTTTAATATGAAGTTAAGTTGACTTTATTTTGGTAATATTAAAACAAAATAAAAACAAACCACTTTATAGGGCCACTGGCCACCCCAAAAATAATTATAAGTGGTAAGTAAATGATAAACAAGTAAATAAATGTACAAAAAAAACCAAATAACAAATTCTTTTGAATTCAACTAAGCAGAACACTATACTTTTTCACTGGATTGGACACGTTGAGTAAATTATAGAAAAAATGCTTCAGCAAAGAAAGGATTTTCGAATTTCTAACTGAGATCTTCTAATGATGCGACTACTATTACAAATCTTTTTGCATCAATTTTTTCCTCTAAATACTCAAATAATGACCTTTTCTTTTGACGAAAGCTATTTTAAGAATCGATTTAAAACCTTACTCGAGAACGGTAACACTCAAAGGCTAATTGATAAATCAAACTTAGGAGCCATGGATTATGGCACCAGGAAGCATGTAAGCAAATAAATAGTTTGTTTTTAATTGTTATACTGCTGTAATTGTTATATTGTTATACATTTTCAACTATACTTTGATCTTAACATATGCATTTGCATCTATACAGTATGTATACATTTCTGTAGAAATTTTCAACTATAATTTCAGATAAAAAGTTTAAAGTAAATCAAATGTAGGTAAAAAATAAATTATTAAAAACTATTATCAAATTAAAAACGTATGTTTAAAATTAAAAAGTTTTATAAATTTCATCATTAAATTTTTATTAACATTTTAATTTGTATGAGTGGGTTGTTTATGTTTATAGCAAATTAGTAAAATTTACAATTAAAATAAAAACAAAATATAATAAATGTATTAAAATGTCAAAAATTATGTTTTTTTTTTTAATTTTTTGTTTTTTAATTAATTAAATATTTTCAAAGTTGCAATTTTTGAAAATAATAAACAAAAAAAAAAAAATTCATTATACATTTCTATGCAATTAAAATTTTACAATTATTATTATAGAAAATGAATTTTAAAATGACGGAAATTAGCAAATTAGCAATAATATAAGAGTATTGTATGTATGTGTGTATGTATAGCTGCAATAATAAATTTATTAAATATAAATTTGCCCTTTTTGTGGTAGTGATGGTGATTATGCTGGATGGTGATGTTGGATTCATTGTGGTTTTTTTCCTCTTTCATTATTTTTGTACTATTTCAATTAGAAATAATTGCGGACTGTTGAACAAACAAGAAATAAAAAAATTAAAATTTTCATAAAATTTTTGAATTTTAATATTTCTACAATTATTTTTATACATTAACATATGCATACATACATATATTAATATATTTGCATCCCGGCCATATATTAGCAATTTACTTATGTATGGTATAGTGATGAGAAAAAATAATCGAACATTAAAATAATAATAATAAAAAATAGAATAAATGCCTCAAAACATATTCAATTATATTAAAAAATTAACCCCAGTAGTCCTATTGACGAAAAAAAGTTGACACAACACTACTCTAACAAAATGTTTGTATGATTAAACAGTGGAATATGCACAACTATAAGTGTGGAAGTGCAGTAGGTGTAGATCTATACAATGATTTGTACAACGATTTCGTGAACGCACCTTTGTACTTTTGTTATTGTACTCGATGTAGAATTGTGACAGCGGTTTGTTTACATATGAATTTAATTTATAATTATGAGAATAAGTGAGAAACAACTTTCTTTTTTTCACAAATAACTCAATTAAAAATTATCTCTTCCTTATCTCAGACATTTTCCGAACATATGTATTGACTTTACAAATGTCAAACTTAAAAAGTACAATGGCAGCTAAAGTATAATACTAAAAGTACAATTGGTTTGAGTCTTGTAAAAATCTTGTAGAATATTTTTTCATATAAAAATTTTACGATGGCAATACACTTCCACACTTAGTACAAGACTACATCTTCAACCTACACCTATTCGTGGACAACCTTAGTATTTTTGATTTCTATACACAAAAAGTATTAATGAATAATCGGACTCTAACCTATACTTTATCAAACATCAACAAGCAAATGGGACATCAACCGATTTCAATGGAGTATCACTACTAGACAATTTTTTCTTTGTACTATTGAAAAACATTTTTTCTAGTGATAATTTTAGTAAATGCGTTAACTCTTAAAATTTGAAATATAGTCGGCGCTAACAAACATACAAACACGGTTGTTAATTCCAAACTCAATACTGACTCTCCAAAGAGGTTTGTTTATAGACTAATTTTCTCTGCTCGGAAAAGTAATTTTGAATGAGATATTATTAATTCTGGAAGAAGCTGAGTATGCATAGTGATTCTGGAAGAAGCTGAGTATGCATAGTACCCCCAAATACGATGTGCGGTTTACTATAACCGAGGAGGATCCACTGTGATTTGATTGCGATTACCTCTTGTTTGTTGCCATGTTTCATGAAATTTTCCGAATTGGTTGACCCTTTGTCATTTTCTGAGGTATGGGTGATAGAACCATTAGCTAAAACCTGACAGGCAAGGAAGCCCGGTCGCATTTTGGAAGGTCAGATTCATCTTCTTACACATGCTTATTTTGAATACAGACGCCTTTTGCAGCCGCCCCTACTACGAAGTGCAGTCGCTGCATAAATGGTTATTGAAAAGACTCCTAAATTCAAGATTTGAAAATGGCGCTTAGATCAGGGCATAGATCTTCCGCCTTTGATTGCTATCTCCGCCGTTGTCTAATATATTCCATGCTTCCTACTTCTAACCCATCCTACCACACCGGAATTAGAACCTGATCATTCGTTAGGGTTACTAGGGTTAAGAAGGGTTACCACGTGAAGATGAGAATAGGGAAAAAAGGTAAAATAGGCTAAGCGGCGTCAGTTGGACACAAAAACCATAAAACGCATCACCACCCCATGAGACCCCCGCCATATCCCCCCCGGATGGGGTTACAGGACAATTTAAAATTAATTCCTTATTCGTAAACTTTCTCCTACAACTGTTTCTAAATAAAAATTGAAAATAAAAAAATTACGAAAATTTAATTACAACTGGGTGGGTTTTTTTTTTAGTTTTTGTTTTTGAAATTAAAAACTGGGATTTTTAATAGTGCGCCACTTTTGATTGTTTTGAATAACATTTTGAAAATTTATTTATTTTTATAATTATTTCAAATTTAGGTGAATATTGAGGTAAACCATAATTTTTGATTTTCTATTTATTTATCTTTTTGAATTTTGTAATTGAATTAAAAAAGTTAAATCATTGATGTTGTTGTTGTTTTTTTTTGTTTTTATTTTTGTTTTTCATATTTTATTTATTACCTAGGTTTTAAGAAATTTTATATTAATAAATTTGATTTTAGTGGAATTAAAATGAAAAACTATATATGAACGGTTATATAAATTTTTTATACTAACGGTTTTTCTTTAATTAAAATTTTCATTAAAAATGAAAATAAATATTAGATAATGAATAATTATAAATTTTTATAAAATGGTTTTCAAACCTCACAATTATTTATTTTTTAATCTATAACTTTTATATTCGAGTACCATCTTATTTATCAATTTACTACCATCTCTATATACAGCAGCTATATGTAATGTAGTCTTTGACAGACATTAAAAGTTTTACGTGAATTTTATGAAAATGTTTTGGAGTGACCCCACACTTCCAAAATCTATTTTTTGGGCTCCCTAGAACTTAAAAAAATACTTTAATATGGGACATTTTCCTCCTTAGAAAAGGTTCATTCAATTAAGGACCTAGGAGTTTACTTCGATGATAAACTATCATTTAAACTCCACTACGAGAACATCGTTAATAAAGCTAGTTCAATGTTGGGCTTCATAAGACGTTGGTCAAAGGAGTTTAACGATCCTTACATTTTTAAATCATTGTATACATGCCTCGTTAGACCCCATCTTGAATATGCATGTCAGGTCTGGTCTCCATTTTATAATTCACATATACAAAGAATAGAAGCTGTTCAAAAAAAATTTTTAAGGTTTGCACTACGTAGTTTGCCTTGGGATGATCATATAAGACTCCCTCCATATGAGCATAGGCTAAACCTTCTCCATCTTAAGTCTCTGTGGAAAAGGCGGGAAGTAGCTGATGTTTTATTTATTTTCGAAATTATTAAAGGAGGTATTATTTCCCCTTCCACTTTAAATAAAATTATCATTAACACAAATACTCGTTTACGCCACTCAAATCTCTTTACATTAACATTACACAGAACAAATTATGGTAAATATGAACCTATTAATAGAATGTTAATAATTAGTAATAAATATAAGAATAGTATAAATTTTTCAGTATCTAAAGATGCTTTAAGACGAAAATTATATGAAATTAATTGAATATTTTGTTAACTTGACCTTTTTAATTTATATTAAAAAAAAATAATACTACTATTTTTGTATTTTGAATTTTGTAATTTTTGAATGTATACTAAGTAAATTTAATTGTATTTTTAATTAATATATGAAATGTAATACTAAATTGTAAACTGTTTGAGCTAAATAGTATAAATAAATAAATAAATAAATAAATTTTTAGATGTTAAATTATTTATAGTGATTGGCACTTTAGTATAAATTGCTGGGTCATTGATAAGACGAATAGCCTATTTTTGGACTTTGTCCAAAATGATTTAACGCATTGATAGAAGCGGCTGCCCATATGTGAGAATTGTATTCCTTTTTCGATCGCTTTAGAAATTTTCAAAATATCGCAAGAGAGAAGTAGGTCATTCCAGATCATTTTTAAATTTAAGTGCATACCTAATATACGTTAAGCTTTCAAATCATCTACCTGAATATCAAAAATTTATCAAAAGACCGCTGAATTCAACTTCCTCTCATATCTTTACTTGGTAAAATTAACGAAAGCAGTTAGTACTTCCCATTATCCATTCTCGAAGTATAATTGAAACATAGAAAAAAATTAAACAAAGTGTTAACAGAAGAAAAACATACGGTGGTAGGTAAAAGGTGGTATAAGATGGGAAAACCGGATAAATCCCATTTTTTTTATTTATTTATTTATTATGCTCCATATATTGTACAGTTAATTCTTTTAAAATTATTTACTTAGATACAGATATATTTATTATCTTTACTACAGTTGATTTGTATTTTTTTATTTTTATTTAGAAGTTTTCGAGTTTAATACTATAAATTTAAAGGAAAATTGGAGATGAAAAACCTTTTTGAATTTTTGTTTTGTAAAACTTAACGCTAACTTAAACAGTAAAACCTATCTATAGTAAAATCTATACGTACGAACTAAACTAGCCTAATTTTTTTAACTTAATTTAAATTTCTGATCAGAGGATTTTCTGACATGAACAGTTCCGAGTGGAACTTTACAGTTAAATAACTTATTTTTTCTAAAATTGTATTCATGCTGGCTTTATCATGCAGCTTTTTGGTTGGATACCATCTGGGAAGATTGAATACAAGTTTCAAAAGTTTATTTTGTGCAATTTGCAATTTTTTGGTATGATTGTGATTTCATTAAAAAGTGGTGTAAAATTATAAAGAAAATAATGAAGGAGGTGAATACCACCTAGAAAATCGATGAGAAATGAATAGAAAATCTTTTTTAAAAAATTAAAGACTCTTGTTAATTTCACAAAATCATGATCAAAATCATCTGATGGATAAGGTCCATGATTATGACCGAAAGGTCGGAACACTTGTCGGAATAAAATAATTTTGTGAAATTAACAAGTCTTTAATTTTTTTAAAATGTTTAATAAATTTCACCAAGAGTGTACAAGTGAAAGCGTAAAAGCTGAATAAAAAATCCTTCACTATGCTTTCGATAGGTTATAGTATTGAGTTTCTTAGGAGAGTGATAATGGGAGAGTGATCTCTTAAAATACCTAACAACAACAAATAGCTCACTGGAGTTGTGGTATGAAAAAGTCACAATTCAGAGCTAATTAGTTTTCCAGAAACAACTGGAATGGTCATTTCTACTTACCTATGTATGTTTACGTTGGTTCTTAATTGAAGGACACGAAAATGATTTTTACCTTATATCAAAAACTGCTTTAAGAATGTACAAGACCATAATACAACCGGTCGTAACATACGGATGCGAAGCATGGACCATGACAATTAGTGACGAAAAAAAAATTGAAAGTATTCGAAAGAAGAATACTGAGAAAAATATTTGGTCCCAAAATAAATGACGATGGTGAATACCAAATCAGATCAAACGATGAGCTAGAAGCACTAATTGAAGGACACAATATTGTTAAGTTTATTAAGGCACAAAGACTAAGATGGGCAGGTCATGTGGTGAGGATGAATGATCAAAGAATGCCAAAAAGAATATTAGACGCAGTACCGTACAATACAAGAGCAAGACGTAGATTAAGATCACGATGGCTGGATGAAGTCGAGGGCAACTGTCGAAAGATTGGAGTTAACGGATGGAGGACAGTTGTACAAGATAGAGTAGAATGGAGGAAAGTTGAGGACGAGATTAAGACTCACCCCGAGCTGTACAACCAACAGATGTTGATGATGATCAAAAACTGCTTTAAACCTCCAACAAAACTGAACTGTAGAATAACTGTAGATATTAGTAGGAAAAACAACACGTATGAAGGTGATATTTAAAATTCCAATCAGAGTGTATTCTACAGATATTTTGATCTAATTGTACATTTAGAGATTCGAAAACCACAACGAAAATGCAAACAAATACCAGCCTCATTAGATTCAGATTGCCTACGAGATATAATATAAAACAACATTTAAGCCAGTTTGCAACTAAAACACTGGATGGCACTATGGTAGAGCATCTACCTATTGCACGTAGTTGTATATTCCAAATCTCTATGTAAAAGCAGTTAGGGTGCTCATCCCATAGACTTGAAATTATATATAAAAAAAAACTAAGCTCTATGCGTAGCCTTGTTCCATTTATTGTAAAGATGCAGAATAGAGAGACCTCAGTTACCAATCAAAAAATCTAAAATCTAAAAGATTATATTGGTAGTAAGAACCTGAGGGGAATATGAGATATTCAACACTTAGTTCGTGATGGGGAATTGTAAGAAAAAATGAAGAATTCACTTAGAGACCGTTTTAGTGAACATACAAGTCGCAATAATTGTATCTAATGTTCAGAATAGATAATGAATAAAGAATGAAGAGTTTTCGATTGGTTGAATACCAATAAAAAAAATACAATAATAATAATAATAAAAAAGAGAGAATAATAATGATTAATGTTACTGTTATTATTAATTCGTTTTTTTCTTCGCTTCTAAAAAAGAGTTATTATTAAAAAATTAATAACTGTTTTTTTTAAAAATATTTTATTGAATTAAAATGCAATTAATTTTTTTCTCTTCCAATATTTTCACAAACAATAGAAAAATTTTCTATTAAAAAACCAAAAATTTATCTTTAAATATGCTACGCCGGATATTCTTTTATATTTTATTTATTGTTCCCGTAAAATTTCTATAAATTCTTTTAATTATATTATATTCCATATATACACATATATGTATATGTATATACAACATATATATATAAAAATATTTTTTTTTTTTTTTCAATACAATTATTTATCCTTGGGGCATTATAATGTAAATATAAAAATATTTTACTTGTCATTTTCTTCTCATGCTCTCTCATATACTAATAAAATTCAAATTCTTGCAAGTCAATCTTGCCATGTACCATAGAGTTTCCGAATATATTCTACAAAAACTCTGTACGTTTCGTATTAGTCCGCATATTCGAAAAATTGAACATTATGAAGACTATCTATGCCTTATCGTCATGACGCTGAAGCTCGTGGAGAGCCTTGGCCTTCTTCAGAATTATTTCCCATGTACTTAATTTTTAATATAATCCAAATTACTTAAATTTAGATTTTGGATATCAATTCTTACATTATCGAACAATCTCTTTTTCCGATTTTCCACTTAGTCACCGTACTTACCCAAACCACCGTGCAGTTGGCTTAAAAACTTTACACATAAGTCTTTCAATATCAACTATGTCTCTTATGAACTTACTCTCTTCAATCCTCAATCCAATCCATAGTTTTGCTGATGACAGCACATTGGTGGCATCCTACGACATTTTAAGGAAATCTAACGCCACATCTACCGTAATCAGTTTGAAGTGAAATATAATGACTAGCTCACTTAATTATGATCTAGCTAAAATGGCCAGGGTAAACAGAGCTGAGTTCAACATGTCCAAAGCTTAAAGCAGTTTGATCTCTTGTAAAATGACACTTGTTCTATTGAAACAAAATCAATAATGCCTTCTTTCAAACAATTCCAGCGTAACACTATGGAGGCTTCAATTGCCCATTTCTACACTGTCAAAATACCTAGGTGGTTCAAAACTGGTTTCGGAAATTCTTTTATTGTAAGAACTGCTAAAATGTGGAAAATGCTTCCATCTCACGCGTTTTCCTCGAATAGAAATGCTTCATTATATAATTTGCAACTGTTCGTCTCCAACTTACCCACCAATTTTTCTCTATCATTCATTTCCCTTCTAATCATTTTTCGCCTTACTCACACCTACAATAATTTTGTATAAAGGAATCCTTTCCTAGTGCTTGGGTAGCGAAACGAAAATGTACATGGGTTTCACATAATAATTGAAAAAAATAAATAAAAAACACAATGTTTTTTGTAGCTTGCCAGTTTTTCTTGACAGCAGGAAAAGAAAACTAGGCTCACACCCCTACCTTCTGTTCCTGAATTATCTGCAATAATATTAAATTTAGAACACGAAATTATGGAATTCTTTATGATATTACAGTTTTCCATTGATTGAAATATTTTAGTTTTGAAATTTTGGTGTTTTGGGAATTGTGAAAGGAGCAACATTTAACCAAGTTTGAGCAATCAATAATTCTATATGTAATGTCATTCTAGCTCATTAATTATCTTGCAAAATTTTATATCGTTTGATGTCTTTTACTTTATGAAAAAATGTAAGTGTTTTTCAACTATAGTATTTAGTAAATACAATCTTCCCGCCATAAGCGGGTAAGCTATACCCATTAAATTCGATTAGATTAAATTTTATACAATTTAGATTTTGAAATTGAAAAGAAGCTGCTCAAGACGACGTTTATAAATGATTAAGCTCAAAATGTATAGATACCACATAAACTAAACTAAGATCTTATTAGAATCATCATCTGGCTATATTGGCGTTGGAATATAAACAATCAATTATGTATTTCCCACCTCATGCAATTAAAGTATAACTGAACTTCAGTACAGGATTTTTTGATTGCACCGTATTCACATACGATGGTATTTTCATTCAAGTGTTGCACGGTTGAGTTCTACTACCTTGTGGGTTCCACTTAAGAGTAGTTTTTGTAATGTTTTACATGGAATTTAGTTATACTGATTTTAAAAAATTTATCTACATAATTGAGGAGTAAACATTTTGATATACCTAGCTGTAATTTAATACTTATAAAATTATCTGGATAATTTAGTATGCCTATACTGGAAACTCTAATGTTATTAAACCCCTACTCCATTAATGATCTGAACACGATTTTTTATTTGCTGTTGTTTTTTTTATTTTCTTATTTTCACATTCTTTTTTTGTTGTAATTTTTTATTAAGATATTTTTTATGATAATTTAATTTACCGTTAAACCACAAAATTATCATTTTTTATTCGCTAACTGAAATAAAATATTTTCATCTTCACTTCACCTTCTCTGTTACTTTTTTTTTACCACAAATTTCATAAAAATATGAAAATTCTCTTTGTCTTCCTTTACAATATATAAAAATTTATTTTGTGAAAGTATACGTGAATGCGTTTGTGTTAGAGAATTGTGTATTTTTGGTGTAGAAGAAGCAAGGATTTGTTAAATTTTTTTTTATATATACCTACATATATATTTATTTAAGAGCAATAATCGAATAAAAAATGAATAAAAGAATTAAAAAAAATAAAAAACAAATTATGAAAAATCTCTTATAAAAATAATAAAAAAAGAAATAAAGTAAAATAAAAAATGGCGGGAAAACGCATGCGTTGAAATTTTCTTTTCTTTTTTTTTTAGTACTGTTATTTAATCTTCTCCATTGTAATAACGGCAAACACAATATAATAATAAAACTGAAAAAAAAAAAAAAAATTGATACTAAAAAAATGAAAAATGGTTGGAAAATTTTCTAAAAATACTGTTAGGTAAACAAACACACTTCAAGGACTTTTCATTTTTTTCACTTGTTGTTATTATTATAATTTTGTTTTGTTTTTTTTTTTATTTATAAATAAAACGTTCAATAATAATATCGTTATAATGGCATAACGGTAAATATATAAGAATATTTTATTGCGCGAAGAGTAACGTAATAAATAAATGGGTGGTGATTGGTGTTGATGGTGGGAATTGTAATAATATAAGGATGTGTGTAATATACAATATTATATAAATGTATTTGTTTATAGTCCATCCATATTCGTGCACATGAATGAGAAAGCCAGAGAGCAAAAGAGAGAGAGAGAGAGAAAGAAAGACAAAATATATAGAATCATACGGTGTAATGAAAAAGAATAATTTGCTATAAAACAGGTATCATTAATAATATGGAATATGTATATTTAAAACGGTATATTATTACAGTTATTTTGTATCTACATAATGAAAAAAAAGATACAAAGATTCTTATAAAGTTATTATTATTATTTGAAAAAAAAAAAAACATTATTTTTTTTCTGATTAAATATCTGAAATAGGATTTAGTGGTAAGAGAGATGAGTAAAGATTAAGCAGCACATCGGAATCGTGTTGTGGTTTTTTATACATCCGGCTACTACAGCCAAAATGTTGACTTTTCTAAAATCCTGGATTGCAATGAATTTTAGTAAATTTTGATTCTGACAACTGGATGTTCTGAATGAATTGTTTTAAAACATCACAGGATCACTATTTGGATACATCAGGTGGGAAAAATATTGAAATTTTCTACTACTTTCTCTTTGTGGTGGGCAATATTGTTTGTTCTTACTTATCGTTCTATTTGAATCGTAAAATTTTGATGTTTGAATATTCATACCATATTTTGCTTGGTGAAGTCGTTTTGATGTTTGCAGTCATTGGAGTTTTCACACCAAATATGAAATATTTATCCATAGCAAATTTTCTTACATATTCAGTCTCAAGTAAATAAAAAATATACCTACATAATAAAGTTAAATAGACTGAAATAAAAATCTATAAAAATGGTAAAATAAGAGATATCTAGGTTTGTCTCACTCAACCTTCTTCTGGATGATAATATAAAGATCGAAATCGATCAACATATTTAATAATTTGATTAATCCTTCGCCTATATTTTAAATTTCTTTTTACAAAAAAAGTGATTATAACTATTTCGTTCTTTAAATTCTATTTTCTTACACTTTTTGAATGAAAAGCTATATTTTTTGTACTTTTAAAAAATTGTAAGGATTGAAACAAACTTAATTAAAGCTTATGAATATTTTTTCTTTACTTTTAAATTGGAATACATATTTATGTAATTCAACTTTCTTTTATATATAGCAGATATAAGAATTCAAAAAAGATCAATTCCAAATATCCTATTGCCCTAAATGCCCTATTTACTTTTTTTCCTGTGTTTTAAAACTCTATTTTATACATTTCAGAATGTATGATATTGTAAAATATTGTTGACATACAATATGGAACGTAAAACAGAACGTTGTTGAACAAAAGTTGAGATTTTTTCACAATATGTTCGTTGGTTATGGGGTAATCTAACTAAGTTAATCTAATGGATTAAAAACGCATGCAGAGACAGAACAACTTAAATCGATCGATTTTTTTCAAAATCATTTAAATTTAAATCATCTTGATGAAATGATCATGTAGAAATTTGTTTTTATTCTTGGATGAAATTGTGTTGAAACGAACAAATTTCCTAAGTTATAAAAAGTTTTCGTTTTATTTCTTTGTCCGTATCATTCCCGTATCATGTCTTTGCCCGTATCTTAGTTTACATTTTTTTTCTTCTGAAGTAAATTTTGTACCAACGTAGGACCAAATGACTACATCTCTAGGATATTTGGTGTTTTCAGCTTTCCAAAATTATCCATCTTTATTGGCGTATTTTAATTCTTTAAGGACGAAAAGGAAAAGATAATACAATCAAACAAAATAAGTATTACAGCAGATATACAACATATTCACAGCATATTTACCGATACCTCCAAATTGTTATACAAGTTTATACGCATACGATACTGCCCTCTATTTTCCATATGCCCAAACGAAATAATAAATAATCTTCAAAATCGTTTCCAAATAATTAAAGAATTTTATTACAAATGAAAAATTAAAATCAATGGCGAAAAAACGATTCACAAAAAGTATAAAATAATGTTACTTGCCCCAACAACAACTTATTTTTAAATAATACTGCAATAATATGGGAAAGAAATGATATCAAATATCTTCGTATACATTTGGACAAAAAGTTACCCTTTAAAGCACATATAACTAAGACAGTCAATAAAATAGATCTATATATATATAAAAATTCTATATCCAATTATAAATAAAAAATTCAGGCTAACTGTAGAAAACAAATTATTAATATTTAAAGCCATTTTTCGCAGTATTTTTTTGTACAGTTTCTCAATATGGAACAGCGCTGCGAAAACAAACTTAAATCTGCTACAAAGAAAACAAAATACCATCCCAAAATTAATCTTTGTTAAGCCTTTTTATTTTTCCAATACTCTTTCCGAACAAATATAGCAAATATATCGCCTGCCTTTCTAGAGAACTGTCTAAATTCCGGAAATCCGCTAATAAGGGCGATTGCAGATTAAGTTTTTACCAATTTAGTTTTTTTTTATTTTTTTGTTCTTTTTCTTTGTCAATTGCTTCGAGGAATGCAAAATGTCCTAAACGGTAGATATATCAAGATTGATTATGGAAATTCAATCATAGTCTGAACTGAACATCTAGAATCTAGAATCGAGTTACACTATATATTCTAAAAAAGACACAGTTTTTACGTATTTGATTAGTAAAAATTCAAAGTGAACACCAATAACATAGTTGGCTTGACAAAACCTCACTGAATCTCTTTTTACTCTAATTATCCACTGCTGAGTGCTGGCTATTAATAGCTAGCGGCAGCGCCTAGCAGTGAATTATCCCTTATATTTTCCAAAAATCAACTCTTCGAAAATATATAAGGATTTCTGTAATTTTGCTATTAAAATAAAAATATATTCGAAAAAATTACATAGTAACCATATTTTACAAGTTTTTTATTAAAATAAAAATTTTTTTTCATCACAACAAATTTTGTTTTTCCTGCGTTGACATCACATTTTATAATTTTTAATTAAAATAATTTTTTTTTCCTGTTTTTGAAAATATTAGAAATTAAACGAAAAAATTATTAAACAATAAAAAAATGAGCATTAAAAGGGACCAAATCAGAGGCCATATTGTTTTGAACGCCTTACGGGATATTCCAATGGAGCCTACACTAGTAAATTTGACCCGATATATAGCTGAAACAAATAACGTAACCCAAGAAGATGTAAAAGCACCATTGAAAAAAATTCTAGAAGATGCTATGGCTTTGGGTTTATTCAAGCGTCAAAACGGAAAATATTATTTAAATCAAAAAGAACCATCTGAATATGAAGAGAGAGACAATGAACCAAACGATGCTGGTGATACTATGAAACGACAAAGAAGTAGAAAACGAAAAACTAGCCCAAGAATGAAATCTAAATCAAAAAAAAGCCAAAGTCAAAAGAGTGCTGTTTCTAAACCAAAAAAAAAATCTAGTAAATCCCGAAGCCGTTCGCGCCAAAGTCGTAAAATGTCATCAAAATGAACTAACACAAAAAAACATTTATAAAAACATAAATTTTGAAATTTCTAAAAAAAAATGTATTTTGGTGCTCAGATAAAATTTAATGTTAATAATTAAAATCAAATATATTTTCTATAGTGTATGTCTACTTTTTAATAATAATTGAATTACATTTGTATGTTATATATATATATATTTAATATACTTTACAATTTAATTTGTGTATGTACAGAATATATGTACAGATGTATGTATTTTTAATAAAAAATTGACAAAAAGCAAATTATATGCGTTAATAATTTTTTGGTTTCAGGGCAAAAGTGCTTAAATCACTAATTTTGGGTTCTAAGTCCCCAAAAACAAAATTCCAAAATCAAAATCTCCAAACACGAAATCCCCAAAAACTTGTGCAATCTTGGCATGCTATTTTATACTTACTTCATCTATAATGTTTTTCTTATTCTTGGAAGAAGGAAGAAAGGAAGGATGGAATAACCAATTGCACATTGGTTAGTAGTAGCAAAAATAATATAAAACTATAGTTATTTTTGGTATATTAGTAACTACATTAAGGTTATATTTCTTAAATATACATTAATGAGTTTTCTTGTGTATGCCAAATGTATTCCACAAATTCTTTTTGGATTCGCCATAGATTTACTTTTTTCAAATAAAGTTGAGAAATTTACCATTTCAATTCGATGCATCTCCTTCTTTATTTGTTTTCTTATGATTTCTTTCAAAAATCCATTTTTTGCTGCTATGAACACCCTAATTGCTTTTAAACAGAGATTTGGAATACACAATCACATACAATAGCTTTTTCTGTAGAATTTTTGTGGTATAGACTAATTTAAATGTGGAAAACTATATCTATTGTAGAGTACTTCGCCTTCATAATAGCAAAAGGACGAAAGCATCCTTGTTTTTTTAATGTTTTTGTATATTTAAACCGTTATATATCCTTTTTATCCTATATATCCTATATATCTTAGAATTTATTTAATCTTTAATTCTCTTTGAAATTTACAATAATTTTTAACAAATATAATTGAATCCTTCATAAAGTGAGTATTAAAATATAAGGTGGGTACGCATTGTCTTATTCGAATGATAATTTAGTTATTCTACTAGACAACTGAAATCGTCTTTTTTAATCTGCTACTGTTTGGTATGTTTAGCAAGTTGTTTGCCAATGAATTTGACTGTTGGAATCTTTTAGTTTTTTTGATTGTTATTATTTTTAATACACCGAAGAGGGGATTTGAAATGACTCTTAGTTTTTTTGATGTGCTCTTTGTATTGTTTCCATATTAGAGTTTAAAGTACTCCTCCACATTTGGCATCTGTATGACCAGATCGGTTTAAGTATATAACTAAATTGTAACTAGATTACAGTACTATACTTACAATACTAATTACAATACTAATTAGAACTTTGTAATCTAGTTTTAACTTTGAACCTAAAGTTTTTGATTTTAATTTAAGTTTATTTCATTTACTGAGTAGGTGATTTTTCCAAGTCAACCTTCTGTCAAGATAAACTCCGAGATATTTAACAACATTTGCCTGCGGTACAGGAATTATGTCAGTTTTTAGGACAAGTCCTTTTATATAGGGTAAATGTTACATGAACTAATTTACTTTCGTTGATTTTTATTTTCCACTTGTTTAACCAGTATAACCGTTATATCTATTAGATATATACATATAATTATATGATGCGAATGATTACAGCTAATATTATTAAAACAACATTTATTTTTTAATATAATTATAGTTTAATTTTTAATTTTATTTTACAAAATTTATTTTTAAAAGCTTACAACTTTTTTTTTTTCTTTTGATGTCTACCGTGATTCAAATTCCTTTTTTGCAAACTAAATGTTTCAATTCCAATTTAATTACAATTACAATACAATTACAATTACAACTATGTATGGGAGAGCAGTTAAAGATTGGTTCGATTGGCTCGGATCAAGAATTAGCCATATATCATAATATATTCGATTTTTTTTTTTCTATGTTTACGTTCATGTGATGATGATAAGTGCTGTCGTTGTGGAGATATCATAGTTTAAAGTTGAAAATTTAAAAAAATCAACAATTTTTCGTATTTTTCTTTAAAAACCAAATAAGTTATATTTTCGAAAAACACTATCCCAATATTTATATACATTGTTGTAAAGGTCTCTTTTTTGCTATTCTCATTCATAAATTTTTTATGTCTTTTATTTATAGTCATTTGGTCCTACGTGGGTACAACATTTACTAAACATTTACATTATTATTAAAATGCTGCCCCTAGAGCCCAACACTTTCGATAAAATATCTTAAAATCGATCAATATATGATTTCATCAAACAGGATGTAGTTTCAAGAAGTCTCTTGCATAATGAAACTTTCCAAAATTTTAACAAAGAACTATCAATAGAATCAATAGAGATTAAAGTTTTAAAAGAGGCCAAAACTGAATTCGACCTGCATGGCATCATTTAAAGAAGACAATATACAACAGATATTATCAGTAGTGATGTACTCGTAATAATGATAAAGATGATGAAGGAGAATTTTTTCCCCGTTATTTCATTTATACCTTAAAATAAGTATTATTGGTTGTTGATACTATTTGATTTTATTTTTGTTATTTGTTATGATGTTTATGGTTTATGTTTTGTTTATTTCTTTTCTCTACATAAGTGTATAGGTGGGTGGGTAGATTTGTTCATGTACATTTTTTTCGAAAAAGTTTTCTTTTGAGATTAATTTCAAACTAACTTCAAACCCTCCACTCCTCTTTTGATAATTGTTAAAAAAAATAAAAAAAAAAAAAACAATACACATGTTAATGTTGTTGGTATTTTTTTTTTCTTTTTTTTTTGCCTTTACAGTAATTTAAAACTTTTAACAAAATGGAGTCACAATATTATAATGAAATCATTGTTTTTTTTTTGTTTTTTTTTTATTATCAAAATTTTTTTTTTTTTTTTAATATAGATACTTATGTATATGAGCGTGTAGTAGTTAATGTTTTTATGAAGCTAATAAAATAATGAAAATGGAATTTAAAAACTTTATATTTCTTTTTTTTTTTTTACCTTTCTCTTTGTTTAATTTTTAAATGAGGTGAAAATTTATTATACAGAAATTATGTTTGATTAACACTGAGCTTATATTAGATTTTTTTAATGACATGGCATTTTAATTGATAGTGTAGTGTTGGATATTATAAAAATTGGATCTTGGAAATTATTAAAAGTTATTAGGGACAGTTGACAGATTGTTATAGTATATACATATTATATAAGTAGGTACGTAGGGCTAGTTGATTATACAAGTATGCAAACCAATATGAGCGTACATGAGTTTGTCATTTAAATGTTAACATAAGTACAGTTAGTTAGGCCTATTGATTTACTGAGCACAAATTTAACACAAACATTTCTCTTTTCGAGGTTGGAAAAAATCATAGAAAGAGAAACAAAGCCTACGCACTTGGCTAAGGTTGGCAGTATCTAAAATAATGTGAGTTAAACTGTCACAAACGATTCAAAACTACCACGAAATTCACAATTATAGTCAAAACATTATTTTTTTTTTGTAACATTTAGTCTTATGACTATATTAAAATAATTTTTAATTTAACAAAGACATATAAAAGTTGTTTTTAACAGTTTAAAGCGTCTAATAAAGTTTTTTTTTTTTCTTTATTTATCTGTGTTCACTTACAATTTTAATAATTCAAAAATAGTTACAAATTAATTCAATATAATTGCAAAACAATTTTAAAGTTGTAATTTTGACACACATTGTACATAAGAGTTTTATGACCGTAGCTGAAGCTGTCTGGTCTTATAATTTATTAATAATATAAAAATTCAATTGTTTGACAATAGTTTTTTTTTTTTCTTTTAATATGAAGTTTTGATTGTAAATTGAAATGTTAAACTTCAATGTTCATACATGTTGAGATAGAAGGATAGTGTGCTGGGCAGCACATCTTTTGATTTTGTCTGTTTTTTTTAATCATTTGGGACATATTACAAAGTTTTGATTTGTAAATTTAAATTTAATCCATATCTTGGCATCTCTTTGAATATTAGCCCTGTAATAGTTACGTATTAGTCCCGTAACAGCTCTAGTATCTAAAATATTAAAAAAAAATTAAAATCAAAAACTTGCTTACAAACCTAATTTTTCAACCTATTTCAAAGATTTTTTTTTATATTTTTTGCTTGTTTTAATGAATGTTCAAAAAGCTAGCAACAAAGTAAATTTAATTTGACAATTTTCAAATTTAAAATTTTTTATAATTATACATTATTTTACAAAAAAAAAAATTCATACATGTTCAACTTGCACAATATGTACATATGTTTAACTAATACAATTTCTCTCCAAGTTCATGTCAGAATTATTAAAAAATTACAATCTATATTTGATTTGATATACGCATTTTATTCACGCGTAAATCAAACTAATTTCTTTATTAAGCGGCCAGGCTTGTTTTTTGGTCAATGCTCAGAAATTTGTGGAGCAAATCACAGATTTAGACCTATTGTAATCGAAAGTGTCCCTATTAATGTATTTATCAAATGAATCTCATCAATAAATTACCATCAGATGACTGAAAGCCAGTATTGGTCTCTTAAACTATTTGATATACGCATTTTATTCACGCACGAGTTTTTGCTTTTCATACCAAAGTTTCCTTTTTAAGTGTTACGGTAATTCTTGTTTCATATACTAAAGTGTATAAACAGTCAAAATTTTGATTTATTGTTAATGTTACATTTATTTGTAACATTTATTTTATTTGTAATTTTGTAAACTCATAAGAGCTATCAACACCTCGTAAAGTTTTTTATAATTAAAAAATATTATTCATCAGTCTATAAACAAAAAAAAAAATTATATGTAGGTACATATTTAAAAATACTTAATTCTATAGAAACAAATTAAGATAATAAAATGAATGTTAACAAAAAAATTTATGTATTACTTTAATTTAAAATAAATTGTTAGTGAAAATTTAATTCTACTATCTAACAACTCTATTCCTAATATTCCATTTACATTCAAATTTTTATTTATTTTCGAAATTAAACTAAATTTTATTTAAATAATAATCATTGATTTTAACTCTAAATAAACCTGTTTTTTTTAAATTTTTTTATTTGATTTGGGAAATTAAAAACAATTTTGTAAGCTGAATCACAATTATTGAATCTCACCCTAGATGAAACAACACTTATATCATTTGCAATATTCAAATATTATAGTTGTGTAAGTTTTTATTTATAGTTTGTTTTAGGTCAATATTTGTGTTTATATTATTGTTGTGCATATATTATGATTACATATACGATATCATTAAATTTTATACTTTATTTTTCCAGCCATTTCTGGGTTTATAAAGCACAAAATAGTATCTAAGAGTATCCACTTCTAGTGAACAAATTAATTTTACAAAGTTTAAACTAGTATTTAAAATCAAATAACCGTAATAACACAAAATATACAGGCTAGTGTAGCTCTTTATTAATTTTTTTTTATATATTTTTAGTTTTTGAAAAAAATTTCATTTGGGGGCGGAGAGTTTTATCATTAAAAATTACTTAAAGTTACTAAAGAGATGATTGTCATGTCATCGTTTATTAACATTTCATATATTTTTTTTTAATGATAATTAAAAAATTTATAATTATATGAAATGCTATCTAATTAAATAATGAATAATTATAAATAATATATTGTAGGGCGGAAAATTTATTGGTGGGGTGGAGAGTTTTAACAGTAAATTCTGTAATTTTATATGCATATACATAAAAAAAAATTCGCTTATTGGTAATAATAATAATAATAATAATAATAAAAATAATAATTATAATAATGATATAATTAATGAAAATATGAGAATAAAGGGATTAAATTATATGGTTTATACTTTGAAAAATATTTAAATTAACTTTTTTTTTTTTGTTGTAGAACCAAAACTAGCAAAAATAAAACAAAAACGACAAATTAATTATCTTTTTATTTATTATGTTAAGTGAATATTTAATTAATATTTAAAATTATTAAAATATTATTAAATTTCTTTATATAATTTTAATTTTTGAGTTAATTGTTTAGGAATTTGGTTAATTTAAAAATTAGAATAAAATAAAAATTAAATATTTTCATATAAAATATGGTAGAATTTAGATTAAAGTAGAATTTATATTAGGATTAGTAAGTTCTATTAATAAATATTCGGAACAAATTCGAAATTAAAGTTAAAAAAAAATCTTTCATTTAGGAATTCTCAAGACGTATAGCAACCCAATATATCATTGAATCAACATTTCATTAAAATATATTCCATACTAATCATACTATAACAAATAAGTACATTTTACAAATTATGACAATTTAATTGAATCAATGAAAATTCATTAAACTTAATAAAAAAATGTTGTTCAGTACGATTTCATCTTCCCTTGTAGGTTTCATGTGGTAAGTAGTCAATAACTGACTTACGGAATATCTTTATCAAAAATAACTTGACAAAACCCCAAGAATATTATTTTAAAAAGGAAATTCAGCATTCAAGCTGCTCTGTTTGATGTAGTTAGCGAGATCCAGCATTCTTCAATAGAGAAGCGGTTTAAAGTATATTTAAGTATATTCTGAACTTCTCAGATTTTCTGAATGCTGTTCATAAATGCAAACTGTCAGTCTACTGAACTTCAACTTTACAGAATAAATTTTTAGTACGTTTTATAAATATTATTTGAATTAGTTTTGTCAGTTGTTTGGAGTATTTTAGTTTTTGTTTTATTTAAAATATAATAATTGTTATTTTAAAAATGTAAGTACTCGTATTCCATATTTTTTAATATATATTACAAAAACTTTAAATAAAAAATTTATTGTTTATAAGAGTAGTGATTCCAAAGTATAAGTCTGATTATAAAGAAATAGTCAACACCACTTTTAAAATTATTAATTTCTACTAGATTTGCCATGTAAAACGATTTTAAAAGTGGAAAATAAAAACAAAAGTTTGAAATAAAAGACAATATATTAAATGAACAGGAACTTTGCAGAATTATCAAGTAAATGTAGAATATAGATAGTGTTTGTTTTTATTATTGTAAAGTACGTCAATTAGTGACAAATTTGTTATCAATTTGCAGCATTTATGAAAACACCTTAACTGCTGCTTTTTTTTATGTTCAAAAAGCATTTGATAGAAAAAGTATTACTGAGAATTTTGTTTGAACATGACATAAAAGGTATGTAAATACAACTGGCTCAAAAGCTACCTTACTAAGAGAATTCAGTATGCAGAATGTGATGGAATAACCAAGAGTATGAAGAAAAATGAGTTCGGGGTTATACGAGGAAGTTCGCTTGGACCTCCATTATTCTCCGCATATATAAGTGTTCTACTTAATCTAAATCTGAATGGCAAACCATATATGTACGCAGATGACTTGACTATATATTATATGTGAAACCACCTATGGTGAATCATTTGGAAGTATTTAGGTGTAATAATAGATGAAAATCTTATACTTGGGAGCAACAGATTAATGAACAAAAAATAAGAATTTATGGGTATATTTAGTATTATAAGTAATAGAATTTCACATAAATAGAAACCATCCTTGTACTTCAGTATATGTTTCATGCCACATCCGATACTTATGCTATACATTTATCTGGAAATGTGTACAAATAAAAATATTAATTGAATTCAAACTGCCCAAAACAAAGCAATGAAAAATTTATTTGGATACAACAACAGAAGGGCAACTCGACAGATTCATTTGAATAATAAAAATACTACCAAAAAATGTATTAATTAAAAGTAAGTTGTCTACGCATGTGCATTATATGTGTACTAATAATATTATCACAAATGTCAAGTTTATTGTAAACAGTCAAGTACAAAAATAATGATACAAATCACAACGCTTAAAATTAGATTTAACAACCATGATACAATCTACTATAAAGCCTTTATAACTCATAATGAACGGGCATTAGAAATTGAACAAATAAATTAAATCAACAAATTTAAAATTATAAAATTAATGATAATTTTATCTAGATGTTTTTACTGAACTATTATAGCTGATGTTAATTAAAATTAAATAATAATATAAAAATGTATTTATTGATAGTTGATTTTGTGTTCATGAACTCTAGTTGTATTTTATAATAATATATTATGTTGATAGATTTAATTTTAAAAATTAGCTGTTTTTAGATAATTTAGTTATTATGTTATATTTGTTTTATTATTGCCCATATTATTGAATTACCTACTGAATTATTAAATACAATATATTGAATTATTAAACTCGAGCTTTATAAGAAATAAATAAATAAAAGAGAATGGGAAGGTGAAACAAATCAGTAAAAAATCTTTGAAATGGTATTTGCATTGAATGTTAAGCCAGCGCTGTATGTCAAGTACAAAGTTTTAAACGCAGTTAATTGTAGTAAACGCAATGCAGCGTATGGCTCCTTAGGCTAGTAAATTTAAGTTGAAAAATATTATTTTTCAAAAACAAATAATTTTTTTTCCTCTCAATTACTTTAAATTAAAATGATCAAGCTTTAAACTACAGACCTACTAACATTCTCAACATAAAATTTTCTAAATTATCTGTAAATTATATAAATACAAATTACTAAATTGACAACAAGTAAATTTACTACACCTCAAATTGACACAATTGACACCTGTAATTGTTGGTTACCCTCTTATATAATAATGGTAGCATTTCAAACATTTATACACTCGGGTGGGATAAATTTTTATTCTTCTCTTTTAAATTAATTTTTTCCTATACATAAAAATTTTTTTTTTTGGTACAAACATTTGTTTTCTGTTTTTCAAAACCTAAAAGTCCGTTAATATTGATCCTATATAGAGCTTAAATATAATTTTTTCAAATACATTTTTTATACATATTATATTATATTCATTTGAAGTTGTTGTTGTTATTGTTGTTATTTTATGTACTTTCTTTATTTTCAAAATAAAAATGAAAAGCCAAAAAAATTCTGCTTCCAAAAATTATGAAGAACAAAATAAAAAAAAAAAAATTAATTTAATTTAAATTCAAAAAGTATTCCAATTGTGTAATAAAAACTCAGTTTTTACTGCTTTATGGAGTAGAACAAGGTGCTTTGAAATTTGACCATTAGAAAAATTGTCAAAATACATAATACTGATAATACCTAATTGGATTCATACACCTATTAAAAAATTGTAATTAAAAAAATAACTGTCTTCGTTCGATTTTTTAAGCCTAATATGCAGTATGACAGTCTGCATGACAGTGTTAATTTACTGCCATAAGATGGAACTATCTTAGAAGAATTTAACTCGATTTATAAATATTAAATCCGAAGAATTTTAAATTCGGATGATTATGTGATAATATCTTAGTTAATGTTTTTATTAACTAGTTCAATGCCATTGCTAATCTAGTAAAGTTTGGGTGCAGTTTAAAAAAAGTATGTACATTACAACCCCAAACCTCAACATCATAATGCATTAATATTATTTTCCCACTACGCATTTTACTTCTATACCTAGACCTACTTCCATAATACATTAAATTATTTATACTCTCAATTCTCATTATTTCATTCATAACGAACTAACGAGCTTTTTCATTATTGTTGTTGTTGTTATAAAAAAGGCTTCAGACAAAAACAAAATTATTATATATATAAGATATATTCAAAACCTTTTTAATTAGATTAAGTTTTTTCTTAAAAATTAAAATTTCACCCGCAACAAAATAAACCCAAATTCGATTTAATCAGCGGTACAAATGTTTGAATCGGGGAGGAAAAGCAAATTTAGAGAAAAATTAAGGTGACCGAATGTGACAACAATTTGTTTTTTTTTATACATAGTCAAAAAACTAGATGGAGAAAACTTTTTATACCGATTGGTTGGTACGTTGGCTATGGAGGGAACAAAAATTTAAAAAGAGGAAAATTACGAATGAAGGTGTATTTGTTCGTCTTGATATATTTGAGAAATCCAATGGTTTGACATTTTGCTAATAATACACTATGCCATATTCTATATAGAAAGCTGTTATTTTTTTTGTACAAATACCCAAACACTACGAAAGGATTCTATTATACAAAATTATTGTAGGTTTGGGTGAATTGGGTAATTTAGAAATATCCAGAACCACAATATTTGCTTCATCTGAATTGTGCAAGCTTCTCGTTAAGATATGTCATTAAATCATCGGTGGATCGGTGGAATCTACCTGAACAATACCTTGACTGTCTAAATATTTGGTCAGCTCCTTGTTTATAAAGATTTTCATCACTTTAGATAGAATCGATATTATATAGTAACTATAGGCATGTAGTTAAGAACAATGATGTTAATATCCGTTTTAAATTCGTGGATTTAATATATGTGAAAAGAACTGTATAATAAGATCGAATTAGATTCCACGGTGAAATCTGATAATTAAGAAATTTCTATAATTTTTATTATGCCATTTACTGATTTTAGTGCATATATAACATTCAAATAGGCAAATGGGAACAATATATATGCCATACCACCTTCCCCCCGCCCTCTGTTTTACAACGTGCTTGTCTTCTTTTTTGAATAAAATTAAAATATAATAATAAATTTTAAAGTTTAATTAATAAAAGTTCATTGAGTGTATGCTCGTCACAGTATTACATACTGAATATTTTGGCTTATTAAAATCTTTCTATACTTTTAATAAGAAGAGATTTATTCTTCCAAGCACTGTGATGATTTTGCATACGACACTCCTATTCATATGCTAAATAATAATAATAATGAGAATGGAGACTCCACGCGTGGGCGGTACGGGAGGGGTAATTGGTCGTTGGGACATTATTATTATTATTACAAGAGTTACTAAATGTAGTTAACACACATTTAATTTAACACAATAAATGTGACCCATGTCTGCTTATCTAAAAAATAAAGAAAGAACTTCAATAATATCTGATGATGATCAAAGAATAAATTCTTCTTCTTCAGGTGCATATCCACTACTGAATGTCTACGATCACATTTCTGAACAGCGCTGCGTGAAATAGTTCCACCTTTTTAAGGCCCATCCATTGCCTGACATTTCTTAGCCATGATATTTGTTTTCTGCCAACACGTTTCTGCCTTCAATTTTGCCTTGCAGAATCAGTTGTAGAATATAATATTTTCCAATTTCACATCATATGACCCAAATTAGTTGTTTTTCTGCGTTTGATTGTTAATAACAAATTACGGTCTCTACCTATTCTAATTAGAACCTCACTATTGTTCATTCGATCTACCAATGATATAATCAGTATTTTAGGAAGTGGGATATATACACAGTATACTGTATACACTACGATATACCACACTCAAATTCTTCAAGCTTTCTGTGTCCATGCTTCCATACCATATAGGAGTATCGACCACACGTAGCATTTAACGAACCGATCAGAATCAAATTTAATGAATTGGAAACAATTGTTTTGCTATACCAAATCCAAAACAGATTTTTAAAATATCACCCAAAACAGTCATGCTTTTGGTGCATGTAAACGCTTCAAATGCTCTCTTGACAACTGTCAATTAGAAAACCCGACTGTTTAAAAAATTAAATAAGTACTTTGTCAGTTACAAATCTTTTGATCTTATTTCCCATAGGTTCCAATTTCTGTTATTTCTCAATTTAGAGATTTTCAGTTTATGTAAAAAAATAAAAAAAATAAATTAACAAAACAAATTTTTTTTCATTTTTATTCGACATCATAAAGATTTACAATTTAAATAAAAAAAAAAAAAAAATAACAAAATAAAAACAGGATTTTAATATTCTCTAACAAGCACTCACTGACGAACCTTGATGGTAAAGAAACATATACACACCCAAACGAATATTTTACATAAAATATTTCTTTTTTGTATTCGTTTCCGTCCTTTACCAATTTTATGTTTTTTTTTGTTGTTGTTTTTGTTATTTTTCTTTTCTTTTTACAAGATTTTCTAAAATATTTTCTGCAACAGTTTCAACATTTCTTTTTTCTTTTTTTTGGATGGCATCAGGATCGGAAGAGATCCATGTACCTTTTCATGTATCCGTACGTATTATTTTGGTTAGAAGAAGAAATAGTAAAGGAGAACTGAAAATAATGGAGGGGAGGAATAAAGCCGTGTATGTGATGGAATTGGTGGAAATTTCAAAAGGAAAAGATTTACAGGGATTTGAGGGTAATTTTATTCTATGAAAATTTTCTGTGGAATGTTAAGTATTTCAATTAATCTATCTTTCTCTTTTTATTTTTTGTTGTTTTTTTTTTTATTATTATATTTTCGTATTTTCTATATTTAGAGAGAAGAGAAATGGGATGGAGAGTAGATACATTTGGGGTGTTTTTTTTTCAGTTTTTTGTTTTTATTTTGATTTTTTAATGTTTGGTGTCGTTTTTGTTGTTTTTTCATGGGCTTTACTATATATACTTACTATTTTATATTGTTGACTTTGTATTTGTGTATTAGGTTGTTATGAAGAAGGAACAAATTTTTTAAATAGGCTAAGTTAAAAAAGTTAGCTAATACAATGCTGATGTAATAGATCCGAATACTTTTTGGGTTTTCATTTTTTATTTATTTATTTTTTTCTTTTTTAAATTTAATTTTTTGTTGTTGTTGTCCATATTGTAATTTGAGAGGGGCTGTTTGATAAAGACCATAATATTTAACTCTTAATTTGGTCTTCATAAAATTTTACGTTGTATATGTAGGAGAAAATGTAGTCCATAAAATAGTTTCATAAAATAAAATAATAAATAGAAATAACATTTTTAATATATACTTTTATCGAAATAAAATTAGCGCCCTAAAAAGTACAAAATAAAATGTATGGTGATCAATTCTGAGATGCTACAAATTATATAAGATAAATTAAATTAGCTGGAATATTATTGATGGAAATTTGGAATAGATGAGGCTTAAAAAATAATGAACAATAAAAGAACCATACTGGCCTTTGGAGTTTCTATATTTAGACCTCATTAACAGAACCACAATTTTTTTTTTTTTTTATGATCTTGCCAGTAACTTAGGTAGAATAACCTTTTCGTGCTTAATTAGGTACGGTACTGCAATTTTACACTACAATAGCTCAACATGGTTTTTTCTATAACACCATTTAGCACATTTTTTAATTGGTTGCCTAATTTTTATGTTTCTAGCAACCCCATATCAACATTGGGTTTGTTTTTGTTCGTAAGTAGGGAAAAAATATTTAAACAGAAACACCACTAAGCAAATAGAGATACTAGCAATATAAAAGTATATAATAAAGATTTTTAGAGAAATCGGTGGTAGCTGGTTTACAAATTTGAGACGTTTGCATATACATACCTAGTTTTTAATGATAAATTTCAGATTCGCAACCCTTTAATTATTAAAGTAAGTTTGTAATGGAAAAATATTTTAATTGAAAAAATTCATTGAATTTTTGATGGGTGGCTCTTTAACCAGACGTAGAATACAATGGGGATTCTAATGAAGATATTGTAAACGTGTAGGATCCTATGACTATATCCCAAGCATACCTAATGTTCCTAGCTTTCCAAAAATATATATCTTTAATGGCACTTTTTATCCTATAAGGACGAAAAGGACATTTGAAAGTATCCTTGTTGCTTTGATGTTTTTGTATATAAACCGGTGTATCTGTTGATCTATTAGATATATATACCGGGTGTTCCAGAGCATGCGTTCTTATTTTTTGTCGTTGAATCCGAATTTGCAAAAAAACAATACCCCTTCTCATTTGAAAATCTCGATTTCGGCCAATTTCGGCGATTTTTGGGCTTCGAAAACCCTTTTTGAGTCTTTCCCGGAAGTTGAATATATCACCAATCGATATAGCACCCTCGATTTAGTTAATAACATTTTTTTTAATTTTTAAACTTACTCGTAAAAAGCTGATACGGATGCTCTGGTACACTCGGTATATATATATATATTCAAGATATTTTTTTATCTAGTATGATAACGGTCTGGAGCATATTTGAACATTTATTTGATAATGATTGTGGCTTCGTTATGGAGATATTGTAATTCAAAGTAGAAAATTTTTGAAAAAACAACAATCTTTATTTTCTTTCTTTAAAAACCAAATACCACAAGATTTTGTCATAAACCCACCTCCCTATATTTATATACTGTTGGAAAGGTCTCTTTCTGTTCTTTAACTGAATATATTAACTGTATATACATATATTACCCAGATCAACAGATATAACTGTTTATTTACAAAAATATCACAACAAGGATACTTCCAAATGTCCTTTTCGTCCTTAAAGGATAAAATGTGTCATTATATGTATTTGGAAAGCTAGGACCACCAGTTATCCTTGGGATATAGTCATTATGCCCTACGCGGGTACAACAATTTCCTCAGAAGAACCAAAAATTCTTTTTAGACAAAATAAATAAAATAAAAATAAAAAAAAAGATTCTTTTGACGCCAAAGTATTTTTTTGAATTGAAACAAAGCCTACCATGTAAATGTGATTTCTATGAAATTTTTAAAAGCTACGTTAAAAACAGAATGTTTTATGTGAAGCAAACACGTGTGATATTTCAACAATATACCAGAGATAAAAATCGCAACTTTTGCCGATGACACCGCTCTTATGATCGCTCGACATCAGGACGCTAAAATAGCATCATTCAAACTACAAGCATATACTTAAAAGATATTCAACTATGGCTACAAAAATGAAACGTAAAAGTAAATGAATCCAAGTCAACTCATATCATTTTTACTTTAAAGAAAAGTACCTGTCCTCAAGTCATTTTAAACAATGAAATCATCCCACAAAAAATGATGTTAAGTATACTTAGGCATTTAGAAAACAAAGCTAAGCTGTGTATTGTATTGACAAGCGTGAATTTCTTCTTATAATTTCATATTTCATATTTTTATATTTAATTCTTCGTTTTTCATTTTTACATGAGCTTTACACTGTCATACTTTCGTAAAATGCTAGGTACGTGTTTCAATCTAAATGCAGCGTTGATTAAGTAACTCAGCATAAGAATACCTTTTTTGGGTAAATTTTTAAGGATATCACAATTTATTAAGTCAAATCTAGGAGTTTTTTTTCTTATTGAGATTTGTTTGTTACCAAGCATGGCCAGGTTTGATAATTTTATTGGTGAAGTCTGCTTGATTGAATTTTTTTTAAGCTCTCCATAGTGAATATTCAGTATATTTGTAAGCCATCACATTTTGCATGTAATCATGAACCGATTCTTCTTTTAGCTCTGACTTTCTCATTTTAGCTGCTGTGTCTTTCTATTTAGTATATTTTTATCCACCGAATCACGCGATTGCTGCCTAAGAGAGGATGTCTAAGAGAGAATGTAAATATTAAATTGGATAATTTAAGCTACTTCATGAGGTTGGAATCATCTAAACACTCTACACTTCAACCAACTGAATCATTGTTATCAGAGCTCCTTATGTCGCCTCCCGCTAACAATTCATCCAACAAATTAAATTTTACCGAGCCCGACTTAGATCAATTAATCTCATCGCCTAAAATTGTTAAATTTGGTACATTATGGTCTAAATCAGATTGGGATAGTAGAATAAATTAAATTGAGTTCCTAAATAGTAACACACCGGAAATTAATTATAAAACAAATGTAAATACAAAAAGTAAGAAAGTAAAAAATAGGGTAACGTTTGCTCCACCATCTACTCAAAATCAGTCTGCTGTCCTCGTTTTGAAAGGTGCCCCTTTTGAAGTCAATATTGATTGGGTACACCACGTTATGCATAGGATTTTCCATGTAACCATCACCAACTGTAATCGTATTGGAGGAAGAAAAATGAAGACAAGAAAAAACTCTTCCTGCTTCAAGTTCGAAGTTCCTGTCAAATACAGCTGGATCTTATCAACCGCTTGCTTTGATTATAAAGGACGTGAGATAACTATTCATCCATACTCGGTGTTTATTAGCTCTAACCATCTTATAAATACTAATAACTCTAATAAAGGAAAAAAAATCAATCATAATAATACTAATCCGCATGTACAAACTAAAAGTAATTTTGAAACTGAAAAGATTTCCAACACTAATAATAACAAAGATACATCCACTATTAACAAAATTAATAATAATAATTCTAACACAAATTCCAAATTAACAAACAACATTATAAATAAATATCCTAACTTTGTACAAGGCACAACATTAGTTGTTGGACCTCCTCCGAACTCTCCTAAAGCCTCTACGTCTCATAATTCACCTAATTTCGTCAACCCATTGATGCCACCAATAGTTAGACTAACCCAAAATGCAATTGAAGGCTGTGATAATAGATATATTCTTTCTAGATTTAGAAATCACAAAATATATGATAATGCTAGGCTGTTTCTAGCATATTTTCATAACCACCCTCATAGCGTATGCACAGATGGAAAGACTAAAACCAATACTACGGTTTTAATCCAACAGGAAGGTTTACCATCCAATTATCAAAGTCTTTTGAAACTCTTCCTTTCATACCATGAATTGCTAGGGGTATCTCGTGCCAATGTTATGAAAGACTTAAAAACCTTCCGTCTGTTCGTATCCTCAAATAGGATCAAAAACTCTCAAAAATCAATTCATAAATTGAAATGATCAGAAAAAACTCGTCCCTAACCAGAGCTCTGTGATTAACATTAACTTAGACCATGTCAATTAGAAACTAATATCCTAACATCCAATTTTATTCCCTAAAAAAACTAACTTTCTTTTATATTACCAAAATGTTAGAGGATTGCGGACAAAAACTAAATCAGTTTATGTTAATTCCATGTCTCTTGATTTTGATTGTTATGCATTGACTGAAACCTGGTTAGCACACACTATAAATGACCTAGAATTGTTTCACTCTTCATTCATGGCATTTAGAAAAGACAGATATGGTTCCGATTTAAACCCACAAGCCAACAATATAATTGCTAAAGGAGGTGGTGTTTTAATCGCTGTTAAGAATTCTTATAATGCCAGTGAAATTTCAGTACCCTATATCTAACATACATACCAACTGTTGCCGAGCCCTGCTTTTGGATTAATTAATAAATAATTTAATATGGATCAAGTTTTACATATTGTTTCACTTAACTTTCAAACAATTTTTTAAAAACCTGTTTTGATTTTATTACATTATTTTTGTTTCTTCATTATTGTTAAATTTATTATTATTTTTACTATTTGTTATTTTTCTTGTTGTTTTTTTTTGTTTTATTCTTTTACTTCTTTTTATTTTTATAATAGTAAATATCATTGTAATCTCAATTAATTATTGTAATTTGTTTGATTTAAACAAATAAATAAATATTCTTCTGGCTCTTTTTTTTCCTTTATTAGCTCTCTGATTTCTATTGGATAATTATTACCCATGGTCTTATATTTTAATTCCTTAGTGTTGTTTCAGGCTGCATTTTGTATTGGTTGTGTAAGCTTTTCTGTTGCTTCGTCTAGCTGTTGTATACTTTGGAACTGTACTCTTAGAATTATTTTGCTATGTAACTTTATTTGGAAATTCTTCCAATTTGTTGATTTATTAGTTAGCATGTGTTTATTTCCTTTCTTGATTATAAGTTTTATGTTAAACTTGCAAATTTTTGTATAAAAATAAATTTCAGACAATTGCGACAATTATGTCAAATGTCGCCAGACAATATTTATGAAATATGCCCCTGGTGTCTAAATTTGATAATTATGTCTTATCAGCGCTACAGATGAAGAGTGTCTTATCGAAGGCAACTTAAGAAAATTTTAATATTCAACGCTCAATGGCGACACCAAGTATTTTCGACTATATATGAGTAGCTTTAGAATGTTATTGAACATTTTCACCCTTAAATAAGTTTATTTTTTTTTAATTATTTCGAATTTCTATTTTCTCAATTACGGGAAACTAATAAACAAAATAAAAAAATTGAAAAATGAAACTTTTTTTATTTTTTTTTATTTTTTGTTTTGTGTGTTTTTTTGTTTTTTTTTTACTACCCAAATCATTACGATTTAATAGTTTTCTTCATTCTTTTATTCTTCATTTTTATTTAAAAAAAAAAAAAGAAAAAAAGAACAGAAATCGTCTTTAGAATTAATCTCAATAAAATGAAGACATTAACATTAAACCATTTTCTAATTTCTTTACTTAGAAATTTTGAACGATTTAAAGTTTATACATGTGTACTAATACATACATATATATATATAAGTTAAGTTGTGTGTTATGTATTAAGATTAATCGAATTAAATAATAAATTAAATGTATTGATTTTATTGAAAAAAAATTGTCCATTTAAAAAAAAAATTATACAATTAAATATAACCTTAGCAATCTGTTCTTTAAAATAGGAGAATAAGCGTGGGGTACACTGTACATAAGTTAGCTTAAGGGCGTTTCCGAACCTATCCCACTTGCACTTGATACTCGCACTAAACCTGTCAAATCGCACTAAATTTTTTTTTATTTTCACTTTTATTAAGTGTACTTGAGACTACACTAAAATTTTACTTGAGACTACACTTTGACAACAAATCAAGTGCGATTTGACAGGTTTAGTGCGAGTTTCAGATTAAGTCTATGCAAAATATTATAATGGTGTAAACAATTTTTTTAGAATATACATATATACAAATTTAGATCTAGAGGGGGGACAAGAAGAATAAAAATGGAACTAAATACTGATATTAGTGTCATTTGAGCTTTAACTAACTAACTTCTGCTATTTGAGCTATATTTGACATAACTTATTGCTGGGTATATCTCTAGTATATCGTATTCGGTGATAAAATTATTAATGAGAAGTCTGAATTAAAATCCCTTGAAAACTGAATTAAAGAATATTCAAGTATACAGATTCAATGCTTAATGAATTTATATTATATAATATACAAAAAGTAATAGACATCGACGTTCGAATGAAGTAGTCTGATCTGTAGTAGGACTGAAAAAAAAATGTATTAACTATATAGAAAATAAAATGAAATTTTAAATTTTACATTTCTCATTTCTTAAATTTTCATTTAAATAATTTTATTTTATATTTTTTGGTATCTTTTGTTTTTTTTTTTTTTTTTTGTATCTCTGTAGACTGTATTTGGATTTGGATGTAATGAAAATGTTGTAATTTTGTAAAGAAAATTAGAATTACAGGAATTTTTAACCCTTTTTTTTTTATTATTATTATTTTGTGTTTGTTTGAGGGTGACAATAATTTAACAAGTTAATTTCACTTAAATGTTAATTGGTTTATTTAAATAAATTACGATTTGGGTTTAATTTGTGTTAAATTTAAATGTCTAGTTAAAGAAATGATTTTGTTTGCAAAATAAATTAAAATAATTGAAATGTTTTAAATTAATTTTAAATAATTAATTTAAAAAATTTTATATACTCGTATATTAACTCATACCATTAGAATATTTTATTTTAGACACTGAAACACAGTGTCATTATAATTAATTTTATTCAAATTTAAATGTACTGATGAGATTATATATAAAAGTGTGAGTATAACTGAGATATATACGATACGATACGTTAGCAAATAAGGTATGATACATTGAAATACCAAAAAAAGGAAATATATATATTTGACGAACAATTTTAATGAATTCTATGCGAAATTACAATTCAATAAGCATAATCTATTTAACCTATGGTAGATAGTATAGTCAATTTCTATACACATTTCCTGGACACATGTCTTACAATTTTGAATGTATGTTGGGATAACTTGTTAATGTTTGGATAACTAATGTAAGGAGATCATCGCTCCATTATATAAATTACTTTAGCATGATGCTTGGTTAGAGACTGTCCAAGGTTCCAAGGTATTTCACTCCAGCGGTCGCAGAACGCTTATTTGAAAACGTGGAAAAATTTGGTGTTCCCCAGAGTCATATATATAGTTTACTAACATATATAGGTATATAGTACCACTTGCAAAATGATTTTACACAGTTGAAATTTATTAATACGCATAATAAATTCCAAAATTTTTTTTTTTTTTTAATTTAATTTTGAAATTGAATTAATTTTGTGTATATATATAAGTTTTCTCTATAATTTAAAATGCTTTCTCCAAATTAATTCAAGTATTTTATGCTATCATTTGTATAGCTCTAGTGCAGTTTTTTTTAATTAACATGATAGCCGGTTACCGATAGTACTAATTTACTTCTCATTCACACTTACAAATTTTAGTCCGAATGTTTAATAACTGCTAATCAATCAAGATACAGATCAATGTATTTGTCTTTTCAGTAATTCACCTTTTCTTTAATCTTTTTTTTTTTTTTTTTTCAGATAGTAGTAAATCATCGAAAGAGGCTTCAGGGACTACCTATTACCAGGGAAGGCAGTTTGAAGGACTGTGGGACTTTAACCCACTAAAAACTCCTATCATTATTGCAACATTAAAACTAGTCTTATAGACTAACCATTAATTTACATTTAACTCAAAGAAACTAAGATACCTTTGATCTACCAAAATCCAATAAGGTTTTAATAGATAAAAGGTTTTAACCTAACTCAAGTGGTCTTGTTCGTTTTAGTCGCTTCACAAAGTTTTGATTGTCAATTAAGCTAGAAGCTTCGGTATTGACATGTTGGATCAAACGAGTTTTATGCCGTGTAGCGCATTTCATTATTTCGTCTTTTATAGATGAGATCTTCAGATATCGGCATTGCGAACATACCATGGAGCATTGACTATGTTGCGCAGTACCTTATTTTGGAACGTTTGGATAGTTTGAATATGGATTTGTTTAGGACATCCCCATATTTGAATATCGTATGCCTAGACTGGCTTCAATATTTGATTATACATCAAAACTTTGTTATAGGTCGATACCGTAGAATTCCGCCGAATCAGTCAGTATATTTCTCTATATTTGAACTGGAGTTCTTGTTTTTTGATTTTCACATGCTCTTTCCATTTCAGTTTTGCATCCAAGGTCATGCCAAGATATTTAGCTTTATACTCGTATGGAATTTCGACATCATTAATTTTAACTGAGAGAGGAGTTACTATGTTTTTATAGGTGAAGTTTACATGACTAGATTTGGCTTCATTTAATTTAATTTTCCATTTTTTGCACCAGTTGGAAATTTTGTCATTAGTTTTTTGCAGTTTGTTTGTAGCTTCTTCTATAGTAGAACCAACTGCCATCAACGCTGTGTCATCTGCAAAGGTTGCTATTTTTATATTTTCTGCTTCGGGTGTCAAAATATCACAGGTGTATAACAAATATAAAATTGGACCCAGTATACTACCTTGCGGTACTCCAGCTTTTATATCTCTTAGAGAGGAGTATTCATTCTCATTTTTAACTCGAAAAACTCTATTTAAGAGATATGATGAAAATAATTCAACATAATTTTTAGGGAGCAAACAACTTAGCTTTTTGATGAGTCCTTCATGCCAAATTTTATCAAAAGCTTGGGCTACATCTAGAAATACTGAAGAACAAATTTGTTTATTTTCCAATGCCCTTTCTATAATGTCTGTTATTCCATGCATTTGATCTATTGTTGAGTGTTTTTGCCTAAACCCAAATTGGTGATTAGGTATTATATTCCTGTTTTCTATGAGGGGTTGAATCCTTTTCAATAGTAATTTTTCAAACAATTCCGATATTGTAGGGAGCAAAGATATCGGCCTGCAGGATTTGGTGTCGTTAGCAGGCTTTCCTGGTTTTTGGATCATTATTATCTCTGCAACTTTCCATATACTAGGTACGTGTTTAAGCTTAATACAGGCATTCATTATATATACCAAGAGTGTGAGAGCTTTGTTGGGTATATTTTTCAGCACATTTAAAGTTATTAAATCAAAACCTGGGGCTTTATTTAATTTTGGGTTTTTTATTTCTTTAATTACTTCTTTTCGACTTATTAAGGGAATATTTATGTCTTCATGGTTATTTATTTCATTTGACAGTGTTCACACAGACAGTGACATCATCAATGACAGTGTTCCTTTAATTGGGCTGCAAAAGTGTCAGCTTTTTCTTTATCGCCCTTGCCCATAAGCCATTTCATTTTTCCTCAGTGGTGCAGAATGCACAATAGACTTCTTCATTTTACTCGTAGCTTTCCATTAAGAATAATTTGTTTCTTTAGTAGCTGTTAAATTTTCTAGGTAATAATTCAGAGATCTATCGTTTAATTTCTTTTTTCTTTAATCTATAAAAAAAAATACACATCTTGTAATTTTTAAATCTCACAACAAAATTTTAACTATATTTTGTTTCTTTTTTTCAATCTACGTAAGATCTCCACACAAAGCTTTTGATAACTGTATTTTGAGATATCATCTTTATTTGCACCCACATATTCTTCTACAGATTTTCTACTGTTATTATTCATCTCTGCAAATGTAATTCATTGGTGTTATTTTTACTTTATATAGATATGTTACGGGGCGTTATACTTGCCAAAACATCTATTACGCCTAAGTCCATTTATTAAGAAACTCAAAATGCAAAAAATCAAATAGCAAATTTCTCACCAAATTTGAAATTACAATTATTTAAAAAAATCAGCAAAGATTTTGAAAATTAATGTGACTGTAATACTTTTGAAAATATTTTGTTCGTGTTATCAACAATAATAAAGTAGGTACCGTATAGTATAAAGCAAAACTTCAGGATTCAATAATTGAGGATCAGTATGCGTAGCCGCTGCTGGATATACAAAAAAGGAAATATTTTGCTTATCCATAGAGTTGGGACCCAGCTATATGGCAGATTCCGAATTTGAAACAATTTTAGAATTGGTTATACAAAATCAGAGTTATACGTCTTTTACACAATATTTATATATTATGTATAAATTTTATTTATGTTGTTTGATGTTATGTTAAAATTTTCCAAACGGATGTTTTGATATAATAATTTGGAGATCCACTCTTTTTGAAAAATGCAAATAGAGTATTTGCCAAGTGATTTTTTGCAATGTGAGTTTACACATTATATTCTTCTAATTCTAAAGCATATCTATAGAAAGAAAGTCAACATCTCGATATTTTGCCAGTCGTATAAAACCTAACCAATGGATATAATTCTAATATTTATTTCGATATACTCTACAAGTCATTCAACCTAACCAATGCAAATAATTTAATTTCATTATCATATTGGACTTAAATGAATTCGATTCGAATTCACTAAGTTTTCAAAAAATTGTTCTGTACAATTTTACCAAACCATGATCTACGAAAAATAATATACCGTGATAAAAAAAAAAAACACCTTGCTCATTATTGAAATATACACAGTTCATATATTGCTTCCAATCATCTGACAAATTAGAATCATAAATTTCAGAATATTTACTCGGAATAATGTAACTCTATGAATATTTTATTGTCCTAAAAAACAACTATCGAACTAGTTTCCAAAATTAACCAAACATTATTCTTTCAATATTAATTTCCAAAAATACCCAAACAAATCAATACCAACATAAAAAATTTGTCATTCATCATTTACTTGTCCTTTACCCGATCATGATAAGCTTAAATCAAATGATATAACTGTTAAAAATATTTTCTTATAATATTCGCATCGTTTTATAATTATGACGGTTTTGGAATTTAAAATTTCGATTCGGTTGCACTCAATTTTTAATAAACGAATATTTAAATTTAATAAACATACATACATACACACAAACATATATTATAAATATTTTGAAATAGTTTTCCATTTCCACAAAGTTTTCTTTGTATGTTTTTTTTCTCTCTCTTACCTAAAAAATTTAATTTTCTATTATGTAAACGGAAATCATGATGAATTTCAATATACAATGTACATACAACAACAACAACAACAACAAAACTAATTTTGATGTTTACTATCATAAGTTAACATCTCAGCATATTTTTCAACTCAATTTTAATTTCAATTTTATGATATCCCAACAAAAAAATTTTTTTTTTTATTTTTACTTAGAAAAAAAAAACACAAAAAACAAAATAAAAAAAAAAAGTTTAAATCCTAAACTGACTGACTTTCCTAATTTGTGGGCTGCGAAATCAACTCAAGTATAAAATTCATAAAAATAGAGAAAAAAATTTATTTAAAATTTTTTTTTAATTTTTTTTTTTTTTTTGTTTATCCTTTGATGTTCACTTGAAGAAATTTTTAATAATTTTCCTATATATTTTATTGTTGTTGCTGTTGTTGTTTTGACTGTTTTTTAAGAGTAATTTATGAAATTCAAACGACTTTTGGCTTAGTTATGGTTTTATAAAAAAATTTTTTTTTGTATTATGAAATAATAAAGCGTAGAGTGGCAAAAAGGGAAGAGAATGGAAATTTTTTTTTTCTTCTTTTTTTGTTTTTGTTTTTGGAAACATTCGAAAAGGAATTTTGTTAAAAACAAAAACATAAAAAAAGGAAAATAAAGGGTGATAAAGTTTGTTAAAGAATTTTTTATATCATTTATTTTATTAAAAATAAATTCAAATACATACAAACACCACGTGCATATTATATATGAACGAATTGTATGAGGCTTATCAACAATTCAACCTATCAGTCTGTTTGAAATTTTTCTAATACACTTTTCTGTATATCCTGTACTGCCGCCATAATCCCATTTTGGATGTTAGTGATTACATTTCACTGAATAGTAGGAATTATGTTGCTATGGTATTCATCTCGATATTTTGCTAGTCGATATTTTGTTTGGCCTTCTTGTCTCCGTTATTTTGCCAGTCGTACAGCCTCTCCAATGAATCTAATTCCTGTTCAACTTTTATACCAGCTGTTTGCCTTCGCATTGTCTTCAATTTTTGTCTTAATTCCAAATTTTGCATTAGAGGGTGGTCGTTGAGGTGTCATAAAAAGACCCGCGAAATATTTTATTATTTATATTTTTCATTACGCATTTTGGGATCGAAATAATCAATTGTTTGATGTTGAACTGTTTTGTAGCATTTGTCTTTCAGACTTTTAGTTTGCATTCTCCTCGAAGTTTCGAAATCTATTATTTATTCTTCTTTTTCTTCTACTGTCAATTTTACTTCTGGAAGCTAATCGATATAATATGTATATTTAATCTGAAAATATTTTTCCTTAAAGTACTATTCTAATTTTTTTATCTTGGTACTATTAGTTCTCTTAGCTAGAGTTGGCAACGCTGTCTCAACTTAATTTATTTTGGATAATAATAAAATTGTCTTGGATAATATCCTTTATCCTTTTGATATTCGTTTTCAAATGAATACACTCATAATATGAAATATTTCTATTTACCGCTAGATGGCCATAGTGAAGGCAAGTGAATTTGAAATTTAAATCAGTGGAAGATGTTGTGTTTTATTGTTGTTGTTGATTGGTAGTCAACCTTCGTTCTTCGAAAACTTAATTTTGATTTACCCTAAGTCAACATTTATTCAAAATCATGACATTCGCTAATAGATACTGAAATGACAAAAGAATGAAAAAAGAGACAAAAATAAGATCTTTAGTATATAACAATACTTCTAAATAAATGAGAATGAAAAATTGCATTTGCCTATGGATTTGCCTAAGATTTTGTTCTTTTTTTTTGTATTTCTTTTCAACCAATTTGAGCGCGCTGTGAAGTAATTTTATAAATTTGGCAGATATTTTTATGTTTAAACAAAATTTTAGAGCATTAAATATAAATTAAAAAATATAAATTTAATATCAAAATAAAGTTTAGAATTTATACTTTAATTATATAAAAAAATATTACATAAAATATATTTTAAAATTTAAAAAATTATTGGTTAAAGAAAAATGGTGAAAAAAAATTTGTTATGTGTTTTACTCTCTTTTGAAAGGTGGAAATATTTTTTTTTTCAAATAGCAAGGTCTTTTTTAAATCAATTTTTCTATAATAAAACATTAAAGTATATAATATTTTTTTTTTACTATTCGATCTAAAAAATACAAAATTTTAATTTCTTTTTAGAACAAAACTCGAAAAAAATTATAATTTTTCAGTTATTAGACTTAAAAAATCTGGTCCTTATTTTTCCTATGCTGGCCTGTATAAATAGGGGTCAAAATGAGAATCCTCTCTGCGGTGTCATGACTTGGTTGGAATATATGTAGACTTAGATTTGCGTTAATATAATCAAAGCGGTGTAGGTAGGTAATAAATAACGACAATAAAAATATGTGTAAGTTAATACCGTTATTTATTTGTTAAATAAATAACATTAAATGATATTTAATAAAAAATAGTAATCTTGTATACAGGTGTGCACTTTTCGTATGTTCTCAATGTTGTGTAATTTTTATTAAGACAACTAATATATTAAAAGATAAAAGGGCTTAAAAAAAGCTTGAAAGAAAGTAAAAGAAAAGTTTCTCCATCATTTGTTAAGTGACATAAAGAAGGTCACATTAAGAAGACCTTGTTTGTCACTGTCTTATACACCTAAAATAGGGAAGGTTGTACTGATGTTATTGTATACAATACACAACGATAAATAATTCTAGAAGCTGGAAAGACATTAGCTGCCATAATTTACAACGAAATCAAACAAGGCATAGAAGTTTTTAACAAACTTTTAGAAAATTGGCTCGCAATGTTATTTTTTTTTGAAATTATAAATTGCTTGTGACATTAAAAATCGTTTGAAGTATTTAACTGCAATGTAATATGTTCCATAAAGTAGTATATCGAACCTAATTAATTTTAAAATATTTACATTCTGAGGTGGCGTTATGTAATTTGAAACATCGTTTTGTTTTGACTCTTTTCAAAAAGTGGCATTGCATAATTTTGTTTCGACCATTTTTATTTTGTTTCAATCTTTTCAAAATTGGTACGACATATTTTGGTATTGTGTAAGGTTGAAACGTTACTTTTTTTACGTTTGATACGACGAAATATCGGCGATTGAAAAATAGTTGACGCTTTTAGGCGTTAATTTATTTTAGAAACGCACAAAAATAAAAATACCAAAAAAATGAAAAATTAAGTAAATTTATAATGATTTTCTTTCAGAAACATCTTCAGAATAAAAAAAAAAAAATGTTGGTATTATTATTAGCTTCTTTTACTTGTATCTAGTTGCAATTTCTTTTAGTTCCATTTTTTTTTTCAATATTATTTTCTAGCAGTAATTGTTGAAATTTTAACGGAACAAATCAAAAATGGAATTATGTAAAGTGTTTCACTTTTTTTTCGAGCATTTCAAAATAAATTAACATTTCAAATTACGTAATGTCATCCAAATTTTGTTTCGACAACATTTTGATTCGACCGAAATATTTGAAACAGTTTAATAATGACCCCTGGTTCTTTTTGCGTCTCAATCGCGAGCATTTTGAAACTACCTACCAATGTATGGTACAATTATACAGTATGTCGTGCAAAGTACTAAAATGCAGTTAAAACTCTGATATTGCATTTTCGATGCCATTATAGCTCCAGCTTTGATTCTATAATTTTGTTAAGTTTCTGTTCTAATCAATCAAAATAAATTTTATTAAAGAATCAGGAATTCAGTTTGTTATGCCATTTATGTGGAATAGAGTGGACAATGTATGTAAGTGTAAAAAAATCATTAAAGTCATCTTACATTATCATGTAAGATGATAATAAATAAGATTAGATAATCCATAATCTAAAAATTTACTATTGTAATATTTGCTATATCAGGATAATTTCATTTTAATCGCATGGCCTGTGGGTATATGGCAATCGCACCGAGATATATTACTAACTCTTTTTTTACACCTATCTTAAATTTAATTATGTACCACAATTTAAGAAAAAATTTGAATTTTCTTGAGTTCATTTGCAATGTGTTCAAATTCAATATTGAATTAATCAGATGGATTCAGTTTTATTTAAAGAATCCTAACAATTATACAATGCACGCTAATTTCATTCAATTCATTACATACGTTGTGATTTATGATATCCTTGATCCAGTTAAAAAAAATAACTTTCATTTAAAAACTAGGTAAATATATATATATATATATATATATATATATTATATAATTTATATATATATTATTGTATATATATCATTTATAATATTATATATAATATTAAAAATAGAATTGATATATATATATATATATATATTATATAATATACTAAATATATACAAACAATAATTGACAAAAACCTGAAATCGGAAATAAGTCGATGACCATAGGAGAGTAATTTATTTATTTATTTTTATTATCAAAAAACCTACAAATCTACAGGCCAGCTACAGATCCTTTTTTCTTTGAGATGTTTTAATATTGATTTAGAGGATATGAAAACAGTGTTAGATATTGTTTTTATAATCCAAGTTTACAGTAAGCACATTGGTTCATAGTATATTGATAACATTTTACAACAAACAAGATATGGCCCAACATTTTTGCATATATATATACATTGCATATATCTTGTTTGTATTTTAAATCCGTTTTAACACTGGCCATAATGATTTCTCATTTTTCCCATAACATCTCAGGATATGCGATATAAAATTAAATCTTTTATATGTAGTAATTGCCTACACAATATTTTTTATTGTGATGATAAGTTTGGGCCAGGCTAACTTTTTTTGCAATAGAGTACATAGTATAATTATTTCTTGTATACATTTACAATAACATTTTAATTAAAAAATCAGCCCAAATACAGATATTAATAATTAAATTAAAGAAATACACATAATTATTTAATAGTTTTGTTTCTTTTTATATTTTACGAAATTTTTTTTGTTTTTTTTTTTTTTTTATTTTTGTTTTGAGTAATTAAGTATTTACATACGTAAATTTACATGTAATTCGTATCTGTGTAGATACATGACCTTAATAAAAAAAAAAAAATAAGAATAATTAACATAAGAGTAAGAGGTATTATATTAATTAATTGTCATATAAATTAAACTTAAAAATTATTAGATTAATATTCAGTCAATAATTTATAATATGTATATATACATATACATAATGGTACATACATATTACATTTATTATGTATTTTAAATTTTTTTTAGAAATTAATGCATAAAAAAAAATTAAATTTCTTTTGTTTTTTATTTTTTTTGATTTTGTTTTTTTGATTAAATATTTAAAAATAAAATTAATTCATTTTGATATTTTTAGAAATTTTTAAATAAAATAAAATTAAAAATTTTTAGTATGGCTATAACCATTTGACATTTCCTTATTATGATTATCAATTAGCGCTCTTACAATTTCTGTTGTAAATTTTTCAACTAAAGCTAATGCTTTGTCTTCAGTTAAATCACATAAGCTGGCTGAAAGAAATTTTCCAAATGCTTCGTATTTATCTGCTCTGGATATTGAACGTTTTTGTTTTTTAGGTAATTGTTGTGGTTGTAACAATTGTGACATACTTCGTAAACTGATTTCACCTTGTTGTGAAATTTGTGGAGTTGATGTTGGCTGTTGTAGTTGCTGCTGTTGTTGTTGTAACTGACTTTGCTGTTGTTGTTGTTGTTGCTGTTGTTGTTGTTGTAGTTGTTCTTGTTGTATCTGACTTTGTTGTTGTTGTGCCTGATTTTGCTGTTGTACCAGACTTTGTTGTTGTTGTTCATTCTGTTCAGTTTGGCGCTGTTGATTTTGTAAACTTCGTAAATTTTGTAAATTTTGAAGATTTTGTAAATTTGTAATATTTGGAAGAGGGTTATGATTTGATATAGCATTAATTGTTACTCCTTGATGATCACTGCTATTGCCATTCATCCTAAAAATTAATAAATATTATAGTTAGATTTTTATTTTTAGATTAAATTAAAATTTTGTTATTTCTAGTATTTGTATAAATTAATTTAAATTAAAGTAATAAAAAAAAATAATGAAAATTTAAATACAAGCTATTTATTTTTTTATTATTATGGTCATGTCATGTACATATATGTCGTAGAGTTTAGTGGGAGAAGATTTAACACTGAATTTTATTAACTGTACAAAAACGTGAGCTTAGAAAAAAGTTCAATTTAATTATTTTCACTCACGACTTGATGTTGAACGAATAAAATGAAATGATTCAGGTATTAATATTCGAATATAAATATTTGGGAACACGTCATGGCGTATAGCAAAGTAAGTAACTAAGACTTGAATTTTATTTAGAAGATTCTGATAAATTGTATGGAAGTAATTTTAAGTAAAATAATATAAAAAATATTAAATTTCCTTCGGGCACTTGTACATTAGATAATTCTACATAATGTATTTCATAATGTACTTTGTTTTTGTAAACAAAACAATAAATGGCGCAATAATTGAAAGTAAAAGTCTCACAAAACTATCAAAATCTTATGAATTGCTGTGTGATTATAATGGCTTGTTTTTAAACGTTGGTTAATAAAAACATCGTGTTATTTATTCATTCTACAAACCCTACGTGTAATATTTATAACTTTTATGGTTCTATAACTAAACCAGTCACCGAATTTAAACATCTTGTGGTGACTTTTAATTTCAAACTTAAATTTAACATACATATTAATAAAATCAATAACAAAACAAACTCAATGCTTGATTTTATAAAAAAGGTTAGTCTAAGGAAATTGATGATCCTTATGTAACTAATCTTTATTATTTAATTATTGAATATGCTAAAGAAGTTTTGTTTCCATTTTATTGGATCAACACATTGATAGATTAGAAAATATTTAAAAAATATTTCTTAGGTATGCATTAAGAATTTAAATAGAAATAATCCAACAATTCTGCCCCATACGTTGATCGTCTTAAACTGCTAAATACTTTAGAGGATAGAAGAACTGTTCTTGGTGTTGTTTTTATAACCCAAGAACACAATAAACACATTGATTGGTACTATATTGATAACATTTTAAGAAATTCAATTAGGTAACACTAGAGCATGATTTATAGGACTACTTAATTACGAGAAAAAATATGAGCCTATTAACAGAATGTTGATATCAACACAAATCAATATTTAATATATTGAACTAAGTAAAAATAAATAAATAGATTATAATACATTTTTTTTTATATACAATTAAATAAAAAAAAAAACGATAAATTAGTTAAATTCAATTTGAATATGGATATATACATATTTGAAAATGTATATAAGTACATATGTGATTTTCAGTTCATATAAAAAAAAACTTACAAATAACTTGAAGGGTCCACATAATTTCCATTGCTTGTACTCATATTTGTATCATCATCATCCCTAAAAAAAAAAAAAAAAATTTTTGTATTTAATTAAATTTATTACCAATTAAAAAAAATAATAAAAAAACACTAATTCAAAATAATAATTTTAAATTATGTTCTTAATTAAAGTAATAAATAAAAAAAAAAAAAAAACTTACGACCCATTATCATCTGAATCATTTTCACTTTTTATTTCAACATTATTTCCAATATTATTTAAATTATTATTAATAATACTATTATTACTATTACTATTAATTATATTATTATTATTATTATTAGTAGTAGTAGTAGTAGTAGTAGTATTATGTGTTGAACTTGATGGTAATTGTGTTTCAGTACGTTCTCTAAGTTGTTGCATATAACGATGTTCAGCAATTATTTTTATACCATTCATATTATGTGGATTATTAACAATCATTAATGATGATGTTGATGATGGTCTATCCAAATTACTCGAACTATCAATTAAATTTGGATTATCATTACGTTTCATCATTGTTTTATATGAACGACGTGGTTTTATATGACCATCAAGAAATTGTAAATGATTAAATAATTGCCATGGTGATAAAACTGTTGAATCAGGATTTTCAATTCGTAAATTTTCTAAACGTCTTTTTTCCAAATTATAACGATTACGTAATTGATATATACGCTCCTTTAACATTGAAACTTAAAATAAAAAATAATATATATATATATATATATATATATATATATGTTTATAATTAGAAAATTTGAATATATAATAAAATTTATTAATATATTTTACTTGAATATACGTGTGAGCTCTAGATTATAATTCAAATACATGTGCAGAATTATGCATGCAGCGCTGCAATAATTTAATTTTAATAAAAAAAAATAATTAAATTATTTTTTGTTAAAATTAAATTTTTGCAGCGCTGCATAAGCATGCACAAATCTGTACTTTTTTTTTTAAATTATTGTTTCTATATACTTTGATATATATATTTTGTCATTCTATTTGTTATATTGCATTTAAATTTGACAAAATTGTTTATTTTTGTGGTTTTAGTACTGCCAGACTAAATTAGGGTTGAACACTACTTGCATCGTTGCAGCATACAGCTCAGAATTACATTTAATCAGTTACATATAAAATCATATGTTCTAAAAATTCTGCACATGATGTTATTCGACTATTTAACATTTTTAAATAATTAATAAGATACATTACTTTGTTTGTGTTACAAATTAATTTTATCTATATGTCTTTATCAATTTTGATTTAACACCATATTTTCAGAATAAAATTAAACTAATTAAATTTACAATTAAAAAAATATATGATTTATATTATATTATATCTAATTATTTATAACATTTCAATTAAATTATTTATTTATTTTAACAGTGGATCCTACAGATAAATCTGCATGCCAACTTATAGGTCCTTTTCCCTTTCAAAATGTCCTTTATATAATATTTCAAGTTAAATAAATCTTTTTAGATAAGTAAAGATACAATAATATGGCAAGATACTGTAATACTGTATGCACATTGTGTGTTGTAAATACATATTGTCATGTAAGTTAATTAATAATTCTTGAACTATTTTTTTTTTTTTAACTTTATTTGTGTTTTTCTGGTTTTTCGTTTTCTGAATGGAAAATTACATATTTAAGATGAGGAGAGAAGTTAAAAAAAATTTTTTTTAGAGAATAACAAATTTGAGAGCTTTTAAATTTTTCTCAATTTTTATTAATGATAAAATGGAGAGGAAGAGGAATGTATCGTGGTGGCTAGCTTGGCTTGTCAATTTGAAATTTAAAGTTATTTTACATTTACATATTTTACTATATATGGAAATAGTATAATAAAATTGTATGAAAGAGAGAAGTAAAAAAATTTAATATTTTTATTTTAAATATTATGTATACATAATGATAATACTCATATACTTTATTATAAGTCACTACAGATGTACATTAGAATATTAATAAACAATATATATATAGTTAAACAGTTGATTGTATCAAATAATTTTTGTTTTGTTATTAAAATTTTACCGGCTAAATTGAAATATTTTTAACTTAATTTCTTTGTTTTACATTTTCTCTCTCTCATGCGGTCACTTCACCACTACATATACAATAATTAAATACAACACAACTATATGTCTTACTAACTTATAACTCTAATAAATAAAAAAAAATCTATCTACCTATCTCCTCAAAATTATAATCATATTTTGCTTATTTAAATTTTAAATTAAAAAAAAAAAAAATTGTGTAAAAGTTGAAAATATTTTTTTTTATTATCTATTTAAAAACATTTTTTTTTTTTTTATTAGATGACAAGTATTTCTACTTTCAAATCGTAATTTTTTTCTTTCTTTTTAACAAAAAAGCTTTATTTTTCTATTTAAGTTCAAATTATTTTTTTTCCATAATCAAATAAACGGAAAAGAAAATATCAATAATATTTAATATTTAATTATATTTTAAAGTAGAAACAGATTTTTATTTCGAAATTATTGATTACTCGTCGTATTTAATATTAAATTTTTAGCAGTACATCAGTGACGTAGTATATAAATTTTTTAAGGGAATGTTTTTTAATTATTTTTTTTTTTATTTAAATAAATATAATAGTGTTATTGGGTTCACTAATAATACTGGGAATTTTTAGGTAAACATTATTATCGACTGAAAAATATTGAGAAAATTTAATTTCTACGAAATTAGCTATGTCTAATCATGTAAAGGTGGGTTTTAGCTGGTAAACATTTTAAGTGTGAAAATATTTTATTGGCCACCAAAATATATCACTGTAAAAAAATTCATAAATTTCTATTTGGGAAAATATATTTATTATACAAAGAAATATTGTTAAACTGTCATAATCATCTGTTAAAAGAAATATTTTATTTTTGTATAAATTTAATTAAAATTTTTTTATATAAACTATCCCTGATATTTAAAAAATATACTTTATCAAAGTATAATCAACCTAGTGTGAAAAATATCCCACTGCCAAGTATATTAACCGTTCTTATCGTACACAGTGTAGTATATTCCATAACCTAATACATATATATATATTTATAATACAACATAATAATTAATTCTAAAATATTTATATTCTGTTTCATTGTGCGTAGTCAAAACGGTATGCAAGCATTTTGAAACTACTTACATTGTATAACTATACACAGTTTGTTAGGGAACATCTATAATTATAATTGACAAGCATTTAAGGACCTGCGCAGTTTATTTTACTTCTTCTTAATGAACTCTTAATATGTAAATAAGTTGTATATACGACGGCAGTGCGCATACGGGTAAAAAAAAATTCTATTCGGTTTTATAATATTCAAACTTATAAATAAAATATAGCCATTTTGTGTCATTCAACATCTTATTATTTTTATACATAATTAAAGAAAATTTATTCTATTAGTTTTTTTAAGTAACTGTCTCAAATTATTGTTTTCTATATTTTGGTCATTGGTAGTAATCATATAGTTTTGGTTAAAAATATGTATATGATGTATATATGTACCTCTTTAATTACAAAAATATTTAATTTTTAGTGATTTTATCCGTTAAATGCCACTTAGTATAGGAATACAGTATATGAGGGAATAGTATTTATGTTTCCTAAATAAAACTTACTAACCTATAAATTTTTATGAAAACATGAGTGGTTTCTACTATAACGTGAGAAATGTATGTCAGTACGTAAATTGCTGTTCTGTTAAAAACTTTAAACTTGGCTTCAACTTAAATTATAGTTACTCAGCAGGGGCCCCTAGTACTGGATTATAGTTCAAACTCTAATACTGCATTTTAGATTTCACACATTATTTCTTTTTTCAATTCTATAAAAAACATAAACTCTCGAAAAAATTCATTAATACAAAAAAAATCAGGACATTATCGTTAGAGCGTCTTTGAAAGGCCTAGCTCTTCTGAATTTAAGAAAATGTATGAGAATGTATCTTAATAAAGGACCAATTAATTAAAAATTTCTAAATCGCCATTTATTTTCCGTCTTTCATTATACTTCGTAAGGCAGCGTTTACACTTCAATATATATATTGACAGTATTTATTGATGAGAGAGAATATTGAAGAAATACTGATGTGTAAACACATATTGATATCAACATATATTGAAGGAAAAAATACAATTTATCCTATTTTCTTCAATATTTATTGAGAAAGACAAAATTAAATATGGCGGATAATGAAAAATTTAGCAACATTTATATGTTAATTTTTTTATTTTTTTTTTACTTGACATTTGCTTTATATTCGCAGAGTACTTAATTAAAAAAGTTTTTATTTTTATATTAGTTTTGGTGAATATATAAGAAAAAACTGACTAATTGTTTGATTGTTTAAAAACTGATGTGTAAACACAAATGTCTCTCTGTTCTATCTAAAATCGTCAATAAATATTGAAGAATATTGATGTGTAAACGGTGCCTAAATAAAAATTGGTTATAAATAAAAATAGAAGTCGAATAAGTCCTACTAAACATTCGTTGTTGTATTTAAAGAATATATCATCTGAGTGAGACAATAGATGAAGTGAAAAAAATTAGTGAGACCTGCGATAAACACCTCATAATCATTTGTAGCGCATCGTTTTTTAGTTGCTCCAGATAATTAAGGTATATAACCGAATATCATATTTCCATATAGGCTTAAAAATAAAGTAAAAAAACAATTTAATCTATAATTTTAAAATAAATTAGTGAAATATAAAAGAGAGAGAGCGTGGATAGATTTTGTACATTTGACTTTATAGCATTTATGCTATTTTTTTATTTTTTTTTATTATAATTCAATTTTGAACTTTAATTTAATTATATATATATAATAATTTAATATCGTTTATATTTAATAACTATATTATTCAAAATTGAAAATATAAAAATATATAACAAAATTCCTTATTTGTAAATATGTCAGATATTGAATTTAATTCAAAGATACAAATTCAAAAATATTTAAAAGTAAATACGAAAAATTTAAATGTATTAAGTTTTTCCAAATCATACAAGTGGAATACTATAAAAACTATTAAATTCTTTTTTAAGTTTATTTTTATTATATTTTATTTATTTACTTATTTTGCATTTTGTTTTTTTTTCATCCTCTTATTTCATTAAAATGTGTACTAAAAAAATAAATAAAAAAAAAAAATTAAGAAAGTGCGCAATGCCTACTTTTCATATAAATACGTTTCAACACTCTCTTTTTTTTCTACAAATTTCTATTAATATCAGTATACATAATAAGTAAGTATATACAAATATTTAAATTTATTGATTTTCTCTACAAAAAAAAAAAATAATAATAACAAAATAAAATAAAAAATTAATTAAATATTAAAAATAAAAATAAAAATTATTGTTATTTTAATACGTAAATTTTTTTGTAATTTAAAATTTATATTTAAAAATTAGGTGACTGACTATGTAATTAATTTGTTTTTTTTTTTGCTTTTTTAAATTATGCAATATAAAATAAAAAAAAATCTAAATATTTTATGAGGATAAAATTCGGTAAAATGTAATGGTTAGTAGGACTACAACTCTTGAGAACAACAAAATTTGTGTATTAGACCATTCTAATGCCGATTTCGAACATTTCTAATTGAACTATGAGGTATTCCCTCATTATCGTTTCTAATGTAAGAAATATATGTATAATAGAAAGATTCTAATCAAACGTATTATATACTTTGATGAACGTATCATACCGATCGATACGGTTTAGTTAATGGTTATGTCATTTTATTATTAATCAAAAGGTCCCAGGATTCAAAATAGATTTTTTTTCAGTTATTTCTAAAAAAAAAATTTGAATACAATTTGGTTATCACTTAATCGTATACCTTTCAGAGGTGATTGAGATGGGATTAATTGTTTCTGTACTGCATAATAAATAATTAAAATAATTTAAAAAGAAATTAAAATTAATAAAAATATTTGCCACGTCAAGTTGAATTATAGCGCATTGTTATACATACGTTTGTACTTTGGTATACGTTTATTAATTATAGTCTTATATAAAAAAAATACAAAAAAATATATATATATTAAGCGCACGTTGCACTTAATAAAATTATTTTTTTTTTTTGGTTCTGAACGCGTTAAAACAAAACCGAATTGTATTATTATGAAGGAGATACCTATAGGCCTACACGTCGTGACAGTAATAGATTGAACTAAATTTTTATTAAACTAAAATTAAATAAATATTAAAACTGAGTCTTCTGATGATGGTGTAATAACTGAAATCGATTAAGATATTTAATAAAATTGTGAAACATACCTTAGAGTTTTAATATTTATTTAATTTTAATAATGTCTCCCCTAGAGCCTACAGCTAAATTATATTAATTAAATTAAACAATAGACTTAGTTTTCCACATGTAAATTATTTGATATATTAATAATTAAAAATAAAAAAACTATTATAAATATAATTTTGTATGCCGTCACTAGTCTGTGTTCAACTCATATCTTGAATTTATAAAAAAAAAAACGCTGGTACATTTTAAATAGCATTGAAGGTCATTCACACGATGCCATAAAAGAAGTGGTATCATTAATTAACAAACAAAAAAAACATATACTTACATTGTCTAAATAAAGAAAAGTTTAAAGAACATATCCAAATAAACTAGCTTTTAATTTGATAAATATATATATATACATATTATTATATACGTTATAGTTATTTAAAGTTGATTTAAAATGCTGATAGTTATTCCAAATTAACTAATTTAATTAAAAACAATCAAAATTAAGTATAATTAAATTAATGTTTAAAATACAAACTTAAAAATTAACCTAGCTTGATTAAAAATTATCATTTCACCACCATCCTTTTAATATGTTTAATCACAATTTAAGTATATATACACACAAAATTTTTTAAAATAAAATTTTTTAAAAATGGCCTATTCGATACCTAAATGAAAAAAAGTTGTAGTTTAAGTAGTTTTTTATATACTAATGCACATTAACTGTATATTAATTATATATTAATCTGTTAAATACTAAATTAAATAAATAAATATATTTAAAAAATAATAAATTTAAAAAACCATAGTTTAAATTTATTCAAATTTCTAATAATCCAATTTCGGTTGTTACGCCATTATCACCACAAGACTAATATAACACTTAATAAAATAAATTTAACAGTTTTTTTTTATTTTATTATAAAAATTGAGCCCACATCAATATATTCAATAAAAAATATATTAAAAAATAATCTATAAGTATATATAAATAAATAAAAAATAATGTATATATATACATATTATATATGTATATATATGGATATGGGTATATTACCATCATAGCCTAATGACATTGATACATCCTCCCAGCATCTTTGTAAAAATTCTTTATCCTTAAAATTTGGATCACTTCTATCATAAAATGCTGGACGTTTTGAGAATTCTTGTATTAGATTTATATCTAAATCACCCATATCGTCGTTTCTACGTCTTTTACGTCCTCGTTTCCTTTTCAACTGTGAAAGGTTAATATTATTTAAAGATGCCACGATTACTTTTTTTTTTTTTTTCAATTATTACACACCATTTATTCAAAATATATATATATATATATATGTTCCCAAAAAAAAAAATATTTAAAATTTTGAAATTTTAAATTTAAATAAATTTTTTTTTTCTTATTTTGCTTTTTTTTCTCTTTGTTTTTTTTTTTGTGTTTTAAATAAAAAAAAAACTTTTTTTTATTTACTCGTTGGTTTTTATCTTCTTGTATTTTTGAATTATTTTATTTTATATATTTTTAATATTAAAAATTAAAACAAAGTAAAGCGCTTTATTTATTTTTAGTTTATGTAGGTATTCTGTGTTTTTGTTTTTATTTTTTATTTTTTAATATTAATAATTACACACAACAACAACAACACTTTTAGAATTAAAAAGAAAACTTTAGAAAATCAAAAATTATATAAAAACTCTTAAATACTTTTTTTTGTTTTTATTGTTATTTGTTTTTTTTTTGTTTTGTTTTTTATTATAATTTTATTTAAATGGAAGTACATATACGGTTTTGTAAGTATACCATAATTGATTATTTCACCTCTTTTGAAGCAAATTTTATACTCATTTCTACATACCTAGGTGTATCTACTATATATATATATGTTTATATTAAATTATACATAATAAATATTTCAATATTATATATTTATTAGTAAATTTGTTAAGAGGTTAATTATATTTAATAAAAAAAAATTATAAATCACTGAGACTACATTACTGAATTTGAAATCACAGTAAAATAATAATAAAAATAATAATATAAAGAAAGAAAATCTTAAAACAAAAAAAAAAAAAAACAAAAACCCGAAGCAAAAAAAAAAATAAGCTTTTTTGTTTTTTATATTAATAAAAAAAAATTATTTTTTATTACAACCAATTAAAAATTTATATTCACACATACATATACATAAATACATTCCCATTATATTTATATCAATAATATAATAAATAATTAAGAATTAAGTTTTTTATTTATTTCTTTAAATTTAATTTTAATTAAAAATTTGTAATTCAAAAAAACAAAAAAAAATTTTTTATAGGTATATTATTATAATTATATATATAAATATTAAATATATACATGTACATATGTACATATTTTAAAAAATTTAAATATGGCACCCATTTATTTTTTACTTTTGTTTTTTTTTTTTTTGTTAAAAAATTGTATATTTATTAAATAATTTAATACACATAATTAATAAATAAGCTTTTTTAATTTATATTTTATTTTTTGTATATTGGGTAGTGTTACTTTTAGCTGTGCAAAACTCCGCATGAGCACAAAATAAATAAATCAAACCCTAAAAATTAAATTTTTATTAAAATACATAAATTGTAATTGCAAAATTTTAACTTTTTTAAGTGTTTTATATTTTATATATTACATGTATAAAAATTATTGTACAGTTTAAAGTTAGAATTTATTTAAATTTTATTTTATTAAAATATTTTGATGTTTATTTTTTGAATTGAATAATATAAAAACAAAAACTACCTTTCTAAAACAACATATACAATTATTTTTGAAGGGTATTTTTTTTTATTATTGTTGAAATGTCAGTTCGATTAAAATAACGAATTAGAAATACTATATGGAATGGTTAGTGGAGTGTAATAAGGTACTCATGAAATATAATTTTTAAAAAAAATTTATAAAAAAATGGCCATCTTAAAAATGGGATAAATAAAATACTCTTTCTTATTGGTTTCAGAAATTATATTAAAGTTAGTGTTAGTAAATGGTAGCAAGTACCATTAATTAGCTTTTTGAGTATATCTCGGGTATAAGCAATATTTAAAAAAATATAATATTTTATGTAATTTCTTTATTTAACATAATTTAATTAAATTATAATAAATATGAGCTATCAGCTTATATGATTAAAATAGTTATTTTTTTTATTTTTTCATTTATAATTATTTATCTATTATATATTATATACACACTGCAAGGGTGTGTGCCTAACCAAACACTAATCCTAATTCTAATTCCCTAGACACCAAATAGACAATTATTTGACAATTTGAATTGGAAATTATCAATTAAAAACATATGAATTAATTTAAAAAATAATATATTACTTCATCTTTGATTTATATACATTTTCAATTAGAATTGAACTGTCATCAATTAGAAAAATTTCGAATTCGCTAATCCCAAGACACAAACCACGGATATTACAATTTAATCCATTTTAATTCAAATTCTAATTTAATAGAATTAGTCTTATTTATTTATAACTGAGAGGGCCTGAATATAGTTTTCTCTTTCGAGATGTTGGCCACTTTGAATTAATTAGGTACAAAAATACAATAAAAATTTCTAACATTGGAAATCATATAAATAATAAAAAAAAAAATTAAAGCAAAACCATTTCGTTCAACTTGGTTCATATATAAAGTTTTTAAATAATTTTTGTTTTTAACATAATTGAGAACACAGAAAGAGATGAATAATAAAGAATAAAAATAATTTTTTTTTTGTTTGAGCACAACCATATTATATTTCTAATTCTTGTTATTAGATATTCGTGAAATGCACGTTAAGGTAGTAAATAATACATAGAAATATGTAATATGTAAAATTGAATGCTACAATATTTTGACAACAGTATGTTTACGTCTGCATATGAAAATTAAATTACCCAAACTTCCTATTAAACATTTCAAAACTGTATGTCAATCTATTACTACTGTACCAGATGATAAAATATTTCTGCATAACTTCACATTTATATAAGATTTGGATTTGTGTGTGAAAACTTATTTCAATAATTAATAAGAAATTTGCTCAGCTAAAAGGAATAACTACACTTACTTAATATTTTTTCGTTTTTGTTTTAAACATTAAAAATACATACATAAGTAGGTAGGTAGGTACCTACAGAATGTTTGTAATTATTTTTCAGAAGCTTAGTCCTGCATTTACATATTGTAATAGCCATTTGAATATTTTTCCTTATTTTTTTTTTTTGTCTAATAAATTCTAATTTATATTAGAGATATATTTTATAATCATAAAATTTCTTTTTTTATTAATATGCACATACCTAACTACATTTATATGATCTAAGTAGATATATAACTACATACATAAGTATATGCATATATAATTATGTGGCAGATTTTTAACATAATATTATGTATTTGATATATATGTACATATGTATGTATACTTTTAATAATTATATTCTAATTATTGAATTTAATATTTTATTAATATCACGTATCTATTACGCATAATATAATATACATATTTATTATAATATGTATATAATATGTACAATTAAAATTAAATTTATATGCATAAAGAATAATTTTTAGAACCTTATTTATGTTACAAAAAATAAAATTTATTAAAACCAATTTATATTACAAACACTTACACACCCATACATGTAGTAAAAAAAAACTTTTAAACAAATTATAAATCTACTTTTAATCAATATTTTTTTTGTTTTTTTTTTTTTAGAAATTGAAAACAATAAAATCTAAATCAAAAATTTATTTTATTCAATAATATATCCATTTTTAAATGTATAGCTATACATTTATATCATAATATTGATGACAACCCAATTCAGAACTAATTTTATTTTAATTTAATTAAATTTTATTAGAAAAATTTATTTATTTTTTATTTAAAATATTTTACATCAATCTAAAATGTACATAATGTGATAAAAAAAATCTTTTAACTTAACTGAAATTTTAATAAATAAATTTTTTAACTCACAACAACACAAAATCACAAACTAAAGTTAACAAAAAATATACATATGTTTGTTTTGTATTATGATGATGATGTATGTTTATTTTCTCTTTTACTTTATCTCTTCGTATTTTGTAATTTTTTATTTACATATTTTTCTTTTGATAATTTAAATTCACTACACTACTCTCTCTCAGTCTCTCAATTTGTTTAAAAGAGTTTATTTTATTTTATTTTCGAATTTACTCTCACTGTCATTTTTTTTTTAAAAAGTTAATTTAAAGCTTTTTCATCTTAAATTTTTGTAATCTTTTGTATATGTACAAAGTTAGTTCACTGTGTTTTTAATTAATATAAATTAATATTAAATTATGTATATATATTTTATTTTTGTTTTTAATAAATTCTAAAATTATTTTATTTTATTAATTGTTTATTGTTAATATTAAATTCTCGAAATGGGGATTTTATTTTAAATGTATTTTTAATATTTTAATTTTTAGATATTTAATTTAGTAGTGTACCTACCACGTTATTATATATTGTTATTTACAGTTATAAAATTCATTTAGATTCGTAATTTAAATTATATATTGATTTAACATATTTATTATATATGTTTACATATACAATTAGTTTAAAAAAAAAAAATTAATATTGGTATTTACAAGTAATATGAATTTATTATACAATTTGAAATTAAATGAAAAAAATGAATAATTAATTTAAATAGCAAGCTATAAGCATTAGAAACAACACCTTCAGAAAATGTATTATCTTTTTTGATATCATTAATAAGTTTACACACATACCTTATTATTTTACCTACATTCATACCTTACTTATACGTTTTTTATAATTAAAACATAATAATAAAGCTATAAAATATTGTTTTAAATTGTAATACATAATTTAAAAATAATTATAATTTCAATTCATCAAATAATTTTGTACTATACATATGTATTTAAATAATTTGAGATGATTATCATATACATTATATAAATATGTATAAATAAATTTGTAAATTATACTAAATTTTAAATTTAATCCAATTAAAATTAAATTTGAAAAACAATTTAAAATAAAATACACAAACCCATACATATTTATATGAAATTGTAAAAATGGCTAAGCAGTGTTTGAGGGGGCGCTTTTGAAATTAAATTTGTTCTACATAATACTGATAATACTGTAATATTATTTAAATTTTATATAATGAACATAATGCAAACTTAAATGAAAATTAACCTAACGAAATAATTATTTCAATTTTCATTTTAGTTGTTATTTTTTTAATTAAGTATTTATATAAATATGAATATATATAAACATATCCATATACCTATTATGTATTTATATGTATGCATGGATATTTAAGAACATTTATAATCTTAATTAATATTTTTAGTACACGTATAAGTATATTTAAATTTTTATTAAATTTTAATTAATAATTACTATGTATATGTCTATGTTTGTTATGTACGTACATATTTGTATTTTAAGTCAATAGTTTCGAATAGTTGTCCGATTTACTTGTAATTTTATGCACAAACAAACTGTTGAGGATATAACAAACACTTGTGGTACTTTCATTTTTATATTATCATAAAATATGTATATAATGTATATATTTATAATTTATACTATATTCTAAATGTTGTATTCCAAAATTGATAATTATTAAATAAATTAAATAAATAAATAAATACTATAGTATTCGCCTGCTCCTCAAAATTTGAGGAAGTTTGATCAAAAAAAAATCGTACTCAATTTCATTATGAATTGTTTTCCATCATTGATTTATCCTAGACAACAACCTCATACAAAATAATTTATTTAAAACAAAAATTTAAATTTATTTTTGATGAGGAAAAAAAGAAAGTCTGTACTTTGGTGAATTGCGACAATTTGATAAGTTAAAAATTTTCAATGTTAAGTTGTATGTGTATACCTGTACAATCAAATTGAAATTTAAAAAAGAAATATTTAGTTTCGCTACGTATCCGTAAGAGAATAATAATGAAAACTGGTTGTGAAATGGTTTAGACTGGTTTTTCAATTTACAGATTAATGTTTCTGAATCTTGTATTCCGAAATTGACAATTAATAAATTCAATAAATAAATAAGTTAGATACGTCCAATTGTATATACAAAATAATGTATATATACAAAATATACCATACTAATAAAGTTTTCGAAACATATTAACTTAAAAAATAATTTTTTTTTAAAATTTACATCAGTGTACATGCAATGGAAAAAAAGTATAATTATTACACAGAATAACCTATTTCGATATACGTATATGTATATAGCTTTAAAAAATTACTTTACAGTTGCTTTCTTTATTATTATTTTTTTCTTATTTTTAATTTGTTCCACTTTAAAATTTAACTTTAAATTTTTAAATTTATATTCAATTGAGTCTGTTTCCATGAGTACAGTAAAACAAATAGAGAAAATCACCTCCACAAAGAATGTTTTAAAACGTATGCTAAGACTGTTATAATGTTTAATGTGTAATAGAAATAAGCCCGACTATTAATTACTGATTTCTTTACGAAAGTATTTAGAATATTGAATTTCAGCATGTTAAAAATTTTATTAAATTATTTGTTAAATTATGTTAAAAACTTTATGTTTAAAAAAAACAGTAACTTCAACTAAATGGTTTTGTTGAAAGAATTAATTTAAATTATAATAATCTTCCTGATCCCTGTACCTGAACCTACAATAATTTTGTATGAAAGAATCCTTCCCTAGTGTTTGGGTTTAAAAAAAAAAAAATAAACCCAAGAAGTATATTAAATTAAAATTGAATCACTAGCCTACATAGAGAATATACAGTATACCTAAACAAAATGCCGATACTGTTATCATATGATGAGTGTAGTAAACTATAAGAGTGTATTGGAATGCGCATGTTACATTTTTTTTTTCTTTTTTTTTATTTTCTTAATGTTTTCATATCTAATTTTTAGTTTTTGTTTTTTATTGTTTTGTTTTTTATATTTTGTTTTTTGCTGTTTTTTAAATTAACAAAATTTTTATATTTATATTAAAAAAGTAGTATAAAGAGAGAGTAAAAAAAAAATAATACATAAATTTAAACAGAGAAAGAAAAAAACTAAATTAAACAAATTCAATTAAAATTTATAAATTAAAAAATAAAACAGAGGTTTTTTAAGGTTATGTTATATAGAAAATATTTTTTATTATCTATGTACATACATATATGTACATATTATTATGGTTTCTGTTTACTGGAGTACATACATTATAATATTATATTGCCTGCGACGAACATTTTGATTTAGTGTATTGTGTGGATGGATGTATGCATGTAAATTGGGAATTTTATTTAATTAAAAATTGTTTTTTTTTTTTTGTTTTTGGTTTTGTTTTAAGTTTTTAAATATTATTAAATCTAAATGTGAATATATAACCTCAAATTTTCAATTTAATATTCTTATAAATGATTTTAATTTTTTTTTTAATTAAATATTTTTTTTTTTGTTTTTATTCGTTTTTCATGTTTGTTTTTTTTTACTGTTTTTTTTTTTGTGCTTATTTTTTTCATTATTACATAGCAATTATAAGTATATGTATATATATCATGTATATATATAGCTAATATTAATTATTTTTTCTATTATTTTGTACATTTAATTTTTGTTTATATATGATAGGTATATGTTTGTAAGTATGTATGTATATATAATGTGAATTTCAAGTCATGTTTTAATTATTGTTCGAATGTGTATTTATTTATTGATAAATTTAAAAAAAGCAAAATTTGTTGTGTCATTTGAATTACATACAATAACATATATATGTATATATATTTTAATTTTTAAGATTAATTTTTAATTTGAATTTTCAAATATTGATATTTGTTATATGTATATATATATATATATATAAATATACATATATGTAGGAATATTAAATTTATTTATTAGTAATAATTGTCAATTTAATAATATTGCTAAAATAAACCTTCATTTATTAAAGTCTAGAGTAGATGTTTTATCAATTTTAATTTTTTTTATTATTTCCTCGGAATAAGTTAAAATATATTTATCCGAGGTGTAAAATAAATTTAATATAGATATATATATTTTTTTTTCAATTTTTTAAATTACATTTTTGTTTTTTGTTCTTGTTTTTTAAACCAAAAAATTTAATTCATATATTTTTTTTAATTTTAAAATATTTGTAAATGTAAATGTCAAATTAAATTATATACTAAATATATATCCATTTTTAATAATATAAATATGTTTATACAAATAATATATTAAATATTATTTAAGAAAAAACATATATATATATGTATTATGTATATAATGTATTTTTACAACTCAACACACGACCAATTCAATCGACAATAATTTTAAAACTAAAAACAAATTTTCAGTTTCCAAGGCAAGGAGAATTATTTCTTGTTTTAATATATGTATATATATATATTTTATGTATAGTATATATATATATATTTCTTTTTTTGATTATTATTTTATTATTATAAAAAAAAAAATCTTTTCATTTTTTTATTTATATGTATAACTAAGCGTAAATGATAAAAGTATAATCATAAAATAAAAAATAGTTTATACATATATATATTATGTACATAAATATAACGAATAAAAATGAAAAATAAAAAAAAAATTAATAAATAAAAGTAAAAAATAAAATAAAAAATGTATATTTATAACAAGAAACGTTGAAATTATAACAATAATAAAATTGTTGAAAACTTTTAAATAAAAATCTACATTAAATTTATACAAATTTTTTTTTGTTTTGTACATATACATGCATCCATACAAATAATATAAATTTTTAATTTTCTTAAATAAGATAGATAGTATAAATTAAAATAAATTAAAATTAATTTAATTATTTAAAATATATCTATGAAATTTTCATTTCTATGATAGTATGTAGGTGAATTTTTATATTTATTTTCTGATGTGAGTGTAACAAAATTAGGATTTTTAAAGAAAAATAAGGTTTAAAGAATCATTATAAAAATATATACATTTTATATATTCATATACACATGCATCAATATTCAAATGATAATATGTAATACTTTAAAAGAAAACAGAATTTATATTAAATTTTAATATCAATATTTTTCTACCTAACATTATTTTGAATTGAATTTTGTTATCAACAAATTTTTAAGTTGATAAAAACTTACCATAAAAAAAACAACAACAAGATAAAAAATAAAAACTGAAATAAAAATTTGTTTTTAAGTTATCAAAAAATAAAATAGAAAAAAGTTATTGTATATCTACATAATGCATACATATATGCATGTATGGATGGATGTGTATAAAATAAAAAATAAATTGATTTTAATTTTAATATTTAAAAAAATTACAGTATAAATATTTAAGGATACATAAACATATACATTTACACAATTATATTGTGTATACCTACATAGGAAGTGTAAAATAAGTTTTAGCGATATTTACATATGTACATACATATTATAATTATTCATAATGGCATTTAACATTTTGTAGAGAAAAAGTAATTAACATTTAAAAATTTTTGTTTTGTTTCTTGAAATATTGCATAAATGATATACTGTGTCGTTTATTGTAATCTACCTACACCACACCTCAGTGCAGAGTAGCTGTAGTTAGTATAGTATATTCAATATTGTTTTTTATTTACGTTATTATATGTATAATAATATTGTATGTACCCATATAATGTTTTATTGGAAATATTCTCTTGCTTATAGAGGGTGTAGTACTTATTTAATATATACTTACATATAAGTATAATATTTATAATATAAATTGAATGTAGTTAAAATAATATGATAATAATATAAAAATAGTTAATATTAAAAATAAAACACAAAAATAAATGAAACTTATTATTTTCCTTTTTCTTTTTTGCTTATTTATAAATGTTTATTTTTTGATGATAATAACTTCTATTGATTACCTATTTATATTTCGTATATGAACATTTTTTATTTTTAATATTATTATTAAGAAATGTAAAAACAAAATATTTTTCATTCTTTTCTCTTGTCATTTCAATTTTATGGGGACAGTATTGCCAGATGAAAATACATTTTTTTTTTCAAAATCAAATATACTTACATATCTAAAATTTAATTTTTTTCTGATTGTTGGGTATTATTAAGTATCATGAGTGTTGGATGTCATCGCAACTACAAATGTACTTATTGTGAGAGTTAAATAAAAAAAAAACACTTTTCTACAAACTGGGATATTTTTTTTAAGACTTATAAACCGGTTCGAAGTAAAATTATGGATTGTTTAAGACTGTGTTTTGTTTTTCTTTAATTTTTAATTGATCGACATTTTCCTTTGGAGTGATCAAATTTCACATAAATTGAATATATTTGTACATATGTATTTCGTACATATGTCATAGCAGCCTCAACCTTAAACGAAAATAATTTTAGTACTAAAAAACTAAACAATAACCCTAATTGATATGACCGTAAATTTATATGGCTTTTATTTGTTGTTGTATTTACATATAATTATTATAATAACGAATACTGACCACAAGGATAAAAAAAACACCGCTAATAAATTAGCTAATAAGCTATAAATAAAATTTACAAAAAAAAAAATAAATAAAAATTTTATTTAATCTGGCAATACTGACTATGAAAAATAAATTAAAATAAAAAAAATGTTAATTTTAACAATCAATTTAAATTGTCATTTGAATGGATAGATATTTAAATTAAATTTTAATTTTTCTAGAATTTTTTTTTTTTTTTTCAGAAATAACAAATATTTGTATGTATTATGTAGATTTAACTGTATATGTGTATTTTATACATTTGAAGTTGCCCTTAATTATTGTAATCAATTCATCTTGAGAATTTAGAATTTTGAAGATGTTTTTTTTTTTACAAATTTTCGTTGCTATAGTTTTTACAACGCCAAATGTATGTATATTTTATACGGGTATCAATGTGTGATGACGTTATCATTTTTAAGAAAAAATAATTTCTATTATTTACACAATGTTTACAGATAATTTCCAACAACAACAACACCATGCATGTTTCTGCAGATATTTTTCATTACAACTTGGGTGTAAAAAACTACCGTTGTTGTAAACACATATATATATATAAATATATTGTAGTTGAATAAAATGTTTTTATATTAAAAATAAAAATGAATATTATATAAGCAGTTATTAATTATTATATTTATTTGAAACATAATAAAAATTCGTTGCTCGTTTACTCTTCCGAAATTTTATTTATATTTATTTTCATTAGTTTTGGGTCTATCAGTTATCAACAACTTACATAGATTTTAATCAAACACTTAATCTTTCAGGCAGCGATTTTATTTTGTTAATAAATATACTGATATTAAATGTAATTATTAAAATAAGGTTCCTTCAAATGTGTAATAGAGTCTGAACTCTTCACTAATAATAAAATTGCAAATTTTTTATCTCCAAATCAAAATTTATCTTTAGTTGTAAAATTTTCCGTTTTTGTTCAGTTTTTTCAAACGAGTTATGAAGTAATTGATATATCGCAAGCCATTTCTAGTTGAATTCGCAATGTAACAGAACAACCAACCCGTTTCTAAATTACAAAATTATGTGTAACAAAATTCTAAAAAAGTTACGCAAGAATAAATTTTTAATTTCCTAGAAAATAGCAAAAATATATTTTTAAAAAATTAAAAATTTCGTGACGCAGAATTTTCTCAACTAAAAATTGAGCAAATTCAGAATTAAAAAAAAAAATAGAATTTCGTAATACATATGATCTCTGACAGAACCGATAGCGACAACTTTTTTATCGCCAAAGAATAAGCTGTCTACATTTGTCACCTATATGCATTTCTTCACTTTAGGACTACTTAGAACAGAAAAATCTACTGAACAATTTTTTCTCACGGTGAGTTCGTTTGTCACAAAAAAGTTGACCGCATTCTGCATTTTTTTATTTTTTTTTGCGTTCGTTTATCGGAAAAATTTTGACCTGAAAAAAATTCGTGTCGCATTTAAATGTAGCATTTTCTAACTTTAAATTTTCGACATTTCTGCATTTTTTACCTGTACAATCACACAAGATAATAAAAAAAATTATTAAAAAAAGAGAGCAATAATATCAAATTATCAATATTTTAATGACAAGTAAAACCTACCTAAACCTAAAAATATAAAAGAATGCAGTAATAATTTCTGGGATAAATTTCATTACATCGCATCCTTTGGATACTTCTTCATCTTCATCTGATGAAGAAATTTTTATTAATAAAAACAAAATTAGATAAAAAAGCTGTATAGGAAACATGAAAAAATATTTAGATTTTTTTGTTCGTTTGTGAAAGCAGAATTGTGTGTTTTGAAGACAGAATTGTAAAAATGGTGCATTCAACAATGAACGAATTCACTATCAAGTTTCATTGCTTAATTGTGAAAATTAAAAAAAAAACGAACTTCAAAGTAGAATAATAAAAATATTTTTAGGTTATGTGTGTTGCTCATGAGCATAAAATTAACCTTCCTTTTACCATCTGCGCATGTGTAGTTTACACAGCTTAATTAAACGATATTAATGATAATGTTCATGAGACAATTTCATAAAGATTTAATAAATTTTAATAAATACATATTTTTTCAAAATAGCATGTTCAAATTTTAACCTTGTTTCAAATATTTAATTTAAATAAGAAAAATGTCAAACCTCAAATTTATATACAAATTTTAAAATTTATCTATTCTCACAAAATTGGCTTTTGTAAGCTATATACGAAATATAAAAGATATGAATTTTCGTGATAAGTGTCGAGTACTACTGTAATAATTTAAATAAAACCTAATATAATGATTTGTTTTTACTCTTGTTTTTTTACTCGAATATCTACAAGATTAATAAAATCAATGATTTCTGACGATTTTTCTCCCCTTTACCGTCAAAATAATCCAAACTGTTTGGAATTAATGGCTTCACATAGAATCATGGAATAAATAAATAAAATAAATAAAACTAAATAATATAATATAATTATTAAAGTTATTATAAATATCTTAAAATGAACAAGAACAACTAAACTAATTGTATTTTATATACTTAAAAATAATAAACTATTTTTTCTATTTGTTTTTATTTTCTTTTTTAATATGTACATAAAATAATTTAATTTGAGATTTCATTTATTTCCAGAAAATTTTCTTAGTCAATATATTATATTAATTTAAATTTATTGATATTCATAGTAATAATATTTATATACATATGAATGCATATACATATAATATATAGAGAAATAAATACATATACATAAATTAATATAATTTTCATTCATTTATAATTTAATATAATAATTTTATACTCGATTCGAATTTATGTAGTACTATGATTTATTTTTTTTCATTTTATTTTATTTTAATTTTTTTAATTTCGTGGTTTTCTTTAAAAAAAAAAAATTATTCGTTTATTCATTGCTCATTGCGCATTGTTTGATTAAAGGAATTTTATATTTACTTGTTATTAATTTTGTATAATAATGGTATGTGTACTGATTGCATCTAATATCGTTTTTGATTGTAGCATAATTAATGTGTACTCATTTTTTAGTACATACTTAATATTTGTTTTTATTTATAATTTAAAAAAAATATTAAATATTATGATTTTATTTGGAAAAATTTGAATTGTATCTATAATAGTTACAATTTAACGAGACATTGGTGAATTTACGTAAATGGGGACGTAGAGTTATAAAACACACGCGTGTAGTATATAAAACAATAAGTTTACGGTATTTTGATAATTCTACGTTCGCGTAAATTGCGGAAGGTGTATCTATTATAGATAATTATATAAAGTTAGTCACAACACAAGCACTGATGAAGGAAGTATGTCGCTTCCCAAACATCGATATTTGCAATCAAATATTAAAATAATTATTAGTGAACGGAAATCTGACAACGTGATTAAATTATTTGATTTAACTTTATGTATTATTTGTATAAGACATATATCGGGTGTTCCAGAGCATGCGTATCAGATTTTTAAGAGGGAAAGCAACTGTTTCAAACAAAGTTTTCTTATTTTTTAACGTAGAATCCGAATTAGCATAAAAAAAGTACCTCTTCACATTTTAAAATCTCGATTTCGGCTAATTTCGGCGAGAACCGTCTCTTAATATTTATTGTAGTCATCAGCGTGTAAGTGGGTATTTGCTGGTTTCTAAAATCAATTACAATATAATTTCTATTATGTATAAATGGCGGGGGGGGGGGGTAGACTTCAAAGCATTTGTCGCAATCTTGTTTTGAATATGCTTGTAATACTTGGACGTAACTTAATTTTTTCAATTAATAAAAATAATTGTTAAATTGGTATACGCAAAATTTATAAAATAAAAATTCCTCAACAGAAATAAAAAATGTGTAGTTCAGAGCTAGGGGACCAAATTTAAAGTCTATGAACAATTTTTAAAGTCGATATTATTTTTTGATTAT